>CM012455.1:11373343-13965130 GCA_003999625.1 Oryzias javanicus | reverse complement strand
TAATCCCCGGCCAAGTCTTTATTAAACACAAAAAAAGAAGAGTCAAAAAGAGAAAATGAGAAGTGGCATAAAGACAAAAGAATATGGTGTAGTTTTACAGTTGGCCTTTTAAGCGTTAAAAAAAGGCTGCAGACTTTATCTTTTATGAGTATTTATTTATGTTCTCAATAATAGAAAATAAGGGTTACCAGCTGAGATTTAAACACAAATAAGAAAAATTAGCTCGTAAATTGCTGTTGCAAGCTTATTTAGTGTTTTTCAGCACGCGTGGTTGCTGTCAACTCAGCACTTCTTTGCTGGTTTGTTTAGCTTTAGTGCAACCAGCGACCAGACAATGGAAACCATGGAGAAAATATTCACACACAGCCCACACACAACGTGCAGCCTGAGCGGTGTGCTGCACTGCTGTGCCAACAGCTAATGAATCAATAAATTAAAATATTTACAATTATTTGTAGATGTGGATTGTCGTAATTATTTGTTGATGGAGTGTGTCTGAACGCACAAATCAAAAAACGAGGCTTCAAACCAATCAGAGCAGATGCAGCGTTGACGTGTTGCATGGTTTTATTGTTAAGTGGTTGTCATTGCTGAATTCATGACTGCTTGATGTGCTTTTTTTTTATCATTTGGTGGGGAGCTAGCCTCAAAATACTTTGTTTTTTGATAAAAAAAAGCTATAATTTTAAGCCTCACACGGACCTGCTGGTCGCCTCGGTGCAACCAACAGTTTACCCTCCACCAGCAGGGCCAGGAAAATGCACTGAATGGTGGGGGGTGTATTGTGCCTCTTTTGCAAGACAAAAGGGCCATATGGGGAACAGAAGGGTCTCCTGCCACACTTTTCAAAATGCCACAAACAGAACGGCATATTATGCAGGCACCGGTCACTTTGAGGTTACCGCTTTTTGCATAACAACTGTCCAAAAAAGGAAAGCCATTCAAGTCAAATTGAACACAATTTTTTCACATTATAAAGCATTTTGAACAATACAGATCAAATATTTTATTTATTTTGAAATGATATTTAAAGTGCAGCTGGTTTGTATTTATCATCAAATACACAACAGCACTCCACAAAACAGATGATTTGACAGTGATTCTCACTGATGATTTTCAGGGTCACGTATGCGAGCTTCTGCAAGCCTCAGAATGAAGCGGCTGTGACGTCACAAGCAGGCCGCTTTAGAATGGTGCAATTATAAATGTCTGAACATCTTGTGTGTTGATTGGAGCATTGCAGATCCTGTGATGGTAGACTGCAGATCCAATCCATTTCTGCTTTATGGCATCTTCACACACAGCCAGCAAAGCATGTAAAATCATATGGTGAAGTGTTGCTTGATCTACGACAAGTGCATCAATGCCAAGAGACTCTTTTTTTTTTTTCTTTCTGAGACTATGCTTAAAATATCCCCTTCAGCGATTGGCCAAATTCTCCAGAGACAAAGCAAAAACGTATAACTTTCTCCAAACTTTATTAAAGAATTATTATTTAGAGGCTGCAAAAGATGTGCACTTGGAATTACTATAGGTGTGGCATCAATAATTATTGGCCTATCTGCATGTAATGAATTGACTATTCTCATGATCTGGCTCATAATGACTTTAGGACACCAAGGGTCCTCTAAAGAATGAAAGCCTATTGATCCACAAGATAAATGCTCTTTAGGATGTTAATAGTCTAATTTGCTTTAATGATTTCTCGCAGCAGTTCTCCAGTCAAGGACAGGATAATATACACTTAAAAAGGCATTTCAAGCAGAAGCACAGCAACTGGATGCTTCCTGCATAAAAATGTAGGGCAGTTGAGTCGAATGTTTGAAATTGATGATCAAACCAGCCATTAGTTTGTCTTTATTTGCTTCCTTCCAAGGTAATTATCATGGATTAATGCTGTTCTGAAGTGTCGAGCGAAATAACATTAGCAGTATCCATTTCGGCCAGGGCCTAATAAGGAGAATAATAATGTTTCAAGGCTTTTCTTTGGTGCGGCACTAAAATGCAAAGTGAACACATAGGTTACACGGATGGCTTTGTTTAAATCATTACCATTAAATTAAGCACATTTCCTGATTATTTCTAATAATTATTTTCATCCTTGTTAAAATACTAATTTCCTTTTTTTTGTCATTAATTTCTAGTTAAATTTCTGGGAAGCCTTTCAGAATTTTAGCTCACCGCCAGGGCAAATTTTAATCTCCGACAAATGTGGTGTAGTATGTCACACCGGAGACAAGATGAGGCATTGCTTTAGCAGTTTCAGGCATAAATGACATTGACTTCTGGGAGATGGAACTCTTTAGCATGCTCTGCACCAACAGAGTCACATCTGCCGTTGACAAACAGCTAAGGAGTAACCTGAGTCTATGTTCTCTTTACTGGCAATTTTTACATTTTATCATTGAAGTCAATGAGCCAATCTGCAATTTACGCTGTGGAGAGCAGGATGAGTGTATTCAGAACCCGGTCACACACCCAATCTCCTACTAAAGAGCAGCGATAATGTAATAATGCCTCACTGATGTGCCAGGCAGTAATGGTGCTGAACATCTCCCATTCATCCAACACTACCTGATCATTGCTTTAACGGAATAATACATTACGGCTGGAAATAGCTGTAAACCTCCAACTTTATCTTGGGAATGTGCACTCCTTTTTACCTCAGGAAACGTTTCTGTCCCTTGGTAATAAAAGGCAGAGCTATCAGGATGAAATGAAAAAGAGATTGAAACCCTTCTGTCTCTGTCAGGCAGAGCACTGATGCACATGGAGCTGCCCTCTCCTTCTTTTGTAGCCTACAGGCTGTTTGTATTATTATGAAAATAGGTATTATGATCTTATGAGATCCACAGAAAAAGGATAAAAAACATTTTTTTTCTTTTCTCTTTCATGACTGTAAAGTAGGTTTGATTGACTGTTACTCCTCCCTGTCACTTTTCTGTTTTTGACAAATAATTCCTGTATCTCTCTTAGTAATGATCAATCTAAATGCCTGTAAATGAAAAATGTTACTTTTTTTCATCCGTTTGAATGACTTACATAATTAAAAGGCGTGTGAGAGTGGCACATACAATGCAATGAAAAGGTGAAGGCGGGGATTCATACAGTATGAGGCCATGTGTATGGAAGCAGAAATGACACAGCGAACAAAGCTCGGCGATAACTGAGAATAGGAGGAGGCGCAAGAAGGTGACATCAGCCATTAACCTTATATCAGGCCGTTTTGTACATCAATGTCACTCACATTTAATAACAAGAGTAATCAGAGGAATTATGCAAATTTAATTTGATGCCTCTTGCATTATGCAAATCTTAGCTAAATATAATGAATCCTGACACTAGACCGATGCACTATGTTGCATGGGGTGGTTGTCATTGTTAGGGACCAAAAATGTAGAAACATCAAAAGTACAGGGAATTACATGAGCATGCTTAATTTTTACATATGATTCATTTAGGCTCACTACAATGGGAATCTTGCTTTTAGTATTTTTAACAGGGTCTCATAACCTTTTTTTTCATGATGGAAGACGTATATACAGAAAATGTATATATTTCTGAGTATTTCTTATTCAAACAATTGTGAATCAGGAGCAGATCCATAAAAGCGGATGGAAAAAGCTTGTAAGTGTAACACAGAACTTACTACGGCAAGCCACAAGCTCTCTGCTCTGCTCCATTCTGATGCATCCTCTTACAGACAAATAGATTTGTTTTCCTTGTCTGAGCTAGCACCTGTCTCAGTATGGCTTCGTGGCTCCAATATTGTTTCCCATTTTTGTTGCACTACTGATGTTAGGTTGGAGGCGTGAGGAGCTGTAAGCTAGTGAGACAGCATGTAAATGGATGGATGATGGGAAGGGGATGGGCTTACTCCGTGCTGACAGTTTTACCCACAACTCAAAGGGGAATTTCTAATGGCCCATTGTGGCTAAAAAATGCATTGTCATTAAAAAAAAAAAACTAAATTTTAATGTAGATCAAAAGATGATCAGAGTGGTACTTTTATATTGTCGTTTTTGCTAAAGTAATGAAATTTAGATGCTCTGATACTATAGTCAAGCTGCAGTGGGTGTTTTTTTATTTTATTTTTAAAGCAATGCCTCTGTTTGAATTTGTTTTGTGATTTAGAAAATGGGGTGCACTCAAATGGACTAATGAAAACAAACATCAAATGTCTGCCATGAAAGCAATTTTTCTTTTTGCTGTATTAGTGACCAACATAATAGAGTCTGACAGTGACCCCGCACACACACTGTTGGGAGGTGCTTCATAATAACACGGGTACTCCTCGCATCAACTGCAGTCAGCTGGCTTGCCATAACTAAATGTTACTGAGTTAAACAGCATGTCGTGCTGCCATTTGACACTGTGAAATAAAATTAAATGAGATCCGTTTCAAAGTGCTGCAAGTGGAGTGTCTGGCCTGTTCCAGTACCTAATCTACAACGTACATATCCAACAAGAAGAGGCATATTTAACCACACGAGCTGAGACATTTGCACAAAAAAACACAATACTAAGTGGAAATCAACAGCCACTAAAAACAGCTGTTTATTTTACGGCTTCTTCTCAACTCCTGATTTTGAGAGGTTTATCAATAAGCACGTATAATTTGTGACAATAAAAAAATGTGTTCAAGATGCTTTTCATTGAAGACAGGCAAATTTTAATAGGAAGGCTTAGATTAACTTTATTTTATACCAGTAAATTAGCACAGATGATAAGCAATGAAACAAAAATTTGATCTATAAATGAGTCAATAAGCAAAAAATAAAAAACAAAGAAGACTCTTATTAAAAACGAACATTTAACTTTTTACTATCATTTTATCTGATTTCCTTTTGAAGTATTTTTAAAGTGTTTCCCATTGCTCTTTTTAAGATTATAATTGTGCCCAAATAAAAAAAAACCTTTGTCGTTTTCTAGAATTGGCAGTAGTTCGTTAGATATTTGTTTTTGAGTTGTGGGCGGGACAGCTGGGACGGAGCCCTTTCCCTACCCCTTTTGCAGAGAGCTCTCTGTTTACACACTCTTCTGCTAGCTTACAAGCCCTCAAACCCCCAACCTAACAAATAGCGAGCAATTTTGGAGTTGTCCAGCCAGACAGTTTTGAGCCAGACGCCAGATTGGACAAGAAAAAAAAGACGTAGATGTGGGTGCATAAAATGGAGCAAAGCAGGGAGCTTGTGGCACACCCAGTGTATTTTGAAATATGTCTTATATCATCTGAAAAATGCCAGAAGAATATGGTAAAAACACCTGTAACACATTTTTTTAAATCAGAGTGGGTCTATAAATATTCTACATAGTGTGGTGATAAAAAACGATTAACAGAATTTGAGAACCAATATTGTGTGTGAATCTTTTGAAGAAGTTTTTAGGGTTTTTAAAAATAAGTTTGGACTTTATGAGAGTCTTCTATGGCACAGAGCAGGATCAACATAGAGACTGCTACTAAGGAGTCCTTCAGTGTTCACCATTCTAAGAGTAAAATGAGCTTCGATCTGTCCCAGAGGTAGCCCATCAAGAGGTGGGGAGGTTAGTTGGTCGTCACGGCAATCTAGACCCCGGCCTGTGAAAGCCTGCCAGAATCAATGCTAATTATGCTGCCATCTGCGAGGTGCCTGTGCTAGCTTGACACCTGTTCACTTCCAAGTGACATACAAAAACTTCAATCAGGCCTTTAAACAAGACAATAACACTGCTGAAGAGGGAAATGATTGGTCAAGCTATTGACAGCCATGACTGTTAGCAGACAAAAAGTGAGGGAGTACCTGTCAAATCTGAAGTATTGAAATTCGTGAGTCATCATCTACTGTAGTTGTGGTCTAAAGCAGCATAATCTTCTGTATTTTTGCTGTTTATGAAATTGTACCTCGGAAAACGACTGACTGATCCTTCCAGTCTCTTCCACACTGTGTGATGAATGTTCCAGGGCTTTCGTAACACTGTCCCTTTCCAGATAATTTATCACACAAAGACAATCAGTCAGAGAGCCTGATTAATATTTTCTGGGGGATCCTTTAAACTTCGGAGGCTGATCTGGCCGGCCACATTAGGCAGACCGTTTACAAGAGGAAACCAATAAACTTGGTTGGCTGTTTGTTCACAGAGATCGGGGGCCTGTCAATTCTTTGCCCCTTAAAAGAGATCTGCCATTAAGGTGACATGAGAAACAAATGAGGCCAATTTCTCCTCCAATGCCCCATCTGATTTGTCAATAAAGGCCCAGGAGCTGCAGGATGCTCTGTGATAGATTTTCCCTTGCAGTTAGACAATCAGTGAAATACATCTAACTTTTCTCTGATAGGTGATTCACTCAAAATAAATCCATTAGACTAGAGTTGAAAGACACTTTAGATTTGTTTTTAATCTAAATAATTGAACAAAATGAAGCTCTTTCCCCTTTAATTTTAGATCGCTATACAAGAAATAACATTGTATTGTATTGTAACATTTTAAAAATTGTTTTTTAAAGACCCACTTAAATTAAAGTTGGGTTTTAAACATGTTTTTGTGGTATTTTTCTGATGATGGAGGACATGTAATAAAAGAATATTGCGTAAATCGTGGTGAGTCAGGAGCAGACAAAATAAATTAAGTTGAAAATTCTTCCAGCAGTAACGTAGGTGGTACAGGAGGCAGCCCACAGGTTTCCTGCTCTTGTCCCCTCTGATGCATCCACTTCTATACAAATAGATCCATGTTCATCTTTGTTTTCCTTGTCTGAGGTGGTATCTGGCTTAAAACTGTATGTATTTGTATGTATTTTGACCACAAGCTTGAACTTTAGAGCTCATTGATAATGAAAGTAAGATGGGTGACTCAGTCAGTCTGACCCTCATGCTCTCTTATGGGGTCCAAATGACCCCACCCTTATATTGATGTCTAATCCCTCCCATGACAAAGGTGGACAGGAATTTATGTCTGCCACAGACATTAGTGAAGATAAAAAATCCTTAAAAAAAAAAGTTTAGCACGCTGTGTTGTGAGGCCTACTTTTAATGTAAACATGCCCATGATAGCACAAGAAGCATATTCAAAAAAAGGACATATGACTGGCATCACATCACTAACCTGACAAATGAATGAAAACGAGAAGGGAACTATCTTAGCCAAGCTAAGTCAAGGACTAACAAATATTAAAACAGATGACAACTGGAAACAGCACAATCTGCTCACATGTGGTTGTGATACTTATATACAGAATTATAGCCTCATCTGCAGAGCTGCAGCATCGATACACATTCATTACGTATGCAGCTCATAAAGTCAAATGTTTTTCAATAAATATCATGGGAACGAGGCTGGAGATACTCCACACTCAGAGACTTACAATGGCAGCATATGTTGAGGTGGATTGAGTCCTCAGGCTCCAATCTGGCTCCCTCTCCCTCGGACTTACAAGATAAATTATGTGGGCTATTTTTCCATTATGTTAATCAAAACACTTGCCATATGCATTACTGTTATTGGATCTGCAGCAGAAGACTGTTTTCAGTGTGAAATTGTGAGACAGAGCTATAATTGATAACAAACCCAGTTTAGGACAGTCAAAGATAACACAACAGCTGGCCTTGTTTATGTCTCTTGTTAACACGTTATATATGTTTTATGGTGTGCCAATTGAGGTTGTTTCCTATTACAACAGAAGCTTATTTTCAAGGATGTTGCAAAGTTTATTGAAAATTTCCAAACAGAGTGATGTTAGAGGACTGTTTCGGCTTTTAAAAAATTGCATTCCAGTTGCTGCTTTCTCGAGCCGTTTATGTGTTTTTGTTGAGGATGTGTTTTATGTGGCCTTAAAAAGTTCAAACAACACGAGCACCACCGTTCTGGCACTTGAAAGGGTCCGAGGATGTGTGCTGGCCCACTTGAGCCATGCTAATTGATTCCAAGATACATACAGGGTCTCGGGATCCATCTTAAATTCCAAGGTTGCACTTACAGCCTGCTGGACGTCCTTGACTGGAGCCAGACACAGGTCTAGAAGGGGCTGTTTCAGCTTACAATGTCATTGTTATGGCCTTTGTCATCTCAATTAGCAGGCGGGTGCTAAAACACGCAGCTTTAAATGGGGGCATCAGTGTTAACCTGGGACAAAGCATGCTGCCTATAAAACAAAGCACTTATGCCTACTGCTGACCACACTGTTTGCCTCTCATTACCTTCAGGCAGCCAAACAGTGCCCAGAGGTTACACTAATGACCCACTCTTTCAAAAAAGATACTGCAGCTACTCGGTGGTTGTCATTTGGGGTATGAAATGCAACACTCCACCTGCACACAAGCCCTGTCGTTCAGATGTTAGAGCTGTCTGGGGAGCGTCTGAAAAAGACAGAAAGTCAGTTTATCATTTTTCACCAGGAGAAAGAGTGGCTGATTGAATTAGGCCCATTTTAAGGTCAATGTATTTCTTTAATCAGTTGTCCCTTTTGATCATTCCTGGGAAGCGTGCTCCTCAAACTCTGTCCTTGGTAATGGGTCCTCTTTACCGGCTCAGTGTCAATACGCATATGCTCAAAGTTTAATGTTTCCAGCTCTTTCGGCACAGGCAGAGCACATAATGCTGTGCATGTTTAACAGTCATTTCCATAAGTAAGTGCAATTTCTGTACAGTTTGTTCTTGTGTAATGAAGTGAAATCTTGTTTGTATTCCCCCTATTTCACCAAGAAACCCACTCAAGCAGCCACACTGGAATTAAAGCAGCTAAAAATTAAAAACCGGCACTATCTTTGACTGAATGTCACACTATTAGGAAATAAAATCAATTACTTGCATACTAAGTAGTTCTGTTTCCGTCATTTTCGATTTTATATTTGGCAAGAGTTTTTCCGCCTCTCTCACTGTTATTGTCGGATTCTTTAAGTGACCTTAACAAGAAAAAATGCAAATGACACGGGAGAGAAAATGGCTAACATTTATTTATCCTTGCTGTTCTCTTGTCTTGTTGGTGTCATTAGAACAGTTCGCTGCATCCCATTCTCTCCCATTATCTCTGCTATCAACGCAGCACAGCAAGATTCCAGCAGGGCTATAAATACTTCCCTTGGACCACATATGGCTAGCACATCATCTCCCAGACACAGCTTAATGATGGAAAAAAAAATCTAATGTCTTTTTGCTCCTTTTCTTCCTCACATTCTCACAACACCATGAAAAAAAGTCAGTCAGCTTGCAGAAGTTACACATACATTTGACTAAAAAAGCCACAAAACATCTTAAGTGTCAGCAACAACTAAGAAGGTGTGAGAGGAATGATAGATGTCTGTCTTGATCATGCACCGGCACAGGTTTTTGTCGATTGCATCAGGGTCACCGAGTGGCTCCGCAAAGCCATTAGAGCGAGAATGCAAAAAAGGGCGCTTTATCTGAATTCATTATAAATGGATCTATATCTTATGTTTAGGGCCAAGGACACGATTTGTATCACAATGCAAATATCTATCATTAAGTGGAGACAGTTCATTTTTCCTGGCAAAAAAAAAGAAAAATGTTTTCTGTTTGGCACTCTTTCTCTCCCCTGATATAGTAGTTCGAAGTAGCCGATTTGTTGTCTGCATTCAATGGCTTGTCACGATTTCACTGGGGGAAAGTATCCAAATCCTGAGTTTACATCTATTTTTTAACTGACAAGTAAACATCGTACCTGATTGAAAAAGGTACATGTTGCTACACATTAAAACAAACACACTGTACTTACATTTGTTAGCTTTTTTTTTATCAGGGAAGTCTTCTGAACTATAAAATAAGATGTAGCTGTCATAAATAACTTCTCTTAAAAGGAGCAGGAAGTAAAGTTATCACGCTTGTGTGTTGTTATTAAATTCACCCTGTCCAAGCTCCCCTTCATATAAAGTCACACATCATCATTTTCCTGCACTTTGTCCGATGCAGGGAGTTAAGTTGCTGAGCACTTGGCTGGGCATGTCAGTCAAAGAGCAAAGAGAGCATCCCGTTGTGTTCCTATCTAAATAATGGCTATAAAACGTAGCTAACGGTGTCCTCTGAAACGTGCTCAGGTGGAAAGAACTAGACAAACAGAGACAGCCACTGCAGAGCTCCATGACACAGAGGACAAAGTTAGGGCCTCATTTCCTCCCTTTAATCAGTGTTTACATCCACCCTAATGCCAGTGGCTGGTGACAGAGGAAGACGTGTATCAATCAACAGAGGTGTCTTCACTGAAGAGGACACTGTTCAATAAAGCTCCTCCTCTAACCAAAGGGGACATGCGCCTGGCAAAACTGGGAAAAGAATCATTGCTTTTATCATTGAGAAGTTGCATTTCTCTCACCTCTTCTTTCTTCCTTGTTCTCTTTAATAGAAGCAGAGAAATTACAGGTAATTAAGGATTCATATTTTAGTTTCATAAAGTTCAAACCCCTGTTGTTGCTTCATATCAAAATAATACAAACTGAACATTGTACTACACTGTATGGTCACATGTCTGCCCATATTAAAATGTTTCCACACACTGGACTGTAATGATAGTTCATCTTTTTTTTGTTGCCATCATATGTGTTGTCTGTTGTTATGGTACTTTTTTACATTATAGTGAAATAAATAAACCTACCGTGCTTCAAACCAAATGGTATTTTCCAAGACTTATACAACTGATTTATTTAATTTTGAAACTAATTTTTAATGGCATAGGTTGATTCAATTGAAAACTTACTTCAGACAAATCGGTCTGGTTGGATCTGTAGGAATAGAAATTGATTCATCGATTAAGACAATTAATCGCTACCCCCCCTATTTGAGGCCAATATTGAGGTGAAAGCTACTGATCACTGGCAGAACAGCAAAGAGAATAGGTAAAAGTGGAGGCCAAAGCCTGGGGCACGCAGAGAGGGTCTGTAATCTGGAAATACTGGTCCTGTAAAGTCATCCACAGATGAAAAAGGAGTTTGATATAAGAATCCTTTAATGACAAACATGTTACAGTAAAGCTTAACAGACAAAATCGCCTCCAACTCACAGGGGGTTCTGGATTGTGCTGGCTTGGCCATTGATTGACCCCCCCAAGAGATGAGCCTCATCATTCTCTCAGCTGTTCCTATCTTCAAGCAGCTCGATCCATTTACATTTAAGCACAGCTCTGCTCGGCCTAATTAGTTCCACGGCTCCATTAGTCTATGTTGTGGTCAATGCATTCATCACTTTGTGTGTTAGTTAAAAGCACTTTTTTTTCTGAACTTGTCACCAATCTCTGCCATTTTTTTCAGGAAGGTGAGAGGGGGATTATGGGTAACAAAGTAAAAGCAATGGTAACCTTGGTAATAAAATTCTAAATCATAAGTTGTGACTCAGAAATTTAGGCTGACAAAAAACTTAGATGCAGGGTGAAAGGAGAAAAAAAGAGAAGGGAGATAATGGGAAGGACAGAGGGAGGGGGGTGGTAATGATCCCTGCATTGAAAGACTTGGCTCACCCGCTGCCATACTGGCTCATATGGTCCAGTGACTTCAAACTTGCTGAGGTCTAAAACTTATATTACCCCACACTAAAAAAAGGAAAACAACCTGCACCTCATCAGAATGGGGATAATTAATTTTTAGACATGATGAGACATTTTCCTGTTTGATGAATCTTTCATGTACACTTTTACAATCAAGTAGGTTTCAAAAACGTGCTCAGACAGACAGAAAGTAAACAGCGAGTTTAGTGAGGAGCTGTCAAGTCATTGTGCTCCAAAGCAATTTAAAGTTTGTCAATTTTGTCTTCATTGGTTTAGATGTGGAGGAAGCATCCACACATGGAGGAAACTGTAAAATATAACGTGCAGAATCCTGCAGAGGTGTCCCGGTACATCCCCTGTGTCTGAGTCGCTTTAATGTCTCCTTGGATGCACAGATCCCCCTTGTATTCACTTTACCATTGCCAGGTCACCGCCACATTATGTCTGCTATCTGCTGAAGACGAGTGCAGCGACTATACCTCTCAGGATGATTCAATGTCTGGTACAGTCCCTGAAAGCAGAACTCATTTCCAGGCCAAGCTACCCTGGAGTCCCAGCAGGGAGACATGAAGCAATCTCAGGCCCTCGGTACCCTCCCACAGTAACCCGCAGCCTTCTCACCGCCACATCTCTTCCTTTTATCTGGAATCTATTTTCCTGCTCTTCACCCCCACCCTGTAAGGTAACACCATTTGAAATTTTACATGTCCCCCCTCTCTCTCCGTCACTGTCTCTTGTTCTGTGTTCTCATGATGGATGAGTTCCCCGCTCGGGGTTTCTCAGCCTGTCCATCATGGCCCTCGATTAGGAATTAAAAATTTCAAGTGTTTCACGACGGCCACCCCCATTTTTCTTCAACCCTTTCCAAGTGTCCGACCACACCTGCTACGCCGTCACCTGCACCGTCGCCCACCACGCATCTCTGCAGCTGAGAGCACTATCCTCCCTTCAAATTCACCAAACACCTACATTCGTTTAAGTGGAGAGGAAAAACATAATTTATTTTGTACTTCCCACATAATTTACTTTTTTCCCCTTTCCTTTCTACTGGAATTCTCCATTTCCCTATAAAATGAAAATTCATCTAGAATTACATCTTATGTCATCATTATGTTTATTAAGCGTGGATGATGTATATGAACAGCGCTGGCTTGCCGCTGAGTGCTTAATGATGCATAAGATTAAGCCGAGGCTCTCAGCTGCGCTGTGACTCCCCTCTGGTACCCATACTGCCGAGGCATGCTGGGAGTACAAGCTCCAAACGGCCATCAGGTGAAAGCAACTAACATCTCTCTTTTTCTGAGCCAAACTGGATGTGTGAGTGCTTATGTTTTGTGCGCACCGGTAAACGGAAGAATGTTTCCTCCGTGTTAGGAAAAGAATGGCGCCCTATCATGGTGCTTTAAAGCATCTGTCCAGCTAAATTAGAAATAACTCGCTTTCCCCTGCTCACTGTTCACCGATCATGCTGTTTTCTCCTTTTCATATCTCTGTCTTCTCCGCTCCTCCATCCATCCTGGGCCTCCTTCCTTCTGCGACCTTCATTTCTCTTCTCCCCTTCTCCCAGCCACACTGCTGTTTTGCCGCAGCAGTCTATGACAAAAACATTATCCTTCTGCTGCTAAACAATCCAATAAACCTATCCACAGGGAGCAAGTTAACCTCTTGTCTGTTCGACTGATGCCTTCAAGACCACGTGACGGCTGCCACAGTAAATTCAAATCATTAGTCTCCTTGCCCCCCATCAGAGAGAAAAACTTCTATTAGTAATGGAGACCTCGTAAGAGACCTTCCGCAGAGAGCACTGCCTTCCTAATTCCCAGTGGACAAATCCAGCGAAAAAAACTAATTCTACTTTTAATAATCTGTCATCAGGACCAGAGGCAGTCATAAATTATGTGGGGAGCATGTGCGAGAGCGAGCCACCAGAGGAAAATCAGGGTATAAAATCGAAGCCCAAGTTTGGAGAACTTTCCTGAAAATGAATAACAACTTACATACAGGATTAGTTGTTATGTCACAGCTGAGCGCGTCGTCAGGCCATTCCAATCAGCCAAAGCAGATGAAGATTTTATAGACACAGCTCCTGTTTTTATATGCACCTTTTCTTATTCCTGTCTCCTTCAAGCTTATTATATCCAAAGCCTGGTTAGGTGGTTTTATCATTAACCCCTAGTTTGCCAAGCCAGTGACTACTTGTTAGTGTGTTGAGATGACAGCTCCATTTGTTTTAGAGGTGGAACAAGCTCATGTGACGGTATGAAAGGACTGTTTTGTCTTTACTTTAGAAGTAAACATCAGGGTACACTGGACCCCCTCCTCCTCAACATGGAGCCTTCAAACCCTAATTGATCGCTAGAACAAAGGAAATTATCAGGGCGACAAACAAAGACACATTTAAAACATGACCAGGGTGCTCTATGGAAGTGGGAGAGAAAATGCTACTCGCCGCGAGGGCCAGCTCTTTGTTCCCATGTCAATATCTCTGTAAACTATCGACATGCATCATAATCGTTCCCTTCTATCAAGTGCAGACTAAAGAACAATCTCCATTAGGTGACAGCGCCCCGGCAGGTGATAAATGCTCCCTGACGAAAGGGAAGGAATTGCGTAAAATAAAGAGGCATGTTCAACAAGTCTTGTCAAAATGGTATTGATTTAATCATCTGCAGAAATACACATTCTTGGTTAGTGTAGCGTGCAGCAAAGATGGCAGGAGCAGCAGAATCTGGGATACGCTTTACAGTTGTTGACGCGGAGACGCTCTCCCTCATTGGTTTTGCAGGTGATGAAACTCACACTGAGCCCCACTCCTATTTTTTCCCCATTCTCCCTCTTTAATCAGTTATCATTCCAAGAAAGTCTTTGAAAACCTCCTCTTGATTCATATTTAGGGTAACAGAATAAAGCTTTGTACGTGGGCGAGTCTATACCTTACACACCAGTGCGGCCAGCCTTCTCCTTGGCCTCTCAGCAGAGTGCAGAGGCGAAAGATAACAACAGTCCTCCATCATCCAGACACACTGATGGCATTCTTGTAGGTAAACTGAGGTGGCCAGAGGTCTGAGTGTGTTTATTTAACACCGGGATATTGGAGTGTGTGGCTCACCTTGGGAAAAATGTGCCTCTCTTCTGCCACCGTCAGCCTGCACGGGTAGCAGAAAACTGGAGGTTCATCGCACCAAAGTTCGTCAACTTGTAGCAAAGGGCGTTTCCTGTCAAACATGGCCCCCTAACCACGTACACTTCCAGAATTCACCTCTCTCATGACTTAAAATACAAATCAAGCCTTAAATCAAAGCCTACAGGGAAGGCAGTTGTTTTTCTACAACTGTAATCATTTACAAGGCTAAAGGAGGTGTTATTATGCCGGCACAGCCCATCAGAGCATTGATGAGGTGAACACAAATAATGTGCATCCCCTACAGAGGGACGATGTGTGGCTGCGGCTGCCGGGGCTGGAGACAATCCCACTGTGACCTGACCTTGACATGTCTGAGTGAAATGGCAGTATAGGCTAATGCCTCATCATATTGAGTTTGACTTTGGGCTCCTTACGGTGGGCACCATAAAACAAAGGACAACACTGAAGGCAAACAGCCATAAAATAGAAACAATTAACATGGAAACATATAAAAAGTACTGGAGCTAATGTAAAATTATGGTTGATCTTGACTACTGGTTTATAACTGACTAAGTGTATTAATTTAAAACAAAGTTAAGAGCAATTTGACACATCAAGCAACACATTTTAATATTTCTGCATTTGAATAGAGGATTTATCTGCTTAAAATTGAACATATTGTGTTATAGCAAAGAAAAAAATCTTTAAATTTAGGGGGAATTAAAGAGTTTTCTTTTATATTATGTATTTTAAGAAAATGATTCAAATTTAATGAAACATCCTCACACATAAAATAATGGAAATACAAACTCATGCACATAACTCTTCATATCAAGGCAAGAGCAAAGCTCCAGACATTATTCTGTCAAGGAGGACAAGTGGAGAGGTTAGGTAGACACCTCATGTCAGAGCAGACCTTTATATATTACCTTCCTCTCCAAAGTAAGGACAAAGGGAATGAAGATGACTGCTCTGTCACGGGAGAAAAACTGATGAACCAGCCAGACCTGACTGAACTGTTCACTTACTGCAACCTGAATCCCTTCAACACATTGCAACTCACCTAACATTTATGTTGAAAGCCATTTTTGGAAAGGATGTGTACATTTTTGGCTCTATCTAAACCAATTCCATGTAAAAGGCTTATTATTACCAATAAATATTTTTTAATTCAATCTGATTTTAACAACCTTGAAGCCTTTGATTGTATGTCATTCTCATAATGATTTTGAAATACAGACTTCAGTTTTCAAGTTTTTTTGTTGTAATTAAGAAAGTCAAAGAAGCAAGATCTTCTTTCTTCAAAACTTTTTAAAGACCAAATGGGAATCGATGTGTGTTTTATCACATTTGGCACTGAAAACAAACAAACAAAAAGTTCTTAATGTAATACTGCTTAACCCCAGAAAGCCCTCAAATTCCAAGAAAGATTTTTTAAAGTCTTTGATGAAATCTACAAAACTATTTTGCATTATCCTTTTTTATGAGATGTAAAGAAAATCAATTTTGATACATTGTGTGATTTGGAAACACCTTAAGAAACACCTTAATTACCCACTGTCTCAAATTTCATACACACATTTTTAACATGGTGTAACTGTGTTATTAATAATTAAATATCAACACAGCAAGAAGCTATTTTGAAAAAAAAATAATTAAATTAAATGACTAGTTTCTCACGATAAAGTCTTAAAAAATAGCTAAACATTTTCCAGGATTGTTTTTGAGAATTCATAGAAGCAGGTATTTGAAACGACCAGGAAAAGCCCTCTACTGCCCCTAGTGGGCTGATAATCCACTACAGGAGAGAAATTATGGATAGTTATATGCTATTGATTTTTAACCATAAAGTTTGGATCATGCTAATGAGAGAGCTCTAAGAAATGCATGTATCAAATATGAAATTAATTATTATAAAGGATTAAAGTCCTAATCAGATGAAGATTTTGTTTTGTTTTTTAACATGTTCTTGTGAGATTTTCATATGCTGGAGGACATTTATAAGTAGTATTTGACAAGCATTTGTTTGGTCAATTTGTTGGGAATCAGAAGAAGACAAAAAAATGCATTTGTTTGTATTTGTTACGTAGAAAAATACGTTGGGCATACAACAAGCTCTCTGCTCTGCTCCATTCTGATGCATTCACTTATAGACAACTACAGTAGATCCACATGCGTCTTTGTTTTTCTTGTCCAATCAGGCATTTGGCTCCAAACTGTACTACTGGTTAGCTCCAATATTGCTCGCCATTTCTGTTGAACTGGTAATATTACCGTAGGTTGGGATTGTGGAAAGGGGCTAGCAGGAGAGTGTGAAAACAGCTGGATGATGGTTTTACTCTGTCCAGTCCACAACCAGAAGCAATTCTAATGAACTCCTGTTGCACTGCCAAAAGTATGTCCTAAAAAACACCCAATTTTTTATTTTGGCTAAAAATCCCTTAACCGAGGTCAAAAGACCACTGGAGACTTCTTTGAAATAGCATAAAAAATGATGAGATTGAGTTTTAACTATCAATACTGTCTGAGAATTTTTCTTTTTATTATTTTGAAACAAGTAATTAAAACATAACATGTTTAGTTTGTTAGAAACTTGACTGTCAGATCCCTGAAAAAGAAAGAAACCCATCTTACATGGCAGTAGTTTGTATCATTTATGACTTGAAGAAGCTTCAAAATAAGTTAATATTCATACTGAACTGGTACAAGATGAATGCATCACTTAGAGTCCTCCATTCATTTAACACTTAAGGCAATTTTAATCTTTATGTCGATAATGAAGATGTGTGCGGTATCAACTAGTCAAGGTAATTAATCGAATGTCAGCGACATTGTATTAATAGCATCATGCGTGGCATCAATTAGTGTAAATTGTCATTTTGACAAGGCACTTTAATTAAAACTATCACGCCAGAATTAAAAGGACCATGTGAGTAATTTTGGGAGACTATCAAATAATGCAACCATCTGGTATTTTTTACATGTCTTCTCCCTGCTAATTATAAGTGATACTCCAAAGGTTAGAGGTACTTGGCAGATGCAATGATCACTGTTCTAATGCCAACGGAATAACTACTGATCTTTGTTTTAGTAGTTTTACAAGAATTCAGAGTGGAGTTACCCATTTGTACCAGATTTGAAGGTTTCAAGAGTGGTTATGTCATTTGAGGACACACTTGTAAGATTTTTGGATAATTTGAAATCTAAAGAAAAGTAAAGTAGATGATAGGAAGACATGAACTTGACGTGAAAGTAGGAACATGATATAACATATACAAATGTTAAAAAGCATCTTGTGTTTCATTTCCACTACTAATGTTTCTATGCAAATGCAGATAACCATGAACATCAGTTTGAATATATACAGTGCTTAGGTACAGTGTAAGGAAGAATATTTTTCTTTTACATTTGGATGCTCCCTTTAGGGGTCGCCACAGCAATTCATCTGACCTTATCCTCTGTATCGTCCTCGTTCACATCAACCACTCTGGTGTCTGTCTCCTCCACATTTATGCACCTCCTCTTTGGTTTTCCTCCTGGCCTCCTTCCTGTAAACTCCTTTCTGAAGACTGCTGACTAAAAAAATAAAAAAAGTTAAATACTTAGGAAAAGCTAAACAAATCTCAAAGTTCAAATGATAACACTGAGACAGAATCCAAATTCTTCCCTCACCCATCAGGTTTCTCCCTATCCTACCCCACTGAGGAGGAATTTGAAAGGAAAAGGGTGTCTGAAATAGTTTTTTAAGGGCAGAACCAAGGGACTTCGAATTCTGAATCCTTATGCCGATAGGGCGAGCCCCATCGCACTTTGCCGTGAAGGAGAAGCGCATTTCTCCACGTAGCTCTGTGTGAGCTCTGAAACACAGAAGTTTACATTCAAATGTAAGTAATGACTTGTTGGCATGACTTCTTAAAGTTATGAAGTTATAAAACCAATGTTATGTATTATCTGAATGCCGGTAGCTACAAGCTAATGTAAACGATTGGCGAATATTGATGACGTCATCATGTGTTAGTGCCGCCCAAATTCGAAGACACCTACTATGTCAGAGTACCTTCCCTACTCACTATATAGTGCACAATAGTATACAATGATGTACTATTAGCCATTTTTTAGTGCGGTCCAAATCTACAATTCCAAATTTGATTGCCTTAGGCACTGGATAGTCCTGCACTGTATAGTTTTTTTGTAGTTTGGGATTAGGGTGGGAATTCGTTTACACATTCTCTGTTTGGATGTCCAAATGTGGAAAGAGAAGCCATTGGGGTGGGAAGAACTCGGGTTTGGCCAAATTTCTTGAAGGCAAGCATCTGAGTTCAAAAGACTCTGCCAATGTCTTGGTTGTTACTTAAAATGTGTTTTTTATTTTTAAAAACACTGTGGCTGCCTTTATGTAAAATAGACGGTTGCAGACACATTAGACACTTAATAATTTTCAAATAATACCAAAAAAAAAGAGTGTTCTATGAGTCAAGATCATTTGCCTCTGATATATGCACTGCAAAAGTAAGAGACAACACAGTTTTTAAAATATATCCTTTGTCCAAAAGAAGACGTGATCTCTTAATTATCGCATAACAATTTACCTGCGTTTAGCTGTAAACACAAAACTCAACTATTCTCACCTTATCCTAACTATTATGCTGCTTGGTGAAAGGAGAACGCACCATCAACAATGACTTCTTGCAGCAGTTACAATGTTAGTCAAAAAAAAAAAAAACTCAAACTTGAAAAATCTGAAGAAAAGCAACTTTTGAGTACACACAGTTTGACCCCACTTGCCATTTTTTTCCTGCATTGTGTCTGTGCATTTTAACAAAGTGAAAAAATGAAAGCAAATAACTTGGTAGTTTTGTGACACTGCATTGATGTGAAATGCATTTTTCAATGAAACAAACCATTCAATGAGCTATATATCTGAGATTGATGGAATAAGTAAATGAATGAGTGTTGTGGATATTTGCAACAAATGAGAGAACAGCCTGACCTCTTTGCTGACTTGTGTTTTCAGTCAGTCTTTCTGGTTACTATGCGTCATGCTTTGTTTCACCTGACGTGCAATTATTTTTTCCATTAATACACAACATGTTATTTCACTTAGTTTTTCTGAATGAAATTTCAATCAAAGCCATTACAGTCTTCAGACAGAAAAAAGTTTCGAAAAATAACAAGCGCGCGATGGAAAAGAAAATAATGCTCTGTCAAGGGAGATGGAAAACACAAAATAATCATTTGCGAGAAGCAGTTGATGCATATGTTAAAGTGTCAAGACGCAGCAGAGAAATTAATAGCTTTCTGGCATAAGCGATCTTTGATAAATATGATTACATTTGCATACTTCATTTTACACAGGATCTGCTGTCTTGGTGATTCTTGTGATTCTTGGAGTTCTTGGTCCAAAGAAAAACCTAATATTTTGACTCTCAGAGATTTTGTTTGCGCATTAAAAATCCAGAGAACAAATTATAAAAATACCTATGATATGTTGTGTAATAAAGTTTTAAAAAATAGTATTAGTTAACTGACTTCTGCAATAGAAACACTTAAACCACATTAAGAGATGATCAGTATTCCAGAAAATGTTTTGCAGCTCATTGACATCCTGAGCCTGATGAGGAAGTGTGTCACTTGTAGTGTAAAAATCTTACATAAGACCTGTGTCCTTTATGCCACAAAGAATCTTCTTCCAAAAGTCCTTGGTAGTATAGCTTCATCAGTTTTTCATCAGTTACTAAGCACCTTTGCATTTATCTGGTGAAAACTCCTGATAAGGTTGTAAATCTTCTTCTTCACAAATGCAATGTGTAAATCTCACTGTAAGTTTTCCATCACTGTTTAAGGTACTTAATAATGGTGTCACTCTGGTCATGTTTATGCCTTAGGTGACTGAACACATTTTAATTTTGTTGTCAAAACCAATTTTAAGTACAGTAAACTTGCAGCTGATCTCCTTAGAGTCCCACTTCAATCATATTTTGATCCATCGTAAAAGTGGTCAAAATCAAAATTACTCTTTTCTAGGACATTTCTGAAGAGCGACAGTGGTTAATCAAAAAATTCACATCTGAATTGTGGGCGGGACTGTTGGCAGGGAGAAAGCCTTTTTCTTATTTCCCATCATCCTTTTGTTTATACTCTGTTCTACTTGCTGACAGCCTCTCAGAACTCCCAGCTAACATTAGAGGTGCAACAAACGTGGCAAGCATTGATATACAGAGATGGACAAATCAAGGCTGTAATGTCACCAATAGAAAGTGCCTTACTTCGGGTTCCAACAAAATGAGGTAAATTAATTCGCCAGACGACGTTAGTAGCCAGTGACTGGTCCAAGTTTGTTTGAGTCATCATTTCTATGGAGACCACTCTAGCTAATCAGGAGTAAGCTTGTTGGAAAGCCACACCCCCGCCACTGAAAATGGGCTTAGAGAGAATCTGCCATTCAAACACATTTAGCAAGAACATAAAAAAAAAAGACACCAGCGCAAGAACGGTTATCCTGACAAACAGAATGACTGAGTAATAGTTGTTCATTTTTCAATAGAAGTCTATGGATTTGGCTTTCTGACCATAGGTACTTCCTATATAATCTGTCCAGTCCTCTGTATATCCTGTCTATGCAAGCAATATTCAAGTATTCACTCATACCGTTTTCAACCACGTCAGCTCAGACGAGTAAAAGACGTAGATTAATCTACTTAATCTACTTCTGCAAGTGGATGCATCAGAATGGAGTGGAGCAAAGAGCTAGTGGCTTCCTGATTGTAGTTTGTACATAGCAACAACAAGCTTTTTCAAACATATTTTTTTCTCATCTGCTCCAGATTCACCATAATTTGAATAAATGTTGATACACAGTTTTAATCCTAATTTTCTTGTCCTTCACCATGAGAAAATGCAACAAGAATATGTTTAATCAGAGTTGGTCTTTTTGAAGGCAGTTCTTCATAGCTGTATTGGCAGTTTGATAACTTATTCATTTAATATATTACAGGACCCTCAGTAGTCTGAGGAAAGTTCTTCACAATATGTTACCAGGCACTTGCCATGGGTTGGAAATGACACAGATATTCCTGCTCCTTGTGTGCCGAATCTCCGGGAGACAGTGTTTGCTCTTTTCCCCTGCTGTTTTCCAGTTCAACATTCCAATTAACCTGTGCAAAGCGTGACGCCAATCACAGGATGCTGTATCGACAATGCGCATGGAAAAGAATAATGCTGTTAGGAGATGTAGCTTACTGTGGGGGGTGGAGGGGAGTCTTCCCTCACGGGTGACAGAGAACTTTGCTCCAGTCATTTATCAAGTCCTCTCTGTCCACCAAGGGGCTGGCAACTCCCAGGGCCGCCTGCTGCTTGGGGGGCCAGTGTGCAATATGTGCATTTTAGGCCTCGGGTGGGCTGGCAAAAACTGCTGATGTGCTCAGTGCTGCTAAGTTTGATGATTTTTTGTTGTCATTTGCTTTGGTTCTGTTCCCCACAACAAAACAAAGAGAATCATTAACTCTTTTGTGCAGCGTGGAACTTTTATGGGTTAGGGATAATGCAACATGAGATGGGGTGCAGATGGGGTCAGCTGAAGTGTTCTGCAGCAAAAGCCTTCCAGAATGGGGCTTTGAACATGCATGGATGATTCTCCATAGAGAGCTGATTACGGAATGATTTAGTGACCAGTGATATCCCCTTTACTTGCTCAAGCTCCCATCACTGGCCTCATTTCCACAGCAATAGTAAAACTGGCAGTGCTCACTACTTATATTTACAACCATTCACTGGTTAGCTCATCATGTAGTGCTCTGGCCAAGCAGAAGTCGGAGCCATTACTGTGCCTCACTGTTAGAGGGCTTGTGGTGTTTACTGATGCAGGCTGGCATGGGCTTGCTCCGCTATTTAATCTGCTGCTGATTTAAGAAAGTTTACAGCAACATTGGCGCTTTAAGAAAAATCCAAAACAGAAAGGAATTTGAGTTTTGTGAAACTGAATGTAGCATAAAAGCCAGTTAAATTAACCTTTAAATGGTTCTGTTAGGAAAATGCATTAAAGAGATGAGCAGCAAAGTTGATTGAGCTTTAATCACAACTGCCCTTACGGGTGGATACAGGCTGTCTGCAGGCGAAAAATGGGTACAGGACACGCAGGTGGCCCACACAAAGTAGCATAAACCGCTCTGTGAGCTTATAGTGCCAAAAGGTTTATGCACAGTTTGTTCTATTGGCACACTGTGGACTATATGTTGTAGCAAACATTTATACAGCATTTAAAAATGAATAATAGGGGTGTAGGGAAAAATCAATATGTCAATATATCACGATATTTCATTTGGCGATACTTATCCATTTAAAATACTGACAAAAATGATATTTAATTAAATATCTATGAGTATCCTTGAGATTCTTACTTTTGTTTTCCACCTAAACTCTTTATTGGTTAAGACACATTCAGTCACTTGTTTTTTTTTATCTTACACAGAAAAGTATGATGTGGAAGTCAGAAAATGTTGATTGTTCCCTCTAAAAATAAATATTTCTTAATTTAACAAAAGTAATTTGTAGGTAAAAGCAACTTGTATATGAGACACAGTTGCAGTGCTTAATGTTGTGATCATTAAATAGAATGGATTTTGCCAATATATTTAAACGAAAGATGTATTGAGGTAGAGGTTTTTTTTTCAAAGTCATACTCCTTAAAAAATAAAAATTAAAAAAATTTCCTGGTCCAGTCTAGGGATATTCCGGGATATGTATTGTATCGTGAGACACATATTGGGATATGTATCGTATTGCCAGACTTTTGCCAACATACACACCCAAATCAGTAAATGTACGCATCTTGCATTCAACCTGACAGTAAAGAATAAAAATTGGATTGTCAATTTCATTGGAGTATTGTTTAGATATGTCCAGGTACAGAGCTATCTGGTGCTTTGCCCCAAAAACCATGGCTGCAAATCGGTGAAAAAAAACTTGCATGTTTCTATCTCCACAAAAGTTGAGGAAACAGTTGTTTTGGGATGTGATCCTCATGGGGCCTCCTTTTTGCAGCTTGAATCTGACATATCCTGTTAGTTGGAGTTGAAGATTTGTTGGGTACACTTTCTGTTCTTGACGCTCGCTCATTCTGCTCTAATGCGTGTTTCTTACAACTCTGGGACCATTTAAAAAGTAAATAAACTGTTTTTTTGGTTAATGGTGTGTACATATATCGCTCTTTTCTACTTTCATTAGGCTGCAATCACAAGTCCAATTCAATAAATACGCACACACATTCACAGTTATTTTCAGTTTTTTTTTTTTTTTTTTTTTACCAAAGAAGATTTAAAAACCAACTCCAATGAAAGTTGTGTTTTTAGTGTTTTAACATGCATTTTTCTGATGATGAAAAAATTAAACATAATAATGTGTTACTTAGTATTTATTGGATTTCATACATGTTTACAATAGTATTTTTCAGTAAGTTACTCCTCTAATTTATAAGAGAGGCCGACACATGTTCCACATTCCATTCAAAGCTAAGCTTAAAACATTCCTCTTTGCGCAGGCTATTGCCAGGCTAGCTAGTAATCAGAGAATAATTAATTTATTGCTCCCTTACCTGTTGTAATGAAGTTTGGGGAATAATTATAATTTCCATTACATCCATTACGCATATTTCTCCACTGAACTCAGCAGAGTTGGTTTGATAAACAGGGCCCTGGCGGTCGATTCCTTCTGCAGGAGCTCTCGTGGGTTTAGATTAATGTTAATTTGCTAAAATATTAGATTTTCTATCATCGTTACCATCTACATCTACTATATGTGCCTTACTGCTTAATATGTTTGAATTAAAATTCACAAAGAATTAGTTTTCTTAGTAGGCTGCTAGAAGTTGGAAGCTGGGAAAAGTACGATACACTGGGTTCTATCTTCTATTCTCATTTGCTTCTCTCCTGTATTCTTTATTTTTTATTATATTTAGCTCTCTGTGCTCCCTTTTGGTGCAGTGCAATTCACATGTTGTTCCTCTTTTCCATTCCCCTCCGAGGGACCTGAAGACTGCAAAGCAACGATGCTCAAATTTGATGTCTCAAGTGTGCAAAATTCGATTGTCACTGGATCTAAGATATGTGACAATGCTGTGAAAATAATCAGTTTTTGACTAAAAACAATTGATAAAACTTTCTAATGAGGATACCCCCAAAAATGGAGGGATAGCTGGTACAGGACTCTGAAAGTGAATAAGAAAATAGAGGGATCAAACGATCATTGCTTAAAGTTTTTAAGCTTCTGGACAGTTGATGTGTGGGATTCCCAAATTTTGCTCATGAACAGTTTCACAAGCAGTCAGTTAACACACCTGGTGGAACTAATGGCGAATCCCCCAGCCATTTAAATGCTATGAGATAATAATAATCACAGAAACACTCTGAGTGTTGCAGGACAGACTTTGACAGAACAGAACACAGACAGGACAGAACTTTTTGACCTATTAAAACTTTTTTTTTTAACTTTATTGACCAAATGAAAACTTCATTGGTGAACGTGTTTGATCTTCCTCTTAAAGAATAGCTCTAAGTCTATTCAATGAAACCAAAATGAAGTAAACCAAATTTGTAACCATCAGGAATCAGGGCCCTTTCCCCCCTCTGGTCACCGCTGAGAGCCATCTCCACAGTACTGACTGCACTAGATCTCCCAGCAACCCCAGCGCTTTTTTGTACCTGACTCTGCTTTATTCAAGATTGCCTGCTGGCTACCCTCACCCTGCCTGAACTCTGACATTTCTAGTCTCTTCTTGAGTGATCCCATGCTCATGATTGATCTCTGGCCCTGATTTAGCTTTGTGGACTTTTAGCTGTGCTTGGTTCCTGTCTGAACTGATAAACCTGCTGCACGTGGAACCAGCTGTCTGCCAGTTTGTGACAATAAGTGTGCCTGAAAAATGTAATAGCAAACAGTGACAAAAAATATAGCAAAAATCTAAAAAAAAAAAAAAAAAATGCAGCAAATATGTGGTGAAGTGTGATCCAACACAAATCTGAGCCAAATATGTATCACTGGTATTAAAAATATACATAATCAATAAGATTAAATTGGTTAGGTTTTACAAAATCAAGAAACATTCTGGACTGCATTGCACAGAATAAAATATTTAGCAGAATATCCTGTGAAAACCAACTAGCTTTTATAGCAGAACATTGTGAATATTAATGTTTGGCAGCAGGTATAGGGTTGTGCGGCTTCCAAACTCCAAGGTAAAGACTTATTTCCTCAAGGGAGAAGTGAAGATCAAGACAAATCTTCTTATTTTTCTCCGTCAAGTCATCACACTCCAAAAGAAAGTACAAATTGAGACGGTAGCGACGACAGTTTACTGTTGACTGCGAGGGTTACAGGGGTGATTGAGTATGTGTTTGACTGCCCGAGGCCAAGGGCTAACAGTACTGATGCACAGACAAGGTCGTCTTGCAGAGAGAATAGCCTCAGCACATAATCCCAGGGTTCCTGACTACTACAAACAGAGGCAGGCCACAAAATTGATTAAGGTGAAAGAACAATCTTTGGGGAACAAGATGATCAAGACAAATGGTGGAGTGTGGCTTTGGCCAAGAAACACTAGACGTTATTTTACTCTACTGTGGTGTTCGCTCTTAGTTTTTGAAATTTTTGTGTCTGAAAAGTTTCAATAAATAATACTTTGACCACTGCTGAAGTGCGTGGCTAAACATGAGTTCAAAAGAAAAAAGTAGGACCCCCATCTGGCCCCTGGAGTGTCATCAATAACATTAAAATAAGGAAAGTTATTTCCCACATAAAACTAATCTTTCCTTTTATTGTATTTTAATGAAACAGACTTCGTTCTAAGGCAGTAATTCATTCCATTTGTTATGTTTGGACAACTCATTAACATTATCATCTATTATCATTAGAGTGAAATTTTAAGCTTCTTCTCCCTTGAGATGTCGTGCGTTTCTTTTCTTCAGTTTGCATTAAAACAAATGTGGATCTGCTGATGCATTAGATTAATGTGCGCACTCCCTGCCTGCTGCAAAGCTTTACTCTAGCTTTGAAACTGCAGCTTTTTGCTCTTTAAAATCTCCTTTTCTTGTTAGGTCTCACAATATTGTCAATTTATTGTTTCACTATGTACACTTTTCAGTTTATCGATTTTCCTATGTTCACATGTGAAGCTAAAACCTCACTGACTCCATGTAGCATTTACAAAATCCTAATGCTAATGATTCATTTAGACTTCCAGATTTAAATTCAAACTTCCTAATTCTTGGGTTTGCTGCACCAAATCGAGCCTCTTTCTAATTAGCTTTCTCTTGAATAAATAAAGTTGATTAATTAGCAAGTCAGAAAGAGTGAATTTGATGCATGCTGTATAAATCACTGTCATAAAAGCTTACTGAAACGTTTCATTTGCATTGCCAGACTTCTAATTACATGCACCCAAACTTTAAAGATCTGATGGAAAATGAAAAGCAATGTTAAGTGAAAAGTTTCATAGAAAAATGAAAAAGAAAAAAAAGTCAAGCTTTTAAAAGGTGCTGTTTTACATCCCTACTTAGTTGTAAAATGTTCAATGCTTGCAGAATTTGCACTATTTGGATGAAAGAGTAAAAACAATAACTGGCTGCTGAGGGCTGTTAATAGTTTTTCACTATATGCAATGAAACTGATCATGAGAACACAGTTAAAGCAGATTCATGTCATAAAACCTTTAAAATGGATGGCCTTCACAAAAAATTCAACACAATCTTTTTTTTTTCCTCTCTGGATCTCAGTAGGTGGGGTACAGCTAGATATGGATCGGATCAAATTTGAAAACAAGTTAATTTAGCATGCGCAATATCAGTTTTCATTAATTTGAAACAAGTCTTTGTCAGTGTTTATAGCTAACACAAAAACTAAAAAGATTTCTGACAGAAAAATAGTGTTAAAAGTAGCAGAAATTTTTTATTTCCAGCATCTGTTTTATGTCTATAATTTATATTACTGTCATCAAAGCTTGACTTGTCTTAGCACCAGTTTTTTAAGACTTTTTTCTGTGTACGTCAACTCAGAAACTTAACTGTATCTGGCCAAAATTTTGATTATAAAAAAAAAGAGAAAAATTTTAATTCTTCACAAGAAGGATCCCACACAATTAATTAATTAATTCATCAGTTTCCCACAAAAGTGATGTATCACGAGTTGTCCAATATGTTTTGAAATACTATATTGTTTTTCTCACTTCTTTTAAAAATGTTATAGTTTATTTGACAATCAACATACTTAACTACAAGAGTTTGAATGCAGAATTAAACAGTTTAATTGACTCTTTTTCTATAAATCTTAACTCTTCAACACCTGAAAAATCATCTGTAACATTTCAATTATTAACGCGATCAATGTAGTTCCAGCAGATTCTGAAGGAGAAAAGTGGCATGAGCTGCTGTTCTTCTTTTGAATCTGTTGGAAATGCTGCGATTGTGTTAACAATTAAAAAAGTTAAAGTAAATAAAAGAACGTAAAGACTGGAGCTCCGGTGTTAAAGGGTTAAACAAGCCTACTGTATGTGGTCTATATATTAAATGTGCTTTCCTCTCATTTTTAAGCTTTTTGTTTTTCTTGTGGTTTTTTTTTGTCTAATTTTTTTCCTATGTTGAATTTTTTTAAGCCCACGCTACATTTGCTCACATTTAATGACATTCTAGCACATTCACCTCGTAAGGTCACTTACTTTCACCCGATTCCTCATCTACACTCTGATGCTTTCACTGAAAAAAGCTTATATTTTGTCCAAACTTCTGAATTATGTAAGTTGAAACTAAAGTTACTTTCATACATGTTATTTTAGCAGTTCTATTTCATTATGTTTATTGATAATTGATTCAGCCGTGTCACCCCTAACAGTCTATTTCTATGATTAGACAGTTATAATCATTTACTCATACTAATATGGCTGGGGAATTTCCCATTTTGTAATTTATTTGTCTGCTACATTTTAATGTTCAAACGCAGCTATGAACAACTTTCAAACTGCCATTTAAAATTACTTGTAGCATTTTTTCCATTCCCGAATGGTAAGAACGCATCTGCACGATTATCAATTTTCAGATTAAAACTGTCTTACAGCAACAATCCAACAGAAACACCTAAAGTTTTAAGATGACTTTTGCATCTCTGTGTGATGTGATCCATTCTTCCTCAACAACACTTCTTTTTATTTTCTAAAATTGCCCTGCAATTGATATTTAGGTAATTGATAATCCCACTGTGAGTTATGTTGTCAATTTAATACCTAAATCCTATTTTGGTGGCCATCTGGGTTCACTTAATTGCCCCCATGAGAGCCCAGGTTGTAGACAGTAATTATTTAGAAGACATTCAGATTGAGAAATGACATGAACTTCACATGTTTTCTTTATCATGTTAATAATGCGGAAAAAAATTGAAGATAAAAAACACATATAGCAGTTCTCAAAATCTTTTTACAAGTTGACGTCTCAAATATTAGGAAAAAAACAGTTTTTCCCGTCGTCTCTAGAAAGTGACTCATCCTGAACTTCTGAGAAATACATTTTTTATTTATTTTGCAGATTAGTAGGTGTATTTTCTTTGCTGCATGCAGATCTTGTAAAACATGTACTGTCTGTGCAAGTCGCCCACTCATTGCTGAGGCACTCTGTCAAATTGATTATCCAGTCAACTAATTCCCAGTCTATGTTTAGCTAAAGTATGATAGACTCATTGTTTCCCATGGGTGCGATTCTCATTTGTGTGTCTGTCTGTGTGAGTGAGTATTTATGTGAAAGAGGCTAACTAATCAGTAAACTGGGCCAGAAGCAGAATATTGAGCAATCTGGGACAGTTGAGGGTGGATTTTGAGGCTCATCACAGCCAAATCTATGAATGTGGCATCTGACAAACAAATGCTATATAGATGAACAATCATAGTCAAAGTTTTTCCAAAAACTAATTTTCAACCTATTGTCATTTAAAGCAGAATGTTTCAGTCATCTAAAAAGCTGCTAAAAAGAGTTTTTTTTTTATTTGATGTAGCAAATAGTTTAGAAAATGTGATGCTTTTAAAATTGTATTTTGTCCTAATTTTTTTGTCTGACAGTTATCCATGAAAAGCATTACCTGAGATTTTATTTGAAAATATTTTTTTCTTTGTTTTATTTGTGTATTCTTTTTTTATTAAAAGAACATTTGATGGCACACAGGTCCTATACATTTGTCTGCTACAAAAAAAAGGAAATGACAAAATAAAAAAACAACAAACAAACAAAAAAAAACCTTACAAATGTTATCTAGTACCAAAATGAAGTGTAAGGGCTAGTTTACATATGTTTTAATTGTTACTTTACATCTCGTAAATTTATGATAAAAAAGTTGCAACTATTAATTTATGAGGACAAAGTCGGATATTTATGACTTAAAAAATTATAGGCTAAAATTATGACTTTTTTCTACTTTTAATCTCATAAATTCACCAGGAAAAAAATATTATATTATATTATATTATTATTATTATTATTATTATTATTATATTATTATTATTATTATTATTATTATTATTATTATTATTATTATTAATACTATTTTAGTGGCTCTTGTACTGTTTTAAAGAATTTCTACATGTTCCAGCATATAAAAAAATCCATAACATAAAAATTATTGTTTTAAACAAGGAAAAAATGAATTGAAAATGATACTATACTATTATTATGCCAGTAATATAATATTAAAATTGTAACATCCCCTATCCTTAAGTTAATTTATATATCACTTGTTTTTTGTTTTTTTTTTTTTTTGGGGGGATTTTTTATATTTGTTAGTTTATCTCACCACATGTTCTATGTTTCAATGCAGTTCTTAAATAGAATTCAGTGTTAAAATGCCTTATTTTTCAGTTTTATCAAGGTCTTTCGTTTCATCCATTCCCAGATCTGAACCCAAAATTGGAGAAGCTTTGATTAGCTTGGAACAAATGTCAAATGGCCCATTAAAAGCTAAAACACTCAGTTCATTTTAATACTTGTAAGGAACCAGCCTGTTCTGAGCTGTGTATCAATAAAGTTTTTGTTTAAAGGGGTTTCCTATTAAGTTACATTTGACAGAAGTACTTAATGTATCTTGAGTTTTTTTGTTATTTAGCCATATTTAAAGATTTATTTTTTTGTCTCTGTAAAATTTTTGCTTTCTTGCTGTGTTTTGTAAACCTTACACCTCATGGTGTCTGTACTGCACAGTAATCAGTTTACTTATACCTGCTGGCCTAACTGTAATTAAAACAAAGGACTAAGCTAAGCTGTGGTCACAATTATTAGGGTTTACCTTCTAAGCCTCCCAAAAGTGAGGCCTAATCATAAAAAAGTAAATACAATTGAATCAAAAATTTAGTTGAAGATTCAAATAATGTCATTTAATATGTCATTAAAGTTTTAATTATTTTTTTTTTATGTAATAAAATATCTGCTGTCACCATTTGCTCATTAAATCAATGAGCAATAATGTGCTTCTACAACTATTGCTGTCCAAATATTCCATTCAGAAAACCTCCACTTGACTCAACAGGTCAGGATCAAGAGAAGAGCACCTCGATGTGTCCTGTTAGTACAGAAATATCTCTATTTCATTATCTTCTACATGTGGCCGAGCAGAGTCCTGTGAGAAAAGAGTGGCGAGTGAAAGAGGTCATGCTGAACCAGACGGGGACACCGGCGTGACACTGTGACATGTAAAGATGCCCTTCACTGAGCTGTGCCTTGCACAACAACATGAAACGAGGAAATGAGCCGCAAATGTTTTTTTTTTTTTTCTCGCAGCAGCTCAGACTCGGGTACAACTACAATAATGTAAAATCAAAAAATGAATTTCAACATATATAATTTAAATGTTTTGGCAAAACGGGATTGTTAAACCAGACAGCAGTGATTTGACCATGAGTTCGTTTTGTTTAGTGCACTGAGTTGACAAGACTTCACTAAAAGGGAATTATATGTCCTCCGCTGGGTCTTCTCTCCAAATGAGAGCCATTGCCCCTATTAGCTGAAGGTTAATAGTCATTTGGTGAAGGAAACAGCTGATTTTATATCTAACCCAGAGCGCAAAACAACCGAGCGCAGCTCACATTTGTTGTTCGCTTTATGACACCCTTTCATGTTCCTGCAACCTCTAAATATTTTAATTCTGACCATGTGAAAAACGGTTTTGTTCATTTTGTCTGTGCCCTGCAGGCAAGAATCAATGACATTTGAAATAATTGTTGTTACAGGAGTAATCTCTGGAGGGAGAATGGGGCAAAACTGTAGAGAAGATTTGAGTAAATTACTGTGTCAGCTTCTATTTATTTGCAACTGGATTGCCAGAGGCAGCACTTGAAGATAGCCATTAAGAGTCAGGGCAATAAAGACAGAGCGTGTAGCCATTGTCGAAAAGTTAGCGTGTAATGCAGCAAGTTATCATCAAAGTGCTCCCCGTGGAGAGAGCAGGGCGCACACTGGGGAGAATACATGTGAGGAGAACCAATTATAGCTCCTCAAATCTCTCTTTCTCAGAGGGAGAGGTCATAAATAGATTGCTATAGTTGTGTACACTTGCTGTATATCTCACCATATGGTGGCTCTTCTCAGTGTGTGTCATTAAAGGTAGCAGAGACTCTTAGACTGAGACTGCAAATACTATGCTTTTAAAAGTACAGTTAAAGCTACGAGTTGGAAAAAAGAAACTGTAGAACTTTTGAAGTTAAAGAAATCCTTTTCATGTGTTTGCAAAATAAATAATTGAAGCCAAAAAAAAAAAAAAAAAAAAGAAAATGCCAAAAAAATAGCTACTATATTAATAATTATTCATGATCACATTTATGAGGTGTCACTTTTGTTTGGTGGCCCTGAAGTACAAATCACACCAGCAACTCACTCATTCAAAACAATTTTTAAGATTGCAACTATATAAAAAAAAAAAAACAATTTTGAAATCAAAACAAAATTCCATAGGGCAAAAAACGATTCGGACAAAAAAAAGAAAGAAAAATGTTTTGGAAATAATACAACAATTTACAAAAATCAAAATAAAATACTAAGACAAGACACAATAAAAAAACAGTAAAATGCAGCTACCAGGGGCATTACTGATTGATGATGAAATCCAGCATCACTTCATGCCAAATAACTTCCATTTGGATTTCTATTTTTATTTCTTTGCATTTTGGTTTCGGAATTTAGCTTTGAATTCTAAAATGTAATGTTAATTTATTATTTGCTTTGCTTTTTAAATTGTTCCTATGATCTTTATTACGTTTTTTGTGTTGAGAGATTTGATGGTGTGATTTTAGTCATCATACTTTTGTACAGTTAGTCTTTTAAGAATCTGACCTTAAAAAAAGTTCAAATCAAACATAAAAAAAATCTTTAGAGAATTTTCCTCCGCTCTGTTGATGAAGAACTCAAATAAGAATCAGAAGCAACCAAATGTTATAAAAGCTATATTGCATAATATATTACTGGCAATATCCTAGCAGGTTGATTGTCTCAACTTTTTTTTTTTTTTTTTAAATATCAAGTATTTTAAGAGTTTTAAGAAAAACTACTAATTTTACTTTTATGCTGCTTTAGGGGCTTCATTAAAAGGTTAAATGTATTTCAATTTATTTTATTGATTTATTTTACTGTGAAAGATTGAATGGGGTTGCAAACAGCGGATGCAGTTTATTTTTACAGACTGTTGAAGCCGCTGTTCACACATGGGAGACAGCTTATAGAAAAATTAGTGAAGCTCCAGGAAGTGTCTTGACAGGAACAAGTCATGAGCTTCTTGAACTGACAGTAAATTTTTGTGTAACGTTTCTGTAGGTAGCAGACAGAATAATAAATTATTATCTCTGATTTAACACTTGTGCCATCTTATGGGGTCCAGATGACCCAAGTCTTATCCATCCAATGACAAATGTGGATGAAGGTATACAGGATTTCATTTCTCCAACGGATACCAATGAAAATCAAAAATCATTTTAAAAAAAAATCAGCGCACCGTCTTATGGGGGCCAGATGACCCATCTCTGAACGTCAACATACCTAGGATAGCACAAGGGTTAAAAAAATTATCGAGTGAGTTTTGTTTAATTGTTTTATAATATTTGATTAAACGAATGCATTGAATGTGTATTGGCAAGTACATATTCTTAGATGTTAATAAAAAAAAAATGTTATTATGTCTACACGTATGTAATTAGTGTACAGGTATTAGGATTATTTATAGAATGTTTCTTTAAAAACGTTTTTGAATTCCCAAATTTCTTCCAAGTTTCTATGAACTGTTTCTTTTGTTTCTTACAAAACTGATTGGAGCACAAGTAATTTAAATTAAAGTTTATATAAAAATATAAAATGTTCAGATTTAAATTGATACCTAACAATGGTGAAAATAGCTCATTTTTAACAGATATTGATTGTTCGGTACATTTTTAATGCTTTTGTTTTACTTCTCTATTTAGATCATTGTCAATAAAGTTGTTTTTAAAAAGTTTCTGTTTTTTGTAGCCATTTTCCTAATTGTGGAGGACTAGTCTTTGGAATATCATTGCCTTTTGATATATCCTGATTAAAATGCAAATTTCAGAAACATGAAATACACAATTAACTGCAATTAAAATCACATGAAGCTGCTTAAAGTAACAGAGGAGCATGAACATGTTAATCCTTTGACTCTGAATGAAAAAAATCCATGTTTAACTGCAGTTCTGAGGATAATGATAAAACAATGAATATGTAAGAAAGTCATTATCTGCGGGAAAGACACCTTTTTAATCCCTAACCACTCAAATATGTCAGGATAACGAGTGAAGGCAGTAACTTTTTAATCTGGGATTTAGGGAAGGGGGGGAGTGAGGATCAAACAATGAACAGGAAGTGGAGATAAAAGGAAGGTTGCATTAATTAGATGATGCTGATGGGCTACAGCGGCGAAGACAAGGCAGACAGAGAAGGGATTGGAACTGTTTGCAGGGTCTGCCAAACAAATGGTGCAGGTCCCTACGGGAAAGAGATTATTATGGGCTCTGTGTCTGTCAAACATGTGAAAACAAAAAAAAAAAAAAGGGAGGTGGGGATGTCGGGGGGGCCTGAGGCAGTGCCGCAGCCTGTGAGGGCCCACAAGGAGAGCGGCTCTCCGGAGCAACACCGTCCCTGCCAAAGAATGTCTGTAATCCGCAGACTGACTGAGGTGATCCCGCGGCTTTCCCCGCCAATGCAGCAGGCTCTCTATTGTCAGCAGTGCTCAAAGAGGAAAATGGGAGGGGGGCATCAAGGCTCTGGGGAGGTGGTGTTCTTTCTCAGCCTTGCCTTACGACTATTCCCCACCATTGTCCAAAAATTACAATTGCAGTTTTCTGATCTTTTGTGCGGTCCTGTTGACAGTGGTTATTGACCAAGCAGTCGGACATGGTAAGGATATGACCCCCACCTTTACCCCTCCAGCCCCCTCTTAGTTGAGTTTTTTCATCTTTGGGAGGCCTCAATGAACAAGAGGAAGCAGGTTTGAGGTTTACATGTAGCTTTAGCTTTTAAAGGGTTACAGGAGGCTTATGCCAAAAGAAAAAGGAAGTTAGAGGAGGGTGGGGGGTTTGCCTCCCAACCAGATAAAAAAAAAAACAAAGAGCCTAAACAGAAGAACTCTTCAAAAAAAGTTTCTTCGCTGCCCATCTACTCAAGCAAAGCTGACACACAACAAAAAACAATAGCAAAAATAGACATGAAAAGGAAAACAAGACAAGATCTCAACCTTTAACAACACAAAATAAGAGAAAATAAAGATTAAAGCACCATGGCAGAGGGGGGGAAATGTTACCCAGGGGTCATTGGAGGTGTGAGGTTTCATCCCAGAAACATAATGTACTGCTGTTTTGGTGGTGAGTGATGTGCTCTGGGCCCTGTGTGGCGAAAGACCAATCATGTGGCAGCAGTTGGACCCTCAAAGAGGGGATTGTGATTAATCTAGAAATGGTTTTAAATGGGAAATGTCTTAAACTCAGTGAAAAAAAATAATTATAACAAATAAATGAAAAAAATGATTAATTCCAGTTTGTGTCAGTCTACAAAAGTATAATATTTTCTGGATATTTCTGCTCCGCGTCCATTAGTTTGAGAGATTGACAGAAATAAAAATAGTATGAGAGCAGACTGGGTTAAGACTACACAACATCACAACCAGTAATTCTGGCTGCCTATTAGATTTATCTGTTGCAGGCTGAGGGAAAGCATGCACTTTGTCTTCAGACATGAAAACAGCATCTCAAGTGTTACAATTCCAGAGGGGGTAAAGTGGAATTGCTGTTTTTACATTTCTGTACCATTTTTGCCCATAAGGAATATGGATAACAAATGAAATATTCAGCCACATTGTCTGATTTATCTCTTTTATTATCTGCAAATATCACCCTGGCAATTTAAAGGATAGCTTGCTTCATTCTGGGTCTTTTCGCTGGGGGCTTGACAACCTATCAACTTTATACCGCATAAACAGGTCAGGATTGTATGAGCATTCCTATTTGTGAGGTTTTGAGCTAACAGAATTTCTAAATAGAAGCGGGGAAAAAAAAGGGGAAAGCAATGGGGGTGGGAATCTTAAGGGGATGCTACAGAGCCTGCTTTGCCAGGAAATGATAAATCTGCACAGTGTCCGTTTTTGAAACGGGGGAACAAAATGTTATTAATTTCAAACCAAGTGGAGACTTCCGTATCACAGTTTCTCAGACTGTAAGTAATAAGACTTTCCTAGAGGGGGTGATTGACAGACAGGTGCTTCAGTCTGCCGTTTTTGTTCAAGTTGACTTCTTTTTTCTTTTGAAGCAGTAAAATAAACCTTTAATTATTGAATACAAACTTGGTATGAAATTGTGGTCAAACCAAGAATGACGTTTTTAAAGTAAGTTTTCTTACGATTGTCTGATTAAATGATAATCGTTTCAATATTTCTATAATTGTTTATAGAATGGTGAAGTCTGAAGTTTTTTCATTTTATTTTAGGATTAAAATTAACTAAATAAAAATTATAAATTAATGTTTATTTATTAAACAATTGTATCCAAAGTGAATTAAAACAGGCTAAAACAATATATTTTTTTTACATAATTGTAACCTTTCCAAAACCTAAAGCTCCACTGAAGCTCCAGTGTTGTCTATAATTTTTCAATTGTTAACACGATCAATATAATTCCCGCAGATGCTGATGGCACCGCCTTTCTCCTTCAAAATCTGCTGGAATTACGTTGATCGTGCTAATAGTTGAAAAGTTACATTATGTTAAAGATTTAGTGTTTAAGTGTCACCGGCGACACCTCCAGTGTTAAATGGTTAAAAGGGTTAAAAAAATGTTAATGTTTGAATTTGGAAATAGTTTATTTCACACAATCAAAAGAAAAATAAAACTAAATAAGACAAACAAACATATATTTATACATAGATATCAACTTGAGGATTGTTAGTCATTAATTTATTGGGAAATATGTAAAAATACATCTACATAAATAATTTAACTTTTAATCATAAATACACTTATTAGCTCTTATTTGTACAGAACATGACACACTGAAACCACAAATATTAAATATGTCAAAGGAAATATACTATATAGCTTTATAAAATCTAATTTTTATGATAAAGAAACATATTAAAGCCTCAAAAAGTGGGTTTATTGTGGTTGACCAACAGCTGCAACAAATTGGTGTGTTCAGCCTTGTAATAAATACAGTAAAACAGATTTCTTATAAAAAAAAAGAGGCGCTGCCCTATGACCTTGAAAAGAAGTGGCCTGTTGTTCCTTGCAGACTCCCATCCCTGCTCTCTTCTCTGCATTTTCAAAACACTGCATTGGCTAAAGATAGTTATTCCACCTTGAACCGATCTCCATCGCCTCCCCCGAGAGCTCAAGTCCCTCATGTGAAACCTCATATGGCACAGCATTTCTCACTTCCTAAAAGGGGAATCGAATGGCAGGAGAAGAATATTCAGCAAGCTTCACTTTAAATCAAGATAAAAGACTGAAATGGAAAATAATAGGAGGAACAAACCCCTGGATAGTCCGGGGCTCCTAATGGAAACACATGGCTGAAGGCTGAAGTGTTGTCAGCAGCCAACACTGTGACATTCCTTTTTGATAATCTGGCCTGCCATGAAATTAGAATAGCAAATACTTCCTGACAAAGATGCATGTCCTTCTTCTATTGTACCATCATAAAAAAGGGGAGGAAAAAAAAAAGGAGAACTCCAGTGGTGACTCTGAATGCCACATAACTTCAATTTAAATTTACAGCACTACACAAAGAGAAGTGATATGCATTCAGAAATTTTAATAACCTATTAAGTTACGACTTCAATTTCATTTTATGAATATTTTCCTTGGGGAGCACAGCCATCACAGGGAAAAGATCGAAATTTAAAAAAGATAAATAGTGCCATTAATCTACAACATTTCACTTCCATTATCCCTGAAAATGAGGAGTTATTTTTGCTCAGATCCTCACGTAATTAGCTTCTTACACTTGATTCACTAGCCAGAAAATGACCATGTTCAGAAAATTAAAAATTTGTCATTAAGTGGAATTTAACATAATATCATTTATCTTTATATATTCCTCAGCTGACAAGCAGCAGCCTTGGATGCTGATCAGGCTTTGTGCTGCAGGACCTGAAACAGGGGGACTGTTAATGTGGTGCTTGGCTAACATGTGGACATTTTAGCTGCTTCACTTGGAAGATCCATCCTTCTAATGGTTCTGCCACTTAAAACAAAGAGTTGCTACTGGTGCAGAAAAGAGAATAGACCAAAAGCAAAATGTTATGTAATGAAATAATATACTTCATAAAAATATAATAAAGTAAAAATTAACAATTTTTTTTTCACTTTGTTTATACTAAAAAGGAGTAGTAAAACCTTGATTGACACATTTATCATAACTAAGGTACAGTTGTGGTTATATTCTATATTATTTTAAAAGTTTGTGATCTAAGCCATGTAAAACATGCCATTCTATTGTTATTTTCTATGAAAATTTACATTACCGTAGAAATCAGTTGTCATCACTGTAAAGCCTAATTAGGATAACATTCTCCTTGTTCTTTTTTTTCCTTTTTTTTAATAAAAGAATGATCGTTAAACTTCATATTTATGTTTCAGAATTTGATTTCTGAAAATAAAATAAGGAATTAGGTTTTCATTTAGGCCAATGTGGCTTTTAAGACACATTTTCCACAATAATGTCTAGTTTCAGTGAAATCATTCCAAAACATTTCAACTTGTAGAATTTAGCATTTAAATGGAATGATCAAACTGTTAAAAAAAAAATGAATTGCAGACATAGCTTGCTCAGATTATTATTATTTGATTTTGCGAAAATGCATCTCTATGATGCAGCTTTCAGTTCAGAAAACTACGGTGGCCCTGAAATGCCAATCACATCAGTAAGTCACTAATGTGAGAAAGGTTCTAAAGTTATAGATAACAATGATAAATTAAAGAGCAAAACAAAAGATACAAGTACAACACTACATTTTACAATTAAATAAATAATTAGAAAAAACTCAGAAACCAAATTATAACAAATTGAAACAAAATAAAAATCGAATGTTCCGGTAAAAAAAGTAATGAGAAATTAGGGGTGTGTATCTTTCCCTCTCACACAATTCAATACACATTTCACTAAATGGTTCAGGAATAGATATATAATGGATTCAACTAACATTTTGGCGAAACAGTATTATTGTTGGTTGATTATTTTACCAAAAATGCTAACTCTGAAAACAAATGAAATCTGAATATTTCATTTGTAATGATAAATAATAAGCTACAAATAATAATGCATGGCATTTGACAGAGAAATGTATTCAAGTCTTGAGTTGGAAGAAGCAAGCTTATGATTGGACGTCTTTTTGTTTGCATCGCATGTACATATAAAGACAAAAACGATAAAACATTTCTGACAGACTGCAGTGCAGTCTGTCAGAAATGTATTATTTACATGATTTTATACTTTTTAACTAACATAATTTTGTCCATATCTGTGGTTTTCAAACAACAGTTTAGTTGCTCAATCAATTTTTGATACAAATTTTTTTATAAATCCCTTGTATTGCTGTTACTCCCACTGTCTCTGCAGCTCAAGGCTCCAACAGGGGAAGGGTCACATATGGAGAACACATTTCACACATTTAGGAGCGTGATAGTTAATGGGACTTTAAGTTTCATTTTAAATACGTGCGACCAACAAAAAAATCCAGCCTTGGACACACTTAGAATACATGCGGGCAATGCAGCAATGCGATCTTGGCTGCACATATTATGTGTGGCCAATATGAATTTCCATCACTTTCTATGCTGGTTTCACAAAAACACGTGGGAATAACACAAGTCAAAAATGAAACATAGAAGAAGAAACCAAAATGAACATTTTTGATTGGGTGATGATATCCAGTTTTCTTTCCAAATATTCATACCAAAAATGCTTCATACCAAATACATTTCAGTTAAAATGATGGACAAATTTCATCAAGCATTAAAAATCTCAGTAAAAAGAAAAAATAATATGGAAAACAAAAGTAACTTTCGTAAATCAAAACAAAATGTTAATAAAACAAGAATAGGAAACTGAAAAAATTATGTACTCTGGGACATCGCTGATGCTGTTTGTTTATCATTTTAACCCAATTTATTTGGCATGATGCAAAACTAGATATGCTCCGTAATAATCTTATTTTTTTTATCTAGTAGACTAAAGAGCTCAGCGTTGAGCAACAGTGAGCAGAAACCCTTTAAGCAAAAAAATAAAATAAAAAATGTGTCCTAAAATCTTTGTTTTTGTGACACATTTTTTATTTTAAACACCAGAAACAGAAATAAATAAACTGCAAAAGTTAGAGCAAATCCAATGATGATATATTTAAAAGAATGTAATCAATGACTGAACAGACACCAATTTGAACTGGGAGTTCAGTTCTGTGCTGGTTCCGCCATTTACTTAGTTCAACACAAAAACACGTTGGTCATCATCTCACGGCACAGCAGGCTATCCATTAAGATCTAATTGATCATCACAAGGAATGGAAGGAAGAAATGGAGTTGATAATGGTGGAGGAAACCATTTTGTCTCCCTCCCATTACAGAGTAACAACATTCTTGTTTAGTTATTATTCTCCTGTGACTATGAAAATAAGAAGAAAGGGGCCACATGCTGCACTTTGGTATTGAAAAACTTTCACTTCTCATAATAGAGCTGGGACTCTTCTAAACCTTTAACTGCCTGCAGACGGATACACTAAGGAATGTGTCTCCAAACATGTGAAGTAGCAAGAAAAAATTTTGAATCTGAAGATATAATCCTTTTTTCCATTTCTGTTCAATCATGCATTATAACTGAATAGACTTATATCTATATGATGCCAGTCACCTTAATCAGGAACAAGCATCACATCATCTGGCCATCAGTGTTTCCTTCCTTAAAAAAAATTTCAAAAAAATGTATTCCCAAAAAGTAAAGTTTTTTTTTTTCTCTTTTTCTCAAAGAAAGGTTTATTTTATCTTGACATTTTTTAGGCCATTGACCAGTTTAATGTGAGAAAATGTTTTCACAGACTGCCTGTACCAGGTTGAAGTGGATGTCTGTTTTTTTTTGTTTTGTTTTGTTTTTTTTTAGCCTCCAGTTTACCTTAACTTCTGAGGGTAAAGTGTGTCTTCATCGACTTCAAGTTTATCTTGAAACTTCAAGCTAGATTTTGTGTCATAACCATTAAAATCCTGCCTTCGCCCACTAGTAGCCGGGTTAGGCTTCAGCACCCTCGCGACCCGAAAGGGATAAAGCGACCAAGAAGATGAATGAAAAAAAATGAGCCATTAAAAAGTGATACATTTACCCTTGACACAAAATTGCCAAAGTCAAAACTAAAAATTGGACACCAACTTCAGCAAAACACAACTTTTATTGTGCGACAGATGAATACAAAATGATCACTGAAAGTGATACTTTCGAAATATGTTAATAAACAACCCAACTTTATTAGCAACATCCTCGTAATTTTATGCAGCCAGTTGCCAAATAATATTCATTATTTTTATGATCTGCTGAAAGAAATGTTCCAATAAATCTTTATTTTTGATAATAGACTCTTGGTCTTTGCATGTTAAATGCAAATTTCTTTACTATTTTTACTCTGTTTTTAATGTTTTGTTTTTAGTTGTGTTATGGTGTATTTTAACTATTAGTGTTCTTGGTATTTTATTGTACTGCACTTTGTAGCAGTTCAGCTGTGTTAAACCACTTTATAAATAAAGTTGATTTGACTTGATTTAATGTTGAAGTCAAAGGCTCTTCTGTTTCCTCACTGGCTCTTTTCAGCGAAAATTAACTTTCTAAATTCTTTTGCCTTTGTTTATTTTTTAAACATGGGTGTTTCAACTTATGAGTTGGTTCAGCAGCTTTATGGCTTTAAGATTTTTGACACGTGACCAAATGACATGACATGCGCCAAGAACGAGTCAGATGTGGAGGGGAGAATCCAGTAGTGTTTGTTAAAATAAAGCTCCCTTCAGAATTATATTATATATAAAACCGAAAAAAATGTAGGTCAGGTGTTTTTTTTTCCTCTTCTTTTTGGTTTTTCTCTGCTACCTGTTACCAACTGTCCCACGGATTGGTACCAGTTTGCAGTCTAAAGATAAAGACTTTTTTTATAGTGTACCCTCTGCAATACTATTTGCATTTCCCCTGCTTTATTCAATCTTTATAACCAGTAAGTTAGTTTAATCATAAAACCAAAACAAAAAGAACTAAAATATGACAATATACAGTTTAAATAAAAGTAGAGCATATTTTCTGTGCTTTTATTTTGAAGTGACTCTTATGGCTTTAAAAAATAACAGTTCTCAATAATTTGCAATGTACCTTCAGAGATAAATTTGTTTATTTCTATTTAAATGTATTTGTCCATAAATTGTAATTGTCTAAACTGAATTAAAGGTATCTATTGCAAATACAGTGTGTTTTGTGTATTTGCACTTCAGGGCCACCGTACAAATGTGAACAGAAGCTTAACATGTGTTCAAAAAAGCTTATCCATAATGTAACTTATGCACAACAGCAACAAAATAAATTATTTGTTTCTCAGAATTCTATTAATGAAGCTTCATAAAACTGCAATAAAAAAACAGATTCAGAAATGTAATTTTGTAATCTTTTAAAAATAGAATAAGAAGCTGAGGATATAATAAGATACTGTCTCTAGTGCCCTCAAACCTAACTAACAAATCCCTAAAGTTCACACCAGTCTCTCCTGACTTCATGTAGTCAGTTTTTACTTTAACCTACAGAAGCCATTGAATTCCATCTGTCAAACATGACTATGACTGATCTTGCTGCCAAACAATCAATTTCTTTCTTCCTCGCTCTCTGCTATAGTGTGGATGTAAAGGAAGAAAAAAAAATCAAGTATCATTGGTGGTTCCAGCAGTGCGATACAATTGAGTAATAAGGCAGTCAGCACTTGACCTTGGACAACACTTAATTTATCTGCCTATCCGTCTCAATAATTTCCTCTAAAATGAATACAGAAGACAACCTGAACATTTCATTCATTGTCAAATGACACTTCCATCTTGACACAGGGGGATTCCATTTTTCTTTCACATGGCTCGCTTTTTTTTTCCGTCATTAATTTCAGGAACAGGTCAGAAAAAAATGTGGAAATGACTCAGATGTTTGCTATACGCAAGCCTTAAGATTAAAACTTAAAAAAAGTCAAAGATAAATATTTTTTTCTTTCATTCTCTAAAGTATTTTTCTACAAAGAGTCAAAGAAAAATTGCTGTAAAATATGAAAAATATATAGTTACTTGTAATACAGATGTTTTATTTGTTTAAAATGACAAAAATAAATGACAAAGAATGCAGAGTTACTGATAAGAACTTCTATAGAGCTTCTCTTTAAAACACTTTTAAGATTCAAGTACTTACACACTGATGAGGGCACTAGATGTAATATGGGGTTCAGTGTCTTGCTCAAGGGGCAAGGTGGGAATTGAACCTGTGATTCTGAAATAGTGCTTTATTAAAATCTGTTGTCACAATAACTGTGCTTAATGAATGTATGTAGACATGGACACATGCTTCTCAAGAGTCCATGAAAATGTAATTGTGGGGTTCCCCAAGGATCAGTCTTAGGCCCACTACTTTTTAATTCACTGTTTTTTGTAATTTTTTTCTTCAATCTTGCTTTATAGTTTTTTTACATTTGGAAAATGTTTTTATGTGAAGCACTTTTTCTTTTTTAGTTCTCTGAAGTGGTTTTCTACAAAGAGCAATGACAAATTGCTGTGATATAGAAAAATATAGTTACTTGTAAAACATATCTTTTATTGGTTTATAATAACAAAAACAAATGACAAAAAAGTACTGATTCAGCGAGAACTTCAAGTATGCACACGCTTTCACACACCGATGGTTCCATTGTAATGTGGGGTTCAGTGTCTTGCTTGAGTGGGAATTGAACCTGTGACTCTTCCATCAAAGGTCGACCACTCTACCTCTGCAAGGTTGTGTCTCTTGGAACTTGACTTTCATTTTAGGTTTAAAATTCAAAGAAATTGTGTTGCACTTCATTATTTGTTTAGATAATTACTGGTAAATTTTGTTATTTATTTTTCAATGTTTTGCTTTACAATTTCAGAATTTGCTTTTGTGGATGTTTCTGAGCTTAATAGCTTGATGTTGAACCTTCAGAGTGCTGGTAGAAAGCAGTCGAAAGCATTTGTGGCTTGTCAGTCTCAGTTGGTCTTCATCAGTAGAAGTCTTTGATTCCGACAGATCTATGGAAAGCGCTAGTTGTTGGAGGGCAGCTAACAACAATCTGAAATCTCTTTGTAAAAACTGCAGAAATCACATAAAGACAACAGGACGCTAAAATTCTCGGATGATAAAACGCTCCGATTTTGAGCTATAAACAGCGTTTAGCAGGATCCAATAGACTTTCAACAGCCTTTCAAAGAGTTCATAGTGAGCCTTATGAGTATGCAAAGCAGACCATCTGACAGCAGAGAGCAGACGGAGGCATGTGCATGGGAGAAGTGAGCGGAGAGCATTTGTCAGGACACTGTGACAAAAGGGAGTTGAAGGGGGCCTTGCTCAACGCCATTCAGGAACAATTTGTAAGCCTGGCTGTTAAAGCCAGGCCAAAGACTTGCGAACAGCTGGAGCCCCGCCGTGATTGATAAATGTGGGCCTCCAAGAACTTCATTTCGATATGAATGAAGACAAAAGCGCGACAACATTCTGTGAGTGTTTAATATTACCGTCATTATGTGGCAACAGTGGACAAACGCCCTGTCCTCAGCTGGGGATGCACAATGCCAAAAGGGAGGTCAGAACCCCATTGTAATTAACATTTTTATGGCAAAAGACCTTTTTTGTTGTGGCTTTGTAATTAATTCAGGTTTCAAGCTAATTAAAAGAACATTTCATCCGGGCTGAAAGGCTTATGGACAACAAGGAATCTTAGAAATTTATAAGCTAAAAACAATAAGATAAAACGGAAGAATTTTCTTTTTTTTCTTTTTTTTTCTTGGGATGTTGCCAAGCTGCAGACACAGAGGCCTCACTAATCTAATTTTACTGCAGGACATTTCTCATGCTAATCATGCAATAACCGAATTTCAGCATGTATCGACAACACACCGTGAAAAGAGTTTAGCCGCTTCGCTGTCACAGGCTTTTGCAGATGTTGTGACCCATGTACACATGGGTCAGTGAGAGCACTGGTCACCAGCCATGATCTGCTCGCTTACTGGGTTCACTGACTTTTAAACCTCTTTATTAACAGCTCAGGTATATTGCATCACAGGAAGGCTTTTCATCGACTTTTTCAGCAAACGTGGGACTTATTTCCCTTTTTTTTGCTCAACTAAAGTGGTGCTTTAAACAAAAAAAAAAAAAAATCCTATCTCTGGGAGCAAACAATGCACATTCAAGCTTGACCTATTTAATGGCTGGATAGTGCTTAAAACCCACATGGGAAAATTGAAAAGTTTCCCGTATTTAAGTGATATATATGGATGTGACTGAAGTCCATAGAAACCGGGAATAGTTCTATTTTAATTTAAAAATTCCATTTCAGATACTTCTCACTGCAACAAAGGAGAACATCCATCCAGTAAAACGGTTGAGAATTTTGCTGCCTGGATTCACGATGAATGAGTGAATACTGATGAAGTAAAAAAAAAGAAAGAAAAAATAGCCGGTCCTGGTTTCTACATCACTCCAGTGGAGGATGGGATATGGGGGGAGGGAAGGGCCACACGGGGTTTCTATGGAGAGAGGCACCTTTCTCCATATTCACAATCCCAGTGTTCTGAGTCTCAAAAGGAGATCAATCTCACTTTAAAGCGCCGGAGGCTTCATTTGTTTGTGAAGAATATGAGGTGCTGCCAAAATGACTGTGCCAATTCTTCAAAAACCTGCGAGCTGATGACACCGAGTGGCTCTGAATTCATTGTTTTTTGGGGGGCTCAAGTTCACAGAGACGGGAACAAAGCCACCCGTAAAAGGTTTAGACACTTAGCTTCTTTGTTGTTCACTCAAACATCATGACAGACGCCCTAGAAACAAGAAAAGGAAGTAAAATTACATTTGGTGAGGAAATTAAAAAAGACTGGAGGAACAAATAGGCAAAATATGAATACCTACTAGGAACTTTAAGAAATTAAAAAAAAAGATTAAAAGAATATTTAAAAAAAAATGTTTGATTAGCTTAAGCAGAATTTCAGTGAGAATTTTAAAATAAATTAGTGAAAATAGAAAGAAAAAGAGAATAGACTAAAGTTTTTTTCAGCCAAAATATCAAAAAATGTTTTAAATTTATTTCTAATTTTTTCTATTAAAATGACTTCAGTATGAGAAAAAAAAAAATTATTGTAACGCATAATAGTACTTTATAGATCCTGGAGAAAAGTTTGAGATAACAATGTCTGTATTTTTTTATAATATTTCTATAACATAAAATATTAATTTGTTGTGAGTCCACATTTTGTAAGCATTTTATTTATAACATATTATATTTTCCTGTTGAGAGACCTCAAAGCCTTTGATGAAAATACATTTTGAAATTAATCTCTGACCTAAAATTATATAAATTAAACTTTTTTGATAGAAGGAGACTAAACATTATCAAACACTAAAAATATTAAAGTAAATCTCCTGGTTTTAATTAATTCTTAATAAACCAGCTGCCTGAAAAATGTACAATATTAAATGAAGAAATACAAAAAGAAAATATGCTGTGTTTCAAGTACGTGGAGGATATAAGAAAGTCTTCTTAATTTAGATTAATAGCTTTAATTATGTTTTTTGTTTAAAAAATATTTTAATGTCAGAAAAAAAACTTTTTTTTAAATAAAAAACAAGTTTAAGAGATTTTACAAACTGAATTTTGAAATATATTTATCAGCAAAGTATTGCAACTTCCTGAAAAGAAGAATACATAAATGATGGAAACATATTGAGAAATACAATAGTATTATACTATTAACTTTTAAATGCAATACATGGAGTTAAACCTATACAAATGTTGTGCTTTTTAAATTTGTTGTATTGATAACTGTGCATTTAATAAAAGTATATGTTTTTTTCAGACCAACATTCTAAATAAGAAATTATCCTTAATGTTTCGTCTGGTGAAATAAAGGTTATCCTCAAGAGTCCATGAAATCAATTGTGGGGTTCCCCAAGGATCAATGTTAGGCCACTACTTTTTGATTTATTGAATGTATAATCTTTCTAAATTCATGTTTTTTATGTGAAGCACTCATACTTTTGTTGAAAAACTACTCCACAAATAAAGTTTGGTATGATTTGATTGAGATAAAATAATATAAAATATAAAGTACAACTTTATGAAGCTTTAAAAACATTTAAGAACTATATGTTATTCTGTTTATGATGGACTTTGTTTGGAAATATATCCTGTACGTGCTTCAGAAAAATAAATGTGTGATTCTTTAACTGCAGCATGAGGCTGGTTCCAGCACTGAAAAAGCTCATGAGGCTCCCTCATTGTGTGTTTAGGAGAAGACTCCACACTTCTGCCCGGCTCTGCCTGGTTTACCAACACTATTGATTGCAGGTGATGTTCTGGACAGAGTCCATCTGACCTCTGTAGGGGCTTAAATACATCATTGTCCAGAGAGGGACCTCCTGAGACTCGACTTATATAGCGAGAGCAAGGCAGCGCCTCACTCCCAGACAAACTGATGAAGTGGCAGCACACACACACAAAAAGTAAACGGGACACATGGATAAGCACTTCTTACTCCTTTTCACTCCCTGGCAAAATCTAAAAATACAGTGGGAGAAAAATAGTCGCAGCATATTTCCTGCCGTTTTTTTAAACTGAACATGAAAATGTTTAAGAAGTGGCTTGACTATGATACCTTCAGACACTTCTACTCGTCTTGTTGTTTATCAGGCTGATCTGATCTTCTTTGCTTTCTCTGTGTGAATTCTAATTGGCTTTATTAATCAGCAATCATGTTAACACTCTCCCTAATCTGTGTGGCAAGCTATTGTTCCATACACACCTCAAAGCCATTGATGGAAATCCAATGAGACATAGCTTTACCTGCCATGAAACCTCAGCAGCAGTCATCAGTGCAATGTAGGGAAAGAGGTTGGGAAGTACACCTTAAATTAATTAACATCGGACCCCATGTAACACTTCATTTCTGTAAACAAATGCTTTAATATGGGTAATTAATTAAATATGCCAAGCTTCCTCTCTGTGTTAATCTTTGATCACGTTGCTTAATTTTAATAGCTTATCTTTGTTTGAGAAGACTGTGGTGATTAACTAGATGTTTTGCTTTAACTTTGATTGTTAAATGAACTTATTAAATCCTTTTTTAAAAGCTTTTTGTGTCTAAGAGTTTGCTTAAAATATATACCCTTAATATCCAAGTTATTATGTTGATTATATGTTTTATAAATATAAAAGTGGTGGATGCAAAAATGTAATTTGGAACTTGATTATTTTTTTTTTTACCTTTTAGCAGCTTGAGAAAATATTTACTTTTGTGATTTGGTCCTCGAATACTTTGCATGCAGGGGCGGACTTACCATTACCCCCAAGATGTTTAGGGCCCCAGCTAAAGACCTCAAACATTTCTAAACATTGCTAAAATAATTTTCATGGCCATCATTTTTGACTGCCATAATAATATTTTTTTTAAAAAGTCACTGAGATTGTGCTATGTGAAAGTGTTTCATCCTCCCCCGCGGATCTGCAGCAATGGAATTTTCCGCCAACAGCAAGTTAGCTAACAGAAAGAGACTCTCGCAGGAATTTGAAAAGAAAAAAAAAGCTGTATTACTGTGAAAAAAGCAAAAATGGTGTTGTTACGCATCCAAAAGTGCTGAAAGAAAGACAAAACAGGGAAAAGAAGATACATTTTTTTAAGTTACTCCCTGGGGTGTTGTTTTGTTCCATCATTCAAGTATTTTGTGTCATTTTGCCCTCTTTAGTAGAGCCTAAAAATTTTTAAGAAATTACATATTTTACAGATACATTACCATGGTTAAGGGTTTTAAAACAGAAGTTAACAGAACCACTGCAGAGGGGCCCATCTTATTGTTCGCCCTGGGCCACAAAAGTGCCAAGTCCGCCACTGTTAGCATGACGTAATAATCATTTCAGATTATTGCAAATACATTTACGCATTGAAGATTTTTTTTTTAAACACTTCACTTAACGAATTGACCTTTTTTTTTTTTTTTGCAAACCTTTCATTTATTTTGACGTCACTCTGTTTTGTTTATTTCCTCAATTATTCTGAAAATATAGTAACTTATGATTTTTTTTATTCTGTTTTTGTTTTTATTTATTTTTATGTCCTACAAAAAAAAACTGGTCACATTTTTATATGTAAATAATTTTCAAAAACATGTTTTCTTACATTAAATGAGATGTATTTTACTGAGTGACTCACTTGATCCATCAAACTTTGACAAGTTTTACACAAATTCATATATTAGAAGTCCTCCCTTCATGTGAGAGTTCATTTGTTTGCTTGTTTGATGCTTGTTTTAAAACACACAGCTCTGCCTGTTTTAGCTTTTCTGATTTCCATTTCATATCTGCACCCTTCACGTGCCCAGCTCTGCATGAGAGCTGCTCATGGGTGATGATTCTTGAATTGATTTGCCATTCTCACAAACGAAGGGCACAAAAGGCTGAGCAATCAGTCCAAGGCTGGCTGCCTTTGGCCCAGAGAGAGGAGAGATATTCTGTGAGTGGAGGCAAGCATGGCTGATCTGAATCATGAAGAATAATGTTTAGCCTGGCACATGATCAGGGATGTTAATTCTTCTTGAGGGGGGGATGGTGCAAAGGGGGCTGGCACTTGGTGATGTCACTTTGGCTATTTGAACAATCTGGCAGGGCCGACGCTGGCGAAACACTGCTCAATTTGCCGGGGCTTTTGCTCCATTTGCCTGTTAATGAGCACTGTTGCTGGAGGTACCCATGTGTACCATGTCATGAGCCGAGCAGGCAGCACCTTTACCTGCCGCCCTGACCACAGAGGAAAATGGCAGCTGCTGTGACAGATGTTTTCACTGTCCTGAGAGGAGAGCCATGGGACGCCGGTGCAGTCAGAAGGCCTGGACGAATCGCTGGCAACAACTGCTACAGCGCGTCTGTCTGAGCATACAACCACATCGCACCGGGAACGAGGAGAAGACAGAGGCAGCTCTTTCTTCACTACAGCATCAAACATGAGAAGAAAGGACCCCCACTGTGTTCCTAAATGTACAAGCAAATGAGGAAAAGATGGTTTCAAAGTTCTTCTTGTACCCCTTCAAAAAATTGACTATTTATTTATTTATTTGCTTATTTATTTATTTATGTATTTGAAGCTTCTTTTTTTTGCCTAAATGAGAAACTCCCAATCTTTGACATTCTTAACACTTGTGTGGTGTTTGGGTCAAACTTCCAAATTGGGTCAGCTTTGACCCGAACACAGTATTAGGGAACAATTGGGTATTTCTTTAATCCGACTCGTGGATTAAATGTGCTGGGATATGTTTTTGGGTTACGTTTTGGAGAAATCCTAATTTTGGAAGTTTTAATGGTTTTATTTTAACCAAATTTATGTTTTAATTCTTTTTTTTTTTTTTCTTCTTTTTTTACTGAATTGCCATAGCCTGTAAAAGTTAGCCCCTTTTTAACCTTGGAGTTGTGTTAAAACAATCTAACTTGGGTCAAGATCAGTATGTGAATGGGACTGTGACTGAAGAGCACTTTGGGCCTTTTGTATATAAACATACCTGCTAAAAATATTTAACAATGGAGTTTTTAGAGTGCAAAGAAAACTAAAAATGATCATCTACAATAAAAGGTCATAAAATCTGTGTCAAATGCAAAAAAAAATTACATGTGAATGTTCAAAGTGCTTAAAGAATATAATTTACTTATGAAAACAAAAATCTAATAAAAATGTGTTTCATCTCAACATATCTGGATGGGAATCAACACACGAGAAATAAAAAATATGGAAATTACATAAAAATCAAGGATTTGGTTGGAAAAAATTGGTTGAGCAAAATTCCTCAGTCGGTGCAACATTTAACAGATCCATAAAACAGACAGAAAAAACACAATTTTAATGACAGAATGTGAATGTGAAATAAGCATACATACAGTGTAATTCAGCTAAGTTTCATGCCTGGTTAAGCATGTACATCTTTTGGCGGGCCCACTAACTGATACTACTTCAGTGCAATATTTCAAAGCACATCAACATGTCTGTGAAATTAACTCTGATGTGTGAGTGGAGTCGAGTTGAGCTTTAAGCTGTCTTGTGATTATATCGAGATAGATAGAGCAAGTTTTTTTTTTTTTTTTTTCTAAAAAACTCCCTACAGTCTTCAAGCTGTCATGGCAAATTTAAATACACCTCAGAGGGGAAAAAAAATGTCAGAATCATTCTATAATGTTCGTGCTGCTGGAAAATAGGTAATAGATGCAACCCCCCGAGAGTGTTTTCAGAGGCAGTTGGTTTTTCCTGCAAAATCTTGAGTTGAGATGTAAATATGCTGCTTAGGAACATCATCCTCCACCCCTCCCATTTCGGATTTCTTCCATCTGGCAGACAATAGTTAAAATTCTTAATCCATGAGCAACCATTTAACATTAGCGAAGTGCAAATTACAGATGTTTTACTGTCTCCCCTCCTTCTTTTTCCCCCTGTTTTGATCTGTGCATCCCACTGTCACTCAGTGTCATATGCGCATCCCTCGCTCCTCTGCATTCATTAGACACCCTGTGCCATCATGGCACCATATGACACTGTCATCATTTGGTAATTAAACCTTTGCTCGTTTAAATATGAAAAGCTGGCAAGGGTGGGATCATAAACAATGTTGTGCAAACCAGATTTTCCAAATGAGAATTCAAAGAGAGCATCGTGTCAGGTTTTTTTTTTATTCGCAAATCAAAATAAAGAAAAGTTTAAGAAGTATGAAGAATTTACACAGATGCGCAAAATAAAAATAAATTGCGCACAAACATGTCTTTTCGTGGATTGAAAAAAGCTAAAAAAAAAAAGTGATGGATGTTTGCTCTCCAATTGCCTGCAGGACAAGAGTCTCTCGCATCCACGGAAGCCTTCATCACTCCAGAATTAAGCAAATAGCTGTGAAGAGGAGGAATGCCCGAACCATTACAAGCCAAACTGTGGCTTTTTATTACCGCCTAACAATCTTCCTCAGAGCCGTCCTTTAGCGCACCTCCGCGCTTGGAGCCGGCGAGAAAGTGCGTGGGAGGAGGCCATTCAGTCACATTATGGCTTTCCATAGATCAAGGTCACAATTTTCATGATCATTACACCACTGAAGGTGACAGGAAGCATTTACAGAAGTGATCGGGAGCTTATGTGGGAGCTGCTCATCCGTAGATTTCCGTGGAGAGGGGAGATGTGCGTAAACAGGCGGGCGCGCGCACCCGCACGGACCCACAAACTAATCAACAAATCACAGTGAGCAGCTCGTCTACATTGAGAGGAACAAGGATTACACACAAAAAATAATAAAAGGAGAAACAAAAGCAGAGAAAATGTGTCCTTCTGCGCATGAAACCAGGAGGAGCCTGCTTCATTATGCATTCACATGCCATGGGCTAACACATGTCAGAGGCCCACTGGACAGAAGCTCTGTTTCCCATATTGCTGACATGTGATTGGAAGCTGTTGGCTGTCTGGTTGGGGCAGAGGCAGCTGGCGGGACACCTTATAGCCGCCTCGGGCGGCACACATGCGCATGGACACATAAACGGATGCGCTGGTGGGTCTTGAACCTACAGCTTGTGGGGAATCACTGCTTTATCTTCTTTCATTTAAAAAAATCAACATCATACAATACAAAAGACCTTAAGTGGTCATACAGCTACAGAGAAAAAAAATACAATTACTGCCAATATTTCTGACTCAAACTTACAGTGTGCACTTTGGGTTACAACCAGAGGGGCGCACATTTAACTATTCATGTGGAAAGTTTGATGGGGGGAGAAGGGATTTAGCCCTTGTTCCCAGTGCAATAAATGCAACGTGGAGAATACTTTTAAAAATGACAAGATACAGTCCTTTCTATTTTAATCCGGCACTGCAGGGCACATTTAACAGTTACTTGGGAAGCTGCATAATGAATGAAGAGCTGCAACTTTAGTCCCCGATTTAGTGTCTCAAAGCGTGCTGGGAGATTTCACTGCACAAATTAATATTCTTTTGAAGTGGATTTTAAAGATAAAGTGTAAAAAAGACCCCCTTTTTTCTACGTTTATGCAAATGAGATGTTAATTTTTCTTAATGATTTGTTCTACCTGAGGCATGGATAAGCTCCCAAACTGCGTTTGGGCTCCGGGTATATGAAAAGTCATTTGGCAAAAAAAAAAAAAGGTGTGTGTGTGTGGATAGGGGGGTTTCCAAATCAATGCAATTAAACCCTGCATGATCTCACCTGCATTTGGATGCTTTTTTTGAACTGCTCAGATGGGGTGATGGAGGGTCGCGTAATGACGCACCATCAAATGAACAACCGAGCTGCAAACACCACGCAGGTGTAATTGGAGCGCAGGTGGCACCTTAAAAAGCCCGTGAGTATGTACAGTTACAGTGCAGGCTGACTGTGAGCTGCAGAGAGCTGCGCCGATTTTTATCATCTGAAATATGACCCTGCCAGCTGTAAACTGGATGCATCGACTTTTACGCACGCTGTTAATTTTTGATGCTTTATGAATAGTTGATCTGAGCTTCCTTAAAACCATGAAATGCCAAAGATTAGTTGATTTTTTTAATGCAAACAGGATCCATCTGTATTAATTTTGACAAATTATATTTTTTCTAAAAAAAAAACCAAAACAATCAAATGTTATTTTTTTTCTTTAATCCTGACTGTATTCCAATTATCGAACAGCAATTAAATGCGCTCAGTTGAGTGTAGATTTACACCTCACTGAATTTCAAGGAGCTTATATTATTTAATTGCTCCAAGAGTGGGATGTACACCAAGTCCAGAATATATTTCATCTGCAGAGTTTGACACAAGTCTGCTTTTATTTATTAAAGACGATTTTTTTTTTCCTGATGCAGTTTGGCTGCGTTAATTTGAGTGAGAAGAAGCAGCCACATCAATCATTTAAAGTGATGTGACTTGTGCATATTACTGAGGCCTTACAAGATTATTGTCGTGTCTGCTGCTGTTGGTCAGTATTAAATATGTAGGAATTTGGCCAAAAAAGATGAAGGAGATGCTGTCTGTGAGGGAAAAATAGAAATGTCTTAGAAGTCCATAATTCATATTTATGTAGTAAAGAAGGTACCATTTATTTAAAAATATATATATTTTAGTGTTAGTTTAACGAAAGGGAAACAATGAGTTAAAGCTTTTATTTTGAACTGTGGGTGATCAATAGAAAATAGCTGTAACGAGCCAATTAATTATGGACAAAATTAATGCAAGTGCAAAATCAATCTTTCACGGTGTCGAGGATGGAATCAAATTGATGCTCCATCTGTTCAGGCCACTGATCCTCGTGGCCCTGAGTGTGGCAGCCTGACTCCAGAAGGAAAAAAACGCGCGTTTAGGATGAGCATGCTAGAAGAATCCTGGTAAATTATGTCTATAACGTATTTGTTGCACTGATATGTTTCCTCTGTCATGTTGTCACAATAGCATGCAATAATTTGTGTTTGTGATAATTTTTGCCTAAATAAAGTCAGAAAATGCAGATATTTCCATAAAGAAGTGCTTGTTCTTTATTAGATTTTGTATTCTTTTAAGTATAAATCGAGACAAAATCCTAAATTAAACCAATAAACTCCGGCAAACCTATTTCTTAAGTCCAAAACGATCAATATTGAACTCTGAATGAAGATCGATTGATGGCTGGCAGCCTACAAGAAAAAAAAAAAGAAGAGAAAGGTGATGACACCTTCAGAGGAAATAAAACTTCTTTAGCGTCACTCACAAGCCCGGACCGTCCCTGACGCGCCGATTTCCCGGCTGATGTTCGGCAGACGAGCGTGCTGGACCGTCGTTGCGCCTTATTCCCTCTCCCCTCCTCTTCCTCACCCCCCACACACACAACCTCCTGCATTTTTTTCCTCTGCTCTGCACAGGCCATTAGGAAGCGGTACAAAAGATAAATTGCTCTCTGTCAATGCATTACACCTCTCCTAATGGGTGCACGCAGGCTCCGAAAACATTTTTGCAAACTCTTGACATGCAGTTGCGCCGTCTAAACACCGCAGCTGGGAGTCGAAGTGGACACCAAGCAGGGATTGGGGCTCCAACTTGACATTTTTTGGAACATTTTTGGATCAATTACGCACCAGTTTTTCAAAGTTTAACTTTATCTTTCTATAATGTTCCAGTTTATTTATTTGTGGAAATACATATTTAATTTTCAATAAAGGGGGTTCGAAGTGTGGGGAGCACAGGGCAATGAAGGAGGAGAGGAGGGAAAGGAAGGGGGTGAGTGCGGAAGTGAGTGACGGTGGAGATGTTGTTGGTGGGGGTCTTATAGATGGGGGGAGAGGGGAAAAAAGAATGTAGCTTTAAGGGAAATGTTCAGCCGGGTGTGAAATTACAGCCTATAGTGCTACATATTGTACCAGAAGCTCTCTCCAAAAACAGTAACAAAAAGAGAAATCATCCTCTAACCTGACCAGGAGGCAGCGCCCGTCTGCCCCAAAGAGATGCCCCCCACATCCCCCAACAGTCCCATCATGCCCCAACACAGGACCCACCCCCACAATCCCAAATATAACAAAATACATTTGCAAAAATATTTTAGAAACAGTTTTATAATTATGTTTGCTGTTTAATATTAAGGCAAATAATTTCAATTTTACATGAAAACATTTGCATAAAAAATGTTTTTAATAATTTTGTGTTAAAAAAATTACATTTGTTAAGCAAGTGTGGTTGTCTTTCATTTTTTTCTTTAAAAAATAAGTAAAGAAATAATTTGGAGCAAACAAGATTCAAAACAAATCACCAACAACAAATATTTTTACGCATTAAGTTCTGTCCTGCTCCAAAATGAATTTGACTTTTTTTTTTTTTTTTTTTTTGTAATTCAAGCTTCAACTTTGCAGGCCCACCTAAACTTTTACTTTTTTCTTTCTTATTATTTGGAGCTCCACCACCGCTTCCTTCACGTTGAGAAACGATGCAGCGCCATCTACAGAGGCCGAGGGGAATGATGCGCAACGGCACCTGAGCCACTCATCATCCACCGCTGTACGCGTCCACTTTGTACCTGCTATCATCACACTATCAGCTGCGCGCAACAAAAGGTCAGTACACCTGCGTTTAACCTACATGCAAGTCTGAACAGTCCCCATCTTACAATAGAGAGGAAATTGTTTTGGGCCTCCATGATACAATCTGAAAACATGGATTGAGGTTAATTCAAAAATTAATCAAGAATTTAGAAAATGCTGCTTTTCTGAATAAAATTAAGCAATAGTTCTTAATTTGAGATTTTTTCCCCAAAATAGACAAAAATAAATAAAATGTTAAAAAAGGAAAAGTATTTAAAAATAAAATCTGTTTTATATTTCAATATCTTTTAATTTCCCTCCGTTCTCACTTAACCCAGAAACCTCCTCATTTGAACCCGTCGTTTTACAATCATTTGAATTAGGGGTTTATGATTATTTTTTTAATTTATATATTTATTTCCTCCGTCGGCGAATCACAAAGTGTTGGCATCTATTGCCTTTGTCTGACAAGTCATCCATATAGGAAAAAAGGGGGGGTCTGAGAAGAAGGGGAGGAGAGGGGGAGGAGGGGAGGGTTGCAGCTTTTAGAACCACAGACACAGACACAGGCTTCATTCCTGGCTCCACAGATTCAGCCTGACGCATCCAAGGCGCGCGTTAAGAGAAAAACCCCGGCGCGTGTGTGAGACGCGTTCCCTCCATCAGCGAGAGGCCGCCGAGATTGAGGAGATACTTGGGCCCCCCCGCGCTGGAAAACATCTTCGAGTCTTTTTGTGTTTTTCTTTTTGTTTGTTTATTTTTTCCTCGCTGGCATGCTGTGAGATTTACCTCCGCTTAGCCTCTCCCGGCTTTGCAAACGCACCGACAAACTGAGCAATCCTTCGGTCATGATGTGCACCTGCCAGACCTCCGCTGCGGGACCGGACTGCTGAAGAAAAACAAGGGAGGGGGGCAACTTTGGAGAAGAAGTTGCCATACAGATCGTTCGTTGGCGCAGGGGTGGAGGGACGAACTGGGTCCCTCCATCGTGTAGAATCACCTTTTATTTTTTCTTCACGCTTTCATCCCTTGACAGAAAGGCGAAACGGCGACTTCAGTTGATTATCTGTCTTTCCTTTGCTATCCAATGGATATTCACTGCAAAGCAGACCCCTTTACGGCGATGCACCGTAAGTAGCACAACCCCAGTTTGTTGGCAGCATTTTGCATGCACGCGGATAAACAAATAAATATATTCTACATTTCCAAACAGTTCAAAACGCGCAGCTCCCATAAAAAAATAAACCCACCAAGAAATTATATGCGACACTTAATAAATACATTTAAAAAATAAAACAATTCCTGCGGCAAATTCTAGCCTTTGGATTCACGCACGTGCGTAAAACTTTAACTTGCCACAGTAAACAAAGAACATGCGTTAGCAGGTGTTCTCTAATTTGCATCACCCGGAGCTTCCCGCGCGCCGTGCGTGTATGGGAGCGTGCATGTAGGCCTAATAAGTCAGAACACATTAGTTACACATCTAATATTCAAATTATCAAACAAAATCCAGTTCAATTCACGTTTTTATTCAATTTCTTTTATTTTCTAATTATTATTATTTATTTTTGGCTCCAAATGTTTAATAATTTAAGTAATGAACGGTTGCTAAGTCATATTAATTTAAAAGCAAAGGCAGACGACGACATGGTGCTAACATAAAAAAATAAAAAACAAAATAAATATTAAATGAATTTTAAAGTAACCCATTCTGACAAAGCAAAGTACTTATTTTAGTATAAAATTTGTGTTCATTTACACCAATATAAACTAATAACCATAACAGACATGTTATCTAATTGGTGTATTTTGTGCCATTAATATTTATTTATTTTCCTCGTGGGTCTTCAATATTTAAATTCTAAATATTTGAGCAGAATATTCTATTAATTTTGAGATCAAATGTATTACTTTAAAACATTTTATGATCAAAATTATTTCTTCATTTATTTTGAGTATTTTCTGATTAAAAAAAAAGTTAAAAGCTATTTATTTTAAAATACAATTATGAAGGAAAAATGTAAGCACGAAAAGGCTAATATGAGCCTAATTTGAAAAAAAATTTTAATTAAAAATGTATTCTAATGAATAAAGAAGACAATACAATACGTGTGCCCATTCCCTGTTCTTTTTTAAACTTACGTTTTTTTTTTCATTTTATTCTAATAACTTGAAGGAAAAAACTATTTGACTTGATTGTTTTTAATTAAATCCGAATAATTGGATCATATTCTAGATTAAAATAAAACAATTTTTGTGCAAATGTTGTATTTATAATTATACTATCTCTTGAGCATTTATTGTCCATAACTTGGATCACAAAAGGTTTCCTCCTTATATAATAAAAGCCCATATCCCCCTGCTGCAATGAGATCATCCAGAAAACTCAGATTGGTTTGTTGTTTACGGGGGTTAACCCTCTCCCTCCCCCACATAAACATAAACACACACTCCACACACACATACAATTCAGCAATTTCGTGCCTCTTCTCCTATCCGTTACGACCTTATGTAATGTTACGTATGTGCGTTTGTTGCTGTTGTATCCCACGTAGGGCACGGAGGTGTGAACCAGCTCGGCGGGGTTTTTGTAAACGGCAGACCCCTCCCGGACGTGGTCAGGCAGCGGATTGTGGAGCTGGCCCACCAGGGCGTCCGGCCCTGCGACATCTCCAGACAGCTGCGGGTCAGCCACGGTTGTGTCAGCAAGATCCTGGGCAGGTGGGTGAAGATTCCCCGGCCAAGGTAAACCCAGGGTCCACCTGTTCCTACTTGGACATGAAAACGCATCCCGAAAACAAAAAACTGGCAACTAAAAAAAATGATAGAATAAATAATTGTCACTAATTAAAAAAACAAAAACAAAATTGTACTATATTATTATCATGCGCCATGAATGGGTTTTATCAGTCTTATTCGTGCGTAATTTTGATGCGTAAAAACGTTTCAAACATTTTTTTAGCGCAAAAAAAGTTAGAGTGGGCATTTTAATATGGAGAATATTTTTGATTGTTTTTTCTGCAGATACTATGAAACGGGAAGCATCAAACCTGGAGTGATCGGTGGGTCTAAACCTAAAGTGGCCACCCCTAAAGTGGTAGAAAAAATCGCAGACTACAAGAGACAAAACCCAACCATGTTTGCCTGGGAGATCAGGGACAGGCTGCTGGCAGAGGGCATCTGCGACAACGACACCGTCCCAAGCGTCTCATCCATTAACAGGTAAGAAAACGTGTTAACTTAAATGTTGTACGTGATTGTTTATGTGTGATGCTTTGGAAATGGCACGAAAATAGCCCAAATTAAACATTTTTAATAATAAAAACATCCAAAGTATTGCTACAGGCGCGCCGCCACCCACAGCAGAAGACTGCGCAACTTAGCGCCGCCCGGTGCGCCGAGGCCGCCCGCGGTCTCTGAGGTGCAATTCAATCTTCCGCAGCCAACTCCCTCAACAATCAGCAGTACATCCAGGACTGAGTGAATCTGTCGAGATGAAAACCGATCAATATTCGGTGACCAGATCCCGTGGCGCTATAAAGCAGGCCAATTTTCTTTAGCACATCTAATGTGCGGGGAGCTGAAGAGCAACGCAGACTCCATCCTGCCTGCAAGTTGTTGCTTAACCAGCTGAGATGCGGTGATAAATTACATCATAATGTGCGTCACAATTTAAGGTGATGTCTTAGTGTAATTAGTATTGATGTGGAATTGTAAATTCCACCTTTACTTGTGTCATTTTTTTTAAATATTTTTTTTTCTTTTGAGTGAAATCGTCAGTTTTGCTCCAAGTGGGACAACCAACACAAAGTCCTCACCCCACAACCAAGCAGCACCACCAGAGATCCCCGGTGATGAACTTTGGTTAAGAGGCACTGTTCCATAGAACCAGCATCAGCATTACATTTTAATGAGCTGACGGGAGAGCGCGGACAGCTCCACACAAGACATCTTTTACAGAGAGAAAAGGCTGGAGAAAATTCATTTCATGCTTCATGGCTGCTTAAAAAGCCCCATTTAAGGAGGCTCAGACACATGTATGTGATAAATTCAAAATGTACATTAATATCATTAAAGGAGCCCTATAAAGTTTTTCAATTCCAATTAAAGCGTGGCTTTTTTTGGAGAGAGATTGGAGTGAGGCTTGATGTTTCTTTGTTTGCCTGGAAAATGAAAATGCGAACAAAGAGATGTAATTCTATCAGTCAAATAGGAGAACATTGAATTCCTAATATGATTTAGGACTGAATGTCTTCCTTATTTTCTATTAAGATTTCACTGTCCTGCTTTGTAATCCAGCGCAAGTACAGTAACTTGGTGGAGCTTGGAAGTAAAAAAAAAAAAAGAAAGTGTTTGACTTTTTGAACAAATAATTTTAGGAAACTATTTAAAAAAATGTATATTTAAATAAAAATTTAACAGAATTGGATTCAGGTTTTATGATAAAATGAGAAAAAGTTTTATTTTAATGGTCCTAAGAGATGCTAAAAACACACATCCTCACATAAAAAAAGAAAGAAACTGGAGCCAAAGCATTTTCCAGTTGAATGGTTCTTGATTCTGACTGGGGCCAGTTTGACCTCAGGACTGTTGACAAAACAGGAAGCTTGATTTAAACCCTGTTTTATCAGATGCTACATAAATAGTGCGGCACATCAGACTTGCTAGACTTTTAAAAAAAATAAAATGAAAATGTCTTCGATGGGGCTCAATATTATTGATTCAGAGGTAAAGCAATTTTAATATCTCTTTAGGGGATTTTCACAAACAGCCAGGTCATTAATTCATTCACCCAAATTGCTTATTCAATATGAAGAACAAGGATACCATATGAAGTCTTTGAATTTATGTTTTCGTGCACGAGTCAGGGGTCGAATAACTGTTATGAGGAAAAGTGGGAAAACTTAAAAACATCAATAGGCTCTTTCTGGAAGGGCATGTTGTTCCTTGATGGGATTTTTATAAAAAAATGTTCTTAAAAAAATCATTTATTTATGTAAAAGCATTCAGATGTCAAGCAAAAACCTGTGCTTCAGGGGAATGGAATCTCCTTCCCTTTCAATTTAAGGACAAAAATCTGACGCTGAGTAAGCTCCTCTTTTGAGTAGCTCCTTCGACATACATGATGAATAGTTTTAAAGTTTACAAATTATTGTGACAGCTCCCTTTCCCCCTCAAGTGCCATTCAGATTAAAGGAATCTAATGCTGGCGAAAGCTTGTGCAAGGCAATAAGGAACTATCGCTTTCCTGTCACATATAATTTATAGCTTTCTATTTGCATCTGTTTGTCCGTGTGACTAATCCCCAACTTTTCTCCCCGAGCCCTGATCAATACAACCTCATCCGCGTCGGCACGTGGGGGCTGCTGCTGGTTCTGTTTGATCTGGAAGCAAAAGGGGCTCTCTGTAAACGGCCCTGGCAAAAAAAAAAAAAAAAAAGCCCCCAGCAGCACAGTGGGGGGAGAGGGAGATGAAGCTGATTAGTGTTGGCCAGGTAGAGTCAGTGAAGCTGATCATTGAGGTGAATTGATGTGATTTCATGCTTTGTTTGCAAGATCACTCAGACCAAAAGTGCAATGAAGACCTTTCACTGCCCCTCGCCTTAAAGAGGACCTCAGTCTCCACCTGCATATGACATCTCACTAGCCACAATATTGGGTCAATATTTGGGAATTAATACAGGCATTTTTTGTCCCTCAGGATCATCCGGACAAAAGTCCAACAACCTTTCCATCCATCTCCTGATGGGACATCGCTCTCGACGCCAGGACACACGATTGGTAAAGCAGCGGTGCGCCCCTTCATCTGCTTTTCCGGCATTCCCGCATTCTTAACGCTTTCAACTTTTCTCCCCCATCAGTTCCGAGCACAGCTTCTCCACCTGTAACCAGCGCCTCCAACGACCCAGCGGGATCTTACTCCATCAACGGAATTCTGGGAATTCCCCGATCCAACGGAGAAAAGAGAAAAAGAGATGACGGTAAGAGAGACTTTTCTACAAAAGAAGACTCAAAAAGGTCAAATTGTGCAACTTTTTTGCTATAAAACTCTTTTTGCTGAACTTGCAATTACATTCAAACCTGCTGAAGCTCCAGCGGATGACCCTTATAAAACACTTGAGTCTGAACTCTGTTACTCTGCAGTGTCAACCTGCCAAAGACTCTTTTGATTTGAAGACACGACCTCCGCTGTTGTCTCCTGCAATTAATCTTTATGGAAGTGATTAAAGGGCTTTAGATAATTACATGTCAAGATGATGTAGCCAAGCAGCCAGGTCAGTCAAGAAAGGCTTTTCTTTTCCCTTCAACAAAAGTGGCTCCACTTCTTCTTCTACTCTTGGTGAAGGGGGGGCCTGAGGCGATATAGATTATTGGTTCTGTAAGCAATACGCTTCCTTAATGTCACTACATAAGAAGCTGATGAGAATAGCTAAACAGATGCGCTCTTGTTGCAAGGCGTGCACGGCTGCGGAGTGATGACTCGGCTGCTGAAAACGGGCAGTTATCTCAAACAGGGTGGGGAATGAGTGCCTTATTTCTGCAGTTCTCCGGAATGAGAGCTAATCAGAACACGGCGGCAGTTTACATAGCGTCTTCTTTGTTCTGGCGTTTGCCGGGGAAGCACAGGGGTTTGTGGGATATTGAGTGGAATTGATGTTTTTATGTGCGTGCGGGGAGGGAGGGATGACTAATGACCTGTCAGAGGTAGATTTCCTGGCAAAGATATAAAAACCAGCATGACGTGGACATGGCAAATGACATAATCAAGTCTTTCCCTGTAAGAGATGCAATCGCGGGGGCATAATGCAAACGTCTGGCGTTTTCAAGGGTTCATTTTCCGCTGTTCTTGGACCTCTCATATTAAGTAGGGTGTAATGTCTAGTCACGGAATGATAAAATGCACATATTTCTATGCAGATTGCTGCTGAAGGGCAAAGAGGTATTAAAGGGCATGGAGTAGACTAAGGTATGTGTGTGTGTGGAAGATGGAGAGCTGGTCTGTTTTGTGGAGGTCTTCCAGGTGACAGCACCATGTTTCTACAGCTATTCAGCCTCAAATGATTCCCCTGATGTGCTGCCATCTCGGTGATTTAGGTGTTCGGCCAGCATTACGATGAAAAAGAAGTGTGTGCGCTGGAGCCGGTTCACATCAGGGGTAGGTTTTTGCACAGAAAGTGACGGGAAATCTTGGGTTCTTATATATTCTCGCAGAAGCCAGCTGGTGCCTACCTGGAACCTCCGGGTCACGGATGCTTTATCTTTCCAAAGCATAAACCTCTGATCTTGGCCACACAAACACACAGCTGCTAAAACAATGTCTTGCCTCGAGCTACAGTTTGTAAGAATAGTATATTATGTAGGCTTTCACCCTGTAGACACACTTCTCCTGCTGCTGTCTTCTCTTTGAAATGCTTCTCAACAAAACAAAGGAGCAGAATTTAAAGATTTTTTTTTCTGCTGGAGGTTTGCAGTCACAAACTTCAAATGTCTGTGTGATTTTTTTTTTTTTGTGCGAAAGGAATCCCATCATCTTTCCATTTATTCAACACAAATTTCAGAATAAAAGTCGTTTATTTCTCCTCACTTATCCCTGTTTGCTATTTAGGCATATTTTCTTTCATTTACTGGGCTGTAGTCTGTACTCAGTCAGTGCTCGGATTAAATTTCAGTTGCTCGCCTGAGCCGTATTTGAGTTGGTAAGCTTTGTGATTATTATGACACAAGCAGTCATTATAAAGCGCAGGAAACACCAGAGAAAATGAGAAAAGGAGCGGGGAGCTGCAGCTGAGTGCAGCAAAAACCTTGGTGAAAACGGATCGACTGAGCAGCCAGGAGGATTTGTTTGATGCTCACAATCTACCAGACAAATCCTAAGTTTCCAATTCAAAAAAAAAAAAAAAGACCCCCCATTACAAGAAGGATGTAGAGATAATGTAGTGTGACACACGTTATGTACACTAGGTCTCGCAACGAGGAGCTTCAGGGACACAGGTGTCATAAAAGCCATTAATCTACAGTCGTCACGTGTTACTGCAAATTAAAAGTAGCATGTTACACTTGGCGGCCATTGTTGCAGACGGACAGAGTGTGGGGAGACGCCTGGAGAGGCTCTCCAGCGGTGACCACGGACTGTCCGCTCGTTTTACAAATTGACACGTATTAGAATTGCAGTTCTGCAGAGAAAAGCTATTACCTCACAGATTAACATCCAAGTAGCCCACTGCACATTTCACCTCAGCTCTACCCCCCACCCCCCACTTCTGACATTTTCAGGCTACAGAAGATGGTCTGAAACTATCTAATTGATAGGAATATTTCTATCTTTTTCCAGAACACAGCTAAAATGAAATCTTCCAGGGTTTAAAAAGCTTTTTTCAGAGTGACCTACAATTTCTACCACTCTTAGTAGCTTCTTTCCCCCTTTTGATTTATGCAAGAAACACCAAGAGAGAAATTTCTTGATAATCTGATCATTATATATATGAAAGGCCAACAACACTAGTCAGTGGCAGTCAGAATGGATGTGATTCTGTGCTTCAGTAGCTGTTGAATTAATTATTTGTCATCTCAGAGCGCCATGAGGACTAAAGCGTTGCATGTGCGCGGAGATGAGTGATGGAGCGGGTCGCCGTCACACCCTACTCTGTGTATCAGCATCTGTTTTGGGGGAGAAGATGAAACAACACAGGACCTCAGCTCACAGTAAAGTGTCAGCCTCTGCATGCAACAATCAAAATGTGATTAATAAAGCCTTTAAAAGCTGGGAAACATCAGAAGGAAAAAAAAATAATGATCAGTAGAAAGGCCTTTGCACATCCTCTGAATCAAGATTTTCTATAATTTATCATTTCTTTTTTGTAAATATTTTGAATTTATTTGACCCATTTATGTCTAAATAATTAAAAACATTAAATTAAAAAATTAAAAATTAGGTTGTCCATTGGTTGTATATCGTCTGGTACATAGAGAAACAATGTTTCGCAACAAATAAACACATTAAGTTTAGAGACTGAATGCATGTTGACATATTTTCCAACAACTTTCAGAGCAAATGGAGCAAAAGGTGAAGGAAAGGAGAAAGTTCCTTTTTCTGGTTGAGGCTTTCGTGACCTTAAGGTGCCATCTCACCTCCCCGCTTTAAAAAAAAAAGAGCTTTCACTTTCACTGCATGACAAAGATTGGGCTTTTATTCTGAAGTAGCTTCCTTCCTTAAAAAACGTCATGCAGAGCAGAGTTCTGCGTGGTCTCATTCGCGATAATTGTTCTGTTCTTGTTTGGAGGGCAGTCGCTCAGTCTCAGCGCAGGCGTCGCAGTTTTGTTGGCTGAAGTTTCCTACAGGGGGTCGCGACCTGTGGGTGCCAAACCCACAGAGAGGAGTCCGCTTTATAGAGCTGGTTATCTGATCTGATGGAGGCGGTTCCCTCGTTACCAGAGTGTTAATACGGACTGATGTCAAGCTGAATACACTCAGTGCCAACAAGAATCAATACATGACCACAGAGTGGGACAGACATGTAGCAGACCATCAAAGACGCTTTGGTAAAAGACTGTTATCTCTGTTCCATAATGGACTGATGTGGGAATGTCACAATAAAAGTCTTGACTTTTTAACTTGGATGGACATTTTTAGACTTTAAATCCAAATTTCCAAAATTGTCTTAATATATATTTGTTCAAATAGAAAAAAAAAAGATTAAAAACTATTTTTTATCAATTATGTCCGAATAGAATTTGATTGAGTGATTTTTATGGGCTACACATACAAATGTTTACAATAAAACATGTAAAAAAGGTTAAAAAAAAATCTAATTTCAAAAGTATTGGATAATAGGGTTTAAAATATAAAAATAATAGTCTTTTCTTGTACTTGGATATTAAAATCTGACTTTAAAAAGTTTTAAAAAGAGCATTATGTTGAAGTTTAAGCCTTTTTTTTATCATCTTTAGTAGTTTAAACACTTAAAACATTTGAGTTTTTTCTTCAACAACTTTCCAGGGTTACCCATGTTGGGATATCCATAGGTTACTTTAAAAAAAAAAAATACTAATTTTGGGGCTATAGTGGTTTTATCTTAACCAAACTTATAACTTTTCTAATTTTTTTTTTCTGAGTTTAAATTAACCCAGAAATAAATTACTCTCTTTTTTAATCCTCAAGAGTTTGGTTAAAAATAACCCAACTTAGGTCCATTAATCATGTAATTTAAGGTAACCTTATTGTGTTGCATTCTTTTACAAATGTTTCATATGTCTTCAAATCTTAAAAGATAATTCAATAATTAGCTGAGAGGTTGATAATTAACTTATTTACACCCCAAACTGTTGCTTTCTTTTTACAGTTTTATTTTTAGTCTTATCCAAAAACTAATCAAGATAAAGGAACCACAAAGCACAGCGTTATAATTGTTCTAAACGATGCAAGAGTCATCCTCAATTGCTGCTAATTTGTCAGTGGAGAAGAGGGCATATGGGACTGCCCTCAGGTTGAGTGGGAGGAAGAGTGTGTAGGTTGACCCAGGATGGTTTGTCTTGTGTGTGGGAAGTCCATTCCATTGTGGTGAATGACAAATATGGTGTGTGTGTGTGGTGTGGGTATTGATCAGGTGTTGTGGCACAGGCTGGCTGATGGAAAGTAATTAATGATTCTATTTGCCTTGGTACCAAAGAAAACAATAGAGCTTGATAAATTGACACAGAAGAGAGGAGTGTGAGGGGACCTTCGTGTGGCCCTGCACAAGCATGTGAGAACTCACTGGATGTGTCAAACTCAGCGGAGGAAAAGTAAAAGCTGCTGTTTGTGAATGCACAATGTCAACAAACACTTTTCAGAAAAGGAAAGTCTTTTGTCTTAGATATAGAGCTTCATCTTTTGTGATTCTGTTTTTTGAATCAACAGGTTTTTGGGGTTGCTTCTTTGCAAAGTTTTAGGCTAAATGTGTCTTTGGGGTTTTTTTCCTCTATTTTTATTGCACAGTTTGTGAAATATTTTTATCATATAACTTTGAAAAATTAAACCAAATAGCACTTTGCAATGTTCTATAAGGTCACTTGTAATATCCTAAATCATTCCCTGTTTGTTTTTTGCAAATGATTGAACATATATTTTTTTTACTTTTTTGGAAACTAGGTGTCAATTTTCGATAGGTATCAAAAATTGACGGATCAACTCCAGTATTGTTTGAGAACCACACATATGAACAAGATTATGATGGTTAAAAGTTATAAAATCAATCAAGAAGTAAACAATCTATTTCTGGCAAACTGCAGTTTATCTTTCTCTTTGTGTTTTTTTTTTTACCGTCTTTGTCTTTTGATGTAAATGCGATGGAAACAAAAAGATGTCCAATCATAAAGTTGCTTCTTGTCCATATATTTCTCTGTCAAATTCCATACATGATTGTTTATAGCTTTACATGGCATAAGAATAAGAAATATTTGCATTTTAGAGTTTTTTATTAAAGAATCAAACTGTATCATCTTGCCTAAAGGTTATTGAATCCTTTATGTATCGATTCATGGACCGCGTATCAGTATGCTTATTGAGTTGTGTGAGAGGGAAAGATACACACCTCTATTGGAAACTTTCATATTTATAAAATAAATGGGGAAAAACTTTACTACAAAGGCACTTTTTTATTTTTTGTACCAACAAATTTCATTTTTTGTGGTTCTTTTTACATTAATAAAACTAAATTAAGATAATAAAAAATTAAACGTTTTTTGTTATGTTTAGAGATAGTAAACCAACAACGAAAAAGCCAAACACCTCAATAAATGTAAGAAAAGTAAAAAAAAAAAAAAAAAAACACAAGGGCAGGAAAAAATATTAGTAATCTCTAATAATGTCATTTTGGTAAAAACGTGTGACATAAATTGTACATTTTTAATATGAAATAAATCCAAACTAAAGGAAAATTACAGTTGATTCTTTAGATTTACACAGTCAAAACCCTCTTTTTTTGTTGTTGATTAACTTTTTAGAGAAAAAGAAAGAACAGCACAAATAACATATAATTAAAAAGAACAAAAATTAAAAAGAAAGAACAAAGGTAAACAAAATTTCAAAATAGATTACGAGACCTCATATTTCAATAGTTTCATTGAAATAAAAAAAATGTTTTAAAAAGTAGCTTTTTTGTTATAATTCCTTTTACAATACATCAGTGGCATTCTTTCCTTCTTTTTTTCTTTATGAGCATCATAGTTACTGCCCCTGTCAGACAGTTTTGCCTCTCGACATAAATAAATGTCATTGCAGTGTCAGACACTCACTCAAATAGGTCAAAAGGTCAATCTCCATCTCAAAAGTGATGATACGGAGACATAAACATTGCTTAGTTCTTTTTCCTATTGTCTGTAGTGCATGTTTGTTCACTGGGTATGTTGAAATATTTGTATGTAAATGTTTCTGCCAGCTAAAGTAGTATTAGATTAGACAAAAGAAATGGATGCCTGAACCTCACTTTCCTTCTTTTTGCAGTTTTATTCTGTTGCGGTGCTCTCTTGCACATGCTCAGACAGACACTGCAGCTCACATTCTCTTTTATAGCTCCTTCAGCTTTGAGTCGGGTTCATCCGCTGGCCTCAGCCTTTGAAAAAAGGTCAAGCAGTGGAGTAGAATGGCAATAACCCTCCCAAATGGTACTATCACAGAGACATGATTGATCAATTGAATTTCATGGCAGAGAAAAATGCGGGATTAAGTAGAGTATTATACGCACAACGAGTTGAGGCATGATGTTCATTTCAAGTTCATTTCAGCTCCCTCTTGCCACCAGATCAGGCAATCAATAGAGGGCCTTGCATATCATATATCACCTCTCTCCCACGGAGAGGAGAACATAATCTGCCGCAAATTTAGAATGACAGATTTGTAAGGGAGCTTTCTGGAATCCGGGGAGGAGACCAACAGACTCAGCCACTGCAGCCAGTAGAGGTGGTGGATATGGGGCTGAGGATGGAGGGAAAGAGGGGGCTGTGGAAGGACAGTCTGTAAAGGTTTTCCAGCTTTGCACAAAATGAGAAGAACAAAGGCATCCTCCTCCCAAGAGTCCAGTAATCAGGTCAGGAGTCGGGAGGAAATTCTTGTATTTGGAGAGCAGGATGATTGAACTAGACTGTACAATTTTATTCAGCCCCTTGTCCTCTGCGGCTGCTTCCAAATGGAACCACAAGCTCAGAGAGAATAAAAGCAGAATTGAATTGTAAAAGGGAAGCTGCACTTTGGAAAACATTACGGGGTTTTTAGTGAACACCGGGCTTTTTGGTCAAGAGAAAATAGAAACATAATAAGATATTGGACTGGAATGAAAAACCATTATACAGCAGTTGCTGCTATTATAAATGCACAAGATTTTATATCTTTGCAAAACACTGTTATCTATTAATTACCAGAGATCATCATGGTATAACTTCTGTGAAAAGTGGCTCTAGCAGCCATTAAGTTGAGAAAACCCACACTTTCCTCTTTTTGTCCCACAGTGGTGCTAAAAATGATTACAAAAAAGGAGGTAGATAAGTGCTTGAAGTGAAGCTGGCTTCATGGGGTCAGTGTCTCGAATGTTGCTCTTTCTTCTTATAGATGGTTCAGATGGTTCTGGCCCAAACAGTGATTCTCAGGGTAGTGTGGAGAGTTTACGGAAGCACCTGAGGGCAGATGCCTTCACCCAGCAGCAGCTGGAAGCTCTGGACCGGGTCTTTGAACGCCCCTCGTACCCTGACGTCTTCCCTACAGCGGAGCATATCAAACCCGAGCAGGTTAGTAGCACTGCAACTCTTCTTAAATGCTTTCTTTCTTTTGGATTTTCTTCATAAAAAGTGTTTTATATCATTATACACTCTGTAAAGCAGTACATCCAAACTATAAATGACAGATAATTTTTAGAATTAAGATACTTTATAAATCTTCTGATAGAATAAATAAAACATGTTATTTCATTGTTTGAATGACATAGAGATAATATAAATCATGATATGTTGAGTATTTTATTTTGCAAAGAAAAACATAGTTTAAGATGCAAAAACTTAATATATAAAATAATATCTTATACCTACTGTCTCAAATTTGATACACATCTTTTGCATGGTTTTATTTTATTATTGATAATGAATTATTGACAAATTTTGCATTATTTTAAATCAGCAAGTAATCATTTAAAAGAATAAGTAACAATAAATGAGTTACCCTCACTATAAAGTTTAGAAGATTAGCTTTAGCTTTTCCCGCCAAAAGTATTTTTGTGATTTCATGGAGGCTGCCATTTTGAAATCAGCAGAAAACGTCCTTCTACTGCCCCTAGTGGAGTAACTATGCACTACATTTTCCAAGTTCTATCTAAACAATGGGTGTTTAATGAACATTTGAATCATACTAATAAGATGGGAGTCTCAGAAATGCACGGATCAAATGTTTTTTTGAAAAAAAAAAAGTGATCAAATGTCTAAAGATGGAATCAACTAAACTTGAAAGATGCCCTTGACATTTTTCCATCCAAGAGATGCAGACCACAGTGCAAGTAGTCTCTATTTATTCTATAGCAGCCCCTCTTGCCATCCATCCTCATTAGAAAAAAATTAAGAGATGTTTGGGGAACAACTACCCCCACAAAAAATGCCTAAGACAGTCAGAATCCAGTGCTTATTAAAACCTATGAGCTTATTGCAAAGGATAACCTTTATTTACTTTCATTATACTATTAAACAACAAAAGACTATTAATTTCTCTCCAACCAAACTACAAGTCAGACCCATAAAGCAAAAGCAGTCACCTAATTGAGTTCATTTTAATTTCTCTCCAATCGGGGCGAATTACGCAGGTGATAAATCAGTGGGACAGGCCTCACCTCCAGAAGAGGGCCTAATTTGCAGCTAATTACAAAACTGATTTCTACTGGAAGATCAATACCAAAACGAATTGGAAATGACTTGCAATCACAAAGAGCGTCAGGGAGAGTATTAAAAGGCAGTGGGGGGAAAGGGTTAGAATAAAAAAAAGAGGGCGGCCAAAAAAAAAAAAAAAAAAAAGATTACAGCCTAGAAAGGGTCCAGAAAAATCAGCTTTAATTTACTGCAATATTAATCAGAGCACTTTCCCTTTTATGGGTCCCTCAAGGTTCCCTTTTTTTTTTTGTCCGTCTTGGAAAATGCAGCCCTATTAGCCAGTGTCTGGGTTCTGTAGCATGGCATTAAAATCCATTCTGGAAATGCAAAACTCAATGGATTCTCCCCTCCCACACTTCTGCTAGCCATTTGGTCATCCTTTTCACACCCATCCTTTCAGTTTTCCCCCCATCCTGCCCTTTATCTGCATGATAAAACGTCTGTTTGGCGTCTAAAGCCCGCAAGAATAGAGGAAAACATCCGACATTGTGCCAGTGAACAGTTGTAGCAGACAATTAGAGTTTATCTGTAATAGTGGCAGACAAGAGCGGGGTCACAGGCATCCCCCTGTGAGAGCGCAGTCCAATGAGCCACTCACACTGGGCTTTGGACAAACACTGTCAACACTCAGACTCCGGAAGTCTCATCTCATTAAAAAAAACTGCTAACATCTGCTCATGGGTCATTTGAGTGGATTTATAAGAAGAATCATGTAAGAGGAGGTGAAAGAGAAAATTCACAAAAATAGATTTTAGTAATCATGCAGATTTTTGGAAAATAACTGCATTTTCACATGGTTTTATTCTGCTTTGTAAAATAAAAGTTTTTACATTTTTGTAAAACAACCATTGTTGACATAATGACATTATTTATAATGTTTGTACATGTATTTATGGCTTGTGTACTACTTTTAAAGGGAAAAAAAGGCATAAAGTGCACAGAAAACTGTTTTCTAGTTGACAAAAGTCACTTTTATTTCAAAATTATATTCTCATATTGTGATTTAAGTGATGTATTACTTTGATGTTTCCTTAAACAGGTGACAAAAAGTGAAGTTAAACAAGTAATACCATTCAGGGATGAAATTTAAGGGTGGTTTAGACTTCAAAATAAAAGTGAAAGAAAAAAGAGTGAATGGTGTTTCTCAAACAGGACCACATGGTGTGTCTGTAACAAAGCAGATCTGCTTTCTCCCTTGGCTGATCAGGGATAGGACTGCAGTCAAGCACAAAGGGCCAGCTGACGCCTTGGCTTTTCACTCATCTCAAAATCCCACTTCCTCTCAGACAATACCAAAATACATTCATGATATGCTTGAACTGCCACCCTGCAGCATGAACACGCTCACAATGCTCTCATACAAATTTATACTCACACAGAACTGTGTGGAGAGCTTAATGGAGGATTTCCATCTAGGTATTGTTTGGCTGTGTAATGATTCGACTGTCCCTTTCCCAGGCTAACGAGTACTCGCTCCCTGCCCTGAATTCCAGCCTGGACGAAGTCAAGCCCAGTTTATCCTCCACCGCCAACCCAGACCTGGGCCCCAGCGTGTCGCAAAGCTACCCTGTAGGTAAGATCAAGTGCTAAACAGTACGCCTTTATGCTTCAGCTGAGGGGGTCTGAACAATGTAAACCAACAAGAAAGTCATTGATAAGACAAAATGTGTGCATTAAAACAAGTGAAAAAGTAAAGCATGTACTATCTCTTTATTTCCATTTCACACAGAGCTGAGGGAGGGAGGGAGGGGGGTACATTTAAAGTTCAGCAGCTATGCTCGGTCTGCTTTTTTTATATATATATATATATATGTTTTTTTTCTGCTGAGCAAGCAGCACAATAAGAAAGATTGCACTGTTCAGTCACCGCTGGACAAGGACCTTTGGGTGTCAGCACATCAGAACAGTGACTGTGTATCAGTGCAAGGTCTCGGGGGGGTTGGAAAAGGCCGTCACGCAGGACCGACTGTTCGTTGGGGGGCTGCTGCATTGCTCCTGTGATTTGTCCACCAGAAGACAGTTTGTGTGTATCAAAGCACGAGTAATGTGCCGCGGTAAATACGCTCTGGCATTTCTGCCGCCCGCTTCTAACACCATGATCATTTATTTCACCCTCCTATCTTTCCCTCGCTCCCCATCCACCCCCCCCTCACCCCCCCTTAGTTGTCTCCTCTCCTTGTCACAGTTAATGACTGCCTGGCTAATTGAAATATTGTTCGGTTGTTGCAGTGTTATTACCAAGAAGAAGGTTAAGTTTATCGAAAGTTTACGATGACTGTCGGAGATTAATATACAGCGGTTTTATTAAAATTTATATAATTATGCATCAGCCATCAAAGGCAACGAGGTCTGCGTGAGGAAGGGGGGGGTGGAGGACAGGGTGATGGAAAATTGCAGCAGCCCTCCTTCTCAAGTGATAGCTGAGCAGTCTTATGAGAAAAGAAAGAGCCCTTTTCTCATTAATATGTGGGAGGTAGACACCCCCCCCCTCCCAACCCCACTACCCCGTAAGGCAGGCCTCCTGAGAAGAAAGGTGCGTGTTTGTCCTCTGTGCACTGATGGCCCCACAGAAAGCAAGACCTGCTTCTGCGGGCAGCTTTGTTTGCACCTGGGATATTTTAGATGGTCTCCACAGAAAGGCTCTCCTTACAGCTTTTGCAGGTGCAAAGAGATATGCAGAGGAATGTGTGTGTGCGTGCATACGGGATGCCTGGAAAGTTTTTTCTTATTATTTTTATGATCTAATAAGAAATAAAGGTCAAACGATCGGAAGAAGCTAACTTCAGTTTTGTTGGTTGGTTAGTGGCTCATCTTGTGATGCACAGGTGTGTGGGCCCTCTAATGGCTGAGTATTACAGTTTACTTGCCAACGATAAGCTTACCATAGGAATTTTAAGCCATGCAAAGAGTAGTAAGTTATCTGCAGTATTTAGGCTGAGATCCAATTTCAAATTAATTGTGTCTTTACGGTGGGAAGAACTGGAGATTAGGTTCATCCCAAAATGTGTTCCGAGCACCAATTAAAACCCTCACACTTATTGATCTTGTTGATTTTATGCCCTCCGAATTAGCATAATCTATTAAAAATGAATGATTCATGAAGTGTTGGTTGCCAGAGATCAGGATTCTCAGTGAACTGAACGGTTTAAGAGATAGGAATCTTTTGTGTCCTCTGCTTATCCTATTAAGGCTCAAAAGTACCTGCAGAGAAAGCTCAAATAAGAGAGGGATTTAAGGGCATTGTGCCCATCATCAAAATTCAGAGGCAAGAAGCCACTTCCATTAAAACCGCCGTTTTTTTCTATCCCTCTCCTCCACATTAATGCTGAATTACCTGCTAAATAGTCCTCTTTATACCATAAAAAACACCAAAGGGTTCCATGAATATGTCGAAAGGACAATTGCATATTGTGAGGTAATTTCTATTGTTGATATGGGAAGTAATTTCTTTGATGAATTCCCTTTGAGAGATGGATTTCATCTGAAGAGCCTCTCATTCTTGTTCATTGAAACTGCTTAAAATTCAAATAGTGTGGGAGCTGGAGTTCTTCTAGAGTTCTACTGTTAATAGCTAGGGGAGAAACTTTTTGAGGTAAATTGAGGAAGTTTTTGATTTGGTCACTCAATAGAAGGGGGATTGAGCGTTTCCATGACGCAGAGCTGTTCTGATGCTCCCATGTTAACAGATTCCCCTTCAATGCCAGAGTGTATCATCTTTTGATTTATTTTAAAAGCGTTCCTAGAGGTCTTTTGATTATGAATAAGCCATTTTTAGCCAAAATTTAAAGTTTCTGGTTGAAGTTAATTGAAAATTTCTCCTGAGTTGTGGGTGGGACTGTTAGCAAAAAGTAAGCCTGCTCTGATTTCCCATCATCCCTTTGTTACACTCTCACCTGCTAGCTTACAGACCCCAACACTCAAAGCTAACATTATCGGTGCATTTTTCTGAACCAGATGCTAGCTCAGACCAGGAAATTGAAAACATATATGCATCTATTTGTCTGGAAATGGATGTATCAGCAGAGAGATTGCCAACTGTATGTTACAGCTACAAGCATTTTCAAATGGCAATTTATTTGTCTGCTCTTGATTCACAACAAATAAATGATTAAAAATTAGCTTAATTTCTTTATTTATGTGCTTCATCATGAGAAAAAAAAACATGATTTTCATTGGAGTGGGTCTTCAAGAGGGATTTTTTCCCAGTGACTGCAGCATAATGAACAATCTTCCTTGTTGGGCCTGTTAGTAGAGGTATCCGCTAGCCCGAAATCCCTCGGCGAGTAAAGCCTCTCCTCCTCTAGCAGCAGTTTTTGAACGCTCCTTTATCCCCCTCCTGTTACCGGTTAAAGCAAAAACTTCATCCAGCAAATTAAACATCCAGCTGAGGTGAGGGTGAGTGCTCTCAGGGTGAACTACACAAAAAGTATCAAGACCTGCTGTTGTCCGCTGAACAGCGAGAAACGAGCACACAATGAAGCTGCCATCCGTGATGTGTGGCCTCATGACAAAATCGCTGGCGTGTCTCCCCACAGGGGAAAATGCGGGCTCTGAAATTAATGCTCATTTTGTCTTCACAAAAGCAAACTAACCTTTGAGCACACATTTGATAATGAATGACTTTCAGCCGGTGGTTGGGGAATTAAAGCAATTTGGCTCTCCAAACATTCTTTACTTAGTTGTAATTAATTAGGGTGCTGAGATTTTTTAGCTGGTGATGAATTGCCCCTTTCTGCATATAGCCCAGAAAATGGAGGTCAAAGATTTTTGGTTGTTGTTGTGGCAAACATGAAGGTGTCCCTGTCATGCTAAATTTAATACTCTTGCAAGTGAAAGAGTCATTCACAAATGACTTTGTTCACGTGCCAAATAAAATCAAGGTCATCCTGCTTTTCTGCTGGGGTGTTAAGAATTCATGTAGAGCGTAAGAGACATTTTTTTTGCAAGATTCAACTATAAAACGTATTTTTTTTAAAATATGTATGTATATTTATAATCTGGAAAATAAAAAATCAGCTGCAAACAGAACTACATTTCCACCTCCAACTCTCAAATTAAAACAAAGATCAACAGGCTTTACAAACAGCAAAGCAAATGAAAAAAAAAAAAAAAAAAAACGAAATCTTCAAATTGATTTTCTGCAGGGGACAAAAAAGAGGGAAAAGGAAAATAAATAGCTTGATTTTCTGGCGTTCAATCTAAGGGGACTGTCAGTGGAAGCAGACAATATAAAGAACCCCATCTTTTAATGAGAATCTGGACACACATCTCTGTTGTAAAAACAACAAAGGCTAGAAGCAGCTAATGAGGCTATCATTGCTGCACAGAGAGTTCTCAGAATCGGTGCCTCTCTGAAAGAGCGCTTTAAAGGGGACATAAAGCGATAGTCGAGGAGCTGTTGGCAGAAATGAATATACAAAAAGGGGGAAACAGTTGCCATGTATACATTTATTTTTGTTGTTATAAAATATTTTCCTTAAAAACGTCTTCTTCTTTTGCTTAGAGGAGAAAAAAATGTGACTAATATTGATGTTGAGGTCAGAATGAAGGGGGAGTTTTCCACTGAGAGCAAAGTTCCGTCATTGATCTCTTGATCTGATTCTCTGGATTGGTATTGGAACTCATATTGACAAAGTGACCACCTCCAGTTAACTATGGTTTCTAACCTATTTACCAGTGTTTGACATAAATGGGAAACCTTTCTATGAATCGGCTGGCGTAGATTGCATGGAAAGTTAGATTTTTAGATTTAAAAGTAAAATGTTGCACAATTTTAAGACATTTTCCCTCAAAATGTGAAAATAAATCACAAATATAAAGTAATTTGAACGTCTTAGAAAACCATAAATGCACTAAAAATTTCAACTTCAATGAAATTGCATGCCATTATTGTTAAATAAATTATATCTTGTTGAATAAGGAGGACCAGTGTCAACACACACATGCACGCACATTTGCTCACAATAGCTTCCTTCACCCTTGCGGGACCCCCCACTACAGTACTCCAAAGGGCCCCCTTTGACTTATGTTCACTGGCTTGTGGCTAACTAATTCTTATTATAAATAAAAGGTCCAGCATGACCTCACTCTCCTCTGTAAAGCTCTTTAACTCGCTGCTCCCCAGTCAAAGCGCTTTAACACATTTCACCAGGCGCTCGCACAATATCACCATCAGCGCTGACAAATGAGAACAGTTGTTCAACAGGATAGGAAATAATTTCATCAAATAATTCTCAATTACAAATGGATTTTTCTTTTTTTTATTTGGTCTTTTCTTTGGGGGGAAATTATTCGCTCATATTGTCTTTTTTGTCTTTTTTTTTCAATAAATCCTGACATTTGCTGAAGAAAGCTCAACATATTTAATAAATAGGTGAAACTAGATATCTTAAAATACTTTAATCACAATTTATTTCTAGAAAATGTTTGGTAACACCTTTTAAAAGGCATTAAATAATGCATAATTAAGCATTAATTAAGCATTAATTAACTATTAATCATGCTTAAAACATAACTGTTTGCATTGATTTGTATTTAATAAGTTTATCATTTAAAATGAAATAAAATTTGTTCACACTTAAATAAGAGTTTACTATTAAACCTTATTTTAAGCATCACAAAGCATTAATAAAAGTTTTCAAATGTAATTTTTAGAGGGCCTCTATTATAATATGCTATAAATGTTTTAAATCTGCACCTGTAGCTTTAGAAAACACATGTTTGTTAAAAAAACAGTAATAAAGTTTTTTCATTTATGTTTATTTTGGTTATTTTTTTTCATTGAAAATAAAAAGTTGAGGCTGTTATAGATCTAGCTGTTTTAAGAACACTTGGCCATATCAATGAAGATGTATTTGTATTTGTTAATCACAAAAAAGGAGACAAAATTGTTTTAAAACATAAATATCTGTTTATGCTGATTTTATATTTTTTTATGTAAAACGTAACAGAGTATCTTAGTTTTGCATAAATTCCAAAGAAAATATACAAATAAAAATAAAAGTGGATGATAAACTTGTATTAATCACAATAAAGTTTTTTTAGTCTCAAAGTGACTGAGATCTGCTTTGCTTTTCTGCTTTGCTTTTTCTACAGGCAACAACAAAACAAGGACAACAGTAGTCTTGTGGCGTTATGGTGCATTTCATCCACTAGGTCCTCATTAAAGCTCCATTGGGAGATGAACTTGCCTTTGAGTCCAAGTGGCCCTCACAGCTGACAATATAGCGGGGGCCTCTATTACCCAGCCGCTGTGTAGATTGGGGTTCCGTGCTGCGGTCCAAATGTCCTGTGGCCAGCAAGGACAGCCCAACCGTCACTCTCAATTACAGAGCTGAATATCTGCGGCCAGACTAGTGCCGCTCTGCAGAGAGGCCCGTGTGTTCTGCCTTATGGGGTGCAATAAAGGCTGCCATACGTGGACAAGTTTGAACTGGTTAATGAGGGGACATTTTCAGGCATTCAGTTTGCCCAAAGCAGCAGCTGTGAGTTTGTGTAGTTGTTCTGATAAAAGGGTGGAGTGTTTTGGGTTTTTTTATACGTTAAGTAACAGGTTTATGTAACTGTGTTTCTGAAGTTTTGACTCTTGTGGTGATTTCTGGGAAATGTGAGTCGCTTGTGCCTGTTGTTTTTAGTCATTGAGTGAAAAAAAATGTGCTTGTGGTTTTGGAGTAAAGGTAGAAATTTAAGCATTTGATATTTTAAGCCCTTATATTTACAGCAATTTAATTAAACAGCTCGCATGTGTGTTATAAAAATCTACCAAATGTGCTTCTTTTGCTGAAACAATCCTCAATAATAGATGTGATCTATGAGATATGATAATGAGGAGCATAGTGTGAACATGTATTTAAAAAAATAGTCTGCTTAGTTAGTGCACTAAATATGAAAAAAATAATTGAATGCTCATTTTAATTGGAATCCTGCAAAAACTTTTCTCAACTTTATGTAGTGTCCACCTTATAATAACGATGGAAGGACCGAAAACTTAATTAAATTAAATTTACATTTATGAAAAAATGTTCTTTTGTTTGTGTTTTTTCTCCCTGCAGGACGAGACATGGCCAACACAACCTTACCTGGGTACCCCCCTCACGTTCCGCCCACAGGACAGGGCAGCTACCCGACCTCCACACTTGCTGGAATGGTTCCTGGTGAGCTCACTTCACTTTTTTTTGCTGTGTGTTTAGGATACGTCCAACACGTGTTCACTGCAGTAGAAACACATGAAGAAGTTAAAACAGTAAGAGATCAATGGCAAACAATTCAGAGAGGTAACCTGCAGTTTAAAATCTCCACACATCATTTTTATGATCAGACGAAATAAATAAGTGATCAGAGTTTTTTTTTTTTTTTTTTTTTTTTGTCTTGAATGGGTGCTCTAGGCAGCCTTTAGAATTTGAGAGCATATCCTTTTCCTTTCTTCCGTTTAACCTGCAGTTCAGGTTCATGGCAAATCGTTAGGGGTCAGAAGGTATGGAACAGGGAAAGGCGAAACTTTCAACGACTGCCTCTTTTGAGGAAATCCAACCTGGGTTTTGTTTTTTTTATTTTTGTCATTAAAAGTACAGTTTTATTGTGATTATGAAAAAGAAAAGCAGTGAGGGGATGGGTGTGCATAAAATTTCTAAATCAAGCACAACAAAGTCCTAAAAATATTTGATTAATCACAAAAAATCTAACTTTATCAAACTAAAAATGTTAACCTTATATTCACTTATTTCACCTTTTTTTTTTTAAACCCCTTCATGTCATATGTTGCTAATTTGCAAAAATTGTAAAAGGCAAAAAAAAAAAATGGGAGCCTGTGTGGTCCTGATTTCCCTTTGAGGTAAACACAATTAATTTAATTCTTCATCACTTCAGTTTATTTCATCGTCTCTTCTCTTAACTCACCATTTTTTTTAATGCAGACAGAGAAAAAGATGAGTGCCTTCATGTCATGGCTTGTGGTTTTGTGTTACAAGTGTCCGTTCTACACGGAGCCTGAAAGATTTAGTGACAGGAGCAAAACATTGTTAAAGCAAAGCCGTTTTTCAACAGGCCCATATAAAATCCAGCTTTTATTGTCTCGTAAAAGAAAGAAACATGTTGAACCAACAGCAGTGTTCACTGACGTGCTCCAAGTTACTTCCCCTGACAGAAAAATCTGTTGCAAGAAAATACCAAAGCTCAGACTCTGGGGGCTTCAGATCCAAGAGGCTAAAATTCACTCAACAATGTGGCCGCAAGATTTTATGGCAGCAAATCTGAAATGTATGCATGAAACTGTTTATATCCACTCTCTATTTATTAGATTGTTGGAATATGCTGGTGGAAGAAGAATAGGTAGATGCCCATATATGGGACAGGAAAATATCCTATATTGTTCAGTGTTGCATAACTTAAGTGAAATGAAAAAGAAATAAATTACTTGCTTGACTGGTTTCACATCGATGATTATCATTTCCTGCTTCAAATTGCATCCTGTTTTGAATGACGAAAGATGACTCTATGCGAAGGCGTAATGATTTGATGCATTGAAATGCTAATTGATTTGTTGTTTTGTTTGCAGGGAGTGAGTTTTCAGGGAACCCCTATAGTCATCCGCAGTACACAACCTACAATGAAGCCTGGCGATTCAGCAACCCAGCATTACTAAGTGAGTACTTAGTTAAGAACTAGAAGAGGATTACCACTTAATCACCATCTGTATCTCTCAGAAACAGGAAGTTTAGCCTTTGGAGTGATTGTTTTTTTCGTTTTTTTTTTTCGGTCAAAAAGATGTGCTGCAGTTTTTACTTCCCAAAGATGCCTTTAGTGTCCCTTTGATTTCTTTGCATTTATTTATTTTTTTATTTTAAAATGAAAATGTAGGATTTCAGAATTTCTTTAAAAATCCACTCTGAGAAAAATCTGAAAAGTAAGAAAACTAAGCTTAAAATTGTATTTCTGGGTATTTTTTTAATTTAAATGGTTGTGGAAAAATATATGCTGGGCAAGCCACAAGCTCAGTGGCTCTCGAGGACGGAAGGTGCCAATACTGATCCGTTTGTAAGCAAATAGATTCATTGACCTCATCTGAGCTGGCATCTGGTTCAAAACTGTACAGCTCCAAAATTGCTCGCCATGTTTGTTGGAGGAGTGAGGAGCTGTAAGCTAGCGGTAGAGTATGTAAACAGAGAGCTCTCAGCAAAAGAAAAGGGGAGCCGATAGCTCTGCACCAACAGCCCCACCCACAACTCAGATTTCTAATGAACTACTGCCACTCTGCAGAAACTATGTTCTAACATATATATATATATATATATATATATATATAATATATATATATATAATATATATTATATATATATATATTAATTAAGATTTGACTCTGAAGGCTTTTCAAATAACTCAAAAGTTGATTAGAGTGCATATTTTACAGTTAAAGTGAAAAGGTAGAATTTTTTAATTTCTTTAAAATTTTGCTTTTTGATCAATTTTTAAATCATTTTGTGGTCCAAAAAAATAAAGTTGGTCTAATAAAAGAGCAAAACTGTCATTTACTAAATGTCTGCTAATCTGTTATCCTTTTATTGATTTATTTACTCAAGCGGTTCTAAAGGGACTAAAGATGAAAATTAGTCTAAAAGGCTGTAATCTCATATATTTGCACTTTAAAATGTTAAATTAATATATACCGTCCCTGTTTTAAATAAATAAACAAATAAAAACATTTTTTAAAAATGCACAAGAAAAAGTCAGCTAGAAAAACAAATAATTTGTTATATCTTGGACATTTCATCTGAACAAACGTCATTGTAAGTCACTGTCTGTAAAAAAAAAAAAAAAAAAAAAAATCTTAAAAACCTCTTCTCAAAATTAAAGGCGCAAAAGTAGGATCTGTTGCAGCAAACATGATTTTTGTTCAAATATAGTAACATAACAAGCGAACAATATGATTCACTCACACCAACAATACGGATGCAGCTTGACCCAAAGTAGGAACCTAACTTCCAATTAAAAAACTTATATAAAAACTGTAGTTTTGAAGGTGAATCATAAGGACTTTTATGTAAGCTGGGAGTAAAACAGATTTGGTCTTTAGAATAAATGGGGTTTGGTGGTCTGTTTTGGTACAAAAATGAACAGCTATTGAGATTAGACCTCTATTCATCAAAAAAAAAATCACCATACAATGATGTAAAGTCAGTAAACTGAAGCTATATTTGTTGTTTCAAATGGTTCGTTCTTCTGTTAACTTTCAGGTTCCCCTTATTATTATAGTGCCGCATCGAGAGGCTCGGCCCCTCCCACTGCTGCCACTGCCTATGACCGTCACTAGTTACCATCGAAACCAAATCAACCTGCAAGACCATGGCCTCAGCCTCCATATCCCCCCAGTGTGACCACAAAGACCCATTCAACACTTCTGTGCAAAAAAAAAGAAAAAAGATGAACAAAGTTCCATGCTCTTATGAGAAGAAACTTCTGCCAAAATGAAGATAACTGCTGGAACACATCCTGGGGACATCATCGGATACGACAAAATACTTCCAGAAGAGACTTGTTGAGAAACTCCAGCTGAAAGGAAGGAGTGGAGAGAAAAGATCTGAATTTATTTCCATCTTCTGCAGCCTCACACTTTCACACCATCGTGGATCAGTACTTTACATTCCTTCTCCTGATGCCTCTCAGCGGGGTCGTTGTTCTGAGCTTCAGACGTAGCAGCAGTCACATTTCCGTTTGTGCATTTGTCTCAACACTATCCATGCTGCGACATCAGGGGGCTTCGTCAGATGGCCGTTTTTGAACACTCCCCAACCGAACATCCAGCATGAGAAACCTGGTTGTTTATGACGCCATGAGAAGATTAGGACATGTTCTCTGTGAAACACAATCAAGATGTAAAAAATGAAAATGAAATAATAAAACTAAAAAAAAAAAAAAAAAAAAGAAGTTTCAAGATAGAGGGAGCCATGGCAGTATAGCCCCATGGCCTCACTATTTGCAAGGTTTCAATGGACTAGTAAATATATTCTTAAAAGATTTTTTTATTTCATTTTTATAATTCATAACGACTAAACTGCAGACTGCTTGGCTAGTGTTTTACTATTTCTTATTTGTGAAAAATCCAGACTTCATCAGGCAAAACCTTTGTACCTTTTTTTGTTAATTTTGCACTATTTTGGAGGTTTGCAACACTGGAGCATTATTATGCAGGAAAAGTATGTGTATAATTGTTTTTGTTTCATGAAACTGTAAGTATAATGAGTCAATCGGCAAAGGCACTTACAGTTTTTAGTTTTGAATCAAGGCCCATTGTGTCACTGACTTGACGTGCACTATGCTACTGTTTGTTCTCACAACTTCAATTTTTATTTAAGTTGATTAAGTCTTTGGCATTCAACCACACACACACATATATACATATATAAAAACCCCAAATAAAGCCGCTACCATCATTTGTCTGATGTTTAACGGTCTGATGGTCTTCGGTGAAATCCAAAAGCAGGGCGATAATTAAAATGCCTTAAATGTGTTTCGTTCCAACTTTAGCTCCAACACGATCAATCAAGCTGGAATCATTTCTCTTCATTTGTCAACTGAATGTATTGAATTTGCCAAAGACTTAGTTCTTGTTAATGTTTATTTACAGGACCAATATGCATCATGAGAGCAGTATTATGGTTATTATTATTATTATTAGTATTATTATTATTATTACTATGAAACGCCCACATTGTGCAAGTGGAAATGTATAAAATTCTATGCAGTGCAGAGATGGTCATTATATGCATATTCAGCTGCAAACCTAAAGGTAGGTGGAGTTTATTTAATGTTTTGTTTTGTTTTTTGTTTTTTTTTATGTTGATTTTTGTAGAAGCATTTCTGTGTGTGACGTGAAGACACTTCGCTGTAAATACAGTAAGGCAAAAACATCTTTCATGTTCATGGGTATTATCACTTTCATTATGCTGGTATAACTTGTACAATAATAAAAAAGTGTCTGAAATCTTTTATGGAAGAAAGACTGCATTATGTGTCTGACTGAAATGAACGTGTTTCTATCTTTTTGTGCAAGACAAATTATATATACTATTTATGTCATTTTTATTAGAATACAAGAGTTTTTTTTATTATTATTATTTTTATTAATTATGGTTTATCATAATGAATCACCTAAAACAATCCATCAGTCTTTATTTTTCATAGTTTGATATTTGATTTCTAAAATAAAAAAAAATAAATACAACTCTTTTTTTTTTTAATCAAATACATTTATTCAGAAAAATACATTTTTTAAACAAAGAACGAAAAGTATTTATGGTTGAATATGTTCAAATTTAGTCTACAGCGTGAAACAAATTATTGACCCTTTTAATTCACAATGTGCTGATTTTTCCAGAATTGCTGCAGAAATTTAGAATCACCTTGAATGGAAAAAAATAATAATAAATCTAGGAATTAAGAAGTCAAACATCAAAGTAGTGACAAAAAACATATTTCAAGAAATTAGTAGTATTAAAAAAATACATCTATGTCATGTAAAATATTGCTTTAATTTTTGTGATTCTTTGACAAATGTTAATAAATGCAATAAAAGTATAACCTGTTCAAAAAATATGTAAATGGAACGCAACAACCACATTATGGTTCTTTTCTGTCATTTTTAAGAACACTGATACAATTAAGTCTATGCATTGTTCAAAATGCATGTAACAGGCAGAAAAGGTTGATAAATTGTTCAGAAAGATTTTTTAATAATCAAGTTGATCTAAAAGCTAAAAGATAAATGTAAAAGAAATATGTTTTTACTGAAACATAAAGGATCGACATTTTACAAAGAGACAAAGCAACTTGTTTACATGCACTTTATGAGCATATATTGTGAAAGATAATGTTAAAGTGAAAATAAAATGCAGGAAAAACTCATTTCTTTGACATTTTCTGTAAAAATGTACAAATTTTCAACCACAAAACCCCAAAATTAAGACAATTAAGAAGGACTAAAAGTCCCATCAAATATGTTAAAAATATTTCCTTTTCAATTCACACTTGTGTGTGTTAATCACACTGATCCACCTCAAACAATAGTTTGAGGGCAATTTCTGCTGTTTGCAAACAGCCAAGAGTTAAAAAGCATTTGTGTCTGTTTTGTACCACGAATTATTCTACTTAACAAGACAATTCTGAGATAACAATATTTACTTTTGAAGGTATAGAGATCACACAGAGCAGAGGAAACAGTGAGAATGCCTCTGACTGTTTTGTCCATGATTCGGATCACTGAGCAGCACATAAAGTGTTTAACCTCTTCTCGCTTTGTAAAGCTGAATTAATTTTCCTAGCTGTGTGCCTGAATTCAATTTGAGCAAAGTTGAAGTGAGAGATTTATGCATAAAATCCCTCCTATAGCTTCTTTTCACTCTTTCTTTGCTCTATAATCCCTCCGGCACCGCAGCCTCTCATGACTTAGTTATATCATTACTGATTTACAACAAGTGGACACTGTTCTGATTGGAGCGGCGTTGGATTAAGCCGGCATGTTCATTTGGAAATTCATAAACTAGAATCGGATTGTAAAACATAATTATTTAAGCTATTTGGAGGTTTTTAAAGTTTTAAATGTAACAAAAAGTAATTTAAGCTTTCAGGTCTTCCAAGTAAGATAAAAATAATGAACCTGGCTCTGTCAATAAAGTCATTTCAATTCGCCAAATTGAGAACATTTCTTGGTTTTCCCACTATGATCAAACCTTTTTTTTCTGTTTTGTAATTCAATATATCTGCCTCTTGTTTATTTCATAGCTCTCCACATGAAGCATCAAAAGAGGATGTTCTGTCAGTTTCTAACTGTCATATACGTTTGTCATTCACAGCCTTTGTTTGAGGGGGAGGAAAGGGAGGGGGAAAAGGGGAAGCTCGACTCTCTGCTTTCTGCAGCGGAGAATTCCCAGAAGCGGAATTATTCTATTTAGATGGAAACTTTTTTGTCACTTTCCTGTCTAAATTGGCATATCTGCCTCTCTCCTCAGAAACCAATAAACTGTGAACCTGGATGTAACTGTCAATCAAGCTCAAATTGACTGCAGCATGCCAGATGACAACAGCATCCTCTGGAATATAAATATATAAATATACATCTTACTGAATAAAATTGTAGGGAGGATCTGATTGGTTGTAATCAGCACCTGTCACACTTTTTACCCATCAAACATTCATTTTGTGAAGGCACTGGTTAGTGTTGTGCACAGTTATTAAAAACAAAATACAGTAGGACAAATTAGGTCTAAAAAAAACCAATACTTAAAAAAAAAACAGAAGGTTATTTTTTTTTAATCAGACAAAAAGGGCAAACTTTAATCGAATCTTCAATTGTTGAAATGTTGATTTATTGTATAATTTATTTAAAAGAAAAAAAAACATTTCATGCCAAACATTTTGCTCTTTACTATTGATATTAACTTCTTTAACTTTCATTTGAACTTATTATCCTAATGTGTGTGTCCCACTAAGCAGATTGGAGAAAATCTAATCCATCAGTAAAGGATAGAAGAAAAATACTTTATTGTACAACTTGGAATAACCCTAAAAAAGACTTTTGTTATACAAGTACAAAATCTCAAAAGTAATTACTCTATTTATTTAAATTATTTTTCAATAATTATTAAGAATTAAGAATTTTTCTTCTTATTTTTTGTTTGCTTTTGCTGTTCAAATACATATTTTGTTTTTTAAAACAATCTGAAACATCTAGAAAATAGGAGGGATACTAAATGTAGTATTTTACATTTAAGCTTAAAATCTAGTCTTGTTTAAGTTTTTTGGTTTTTTTGAAACAGTCAGATGTGACGTACCCTTAATTTTTTTTCCAAAACACAATAAAGGCCAATAATAGGGGAAATAAACTTTTATTTATTTATTTATGTCGTTTTTTATTGACCAAGGAAACTCAGCTATTCTCGTAAACAGGAAAGTGACAATAAAACAAATTATAATTATTCTTATGTAACCATTCATATGTGATGCACACATTTCTTGAGACCTCTATATCATTAGCAAGATCAAATATTTCCATAAAAACCCACTGTCTGCAAATAAGTCCACATTTCTTTTTGCTATGCAGTGCATTATCATTCCACTAGGGGCAGTAGAAAGGCATTTCCTGGTCATTTCAAAATGGCTGCTTCAAAAAAAAAAGTGGTGGGAAAAGTTTTGCTAAATTGCTAAACTCTATGGTGAAAATGACTCCCCTTTTGTTGGTTTTTCTTAATACTTGCTATATTTAATTAATAATGCATCATTTGTAGATAAAATATAATACAGCTACACCATATTAAAATTTGAGTATTGAGATATTTGGTTAATAAGGTGTTGTTTCCTGAACACTCCTGTCAATATTTTTGCATCTTAAACATTGTTTGAGGGCAAAAACTTGGCAAATCACTCAACATATCATAATCCACATCTCATGAGAAAAAAATGAAATTGCAACTTTTTTTGTGAATTTCATCAAAGGCTTTTAAAAAACATATTGAGTCCACAAAGTAGTCTGTTTAAGTACGAACTTTTACCCTTTTCTCTCTGACCTGATGGAGTAAATCTCATCTTTCACAAACACCAGAGAAGAAATAGGTTAAAGCTTTTTAACAGTGTGTTAAATGACTGTCCTGACAATAATTAGAAGCTGCTGAGCTCTTTAAAGAGTGAAACCCATTGGGCTTAACTTCCACCCGTTTACAGTGTCTGATCAAACTGTTGACCTTTTAAGCCGCTCTGCACTAATGCATGCTGACTGAACGCTCTTTCAGCGCAATTTGTACTCTGCTCCAAAGAATATGCCGGAGACTCTGAATCATCATTTGGCTGCTGGTGTGTCAAATGTACAATAAATCCTGGGGATGTTATCATTTGTGGTGACAACCTAAGAAGGGAGAGAAGGAGAAGGGGGTGGCTGTGGAGTAAATATAAAAAATGCACTTCACGTCTTCATATTTGAGTGGTAGTTTGGACAATCTGATAAGAGGGAATGGATCTGCTGCTTTATGTGCTGTGTCTAATTGGATATGGCAATATATAATACGATTTTCCAGTATCCATCAATTCCTGTGTTAGACCTGTTTGTATGGTCATGTCAGAGGGGCAGCCTAGCTTGTTATGATGCCCGAGCAGCAATTATGAGGTAATTTTTGACTCTTGCTGTGAGAGGCCATCCAGAGGATACTTGAGGGGAGGTTCTAATGAGTGAGCATTGATTGATTGAACATAACAAGTGACGGAAAGCAAGTGTGAGGAAGGCAGATTTCCACACAGTGGAACAGAATAGGTGAGCGCCACACATCTGCCAAAACGGGGTAGGCTGCGTCCAGCGCCAAACCCTCATTTAGCCTTCATCAATAAATAATTATCCTAATGGCTATTGTGTGATACATGATGTAATTAATGCCTGATATAATGCACCTACTGATCCTGTCAGGTTCCAAATGCTGCAGCAGGCACTGGTGGTTCTGGGGTATCGCTGCTCACTACCTGACTGGCCAGTAATGAGGGATAGCCTCCAAAGCAGACAGAGGAGCTCTCTAATCAGCTGGATCTGTCAGGCTGGACCTGTTTGTTTGCAACAGACGGGACAACTGGATAATATTCAGAGAAGAGCAAGCAAAAAAGTAGTGCTGGCTATTCCTGTTAGCATGGGAGGATAATGGAGGCGAGGGCAGAATCATCAACACCCCCTCCTCATGTAACCCCAGCTTCTCCTGCCTCTCCACCCCCCCTCTACTCCAACACCTCCACGCTCCCCAACACCCCAGCCACTGTCAGGCCAAACACATGATGAATTGCCCTGTCAACAGAATTCATTCAGGGACCAATTAATTCAGCAGAAATGAACTAGAGCCATCAGTCGCTGAAAAACTCTGAGCTAAGAGAGCAAAGTATCGCTCTCCTCTGAAGAAGGAGAGACGTGTGTGCGTGAGGAGGAGAAAGAAGGGGAGAATAAGGGAAAGGGTGCCAAGGGAGTGCAGTGGAAGTTAGCCTGACAGGAATTGGTCATTTAATGCTTTAGCGCACTGGAGACAGCCCCTGTCATAGAGGAAGCCATGACAGGACTCCCCTGGTACTTTATTTATTAATTATCCAGAGCAGCAAGGGGCACTTAACTGTCTCACTCCAGGCCTGTCAACTCGACTTCTTGTCATTTCTGTAACACAAACAGTTCTTTTAGAAACAATCATTGCAGGAGAAAATGTAATTATTCACAGAACAGATAAATATTTTTGTTGCAACAGCTGCTGGTCACAAGAAAGCGTTCCAGTTGCTGCAGAGAGTTGCTCAAAGGTGTAAACTCCCTTTTAAGATTTAATCATTTGGTTGGCGTTCATAAACGGACCTGTGTGAATACACATTCATACCACAGGGTGACTTGTGTGTTTTTAAATGAGCATAGACATTTCTTTGCCAGTTATTGTACTAAATCTAGTTCTATTAAAAGGGAAACTAATCCATGTTTGCCAAATGTCATTCACAAAAATTTTAAAAAGTAATTTATCTGAATAGACAACATCCCCTGAGACTATGGAACAGGAAGTCACTTAATTTTACATTTTTATTGAGAGTAACTGCATTTAGCTATTTTGCTAAATTTAGTACTTTTCATCACTATTTCAGCTTATCATCATGGTAGCAGCAGAAAATAATATGTTCCAAATTTGTAATAATGCTTTATAAATTTTGTAATCTACTGTCGATTTTTTCTACTTTTTTTTTAGTCAAAATTGGTGCCAAAATCCATCCAAAATGTTGAAGTAAACAAAAAAACATGCCTACAGGAAATAACCTTTCATATGTTTGTATTTGTGTCAGATAATCGTAAAATTTGAGCATGCGTCACATTTTTTTTCCTAAAATTATTAAAAGTTTGCTTTATATATGCAATAGATGACCCTCACAATGAAAAAAGAAAGCTCGAAAACCAAAACGATAAATCAAGAAACATCATTAGCAGTTTTTTGACACCCAACACTATTTCTGGAAACAAAAATAGTGCATAACAGACCCTGTTGCTCCAAAGTTTCATTTATTTTTTTGTGTTGTTTTTTAACGATTTATTTTAGCAACTATCATAAAATGTGTTTGACAAAATTATTCATTTGCTGTGTCTGAGTTCCTTCTCTAATCCCTCTATAGAGCACTGAGTAGTGTGTTTGCCATTTTGTGTATACAATTCCAAAACTGAGTGCCCTACAAATTTTCCAAAAGTCTTTTTGAAAAACCAGTGTGCATCAATGCTCACTACGTTGGCAAATATACACCACAATACATTGCATTTGGACAATTTTGATGAAAATAATGTATATAAATATATTTTCTTTTAATAAACCATCCACATTTTTATAATCACAACACAGTGAAGTCACAAATAGATGTTGTAAAAAGCTTTTATTTTATAAATTTTCACTTTGTGAAATTAATGACATCATACCTGCTGGGTTTAAAAAAACACCACTGTTTCTTTTGATAAAAAATTGTAAGACCAAACCTCAATTACAGGTTAACAGGAGTATAAAGGAGCAGCTTGTTGGGAAATCGCAAGTCTTCTTCACCACTATCAACCAGAAGCTAAACAAACGCCCTCAAAGAAATTAAACAAAAGTGTAAATGGAAACTTCATGAAAAAATGAAACCGTGCCACGAGTCCCAAACCAGTAGCACCTTTTGCCCCCACAGGCTGATGAGAAGCAGCCCCCCGACTATGAAGCGGCGCTCTCTCAAGTTTGAAACAAAGGCAACGGAATCCAAACGGAAGCCAGAACTAAAGAGATGTGCTGCAGAATATAATTAATTAAATGAGACTAATTAGGAACATGAGAGCAGGTGCCAGGCAATGGTCTGACAGCATAGACAGCCAGACAACAGAGAGGGAGCGGGGATGGGTAGGGAGCGCTGGTGGTGGAGGTGGTGGTGGGGGGGACGTGACAAGAGGAGGGACAAAGCAACTTTCTATGTTTTGTCACATGAAACCTCCAAGGAATATATGTGTGACAGAAATTGTAGACCCAGACGCCATGGGGGTCTCTTTCTTTGTTTAAGACAGATTTTCATTTCGCCAATTTGAGGTTGATGCAAGCAAGAGACTTTTCTTCTCATTATCACTGTATGTTGATTTCAAAGAGGTGGTGGTGGTGGGGGTACAGAGCTAAGGTACCAGTATGTGAATGTATGCTCTGCCTGAGATGTTGCAGAGGATAACAGTAAACTTGCAACTTTTTCTTACAAGTTTCATTGCGCAAATAAGTCATGTCATGCTATTACTTTGCATTACAACATCACATCTATCCAAAATGCAAAAAAATTGACATTTCTGGCAAAAAGTAGACCCTCGTCTCCTTTTTCTGTTCCACCGTTGTTATAAAAAGTCCATCTTGTTCAGCGAGAGGAGCTAAAACGGGCCACTGGCCTATTTTATCACAATTTGCTCACTAAGCAGTTACAAATGTGGCATGTGATGACAATAATGAGTCTTGATGTCACTTAGCTGTGATCCGAGTGTGCGTGGAATAGCAAAGCAGGATGTCGGGGCGCTGCAGGTCCTCCACTCTGGCAAGAAAAGGCCTCCTGCGCCAGAGGTGACAGACACCTCAGTTAGGGAGTAAGCCGCCTCTCTAACAGCATTATAAATTACTGTAGATCCTATTTGTGTCTGTAGAGGCAAGTGAGGGGAAAATTCAACATCAGCCTATTTATTCATTTACTTATTCCCCCAGCTTGGTGAGGCTGCAGTGGTTCTCTGCCTCGGAACAAATGCTGGGTGTTCTCTGGGATACATGAGCACATCATTTCAGAAGCAACAGGGGTATCAGAGTCAGTCAGGCAAACAGCAAAGGGGGCAAAGCATTGGAGGATAGTTGCTTGCATGTATGGAGAATCCAAAATAAAACAAGTGTTATTAGAATACATCACTGAACACATTCCAACTGAATGTTGCTCAGTTGGAAATCAAATTTATTAAAAAATTATAAAATATTTGCTAAAATGTTCATAAACCTCAAGTTTTACTGAAAACAATTCTGATATCAAAATATTTTGCTATACCTTTTGTAAATTTGTAAAATTAGATGCTTACAATTATCGGGAAAATGTTTACACTGACATCACTCATGTTGCAGTGACATGTACAATTAACCTTTTGGACTTAAAACAAAGCAAAACAGTTTATAATTTTGCTTCCTAAAGGGTAAAAGTTTCCTTTGAGCACTACACAAACCAGAATATATCCATGCTTCTTGTTTTTACTCTAAAATATGGCTGTACATGCAAATGTTTCAGTGGAATACTTTTTACTGTTCTGTTGAAAGACTCCTTTTTTGATGTTTTTTTTACATGTTCTTGCAGCATTTTTCTGATGATGATGGACAAGAATTTGGTAACTAAAGCTAAAAGTTGCATTTCTAAGCATTTCTTTGGTCATTGTTGTAAATCAGGAGCATACGAAAAAGCCTTTTGGAAGAAAAAAAAGTGTATTTGTGAAGTAGTCAAAAATTAAGGTATTCGGTTTGTGCCGAATTTTGAAACTGGAGACTGTCTCTAATTTTGGCCATTTTCTCCGACTATTACAGGTGTCTGCAACCTTCAACACTTAAAGAGCCCTTTGAGTCGGTTTTTCACCGACTACAACCCAGTAGAAACCACAGTCTTCAATCACGCTTTAGAAAAATAAGATATTGGTTTTAATTGATTTTAATTATTTAATTGTTGCTATTAATATAACTATAACTGAAATATTGATTTTTGGTATAAATAAATGACATAAATGACAATAAAAGACATCCATTTCAATACAGAAAAAATATAGTAATAGGTAGTGTGAAGTCAGCAGTGATTAATTAAAAAAACGTTTTTTTTTCTTTTATCTTATGTGGTGCATCTCAGCCTGAAATTCATAAATCCAACCAATTACAATTTAATCAGAGCTGGTTAAGTGACCCTTACTGTATTTTTTAACAATATGGTGCACTAAAGATCCTTGAATTTGTTCAAAAATAGGATTTCTGGTTGTGTTTACTGATCTTTTCTTGATTTGAAAAAATCTGATTTAGTCGGACTCACTTAATTACTCACTAACTACTTTACTTAACTACGTACTTTACAGCTACTTGTAATAACATTAAAAACCTTTTTTTTTAACCAGAAAGCCACAGTGGAGGGTTAAAAGAGCCACATATGGCTCCGGATCCGCAGATTGCAGACTCCTGGACTATTACAATGGTTCATGGATACTGCTGTCAATTGACATTTCTTTAATATTTGGTTCCCTGCTTCAAAAATAATGTCACGTATCTTATTTGCAAGTGTTTATGATTCAAATACTTGCTTTTTATCTTTTAGTAAATATATTGGTGCATGTGTTTAATAAAAAAAAGTTACTGCTGTTGACTAACGAGTATTTGATCAGGTGTCAAGCTATGTTCACACCACCATCAGCAACACACGATCAAGCAACCACTTCCAATAAAAAGTCTATGTAAATGCTGGAAAATGTGCGATTTGGGCTTCAGTGTTCCAAACTAGCTACACTAGTTTACGACAGTTTTCATGCTCTACGTTCAAAACATGCAGCCATTGAATGAACATTGATGGTCAAACCAGGTCAAACTTTGACCATTCAGTGACTTGGTAGTTGCATATGGACGGTGTCTGTTTTAATTCAGAGTGTCAACCATTTGAACATCGATCATGGAGGAGAAATCAATAATTGCAATCAGAAGGAATTGGATACCGTCAAGTCAAGTCAAGTAAGAGATTAGAGAAGAGGTGCGAAAAAAAAAGTCAAGCAAGAGTTGCAACGCTTTGAGCTTCTGCAACAAGCCTCTTCCAACTATAGGTGGCGGAAATGTGCAAGTAAACAGTAGAAAACCAAAAAGAAGAAGAGAAGCCCCTCCCTGCTTGTCCAATGTGAACACCACGAGCTCACACATATGCAAGAATGCACAGGAATATGTGGCATTGGCTTCTAAGTTTCAATAATTATAGTTAGGGTCAGGATACTGCAATTGATTTATAAAAGAGAAAAAAAATCACTATAAATAAGCATCAGTAAGTATGACAAAAAATAGAAACAGATTAAGTGAAATAATAATTTTCCAGCTAATAAATCCACAAAGGATTCAAAAGAAAAGCAGGACAGCTTAACATCTCTGTGTGCAGACTTTTTAATTCCCATTCTCTAAGGAAAAAAAAACAATGGAGAAAAAGACATGCAACTTTCATTTAATTATCAAGGGATGGCTTGGACTGTGCATCATCATTAGTTTGACTAAACAGTGTTGGTCAGTGACTCAAGTAGTGTTAAATGGCACAATTAGCAGGCTGAGCATGGAGAGGTATATTCAATTTGAAAGCCTTCTTTCTTAATCCATCTACCGTGATCACCAGAACTGCTGAGGTATGAGCTTCCATGCTCAATGACATTAATCAGGTTAATTCCAAGCAAAATGTCAACATTGTAATCAAGAACTAGCACACTTCAGCAAAATATAAATGTCTATGGATGCTAAATTTAAATGTCCAGCAGCCTTTGTCTTTGTAGGTCTTTCCTGACTCTTTCAATTTTCTCTTTTCTTTAGTAAAATCCTGTTTTATCTTGAGCCAGATAAACTTGATGTACGGATATATAGAAAAAAACTTTGTAAGATGTTCAGATGTCTAATAAAATGAATGACTGAGACATTCCACAGGTGTTGACATGTGTCCTTAACATGAGTCTGTTGTTCCTTGTTCCACTTCTCCCAGTGCCCCAGTGGCCCATTGCTTAATCCCTCAGTGCACTTGTTCTGAAGCCCCACAGCAGGTGTAGCAGGAATCCATAAACACAGCTGGTGCGTCTCATCTGCAACCCTCACCTTGCAGCTCACCCCACGAAAAAAAAAGAGGAGGAAAGAATCATAACACAAACAGTCCAAATTCAGAGATATTTTTTATGAATGAATGAATGAATGAATTTATTAACCTTTTTACAAAAGAGTTTTGAACTATCACTTGCTTTAGGTAAAACCACTGTCTTAGAAGATTTAGTGAAAGATCAATAGTAAAGGATGATTGTTGTTACGTCAGATCTTTAATCAGAATGGAACAATAAACAGAAGGATGGATTAGTGGCTTCTGACTCGAAAAAAAAAGTTTTGGAAGATTGACCTCATAGTTGGCAGTGGTGCAGCGGTAGACTGCGGGACACTGGTACCTCTGGTGGAACGTTGGCACCAGTTTGAGTCACCACCATTAAGTGAATGGGTGAACGGGACTGTGACCAAAGAGCACTTTGGGCCTTTGAAAACAGAAGCGATATATAAGCATACCCCATTTATTGACAGATATGCTGTTTCTGAGGCCCGCATATATTTTTATCCGTTTCGGCCTATCGTCCACACATAACCGAAGATTTAAGTCCCTGAAAACGGAGCTTTTGGAAACTCCGGCTAAAGTGAAATTTGGAAAACTCAGTTTTCGCTCTGCGTGTGGACATGCATAACCGGAGATCTACGTTTTTAAAACGTCACTCTTTGCGACAATTAGTGCATACTCGTCATAGATGCGCCGCTGTTTACATTGCTCAGCATGGACCCGAGGAGTGTGTTAATTATTACGCTGGTACAGATGCTTTTTTTTACAAACACAATTACTGCTTCTTGTCGAGGAACAAAGGAGAATAAGCGCCTTTGCAGTCGGCTATTTTACAACAAATATCGCTTCCTCCTGCTCGGAGATTTTCACTGACTTTTAGGAAAACACTGCCAACTACTGTTCTGGCATGCTCATTACATCGCCCAGCAGCGCAAGTATGCGGGGACATGTGGACGGAATTATTTTGAAAACGATCACGTGTGGACGCAACCGTTTTTATAAAACAGAGGTCGGCAAATATGCATTTGTAGAAATACTGGCTACGTGTGGACATGGCCTGTGACACTTTACACATCATCAACCAAGAACAACTGTCTTTAAGGAGCCCTGTAACGAACACCTGTTTGAGGAGGAATTTATTGAAGACAATTGGAAGATAAAATGAAGGTTTTTGCTGATCACCGCTAGCGACGTGGAGAAATTGGGTGTTGGTGTTAGACTGGGGCGGAGCAGGATCATCCTGAAAGGGGCCGTCTCACTCTGTGGGGTCAGATCCTGAGGACAAGTGCTGTATAAAAATCAATTTCTGCCTTGATTTGTCAAAAAATGTTTTTTTGAGAATTTATGAGAATATACATTTACATATAACTCTTCCTAAAAGCTTCTATCAAGCATTTAAATTGTATAAACTTTTAATATATAAAGATCATTTTTTCTGGAAAATAATGTATATTTGGAAAAAAAAAACTAAAACGAACTACATTTGTAATCATGACCAGCACATTAAAAGACACCTTTAAAGACATCTTGGTTCAATATTGTCTCTTTGCTTGTCACACTTGTGCCACTTGGTGTGTCTTTACTTCAGAGAGCTTAATGACAATCTGGAGTATTGGTTCTCTCATTTCTTCTGATTTTATATTCTACCTGGTCTTGCATTTTTCGACGTTAAGTGTGGTAGTCCATACCTGCCAGGGTACGTTAGTCCTGATTGCTTAGGAAATTCACCACTGCCTCCCTGTAATGAGAGTGGACAGAGGTTAGAACAGCTCAATAGGAGAGATAACCAGTCTTTGATCCAAACAGCCATGCAGAACATACAGGCAATAGCATCAGAAAATGTACTGTCAGGAATTTTGGATTTTAAATTACACCTGATTAACCTAAATTGAGAGGGAAAAAAGATTTTGGTGGGTCTTGGATGGACACGAGTGCAGACAACTTTTGATGAAGTAAAGTCAAAGAACAGGCAAAATTAATCTGATGAATATTTGTCAAATTCAAACGAGTAAAATAGGAGCTCTCACTGATATGGGACTTTATTTCATGCACATGTCATTCATTTCCATTTTATGAGCTACAGAGCTGTGACAACAGCCTCTGCTGATCAAGACCAGTGAACAGCTTCATGTCTACAGATGTTGGTTAGGTTTCCAGAGATCTGAAGAAAAAAGGTTTGATGTAAATTAAAACAAATTATTAAATGGAAATGCAAAGTATGACAATATTGTAGCTATTTCACATGTTGAATCATATCTGTAAAGCTCTGTTTTTGGACACAAAATTTGATAGATGCCAATCGAAAACTTCAGTGGCCGATATTTGCCATCTTAGAAAAACAAATTAAAACATGCAACAGTGTAACCAAAAAATAAGCAGAAAATAAAAGAAATGCAGAAAAATACCAAGCCACGCTGGCGCAAAAAAAAGCACTGCTGCAAATAAAAATACTTGATGTTGTGGGTAAAAGAAGAAAAAAAACTGTTGCTGCTTCAGAAAATGCTACAAATAGAGAAAAAAAACTGCAAAAAAAGGTATTGCATTTTGCAATTAATTATTTTTGGTTTCAAAGCAAGACTTAAAAAGCAAACCTATACTTTTTTTAGCCCAGACTTTCCCCGATAATCCCCTTCCATTGTGGCTTTTGTTTTTAGCAGCATTTTATTCTATTTGCAGCATGATTTATTTTTATTTGTAGCATTTCTGTTTATTTCATTAGAATAAAATGAGCAGAAATGTTTATTTTATTAAGCAGTTTGGGGGGGGGGGGTGTCATGGCAGTATTTCTTTTTATTTGCAGAGCTTTTTTTTTGTTTGTTTGTTTTCCCTTTTACTTTTTTTCAGCTGCCATAGAAAAGTTCTCATCCAGAGTTGTTCAGAAGGAATACCTGTGTTCTCTGGTTTTGTGGGCTCAGATATTTTGAAATACCTCTGTTTTCTCTCTCTGTTTTTAATTCATTCATTCATTTTCCATACCACTTTATCCCTTTTGGGGTCGCGGGGATGCCGGAGCCTATCCCGGTGGCTGATGGGCGAAGGCAGGGTTTACCCTGGACAGTTTGCCAGTCTGTCGCAGGGCCACATTCGTGCACACAGTCACTCACACAGTCATACCTAGGGGCAATTTAGAGTCACCAATTGACCTATGAAGCATGTTTTTGGACAGTGGGAGGAAGCCGGAGTACCCGGTGAGAACCCACGCATGCATGGGGAGAACATGCAAACTCCACACAGAAAGGTCCCAGTTGGTGTTTCTGATCCCCCAGCCAGGATTTGAACCGGGGCCTTCTTGCTGTGTGGCAAGAGCGCTAACCACTGCGCCACCGTGCAGCCCACTCTGTTTTTAATAAAATGTAATTTAACCTAAGTTTATCTTGACAACTTATCCCACTACCACCAGTGCAACATATATTTTTAAATGGAATATATTTAAATGGAATATATTTAAATGCTCCATTTAGGAAGTGCATCCTGTAACTTCATCACTCTCCTTACCCTTGATAAAACTATAAATATTGCTTTAATAAAAAAAACTCTTAAATCGTTTTCAATAACTGTAAGTCTAATTTAAATGTGTCAAACACAAATTAAATTATATTTTACTTCATTTTCTATTTTTCTGTTGAACCTTTATTTATCCAGATAAGGTAAAGTGAGAACATTTTTCATTTAATTTCCAAAATTAAGATTTTAATGATTTCATCTTTGACATTAGTAGCTCCATCCATCCATACATCCATCCATCCATTTTATAAACCTGCTTTTTCCAATTGAAGGTGACAAAGATGCTGGAGCCCAGCCCAAATGTAAAGATCCTGGCTGGCAGAGAAAGCCAGCAGCTATTTAACCCAATAATTTATTGAATATCATTAACTTTTGTGACTTTCTGATATTTATTTTTTACAGTTATTAATAAAACTGAATTAAAATGCTCTGAATCTTTACATGTCAACCAAAAACGATTTAATCATCCAGAGTTTCCATGTCTGACCCTTCAAAACACCTAAAGGAGTGAATTACTTCCTAATTTCCGGGCTAATGGTCTTCATTTCTGTTAATCTATGGTCCAGTGTTTTCCAATCTGGAGGGTGTATCTTCTTTGCTGTCTATTATGCTCCAGGGCCAGGGAGTGGGGGGGGTCTCTCCATCTTGTGGCATTTGAATTAAATGGGAGCAACTGGATAGCAGGGAAGTACGAGGCTAAGTGAAAGCAATTAAAGCACGCCATCCCATAGCTAAAAGATGGAGCAGCAATGACTCAAAAGTGAATTCATTTCAACAGAGTGATATTCTTTTGTCCTTTTGGTCAGACCTTTTCAACGTGTTCAAGAGATTAAAACATTTCTGTTGTTAAGATGTCCATAGTCGACAGAATATATTATGAGAACAAATGTTAAGACAAATAACCAGAGGAAATTTGGACTATTTAAAGAGAGCAAACTCTTTTTTTTCTGGTATTATTCTGTAATCTAATGAAATGGTGCAGAGGTTTCTTATTCTGATCTCTAATTACTAAACCCCTGTTTTAAATTTACTGATTAATTGATTTAAACAAACATGAGGAACAGAAAAGTGATGTTTTTACAAATCCATAGGATCATTCATAACATAACAACTTTTTTTATGTTCACTGTACATCTAAAAGAACTAGGGATGCCAACTAGGGATGGAAGAGTGAATGGGAAAAGGGAATTGTTGCATTCCTACAGCATACCAACATGTTTATATTAAAAGTGTCTGACACCATCTTGTGCTAAAACTGAAAAGATTATGTTTTGTTACATGACACTAGGCTTAGTTTGAGCCAACTGAAAGGTTTTTTTCATTAATTTTAAATTACATATTAGCTAATAAAAAATGTTTTTCTGAAGTTTTTGCTTTGTTGTTTTGTAATACACAAATCATGAATTAAAGAGAAAAAATAAAGCATGACACAAAAATTGAGGTGCAAATCAAATGATTAGAAGTGAATTGTTGCATCCCAGAAAAGACTAATAATGTTAAAAAAAATAACTAAACGAAATGTTAGTTAACTAAATGTTCTCTGCATTGATCCATACCCTGGGGGAGTGAGCTGTAGACACAGCCGTACTAGGGAGCCCTTTGCTGGTTTAACTCCCCAATACAACCCCATCATGTTAAGTTTCACGTACGGAGCCACTGGGTCCCATTTTTTGAGTCTTTGGCATGACTCGACCTAAATATGAACTCCCGACTTTCCAGTCTCAGGGTGAACACTCTACCAAAAGGCCAGTGAGCTGTAAGGTTTGTCTTTGGGTCTGTAATGTCCTAAGTTCTAATTCATAACCTCTGAGTTCTGAAATTATTTGCATCTTATTTGAGCCAAAGAATACTGTCTATGTTTTTAAAAATCAGTAAAGCACTATTTTATCAAGTCTTGTGTATTCAAAATGCTAATAACTTATAAAAGTCAAGAAGAAATTGTCTATGTATAGAAGTTAATTAATCTATAATGTTATTTTTCTAAGAAACAAGGGTGAAAAGACACATTTCTAAATACATGGATAACTAATGACAAATGCCAAAGCTGAAGAGCAACAGAAGCTTCTTTTCTTCCACTTCTTGTAGTTATTCCAAGGTGCTGTACTATCATCTGAGGAATACAATCTGTCATCCGTGTATATAAAAATACCTGTTTAGTTGAGTTTGGAAACAGCTATGACCATAATCCCTAAACCACCTTAGAGAGGACCAGCAGGTCTACTCAGCCATCCGTGGAACAGCTCTTCACACTGGCCTGTGCTTAACCCCGTCAGTCCCTTTGGCTGTGACCTTGGTACAGTCCAACTGTGATGCAGATTTGCTTCTACATGTCCTATTAGGAGTATTTAGAAATACACACATTTATATATATACATATATGAAGAAACCAAAAGAAACATCTTTATCTTTCTATACTTCTTCAATTTTGAGAAATGTAAATGTTTTCATACATCAGTAAAAATAAGTCTTGCAAGAATGCCATCGACTTCTGCTGTTGGTTTATCTGAAACCCTTATCTATTCTTTATGAAGAAGTGTTCATGTATTTATATATAATATAATGGGTTTTTTGTTTGTTTATATGATCATGTTTTTTTCTTAATTTGGAAAGATTTTCAGTGCCTTTTTCCCTATTTGCCTTTTGACAAGAAGTTCAAGAGAAAAAATGTTTTTGCAAAACAATATCACATTTTTTCTTTTTTCCCCACTTGTTAAGAAGTAGACCAATTCCTTTGTTTTTAGATCTCACACTAAATAAAAATGTAGCTTTATTTCAAAAAAAAAATTGTAATTTGTCAAAAAGAACAAACTTGGTTTGATCTGATTTTCTGTGCTTAAATATTTCAAAATATAAACACCACGACACCACAAAGGTAGAGAAAAGTTTTTTTCTTTACAATTTAATATTTTTATTATTATTAACTGATAGCTTAATTGAATTTTACCACTTGGATTTTTAACAAAACCTAAAAATCAGGCAAACAGTTGTAACTATATTGTTGACTTGGAAAAAAAGGAAAAGACAACATAAAGGAGTTTAAAGAGTAATAATTTTCCAATCATGAGTGTGATTGGTTGTAGACACTGTTTGAAAGCAAATAATCTCCTCTCCAGCTGTCCTCTTTATAGATCGTGAAAATATACTACTTAAATCAATGGGAGACATCCCACACACAATGGCAGCCCTGCTGTTCAGTGATGGCTTTTGTACAGCGGATAATCTACAAAGGTCATCAATCATGCTATGCATTCTCCTCTGTTGGATCGGAATAAAATGGGGGACTCTGTCCTTTTTAGCAAAAAAAAGCTTTTAGTATGTATGCATATTTTTGAACGTATGCCGTTATCATAATGTGGGAAAGCCCGATTGTGACAATCCAAAGCAGTTTTTTTTTGTAAATTTTCTGTCAGGCATGTGGTGAATCTTGGCTTTTCACGGTAAAACACTCCCTGGTTGAGCTGAAAATGTACAATTGACCCTGTCTGCCTCTCAAAATGGTGCGATATTATAACCTGGGGGAATGTGTTGTCATCTAAATGAGATAAGTTTATTTTCTGCAATGTAGCATTTGTTCCATCAGGCAGGGAGGCCATAAAGCTAGAAGGATCAGTGGGGAGTCGAGCTCGGCACATGTGGAGCGAATGAGGAGCCCATTGAAAAGGTTTGGCCACCGCCCAAATCTCTGCCTTTGCCTTCTGTGCGGGCCCATCCTCGGGAAGCAGGAGGCCACAATATTGTGGAACAAATTTCCTCTAATCTGAATGTGCTGGTCCAGGGCTCCATTGGGAAGGCTGCTCTCCTGTGCCCTCCCCGCTTGTCCCGCAGAACAGAACAGCTTAACTTTCACAGTGCCAACACACTGCAAGACGGATGTGATCTCGACAGGGGGTTGGGGCTGTCAGGATCTTGGGCTCGGCCCTCATGTGTGCTCTCAGCAGGCCGACGCTTCGCCCCGGGGAAAGCTCTGAGTGGAGAAGAGCTGGCACAGGACTGACCACCTCCCACCTGCATCCATGCAGCCAACTGGGATGTAACTTTCACAACTTTTACATTACCATCAGTGATGGGAGCATGATAAAGTAATCTATTATACTAAAATCTTTTGCTGTAATGTCGTGTTAGTTTTTGTGATATTTTACTTATAATGTGTTCAGTAACTGTTGTAGTACACAATACACTAATTATTCAACATTTCAATAGTTAAAATGCCCCAAACACACTGTAAGTTATCTTTAAGTCTGTCAATTTTTTTGTTTTAGGCTTAAGTAATTCAAGCATTTTATTTTATTTTATTTCATTAAACTTTTTGTAATATTTTAAAAGTTTACGTTTGAACTCTATCTCATTCACAGGTATTATTACAGGTACTAAACTTTTTTAAAAGGCTTAAATATTTGTGATTTTAGAAAAAAAAAGACATTGTGATAAAATTCATAACTACACCACATTCCTCCACATTAGAATGTAAAAAGCTTTATGATATAACTGTATTGTTTAACTTAATTAAATCTGCATTTAAAGGTTTTGTCCTATAAGTATTAAAATGCATGTGTTACACACATAATAGTTAAAGAAAACGCCTTAGTTTTATTTATGGGTGTGTACAAAATGTTTTTTTTACAGCCTGAAGACTGATTATTATGGATCCCTGGAAATGACAATAAGATGTACAAATAAATTCCCTCAAATTAGCATTTTGTACACACAAATTAAATGTGGACAAAATGCTAATATGAATGCACAGGTTAGCCAACTGTTTTTTGTGCACAAGTTACATTATTTTTGGGCACCAAATAGTAACTTCTGAATGCAAGTCAGCATTTAAATAAGCATTTTGTTCATCTAACTCACGCGCACAACATCCTAACTTGTGTGAACAAGACACTGGTTTGTGTGTAGAAAATGATCATTTAAGGGAACAAGATACAAACTTGTGCACACAAGTTACTTTTATTTGCATAAACAATAGTAACATGTGAGCATAAGTCAGTAGTTTGTGTGCCCAAATTACCATTTTGTGCACACAAGTTACTACTAACTTACAGTAGCCTATGCTAACTTGTGTGACAATATGCTAAGCTGTGTGCATAAAACACTGATTTGTGAGCGGAATATGCTAATTTGAGGAAACAAGACACTAACAAGATAATTTTTTTGCCCAAAAATAGTAACTTCAAAGTACAAGTATAGTATGCTAATTTGTGGGCACAGAATGCTAACTTTTTTAATCCCATCCAGGACTCTATAGATTACTATGTACATGAAATGAAACACAAAAATGTTGGTCTATTTAAGTTTGACTATTTAAAAAGTCACAATTCCTTTAAAATACTTTTTTTCCCTTTGCAATCAAATTCATTTTAAATGTATCCAAGAGTTCTGCATCAGAAAAATGTAAAGAATTTCCAACTAACGATATCCATGAATATTCAAATGAGGATCGTCCTGTTTCTAAGGACCAGATTTGGACTAAATGTGTGTCATAAGAACTGATGGAGTCAGGTCACATGCTCCGCTGGGGACTGTATCCATCAGCATCCAGTCATCTTACAACAGCATGCAAGGCCCCACTGCTCAGGATTGATAGAGACAGGAAAGAGTGGGAGTAATGAAATGTATAGCAGATTATTATTTATGGGGGTGATGCTACAAAGCCACTTCTGGCACTTTTCTATAGAAAGGTTTTTGAGGAGTATACATTGTTCATGATAACTGTTTGCCCTAAAAACTTTCCCAGGATTTACAAACTTTTCTAGTAGTTGTTAAAAGTTTTCTTTAAAAAACTAAATTGTTAAAAGATAAATAATTTAAGTAAAGGAAAGAAAATATTTTTTAGCGTGAAAGTCCAGCAATTTGTTATTTTTATTTGATCAATTTCATAATTTAAAGGACAGAATTCCAACATAAGGAAGACATATCTAAATGAAAAACATACCAACCACAGTTAGTGAATTCCAATTTTTCTGATATTCAGCAATTAATGTTTACCAAGTAAATGAGGTGATATTAATATTCAGCAATTCAGTTATTAGGTAAGCAGTTACCAAATACAGTGGGCCTACTGTATATTTGAGTGTCCAGTGATTTTGTCCAAAAATATTACACTGGAAATCCTTAATGATTTTTGGGGAACTACACAAAAAAGAAAAACCCTTTACATAATAATTTTTACAAAGGAAGCTTATGGGTGAAAAATCTTTTGTTTTTGATTGCAAAATATAAATTTGGTATTTTAAAACACATATTCAAGGTACCATGTTAAAATTAAATCAATCGTTACAACAAAATTTCAAAAAAAGATGGGAGGTGTGCATACAATATGCTGAAATATTAGGGAGGGTTTTAGGTTTTGGAGTTGACATAATGGCCATGAGATTTATTAAAAAGTTATGTGTTATATTTATTAATTATTGTTAATTATTATTATGTCCAGTCCAAAAAGAAATGTACGCAAATAAAATAAATAAAAATAAAGTTTAGCCACAAATTTAAAAGGGATTTATACAAATATACTCCTCCTGTCAGGAGATTTATAACCTGCTATTGTAACAATAAACTCAAAACACAAGGCTTTAACCCTTATCTGTTTGATCAGCTACTAGATAGGAAAAAACAAAAACATTATAATTAGTTTGCATAGTTACGTGAAAAAGCAATTTCAGTATAGAGCTAAAATTAACAAATGAAGAAGTTTTTTTGGTAGTTACCAAGTTATTACCAAGTAATTACCAAGACTAATGTAATTATATTTGTTTAAATTGAAAAAAAAAAAATGAAGTTAAATGTTTGACTACTTGTGCTCCATATGTTAAGCAAGCTCTGCTTCATTTTATTAGGTAGTGCATATTTATGTCATAAATCTTAACTGGACTGTTCTCCTACAAAGAAACCAAGTCCATCCCCAAACCATTTTTCATTTGCCCCCAAAAGCCTGTTTGTACCAGGCAGAACAACAGAAAAGTTGACTTAGCACAGAAGGTGGAGGACTTGTACTGCTTAAAATGAGCAGTCTGGGGCATTTTCATGCACACTGAGGGGTGGAAGGGCAGGGAGGAGGAGGCGAATAATTTCCATAGCAACAGTCAAGTCCCCAGCTGTCATGTTTGGGCTGAGAAAGGTGCAGTGAGCACAGGGACCACTTAACCCCAGCCACACTTCAACTTAGGAAGTTAAAATGCTGCTGAGTGTCTGTGCGGCGCCGCACTTAAAATGCAAACTCTATACCCCAGGGAAGTTAGGGGAATGCTTCTGAATTAACCCAGGGATGCAGAAGCTGTGCAGGAAGCTTTCCCTGAAATAATTAACCATCAATGCTTTTGATGTCACTGAGTGATGTATTTAAAAGAGAGAGAAAAAAAAGAGGCTGTGTCCACACAAACACACAGAATCCCCAAATAATGCTTGTACACGCTGTGATCAAAGACAACAGAAATACACGTTTTTGTACAGTAACTCAAGAACATATGCTGTCACTAGCAACGACCTGAGGAAATTTAAGATGTTGTGAGAGTGCTTAAATGTTTATTTTCCCTCCCAGTATGAGTATTATGTCAGAGCTGATGAAATACAAGTAATGCTGCACTCCAGAATAATAATTTAAGATATTTTTATCCATGCTTGCGTATGAACATTGTGTGTTAGGATACAGCAGGCAAGACAAAAATGTCACAAAATGTTCTTTGGCAGTTTCATTATGCAGTAACAATGCATTTTTCCTTTCCAAAAGCTTTTTACGACCCACGTTGCATCATTTTATTCTAATGTAAGCAAAAAAAGTAAGAAAACAAATTTGGCATCACTCTGCTAAACTATGACAAACATTTAAAGTCATATTTTTTAAGATGTCAAAACATATATTAAGCTAATACAAAGTTACTTACATTAGAGAAGTGAAATATTAGATATTATTAAAATGTTTAGCAAACTTTGACCTTATTTGCTTTTTTTGTCTTCAAAAGGGCTCTTTGTACTATCTCAAATGTCAAATGCTAAAAATGATTACATTTCTTAACTGAATTTGCAAAAGGATTTCACAGATGCATTCAAATACGCGTAAAATTGTAGCACTAAAGCAGTCAAAACAAATAATGATCTTTAACCTTTGACTTGAACATTTTTTAAAATAATCTTAGAATTTTTGAAATTAAAAAAATATATATCTTTTTGAATTTACTAAAACTTTGATATAAAACTTTAAATAACCCCAGTAAATATGTATATATACATATATATACTGCACCATATTAGGAAGCTAATTGTTTATCAAAGAAACAAGGTTTTTTTTTTAAATCATTAACTGTAAACACATTGTAAAAACTTCACTTAGATGGAGGTATAGACTCAGAATTGATTTGTGTATTTTAAGTTACTTAGAAAAAACTTTGTATGAACTTTAGCTCTTCTCAGGTCCAATGTCATTTTAAAATCTGATGTTTTTTATTTGTTGTTTATTCATTTACTTTTGAATTTTTACAAAAATATCTACATTTATCCATTTCAGCTATTGAACTTAACTGTAGTTCTAAGAAGTGTTTGTTTTACATAGATGAAATACAATCCAATACAAATGTAATGAAAATATCATTTTTTTTCATGAGGCATTTACTCTAAACCAGGAATCTCAAGTTTACATTCAAATATATGTAAAGTTTATAAATGTTTTTTGTCCGATTTGCATCACAGTAACTCTTCAAAAATGAGCCTCAAAAAAGCGTTGTAATTGTCTTGACCGTTGAGTTATGACTGTTGTTAAAATGGTATTGCTGTTGCCAGAGCTTGCTGTAACACCCACCATGGTCTTTTACAATTCAAATGTTGAATTGGAAACCTTACTGCTGTACTTAAATGACAGAATGCAGAATTGTATTGCATAAATTACATTGGTCACTTTAAGCATGTGTGCTAAATTAATTGTGTAGTTAGGACCCCACACTGCATTCCGCAGGAATAAAACGATGTGTTGTGGCAATGCATTAACTGGTGCATTTCGTATCACTGTGCTCCATTTCCATCATTATTAAAAGACAGCAAACAAAAACTCAAATTCTTTTTAGCATTTTGTCATTAATTGCAAAGAAACTACACAAATGTAGGATTGTAAAGACTAGGGTGTTGTGAACCAAGCCTCTGTTCAACAACATAAAAGTATAAACCCCTCTAAATCATCTGTATAAGGTACATCTTTGAGTTATTCTTTAGATGGTTCCTGCAATGCTACGTTTACAACAAGCTGGGAACGCTTCCAATGAAAAGTCTATGTAATTGCACATAGTTTCAGGCTTCTGCGCTCAAAACTCTCGCCGTCATGGGTGGGTTCTGCATACAAAATGTGTTGCAATTGAGCATGCATCAAAAGTTGAACTTGACCAATCAGGGACGTGAATTTGGTAGTAACTCGTGGGCGGTGTCCTTTTCAAAACATGGAAGTATCACCTGCTCAATCACAAAGGACAAAAATTAATAATTGCCGTTTGTGTCCAGCTGGAATTGTAAGACAGTCTTTCATATATAGAGCAGTGAAGAAAAAAAAAAAAAAGCTTGAGCAAGATTTGCACTGCTTCGACATTTTGAACAAAACCTCTTCCAAATGTGAGTACATGCGGTATTATTGGGTGGAAACAGTCCTGCGTGAACATGTGTACAAAAACCCATTTTTAACACATTCTTAAATGCACTACACCATTACATTCTCATTTCCAAGATAACACATACTGTTGCACGGTTAAGGACCCTCCACGTCACTTTTTGACATTTTGTCTGTCCCCAACTCGTCATTTTTTGACATGCTGGCTGTTCCAACTAAATCAGGAGTCTGGCTGTTTTGTCAGACGTGGACTGAACTTCAGGACGCAGCCAGTACCAGTAGCCTAACCCTAACCTGGTTCACGTCTGATACCACATCCGGTACTGCATCTGAAACTGGTACCAATCCACGTCTGGTACCGTTCCGCATATGGTACTTGGTTAAGGTTAGGGTTAGGACAACAGTGTGGTTCACATCCTGGTACCGAGTGAGTACTAGTTTAGCCCAGAGGTTCGGGAGACATTATTTAATTGGAACAGCCAGCACATTAAAAAAAAATGACATCTTAGTGACATCCACAGTGTCAAAAAGTGATGCGGAGGGTCCTTAACTATGCATCAAAAAGTGATGACTTGGGAATGAGGATGTGTTGGTGTTACAAATTCAAAACAAATGCACACAACAAATGTGTCCCTTTATGGCAGTTACCATATTTTTCAGAGTACAAGTTGTATTTTTTACATTGCTTGGTCGAGGAAGCGACATATACTCAGGTGTGACTTGCTTGTTTTTTTTTTTTTTTATAAATAGCAACAGCCACTAGAGGGTACTGTAGGAGTCTGTAACAGTATTTTCTGTAGAAGAAGAAGAAGCACAGCTGAGTTTTATGCTTGGCTCAGCAGAGTTGTTCCAAACCGACACAGGATATTAATTTAATGGATTTAAGGATTTTAAGAGACATTAAGAGTTTTGTTAACTTTATGCTAAAGTTATCTGAGTAATTTTGAATGTGTCGGCTCATATACTAGATTTCTATGTTTCACGAATGCAAAGAAACATCAGTATTTTATGTTAGTTAATCGTCCATTTTTCCAGTCTATTCCATTAGTATAATTTGCCTTTCAAAATAAAATGTACTTTGCTAAATTAATTTCTCCCAAAAGTGCGACTTATATATGACTTTTTCTACTCTATTATTCTTATTTTTCGGCTGCTGTGACTTATAGTCCAAAAAAATACAATGCTAACTTTCCTCACATTTATCCCTTTGGCAAAAATTCAATATTTCGTGTTGTTCTTGAGATCTTTCAAAGCCATCACAAAGACACATTTTAGGTAAAACATGGGAGAAGTTTGAACAGCTGCACAGGAATCAGTCAGTTTCTTCCAATCTTTTCAAACAGATTTCAGCCACAGAAGAGAAATCGCTTTGGACAGGCCGGACAAAATGTGGTTGTTGTTTTGCAAGGGAAAATGTGGCATTATCCCTTCACGGCGGTCCCCTTCTGGGTGTGAATGGCCACCTAATCAAGCTCTCCCTTTCTCTGCAGCTGGTTACAGCGAGCAGCGGGCTGACCTCCGAGGGGGCCTGCCTCTCCCTCCCTGTCCTGTGGGACCCTTCAACAAGCTTTAGAGGCCAAATGAGGTGTAAGTCTATTAAAAGGGAGTTTGCGTGTAGATCACAGTCCCTCTGGGGGTAGGAGCCTTTGCCTTGTCATTCAGGTGCGGCTAATTTCCTTCTGCTCCACACACAGACATGGGGTCTGCCCGTGGTCCTCAGCGCGCTCAAAGGAGACCTGCTGCTAGAATTTTAAATGACAGCTTCTTGCAGAGGCAGCAGGTGATTTATATGGCTAAGATATGGCTGCCGTGGCTTATAGTCACCATGAATGCGGTGTGACTGCAGAGTGTTCACCAGCCATGATTCAGTTCGTCAATGAGGCTCATAACTACAAATACAAGTTAGAGCTGAAATCTGCAGCAAAGTCACAATCAAAAATGTTTGATTTTGTTCATGTGTTCTTATTGTATTACCTCAGAAACATGCTGAAAACCCAAAAGGAAACATAGGAAACACAGCCAATGCCTAAGCTAGATTTGTTACTGTAAATTGATTAGAGGCGAGGGTTGTCAGAGTAACACAGTGTTCCACCAATCAGACGGGTACAAAGAGATTATCACACTTCCCAGTGAGGTTCCTTCTACCTCAGAGCTCCAAAGGCAGTCACAGCTGAGTGCAGTAATACATGACAGTCACACTAGTCAGGAAGCTGTTATGGTTTTTCCTCATATTGCCTTTGTAGCCCATGGAAGTGAAATGACACATTGAAAGTAAACTTTATGTAAACAGTTCATTTGCATGCATGGATGTTGTCCAGAAACTATTGTTTTGCTTTTTTTTTTTGCTCTCCTGAGATAAAATAAAGCCTGTTTATGTCTGTTAATTAGAAATGCTAAATGTGCTATTAAAATGATTACTTTAGCAACATGCTGTTTAATGAAAAAACAACCTGACAGCTAAATTTCACTTTACGTTTGTGAAAAAAATAACATTTTTGCTTCCAAAATGCAGGGTTGAAAATATCACTGTGATTTTTTTTAACCCTTTAACACCTGAGGCGTCGCCGTGACGCTTAAACACAAAAATCTTAAACATATTTTAACTTTTCAACTGTTAACACGCCGCTTTTCTCCTTCAGAATCTACTGGAATTACGTTGATCATGTTAACAATCAACAAATTACAGTAAATAAAAGAACACAAACACTGGAGCTCCGGTGTTAAAGGGTTAAAAATTCCTCACTTCAGATCAGACGGACTTGATGTTCGGCTGAGAGAGGTCTTTTTTGAATCAACCATTGACAGTGTTTGTCAGGGGGGACTGGGGTCAGCTGAGCAGCATTAACCTCTGGAAGGCCATCTCTGTGAAATGCATTAGTCACATAGAGGAGGAGGAGGGATGTCCTGTAATAGATTATTGACCAGCCGCCTGCTCCATGTGGTCCTGGCCAGATACTGACCTCTTCATCAGAGATGGAGCATCCCACCTGCAGCTGGGGATTCAGACACAACTCCCTCATATGCATTGCATACGTACATCAGCCTACAGACTAATGAATGAATGTGAAATTATATGATCTGTTTGGTGGCAAAAACAGTTTGCAGGACATGGAACCTGAGGGGCTACAAAGCTATTTAATAATGACAATAAAATGGGAGTTCTTGCCTCATCAAATTGAATCCGGGGGAAACAACAACAATTGCTTTCATGAACTTCGACTACCTAATTAAAGGCATGCAATTTCTCTCCGTTACTCTCAGGATCTTTAATTGAAATCAAGACAAATATTGTCGGAGTGCTGAAAGCAAGATAGAGTAAGGGTGAGAAAATCCAAGTTATATATTTTTTTTATATATGGAAATTTGTACAAGTATTTATTTTTTAATTGAGTTTGTGACTGTTTTTTTTTTGTCGGTGAAACCATAAAATAAACTGAAAAACATGTAAGCAGGAGAATGGAAACTCAATCTGGAGAGGCAGGAGCTTCCGAAAGACTGTTCCCAGTATCATCTGTGCTCTGTTTCTCCTTGGCTGAGACTCACTTTTTTTTTTTTTTTTTAATTGTTTGATAATTCATCTCCAAGCTCTAATTTACCCCCCGCCGTCTGCACTGTATGTTCGACCATTGTCTGAGACGTTCGGCTGAATTTCAGATGAGCTTGTAGCGTGGAGAGCCTTTCTTGCAGAGAGAGCACCTATTTATGGCCATGTTTGTTTGCTTTTCATCAAAATTAACCCTTTGGGCAAGCCACATCCATATGCCGACAATTCACGAGCACTCCCAGGAACGTCCTTGGGCAGGGAGTCACGCTGTTTTAGTTGGTACGGTTTGTCAGTGACTTCGCCATTGAAACCACATGATAATTCTTTTTTCACCACCAGAACTTCAAGTACACAGCATAGGATGACTCACATTTTTGCATTAAAATTGCCTTCCATTTTTAGAGACTGCCCTTCTGTTTTAAGGGAACACGTTACAATATATTTCAGGGAATTATAACAATTTATGTGTTCTTATTTCTCTTTTAAATGATCCGATATAGGTTGTTCTAGCTGAATTATTCTGAATTTAATCCTACATATTATTATAACTAAGAAGTCATTTGAGCAAACACTCCACCTTTATTTATTAGGTTCTAGACTTATGTTATATATATAAAAAAGTTTAATTTGCTTAAGTATTGAATGTATAAGTTAAAATGTTTAAGTATTAATTGTTTTGGCCACCATTCAGCCAAATACTACTGTATGAGACCGTTCTTTCACTCTCAGATAATGGCACTTTTTTGGGCTGTCCCACATATTTTTTTTCCTCACATAGCCCACTTTATAAAAAGTTCCCTGAAGGTACTAACCTAACAAGCAAACCATAGTCCATCTCAACATTTGTTTTTTTTGTTTTGTTTGTTGAGGTGTTCTCCTGGACAACTCCCTGAGCTGGTTGATGAGGAAAGGAGCAACCAAAAACAGGTGAGAAAAGTGCTCTAGCCACTCCATGTCTTCAAACACAGGGGTTTATATAAAGAACAGGGTGTTTCCTGGTCAACCAACAGACAAAGAAACACCTGGTCATCTCACTGGTCACATGACTACCCTCCCAGTCTCCAGGTCAGAGACAGAAAAAAGATGTTATGTGATTTTCCAGTAAAGCTCTCAGTATTCTTCCAGTAGGATTTGTAATCTTACAGTGAAACACCCCCCCCCCCCGTCTCTGCCAAAAGGCTGGGTCACGTCCAGTTTTTCTGGTGTAGTTTTGTCACCCCTCTGTTAAGCAAGACCACGTTACCCAAGCACACCTTAACAAATGAGCAAATACAGATTTTATTCCTTTAGTTTTTAACCACTTAACATACCATAGGGCTCAACCTAATTTAGTACTGTATCACCTTGAATAGAAAAAACCCTTAAGAGTTTTGTTTACATAATAAATATATAGTTAAAATAAATTCAGACATTTATGGAGTTCAGTTAGAGAGGTCTTTTTTCCCTGTGAAGCATTTTGCCTTAAATATAGTAAAAACAGCATTTATGAATCAAGTTTGGCTTCATTTGAGGGGATTTTTGCTTACTTGCAAGTGAACCTTGTTGCAGTTTAGAAACAAAGGTTTTGATTTTTTTTTTTATTCTTACCTAGGGTGAAATGGCGAATAACTTTATCATTGCTCCACTTTCAGACAGCATTAATGTCAAGAATCCAAATGTTTTTATATGGTTTTAAAACAAAAATTACCCTTAAATATTAAAGAAATTACTGTTTTGTGTATATATATATATATATATATATAATATATATATATATATATATATATATATATATATATATATTTTACTTGGAAAACCATAAAATTTATTGAATAGTTTGTTAACCTCTCAGGAGGATGAAACACTTTCACATGATCAATCTTATGCCATTGGGTTGATTTTTATGACAAAATTAAATAATGAGAAGCCTAATATTTATTTTAGACACTACTATTAAGCATTCAGCTGAGGGTCCTCAGTGTTGGGGGCCCCAGGCAATCGCCTACCTTTGTCTTATGATGAGTCTGCCCCTCGTGAAAAGTTTAGTCTTGAATATTAGTGTGGTAAGAAGGTTGAAAACGCTCATCAATACTCTATTTTCAGATGTCTAATGGGACTAATTTAGGGTCCACTCCAGCACATCTGTACCCAACCGTGCCGAAAATGCAGCAGGGAGTTGATTGCTCGCTGTCCCTTGCTAAATTTAAAACGCTCCTTTACCATCTGTACCAACGTATTACATACATCTGTATAGTACTATGCTGATGTTTATCCATAAGAAGCTTGCCTGCATCATCAAAAGTCATTTTACAGGCAAGTTAGCAGATAAATTCAATTGTTATGGTTGCTCTGCTGATGCAAGCACTGTATTTTAACACATAAAGAAGCATTAAGTAGCAACTACTGTGAACATATAGGAAACATTACAACTATTTGCTTTAAACTTCGATATGGAGAGATCTTTGGAATTCAAATAAAGAAAGATTTAATTGTGATTCGAAAGATGTGCAGGAAATAAGTCAATAGTCTTTAGTGATTAGGCTCTGGGCCGATGACGTCATGCGTGCTAGTGGGAAAAGATCGGACCATGGACAGATAGACTCTAGGGTCCAGACCAGGGGTGTCAAACTCATCTTGTTTCGGGGGCCACATTCAAGTCGTTTGATCTAAAATGGGCTGAACCAGTTACATCATAGCAAAATAATCTACGGTCAACATGTCATCTGTAACTTTGTTTTTTGTTTTTTTTTCTCAGTTGGAAGCACCTCAAACAACCTAGTTGCCTGATCACTTATTATTATTACTATAATTAGCGCTGTTTTAATTATTATTTTTTTGACAAGGACATTTTGTTAATTGTGTCAAACCTGACATTTTTATAGCAACTTAACAGTGGTAAGGTTGGCAGGGAACTTAATTGTATTTTACCCAGATGTGGGACGCCCCTGCAAAGAAATACCATTTATTTCTTTATCTCTTATTATCCCGGTATTTCTTTTCTTTTGCTTCTCCTTGTGGCGGAATCACGCATTGCAGCCATTTCTTTAAATAACCATAACTCACCAAAGGAATGGGCTAGAAACTTAATTTTTCTTTTCAACATCCGTATATTTTTTTCTCTTCACAACTAAGCCAGATTAAACCATCTGGAAGGCTGGATGAGACCCGCGGGGCGTACGTTTGACAACCCTTAATGCTGATGTTGGCTGAAGGCCAAAACAAAACACAGTTCCAGGTGGAGGATGGGGTGTGAGAGGGCCGGCAAAACTGTCTAGAATGTTGAGAGATAAACACCCGTGAATCTAAAAGCAAAAATAGGAATGGAATTAGTTGAGAAGAAAATGTGGGGAATTTAGGCTTGTAGAGTGAGTGATGTAAGAGCCCGGCATACTTGGAAGTGAGGTGGATCTTTCTGCTAAATGCTACAAAGCTGGGTGATCTCATCCAATAGAAGGACCTCCGTCAACTAAATTCGTCATAAAAAAGACATTTTTACAGAAGAAATTGTGCAGGTTTTTTTTGTTTGATTGCTCTCCAGACAAAGAATGTCATTATCTTGACCCAACCCCACATCCCCTCCTCCCCTCTTTAAGGTCAGTTTAGGATTCAGCCCAAACCAGAGGGAGAACATTTTGATTGCTTAGATTTGGTCCAGTTCCTGAGCTGAGTTTCCAGAGAAGCGACTGTTACATGTTTTTGTTGGAAAATGCAACACTTTCATACTGTACACAATGGCTTTTTGGATCCAGAATCCCAATGCAATTAGATGTATTTGGGTACCTGGAAGATGAATATTTGATTAGATAAGTATATTTGTTAAAGCTTTTCCCTTTTTTTGTATGTCAGCCAAAGAAACACACAAAAAAGAACACAAATTCTGATACCAAACATATACTTTATATGAATAATCTACTTTATCGATTGAATAGTTGAAACAAACTGATGTGGTTGCCTCAAGCGATACAAAGTGTTTTTTTTTCCCTCAGAAAACAATAAACCCTTCATCCAGAAACATATGCATCCACACGAGCAAACACCCACACGCTCACGCAGGATACAGAATATGACGCCTTCAGAGCTCCGCACATTACAATGACTGGTGGAGGTCTTCGGCGTTTAAGTGGAGCTGCCTGCTTAGGATTTTCCAGCCTGCTGTAGGCCTATAAGAGTGGTAAGTGGTGGTGATGAGACACTGTCCCCTGTGTCTCCTTCAGCTGCCATTCCCTTTAAATTGAAACAGAGTCCTGCAAATAAATGCCACATTCTGAGAGGGGAGAACGTCTGAAAGCTGCATTTCATATAAACACCCATTGGGGAATTGGCCCCGGCTCAGCCTGTATTTTTTTATTCCCACCTTTCTTTTTGTTATTTGTATGATGAAGGAACACGGCCACATCAGGGTCATTCAGTGCTTATTTATCCTTTTAATGCGCTCCAGCTTTATGGCCAGGCTGCCTATGGCGGTGAACTCTGATTCCACAATCCTGAATCTTGATACCAATATGCATATTTGTGCCCCCTCACGTTTATTAGCTTTAAATGCTGTCTCTTCTTCAGATTAATTGAAGGTGGAACAAAAGAAGATGGCTCCCAAGAGTGGACCACTCTTTGTTATTCATGTTGGACGGAAAACGGCAACAGTAAATCCTCCAAGTTGTTGTTAAGCTTTCTGTATTACCATATGTGTGCCATTTCCATGAAGTGACACCCCCACACACACACACACAAATACACGCACACCCTGGATCAAATGGGGACTATTGATCCTGCAGCACTCCATTTCAAGTTAATTGTGCTTGAAATGAGGTGCACAGGCTCAAGCATACCTGCATCGGGAAGGCTTTATTTATTTATATTTGTGAGGGAACACGTGTCAGATAAACAGCAAATATTCAATTCACGTCTTTTTCAATTTTGCTCAAAAAAAAAAAAAAAGGTTGTGCTGAAGTGCGCTTTAAAGTGTTTGAACCAGATTGAATCAGACTTTGATCCAACAATAAAGGTGCATTAGAGTAGAGGTGAGCATACTACAAAAATCATACCTGCAAAGCAACGATTTCACCTCATCAGTGAGAAAAAAAAAAGAAAAAACTTCTCATTAACAGCTGACAGAATTCTCAGTACCTCTTTTCCGCTCAGGGCTTCCCAGCTTTGCAGGCTCTTTTCAGATGAACGTGGCTGAAATATTTCTGTAGGGGTCTGGTGAAACCTGGCCTCCCACTGACCCCTATTCTCCGTGACACTAACAAAGCAGGCTCTAAGGTAACCAGGCATGAAAAGCCTGGCAGAAGCACAGAGGCTGACAGCGCAGGAGTTCCTCGGCTCACATCCCTCTCAGCCTTCAGTGAGATCATGTGCCCGATTATGACTTTGAATATACACTGCAGTCTGCAGATTATTTATTTCCCTGCAGTGTGGTGAGCTCAAAGCGGGAATTAAATGCAAAGGAACAGTTAACTATTTCAACCTGGAGCAAATCCTCAGCATGTCTTAAAAAGGCTGCGTCCTAAACCACCTCTTTCACAATAAATAGTGGCGCTTAAACTTAGATTGAAACACCAGATTTTTTTACAGCACCTCTATCTTTTATTTATTTTTTTTTTTTTTTTCACCAGCTCCAGGCGGCTCTGGAGAAACAGGGAAACAGGCCAGCTCCATTTATGGCACAAACCCCTCCCTCAGTTTGTTTATAAGCCTATTCTTCTGTAATAGTATATATAAATAAGTGAAACTGTGTAATGGATTGCATTAAACAGGCGGGCATATTGAGGCAGAATTTAATTTGCATGCCAGATTAGCTGGCTATTGGTTGGGGCAGTGCCGTAGGGCAGCCTTTTCATTAATAGGATCTAGTCTCTTCAAATACATTAAGTCAATTGAACCCATACATAATCTGATTTTAGAGGCACAATGTAAATGTTGCTGCTCTGTGCCTGCCTAAGAAAAGATCTCCACTTCAACCATGTTGAGGTATTTTAGAGTTGTACAAAGACAAAAACCATGACAAAAATCGAATTTTTGCAAATTATAAAATGTGTCGTTCCACCTGCAGTGTAAATAAACTGTATAATTGAAACACGTTGCTCTTCTTCACGCATTTCACACCTTATTTCCTGAGCGGTCACTGATATTTTCATCTAAATTGTGCAACCTGTCACGCTAAAAGAGCCATTTGGTCTAGTTTCTTAAGGAAAAGTCCTACCGCACCATTTAGTGTGTTATGGTTTATTTTTTATCCTTTTTATGTTTTTACCTTGTGTATCTTTTAATCTATTCTCAAGTTTTAGCCACATTGTTTCCTTTATTTTCTATTTTTATGTCAGTTGTATTGTTTTTGCTTTAAACCAATGTACCTTATGACTTTTTATCATTTTGAAAAATGTTGTATGCGTTTTTTTAAATTATTTAGTACCTTGATGAAAAGTGCTATATAAATAAAGTGATTGATTTAGCAAACTACATTTTATTTATGCTTTTGTGGCCATTAAAACATTTGTTTATAAAATCAAGTTTTTAAAAAATTTGAACACTTGTAACAGTTAGCAGCACAATACTAGATCCTTTCATAATAAAATACACCCTGTGTCAATGTTGCGGCCCCTTTAAACTTTGGTGGACCACTTTGCTCCTTAAAGCTTATTCTAACAAAAATTAACCACTGACAGTAGATCATTTTGGGCTGTTGTTTGACATGTTAAAAATCTGAAAAAAAAAAAAAAAAAATTTATTGGCTAAAATAAATGTTTAAAAGCTAAATGAAAAAAACTTTAATGACTCAAACAAATATTAAAAATCTAAATGAAAAAAACATTACTGACTAAAACATATGCAAGAAATCTAAAAAATGAAAAAAAAAAAACTTCATTTACTATAACAAATTTTAAAATTCCAAATGAAAAAAATTTAATGACTAAAATAAATCAAACAAACCCGTTATTTATTCAAAGTATTAGCATTTTTGTTCAAAACCAAAAGCTACAATGTGACTTCAGACCCCTAATCTAAACTGTTGACTCAGACTTATTATTCAAGACAAGTTCACACAGTGGAAACCTGTGTTGCAGTAGTAGAAGCACAACACCACCCTCAACTACCACATTTTTTTTTAATTTTACACTGCAAAATCAAACAAGATAAAAGTCCGGTCAGGGTTTTTTTTTTTTTATAATGTTTTGACTATCAAATAAAAAAAGGGAAATCACTTACCAAAAATTAGATAAAAAAACTACTTAAAAATGTTTGTTGTGTCAAACTATAGAAAGTGGAAACAAGTCTCAATAATAGTTGATGCAGAATGAGAGAAATTAACCTTATTGTTGTTTCATTAATCATATTATAACCAAAAGCATGATTTGTTTACAAGTAAGGCATGTCATGCATTTATATTTCAAGCAAGTCCATACACCGCCCACACACTTGAAAGTCAGACAAAATCACCCTTTTATCCATGCTGTGTGTAATAAATTTCTATGTTTCAATATCTAAAAGATAAGATAAAAGGACCCAAACCAAATGATCAAACCTATTGATAAAACGGCTGATGTCTGTGACACAAATATCACCTATCAGAGCTTTACTATAAACAGCAGGAGGCGTGACATTTATTTTGTCCACATTTATCTTCAACACTGCATAGATACACGATCGTCTGCAGTGACTTCTAGCAATGTTAACAAGCTCACAGCTAAAGCAGAGGGTCTAGATGACCTAAATCCTGGTTTGTGAGGCTGGCTGATCAGAATTGTTGGGGGTAACACTGCTGGAGGCACTCAAAAGACAAGGCCCAACATAGTCCAGGTCATGCTTGAGCAACCTGACCAGCCCCAGATTTACACAGTGTACACACCCCGGCATCGGGGCCAACAGGGAGCCCCACGCGCTCACAGAAACACACAGGCATGCACACCATAGATGTGCAGAGAGGACAGGGACTCACCATTGGGAAATCTATATACTTATAATTGGGTAAGGCTGCAGAAGGAAGAGGACAACCATAACAAATCTACACAAGATGAGGCTGAATACACTTGAATCTATGAAAGGAAATTCAAAAAGTGGATGGATTTGGAGTAAAATAAATACCATTTTCTAAATATTTACAGGTTTAAATGTCCTTCATATCAAACTTTTTTTTTACTAGCACTAAGGCTTTGTTACAAACTAGAACTTGCAATTAAAAAAAGCTCATACATTTTGTTTTAAAAATTAAAAGAGAAATAAAAAATATGTGGCAGATTTTAAACAAAATTTATGAGAATAAATTAATAAACAACATTTAACTTATATACAACTACCACAAACCTACTGATAAACTTTTGTATCAGGGGATAAATCACAGAATTGTGAGATTTTGTGTTTGAAACACCACAAAAACAGTAACTCCTCAATTAGAAAGCTTCTTTATTTGATTTTTCAACTAAATCTTATTGCTCTCCCCTCCTGCCTGCTGCTTAGACCACTCACAAATATCTAATACAGAACTGTGCATAAAGCCAGTATGCCCTCATGGCTTCAGGAAATGCTCTTTTGCTTTCTGGCCGACTGCGTCAGGCATAATGGTGGGGGGGCTTGTAAAATTGGAAGCTTAAAGCTGCACACTCTTGACAAAGCCTGGGCGGCTGGCTTAAAGACTGCATCCCAGGAAGTTGCCAAAAAAAAAAACTAATTTTTAGGAGCACTTTGAAGGATCCTAATGCAGTTAAATGTAACCCCAGACATAAGCTACTGTATATAAATACGTAAAACCTTTATGGCCAATTCAATAATAACTGATTAAGGAAAAAAGTTCAAAATGAAGATTAATTTTTAAATAGTGTATGCTATCAATTCAAGCTATACATATGACATGGCAAAAGGCATTATAGTAAAAATGTTTCATTCATTTTAAAAATATTTTTATAAGAACACATTTGCAAGAAGGTAAAATTTTCAATTGTTTGCCTTTACATGCAGACTAAAATGACAGCTATCAAGTTTAATTTATAACAGAAACACAAAAGAACTGATGAAAAGATGACTTTTTGAACCTTTATATCTGCTGACCTCAAACTTCAACACACCTTGAGATTTACCTGTTTGTGGGTTGTCTTCTTCGACCCCGTCTTCCACACAGTGAATCCAAAAAAAAAAAAAAAAACACCTCCCATACTGAAAGAATCAGGAATAAGATGTTTGTCAATCTGGTTTATAAAAAAGCAAGAAGAAGGATCTGTTGTTTAGACAAAATAGTTAACAAAAGCAAAGAGAATGGGAATGCGGAGGGTCATTCAATGTAAAAAAAAAAAAAAAAAAGTCTTTGCTTCGGGACCACCTAACCTGTGGCTTGTATTACTGACCCCATAATGTGGACGAAGGAGGGAGAGATATTACCTTTTCACTGAAAGTGCTTCCCCATATTCCCTGACCCCACAGAGACATTACAGTGGGCAAATATAAAGCAGGGCTTCATGAAGCCTGAGCTTATCGGGGCTGTGAAAGTATGTGAGACATGCCTGGGAACAAAAGACCGTCTCTCAACCCGAGACCGGGCCAGGAGGATCTCTTTCAACAGCCACAGATTGCCCTGTGTTTTCTTAATTGACAGACCCCGTCCACATTTGATAAAAATGACATGCAGCTGGCAGGCTGGCCGGCCTTCCAGGTAGACCACCTGTCAGCAGGAAAATTGTCCTCAATCAAGTTCATAAAGAAACGCGACGGAGGTCTCTCAGCCTGCGTCATGATTTGGGCTGTGGTAGGTTTAGCTTGCTCTGGATTAAACTTGCGTGGGAAAAGATGGTGGTTTTTAGTCAACAGGGTCAAAGCGTCAAAGTTTTCAAGACCCAAAATGTTTAATCGATTTAGTTATTTATGATCCTCTTCAAAGTTACTATTTCATTCATTGTAACTTATGTAAGACATTTATGATATTCAATTTTTAATACTTATCTGACTTATATATAGCACTTCATATTTATGCATGTGTTGTTTCTAGAATTTTTCTTTCTATCTTTTAAATTAAATAACTTTTTAAAAATTTACATTTTTACTGTATTATATAAGATTAATGTGACTATTAGGTTTCTTTTCCTTTATTTGGGGAAAGCATGTCCTCAACTGGCCAGATATAGAAGTGCACCTGGTCGAAACAACATGTGTATACTTGTTCAACAAAACTATTTTACTTTAACAATGAATAACCTTTTAAAAGAAAAAAAATAGTATTAATTCAGCTGAAAACTTTGGTTTATTTAGTGTAAATGCAGGTGTGATGGCTATGCAACTGTTTTATATTAGCATGAATTGCAAAATGTACAATTATTATTGGATTTTATGTAGTGCAATTTATTTGGATTTGTAAAATTTATTTATTCAATTGGATTTATTCAATTTCATAGCCATATGAATAGTTTGATTTTGTATTGAATTAATGTAGTTACTCGATAACTTCAATGTTGTATATTTTTATCAAGTTTTCCAAAATTCTCTCATTATGGGATTTAAATACTCCAAATCTGGGTGTTCATAATGTTTAGTATATCAATAAATTCATAAATAAAGTTCAGAGAGATAAAGAAAGCTTATTTTCTTGAGATTTTGCTTTTATTTTGGCGGTTTTCCTACTTTGAAAAACAGGAAGTGCTTCGATTAACGTAGAAAACTGGCCATATTCTATTGTGATAGAGACCTATTTCATTCATGTTTATTATATATTTCTCACTATCAACTGCAACTTATTCCAACGGGTGCTTTGAGTAATGACAGAACAACAGCATAAAGTAGCGATGATGCCTTTGTAAGAGGCTGGGCATCCCAAAGGCCTCAACTCCACAGAGAATAAAGAGGCCATATGGCATCTGTGACGCAGGCCTCCATGATTCATCCCGGCTGACTTTTCCTCTATTGTAGATAAGAAAAGGATTTCAGGGTGCCAACAGTGTTGGTCCCCTGAGGATGCTAGTGAGGCATGGAAGATAAGAGACAACACATCCCAGACAGACAGCTTCAACAGATAACTGCAGAGAGAGTCCTTTAGCTCCATCTGAACCTCAGATGTTGGTACGGTTCGCATGACCATTCCTTTTTTGTTTTTTGTGCACATTTTTTACACCGTTTATTAGTAATTTTTTTAAAAGTTCATAATGTAAAACATTTTAGTCTGGGTTTTACTAGTTTTCTTGCACTGTTTAAATGCTCACATAAAGCAGCAGATGTGCAGTCCTTAGCAATTTAAATGTTTATATATTCACTAATAACCTAAAAATGAATAGGTACTTGAATCACTGTGTTAATGTTTATTTTACAATCCTAAATGACTAGCGGGCATAACTTGGTGTGTCATTTTGTTGGTCTTCATCCAGCGTTCCTCACAGACCTCAATAAAGTCCGGAAATTTTGGGCATGGATAAGTCTCAACTGCCCTCCCCTGCTCTATAGATACTGGTTGGTTAATGAAGTAACAACAAATTGGGGCACGGACTAATTTGGAGTGGCGTTTCTTGGCCCCTCTTGGCCCGTGGAGATGTGTTTCATTTTCTCTTATCATGTGGATTTACGCATGAATGCCTCTGTCTCCCATGAATGCTGTGCTAATGGAAACTTCGTTAATGTCATTAATCTATGGGCCGAGGCTTGTAGCAACCACATATTTTGCTGTTTGTGCTCCATTTGTCAGATAATGCTAAGAGTTCCCTTCATGTCAGAGAGCCAAGCAAAGACATTAAAAAAATTAGGCAAAAAGCTTTAAGATGGGGACTTCTTTTAAATCCATTTGTTTGTTTTGGCCCTTAAACAAGTAGTGTAAACTTATTCTGCAAATTATATTACATACTATATTATATATAGCATATATACAGTATATTTAAAAAAATGCCTACTAAACAAACTATTATTCTTATTTTTTTTTTAAATTGAGATATTTTCAAAATAAAACAAATAATTCATTGCATTGCATCAGCAATTAAATCTAAATAATCATCTAAATCAATGAAATTAACTCAACTAATGTCCAACTGAAAGGCAGAACAACTACATTTAAAGATCTATTGCAAGTAATTCTGTAAAGGGAGTTGCCTGTTTTGTGTGACACTAACTAATTTTACTAAATGAAACCATCCAACATAACAACTTGTTTATTGATTAAAATAAATTAATACTAAATAATTTAAATTAGTTTGACCGCTTAATTTTGTACAGGAATCATGACAAATAGATTTCAACCAACACTTCAAAGCCCAAAGCAGAGGCGGATTTACCATGGGGCAAAGGAAGGTGATTGCCTTGGACCCCCAACACTCTGGCACACTTGTTTTTTGCAAAGACTTCTGGGAAATATCTAGGCACTTGATTTAAGAATTGTAGATTTGGACAGCACTAGAAAATGGCGAACGCACTAGGTGGTAGGGAAGGAAATCTGACACAGCCACAGTGTTGTTCCCAGATTGGGCGGTTTTCCATCCAGTTGAGCTATTTTGATTCCAACTTTGTGGGTAAAAATCGTTTTTTCCAGGTGGACATAATTGGTTTGGAATCAGTTTGGGAGCTTTAAGGTTTTTATTGAAATCCGTTTCAACCAGGAACATGCGGTCAGGCGTGGCAGGTGAAGCAGTGTCTCACCGGCCACATACATCTTATGACCTGTTGTAATGAGATGTACAATCTAATAATAATGAAAACAAGTGTGTCCACTAACCTGTTCCATAAATGCAATTTATGCATTTGATCCTAATAATTTCATTTTTAACCTCAAAATTGCTGTATTTTGCATCAATTTCAGTTCATTTTTAAATAATTATCAAAACTACTAGCGGACCAATGATTTTTTTTAAATGGTTTTATCCAAGTAAGCATTTTTTTTTATTATTATTATTAACACAACCACTGCAGAAGGCCCCCCATTTTATCTCTCGCCTGGGGCCCTCAAAATACTAAGTCCATCCCTAGCCTGAGACTTCCTTTTTGAGGTTAGTGGATTTTTTTGGCTTAAATCTTGTGCTTTCAAAAAACAAATATAGCATTCCCTAAAGACCCAAAGAAAATGTCCATCATTTAAGCAATAAATTAAGTTAAAAAAAAGCACTACTGATTAAATCATTTGCTTCGTAATGGTCATCAGATTAGCTTTTCTGACCAACTTTTAACATTTACCTGTTTCTAAATGTTTGTAAATGCTTGATCGATGTTTTCTGGTAGCTAAATTATACACTGCAAAAGCAGCTCGCCTAGAAATAAGTGAAAAATTCTTAAAATTTAAAAATGTTGCTTAAATAAGCGAAAAATCTCCCAATGGGTCAATAAAAATTGTCTTTTTATTTTAAGAAGAAAATTCTAGATTAGTAAGAAATGTTTTCCTAAACTAAGATTATTCTAAGATTGAAATACTTAAAGATTTTAACCAGGGGTTTTTTACTTTCTTGAGATTATATATTTTATTTTCAGTTTTTGCGGAATAAATATCATAATAAACACTGAGAGAACCAGGGAATTGAAGCTCAGAAGCAGTTATCTTTGCAGATATATAAACAAAACTGTGGGGTAAAAAAATATATACTTTTCACCACCTTAACATTTGAAAAAGTGTTGTTCACAGTAATTCAACGATCTAAAAAAGGAAGAAGTCTAAAAATAAAATGTGAAGGTTTCATAGAGGGAGAATTAATCAATATTTTTTTTTTAAATGAGTTTATTTTAGTGTAAATAATCTGTTTCTCAAATGAAAGAGAAGAGTAAAAAACTTTATCATTACAAGAGATTTAATGGCTAAAATCAAAATTAATTTGAAACAATTTCCATTCTCAGTAATAACAAAGTTCGCTTTTCTTTATGAATAAACTCCAGCAGATAAAATTGATTTAAGATTCCAATAGAGCTGATCATTTTGACTTAAGGACCGTCTAAAACATCACTTAAAGAAGACTCAAAAGAGATCTTGTGTAACATCATAACCCATCTCCTTTAAATACTGAAAGTAAAACTGTGGGAAGTTTGCCTCACATAATGGACTTTTTAATCCTAAGAACCATGATGCATGTACAGAAGCAGAAGAGGTTCATCAGCATCTTCCACCAGGTCCCAAATCTGTCTAAATTGAGCCTCGCAGATCCTAAACATGCATGTTTATTCATGCTGATTTTAAAATCCAACTTTATTTCTTGCTTGGTTGATCGACATGTCGATGCCGGGCGCTCACGAAAAGCAATGTAATGTCGTCATTAGTTATGCTTCTCTGGTGGCCAAAAGATGGATCCTAAAGTCCTGGGATCCAATAAGGTTGAATATGAATGGTTTGAGGAGATAAACTTCATCAAATAAATGAAAGAACTGATGGAAGACGAAAGCGAAAGCCTCTTAATTAAAAATATGAAAATGAACAAAAACCTCTGACAGTTTTAAGAACATCAGAGCAGCTAGAGTTATGCTTCTTTCACCATATATAACTTCAATTTAAACAGAGACTAAAAATTATCCTAAACTTATTTTTAACAATTTCTGGTGTTTTTGGCTCTCATAAAAACAATATTTTGATGTTATAATTTAGCTTTTAAATCCTTGTTATAATTTATTCCGAAATTATTTTGTAGCTTTTTTTTCCCCTTTTCTTGTCTTAATTGTTTTGTTTATTCATATCAACATGTACATTAAGGATGGAATTGCATATGATTTCCACTTTATTATTAAATTATGTCAAAAGTGTAAGTATTAATATATGACAGTAGTCATTAAATAAAAAAATCTAGTTAAAAATCTAGATATTTCAATGGATTATCTATATTGTCGATGGGTAGAAAATAATTATATAAAAATTGTACAGATCTGTGTTGTTATACTATGTATTTAAACTGTAATTTAGATAGAACCTAACTGTTTTTCAACATTTTTCTTAAAAATTAATATTTTTTAGGAAAAAAAACAGTACTAACTTACAATTTTCTTGCAGCTTTTAAAAAGATTTATTTTTATTTCTGTTAGTCAGAGCACAAGTGTGCCTCTCAGAAAACATCAGCGGAATCTTTTTCATCCTAAAGATGTGTCCAGCTCAGTGGCCTTGTGGGAGAGTGTTTGCCCTTAGACTGAACGGCTGTGAGTTCAAATCCAGTCTAAGTCACACCAAAGACTCTTAAAATAGAACTCAGCGCCTCCTTGCTTGACACTCAGCATTAGGGGGTTGGATTGGGGGGTTAGGCCACCTCATGGTTACTGGATGCAGCTGTGTCTGCCGCTCACCACTCCCACAACGGAATGGGTCAAATGTGGAGAACAACTTATGAAACCATTTTTTCCCATACAAGCACATTCTACAACAAACACATTGATCATACAGAAGCTACAAAAGGATTTGGTAAACAGAAGCATGATGAAGATGATTTTTTTTCCTTGAAGAATAAAAGTAAACATAAAATATGACTTTGATGATCCTCGAGTACATCTTTAAAAAAGTATATGGCGAGAATATAGAAGTGTACCAGTAGCTTTAGAAAATAATGCGGCTGTTAAGATAGTGTCCTTCTTACTCCTCTTTGATTTGATTTCCTTTTATTTGACACAAAAAAAATATTAAATATCAGGGTAAATATGATAAAAAGAAAAGGATGAAGTGCTTAAAAGGGAGTCAGTAAAAAAAATAAAATTAATTCCTAACCCCAATCTTAGACTATTTTATACATATAGACATGTTAAACATATAATTTTTCAATTAAACACAAAACAGCTAAAGAAAAACATAAAATTGATCATGATCAAGATATATTTTAGACAACACAGTCACACTAAATTTTTAAGATTTTTTTTTTTTCAAAAGGGTAAATAAAAAGTAAAGCAAAGCTTTTAAAAGTATAGAAGTTGTACATTAAATCAGCTTTATACTTTTGTACTCTTTGAGAAACAAATGGGCCATTTACATAAAAAGTAACTATACAAGCATTTGTTGTTACAGTTTAATACATTACAAATGCACAAGCAGAATGTATGGAGTCAAACTGCTGCAATTTATACTAAAAATGAAATAAAGTTGCATTAACTTTTTTGGAAGTAATTTAACAAATCATTTGTAGATTCATAGTTTGTATTGTTTGCATCTGCAGAACCACAACTTATAGCATCTGAAAAACCAACTTTACCTGTAACATCTTACTTGTCAACGACTACAAGATAGAAGAAAAACAAGCTACTGGTTTAGCTCTGCTTTAAGTTCTAGTTAGTTTCTGTTCATTCAAGATAATAAAAAAAAGAAAGTAGAAAAGTGAAAGGTACCATGGAGTTGCTTTATTTTAATTGCATAAGGTGCATCTTGAGAAAATTGTGAAACGCATAAACCATTTGAATGGTGTGCAAAAGAATTAAATAAATATGCATCATAGAATAACATTCAAGCCATCATATCATGTTGGCAGCAAAACAAATAAACTAAAAACAGAATTATCATTTTGTTTTACAAATAAAATCCAAGGTTTAGGATTAAATGCTTTTAAACGACAAATGTGTAAAATATAGGCCTTACTTACGTGAATTGTTATGATTGTCATATTTGATGTTGCACAATGTGTTTGCATGCTTCTGTGCTGTGACACCTGCATCATTTACCTGCAGTATTTGATCAGAACTTAAACTCTGCTGGACAGTATCTTAATGTTATTTCATCAGCAGAATTTTCATAAGTTGCAAAATTTTATCATCAGATTTATTAAGAACTTTAATAAGCATTATATATTACACAGCGCCTGGGGCTAAAAAGACATTAGAACAAAAAAAAGAAAAAACCCCAAAACAACAACTTCATTGTTTGTGCCTTGGTATAAAATGATCAGTCGCTATTGATCAATAATTTAGACAAGTGCCATATTATTGACAGGAAGACAAAATATGTTTGGCTAAAAATGTTTGAGAAAACCTCCAATATACTCAATCACTAGAACAGAAATTGCTCGGTGGAAAATGATAATGCAGCGATGTTTCTCCCCTCCCCTCATCTGAAGATCAATGCTAATTGAGGTCCTAGATGACGAATGAAGTCTGAAATGTTTTTAGCCTTTTGACTTCTATGGAGCAACAAACAGAAACTTACAAATAGAAGCAATAAACAATTAAAACGATTGAAAAAAAAAAAAAACAGTGAATATCAGAGCAAAATTTATCAGCCTCTTTAAATATAAACATCTTAAAAGAACGTAAAATCCTAAAAAGCTCCTATAAGGGATGGCTTCAAGAAAAATGTAATACGATGATAAACAGCCAACAGAAGGAGGCTGGTCAATCCCTGAAGCCCTTCGAACCAACTCCCGGGCTACGAAATCAGCTCATGGACAACATGCGGCAGATGGGCTAAACCATGCCATCATGTGGAAAATAGACCTGTTGTGTTGTCAAAGAGACAAGACAGAGAAGAGTCTGCCAACTGGATCACCAGAGGAAAAAATAAAAAAAACCACGGCATTAAATCGTTCTGTGAATTCTTCTATCAGGGGGAGGCAGTCTCCTTAACAGGATAGTTTTACTGTTCTGCTCCATCAAATAAATATAGTAGTTTTTTCTTAAAATATATAATAAACAAAAACATTTTCGTATAATGTTTTTGCTTTGTTAATACATTTAAAAAAAACTGCCTTATGTGCAATGTGTAGTTTGAAATGAATGCAGGCCCTAAACAACTGAGCAGACAAATATGCTGACTCACTGCTGCCACCTTGCGGCAGTTCTGTTTCTAAGCACCAGAAGTCCTCTTGCTTCTATCAATTCATTTATTAACTTCAGCCAATACTACACAAGACAAAGGGATATTTGTGAAGCTAATTAGTTATTCATATACTTATTAACACGTTTAAAAGGAAAATATGAAGCTATAGATTATGGGTAAATGTGTTTATGCATGCTTAATCTAAACTGCAGACAATTTTATCAAGTGGTGACGATTATTTATTTATTTATTTATTTTAATAATGACAAATGCAAGTTATTTTGCTAATTTAACCAAATATGCAACTATGCCGTAGAAGATAAAAAGTTATACCGTGGACTGAAACTCCTATCCTAAAAACTTAAATTCTTCACACTAGAGAACTCTTGTTTCACATCTAGTCAGTCATAAAGGCCAAAATCCAACATTAACAGAACTTAAACACTTTCTTTATACTATTTAAACTGTTATTTATTTTGATCTTAGACACAAATTTGACAATAATAAGAGCTTAAATATACATTTTAGCTTCAGTCTTGCAACAGTTTTCAAAGAATAAATTTACAGTTGTAGTATTTTTTTTATGTTTTCAGTCTTTTCTTCATTGTTTTTCAACTTTTATAACAGATTACTGCACAGCTTAGCTGGCTAAAGTATACCCCTAAATGTACGTTGAAATGTGTTAGAGGATAATTCCAGAACAAAACAGAAAAATAAAAATTGGTGCTTAGAAAATACCAAATCTTATTTCAACTGAGTTTCAACACATTTTTATCACAAAAGTAAATTAGACCAAAAAAACTATCTTAACAGTCTTATATGTAGTAAAAAATATGAAATATTTGTTAAGTGATTATTTCATTAGATAAATTGTGAAATTTTGAATAAAATTACCCCTTAAGCTTTTCACTACATGCAAAATAAAATGTTTAATTAAACTCAAACACTTTCAAATGTTTCTAAATGAAACATAAAGAAACAGGGTTTTTTTTTCCAAATCACAGAACAATAAACTGTACTTTGGTTGGAAATTTTTCTTTTCTTTTTTGGTAAAATCAAACTTCTGTAAGAATGATTTCTTACAAACACAAATTCGGAAATATGTGGCTTTCTTCTTTGATTTTCAAGATGCAACTTTCTTTTTTTTACGTTTCATTATAAACGTTTAAGTATTTTCAACAGTAAAGTATTGTGTACTTTGTTTTTGCAGCATGTGTTCCACACTTATTCATGTGACGTTGCCTGCAACAAAGTAAGGTGCATGGCAAAAGGAAACTGACAACTATTACTGATTTGACAAAGTTGTTTGTACTCCGGCTCTGTTAAAATTTATTTATAAAAATTTTGAAACTACTAATGCCTGTACCTGTGCTCTCCTGTTAAATCTGTAGATTGATGAAGGGAGCGAACCCTAGTACATCCTGAAGAAGAACTAGAGCTCTCTGCAGAGGTGGCTCAACATCAATCACTACATTGCGCTTGCGTAGTGACTCGAGGCTTGATTCTGTCACATTGTGACAGTGGTTCACCTTCAGGGATTGTAGCTTTGGGCAATACTCTGCAAGAGTCCTGCAAGCACAGCGAGAAGATCACATGAATGGAGAAGCGAGGAGATGTCAAAGTTTGGACAACAGTGGCAAAAGTCAGCTGAAAGAAGCTAACATACCTGATGGACTGGTTCCTGACCCGCAGGCAACCTGTGAGATCCAGCTGTTCAAGGCCCCGACAGTTTTTGGCAACCTCCTCGACTGACTCGTCCGTAATGTTGGCATTGACTGCCAACGATAGAGACTTCAACTTTAAACATTTTCTGGCTAGGTAACAGATGGCGTCGTCCTTCAGCTGGCGGCAGGCCGTGAGGTCAATGGACTGCAGCTCCCTGCAGTGGTCAGCCAGGCTGCGCAGGGACAGGCTGTCCACCCATTCGCAATGCGCCAAGACAAAGTGCTGGAGATTCATGCAGCTCAAGGACACGGCCACAAGAGAGTGTCGGGTGAGACAGGTGCAGCCACTCAGATCAACTTTCTGCAGATGCTGGTTTTGGCCGATAACGGGCAGGAGCTCTTGATCAGTGACCCATTCCGAACAGTTCTGAAGTGAGATGTTCTGAAGAACTTTATTATCCTTCAACATGGAACAAAAAGCTTCTCTGGGTACGCATGATCCGATCTACAGAAGAAAATAAACAAACATAACAGGAAGCAACGATCCAAAGTGACTAACTTTTGAGTGATGTGTACAAACCGTGGACAAATGAAAAGTCCTGCAGTTGGAGAGGTACACCTGGATGAGGCTGTGGAACTGCTTGCTCACACGCTGCAATCGGACCAGGTGATGCAGTGGCAAATAGCACAAAATATGTGGAACAAGTACATCCTCCCAGGGCAGGTCTAAGAGGTGAAATCTGTCAAAGCGTAAACCTTGTTACAGCTGAACTTTGACTCTGCAGCCTACTGATAATCAGCTTTCATATTGAAAACCCAAAAACACATCATATAATAATGACAAATAACAGTGACAATGGATGTAATGACTGTTCAGTGGCTGCAACATACAGCTAGACCTAATTTGGCTTCTATAAACGTTTCAGAGATTGGTTGTTTTTAAACGCCAGCTATGCAGGTTAGCCTAAGAGCTAGCATACCGGGACCCCTTTTTTAGCTGCTTTTTACAAACAAGCCTCTCTTTTAAAAATACTCACGTCTGCATCTTAGATTCTTCGTCCATCACGAACCGGATATGTCACTCGGGCATTTTGAGGACAAGCTGTTCTCCATATAGATGCCTAAACAAGATGTTTTGCCCTAGCATCTTGTAAAACGTTTAAGGTGTAACCCAAACCCAATGCTCCCTTCATGGTCCGTCGAAATCCGTTGTTGAGATGCCAACAGCTAAACAAACCTTCCACGGTCCCTTGCACATTTATTATAAAATTACATAAAAAGGAAATTTGTATTTCACTTATTACTAAAGTACCCTGCATAACCTACATCTTATTTATTTATGTATTTATTTATTTTACTTTGTATTTCGAATAAAGCCGGAATGGAATACGAATTTCCTGTTTTCAGTTTTTCCGTCAAAACTTCACTAACAGGTTATGAAAATAACTTATCAAGTATTCGTTAACTTTTTGAGCACGTAAATATAAAACTATTCCCCTTGATACAGCTTCTAATCGGATACATTGCTCCCTGTCAACTGCGTTTACGAGTGTATTTGAAAGCAGCACCTCCAGTTTTCCGGGTTTCACGCATGATTAGAATACGTCACGTGGTTTTCTGGAGAAAAAAATAGGAAAAAAAAGAAGAAAAGGGACAGGCTATTTCCATTGACTGTAAAATCTGTCACACATAAAATCTGAGACACATTGACTGTTCTCCCTTATACAGTCAATGGCTATTTCCTATTTTCACTGAATAACTTTCTCTACAAACAGTTATATTCTAAATGTACATAAAAAAATATTTTTTAATCTGCTTTTTTAAGGATAATTTTACATAAAATGCAGTTGTATGGGTATTTCAATACCCATACAACGACCCATAAACCCACACAATGGGTGTTCAATTCAAATTCTATACAAAAAGTGAAGCAGTTCACTTTAAGTTTGCTTATGGTATACCATATATAAACTTACATTTTTTTCAATTTAGTCTGAGGAAGTACTCAGTTTGTGTACTTCCCACACTGCACTCTGTGTTAAACATACTATAAAGTTACACTTCCACTCAAATACGCTTAATAAAACAAACTTCAGTTGTACTACTTTTTGTTGTGGGTAACAAAACAGGGCTTAAGTTTTGTCACACATTACTTTTTTTTTTTTTTTGTAGATAACACATAGGCCTATTTAGAAAAACAGCCAGTCTTTATCGTTGCTAATCAAATGTACCAATACTCGTGTACTACCTTTAATTACTATTGTTTGTGTTTAACGTTTAGCCATTCTGTCAGTTTGCCTCTATACAGAAAAAACCAAAACAATTAAGTCAGTCATGCTGAATGATTGCTGACCAGTGTGTTACCTTTCAGTGAGCGACACAAGCTAACAAGAGAACAAACTGAATGCAGTCTACTGGCAAACAGTAGTTTGTATACAAGCTGAGACGCTAGAATGGAGGAAAAGTCTGTGCATGATTTCTTTGCCGAGAGTCTGGATGGACAACAGATTCCTCTTAGTACATTTAGAAATAAAGTGCTTCTCATTGTCAATGTTGCCACCTTCTGAGGCTCAACAATAGAGGAGGTGAGTGTGAACTGCACAGTTGATCTTATTTTTTGTTTTTTTCAAACTTTTTACTGAAAGAAGTGGATTTTATTTCTTCTCCTTAGTATCACCGGATGAATGCACTAATGGAAATGTATGGTGATCACAACTTCACTGTATTAGGATTCCCTTGCAACCAGTTTGGTCTTCAGTCACCTGGTGAGTAGTCCTTAATTTGAAACAGCTTTGATTCCACTCTTCTGCAAAAGCCATTTTGATTTTTTTTCACCAACATACTGTTCTTTAGATTATAACATTTTTTTTATCAAAACTATTTTTCTTCTCTTTATTTTTTTAATTTCAGGGAAAGTGCTTCCTGACATTACTCCAATTATGGGACAGTCTAATTAAAACATTGAAGCATATTTAGTAAAGTGCATGAATCTTGGGTCATTTTGAAAATATAGTTTGGATTGCATTTTATGAACATATCTGAGCCTGAAAGTCATTGATTTTGCTTAAAACTCGTGCTGATTTAATGATTAAAGTTAAAAGTTTTTTTATATTGTTGTTGAAGAAAAAATTTTAGTAATTTGTCTTCCCCTCTGCAATGTCATATAATACATAAAATAGTTGAAAATAAGGAAAGATAGAATCAGTAAGAGAAGGTACGTTAGCATTTCTGTCAACAAAGGATAAAGGTAGTTTCAATGCTGTAAGTTTTCTTATATTTGGTAGATTTGCCACACATATCATGATACAGTTTACAACAAAAATTGAGATGTTAAAGAGTTCAAGAAATGCCAATGAATGTTAGTAAATGAAAGTCTTTGTAAACTAAAGCCTGGTGTCCAAACAAGGATGAAGATATGTTGACCTGAACTTTCTTACCCTTTTTTAAGTACTTGCATTTTTTAAGTACTTGTAAGATTTTTAAAAAATGTTCCAACTTATTCCAAACAGAATAAAGAATACTGGCCAAATATGTTAGAACCAAAGATGGATAAAAGCCAAGAGACAGGTTAATGCCAACATTCTTTACCTAAAGCTAAAGAGTATGTCATAGGTGTATTTTGGTAAAAGGGTAATAGCAAAAAAGAAAAGTAAACTGTGCATCCCTGCTTTTCAAAGCAAATGTAAATTTTTCATCTTTTTCCTGGGTAATGCAGCACAAAAGGGTGAATGGAAAAAGAAGCCACTGTGAGCCATGCAAGCTCTTAAGATATTTTAAAGATTTTTTTTTTCCTTGTTCAATTTTTTTCCCTCATTAAATAATAGTTCTGGTCAACTGTTGGGTTTCTTGTTCTCGTTAGGTTCATTTAGAAAAACATAATGTGTTTTACTTGTGAAATGCACAAAAAGTATTTTTCTTACACCGTCATGTGAATGTTTTCTTTATTCAAAACGGACTAGAGTTGCTTTCATTTCTTTTTGATTTTTTCTTAAAATGTATTTATATGCAAATGTTTACATGGATGCTAATATGTATTTTTCAGAACACATGTTTGCAATGCCTAACTTTTTCAACTTTTGGGTTTTTAGAAGAAAATGAAGAAATTCTCAATGTTCTAAAGTATGTGAGACCAGGTGGTGGGTTTGTGCCAAAATTTCCCATCTTCTCCAAGGTTGAGGTCAATGGGTTGAACGAAGAGCCTCTTTTCACCTTTCTTAAGGTAAAAATCGAAACAATAATAAGAAAAAAACTGAAGGTTGACTGTTTAGGAAATTATGTTAATTAATGTTGCTTTAAAATCCTTTTTCTACACAGGAATCTCTTCCCTTTGTAAATCCTGTTGTTGGAGACATTAAACGTCTCTACTGGTCTCCAATCAAAGTCAATGACCTCCGATGGAACTTTGAGAGGTTTCTCGTAACTGCAAACGGCATGCCATACAAAAGGTTTGCCCATCAACTTCAAGCCACATGTTAAAAATTGTGTTTGAAATGTTCATGCTGGTGTTTTGACTTTGCTGCAGGTATGATCTTCACTGCCCCATTGAGATTGTAGAAAGGGACATAGCAGAACTTATCTGATGGACTTGTCTGACACTATCATCAGTGGCAGAATGACGATCCCTCAGTAAATGTCCATGTGCACCTGAGCTGGATCCGACTGGAAGACGAACATGCCTTGGATCTTCAGTGCATTCATTCTGAGAGCAAGTTCTTTTCAGCCACTTAAAGTAGTGTTTGTTTCACATACATTTTTTTAATGACACGATTCTGCAATTCTGAATAAAACATTGTGAAACAATACTCCTGAAATTCGTCAAACTTTTGTTTTAACCAAAGCTTAATGTTATATTGATTGATTTTTTTTTTATGTGTTCCTTGCAGGAGTAAAAAGACAAGTTTTTTTTTTTTTCATGAAGGTGGGACATCAACACAACAAATAGCTCTTAGTCCACCTCATAAAAATCTGGGTTATTAGTTCTTACAGTCAAAGCTATAAAAAACAAATCAAAATAAAGAAAGAAAAAAACGAAAAAAACATAAGGAAGCTAAAATTTTAAGTTTATATTTCAAACACTGTTAGAGTGAAACCAGGACCTGAAAAATACCTTATATACAGCAATTAACTTAAATTAAAATACTCTTAGAACAAGCAGGAATTTGACAAGGGTCATTAAAAAAAAGTTGCACCAGTAAATTAATTGAATCAGTAAAGCAAAGTATTAATAACCAAAAGCAACAACTAAAAGCTTTAAACCAATTAAGTAAAAATAATAATAAAAAAAAAAAAAGTTATCTAAAATTGGATTAAAGTGAATACAAAATCATAATGGTAAGAATATAGTAAAATGCTAATAATCAGAAAAAAAACATTATCAGAAGATTTTTCAATAGGTCAGAGTTAGAATTGTATTTTTCTTTTAAATGTTATAAGATGTATTTTATTCTGTTTTCACAGTTAACTATTTGTAAATATGATATTGATTTTTTTAATCTAAATTTGCCTTGCAGCCACCCGTACCAGCTTCCGCGCATGCGTACTTGTCATTGTTTCCACAGCGGCGGCCAGTAAACATGGCCGGCCTCCATTTCCGACGATGGACTCAGGCTATCTCTAAGGGGAAAGGCTTTGGGATTGCAGGCATTTTTTCAGGATGTAGAGCAGGTTGGTTAAATTCTGAACACGTATGTTGAGCTTTGTAACTAGTTTTTTCTGACCAAATGGGTTTATATGTGTAGTTTGAAACCCATCACGGACGTAACCTTGACATGCTAGCATTAATTTTAGCTAGCAGATTGACTGATTTTCTGAAAATGAAATGCTTACTGCTTAATGTCGTCCATTTATATTTTGTTTTGCAACTGCAGCTTCGTTTTTTAAACGAGTTTATTGTTGTTTCAGCTTCGGGCATGAGTAAAGGCAGCCTCCCCGCTGGATATCCGAAAACACCAGAGGAGAGGGCAGCCGCTGCAAAAAAGTACAATATGAGGGTTGAGGACTATGAACCATATCCCGATAATGGCGAAGGGTACGTTTTTTTTTATATATATATATAATAAATATCAATTTGATTTCAAAATATTATTGTTTGTAAAGGCTTGAGATACAACATTGGTGTATTTATCCTTCTTGTCTGAGTTACTGACACTGCTATAAATCAGTAGCAGTGCAGCCAACATTTAAAACATGCTCATCTTGTATTTCATTATCTTATAGCTATGGTGACTATCCAAAACTACCTGAGAGGTCTCAACATGAGAGGGACCCTTGGTACCAATGGGATCATCCTGACCTGAGAAGGAACTGGGGAGAGCCGGTAATTATTATTTCCATTTTGTTTCTAAATATATACATTTTAGTAAGTCTGTCTCAAAACACTTGAGTTGTTGCAATTATAAAACCATACTTGAAGGCGTTTGTTTTTCATAAGTTTAGAAACATTTCATTGGGATTTTGTTAGTGTTTTCTCTGAGAATATTTTGAAAAATGAAACGTGTTTTCACCTGAATACATCTAAAGCCACCCTATTTAAACATAAAGTTTGTATGTCATTTGATACCACTCATCATCTGTCCCAACCAATTACCTGGTTGGCATCTAGAAACATAAAAAGATTAAAAAACAAAGTAAAATACAAGTATGAGATCTTTAGCAACAAATACTGCTTTTTGCCGTTTTGAACAACATGTTGACTTTAAAAGTAAGATTTACTTTTCTATCTTGCTTTTAGATTCCTTGGGATTTTGACATGTACATCCGGAATCGTGTGGATACTTCTCCAAGCCCTGTTCCCTGGTCCTCAATGTGTAAACAGCTGTTTGGTTTCATTGGGTTCATGCTGTTTATGTTCTACATTGGGGAAAAATTTCCTGCCTACCAACCTGTTGTAAGTGAATTATTTTTGACTGCGAACTATGACTATTTTTTTTCTTCTTTCACTTGTGTTTTTTTTTCAAATACAATTTCTAATTTTTATATAAGTTAAGAAAGTTGTTGGAATGCACATTTCTTTTAAACTTCTTTATCATTTTTCAGGCTCCAAAGCAATACCCTTACAACAACCTATACTTGGAGAGAGGAGGGGATCCTGAGAAAGAACCAGAGGAAGTCAAGAATTATGAAATTTAAGACTAAAATACACAGCTTTTCTTCTGTATATATTTCTGTCAAGAATAAAAACCAATAACTTAAATTGTTTTGTGTGTGCTTTTTTTCTCATATAAAAGAATTTCAGCTTTATCGTCTTATTTTTAACGAAGCTAATATGATCATATAATGTTTTTGTTAAACCTTAACAAAAATCAATCAATTTTTAAAGTGTAGATAAACTAATTTATGTTTAGATTTTGTTGACGACGTTTTTAGTCGTTCTTGTGAGAGTTTAACAATTCGCCAGCTTGGGTCACTCAAACGCACAACTAAAATATGGTCTATGTCGGCTGCCGTAGCGGAGTGACAACAGGGCAAAGCACTTTGGTCTGAGCTACTAGCTTGACTGATAAGTACCTCTGGAACTGGTAGATGCAGACGGTAAAGTTGTGACACAGCCCTTTAAACGTAAGTCAATTATGAAGTTCAACTTAATCGTATTAACATTTTTAAATGCTTCATTAAATTAAAATTACTTTTCGTTTGAAATCTTGGAAAATGGGTGGTGGCAGCTAGCTGAAGTGCTACTGGAAGCATCGGCTTCGGACAAACATTAAGCTATTAGTATATAATGATATTAACGTATCTTTTGTTTATACATGTAAGCTATCTTAAATCATTTGCCCGATTCATTAGCAAAAAGATGAAAATGTTTGCTTTAAACATTTAAACTTGTTCAAAGTAAGTTGGTTAAGCTAATGCTAAGCTAGTAGTCAAATAGACTTGCGAAATGCTAACGTAAGCTGTATGTTAGCTTTTAAAAAACTCGTTTCTTAGAGATATGGCCAACTTTAAATTTAATCTGAGACACTTATTACATTACGGTGTAATTAGTTGTTAAAATGGGAATAACAAACATCTTGTTACACAAACAGAGTTGGCTCACAAGAAAGATGATGTGTAAATTGTTCCAGATAATTTTCAGTTTGCCATGGGGTGGCACATTGATCGAGCAAATCATAATGTTTATGTCTGTAAAAAAAAAAAAATAATTGTATTTATCTTCCTACTTAGATCAACTCAAAGGGAAACAAAACGTTTAGCTTACGTTTGAATGGCTCTTCAAGTAAGCCTTTTCCAAACAGATGTTTAGTTTACAGTCTTGTGGCATTTGTCCATCTATCCAGGATTTCAAAATCTCGACACCAGCATAAAAATGAGGCTGAAGGAAATCCAGAGGACTGCCCATCAGGCTTGGAGTCCTTCAGGACACCATCCTATCTTTCTGGCTTTGGGAACATCAGCACAACAGCTCGATGCTTCCTTCAACACCACAGCTGCCATAGAGATATTTCAGATGGATTTCTCTGACCCCTCTCTAGAGATGCAGCTCAAAGGATCAATACCAACTGCAAACAGGTATTTCAAAGTTATGGACAGCTGAAATCAACCTCTGTGTATAATTGACACTTAAATATACTTGCTAATGATGGATTCTTAAAAATTGTTTTACAAAGTCATTTGCATGATAATGAACCTATCTTCAAACGTTTAATGATACAGATAGATTGGACAGTGGTATACAACACTTGGATACGATGACCCAGTAAGTCAAGTCCTCAAATCATTTGTCACATTTTTTCAGGTTGCACAGTATTGTTTGGGTAAATTTTGGAATGGGAGCAGATGAAACTGGAGGCAGACTCATTTGTGGAAGCGAAAATGGCTCGTTGACTGTGTACAAACCTGAGGCTATAATGAACTCTGGAACTGATGCACTTGTTGGACAGTCTGATAAACATACCGGACCTGTTAGAGCACTTGATTTCAACCCTTTTCAGGTAAATATCTGTGGTGATCTCAGTTAATATAGTGAAAGATGTTACTTGACTTTTTTTTTTTTTTTGTCAGAGTAATCTTCTTGCATCAGGTGCAAATGATTCTGAAATATATATTTGGGATCTAAACAACTTCACCAGTCCAATGACTCCTGGTGCAAAAACACAAGTGAGTACATTTATTACAACACATCTAGGGGTTTGTAAAATCCAATAACACTTATGGTTTGAAGAGCTTTTTATTATTATTATTTATTTATTTTTACAAAACCAGTCTTGCATTTAGAAATACTATTGTGTTTGCTTACTTCATGTGTAAAATGAATGCCCTTTTGGGAATTTTTTTTTTTTAAAAAAAAAAAACTTACTTTGGACCCAAACATTAAAATTGTTATTTTTGTATTTATTAACTAGTGATTTGTTTTTCTTTGAATTACTGTCAGGCTAGTCTATTTTAGCACTGACAGCCTTTGTTTTCTGTGTTTTAGCCTGCTGAAGACATCAGCGTTGTGTCATGGAACAGGCAGGTTCAGCACATCTTGGCCTCTGCCTCCCCCAGTGGGAAAGCAGTAGTGTGGGACCTGAGAAAGAATGAGCCCATCATAAAGATCAGTGACCACAGCAACAGGGTTGGTAGCTGTATTATGAATGCTAATTATTTAAATGGAAAATTCAGAAATTCTTAAAATTGGAGCATCTTGTGGAATTATATTATATATTAAGATGGACTCCCTGTCTTTACCCCTGTGTTTAATTTTAGATGCATTGCTCTGGAATGCTGTGGCACCCCGATGTGGCCACTCAGTTAGTGTTGGCCTCTGAAGACGACAGACTGCCAGTCATTCAGATGTGGGACCTTCGCTTTGCCACATCACCTCTGAAAGTTTTTGAAAATCACACCAGGTAAGACATTTTTTTTCTTTTTCATTTATTCCTTATCAGACAGAATATTCAAGAGTGTGTTACTGCTTCCTCACAGGGGAATTCTCTCCATATCCTGGAGTCAGGCTGACCCAGAGCTTTTGCTCAGTAGTGCTAAAGACAATAGAATCCTCTGCTGGAACCCCAACACTGGAGAGGTACATAAGGAAACAACTTTTTAAGTTTCTGCATCCATTGACATTTAAATGTGAGTTTTCTTTGTTTTTATTTCCTTATTTTAGGTCATTTACGAGCTTCCAACCACCAACCAGTGGTGCTTCGATGTTCAGTGGTGCCCCAGAAATCCAGCCCTGCTTTCAACAGCATCATTTGATGGGAGAATTTCAGTTTATTCTGTGATGGGAGGAAGTTTGAAGGCCCAGCAACAAAGCACGGCGGATAAGGTAGTGGTTACATAAACATGAATGTTTTTGCTTTTTTACTGATTTAATGTATGTAATCCATTCGTTTTTGCTGGTGCACAAAATAAACCTATTTATTTGTTTAAAAAAATACTTTTGTAAGATACTGCAATGTTTGTCCATAAGATGGCGCTACTATAAAAGTTAAATTAGATATTTGTAATTTTATTTAACAGAGTACTTTAAAGAAAACAAAAATTAAAGTAATTCACCAAAAGTAATCAATTATTTCTTTAAAAACACTTAAAATTATCTTTTTATTTTGCTCCTAAACATTAATGTTTTAATAGATTTAAATTAGTAAGCCATCTTTTTTCAGTGTGTAATGAATGATTAATTTCTGTCCAAAAACTATATTTATTGCTGCCGTTTCATGCTTTCAACAGATATCTTCCTCATTTGATACAATGGATCCCTTTGGAACGGGGCAGGTGCTGCCCCCCCTGCAAGTTCCTTTGCCTCACGTACAGGACACCATTGTTCCTCCTCTAAAGAAACCACCAAAGTGGGTGCGCAGGCCTGTGGGAGCATCTTTTGCTGTAAGTGTGGCATCAGAAAATGTTCACCACGAATGAGATCTTCCGCTTTAAAGTGTCACTTTTTTGTTGTATTGCAGTTTGGGGGAAAACTGATAACCTTTGAAAATCCCAAGCAACCTTTAGTGCAAAGCCCCCAGCCCGTCCCCAGACAAGTGTTTATGAGCCAGGTTACCACGGAGACAGAGTTCCTCCAGCGCTCCAGGGAGCTACAGGCAGCGCTGCAGTCGGGTTCATTCAACACCTACTGCCAGAGCAAAATACAGAACGCCAAGTCTGACACTGAACAGGACATATGGAAGTTTCTGCTGGTAGGATGTCCTGACACTGAGCCATTTCAATAATCCAGTCAGTAATCTAGCATGGTGTCTCATTTATCGTCTGTTTGCAGGTTAACTTTGAGGATGAAGCTCGAGTTAAATTTCTTAAACTTTTGGGTTTCAGCAAAGATGAGTTGGAAAGAAAGGTAGAAACACAATTTATACACTTTTAAGTAAAGCTAGTGATTAAATTGATTTAAAAACTAAATGAATAAAAAATTTGATTTATCTAGATTTCAAAATGTCTGGGAAAGAATTGTCAACCAAATGGGCTCGGAGTAGATGCCAAAGATCTGGCGGAAAAGATGCAGAGGCTTTCCACCGAGGTCAGCGATTCTTGCACTGGCAATGTCCATTCACATTTAAAGACAATCCTGTTTGCTGTAACACGCTCTGTTGTTTCCAGAGGTCTGAAGAAGGAGCTGAATCGAGAACCTCTGGCTCCGTCTCACCAGCAGACTTTTTCAGTCACACTCCAAAGGAAACTCCCAACTTCCAAATTCCCGTTTCATGTGGTAAAAACTCTCACGCTATTTCTCTGCCAGCTTGTCATTGCTTGTTTAACTGAGTAAAAAAAACTAGGTCAACAGTGGTTGAGTTTTTTTTTTTGTTTGTTTTTTTTCCCCCCACTGGTTTTGCAGACTCCGATGGACTGATTAGCCAGGCGCTGCTGGTCGGTAACTTTGAAGGTGCGGTGGAGCTGTGCCTGAACGACGGCCGTTATGCCGAAGCCATCCTGCTGTCCATCAGCGGAGGAGAAGAGCTGCTCAAAAAGACTCAGCAGAAATACCTGAGCAAGCGAAAGAACAGTATTTCAATGGTGAAGCCACAATTTATTTTCTACAAAAATGTCTTTCCTGAACACGCTATCAATAGATTCATGTGCCACCTACTACAGCTCATATCATCAGTGGTGACCCAGAACTGGAGGGACATCGTGCAGTGCTGTGAATTAGACAACTGGAAGGAAGCTCTTGCCGCTTTGCTGACATATGCACACCCCGAGGACTTTGCTTTCTTGTGTGGTAAGCTAGTACACTCATCATGCATGCTGTGACATGCTGAGCTACAGACGAAACAAGTTCCTCTGTATTTGTTTACTTTAATAACTCTCTTAATGCTCTACATCTAGCTTGAAGTTCAGCGTGTACAAAACGGTTCTATTAATTATCTTTTTATAGATATTCTTGGGAACAGGTTGGAGCATGAGGGCACGGAGAAGCGCTGCCTTCAGGCCTGCTTGTGTTACGTCTGCTCTGGAAACTTAGAAAAATTGGTGGAGTGCTGGGCCTTACATAGAGACTGCTCCTCACCTCTTGGTCTGGAGGTAAGTGGGGTTTTGTTTTTTTGTTTTTTTAAGTGTGCATCTTCAAAAACATCAGATTAAGTTTGTGCTTTCAAATCAAATTTAGTTTTAGAGAAAATAAAAGTGAGACCAAGTTAAAAAAAAACAAAGTAAAATCACAATAAAAAGAAAAAAATCAATTTAAATGAGCAATTTAATGAATACAGGGAAAAAAAAAAGGGTACCGACTGGTCAAATGATTGTTAGAAAAGGCAGAAATACAGTGATCTTGTAACAAAAACACAATTGAACGCATCTAAAAGTGACCGGAGCATAGATGTTAGAGCAGTGGACTCCAACCTCAGAGCCGCAGATCGGTACTGGTCCTTGAGTCACTTATCGGGCTGCAGATAGAAAAAAAAAAAAATACATGTGCTAATATAGATTATTTACGTTTAGTTTATTTTTTGATCCTGATGGAAGTTTTATTTTGGAAAACGTGGTCACATGAAAAAAAAAAAAAAGTTGGTCACGTGACTTAAAGAGATTCCTGGATTGCTAAGATAGTTGTCGAAAGCTAATAAGGACCAAACAATAAAACGTATTTGGAAAGTTTTTCAGGGAGAAAAAACCCAGTGAGGAAACAGAAGAAGGGCTTTTGAGTTCAAAGAGCAATAAAGCTGCTGTTTCATTGACTCTTTGTCATCTGTAAAAATATTTAGATATTTTATTTGAGGTCTTTTAAATTTCACGTGGTAGCATTTTATTTTGAAAATGGATTTTCAGAAACCTGAAGCTTAAAAATGCCAAAGTTGGGTCCATTCAGACTGGTCCATAAAAATATTATCAAATTTAAAGCGGTCTGTGACCTGAAAAAGGTTGGAGACCACTAATGTAAAGCAAATCATTGTTTGTTTTTGATCGGCTTTACTATGTCTAGCTTTGTTGTGAATGAGCACTGCTATTAAAGAAAATGACATTTATTCATTTGTATTTATTGGCTGAGTATTAATAACCTTTAGTTTGATTTGATTGAAAATAAGAAGGGAAGTGTCTGGAGTTGTGAGTGGAATCTTGCTGGAGCTAGCGGTTTTTCAGTTGACGCTTTCCCCTTCAAAAACAGGAGATGGACAAAGAATGAGCAATAATATACTAAAAGATTAAAAAAAAAGTTGGAGAAAAGTAACACATTTGTGTTTTAGGATCTGGTTGAAAAGGTGATGATGCTTCGGAAGTCCATCGAGCGCCTGCGCAACAATGAGGTGGCGATCCAGAGCCCTATCCTGGCGGAGAAGCTAACCAGTTACGCAGGAATACTAGCTGCTGAAGGTAGCTTGTCCACGGCTATGGCCTACCTGCCTGAGAACTCAGATCAAGTAAGAGGCCTAATATTTCAACTCTTCTCAATATATATCTTTATTTTGATTTGACTTAATAAAAAATGTCTCCTTAGCCTGCAATCACAATGCTGAGGGACAGACTGTTCCATGCTCAGGAGGAGGCTTCTGCCCAACCACAGATTACACACCCCTCTAAAATTGCCCTGTCCACTGCGAATGCCATACCTGCACCAAAAGCCCCATTTATGGTAGAGTAAAACACTTTATTAAATTATTACAAGATGTAATCTTCATTAAAAGCCTAATGGTTGTTTTTTTTCTAGAATCCGTTTCAGCCTTCTGCACCTTCCCCGGTGGTTCCACAGCAACAGCCCCAAATACCTTCAGTTTTTACCCCTCAAGCTCCTCCGCCCAACCCGGGGCCCGGCCTTCCACCCACCTCTCATGTACAACACCCCAGCAGTCCACCGTCTGCCATGAGACCTCCGTACCCACAACATCCCTCCATGCCTCCAGGTCAGAGCGTTCTCCTAAAACTGTTTTGTCATAAAACACTGATAAGGTGCTCATTCTTGCTTCTTTTTTTTTATTAGGAATTCCTTCTCACCAGCCATTCCAGCCTCAACCGGTTTCCGCCGGCGGACACTTCCCACCTTCGGTTCCTTCTATGCCGGCTCCCAGCTTATCAGGACCTCAGCTGCCGCCTTCGTCATCCACCCCTGGAGGTCTGCCCCCCATGCCCAGCCCCGGGGTGCCACCAACAGGCTTCATGCCGTCTACCTCTTTGCCCTCAGGCTTTATGCCTCCCAGCTCCCAACCAGGAGCCCCAGTTCCCATGTACCCAGGAAATTTTCCAAACCAGGGACCCCCCGCACCCCCCATGTCGTCCGCTCACTTTACTCCTGCTGGACCGGGGTATCCCCAAGGAGGTCCCGGCGCTCCAGCCGTGAAGCCGTTTCCAGCTCCTGTTGTGGCTCCTCCTCCCACAGGTATGAGGACATATTTACTGGGGCATCAAGGACACGTGTGGACATAAATACTGTTTTTAAGAATTAGTCTCTTTTGTTCAGCTGTCATTCCGCTCTTGATTTGCAGGATTCTTTCCATGGCTGAATTCCCAGTCTGACAGTGAAGGTGACAGGGTCAGGGCTTGTTGTGATGAGAAAATTGCAGGCTGTGCTATGAGAATAAAGCATAACCAAATATCCATGTGCTGAAAAAAGTGGTTTTAGTTTGCTTTTTCCTGCTTGTGCTACCAAAAAATTTAAAGAAAATAAAGAAACTTTTTATTGAAGAACTTCAGTTTTTTCCTAATAGTTCCAGTTTTTAGTATTATTCCTTAATGTTCATGCACATTTTTGTCCCACAATTTATATTTGTGAGGCTTTTCAATCCACAAATCATGCTTTCATGCTTTTTATGGATTACAATTATTATTTGTATCTGTTGCAAAAAGCTGTTTTATGCACATCTGTATGGCTTGATAACATGTTTTGAGTTGCTGTGTTTTTCCATCTGCACTAACTCCGGTTTAATGCAAGTTGATTGAGGTATTTTAACAAAATTTTAGAAACAGGACTTTAATGTATTTATTTTTCAGAAAAATTAGACGGTATTCTGTTCCTTCTCCATTCTGTGCTGCCAATAGACTACAGAGTGAAAGGGTAGTTAATCAAGTTTATATATAGTCAATATTTTTGTTTATTGTCTCAGTTTAAACCTGCGTACTATTCATTGTGGCTAATGAAATTAACAAATTATTAAGTTTGGCTTAACATTTTTAGATTTGATCAAAGCTAAGGTGGAAAACATCTTTATTTGAGCTGCTCATTCTGTCTTAATTATGTATTAATTTTGAACCTTTATTAACTTCCGACACAGGACCTCAAGAGGGCTGGAATGACCCCCCATCAGTACGAGGTGGACCCAGGAAGACAAAGGTATGCAGGAACTTGCCGCCAAAAGTTCATCATTTTGGTACATTAAAGGAATTTAGGCTTAGTTTTGTTTTGGCTGCAAAAATTGATGTTAGTACTTTATGTTTTAAATATTTTTGATGCAATTCGTTCATCAGAGCAACATAAATTACCAAACCAACATTTTTGAACATTTATTTTGCTAAATAAAACGTTTTTGTGTCTAATGTTCTTTATGTGTGTGTGTGCAGGTTTCCAGTAACTACACCCCACCGGCCCCCATCACAGCTCCTGTAATGGGTTTCCCAGCGGAGTCCCAACAGCCCCATGACCCCACCCAGGTCCCCCCCGGCGCTCCTCAGGAGCCGAGCGTTCAGGTCCGTCTCCAAAGAGGCTCTGTTTTCTCCTCACTGGTAACACGCTCTGCTAGAACGTATAAATAATCCACATATATTTGTGTCGCTCAGCTTCTCCAGCAGCTGCCAGCAGAGCGGGTGGAGCAGAAGGAAATCCCGCCGGAGCATGTGATCCTCAAAACCACCTTTGACAGCCTGGTACAGCGCTGCCAGCTCGCAGCGGGGGATCCGGTACGTCTGCATGAAGATTGAAGCCGCTTTTCCTTCTCTGTTTCAAATAAAATAACAAAAAGTTCTTGTTTTCCAGCAAACAAAACGAAAGCTGGATGACGCAGGAAAGCGTTTGGGACATCTGTATGACAAACTGAGAGAGCAATCAGTAAGCACCTTTCTATACTTGAATGAAAACATAGATGTTTCAAGTACGGGTTAAGCAGTTTTGTTAGATGTACTTTTCCATTACAATTGAAGTATTTTTAGATTTCTTCATTTTCTAACTTCTAGATGATTCATTCCATTTTTTTATTTATTTAAATGAATTTATTTTTTGATAAAATTTCTAATCAAAAAGCATTCTTGTAAAACAAAATTCCCTAATTGTGTTTAGATTTCTCAGTTTAATTCTCAAGGAAACTTTTTAAAAACTCAACTAGCAGAGAAATGTATCCTCCTCACAGTTGAAAACTCATCAAAGATGATAGCACATTTTCAAAGGCAGTAAAGTTATGATTTATCTACATGGAAAAGTAAAGACAGAAAAATTTAGTAAATGAAAACAGTTTTCCTTGGACATACTCAGAGTTTTGTGATCATATATGACAAAATATCACCTAACATGTACACTTGAGGGTGATTAACTCTCTTTAAAGTCTCCCTGCCTTGAAAATTATCAATTTTTTTCTGATGATGGAAGACATGTATAAAGAAAATTAAGCTTAAAATTTAATCTCTGAATATTTCTTTATTCAAATCTGTGTGAATCAGAGCAGATGAAAAAAATGCAGTTAGAAAAAGTTTGTAGTTGTGACGTGGAAACTACATTTGGCGAGCCACAAGCTTCATTCTGATGCATTCGTCTGTAGATGACCAGATCCGTGTATGTTTTTGTTTTCTTTGTCTGAGCTGGCATCTGAGTCAAGACTTCAATAGGTAATGTTTTGGTTGGGGTTGAGAGGGCCTGTAAACTAGCTGGAGAGAGTGTAAATGGAAAGATGATGGGAATCGGGGCGGGCTTAATCCATGCAAATAGTTCTACCTACTTTTCAGAGGTGAATTTTTAATTAATTCCTTCTGCTCTGCAGAAACTATGTCCTAAAAAATGACACAAGCTTTTTGATTTTTGGCTAAAAACAGCATAATCATGATTAAAAAAACACTCGGAAGGCTTTTAAAATAGATCAAAAGATGATTAGAATGAGACTTTAATACCTTAATGGGATGGGGCAATTACTTATAGCTGTGCATAAGAGGAAATGATCTCTTTTTAAATTTTATTTATTTTTAGCTTTCTCCAAATATCCTGAATGGACTCCATGAGATCAGCCGCTGCGTCTCCAGTCAAAACTACCAGCGGGCTCTGGAGGTCCACACTCAGGTGGTCAGCAGCAGCAACTTCAGTGAGATTTCCGCCTTCATGCCCATCCTCAAAGTGGTCATCACCACCGCCAACAAGCTCGGAGTCTAACCCCCATTTCGACGCCACAAACCCACTATTCAGTGTTATATTGTCATATTTATTTCTTTTTTTTTTTTTTCTGTTTTTGATCTGACAACATAGATAAAAATAAATTAAAAAAAAGTAGATAGTGGTTCTCATCACTCCATAAATTGGCCTTTCCGCTGAACTTGGTGGATGTAAGCAGTGGTTGATTGTTCTAGAAACTTGTTGGTGTCGCTGTGGTTGTTTTATAAACAGACGAATGTATTCTGAGATCCATTGTAAATTCAGTTGGTGGTGTAATATATGAAAACAACGATCATACTTCATATTTTTCTTTTCACTTTGTTTTGGTTACACAGCTACAGAAGGACAATCCAGGATCTCAAAAAAAATCATGAGAATAGAACCTGGCTAGTGCTCTCAAATCCAAGAAAAACTGGCACATTTTTTTGAATAAACAAAGACAAATTTGCATTCATTTATGTACTTATTGTGTTCTGTGGTTTTTTGAGCTGAATTGTTGCAGGGCACTGTTGATGTCCGTCCTAACCTTGTTGTGTAACAATATTTTACAATAGTCTGTGTTTACTGCATTACTTTCCCTCTTACTCCTCATCAATTTACACAAAAAGCTTCTTCAACAATTTACTTGCTGCTCCTTCAATTTCTCTGTTAGAGCAGAATTGCATCTTCTTTTTTCGAACTTAAATGCATTTTTTTTGTCATTTTTGTACTAGATTAGATCAACCAACCAAACAATTTAAGGTTTATAAATCAGTTGTTTGTTGCTGCTGTACATAAAGCTGGATCGATTGGTGTTGAGTGGCAGCAGAAGGCAAAGGAAGTGCCTCACTGTGCCCATTTGGGTCGCACAAATATTTATACGATCTGCGTTGCTTTCTTTACTCATTTCATTAACTTTTTCAAATAAAGTTTCACTTGTGAAATTTGACGTCAGCACAATGTTTCTTTATTTATCTTCAAGGCTCAACAATACGTTTTCCTACATTTTGAGGGGACCATGAATGACCCAAACTGCCGATTTACATCTTAGCTGTAAACAAACTAAAATTAGATAGTTTTATAAGAGACTTGTAATTATCACAAACTAACCAAGCAGTTAAGTGAGGAATCAAACTCAGACTGATTCATGTACTCCTCTGCCATTGGTCCAGGAGGATCAGAAGTCAGGATCTGGTTGTTGATTGGCTGCTCGCAGTCAGATGAGATGTGAGCAGGAGTGTTTGAACTCATCATCTGCTCACATCACCCCACAGCGATGACCTGACTCACGCCAAGAGTTGGCCCAGCTCGTCGTGGGAAACAAAAATGTGCTGACTCGTGAAAGTGAGCCATGTTCGGAGAGTCATGTTTCTTCAAGATCCTGCTCAGCTGGGACTGGAATGACAGAGCGAGCACTGCTGTGGCAGGCCTCAACACATCACATCTGTGCTAGATTTACGCTAAATCCTTTTATAGCAGATCAGCAACTATTTTATATGCATTTCATGGAAAATGCGTGCTACTTTATTATTTCCCCAAAAAATTGAGTCAAAGATAAAAAATAAAGTGAGTTTTGAGGCAAAGTTTTAAATCTAAATGGGAAAAAATTAAATCATGTCAAAAATGTGTAATTTAATTTACTGGGACACAAACATTTTATGAACTATGAGTGAATTCCAACAGCAAGTGAATGCTCTGTTGCCCTAAAATGGGTCAAACACAGTAGCCAAAGAGCATTAAATTAATTTTGTGCAATTGTTTGACAGTTTTATTTTCCAGAAATAATCATGATGTTTTGTTTCATTAACAATTTCCTATTGAAAATGACGGTTTCACAGTCAGCATTGTATGATGCAGGTTGGTCCCAGGCCAGACCTCCGAGCCAACATTCTTCTTCGCCCTGTGTCAACCAGACAGGCGCTAAACGGGATTTATTTGATTTGGATTTGAACCAGTTTCTCACCACCCAGAAGGAAAGTACCGCGAAATGAGGAGATCACAGATGGATTGGCACCAGAAATTCAGGTTTGCTTTAATATTTTCGGCAATAGAATAATGAAGATTTCCGAAAGAGATGATGGAGGATGAATGTGGGGTAACCTTGATTGCAATCTGTGATGTCATCCAGCTAGAGTTGTCGACAGGTCTCTAGTGTTAAACGTAGGGTTTTGCATCCTCCCTGACTGAATCGTGCATTCTGGTTTCAGAAGTTGCATGAACATTTGGTTGGGGAAGAAGTGTTGATGCAGTGACTCATTGTGGTGCAAAAACATGCACAAAGTGTCACATGTCACATTTATGTTTGTAAAGAAGGCCAAAGAGCTACCTTTTTTATCTAGTTTTTAACGTAAATTTGATATTCAAATTATTTTATACATGTTTTTTTCATGCGGTTTGATTTATGTTCACTTTTAGTGGTTTATATCTATCTCTTAAGGTTTATTTATTTATGTACTTTCTTTTCCATTTGAACTCTATTGTTTTCCACAGTGGGATCCTTCACATCACTGATTACTGTTAAATGTCAGGGTCGTTGCTTTGCTTTATTGATGTGGCTTCTGTGGTAGTGTCCTCTGTGAATATGAACTGTTCCCCAAAATATTGTTTCTCCACTTAATTGTTAAGCCTGATTTCAAATTTTAACATTTTTATTTATGCTTTTATATGTCATTGTTGTGATTTTATGTATGTGAAGGTCTATGTTTTGCTTTTGGAGAAATGCCTTTACTATATACAGCACTTTTAATTATATGAGTCTGAAAAGTGCTTTATAAAAAAAATTTAATTTGATTTATCCTTTAAACAGACATCACTCTAGAAAGATTTAGTAGATTTTATTTTCATAACATTTTTTTAAAGTTTTGGAGTTTAAACTAAATGCTGGTTAATATTAGGAAAGGTATTAAAATATTTAGAAAAGTGTCTAAATGCAGGAATTGAATGAGTGCCTGAGAAAATAAAAAACTATATTAATGACTACTTTAAAATTATTATTGTGAATTCAACTTAAGCAACAATCTCTTGGAAAACCCAAGTTGGTTTAAACATAATTGATGTTCTAGACAGGCAGAAATAAAGAGGAACGGGTGATGACGAAGTTACAGGTGTACTGAAAATATTGTGGATTTTATTTCAGAATAGGTTACACAATTGAAACTCGAAACATTCAGACCAACAACCTTTTGACCCCTGGCTTCATAAATAAAACGCAGATTGTGATGCTGCTTTCATGGCTCATCTTTTATCCAACCGTCGATTCTATTAAGACTAAAATTTGGCAGAAATGTATTTATTTGTTTTAACAAACTCAATTTTTGACTAGCTCTTAAGGTGCTGACAAGGTCCGATTTGTTTTTAACTATGAAGGAATGAATGCAAGTCATAAGGCGTTAGGTCACATCCTGAAAAACAACTGTGAAATCTGATATATTTCACACAAATATGCAAAGCTGTCTGCCGCAGTTTGGTATACAGAAGTATCACGTTGAAACAATTTATTTAAGAAAACAAACAAAAAAAAATAAATACATATATTTAAAAAAAAAGAAAAGCATTCCACACACCAGAAAAAACACACAAATAAGAACACTGATGCTCATGAAATTTCAATAGGAGATTCACCTTTGGACGATATCAAAGGGGAAGCCAGACCCTGTGTCGGAAATCACCACGGCAACGGTTCTGATAATCAAAAAGCGAAAACTAATGCAGCTCTGCCACAATTCACTCACTACAGTACATCACCATGCATGGTTGGTAATGATTTTGACCAACATGGCCTCAACTGGAGTTATTGGTAGAAAAACTGTTGGGAAAGGGGTTCAACTTTTTATAAAAATGTCAAGAAAAGCCTAAATTGTGTAAAATGTTGAGGCAATATAGACTGCATAAAGCAATTTGGCACCTTTTGTTTAAAAAAAAATCCAATTTCAGGTTTAAGGACTATTTTGTACTTTGACTTTTCGACATACTTAATGCAAAAAGCAACAAAAAGGTCTGGCTTCTCTCACTTTTAGATCATGTGCTATATTTCATTAAAGCCAACAACTTTTTGGGAAAAAAAAAAAAATTTCCAACTCTCAAGTGCTTACAGTATTTATTTGTATTTTTTAGAATGGTTAAAAACTTGATGTAAACTGTAATAAAGGCAGCAGTCCGTTTTCTGTTTTGCTGAAAATGTGGGTAGTCTATGTCAGTCCTTCACTACGTGTTATCTATCCTTAATGATTGAGTAATACTTTTACAAAAGTGATGGGCTACATGACTGATCTTGCATGGAAAATGCACACCAAAGTGGCAAAACAGCAAGGAACAAAGCTGACTATCAAAATACATCTACTTCAAACCTGAAACATACATGCAAGACCTTGGCCTGGATGAACGACGCACATCAAAGTCAAGAGCTTAGCAGAGCATGTCGTTTTTTTATATGTTTATATATATATATATCTTGAACAATTTGTTTAGTTACAGCTACAAAAAAACCCAAAAAACAAGCAAAATGTGGTCAAGGCCTTCGTGAAGCTGCTTCTTATCCTCGGATGAATAAACGTATAGCTGTCGAAGGACTGTTCCTCGTGGTTGTTTGGACTGGGACCGCCATCTCCTTTGTAATCCTAGCCACTGCGGTGGCTGCCGTCTCCGGTGCGCTGAACGCGAGCCAGGACCATCTCGCGGGACACCCGCTTGCAGTCCTTGGCCAGGCCCAGGAAGCACATGAGGTCGATGAAACATGTGGTGAGGTTGAGCTTGCAGCCAAACTCGCTGGTGGCGTAGTCGTAGGGAAAGGTGTGGTGATAGTTGTGAAACCCCTCACCTGTGAGGCACAGGAAGACATTCATCAATATATCTAAACATATTTGGTCAAATCATTTGTGTGTCACATAAAGCATCCTCATATACTGTCGTTGTCATGGACAGTAAGCTACTGAACACCTTGCTATAAGGTGCTTCATTGTTTCCTATAAAAATTATATTTTTAAAGTCTTTATAAAGGAGATAATACATTTTTTAAGCTAATAGTGATTCTTAAAGTGGATTCAAAGCGGAACCCAAACAGAAGTGGCAAAAAAATAAAATCTACCCAAAAGTAGATGTTTAACCATAATTTAGAAAACATTATTATTAATGTTTAAATGGGCTGAACTACATTTCAAATAAAGTTTTGACTCACCGACTTATAAACTAAACTAAATCTGTTTTTTTTCCCATAAAGTATCTTAACATTTACTAGTTTCTGTCTGTGAACTCTCTGGTGCATTTGCCATTCATATCAGTTGTAAGTGACTCAGACTCAACTTAAAAATTTAACATGAAGGTTTAAAAAACGATTTTTTCAAATTTTGGTTCAAAATAAATAGGAGTTAAGACAAAACATTGTGAAACTCCATCGAATATATCCTTAGAACAATTAGTGGAGGTTCGCCTGCTGTCGTAAACATTTTATACACCTTGTCTTAGCTTTGTTTTTGGATTAATACATTTCTATTTTGTGTCTACACTTCTGATCTTTGTCATGAAATATTATACAGTTTTAGTTGCATTTATTAAAGTCACTTATTGGAATTGACATGTTTTTGTACAGTTTTATGATTGTTGCAGAACGATTGTGTAACATAGTAAAAAAAAAAAAAAAGACAAGGATACTGACCAAAAATATATAGATCAAACCCTGAAAAAAGCCCCGGACTGCTAAGGGATCCAAATCAGACACATTTTATGGCTTTTTTGTAAAGCATTCAGAGCACAAGCTCCCCGTTCAAACTGCACATGTTTTGGCCTCATTTCCCCGAGATAATTCTACATGTAAATGTGAGATCCCAACTGACATGCTCACATTAACTCCAGGAGAGTTCTGTGGAGAAACCCGCACTGCAAGCTCGACAGCACGCCAGCGTCTGCTTGCAACTTTTAAACCCTGTCCACACGTAGCCGGGTATCTGCTAAAACGCATATATTTTTATCCGTTTCGGCCTATCGTCCACACGTAACCGAAGATTTAAGTCACTGAAAACGGAGCTTTTGGAAAACTCCGGCTAAAGTGAAGGTTTTGGAAAACTCCGTTTTCGCGTCTGCGTGTGGACATGTGTAACCGGAGATCTCCGTTTTTAAACGTCACTCTTTGCGACAATTAGTGCATACATGTTGTTGTGAGATGAGTGTGTGTTCCAACTTCTGCATCTCAGCTTGTTACGATGCTGGGGGGGGGCGTGTGCATGTGAGGAGCAGCGCGCTCTGCGAGGAGCGAGAGAGAGAGAGCGCGTGCTGCGGAGAGAGAAAGGAAAGGGGAGGGGCGCGCGCGCACATTAGCTGGCGGACAGTTGTTCACGGGTTGGTCTGCAAGTAAAAGTAATAAAGAAATCAGTTCCTCTACAACAACTAAGTGTAATTATTCGGCTTCGCATGCTCATTACATCGCCCAACAGCGGAAGTATGCGGGGACGTGTGGACGGAATTATTTTTAAAACGATCACGTGTGGACGCAACCGTTTTTATAAAACGGAGGTCGGCAAATATGCGTTTGTAGAAATACCCGGATACGTGTGGACATGGCCTTAATCCGCTGTGCCATTCTTTGCTCTGATGGGGCTTCCCATCTCGTTCATGTAAATATTAGTAGGATGTCTGACTCAAATTTAAGTTAGATAGTTTTATCTTGTTAAATCATTTCAAAATAAGAGGTTGACTGATATCACATCTGTCTGTCATGTGCTGTAAAATGTAGGTCAAACTTGATATTTGGATGATTATTGCTTTGCTTTTAAATAAACTAACATTAACATTAACATTCTGTTCTATCACAGTTGAAAGCTGTGTTTGCGTTTCGTACCTATGGCGCTGAAAGTGACAAACTTGTTCTCTCTGGGGCTGATGTTCTGGTCGTAGGGCTTGTTCCCCCACATGTGGGCCGCGCTGTTGACCAGCCAAGTGGCGTTGAGCGACACGGTGTATCTCAGTAGGACCGGGATGAAGTACGCCACCCACAGGGACTCCCCCCACAGGTACCATGGCACGAACATGGGAATGAAGAAGCAAACCAGCAGCACGGACATCTTATAATGCCTGTTGAGGAGACAGAGAGGGGAGAAGGGTTTAAGACATAAAATTGATGAAAATGTTTGAGTCTGGTTTCTAGATGAGAAAATCTTCCTGCAACTTTTCTTTTCACTTGTCACTAAGGCCCACCTCCGTTACTCTGAACACACATATGAACTTGTTGAACCAGAATGACTAATATAAGATAAGCCGCAGATGCTGCTTTGAAGTGGTATTAGGTTTAAGTGTTTTTTCTTCCTTTGACGGCACACCTTTCCATAAGCTTCAACTCAGTTTATTTAAATATTCCCAAAAATGAGGTAAAAGTTTCTTACCTTCTCTGAAACATTACGACTTTGTCAGACAGCAAGTCTCTGAGCTCCAGCTTGCTGCCTTTTTCTATGACGTCTGGGTGTTTGCGGACCAGCAGCCAGCCAATGTGGGCAAAGAAGAAGCCCCTTTTGGCATTGTGAGGGTCAGCGTCTGTCTCTGAGTATTTGTGGTGAACTCTGTGGTCTCGAGCCCATTCGAAAATGTCATTCTGTAGGCGGAAGGGAAGAAAAGCTCTTGAGACAACTTTAATAATGACTTCAGGTTTTTCTTCATGTGATTGGACCGGACACAGACAGCCTGTCATTGAATTTACTTCCTGTCTGGGCTATTTATGGGCAGAGAGAATCAAAGCCAGGACAAGCAGGGTGTAATCCTGCAAGTCAAAACTTTTACTTTCACGATTAGTCATCACCTAAAAATAAAAACAAATTCAATCTTGGCAGCTGAGACTAAAACAAAAACTAACTTTTTTCTGATTATGTCTAAAGAAATTTTTTAACAAAAAAAATAATGCAATTTTCTGCACAAAAAAACGGAATGAATTTTGCATTACTGTCACAATCTCTCCTTGGGACTCTCTAAGTGCATCCATCGGTTTGACTCATCCTCTTTGCATACCTGAAATGCCATGGAGTTTGCAAAACCCAGAAAGATCCTCAGGGGTAAGGACGCCTTGTAGGCTCTGTGACTCCACAGGCGGTGAGCCCCCGCCGTGATTCCCAAAGCACTTACGAAAAAACAAAGCACAGCTGTGGACAGAAAGACACCCAAAATAAATCTAGTTTTCTGCAGGAATCAGCAAGAAATGATATAACAGTGTTATGAAACATGCACTAACTAGGTAAAAAAAAAAAAGTGTGATGCAGCTGTTATATTTAAGACTAATTGCACGAGTTTAACAATAATTTTTTTTTTTTTTTAAAGTGCAAAAATGGCACTCCTATGTCCAAAAATGATTGTTTTGGTGTGTATTTGTCATCCTGGTGGGCATGCACAGAATAAAGATCAGTTGGGGGTGATGTAACATCAAACCCTCCAGTGATCTATAAGAAATCCCTCAGAGAACTCTAGAAGGATCACGCCCACTCCACAAAATCGAGAAAAAAAAGAAAAAAAATTAGCCTGATGTAACTGTTGATTCGATTTCCTCTCAAAAGGCAGCGCGTGTTTCAGGCGCGCGCCGGTTTTGTATTTTTCCACTTACACCAAAGCAAGGTCAGCGCAGAGGCAGAGGGGAGGAGGATGAAGCCGTACACGGCTCCTAAGTGCAACAGAGTCATCAAAATGACATTTCTCCACACGATGATCTTGCGGGGTTTGGGGCCCTCTTTCTCCTTGTATGTGTTATCAAACACGTCTTCCCTGGTCTGCTCTGAACAAACATCCCCGCTGCTCGGCTTGTGCTGCTTTGGCTCCAACAAATCCGCCTCCGTCATTGTGTCTGTGGAAGAGGAGATGCTTTAAACACAAAAAGAAGAAAAAGCTGTCAATTTCTAGGGGGAAAAAAGGCCCCACGCGCATCCAATTATTATTTGGTCTCTCCCAGCGAATGCTAGTTAGCTAGCGCGTCAAAAAAAAAAGGTAGAAAAAATGTGGTTATAACAACGATGTTTAACCGACATTCGCTGCGTTGCATAACAACGCAGGGGAGAAAACTCAAGATTTATAAAATTGCTCACCAAGGAGGAGGTAAAAATGAGATTCGGGGTCCTAAAAGAAGACGATGCCGGTGTTATGACCCAAAATTACAGTAACCTAGAAATGGACATCGATGGTTAGCAGTGCAGCGAACGCATCAATGAGAGACTGAGCTCGAGGCGAGACTGGCCAATCAGCGCTCGGATGCTTCCTGAAACTCGAGCTCTGATTGGCTGTTTTTTTATCTGCTGTTCACCTTGTGCTCTCGCTGTCAGACAGATGTAGCTCTCCCGGAGAGTAAGCTGTTATAAATGAATGCTTGTTGGTTAGAATCTAATCAAAAAATAAATATGCAAATTTTCTCAGTCAACGGTGGAATGCTGCGTGCCAGCAGGGCAATGCAAAGTGAAACTGGAATTGTTCCTTAAACCGACAGAGAGTCCCCCACCCCTTCCACACAGAGAAAGTGGTTCATTCTGCCATGAGGCAAACATAGCTGTTTGGGATTTTAGCTTTTCTGATGAAAGAAACTAGATTTTAGCAAACTACTTAAGTCACTTTAGTTTTAAAATTACTTGCAAGTTTTATCAGTATTTACGTTAGCTTTCAGAGTTTTAAGCTTGCTTTAAAATAGTTAAAGTAAGTAAGAAGTTTACAATTGAAAGAATTCAGTTGCAGCTGAGATGAGCCAGAAATATAATTTAAAAAAAAATTTCCACCTAATTTTTTAATCACAGTATTTAATGGCAATTTGAAGTTCGAAAAATCACTCAAATAAAAATGGTTTTAATATTGCAGCATTTTCCCATAATGGAAAGCATATATATTGGATGGCTTCAATATTGCTTGCCATTTTTTGTTGCACCGCTATACTAATGTTAGCTTGGAAGTGTCAAGGGTTAGAAGCTAGCAGGAAAGAGGGTAAACAAAGGAATGATGGGATATCAGCAGAGGCTTACTTCCGTAGTCCTGCCACATCTCAAAGGCAAATTTTTGAAGAACCCAGCTGCAACTATGTCTTAGAAAACAACATACGATTTTTTAGCCTAAAAACAGGATAATCATAATTAAAAGACCACAGAGAACTCTTTTACAAGACACCAAAATACGACTGGAGTGGGACTTTAAACTAAAATGTAATTGATTTTAGATTTGTTACGGGTGGTCTTAATCAAGTTCAGTCAGTATCAAGTTTTTAGGCAAAATTTTAAAATGTGTGTCATGTTCTAGGACATAGTTTCTGCAGAGCAGCAGGAGTTTATAGAAATTGGGGTCTGAGTTGTTGGCAGAGCCGTCGATGCAGAGCAACCACGCCCTCCCTTGCACTCATTGTTGCTGAGAGCAACAAACATGGAGCTTGTGCCTCGCCCAGCTTCCTTCCACATCACAAATACAATATTTTTCAAGCAGCTCTTCTTTGTCTGCTTCTGATCCTAATTTACTGTGATTGGAATAAAAGATATAATAAAACTTTGTACCTATCTTTCATATTATATACAGTATGTCCACCATTGTGATAAAAATTTCATAAACATAAAAAAGTTATTGGAGTGTGTCAAAGAATAGTTAGGGGATGAAGAACAACAGCCACATACAATGGTGGAATTCTAACATTAGATGTCTCAGTGCTTTGGTATTTTTCTGTTTTCTTTCATTTTTATGCAAGAACTGTTTTTTTTTTTTTTTTATAAATAATATTACATGTGTGGCTATATTCCCCTGCTTTCCTGTATCTTCTGTTCTGTAGTAACCTGTCTTTTCCTCTTATAACACATGTACCAATGTTTTGACCGTTTCCAAACTGTCTCTACAGCAACTTACTTACCCTTTATGTCTATTTATAGATAATTAATTTCTGTGTTTTCTTCTCAAAATTTTTACTATCAAGTCATTTGCTTTCTTCCTCAAAGTTTTATTTATTTTTACTTTCTTTCATTTGTTACATGAGCAACTGGTTGAACCAGACAGCCACTTTTACACTGAATCTGTTTTTTTTAAGAAGATTTCTTTTGTATTTTTTCATTTGGTTTTTCTTTGTCAAAGTGATCCATTTCTATGCTCGAATTTATATGTATTATAGTTTATCACTGTAGGATAATTTTGTACATTTTTACATGATTGAATTTGGACAATACTGATCAGTATACCCATTTATTTCTTTATTTATTGTTTTGATTAAAAATACCCCACTTTATAAAGGAAGGGCCCAGCTGCAGGCAAACATGGCAGATGTCATGGCAGGTTAAAACAAAACATTTTAGTGCACCAATTATTCCTATTATATTTTTAAAATAATTGAATGTCCTTATGGGTGTTTAATCATTTCAGTGAAGAACTGTCTCAGAGAATGAGTATCCTCACAATTATCTATCGTGTCTGATTAACTGAATTTGATCATACTCCACCAATTTTCAGGGTAAATACTTTTTTTAAAACTACATTTTCATGTTGCTTTTAATTAAATGTATGTTGTTAAAATTTATTTTAAAAATAATAGTTCAGCCAAGCATCATTTGCTTATGATAATTTGATAGCTTTATGGAAAGATTGTGAATGTCAAGCCTGTTCAACAACAGGTATGGACAGAGATAGCATTTAGAACAGAGGAAACCTAGAATAAAAAACATTTTAAATAGATGTTGTTTTCGACACAAAATGCGACCCTAAATATAAGGTATCAGCTGCTATAATAAAATGTGTGTGTATTAATGCATCATTTGTTCTGATGTTTGTCTATTTCTTCAGATTTTTCAGCTCCCGGGGCCACAGACAAACCAACTGGAGTTTGGCTTTGATATGGAGAAGGGAGATCCTGCTCCTGGATTTATCTTCTGAGAGTGGAGATTCTCGGGGCTTGCGGCATTTATTATTTTACTTACTTTATTTTTTTGTCATTGTTATCTTTTTTAGCCATTAATTGTTTACTTTTATTTTTACTTGTGAATAAATGTGGTTGCTTTACCTTGTTTTATTTTTGTTTACACAGTGATTTGTATATTACAAAAACTAAAGATTTTTTTATTTAAAACTCTAGCTCTTTTCAAGTTCTTAACGTTGTTTATATGATAGTCATTAGAAAAACTTGGTCTCCAAAAGTAGCCTACCATCAATGTTGCAGTTGAGTTTTATTTAACGAATACAATATTTATGAGCACCTAACAAGATGTTTCAGAGGGAGATAGCAAACATCTGGAAAGACCTCCTGAAACGCTTTCCTGCAGATCCAAAGACGACCATGGCTGAGTCTCACCGAGTTCTGTCAGGATGTGAAGAACCGTCCTGTCATCTTCATGTGCAGCAATATTGTTTGGAAATTAATAAAAGTCCATTCATCTGCAGTTGGGAGTCTCTCTTGGTTTTTTACTCTTTTAATGCAAGAAAAGTCTAAACAGTGGACAGCTTCTTATTCAATGTTTAATGAATATTGAGATAAATCCACTCTGCTAGCTCAGAATATTAAGTTAGAGTTTGAACATTTTTGTCCTTGTTCTCATAACTGTATATTGATAAAATAAAAGCAGAACTAAAAGTTAACAATATCATTAACAACAGAAAAAAAATCCTGCAGCTGGGTACTCTTGGCTTTATGTGCTGCACCTTCACAAACACAATATGTTGTAAAATGGCGCTTTAAAAATAAACTGAATAGAACTGACTTTGAAAACAGCATCTTTACTGCCATCTGGTGTAGACGGGTGGTACAACACAGGGATGCCGCGGTCATGTTGTTCATTTGGGGCACCGCTGCTTCCAAAGAAAAAGGAAGGGAGCATCTAAACAAAAATTCTTATGCACAGATATTTTGATGCCATTTAAATTGACGTGTCAGCATCGACTTATTACTTCTGAGCCGACTGGAAGTCTGCGCTGTAATGGAAGTAAACAGGGACGAAGCGGAGCGCTGCATTGACATCGCTGCGGAGGCGTTAAGAAGCCAGCAGCCAGAGAAGGCGCAGAAGTTCCTGGAAAAGGCTCAGAGACTCTTTCCGACCAAGACAGCCAAAAGTAAGTTGAAATAGCCGCGCTGAAGGAATCTACAGACTGCGGCTGCAGCATCATCCCCCGCAGCATCACCTGCATCCCAGAGGAGCTGCGCACTTTAACAGGGCCTTTGATAGCATGCCAGCTAGCTGGATCAGTTTTGGGGCTTTCTGCTTTGTAAAGGAAGATCATTCATTTAATTATACATGGAATTTTTATCTCATTTCACACAAGATAAATATTTTAATGAGCCAACAAGAGGAAGGGTTATCCCAAGCTCTGAAATGCCAGGACTCCTCATTGAAAAAATGCACACACTGACACATCTAACACAGCAGAGCCTAGAAACAGAGAAAAGTGCGTGAGTATATAAATCAAAATAATCTCTGTGTGCTTTCAAAGCCAATAAATGTTTCAAAAATCATGTAAAATTACATGTGGCAGCAATTTAACATTTATATTTACAAACATCATAATGCAGCTTATCTGATACAAATGAAGCCATTTACATTATTCTATATGTGTATAATTTTCATTCATTCATGTATTTCAAGTCTATGTTTAAAATATGGTAGTTTTACTTCAATTAAGAACAGGGGTGTGTGGCGATACAATATATTGTGAGATCTTGTTGTTATGTGCGGTGCAAAGCTGGTCAAAAAGGTTCAGTGTGCTGCCAATTAGTGGTCAGGGGTTTAGGTGGAAAACAAGACAATGCTCATAAATAATTCACTAAAAATAATTTTGTCATAATTTTAAATTGATACAATGATCGCTGAATAAAATATCGCGATATATTGTCAAAATGATTTTTCTCTACCCCTATAGGAATGCAAGGCTTTATATAGTCAATATAAAATCAACATTATTATTCATACACTTTTGTGGTTATGTAAATCTTACCTAAAAAATTGAATTAACATCAAACTAAATATGATAAAGTTTTATATTTTTTTAATCAAAATTGTAAATTGTTATTATGAATATAAAGGTTCATCTGTTAGACATTTTTCGTGTCTCTTGCCATCAAAACTTATGAAATTTTAAATACATTGTAGTAAGTTCACAACTCGAGTACTATGAAGTTTTTAAAATATGAATTTTCCTCCAGTACTTGTTTGGATTTGGATGTCAGTTGTGGGATCATGTTTGTTTTATGTTGTGCGCTTTGGGCTTGCTCCAAAGTAATGAATATTTTTAAGACATCAAAATTTTAGCAATGATGTTTAAGACTGATTGTATTTTTAACATTTGAAAACTCTAGGATGATGTTTTCAAATGTTTTATTTTTTTTGCAAATAATGCAATCTGGAAACCAAACTTACAAAAACAGTAATTGTTTAGAACCTTTTTTACTCTATTTATTCCAAAATGGTCAAGATTATTTTAGTATTTTTGATCCAAAGGGTCAAATTGTTCCCCAAAAATGCACATTTACAAAGCATCTACATAAAAGCAAAAACATTAGAGATTTTTTTAATTGATGGAAATAAATCCAGGCATAAAATGCATAACAACTTGTTGGAGTTTCTTTGCAACTTTTGCTTTCCTGTGGACCCTATTCTAAATTTGTAATCTATTTTAACTCCTTATTTTCAATCAGCGCTATTGGATTTAATAGCAAAGAATGGATTTAGTCCCAGACAAGATGACCACGCAGATTTCAGTGAGGACTCGGGTCCTCGATGTAGGCGGAGCTCTGATGATGATCCCAGACCCGAAGAAAAGCCTGCAGGAGCCTCACAAGCCTACACAGAGGATCAGCTGGATGCAGTGAGGAGGTAAATGCTGATGCGTTTTCAACAGATTCTTAACCATCAAATAAAACCTGACATTCAACTTTATTTGTCTAACTCCCAGGATAAAACAATGTAAAGACTTTTATGAGATTCTCGGAGTCCAGAAAGATGTTACAGAAGATGAGCTCAAGCGATCCTATAGAAAACTTGCTCTGAGATTTCACCCAGATAAAAACTACGCCCCAGGAGCAACGGAAGCCTTTAAAGGTAAAATGATGGCAGGTGTTACAACTGAGGTGACATAAGTGTAAATCCTGATAATGAAACCCTGGTTGTTAAACTTCCCACAGCTATCGGGAATGCCTACGCTGTCCTGAGTAACACTGACAAAAGGCGGCAGTACGATCAGTGTGGAGAAGAGGGGAGGTATCCATCAACCAACGGCCCAGAAAATGGGAACTTTGAGCCGGACATTTCACCTGAGGACCTCTTCAACATGTTTTTTGGAGGAGGTTTTCCCTCAAGTAAGTGTGTGCTCATAACACAACGTGACTTGTGATTTAGCTGTGAGGTGATTTGAGTTCCATGATAATCCAGGTAACGCTCACGTGTACACTAACGGACGGATGCCCAGCCAAAGGCGGGAAAGACGAGAGCGACCCCGAGATGTGAGTTCAAGATTCATTTGTGAGGAATGCAGTTCATGCTTTGACCAGCAGGGTGCAGCAAATTTGACTATTCACCACCTGAGTTTTTTTTTTAATTATCATTTATTTATTTTCATGTTTCTTTCTCTTGCAGGGAGGTCTCGCACTGTTTGTTCAGGTCATGCCCATCCTCATCCTGGTCATTGTGTCCGCTCTGACTCAAATAATGGTCAGCAACCCCTCCTACAGCCTCAGCTTCAGGCCGTGAGTCAAGTTCTGAGCGCCCAGCAACAACACAATAAACTGAAAGGAGATTATCACACCATTACATAAATCTCAGCATGCAACTCTAGTTTATGGCCTGCTGATTTTTTAAATTTTTTTGCAAGGGATAATATAAAAGAGACTGTGTTTGAGTTGATTAACAGATAGACAAGTTGGAAAGTGTCTAGTAGATTTTCTTGTTGATTTTCAGTTCATTTCTGGTCCATCTGTGGGAACTGAGTCACCTAACAGAGACAGAAGTTTGCAGAACCATCATGGCGGTGCTCTGAATTCTATCTCATCCGTACACTCCCTGTCTTCTCACAGGTCAGCCGGGTACTCGCACAAAAGGTTGACCGAGAACCTCAAGGTGCCATACTATGTGGGAGAGCAGTTTTCCAAAGAGTTCAGTGGTATGAATCTGAAAAACCTGGAGCGGACAGTGGAGGATGATTATATAGGAAACCTGCGCAACAACTGCTGGAAGGAGAAACAACAGAGTATGTCCTTTTTGTTCCCATCAAGCAGAAGATTTGATCATTTTAAGAGTAAATCTATGAGGTCAAATCAAGATCAGCTTGCAGAATGAAAAAACAGATTGTAAATTAAAATAAAATAGTTTTAAACTTGGAAGTTTAAACTTGGAACCAAACAAATATATATTTATTCATTCTGTAACTCTTTTTATTTGTGTTTTTTTATGTTGCTTTTTTACATTTAAGATTTATAATTTTTATTTTAAATGTTCAATATTTCTTTAAAGTTTCAAAACAACTTTTTTTATAAGAATTTTCTTGGTTTTAATTCTCAATATTTATCTTCAAGTTAATGTGTACTTTTGACTTCAAACAGTTTTCAGTTTTTTTAAATAACTGGTTTTTCATTCACTTTAAGCTGATCATGATTTACCCACAAAGAAATATAAAAATTAAATATATTTTCATGAATCAATTTTGGGGTCTGTTGCAGAAGAAAGCATGCTCTACAGAGCGCGCTATTTTGGTGACACAGAGCTTTACCAAAGAGCGCAGAGGGCTCGAACCCCAAGCTGTGCCAAGCTGTCTGAGATCTCAGCCTCCATGCATTGATGGTAAATGCTCCACTACAGTTGCTAGAAATAAGTACAAATTTATAAACTTGAAAACTTTATTTAAAAAGGCCAAAAATGCTTTCAAAAATTGTCATTCTAAGAATTTTCTTTTAAGAAAAAAAACACTTATTTTTCAAACTAAGATTATTTTGCCTTTTAAAAACTTCCTCAACAACATTTTTTTTTAGTTTGCAAATCCAAATATAAGACAATTTTTCTTACAACAATATTTTACTTTCCTAAGATCAAGTTTTTGCAGTCCGTGTACAATTTTATGACTTTATTTCATTCAAATAATGTCTTGCGTCTCGTGTTTTTGTCCCCAGGTTTCTAAAACAAGCAGAAAAGAAGACACACATATGTGCATCAGCTTAAACAGACCAGAGGCTGAAGATGACCGCCACATTTTCTCAAAATAACAAACTACGAAAAAGCCATTTCTTTGCAGGATGTGGGTAGTAATCTGCAAGCATCACTTTTACCTGGAAGCCATGAGAAGATAAAGACTTCTTTATCAAAGTGTTTGCAGAAATCCCATGCAAACCTGTAATGAAGTTTTGCATTTACTTAGCCAATGCAGATGATACTGATGTAGCAATCCTACACATCAACCGCTTCATCCTTATATTTATGCAGTTAGACCGGCAGAGAAAACCTCTCGTCTGACTCTAAATGCATTTTCTAACTATGCAGGAATACTGTTCACTCATGTCTTGGCTTTGTTGCTTACTTGAACATGTGACATGTGTCTTTTCCTCCTGTGTTTGTGACATAAACATAGAAAAACCTCACTTCCTCGCTTCCTTTAGTGTAACTTCACGTCACACTAGACACCAGGAAGGTGAGACGTACCTACCCACCAAGTGGGACAACAGCAGGGAGTGGTTTGGTGCGTTATGTCTTTGATAGACCTCATCTGAGCTTAAAGTTCTCTCGGATAAATGGATTTATTAAGCTCAAAGAACAACACAGCCCTCAACGATGTTTTCCACCATGGCTCTGTTCACTTGTGTAAAATAAATGCTCGAACGTGTTGAATGTGACTCGTTGCTGCGAACAGAACAAGCACTCAAGCTGGGACAAAAGCTCAGTCAGCACATTTGGCACCAAGTGCGCAGAGAGGCTGAGGCCGGGAATTGAACACATGGCAGTGAGCACGTTCACATTTTGGGAGGAGGCGTGCAGCATGTGCTGGGGAGCAGGCACCCAGTCACATTCTTTCACTATAAATATGCTTCTCTGCAGTTCCTCTTTCTGTTTTTTTTTTTTATCTTTCAGCTCAACTAACTCACTTTTTTGCTCTTTGCTTAAAATAAACATATTTGTTCAAATGAAACTTTATTATAAAGTTTCAAGACTAAGAAAAAACTTTATTGCTTTTGCATAAAACTACATAAAAAATAAAATTAATAACACAAAAAAGTGAAACAAAAAAATTGAGACTATTTAACAAGCACATATTTATACAAATAATAAAAGTACTAGTTTGAATAGAGAAGTTTGAGTCAATTTACACATTTTTAAGGTGATAACTAGTGAAACAATGTTCTTTAAATAAATAGTTTTGTTCTTTAGAAATGCTATTTTTTAAGTCCACATATAAAATGGCTGAACATATTACATTTGATTTCTAATCTGTGACTTTATAACTAAAATATTGAGTTTTACATTAAAAAGCCTCAGTTTGTCTTTAAGTTCCTAGTTGTTTAATTCCATGGCCCTTTTTGAATATGAATTTTAAATATTAAGCAATAGAGGAGAGAAGAATATGGGTAGCTCATGAAAATTTGCAACTAAATTGGCTTTTTAAATTAAGTTTTATGCTTGAACCATTTTTTTTTTTATTATTGAATCTTAATTTATTCAGACAACATAAATTAAGGACAAAATTCTTTTAACATGGGCCTGGTAAAAGGAAATACTTTGAGAAAGGGGTTACGAAAATCAGCAATATCAAGAAAGTCCAAAAATATATAATTCAAATGTATAAAAGCAGTATTTTTAATGATAAGAATACCTTTTAAAAGCCACTTTCTAATGAAATGAGCGATCTAAGCTTTTTTTTAAATCATTAGCATCTAGCTGCAATAATCAGACACAAAGTTACGTTTTTGAGAAAATGTACTTTTTAAACAGAAGAAATAATGATTTTAATTCTTTTTTAATGCCACAATTAGCAATTTATTAAAGCACATTTTACAAAATCTATTCTTTAATTGTCCACTTTAATCATTCTATTCTGAATTTTCAGTTCTGGTTAACGAGAAGCCAAAATAATTAAAAACAGTCCTTAAAAAAAAACAATAATTTATTTGCAATAATGAAAGTACAAAACAGTGAAATGGTATGAATATTTGAATATCAAATACAATTCAAAGCAGGACAGGTCCAAAGGTTTGAAAAAAGAAAAAAAAAAAAAAAAACAAAAAAAAAAAAACTTGACGTGATATCAAAGTGGAGGCTTACACATGTGCAAGCTTTAGCTTAAATGTTCCCAAACTGAGGAATTGGAGTACATGTCATGAGTTGCCGTACAATTCAGTTGTCTTCAATGCGTAACACAATACAGCTAGCTGCCTTTTTCAATGTTTCAGTAGAAACGTCGGTGCATTTAAAATTCAAATTGTTTCAAATGCAGATGTACCAGATATTATATGGTTACATTTTTTTAAACTTAAGTTTTGAGCAAGTGCTGCATGAAGACATCCAAGTACCAGAAACTTACAGCAGGAACCAAAGGCTACATCAGAACAAAGTCCTTCTTTATACTTCTGTAGGCATAATCTTAAAAGGCCCTTCTTTGAGCTTTCATTGTAAGCTCGCATTATATTTAAAAAAAAAACGAGTCTTTCATTTCTTAACATTCCTCAATGAGCAGGTCTTCAGAACAGTACAGTTTCTTTTTGATCACGCGGAAACCAGTGCTGAGTTTAAGTGCTTGTCGGACTGCTGGAGTGGAAGTAGATCTGGAGCTAAAAAGTCCTTGAATTTTTGGCCACAAGCCACCGGACTCAAGCCTCAACACCAAAGTCAGCTGAAAAGTGGGGACGAGGCAGGGGTCCACCGATAGCTGAGCCATGCTCTCACACACATCTCCTTGCTCCACACAAAGGTCAATGAGAGCCCCCCTCAATCCGCAGGGCTCGCTGGCAGCCAGATGAAGGAGCTCCCGTCCGATGTGCTCCAGCAGTTTCTCGGGAATGAGGAGCTTGGCGCACCTCAGAGCACAGTCCGAGTCTTTGGCTTCTCTAAGGCTGGATGCGATGAGGTCCACCACTTCTTTCAGGATGGTTTCCTCCATCGGATCGAAGAAGAGGTCATCATTGTACGGTGACAGGTCACTGGAGGTATCGGACCCTGGAGATCAGGAGCAGAGGGTTAAAACCTGAAACATGCACACCAATAAAATCCCCATTTAATATGAGGATTGCTCACCAGATTCCGAGAGGTCACTCCTGCTGCCATTGTTGGACCCTGACGTGATACTGCTGCTGTTTGTGCTGAAATCTGTCAACCTGTGGACCAGTTTGCCCCAGGACAGTCTCCTCGGACTGCTGTCCACGGGGGATGGAGGTGAGCTGCCCATGTCTGCGGGTGCAAAGACTTCTGGCATGGTTGCAGTATTCAACAGCTGCTGAAGAGTCTGTTTTGTTCATGAGAGAAAAGGGGGAGGGGACAAAGAAGGATACCTTTAAACACAATTCAATAATATGTTTCATAAAAACAAAATAATATCAAACATTTTAAGCACAGTTCAGCAATATCCAAACAAGTATTTAAGCAAATAATTATTAATTCTTAAGTTTGCATGACCGACGTCCTGTGTCAGCAACTAGCTGCTGCTTTGCTAGTCAAATTAGCAAAAAAAGGCGACAAGAACAACGCAAATTTTCAACGACACTTACAATTTAAGCGAATTCAAACGTGTCCAGTTTCCTTATTCCGAGGTTTTAGATTCCGAATTGGATGGTTATTGTCTGCAAAGAAACTTCTAGCGTCGACACCACCGTCCTTGCTCTCACCAGCTGCCAAGCGCCGCAGTCTGGCCCGCAACAATGTTTAAATATGGCTCGGAAAGCCACGCCCACTGCTGTGCGGTCAGCCAATCAAAAAAGGAGGCACGGCATCTGAGACTGTATCTTGCCTGGTAACATGCCAGCAGAGAAAAGAGACAAACAGGAGGGGGAGGAGGGATTTGGGCTGATGAATGGCAGAGCCCAATGTAATGGAAATGTACAGGGACTTGTATAGGCTTGCAAGCATCATATTGTTGCTTTATTTTTTCTCTTTTTTTTTTAAACATTTTTTTCACGCCTTCCATGTATATTAGATATGTTGTTGAGGTATTTATGCACGTGTTATTATAAAACCAAAGAATAAAGTCCATGCAGGCTAGACTCAGCTGGTTTAGTGTTGCAGTGTACATTACGTCACCTGTTTTTCTCAACCATTACATCAGTTTTTTTTTGTCTGACTCACATGGATGAAAAACACAGAAAGGCTGCACAATTTAACGATAATGCTGTTTCAAGCTTATAAATCTGCAAAAAAGGGGAACAATCACCAAAAATGAATGCATAAGCTAAAAAAAGCAGAGATTTAGTTGCATATTTAGCACCCCCAAAAATGTCACTAAAACAGTGCAGAGAATTGCATTTTTATTTTAAAAAATGATTAAATATAGGATTTTTATTACACTTTATAATTAGAAAATGCACAATAGTGCAACAACAAGAAACAATTTTAGAAATTAAAAGTGCAAATTACTGCAAACAGAGAAAAAAAATCATCATGCTAAGGTATTCAGAAACATTGTAAGAATTAGAATTTATCAGATTTGAGGCCTAAATGTCAACACCATAAATAAAATAACACATAAACATCTATTTAAAAAGTAAGAAAACACAAATATTAAGTATAGGCAGCAGATGTTTTTCTGTTAGCCCTACTGTGTTAAAGGCCTTAAGTAAAAAAAAAAAAAGTTTAGAATAGCTGCCAGACATACAGTATGGGACACAGCTGCACGTGAGTAGGCGTGAGATGTGATGCACTTTTTCAAAGAGGAACGGAAAGACAAAGCACGCCTAAGTACAGTGTGTTCTGCGGGAGGTGTTTTGAATTTAGAGTCGTGCTATAAAACTTTTGATAAACTTACTTTTTAGGCAGTAAAAGCAAGTAAGGTCTAAAGTAGAGGGAAAAAAAACAACAAAACACATCAAAAACTAGAAGAAAGAACTTGCAAAATGGATTCTTAGAAAGTGTGTTCTACAGGAATGCTCTGAATCAAACTTTTGGCACAGGAAATTAAACTCCCTGCTGGAGGCGTGTCCTGCAATGTCCTGGGCTGTCCTCAAACATCACCACCCAGAACAGTACATTCTGTGCGTACTCAACCTTCGTCAGATTGAAAACAACACATTACTGAGGGAAAACACTAATCTGCATGTTTCTCCAGCGCAAAAAAGCGAGACACAAACAGCCGCCATAATGAACGTCACTTATCAGTGAAGCATGAAATCAATTCAAGGAGTACACTAAAGATAAAAAGAAATAAGCAAAGCAAATACTATTGTCAAGAATGTCCAACTTTATTTACATGTTTTTTTTTTTTTTTTTTTTGCTTTAAGTGCTTTTTAAGACAGAGATTGGGAGAAAAACTTGTCAGGTGAATTATAATGGCAAATATGTTACATGAAGACAATTATGGGCAAATGTATTTATCATTTTAATAACAAGGAAAACAACAATTGTAATTTTGAACCAAAAGGGGTTTAACTGTTGTTTAACACATAAAACAAACAATGATAAACATACAAAACTTAATAATGATAAATTTATTCAGTTTGCAAGGGAAAACAAAACAAAACAAAAGAGGGACATATCCAATACAAAATAAAATACCAAAACACATTTATTGACATGTTTAATTTGGCTGATTTAACCACCGGGGTTTCCTTAGGACGGCGTGAATCCAAGTAGCTGTTCTATTGGTTTGTACCGCCACTCATCAGCTTCCAGCTCCTCCACCAGGCTTGCAAGTTTCTCCATTCTAGACACTTGTTGATCTGAAAATATATTTAATAAATGGTATCTTTATAAACTTGCTTACATTTCTGTTTAGGGCAATCAAGTATGGCAAACATTTTTACTTGACTACTCACCATGTTTAACTTGTTTTAGAGTAGAGGCAACTTGGTAGCTGAATACAGACTCGCATAAAAACCTGTCAGAACCATCTAGAAAAAAAAAAACAAGAATAAAACATGCAGTATGATTTTCTATGGATGATTGGGAGAGAGCTTCAAGTTAGAAATGCAAACATTTTGTCCCCATATTTGAATTCTCACCTTCCATCATTTCTCCTGCACCTTTGGGATAAGTGTACAAGACTTTCCTTGGGGGGATGAGCTCTGATGCACTGAATCCAGAGCCAGTGACCGAGCTGCCGCTCACACCACCCGCAGAAGAAGATGAAGAGGACGCAGCCATGAATTCAAGGGGCTAATGCAGTACACAAACAAATAAAACAACATGTAGCCTCAAAAAAAGATAATATTTTCAGTGAAAATATGCTGCTGCAAAGATAATAGAATTTACATATTGAAAAGATATTGCATGTCTTGCTAAAATATAATGAGCAAAAATGTAAGTGTCGTGTCAATAAAGTTTGTTGAGTTTTATAGATCTAAATTGACCACTGAAAGCCTAGTCGGACAAAAACAAAACAGCTAGCTTAAAAGCTAACATGCTATATTTAAGTGTAAATTATACTCACACGACGTCGGGATTACTGTAAGTACAGTTTCATTAAACAAATACTTTGTTAAAGTAATTCTTACCGTCCAATTCCCTAATAACTCTTAGAAGATCCGGTTTTGTTTGAAGGTACTAGTAGTTTACGACAAAAAAAATGCTCTTTACAACAGAAAGGAATAGAATACACTAGCGTAAAGTTCACAGTAGCTGGAACGGAGTGTGGATCTAAATCGGTAGCTAACAGTTGATCCGTATGTTTTACAAATCGAGCAGGACAATCCGTAGATTGTCCATAATTGTCGTAAAATAGTCGTAAAGCGACGAAAGTACGACGCAACACCGTTTGTAGTCGAAAATACCAAAAACAATTTCTATACTCACCTCTTTACTTTAAAACTTTAGTACGCACTAACTAAAATGTCCGTTATGGATGTTTTACGCCCAGCTCTTATTAATATAAATGGAAGAATATATCGTAGAAATACAGTTAAAGAAGAGCACTATGAGGAGGAAGAGGATTTATCAAACATGGAAACGCAAGGTAAGTTTAGCTTGGTCAAATACAGAATAGACACGTTTCAGTTCTAATGAAGGAAACCAATTTATACAAAATATTCTAAATAAACCTTATTATTATTATCAGAGCGGGAGGAACTTCTAGATGATGAAACATGTGACAGCTACTACATTGAGCAAACAGACAGAGGATACCGCTGTGCTATTGATGTCCCAAGTGCTCTTTACAAGTGAGTTATTTTCAAAATGCAAATGTACATAATACAGTTTTTTTTTCTTATTTAGGTAAACAACACTTTAAACTCGTTTTTTGTCATAATCTTTTTTTCCCCTCAATAGATACATCATTGGGAAAAAAGGAGAAACACGCAGACGTCTGGAGTTTGACACTAAAACGTCCATCAGCATCCCTAAACAAGGAGTGGAAGGACAGATAGGTGAGGCTTGTAGAGAAAAGGCGTCTATCTGAAGTTTAACGATCACAAACACGACATTTGACATTTTTTATCTCCTTACAGTGATCACAGGCTCCCAAAAAGCTGCAGTCTCATCGGCAGTCACTCGAGTGGAGGTTCTTGTGGAAAGTTTCCGTAAGAAGCAGCCTTTTACTCACTTTCTATCGTTCCCTCTGAATGATCCTAAAATCCAAGAAGGATTTCTTAGATTTAAAGATGAGGTGCTGCTGCAGTGCTCTCAGGTATGTTTGAGAAATGCACACATCAACTCTTCCCCCTGTTTTGACATTATAACATGTTACTTTCTGATTTACAGGATTATGGAGTTGAGGAAAGCATTTTTCAAAACCCTGCAAAGCTTCATCTCACTATTGGTACGCTGACTCTACTAAATGACATGGAAGTGCAGAAAGCCTGCGCATACCTTCAAGAGTGTGAAAGTTTTATACGGTATGAGTCAGAATGTTGTTGCTTTTACTGATGGATGAAATCTAAAAACTGGGTGGCTAATGGTTCTGTGATTCCCTGGTAAATTTCATGAAAAGTTTGGGAAATGCATTTTATTTAAAAAAAAAAAAACTGTTGTTTGTGTATTTCTTGTTATTAGGGATATTGCAGAAGGAAAGTCTCTGTTGCTGGAAGTGGCTGGTATAGAGTACATGAATGATGATCCAGCCATGGTGGATGTTTTGTATGCCAAAGTCAATATGAAAGATGGATCTAACAGGTAAAAAGAGATCTGATAATAAAATACAAGTTTATACACCTTTGATTTTAAATTTTATTGTTTTCATTTATTTTATCTCCTTGTAGGTTGCAAATGATTGCAGACCGGCTGGTGGAACATTTCGTCTCTGCCGGGCTGATGGTCCGAGAGTGGGACAGAGTGAAGCTGCACGGCACTGTGATGAACACCCTGTTTAGAAAAGACTCCGCAGGTCAGCCAGTCAAGTCACCTCACAAGACCGTGTGAACGGTGCAGCTGCATATAGGAAACCTGCTGTTATCACAGCGTCAGCTGCTTGGCCTACTTTTGCTCACAAATAAGTTCTTATTACCTTTTGGCTTGGATTAGCCCTGCAGTGACCACAAAACTAAAAGGAGAAACAATGTAAACAAGTAGTTTGGGCAGAGTGGAATCAGGGAGGCGGCCCTCTGTCCCGCCTCAGTGTTGTTTACACGGACAAGTACAAGTTCTGTGTTTTCTAAGTACCCCGACAATGGCTTTATTCATTTAGGACATGGCTGCTGTCCAGCTGCATTTCTCAAATTTTCGTCGGTTTGACCAGTAACATAGCACAAGCAAGTGTGGTTGTGGTCACTGTTGAAAATAAATGTTCTCTAAGTCTTAAAGCTGCACTCCGATCATCTTATGAGCAATTGTAAAAGTGGTCTTTAAATTACACAGTTTTTAACCAAAAATAAGCTGTCATTTTCTAGGACATAGTTTCTACAGATTGTCTCCCCTTCTCGACATTCATAACTGACCTATTTGTTTACGTGCTCTCCTGCTAGCTTACACCCCCAACCTAACATTACCTGTTTAACAAAAATAGCGAGCAATATCGGAGCTATCCCGCTGTACAGATTTTGATGCCGAAGAATTACGTGGATCTAGGTGTGTACAATTATAGAACGGAATGGGGAGCAGGACATTTTTTGTCGATTTGAATACAGAAATACCCAGATATGCAATTTTAAACATAATTTTTTTTATATATATGTCCTTCATCATCCAGAAGATGCCACAAGAACATGTTAAAAACGCCCAAAGTGGGTCTTTAAGTGTTGTTCATCTCAGCGCCTGTTTCAGAAGACCAGTTTATGTGCTCATCAACCTTGACTCATAGTATTTTTGTGCTTGAACTGAAGCCTCTTTATTGGCTCATAAAGATAACCCTTTCTGTTGTTTTTCCAGTTAAAGAAACGGGAGGAGCAGGAAGACAAACCACAAGTCAAAGAGAGGCTTTTGATGCCAGGAACATACTAAAGGTTAGAGGAAGCTCACTTTACTACCAGGAATTTTTGTCAATGTATCCTAAAATGTGCTTAAAAAAGACAATTTGACATTTAAAAGTTTTATTGCAAACTTAAAATTAGGACATAAATTAGATTTATATGACTTTGTGAAATCAAGGGCAGAATGTTCTAAAGAAATTCTAAAACACTAACCAGTGAGTTTATTATTCATTAAACTTTACAATGGTCCACTTTTCTGCAACAGTAATAAAAATTTATGGGTTTTTTTTGGACAAATGTTTGGAAAATTACTTTTTTTTTTTTTAAGAGTCTTGACTCTTTAAGACCTGTTAAGTGCAAAATCACATAAATCTTGGTAGGAAGTGATATTACAACAATGAGACACTTCTTGGGTTAAACTTAAAGGCTTTTGTGCCACTGTGTGTAATGGTATCAAGATCACCTGTATACTTCAACTCTTTGTTATATAAAGTGGTTTATTAAAAAAAAATCTTGTCAGAGGTGCAAGTTTCTAAAACTTTAAGAGAAAAAATGATTCAGTAGCATAGATTAGAATTCTGCTTTTGTTTTTTTTGTGTCTCAAAAAGCCATTTTGACCGAATTTCTTTCTTTAAAGTTTTTGTCTTAAAGGTATATTCTCAAAAAAACTCAACAAAACAAAAAAAAACAGCTGTACTTCGACGATTCTCGTTAGAGTCAACCGAAGTGGGATCTTTTAAAGAACTTTTCAAAATAAAAGCGACATATTCAACATTTTAACATACATTTTGACAGTAAAATGTGGAGATGGGACCATAATGCTTTAAAATTGTCTGGTTCTTACACTGCGGTAGTGCATTAAGTTGTTATAGAGAGTACTAATATGTTAAGACATAATGGAAAAGAATGTGCCGGTAGTTAAGTTTTGCTGGCATTTCCAACATAACACTGAAAAAAAATAAACAAAACACAAGATCTTAAATCTTTTAAAAAACAAAAAATCTTCATCAGACTACTTAGCAACCTGTATAGATGATCAAGTTTTATCAATACTCAATAAAAGTAAGATGGAGAAATGTAAAATGACTTATTAATGTCGGAACTGTGGTGACTGTCATTTTTTTGGTTTTTTTTTCTGTTAAATATTTTATTCAAAGAGGGTTTATTAAATGTCACTTTTTTGTTGACTATCTTCATATACATGCACATTAACACATTTATTTTGATTTTTTTTTAACTGTATTTGACTGTTCTTTTCAATCCCACAGGAAATTTTTAACCTGTTTTTAGATTCAGCATAAAAAAGAAACCTCTGATTAGATTTAGAGCTTAGTGCCTTCAGTCAAAATATGCAAAAAAAATGTTTAGACGAAGCAAACTGTGTCCCTAAATCAGATTCATAAATGTTAACAATACTTATGATCTGCCTACAGTGGAAGTCTAGTCTTGAATAATTAGGACTTAATCACAAATTCAATTGAATAGAATATCTTTATAAAAACAATAAAAACAATTCTAAAACAACTTAAAACAGAGTAACACATAGAAACAAAGGCTAAAATTAACTTAAAGCTCTCCTGAATAAAAACGTCTTGACCTGGATTTATAATCTGCAACAGCAGAGGGTTGACGGTGGAGGAATACTCTAGTCTCTAGTCTTAAAGCTGGTTTTTGGAATGCTTAATAGATTTTGGTTGGAAGACCTCAAGGATCGGGTCATTTTAGTGTTTAGCGTTTTGTTTTAGTGTTTAGCGTTTTGTTTTCGTGTTTGGTTGTTCTGGGCTGTTCTTGCTGTTTATGAATCAGTTTTTATCTAATTATTGCCAACGTTTTAATGCTTTTATTAAAAGTAAAACATGTCTCATAGTAATTGTAAAAACTGTCATATTAGCTTAAAATGGGCCAATATATACAGCTATAAAAGGAAAAATAGTGGAATTAGATGTTTTAAATGTTCATATTTAGACTTATTACTCTTGTTTGTACAGTTTATTTTTAAAAATAGAAAAAAGTTCATCTTCCTTTGCATATTTTGACCTTGCTTTTTGATATTTGTGAGACAGTTTCATAGAATCAAGCTGAAATGATCTCTCTCCAACCCTTTTCTATCCCTAATTTAATCTGGTGGAGAGTTGAGCTGAACAACATCAACTTCCCCAAGATTTCCAGTATGACGGGATACTACACATCTGCAGGGAGCATCATCTTCTCTTGAGGCGCAGCCTGACGGAATATATTTAAGACAGAAACATGTTTTTGGGCAGTGGACCCCGTTGGCAATCATTTAAAAAGGAATCTGTTTTCTGCCCGAGTGTTGCTGAAGGATAGTTTGTCCTGTAGGTGGCAGCAAAGAGTTTATTTTCTTCTCATGGAAATGATCTCTATCTAAATCTTCACATCTGTTCTGTCTCTTTGAGAGCTCCTATAAAATTATATTTTAACAATAAAAATTCAAAGGAAAAACTGTCTGAACTTTCAATTGAAGATACTCTGAGCCTGAAGGTTTTTTTGTTTGGTAATTTAGTCTTCAGGGAGTTGACTCGCTTGAAGTTGTGTGACTTAAAAGAGAGTTAAAGCAAATATCAAAGAGAAAATGCATTCAAAAGAAAAAGTAATAAAAGCTGGAAATCACATTGAAGACCTTCACGCTGCCGAACTCATAAAACCTTTTGTCTTATTTGAGGGAAAAGAGTATTTTATTTGGGTACTTACTGTTATTTTTTATTTAGAGTTTGCTTCAAACTTATGTTTAGGTATGCTTTTTATATCAAATGACAATGGGTACATTTTGAAATGTAAAAATGCATTTATTTTGTGTCAAATAATACACTTTATAAAGCAAACTTGTTAAGGAAAGTGACTTTTTCTCAATAATTATTAACTCAAGATGCACAAAAATCCTAAAAAAATTAAAAGAAAAATAATTTTTAAAGAAAAACCTCATCTGGAAGTCAGGTATGATTGAATGATCCATCTCCCACCTCATCACGGAAGAGGTCTGTGCAGAAGAGTGCGTTTAATAATTTAGTCCTCCCTGCACCGCCTCACCTGACAGATGTAGCAGCAGAAAAAGGCTGTCCTCCTTCAACCTGCTCAGTTTTTTTAAAACAGGCTTAAATGTAATTTCAGTTGTGTTAACCGCAGCAACAGATCTCACAATGCTCAGAATTGTTCAATCTGTCAGTTTGTGCTTTATATTTATTTCACAAGCATGAATTCACTTTTCTGTCTGGTGAATGTTAACACATCACTGACACTTTTGATCCCCATCTATAATTCTCAGTGTTCCTAGAATATGAACAGCAATTCATTCATGTAAGACAGAGACCACATATTGGCGCTTTGTTGTTAGACTTTTATCTTCCACCGTCGGGGAAGCTTTTGCCCATCATGCAGAAGGTGGGTCCTGCAGCCTAAAGGTTACAAGTTACTTTTGTGCTATTCTGGGCTGTGCTGCTGACCATTGCTAAAGTGTTGTGATTTGCATTCATTTACCATTTCCCAGATATCATTAAATCTGTTTCTGAAAAATAGGTTTTGTTTTGTTTGCAGACAACAGCCCAAGCTAACAGATGCTTTATGTCACAGCATCCCTCAATGCAGACATCCTCCTTACTACTGATAACAGCTGAAAGATCACTCATCAAAACCGCAAGATAGTCACTAACAGAAAATATTAAATGTTTGGGCTTTATTTCAATGACTCATTATTATTCTGCATTAGAAATGCTCTTTTATTTGAAGGAAAAAGCCCATTCAGCCTTTTGTCAAGTCATTTTTATCAATAAAGTAGCACTTTTCTCCTTGTATTCTTTGGATAAAAGGCAAACAAAATGTAACCTATTCTTTTACTTTTTAAAGTTCAGGATTTTTTTTAATTCAATTGTGTTTGAGGTCATTGTGATATGGGAGGTGTTCACCAAGCAAGTGCACTAATATATCAAACAGTGTGTTCTGTCTGAACACTAAACCAAGAAAAATAAGATTGCAAGCGAGCTCAGAAAGTTTTCATACTTGGTTCAAAGCATGTATTTTATTCTTTAAAGTAAATATATAGAAATTGCAATTAAGAAAAGAGAGGAAATGTACAAACATTGCACGTCTCACACTGATGCCAAGGCAATAATAATAAAAAACAGAAATATAGCCCAAAAACTGACTGAGTGACATAAGCGGTTCTATTTCCACTGAGAAGTAAAGATGAACACTAAAAAAAAAAATTCAAACTTTTATTGTGAAGTGCTGAGTCAAGCAGGATCTCTATGTGACATGTCCAAATGCACAGACTTTCCTTCACACTTGTCATCTTGTCAGATGGAAAAAAAAGTATTTTCAACTTATAGCTTTAAGCCAAAAATTCACATTTTCAATAGTTTGCAGATTATTTAAAGCAAATCTTATATGTACTATTACTTTAACTAAACAATCAATTTTAATTGTTTTTATTTGTTGTTGATTTGAATTGAAAATCACATTAATGTGGTTTATCTGAATGTATTCCTTTACACATACATATTATTAAATAGTTCAATGTGGACCACTTTAATCACCTTCACTAAGCTACTATGCCTCCTTAAATTGCTTCATTTAAGTTGGTAATTAATTAAAATTGATTGTTTGAGTCGAACACTTTGCTCTGCATTTTTCAGTGGACCAAAACTTCTGCTCATCCATCTTCCACTTAATCTCTTTGGGGGTTGCTGGAGCCTATCCCAGCTCCTGTCTGACAAACTAGGATGATCCTGGTTGGTAGGACCTAAACTCGAAAAGATTTTTCTTCTTTTTCATACATAAATTGATGATATTGTTTTATCTGAAGGCCATGTTGTGTTTGGATTCACCATGTGAGGGGGTTTGATAAAAAAAAGAGTAAGTATTTTGCTTTTAAAAAGAACAAGCTCTTTCCCTGTGAGGAACAAAATGATGGAATGCTTTTTGAATGCGACAAAAAACGGTTTTGCATAATTGGCCTTGGTTAGCGATTCTCTCGAAAGGATGGGGCTAAAAAAAATGGCAGCAAATTCCTCAAATCCTGTACATAAGAGTCTGTTTTTTAGGTAGAACTCTTTCCACGAAGCTCTCCGTTTAACCAAACTGGTTGTCTCTTCAGTTGTCTATTATCTGCCTTTCTGACACTTAAACTTGACACTAAATGTTACGTTAAAGCCTTAAAATGTGCTTTAGTCTTACTATTTCTGTTATCCCCGCTTTATCTCTGAACAGACTATGTTTGGCTTTATTTTTGAGCATGTTATGCATTGTGAGTTTGCTTGCACTCTGTCTTTTTGTTTTGTGATGCATCTCTCCTCTAATTAGTCATCTCTGTGCCTCCTGCAGTGTGAACTCCAAACTCGACTCCTGAGGATTCAAGGCAAACTTGCACAACTTTTTAACCAGTTAGAAAAATAAAAAAAGCCTCTGCATGAGCTAGCATGGATATGCATCCTGATATCTTAAATTCAGCAACAGCAGAGGAGCTCGACATCGATTTAAATGTGAAATCATTTCTGTTGCTGTCTGGGTCATTATACACATTTCTTTGTATTTCTGCTCCATATTATTCCAACTTCTGAGTTTTCTGATGCAGATATGTATTATAAAACAATCATACTCCAGACTTTGTTCCTTTTTTTTGTAAGTTTGTTGCTTTATTGCTAGCTTTTTTGGTTCACAAAAACAAAACAATCATCCAAGAATAAAAAAAAAAAAAAACCTTAAATAGATAAACCAGTGTGGTTTTTCACACATAGAGGGAAAAACAAGGTTTTATGATTTATTACCTGCAGCTGCACCACAGGCACACTTTATTGTCAGTTGATAGGAAAGGAAAATTGTAAATAACTCAGCTTGAAATGCATAAAATTGTATTTCCAAGAAATTGATCCTCAAAAAGCTATTATTTTTTGCATAACTTGACTTGCTGTACATTTTTCTTGTAAAGACACTGGACATTTGATTATGAGTTAGTGTGAAACGTGTAAAAATTTGGGAATATATCAGAAATGATTCATTTAAAAAATGTGTTTTCTTGGTTAAAAGCTCAGAAAATTGCATAGCTATATATTTTCAAACTTACAACAAATGGTTTTACTTCCACTTTTGCACCACATTGCACACCTTTAAAAGTGGAAACTGATAAATCCAAACTGTTCTATAATTAGAAAGATTATAACAGCTTCTTATTTATTTTTAAAACAGCCATTATTTATTTCTCACACTAACTTGTGATGTTCTCTCCTGTGGATCACATTGTTAGAGCAATAACATTTAAAAACTGAGAGACTTTCTGTGGAAAGTAATGTTTAATGTTTGCTCTTTTAATGTGGTGAACATGATTGATTTGCATGCTCAATGTATTTAATGACATGCATGAAATCTATTTGATGCCTTAATTACTTTTAAAGGTCACCTCAAATCATGAATGTAGGGGGGTATAACACAATTACATTTGAAATATTTAACACCAAAGCCCATAAAACTTTTGATTTATTTTAATTTTCTATAAAAGTGATCATTCAGCAGTTTTTAGGATATGATCTTTGATTTAAAGCAGCAGTTTTTGAGGATTCACCCATGTTTCATGTAAGCAGTCGCTTGTCCCCGCTCTGATCCTTCATGTGTAGTTTTAATCAGTCTTGATTAGCAACAAGGGGAGAGGATTTCAAATGTCGGATGTTTGTTTCCAGCACAAAGACAGGTGATCCCTGCAGGAGCCTTTTAATTATTCAGGGTGCTGAGTGAGGAGGCTTCCTGCATCTGTCCACACCTGCTAGAAGCAAACACACACACCGAGGACGTGTTTGGACAGCAAAATGAGACTGGACACTCAAAGTTTGTTTCGGTTGGTAAATCCCTGCTGGTATAAAGGTTAGCTGTTAAGTTCAATTTTAAATTTCCCGTCATAGTTGAAAAATAAATATTATTTGCAGTATTTTACAAATTTAATAGAAATGTGTTTTTTGTGGGAAAATCACAGTATAGCCTTCAACTCGCTTAGTGTCTTCATTTCTAGACGCAAATCTTTTTAAAAAATATGCAAGTTTACGGATAAGCATAGTACAGTAGAAAATCATAGTTTTGTCCATCTATATCTTCCCGCCAATATTCCTTGCTTTGGACAAAAAATAAGGAAAGCACATCTCTCTGCTGCTGTTGCTGACCTGACAGCTAATGGATAAAGGCTCAAAAAGGATCAGAACATTTGTCTTGGAATTGTACCTCAATGCTTTGGTGAAAAAAATGGCTGAAAAATTGCCTTATTTTTTGTAAACTTGAGAATTTGTGCTCCCCTACAATTGCAATTTACATTCCTACAAACATTTGCATTTAAGTTTAAATGTGGCTGATTTAAAAAGAAATAAAGTAATTAAAATTGAATGATTAAAAAAAAAAATTATTTGTCTAATGGCCAGATAATACGTTTTTAGCTTCTAAGAACAACCAAGAATTCTGTCTCCCACATAACTGTTTATTTATCATTAAGAAGCTCTTCTATCCTTCGCTAATTACTTATTCAAATGGTATCTGTGTGAACTGATTAGCTGTATAAAAGATACTTGTCTACACCCTTAAACAGTCAGACTGTAACCTCTGTACCATGAAAAAAACCAAAGAGCTGTCAAAGGACACCACATTGAAAAAAAATGAAACATTCGATCAATGAACAAAAGTTTTGTTATCTGTTGCATTTAAAATCATTTGCTTGTATGAAATTGAAATATTAAGTTGATGATTAACACAACCCAAAAATTAATTTGATCTGGACTGATTATTTTTGTTATTTTGTTAATTGATCCAATATTTCACTTTTGTAGGTGCAGGAACAAGCTGGAATGAACTTAACTACAATAAGCAAGAAGCTTGTTTGTTTGTTTTTTAAGGATGTCAATTAGTCAAAGACATTTTTTTAAACTACAAATGCAGTACATAAAACAAAAAGAAATATGGGTACATGTTTGAATTCTCCACAACAATGTAAAGCAAAAATAATACGACAATAATACGATAGCAATTAAGACAAAAAACAAAAAAAAAAACAAAATACTCCACAACGGCCCTGGTTCCGAGCAGGTTCAAAACTATGAATTTAGGGCATGACATCTGCGTGCAATGCCATTTTAAAATCAGCAAAACATCCAGTTCCAGCAAGTTTCAGCTTGATGAGAAAAGATCAACTGTTGGCCAAATTATTAGACAATGGAGGAAATACTAAATCACTGACAATCTCCCTCCACCTGGGGCTTCGTGTAATATCCCATCTGATGGGTTGCAAATGATCTCAAGAACTTGTTAATGACTTGAAATGAGATAGGACGACTGTAACAAAGGTTACTTTTAGAATCCATTATGGATTCAAACCCAGCAGCGCTGCAGGTCCCCTGTTAAACCGATACGTGTCTGGACCTGTTTACAAGAAACCGTCTGGGTGACCCGGAGAAAAATTGGGAGAATGTCATGTGGTCAGAAGAGACCAAAGTGGAACTCTTTGATGTAAATGTCATCTGCTGTCTTTAAGGGAGTAAGATTGTTGAGTTAGACTCTAAGAACACCAAACACACTGTGAAGCATGGGGGTGGAAACATCATGCTTTAAGGGGTGCTTTTCTGCAAAGGGGGCAGGGCATCTGTATTTAGGAAAGGATGAATGGGCCCACGTATGGTTCAATTTTTGGGCAAAACGTTCCATCTGTGAGAACAATAAGGAAGAAACATGGCTTGACCTTTTAGCATGACATTAACATGAACTATCTCCCAGAAAACAACGTTTTTCAAATTCTAGAATGTTCTAGCTTGACCTCCATATGATAGAGAATTTGTTGAGAGAGTTTAAAACCTGTTTTCCACTGGCAGGACCAAAACATTATAGCTCTAGAGAAGATCTGCATGGAAGAATGGATCAAAATAGTAGCCACAGTGTGTGCAAATCAGGTAAAGACTAGTAGGAAACACTTAACCTCTATCAGTGCCAACCAGGGTTACATTACAAAGGATTGTGGAAACCTTTATTATTAATAAAATCCTTATTTTCTGTCCCACTTTACAAATAAATTCTTAAAAATCATCCAATTTGATTTTTTTCTCTTTTACATTGAGTTTCTCACAGTTGAAGTTTATAAATAGATAGATGTTTATGTAGGACAGAATTAGTAACTGACAAATGCTTTTCTGCCCCATTCTAGATTGAATCTTAAACTTTACACAAACATGACGAATGAGGATGATTTAACAGGCTGAACTTTTACATTTAGCGCTCTTCCTCCTCGTCTTGTGCATCTCCCTGCAGTGCAGCACAGCAGCTTCCCTGCTGGCCAAGCAACAGCAGAGAGCTGTCACAGTGCTCTCCACTAACTTTACACTCATAATTGTGGCTTGACCCAGTTTGAATCCCTCTGAATCAAATCTGTACACATTTACAGAAACTCTTCTTTCGGCTGCATGTCACAAGAGATTCCCTATTAAATGTCTCCCAGTATGGTTTATTTACTGCTGCACTTTCAGAATTACTACAGTTGGGGTTTTGCATCTAGGAATATGCTTACAGGCTTTGCTGAGTATCATTCATGAACTCTTCAGTGTTCTAATCCAAATAGGATTTTACAGCAAAGGAAATGGAGAGGAGGCTTGTCTTTTAATATCTACGCTTTCACTGGTTATTTTGAACCATTTAGTTTGATCTGAAAATAAAGTATTTTTAATTTATAACAGACAAAAACACATTTTCTTACATTTTTACTTGTTCTACTTTCATATTTAACCAAAACAGTTTTAAAAAAAAAGAGTAAATCTCATAATTTTATTAGTGATGGCCTTCAAAGTTCTTCTTCTATTGATTCATTTTAAAGATCACTATTGAACAAACCTTTAGGATAGGATTTCCTTACGTTTGTTTTCAAAAGTGGAGTTCAAATGAGGAAAAAAAATGTCAATAGTTTAACGTATTTATGGTTAAGACAAGCCTTCACACCTTTCAGCATTGTCCAAAAGTCACATCATAAACGTCTCTTCCCCCCACCGCTCCTGTCTTGTAAACTGATTATGCACGCTGAGCGATTGATGTGTTTTATCAACATGTGTGAAAGAGGAGGCAGAGCATCAGACGAGAGGTAATCCCTTTACTTTAAAGCCACTCTTCCACAGCTTTGAGCTGATCCATCAGGGATAAGAAGTGCTATTAAAAAATGAAAGCGGCTGTGAATCCATATGCCTCAATTGTGCACAAAAAAAACAAACTTCTTTGTTGACTGAGCCTGTGATAAATAATTTTATGGTTTACATGCTGGAAAACAAAGGCATGCCTTACAGGAAGAGTGTTCAAAGAGGTTTATAATGGTTGATCAATCAATCTTTGGGTGTTTCAAATTACAGATAAATTGTATTAACAATCTTTGCTTTTGTATATATATATATATAATATATATATTTTTTGCGACCAACAGCAAAATGTCACTTTTGTAAGCTTGCCATGGTAACGTTGTTCAAAACCTAAAAGCTTTAAACCTAACATTTTTCTCAAGAAGCTTCTCTGCTTACCTATGATAGTCAAGGAGACAGGAAGCGGTAAATCAAACCCCAGGAAGAGTTAAAAATGTGTAGCTAGTACTAAGGAGGATCGTATTTGGATAATTCTAGATGGCAGCCTCTTCCCAAGGTCAAAGATCACTGAAACTTCAGTTGTGGTTTCAGACCAATATTTTGTGCAGATTACTTGTAAAAAAGTCTTCATTTCCCATGGGCCTACAACAAAAAAATTGGAAAATTACCAAATTTCTCTCTTTTCCACAAAATGGCCCATCTGTAAGACCTGTAGCCATTGTACGGTTTAAAAACTTACAAAACCTCAACAAAATTTGCTGAGTTTTTAAGTGTATGACATTTTTTTTCAGTAAATAACGTTATTTAATGTAATCTTATAATATTAAAAATAAAAAAAAAATAAAACACTCCAAAGCTAAAATATACAGAGCCTCTATAAGGCTCTCAAGTAAAAAATAAACCTGGTTTTGTGTGCACGAGATAGTGGTTAGTCCATACCAGTTACTATCTGGTACACAAGATAGTAATTGGTAGGCATGAGATAACAACTGTTCCACACCAGTTAGTATCCGGTACGCATCAGACAGTAACTAGTGCGTACGAGATAGTATGCGTACGAGATAGTTTCTGGTGCGCAGTTAGGTGGGCACAAGATAACTGGTGAACACGACATAGTAACTGGCATGCACGTTAAATTTCTGATACACACAACATTGTAACTAGTGGACACGGGATAGTAAGTACTGCGTACGAGATAGTAACTGGTGTGCCTGAGATAAAAAACTGTCGCACATCAGTTACTATCCGGAACGCATCAAATTCAAATTAATTTATGTAGCACCTTTCATGTAGAACAACAGCTCAAAGTGCTGTACATAAAACAAATAAAAATACAACAAAAACTATACCCCACACACGCAATAATATAATAAAATAAGCTCCTCATAATAATAAAAACAGAAACAAACGGATAAAATAGAATAGATTATAAGAAAACCCAAAGCAAGCATTACTAGGAGGGGTAACCTGATAGTATCTGGTTCACACCAGATAGTACATGAGATAGTAACCGGTACCCACCAGCTAGGCACGCATAAGATAGTAACCAGTACACACGAGATAGTAACTGGTGCAAATGGCAGCTGTTGCACACTAGTTACTGTCTGGTACGCACTAGATGGTATCTGGTACGCACCACATAGTAACTGGTGTGAACAAGATTGTAACTGGTGCACACAAGCAACAAGATTTTTTAAAAAATCTTTTCACTTTAATGTCCCTTGAAGGGCTCCACGAAAATATGGACTTCAAAAAGAAAACAAGCCTAAAGGCGATTGGATTGTTTTTTTGTGTAGACATCAAACCAAGCAACCATAGTTCTGCTTAGAAACAAATGCACCTATTTTTAAGATACTGGACACGTTGTCTGGCATGGCGAGTCACTTTTTTGATGCATCAGTTTAAAAAAAAGGGAAAACTTTGGACCGTATGTTTTAAAGTCATCGCTGTCAGGCAACATTCTCTTTCTGCTCCATCTACATCTCAGCGGGATATTTTGCCTTTTTTTTTTCCTCTGTGCTTCTCTTATATAACAGCTGTACTTACAAGGGGTCTGACAGCTGAAGGCAGTGCTGCTTTGTCTCAAGTTGTTTCCAGTGTTTTGGAAGAACTTCTAGGAATAATCAATCACTTTAATTATAGACAACTACTTTGTAATCGCATGCAGTCTAGATACACAGAAAAATCAGATATTCTGCCTGCAGTCGGGTACAGGATGATTCAAAATCACAGCCATTCCTTCATTTCATTGTTATTCCCCACCATGAAGGCTGAGAAGCAAAATGATCACAGCTGCTGACGGAGCTGTCTCATCCAGCATTTATAATCCTGAGTGTTTAGTATTAATTTTAAAAAGAGACAAAGTCTTCACAGAGTGCTGCTGCAGTCATAAATCTGTTGAAATGCAGTTCAGAGAATTTTAGCGTTATTGGTAAAGTAGTTTTTTTTCACATGGTACAGAAGCAGACCAATTCACAAGCTTTAATCCTACTAACAGTCTTTGAAGACCAGCAAAAATGTCAAATTATTAATTTTATTTATTAAGTTTATCCGCATGAGATTATCCCTGCAATACTTTTTAGATTCTCCATCTGTATGAGGGACCTACTGCTTTCCGTAACAGCCACAAATGAGTTGTAATATTTTATATTTTATGACTAACCCCTTCAATGTTAGCTGACGCTGTTTTTTTTGTTTTTTTTTTTCTTGTCCTTGCCTCTACTTTCTGCAGCTCTCAGGCAAAGCCTACAACTGCTACATCAACGGTTTCTGACGTTGGTGTCAGGGCGAGTTTGGCCAGCCAAGCAACCTCCCGAAATGTGATCCTGGCCCAGACTGCTCAGGCCGCTCGGTATCGACAAGCTTCAACGTAAATGAATCTGAACTGGCTGTAGGATGAGGTTTCTCTTGGAGCATGGAGCAGGAGGGGAGAGTGTAAGAGGGTAGGCTGCCAGGGTAACATATGTACGGACATAAAATAATGTGCCGCTTGCAGGAAAAAAAAAGTAAAAACTTGCAATAAATTCACCATATAAAGTCAGCTCACAATGAATTTTTAACATGTTCACTCCCATTATACATCTTTAAATTTTATCTTCTTTATGCATTAACGTTCAGAGCAGTAAAAGATTAGTCTATATTATCATCAATGCCTTAATATTCAAAAGACTTTTGTCCTGCAGGTGGGAAAAGGGAAGTTACATTTCCACAAAAGCCAAGTTTCTGTGTACATTACTTCTAACTTGCCGTCTTTAAAATATCAAAATTTTCCTCAAAAAACATTCCAAGTTGTGCTTATGTTGCATAAACTGAACAGACACTTTATCTCATTTAGTAAAAATACTTTGAAATTCCTATAATTCCCCATACTTCAATATCTCACTTGTTTTTCACATGCATTTGTGACTCCACAACTGCATCACTCTCAGGAAGTGATAGGATCACAAGAAATAACAGCATGAAAGAAACATATCAATAATATGCTATATGATGATATCTTTAACACAAGACCTTGTTAAAAGCGTGTCTCTGTGCTAGTGTAACAGCTAGGTGGCAGGATGGAACTCGAGAGCAGGAAGGACTCGAAACCAGATCGCAGATTAACACAATAACAAACACAAGATTAACAAGAGTAAATTAAAATAGATAGTAAAAGAATACTCAAGACTGAAATGAGTCAGAGGCGAGGTCCACAGCCAAGGACGAGCGCAGACAATCCTTCATTCAGATGGAACAGGGGGACAGGTGGAGGCGCAAGTCCAGTCAGAGATGAGATGATCGTTGACATGGAGTAAGCCCACCCACACATCCCAACATCTATCTTGGAGCAATCCAGCCATACGATGTTGAGCCAGATGCCGCAGCTCAGACGAGGAAAACAAAATTATACATGGATCCAGTCGTCTTCAAGTGAATACATCCATGTGGAGTGGAGCAGAGAGCTTACGGCTTGCCGTAGGATATTTTACGTCCCACCTATTAGCTTTTTCTAAGTTTTTGTCTGCTGCTGATTAACAACAATTTGAACGCAGCAAAATCTAAAAAAGCTATTTTAAGCTTAATTTCTTTAAAAAATTTCCTCCATATCAGAAAAGTACCACAAGAACAATTTTCATCCAAGGAAGTCTTCAAGAAATACATCAATACATTTCATGCAAGTCACACAAATGGCAGAAATTTAAGGTAAAAGTGACAAATAAGTGACCAAAGGATCAACAGCTAAACCAGTTTTGAGGATAAGGTTGTACTACTATATTTCTTCTATGGTATTTCTTCAGTATTTTGACCTGATAACACTCCAACTTTTTTCTTTTTTAAAATATTGTTCTTATTTAAATAAAAATGTATTATGTTTGCATTTAATTTGGTCCTAAAATCTAAATAGTTCTCAAAGAGAACTCATGTCAGAAACAGATCAATACATTTAGACATATATGATAATATGAAATATATAGATAATAAAAATGAAAATTACACTTTCTGTATTATACTTTTATTCATTTGATTATTTGTTTTTTCTGTTTTTGTTTCTTTTATAAAGATTTCTTTATTGTCTTTTGTTTTGAAGCTAAAAGACTTTAAAAATCTGCTTTTTTCTTGTTTCAATATCCGACAACAGTATGAAGCGAAGTGAAAACCTGCTTGTCAGAGTTGTGAATACTAAAATGTAATGATGAGGATTATTTTGACACCTCGGATGAGCCGCTCTCACATCCTTCCTCTCCCTGTGCTCCTAATGAAGAAATTAAGAACGAGTTTGAGCTCATTTTAAGCTAAATTAAATTTCATTTGCCTCATGGGAGTCTTACCAGTCGCGAGAGCACTTTGTGCATCATTTCCTCACGGAATGAAGTGAGCTGCAGCAAATTTCCTGACATTTTTTTTTGTTCGGTCTCTGGTTTGAGCTGTGATGCACACATCAGCCCTCAGGTCTAAATATTTGCCAGAAAATGTGATTTCTATGAAATCTTTTGGTACATTGTGACTAATCAGAAGTCTATTGACAAAAATCTGTTCCACTCGGATGATTTATCTGCAGTGTGAAAGGACTTTTAATGAGTAGTGGTGGTGGAACTGAAATAAATCTAAAGGATTAGTGTAGGATCTAATCTCTCCTTTAACTTTCCCTCCTCTCCTCCCTCCCTCCCTGACTCCTCTTTCTCTCCTCCTCCTCTCTCTGCGCTTGTCCTCCTCTGCCTCTGCTTTCATTCAGCGTGTGGAGGCAGCAGCAACAGTCTTGCATGTGGATCAGTGGCTGGAGGAGGACAGAAGGCAGGATCCATCCCAAACCAAACCCAGCCCTCCCCCCCAGCCTCCCGAGCAGCATGGTCGGCGTGAGGACCGCAGCTTGCCTTTCCCTGCTGCTGAGCGTCTCTCTGCAGGTGGACGTCAAAAGTGGGAAAGAAGCAGGACGAGCCGGGAATTTTATGGAAGACGAGCAATGGCTGTCAACCGTCTCCCAGTACAGCCGTAAGATCAAACACTGGAACCGTTTCAGAGATGTGAGTGCAGCTTTTCATCCTTTTTTAGTCTCATCCTTTGTGGAAAAAAAAAACAAAAAAATTTGTTTCTGCACAATTATTTCTCCAAGTTCTGTTTAGTTTTAATCAATTTCATTGTCCTTTGAATTTATTAACTTAAAAACAATACTTTTTTTTCACAAAATTTGCTGGAATTATTAAAAAGGAGATACTCAACACAACCTTATTTTCTTGAATAAGGTGAATATTTTATTGCTTTTATAACTCCAAACTTATTATTATTTTATATCATTTAACACAGCCTGATGTTCAGCTTTGTATGCCAAAAAAAATGCAGAAAATTTAAGATAATTGACCAAATAATCAATTTATTGTCCAACAAGTGGCTGAAATGGATGAACATAGTGTTTTTAAACTTTTTTTTTTTTTTACTTTTAAAGCAAATGTTGCTTAATTTTCACAAACAATCTACAAAAACGTTTTCATTAGTCATGCTGACTGGATTTTACAGAATCAGCTGAACTAGAGAGTAATTTCATTTAGCTTTAGTGAGTAATGGCTGTCTTGTTTTGGCTGTCAGGGACTGAGGTGTCACTTATTGTTTTTTTTTTTTTTTTTTTTTTGCTTGCGTGTGTTTTATTGAGTGTCTGGGTTGCAGCTGGCCAAAATAAATAAAAGCAGGATTCGAGCTAAATGAATCTCAAAGGGCGCCTGCTGCTCATTACACCAGTCTTAAATATGGCGATAAAAGAACAGTAACTGCTCCTGAAAGTTAGCTGAAATTGAACGTTCAGTTGGTGCACGCAGATCTAAGCGTCTGCACATGATGTGCTGCTCTGGCGGAAGAACACAGGACTTCTTATGGCGGCAGCTCTCCCCTGCTGCTGAAGGACAGAAGACTCGGTGTGAATCTGGATGCTGGAGATCTCCACAGAAGGAGGTTCAGATCCAAGTTTCCACTCTGACAACCACACAACTGTTGGACCCCGCTGCTGGGGAAAATATCACCCCAGACAAATGGTATTTATCAGTGTCAGCCAGAGAGGAGCTTCAGTGCCTTCTCTGATCTTTGTTGTTATGCAGGGGTGTGCATGATAGCACTGACTGGACCCCGGGAGAATTTGTAATTGAATCACAAATTTGTGCTGTCATGTCATTTTAAATATTCTCCACCGTGGTGTTTGCGCCTGTTTTCCTCACCTGTCTGTTTGGATCAGGGTTTGACTGACAGACCGGTTGAGCGGAGTGGCATGAGGGCTCTCTAAGGGGCTTTATGGGACATTTTATCCTACAGTGCGCAAAGTTTGTTTGTTTTCTAGTTTGGATTTTTATAAGAAAGAGAATTTTATCACTACTTTTACAATTTGGACCAAGATTCAACACATTTTGCTAGTTTTTATGAATCATTTAAATTAATTAGTTAATTTATTTATTTGTTTTTGCAATGTGACTTTATGTCATCAGCTCAAAAAGAAAATATATAATTTTGTTTGAAAAAAAAATCCTGTAACATTTTCTGTAAATTTTATTAGGAAAAGAATAGAAGCTTTTAGATAAGGGGTCTTAAACTCAATTTCCCTTGGGGCCACTGAAGGGAGAGTCTGGCTGAGGCTGGACTGTACGGGGTTCCATTTGTGCCAAAAATGTGTTTGTGCGTCCATTGTCTTTATCTTTGGTCCATTGTCTATGTCTGCTGAACAAGTTCATTGAACAGTTGTTCATGTCTATGTACTACTAAGCAACATATCCTGCGTGTTCTGGGAAACGACAGGAGCTAATGATGCTAGCAACTGTTGCTAAGGACTTCTCTGGTGACCAGATCCAGCGACAATAACAAAATGCAAAGTTTTAAGCATAAAGCAAGCCAACATCACGAAGCAAATAGAAACTATTGTCATAGAAGCATGGACTTGCAGAACAAATTGTTTAGTAGACATTGAACTTTCATCTTAAGGTGGGGGCTGCAAAATGTTAACTTGGAGGCTGCAAATTGCTCGTGGGTTGCCAGTCTGAGACCCTGGTTTTGATGGAGTTTTTTTAATCTAATCATTTTAAGACTTTCCTTTTGGCATCTTGAAAAGTCCGGCTGTCGCGTACTTACATTAATTGATAATGGCTTGTTTTACATAATAGCATGTGTTGAGGCTATGCTAAGCCTAAACGCTGAGATATAATCAATGACAGGCCCTTGATTTGACATTTTTTGCATTTAACAACTGCTTTTATTGATCTTTGGGTTAAAAGAATAGGGCCTTTAACCCTGGCCTCCTTCAGTGTAAACTGCCCTGAAAAGTTTCTGGTTTGAGGAAGCTGATAAAACAATCTCATCTGCATAGACATTGATGAAGTCCAGAGATTCTGAAACCAGACTTCCTAACTGGTCTCTAGCTGCTACTCCATATCTGTCATAAAAGTTCTAAGCCAATTTGGGAGCAAAGGACATTCCTGCTGGAGTTCTACATAAACTGGGAACGACTTTGAAACAAACTAGGACCCTGACCCTTAAATTCCCTGGGAAACTCCCAGAAAGACATGATCAAAACAAGTTTCCAAAGATTGAATCTTACCTTTTGCGGAAAAATTACAATTTTGGAGTAGATAGTTAATAGAACAGATTAAATCTGATGGTCGTCCTTTGACTGTTCACTTTAGAGGGTCACCATAGAGAATCATCTGCTTCCATCTAACCCTCTCCTCTACATCCTCCACATTCACACCAACCACCCAATGTTCTCCTTCTCTCCATCAACGAACCTCCTCTTTGGTGATCCTCTTGGCCTCTTTCCTGGTAACTGGATCAGTTACCAGGAAAGAGGAGCATCCTTGTTGTTCCTCCTCCAAATGAGTCCAAACCACCTCACCTCCTGCATTTATCTCCAAAAACACCTAGCACGATCTGTTCCTCAGATGGATTAATTCCCTAATCTATCGATCCTTAACACTCCCAAAGAGAACCTCATCATCTCTGCTACCTTCAGCTCCTGTCTTTTTCTCAGAACAAACAACGTGGCTTCTTTCACACTTTTCCTGAAACCTTCCTCCACACATTCAAACCTGCTTGCTCACACCTCTTCACCTCTTTCCTCCAACTCTCAGCTGCTCTGGACTGTTGAGCTTAAGTACTTTAAGACCCACTCCAATGAAAATTGGGTTTTTGGTGTTCTTCTGGTATTTTTTTCATGGTTGAGGACATGCATAAAAAAATTGGCTTTCTTCATCCATACCATTGTCTTTTATAGGAACAGGCAAAAATAATTTAGTTAAAAAAAAGCTTGCACCACTTACAGGGCAACATGCTCCCTTTCTCCTTTAGAAAAATTTTGTCTTTTTTTTCAACTTTGATCAAATATTCACAAACAGATTAAGGTCAAATTTAAACCCCAGTTCCTGCAGTCACTAAAAACCTACGAGTTAGCTTTAAAGAGAACAATTCTCTGTGATACACCAGGCAGAAAAGTTGATTTTGCTTTCACGAGCTGTGTTTGCAGTGTGAAAAAAACAAGCTATAATATTTAGACCACATCTAAGCTAAAAAAAAAAAAAAAAAATAGAATAAAGGAATGCAGAAAGGAAGAACAAAGACGCGTCAATAGCAATCCAGACAGCTAACAAGCTGCATTTTGACAGACGTCAGCACTGAAGCGTCAATCACACATTTAAAAATGTCCAGATGTCACTGTTTGCACTTGTTTTTGCACACCACCCCGAAGCACGACAACACGCTCGAAAGATGAAGCCGATGAACCGGTCGTGTCGCCGGATAGGAACTCATTGACAACTCTTTTTCTCCTCCACAATTCTGCTTTGCATGCTGGTGGCTGGGTGAGAGTTGTCAGCGGGAGCGCAGGCCATCGCTACGTGTGAACAACAGTGCGCTGTTCATTGGCAGCCAGAGCCTCTTACCTTTCTGAACACTGCAGATAGGGACCTCATTAAGAACCCTTGCAGCCTTTACGCTAACCACAGAGGATTGGTTAAGGAGCACATCTGCTCTACTTCTGTAGACTGTTTTTAATGAAGTACAGTTGCTATGAGATTTATTTTCAGGTGACTTTTTTGATGGTAAGATCAGGGTTTGTGGGTGTTATTTCCATGTAGACAAAACAGTCATGTTTTCATCTTAATTGTCATAGTTAATGCAGAGTTTTCTTAAACTTTACCCAGAATACTTAGGAGTCTGAAAACTCAAAACCATTTATTTCTCAAGTTTTTTAGATGCTTTTAAGAGACTCATTCACCATATTGTTTTTAACATTTTTTCACTCTTAAGTCAGGGGCGGAGTTACAAAACAATATTAGCATCATTGACAAAGATTAGAAAAACATAAACACAAACTTTTTAAGACTTGGAAGTTAGACAAAACAGTTTGAACTCCATACTGGTGATGGGATTTGCAATGAACAATTCACTCTGGATTGCTTTCTTAATGTGATAGCCGTTATTAGCTTATGATGCTAGCGCTGTTATACCACTCAGACACAGGTCCCCTTCAGTGTGGACCATGAGCGTTTGTCTCTGGAGAAGGTAGACGAGAAAAATCCTCAACCTCTACAGAAAGTTCTGTAGTGAGACTTGCATCACTTGGCTCAGTACCACTCTCCATATTACAGGTGCAGAGTGACTGCGTAACCTCAACGCAACCTCGGTATCAATCACAGATCCAAACCACACCTACCCCTCTCAGCCACCCCTTTTTTTTTTAATTTGCATTTTTCAAATCTGGGCCAAGAGTGGAGTCAGCCTCCAACTGTCCTGGTCCATTTCCCTTAAAGTATTCAGCATTCTTGCTGTTGTAGTTCTGTTGAATAATGTTTGTATGAGTCGGATGTTTATGGTCCTCTTCATCGGCTTCTCCTCTTCATGATGTAACAAATTTTCCTCCGGAGACAGATCCAGACTGCAGGCAGACCTTTCAATAATGCAAATTCACTGTTTTAAAGCTAATCTGTGGGGCAGAAGGAGTCCCGTGTCTTTGCACTGCTTCAGTGAAAACCTCACACTCGTGTGAAAACTCAAATATGGTCATGTTTGCTCGTTTGTGCACTTTTTACTAATTACAGTCGCTTTTTTTTTTTTTTTTTTTTTTGCTATATTATGTCTTTTTTTTTTTGGTCAAAAATGAACTAAATTAACTACAAAACACATCTTCACTGTGAACTTGTCTCTCCATAATGTAATTTAGGTTTCACATCAGGATGCGGCAAACATCTGAGCTGAGTAAAGGTGATTTTTCCAAGAAACCACTGTGGATATGTATTGATTGCTGTGTTGCAGCGGTTTTTTTCATGCAGTGCTGCCTAAGGATGGAGATAGCTAAATGAGATGCTTTACATTCCAATTGTAAAAAGATTATCGGTTTGAACTCAAAAAGACTCATGAATCTTAAAAACTACACTTTTTTCTAAAAGCAAGTTTTAGTTTTTTGCTTATCCATGGATAATTTGTATAGATAATTGAATTCAATCAAGCAGAAATGCTGTTGATCGTGTTGACAAAGAGAAGGTGAGGATGGTCTCTTAAGATTTAAATGAAACAAAACCAGACAAGTATTTACTTACAGCCTTTTTACTTAGATGTCTTTCAATCACTATTTAAATGAATTTAAATGTTATTGTTCTTATAGTGATGAAAACAAGTAATTGATTAATTGCTTTATGACTTGTGGTTTAATAAGTATCAAAGATTTCCAAAATTTAAACTCTGGCTTTGCTTTTAATTAGTTTTTTTTTTAATTTACTGCTTAATTAACCTACAATTTTGATAATAAAGTTCATTTTTAAAGCTTAATTTTTCTATAATTTCACTACTGTGACTTTCACCCTTTATACTAAGGGGCAGTGGGGGGAGCTAGAACATTCTGTATAGGGGGCAGAAGATTTTGGAGAGTTGGTAGAAGAAAACATTGTCATATGTTGTCAATTTCGATTGATTTTACGCCAATTCAATATTGGTTTTTACTTAAAAAGTTACTTTTGTAATTCTTGAAAAGAATGTTTGGATGATTTCTTAATCTTTCTCAATAATGAGATTGACATTGGCTCAAAAATGAGAGGGGGAAAAGAACCCAGAAAGTTCCCAGCGGAATTCGAACCAAGGACAGGAGTGCTAATCACTGCGCTAATGTGCACGCCAACATGAGAACATTTTCTTTCACAATTTTTTTTATCTACAAAAGTTCCCAGAGCTCCACCCCTTTATATTTGGTATCATTAAAATGCCCCAGATATCCTCTACAAATAACAAAATTGGTTAATTCAATAGTGGTTAATGCAGTGAGGTATTCAGATTGAGGAATGTCCTCTATGAAGGACACATTTGCATTACTGGTAATCAGATGTAAGTTGAAAAAAAACTAATTTCCAGCCTCCTGCATCTGTATACCTGCAGTTCCACTCTAATAAACAGCACACACGTTTTTTATTTAAAGTCTCGAACTGCGATTGGCTTATGAGGGTTTCTGACCCTCACAGCCACATCACCCTCTGAGTGAAAGCTTGACAAATGCCAAAACAGAGATCATTCCACATCTCAAGGAAAGTGATGCTGCTGCACTCTGACATTGAGCTATTTTAACTCCGAGAGACACTGCCAGCTGTGCATTTTTCTGCTCCCATCATCAGCCTCAGCCATTCATTATGCTCCCACAGGATTTATGTTCAGGTGCTAACCGCCAGCATAATAACCTATATGAGAAGTTACAGTAAGAATGCAGTGTGCGACTGCGGGAATCTGATAATGAGGCTTTTCACTCGTTCACTGCCACAATAAAAGCACTCTACAACTAAATGAGACAGTTGTTCCTACTTTGATTGTAAATTCAAAGGATTGTCGTGGTAAAAAAATGCATTTTTGGAGATTTTTTTTTTGCATGCTAATGATATTGAAAAAGCTTTGTTGACTGTAGGTGAAAAATGGGGACGTTTGCTGCACAGCAGATGTGATTCCCAGCAGAGAGGAAAGGCTGTCCAACATAACGGTGATGGGTGCTTTATTGAATTCTAGTGTGGTTCCTCCTATGAAAAACCATCCCATCGATTTCCTGCAAAAAAATCAAAGAAAACACGGTGATTCACTTGTGATTCACCACTTCGCTTCCCGTACTCATTACCCAAATGAACAAAACCTCGTTTCTTCTTCACAGGGAACTATAGGAAACTGCTTCCTACGTTATAAGACAGTACATTTAGATTAATAGATTTCCTAATGGAGTGCCTCCTCCATTAGTGTGCTAGTAACACTCACACACAATCCAAGCAATGAGGGCCCGAATTCCATCTTCTTCACTTGTTAACTTCTCTATGAGTTGCTGAAATGTCGAGTCGAATAATTAGCTATTCAGAGGTTCTTCTCTTGGCTGTATTGTTCATGCATTATTTATAATGGCATCTGCCTGAGAGGCTTCAGTTACTGGTGAAGCTCCTCTATGCCTTGCTGGAGGCAGAGCAATAAATGTTGCCATTTTGCTTTTAAATCTGTTTTGACTATTTGACAGCAACTGAAACAAAAAAAATAGCCTCTATTACCAAATAATTGTACCCCTATAGGTAAATGACAGAAAACCTTACAAAAAGAAGGTCACTAAAGCAGCTAGAAGCTGAAATGATTAAAATACATTTAAAATCAAGCTGTAGAATTCAAGTTAGAAGATTTTGATTGATTTTCAATAGAATATAAAAGAGAACACAGTTTCTGCAGAGTGGCAGAATTTCATTAGAAACTCACCTCTGAGTTGTGGGTGAAATGGTTTGTATGGAGCAACCCCACCCTCTCTTCCCGTCCCCGTTGTTGAGAGCTCAGAGTAAGAAACTTGTGGCCCACCAGCGTATTTTGTATGTAGCGAATACAATCTTTTTCAAATGGTATTTGTTCATCTGCTTCTGTTTTACAACAATTTGAATAAAAAATATTCAGAAATGCAATTTTGAGCTTAATTTTCTTTACATATGTCCTCCATCATCAGAAAAATGCTACAAGAGCATGTTAAAACACTGATAAAGAAAAACAATTGATATAATGGTAATGCAGTACAATTATATGATATTTTAAAAAATAAAACTGAAAGTGAAGCAAACCTTTTTTTAGCTAGCTCAAAATATGTTTAACAAAACTACTTTTAAAGAGTTCAATTCATGATAAAAGCTTTTTTTTATTTTCTTTATTTGACTGTATTATTAAATACAATAGTTATGAAAAAGACTTTATGAAAATCCTTTTGCAGGCATATGGAATGTGTATTTAAGTAATATGTTAATGCACTTTGACTTTATTGTCTAAAAGATAAAGAGCAGAAAATTGCCCTAAATATACTGTAGCCTATAGCAGGTTCTGTTTCTGGCTTTATATTTTTAAATGCGCATCCAGGATCATTACATTTACTGTTGTTGCAGCTGCATCCCTTCTGCTAAGCAACAAAAGATGTGGGGAAAAAAAAGAAGTCAACTTCTAGCAGGGGCTGATAAATTCTTTGCTGGAGGCAACAATTTACTTACTGTTAAAACAGCGAGACAGGTACTCCACAATTAGGTCAGGCAGCTACCAAAACTCCGGACATGCTCTTGCCTGAGGAGAAACCGTCTCGTTTTACTGTCATCTGTATGTTTTATATTCACATTCTGCCCCGGAGATATATTTGAAGAAGCAGGATGAGCTTTCCTTTCACGTTAAAGGAAGGTGTCAGGGACGTGCATGGAAAGGATTCTTATCCTATTTGTGTGAAGCTATGTGTGGCATGTCGCCATTACAGTCGCCTTTTATGTTTCATGAGTTGGAAATTGTATTTTTGTCTGAGCTGGCAGGGTGTTACACACCACAAAGCCACATTGAAACGACCTTAATCAGGCAGACCTCATAACAGAAAGGCCCAGTAAAGCTTAAGTGCTGAATAGCAATTTTCTCAACTGAAAGAACTCACTAGAATCTCATTTAAGCATGATGTCCTTCCTAAACTGAGCTGTCGCCTTAAAAAACGTAAAAAAACAGACTCCATCCACAGCAGATTTGCATTATCAGTAGCAACTCATTTTGTTGCCATGTTGGACATGGGGAATTATCCCTAATCACCCTGCTAGCATGTTGACCGTAGATGTCATTTGGAACCCTGGGATGGTTATGTTCTATCACCATCTCACAGTTGTTAAAAGCTTTCAGTGGACGTGCCGTTGGAGCAAAATTCAGGCAAACAGCTGCTATAATTGTTGCAAAAACACAATTATGTCTCAGAGAGTGATAGGGGATCAGAACATCGTAAGGAAAACAGATGCTAACAATTATTTTTTAAATAACTGCATATTTTCTTAATTTAAAAAAAAGGCTTTTTGTGTGTTTTTTTTTAGAGCTAATTTAAGGAGAAAGTCTCTCAATTAACATCTGTCAGTCATCATTTGTATTTGCAAAAAGAAAATGTTTGTCTTGATTAGCAGAGATGGAGACTTGTCATTTATAGAAAAAAAAGTAAAATCATTTTCCGCAGGTTACGCCCAAGTTAACAACATTTTCCTGGAACGTTCTAGGGGAGTAAGAAAATATCAATTCAGTGAAATACATCATTTGGCGATGCTTGTATGGATTAAAAATGCTGCCTAGATTATATTTAATTCATAATTTATAAGCAAACATGTAGTTCAGTGTCTTACTTTTGTGTTCCACCTAAACTCTAAACCATTAGTTGGCAGTAAATCACACCAAGCCTTTTTCAACAAACCTTTTCACAACTTTTTGCAACAAAACAGATCGCACAAGAACCATCTTGTGTTAGATATGAACTTTTGACCCTAATGGTTATTGCTGTAACATAGCGAAATGAAACAGATACAATTTACTTTTAACCAAGGATGAGCATCAAGCTGAAAGTTTGTCCCAAATTGGTACTACTGGATAAAAGCACAGATTTGGGTGCTTCTTGGCTCATGTAAGAATGACTGAGACCTTGCAGATGATACTTAATCTTCTGATTATTAAATCAAATATATTTTACGATTTATTCATATTTCTTAGTTTATTTATTTGTTACTCTTCTCGATTCCCCTCGACACAAATGGAGCATAACAATTGCCGTAATACTTAGATAAAGTTTGCTCTAGGTCAAAATCTTTAAAAAAAAAAGTCAAATATTGTCCCTGGTACTGTCTTGGACTATATTGGGATATATATCATACTGTAACACATGTATCACGATAAGTAAAGCAGTCATCTAAATAGTCACTTAAATTGGAGAGAAAAAAGCTAATACCAGATTCTCCCAAATATAAGTTACACCAGAGTGTAAGTTATGGTAGCCAAATAAATGCATAATAAAGGTAAAAAGAAGTTGCACCCCATCTTCAATGATGAAAGAAATACACCCCCACACACATATATATATATATATCCCAAGGAAAATGAGAAACAACTCATCTGTAATAATAATGCGGTTCTCAAATATAAAGTATAAAAATGCCCCCCCTGAAGCAAGGGAGAAAACTTAAAGCAACAAATGTCTACATAGACAAGCATCTAACCAAGAAAAACTCAGAAATCACACGAAAAGCTCAACTTCTGCAAAAAAAAAAGAAAAAAAAAAATGCAATCCACGTGGAGTAAGAAACGATATAACAAAAATCAGTGGACGACAAATGGACTGGTTAAACAATGCAAAAAAAAGAACAGTTTATACAAACAATTTTTGAAAGACAGAACTGTTGAAGTGGAACAGCGTTGCAAAAAATATAAAAATAAACTAACCAGTATTATTAGAACATGCAAAAAAGACTATTATACATAAATGTTAAAAAAAAAACAAATCAAAAACTTAAGGAATCTGGAAAAGTATTAAACAGTGTAATTAGAAAACACAAAGAGAAAACAAATTATCCAGCCAATTTAGTGAATAAAGTTTAACGAATATTTTGTAAAAATAGGACCAAAGTCAATTTTCAAAAATACTTGAAAAAGTATGCCTCACAAGGCTGGAAAACATAAGCTAATGTCAGATGATCAATATGGTTTCAGAAAAAACTTCCATGTCAATCACACAATTAACTGAAGAAATTATAAATGGCACAGATTATAAAAAATTTCACAGTCGGAGTGTTTATCGATTTGAAAAAGTCTTGCGACACCATCGATCATAACAGTAAAAAAGTTGAAGAGATATGCAATACGAGGACTGGCATTAAAGTGGTGAAACAGTTAAAAACAGGCAGCAGTTTGTACAACTGGATAATTTAAGCTTTGGAGTTCCTCAAGGATCAATTTTAGGTCCAAATCTTTTTATACTATATCCAAATGACATTCACATAATATCAAGCAAAATTAAATACATCTCATAAGCCGATGACACAAGTATAGTGTGCACATGGAAAAATCTTAAAGAAGTTATAAAAATTGTTAACACAGAATTAAGGAAACTAAAACAATAGTTTGATGTAAATAAACTCTCCCTTAATGTCAACAAAATAAAATACATGGTTTTTGGAAACTGTCATATTCCTACAGATTTAGAAATTAAAGTTGTTATAGACAATCACCTTATAGAAAAAGTAATGGAAATCAAGTTCCTTGGAGCACAAAATAAGCTGGAAGCCACAAATAAAACAAGTCAGAACCAAAATTGCCAAAAGCATGGCAGTGTTAGGAAAAACATGTCATACACTCAGTTATAAAGCACGCTTACTAATATACTCATCGATAATATTACCATATGTACAGTACAGTGTGGAAGTTTGGGGAAATATTTATAAAAAATTTACAATCTTTGCACATTTTGCAAAAAAAAAAAAAAAAGCTTTTTGAATAGTTCATGGTGAGGATTATGGGACACTTACAAATCCACTGTTTTTAAAGTTGGGTTTATAGAAACTATGGGAAGTAGTGAAAATTAAAACAGCACTCATTATGTTTAAAGCCAGAAACAACTTACTCTAGTAAAAATACAACAAATGTTCAAGGAGAGAGATGGAGGTTATGACTCAAGAAAACAGCTGAATTTCAAAAAACAATGTACTCGTTCAACAAAAAAGAAAATGTGCCTATCATTTTGTAGAGTGGATTTATGGAACGGGTTGGATGAAGGATTTAAACAAAGCAAAAGTTTATATTTATTTTAAAAAAACATACAAAGCCTGAAATGGTCATTATAAACATATGAGCAAATGTCACTGTGCATAATTCTCAAACAAAGGGTAATTTGAAGTGATTTTAAGAAAAAACTTTAAATAGAAACATGTAACTACCCACTACTTTTCAAACACATTTTTTGTTTTACTTCTATATTTGTATACATATTTTTTAGTCCTTAAATTTGTATTTTTTAATTCCTGTGGTTATTAACATTTTCTCTCTCTCTCTCGTGATATACAGTATACACACACATTTATAACACTTTTGACAGCAAATACCTCCAACTTTTAACTAAGATATACCTCAGTTTCTACTTTCTTCACTTTTTCACTCAAGTCTTTTACTCTGCTAAATTTGACTTTAAAAGCATTAAAAATGCAAATTTGTTTTCTGTGTCTGAGATTTCAACACATCTTCCCTCCTGTGACATTTTGAAGTTTGTTGCAGGTTAAACACTATATTTGTTAGAGAAAAGCTTCATACTGCCGAATCATTTTATTATTGCAGAGGCTGATATTGCACTATTGTGCATCCCTAATAAAACGTGCAGTAAAACTGCTTTTATGGGTACATTTTGTGCAAAAAGTTATTCAAGTAAATGTCAGTGTAACCTGATATCCAACTCTGCATCTGCAGCACAGTTCTATTAGTATTACCTGTCAGGTTGATTTTTAAGACATAATAATTTCATTATTGATCAGAAGTTGTGCTTTTCCATTTGTTTTGATCAAAGAGTCAAAAGGCAGCGTTTACTATCGCCACAGCCATATAAATTAAACCACACGTTTTATTTTTTATTGGTAAAATACTTAATAAAACTGACTTTAAAAAAGTGTTTATAAAGTTTTGCAAAGAGATTTTTTTTAAAAAGCAAATCAAACATTTTTCTGGATGAGGGATAATTACATGTTAAAATTTGTTTTGAATTTAGGAATTTACTATCTACAAATAGTAGAGTTTTCATATTTATAAACATTGTTCTAGGACAGGAGTGTGATATTTTAGGCTCCAGAACCTCATAATTATCCCTCCGTTGTAGCTCTTGGCATTGAAAAAAATTTTTTTTGTTTATTTATTTTAGTTAATTAAGTTTTTTCATAGATATTTAACATGAGCAAAAATAATATTTAAGAAATAATAATATAGAATAATATTTAAGAAAGTGATTTCTGAAATGTTCATCATGACCCCTGAACTCCCAATATTTCAAAGCTCCATTTGAACAGAGTATTTTGGTTGTATCAGCACCAAAAACATAAGAGAAAGACATGTTTTTGGCTGTTTACAGTATCTTATAACTCTTTTTGTTTGTGTTTGCAGATCAATACTGATGATTCTAGTTTTTACAGAAGGAAAACTGCAGGCTGGCCAAATAGTTCTGCTCGTCTCATTATAGGATTTTCTAAAATCATATGCAGAAGCAGCATTGCTCAGCACAGCAAAGATAGCCCAGCAAAAGCTCCGAGCTCCCTCGGGGCATCTGTGTGGATCTCAGCCTAAAGGTTTGCCTCTTTGTTTTGCAAACAGGGGGAGGGAGTGATAAGATGCTGCAGACACTCGGTCGTTCCAAGGTTCTGCTTGGCTCAGCATCGGGGTCTAGCAGCATTCTTTTTTCTTCTCTTGCTTCAGCTTTCTCGTCTCCAATTACTGCATCTATCAGAGCATGCAGTGCCTGCATTACACAATGGACTCCAAAATGTGACTAAATGAGCCTGGTCCCTTTTGATGGGTTACTTCTTGATTTGAGATCATAGCTAATGGCTTCTTAGCTTCTAAGAAGAACACTTTTATTGCTGTGATGCAACTTCATGAAACCGGATTTTATTATCCAATGTGTGAAACAAATCTATGGGCCCTGGACATGACATGAATAAAAAAAATGTTCCCTCTCACTAATAATTTTTTAGGAAAAGATTAGTATTATGTGGCCACAATCTAGTATTTTGTGTCCGTAAAATTACTTTTTTGAGGATGCAAATTAGTATTTTGTTCTCACAAGTTAATGTTTTTTAGGCAGAAATTAGAATTTTAGTATAATCAATTTATGCTAATTTGTGGATGCAAAATTCAGATTTGAACACAGAAAAACTATATATTAAACAAAACTACAGACCTGGACCTGATACTCATTGAATAAATTCAATTCAGTTCAATTTTTTTTATATAGCCCAAAATCACAAAGAAAATGTGCCTCATTGGGCTTCATGCAGGTAATTTTACAGATGCAGAAGTTAGTTGTGAAATATGAATAGATAAATAAATAAATAAATAAGTTGTTTACTCAAGCTAACAACTTCTGAAGAAAAAAATAGTGTTTTGTAATTTGTGGGCATGAATTAAAACCTTGTGTTCACAATTTGGTGTTTTTTGTCAAAATAATTTGGAGCCAACAAAATGCTAAACTGTGGCCAAAAAGTGCTTATTGCTGCGCAAAAAAATGCCAATTTGTGCACAAAAAAACATGAAATTATGGCCCAGCATTTCCATTTGTGCAAACACAAAATAAAAAATTGTGCGAACCAGATGCTAGTTTTTGCAACAAAAAAAAAAACTAAATTAAAATGATAAACTGTGCCCACAAACTACTCATTTTTGCATAGAAGTACCAATTTGTGTGCAAAACATACAAATTACCCACAAAATGCTAATTTATTCCCACATAATAAAACTATGTGCCCAAAAAAATTCTACTGTGCCCATAATACTAATTTGAGTGCACAAACTACAAATTTGTGCATGTAAAATCGCTGCAATAAAATGCTAACTTGTGCTTAGAAAATACCAATTAGTGCTTAGAAATACCAATTTGTGCACAAAAAATGCAATTCTTTGTCCACACAATACTAATTTCTACCCAGAAAATACAACTTTGTGTGCACAAAACTTCAATTTTTGCACACAAAATGTTAAATTGTGGATGGAAAATGCTAATATATGCGTAGAAATGCAAATATGTGTGCATAAAAGTGCAAATTTGTGCACAAAAAGCTAAATTGTGACAATGAAAGGTCATTTCATGGGTGCAAAATACTAAATTGTGCACAAAAATGCTAATTTGTGTGCAAAAAATGCTGCAAATTAGACTTTTGTGGCCACAAGATTCTATTCAGTCAAAATGCAAAATTGAGTGCTCAAAATACTAAATTCGTGGACACAAAAAGCTAATTTGTGCATGCAAAATGCTAAATTATGTGCACTAATTGTTCATTTAGATTTCCACCTAGACAATACTAAACGGTGTGAGCAAAATCCTAAATTATGGACAAAAAATATTAATTTGAGGGAACAATTTGTTTTTTTTGTTGTTTTTTTTTACTTTAAGTCTACAGGAAACTAATAAAACCCGTTTATGGATTGAAATTTCAGGTTGGAAGTCTATTTTAGATAACCTTCAGCTTTTTTCTCAACAGAAAAATATCACCTTCTCTTGCTTTAATTGAGTACTTTCGTCTGCAAAAGCCAAACTCCTCAGTCAGCCTGATTGCTTTTGCATTTCTGCAGTGTGCAAGTGTCTCAGATGGATGCACAATTCACAGCTGGCTACTTCATGGTTTAGAAGAAGAGATGTGTCGCCTAATGCACAGATTGCACTCTTTCCTGTGCTGCAGTGCGGGCAGGCGTCTTACCTTGTGAAACATAATGCGTCCTCTGCTTCTAGGCCCTCCAGCACTCTAGCTCAGATGATCAATTTGATCCAGCTCCATGTTGCTCAGCAGCAACTTAATCCCGTAATGCTGTGGTATTTGTTGCAATCGAAGAAAAACACATTACTCTTTTTGGATTTCTTGTTTTCCCTTTTTTGTGTGTTGAAACCCCCCATTTTGCCGTGCCTCAGTCACAGAGACTTTAATGTAGACGTCACATGAAGGAAAACTGTTCGACACAGCCGCAGACAGGCTCATATTAGGTGTTGTGCTGGAACATTGTAGGTGTTCCCTTTAGTGTCCCTCTGTCATTTTCAGAAACAGCAGGACACAAACAGAACGGGACATTACTTCCGCCACTTAAGCCCCAGCACGCCAAATCAAGGCGCCGTAATGACAGAGCAAAAACAAGACGCCCCCCTGCTGCTCCGCGGTGACTACAGAGAGTCAGAGGGTGGCATGTAGATTCAAGACAGCACCCTCCTGCGTGCCCTTTCACAGTAATTTGAAATATACCAGGATGTGTAGCCAAATCAGTTTCATTAATCAGGAAAAGCACATTACTGTGCACATGATGGGGCGAGGCAGCGAAGAAATGTCCTGTAAGTCGGAGACACACATCAACGACCTGATAGGACGACTCTGCCCAAGCAGTGGAGCAAAGCCTTTCTTTCATTAGAGACGTGACCCAGATCACCAGCCCATCCATCAGCCTGTGTTTATCCAGTCACCGGCTGAGTAAATGATTTCATGAAGCTGGATAAATGACAAGTGGAGGAGATGCAAAACGCTCTGATCGCCGTTTAACCCTAACAGATATCCTACCGCTTATGCCATGTTCTCACTGCAAATATCATCTTCGGAAAATCAATAAGGAATATTGCAGAGGCTGAAGAACGCAGTTATTGCCTCGAGAGTGAGGGATTTCATCAGACAGGTTTCTCCAGCCTTAATTCTTTGGATTTGTGTGTTGTGTATTTTAGATCATGAGGCGTTTTTGAACTAAGTTGTGTCCATTGAGGACAAAGCATGACATTCTAAAATCCGCCTCATTAAAGGGAGGATAATGGAAACAAATTTGCCAGGTGGTTATTACAGACTATTGGTTTTTTTTCTTCTTTTTTTTAGTTTGCCATTTACATTTTTTTTTCAGTTTGTTGTGTGGAAACTTTGCACTACTGATTTCTCCTTAAGAGATTAAAAGAGGGAAATTATTTTTTCATACTGATTTCAACTGGTTTTTATTAACTGTTTTTTAATTACTTTTTGATTTCCAATTACACTTTTAATAATTTTCTAAGAATTATATTGTTCAAGACCTAAATAATGCAGAGACAGAAGTGTGGCACGAGTGGGGAAAGGGATGGTGCGATGGGATCCAATTATCTGTAAGTGTGTGTTTTTGACACCCCATGTGGGCCTGCCAGACCCACAGACAAAAAGGGGCTTAAACGGACCACGTGGCAAGGCTACAGAGAAAATGGTCTTAAGGTCTTCTTCATCTTTAAATAATTGTAGTTATTTTAACCCCCGGATTGTGCTTCTCCTTTAACAAAAAAAAGAGCAAAGGGATTCTTGGATGGAAATCATATCTCAACATTACAAAAATATTCATTTTTGATACAATTCTCATTGATGTTTTTCAATAAGGACATTAAGAGCTATTTCAAAGTTTCATCTAAGAACTACGGTAGCTTTTTTGTGCACAGATATACATAAGCAGAAGTCACTAAACACACTAAAATAGCTTTTAAGGCACTCTATTTTTAAACAATATTAAGCAATTTTATTGAAAACCCAAATAAATCGTCAAACTTTTTTCAAGATCTCGGATAATTTCATTTCAGTTCATGAGGTAACATTTATTCATCCTTTTTAGGCCTTCAGTTTCTTGAGAAAACCAGAAGTCAAACTTTTGGTGCCAATAATAAGACTTTAACTTAATGCATTATATGTACAAGAAAGAGATATTGTTGGAGCTTTCAAACACAGCATCCAAATTTAAACAGAAATTATATCTCATTCCTGAAGTTTGACTAGAGTTTAATAATAGTTCTGGGCAGGATGGGCAAACTTTTAGACTTGTGGGCCAAAAAGGGCTCTAAAATTTGACAGAAGGGCCAGATCAGGACCAGATGCGTGGGGTATCTCAGTAATCGACCACATAAAGAAAAAACACTAAATCTGGATGAAAACATGTTTTGATTTCGATTAAAACTAATATAAAACATGGGGTTTTATTTCAAAACTGACTTTTGTTCTCGTTTGAGTGTCGATTGCACCAATGGTTTAATGTTTTTCAGGGAAAACTTTCAACTTAAAGAAATGATGCGTTCATGTGGTGTTGGAATGATCGGGAAAAAGGACTGTCCGATTTGAAACACACAAACATAAAAAGAAAAAAAGACATTTCTTTCAACACTAAAGAAATGCAGAATAACTCTCTGCACCTACACAAAGGTCAATACCTCAACTCAAACTAAGAACAATCATGGTGACAATCATTTGTTTGGCACTAGATTAGTCTTTTATTAGGTCTAAATGTCCACCGGGAACTTTGATCTGATTAAAAACAGGGTTTTTGACTCTGTTTCAAATAAACCAAACAATCCATTAAGTTAAATTGATGAATTGTTGGTCCAAAGGGAGAAAAAAAACAGCCCACAAGATGAAGCTAATTTAACAACAATGTCACTCCTGGTTTGTTCCTCCTACACCTTCAACTACACATGCAAAATTTCACTGGGATTTCATCAACTTTTTAACTTGTGTTCGCCCAGTAAAACAATTATGTTGAATGTTTGGAATGGCATCTGATCAAGCGACATTTTGCTACATTACTGGCTAAATGGCATCCCAACAGAGCGCATCTTTCAAAGAAAACGACAAGCTTTTAAGTGGTTTAGGAGCACCCCTGCTGTTGTCATGCTGAGCTGAAACGTGCATGGAAATTCTGCCATAAACCCTCGGATGGCGTGTGGGACTCTGGATGCAGCATTCGGTTGGATTTGTCTTCTTTGGGGCTTATAGCTTTCGTGATTTCCTGCAGTCGAAGGAGCAGCGGATGTCAACTCAGAAGAGAGGGACACGGTTCTGTGTCAGTCATTGGAAGCCCGATGCTACAATCCAGGCACTAGTCGCACATTTGTGAACGCCAAGTAGCATAAGGTGTTCACACTGGACTGTCGCTTTACCCCATACTAGCGTATATTCCTGCAGTTGGAACCACATGTGGCACTTTTACCCCTCCATTATTAAACAAAAAATTATTTCTAAATGTTTAAAAGTAACTTTAAATTGAGAAAGTTGTAAAGTGGAAAAAAGTAAACAAACTTGAACTTAATATAGGCACAACCAGAATTAAAGCAGACCTGGTTATTAAGCAAATTTTCAATTTTTGAAAAATTAGGGAATTTTAAGTGTGTTTAAAATATGTCAGGGGTCACTATAGCTAGGATTTCATTTTTGTTAGATTTACAATTCTGGCAGAGATGTACAAATAACAGTAAAATTAACTGTTTTTCTGTAAACACTGCTGACATTACACTTTTGCTGCATGGAGATGATCATATCTGATAGGGAGTCTTTTATTTTGAAAGGAACGTCAGTCAAAAGTTTAAAAAAAGGCTATTTTCCTTTAATATTTGGCCCAATCTGAATTCTTCCCTTCTCCTTTCCCCTTCATTTATCATTTGGAGCGGAGAGTTAAGAAAAAAAGTGTCTCATAATTTGGAGGTCACTTTTTTTCTATGACGTCCCAATAATCACCAATCTGCTAGCGATAGCACGGAGCTTCCATCACTTAAATATACATAACAACATTGGTTTTATAACTTTATAAACCTCATGCTACAACAGAAAGTCATCATTACATTTAAATGTAAACTTCTGTGGTTCAGAGCGCACCCACGTGAAGAAAAGTGCTTCTCAGCGCGACGCGGAACTCTGTATACTTCCGCTTGGAGGGTCAGATTTAAAAAAAAATAATATATTCTGGACACAACCTGCACTAAAATGCCCTAGTAGGGGCAGGGAGAAGGAGAAGAGAGAAGGGAAGAATTTGGACAGGGTGTTTTGTGTTTGAATTTATTGAAAACATAACTGCAAATCCGTGACTTATTTTTTAAAAGTGATGAAGAAAGACTTTGTGGGTTGTAGTCAGTGAGAAATCAATCTGAATGACTCTTTCAGAGTTGAAGGTCGCAGCCCTGACATAGACTTTTCATTGAAGTGGTTGCTTAAAAACGAATGCTTAAGCTAGAGTGAGTGTAGCATCATATTGTGGGGAAAAAACAGCATCTGGATAGTCAAGCTCTATTAGGCTACCAGCTTTGTTTTACAGCAGCTGCCTTGCAGCCTCATCGACAAATGGCAGAAAGGTGGCGTTTGTGAAGTGAATCCTAAAATCCTGAGGACCTCCAGTATAAATATTCGCTCCCTGATCCTTTGCTTTGCTCTCTTTGCAAACTCTTGCAGCCTGACTTGGAGTCAGAGGGAACGCATCGATTCTTGACCTTGTTGAAGGGCTGACTGCAGCCTCAGCTCGGTGTCCTTCCCGCTATACAGCTGCCAGGAGAAGATTAGCGGTCTGGCATTTAGGGTGTCCTGCTGGGCTCCTGTTGTTCTTGGCAACATTCCGGGTAATTCCTAGATACCCTGCGTACGGGCGATGAAGGACGAGGGATGATGATCTTTAATGATGTGCAAATATTTTCTGCAGAGCAAACCCGAAGGTTCAATTACTCAGCTTTCAATTGAACAGGTTCTGCTTCACTAGGACATTTTAACAGCTGCAGGAGAAAATGTTTACTTCGGAGAAAAAGACTAGGACGGGAAAGCTGAAGTGGCTCCATTATAAATTCTTTCCAGTGCTTTTTCGGCTCAGTCTTCAGACAGATTTATTTTTTTGCTCATAAAGATGCTGTCGCCGCACGGTTAAGTACGCAGGTGTTTGTAAAAGTATATTTTCGGGGTATGGATGCTGAAATAAACCACGGAGCGCCATAATTCTCCCAAACGCAGCAGGCTACTCAATATCCAAACACAAAGGGAGAGGCTGAGGTGGGTATTGATGTGCACGGCCTTTGGACCAAAGCCAGGACAATGAAATGGAATGAAAGGGAAGCAGTCATTCCCTTGTTAACTCAAGGTTGCTCTTTACAGAAGCTATATCTTTCTGCGTTGTCAATACGCCGCTTAATAAATGTCATTTGCGCAGCGATTGAAATAAAAACATCCAGATCACATCTGCCTGCCGACTTTTGAGGACTGCCAACGTTCTTCCCTTTGTTCCTCCAAGAAGGATACTGCTCATTCACCGCCTCTGAATTGGCAGGAGACAGTTGTTTGGCATGTAAACACAGCCAGAGAATTGGCCTTTGGTGTTTGGGGAGCCTTGCCAGCTCGCAGAAGCTGCAGCTGATCATCCGGTGTTAATAGGCGCTCATAATCCGCTGTGAATGTCTGGTGTTGTCCCTGGAGGTGAGCGACACTTCGTCTTTCAAGGGTTGACAGTTTAACTGCAATAAGTGCAAGAAACCAGCTCCATTTGTGCATGCCGGACTGTAGCAAAAGCTGTTTCTGCTATCGCTAACCGCTGGTTTTTCTCTTTTTTTTTCACTGCTGCTTGTCTTTGCCACAGGAAGTCGAGGTTAGTGTCTCCCTTGTGATTTTGCCTGTTTTTGTCACTGATGGTGTCACCTGTCTAATGAGCAGGAGTGTTAAGAACAAAAAACACATTACCCAGCTACTGCTGTACTTAGAAACAAAATAAAAAGAAATGATGAAACAGGATGAAATATGACTTTTAATTAAAAGTGTTTTTAAGCTGAAACTCCTAAAGCCATCGTAGAGAAACGAGGGTAAAAGCGCCTACGTCTTACTCTGAGCAGTATGTAAGCTGCCTGCGGCTGAACTTGTTCGGCTTGACTTGAGAGCTCAGTCTTCGTATCCCCTTGGCAGAAAAAAAAAAAAAATCTGAGCTTAGCTGATCAAACCTTATCCTAGGGCTGCTCACTGCCGAGCAGCAACTGCTTTTTAGTTGATTCTCTCTGTCCCGATACCGAGAGAAGTGGGTCAGAGCCTACACGGCAGCAGAGACTTTTCATTGTTCCGCTGCCACACCTCTAGCGATCCTCATAAACTCAGCGTTAGTGTGCAAATAGAGCAAAAGTGAGCTTTGTCGCTTCTTCTTTAACAGCAAAAGAAGAGCTCATATATGTAAAACAAACATAAATCAATGTCTCTCCATGGTTTCTTGCTGGTAGCTATTTCAGTTTTTGAGATTTGCACCAAACGTCACCTCATATTTGAGTGTATTAGTACTTAGATGTGGTACTAAAAAATGGCAGCAGCCATTTGTCTGCAGTGTTTTCAGCCGTCTGCGTGCGCGTGCACGAGGGAATATCGTTTCTGCCACAGTCCGGGGACTCTGAAGCCAAAGTCACCTCAAAAACAAATCCTTTACCGGGGAGCAGTGAGATGATTTTTTAGACTATCCTCTGGCTGATAGATGACTGTGACTTTCATTGTGAGGGTTCATTTAGGGGCTGCGAGTATAATTCAAAATAGAAAAACAAATAACGGATTTCACTAGAAGAGGAGAAAACATAAAACAGCTGCTAATCAAAACAAAAAAGGGTGGGAAAAAGGTTTTCTGTGATCCTCAACAGGAAAATTAAGTTGCCAAAACTGACTTTTTATTATTTTTCTCAATTTTCTATAAAACAAATGTTGCAGCTTACATCTTTAATTGTGCAAAGAAGCACAATTCAGATAAAAGTATGAAGCATCCATTACAAAGTTGATTCCATTTGAGGTTAAAGTCCAAATTTTTTAGCAAATTTAAAAAAATGTGTCGTTTTTATGAAAACAATTTCACCAGAGCAGCAGCTTAATAGAAATTCACCTCTGAGTTGTGGGCGGGGCCATTAGCATAGAGCAACCCACCACCTATTCCCGTCCCCAATAACTAAAAGCTGTTAACAGACGCTCCCACTATCTTACAGCCACTCACTTCCCCAAGCTAACATTAGCGGTGAAACAAAAAAAATGCCGAGCAGCAATGCAGCTGTCCAGCCGTACAGTTTTGAGCCAGATGCCATTTCAGATGAGGAAAAGACATATGACAGGGTGGAATGGATCAGGGAGATTGTGGCTCACCTGGAGTATTTTCTACGCCACAAATATGCTCTTTTTCATACAGAATTTTGAATTATTTTTGAATAAAGACATATATGTCCTCCCTTAAGAACAGGTTAAAAACACCAAAGCACAATTTTCATTGTAGTGGGACGTAAACAATATTGTTCAATAAATCTTTTCCTTTCATAGTCATTGTCAGCAGTAGCTGACTAATGCCCCGCTCACAACCGCTACCAAAATTTACTAAAAGAAATTAAAATGTTAAAAGATTTTAAAAATGTTAAGCCCAGATTCCAAACTAAGACACTAATTTATTTTTTAATGTGTCAAATAATACCAACATTGACATTAGAAATAAAATATAAGGCTCTACATTGCTGCTAACTCTTAATTTCTGAATGACTTGATTTTTAACAAAATCTGTTTCAAGCTTAAATCAACCTTGATCTAGTTTGGAAATGTTTTGGGTCTTTCCTGTTGTGGAATTAAATATACTAAAAAGCTTTCTTTAAATTTCACCTTTGTCTTTTTTAATTACATGTTAATTGCAATTTAAATGTTTCTGAAAGTTTTTGTTTTTTATCTAAATATCACATTAATGAAAAATCTCTTACTTTTCAGGATGACTACATCAAAAACACAGAGGAAAGCATGGGCATGGATGAAAGTAAGTCATGAAACATTTTATCCTTTTCCTCTGATTTAGGTGTGCCTGAGAGTGAGCTTTTAGATGAAAAGTAGTACAGTGTTACAACACTGTAAAACAAAAGCATTTCAAAGATTATTTAAAAAAGGAAAATTATTAAAAGATAAATGTATTTTACTTTCTGCTGTACAATAAATGACTGAAACAGAAATGTTGTTTTGTTGTTTGAGGTCCTTCAGCCTGAAGGACCTTAGACATTGTTGTCTTGGTGTCAGAGTTTATGAAGGGTGAGAACACAATTGTGAATCAGGGAAATGGGGTGAACCTTCACAAAGATCCATTAGTTTGAAAACCCTGCTCCTGTAATTGCCTTTGTTGCTGAGAGCTTAACCCAGAACTCCCGCTAGGAGTCATTTTCCTCCACAGGGGTCTGTTTCTATCTGAGGAAAAAAAAACATAATTTGCAAAGGAGGGATAGAGAATCATTGTAAAATATTTCAGGTAAAGATAGGCCTTTTTTAGTGTGTTTTTAGGTATAGGAAGCAGATCAGAAACCCAAAGATGGCTAAAACAATATGCGTTCGATATTTCACACAGACAAGAAGGAATTTCTGTCTGCAACAATAAACAGGTGGAAGTAGAAAATCCAGAGAGGAACCTTTCATAGAAAAATCACAAAAACATCTGAGCTTTTGTTTTCTTAATCAACAGCTTGACTTTGTGTAAGTGTGCTTTGCTCATAAACTTGATTTATAAAATGATCCATACACATTTTTCCTAATAAGTTTGTTTAACAAAGACTTAAACTGTTGGCTTCCATAAGCATCCAGATAGATTGTTTGCTGTAACCCGGTGCTGCCTGTTCCATCTCATGTCTAAGAGTTTTAGGAACAGCTGCTCCGTTTGGTCCGGTGATAATTTACCAGCTGTTTCTCTTTAGTTTTTGACCTGTGCAGCTTTCCAAAAAGCTTTGAAAATGATCCACTGCGCCGCAGGTGAAATATAGCCTTTTTACATCATGCCAACTCAGTAAAAAAATAATTCAAGCTCATTTAAATCTTAAAAAACAACAAAAATAATAAAAAAAAAAACCTTTCAAAATCAAATAAAAGGAGACAGAAAAATGTTTGGGATATAAAATATAAGTAACAGGAAATGCATCAGTTGGTGGCTCCATTGCTTTTCAAAAACTGGTCCAAATCAATAAAGGAGATTTGGCTTCTTCTTTAAATCCATATTTTCATTGCTGCTTGTTTTAGTGCAAATAACTGACTGCTGAAGTTCTTTTTAGCTTGTTATACCTGACTTTGTAATGTTCCAACCCAAACAGGAATGAATGCATTAATTAATTAGAAGATCTCCTAGATTTAAGTGCACCACAGACAGGTGAGCCTGAAAACAGAAGATAACCGAGTCCAGCTCCAAACAAACAAACAAGAAAAAAAAATCCAGTTCTTGTTATGCTGAAGCTTCTTAGTAACAAAGATGGAGAACCCACTGGAGAAGGAGTACGCTGGAGATATCATGGAACGAGGAGGAGGAGGCAAAGAAATGCAACATCCATAATCCAAAGGCAAAAAACTCAGAGGCAGAAAAAGCACATCGATACACCAAGGGGACAGACTTAATCTTAGCAGGGACAGAAAAAGGGTCATAAAACAGCAAAGCAAAAAACTATGGAAACTGTGAAACACTGGGGCACAACAAATTGGCAAAGAGTGAGAGAAACTTAGGCCCTGTCCACACGTAGCCGGGTATCTGCTAAAACGCATATATCTTTATCCGTTTCGGCCTATCGTCCACACATAACCGAAGATTTAAGTCACTGAAAACTGAGCTTTTGGAAAACTCCGGCTAAAGTGAAGATTTGGAAAACCCGTTTTCGCGTCTGCGTGTGGACATGCATAACCGGAGATCTACGTTTTTAAACGTCACTCTTTGCGACAATTAGTGCATACTCGTCATAGATGCGCCGCTGTTTACAGTGCTCAGCATGGACCCGAGGAGTGTGTTAATTATTACGCTGGTACAGATGCTTCATACTTGCTTTTTTTACAAACACAATTACTGCTTCTTGTCGAGGAACAAAGGAGAATAAGTGCTTTGCAGTCGGCTATTTTACAACAAATATCCCTTCCTCCTGCTCCTCAAAGGCATGCCACTCGTGAAAGACGTTGTCGGAGATTTTCACTGACTTTTAGGAAAACACTGCCAACTACTGTTCTGGCATGCTCATTACATCGCCCAACAGCACAAGTATGCGGGGACGTGTGGACGGAATTATTTTTAAAACAATCACGTGTGGACGCGACCGTTTTTATAAAACGGAGGTCGGCAGATGTGCGTTTGCAGAAATACCCGGCTACGTGTGGACATGGCCTTAGTCCTAAACACTGTGGCTCAGGAGTGGGATGAATTAGGCAAATCAGGTGGAGATTGGGAGAATGGAGAACATGCAAAGTAAAACTCACCGAAGATCATGACTGAGGCTTAGCTTTAAAGGTCAATTCACTTCCTCCTTTGCAGTTCACCATAATACCTCTAGATGGCCAATCACAGAATCAAGTCAATCCCCATTGACTTCAATGTAGAGTGAAGGTTTACAAATAGAAAAAACATGATTAAAATTGACTTTTTAAAACAGTTTTTTTTTTACTCAAGATTAATTAACCATGTCAACTGTACCATCAAAAAACCAGTGTCTGTTGATTCTCACAATATTAGCGAATGTAGACCAGCCGGATCGGTCGAGGCCCGGGTTAACAACGACCGCCATCGGTGCTGTTCACCGACAGGGTGCCGATGGAAATTGGACTACTGTTGGTCGAAGGAGAGGAGGAAGGCAGGTTCGAAGGAAGAGAGAGAAGAGGAAAGTCACTAGTGTTGAACTGAGAGTTGGAACTTTGAATGTTGAAACTATGACAGGAAAAGGTAGAGAGTTAGTTGACATGGTGCAGAGAAGAAAGGTAGATATACTGTGTGTCCAGGAGACCAGGTGGAAAGGTAGCAAGGCTTGAAGTTTAGGAGCAGGGTTCAAGTTGTTCTATCATGGTGGAGATGGGAAGAGAAATGGAGTAGGAGTTATCTTAAAGGAGGAGTTTGTCAGGAGTGTTGTGGAGGTAAAAAGAGAGTCAGATAGAGTTATGAGTCTGAAGATAGAAATAGAGGGTGTGATGTTTAATGTTGTTAGTGGGTATGCCCCACAAGTAGGATGTGAGCTGGAAGAGAAGGAGAAGTTCTGGTTGGAAGTAGTGATGATGAGAATCCCTGGAAATGAGAGTTGTTATTGGTGCAAATTTCAATGGACATGTTGATGCAGAAAACCGAGGTGATGAGGAGGTGATGGGCATGTTTGGTATCCAGGAGAGGAATGTCGAAGGACAGATGGTGGTTGATTTTTCAAAAAAGATGGAAATGGCTTTAGTGAATACATTCTTTGAGAAGAGACAGGAACATAGGGTGACCTATAAGAGGGGAGGGAGAAGAACACAGATAGACTACATCTTGTGTAGATAGTGTAATCTGAAGGAGATCAGTGACTGTTAAGTGGTGGTTGGTGAGAGTGTTTCCAGACAGCACAGGATGGTGGTGTGTAGGATGACTCTGGTGATGAAGAAGATGAAGAAAGAGAGGGCAAAGGCAGAGAAGAGGACAGACTGGTGGAAGCTGAAAAAAAAAGATTGTTGCATGACTTTCAAGAAACAGTTGAAACAGGCTCTGGGGGGTCAGGAGGAACTCCCAGATGATTGGATCACTACAGCTACTGTGATCAGGGAGACAGGTAGGAGTGTACTTGGTGTGTCATCAGGAAAGAAAGTTGATAAGGAGACTTGGTGGTGGAATGAGGAGGTGCAGGAGTGTATACAGAGTAAGAGGCTAGCTAAGAAGAAGTGGGACACTGAGAGGACTGAGGGGAGTAGACAGGAGTACAGGAAGATGCAGCATAAGGTGAAAATAGAGATGTCAAAGGCCAAACAAGGGGCTTATGATGACTTGTATGCTAGGTTGGGTTGTAAAGAGGGAGAGAATGACCTGTACAGATTAGCAAGACAGAGAGACCGAGATGGGAAGGACATGCAGAAGGTTAGGGTAATCAAGGATAAGGCTGGTAATGTGTTGACAGGTGTCAGTGGTGTAATGGAAAGATGAAAAGAATACTTTGAAGAGTTGATGAATGAAGAGAATGAGAGAGAACAAAGAATAGAAGAGGTGATTGTTGTGGAGCAGGAAGTCACAAAGATTAGTTAAGGTGAAGTGAGAGGGGCTTTGAAGAGGATGAAGAGTGGAAAGGCTCTTGGTCCTGATGATATACCTGTGGAGGTATGGAAGTGTCTAGGAGAGATGGCAGTAGAATTCTTGACCAGGTTGTTCAACAGGGTCTTAGGTGGTGAGAAGATGCCTGAGGAATGGAGGAGAAGTGTGATGGTGCTGATTTTTAAGAATAAGGGAGATGTGTAGAAAAAAGCAAACAACACTGCAATGAATATAAATATAAACAACACAATAAAAACACTGCCATTGCATGCAAATATGTGGTTCTTTAATGGTGGTGCGCTGCTTACATAGCCAATGTTGCCAGATTAAGCCATATTCTCCACAAATTGGGCAGGTTTTTACTCAAACTGAGCTGTTCTTTTGCCTAATCTGGCAACACTGCAGACAGACAGATGCTGCACTTGCATGAACTCGGTAAGTAAATTTCAAGCTGTTAAATTTCAAGCTATCAATTAAAAAACTGCAATGAAAGCATCAAAAGTATCAATCTAATCTTGCTGTATTGATACTTCACCTTGGTATCGATACTATTGATATTACGATCAATACGCCTATCCCTATTTTGTAATACACAAACCATAAATCAAGCTAAAACAAAACCATAACCTATAAAATTAGATTTCAACCAAATTGTTGCATCCCTAGAGGAAATTACAGCTACGACCTAAAGAAATGGTCTAAAAATGTGGGTATGAAAACATTTTTTATTTACTTATGTATTGTTTGTCATCAACTTAGAACAAATATTATTTAAAAATAATTGTATTACATAAGAATAATGTTACTATTTAAACGTACATTTTTGTGCTGTTATGACTTTGATTGTTCTCATGGTGATTTTGACAAAGGAATTGTGCTTTTGCTGCAGCTTTTAGCAAACTCTTTGAAACATGTGGTTAATAAAATGCAGTATGATTCATTTATTCCCCAGATCAATCTATATCTGTGCTGTTCAAACATATTGTAGCCAATTAGAAGGGTCTTGTGAAAGTGTCTTGGCTTCACAGTGGGAGCGCTGAAGGTTGAGTGTTACCGCACATTCGTGCTCCTTTAAAGCAGAACCCAAGAACAGAAGTGATCTGTGCTCACAGCTGCAGGAATCACTAATGAAATCTCCTTAAAAATGCCTGGCTTGCCGCAGTGTGGGCGACGTTCCTTCATTTGAGCTGCATTGATTTCATCCCCAACACAAATCCCTCTGGGGCTAATTGTGCAGACTCGATCAAGAGTCTTCTTGATCGGAAATTTGACGAGACAGCAGAGAGTGCAAATAAACTGAGCTTTTAGTTAGAACAAAAGAGGCAACAGCAGACTACAAACGCTTCATGTGAGTTTTAAAATGAGATGATTAAGAGGCATCAGCTCGTTTCTGCAAACCCCTCTTGACTTATGGCTCAACTCAGAGCAGACGGCAGCCCACCTCTGCTTTTATGGACCCATTCAAATCATATTAATCATTTAGATGCCTTCTCTACTTTGGTTTAATTTCTTTAATCTGATTTTTAAGACAGCGATTAAACTTTAATGGGTTTAGCCTTCAGATAGATAACAAAAAGGTTTTTCCCTACTTTAATATTTTTGATGTTTCATACAAAGTCATTTCATGAAATAGATTGAAAAATTAACAGTTTTTAACATTTTAATTAATAAAATTGCAAAAATGTACAAAAACTCTTTTCTTGCTTATTATTTTAGAAGCGCCATACATTTTCAATACAGCATTGGTTGATTTTATTGTCATAAAATAACATTTTGAGTTTAAAAAAAAACAACAAAAAAAACCCAACCGGTATTTTGCAGAATTTTACACCCACTTCATCTTAAAAAGCACATAAATGTATTAAACTCTGACTCTATATAAGAACCATGTTTCCATGGTAATGAGGAGCACAGAAAATTAAAATTGTTTGACTGGAGAAAACAAACAAGAATATCTGCAGGGTCAAGTTAAACTTCTCTTTTATTAAGTTTGGTTAGATTAAGCAGATGATGATTGTAACAGTTTTTAATCTCTTATTGACATTTTATGTTCTCTAATTTCTTCAAAAAGCTTTTTATTGTCAAGCTGCTAAAAGCACACCAGATTGTGAAAACCTGGAACACTTCAGGCAACTTAGAAATTACCTTTGTCTTCTTCATTTTATGACAACTTTAAAGCAAAAATCCACTTGTGGGTGCACATGAGTAGGAGCATCAGTGCGGCTGTCTACACTGGAGATTTTCCTTGCAGCGTGGTTAAAATATCCTCAGGCAAGACGCTGAGCTTTTACTGCTTTTTATTAGTTTGTAAAGAGGATGAAAACAGCTCGTCAAATTTAAAGAGTGGTGCATTGAAAGAGAAAAAGATGATATAATGGGGGGAAAATACGGTCAAAAAGATTGACAAAGGGACATTTCTATAAGTTAAAGTCCAAATAATTGTGACACACCTCAAAAGAAATTCATTTTCTTTCTCGCCCTGGTAGAACGATAGGCTGTTGTGTCTGTTTTCAACATTCTGTGGCCTTATTTTCATGATGGAGGACATATATAAAGAAAAACGAGCGTGAAATTACATTTCTGTGTGTTTCTTTGTTCAAATAATTGTGAATCAGGAGAAGACAAAAAAAAAAAGAAGATGTTTAAGAAAGATCATATTTGTGACGTAGAAAATACACTCGGTGGGTTTAAAGCGTCGGTCCATTTAGATTCATCCACTTGTAGACGACTAGATCCATGTACATCTTTGTTTTCATCGTCTAAAAACTGTTTGTCTCGATAGCTCCAATACTTCTCACTGTTTTTGCTGCACTGGTATTGTTAGGTTGGGGTTGTGAGAGACTGTAAGCTTCCAGGAGAGCTCATAAAAAGATGGTTGATGGGAAGTGGAGGCAGGGTTGCTCCACACCAACCAAGAGGTGAAATTCTAAGAAAATCTTGCAGAAACTGTGTCCTAGACAACAATGAAGGTTTTTTGATTTAATGCTAAAAACAGCATAATCACAATTAAAAAAAACTCTGCAAATACTTTTAAAAATTGATCAAAGGTTGATCAGAGTAAGAGGTTAAGACGTAAATTTAAAAAAATGTTTGCATGGGTGATGCTTTCTGAATTTCCTCTGTGTATAGAAGCTGCTAAACAGCCCATGGTTCCAACTAGAATAAATGTACAGGTCAATCGCAAATCAAAAAACAAAATGATTTCCCTAGAACCATTTTAATATAAAAAGTTTGTCAAACATGATAAAGGTTCCATTTAGTTTTCTTAATCTTTTATTTTTCAAATTGTTCATTAACCTAATCCTCGCCAGTATTTCTGGTGAAACAATTAAAAAAAAAAGTTGAATAAGTAATTAATGAAGAGTAGGATACAGAACTTTCATCGTTGTCTTGAAAGAACCATGAGGAATTCTAAAAGCAGGAAACTATGGACTGGTGGACAGGAACCTTAGATAATTCACTGTCCCGCTGCTAATTATAATTAGCACAAAACTTTTTTATTATACTACATTTTTTCATTTGCGCCTGACTCACACAAATTTAAATAAAGAAATGCACAGAAATGCAACTTTAATTTTCTTTATTCAAGTCCATCAACAGAAAAATGCCACAAGAACATGATAACATGATTAATGTATTTCATTAGAGTGGGTCTTAAATAAATCAACAAATTTTCACCCCCCAAAAAAATACTCTTTGACCTGAACAGGTCAAAATCTGCTCCATGAAGGTATAAACCAGTGACAGAACTCACCGGAATCGTAAATACTGAGGAGACTAATTATCTGAAACAGGAGCAGCTGTGCTGATTACTAATTGAAACCTGGTGTGAACGGGAAGGTGAAGAACAGGAGCAATGCAGCAAACCCTAATATGCAATCCATCCTAAATAACTCCAAGAACCAATGAAAATCTAACTGACTGTACTCATCCTCACAGTGAAATCATGTTTAAGCAGGGAGTAAAAAGGTTTACAGGTCACAAATTAATATATATAAAATAATATATGTTAATCTGTCTTTTTTGTGGCTTTTCTGAGCACAAACACTTAATCTTCGGAGTATTTAAAATTCGCAAGGCGGTTAAACTGTAATTCAATTAAGGCACACAGAAGACGCAGATCCTTTCCTGTTTTAGTTGACGTTAAAAATAATGTGTCCAATTCCCTGTATTTATTTCGTTTTTCAATATTTTATACCAATGTCTGCAAGTTTTACTCTCCTAGTGTCACTTGTGATCTCACTGCTGTAGAATGTGACAACACAATTTCATCAGCTTGCAGCCTCAAAAGGCTTACATTGCTGTTCAACAGTGAGTTATATCCTGCAGGATTAACTCATAAGAGCCTCATAAAGTTTCATCAAAGTACTTTGAGATGCATTGGCTCTGTACTCAAAGATACACCACTGTTTTTTGCATTCAAGGGTCTGCAGATTTTAAAATGTTTTATATTTTTTCAAAACTTCATTTTTGAGAAATTTGCAAAAACTTTTATTTTATTGTTATATTGTAACAGAAGAAGAACTGTAAAAAAGGAGGACAATTAGATATTTTTCCACAAAAAAATAAAGGATCCATCTACACCAGGAGTCAGAAAATGCAACATTATGGAAGGAAGATACCGGGACTCAAACTCCAGTGCAAAAACCTGTCTCCTTGAAAGTTCCCATCCCTTCCTGAAGTTATCAGCCTGCAGGATTTGCAATGATCGTGTCATCGGCCACCGCCTAGTGTCGACTCCAAAGCAGCTGCTTGGCGCTGACTCAGGATTTCACGGCTTACATTTCTGCCGCCGCCTGCCACTCACTCTTAAATTTATCTGGAGCCTTGGAGTTTTCTGAGGCCTCTCCAGCGAGCCGGCAAATGGACTGGCGAGGTGCAACATCCTCTCTTCGATTGAACGCATTGACCGTTGGCTATAGAGGGTGGAGGACAGAGAGCTATTTCCATCTCAGTTCGTCAGTGAGAAAGAGCCCGATATTGAACCGCTCAGCTCTGAAGATGAGGGGGGTTGAAAGATGCAGTTGAAGGAGAGGAACGCAGGAGACAAAGATGGAGAGTGTCTCTGCGTGCGAAAGAAGCGGCGTGCTGGGGGAAAGAGTGAGAAGTTGACATGAAGGAAGTGAGATGTGCCAAGAGAAAAGGAGATGCTCAGTCAGTGCTGTCAGGTTCTCTTGCAGTCAGAGACAGCCGTTGAAGGCTGCAGGCAGCGCTGCAGATGATGGGCTGCCTCACTCATGACAGCTGTGTGTCAACGTTTTTTTTATGCATTGCAGACAACAAAATCAATTTATCCCTTCTTGCACCCCTTCCAAGGTTATTCTTTTCACTGTGAAGCTTATGAGACCTTCCCATCTACTTGCTTAGAAGATTATTGTCTTGCATTGTGGTCATCATCACAAAGAATGCCAAAAAAATTGCAGATTTTCTGTTTCTGTGTTCCATCTGTAGAGCGTATGTTCCTTCTCAAAGCTATAATAGAAATTTTAGGCTGAAATATGTCCCAGTCAGACTGACAAATCTGCGTTTCTGTTTTGCCATCTTGCGTTCGCAGGTGCCGACACCACCAAAGACCCGTGCCAGAACGTAAAATGCAGCCAGCACAAGGTGTGCGTCGCCCAGGGCTACCAGAGGGCCATGTGTGTCAGTCGGAAAAAACTGGAGCACAGGTCGGAGAGGCTTTGTTCCCACAATCGGAGTGTCTTAGATTTGTAGAGGAGGATTTCAGATTGGACAGGACAGGAGTTTTTTTTTTTTTTTTTGTAATAATGTGAATAGAAAAATGTGTCAAGGGCAAAAACACAGCTTCATGAATAAGCATAGCTTCAGGTGAATCCTTGCAAAGCACTAAATTAGGGCAGTTTAAAACATTTGAAAAAGTGAGCAAATTACTGGGATACTGACAAACTTTGGAAACATCAGAAACTTCAACATGTACACAATTTTGAATGAAAACAAGTTTGTTGTTTAACTTTATTTTGTTATGAGATAAAAACTTCTGAAGGCAGCAAACTGAGGCAAACATCATGCAGCAATAGAAAGAATATTTATTGCTATTGGCAAACAATAATCCATCAAATTTATGAGGCTTTTTATGGTGCTATGGAAAAAAAATTGAGGGATGTATAGAAATACATCTTGTTTGACAGTGTCACGCTTAAAGTGTCTGAGGAATGAGTTGAAGATGGATTAGAGATGCTTTTACTTTTGTTTTATTTTGAACATATTTTATATCTGTGCTGCAATATGGAAAACCAAAAATGTAATTACATTACATTTATTGCCTCACAAAACTACCATTTTATGTCTTTAAGTTAATTAAGTTAATTCAGTCCGCGTTACGGATGTCGCCATGTTGGAGCCGGACAACAGTGATTGGTCCGAGTCAGTCTGGGTCAATGTTTCTGTGGCAACTACTGTCATGGATCAAGAGTAAGAGGTTCGAAGTCAAACCCCCTTCCACTGTAAAATGTTTGAGGTGGAGGCCAATAGATATCACATGCTTTTATTGAGGCATCTGATTGGCCTCTCAAATAACTTGCACTACAGAAAAAATGATATGAAAAAAAGATCAGGATTAGCAAGAAGATGTAAATAAAGTGATATCAAAGCAAGAGTGTCATTCAGACACACATTATAACTGAGTAATAGCTGTTTATTTCTCAATAGAAGTCTATAGGATTTTGGCTTCTTGGAGCCAGCAGGTACTTACTTTTTGGAATACAAGGAGGGAGGGGCCACTCAGTCCAGTTCTCTATATACAGTTAATGTTTGGATCAGAGGCAGATAAAAACCAGCAGTTTGCAAAAGTCCAGGTATGTGACGCAGCAACTGTGATGGGTGGGTAAAAGTTTCCCTTCCTCTGCTACAATTTTGAAGCAACCACTTGCAGACAAATAGATCCATTAATGTCTTCAATCACCTCTTCTGAGCTGCAATCTGGCAATCTGGCTCAAAATTGTACAGCTGGATAGCTCTGGTATTACCTGTTGATTTTTTTGTTTAATTTGGTTTGTTTGTCAATTTTTTTTATTTTATTTTGTTTCATTTTTTTTAATTACCTTGGTTTGTGAGGTGCTGTAAGATAGTGTAAACAAAGAGCTTATGGGAAATTAGGGGAGCTAACTTCCCGCCAAAAGTTCCGTCATAAACCAGAGGCAACTTTCTATTGTGCTCCTGTTGTTCTGCAGAAAATATGTCTTTAAAAAAACGACACAGGATTTTTGATTTTGTCTAAAAACAGCATAGTCATAATAAAAGACCACTGGGAACGGTTTTATAATAGATGTAAATATCGTTGGAGTGGGACCCACTCTGATTCTGACACGTTCTCACGATTGTGCTGTTTTACGCCAAATCAAAAAAATCTGAGTCGTTTTTAAAAACATATTTTCTGCAGATTAGCAGTTATTATTAAAAATTCACTTCTGCGTGATTGTTGGTGTAGAACAACCCCGGCCCCACATCCCTTCTATCTGTGTACATGCTCTCCTGGCAGGTTAAAGATACCCTTGACCTAACATTATTGGTGCAACAAAAGCTTTTTAAACTTAATTTTCTGCATAAATGCTACAAGAAGATGTTAAACACATCAACCACAATTTTCATCGGAGTGGGTCTAAGCTTTCCAATGAATTCTTCTACAAACATTGTATAAAAATGCTGAACATGTTCAAAATAAATAATTTTCTTTGGTTAAAAGACAACACAAGAAAAACATGTAAACTCTAATATTTTGGTGAATTTAAGCTACAACAAACACTGGAGTCTTATTCTTCTCTTCAAATAATAATCTTTACTTTTCTTTTGCGTTTCATAATGAAAAGCATTTATCTACTGCTGTACTCATTTATTCCACTTTGACAGAAAAGCAAATGAGCACGGTTGCAGTCTGAAAAGAATTAATGGAGTGAATTATTACTACCTGCAAAGTCTATCTGCGGCGACAGGCGTTTATCTTTCTCGATAAAGTGCCTCATTTACAGAGTCGCTCCGAAAAAATGAGAGAAATCACGTCCAGTGGCGGGGTAATAAGCAGTAAAGCAGCCACGCTAAGCCACCTTTGAATCATTAAATGGCAGAGCCAGAGCACAAAGCCAATCAGAATTTGCAAAAAAAAAATATCCCAAAGGTAAACTTCATTAGCATCAAAATATGGAAGTATTAGGATTCTCTGGAAGTTGTGCTTAAAAAAAGCAGTTTTCAGCGCAGTCCAGGAGCTTGTAAACTTTGTGTTTGACCCCTGAAAGCTGAATTTTAACAGTCTGCCAAAATTACAGAAATGTATTCTTCCTTAAATCTCATTTTGTTTTCATAAACCTTAGATTTCAGAAGCTTGTGACTTGAAATATTGCTTTTCAGTGTACTAAACAACAATTGGGTTTTGTGTCTGTGCCCACATTGTATTCTGAATGCTATAACATAAACATGCAGAAGACAGGAAGAGTCTTTAAGGCAACAGGGTTTTTAGTTAATACCTTTTTTTGGCATATAGGGACCTGTCGGATCTATTTTTATGTTTAATGCCCCAGAACTCCTGGGAGATGCATGCAGGACCACATATTAATGAAGTATATTTGCTGAAGTTTCAGGCTCAGCTGTGAAATTACAGAGCAGCGTGAATTCATTTTGGTCATCCAATCCCCCAGCTGCTGGAAAGCGATGGAGATGCAGAAAGATTGGGAGCAATTAGTGGATTTGCAAGCCCATACACTGCAGCTAAATTCCTATATGCCCCCAAATTATTTTAATAGCAAAAAAATAAGCCCCTTCTATAGGTAGCCATGTTTAAGTCCCACATCAGTGCTTACATTTACATTATTAGAAACATTTTTGGAAGGAAAAAAGTCATTTACCGTTTAGCAGTTTTATCCAACATGAAATATTTTGGAGAGCTTTGTTTCCTTGTTACGGAGCAGCGACCTAACGGGACATCAAGTTAAAAGAAAACACTGGTTTCTTGAGCGCACCAGATAATGACTGGAGTTTATCAGATTTTATCTCATGTTCACCAGTTACTTTATTGTGTTTACCAGCTTCTTTCTTATGCTCTCCAGTTACTATCTTTTGTTTACCAGTTTTTATACTATTCTCACCATTTCCTATCTCATGCTTACCAGTTACTATATTATGCTCACAGTTAGGAGCTCTATGCCTTATTTTTGTTCATAGACACTTTTTTTCCTGTGCAGAATGAAACAATCAGAGCAGCTGGAGCGGCATGAAAGCAGCTGCAGGCCTTGCGCTGAGGCTGCCTCCTCCCCTGTCTGTGGCTCTGATGGGCACAACTATGCTTCACAGGTGACAAAAAAAAGTTTTTTCATCTACTTTTGTCAGGTTACTGATGTGTTTCACCTAAAAAAAAATCACAGACTGGGCAAGTCATTTCAAATAATAAATGCGGGCCAATCAAGTGCAGTTTCCTGCTGCGTTGACACGGACGCAGGCGCAGCGGGGCGGCGCAGTTCATCACCGCTCACTGGAGGACAAGTGCCACTGCTTGGAGCAGCGCTATGATTAATGACGAATGTTGTTTCCAGCTGCATCACTGTTGACCAATCCACATTCAGGGTTCTTATTGATTTATATACGGTTTTTAATTTTGACCTTGCATGAGGAGACAGTGGGAAATGACAGCTCAGTCTGGCCGCCTTTCTCTAAGTGCACTGTTTCATCTGAATGGGTAATCCTTCTCCTGCGGTCACCCTCATAAATACTTTAGCTGCCTTGCTTGTCCTTTCTTACAGTGCAAGTTGGAGCAGCAAGCTTGCCTCACGGGCAAAGACCTGAGCATCATGTGCACCGGATTCTGCCCCTGCGTGACGTCCTCTGTTTCAAATTCTGACACAAAACGAGGCAAGTTTGGGTTTGGGGACTCGACCCGATCTATTATCATCATAACTTTAATAAGTCCATCTTCAAAAAAAAAATGCCGGAGGACACGATCCTGGTTTAGAACTAATCCAGTCTATGCCTGTTGGGATCAATGCTAACCTTTTGCAGAGATTATTGTTGGCTAAATGTCGCTATGTGTTTAACTGCTCTTTCAATTGTGTAGTAATTAATTATTTAAAGTGTACACCATCTATCAATGTAGCAAAACACTATTGATTGTTTGCGCTCTTGGGAATATGAAAATGTCAATTGATCAAACAGACAAAATGTTTCTCGTTTTTCATCTGGAGTTTGAAAACTGTGCTGGAAACAGATTAAAGTTCTTTTTCTTATTTATTTACAGCAGTTTTTTTGCCATGAAGTCCCACTCTGCTCATCCTTTGAGCCATTTCAAAAGTGTTTCCAGTAGTCTTTTATTACGATCATTCTGTTTTTTAGCCAAAATCAGAAAATCGGTGTGGTTTTCTAGAACATAGTTTCTGCAGGGCGGCAGCAGTTCGTTAAAAATGATGGCACATGGCAAACCCGGTCTCCATTTATAAGAGTTCTCTGTTTATGCAGAAAAAAAAAAAACGCCATTTGGAATTTCCACCAAAAAAAAGAACAAGTTCAAAACACCAAAAGCAAGATTTTCTTCTAAGCGATCTAATGTTTTCTTTATATACCTAATTTAGTCAAGATGTATTCATGCATAGTAGGTGTGTTTCTCATCTGTGAGAGCAGTGTAATACTGTCATGTAGGTGTTAAGTGTCCTGTTGCCGAATTTTGCCTGTTCTTGCAGAGAGTTGCACCGGCCAGGACCTGGCAGACCTGGGTGACCGCCTAAGAGACTGGTTCCAGCTCCTTCATGGAAATGCAAAGCAGAATAAGTCTGGAAAACCCGGAACTGGCACTGCTTCTGGTGGGGAAAGACAAGTTTCTGCACTTCTTGACCTGACAACCATCTGTTCATATCAGCTGCTTAAATAACAAATACAGGACATAGATAATAATCGTGTGACTTTTACTGATGTAGTGCTGGAAAGGAGCCTCATCGCCAGCTGCAAGGACTCCATTGGCTGGATGTTTTCAAAGCTGGACACCAACAGTGACCTGTACCTGGACCAAGCCGAGCTGGCTGCTATTAACCTGGAAAAATATGAAGTCTGCATCCGACCTTTCTTCAACTCGTGTGACAGCTACAAGGACGGAAAGGTCTCCACAGCCGAGTGGTGCCTCTGCTTCTGGAGAGAAAGTGAGTGAAGGGATTTCCACTGAAAGTGCAGCGTCTATTTTGAGTCGGAAGTCTTAATGGATGAGATAAAAGCACGATTACATCAGAAGGAAATGCAAGGAGGATGCACTGGCATTAACCTCCTCCACTTGCTTCTCCAAGAGCAGAACAAAATGATTTTATATTCAGCAAATAAGGACTTTTTTATATAAAAAGCCAAAAAAAATGTTGAGATTTAAACAAAATGTGACTACATAATGGACCCAAATGAATTAAATGTAACTTATTCATAGTTTTTAAAGCATATGTAGCATCTGTCTGTGTGTCTACTATAAAACAACACTTTAAAAGCCAAAAAATAGTTTATTTTTTCTCCTCCAAAAACAGAATTTTATGTACCTGATAGTAAAGATTATATCACATCAAGATGTTGCAGGTTTGTATAGTTAAGGTCTTGTAATTGCAAAAAGCTGCAAAAAAAAGCAGATATTATCTCCATAGCTCCTACATATTTTCCTCCTACAATGCAGGCTTTGACTAAACTCATTTTATGTCCTTGACTTGAATGTAGGACGGGTTTGCAAATCAATTTCTGTCGACTAATTCTCCGGGGAGGAAGCCATGAATTGATTTGTGCAGCTGTCACAACAGCTTTCTCCGGGTGTTTTTGCGGCTCCTGAGCACCGCTGGAAGATCTTTTCTCCCTCTGCTACTATTTGGCTTTTATAAGTTTTATAGCTCAATATTTAAAACGAAAAATTCAAATTATGTAACAAAAATTGAAAATAAAAGGCAATAAATGGATAAATAGAGAAATACCTTACATCTTCGTTTGCTGTTATTGTCATTGAGCGTTTCCATGGTTACACCTTCATAAGTGCTGCATCGGCACCATTTGACCTTTACCAAATAAATACAGGATGAGTTTGTAGGTAACCCCATTTGCACACCAATCACTGCATTGATCCAGCATTAACCTGCAAACAATAGATCAAAGTGACCGGTTTATCAATGTTTTGTCGAATGAGGTAGAAGTAAATGAAATAGCTTATTTCTGCTAATTATGTTTATGTCTTAAGAAAAGTCTATGAAGATCCACAATTGATTTTAGAGGATATATTACCTTAATAAAAAGTGTATTTTTATTTCATTCTGAGTTCCAAAGCTTCCTTTCATATCCTTCCTCCATATGTCCCTTCATCTCAGCTCTCAATCAATCACACACCATGGCAATGAAACAGAAGACTTTTTAAACAGATCGATACAAGCAAAAAGTGTAATTATGAAGAGAATTGATTGAGATAAAGTTTGAGAGGAGCACTTTTGGACGTCATCACTTCTTTCTTTCTTTCTTTTTTTTTTGCTCTGATTCACGCAGAGCCGCCGTGCCTCGCCGAGCTGGAGAGGATCCAAGTGCAGGAGGCTGCCAAGAAGAAGCCCGGTGAATACTCTTTTCAGATCGCTTGACGTTTGCAATGCATTTTTGAATGCTACACCTAACATTCAAAACCCCTTTTAGAGCCGAACTCATCTCTTTCTCGTCTCATATCCTTTACAAAGCCGTCTCAGGCTGGATATACTGGTGTGTTCCCCTTCTATTCCCTCTCCAGGTCGAAATTTTACATCAAAGTGCCTGAAAGTTCAGAGAAGAAACCTGGGGAGGCTCATTAAAGAGATCACAGACCCAAAGTGAAGAGTTAAATGGGGGCTTTTCTTCCATCCTTGGGGCTCATTAATCTGACCTCTTGAGTTCTGTCAGTCATTGGGTGTGAGGGTTTATTAAAGAACTTTCTGAGGTTTTTGACAAAAATGTCCAGAAAACCATCACTTCCTCCATGAAAACAAATTGCCTAACAAATATTATTAACAAACAGGATCACAGTATGGTTTATTTATGCCTAAAAGTTGTGAATTTCTGCTTCAGCATGAGGCTCCATCGTACTATGATGGTGAAAGAAGCAGAATTGTGGTCTGGTGTTTTTGCAGGGATCTACATCCCCAGCTGCGATGAGGATGGCTACTACAGGAAAGTGCAGTGCGACCAGAGCCGAGGGGAGTGCTGGTGTGTCGACCAGCACGGTGGAGAGATCATGGGCTCTAGAATCCACGGCAACCCCGACTGTGGTAAGAAAGCAGTCTTGCAACAAAAACTGCAAGACGTGGCTCCATTTTCCTGTGTTTAGTAAAAGTCCTTTACTTAGATTTTCAATTTTATTTGTTAAATGAGTTCTTTTTATCCTCTTTTTATGCTTTTGTGTTTGGAAAAAAAAAAAAAAAACTAAGGCTTCAACAAAAGAGGCAATCATTCTCCCACACAACACTTAATCTGCCGGCGGAGTCAAATTTGCAGTCTGGCCCTTTGCTCCCTTACTTAAAGACTTCAGCGGGAAGTAAATTTGCATAATGCCAGCTTAGTGGCCAGTTTGACAAACCCGAAAGAGGGAATGACACTCTGCCTGAACCCCAGCAGTGTCCACCGATCACAGCAGACTGACAAAAAGAACATAAAAAAGAAGAATTTGAATAAAAAGTGACAAGAGCAGCTTTTTTAGCATAAAAAGCTTTTTATGCTAAAATGTTCTTCTTCTACCTTCCATTATTTATGAATCTATGATTAATTTTTATAAGGAAGTATCTTGAAACATGATATTTTTTAAAAAAATAATATAAAAAAGTCTTAAAGCTACTGGGGATTTTAAAACACGTTTAAAGGCAGTAATGGGATAGTCGATCTGTTTATCTCATGGGATTAAAGTAATAACTTAAAAACGTGACTGATCAATACAGAAAAGGATAAAGGTCATGGAGAAAGAAAATAAAGGGCAATGGGAAGTTTTTTGCTGAATTCTGACTTTAATTTTAGAATTCTGATTTATTTCTAGGAGAAAAAATCAGACTTTAATCTCAGAATTCTACATTTTTAACAGAATTCTGACTTTAATCTCTGAAAAATTTTACTTTAATCTCAGAATTATGATTTTGGTCATAGAATTCTCCCTTTCTAATCTTGGAGTTCCAACTTTAATCACAGATTGCTGGTTTTAATCACAGAATTCTAACTTTAATCACATAATTTTGGCTTTATACTTTAAGAATTCTGACTTTCATCCTTGACTTCTGACTTTAATCTCAGAATTTTGACTTTATAATCTCACAATTGGGGCTTTGATCTCAGAATAATGAAATGCAAGCGCAGTTGAACCAATTCCTTCAAAAAGGACCGCTGAGTTTAGCAAAAATCAGAATTCTGAGATTAAAGTCAAAATTTCCCATTACTCTTTTTTTTTGGTAAAGTCTATCAGTATAAGGAATTAAAAGTTCTTACATCTTTAAGATTTTTTTTAAGATCTACCACAAGAAGGATTTTTTTCAAAATAAAATAAATACATTTTCTAAAATTTTAGAGTCAAAAAAGGGTGTATTTTTTAGCCTTTTTGGTGATTTGTTCAAATTCCAATGTTTTTTTCTGCTCTTCAAGATGAAGTTGCTGGATATTCTGGGGATTTTGGGAGCGGAGTCGGATGGGAGGATGAAGAGGAGAAGGAGGCAGAAGACATTGGGGAGGAGGCCGAGGAGGAAGAAGAGGAGGAAGTTGATGCAGACGATGGAGGATACATCTGGTAGAACTAGTATGAGAGCAAGCTGGCTTGGAAATGTTGGGCTCTCTTCTAGTAGAAAACAGATTTAGGGGTCAGACTGGGACGGGATTGTCAGTGGGTCCATTGATCCTGGACTGGTCTGGTATTGAGACGATGCTCTTATTTTGTCTTACTTTCTTTGTCGGATGTTTTTACTTTATTTAATTATCTGTTTCTATAGGGACAAAATTTGTGTTTTTCTGCAAAGAAAAGATAAAAACCTCTGAGTTTTGCACCTATGATTGCTTAACTCCATTCAAATTTCTACCTTGTCTTTTCACAATTCATGCATATAGAGATTACCAGTTTTTTGTGTTTTACCATGATGCTTTGTAGTGCAGTTCCCATTGAAGTGAATGAAATGAACAGTTTGACACTTTAGCGGATGGGCTTATTTGTAGGGGGGACGGTTGCAACATTCAGCCCCATTTGTGGGTAAATATGAGATTAAGACATTCAGATTAAAAACTAGGTGTTTAAATGTCACGGGAGATTGTTTCGAAAGGGACGGTTCAATGCTTTTTCGGGATTTTAAACCCACTGGACGGCTTAAAACCAGAACTTCTGCTTTCTTTAAAGTCTTTGCTGCCTCTCTGTGGCCACCAAGTTCAACACTCTTTGATGAGTAAAACATATATTAATTTATTGGAACAAATACACACCCTGACTAAAATGTCAAACTTTTCTTCAAAGCAAGTTAAGTATTTCAAACCATTTATGTAAATATCCTTTTGGTGTAAAAAGAACTGCAAAGTCAGCGAGGATGATTATGAAAGGTTCAGAACTCTGCCTTTAAGCTCCACCACAGCAGATTTGAAGTTTATGGTAACTCAAGGGGAAGTGCGTTCAAACACTGTCCTTTCACAATAAAAGTCGCTGACCCTTGCTTACTCTGAAACCATATCAAGAATGTGCCACAAGTTTTCCTTTCTGAGTTAGCTACTTATAAAATACTGTAACTGTACTTTGTGTTTATTATAAAAGAAAGTGTGCGTTACTTGAAGTTTTGTGTACTTGAAATTACTGGAGGTTTTATTTTCTAAAACAATACTGTTTCCATGTCTAAATCCATGCTATTGATAGGCCAAATGTTTGTTTCTAGTATTGCATGTTAGTAAGAATGTACTTCTATGCTGAGCACTTTACTAATAAAGGCGTTGCAGCCAAACTATATGTTTATTTATTTTTTTACATTTCAGGAAGATTTTGAATTTTTCTTTTGGAGATAAAAGTCTGAAAAGTCCCTTCTGATAAAGATATTGAAAATAAATTAAAATTATGTATGCTGTATTTGTCAAAAAAATGCTAAAACAAATTTTAAAAGCTTTTCTTAAATGTGTATAAAGCAAAACATGATCATTTATTTAAGTATTTTTGGGGTTATTCATCTCAAATGAATCCAAAAATTTATATTTTTCATTAATAAAAGAATTACATCATTTGTCACAGATGTATCAGTTACTTTACAACTATTTGTGTTTGCAAATTGTTAAAATATAAAATCAGAGACAGAACATTTTACTTTCTTTAGCTTTTTTGTTATGTAATGAAAACTTCAAAATAATTTCCCAATTAAAAAAAAAAAACTTAGATCTACTTTTGACTGAAATGAATGAAACACAGCAACTACATAAAAGACAGGTTTTATTAGATTTTAATCTTCCTCCCTAGAAGCTATTTTTATTAGCTGAACAAAACTAGACCAATCTTTTATACACAATAAAATTTACACTAATTCAGCAAATAATGCGGAACACAAACAAAAAAGAAAGATCAAATACTACAGTGCATTTTAATAAATATACTCTCGTATAAAAACAGCACAATAAGCTTCTCTCTGATATAAATATCCGTGGACTTACAGTCTACAAACAAATGGTACCCTATTAATACAAAAAGTCCAAAAAAACAAAAGAAAAATACAAACGTTGCATATTTTTCTTGTATTTTTTTTCCCATTGTGAGTTAAAATGTTTTAAACATCTGTATCTTTTCATGCATAAACCTTAAAAAAACACTTCTGCTTACGTTTAAAAGTGCACTCTCCCATCTTTTTTAGATGATCAAAAAGTACATTAGCAGCTTGAAAATGTTGCTTGTGCTGGAAAGCAAACATACAACTGAAGTATTCCGCTATTTAAGGTTTTGAATTAAAAAAAAAAATGCAACGAGATGTGATGGGTTCTTGTTTTGGAAAAGTTTAACAAGACAGATTGAATAAGAATGACATATATTTTTATGATTCTCACAACAGTGGCGCTGTCTGCTACAGCACAGCTGGCCGTTCTGCTTTATTGCTTGCTGACATTTTAAATGCCAGTCATAATTTCTGCTTTTATGATTTGGTGAAACGGGGACGGTCACACAGACAGCGGAGTCTGCAGGAACGATTCATTCTTCAGTTCCGCAAAGAACGGCCCAAAGTCAAAGCTAATTAGGACGCGTTCCAAATGCGTTTCAAGGTAGCCGCTTGCATCAGAGGAGCTGCGCGTGTTCCAAACACAACGGGAGACTATGAATTCATACGGTGAGACTTTAACATTTAGCATAAATCAATGAGAGGCCCTTTTTTTGAACAAGGGCCTTTTTATTTTTGTATTGAGTTTGAGGTAAATTTGTCATTTTCTTTCAAACTATGAGTTCAATTCTGTGTAGCATCAAGTAAATAAGAAAAATGTTTGGCTTGTATGCCTGGAAGGCAGAGTCTATTTTTGAACTATTTTAATCCTCTCACCATCGATAGTTCTGCTTTTTTACTTATAACTTAGCAATCTTAATTAGAAGTTAATTCACTCAATCTTTACATTTCACCTCTGATTAGCTAATAAATTCTAAATATTGATCTATAACATCAAAGCCCACTTCTACATTCATCCAAAAATATTTTATTGTTAATAGTTAAAAATATGCCTTAATTATTATTATTTTTTACTTTATTAACACTTTTAGGTAACTGCGTTCACAGTTTGCACAGAAAATGTGAATCTGCTCATGTTTACAGTCTCTGTTGATGCTCTTCAGCAGAGCTTCTCCATGTCAGTCAATATATTGCGATAACCACCTGAACCCTTCCCCGTAGCCCTGCCTCTTCAGCACGCTGCACATGAACACCTCCAGCGGGCGGGCGTTCAGATCCTTCCTCGGGATGTTTCCCTGTTGATAAAAATTGGAATATATAAGAAGAAAATAAGCCTCGTTCCATGTTTTCAAGATGCAAGAGTATCCTACTGACCTTTCCAGTGATTTGACCATCCAGAGCAAACGCTCCTCTCAGTCCTCCCTCGCTGATGGCTTCTGGACGGTCAATTTTATTGCCCAACACAAGGACAGGTACATCCTCAATGGTTTCATCTCCTAGAAGAGCCTAAAAAAAGAAACTCATTTTAGGTTAATTTATAAATTAAGAAGTATTAGAATTTTGTATTTCATCTTACATCTAGTTCAACTTTTGATTCTGGAAGTCGATCGTGATCTGCACAGTCCACAAGGAAGACCACTCCATTAACGGCTGGCAAGTAGTTTTTCCAAACTCTCCGAGCTGCAAATAAATTCATAAATACATATTTTGGTCACAACTCAAGAGTAAAAATGTTTGTTTTTCATTCACCACCGCTGACGTGACTTGAAAATTAATTAAAGCTAAACATCATACAAGTGTTAGCTTCCGCATGATAAGTTTAAAGCTTTGATGCTACAAATGCGAAGCTACAATCACAGAAATTTTCATTTTTTTCTGAATACTTATTGTTTCAAATCAATGTTTACTACAAATTATAAGTTGTAAGACATGAAAACCTGCACCTCAATGAGTTCCTTCTGCCTTAAAAAATTTACAGCAATGACCGTGTTTTTCCTCACATTGCGCTATCCCACTCAGCTCACAGGTCGACCTGCATTTCAAATGTCTGTATAAAAGGCTTTGATCTCTCAGCAGCCATCGTCTGTAATTAATGTGAAAAAAAACATAAAAGGGCCTATAGAGACACCTGGTGGCAGCATCAGATCTTTGATCTCAAGATTTGTTTGCTGTCAAGATGTCGGAAAGCTTGTACAAAGACTACTAAATCGACAATAATAAGTAAATTTTTATGCTTTTAATGCTCTGCATGTGAACGTTAGGTGTATAAAAATACATGAACGTGTTCTTTTTATTTTGAGGCTGAAATAATTTGGCTCAAAACATAGTAAGGAGGTGGGTTAAAAACATCTAGTCTTGTCATTTCTGTTCTAAATAGCATATTTTTAAAAGTTTAGTTGTGGAAGCAGTTAGTACAATCTGTTGTGATCATTCTGGAGCATGTTGTGTGGTGTTAACAAATCTCACCTTGTACATGTCCTCCCAAGTCAAATGTGGTAAAAGTCATGCCACCGATTGTCAGCTCCTCAGACGCTTTGAGAAGAAAAAGAAAAATCATAAAAGACTATTTTAAATGCCTTAGAATTGTGAGAAAAATAACAGACATAAGATTTATCAAAAAATTATATGATCCCAGTATTATACTTTTGCCTAACACAAGGGTGGGCAAGCTTTTGACTCATGCGCCACAGAGTTCTGAAATTTGGCAGAATGAGCAAATGCATAGACTATTTTGGTAATCCACCTTATAAGAGAAAAAATAAACAGAATCTGGGTCAAAACACACTAAAACTTTCATTGAAAATAAATATAGATCTTTTAAAACAGAGCATCTTGGAGATTTTATTTCAAATTTTTTGGCCTTTCATTTTATTTCCAACTGCACCAATTTGTTGAAAAACCGCAAAGTTAGAGAAATGCTGCTTTCATGTGGTGTTAGAATGATCGGAAATTACTGTCTGACTGGGAAAACACTCATGAACGTCGGAAAAACTGTAAATCTTTCAACACCATGAATCCTGAACAACTTTCTGCACCAAAAAGTCAATTTATTTGTAGTGCACCATCTACGGGGAGACACTTGAATTACAGAGAAGATAAAACAACAGGGATTATCAAAATTGTTTATTCCAGTTTTGTGGGCCTGATTAAAAAGTTAAATGGACCGTGTATGACCCGTAGTTTGCCCACCCTCCTGCCCAAACGGGCTAGACTTACACAAAAATCCTTTAACATGTAACTACTAGCAAAATAATCCGACATTTAACACCAACAAAAGAAGAATTTTTTGGCCAAAACAAATAGTTTTTAAGTAAAATATTTTTAAGATTACGTGTGATTTTCTTTATAAATGGGCTATAATAAATACAGAAATCCTGAAGTATAACAGGGGGAAATAAAATCCCAGATAATTCAAAGTTATTACTTGGATGCAGAGTTGGGACGTGCTGGCCAAGTCGGTCATCTTTGAGCATGTGCAAAAGAGTCGTTTTACCCGCATTGTCCAGACCCAGAAAGACCAGCTTCCCGCTCTTTTTGTAGAGCCCTGAAGGAAGTCAGAAAAGGAATAAGCGTGTCTTTAAAAGTCAAAAAAGACGATTGTAACACTGAGGCAGTGAATTTTAGACAAAATATTTTGTTACTTTAAAGTAAAAAAAAAATCAAAAGATACTTACCTAAGAACTGTAAAACACTACTAAATCCCCTGTAGATCCAGTCAAAAATAAATGACATCTTGACTATTTATGCCTGAAACAAGACAAGCAGCTCATCACACCACATACTATAATGAATAAAACACAATATATTCACAAATAAAATCCCATAAATGAGAACAGTTTTCTAAGAACGTCTTTAATTGGTTTAATTCATGCTTTAAGTAAATATATATTTATATTAGATCACTGTTCTGTTCTGTTTCTGTTCTGTTTAAAACACTAAAGTGTGATGTCAGTATGCAGTTGTAATAGCAGCAGTTCTTAGAGTTTTTTGTTTTCTTCCACTTTCCATTAGCTGAGCTGGTTCAGGTATTGGGAAGGTCGGATTAATTTACTCTTCCTGGAACATCTGAGAAATAATTCACTAAACGTTTGCTAATTTGAAAAGTTCAGAACACTCGACATTGATACAGATAAAATAACATAATATTAACTTTGCACCCACGCATGTAAATTTGTCTTTAGATGTTTATAAAGACTAACCAGCAATATTAAATAAGCATATACGTCTATAGCCTATTTAGAGCGAGAAAACGGTGGCTAACATGTTAGCATGGACATTTTAGCTGATGTAAAACATCTAACCTCGTTTAAGAAATCATTCCAGAGTGAGACGCGGTGATAGTTCAAGAAAAAACCATCAGTTTAACTCGGTATTTTGAGATGTTAGTGGTTGAATGTGTCGCTATCCGCAGCTGTTATGTAAGAATTTCTCCAGGTTTAGCTCACTCACCTATAGCCTTCTCGATGGTGTCAATGGTCTCCTTGGAAACACACGGATTCTTCTTCTTTGTGCTTCAAAATGGAGCAACTTTCGGGTAACAACAGAGTAGCAGCGCCTCTCTCTGGTAACCTCCGGTATGGTTTAACCTCTTTAATTTAAACCTTTTGGGACATGTTGTGTTTTATTCTGATTTAAATAAAATAAAATAAAATAAAATAAAATAAAATAAAATAAAATAAAATAAAATAAAATAAAATAAAATAAAATAAAATAAAATAAAAAAATAAAATAAAAGTCAATTCAAACCAGCAAAAAAACTGTTGGAATTCTTAAGCTTTTTAAAAAATATTTAAATACAATAGATTTCAGAAGAAAAAGGCCATTAGTTTTGATTTATTGGTTTATTTCAAGCAGTGAAAAACAAAAGAAAAATACAATAAAAATAAATTAAAACACAAATACAAACAAATATTATTTCATAAATAGTTTTGTAGTAGTTAAATTGTAAATAATTAACATTTTTAATTGCCAAAAGCAAACAGAACTATGAGGAAATAAGTAATAAAACCCATTTTTTTCAGTTTGTCTTTTTTCAGTCAGCTTTTAAAGTTTGTTTCCATTGATGGAATATATAAAGATTGTTTTTCACCTATAATTCAAAGAGAAACTAGTTTCTCAATAAACAATACAATTTGTAATTTGATAGTGCTGTTTAATTGTGCATTTTCAATTTAATTAAAAAAGACAATTCCATCTTACACTTTTTAAAACACAATTTTAAATTGAAAAAAAGCAAGCAAACAATTACATTTAAATAGTGATGCTGATTTTTTTGTACTATATTTCAAACGAAAATGCATTTTGCAATTCCATATCCAAAAATGACATCTTAATCTTTGTCTTTAATGTATTTTAAAATCTATTGCACATTAATTTTCCAGTGTTTTTGTGTCCAAATATAAAATTAAATTGCTAAACAGCCCTCCTCCTTCTTTCAATGTCATGCAAGTAAAGTTTGAACTGTGAAGAAAAAAAAAGTTTATTTATTTTTTTTTCTTAATAAAAACAACAGACAGTGCCGAAATGTATTGTAATGTTTTTAATACTGTATATTTGCTCTGCTTCTTAGCAAATCCAATAGAAACTACAAAAAGTACAAGTCTGCTTTTACATGATCCTAATGTTTTCATTGTGACTCCAGAAACAGTCTTTGGAACCTTACTTTTCATAGTAAAACCATTTGTCAACTGAAAAAAAGGAGAAAACAATAATTTCAGAGTGATTTGGAACAAAAATGCACTATCGGTTTGGGCATTTATTATTAAATAAAACCCAAAAACCCTCACCTGAGCTTGGAATAGGATCTTCAGGTCCAGAGGCACATGCCTGTGAAAAAGACGGAACAAACAACTTAAATCTTCACATCTGGACTGCTGTGCTGCTCATTTTAAAATGATAAAAAAAAATCAGAAAATGACACAGACTTACAGATTTAACTACAGACTCTGCTTCCGCAAAGGAGCAGCAAAATGGGCTGTTTGAGACTCCAGTGTTCATGCTGATCGGACACAAGGACAGAAAGACAATCACACATTTTTCTTCTATATGGACATTTTACTTTCTGTCAAGTTATATTATTTAATAAATGTTTGAGGAACATTTTAGCAGCAAATACCACTTTTTAAACATTTGTTAAATATGCTACAGCATCACTGCTGCTCACCAGTTTAACTCGCCAGCGCTTGTTTGCTTAGATATCAGTGCTTTCCAAAACTCATGTGTACTCTTTACCGTCTTTATGGCAAAATCCTGTGGAAATAAAAACGTTTTTGCACATTATATTTGCAAAGAATTATAAGCCTGTGTTAATAGAAAGACCAAAAAAATATTCTTAGTACTAATAAAGTGTCAAATACCGTACCCTGTCTTTAAACTCCCCATTAAAAGCAAACTGGTTTTCAGGTTTTCCATCAGGAACTTTGTATCTTCTGAACCAATCAACAGTTGCCTCCAGATACCCCGGCTTCAGCCGCCTCACATCATCAATATCTGCAAAAACGTTAACGCATCATGGGGAAACTCTGTATTTCTAGCACCAAAAAACAAATGTGTATTTCAGGTTGTCCCTACTGTGAAAATCTCCGGCTTCTGGGTCCTCAGTATTGATTACGATGACCTTCCAGTCTGTTTCCCCCTCATCAATCAGAGCCAGAGTCCCCAACACCTTCACTTTGATGATTTCTCCTCGAGAACACACCTGAAAATAGCATTCTCGGGTCTAAAAGCAGACACGAGCAGTGCCGTCTGAAGAAGGCACTTCATTATGTTTCCACACCTTGTTTCCTATGTCACAAATATCGATGGGATCGTTGTCTCCAACACATCCTGTGTCACTGTCTTGGTGGTGGGGGTCCTCCCAAGTCTGTTTAAAAAAAGAAGTTTAATCAAAAATTGAATTTTGTGTCACAACTTTCAAAGGAAATGAGACTTTCCTGTGGAATGGCTCCATAATTCCAAATATAACCTTTATGGGGAAACACATTGGCCACATAACGAAGGTTCTCCTTCTTTACATCTTGTTTCAGTGGATTGAGAGGGTCTTTGGTGGCAATCTGTGAGGTTTAAAAACACAAAAGCTGCTGGAGATAACTTGGTTTCAAATTATATGTTGTTGAAACGTTTGTCTTATTAATTAAATATGTCATTTTGTTTAAAAAAAAGAAAAGTACCTCCATTTTTGCATTTGTCCATCTCGGAACTTCCACAACGGCATGGAAAATGTTCTGCAAAACACAAAAGATATAAACTTTCGGAATTGTAGCTTTGAACCCATCTGAAATATTTATTCTGTTTTAAAATCAAAATTGTCTGATTTCTTTCTTTTTTTTTTACAAAACAATATGTGGCCTTTCTAAAAAATATAATTTTGCTTTTTGATACGTTTAACAATTTATTATAAATCACAAAAAAGATTAATAAACAAATGACTAATTCAGAATTAGTAAACCTAGATAATGAGTGTTTCCATTTGAAGACATTTTATCAGAGATAAGGGCTTTTATTTAAAGTTTTGTTTGTTGTTTTCATTATTTTTTACATATAAGTTATAGTTCCAATATGGAATAAAACATAACCAGAAAAGTGATTGATGACAACAGTAAACCAAATACATAAGAAGATTATCCAAATAAATTAAAAGGAAAAAATAAATCAACTGAAGATTATATGAAAGACCGTTTTAACTTCTTCCTACTCCTTTTTAAACAATATATTGCTGTCATTTATTGTAATTCATAGTCTATCTGAAAATGTTCCTTTGTTGCTTTCTTGTGTTGTTTTGTTTAATATGTATCATTCGAAACAAAAACTAAAATAAAGAAATAAAAATCTTAGTGAAAAAGCCTGCTGTTTAATCCTGCAAATGTGTTTTTTTAAAAACAGCAATGCTCACCTCTGCTTCATTTGCATAGATGGGTATGTCATGAAAAGGAGAAATGAATTTCCCCTCTGAGTTTTCTGCAACAGAAATGAACATTTTTACTTTAAAAAATGTGAAATTTACTTCATGAAGTTTTGGCTCGTCTGTACAGAGATGAGATGAGCTACAAAAAAAATTCACATTTCTATCAAAGGACTAATATTTTTTTTTTATATAAAAACAGAGTTGATTGTAAATTCTGTTCTTACTGAAGAACACCCTGTACTCCTTGGTGTTTGGCCTGCCCCTCTCCTCAATGGAAAAGCTCATGTTGATGTGTGTCTCTCCCTCTGTAGTGCGAGCACGATTCCACCAAGAACGAGAAGCTCCCGGCGGGCTGATAAGACGCCACTGAGGCAGATGAGCAGTCATGCGCAGAGCTTAAACTGAGGGTGACAGACCTTTCAGGCACCTGCCTGTGCCAGAAGGCGAGGATTGCACGGCCACGTCGGCAGAAATCCCGCTTGTTTGGCGTCTGAATCTCATGGTTATGTTGGCATCTGCTGCCCACCACCCGTTTTGCAGAGCATCAGCGTCTGATCCTTTCTGAGCCTCACATCTCCATGAATGCTGCAGTTTCTTTTTATGACATCTTCTGTCCTGTAAACCGTGTGGAGACAGATGGAGCTGACTGAAGGCAGCTGTAAACCAATTACCAAAGCAGGATTAGCCGGATTAGAAACCGTGACTTCTAACTCCTTTAGGGTCACCACAATGGTACAACTTTGATTTTTACATCTTTTTTTTTTTAATTAAATGTATAAAACAACATTTTACACTTTGATTCATAATAAATCATAATTCTAATAATCAGGGCACTTGTTTGGTGTCTCATACTACATACAAATTTAATGTGGCATGCTACAATCTTGCAATATTAAGTGTCTATTATATTAAAAATGACTTAATTTTTATTAATTCTGAAGCAGTGTTTTTTATGTAGCTAAAATCCAATATCAGTCAGATTAAAAAAATGGTTTTAAAACATAATAAATCAAGTCAAAATGTGTTTAATGAAGAAGTTTTTTGGTTGTTTGTAGAAAAACATAAAGGCTAAAGGAATCATATTTTGTGCAAAATTGTATTTTTACTCATGTCTTGGGTGTGCGATTATGCTGCCAAAAATCGGGATTAAGCAAAATTCTGAGATCATATAGAACAGCAATACTTACAAAAAAAGGCTGAAACAATTTTAAAAATTGCGTTTATTTGTGAAGTATGAAAGTAATAAATAAAGTCCAGTTATGATCAGAGAGAGATTTTATCCTAAAAGTTTAAAAGAAAAAGGCACCTGGATCGAGTTTTCAGCATCGAGGATTTTCGTTTCCATCCCATTATTGAGTCACTTTAAACTTTTCAGCTTCAGTAGTTATAACCACAATCAGTACAGAGTGTATTCATTGCACTTTTATACAGTCTACCCCTAATCAGTTGACAAAACGTCAAATTTGTGGGGAGACTGCAGAGCATTCTGGGTGTCGGAGCTCAGAGGGTTTGACTTCACGTTCAGCCACTTCAGCGCCGCCATGTCAGTCAGTTTCTCTACAGGTATTTCTGTTGAGAAAAGTGAGAGAAAAGGGTTATTTTGGGAACGACGCTGTTCACAACAGGGCAGATTAAGACGTTTTTACCGGAGATGCTGTTTCCCTCGAGGTTGATCCTCTCCAGGGTGGCTATTTCGGTCAGCTTATCAGGGAAGACGGAGAAGCTGTTATTAGCCAGATTGATGACAGTCAAATGCTGCGTTTCCGCGATGGTGTCGGGCAGTTTGGTGAGGACATTTCCTTGTAGGTCAACCTCTGGAAAGTAAACAAAAACTTATTAAGGGATTTGTAAACAATACACAAAAGTTGGTATAATTCAACAATTTGGGATATTTGTTTTTTTTTTTTTTACCTCTGAGCTGCGTGAAAGTTGTAAAAAACTTGCTGGAAATGGCCTTCATCACATTGTTAGCTAATGAGACGACGTGAATGTTGTCACTGACTGTCCTCAGGAGCTTGAACACACCATCTGGGAACGAAGTGAGCTGGCAGTTTGACAGATCTGCAGAGAAGAATTGCACAAACGTGACTTTTAGGCATTAAATAAATCCAGAAAGTACTCAACCGGAGAACTTCAGGAGCTTTGATTTTTTACCTCTGTTGCCATCTGCTGGTACAGTTTCAGAGAACCTCAATAACCCAGATTATCTAGCAGGATGCTCTGAAACTGTTAAAATAGCTAACTATACTGCTCACAAAAATTAAAGGAACACTTTTTTATTGGGCCTGGCATGAATTGAATTAAACCTGTCTAATAATTTTCTTGTTGGTTAATCAGCTGAGAGCCTCGTTAATCAATTTCAGCTGTATTGGTGTTGATGGAATTAACAACAGGTGCACTTCAGTGGCAACAATTAGAAAACCCTCCAAACAGGACTGGTGCATGTGGAGGTCATTTCAAGTTTCTCCCTCTTGATCTTTTTTGCCTGGTTTTCCACTCGTGCTGATTTTGGCTTGTGGAATTCTCTCTACTGGCAGTATGAGGAGATTCCTTAACCCTACAGAAGTTACACAGGTTGTCCAACTTCTCCAGGATGGCACATCCACACGTGCTGCAGCAAGAAGGTTTAATATGTCTCGCAGCACAATCTCCAGAACATGGAGGAGATCTCAGGAGACTGGTGGTTATTCTGGGAGAGCTGGACAGGGCCGTAGAAGGTCCTCAACCCCTCAGCAGGACCAATACCTGCTCCTTTGTGCAAGGAGGAACAGGCTGATCACTGCTCGCGCCCTACAGAATGACCTCCAGAGGGCCACTGGTGTGAATGTCTCTACTCAAACAATCAGGAACAGACTTCATGAAGGTGGCCTGAGGGCCCACGTCCTGTAGTGGGCCCTGTGCTCACTGCCCAGCACCGTGGAGCTCCACTGGCATTTGCTCACAAACACCAGAATTGGCAAGTCCACCACTGGCACCCTGTACTTTTCACAGGAAATGGTGCTCTGACTGCCATAAGGTATCCAGATGAAATCCTTGATCCCATTGTCAGACCCTACGCTGGTGCAGTAGGTCCTGGTTTCCTCCTAATGCACCACAATGCCCGGCCTCACGTGGCAAGAGTATGCAGGCAGTATCTGGAGGATGAAGGAATTGAAACAATTGAATGGCCTTCACGATCCCCTGACTTAAACCCAATAGAACATCTCTGGGACATTATGTTTCGGTCCATTAGGCGCCACCAGGTTGCTCCTCAGACTGTACAACAGCTCAGGGATGCCCTCACACAGATCTGGGAGGAAATGCCATAAGACACCATTCGTCGTCTCATTAGGAGCATGCTGCGACATTGTCAAGCATGCATACAAGCTTGTGGGGGCCACACAAGATGCTGAAAAGCATTTTGAGTTGCAGAAATTAAGTTTTGAAGAAAATGGACTAGCCTGCCACATCTTCGTTTCACTCTGATTTTATAGTGTCTACACAATTGAGCCTCTGTAGGCTGAAAACTTTTATTTCCATTGAAAGACTTGGCCTCCTTTAGTTCTTAAGACACTGCCCTGTCGTTATTTGTATAGATATCCAACTTCATATTGAGATCTGATGGATCTAATGTGTTTCTTTAAAGTGCTCCTTCAATTTTTGTGAGCAGTGTATTTTTTTTATTACTCACCTAGACTATCTTTGCCCTCCTCCATCGTTGCATTAATTCTTCTGGCCACATTTGCTACTGCCTCAGCCATCTTCGATCAATGCTTGTTCCTATAATGAAAGCAGCAAACTGTTCCATTCATTTATCCTTAGCATCGCAATAAACACTTACAGAATACCATCTGTATTTCCATGCTGCGTGTGTGTGTATATATATATATATATATATATATATATATATATTAGGGATGTGAATCTTACAACAAGTCACGATTCGATTCGATTCCGATTCTTGGGGTGCCGATTCGATTCTGAAACGATTCTCGATTCTCGATTCAGACATTTAAAACACAAAGGAAAAATTTTAATAAAAAAAGGAAATGTATTTATGATACTGTTCAAATTTATATTATTCAGACCCTCAAGGATTTCACAGAAGATTTTTATGATTGTTCTGGCCTGAAATGTCCGATGTTGCTGCAGCTTTTGTAAAAAGTTGCAATGAGTTTGAATATATACATATTTTTAAAAGCACCTAAAAATTTTAATTATGAAATACAAATCATATTCTCATGTTCCAATTCTTTTTATTATGACATATGCACAAAGTAAATACAGCACAGCATCATCCCCTTGAGCTGTCATTTAACTTGAATAGAACTGTCAAACATAAAATGAACTTTGGTCTTTCCTGCTAACATAACCCAAATATGTGTTGATTTAAACATATTTTAGAGTAAAATATTTCCAGATTTCCAGTGAAAAATCATGAACTTAAAAACATGATAAACAGATGAATCCTCAGATGTTCTCAGAATCTTCCTCTTTATCTATTTCTAAAGCATCACTGCTGAGCTGCTGGTAGAGGAAGACAAAGGTTTGAGGAGTTGATCTGGTTTTATTGATCTGCTCTGTTTTAAAGAAGCTTCTCTCAGGTGTCTGTAGGTTTGTTGTAGAGAAGGTTCTAGATGGAATTCTCTAAATTCTTCATTTACATTACCAGTTAAAGTGAAATAGTTCCAGATTTCCAGAGTCTCTCTCTGTATTTCTCTTCATACTCGGTACCTGTTGTGCAGCAGCTGTGCCCCGCGCAATATAACAGACTGATCTGTACCTGCACCCCACCCTGCCGCGTGCGCGCCCGGGGACAGCGCACCTTCACCCCCGCGTGCACGCAGCGCATGCTCACCTGCGGGGTGACCGTTCACGCGCGTTATGAAGAGAAAAAGTGTGAGAGGACTATAGAACGATAATTAAAGAGAGCACGGCCGAGTCGGAAGGGAAACGGTCACGTGGTCATCCATGACTGTTGTCACGGTAGATTGATCTCAATAAAGTTGCGGTGAAAATAAAAAGCTTCATGGTGCGCAACAAATCTCGGGGTTTGATTGGATTTGCATTAAAAGTTGTTATCGAAACATCAGGAAATCCTGGAGGGACGGATGATTTCAACAGTATGAAGGCAGAGAAAGACTTTTCAAACTTTAAGCTCCGGTGATGGACGAGATATGAGCGCGAGAATTTGAAGTTCCCGAAGTGTCTGATTTAGCAGATTTTACACACTGCACGTCATGTCAAGCTCCTTACCCCATTCCTTTGTGGAATCCGAAGTGCGCCCATACATTTGCCAATTTATAACGGGACAGGAGGAATCTTTTTTTCTCTCATGTTGCGTGGCGCGCGCGGCGCGCGCGGCGCGCGCTCAGTAAGCTCCGCTCGCCTCCAGGGAAAACAAACTACGGTAGCCGTTTCGGGACAAACACTACGGCTTGCAAGTAAGCTAGCAGGTTCGAGCCATTAAATAAAACATATAAATGCAGGAATATGGCGGGAGGGGGCGAATCGATTCTTGGATATTTAGAATCGATTCTGAATCGTTAAAAATGAGAATCTAGATTCGAATGTGAATCGATTTTTTCCGACACCCCTAATATATATATATATATATATATATAATTTATTTTAACTGTTTAACTAAAGCAACTAAAATCAAGAGTGAGTGGGGCCGACTTTAACAAACGTGGGTGAAGGAAACAGAGGTGAAGAGGAAGTGAAGGAAGTGGACAAGAGTGGAGAGCATGGGGGTGGAAATGAATAGAGAAAGAGGGATGTTCAGTTTTTAGGAGGAGTTAAATCAGACTTTGGAAGAATCAGAGGAGGAAGGTACCTGTGTGTCATCTGGAATGAGGAAAGCAGAAGAAGAAACTTGGTGGTGGAATCAATAACTTCAGGGCTGAGTTCAGTTAAAAAAAAAGGTAACTAAGAAAAAGTGGAACACTGACAAGACACAAGAGAGAAGTACAGAGGGATGCAGAACAAGGGGACAGTAAAGATGGAGGTGACAAAGGCAAAGTAACAGGTTAGACACAAAGGAGGTAGAGCAGGGTGTCAAACTCAATCGCACAAGGGGGCCAAAATCCAAAACACAGCTCAGGTCGCGGCCGAACGGGATAAACATTTATTGAACACACTAAAATTAACATTTAAAAACTGTAACTTTTTAACATAATTATGAACTAGATGTATAGAATTACCTGAAATTATGCTAGTGTGAATGCAGTAAGCTGAATGTGGCCGCTGAAGAAGAGGCTGAAAATGACAGCTAAAAACGCTGAAATCGATGGCTGAAATCAGTGAACCTAATAGCTGAAAACGTTGAAGCTGATAGCCAGCTAAAATATGAGGTAAATGCCAACTCTTAGGTTATCCTAAACCAGGGCTGCTCATTCCTGGTCCTCAAGATCTACCACCCTGCCTGTTTTCCAGCTCTCCCTGTACTGCTTGCTGCTGATTACCTGGACCAGGTGTGTCCTTTCAATCAGATTGTGGAGACATCTGACTGAGCCAATCAGCAGGTGGCAGGGCTTGGAGATCTGGAAAATAGTCAGGGTGGTAGATCTCGAGGACCAGGAATGAGCAGCCCTGTCCTAAACAGCTAGCATGTTGCTGAAAAAAATAGCTAAACTTCAAAATAGCCTAAAAAACCGAAAAAAGACTAAATTATCTAAAACAGATAACATGTAGCTGAAATATAAGCTAAACTCCAAAACAGACTAAAAAACTACAAAAAAGCCTAAAATAGTCTAGTATGTAGATTAAATATTAGCTAAACATCAAAATAGCCTAAAAAAAATCATTGTAAATACCAAAATAGTCCAAAAAGCTAGCCGAATGCCAATTAAAACCGTAACTTTTTAACATTCCAGAATAAAACAATATAAACCTTAAATAACTTTCAATATTTTACTCTCCATAAAATATATTTTTTCAAAATTATAAAAGTTAAAAATAAGTGCAAGATAACATTGAGCTATTAATAAAAATAAAATAAAATGATCTGGAGGGCTGGATATAATTACCCAGAGGGCTTGATCCGCCCCCCTGACATGTGAGGTAGAAGCAGAGGAACAGAGAGTTAGAACAAGAACAGAGATGGGAAAGTGTTGACAGGATCCACAAGTGAGATGGACTGATGGGAGAACTTTGAAGAGCTGATGAATGAGAAACATGTTAGAGAGCACAGAGAGGAAGAGGTGGCTGTTGTAGAACAGGAAGTAACAAAGATCAGTGAGGATGAAGTGAGGGAGAAAACGAAGAAGATGAAGAGTGGAACGACAGCGGAGGTATGGGAGTGTTTGGGAGACGTGGCAGTAGAGTTTCTGACTGAGATGTTTATAACAAGATCTTGGAGAGTGAGATGATGCTCAAGGAATAGACAGAAAGCCCTCACGTTGCTGTTTTTAGAAGAAAAGAGACAAAGTGTGGAAATTACAGAAGAATAAAACTGATGAGTCACACAATTAAGTTATGGGAGTAAGTAGAGGAAGCATGGTTGAGGTCAGAAGTGAACATTTGTGAACAACAATATAGTTTCATGCCAAAGAAGAGAACCACAAATACAATGTATGGTTTGAGGATCAACAGTCCAAAGCAACAGAGAATGAGGCAATGGATAAAAAAAGGAATGGTTTCAGTTATGAAGTGTATCAATAGTGTCAGCAAGAATGAAAGTAAAGATGTAGAAGGCATGTTGTTAGTTTATGGCTCTGAGAAAGAGAGAGGAGGCAGAGCTGAAGCTGTCCTTGAGAATTACAAATATGGAAATATACATAATTTATAGAAATTTACTTTCTTAGACTTGTAATTTATAAAGTTACTTTCATGTAAAACTTGCAGAAGTAGAATTTAATAAATAGAAATAATTATATTTATGGGGTAATGATATTGTATAAAAGGGATTCCCCATAATGTTGTACATTTTTGGCAAAGTGGCATCAATCATTAGACAAACAACTTGAGAACTTAGAGAATTTAAGCTTTAGTCAGTTTAGTCCAAACAAACTAAAATAAATGCTATCAACTATGAAGAAATAAAAGAAGATCGAATAGAGAACCTACAATAGAGTATTAGGGCCACGATAAAAGAAAAACAATTAATTAAAGATATGACAACAAAGTCATACAATTTTGGGAAAAACATCAAATATTACAAAAAATATAGTCATATAATTATTTCTTTAAGTTTTACATTGAAATTGCAAATGTATTATTTAAAAAGTCATAATTTGACGAGGAAAAAGTTATGCTTTTTCAAAAATAAAGTTGGAATTCATGAAAATAATCATGCACATTTACAAAAATATTATAACAGAATCAGCAAGATTGTCAAGCAGTGTTATGTCCATCTGATGTCTCTTGTAAAATTGGGACTTTCTGAAGCATAAGTTTACTACTTTTTTCTTGTAAATTGTTGGGTTTTTTACGTAATTATACAACGTTTTTTTTCTCATAATTGTAAAATTTTGTTCTCATATCTTTTTTTTTTTATATTCAATTAAGGATGGTTCTAATACTCTGTCATTAGAGCCACTAACCTGTGTCAAAAAAAAAAAAAAAAAAAAGCAGGTTCAATTTACTCAACCAAACTACAACATCAGAACAGACAGCTATTGGCTCTATAAGAAAAATAAACAATCAAATACAAAAATGAATATAAAGATCAAACATTTTTATTTGAAAAGCAAAAATAAAAACTGAATAGTTTGGATCAAAAGCATTGAGGGACTCTTTAACTCAAGTTGAGATCAATCTAAAATAAAGTTTACTGACAAGCAAACAGATTTAGATTCTTATATTTGTTGATACCTTGTGATTTTACTGTTTTGAGAAATTAAAATTTCACGGATTAGTCACAGTAACACACACGTTAATATACATAAAAAGGTAAAACAATACTAAAGCTCAATTTAAATGACATATTATATATATACAACTAACATGTTACTCTTGTAGTGAGCAGCAATTGCTGTTATAGTGATTTCACTCGAGTTTTAACTCATTTCATTCATTTCTGGTTGTAATAAATGGTTTGAACCAGGCTTTGTGAAACACATTTTTAACGGTAAACAAATAAATAAATAAATAAGATGAAATGTGATCAACTTTCCTACAACCAACAAAAAACGTGTAATCATTCGTATACGAATTTCAAGCGTGTTTTCCTTAAGCTACGTGAAGCTAAAACTTACCCCAACCAGTGCCTCGCAGCTGTCAGGGCTAGCTCCACCGGTATGGGAAATTACAAGCTAGCATTACAAGACAGTGGTGTTTTTTTTTAACCCTTGTAAAACTTTATTGTACCATGACAAAAACATAGACATTTTCAGCGAAGTAAAAGCCTTTAGGATTAAATTCAAATATTATCATGGTGTAAAAAAATTAAAAATTAAAAAAGAGGGAAATTGCGGTACTTATGGTTCGAGTTTGCCTTTTGAAGCTCGTGCTAACAGTTGCTAGCCTGATTTTTTTTTTTTTTTTAACTTCATTGTCAAAAGTGCTAGCCTCCAAGTATATATATATGAATGAATGAATGATTTCACTTACGCCTAACTTATGTCTATGGTGCTAACGCGGTTCGCAGGCTATATTATATTATATTATATTATATTATATTATATTATATTATATTATATTATATTATATTATATTATATTATATTATATTATATTATATTATATTACATTACATTACATTACATTACATTACATTACATTACATTACATTACATTACATTATATATTATATTATATTATATTATATTACATTACATTACATTACATTACATTACATTACATTACATTACATTACATTATATTATATTATATTATATTATATTATATTATATTATATTATATTATATTATATTATATTATATTGTTTTAAACAGAGGCTCAGAAAATAATAAAATCATGTAAACGACTTAACATTAACAAACTTCCTACAATTTATTTGTTGTTTAATTTTTATTTATTTACAAACATTTTTTTATCTTCACTTGTTGTATTGACTTTAAACTGAATGTTTTTTTTCATTTATAATACTGAGACATGACAAGCATGCTGGATAAAATAACGAATAAATGTTATTTCATCATGAAATAGCCAATCTTAAAAGCAAAAAGTGACCCATATAATGAATGAAAACATTGGACTTATTCATTTGACCCCACTATTTAAATATTTGTAGCTTCAATGTAATGTTTATTTTAGATTATACTAAAATAAGAAAGTAAATCTTGTCCTACCTTGTGAATTAGATTAATATCCTGTTTAATCACTGAAATTTCAGTTGAATTCCTGTGTAGTCAGAGTTTTTTTTTTTTTTTTTTTAAATCAGAATACAATAAACTCACTGGCTTCAAAAGACTAGAGTTTGGTTTGCCATTGTTACATCTGCCACTTTACAGTATTTGCTGGATCCTCATTTCTATTCAGTGGTGTATTTTGAATGTGGAAGCTGTGAGCAACTGCATAGCTAGAAAAATCTCTTTGGTTTTCTGTTACTTTGTAGATCCCAGTTATAGAAAGACCAACTGGGCATCAGCTTTGTTAAAACCTACATTGTTTGTGAATATGAAATATAAAACTTTAAAACAAGATATGGAGTTAAACAAAAACAATAAATTGGCTACTTCTACACTTCCATTCACTTAAAAGACAAAAATTATGTAGTGTTAATCATAGATACACTTAGGAAAGCAGCTTTATGATTTATGAATACTTATTAGTAAAATAACTATTTGGTTTATAACTAAATGTCACCTCAATTTCTTATGATGTAATACAGGTTGGCAATCACTGGGGTCAAATGTTTCCTGTAAGTCTTCACCAGATTTTTATACCCTGGAGTAACTATTTTGGACTATTTTATGGCTGACACATTGAAAAAACAACTTTTAACTCCTTCCTTAGATTCTCCTTTGAATTAATGTTCAGAGACTTGCTAGGCCACTTCACAACCTTGAAATACTCTTGATGCTCTCACTGATAAAAGGAGGTTTTTTTCCCAAATTTCCCTATAGATGGCTCCATGTTCCTAATACAGTAGTCTCCTTTACAGAATACAGTCCCCAACATGATGATTCCACTCCCAATGCTTCACAGTTAGTATGTTGTTCTTAGGAAATGAGTGAGCATTTTTCAAACATGGCAAACAGCATTTACCGTATATCAAAGAGTTCCATTTTGGTCTCATCTGATCTTTTCTCATGACCTCTTTTATTTTTTTATTTATTTCAATCTTATTTAACCATTATTTAACCAGGAAAAAATTACCAGTGATCTCTTTTTCAAGGGAGTCCTGGTCAAGAGGCAAAAATTACACAGACCCAAGACACACACCTTCTCCTAATCCTCCAGGTGGTTTCTGGTAAACTTTAGATGGCCCTGGACATGTGCTGGGTTAAGCAAGCGGATCTTTGGGGCTCTGATGGATTTGAATTCATAAAATGTTGTATTTTAAAAATTGAGCCTTTGTTACTGTGCTCCAAAATCTCTTCAGATCATTAACTAATTCTCGCTGTACAGAATATAATTTGTACTCGAACGGGTGGGATCTAACATGGAGCCTCAGGTGGAGGTAGATGATCAATGATCTTGTATTTCTTCCATTTTTTTTTTATAATTGCGCCAACAATTAATGTCTTCACTTCAGGTCTACAATCTTGTCCCTGGTGTCCTTCGACAGATCTCTATCATAGTGGGAAAGAAACTGTAGTCTGGGTGTGTTACAATAGATTCTGTGGTATAAGAAAACTACACATTCATATTAACATAAATATTTTTTTATTTACAATAAATACACATTAGTTCCCTGTAACAAATTTTCCATTATACAATTAAAATAGTGCTGGAATATTCAAGAACATTGCAATTTCTTGTTTATCTTTATCTTGATGAGCAATAGATAACAAATCCTGCATTAACTGTGAACGTACATGAATTATAGAGTTTGTATTTCAGCAGATCTCATTGATATTATGAACCAGAACCAGCAATAAAGTGTCTGCACGTGGATCAGATGCAATTTAATGGTGCACACTGATAAACATCAAAGAGCTTTTTTTTTCCTTCTTCTTTTTGTGGTTAAGTGTCTTTTTTTCTTCTCGTTTTTCCAAATTCTCTTATCTTTTTTCAGTATGACAGCCTGCCTGTGCTATAATGGTGCTCCATAACATCATTCATGTTTCGTCGCTGTTGTCACTGGCAGCCACATTCATCCACGATCATGTCTTCGTGGTGACGAAGAAGCATTTCTCCATTCTCATAGTACAGCATGCTCAGGGGGCTCATTTTGGTTGGGGCACAGCATGCCGCCGCCACTCGTTCAGGATGGTAATGTCTCAAAAGACTCTAGAAAAGGGCAAAAACAAACATTAAAGATCAGCTAATGTAGAAAGTCATGTACTCTAAATGTTAAAATGTGCACATTTATATTTAAGTTTAGACATGTGCATGACAAAAACGAAGGATGTTTAATACATTTTAAGAGACAAGAATAAAAATGTAAGGTGAGAAATGCTTTGTTCTTTTTTATTTTTACCAGAAGTTTAGAGTTTGAGGAAAGTAAAACAAACAGTTTTTTAAATATTTTTAATTTGTATTTGATCAAGTTTTTATAACTTTAAGTCAGAATTACCATTAATTTGTGTTGTTTTTTTTTTGTATCTAATATGATTCCAGATATCTAAACTGCAATTTCTAAAGTTTCCTGTAAAGGGAATTTTAGTTTATCACCATATATCTTGGAACTCTGTTTTGTCTGTTAAGAGCAAGATGCATGTGAGTGAAATACACATGCATCTGGATATTCCTGTTACTCCACTGATCATAAAATGTTTACCTGCATGTACGCATGATTGGTTGGATTTAGATCTTCTCCCAGTGGACCAGGGCAGGTACCTTCACAGCGGAAGGCGTTGTATTTTTTAGGAAAGATGATCCAAGAACCCCAGCCAATTTGAATAAAGTCAACGTGTAGGTCCACTCTCCGGCAGAGAGACTTTTCTCCCCCTCTCCTGAACACCTGTGAGATGGATGTTTGCTCTCGGTGGCCTCGCTTGCTCCGGCGCCTCTTCAGCCCGTGGACCCTTTTGATTTCGGCGGGGGACAAGAACTTGGATTGTTCAGCTGTGTGGAGCAGGCTGGCTTTGGCCTTTGAGTTCCCATCAGACCCAGTGTGTGAGAAGACAACCAGCAAGGCCTGGTCACTGTTGTGGAGTTCCTTTCTCGCGCTTGCAACATAAACAGGCTGATCCAGAACAGGCGGTCCTCTCTTTTTCTTCCTCCGTCTGGAGACACGTTCGGGTCCGACTGTAGTTCCGGAATTCCCCCTGAGCCAGCCCAGCAGAGGATTTGTCATGTTGAACACCTTCCAGCTGTGTGATGATGTCACCAAGGATGATCGAGTGAGCACCCCCACCAGCTGCTTCTTCTGGTGGTGCACCTCCACCGTGATGTTGGAGGCATTTAGGCCCAGAGGAAGTTTGATTCTCAGCTCCGCTGCCTGGATGTGGACGTCAGTGAGCAAGGCACGGAGGTCAAAGGTCGCCACCCAGCGTCCACGTCTGTACTTCAGATCTGATGTATAAAAAAAAAAAAGGTTTTATATCAGAGGAAATTGCTGGACTCTACATCACTTTATAAATTAAAAACATTTTCACATATGTAGATATGGTTAATACTTACCAAAATAAAAGAAAATCTGATTTACATTTCAAAATCCTATTCTGAAGGGGTGACTTTCTCACTTAAGGTCTTTTTTATGGTTATCCTTATTAAATCGGGTTTCTCCCTGCTCTTCCATTCAGGACATTTATCTTTTACAGTCACCCAACAACCTATTCAAGACAAAGTAAACTTTCTCAATTTATGGTCCTACGTTGTTAATAAAATGGGTGGCTGTGGTGCAGTGGTAGGGCAGTCATCTCATGATCAGAAGATAGTGGGTTCAATTCCCCGCCTGCCCGCCCATGTGCCAAAGTGTCCTTGGGCAAGAACCAACCCCTCCTCAACCGAAAAGCCCTAAATTGTTGTTGGCTCTGGTGGGATCTGACTTGGCGCCCGAGTGTTCAGCAGCAAGTATACCATAAAATTTGACTTTTACAAAATCACCAAAATATGAATGTGTGTGTGACTGGGTGAATGGATCTGTGACTGTGAAGCACCTTGGGCCCTCGAAGGAGGGTAGACAACACTATGCAAGTATTTACCATAAAATTGACTTTTACAAAATCACTTCAAAAATAAAAAAAACGATTGTGCTTGGAAAATACTATTTGGATTGAAGCATAATAGGTTTATTTCAAATATAACATGAAAACAACCAAGTGCATTCACATTAGACAAATTTATTCTAATAAAGTTTCATTTGCAATATTTTGATGTGGAAAAACAATAGTTGGCTGAACTTTATTACACTAAAAGGATTTGATATTAATTCTTGCTTACTTGTTTTTTTACACACATATTTAACCTATCTTTCAAGAAAGGCAAAGAATCTGGAAAACTTCACCTGCATTGCTCAGTATTATCTCTGAGTCACACTGGCTGAATTTATGCCTAAAGACGTCCTGGATCGATCTAAAGTCAATGAATCGAATTGCTCAAAATAAACCAATATGAATCATATTTTCAGTCGCAAACTGAATTGAATCGTTGCTAAAATGAATTGTTGCACTCTACTTAATATAAGATGCTTTTAATAGAATGTTACAATCTCAAATATTGGTTTTTCAATTGCATTTTTATGCAGCACTTTATCAGACAACGTTGTTAGTGAGTTGGGCCTGTTTAAATAGATCAACTTTAATCCAGTCAGGGTCATGCAACCTGATGCTCACCTTAAGTGATGAGGTGTGGCTCAAATTATTGTTTAAGTTAAACTCTTGATCAGAAGTGTAAACCGCCATTATCATTAATCCACTCAGGTAAAAAATAAATAAATAAATAAAAATTTAAAAAAAATTGCGAAACCAATCATTCCCACATACATCCACGCATGACTCTTGCATATCCTCGCTCCAAACAAATAAGACCTCGCAGAGATGTGAAAAGAGCGCGCCTGCCTGCCTGCGCACTGCGCTTGTGCCACCTTTCAATCCCGAGCTCTAATCTAATCAGACCAAGTGTGAAAGAAGAACTAAGGAGAAGTTGTTGATTTGGCCCAAGAGATTTGTATAAGGGGATGTCTGGCGAGGTACCTAATCAACATCACTCATTTAGGAGGGGGGCAGAGAGAAAAAGAGGTTTGCTTTGAGCATTAGAAAGAAACCCGTCCCTTTCACACGCTGATCCTTGCATGGTTATTGGCTCCTGTGCGGGATGTGGATTGAAGCCATCTGAGGTCGTCTGGCGCGCAGTGACAGGGCGACACTTGAGCAACGAGGAAAACAACATACCAGAAGATCTGACTCTAACTCTAGCTTTACTTTAAAATGAAATCCTGCTTCATTTACATAAAAAATAATAAATAAAAAACCCAGATCTTACTTTTTGCCACCAGGCTCTTCACCGTATCTGCGCGCTCGCGCTCCAGATCATCTGAGGGCCTGGATAGATTTGACTTGAAGTTCCTGTAGAGGTGGATCATGTACGTCGGTAGGTGATATCCCACTGATCGGTCCGCGACTGAGGACCTTTCCAGTGACCTCGTCAGAAATCCACTAGATCCACGAGTCCCGTGCGCCAGCAGCGCCAGCAGCGACGCAACAGCCAGCGCTCGCAGTGCGCGCATCATCTCATCCCGATCATGGCAAATTCCTCTCCTCGTGAGATTAGGGCCGTCTTATATACCCTCACCCACCCACCTTTATGTTTAACGAGTGGTTGAGAACATTAAAGGGAATTGACAGACGTCCTCGAGAGCTGCAACATGACAGCTCATCGGCCATTCAGGTGCTAATGGGGAGGGTTGGATGGGTGTTTGGCGTGACGCGCAACGTTTGCACAAAGTTTCTGCTGCTTCTGCAGCAGCTAGAGTCCCCCATCAGAGGATGATCTGTGGTTTCTTAATAGTCTGTCTCATCAGTAATGAAATGCTAAAATAGAGAATGGGAAGAAAAAGCCACAAATTGGCCTACATAATCTTCAAAATAAAACAATTCGAAATCAGCTAAATAACAAGCAAACAAATATTTATTAGTTTATCTCAAAACATAAAAAGGTAAACATACACAATTAAAAGACATTTACATTAGATTTTCAACGATAATAGGCTTTAATAGGAAAAACTGTAATGGATGAGCTCTCAAGATCCAGCTGATTCATTTTCTGTTGACCTTGTTGCTAATCATTTCACTTTATTTTTGCCATCATACTGCAGAAATACTTGTTTTGGGGTTAAATAAATGCCAACAATGTAAAAAAAAATTATATATTATATATTATAATATATAATATATATCTATTATTTTATTAAATTAATTAATTTATATGTAAAAAATTTTACTTATGACTAAAATATTTATTTTAATATTATATGATGACTAAAACTATTTTTTAAAATATCTCAATAGGATATGATAGAATATTTGGCTTTTTAGTATATATTTCACATGCAACAATTCAGGCTTCCATGAAAGGAATTTTTATTTTATAACACTATTAATAAAACACTTTACTTTTTTTATTTTATTTTTTTTAAAACATATTTTGTTTTAAAATAAAAGTAGATTTAAAGCGCAAAACTCCAACTTATTTTTTCTTCTTTTTTTTAAGGATTAGTTGTGTTTTGGTAGGTAATATAGCATCCGATGAGTCAAAGGCGTGCGCATGCGCCGTGGTGCCCACTGAGCTAAACCATTTTCCTCGTAAATTTCACGAGAAAGAGTCGACATAAATCAGCGCCGGTGACTCTACCACATACCGACTCAAACTAAAAGCTCGGAGCATCCACTGCATCGGTCACATCAGTCTGTTTAAGTCAAGGAAAACATGTTTTCTCAAGACGTCTTTTCGCCGAGCGTCTGCTGAAATGGTGAGTCGTTTCAAAGTTTACAGCTCTTGGTCATACTAACTAGCAGACGGCTCTTTAGCACTTTCTGACACCAAAAAATATCTGTTTTAACGTCATAGTTTTCATTCATTTTTGGTTTGTTTTTAACCATAAAGGGTGGGTTTTCTGTTCATCGTGTAGAGTATTTGTGGGGCTGATGGGAGTTTAGCACGCGCTCTCCTGCATCCTCTGCTGGAGCGCCCACCAGGATCAAGCTAACAGATAAAACAAGGTCGCCTTTAGCAAGAACTTCTCCAGGAAAAATGTGTGAAAATCAGCTTTCATTTTAAGTTTATGTCCTCCCTTTTTTACCACCAGTGTTTGTAATTCCACCAGGAATCATTTTAAGCTTGTAATTGGTTAAAAAAGGTACAAACTGTCCAAAAACAAAAATGTTTTTAAAAATCTACACACATAACTAAAGATCTGGGATAGCCTAAAATGCAGATTTCCACCAACTTTTATGATTGAGATTATAAACAGCTTTTGATAATATGTCACATGCAGGACTTTTTTAGGTTCCATGTTTGTTATAATTTGTTTTAAAGTCCCCCTCCAGTTATATTTGGATCTTTAAAAAAAAAAAAAAAAGTTTAACGTGGTTTCTCAATTATGATTATACTGTTTTCTAGAAAAAAATGTATTTTTTAGAACATAGTTTCTGCAGTGCTGCAGAAGTTCATCAGAAACTTTTCTCTGAGTTGTGGGAAAGACTGTTGATGTGGAAGTAAGCATCCGCTGATATCCCATCATACCTTTGTTTACACTCTCTTATGATAGCTTACAGCCCCATGCTAACATTAGTGAAGGAGCAGAAATGGCGAGAAGTATCCAGCCATACAGTTTTGAGCCAGATCCCAGCTTAAAGGAAGACTTGAATGTATCTATTATTCTGCAAGTGGAAGCATCAGAATGGAGCGAAGCAGAGAGTTTGGCCAGCCCAATTCAGTCGCTACGTCACTATTTCTTCAAAGGCATTTTTTAAATCTGCTACTGATGTACCACTATTTGAATAAAGAAATACTCAGAAAGGGAGTTTTAAACTTAATTTATTTTATGTGTGTCTTAGATCATGAGAAAAATGCAAGAACATGTTAAAAACACCAAAAACAGTTTTCATTTGAGTGGGTCTTTAATGAAATGTGACACTGCAAGTGTGAGAAGTCTCTGGCCATGTAAGTCAAAAGCATGATGCTCTTTGATGTATTGTTCTGGAGCTCCAGCTTTTTGTCTGGTTTTAGCCCATCCAGCTGTGACCAGCTTCCTCTGGGTAGATCGGTTTACCCTGAAACCAGCTCTTGTCAAATGAGAGTCCAGATCACACTTAAGGATGTCACAATTAATCAAGAGTGAGGGCACAAAACACCTCTGTGAATGAGTAACCAGATTTAAAAAATGATTACTTGAAAGAGGTTTTTTTTAGAGGGAAAAAAAGTGAATTTTAAAATAATCTTCTGTCATGATATGCATTCTCAAATTCGTGTTTACTGTGGAATGCATGGGAGAGGCAGAGGTATTTGTTAAAAATGATCCTGTTTTCATTCATAGATCTTCAAGAAAATGTAAAAACTGCTGAAAAGAATCACACTTGACTAAGTTGGAGTGCAAATACTTAGTTTAAATGCACACGTGTAGGCTGCATTGGGAAGTTGTGGTCATCCTAAAGTCCTTTCAGCAAAGATACAGCTTTGAATTTCAGTTATTTAGTCGGTTTTGCACATTCTTGTTGATGCTTCTATTGCATTTTTTTCACATTTTTGTGAAAGCTGCATCTTAATGAAAGAGAGAGCAGTTTTTTCTTCATCTATTATGGCTACCTCTTCAGGGTTATCCTTCCTTTTTGAAAGATTAAAAAAAAATGTTCAAAAGTTCTTATCTGCTCTTCTAGAGTGCAGTAACTCATTTCTACCACTTGGTGTCCCATTTGACCATTAAACATTCGAACAAATGCCAATTATTCAGAAAAAATCCTTATGGATATTAAAAACTTTTTTTTTTTACTATTTGATTATTAGTGAGTATTGTTTTTGCACTAAGACTTGTTAAAATGAAGGTTTTTTGAACTTCCAGTCAAGCTAAGGCTAAAGTTTTTGGCACAGGTGAGAATCTTCCCATGTTATCTTCCTTCCTGAATCTGTTTCTAGACGTTCAACAAACGGGTAAGACAGACATCAGGCCTCTAGAGAGGATTTGGACAAGATAAATGATATTAACCACATGCTTTATATCCACTCGGATGTGAGGAAAGGAGGATGTTTTACCTAATGTGTGTAAGAGCTTCCTCTTCTTCTTTTTTCCCAGAATGAAGTGAAGTTGTCAGGATGTATATTAAATATTGTATCTCTTAAAGGGGCAATACTTCATCTAAATTCCTCGCTGACCTGTACGCCTCAATTTGGTTTAGTTTCCTGTAAATCTTCAAGATCCTCCACTGTGTCGTTTATGTTTGGAGGCTTGCAGGCCACTGGAGGGTTTCAGTCTCATGTCTGTGATGTTGCAATAGCTTCAGTCTTGGCTTGCGCCTCTGCAGGAAGGAAGGAACAGGTGTGGCAGCTGCACTTTTTTTTTTTTTTTTTTATATCCATATCTCGAAAATTGCTTTAGTCAACGAACTCCACACAAACATCATCCGGTAAGAGATGGTTGATTACACATACTTGAGTGGGAAAAATGTCCCCTCAGCCAGCCTGTTGGAGGACTACCCCAAGTTTGTTTAGTCACCTGCAGCTTTAAGCAAGGTTTCAGGAATCATGTTTGTTTGGTGGAATTGTCTTTTTTTTTTTTTTTCCTAGTCAAGCCTTCTGCAGCTCAACCTCAAGCCTAAATCCAAGTATTTGCCCAGCTGTAAGCCTGTTTGCCTTCAACATGGCATGTGTTAACTGCTAATGAATGGACTAATTAAAACATTGTGGTTAATTAGGCGTGCGTGTTGCCTCCTGGCAGGTTCACGTGTTAGTGGGTGCTGCAGCTGAGACACCAGATCCTTTAAAGTCACATTTTTTTTTAACAGGTTTGCTTTACGGGTAAAAGGTGCTGCCGGGAGGCTCCGATTAGCGATTGGATCATGTTGATGATGACTAAGCCTCCCTGGGTCCGCCTCCACATCCTTTTTACACATACATATGCATTATGACACACATTTCTAAGCAGCTTTTGCACCTCTCGCATAAAAAAAAGCAAGGAAACCAGAAAGTGAAGATGCCTTCAGACTGTCTGTATCTCTGACGGGGAGCCTTCCGACTGGCTGCCGTTCTCAGCGAATGACGCTGCGGTTGATCCGCTTGGTGAGGACGTGCTGATCCGGACTGCCGCCTGCGGTTCTTCGATTAAGAATCGGTGACAGATTGCCTCACAGATCAGATAGAGATGCCAGGGAGGATGTGTTCCTGACACCGTTTGACTGCTGCAGGGATGCCACTTTAGTGGTTTCTTCCACACTTGTGCATCCTTCAGAAAAGGGGCTGAAAACTGAATGCCAGGTACTGTAGTTACTCTCCTCTTCTTCTGTGGTTTGATACTTTTCTAATTACAGTTAGACATTTTATAACAAACCATTAACAACTTGATAAAATTTTGTTTGCATAGAAGCTTGCAGCATTTCTAGTCTTCTGTCTTGGAGTGGGATTTGCTTGACAGGATTTACCATAAAATGCTTTTAAGTTTGAACTTATTTGCCCCCACAAAAGTTTAGAGGAAGTGGAAGATGAGAGAAATCATGTAAAAAAAAAAAACTAAATCAGGATGTAATCTGTAGAAGGAGGCAGATTTTTGATGGGTGTAACCGATCAAAGAGCTGTCAGTTGGCTTGGTGGAGCTGACAGAGTTCTGTGGTTGCATGTTGCGGTTTAGAAAAAAAAAGGAGAAATCTTGAATGGCACATTGCAGACACAAAATCATAGAGGGATGCAAGTTCTGTAGTTCTGCGCTGAAGTAAAGTACAGGCAGAGTTTCCGAAATAGACTTGCGCCGGGCTTTTTGCAGCTTAGTGTTGAGCTGCAGTGAAACCAAGAATGCAGGATGATGGTTATGCATGTATGTTGTGTAGTTGTACTGACATACTTGGGGTTTTTTTTTTTTTTTTATTGTCTCCAGCAGGGTGCTCTGCACTCATTAATTTTTGCCGTGCCAAATTAGTTTCACTTGTTTGCAGGTTTAAATACGGGGTTCTTGAGGGCAAAAAAAAAAAATCTCTTTTTTTTTCCCTAGAAGACTTTGAGGAAAAAACTTACAATGTAGCACAATGAAGGTTTTTGTACAGTTTAAAGAAAACAAAAAGAAAAATAATAACAAGGAAACGGTGAGCTCATTTCCATCCAGAACTTGTGTAGTGCAGGAACTAACAATGTCCTGTGGAATCACGCCTGTTTGCAACCTTTAACCTCATTGATGAGATATGTGTTCAGCTGCAGGGCGGAAACTTTAGAACTTCAGAGAGAACGTCTGAGCACTTCCTGTGTAGGTGCACTCGCGTTTCCTCCTGCTCGTAGCAGGATTATTAATGTTTGGTTTATTTCTGCTTTTATTGTGAAACCACATTTTTGTTTGGTTATAAATAAAAGTTTTGATTGACAAATGCAAGACCCAAACTGAAGTTTGTGTGGGAATTTGTGCAAACAGTATTAACATTTTCAGACAAGTTGCCGCCATGGCGACCGTCGAAATCTTTGATTGGGTAAACAAAACGAGAGGAATCCAGAACCGTTTGAGGGGTTCTGCAGGCCCGCTTTGTGGCGCTCCTCACCACCGTGATGGAGGAAGTCGTGTTGAAAGATCCCCCTATGTGCTCTCCACCGATGCCCACCTCGCTGGAACCCCTGCGCCCCCTGTGAATGAAGAGCGCTCCGCATCCTTCCTCGGGGCCACCAACAGACGCATCCTGCAGCTGCGAGCTCCTTCCTGCCTGCTCGCAGACGCTTTTGTCTGAAGACGCCGCTGCTGCAAAGTCGGGACACCGGCAGAATTTAAATGGGGCAGGACTGAATGGAGCAAGCTCTGGTTGGCTGGCACGAGGCTTTGGTTTCCATGGTTTTTACTCCTGACTGAGCCGTCTCCGATTTGAAGTATTTGTGCCATTTGGTGAAACTTTCATCAGCTGTTCTTAAACTTGTAAACATAGGTGTAATAAAGGTTCCTGGATGGACTCTTGTAGTTTCGTGTTGGCTAAATAGCCTCTGGGATGCCCAGATTGGCTCTTGTGGAGGATGTTTATGACCCAGAGCTATTTCTACTTAGGCCCCCGCCCTGCTGCTCGCCCGCTAGACCAGGTTTGTCTGTTGATGAGTGTTTGTTGATGAGGGGCATGCGCTCTACAAGATGTAAGGTAGGGCAGAGGGAGCTCTGGTGCTGCAGTTTAAGGCTTTCATACATTCTTCAGGGGTGAACAATGTCACATTTTCTCAGGAGGCCTATAAAACGGAAGCTTCAGGAAGTATCAAGCTGCCTGTTTTCTAAATAGCTACAAGAGATAAGTTACAGGAAGTTCTAGAGTGTGGATGATGGTAATATTTGGATTGTTGTGATAGTGTTTTAGTACCTTCTATTCAACTTTTTACATTTATTTTTTAAGTAATTAGATATTCATTAAGTTTTATTTTGTAGAAAAATATGAAGAAATCAAGATTTTATCCTCAGAAAATAGTCATTTTTATTTTATTTAAATATTTTTTATTGTAGAGAGATTTCTTGTTAAAAATGATACATTTAGAGATTTTTTATTAGCATATTTGTTTGCAAAAATGTTTTTATAAATGGCAAATATAAATAAAATGTATGTTTTTTGTAAATGTGATGACATTTTCTGCTCTTTAGTTAATTATTGTGGCATTTTAGCCCTCGCTGTTTGTCATCTGTGTCAAAAAGCCGTCCCTGTTGAAAAAGAGCTGAAGTGTAGCCATCTGGATAGCAGATGTACGCCTGCTTCCCCCCTTGGTTTCAGTTGATTCTCTGCACGAATCCGCTTCCTAACGCAGAGAGAGCAAAGCGGAGGTGATCCCCGCTGGAAAAAAAAAAAGTCAGTGCCAAACAGCCGGGCTCTCCCAGCTCCCGAGAGGGGGCGTTCCCTGTCGTCTGGGGGTGGGTAACGAGATTTCCAGAGGGGGCAATTTCTCTTTGGATTTGTAATGCCAAATTCTCACACTTTCTGTCGGGAGCATGGCGGAAAAGAAGCAGCAAAGGAAAGGATCTGGACATGCAGATCACTCCCTGTTTCATTCGTAAGACTGCACTTTTTAGTGGATTATTCCTGTTTTTGAAGGGCTTTGTTGTTTTTTTTTTTTTCTTGTGGTGGCCTCAGAACTATGGCAGCAGGGATGCTTTTGGTATGTGGCAACGACAGAAATAGGCTACTGGAGGAAAGTATTATCAAAACTTCCTTTTATGGATATTTAGTAGAAATTGCATTTTCTTATGTATTTTCTCCCCTCTATTAAAACACTATCAGACATCCAGGCTCCAAAAGTATCTTAAAGTGTTAAAAGAAAACTTTGTAATGTTATAAAACAACAATTCTGTGTTTTCATTTTTACTGTCTAAAGTCGAAAGTTTTTCTGAGTTCGAGGTTTTATCTACCCACTCACCTCTAGACGCAACAACAGGGAGAGCGTCTGTGACTCATCCGCCACTTCTCTCCGCACAATGAGAGTCCAATCTGTTCAAGGCTGCAGATCACACGGAGGGGCTTTGAGCTTAGATGGAAAAAAAAGGGTGCTGCCATTCGGCTGAGCTTTCTGACACCAAGTGGAACCTAATGACGGATTAATCCTTTCCTCCTCACACAAATGTCACTTTGGAATTGTGGACCCCAGTCTTCAGATCGCCCCTCACAGTGGAGTAGTCTCCAGAGCAACTCACGTTGAAATTCTGCTTCATGTTTTTAAAGGGTCACTTAAAACTTTTTGATTTGTTCTTTGTCAAGTTAAGGTGTAGAAAAATAACACAGCCAAATACATCTACAATCTTTAAGCAATGCATACTAAAATCTTTCTCTATATATAAAGGAGAAATAATAACTAATATTTACGTTTTAGAAAAACCGGATAAACTTGTTCAGGTGGAGTCGCAAACATTTACAGCATAACAGCTTTGCGTAAAAATAAATAGCAACCTCTATTTATTCAAAAGTAAAAGTTTCCTATCTTTCCATTTAGTGTCTTGAGTTGCATAAATGATGCTGCTTATGAGATATCAAACAAAGCAATTGGTTAATATTTTAGTGTCCAACAAGTCATCTAATAAATACAGACATAGTTTTTTTTAAATATGTGTGCTCCCCTTTGGGTATAACTTCAAATAAAATCATAATTTGTTCATTATTTTCCCTAAATTGTTTTATTTTTCTTATTTTTTTTGTAGTGAAAATAACTTTTTTCTTTCTTGATTAGTAAATAGGCCTACAAAGTTCAAAGGAATGCAAACTAGTTTTTAGTTAGACCTAAATTCAGGAACAACATTTTTAAAAAACTTACTGTTTTTTTTTTAGTCAGGTTTAAACTAAGTGTCTTACTGTAAAGTGGTTATCAGTTTTTTTTTTTTTTATCTATTTCAGGAAATCCTTTTCATATTTGCTGATTTTCCTCTTCATATGCTGTAGTCCAATTAAAAAGTTTTTTTCTATTTTCATTTTATAACCTTCCAAAAACATTTATCTTGGTTTCTAATGTTGGTAGCAAACTTTTTTTTTCAATTGTTTTCCAACAATATTTTTATGTTCGGAGCAGATGAGTTAAAGATTCACTCTGAAGAAAATTGTGTTATTGGTGTTTTTAACATGTTCTTGTTTCATTTTTCAGATTATTGAGGATATCTATGAAAAAAAAAAAAGATTAAAATACCTTTCTGAATATTTGTTGAAATTGTTGTTAATCAGGAGAGAAAAATTATGCTTGGCTGCGCTACATTCTGATGCATCTATAGACGAATAGATTCATGTACGTCCTTTTTTTCCTCGTCCGAGCTAACTTTACAGCGGGATAGCTACGAAATCGGCTGCCAATTTTGTTGCACCGGTAATTAGGGATGTGAGAGGCTCTAAGCTAGTAGGAGACAGTGTAAGGGGAGAGGAAGAGGGGTGGGATTAATCTGTGCCCATTGTCCTTCCCCTAACTCGAGGGAAAATTTCTAAGGAATACAGTTTGCTTGCAGAAACTATGTCCTAAAAAAAATTATTTTCATAATGTATGAACTTTTAATGCGCAATTATTTAATTTTGGATTACATTTTTGTTAAAATATCCTTCCTACTTTAAGCCTTCACTTTATTTCTAAATTTGAAAACAAACTTCTTATTTTTTTCTCCTTTAAGTTATGTGTGTTGACTTGCAAGCGTTGGTGTTGACTGTTTTTGCGGCCTGTCGGGTGTCATTCACAGCAGCTTGTGGAGCATGGGTACAACTGCGAGTGCCGCACCACAGCCAGTTTCTGTAGCGTCGCCCGTCGAGAGGGTCCACGGTAACGGCATGGCCGACATCAAGCAGTCCATCGGCATGAGCCCCTTCCAGACAGTCAACATCCACAACAGCAAGGCCAAGTCCATTATCACCAACAAGGTTGCGCCCGTCGTCATCACGTAAGTCCCTCCTTGAATCCGCGTCCTCGCGGTTGGGTGTTAACTCGCCTCACAAGCTCCTGCTCAATTCCCGGTTTCTGTTATCATCTTATAAGCCAATCTTGTCGAAACACACTAATTAATAGTTAGCATGACTTTGTTTGTTTTTCAGATACAACTGCAGGCAGGAATTTCAGATTCACGATGAAATTCTCAAAGCCAACTACAAAGTCGGTCGGATATCAGAGTGTATGCCCGAACACTACCTGGTGCAGGTATGACCCCCCCCCATCCCCTTTTTTTACGCTCTCTCCTTTCACGTGACACGTTAAATGGCAGAGTGGCGTATTGGAGCATTGTCATGCACCGTTTCCTGATTAGAGCCAGCCATTGAAGGAGGACCGTTGTCACCCTTCCACGACCCCCTTTGATCTGCCGTCACCTCCGCTCTGGCAGTTCAAGCACGCCGTGTTTGTCAGGGGTAACCCACAGCTTCTGTTGACACATGCGGGCCGGCGCAGCTCGCTTTAGGAGCACGCCGGTGGCTGTTTTTCTCTTTGTTTTGGCCACAACTGTTTCTACAAAGAGAAATCAAGGTGGTTTGTTGGATCTTATAAAATAAAAAACAGGTTTGATGGTTAAAAAAAATCCTGAAATAAACCATTTTATTATTTTTTATGCTGTTTCTTCCTTATTTTTCCTATATTCATTAACTAAAACCTTATAACTAGTGATTTTTTATGACCAAATCCAATTTTCCAATTAGTCTGAAAACGTTCTTATATTTGTTAGCTGCAGTCATATAATCGTCAAACGGATGTATCTTTTTAGTGGAAAAATGCACAAATAAAGCCCAGGGGGGTCACAATAACAGACTGTATTTTTCTCTTGTTACCCGTCACAAGCTACTTGAAAAAGGTAGACACAGTGGAAACATTTGTAAGCGAGGAGTTTAGTCTTCTTTTGACTCATTAAAAAAAAAAAATTGCAACAAATTACATTAAACGAGTGAGGGGGAAAAACATTTTTTTGTCTTCAAATCTGTTTTTAGGTCGGTGGAAATACTTTTTTATTAATATTGTTCATTCATTTCTTTGTATTTTCACTTTCTTCAAGTTCTCAGGGTCACAGTAGGAAACTTGGGAGATAGAGGCGGCACAACAGAGATTAAAACTGTTGAGACAACAGAATAACCAGGCTGTAGCTGTGCTGTTTGCAAACAGGGAGAGGAGAATCAGGTTAAAGGTTTGGAAGAACAAAACTAAATAAAGGATAAAAAGAAACCAGAGCATGCAGCTCCAGTGTAAAGGTCTCTACTTAAAGAGAATTAAGTGTTATTCTTTAGTGAAGATTAAAACTGGCTTTAACTTTGTGACGTATCTTTGTTTATAGAATACCTTTCATTTGTAGCTGTGTACATTTAATAAATTGAAAATAATTAGCAAAAAACAGATGTTAGAATGACGAATCAAAATAGATCAGTGTTTGATAAAAACATGATGATAACTCGGAGCTCCTGCCTTTTCCATTTTTGGACTTAACCTTTCCCATCCACGGACGATTTACATTTTTGTTTTCCGCGTTTGTAAATGTTGGAGCTCCAAACTAACAAGCTTACGCTCGCAGGGAGAGTTCTTCATGGTCCTGGATGTGTACAAGAAGGCAGATGTTCTAAACACCACTGGGAGCTGCGGGGCGCCCAACTTCCGCCAAGCCAAGGGGTCATACCCGCTGTACGGGATGGGTCAGCCCAGCCGAAATGGATTCCAGCAAGTTCTCCAGAGACTGCAGGCACAAGGACAAGAGGTTCTTTTTTACCATTTTTTTTCCACACATTTCAGGGTGATGGAAGTATTCTCTTTTTGGTGTCCTGTTCGAAGTAGTCAATAAATATGAGTATTCAGTAGCAGTGTGGCTGAATTCTGGAACATAAATTGGTGTTTATGTTGACCAGTGGAAAAAAGGTCCTCTGTAATTGAAATAGAATTGGCAAAAATTATAGTTCAGGCTTCCGTAACCTCATGTGTCGTGTTTCCGCTGATGACGGATAGTTTCCAGTTAGGGTTGAAAGGGGTGCAACTGTGAATTCCACAGCAAATCTTTAATTGCTGTGCAAACAGGAGATTATCTTCATCTGCGTAAGAGAAGAGCCAGTGGTGTTCCTCCACAAGGACGGCGACTTCGTGCCGTACACTCCCCGCAGGAAGGAAAACCTGCACGAGAACCTCCACGGGCTGGAACGGGAGGGGACGGTCGAACACATGGAGCTCAAAATCAGAAACGAGGTGTCAAAGCACGCTCCGAAACCATCGCAAATCCACTTTCTAGCCCACTGTTCATGACACTTCACTCCACAGCTCCACGACTTTGCCAAGCTCAACGACACCGTCTTCTACATCTACAACGACATCGAGTTCTTTAACGACGAGCCGCAGAAGATATCCATCACGTGTGAAGAGGACATCCACGTGACGGAGGAGGTCTACAAGAGACCGATGTTCACCATGCCGGCCTACAGGTTGTTTGCTCTTGTTAGCTCGCACTTCAGCTCAGACCGAGCAGCATGTGGGCCGTCTGTCGCAGAGCATGCAGGGAGGGTTAAATATAGTGTTGGTTGTTTTCACAGAGGCTAAATACCCTGCCGCTTTTTTTTTTTTTTTTAGTAGTGTGTAAAAAGCTAAATCCTGCTGATTTATTGAGTCTTTTTTTCCCTAAGAAGAAAATCGAATCTTGATGTTCTGTTAAAAAAAAAAAAGCTGTATAGTCATTGAGACCAAATAGGCGACAAGTTGAATCCTGGGTAAAAGTCTGTTGTATTGCAGATACTACAGATTACCATTACCGACGGAAGGAGCACCTTTTGAAGAAGACTTTGATGCATTTGTGAACATACTCAGGGTAAGAAAAAAAAAAAAAAAATTACTTCTGACATTTACCTGGTAAATCCTCTTTTTGTTAAAAGATGCAGTTTCCTTGTAAGGATTCAACTGTAAGTTGTGGGACAGAAATATTGCAGAGCTTCTGGACTTGCTCAGTGAGGAAGCGAGAGAGTCACACTGGCTTTTGTTTCACCGTCCTCCTTTTGCCATCAATCTCTAATAAAAATGATATTTAGAGTAAAGAGAGATCTCGGAGACACTTTATGTCCGCTCCTCAGTCATCTGCCTTTGTCTGTTTTCCATCCTGCCCTTCACTCACACAGGATGTTCCCTTCATCTTGTTTTGCCCTTTTTTGGACTGACTCGAAGCAGCCGGTCCAGTTCCCTGTGGTCGGAAAGTGGTTCATGGATTTTTTTTTTCTTTTGATTCTTTTTTTTTTTTAAACCAGCGGATCAGTTTCTCAATGCCATGCTTTTTATTTGTATCTTAGTTTTTGTAAATCTTATCAAGACAATTGATTCATTTCAACACACTTGTCAAATTGTTTCAATAAAAAAACTGATTTAAAGCTCCATCTTTTGTTTAACTGAAAATACATGAACAGAGATCATTTTGGGATTTTTTTTATCATTATCACCTTCTTGGTTTTTTCTGTTTTAATGGGTTGTCTTTCTCAGGAGAGCCCCAGTTTGGGTCTGGGCCACAACGGATCCCAGAAGCTGCCTGCCCTGCTGTTCAGCTGCCAGGTGGGAGTCGGCCGCACCAACCTGGCATTGATCCTGGGCGCACTAGTCATGAACCGCCTCACGAGGGATTCCCAGCAATCACAGTAAGACACCTGCACCTAAACGCAGAAAACTCAGAAGTTTGAGCACCTTTTTAAATTTTTTTTTTTTGTGTGTGTGTGTGTTTAGGGTGGAAGAAACAGCTGCTTCAGAGCCCAGGCCAATGTTTCGGGTCATCCAGTCTCTGATCAACAAGTTACCTAATGGACAGCAGGTTATGGAAGAGGTAAAGCAGTTTCTGTTAAATAAAGAACAAATCTACAATACTTCAATACAACATTAAAGATTTGTTTTTAGTTTCTTCATAAATACATCTTTATACCAAAGGAGAGGATTTCTCCCTCCCTGTGTGAAATGTAAATAGCTGACAAAATGTTTTTTTTGTCTGAAAAAGAGATTTTTGAAACATTGCCACGATGTGATAATGTAAAATATGCTGAATATTAGTCATCAAAGTAGTAAAACATGAGCTATAATCTTTTTAAAGCCCTCAAAAATATATATTTTTTGAGTATTTAATTCATGATGGGTTCTGAATAAGTAATTAAAAACTTATTAAAGAAAGTTCTTTATTCAGATAATGTAAATTAAGATCTAACTGTTATCAGTGTTTACTTGGTTAAGTTTAGTTCTTTTTTCCAGGTTGATCATGCAATTAGCCAGTGTTCTGAAATGCACAACATAAAGGAAGCAATATATGAGAACAAGAGTAAGCTGGAAGGAATCGGAGATCAACTTCAGGTCAGAAATGTTTTGATCTTTTTATGCTTTTTGAACTCATTGGAATCATTTTTAGGTTCATTTCTCAGACAGCTGTTTCAACCACAAACATCTAATAAATTCCAGGAGTCTGTTGTTTTTGGTATTTTTAAAACCTTCTTATATGCTTGATGTATTTATGCTTTACAGCTGTTTTTAATAGTGTATTGTTTCTTTTCTCACAGGGAAACAGCACCAAAGACTATTTTCTTAGCAGAACCATGCAGAGCTTGGAGCGTTACTTCTATCTCATTGTATTCAATGCGTACCTTCACGAACAGGTGAAGCATCTTTTACCACCGTTCTTTCTTTTACCTATCTTACTAACTTGACTACCGAGTGTGACCCGGTTGTTGTGTTTTGTAGTATCCGCTTGCCTTTGTGTCCAACTTCAGCCAGTGGATGTGCTGCCACCCGTGGCTATACAGGCTGCTGGCCTGCATGAATATATCAGAGCTGTTGGCTCCTGCAGAACTGGTCACCAGCGGAGCCCGCGTTCTGGTGAGGCAATCTGTATTTATATTTGTGGGGTTTTTTTGTGTTTTTTTTTTTTTTTACCCAGGATTTTGTTTAAAATTTGGTGACTTAGAAACCTTTTCAAGTACTTAGTAATTATTTAGGACAATGGTGCCCAACCTCCGAGCTGTGGAGCAGTGTCACTTGGTGCCAGACCGTTAAGGGAAAAATACATAAATTACTTGTTTTTCCATTTTGTTTATTATTTGATTCTGAAATAATTTTTTTTTTTTTTTTTTTTATAATCACGCGATTCTCCTCACCACATGCGTCTATGATAAGATATTTGGCTTGGTAATGTGTCTTAAATATGTTTCCTAGTTTCTTAAAGTGAGTGCTGCAAAATTGCAGAAAAAGTTAGCCAAAAAAATAAATAAAGTTTGGGGATCTTTTTCCAGAAAATGGGAGAGAAAACAAAAGAATAAAATAAATAAAAAGCAAACAGAATCAGGAGTCTTTACTTGACAAACAGAATAATTGTGACACACACAAAAAGACAACTCTGCATAACATGTGGCAAGAATGCTGCTGATAAAGTTATATATGCAATAAATTCAGGTTTATGTTTTTGTGACAAATGTGTCATTTTATTTTGTTGTATTCATGTGTCTCACTTTAAAAGTCAGACGATGCTAAAGTTGGCATCTGCTTTTCCTTATTTCTTCAATTAGCTCAGAAATCTAGTTCATTTTTATCGTCTTCACCGTCTTCTTTTATATCAGTCACTGGGATTTTCTTCGGGGCCGTGGTCGGCTTGTTTCGCTTTTTGCAGTAAATTTGCGATAAATTAAGTTTCCTATCTGCTGAGGGCCACCGTGCCGTGGCCCTGGAACCAGAAGAAAGTTTTAAAGGGCTTCTACCATGCAACACCAACTTTTTTGATCTTTTGAGTGTATTTTAATGTTAATTCCCCTCCAAAACTTCAGCAAAAGTGTATTTTCTGCATTCAAGCATCTTTGAGCATTCCCCTAAAACTTTTTCAAGATTGAATTTTTTAATCAATTTTTGATGCAGAACAAGACAATAATTGTAAAACTTGTACTTCTAGGTGCTTTTACAAATCAAGAAGCTTCTGTGAGAAGCTTATTTGGACTTTTTTGGATTTTGATTAAATGTATAACATAGTAATTAGGCCCATATGTTTTGAGAAAATTGGCCGTGTTCTATCCTCTTTTATTTGTTTTATCATTCCAGCTGCATAGCAACACTACATAACCACAGCTATTATTTGAACTATATTCTAAATACCTTCTTATTACTTTTTTTGTTACATATATATATATAAATATGTATATAATTTCAATCTAAATCACAACAATGAAGAAACACACCAAAATATGTTTTTATTGAACACAAACTTGTCACCAAGTTATACATAAATCTAAGTAATTCCAAAAGGTTCACATATTTTCCCCTTTTAATTGTAGTTTTTCAGTCTCAGGTTTACATGTCACTTCAGAACGGTCCTCGTCATTTGCATTTGGAAGCCTTTCTATTTAAGCGCGACGCTCGTCACACCAGCCCACGGCACCTCTTGAACACGCATCTGTTTCCTAACATACCAGCCACGTGACCTGATGAATCTCTGATGAACTGCTTCGTCTGAACAGGTCGCTGATGAGTACCTGGCTCCTGACGTGCTCAGCACGGTCAAAGAGATGAAGGCGGTCAACTTCAGACGAGTTCCCAAGATGCCTGTTTATGGAGTGGCTCAGCCGACATCAGAGGTACATTGTGCTCAATTACTCGCCCTTCTAATCAGCGCTCATCCTCCTACTCATCTATGTTTCTTTAATCCCTGCATGATTTAATTTCTCCACCTTTCTTGTGACAATAGTCTTGTCATCTACAAAATGCATAGAATAGAATCATTTTCACAAAAATCCCTATTTTGGGCTCTGTGTGGATTAGCAATGTTCTGTTTCGATCACCTATGTAGGCGACGGGAGCGGTTCTGGCTCATCTCACGGATGAAAAGAGGAAGCACAGTCACATTTTATGGGTCAACCTGCAGAATGAGTTAGTGTTGGAAGGCAACGGACAGATATTTGTTCCAAGGGAACCCTCATGTCTGGATCAGCACATCTCCATCCCAACCTGTGATCCACAGCTGTTGAAGGTAAAGACATTCTACTCATTTTAGCTTGTTAAGGTTGTAAGATATTCTACATAGAGATATTGTACACGTTTCAACACTAAAGTCCACATTTATACCTTCCTGGCTTGCAGAAATTGGAAACATCGTTGAAGGAGGAGATTTTGAAAGCTCAGAAGTGGCTGGAAGTGGTGCTGGAGCAGGAGAAGCAGATGAAGATGCTGAAGAGCTGCCAGACAGTTGAAGAGATTTTCAACCAGCACAAAAGCTCCCACCAGGGCCTCATGTACAGACGCATCCCTTTACCTGACTGCAGCGCTCCCTCAGAGGAGGTGATGACTAAAGGGAGGCGAAAACGCCAAAAATGCACACGTCTCAAAATTAGACCGTGCACCCCCTCTAGTGGTTAAGGCAGTTACTTCTATTCTTTTTAGAAATTGTTTGACAGTTTTTAAGATTCTTAAAAATTATTTTTTGTGTGTTTATCATTTTCATATATTTTTTATTTATATGGTCTTGAATTAGATTATTTGTTATTTTATTTGTTTCCATATTGCCACGATATCAGCTGTTATTTAATAAAATGATTGGTTATTTTAGTGTCTTAAAAAATGTATCGAATCCCTTCCTGTTTTTTATCTTCTTAGGATTTTGATAAACTACTGGACACCATGAAGAGTGCCTTGGCCGAGGACTCGCACTCGGCTTTTGTTTTCAACTGCTCCAACGGCAAAGGGAGAACCACCACTGCGATGGTTGTTGCTGTTTTGACTCTCTGGCACTTTAATGTAAGCTATTCTCTCAAGTATTCTTAAATAAAGCCAGAAGATGATTTGCTAAATTTTTTTGTTTGTTTTCTTTTTAAGGGCTTTCCCGATTTCCCTGAGGACGAGATTGTGAGTGTCCCTGATGCCAAATACACAAAAGGAGAGTTTGAGGTTTGTAAAATATGAATTATGAAAACTATTTATAGTTAATAGACAATCTTAGGAATATTTTTGTATTCATTTATTCTTGAGTTTATGAGTATTTAAGAGGTTGAGATGGAGCAATGTGACAGTTTTTTTTGTGTCATTGCGTGGTTTCCTTCCTATGAAGTGTCATCATAAGTGAAATTCACTGTCTTTGCACGCGGCTCTTACTCTGAGAACTTTTATTTACCAATTAATAGTACTAATACTAATAGTAAGTTAGGGTTCATACCTTATACATGTTTCTGGGAATTGAAATTGTGCAATGTGCGAAACATACCTGGCGTATGAAGGGACTTATTTGGTTTCCCCCATCAGTTTTGACTTTGATTCAGCTACATTTGACGGTACTGAAGCAGCTTTTATTCAAAACAAATTCCAAACTACTTTGTGATATTTACTAATTTCATTTAAACAGAAAATTCCTTTGCAAGACATGCATTAATTTTGGAGGATTGACCTCTGCTGTACAAGAAGGCAGACTTGAAATTACTTCTCATTAGATCAAGTTTGCAATATTGCTGAAAATATTCAGTTTCAGTTAAAATATTCAGTTTCAATCGGTGATGTTGGTTTGGCAGTTTTTTTTCTTCTTTTAAAGTAAAAGATGAAGCAAAGAATAAAGGCCTAAATAAGTGGTGGGGGGCTATAACCAGAATGTTTGAAAGTTGGGGATGCAGCATTTGAGTCCAGTGATGAAGCTGAGGCTAAAGGTGAAGCTCGCAGAAGCACTAGGATGGTCTGTGTCCTCCTGTTTGCTTTCATGAGAAAAAGAACAAAACTACAACCAGGAAATTTATGGAGTTCAGTTCGATCAGTCAAAAAGCTACAATCGACACTTCCCAGCCTTTTACACAAGCAGCAATAATTCCACTTAAACTAGTATTAGAAAAAAAATCATAGAGTTGGAACTTAACTGATTTAATAAGCACATTGTATACATGAAATACTGTAATAGTAAGTTGTACTTCTGGTATCTACCTACAACTATATTCTATTCTCTTATTATTTTTAAGTCTGTGTGAACTACACGCTTTTAGACTTTCTATGAATGTCAGAACTCCACATTGGCAGATTCACTTTGATCACAACAATAATCACAAAACATGAAGTTGTATATGTCAACTTATGAAGAAATAAAATTGGGTATGATTTTGATGCTACTTAACACACGTCTCTACCACAGAGAAACATCTTGTATTGTCTCTGAGAGAAAATAAAAGTAAAAAAATGTTTTTTTTTTTCTAAGTCTTTTTCTTGTCATAATAGCCTCACATGCTTTGAAAAGAAATTTCTAAAAAAAAGATTCCTTTTTTCACAAAGTATTTATTTTTTTCTAACAACATAATCAGTGCACAGAGTTGTTGTCACAGCTTGTGATAGAAAATAGAAAAGCACAAGCGGGCTCAGTCAGACCTATCGCTGATGTAGTTGTGACTCCCAGCAGTATTTTTTTTTTTTTTTTTGTGAGTCAGAGTTGTGACAGTGACTGCGTCCTCAGCCTTGTAAACACAAACACACAAGATGCCCACAAAGCTGCACGACAATGCTGCTATTGGAGTTTCTGGGATGGTTGCCACGGAAACCCAGTTTGTCTTCAATTCACGTTTTCACCCTGCCAGGTTTACCTGCTGGTAAAAACGCTATTGACTGAGAGTTCTGAGACGTTCCTGGGGAGGAGAAATCTAAAGATTTTTTATTAGAGATGTCAGGTGTTAAATGGAGCCTAAAGGTGAGGAAGACGAAGGAAAATAAAGATTATTTTCTATTTTTTTTTTTAATGTTGGCTCAAACACAGCCAAACGGAAAAAGATTCAAAGGAATTATAGCATTCTGAGAAAGTTTAACAACTTAGAGGATTAATACTGTAAACAAAAATTGAATTAGATCAAACAAGCTTTGGTTGTCCTCTTTCCACGTTGGATAAATCATTCACCTTATTGCTGACTATATAATCTGGATTAACGTCATTCACATGCCGATAAACACATCCTCTAATTGTGCTAGGTCAACTCTGCTAAATGTAGGAGCTGACACAGATTTGCACCAATATTTTATTTAGGTCAGAACAGGCAGGCGGAAGCGGAGTGTTTCAGGAAGTGAGGTTGAGGGAATTCTGCAAACAGGAAGTTGTGAGACTGCAGATCTGGGAAAAGATATGAGAACAAAACTGGAGGGAATGCAGCCTCTTATTCTAGCGCAGAAGAAGTTTGGACCAACTCCATGTTTTAGTCTAAGCACGAGCACATTTTCATGAGTAATAAATGAAAGTAACTAGTGGACAAATCAGATCTTCAAATTTGGGTTAGAATCTTGCATTTATAACAATATTGTGAGGTTTCTGTTGCTTCTACCTTGCAGGTTGTGATGCAGTTGGTCCGCCTGCTCCCTGATGGGTACAGGATGAAGAGAGAGGTGGACCTGGCCCTGGATTCTGTCAGCGAGACCATGACGCCCATGCACTATCATCTGCGAGAGATCATTATCTGCACTTACAGACAGGTACCGCACACGTCTCTGCAGTCCTCATTAAGCAGTCCCCCCCAGACGGCGGACATCATTTCCAATTGAAATCTCTCTGAACAAGTGAGAGGTGGGCTGTAAATTAAATTTCGACTCGCTCTAAGGTCAGATCCGGAGAAGAGAAGTAGGTCAAGGGAAAACATCTAGGAGATAATGAAACCTGAATTATCTATTAAGATGAAAAAGGTTCCACTAAGATGACTGTTTTGAATACAGTTTATGAAATGATTGTTTATGTTGAGCTGCCTCACATTTTATCTCTGAAGGTCAGAAAATGAGGTATGTACGAATCAATAAGCTTGTTTAATGCTAATGTGGATTCTTTACATTAACCTGATTTAATTGTAATTTCACACAAAGCCCATAGAGGGCCTCAAGAGCCAGTTTTTGTTGCAGCTGTTGAGAAAAAAATCTAAAGAAATCCACTGTTTGGTGCCTTTAAATCCCAACTTTAATAAAAAGTTATTCTTTAAGACTAGCTTTAAAAAAAAAAGAATACAAATACAGAAATATTTCTAACAGTTTTTTATTAAATAAATACAATTTTAGTAAAAAAAAAAAAAGGCTCTATACTACCATTATGCAGGATTCCTGCCTCTCTTTTTAAAAGGTCTTCCCAGGTGCTTTGGGTATGTATGTGATATAAAAGGCATCAAGAGAACAAAAGCAGATTGTGGTGGGCTTTTAAGGTCTCTGCTGTGCGCTCGGCCTTCGCAGGACTACAACTCTGTTTTAGTCATTTGTAATGCAGACTAATCGGGGTGCCTCTGTGCACCGTCAGCTGTTCCCAGCGCACTGGAGGCACCCGGTCCTTTCTCCGCTGGATCAATGGGTCTCATTGTCTCACAAACTCTGTTTTTTTCTTTTTTTTTAACGTATAGTCTCTGCCTGTCACTCTCTGATGCCAGGCTCAATGCACACCCACTTTTTAATCAGCTGGCTACTTTGGAAGATAACTGTGTTTAAGGTTTACATATTGATGTGAGGTTTGATGTAAACTGAAAGGAAAATTCCAAGTTTAGCACATTTCTGAAATTTCTTGCACTGCAAGGAAAAGATGACCTAATAGTAAATGCTGCTCCAACCAATTTCTGAATCAAAGAGTTGGTCTGGCAATAGTTAAAAAAAAAAAAAAAACTTATAATAGGGTTACATACAACTTTTACTAGCAAACAAAGAAAAACATTGATTCACATTGATTATTCTTGCTGTATTTAGAAGAAATGGCAGCCAAAACTATAGAAATGTTCCACGACTCACTTTCAATGTGAGTGATGTGTTCGATCTGCTGCAGAGAAGTCAGTTCTGGCACACTGGATGTGTCGTCTGAACCAGCAGGCCAGGTGATAAACAGTGTCAGATGTTTGGAGAACTAGCAAGCAGCAACACACTTAAAAAAAAAAAATGGGGGGAAAATGGGGAAAAATGTTATCCTCCACTTTTCATGTGGTTGGAAAATATGTGTGTGTTTGCGGGAAGGAGGAGGTGGATATCTTGCCTGTTTCCAAATAGCCATGACCCTACATCGGAGGGATCCCCCATTAGCTGCAGTTTGATTTCAAATTTTTATTCTTTCTTTGTGTCTCTCGTTTCCCCCTCCACTTCCTTCAAGATAGCTGGAGGCTTTGAAGTAGAAAATGGTTTTATGCTCAACTTCACATCTCTGGTGAGCACAAAATAACCAAAACTGATCGTCAGTTAAGTAGATAATCTGAAAGGACGTATTTCCTGGATTGATGTGGTCTCCAGTCCTCCTTCTACCTTGAAAATTGCAGCCCCCCTTTTGTGTTCAGTCTTTCAGCTTTTGTACCCAGCATGCTTGCTGGCTCCTTTCCATTAAAGAAGCTTCAAATTGTGCAAAGTTAGTTGGAGATGACTGAAGATCACAGGAGTCAACCAAGAGGCTGGAAACCAAACCGTAATCCAGTTGTTCTTCAACTAGTTTCTGAAAAATATGAGGATGCTTTCCACTCAGGTGAAGAGAAACCCAAACATTGACTGTGAGAGAGCTACAAATCATTCCCCCCTGTGTGTGTATGTGTGTGTGCCCAGAGAAAGGCGCTCATGGTTTGGACGGGGCAGTGGAAAAATATTTCCAGAGAGCGAAGAATGCTGCGAGCAGGTTTTCTTGAGAAGAGCTGGAGAAAGTCTATTAGAAAGAGGACGGGAAGAAAAAAATGAAGTTCTGCTCTCTCGGGTTCATTGAGGTTAAGGAGACAACCACCGTACTGACAGCAGGATTCATTTTACTAAGGAGCTCGAACAGGGATTTAAAAAAAAAAGGCTTGAACAATTTAGGGGGAAAAAAGTGGTGGGATGGGAAAAGGAACAGTCAGTACATTATTTTTGGAAGTTTGATGTATTTTACATTACAGTTTTCCCCTATTTGTAGAACTTTTTTGAAAAGTTATCCGCTTGCTAACAGTCCCCTGTTGCATTGTGGGTGGGCCACTTATAGAATGAGCTCACCTTAGCCATTGATTCATCAACAACATGTTTGTTATTCTAAAAATCACTTTTAAAGGAGTTCTTTAACTTTTGCAGCATCTTTTTAGTGGATAACCTTGTATTTCTGCGCTCTCAGTTGGTCTAATAAACAGAGATGCTGTGTTATTGTGTGACCCTGTGCACATAAATAAAATCTTTCTGAGTTTTTCTTGGTCTTTTGCATTGATGGAGTTGATGTTGTTAGGATTTTTTTTTTACTGCAGTTAACTGAATCCAGAAAAAAGGCTTTTTAGAATAGAATAAGCATTTGGGTGAACAAGGTTGACATTAGAATTCAGATTAATACAAAAAGTTGACATTATTAAAAACATTTATTCGAACAAACCACAGTGACGTACCCTGATAGGGTGTGCGATTGGCTTGTCTGTGTCAAACAGGAGAAAGTATCAATACATCTAGATTTTCCTTTTTACTTTCACCAAATTACTTGTTTTTAAGAAGATTTTCTTTCATTTTTGCATAAATAAACTACATTATCAGTCAGTTGAGTTGTTGGACACTGCAGACATGGCCCACAATTGGGATGCCTGTCATCAAATTAAAGAACTAAAAAAAAAAAAATAGCAAGACTATGTAGTTGTGTAAAATCACAGCAGAATGGCCTGTATTTGTGTTTCAATTTGTGCAAATATGTCAATATAATTTTAGACAAATACATTCGTGTAATGCTTAATACGGCATCATCAGCTGGAGATTTTCCATGTATTCCTTCCCACCTGAAAATGTATTTTTTCTTTTCTTTTTGATAGTAAAGGAGTGTAAGTAAAAGTTTGGTTGATGTACAAAAGGAAAATAATTCTACTCGATTGCCTGTCATTATCAGTGCTGTTTAACCCTTTAACACTGGAGCTGTCGTCACCGACCCCGCAATAACACACACCCTTTGAAATATTGTAAATCTTTGACTATTTACTCGATTAAGCAGCTTTTTATATTTGCTTCTGCACTAATGTCACTTATGACATTACTAACATATCCAGACATTACACTCATATCCAGCTTTAACGAAATGAAGTGAATTCAGTCACGATTTTTCCACAATGCGGGCGCCACCATGTTGAAGCCAGACGTCAGTAAGCAGTGATTGGTCTGTGTTGATCTGAGTTAACATTTCTATCACCAATCAGGAGTGAGCTTGTAAGAAGTCCTCACCCCTGCTAGCACTATCAAATGTTTCAAAGGACCACATTCTTTTATTGAAGCATCCTATTGGTTGAAAACTATGCAATTTAAAAAAATGATCATGTTTTTCCAGATCTTTAAGTGTGTCTGTTTGATTCTCTTGTTCTGCACATGGGTTGCAGTTCTTTAATCTATTCAATGTATACTTCTGTGGCCATCAACCATCTTTTGATGTCATCCTCGTTTCATAGGCTCATTTATGTGAGCAATGTAGTATCTTCTCTTCAAAGTTTATGGTATTGAATTGATTTCCTTCTTTCACACACCACTGAACTTTTGTTTTTTGTGTTTGCTTGCTGAAGAAGTTCAAAGTACCATTGATCCAATCGTACCCTTTTCTCTTCTGGAGTGTTGTTTTGATATATTTTATAGTCTGATCATTTTCACCTCTTAGCTGTCGACAGAACTTGTTTTCAAAAAATGGGTTTAAAGAGCATATTCAATCCTGAAAAAGTTTGATTTATTTATATATTGTTTTGATAAATCTGATGTTTGACTGGACTGTAAACATTTAATCTTTTAAAATCATCTCTAAAGTGTTAAGAATTAAGCATTTTTTTGTGTGTAATAACAATTCCGCAAGAGTTTCTATTTTATATACATTTTTTAAAGTATCTTCAGAAAGATTCTTAGCATTTATTTGTTTCATACTGGTTAGCTTGGGTTGTAGGAGGTGTGTTTGATGATGGAGCAGCTGGTTTCTCTCCCACTGGCTAAACCCCAAAGGTACTGTAATTAAGGGATAGAATAATATTTAGTTTGATCTGAATTATGATAAAAGCAAATTTTTATATACAATATATCATAATATAATTTTAAAATTTTTAAAGAGGTTGTTTATCCTCATTTCATTAAAGTTCAGCTTTATGGAATGACACAAGACATGCATATCTTTGAAAAGTAATATATTAAAAAAACTATGCATTTGTGCAAGAGCTAGTGTAAAACTTGATAGTAGTATGCTTGATCAATTTTTATAACAGAGAAACAAAACAGTACTTTTTAAATATTAGAGCTTGGATAAAGTGTTAAAAATCAAAGTGTGGTAAAGGTTCAATTTATGCATATTGCAACTTTGCTACATATTTTATTTTGTTTAAGACTTTTTTTCACATTTTGATGTCAGGGATGGGTGGTGAAGGACTCAAATGCAGGAGAAAAGACATGGTGGCAGAAACATAGACGTTCACTAAATCAACTTAACCATGACAAAACCTGGAGCCCAACCTAGCGACAGAACAGAGAAGAGCAGATGACCAGACAATGAGAACTGAAAACCAGACACTGAAATAGGCTGAGGGTGATTAACTAAATGAAGACAGCTGTGGATGATTAACCTGAACATGGTGAAACTGACAGGGAAAACAGAACATGACCAAAACTAAGCACTAAAAAAATATTTTGAGTTTGCGCGGTCAAATAGCTCACGGAATGGTGAGGAAAAATTATAAAAATATTTGAATTATGTAAAAACAAAAACATTTTAATACTTAATAAACACAAGAAAACATGATTGTACCTATTGCCATTATCTATGAAATAGATAACAATAGTTTATGAAAAATTGAATCAAGTTTATGTTGTACAATAAAAATAACCCACAATAGATGAAATCCACAAAGTAATACCTTTATTTTTCACAATAATAGACGTTTTAAGGCTGTAAAGTCCCTCACTACAGATTCTATGCATTTTTCTCAGACATATGTGAACATTGTTAAACTCTTCTCTCTCTTGTTTAAACTCTCAAAGTTCAAACCTTAGCAGAAAAATAAATGTAGTATTAGTGAATGAAAACAAAGATCTAATTACATTCAAAGATTTATGTAGATTTGGCAAACTAAAAACCTTTTGTTTACGACACATGGCACGGAGATCGATTGTCAATAGTCTGCAACCAATGGGGAGATGGAACACAAATCCCTATAAAAAAAAAGGCATGCAAAATTGCACTAAAAAATTCTGCTAAACATCAAGACAAAAGGTGAAGTATTACATAACATACTTCACAGCTAATTCTCTGACTCAAAAAAAAAAGTCATTGAGGTCTCGTCATGTATAAAATTGCTTGAAGGTGAAATTCCAATTAATCTTTTCTCAACTAAACACAAATTTCACGCTCATTGTTTTCTGTTCTAAGCAACCACATGTTTTATCTTTGGAATGATCATACATTTCATGGAATAGCAATTTGAAGTACTGTGTTCATTAAGATCAATACAAGCAGCAGCAGAAGCCATTAAAAAATGCAGTGCTTTGATTGAACTAATTTAGGCTTGTCCCCATCTATTATTGAGCATAATTAAGGATCACAAATGTCAAATCCACAAGAAGTTTGATAAAACTGTTTTTTTCAAAATCTGTAATTTTGCACTTTTCAGTTGATTGTAGCAACACGGTCTCTTTAAAAGACTTTTTTAAAGGATAAAGGGTGATGATTAGTTTATTAGTCCTTATCATGTTCAGTTCATTCATTGTGCTTCATGAACTGTGCTTTAGTGTCTTTTATATCCATGTGAGATATATCCTTGCTCTGTGCAAAGACACCAGAAATAGCAGCTTCCAAATCCATGAAGAACTTTCAAGTCATTTTCGCAGTAGCATGGTGCCTTTTAGGTCCTGTTAAGCCCCGGATCACTCCCCAGGCTTTCTGCTCTCACTCAATAAATCCAGAACACAATCTTGTCCGTGACATCTCTTCAATGCCAACCATGTGGGTTATGTAGAATCCGTGACATGGGCGGCGTTGCTCTGGAGTTTACGTATACGCGATGCCACTTTTGGGAAATCATTTATCATTTGTAGGAGCAGTTGTGCAACAGGTGATTGCACCAATAATGGGTTTCCAAAGTGGCACCATGGAGCTAACAGCTTACCAAGAGTTGATCCTTAAGTTTGTTTTTATTTAATTGAGTAAAAAAAATACTTTCTTTGAACAGTAGCAGCTCCTAACTCTTTTAATATTTATTTTTGCGTTTCTGAAAATCTTTTTGAATTCTCTGTTTTTTGTTGCAGGATCTGCTTTTTATGTTGGGCAATCATCAATTATGTCTGCAATGTCCTAAACCCTAAAAAAAAAAAATCAATTTTTCGATAGGTCTTGCATTCTGGTAGTACGTTTCAAAGATATCAATTACTAGACAAAAGTGTCAATTTCTTGGTCAGACAATGAGTTTCATAATGCATTATAGGGTTCTGGTATTAGGTTAACTACCCACGGTGGTCTGGGAATAATTTTTCTCCCAGATGTTGTCGAAATCCTTCCTAAGAACCAATATTAAGAGGATGTGACACCAGCTGAGATGTAAACCACATGGAAAATATTAGATGTTTTAACCACCACACCGACAAGTACCTAAAATTAAGGAAATTTCCTTAATATATATATATATGTATATATATATATATAGTCCAACCTTTATGGCCAGCAGATGACCTCACAGTCGTTTAGGAGCCACATCTGTTTTAACTTCTCGCCGCCTTACCAAAAACCTGGACAGACAACTGTCCAAGTCAGTGGTGTTGGTTCATCTTCTACATGGCTTTTGCGTAATAGCAGCACGCTGTAGCTCTGAGTGAAAACACTTAGTTTTTACCATTGTGGTTGGTGAAAATGTTTCCCCGAGCCAAAGTGCTTGACCATGCTGTACTGCGGTTAGCGAACGACACGACCTTGACAGCTTTGTGGCTCCCTAGAAATAACTACCGCTGCCATTGACATTCACTGTTTGTTGTCAGCCAGGATTTACACACACACTTCTGCATGGTCCAGACTATGAATTTCCTAAGAAGTAGTTTTGAAATATTAAATGTCTGGTTGCTTTCTGCTTACTGAGTGTTTTACTGCCGTGGGACAGCATGCACTAGATATTTTTTCTTTTTTTTCATTGCTCGGTATATGATTGATTCTAATCAGAAGTCTTGTTAAGCCTTTTTGCCATGCTTGTAAATGTACAGAATGTACTGTCATCGTTATTGGTAATCTGCCAGAACAGAAAAGGGATCCACTCTTTAATTTATTATATAAAAGGCATGTAAGCAATGCAATGCATTGGGATGAATGGTAAAATGAATTGGTGGCTTTTTTTATTTTTTTAAATCTTATTTTCAAGAGAATAGAAGTATCCCATAGTGACCCATGGGGCGTTATTTTTGCTTTTTTTTCTGTTTGTTCTTTTTTTTTTTTTTTTTTTTTTTAGCTTAAAATAAAAATTAAAAAAAAATTTCTGATTACCTTTGAAAATTCTTTGTGAAAAATAAAAATCCAAACATGCACTTAACATTTGTCAGGAGTGTGTATTGGAAACTCTTGGAAAGTGAAACCTATCGCAATACACATGTCAGCATATGATATGTATCTCCAGAAGGTACCAGTGACAATATTTGACTTTTTATAAAAAAACTTTATCTGAATATCTATACATTTTTCACATAAATAATTGGTAAAATACATTTTATGTAATGATCAAAACATTAAGCCATCAAACTGTATCTCATACTGTGTTTCATCACTCTGATCCATCGCTGAATCAGAATATTCATTTGTGCGCTTTGTGCAGCGTTGCGCGTCTGGTCACACTCATTCTTTCATGAGCCACAAAGTACAGAAATTTGCATTTTTAAACGATATTAACTTCACATCCCTTTTCGGTTTAGTAATCATCCTTAGTTAAAACTGATCTGTAAATGTTTCATATTGCTATATAGCAACTGCAACTGTGAGGTTTATGAGTTTACAACAGGTTCAAGTGGTTCAAGGTTTGAGGTTTAAGTAGAAAAATAAAAGAAAGATGCTAAACTATGCTTGCTTATGAATAATTAACTACATTTTTGCTGTGGTAGCATGTTCAAGCAATACGAGTATTGCCAAATGGTATATAGCGATATTTTACAAAAACAATATTTTCTTACACAGTTAAATTTTTTTATATCAAAAGCTTCCAATTCAAATAACAGCTCCAAATGTTGAAAGTTCACACACACACATATACATATGTATATATATATGTGTGTGTATATATATATATATAATATATTTATATATATATATATATATATATGTTATATATATATATATATATATATAATATATATATGTATGTATAATTGATTAAAAAATCAATTAAAAAGTAATTAAAAAAATTTAATAATTAGTCGTTATAACAAGTAATCATTATTAAATACTATTATTTTTTTTTCTCTAGTTGCAGCATTTGCCAGCCATTCATTTATCTGCAAGTAACCCAAATATGAAATCATACGCAATTTTAAATGAAGAATGCTTATTTTTCACCAAATGTAACCGTGGGTCTAAAACTTTTTTTTTTTTTTTTAATCTACGTCTGTATTTTAAATTTGAAAGACTACTTGATTGCTTATTTGGTATCACTTTAATCGGTGAAACCGCACTTATGTAACACTACCTTTTATTTGTCATTTTCCCATGTTTTATTCACACACTAGCCATAAAATCATGCAAAAACAGAAAAATTCTGTCTGGAACAATGTGATTCATTTTGCTGTGGAAACCCACATCAATTGTCATCAAATTAATCAACATATTTTTGAATGAAAATACAAAAATATTCAGGCTAAATTCACATCAGGCGGCCTCATAAATAAGAATTTCTCTCCTAAGAATAGTCAATTTATAAACAACACTGATGCTCGTTATTGTGGGAAATTCATGTACGTCCCCATCCTAAAATAAAATAATGGTCGATTTTCTCTTTGGATCTCTCATAGCAGACTTCTCTGCTCCGCCCCCCGCCCTTCATGACAGGTGTGTTGCTCTGCGCTGCAGATTTAGGATAGACTATTATTCTCTGCCTTATTTATTAAAATAGAAAATCGAGTTTGTTTCAAGAACTACAAATAAATGCTATATTATCTCTTTAATTTAATAAAATCTCAATCACAGGATGTAAAAAATAGTTCATTTTAGACAGTTTTAATATGCTTATTTCACAGTTGCACGGCAGGACGCCTGAGGGCGAATAATAAATATTAACAAATTACTTATTTACTAATTGTTAACGTCTCAACATTCACAGCTCTAATATATATTTTGTTTTTTATTTTTGACATTCCAGTTAATCAAAGGGCAAATGTTGTGCTTCATTTACAATGCAGAAACATGGCACAGATGGAAAAACATGACACAATCCCAGAATGTACAAAGCAAAGACAGGAGCAGATGTCTTTTGATCTGAGAGATCACAAGTATAAGGAAAAAAAACTATTACTCTCATCTCATAACTTCAATGTGCAGCTAAAACCATTTTGTGGGAAGGAATACAACAAGAAAAAAATGCTTTTTTTTTTTTGGTAATTTAAATGGGAAATAATTAGAATATGAAAGCAATGTATACTAACTTATTAATTAATTGGTGGACCAGAAGTGTGTTTCCTTTTAAATCCAATATTTCATGTCATATACTTAACATTTTTGCTGTCTCTGTTTGCTAATCTTTGCTAAAATAAATTGGAATACACAAAATATTCTAAGAGAATGCAGAATTTTTCTTTTCTTTTTATTTTAAGTCCAGAATACTGAAATTTAAAGATTTATGTTCTCTGCAGAAACTGCAGATAATGTTTAAGGCCAAACATTTTATGTTGCCACGTAGTTTACAAAATATTTTTGTCATAAATGAAGGAAATAGTAGAAGAAATTGTGACTTCAAGGTACCTAAAGTAAAAACTACACTCAAACAAATGACTATTTCTTTTTCTCGGGTTAAAAAATGGAATGCGTTGAATAAGTGAAAAAGTGTTTAAGTGTTGTTTGTTTTAAATTTAAATATAAAAACAAATTGATTTGTATGCAGCATGACGTTAATATTGTGTTCCTGTCTGTGATGTGTTTTTTATTACGGGTTTTCATTTTGTGTTTGTTTTGATTATGCCCACTTATTTAGTCATATTTTGGTATTATATGTGATAATAAGAGTGGGGTAGGGATTTAATAGACTTTGTCTTCATCCTGCTCCTGTTCTTCCTTAGTAGATTGTATGTATTGTACAATCCAACTGAAAAAAGAACAAATAAATAAACAAAAATTTGCAGCCAAATAATATGTACATTAACACCACTTCTTCTACCTCTGTGTCTCTTCATTACTATATTACTTCATTTATTACTATAAAAAGTATAAAAAAAAGTATAAAAAGTAAAAAATAAAAAATTCAGTAATGTGCAGTTATTTCCTAAATATTATCTAAATTCTATATTTGTTTAATTTATAATTGGCTAACCAAAGTTCACACAGCCTACAAAGCATCATTTTTTTTATTACAATTTGAAATTTATTTTTGAAATAAAGCTTTAGACATTTTTTCCGACTGAAAAAAATGAACTTGCAAGAATTCAAAATGCATTGAAATATAGGAGAGATAATCGTCTAACAATGAAGTATTTGTGGGTCGCCTGTTCACCTTAGACGAGCTGAAGTTTGGTTTAGGATTTGAGTGGGAGGTGTTCATGCGGTCTGGAATGAATGGCTGCTTGTGAGAACTCCTGTGGGCAGGCCACTATGGGCTGGCCTTTTTACCTTTGCCACCCCATCAACTTGTAATTGGCCCCATATGTCAAACAGACGGACCGTTCCATAGTGTGTTCTCCTCGCTTTAACACCCACCCCAGACGATCTGTCTGATAGTTTGACCTAATTTACTTTGGTTTGTTGTGATCCAATTCACATCACCTTTGTGCTCCAATTACCACAATTCTTCCTTTTTATTGTCTAATTTCTCCAATAAAAATTATTTTCCCTTATAAATTACTGATAAAAAATGTAACTAAAGATCATGTCTTATTTGTCATGTTATTAAAAGAATATTTAAGAAGTCTTTAAGGGATTTTTGTCAGCAGAAGGTTCTTTTTATACCACCATCTGGCTGAATAGCTGTCATTTAGACTGCATCACAGGATCTTTTGTTAAATTCAGGGTATTGCAGTTCCAGGTACTGCTCTAAAAAAGCTTATGGCGGGCAGGTTAAGGTACACATAAGCCATAAATTTCACTCCTGCTTTTAAAAAAGGCAGAAGATTAAAGTACAACTCTGCTGGAGTTCACATCTATTAGTTTGACGCACAAAATGCAGCCACGCTTTTCAGAATCCTCGTAAAAAAACGTTAGGGTTCTATGAACAAGCGTAAAGAAATATCACGCTAATTGTTAGCCGCTTTTGTATTTTTAATTACCCAAATGTGAAGAACCTGGAAGGGTGTCAAATGTTTGTGCTCATTTCCTATATATGTGTGTGTTTCTCTTTTTTTTGCATGTTTTCTGCCTGACGGCATTTTTAATACTTGTTTGCAAAGTATTTAGATGTGGTAACAGATGATGCGTAGCTGTATTTAAGTGAGTTTAATGACTGCGTAACCACATGCTGTCATGCACAGTGTCTTTGCGGTGTTTTAAGGGGAACCATCTGTTTTCTTCTTGCTCTACTTTTTTAATGTTTACTCACAAACAAAAGAAACTCGCCTCAACTTACACAGTAACAGAATAATAATAATAATAACGAAAAAAGAAAATATTTCCTATGTTGGCGAAAGGTAACAGTACAACTATAGATTATTTTCATCATAAATTGTAGTTTCTGCTTTTTTCCAATGAATTAAAAAGAAAAAAATCACTTTTACTGATGCTTTCATCCGAGCTTTAATCAATATGGTTAACAAAGATGCTGTCATGTGTCAACCTGAACCTAACTACAGGCATAGATTAAAAGTAAAACTACTTTAATGTTAAGGATTATGTTAAAACAAATGACCTGTTTTTTTATTTCTATAAAGCATTTTTTAACAAAAAACAGACTCTTAAACCTAAGTAATCCCATGTTATACGTTTATAAAATTTCATTTTCTTCTGTTCTAGATGGTATTTAGGTTGTAATTTAGAGCTTCAGGATCATCTTTGTCCTTACAGATGATTTTTTTTTTTACTTTAAAGTCAATGCACACCCTAGCTTTGAATGACTTGTATGGTATAACAGCTAGAATTTAAAGGTCAAATAATGCCGAAATTGAGTTTCTTTTTCATAGAATAGTATAAAACAGAGAAAATATTAAATAAAGTATGATTGAATTCAATTGACAAAACCACAATTAAAAATGTTCAAATTGTACTTTATTTTGTTTGAGATGTATTGTCATTTTTGTAAGTTTACTTCAAACATATGCATTTCTTTCTTTAAAAAAAGTATAGTCAAGTAAGAAAAGATCAAGAAGATTTCTTTTTTTTTTTAAGGAGCTTTTGAAAATATTCAACATTTTTTCCCTAATATCTAACACCGTCAAATTATGAGTGTAATTATATGTTTTATTTATTTGTGTGATGTTAAAGTACTGTTATAAAAATAACATATTTATTTTTCTATACATTCCCTTTTGTGTGCTCCAACTTGAACTCTGGCATTACAATAACTAGTAAATAGTTTTCTGAGAGGCCGGGGCAGCCTTTTCCAGTCAGCCATTTAACAGGAAACCGTCTCTGCTTTCATGAGTATTTTTGCAGTGATAAAATTTCTAAACCACTGTCACATTGTCCTTGCATAAAGGTCTGTTCTACCAATTCCTACCATTCCTGAGCTCCAAAAACGCATGTATGAGGCCAGCCTCCCCTCTCTCTCAATGCTGAGAGGAACATGGGGGTTCATTAGCTCAGCAGCCAGCTGAACTGCAACTTCTTCATGATAAAGGCAAGGCGAAATGATTTCCCTTATTGTTCTTTAATTGCTTGGAAGTAAAATAAAAAGATCATTTCTTTTATTGTTTAAGTTGAGTTCTCAAGCTCCCAATCTTCAGTAAAGTAAAAGTGTAGTTTTTCTTTTCGAAAGCATTCTTAAAAGTAGCTATGTGGAGAATTCTCCAAAGCCTAAAGAAGCGTAATCCATCTCACTGACATTTTCCAGAGGAATGTCCAAAAGTGCACACGAGGTTGCCTAACTTCACATATGGTTCACGCCATGCATGTGGCAGCAGACCGGCAGATGGGAGCCCCTGATTTAGAGCCCAACAGATTGCAAAGGTGTGAATTATGTCATCTTTTGCTTTCCTTCATGTGAGTGCGCTTTAGCTAGGTTAGTGGCTTTGGACACATAGCTGCCAAGTTTTACGACCACAGGAGTTAAGGTACAGACAGGAAGGCTGGTGGGGGTGTAGGGTACAGAGGGTGAACAGGGTGCTATCATTGAGCTGTCTTTCCAATATTCTAGATTTGGAAGGACTCAATAGGAGCACATTTTAATTTATCCCACATAAAAATGAGGGTAGAATTGTGGATTTTTCAAAAAATGTCCATCCGAAGTTTGGTTCACATTTCATAAAAATAATCATTCTTACAAAACCAATTGATCTAACATTGCATGACCAATTTAACTTACAGATGACAGCCTTGTTCTTAGAAACCCGTATCTATTCTTTGCATATTCTTTGGTCGATAAATCACTCCGGATTGTAAAGAAAACAAAAAGATTAAAACCGTGTCACTCAGGTTTTGATTAAAGTAGACATAATCTATCAAACAGATTTGGTAAAATCCATTGTTAACCAAAATTATGTTAAAACAATTTTGTCAGATGTTAAACACAGTAATACACCTACATTTGGTACAAGCACAACCAGAATTCATCCATGAGGCTCACAGGATTAAAGTCTTGAGAAGATAAAAGGATTTTAAATGGGCTCTATGGTCCATAAATTACGGTAATTTAAACCTCATTTTGTGAGAAGAGGTCTTAAACTAGTGTTCTCTGGTTTATTGGAAATGGTTTAATTCAATGCATAAAGCAAGAAAAAAATGAATGAATTCATGCTAATCTCAATGTGGATTAATTTGATATTTTGATAGTTTGTTAGTAGTCTTTTGAAGAAAGAAGAGTTTTCCCCTCCCTGCAGATTACACTGTGTTGTCTCTGTGAAATCACTGTTTTCAATTTCATGAATAACAACAGAATTACAGGAGCACCACCGGTAATTACACTGTTATTCTGTTTTCCTTTGTTAAAAAAAAGACAGATTATCACAAAAACAAACGTGCATGCAGTGTGTTAATTTAAACAAGAATGTTTAGTCTTTGGAAGCACAAGGTAAACGACTATTGTGAAATTTAGGCTAGATGACAGTTTTGCTTGTATTAGACGGAGCCAGCAACTCAAAGGCACATCAAAGTCACAAATCTGAAGCGCAAAATATCAAATATTTAACACTGAATTTGTAGTATTTATAATATATGCTTCAGGAAAAGTACAAGATAGAATTTGCTTGCAGATCTGAAAAGCAACTAAATACTAAATGCACCATACTCTCCAACAAATATTCATTAAATATGACAAAATAGATAAAAAAAACAACATCAGTAAATATTTTATCGCCATATCATAGCAACTAACAATGAGCTTTTACCTCCCACCAAGTAGAGTTTAGAGACGCTAACCTCCTCTCAGAAATAGGAGCTTAGCTCTAATGGGACAGTACTTGTAACTTGGTCAAGTGCCATTCAATGTGATGCGTTCAGCCTGCTGTCTCTCAAAGAGCCATTGGTGTTTGGAAATGTTTTGTTACTAAAGCAAAAACAATATTCAAATGCGTTGCCTTAAATTCAAATTTCTATAGAAACAAAGACACAAGGTGTGCTTTTGGATGGGAAAACAATGAAACCTCAACAGATTGTAAACACATTATATGTTAATTATTTATATTACAGAAAATATCGGTGTCTTTTTACATGTGTAGTGTTGTAGATTAAGATTTTTATAATCTAACTTTTTTACCTTTAGGTATATCAAGTCAAACGTTAGCTAGTGATCTTAATCTTTAGTTTTCTTGTCATTTTACTATTTTATTATCAACAGTTAAATCTATTTTTACATTTGTTAAAAAAAGGTGTTAATTTTTAAAGAACGTGTACTTTATTCTAAAAATAAATGAAAGCTAAAAAAAAAACAAAGGAGACTTCTAGTTGTAATTTTTTTTAGGAAATGAAAAAATGAATTCTTTCCCTCTTCCAAAGGTTTTATACAGTAATATGCCCTGAAAAGTATTTTGTTATAAAAACATTCCCAGAAAGTATTCTTAAATTGAAATATACAGCATATCAAAACAACAGAGTGCAGAACAACTTCTTGTCATGCAGTTGCCAAGTTGACAGAACACTATTTTACCTTTTTTTTTTTTCTCTTCAGATCAAGAATGAGAAGACAGAGAAGGAGTGTCAGCAGCAGCTGCTGAAAAGCCTGCAGTACTTGGAGCGCTACATTTACCTCATCCTCTTCAACACATACCTGCATTTAGAGAAGAAGGACTCGTGGCAGCGCTCCTTCACTGCCTGGATGGAACAGGTACAGGATCACGGCCCACTCCTACACATTCCGATCCGATTCATCTCCCCTATACTTACCGTCATTTTTATTAGCAAAAAAAGAAGTTTAATTTGAGCAGAATTATGAAAAATTTCCAACATTTAGTGAAAAAAAATCTTTTTTGTTTTAAATTAACTTCACCTACTTTACTTTTTAACTCAAACTTCATTTTTTATGTTTTGTAGTGTTTTCAGCAGTTTTAAACATTAAATAGGCTATAAATAAATATATGTTTTTATATATTCTAGTAGTAAAAAATGAATTTTATATCAGCTATACCATCTGCGCTCCATATGGAAATATCTGAAGTGTACAAAAAAATCTGTGTGGTTATAAACCAGAAAAACAAGAAACAGTTATTTTATTTTTTTATTTTTTTGAATTGTTCATTTGTTGCTGGATAAGTGCACCCTTCAGCCTAAAATGTTTGAAGAAGAAAAACCTCTGAATAAAACAAATCTCTCCCCTCTTTGTTCATATTGAAGTGGATTAAACTCAGAGGGGGGAAAAAAACCTGAATTCCAAATTCAAAAGAACAATTGCTATGAAAACAATTGTCACAGAAGTATGCGCAGTCATTCAGAGCACATTCCCTCTGTTATGAATACCAAATAAATGTGGTGCATCAGAGTGACTCTAATGGCCCAGTTATGCCGTGAGAAAATACAGACTCAGGCTCTAGCGACAAGAACATACAGCTGTAAACAATGCAACCGACCTGGGGTTAAGCAAAAATCTGTAAACACTTTAAATTGATAACTTTTTAAATACAAACAATAAAGATTTCTTTAGAATAATCTTCCCTCAAAACATACAGTGAAGTTTCCAACATTTTGACTGTTCTTTTTTTAGGTGCAGCCTTGTTTATAAATCATCTGAAAGTGACTAAAATCTTTTCACTTGACCTAAAAAAGACAGACATAAGCAAATTTGTCTGCTTCTTTAAATGGTGTTTGTTTTGCCCTTTCAGGGATGAGTCACTTTATTTTAGCACATTTCCAAAACACAGCTGCAGCTGGTGCAATCCTTTTCCCCTGAACTCTTATTTTGGAAATAAAAGGCCACATCATAGTTTTATAAACTTCATTCAGCTCTGTTAAGCCCTAACTTGAAGCAAAAATCAATGTTATCTATTTACATCTGCAATGTCACAGAGCACTCTTCTTAATGTCGTAATTTTATTTCTTTGTGCACTTTTTTTTGTTTATAATCAGGAACATTTAAGAATATTTTAAAAATTAATGTCATTTAAATTTATCTCATTTAAAAGTATTGTTGATTGCAAAAAAAGGTATAGTTAACTGGGTCTACACTACAATTCAATAGTTGTATAATAGTATAAATGCAATACATTAAAATATGTTACAAATGTTTTAAAACAATGTAACTTTTTTACTTTTTAGGCTTTGATTGAAAGTATTCTGAAGCAAAGATTTTTCTGCAGCATATAATAACGTCCATGTGGGACTTGAGTTATATTTATACCAGAGAAAATATATATGTTGATAGAAGTCACAATACTTGTACTAATGACTTTTAGTTGTTTCAGATGATGAGAGCCTATGTATTTTCATCATATGAAAAAAGCTGCAATTTTTTTTTTCTTTACTTTTTGTGACATTAATTTATTCAAATATATGTAGACACTTGACAGCAGAATTATTAGTTAGAAGCTTTAAATTTAGTTTAAGGTCAGGCAGGAATGAGTTTGAACTTGCAGAATTGATGTTTAAAATCCATTTTTTATGCATTTGTAGAATACATTACCGCCACATGCTTCATCATGAGAATTGAAATGTACTGAACTGACTCTTTAGGGATTCTTTTTGATTTGTAGCTGTGTGTTGTGGTTGGATCGCAGACATGAATTGTCTGTTTGTTTTTATGGCAACAAAGACAACACTTTCAGTGTTTCTTTAACCAGAGATTGGGTTTAAAATGGGATAAAAACTACAGTCTGAGATTTAAGAGTGAATATTGTCTTCCATTGAAGGAAACACAACAGTAAATATGTTGCCTCCAACAATGGCTTTTGAGTTTTTCTTACAAAATAAGTCTAAAAGATGTTTCTCTGGATTAGCTAAAACAAAGCTAGCTTTAGCTAAATTTACAGATTATTATTAACAGGATTTATTTGTGCCACTCATTTAGCTACGGTCACACCAAACTCAATCATACACCAGGGGGCGTTGAATTTAAGTCAATACCCAGACATATTAGTGGTCCTGGGGTGTGTTTTTAGGGTCTGGTACGACACCCAGCATATTTTGGGACATTTTTGTCATCCAGCTTATTGTTTCCATGTTGTGTTCAAAGACGTAAACTTTGGTGAACCTTTTTGTTGTCAGTCGATCAGAAAATCAATTTTGATAGTGATGTTTCGATGATTCAAACAGCAGCTAAAACCAGCATGGAGAACAAGCTAATCTTTGCCTCTGTTCTTGTCTTGAAATTTATGATGCCTTTTATCTGTGTATCAAGACAAGAATGAAAAAGGTCACTAATGGGCTAATTCAAGAAGTGTGAAACAGGGAGATGGAAGTACTGTGAATGATCTTGTGAACCCAGACAGGGAATTGCACTCACCAATATCTTCAAAGTAAATAAATCTAGTTTCTCAATGTCATCCAGGCTCATTGCTCAATATAGCAGGTAGCGGTAGCTCCTCCCACACACGTCTGGAGCATCAAGTTTATGACCACACTTTTGGATGAGCTTCTTGCAGCAAACATGTCGTTTGCTGTGAATGCAGCATCAATTTGAGCACTAATACAGACTAATTTCAGTTAGACCACTCCATCCATAAGTGGAGAAAGTTGCTTAACCCTCTGATGCATGGAGGTCACTACAGTGGACAGCTCCTAAAAAGTTTATTTCTCTTTATTACATTGGTTTCTGAGAAGGATAAACACATTTGTGAACAATTGTGACCAAAGTTTTCATAGCTCATGCATCAGAGGGTTCGTACCCCTTAACTTCAGCAATAAAATTAGGATTAAAAACAATGAATATTTTCTAAAATGTTGTTTTCCTGATAAATTTCTAAACCTATGAGATCTTTTCTTAAGAGAGATTAGAGAATGAGCTGTCGTCTTGTGTAGTAAAGATAAATATTTAAAAAGTCTGATCCAAAAATTATTTACCAGCATGGGATATTTCAAATGGCCCACTTGCAGCATGAAATGGCATAGGCTCACTGCTCAAGCCAAGCCATCCCGAGGGCACAATCACTAGCATATCACCAGTGACCGTGGAAGGATCGGTAATGACAAACTGCGGTGCCAGAGGCAGCATTTTGGGGTCATCGCCACCACTGGTTATGCTTTTACGGCCATAGTTACACAACCTGTCAGCCATGAGTGGTACAGGCTGTCCCGCATTCTACATGGTCTGTTTGAATGTGTGTGTGGATCTGTTGGGTTAGTTTTGCGACTAGACGCTGCATGGAGCACACTGTTCCTAGTCCTGCTGGGATGCAGCTTTTGCCAGCTGATACGCATTTAAGCTCAGTGTGTGATCCTCATGTAGAAGCTACTGTGTGTTTTCAATTTTCAGGCATTCCAAGAACTGCCTTATATCTCTTTAATGAAAGTTATTAGCTTTTCGTGGAACATGGCATCTGCATGTAACAAATAGTCGGTGGTGTCATTAGTCTGAGGTACACAGAAGCGTGAGATCAGAGCAGAAACATCAGAAGAGCCACTGGAAGTGAAATCTGTGTTTGCTAATCCAAAATGCTGGGCCTTACACAATGGAAGGATTTGTGTACAGTGCATGCCACGGATGCCTGCAGGAGAGGACCCCTATCAGTCACTCCAGCTGTTTTGATGTGTGCTACAGAGGCCTTCCTGTGCCCCTCTAATAGTATGGTATGTTCAGCCCTTGAAATAGTCTATTAAAGGGGAGGAAAAAAAACCCCACTAAAACCTTGCCAACAACCAAATGAGTATGAGCTGTTGGGTAATCCCAGCATCTTCTCAGCAACTTTGCTAACATCCAGAAAAATACAGACCACAAGGCAGAAGCTTCAAGACCAACTTTTTAATACACTTTGTCAAAGATGGATGGGTTTTTTTTGGTCTTTGAAAACTTCAGATAGTTGCAAAAAAGTTACGATTCTATTAATTTTTGTCAAATTTCAATTCTGAGCTACAATTTAGAAAAAACACAAAAAAGTTAGTTTATTAAAAAGAATCTCCTGTTCACATATAGATTTCCATTGATCTTTAATTAACTCTTAAATTACACAATAAACATTTTACATGAAGCCCTTGTCGTTGAGTCAAAGAACACCTGAAGACTTTAGTTTCATAGAAGTTCTTTCACATGTTGATAGTTAGCTGAGCTGTTGTGACTTTATGTGCCTTTAAATATAATTATCACTTTACCCTTGGATGCTGGGAAAAAGCAGCTCATGTTACCTTCTTCAAATATAGAAAAACACAGCGATGAACAAGAGAACTAAGATGTGTTCGCACTCATTTTACACCCACACAGGGCCATTGTGGCAGCTCTGGACGATGGGGGTGTGTGACAGCTCTAGTTGATGTCTTTGTCTGGAGAAGAAAAAAAAAAAAGGCAACGTGTGATTTCTTCATTTTTATTTTAAAGAAATGGAAGTCATTTTTGCTTTTCGTCAGATTTTGTTCCTTTTGCCTTTGGCTTCAAGAAGTTTTTTCTTTTTGGACACATCCAATTTTTTTTTTTTTTTTTTTACAATGCACTAGTGTCTACAAAGTTTTCCATCTATAAATAATTTGTTATTGTTCAGTTTAAGGACACCAACAAACTGTAAACACAAAAAATGTATCTATATGTTTTAAGTCAAAACATTATTTTTCTCTCATTATTTCAACATAATTTTGCAAATTCAGCTTGTACAAGTTAACATAAAAACAAACCACCATACTAACATCTAAATATTTAAAAAGAAATGTTGTTTAAACTATATGTAGTCTTCCTAAGCTGAATAATGTCTTATTTATTTAAAAAAAAAAATGAAAAACATCAAAAACGTCTTTCTTCAGGGATTTGTCAGTTCATCACACATTGCTGATTTTAGCAACCTTTTTGAAAAATATTTGCTACACTTGATCAAGTTTAAGGAAAATTGGTGAAACCGAGTAAAACCTTTTATGAAAAAGAAAAAGAGAAGAAGTTTCCACTAACAACTTTTGACCACTGGCTTCCCTGTTTTGGAAGACTTGCATCAGCTGTAAAAAAAACATGGATACTACCTGGACATCCACTGACCCTCATGGGGATGTTCAAAAGTTATTCATGTGTATTGCAGCATACACACACACATTTTTTAAAGTAGTACTATAAAAAGTAAGTTTGGGATGCAGTTGATAAAAATCCCAGTTTTATGCATTTATGTGCTACACCAAACACATTCTCAAAGGCCAAATTCTCGATACGCAAAAGATTTTGTGAAAAGATAGAAACCTTCCTGCTGGGATTTCAGACACCCTGCATGCATAGAATTTGTCTGTTACTCAGACAGAAAAGTGAAAGTATCGACCTTCATAGTATTTTCATTTAAAAAGACTAAACCAGATTCTGCAACCTGCGACTCCAGATCCACATGTGGCTCTTTTGTATCTCCATGGCGGCTCCTTGGCCAAACATAAAATAAGTCGAGGAGACTGCTGATCCAACCATGTGAACAGTTGGAGTCAGCAGCTCTCTGCTAAGGACTGCCTAACCAAAGCTACTTAAAGAAAACTAAATAAACAAAGCCCGCAAGCCAAGACTACCAAGGTTTAACCCCAAACTAAAATAATTAAACCCAGCAGTGTAAGACTGCTGAGGACTAAATAAATACACAAAAGAAAAGTAAAGTAGCTATTTTTTAAAGGATCAATTAATTTACATTTATTTAATTTAGATTGGTTCAATTTCTAAATTGATGGTTGAGGTGCACATAGATGATAAACTATGTAAGTTTTTACTGTTGACCTAAAGTTGTCTTATTTGCTCAACTCAGAATGCACAGATTTTGTATGCAAAGCAAAACTTTGGTAAAAGGTTTTATCTTTTATAAGTTAAAAGCACATATAATCTTATGGTGCACAACATTAGTTACTAGCTTCCCAGAGCTGCACTAAGATGAGCGTCTTTTATTTTGAAAAAATAGTTATTTGAGCTTCTGTCAAACATAAAAAATATAAATAAAAATCAAATTTTGAGAAATGCTGGGTTCTTCTTGTGTTTTTACTTTTGTTTGCACCAAAAAACAGATATGATTCATATTTATTTAATAAAAATAGAAGCCCAAATGGCTCTTTTATTTTTAAAGGTTGCCAACCCCTGGACTAAACTGATTATAAGTGCTTCAACTCTACCAAGAAAAAAGCATTTATACCTGGTATTGTTATTCCATTTTGACCCTCATGTATATGCGGGTGTCTCTGAGGAGGCACAATCCCAGACTTGATCTGTTTGTCATAAAAAAAAAAAAACCTTGAACCTTACAAGCCCATTTTCAAAAGTACATTCTGAGTGCTTGTAATGAGCTGCTGTTAAACACAAAGCAGAAGTTCTTACATTAATAACTCCTTCACCAAACTGGAAGGAATTGGAAAATACTCAACAAAACTACCACTTCTTCCATGCTACGCGATATCCCATTGAAATATTTGATTTTTCCATTGTCAGCAAATAGATAATCCAGACCACATCTGCGGGGGCTGTTTATTTCCGCCCAGTGCTGGCCGGGCTAGGCTATAATCACTGTCAGAGAAAGGAATATCTTGATAGCATTGCCTCGGTTCATTATTTTTTTCTCCTCAACTTGTAACCTGACAGCTCATTCTTTAAAGTATCCGGGTAATCGCTCTTCAATGGTTTCTTTACAGACGTAAGATCGTACACAAAGTCTTCATTTGTAACTTTAGCATGTTAGCATGCAAAGGTGGGTCCCTGCTAATGAGCGCTTCAGATGTCTTCAAACTTCCAGTGAAGGATCCTTGACTGCTGGGTGAAGAGCCGTTCTACTCTTCATGGAGTCATCATCCAGCCGTCTCTGGCTGGACTCATTTCTTTAGGGATTACAAATACCCTCCTGTTTCACTCGCTCGATGACTTGTCTGCTCTGCTGTGGTTGAACATTGAACCTTCTTCCGCAGGATTAATTGGGCACGCCGTGGCATTTCTAAAGAGCCGATCATTTTTTTTTTTTTCACTTCAGTGGAACTCTGTGTCAGTCGGTTTAGCCTGGATTTGTTTATAGTGCTTGGCTGTATGCCAGATGTTTCTGGTTGTCCATGAGGTCTCCCAAATACTTCTTAAGGGTGGACTGTGTTTAACTTTCACAGTAGACCATGACTCGGTATGACTCGGTATATATAATATATTCGGAAAAGTCCCTCTTTAATTCGCTAATTAGCAAGTAACAATGGATTTTAAAAAACCTTAAAATTAACATATATGAAGCCTGGTGTACTGTAATAAAGCAGTAAATAATAATTCTCTCTTAAACTGAGCTCAACCTGTGTTTTACACTTTCAACGTAAACATACTGGCATGCAGTAGGGATGCAGTTTCTCATGAGTCAATTCAACAGTTTAGAGTGGAATTTGGTTTTAAGCCAAGAATTCTTGCTTTCATAATAAAAACTTACTTAACTCGTTAATTAGAAATGAATTTTCATCATGGATCAGAAAAATCGAACCAGTTTAAACTGGAGCGGAAAAAAATACTAGTTTGTATAGCTTAATAGCTATCAAATTAAATATGTGATTGTCTTATTCCAAAGGCTGCAGTTCCAAAGGCTGAAGTTTCTTCTTGATATGCAGTTCAAGCTTACTGTAAATGGCACATTTTATAATTGACAATTTTTCTTATTTTTTTCTTATTTACCTTATTAATACTAAAAGGAGATTTTAAAAAATAGAAACTGTATTTGCCTCTTCAGCAGCCTGCCTTCTCTCTAAAGCACAATGCTGCGCCCCATTCATGTCTGTTTTGTTAAACTTTCAAAGTTTAGCATAATAACCCAGTTTTACAAGTGACAAGTGGTTTCTCCAAAACTACTTGAAAATGAGCAGTCAAGCCTGAACATCATAATGGGGTCCCTGCAGGGGATGAAAAATGTAAATGCAGTGCGGTTATTTTATTTATGAGCTTCGACTTTATATCAGAGACACAGAAAAGGAAGCACAAGTTTTTATGTCAGTACTTTAGTGAATTCCAACAGTGGACTTCTAAACGAATCTGATTATTACCTTTGGATGCTTTAACTGGCTGTCTCTAAATAAGAAATTTAGTTTTTCATCAAAATTTCACAATAAAACGTGTCCACTCTGACAGTTTCTGATGTTTTTGAACGCTTCCTCTGAATCAACTCCAGATATTTTTTTTGGTTTTAAATGAATAATGAAAAAACTTTCCTGAACATGGAATTTCACATCTTTTCCCAGCACTTCCTGTCACTTCTAACTCCATATTGTTCCGTAGAAAAACCAGTGGATTTTTAGTTTATGTGTGGCCATCGCAAAGAGAAGGAAAAAAAATCCTGGCTGGCAGTGTTGGCCTGTCATTAACGTGTGTGTGTGTGTGTTTCTGTGGTAGGTGGCTGCCAGAGCAGGAGTTTATGACATCCTCAACCAGCTGGGCTTCTCCGAGTTTGAAGACCCCAGGGACTCGCCACTGGCTCGCCTGCGCTGCCGCTGGCAACGGCAAAACGTTCACTCACTTCCTTTTCGGGGGGAGTTCGTCTGAAAGAGGATCGCTGCCATTCCACTGACACAGTACTGTGCTGTTCAGGAGAAAAGAAATGTCAATAGCCTTAATATTCCTTTAATGTTTACCCCCTCTGTGTCCTAACATTGCTGCGTTAGACCTTTTTCTAATTCAGTGTTTTTTTTTTCATGTCTTTGAAAGTTTTTTTGCCTTTTATACAATTTCTATTTGTAAATCCCGCTTTCTTATTTGTGGCAGCCATAAAATAACTTCATTTTTGGACGAATTGAATTAAGTTTGAAGGTAAAAAGCGTACAGCTTGTTTGACCCCAAAGCTGATCTTTTACCTCATTGCCCTAGCTGTTGAAAAGCTCTTGTGTACAAAGCTTTTATTTAAGTAATAATGCATCAACGAGCTTTGTAAGGACTGTTTCTGGAGAAGCTGTTACGTTTGGGTTTTATTTCCTTTCCAGCACAGCCACCGCAGCTCCCAGTTTCCCGTCTGTTTTCCTACATTTAATGATACGTGCGGGGATGCAGGTACTAACGTGTCCGGAATTTTTGATGTTGAATTTACTTTGAAGCAGTTTGTATCGTTATTTTTTTCTGGTGACTGAAGAGTTCATTTACCATTTTTATTTTGTATTTCTCAAATTAAAAGAACAAACCCTAGGTGATGCTAAATGTGCATCGTGTTGGGGCAATTCTTTGTCATTCACTCCAAATAACCCCACTTGTTTCTAATGGGGCAGCTCTCAGAGGCCTTTTCTAGCCCTAAATGTTTATGTTGGAACCCTTCCAATGCTCTATTTTGTTAGATTAAAAAAGATGAGGATTAGTGTGTCATGGAAGTACTTTTTAGAGAGTTTCCACCTCTACAACATACATTTCACGCAGTATTTCAAACTTTACTTATGTTATTAAATAAGTCACTTAAAAAGGAGCTTAACCAAACCCTAAATTCTTAATTATAACGTAAAAAAATCTGCATTTTTCTGTGTAATCTCATTTCAAACCAACAGCCCATCAGAGCTGGCAGTAATGCAAGTATTGCTTGAGGTGAGTTAGGTTGCATCTAGGTGGTTGAGATATTGACTGTATATGAGAACTGGACAGGAAGTACTTTCTGGCTCCAAGAAAGCAAATCCTATAGACTTCTATAGAAAAATAAAGAGTTATTGATCAATCATTCTATTTGTCAGAATAACCATTCTACATATTTTTAACAACTTAATCAGCTCATTTGCTCACCTTTAGTGCGAGTTATTCAAGTTATAAGCTGACCAATTGGATGCGTCAATAAAAGTATGCGTTCTCTCAAGTTCAGTAGTTGCCATAGAAACATTGACTCACACCGACTTGGACCAATCACGGCTAACTGATGATTTCTGGTTCCAACATGGTGAAAACCTTATTGCAAAAAGATGTAAACTGAATTGACTTTATTTTAGTAAAGCCGGAACTAAGTCATTTTTTTATGACTGATGTCACACTCACTCAGTCCGGTTCACATACACAGTCAATTGTTTGGTCATATATATTCTTTGCTCCTTTTTTAAACTTTTACGCTTTTTTTTTGCTAGCCTACAAACTGAACCCCAAATCAGGGAAGAAATAGTTATGTGAGCCTCACAAGAAAAAGTTTGGGGACCCCTGTCCTGTCTTAAGCAGATTGTTAACTACAAACACCGTTGTCATCAGCCATGCTAATAATGAACAACTTTTTGAGTAAAAAGAGTATTTTGTATTTTATGGATTGTGAAGAGAAATACATGTTTTCCCTGTACATTTGTCAGTTACTGTTGAATGTTTGGGTAAATACATTTTTACTTTTCCGTATTTTTTGTTATTTACCTGCATTTATTAACTTGACTTGAATGTGCATTTTAGGAACAATCCTGCCTTTTGAGTGACAATGAGATGGACTTTATTTAGATGAGCCTTATTTGTATTTTTTTTTTTTTTTTGTTTAAACCTCTGAGGCAATTTATCTTGTATTCACTCCATGTGCCATTTAAAAAAAAAAGACAAAAATAACAGTTTTAACCAACTTTCTACTTTTGCTATCAGCACTTTTTTATATCACAAAGAGAAAAAAATAAACCATCTGTGTTGAGGATTTGGTGTGTTTACAGGGCTTCACTCACTGAAGAATTTCTGCCGTTTTATTGAAGTTTCCGCTTCTGCGGCGGAGCCAAGTGATTGTCTCTTCCCTCCTCTGCTTCCTTTCTTGTCCCGCCTTATCTCCAGCATCATCTCTGCCCGGCAGATACGCCCCGCTAACATCCCTCTCGTGTTTCTCCGTCGGCCCCTTTTGTCTGGTGTCAGCGCGGACCTCGGAGCAGAGCGGGTTATGAGCATCCAGCAGCATACATTTACACAACACAGATGATTCATTGTTGGGCTTAAAACTGAACATATTCCATACACAGTAATAAAGAGCTTAGGCAGATCAAAAGACTAATCTGAGTTGCCTTTTGATGTGGACAGGTAAGGTCTTAATTAAAAAAAAAAAAAAAAAAGGAATTATCTCCACACTCTCAAGAATAGAGGACTATGCGAGGATTAAAAGGCACCGGCCGGCACATCTCTGAAGCTCTCTTGGCTTCCCCGACCTGCTTTGAAAGTCTCATATCGCAGATCACTTCCCGTCTTGTAAGTGCATAGCAGGCTTATCTTTGGGAGCGCGGAAGTTGTTAGGATTTTTATCACACCGCAGCCTGTCCTGGATTATTGCAACCAAGTGATCCAGCCGCCAGCGACTCGTTTCTCCCGTTTTCATCTTCCAATTGTATGATTTCATTTTCCTGCTTTGGATCCAAATTGGATCAGTTCACATTAACACTTTTTCCACTGCGCTGTCTCCTCACAGGCGGAGAGTAATTGGTTAAAACAACACGCGGATATGGAGAGGGGCTATTCAGTTGCAGCATGTGGCCAACTTGACTCCGGGTCAAGATAAGCCCAGGACATGAGGACCATGCTTGGATGATATAGCGGCTCCTTGCCTTTGAAATCCCTTCCGAACTCATTGAGATACTCCCCAATGTGAAACTCAAGCTAGTGGTTCTGAAGGATCCAGAGATTATGGCGCACAAAGAGGCGCATTGAAGGGCGAGCGGCAAGAGAGGATGTAATGAACTTCATGTGGAAAGCTTCCCGCCGCAGATGAGAGAGCTGCTCTGAACAGGATGCATGGTACCGGCGCGCCGTCCTCTTTGATTGTTCTTGTGTGGATGAAGGCGGCATGACAAACACCTCATAGTCTCAAGTGGGCTGTCTGCCCCCCTGTGGGGGGGTGGGGATTTGTAATTTGTTTGTTTATCACAATTTCAAAATTTGCCAATTAATCCAATTTGTTTGAATTTATCAACAAAATTCTCAACAAGTAATGTTCAAACATCTTTTTTTTTAATCCTATTTTGGTTTGAATTTATGAACAAAGCTGCAAAATTTAAGCTCAATGTTACGGATAAAATGATCTAAACTTCAAAAACATAAATTTTTCAACTTGTAACCCTAAAATATTTAAAGAACAAAAACAAAAAATAGATATGAAGGCAAAAAGTTCAAAATATACCAATTAAAAACAACTATTAGTGGGATTTAAAGTTTTGTCTTCAAAGAGATGAGTAATGAATCCCCAAGTGAAACTTGAGACAATAATTTATAAAATCACAAAAAGAGCCTTATTTATACCGCACACTGAGTTTAAAAAAAAAGTTGAGGAGAAACTAATAAGAATTTCAAAATAAAACACAAAATTGTTCTAAAAAAATAATCTATTTAGCCACCTGGTTGATATTTGTGGGTGAAATGTATCATCGGCTGTACGAGTTGTGATTAAAAGCTATCAGACAATAACATTATTAAAAAAATATCCAACATTTAATACAATCTTCTTCCATTCCAGTGCATCCACTTGTAGATGAATAGATCCATGTGCGTCTTCGTTTTCCTCCTCTGAACTGGAATCTATCTCAAAACTCCATGGCCGGAAGGCTCCAATATTTCCCGCCATTTTTGTTGCACTGGTAATATTGGGTTGGAGTTGTGAGAGACTGTAAGCTAGTGGGGGAGTGTGCAAAGTCATGGATGACGTGAAACAAAATTGCCAACATTTTGAGAAAAACATCTCAATTTGTCAGTCATTTATTTATAGTAATTCATATATTTTTTTAATGTACTTCTATATATGGATGGTCAGCCTATTTTTAATGTTTATTCGCAGAACTTTTTTTTTTTTTTACTTTTGTTACAAACTCCAAATTACATTTTAAAACAGTCATTTGAAACAGTTCAGCCCACAATTCAGAGGCCTTTCTAATGAGCTACTACCGCTCTGCAGAAACTATGTCCTAGGAAATTAAAATTTGGCCTAAAATCAGCATAATCATAATTACAAGACCACTGGGAAGGCTTTTAAAATAGATTAAAAGATTATCTGAGTGGGTATCTGAGACTTTTTAAACAAAAAAAATCCAAAATAAACTGCAAAATTTAAAGCATGAATCTACATACATTTTTCAAAAATTGTTGTTTTTTTTTTTAAAGGCTTCCAGGACCAGATTTTCAAACTAAGAGCACAGTTTGGACACACAAACACTGCAAGAGCTGCTCAAGTGGACACTTTTTAAAGCAAGTAAAGTAAAACGGATCCACTTCTACTAAAGCCTCAGATCCTTTTCATCCACGAGCTCTTCTTCCTTTAAGCTGCCAAGCAGACCAACAGCTGCTTTGCATCTTCCTGCCTTCCAAAGATGTAAAGTCACATATTTTTCCCCAGAATATTGGCTCGGCGAAACCACGTTACGCCACACGCTGAGGCTTCTATGCTTTACTGTAACTGGAAAAAAAGGTGAAGTGCTTCAGCGGATCTTTTTGTACATAAAACAAAGTTTCATAGGCATGCACGCTTCAACTCATTCCATATTGAAATGATGGGATTATTTAGTTGTTGCAGAACTTCAGGTTTGGTTTGTTCTACCTCTGGAAATAGTTCTTGATGTAACCACAGACTGAGTGCGGCTATTCATTTCTAAAGGAAAAAAAAAAATGTCTCCTTCTTAAATCCTGTGCCATATTGTGGAATGTCTTCCTGGCTTTAGAACGCATAAAGAAACTCCAAACAGTATGGATGGAAAAACAGAATAAAGTTTCTCACAAGGCAGTTAATGGTTTCCATCTCTTAATGCTGTGGTTAGTTTCCACTGCCTATTAATGCACGACTGTGGATCACCATCCAGTCCTCTCAACACTGCCCTGGGGGGATGACTACACAAAAACCCACACCTGCTCTAGATTCTCCATCCTGGGAACCTTGGGCTAATTAGCCACACATTTAGAACAGACCAGCACAGCGCTCCTATTTGGGGAGGGAGACCCACACAGCCCAGACACACTCGAGGAACCCAGGAAGGGAAAATAATGTTGGCCAGTCTAGCCACCTTCTCTCTCAGTAAGCACCTGAACGCCATTTCCAACCCCCCCTCTTCTTCTCTAATCCAAAAAGGTGTTGGTTCAATCTCAGCCTGGTCACGGCTCACTAAATCTGGACTCCAGCAGTGCCCCGAAAACCCTGGCTGCCTGATCAGACATCCCAAATGCAAACAGGCTGTTTCTCCTCTGAAGAAATCTACAATGGAGTTTTCTAAACTTCTACTGATGGTTTGTTTCCTTCCTGCACACTGAACACATGCTCACAGTGACATCTGCAGGATTGCCCCAGACTGTAAAAACCTAAAACAGATACATAAATTGGGCCATTACAATGCATAATTAATGATTGTGTTTATTTTAAATAAAATAAGTAACAATTCGATCAAATTTGGTGTTTTTTTGATGAAAATAAAACACTTATGACTAAAATATGAGCTGAACTAAAGTCAGTTTTAATGTAGAGAAAAATCTATTTTAGGTCTTAAAATTTAAAGAAACAAAGAAAATCTTTTCTATTATAATTTTGAAGCAGTCAAAAAAATTTACTTTTGATGAGTTTTTCCCTAATTCTTCTTGTGTTTTGACAATACGTTGTCCAAGTGTGCACTGGTGCGTTTCTTGATTTATGACCATGTGATCACTAACATGTGTTCACGGATTTATGTAAACAAGCTGCTGCTATAGGAGGCTTTTTTCCCCCCTGTTTTACGCAAAGCAAAAAAGTGGGACTATAAATAAAATAAGTGGGTAAAATCCTAATAATATTTTTTTTTATGTTAAAACTGTTTAATTTAATAGGTAAAGTTAAAAAAAAAATCTAAAGGAGTTTGCCTGTGGTTGCTTTAGTAGTTGAGCTTCCTGGAGCCAGCGGTGCGTAATTGTGCGCAAATGGCAGATGTTCCAACACCGGGACACTATGTCTCCACACACTTTATCTGAACCTTTAGTGATATTCTTTTCCTCCCCCCAGAGTAGGCGTGCGTCAACTTGGTCATTTGCTTTACTACTGTAAGTTATTTGAGGAAGTAAAGAAGAAAAAAGGGGAGGAAAAAAATGGGCAACAACTTCAAACCTTTTTTTTTTTTTTTTTTTTTTTTTACCGGAGAGTTGACGTCATCCGCACCCCAGATACCCCCCCCCCCTCCCCACCACCACCACCACCCGTCCTCCCCACCACCCTCCCACTTAGCTCCCTAAATGGATGGGGCAGTCTTGGTTTGTGCAGTTCAGCGCAGGCCAAACGACTGGAGGAACTTGTGAACGTCCGTCACTTTTCTGGCGTCCAGCGCGCAGAAATGCCGGGCTGCCTCGTTGCTGTTGCTGCTGCTGCTGAAGCTCAGCTCTGAGGGACTTTTCTCCTGCTTTTTGCGCATTCCCACCCCCCCTCTTTTCTTTTCTTTCCTTTCTTTTCTTTTCCCCTTTTCTTTTCTTTTCAGGAGGACCGACTCAAAGCTCACAACAGAAAAAAAAAGGAGAAGTAAACCGCATTTGCAGCTGTCACGCTCAACTTTTTCCACTATGGATTGTATGTATTTACTGATGTACTTTTCAGTCAGTCAAGTATTTTTGGAGCATTTTTCAGCTGCAAAAACACAAGGTGAGGAATGTATTTATTTATTTTATAAACTTTTTTCTTTTAATGTTGTTGAAAAAGTCTCCAAAGTTTGACAGAAGGGACTTCAAATGCCGATTTGGCCATTCAAAATATATAGTGAAAGTGCTATTTTATTGATAAATAATTATTTACAAATAAGTATTATTTGAGCATCTTGATTTGAAAATGTTCACCTTTAAAACCTGGTTTCATATATATATGTGAATGCTTTTTGTCCTTTCAGAAAAACTCTCTGGAAAGTTAAGAGAGTATGGTCTTATTGTGCCATTCAGTACAGACTCCCACGGCCGGTACATTTCTCACGTGGTCTCTGCTGGAAGTGGAAGTAAAAGTTCTGATGCTGCCTCCAGCCTTAGCAGCAGAAGAAAAAGAAGGGTGGCCCGTGGTGCCCCTGAGATGCCCTCGGCCACATCTCCCGCAACTCAGCACCTGTTCTTCAATGTCACCGTTTTTGGGAAGGAGCTTCACCTTCGCCTCAAAGCCAACAGGAGGCTGGTGGCCCCGGGGGCTTTTGTGGAGTGGCAAGAAGACTTTAAGGAGAAAAGCAAGGAGCGCATCATTGGAGACTGTGTCTTCACGGGGGATGTGACCGACATGCCGGAGGCTTCTGTGGCTATCAGCAATTGTGATGGGCTGGTAAGTCACACAGGAAAAGGGAAGCACAAAAGTGCATTGATACAAATTCTGCTAATCATAGTTATTTTAGGAAGACTAACATGATGTGACCTTGGAGAAAAAGCCCCATTTGTGCAATAAATCTACTAAAAATACAACATTAAATAATTTTATTAAATGATAAGTGAAAAAAAATCAACAACGAAACACATTCAGTTCCACAAACAGGAAACGGTTAAATGTTAGTTATTTTAAGGTACTATTAAGACTCCTAATATTAGGACCACCCTTTGTAAAAGTTTTATTTAGGCGTACTACAAGTATACTAAGGGTATATTCGGACTGGAAACATTTGGTTCACTTAAAGTTAACCAGAGTCAGTTTCCCCAAGCGGAACCTGGTCCTGACCTGGAACCGCTCTCTGACCCACCTTTTGAGATGTTCTCAGTTCATTTCCAATCAGACTGAAATCCGGTTCACTCTAAGGTTCCTCAGTCTGAATAGGCTCCATGCTCGGAGTGGAACAGCTGAACCAAAAAGGCCACCGTAGCTGGGCTCGGAGCAACGACGGAACTCAAAACTCATTGAAATGTTGTCTGATGAATGCAGGCTCATTAAAGAACTTTTAAAGTGACTGTTTTCCCCACTATCTATATACTTATCAGCATATCTTCTTAGCCATCACCTCCTCAGTGATCGCCTTGCAGCATCCCTCCACTGTACCAAAGTACCAAGTAAAAAGTATTCAAACTTCATTCAAAATTGGTCAGAGAAATTCAAAGTTTCTCAAGAATTGCAGGACTTCCGTTATTCTTTCTCTCATTGCTCATAATTCCTGGCCAACGACTGAAGAGCTATGTGATTCAGTCACATTATTTTGTTTACAAGCTTTGTTTTGAGATGAGCAGAATGTCTGTTTGAAGACAGCAACTTTGGAAAACAGTGACCAAATGCTCAATTTACTCAATCCGGACCAAATTTAGCGGAATCGGTCCGGACAAACGAACTTTTCCAGCCGTCTATACTGAAAGTGAGGCAACTTAAATGAAGTTTACTTTTTATATACTATCTATATATTGTAAACTTAAATTGTTTCAATTTAGTCTGAGGAGTTAGTATACTTGCAGCAATTAAATACTATTCAAGTGGATTATTTGCTAAGGGATTCTATGGATATTTGTCATGCAGTCACCTTAATTTATACATGTTTAGTTTTTTACATTTTGGATTTTTTCAAAAATATAAAAATAGGAGGGGTGATCTGAGTGTCTGACAAGACCAATGATGGAACAAACAGTTGCTAAAGCACAGACTGAGCTTGAACTCTGTCAGTCTATAGCCTAAAACTTTAAAACAGACGGTTCATTGCTGCTGCTTAAGAATAAGTCAGATGTTGGAGCTCAAGCACAAGCATCCTTCTTGGATTCCAACTTGGGGTTTGTCTTAACACAGCTGGGACTGCAGTCTATTCCATTCTTTAGCCGCTGTGTATCAGCCCTTTGACGCATGTCAAATAGAAGCTGCGTGGCTGACCTCCTGTGGGGGTTTGGTAACAGTGGAAAAAAACTACGTGGATGAAATTTGTAGAGCAGCTGGACATATAAAAAAAAAAAAAAAAAATACAGCAGTAGCAGTAGTTGACGTCCGAACAATAACAACATCCAGGCCACAGGATCATCCATGACAGCTGCAGACGTGTGTGCAACCTGCTGCTGTGTGCTGAGCAATCGATAGAAATCATAGAGCGTCCTGATTCACAATAGGAATGGCACCGTTCCTCCTCTTTAAGTTAGCAAATATTTGGACAAAAACAACCACAGTCCTTTGAATCCAAAGATATTACAAAGCAAAACTCATTCACTTTGAGATTGTAATTTTTATCGATCAAAAATTGATTTGTTTTATTATTAATCAAGGAACCAAAAAAACAACAACACAGAAATAGAGACAAAATGATTAAAAAGCTAAAATACCATTAAAAAAAGTGACATCTTTTGGGATTGCTGTGTAAAGTTATTGCACAAATAACTAAGTTAGTTAAGGCTTAAAGAAAAAAAAAGGTTTGCTTTGATTTTAATAAGAACTTTGAGCTTCATTTCCACTTCAGTGCTTAAAATTAGCATATTATAAAGCTAAATCAAGAAGCATAGTGTGTATTAATCAGCTGGTTTTCACACTTATTGAGTCCTTAATCTTTGCAAGTTTCCGCTTTATTGAACCGATGCGCTTCAGTCAAACCACCTGGAAAATGTAGGCTCCATATGCTGGGTTGTTGTTGTTGAGTTGCTTAGCAATTTATTTGGTCTGTTCCTCCCTGCAAAATCAGTTGTTGGTTCTTTCATAAGACTGGTAAATATCAGCAGAGGAGGTTGACTTTCTCTGCTCCTTCCGTTAGGATATTGCACCGCTCTCTGAGAGGTTCGGAGGGGTCACCATAGTTTGATATAAAGGGACCTGTACTGTTCAGTTGAAAAAAAAAAGGACAGCAAGCATTAATCAGCACCATGAAAAGCAGCCTCGCCTTTTGTCTCGCTGCATTGTGTTCCCGGCCGATCACCACCAATCGATACGCCCTTCCGCTGCGGTACATCGTCGTCATGACACCTGCTGTTCAGCTGTGATTGGGCAGAAGAATGGGAGCGAAACTGCTGACGGTCGTCTTCTGTTTTTCCAAAACAGAGTAACTCTTGATTTGGATTTCATAACCGGCTAGGATCAGGAGTGTTTTACTTCAATTTGGAAATACACAAGCTGTTTCTCCCATATTTATGCCCAACATTGACTTGTTGAATGCAGGCGTGTCTATCACATCTGCATGAAGATTTTGTAGTCGGTTTTTATGAACTCTTGTGAAACAATGGGTTGCTGGATGCACTCAAGTCTAATTTGATGTTCTGATAGAAAGTCAGCAAGACGAGGTTGTAAAATGTTCACTGGACAAAAAAAATATTGATGCTGAGAGCCTGCAAGATCAGAGGATTGACCAACACGTTCTCATTCCCAATTCCTAACATACTGACGTTAGGGACGTTTCCACATTACTTTTGGATGTTCTGCTGTTCCAATCAAATCAGGGATCTGGTCATTTTGTTGGATGCGATACCGGACGCAAACTGAACCTCGGGACTCGGCTGATACGAGACGTGGACCGCTCCAGCATCCCAACCCTAACCTTAAACCGGTACTGAATGCAGATTGGTACCGGTTCAGAATGGGGTACTGGTTTCAGAGGCGCTACCAGGATTAGGGTGCTGGGTGTTATGGTACCGACCCTTGGACCGGTGGACCGCACCGGTATCCTAACCCTAACCATGACCCGGTTCTGAATGTGGATCGGAACCAGTTCCGGATGCATTACTGGTTTCGGAGGGTTAGGGTCCCGAATGCGGACTGAACCTGAACCAAACGTGACGACTTGGAAATGAGAATGTGTTGGGACAACAAAGAGGAGAGAGCTTCATGGTATGGGTTTCTATTGTCAAACAGCTGCTTAAATGCAACACAAAGTATAAAATTACACAAAAGTGATCAACCACACTTCTCCATTTGGCAATTTGAAAGACAAATTCTTGGTTTAGCGGTTACCAAAACTGTCTGATTTGCTTGCATTCGTGTGCATTGCGGCAAGTGTGAAGTGTGGTGGAGGGAGGATCATGGTGTGGGACTGTTTGTTAGGAGTTCATGTTAAAGTATTTCTGCATAAAAAATCCATACTCACAACTTTGTAGGAATAGCTTGAGAATAACTACTTCCTGTTCCAACGTGACGCCCCACCAGAACACAAATCTCGGTCCTCAAAGCCCCGACTTTCAGAACAGAATCAGCGTCTAACTCACAAATGCTCCTCTTAAAACATGTAAAGCTTTTATCCCAAAACACACTAACCTTTGTGGTAAAGGTTGAATCTGTCATAGTTGTAAAGGGGGCGCTGACGTCATACGACCAAAGAGCTGTCACTTACATTCCCCTTTTTACCCCCCTTTTCATACATCTTTTTGATGTTGGTCAAAAAGAAATTGCATCTCTGCTCTCTTTCATTGTGTGCCTGCACTGACACAAAAACCGCATAATAACTGAGAAAATGAGCTAACACAGATCGGGTTGTCTGTTTTTTTTGTTGCAGCAACAGTAAGTGCTGCGGGGACAATGCCTCGCTGTGTTCTTCGATCAGAGTACAATTTTCTGACAGATGCCTGTGTGCTCTTCAGTCAGTCAAGACTATGGATGACGCACTGACCTCATACGGCACAGCGGTGCACTCACCTGCAGACGTGCCCCGAGAAAAGGTTTTGATGCCTCCGTGTGTGCTCCTGTCATTTTAACGAGTGGGAAATAATAGAGAAAATTCTCCTTTTGGGGGGAAAAAGATGCAGCATTCTATGCCTGCAAAGTCAAAAATCAGCTTTCTTTTGTCAAGTTACGCAAACTATAAGTGGTGCAATTATAGGATTGTGGTGGAAGCTCAGTCATCGTTTACAATGTGACTCACGGTTGTCCCAAAATGATTTAATGAAGCTCATTTTTCATAGGATTTATTGCACAGTTGAATTAATTCTTGGAAGCTTTAAGTCGCATTGTCTCCTCGAGTTGCAGCATTTCTGCACAAAGTCCCCACAGATGACACACCGAGAGACTTTCATGATGTCATTTGTAGTGTGCAGCTTCTGTTAATTTTTCTGAAGTAAAACCTACTGACACCAATTTTAGAGAGGTTGATAAAGTTTTATGAGAACAATTTGAACAGGACTACATCAAACAAATATAAGCATCTGAAACTGAAATACATGTTTTCTCAAAGCTAAGCGGTTTGAGAAAACATTTGGAGAGGTGAAAATAACTGGAGCCCAACCTTACGCCCTGACATTCTTTGAACTATTTTGATAAGATTAAATGCAAATTTACTAATGAACATGTTATTGCAATGGCCTATTTATTATTTCTTCACATAGACAACAAATTAAAATAAGTTATTTTTTTTTTAACCAAAAGTGCTTTAACCTTTTCTCTGATTCTCAGTTAGTTTGTCGTTGTTGGCATTAGGGGTGTGGGAAAAAATTGATTTGGCGATATATTGGGATATTTCATTTGGCGATACATTTATCAATTTGAAATGTTGACAAGACAATATTTAATTTATTATTTATGATTGCCCTTCAGCGTCTTACTTTTGTTTTCCAACTGAACCTCCGACCACTAGTTGGCAGCACAGCACACAGAGCCTCTTTGAGCAGCTCTACCAGAACAACAAGATCTCACAAAAACCCGCTTGTGTTAAATGTTGAGTCATGCTCAGTTTTTATTGTTATGAGACGTGTACTACTTAGTTTTTGGTTGGGATGGGTACCGAACTAAAACTCTGTGCCGCGGTGCTTCCAGTATCACATAGAAAAAAAGAAGGATTGCAGTGTTTTGTAGCAGTGATTAAAATGAATGAAGCAATGAGGCTGTGCAGCGAGTCATATATGTTGCATTGAGAGATGTGTATCGCAATATGTATCGTATCATGAGAGGTCTATTACAATATGTATTGTATCACTAAATGTTTATCGCAATTTGTATCGTATCGCGAGATGTGTATTGCCAGACTCTTGCCAATACACAGGCCTTGTTAGCATGTTTTGTCCTGTATTGCACTCCTTGAAAACAACCAGATTCTCTTGGCATAACAGGCAGACACAGTTGTTTCATATTTCACAGAAGAATAAGCCAATTTCCTCTTGTCCTGGAAGCAGCGGCCCTTGAATTTTTTCTTTTTTTGATTATACAGTTGACATTTTAGAAAGTATCACAGAAGGGTCACTCAACAGTGTTCCCACAGCTTAAAGCATATTTTGGCCAATCGTAATCAATTGTGAATGCAAGTTTTAGAAAATGCATATTGATTTTATATGATTTTTAGCTGGACTTTAGATATGGCTGTTTTAAGACTATTTTATTTTGTACTATAATTTGATCTGTAAGTTTCCACTTTCTGATACTGTGTGAAAAACTTTTGGTTGATTATTTCTGTGTAACCAAAGAGGAGATGCTGGTTTCAACTGCAGATTTCTGTGTTGAGCCTCTATTTTTTAGTAATGTAAGCTTTTGATGACAGTTTTAATATTTATTGATGTTGCGGAAAAGCACTTTGCAGAAGTAGAAAACATTTCAAGCCTCAAGGTTTTAGAAGCAGACAAGCATTTCAATTATGTCTATCTTCAAGATGTTTCATCTTAGCTCATTTTTTGGCACAGCTATCTCCCATTCTTCTTTATTTCCTGATTTTTTTTTTTCTTTCTATTTGTGGTGATTCACCTGGATTTGTTCCACGAGAATCCAGGTGACTTCACCCTTTAAGGACTGCAGTCAGCCTGTCAGGAACATCCCTGATGTGTTTCCTTCCCTCCACGCCAACATAAACATTATCCTGTCTGTGCATGCAGCATGCAGGAGTGTTCAGGGAGCTTCTGAATGCGCACATGCAAGGCTATCACGTCCGCTTGATGTGGAGGACACAGAGATGATCGTGTCTGATGAAAGCAGCACGGCGAAATGATTAAAAAACCAGACAAGAGCATCCAGGTCGCGAAGTGAGGGTTGGATCTTTGAAGTGCACAACTTCAGAGGTGTTTTATGTTCTAATGAGATCTGATACAAAATAAAAACTCTGACGAGTGGGAAGTTGTAGGATGAAAGTTTGAAATTGTCTTCTTTATATTCAAAACTTTCTTCTCTTAAATGCGCCTGAAGCGTCAATATGTCGCTTATATGTCATGACATGTTTTCCGTGCATTCTGCAAGACTCAAAACTTGTTAGCATTTTTTTTTTTCCAGATCTGTATGATCAGCTGAAGCTTCAAAGAAAGTGAGAGCAAATCGACGCCGACCCTCAGATCATCTTTGATTGCTTCATAATTAGCATCAGCGATTTCCTCCTCTGATTGTGACCCCTTCTAGATAACAGCAGCTGCCAGCTCTCGACAATCGTGAGCTATTGTTGCGGAGCAATGAGTGATGGCTATGATTACATCGCCACTCATGTGTTGGGAATTAGACCAGATGACTGGCCGATTGAATTACGCGTGCAATGGAAACACAAATGCCAGATAACCGCAGCGCTTTAGAACGCGCACTATTTCTGTGTCCGGGGCTTAAAGCGGAATGGAGACACCTAGCAACTGTCAAAAGTTGGCTTGCTGGCTTTATTCATGGATGAGGGGGGAGTTGGAAAACATGAATTGTTGTATTCATAAATGTTTGCAGGATGAAGTTTCAGTATCCAGTGAAGTTTCAGTGGCAGAGGGCCTTTTTCTTAGCCAGTAAAGTGATTTAGTTCGGTTCCTTTTCTGTAACTTGTGCAGTAAATCTGTTTGAGTTGAGGTTACTTACATGCACACCAAACCTGCATCTTCTAACTATTTTTTTACATACTGCAGGAAGGAATTGATGTGTCTATTTCATGCTTTATTCACCTTCACACTTTTTTTTTATCTATAAAGATCTCTTGACATTAAAGTGCGGGATCATCCACGTCTCCTGAGAATGTTTCATTTTTTCTATCATGTTTGGTAGACGGTGATAATTAAAGGAACATCACACATTTTTATAAATAGAGGTGAAGCAAATTAGAAAAAATATAGTTTTGCATTGGAAGTCTAAAGGAAATTTTAACCATTTTAGAAAATATAAAAGTGCTGTTTGCTTAGACACTATGATTAAATGTTCTTAACACTTTTTGACTGAAACGATGTGTTTTTATTCCCATTAGGACGGACTTTCATCGTTCTCTAGCTCTTGTAAACAAATGCTTTACAAGCATTTTGGTAACAATATTAAGAAATATAATTATTTCATCATAAACAGAGCTAAATGTCACTTAGAAGCACAATTAATTAGTTTCCTTCAGTCTGTTTGTGGGTTGGAAAAAGCGGTTCTGTTTGGCAGCAGAAAAGAGCAGAGTGGGTTCTGCGGCACAGAAAAATAGCAGAGTTTCTAACAAGAAAGCTTTTATGTCCCAGCATGCAAATCAGCAGAGGGTAAAAGACAGAGATGTAACAGTTTAATTCATTTTAAAGAGATGAGTGAACATTTAGTTGTTGAAAAACATTTATATGTTACAATTTGTTGAGTGACATCTTTTTTTTTCTTAAATTAATTTTTTAATGGAAAGTTTTTAGTGTTTACTTTTTGATGCCAGATTCTTTTACTTTGTAGGGTCTTGAAAAACTACTCCTATTTGCAAACCTTAGTATTGAATCACCATGGTTTTTGGTTTGTCCTTTTTACTTTTTCAACATTGAACTCTTCCCAGCTCTTGCTGTCAATCTTTCTCAACATTTACTTTCTTTAAACTTCTTGTTTAGAAAACACTTTTAGAGTTTTGCTGTTTTTTATTGAATCACGCGGTGATACCTCTTAGCAAAAAGTACTACACTTGAAGTTTATTTGACTACGTATACTTAAGTATAAGAATAGAAAGAGTACTATGGGCCATGTATACGTAATGTAGGATGTATACTAGTTGAATACTTATAATTTGGAACATTCTAAGTTTACAATATAGTGAAAATGAACTTGTAAAAGTAAACTTAAAGTGTGCTGCCTTACATTTAGCATTGACTAAGCAAACTTGTAGTACACACTAAAACTGAATCTGAACTCTACACTTACATTTAGCCGTCCAAACGTAGACTTACAGAAAAATAGTGTCTTTAAACTTGAAGTACTTCCACTGAATGATGTCATCAGTAGTCGTCGGTCTGCTATGTTAGCCCAGAGCTGCTAGCGCTTTGAAATACATAACAACATCAGTTTTTTTTACTTTGAAAAGGTCACACTAAAACAAAAAGTCACTATTTAAATTTAGGTGTAAACTTTTGTGCTTCAGAGTGCACATACGTGAAGAAATTCGTCTCTTTTTCATGGCACAGCATGACGCGGAACATCTTTGCTGCGAAGATAGCTGTCCCTTGGCTGCGAGGGTTAAAAAAATTCAGATGATCCTGCCCCGTTACATGCATTTGGAGGGAGAAACTGTAGGTAGGGGAAGAATTCTGATTTGGTCTAAGACTACTTTTTGCAAAAAGACTTGTTCATTGGCTTCCTACAAAGAGTGTAGCTTTTTGTTAAAAAAGTAATAGTATTACTAGTAATATTATTAGTAGTACTAGTATTTTTGTCTACATTGTCATTAATATCATGTTAGCCAAACTTTCTTAAAATTTGAAAATAGTCTTTAGGAAAATACGCCATTACCTTTACTCTGAACCCAACCATAAGTTATGGACGGACACTAATACAAACAAAACAATTAGCTGGACTCTAATGCATTTTACATAGCGCTAAGTAGCCATTTTGATATACTTTGAAATGAGCCTTATATTTTCACTACATTCACCCAAAATATGGAATAAAAAGTTGAAGGTTTTTGTTAAAAATTTAGTGTATTTTCTGCAAATAAACAACAGCTTCTATTTGGTTGTAAGCAGCAGCAAGTCGGTTCTTTCACGTGCATCTGCTGTTTTCCTCTTTGCAAAAACATTCTTTACCTGATAAAATCAGGAAGTCCAATGGAAATCTCCAGAGAAGGGAATCCATAACATGGTCCTTGACTGATTTGCTGTAATTTGAGGAGTTTTTGTTGCACATTTTCCCTCAGTTTTGAGCGGTTTATCCACCAGTAAAAACAGTTTATAACTTATTTACAAACCAACTTATTTTTGAACATAGATGCATTATTAGAAACTTCAAGACAGTTTCAGTTCTGACACACTGTGATGTCATTATTTTATTATGCGCTCGTGCAGTGAGGTGTCAGTAAATATGAGTGGAGTTTTCTGTTTATGATCCTTATCTTGAGCTCCAGCTCTGCATGGCCTTTGAGGCCGGGTATAGTGAGATGTGGAAGCTGATGAAAAGGAATCAAGTCGTAATCCTCTCCACCCATAACCTGCCTCTTGCAATTATTCTGCGACGGCAGCGCCGCCGAACCATGCCGCGCTCTCTTGCTTACTGATCCACTTGTTATGTCAGCTTCAGATTCCGCCTGCATTGCACTGATATTGCGCTGGAAGCGCCAGGCTTCGTTTCTCTCATCGCTCGATGGGAATGGGGATGTCAAGGTTCATGGAAGCCAACCTCATGGAAAGAGCGCACAGTATGACTTCACTTGTGATTGTGGATTTCCAACTCTTTGGGTGTCCTCTTTAAATCAACAAAGTTTGTTTCTGGAGCCAAATTATGTGTTTGTAAAAAATCTTGCACAAATTATAGGGTGAGTTGCAGGAATGAAGGAAAAACTCTTTGATTTTTTTTTTTTGCAGTTTTCTTAGCCTGCAGCAGTTGTTCCACTTTTTGATTGTGTGTGTGTGTCAAGCACTATAAAGGATGTCTCCATCAGATTATCTCAGCAGCTGATGTAAGAAGACCACCATGAATGCATCTGCTCATATAGAATGTACAGTGAGTGTTATTTATGAAAGAGACATTTTCAGAAGGGGGTATTAGGGGGTCAGGCAGGGTGGTCTCTCTCTGAATGATCTGACCAATGTCCAAAGACCTTTCATATGTGAACATTCAGAATAAACCTGATGAGAAACCCCGTCCACTCTTATCTAGTTTCTCTGTAATATAAAAAAAGGGCACCCGCATCCTGGCTTTTCATTTCAGCCTTTCTTACAGTGTTTGAGAAAATGTGAAGCCTGTTTTTTTTTCCTGCCGGCTCCTCAGATAACTGGAAAAAGATGTATTTTTTTAAACAAATGTGGAAAATGGCATTTTTTAAGTCACATATCACAGATTATGCAGTTTTTTTGGTTTTGATGAGTCTCCAACAGGTCTTTCCTTTAAAATGTTCTCAATATTTGGTCAAATTTGTGGCAGATACTGATGCTGAAAAGCTTTTAATATAAGTCTTATCTTAGCTTCAAATTATTTTTTTTATCATTTTCTCTCCTTATGCTATAGGCTGGTCAAATTACAGCTGTAAAAGTTGTTGTATTCTTCACTATTTGTACCAGCTGTTGCGAAAACACCATCAAATCCTTAAGAAATGGCTCGTAATGTTACATAATGAAATAGTTTTTCCACATATTTTGAAGGTTTAACAATGCATGCAAGTGTTCATGGAATCATTTAACTCATAAAGACCCACTCTGATCATCTTTCGAGCTGCTTTAAAAGTGTTCAGACTGGTCTTTTATTTTAGCTCTGTTTGAATTAATAAGCCATTTTTATGTCATAACAGCTACGCTGTACATGCCTAACCCCCTCATATGGCTTGGTTAGCATGCTTAGCTCATGTGCTGGAGAAGAGAAGATGGCATCTTCCCATTGACTGCAGTCAAATGAGCTGTGTGAGTTTCATGCAATACTTATGGTTGCAGGGCTGCGAACGCTTGAAAATCACTGTGAGACTCCACGGACCTTCTTGATGTGACCACTGAAACATCAGTAAACATTGGATAATTAGCTACAAGAATCTTTGGTGAAGGTTTTGGTTCAAGTTCGGTACACGAAGCTCTTCACATCTGACTCAAAACAATACGGCCGGACAATCCTTGATGTTTGTATGTTGCAGCGGTGAAGATACACGCGAGCTATGATAATCAGACAGGGGGGAATCAGGGACGGGGCTTCTCAGCTCAGCTCCATAAGCCACGCCCTCACAGAGGAGGTTTTGTAGCAAAGGCTTCAGATCTTCATGAAAAATTACTTTTCATGACATTTAGGTTGTAGGATTTTAATTAAAAACATCATAATCATAATCAAAACACTACAGGGAACCTTTTATTTTGTTTATTTATTTATTTTTAAGTTGTTATAGGGGGACTTTAAATATGTCCTCCATTATGAAGAAAATGCCACATGGTAAAACACCAAAAACATGAATTTCATTGGATTGGGTCTTTAACTTCTAAGTGTGAGGTTTGAAAATAGATAACTATGAAAAGATGAGGATTTATATTTCTTCATTTCCTGATCATTTGAGTCACATTTTTAAAAAAATTCTTTTAGTTTTTGCTATATTTCACTAACTGAGCGTTGTGTGAACATAGATCATTTAGGAATTGATTCTGAATATTTTTGAAATAATATTTTATCACTAGAATTCAACTGAGGTGGCTGTAGCCTGAGCCATTTGGGGGCAAAAATAGTCTGTGAAACTACTTATAATGTAAATACCCAACTTCAAAGTGTATTTTACCTATGTGAGGAATTTAGTGCACCTGTGTGTGTAGGGCTAACCTGTATTTGCTTTTGTTTATCATGGCGTCAGTGTCACAGCTGGAAGACTGATTGACTGAGATAAGCTTCTATGCAAAAATAGTTTCTTTGTTTCAATAAGATTTAAAAAATGTAGACATTTTTGGGAAAAAAAAATAGAAATAATCCAGTTAGGAATTAGCCTATCCTGCGCCATTCACTGAATGTGTGTTATCTTCTTTTAAAGATCCATAGAAAAATGAAAAAAGAAAAAAAATACGAACATATACAATACAAAAAATATATTCTGTAGAGATTTAATTTGTGTTGTTTATAATGCAAATATCTTTGTTAAATTTGGTTTGCTCAAAATTAAGGCAGTTTATTTAATGAGTTCTCGTGCTGACCCACTTTGTTGTGGTCCAGATTTTACAGTAGTTGACATATGTTCGCTCTATATTTATTTTCTGCTCCTTTTCTCTCTGAGCCCTTCTAGCTCCACTCTCTACCCTCGGCTGAAGTCAGCGAATGCTTTGGAGCATGTCTCACTTGGCATTTCCTGTAGAGATTCTTTCACTTTACTTTGCCCCTACTATAACATGCCCAGCTGTGAGTTCATGGGGTTTGTGTTGTTAAAGTAGAAAGAGGGTATCAGCATGACAAGGCATTTTATTTTCTCTTATGTAATATGCTCTATTTTCTGCTCCCTAGTGAGATTTCATCAGCAGATGTAAGTGCCTGCATCCTTGCCAAAAAACTGCTCGTCATGAAAATAGACTTGTTTCTTTTTCCTCCAACCCAACATTGAGAATATTTTAGCTTTGGACTATTTTGCTCTATATACAATTATTCTACTTCATTTTGAAATAATTGACTTTGGTACATATTCAACGATTGAAGAAGAGAAAGCCTCTATTCTCCCTTGTTGTTCCCACCAAATCGATTGTCATGTCATGTGCGCAGCATCTGTGTTGGGCTGAAAGCATTCGCTGCCGAAATGTGACTCAATACTGTCCCAGAACACATCCTGTGCAGACGGTGATGCAGCACTGAAGCCAACATGGCAACTGGGATCAATACTGTTACATAAACGTTGGATCACGTGAGGACTATTTTGCTCCATGTGACTCTTTGTCTAGAGGTCACAAACAATGTCTAACTTTCCTAGAATAGCAAAAAATTACCTCCACATTCCTCTCTTTAGCAGCCAAACCTAATATTTAATCTTTACGTTTTCCAACAAAATTAGTGAGAAAAAAAAAGGAATTTAAATTAATCATGTTTTTTTTATCCATGAAAGTAACTGATTGATTTGTTAAAGACCCATTTAATCATCTTTTGATCTATTTTAAGCGTTGTGATTATGTCGTATTTTGGCAAAAACTCAAAATCCGTGTCGTTTTCTTGGACATAGTTTCTGCAGAGCGGCAGTTGTTCACTATAGAAATGTGCCTATGAGTTGTGAGTTGGACTGTTGCCACAAAATAAGCCAGCCCCACTTCCCATCATCCATTTCCCAATAGTTTACAGCCTATCTTAAAACCTTTTTGCTATCTTAAAAAGGTTTATATCATGCTATTCAAAGCCTTCTATCATCAATCTTTCCTCACACCTGAGCTTTTCGCTGACGGTCAACTGTCAGCAGGGAAAAATCCTCCCATCGCAGACTTTTTTCCAATCCCCCTAATACAGTAGGTTGAAATGTAACGTTGTCTTCTCCTCCTCCTCAGAACGCCCAAACGTACTGCCATTTCCAACTTTTCTCTGGTGTATACTTTTCTTACAACGAAAGAAGCACAATCCCATCTGCTGTCTGTGACTGTGTGGAAGTGGGTGTCAGAAATGTTGTGATTGCTGAGAAGACTAAAAAAAAAAAAAAAAGTGTGCACTTCGCATTATGACGAGCACAACTTCAACCCAGACCCAAACTCTCTGACCGTTTTCTGACTTTCATTACAGCTTGAGTGTTTTCTTGGATTTTATGCCAAGAATGATTCAGGTAGATAAGAAAAGAAATATTATTTTGTGAAATGTTTGCAGCTTGAAAGCAGATTTATTAATAAGACTGAAAATGAGTCCGCCTGCATCCCCGCACACATCCTGCTCAGTACTGAACTTTCCAGCTGATCAGATGCTCCATAATTACAGACTGTGTTAGAATTACTTTTACTCAGAGGTTGAGTTTAATGCTTTTTCTTGTTTTGTTTTTTTTTTTTTTGTTTTGTTTTTTGTCACAGGCAGGCCTGATTCGGACTGATAAGGGGGAGTTTTTCATCGAACCCCTCGAGAAGGGTCAACAGGATGTGGAATCGAAGGGGCGAGTTCATGTGGTTTACCGCAGATCTGCCATCAAGGCCGGCCAGCAGAGGAGCGACTTCCACAACGAAGGTGGGCAGGTGACGTCAGCGGGAACGAAAAAGGTTTCAGTGCTGTAATTATTTGCAGGCTTGGAGGACGGAAAACATGAGCGAGTGCACAGATGTGTGACAGACAAGCAACAGCGGGGACTGAGCTAAGATTATTCAAAACATAAGAAAGAGAACAAAACTTCAAATAAAGTCACATTTAAAGGCGAACTGTTCAGCTTATTCACAATAGAGATGTGTATTGGCAAGAGTCTGGTGATACGATAAGTATCGCGATACACATGTCATGATATGATACTTATCTCGATACATTTTTTTAAATTATGACTCATGAATTATCTGAATATTAATACACTTTTCACAAATTAAAATTGTAAAATACTAATTATTTAATGATCATAACATAAACAAGATGCCTTTACCCAAGTGCATTTATGGTGCTTTTCTTTTGGTAATTTAAGAAACATTTAAGTGGAAAACAAAGTAAGGCTGAACTGCATGTTTGCTTTTAAATAATAATTAGATATCACCTTGACAGTATTTTTAAATTGACAGAAGGATTGCGATATTTCACTGAATCAGTGTTTTCTTACACCAATAATTTGCAATAACAGACTCTCAAAATTTAATGAGCATCTTCCCAACAACACATGAAATAGTTTCAAGGGAAAATTTTGGTCACTGAAGTTCTGATTTTGTTGAGGAGCTCAGATATTTTAAGTTGGGGGGCATGGAAACTAGTAAAACACCTTGGTGAGGAGAACATTTACGCCCTCAGAAATGTCAGGCTGCTTATCTTGGCTCCCAGGTTTTTCAGATTAACAACACAGTCCAAACCCGCTGGCTGTCCTGCATCAAGTTAGTGAGAAAAAAGAAATTAAAATTCTTCTAAAGTAGCTAATAAATCTATATCTTGCTTGCTCAAATACAAACCGTTGCTGATGGTTAAATGGAGTCCAAGGAAATTGGTCCAAACGTGTATGATGTTGTGGTTCTGTGATGCATCTGCAGCCACTGCCTCTTCAGACACACCAGAGAGCACATTGGAAGCAATGTGGAGACAATCTTGCTGAAGGACACTTAAAGATGTGTCAAATCAGGGGGACTGGAAGGCCACCCTTCTATCAACTCAGTCCCAGTCACTCGTATAAAATAGTGTGACTCATAAATCCTGAAATTACACCAAACTGCAGGCCCTTGTCAACTGATGAGGATTATTCATCTTCAGCGCGTGAACAGTTGCCTGAAGAAAAAAAAAAAGACTTATTTAATATATTTCTATAACTTGGCAGCAGGGCTGGTGCATAGGAAATGAGGGTTTGTTGCCCAGTGTGGGTCACTGGGGACTTATTTATCCACAGGAGGGTCTGAGTCTGGGTCTCCCTCTGCCGGTCCACAGCCCGGGCAAAATACAGGATTGTGTCAGGAAGAGCATCCAAGAGGGGATTAATAAAAATAAAACTTCAGGGATCTTTTAGTTATCCAGTTTTGTTGTCCAGTAACAGTCCGCATCAAGTACCGGATCTGGTAACGCGTCCAGTACCATTCACTTCCGGTTCCGCGTTTAGTGTCAGTCCAACTCTGGTACTGCATCCAGTACAACATCCAGTACCAATACGTGTCTAGTACATCAGTACCGTTTTGGTACCGGTACGCGTCTGTTACCGGGTTGGGGTACAGGTGTGGTCCATGTCCGGTAACGATTTGAGGCTCGCAGGTTGGGATCCCTGATTTAATTTGAAAAACCAGCACGTCAAAAATCGACAAAACCCAAACTCAAGAAGCCAACAGCTTGAAACTGAATATAACTTAAAAAAAAAAGCCGTTTTTGATTCCCCTTAAGAGTCATTTTCGTTGTGTTGGGTTTTTGTCCTCATGCTTTGGTTTTTGTCATAAGGCTTCAGTTTATGTCATTGTGTTGGGTCTTTTGCATTTATTGATCTGTGTTGGCCACCGTACGTTTGCCGTTTAACTCATTGCCAAACCATAAAGCTAATTCGCTGTGACGGGATAGGCCAAAAGGTAAACAACAATATATTTATTGACTTACTGCTGTAATGTTTTCCTTTCTTGATTTTTAAAATTAAAAGCTAATCGCACAGTTAAGGTAAAATGAGGTTAAGCTTTTATACTTTTAAAAGATTCTTGGATACATACACATTTGATATCAATTAGAACATCAGTGATACAACTTGATATTAAAAATTGTTTTAAGCTTATTTTTCCGTGAAATGTTATTTCAAAATGTATGTAATTTCTGCTTATGTTTAAGTTTAGACTTGTAGTTACCACAAAAAGTATCTCAATGACGCAATTTCAGCCAAAGGAACAAAAAAAAACTAATAGAATGCAGGAGATCCAAACTTTAACCTCCTTTAAAATGTGAATTTTTGTTCAGATTTTTTGTTAAGTTTGATTCTTATTACAAAATCCTTTTCTTTTTAAGAAATATTTCAAAATAAGATTGAGCATTGAGATATGAACATTCTTTTATACAGAGATGATTGTTTAATTGGGGTGTCTAAATTTCTTTACATGACTGTATATCAAACTATACATTTAAACATTAAAACTTTTTGTTGGTGAAAGTTCTGGTGATTTTAAAGCTAAATCGTGGCATCTGGGCTTCTAAATGTTAATTCTTAAGAAGTTTCACCACTTATCCAAGAAACTTCATCAACTTGCTTTTGAAGGTTTACTTTTAACACAGAGGCAAACCTTTTGACTTTTTAAATGCAATTGAAACATGTTTTTAAAGATCAGCTTGACTAAAATCTGTGAATCGCAATTTTCCAAAAAGACTTGAAAACTCAAACTTCCTGTTAGCTGATGAACTCGAAATATACATAAAGTTAATCGATTCTTAAGTAAAATTTCCCTTTGGCTTGTTTGAATAGAATAGAATAGAATAGAATAGAATAGAACTTTATTGACTTACCTTTTTATCATAGCTCTATTAAAATAGCAGATAAATACATACCAATTAAAAATTAAATAAGAAATAACCCAAATTAATGTGATAATGTCACTCCTCCAGAAATCTGTCATCCACATTTCTCATCTTATTACTTAATCTTTTCATAAAACTTAAACTCCCCTAGGGAAGTCCCACCTTTCCCTATATGATGCAGGTGTGTTTTATAAGCAAATGTGAAGCTAAGACTTGCAAATGAATCCCGTATGGACATTTAAAGGTTCCATAAATGAGCTACATTTATGTATTAAGTATAGAGGAGGAGGTGGTGCTCTTTAAACCAGCTGCTAAGATGAGACATGTTTTGCTGCAGTGGCACAGAGGGGGACTGGGGAGCGTGGGGAATTAATTCCCTTCAACCTCTAACTATTTGAGTTTCTCTGAGCATTCCTGCATTTTTTTGTCTTTGATTTAGAGTTTTGAATTTTAAACTATAAAAGTTCTTCCATTGAAATATGTTTTTAAAGGTAGCCAAGATGTTCTGACACTAACAATGTAATCCCAACCACAGCCCCTGAGCATGGCTAAAGAGCTTTGAATTGTATTTTATATTTAAAGCAAAATTACTATTGAGTGAAGAATGGATAATGGTTAAATAGAAATTTTAATGTGTTGGAAAATTTTGTGAGAAATAGCCTTTTTGAGAATTACATTTCTGCATTTTTTTACCCGAAGGTAAATTGATGTACAAATGACCATGAAAATGAAACAAGAATACCTGACACAATCTAACCTGATGCTTAGTAAAAGACAAACAGAATTTAGTAAAAGGATACCAAAGATAACATATCTCCATGAACAACTCATGTTGATGAGATCCTGTATAGCTCATTTCATGTGCAGAACACACATCATTACCTGATTGCCTGCATTGGACTGTAGACATACTTTGTAGGTCAAAAGAAAAAAAAAGAAAAATATCTGGTTACCCCTTCATAAATCAGTCAAAAGATGTCAGGATTCAGTTGACCTGAATTCAAGCTTGTGATTAAATCTTTTTTCTAAGGTTTCCGGATCAGACTGTGCTTGTGTCGACTAAATCTGACAGATCGTGAGGGTGCACAAATAAAGGTGCTCACATCCTCACTTCCAACTCGTTACATATTTGCATGTGGTTAACGACCCCGCCGCTTCACGTTTTGACGTTTTCGGTGTCCCTAATTTGTCGGGGGTCAGTCGAGTACTGGTACAGAAAGCACATCAGTACCCTACCCAGTAACCGGTACCCTAACCTCGTACTGGTTCACGTCTGGTACCGTATGCGGGTCTGGTGCAAATTAGATCCTGTACCACATCTGGTTCCGCGTCTAGTACCAACTGCATCTGGCACTGCGTCTGGTACCGCATCTGTGTCTGGTACTGACTGAGTCTGGTACTGCTTCTGGTACTGGTTTAGGTCTGGTACCACGAATGGTACCAATTCGGGTCGGGTACATTTTTCGATACTGCGTTCGGTGCCGGGTTAGGGTAGGGATACCAGTCCACATCCGGTACCACATCTCAATACCACTGCGAAATTTTGATTTCACGAGCATCCAGCACGTCAAAAAGAAAAAAAAAAGGACAACGTGCTGGGGACACCCAAAATGTCAAAAAATGAAAACTTCAATATGTGACGACTTGGGGATGAGAATTTGTCAAAATGTGATGCCTCCTTTAGCCTTGGCTCCAGGAACAGCTTCCCACAGCACACTGTGTCAGGATTCTGTGCTTAAGTCTTGTCATGTTCCGTGTTCTCCGTCAGTCTCACCATGTGCAGGTTAATCATCCACAGCTGTCTTCATTTAGTCAATCAGCCTCTGTGTATTTAAGTGTCTGCCTTCCAGGTTATCTGTTCTGTTATGACACTGGTTGGGTTTCTCATGGTTTTGTCATGTTTGAGTTTGTTTAGTAAATGTTTAAGTTTCTGCCACCATGTCTCGTCTCCTGCATTTGGGTCCTCCACCACCACATGACACACTAGTAAATTAAAAATAGGTGGCATTAATTAAAACCACATAGAACTTAAACTGTACAAATGAGCAATAATGTCCTGTGATACTGCAAATTTAACCCTAAATAAATGTTTAAACTGTGACTGGAAAATGTTAACATATTTGGCATTGCAGAGCTAAATAAATAAATAAAACAGTTTTTGAGTTTTTGTGACAGCTCTCTTTGACCTTGGGTGAACCTTTTGCCTCCTTAAAATGTTATTTTTGCAAAACTAGAATTTCTGATCAAATGTATTAAAAAACACAGTCAAAAGTAATCCAAGAAGATTCTAACTAATCCTAAAAAAAAAAAAAAAAAAAATTGTGAAATTTTACACACTTTGTGGAAGCTTTAATAAGGTCCACACTCCTGCAGCAGATGAACTGGTGGTCTTCATGTCTTGCAGTGGCAGACGTTGGAATCGCAGACCTTCCCGCAGCTCTAGATCTTGTTGAACACAAACTGTCGGAGTCCGAGCGAAAGAGGAGACACGCAAAGAAGGATGACTACAACATCGAGGTGCTGCTGGCTGTGGATGACTCTGTGGTGCGCTTCCATGGAAAGGAGCACGTGCAAAACTACGTTCTCACCCTCATGAACATAGTAAGTGGATTTAATTGTCATGCTTTTAAAATATCCTCTCCGTTTAATATTTGTACAATTTCAAATATGTGAGGAGAATCAAGGATTCTGATAAATAACTATTTAAGTCAGAACATGTTTGGTATTACCTCGTCTACCAGAATGATTGCATCTTTATCGATTCATTGTACAATCACAGGGGTGGGAGTGTGATAATGAGGGGTTTTTATTGTGCAAAACAAAAAAAGAGACGCTGAGGTGAAACATAAAGGATAAGATTTACAGATAGGATTGTGAATAACTGAGAGTTGTTACAAAGCACTCACGTAAAGTGACTCGCAGCCAAAGAAAACTTGGCAAAGATGAAAGAATCCCCCAAGAGAAAAGCCATAAACAAAACCAAACAAGAGTTTCTAAGGAGCCAAAAGGGGAAGACTTTGCATGCTTTGCTACATGACACAATCTTTCACCGATAATCAGAGGATTGCTTTGAAAAGTTGACAGATGAGGAAACATCCAACACCGGTATATTCCTTAGAGGGGAGGATTATCTGTTGTATTTGAAATCTGAAGAGAAATAACCGAAGTGCACCTTATTAAAACATTGGTATTTAAATGCTGGTTTTTGAGATCTAGTTTGTTTACCCTTTTCAGATTAAGTCAATTTGACATTGATTTTTATTTTGTGTGCACCTTTTGGCTTAAAAGGATCTAAATCTGTGGTTTCAAGGTCAAAATGTGCAAAATAATTTGAGATATGATCGTTTATGGTTTTAGTGGGATATGTGGAGAAGAATGGCTTGATGGGAGAAACTTAGTTTAACAATAAACTTAAGGCAAAACATGAGTTAAAATGGGGCAAATAAAGAAACAAGAAAAAGTGGATCTGGAAATGACTCGCAACGAAACCCAGAACTTAAACTAAACTTGGTTTGTCAGTGAGTGAGGGGAGCTAAAATCTGACAAAAATAACACAACTCAGCTTAACACAGGCGTAACTAAGGACAAATTCACGAAAATTTAACAGTTTGACTTCAAAGTTAAAAGTTATTGCTGAAGCTGCATTGGGGGCTTGCCCGGGATGTAAAAAAAAAAAGTAAGTTAAAACTCAGGTATGTGATCTTTAAGCACCATATTCACATCATTGTTCATTTGGGGGCATTTGAGGCATTTGGGCTGGCTGTGGTGCAGCGGTATGGCGGTCGACCCTTGATCAGAATATTGTAGGTTCGATTCCTTCCTTTGTAGAAGTGTTCTTGGGCAGGACACTGAACCCCACATTGCCTCTGGTGGATGGTTGGCGCCAGTGTTCAGCAACAGAGCCACCATCAGTGTGTGAATGTGTGTGTGAGACTGTAAAGCGCTTTAGACCTTCAAAGAAGGTAGAAAAGCGCTTTATAAGTATATGCCATATAAAAAAAAAATACTCACTTTTCCTCTATTAACTTCTAAGTGAAATATTTTTTACTATAGCTTACTTCCAGCCTGGGTTTGTGAGAGTTTGAGAGTCATATGGGTATTTTATTATTTTTTCTTACCTTTAAGCCCCTGGACAGAGTTTTGGTTTCATTTTAGCATTTTAGTAATTTATTCAATCTAGATTGATCTGAACCTGACAAAGTGGTGCATGAATTTCTTGTTCGGATTTGGGTCACTAAAAATCAAATTATTTGTATTCTAGCTGACTTATAACAACACAGAACAGATGGTTCCGTGCTGCAGAATGTCTAAGTTTTATTTTGAAAAGAACAAAAAAAAAAAATGCGATTCCCACATGTGCACTTATTTAAGTAAACATGGCAACAACATGAAGTCCACGGCATGTCATATTAATAAACCAATTTTCCATGTATGATAACTAATGAGGCGAATCGTGCATAATAATGAGGGAACACAGTGTCATCATTTTTACGTAAAAAAAAAAAAAAGCGGAACAATAGGATCAGTCATGATCATCACATTCAGATGAAAGCTTAGATCAGCAAATGTATTAAAACTGTTTGTTTTTTTAAGTTGTATTAATATTATTTAGACTATTTAGAAAGGTGTGACTTTTTCAGTTAATTTACATTTTTAAATTGGAAAAAATAACTTTTTATTTTAACATTTTACTTTTTACTGCTGATGATCACATAAAAAACACAAATTTTACTGTTTAACTTTTCTCACAAGACATTTTTTTTTCGTAATTTTTAAAGGAATTTAATCAACAAGTTCTAATTTGAAGTCAAAATATCACAACAAATTATCACAGTCCTAATTTTTTTTGAAACATGAAAGTTAAATTCTTCCTAATTATGACACTCCCTCCTCTTCACAGCAGAATGTGAATGTTTTCTGAACAGAGGATGTCTAATTTTCAGTTTTGAGGCTCAAACATGCCAGAGTGTTGATGCACGATGAACTTTTTTTTCCCCACTTTTGGTGGTATTTGACATCAGCTCTTGCTGCAGTTTCTGTTGAAGAGAAGAAAAATGAAATTCTCAGCTCATTCATTACGGGTTCCACCAGCTCCTACCACCATAATCTACTTACTGGATGCAAATCCCTCCAAGTCAGATTTTCAGAGAGAGCTGGTTTCACTCTGTAACAGTTACCATTTGGACCCTTCATGGCAGCCCGATAAGCTCCACTAGACCAATTAGAAAGTTGACTGGGAGCTATGTTGGGCAGTCATTGAAAAGAGTCCTGAAGTCCGGTCTTATTGCCAAGCTTTTACAAACACCCAACAGCGTGTGTGTTTATGGGTTTTTATTTTTTTACGGAAGAAATTAGTGAGTTTTTTCACATATTGATTGCACTCCAGTAGATTTTTCCTATGATTTGAACACTTAACTCTCTGGAAATGCTTAAAAAAAGTTGTATTCATAAACTTCCCTTGACACTTGAAACAATCTTAGTAGAAAAGTTTAAACAAATGAGGTTCAAAACTCTTTAGCTGCACTCGTAAGCCAAAGGCTTGCTGTGTCTGGAAGAGCCCTGCCCGCTTAAATCCCTCTGAATCCCTGCTCCGTGGCTGCAGAGTGCGTAGTACCACCTGGAGAAATTCTCCCTGAGGGATTGATTACTGTCTGCGCAAAGCCAAGGTGACTGACTGTTTAGGACCACGCTGCACAATGACGGTGTTGTTTGAGCGTGGATCAGGTTTTGTCCCTGTTGATGTGACACTGTGCACATGCCAAGGACATCAAGTGCCTCCAGGCCTCAGCTGTTAGTCTCATTTTCAGCCACAAGAGCCCAATTTAAATCCTCTGTGTGCTCTTCCTGGTTTTGCAATCATCCCAGTGTGTTTAAATGCACAAGAAAAGAAAAAAATAGGTTAAAACCCCAAAGCATGTGACCTCTAAACACTTTATTTACATCATCATTTACTTTTTTTGTGTAACATTTGATGGAAATCCTACATTTTTTATGGGTTTTCCACGGATAAGGATCAACATGTGGGCTCCTTGGAAGACATTTATTAACAAATCTGCTTGTGATTACAATTATGCAGGGTTTTTTTGTCCTCATTGACACGAGTAGTTGAATTAAATATTTATCTAAATACCTTGGTGAGTCAGAAATCATATTTTTTGTTCAAACATAGATAGATTGCTTTCTACGCACACAGACCTGTATCTGTTTCATCTTTCTGGCCTCTTTTGATTGCACTTGACTTTTATTTTTTTACTACTTTTTTTATTATTAATGAGAAGACACTACAACTAAGTTACGGCTGTGTAATTTCATGGCTTATAGCTTATGATATTGCAAGAAAAATGAAAATTTGTCCACATCACCTTAAGCCAAAACTGGACAAATTTTTCATCAGAAAGTTTAGATTGAAGACAAAATTTTTATTTCTATTTTTTATGTTTGTAATTCTAGTTTCTATTCTGGTAAAATTTTTAAGATTCGTACTTTTACTGTCAAATGTTTGTGCTATCCTGACTTTTTAGATGATCAATGCACCTGGAAATCAGATTTTCTTTGGGTGCAAAAAGGCATTTTTTTAATAACGCATTTGGATCTCAAGCTGCACAGATCATCAAATCTCCATAATCTTACAATTATTTACCTTTTTAATAATATTAACATTTTTCTGTCTTTGACATTTCTGTTGAAAACATCAATATTATTTCATATATTTCTTAAATAAAGTACTATATTTACAAATATATCACTACATCCCTTCAAATATTAATTTTTAATGGGCAGAAATGTGTTTGGATAATTAGTTTGGTCTGTTTTTTATATTTTTAAAGATACTGTTAGAGTGCTTTAGCATAAATGAAATAATAACTAAAAAGAAAATCCAGCATTCAGCATCTTTGTTTTCCTGGAGTAATACTGTAAACACACAAGACTTGCAAGTTCTGATTATATCACTGCTGATGTGTTTGTACTCACAATTTAAACTTCTGGGTTAACACCTGAAAAAAAAAATCATATAACAAAAAGGAAGGAAATATTTTCTTTCTGACCTGTTTTTGTTCAAAACTGCATATTGTCATATAAAATGTACAATATTGTGATAAATAGTGATTAATAACAACACAAATGTGTGATTAGATTGAATATTTTATTTCAATGAATTGACAGCACTAATCAAAAATAAATATTCTAAATGTACAGTTTTGTATGTGTTTTTTTGTGATTAATCGCAGATAATAAGTGGTGGAAAAAACTGTAACTTAAAAAAAATATTTGTGATTGATCATGAATAATTTACCTCGAGGTTTGGGATTAATAAGTTACATTTTTTCAAATGTGAAGAATGAACCATATAAGAATTTGTTCCTCCAAGTGTTGTTTCACACAACTATTTACTCTAAAAGTTCTCTACAATCACAGAGATGTCTGAAAATATGCAATATGCTGCAGGACTTATACCGTTCTCTATGCAAATTGAACGGCGCTTGAGATCCATCTGTGCTGCAACTGCAATTGAATCACAGTCCTACGGAAATATTCTCTTTGCCTGAGAAAACTTTTTTGTCCAGGAACTTTTGCCAATTTCAAATAAAAACTGGAAATATATTTTTTTCTTTAATTCAGGTTCAAATAATTTCACTTATTAATCTCTAATAATTAATTATTCTCTAAAAATGAGGATGATTGACCTTATACCACCTCAAATGCTTCAGGAGAAAAAATAAAGCTTTTTTTGATCAGTACCTGTCCTGGGTCTACTCTGTATGTGTCCTGTGGTAGCTGGTGTGGGTTTCAGTGACCCCAGTGACCCATACAAGAAATTACAGATAATTATTTTCAAATGGATGGATATTTGAACAGACGGCGCCCTATAAGACTGTAATATAAGTCCTGATATTATTGTAGCTTGTATTATCAGGGATATGACTTTTTCTCACCTCTATTTGACACACAGTCAGCACAATACTTGTTTTTTTTGTTTTGTTTTTTTTTTTTAAGGGTTCAATGTATACATTTGATTCTAGCTGTCAGTAGCTTTGAGGTAAAACATTGGCTCCTGAAGGATTACAGTTGATTGTGGATCTACCTCTTCAAGCTGTGAGCTTAGTGGTATTAAAATGCCTTTTGAAGAGGATGCAGTTGCTCTGACAAACTGATATAATAGGATTTGTGTAAAGCTGTTTGCTCCGACATGGGCTCATTTTAAAGCTCAGCTCAAAAATAACCGCATAAGGAAAAAAGCGATACTTAATAAAGTTGCATCTTCAAGTACTGCATATTTGCTCTTATTGAAAAAGACAAAAATGGAAAAAGTTGACTGCTTCTTTCACTCCATCCACAAGCATTTATCAAATATTGCAAAGTAAGTGTCTGTTTGGCTCTGAAATGCTGACTTGCTGCCAGGAGCTGATGATAATAAAATAAAATCCTCATGTGGAAATTGAGCTTGAGGCTCGTACAGGATCCTAGCTTGGGCAGGTGTTAAGTTTCCACATACCACCGCAGTCAAAGAAAGCTGAATAGCTATGAAATCATTTCTGGGTCAGGCTTGATGCCATTACATAACACCTTTGGTTTCATTGGCTGGTTTCCAATCTGTTAACAGATTTTTTTCATCCTAATTTCAAGTTTCCTTCAAGAAATGAAAAAAAAAGACCTTACATTTTCAAGTGAGTTTCCTGTTAGAGGCAGCTTGATCACTAAAATGAGCCCCTGTCTTCAGCAAGCTGCCTTTTTGATTACCTGTACTTTTGGAAATAATTTGAATGGACTAACTTTAGATCATTTTAGGGTCAAAAGTGACATTTGTAGAGTTTAGTGACATCTGCTGACTCATAAAGAAGCATACATCCTGACTGGGACTGTGCCAAAAAATGTAAACATCCTCTGTCAGTTAACATGTTGGGATCAAAACAGTTAAAACTGATTCAACCTTGAAATTATTATCACTTTTCTGCACATTTCAAGCCACGTTTCTGCATTTTTTAGTATGTGCATCCATGTGTGCTTACAGTTCAGTTCTTTTTGATTATAAGAAAACAGTAATAGACAAGATATTTATAACAAAAACATTTTTTTTCTTTAGAAATAATCAAAGCCGTTGCGTTGTTAGTGATCAGTGTTAAAGAAAAGAAAATCAATTAAAACTATAGCTTATAAGGCAAACTTTTTCAAATGAAACAAAACAATGACATCAAAATATTCAAAATCCTATCAGAATAAAAAGAATAATTATCTGTTTTATTCCTTGCCTAGAAATTAAAATTAGACTTTGAAATGTAGTCAATAACAGCAGATGAAAGTTTATTTTGTGAAAGTTTAAATGGTTTTATGATGATTAGAAAAAAAAGTACCCATGCAGCCTCATGAACGAAATAAAAAACAAGTGTGTGAAGATCTAGAAAATACACATTTTTAAATTTTTTTTTCTATTCTATTCTATCATGTTTTTACTATTTTGTATTTAAAATGTATACATTTTAAATTTAGCTGTCTTTAAATCTCCTTTATTTTTTTTACTTTTCATTAAGAAAACGTTATTTAGCAGAAATTGGAATTCTGCTATGAATATTTTGTTCATAACCTTAGCCAAAATCATCTTTCTTGTTATATTTAGGGGAAAAAAACTCTTGACAAATGATCTTCATTCAAGCCTTTGAGAATGAGAGAACACTCCAAAAATGTTAAAATGTATAAATAGTATATTATATAAAGTATTTTACACTGAAGTTTACTTTTTATTCAGTGTTTACCATTTAAGATTAAAATAAGTATTAATAAGTATTTCTACTGAACTTAATGGTTATTAAGTGTTTTTGTTCAGTATGTTTTTGTACTTTCTGACAAAAAACAAGCTTTTAGATAGGGCGAGATAAAAACAACTTTTTTTTGTCTTTTTATTCAGGCTTTTATTCTTTTTTGTATATAAAAGCCATAATTTTATTAATTTCAGTCCTTGTATGTCAGTTTTCACTTAGTGTTAAACGGTCTTTTATCAATCCCCTTGGAAACCACAAAGCTCCAAAATAACTTTTCAAACCTCTGGTATTATCTTGTAATGCACGTTCAATTTCCTGCCCACACTCATTTAGATTTATGGCTTAAGTATAAAAAAAAAACAGTTTGTTTTTCCTCCCACAACTGTTGGCCAGTGAAAATGAACATTTTCTGATGAGAAAAGTTCTGCTCAAAACTTTATTTAAATTTGAAAAAAAGAGTCTCAAATTTTTAAAAGTATTTTTTTTTTTCCAGGTTGATGAAATTTACCATGATGAATCCTTGGGGACCAACATTAACATCGTCCTTGTCCGCATGATAATGGTCGGGTACAGGCAGGTGAGTTGAGTCCATCAAAAGGGCTTAAATCTTTTCATATTCAAATAAATGAACGTGGATTGTGAGCGTTTAATGCTAAAATGTATTTTCTTTGTGTGTGTGCATTTTGAATGTGGTGATATTTGAGATTTAAATTATTTTCATGCAGAAGCGCTGCTCACCGATTCAGATTCTGCAATTAGTTCATGCCTTATTTTTATTCTCAATGTGAATTTCACAGCAGAAAAAAGTATTATGTCAAAAAACAACAACTGATCCACAGTGTTTCACCCTCTGCATTTATTTGAGAAATTTACTAGTGAAAATGGGTTATTTAAAGAAAGGTTGGTTCAAGAAACTGAGTTTATAGAGGTTGGATTAATTAACCAGATTTACCCATATGGCTATAATCTGGAACTCACAACTAGTTGGAAGCACATAGTTGTCAAAAATATGTATGAAAATGTAAATTATGGCCACTTAACTCTTAAAATAACAATATATTTTCATTATAGGAGCATTATAAATTTGGTCCTTAAACAGATAGATTTAGGACACAGTTGTAATCTTTAAAGTCCTACTCTGATCATTTTTAATCTATTTTTTATGTTATTTTATTTATGATTTTGCAGTTTTTATTTTTTTTAGGCCATAGCTTCAGCAGAGTGGCAGGAGTTCATTAGAAATTTGCCTCTGAGTTGTGGGTAGGAGTGTTGGCTCGGAGTGACCCTGCACTCATTTCCCATCATCCCCTTTGATTATACTCCCTCCCATTATCTTACAGCCTCTCACACAGTCCCATTGCTTTTACAGTGTGGACTCAAATTTTTTTTTTCTTTTTGTAAACTCCTTTCCAAATGAAACGACCCTTTGACCTTTCAATCCGTTAGACTAACTTATAAGTAGTACCAATATCAATAATTGGACTGAATTAGAATCCATTTGTAATTGAAATGTAGTTGTGATATTAATAAAATTCAGTGTTTTAAACAGAAACCAATTGATATTTGGAGCGGAATAGAGGGGATTCTGGAAAATTTGCCTCACTGGATTCAAACAACTTCAATCTGGGGATACTTTCTTATGGGTAGGCGGAATGCATTAAGTGTGAAATAAAGTTCAAGGATCAGTTTTGAGGGAGAACGGCTCAATATCTGAGACTGAAAAGGTTTTTAAAGTTCTTAAAGAAAGCCTCAGTGCTTCTGGTTGATATGATAATAATGCAGAAAGAGTCAACTTGGTTCTACGTTTAACAAGGTTTAATGTGTCATCTAATGAAACCTTTCATGTCTGAATTTATGTCCAGCAATGAAATAAATAATTCTATTTTTGCTTTAAAGTAGACTCTAAATGGAGGTGATTTTGGAGCAGAAGTGGTTCAATTTACAATATTCTCGAGTTTTAGATACAAGAAATATTTGAGAATTAATAATGGAGCAGGTATGATTAGGTTACCTCGCGTGGGCTTCTTTGAGCAGGTGCAATAAGCGCTTGTCCATATAGAAAATAACAGCGCTATCTCAGGTGACTCATTCAACCTGTGGTTATGCGATTAATGCAAAAGCATCTGAATGTACTGGCTCAAGCTCTGAAAGGGCAGCGCTTAATACTAAAACTCACATATACCAAAACAATCCAGTTTGGCTCCCTCAAAACTTCAAAAATTAAAAGATGTTTTCATTTATTTTCTTGCTGGAGGTTTAAAAAGAGAGTCGGATGAGATTATAAATATTGTAAAGGATTAAGTAAGGAAGGAGAATGATTTTGTTTTTGCAGTGCCAGTCAGACAAACTGAAATGGGTTTTCATGTGTCATCATCCTCACACGCTCGGAGGAGACAGAAGGATGGATTTCAAGCCCCCGCTGTTCATTTCTGCCGGGCTCATGCGCTGAATGGAAAGAAGTTCACAGTTCCCACAGGACTTTACCCTCCGCTGGGCTTTAAAGTCAAGCTGGATGCATTTTTTTTTTTTTTTTTTATAGATGGCTGCACAGTTTCAAGATCTGATCTGTCACCATTTTCCACTTAAAGACCTTCTTGCAAGGAAGGAATACATTTTAAGTTTTCTAACAGCTAAAACATTAAACAAGTAAAAACACATGTCAGTTCACCGTCGGAGCAGAACAAGGAACGCAATTTATCAAAAGATTCAGACAAAGTTATTCATGTATTGAAGGGATTTTATTCAAACAGAAATGTCCACACTGGCATCTGGTTTGCGTCTGTGCTGTAACTTTGATTTAGTTTGCTCACATGAAAAGGGTAGTTTTAAGTTTAGCTAAAATGTAGAACATTTTGTCTGCCGCTTTGCATGCAAACATTAAAACATTTCACCTAAAATGTGGAAAGACAAAAACAAAAAACTAAGGTAACACTTTAAATTAAGATTCATTAACTGTAAAACATTACTAATATGTTTATAAGACATTTATTAGCGTTCGTTAATGTCTTACAAATGCCTGATAGTGTTAAAAGGCAGCTTATATGATAGTTCTTAGTGTTGATCTGCTAAATTAATATACATTCAAACTGTCTTTTTTTAATAGTTATTGAGTGTCTGTGTTAATAAATGTCTTATAAGCACAATATTAATGCTTGTTAGTATTTTAATAGTTTGTTAATTAATCTTATTAATCCTTATTAATAAACAACCGGAAGACATAATTATGCAAAACAGTTAAATTAAGTCATCAAGTAGGGGTGGGATTATATAAGTTCGCTTCTTCCCACTCCTTTTCAAGCAATCAATCAAACTCTACTGACTTTAGTTAATAATCACAAAGAATGAATGAACCAAATGTGACATAAGTGTATTTTATTTTTGTTTGTTTTCAATTTTCTAATCAATGCATCTTATTGTTTATGTAATGAGTTTGAAATAATTGTGTGTTTTGTCCTGTATTTTTAATCTATGCTTGAAATAAATCAATCAATCAATCAATCAATCAATCAATCAATCAATCAATCAATCAATCAATCAATCCTGATTACACTTTAAAAGGTATTTGTAAGATGTCAGCTAATGCTAATAAATGCTAATATAAAAAAAAAAAAAAAAACTAGAGTAATGGTTAATAATGCTTTATGAAAAGTTTGTTAAGGAATCTTACTTTAAAGTGCTACTGTTGATAATTATGAAATATTTATAGATTTTCTTGATATAAAAAATACTGTTGAGGAAACTATTGATTGAGTTGTTCATAGTAAACAAAAAAAGAAATGGTTACTTATAATATATTAGTTTTTTTTTAAAAATTGATTCTTAGTCTTTTGTGTGCTTTTAGAAAAGAAAATACAAACGTACATGCTTTTTAATGTGTAATGATTTGATAAAAAGTAGTAAAGATACAATTTTAACCTTATTTTGTATCAAATAATGGTTTAATATTATTACTTTGAAAAATTAGAATGTATTGTTTTATCCAAGAAAGAAACAATATGTATTTATAAGATGTTAAACCAAGGATGATTTAGGTTTGCTTTATTGATTGGGTGTTATATTTCGCACATTTATAATAAATAAAAATTTCTGTTCATTAGTTTTGACCTTGGTTTTCTGTTGTCCTGCAGTCGATCAGCCTGATTGAGCGTGGCAACCCATCTCGCAGCCTGGAGCAGGTGTGCCGATGGGCCAACACGCAGCAGCGCCACAACCCCGACCACGCCGAGTACCACGACCACGCCATCTTCCTCACAAGGCAAGATTTTGGTCCCGCAGGTATGCAAGGTACTGTATTCTCCTCGATCGAGGCCTGTGCAGACTGAATGCTGATAACTGCTGCCATTCACAAAAAAGGGGGGTATGGCTCAGGTAAGGTTGATGGAAACTTTAAAAACTGGGGGTTGCCACCGAGAACGCGGTTTTACCAACGGCAGCCCCACTAGAGAATAATCAATGCTTTCCAAAACCTTGCTAACTAGATGCCACCCTGCAAAAAACAATTATACAAATTGAAGATGGTTTTTGGCATGTAGATAAAAACAAAGTTTGCAGCTATTAAAGCATTTAAAAAGTCAGTTTTTCACATGTTTTTATCCCATTATCTTTTGATTTATTGTAAAAGCATTCTGAGTGGTTTCTTAATTGTGATTTTGACATTTCTTGCTAAAAAAAAAAAAAAGTTCCAGAGATGTAGGTGGAGTAAGCCTTCACTCATTTCCCATCATCCATACTGTACATGTATCTAGTTGGAGCAACAATTTGAATAAATAAATACAAAAAAAAGGCTATTTTAAGCATCATTTTCTTTATAAATGTCCTCCATTATGAGAAAAATGCCACAAGGACATGTTAAAAAACACAATTTTCATTGGAGTGGGTTTTCTCAGTTATCTCTAGAAGTGCGCAGCCAAACCCCCAGACAGACGGAGTCCAGAAACGAACAAACCCTCTTTGTTCTCAGGCTCCATATCTTGCATTTACCTGTGTGTATTTTTAGGCTTTTTAAAGCACACGTGCAATGTTTAAACGAAAGCCCGGGGCTACCTGCTTTGCTTATCACACCCACAGGGTGTTGCCATAGCTGCATACGTGTTGTGCTCATAACAAGCCTCGTCTCTATGGCGCTTTGCACCGCGTTGGCCTGAACCCTGCTCCCTGTCTCAGGGTCACAGAGAGACATCACACTTTCACGTTAGCTTTTAGCTTTGAGATGACAGATTCTAAATCCAAATTTAGGTTTGGTGATGATATAAGTTTATAGAGGAAAGATTTCAGGGCCAAATCTTGACTTTTTAGTCTTGCCCTCAGCAGTATACTGTATACTTTCGAGCACTGCTGCTATTCGTATTTGCTTGAATGTGCAAAAACTACAAAAATGGCTTCTTCCTGGGAATCTGCATTCACAGGAATTTCTCTTATCTACTTGTCAGATAAGAGGAACGCTCCACCGCTGCTGTTGTGCTCAACTGGATGAAAACAATTTAGTTACATGCAAAAAAAGTTTTTTTTTTCCAGCTTTAGGTAAACAACCTCCAGCACCCAATCTCTGTTTGAGCTGTCTGCCTGCTGCATTCTCTGCTTTTCACCTGCATGCCAAAAAAAAGTCTTCTGATGTTCAAAAAGCATGAAAATAATTAGATAAAAAACAAACCAAATGACACAAAGCTAAATGGCTGCACACCTCTTGATCGAGTTATGTGTTAAGTTATAGAAGTTTGTTTCCTTGGCGTGCTGTTATGCCAGCTGGGGGTCTTCTGAGTAAGAACGAGGATGAAGATGCTTTGAAACTGCTGTCAGACTCTTTCAGATGTGCCTGAACTCACGCCTCTGGGTCCTTCACTTTTAACCAATAAAAAATTGATTGCTGCCAATGAGCGTTAAAGTTTGTTTACACAAAAATGTCTGAAATAGTTGAGGAAAAAAAATGAGTTAAACTTTACTAATAAAAGTAAATACAGCACTTTAGCTATTCCCATGAAGCATTTCATTTTTCTACGGACCTTGAGAGTGTTACTGTCTGACTACAAACTAATCAGATGCATTAATAAAAGTGCATTTTTGTCTGGTTCGCCACACTCCAGAAATGGTCTGAGAAGCAGCGACTGGTACATAAAAAAGCTAGAATAAAGTCATTTGTGGTTTTTCCTTTAATGGCATTGACTTATTAGAAAGTCTTGTTTCCTCTTGTTCTGTTGCCCAGGTTACGCTCCAGTGACGGGGATGTGCCACCCGCTGAGGAGCTGCACCCTAAACCACGAGGACGGCTTTTCTTCCGCCTTCGTTGTCGCACATGAAACCGGCCACGTGTGAGTATCACTTAGACTCTCTCACAGCTTTTTTTTTCCATAAATATCTTTTTTGTTTGCATTTGTGCTTTAAAGCTTCATTTTTGATTCAAATGGGAAAGCAATCAAATGAAAAAAGGCTAATATTTTTCATTATAAAATCAATTTTATGCTATTATTATATTTTTCCATTAAAAGCACAGAAAATGCACAAACACCATGAGTGTTTTAATTTCTTTTTTTTTTTTTTTTTTTTTTTACTTGTCCTGTCCAACAGCTGAGCAGACAGATACGGGCTGAGAGCCTCTTGCGTTGGACAGATTTTAATGTCCCAACAGGGGTTTATTAAGTATAAACCCCTGTTGTATTTCATACCAAACTTTATTTATGTTTATTATGTTGTATTGTTTTTCTTTTTTTGTTGGACCGGATGGAAAGTGCTTTAATTTCTAATCAATTACGCAGAGAAAACAAACCTAAAGTAGTTTAACATTTTCGGACCGTCTAAGAACTGAGTCACAAGCTGCATTTTTGTGCTTCAGACAGAATTCTAGGTTTCTAAAGTAGCACTTAGGTATTCGATCTTACATCTGTCAACCCGCCTTCACTGTGACTCAGTATTCAAAGCCAGCATGACCTTCTTGATAGATTGCTGCACTTTACGAAATAATAGTGGCAGCAGGTCACATACCTCGCTTTCCCTGAAAGAAAGAGAACTTTTCATGAAATGAATTCATGAATGGCATGTTTTAATTAATCTTTTGTATTGCTGTTAATGTCTTGCAGCATGAAAACAGACACTAAGCAGAGTCGTTCTTGGTATAAAATACAAACTTTTTTTTAAATCCACAAGACTTCAAATTATATTGTCTTTTGTTCTGCTTAATTGACAGAATTCTCAACAAAAAATATATTTATTGTAAAAAAAGGCTGCTCTGTGATCTTACAAATAACTTAAAGAATGTTTTTTGTGACAAAATGCTTGTGAATGCACTGAAAACTTCCGTTCCACTTTCATTGACGGGCAGCGCTCTTTCATTCTGATCCCAACTCTTTGATGGGGAACTTTGTGAAACTGTAGCAGTGAATGTGTTGGCCGGTCGTCTCCCAATAACGAGGGCTGTAACGTTTGTCTGCCTCATTAGTATTCCAGCAGGTTGATTTAATTACGCTGATTTGTTTCCAAGTCCTGTTTTTGCCTTGTAATTATCTTCTGAACATCCGCACAGTCGGCTTGAGTTACGAGGCAGATGAAACGCTTGTTTTGAGCCAAACCCGGCTTCCCAGCCCTCTAAGATGTTGTTTTTGACCCCCTGTAGTTAGCATTTCAGCCACATTGTTGAAATAATTGCTAACCTGCAGCAGCAGCTATTTTCTTTTCCATTTCTGCAATCAGCCTCTATTAACAGCCGAAGTCTGTGCTGGAGCTTTTTTGTCCACACGGTTGCATAAATTCCTCCCGCCGTAAAGGCCAGTAGGTTTAAAATACTTAATTATTACAACAAAAAAGAAGTGATTGGGAGTTATATAACTAGTGATGATGAACTTCAGTGGGATGTTAATGAATTGTGGAGAATGAGATAAAACCTTCGAGCAGACGACAGGTTTTGAATAGTTTTCATTCAACAAAGTGGAATAATTGCTATTTTCTTTTAAAAGATTATCATTCAAAACTTCTTTTTTTTTACTCTGTACATAGGTTGATTTGTTGTAGCTGATGCTACAGTTCCAAAACACTCTGCTGCCTATTTATGACAGTTTTTAAAAATATTTACATTTTTATTATTTCCTTTTATCTGCAATTAAATCCCTTTTAAATTTATTGATAAGCATTCAATAATTAATGAAGGTCAATATGGCTTCAGAGCTGAAAGAACCACTTCAATGGCTGTGATTGATGCCATTGAAGAAATTGCAAAAGCACTTGATGATAAAAAAATATGTGGCAAGAATATTTTTAGATTAAAAAAAACATTTGATTCAATAAACCATAAAATTTTCCTAGATAAATTAGAATGGTATGGGATTAGAGGAATGCCAGGGAAATGGGTACAACCTGGTTCAGCATTACGTGTGGGGTCCCTCAGGGCTCTGTATTAGGACCCATATTATTTAGCCCAGGGGTCACCAGGTAGCCCTCAAGGCCCCCACAAGGTGCCCTCAGGTCTCTTCTAAAACACACTTGTGAGCTGCATCTAAAATTAAATTCTGTTGATATTTTTTTTAATGACACTTGCATTTACTTAGAATTAAAAATCTAAATGTCTTACAAATATGTTGATGATACAAGAACTTTAGATAAGTTTAGGTGACCTCTGACCTATTCCAGTTCAAAGATCATTAATTTTGTTGAAAATGTTGCAGATTTGGTCTTTCGTTCAAAATGTGACACGATTTGTTTAAAAATGTGTAAGTTGATTTTTCTTTAACATTACATAATTGATTAACAAGGTACAACACAGGGAAAATGGGACGTTTTTCCCATGAAATCTAAGTGAACATCTGAAAATTTAACAATTACTGAGATTAATTAAGTGCTCAATATTGATATTTCTTTCCTAGCTTGTTGTCATTTTTGATAATTATAGTGAGAAATCAGTGTCTTTGCAAAGAGGAGTATAATTTTTCATTATTAATAATGTGTAACTTACTATAACTAAACAAAATTTGTTATTTAAAAATGGTAGCCCTTTGTTTAACTAAATACCCATGAAGTAGCCCTCAGGTTGGTGACCCCTGATTTAGCCTGTACATTAACAATATATTTAACCAAACTATTGAAGCTTGTGTTGTATGCAGATGACACAAATATATTTTATAGTAATGATAGATAAGCTAATTCGTAACATCAATGAGGAACAGCAAACTATAAAAATGGCTTGATAGCAACAAATTATCTTTAAACTTAAGCAAGACAAAAGGTATATTTGGCAATTATTTAAAAATCAACAAATAAATATCAATGGAGTATCGATAGAAAAGTTCAGGAAAACACATTTTTAGAGTCTATAATTGACTCAAAGTTATCTTGGAAGTCACGTATAAAAATTAAAGTTTCAAAAAATCTCTCAATGATAAATAAATGTAAATATAATCTTGACTAAAACACACTTTGTACATTGTATTACTCATTAATCCTTCCTTACCTCACATACTCAATACACCCATTATACATGCTACCAAAACGAGTAGTTCAGATTATTCATACAGTAGGATACCTGGAACACACTAACCACCTTTTCATACAGTCCAAATTGCTAAAATTGCACGATCTTATAAATTATCAAACAGCCCAAATATTATATAAAGCAAATAATATTGTATTACCATACAATATTCAAAAACTATTTATGTTGAGAGAGGATTCCCATAAGTTATGTGGAACAGGAAAATTCAGACAACCTATCAAACGCACGAAAAGGTGAGAATTCTGTGTGTCTCTATGTGGAGTAAAATTGTGGAACAATCTGGGTTTGGAACAAGAAAATGCAATTATATATACTTGTTTTAAAAAAAGTTATAAATGTATAGCATGGACAAATACAAAAATTAATGATATACTGTGTTTGTAATAATAGCATGTATTGAATATATCCAAAAGTAAAGAAGATACTGTGTTTAATGAAAGAAAAAGTAAGTGTGTGTGTGTGTGTAAATGTGTTTTATAAATATTATGGTTATTATTCTATGTATATTGTACATTCTGTTGATAAAGTAATAGCATACCCATTGTCAATTGTGCTAATACAGATGTGACTAACATATAACGATATGTATAAATTAAAGTTTGAATAAAAAAAAAAAAGAAAAATGTTGTTTTACACTTTTATTTTTGAACTTTAGTTTGGGGATGGAGCATGATGGACAGGGGAACCGTTGCGCTGATGAGACCAGCATGGGCAGCATCATGGCCCCCCTGGTGCAGGCAGCCTTCCACAGCTATCACTGGTCGCGCTGCAGTAAGCAGGAGCTCAACAGATACATCCAGTAGGTTTCAGCCTAGAAACTGTTCTCACTTTGGGATCGTGTTGCTTTTTTCAAAAAAGATTTGTTTTTCACAGTTTTTCCTCCATGTTTCCTCAGTTCTTACGACTGCTTACTGGACGATCCCTTTGAACACAAGTGGCCCAAACTTCCTGAGCTCCCTGGAATAAATTATTCCATGGATGAGCAGTGCCGCTTTGATTTTGGGGTTGGTTATAAAATGTGCACGGCTGTAAGTACAACACGAATTAAAAATACAGTTGCAACAAGTTTGTTTATATATTTGCTGCCAAAATAATTAGCCACAGAGGGCAGGATTTCATTTATGTTACTAATATAACTTTTATAATAGATTAAATTACTTCTTGTTAAAACCAAAACCTTCTGTTTTCTCTTTAGTTTCGAACTTATGACCCTTGTAAGCAGTTGTGGTGCAGCCACCCGGACAACCAGTATTTCTGCAAAACGAAAAAGGGTCCACCTGTAGACGGGACGGAGTGTGCCCCAGGAAAGGTAGAACTCATGAACATAGAACTCTCCCTCCACTTTGACTGGTGGATCATTTCTTTTGGTTGTTCAGAGTTTCTGTCCTCTTTGTATTTGCAGTGGTGTTTCAAAGGTCATTGCATCTGGAGGTCAAGTCAGGAGCCTCAGGGTCACGATGGAAGCTGGAGCTCATGGTCCAAGTTTGGGTCGTGCTCCAGGACGTGTGGGGGTGGGATTCGGTCCCGCAGCAGACAGTGCAACAATCCTCCGTGAGTTCCCTGTCATTAGAAAGACTCACTTAAAAAAAGCTTCTTTTTTTTTTATTTTTATTTATTAGCTAAGCTAAAAATCTAAATTTTGCCTAAGGACGGAGTTCTCAAAAAGATAAAGAAAAATAAAGTTATTTCCGCTGGTCCGTCGGGTTGTTTTGACACACACAAAAAAAGAACATATTTTATCAAATGTAACGTTTACATAAACTCCATTATGTCTATGGGTGAAGTCCGCAGTTCTATTTCCAGTCCGTTGACCTGTCGATTTTGTGGTATATAGTCGGAGAAACAGGTCTGGGTTTCAAAATAAAAACTGTTGTACTTTCAAAGTAAAACTTTATAACATTTTATTTAAAATTTAAGGTGATGTGCCCACACAAAAACGCACATTACCACTGCAGATAATACCAACATCAATTTTCATAATGGATGATAAAAATGTATTTTTGGAAGTTAAAAAACGTGACATCATTTATGACTTAAAACATGAACTCAGTGAGAAAGGAGAGGGCATTGGGCCTGAATGCTTACGTTTTTTGATGAGTGAAGAGAACAGGATGAAATACTTGAACGGGGATGACAGGACACTCCTCCGCTCCTCTGGGATGGATCAGAGATGCAACGGAGACAATGTAAATTAAGTGACAGTCGTAAGACGGAGTGCCCCACGCAACACAGACATTTTTTATCACATTTTGCAAAAGTTTTTGGTGATTCAGCAGAGTATTTATCCCAGATGTATTTTATCTGGTCTGGGGAGTGATAGCAGGAGATCCAGATTCAGCCCCCCTTTGTGGATACATAGTTTTTAGGCCTCTTGGTCCAATTTGGATTAAGCCTGTCCCGTGCCCTGAGAGGCAAACGCAGGTTTCCTACAGTCCTACACCCAGTAAATTGAGCCATCCAGCCACTACTAGAGATGCACCACAGATGAACCAGTGTAAATTCAGGTTCAGCAAAGGTGTAGATTTTGTTTTCTCTTTTGAACACTTATAAATACAAGTGTGTATTGTAAAAAGTACAACTGTAATTGTAAGAATTTTGTGCCCTTAAACATGAATTTCTTTTTTTGTTTGTTTTCTGATCACTTTCTAGCTGCTAAAGAACCCAGAATCATTTTTTGTTCATAAGTGAATGACCTATAATAAATAGAAATGGCTTTTAAGAAATAAAATAAAATTAATATTTTTAAAAAGTAAAGAAAGGTTGTTTGACTACAGACAAACTAAATCTCTTGTCAAATCAAAGATCATATATTACAGTGGTGCTCACATTTGTTTTGTTGAAAGGAAATGTGTGCGTTTGGTTCTGAACTTAAATAATTGTTTAAAAATATTCCACCCAGTCTAGATAAATCAAATTTGCCAAACTAAATGTGCGGGAATCTAATTTGCTGTTGGGGATATTCCGAAAGCTGAAGACTTTGACAAATATAAATCAGAGTGAATCCTCCTCAATTTTCTTAAAAGATGTTTAGTTTTATTGTTTCCTGAGAAAAATGTGTTTTAAATGACAATTAACTACTTATTTTTATACCTTTCACCTCTTATCACACAGTGATATCTCACTGAATTCTTGATTTCAATACTACATGTCTTTAACCTGATGAGTCACAAGGTAATCTGTAAAAAAAAAAAAAAAAGACATTGTGTCATACACCATCCAGTGACAGAAAACTGATACCCCCTAATTAAATTTAAGAGAGCTCACTGTGATTGATCAAGTACTTTTGGTATAATAGGTATTTATTTAAATCAGGAACAAAAGTGTTTTTTCTTTGTCTAAATTAATTATTAGATTGCGTCTCTTTAAGGCGTTTCTCTCTGTTTTATAATTGATTAATTACAAACAAATAAGAGAAGAAAACTCACTCCTCACTCTTTTGATTAACATAACATTAATAGGCTTAATGACACATGATCATTTAAATATTTATATATAAATATATGACTTTTTTTTTTTTAAATAAAATGATGTTACTTTGTTATTTGTGTCTAATATAAACAGCATTATTCAAATATTTGTTCCATAGATTTTGTAACTTTTTTTTCCCAACTTTTATGTAACTTTTAGCTGGGAAGATTTTTTTTTTTAAATCTTTTGGGAATCCAATTTGACAGTTATCTGTGTTTTTGTAATTCCTTAGGCCGGCCTACGGGGGCCGAGAGTGCCCCGGCTCTTCTTTTGACTACCAGATGTGCAACACGGAGGAGTGCGCTGGCTCCTACGAGGACTTCCGTGCTCAGCAGTGCATCCAGAGGAGCAACAAATACCATAAAAATATGAAGCACACCTGGCTACCGTATGAGCACCCAGATGGTAAGTCGGCTCTCTGACTTCAATTCACTGCAATAAAATCAATGGTTTTAGCAGGGGAAACTGTTTTCCATGCATATGTAGGTGTTCATCTGGACACTGAAACTTCTATGTTTTTCACAGACTCAAATCTGTGGGATTTTTTTGTTTTGTTTTTTTGTTTTTTCAGACTCCCGTAAATGCGAGTTGAGCTGCATTTCTAAGGAAACGGAGGAAATTGTGTTCATGAACCAGGTTGTGCATGATGGGACGCGGTGCAGCTACTCTGACCCGTACAGTGTGTGCGCCCGAGGAGAGTGTCTGGTTAGTCATGACTGAAACCTCACACACATAAACCATCCATAAACTCATCCCCACCATGATATTCAGTGTCAAAGATTAACAAATAAAGGGAATTATACTTAAGAATCAATAATATCACATGAATATGTATTTAAAAGGAGAAGAGTACAATTAGAAATTCTGTTTTTTTTTTTTTTTAAAAACCCAGTCTTAACATGGTTGGTAGCTTGAAAAAGTTTGATCTCTACAAGAGGATCTAAATCAGGGGTCTCAAACTCAATTCAGCGGGGGGCCGCTGGAGGCAGAATCTGGGTGAGGCCGGGCCGCATCAGGATTTCCACAAGAAAATCGCTGATAAAACATTCCAATGTTCTCAAATATCTTTATTTTTAACATAAAATAGTGAATGAATTAAATTAATTAATTTTAAAAAATGAATTAGAAAATCAATAATTAATAATTAAAATAATAACAATGACCATACAGCAGACACAGATGACTGTAGAAATCACATATTGACTGACTGACTGATCAGTGTTTCTCAAATGGTGGGGCACGCCCCCCTGGAAGGAATGCAAATAAAAACATGTTTACATTAGTGATGGATATTGTGCATAATCCTACATAGTAAATTAAATATAGCAAAAACAACCTAAAACTCAATTTACAGTGAACTAATGCGAAAGAACTGAATCTCTGAGAAAAGACAGAATTCCATCACTACTGGAGGGAAACATGGAAGATTGTTTTTACTTTGTCTGGAATTTTGGAAGTATTCTAAAAAAGAAAGAGAAAAATTAATAAACCTTTATTTAGAAGTTTTTATTATTATTATTATTATTATTCTTTAATGATAATAAAAGTTAGATTTTGAGGGATTTGTATACTGGGTTTAACTTGAGCAATAACTGATATAATGTTTGACAGCTGAAGGTGTGTGTGTCTCAGAGAAAATACCTGAGAAACACTGGACAAGAAAGAACTCTTTTTATTCAGTTTCAAACGTCTGTATTTACAGAACCTTCTTCATTTCTGAGCTGAGAGCAGCGCGCTGAGTCTTCAACCCGGTTCAATATTTCACGCACAGTCGCAGCAGCGCTAATGAACGGTAAAAACACCATAGAAGAAGAATCTCCTCTGCTACTGCTGCGTGAGTGACCGCGCTGCTCCGGTGATTCTGCTCACTCGCGGGCATCACTCACGCACGCGGAAGTAGTCAGTCTCTCTCGCGAGGACTTTTACTTTTCGTGGAGGAGGAAAAAGCGCTCGCGAGGGTCTGATTTGTCCGCGCGGAATATTTGATGCGTGCGCGGATTGTCGCGCGGCGTCAGGAACACGCTTTTTGACAAGCGGCAGGCTGTGTATCACGTGACGAAAGAGGAGCGGGGCACGAGAATCAAGTTCAGTGAGAAAGCACTTCCAACAGCTTCATGGCTCCTCCTCCGCCCAGCTGACTGGAGGAATGAATTAAAGAGTGAGGAGGCTCTGGACAGCCCGCCGATGTCCCGCCCTCCAGAGCCATTTACCTTACGGTGATTGGTTCGTTCAGCTCTGCACACAACAACTGTCATTTATATCAGTCTTGCGGGCCGCACTAACAGTAATCTTTCATATGAAGACGGGGGCCGCAAATTATCATCCCGCGGGCCGCAGATTGCCCGCGGGCCGCGAGTTTGAGACCCCTGATCTAAATAGAAATACAGTTTCAACAAGAGAAGTTCCAGAGTTTTAAAGACCAACTCCAGTGAAAATAGTGGGAGTATTTGGTGTTTTTCACATGTTTTTGTGGCACTTTTCTTATGATTGAGGATATATGTAAAATACATGCCTAAAAATGCTTTCCTGAATATGTCTTTATTCATACTTGTGTGACTCAGGAGCAGACAAAAAATGCAGTTTTAAAGAATTTGTTATTGAAATGCAAAATCTACATCAGCAGGCCACAATCTCATTTTTGTTTTATTCATGGCTTAAAACTGTAAGACTGAATAGCTTCAATTTTTGTTGCACTGCTAATGTTAGGTTAAGAAAATAGATCAAAAGATAGTTTGAGTGGGACTTTAATACTGTCTGTTCTTTATGCTAAAAATAGTATGCATTTTTAAATTAATTGGGAAAATGTAAGGTAACATTTTAATTTAAAAAATTGAAAAACTTAAATATTATGGATAAAGAAGGTATTATTATTTAAAATAGAAAACCAAAAAAGTTTTTGAGTTAACAAGACCATTTTTTTCATATTTTAAAGTTTTTTTTAATATATATTTTAGATACATATTTTATTGTTTTGTCCAATATTGATATTTTCATGCTATTTGATCTAAATAAATATTTTACGCATTTTGTTTCTTGTTTTATTTTTCTTGTAAATGATAAAATATGATTTTATTTAATCTTTTATTTTATGTTTTCATAAATCTTTTGCAGTGGTTCTGCATATATTTACTTCCATTTTAAAAAGTGAATTAGTACCTAAAAATATACAATTATTTGTTGGAAAAAACAAAAGTCATTAGTTAATTGTAGTTTTTTTGTTAGTTTGTTTGTTTTTAAATCATACTGTCATAACTTTTTTTAAAGACTGTATTCACTTCCCCATAATGCACATTACCTTATAATGATCAGCTCCACTTAAACCTGTGAAAGTAAAGAAAACAGGATATATATATATTTTTAGTCCGTTTAACTTAATCTTTTATTGATTAATAAATAATCTGAACTCCAATAAAGCTTTATAAAATCAAATTTGGGAACATAATCCAAGAAATTGTTATTTAATAGGATTTCTGGAGGCTAAAAAGTTAACTTTAAAATGTAATAAATTACAGTAAGTTAAAAGGGTTCATGTTTTTATTACACATTTATCTTATTTGCTACATTGGACACAAAGTTTATCCATCATTTGCTGCAGGACGGGCTCGCGATGTTTTGATTGTACTGTTATGTCTGTGTGACGTGCCTCATCTTTTAACTGTCCGTGGATGTTCTGTGCCCAGCGCTGACGTCATTTTTTCCTCGCGTGCCACAATCTCAGTCTGCGTAGAAGTCGCGTGAGGCGTCGCTGGGATCTGACTGTGTCTCGTGTTCTTCCCCCTCTGCAGCACGTAGGCTGCGATAAGGAGGTAGGCTCCTACAAAGAAGAGGACAAATGCGGGGTGTGTGAAGGGGACAACTCCCACTGCCGCACTGTGAAGCTGACGCTCACCAAAACACCCAAAAAGAACGGTAAACGTCACCGCCGGGATCGGTTTAATCTCTTAAAACTCATAAATGAAGTCAGCCGCTGTGCATCCGCATTCATAAAGCCAGGGAGTCCTGCTGTGCTGGAGGCTCCGAGCTGAACCTTTCTGTGTTTTGATAGGAATGCTGAAAATGTTTGACATCCCAATAGGAGCTCGGCACATTGTCATTGAGGAAAATGAGACTTCCCCTCATATTATTGGTGAGAATTTTTAACATTCTTTACCCACTTTTGAAGCTGCTTTATCTAACTATCAAGAAGGTTAAACAAAATGGGCAATTTAAAAAAGTTAACCCCTTCTTTTGATGCAAATTGGATCAAACCACTTCCCTCTAAATTATCTTAAATTAGTGTCTACATGAAAGCCAAAACATAAGTGCTTTTTTTTTTCTTTGCTAGAAATAATTACAGGCGTCAAAGGGTTCAATAGGATTTCAGAAAGTGTCTTAGTCTTTACATTTTAGGGTAAATACTTACACAGATTACTAAAAAGAATGGGGATGAATAGTAAGACACGCCACAATATTTTGCTGAGATTGGGGAATTTAATGAGTTATAAATGATATTAAGGGTAAAGATATTTTCCTTTTCTTTTTTTAAACCACCTGAGGTATTGGTTCCTCTATTGTGTCTCTTTGAAAAATGAGTTAATAAAGAACATATTCTATTCTATGCTGTGCAATAACACCTGGTTGCTGCCATGGTCCTTAAAAATGTCATTTTTGACTCTGTGTTCTTGCATTTTTAATTTATCTGCTCTAGCAGGAGGATCTCATTTGACATGGATGTCTTTTATTTTGAAAGGATCTTGTATATGCTGTCAAAAGTAAGGAAAAGAAGAGAAAACTGTTACTTTACACTTATATAATTCAAATATTTTACACATTTAAAACCACTTAACTTTTCAGCTTCTTGCTCAACTAAATAATAGTAAATCACATTTAGAAAACATATTATTAAAAATTTGAAACCAATAAGCAGCAAAAAAAAAAAAAAAAAAGTTTTCCTTGATTTTGTTTGGGCTGGGTAGTTAACCCTTTAACACTGGGGCTCCAGTGTTTGTGTTCTTTGATTTACTGTACCTTACAGTATGTTACACATTCTGTGTTTAAGCATCCCCAGCGACAACTCAGGTGTTAAAGGGTTTCAACTGAATAAATGTGTCCAGTTTTTATGCCCTTCTTCTAGTTTACTTTAATTTATATTTATTTACAAATTCACAAAATACCTCTAAAATTGTCTCAACTGAATAAAATCATTCTGAATTTTAGATTTTGATGAATGAAAAACATTTGTTTCCCTCTTTACTTATTTTTCTTCTTATTATTGACAGCTGTGAAGAATCAAGTTAGTGGGAACTTTATACTGAATGAAAAAAGTGAAGATGCGAAGTCAAAGACGTTCATCGAAAACGGTTTACAGTGGGAGTACTCCAGCGATGGCGACAGAGAAACTCTGAAAACCAGTGGCCCTCTGCATGACAGCATCGTGGTGCTGGTGAGTAAAAAGATCCAACAAAAGCCTTTCATAAATGCCTTCTGAACGATTTGTGTTTTTGTCTGATTGCAGGTCATTCCGATGGAAGAAGAAGTGAAAATCAGCTTGACGTATAAGTACATAATACACGAAGACCTGCTGCCTCTTATTACCAACAACAATGTTCTTCTTTCTGAGCTGGACACGTATGAGTGGGCACTGAAGAGCTGGTCTCAGTGCTCCAAACCATGTGGGGGAGGTCAGTGTGTAAAGAAAACTATCCACTTGTTTGTCTCCAACATTTTATATGGTAGCAATGAAGTGAAATTCACTCATATATAAAATCACAAATACAGAAAATACAAATATATGTGTGTATTTATTCAAATTCTAATCAAAATTCATAAATGTAAGTATTTTTATTGCAAAAACATCAACAAAATATATCTGTGAACTTGAGACGTTAATTACCAGCATTACACAATAATTACAATTAAAGTGAAAAGACTCTCAATGATTATCATGTTTTTGTGAATATGATGATTTTTGTCCCCATTTACCTTAGTGATAAAAGCTTTTGACTCCTGATTAGCCTTTGTTATCAGTCTAATGAAAAAAGGTTTCTTTTACTTTGAAGGACTCTTTCTTCCAGATAAATTGCATTTATGATCGTGCTTATGAGAATTCCTACAAAAATATAAAATAATTTATTTAAGAATAAATAAATGGTATTTTCTGAAGATAGTGGAGCTTATTGTTGTAACTTTTGATGCATCACTTTCATTTTTGTGTCACTTTTGTGATTAAAAAAATCAGTTGCAGCATCAGAATCAGTTCGGCTGTCATTGCTCATCACAAAGTTTCCAAAAAGTGAAAAACATTTTTAGATAGGTCACAGAACATTAGATTTTTTTTTCCACCATCAAATTTCAACCTCATTTTTTTTTTTACTATCCAAGCAAAATCTTATCAACCAGAGCTGAGAGTCAATGACCATCCGCCTCTATGAAACCTGTTGCTATAGTGACCTGGAGGTAGCTCAGATGTTGAAGAAGTTGGTCATCATTTTTTTTTGGTTTTGTCAGAAAATTGAGTTTTGCTCCAAAATGTTTCAACTTTTTTCATGTAAGAAAAAGTTTTAAAATCTATAAATGAATGTTTGTCTCAAAAAAATGTTTTTTTTCAGGTATACAGTATACGAAGTATGGATGCAGGAGGAAAAGCGATGGCCGTTTGGTGCATCGCAACTTTTGTGAAAGCAGCAAAAAGCCTAAACCCATCCGCAAACGGTGCAACGTGCAGGAGTGCAGTCAGCCTAAGTGGGTGATTTTTATCCAAGATATATTTTTAAGATACTGTGTGCCAGGGGATTCTCATTAAAGAGCTGGATGTGCTGACAGGTGGGTGGTGGAGGACTGGAGCCCCTGCAGTAAGAGCTGCGGGAAACTGGGCTACCAGACCCGAGTGGTGCAGTGCTTGCAGGCTCTCCACAACGGCACCAGCAGGCCGGTCCACAGCAAACACTGTCCCACCGATCGGCCTGAAACCAGGCGGGTCTGCAACCACACCGCATGCCCTGCACAGTGGCGGACGGGGGCGTGGTCACAGGTGATTGGAAACCTGTTTTCTTTATCACTTTTATCCCTTTGATATTACATCGTCCAGATCACTTTAGATTTTTTTAAAGGCACATTTTGCTTTTTATATTTTGGTAGGACAGATTTGATCCTATTATGATTTAATATTTACTTTAAATGTGTGAAACTGTGGACATAAACTAACTAAATATCTCAAATCATGAACACCTAGGAAGAGAGGGAGAAATTTATGCCAAAAAAAATAATAATTTAATTGTTGTGTTACTAAGGTTTTTATTGTTTTTTTAAATTATTATTCTCAAGTGTTCCCCACAAAAATAGACGATAAAAAAGACCCAAAACATTATGAATTTACAGTTTTGCGTTTGATTTAATTTTGTGATTATTTACGGATTATAAGTGGTCTGTAACTAAAGCCTTGGGCACAACTGCCCGTGCGAATTTTTGACCCGTACGGGTCTGGGGTGGTTTGGCCCATAGACCAGGCCCGTGACTGCCGCATGAGTTGTGGTCATTAGGACGGGAGCCTGCACGGAGCCGCACGAGCCCGTGCAAGTGGTCGTGTGAAAAGCTGACGTCAGTCTCGGGTGCGGAAGTACCACGGGCGTTGCTACAGACGCACATGCGCACACGGGCCCGTGCAAATGGATGCGCCGGCGCACGTGCGCGTAGTACTGGCGCGTGCGTGTGATACAGGCCAGCGCGCGGCTATAAAAAGGGCTGCGCGGGTCCCGCATCAGTCTCACTGCTTCACAGATCTAGAAGACTTCACTATTCAGCAGGACGCTCACCGCATCGCGACATCTCGCTGTGAGATGAGTGTGTGCTCCAACTTCTGCATCTCAGCTTGTTACGAAGCGGGGGGGGGTGTGTGCATGTGAGGAGCAGCGCGCTCTGCGAGGAGCGAGAGAGAGAGCGCGTGCCGCGGAGACAGAGAAAAAGGAGAGAGAAAGAAAAGGAGAGGGGCGCGCGCGCACATTAGCGTGCGGACAGTTGTTCACGAGTTTGTCTGCGAGTTAAAGTGAACCCCGGAGGAAAAGCAACCTTCGGCCCTTGAGAAGATCTCCCCTGCTCCTCGACTACGGTTGAGGGGGAAACAGAGCAGGAACGTTCAACACAACGTACACTTGTGCATGGACCCGTGCATGCCGCAAGGTTTTCACGCACGTCGCCGTACAACCGGCTGTACTACCCTTGCGGGACTTTGAACACGGGGAACTGATTGCACGGCTCGTAAGGGTGTAGTACGGGTGTTAGTACTGCTGTTAGTATGGCTAGTACGGCTCTTGGGGTTGATGAAAACAGCTACGGGCCCGTACGGCCATTACGGGAGTGGTGCAGCCAGCTGCACGGGCAGAGGAAAATGGTAAAAAACCGTGGCACCCGCAGAAGACTTTGGTGCATGTCGAGCAGCCTCCCACGGGCGCCTACGGGCCTTTGCGGAGCCTGCTACCTTGCGGACCCGTGCGGACCGCCGCACGGGGGCGGGAAATTCCGGCCCGTAGACCGCCCGTGGGAGCCCGTGCAGGCAGTTGTGCCCAAGGCTTTAAAAAACAAAAAAAAAGTTGTAATTTTTTCCCAGATTTGCGATTAATTAGCTAAATTTTTTGATTGATTCCCAGCCCAAAAAAAAGTAACAAAAAACACAACTTGAATTTCTTTCTTAATATCCATTTTTGTTTAGTTTTGTTCATATTTTTGATTTTTTTTTCAAGTAAAAGCCTATTTTATTTTTTATAATTGAAATGTGTGCTTGTAACAGGAAATAAACTTATAGGATTTTGAATTGGTTAATTATTAGGTAAGAATTCATTTTTCTTTGTAAATGCTAAATTTATATTTATCTCACATTAAAGCCACTGTTTTATTTTTATTAACACATTAGTGTACATGAAACAGGAAACAAAAGTATTGAAATCGTTTAATCATCAGGTAAAAATAAGTATAAGAATAAAGTGATAGAAAAATTTGAATTTTAGACTCGTTCAGTTTTAAATTTCTCGGAAAGAAAGGGTCCAATATTAATATCTCTCCGTTCAATGAGAAAATTATTATTCTGACAAACATTCAGAATCATTAGTAAGGCTGCCGCTCATACCAATGTCAAATTATTGGAAAAATTTTTGGCATAGAATCAAATCATTATAAAGTAGAACAAAAATGACTGATGTGCAGGCAGTAATCTACATCCAGCTCATTGAGGTGTAACCCGTGTGTGTTTTTGGTGGCAGTGCTCGGTGAGCTGCGGTGAGGGGATTCAGCAAAGGCAGGTGGTGTGCAAAACCAGCGACAACACCGTTGGTGAATGTGAAGGCGAGAAGCCGGAAACGGTCCTCATTTGCAAACTGAGCCCATGTCCAGGTGAGATTTCTGCTTGTACAAAAAATAATGATCTGTACATATCATCAACTTTTTGGAAAAAACTGACCTCACAAACAAACAAAAAGATGAAGACGATGTCCTCCGCTGAGATGAAAGTCATTCCAACTGTTTTCATCACATCAGGACTTTGGTTCTATTTTTTGTTTTACTTTATTTTTTTCTCAAAGGGTCAAACACGACGGGAGAACACAAACCTTTGGTTGTTTTGTCCTTTCTGGACTCAAGGTGGACAGAACAGCAAGGGAAGAGATGCAGTTAATTGGTTAGATGGTGTCAGTGGGTGTAAAAAGTTCCTGACACACACCAAGGGGAAAGTCTTTGAAAGTTAAGAGAAAAAAAGATAAAATACTTTGAAAGTAGTTCTAAAAGAATTAATTTACTCTGCAGGTCTAGAATATAAATGTATTCCAATGTGTTTTGTAAAGACTTCAAGGAGCAGCAATAAAATCTAAATAATTTAGGAAACTTAGATTGAATATCACAGGTATATAATATCCATGCTTGGATTTACAACTGCTAAGAAGTACATGGAAAAATAACTTTCAGTTTCATTACAATTATTTAAGGTCAAATATATGGAGAGAAAATAGACTCACCCCAATTTGTGTGAATTGTAACTCATACGATACATTTTGTGCATAAGTCCTCTTCCGAGCAAAAAGAATAGAGAAACTTTAGTGTTGAGTGTCTTGAAAACAAATGATTAGATTTTTATATTTTAATTATTGGGGCATGTCTGTTTAAGAAAGTGGAAAAAAGTCCAGTTTTCAATAGATATTATTTACAATCTTAAGTTCAAAGTGGCTGATAAGACAACTCTGATGACCCAGTAATCTAGCAGGGTTTAAACGCATCACTCAAAGATGAATCTTGGAATCGTGAAAAGAGTCTAAAATCAGATTTTTTGCGTAAATTGCGTATGGGTAGCAAGTGATTTGTGCATAATTTTTTAAAGATTTGTGTGTGTGTAGATAGTTTCAAGCTGTTGTAATTTCAAGTTGTTTATGTGTATTTAGTATTTTTTTTAATTTCTTTTGTATTTATGCACAAAATGTATTGTGTGAGTTACAAATAAAGAATTACGCCTGCACAAATGAAAAGTTACACACAAATGAAGAACTCTGCACACACAAACACAATGTTGCGCACATATTTAGTTACAAACAAATCTAGAATTATGTGCGCACAATTACAAAGTTATGCATTTATCAAGAGCTAGGAACAAATCCAAAGTTACGCACAAATCAAGATTTACTCTCATGAGTCTACTTTCTCTCCATATAAATGGGCCCTGAGTGGCATGCATGGGCGCATCTGCTGCAAAGGGCTTTCGATTGACTCATGAAAATTCAATGAAAGTTGGCTAAAAGAGAGCACTTGTTTCCCATCTTTATTAGCCCTGAACCTTCTATTTTACTACTGTTTTAAATTATGAAGTTAAGCTGCTACCAGAGATGCTCTTTGCTGCGTATCTGAGTATTTCAGGTATAAATTTTACTCCTTAAGCCGATTTTTATATCCTGGGGCGTCGTGTAAATCATAGAATGACCTTCTACGTGGCTGTGAATGCAAAGAGAACATATAGAAGAGGCTTTGCCTTCACAGGCTGTATCCTCTGCTCTCTTCTGCTTGGAAAAATGACTCTATTCTCTGTGGGTTAAAGAAGAATGGGTTTCCTGGAATCCTTAGCATTTATATTCCCCAGCACTGAACGTTCTCTCATGTAGAACTTATTTAAGGGACCTCTTTCATTCTTTCCATTTCAAATCATGTGGATTTGAGTTGTTATTCTATGAATTGCTCAGACTTTGATGAGCCGAGTTTTTTGTTTGCTCACTGCTCTACTCATGGTTTTGTGACATCATCTTTTTGAGTATGAAGGTTCTGAGTACAAAGGTTGTTTTGTGAATAATATTCTTGTCTGAGATCCTCCTGAATACTGTTATGTAACAAAAATAAAAATTAATAATGATAGATACAGTAAATAATTGTTTATTTAGAAGGTTGAGAGAGGATTCTATTGATTGAAATTTTAAATTTTTACAAAAAAACATGAATTTTTCATCATGGATCAGTTATGGTTTCAACTTAAATATAATGATTGGTTTAACTCCAATAAGGCATATTTTCTCTCTTATTTATTCATATTTTTTACATTTTCTTGCTTTCTGTGTTTTCAGTGAAGTTGCTTTTGACATAAAAACTGCAAATGACAAAAACAAGGTTACATATTTATAGATATCTGAATAGACCACTCAAATACATCTCAAAGATGCAAGTGAGATAGTTTAGAAGATGATAGATGTGGCTAATTTATGCCATTTTTTATGGTATACTTTTTTGACTAACTTGCAGAAACAAGAGTAAATTTAGTTACAATATTTTTGCAAAATATTTAAAATTGTGTCATTTTCTCCAAACTTTGTCTTTCTCTGAATTTTAATTTGTTGAAAGTTCCTCTGTTGCAGTCATCACATAATGCATTTTATAGCCCATCGTCTAAAAGAATGGCAGGGATGGCCTTTGTTTGTTTGTCACCTGTAAATGCTTAACTCAGCTTTTGGATTTGACAAGAACCTAAAAAGCTTTGCTGTCCTGAGCAGGAGTTTTCACTCAAGGATTTATCAATTTCCTGAATGAGTTAGAAAGATGGGGTTTTTCTTGGTGGGTGGCCTCACTGTTCCATCATAAAACCTTAAAATTAGTAAAAAAAAAATTCCGACACCCACTGACTCCCAGGGGCGAACTTACTATTAGGCAAAGGTAGGCGACTTTTTACTTCTTTTAGGGCTCCAATCTGAAGACTTAAAATGCTTCTTAAAATATTTCTAAGTAGTTTTTATTATTTGACTCTGTCATAATAAAAGAAAAAATCCCCAAGATGGCACTCATGTGAAAGTGTTTCAGCCTCCCCCATAAGTCTACAGCAATTGGTTATTCCACCAACAGAAAGTTAGGAAGCAGAGATTCTTCCAAGAATTTGAGTAAAAAAAAAAAAAAAATGTGAGCTGTGAAAAAAAGGGAAAAAGCAAAGAGAAAGCAAAAAATCTGTTCCGAAAGTGGTACTGGGTGGATTGATCCAAAGAAAAGTAGTTTTTAGACTATTTTGCAATAACTTCTTCCCTTTTTATTTAATGTTAAGAAGCTTTTATTTTAGCAAACTATTTTCCATTTAACCGAAAATCCAGAAAAGTCCCAATTTTGTTTTTATGTTTATCAAGTAATTTTAAAAAGGGAAACTTAGTAAAAATCATTTACAACCATTAAAAACAGCTGAGCTGTTGATGTTCATTTCACATCCACTACATTTATGAAAAAAATAAATATTGTTATCAATATGGACGATATTGACCGGTATCGGATGGATCCCAAAATGCTCAGTAATGCCCAGCCTTAGAATGGGGAAAGAAAAACAGGAAAAAAAATCAAAAATACTCAAAAAGAAGATACAGAACGTCAAGAATGAGAAAAGAGGAAAAGGGGGAAAAATGTTGCCTTTGAGAAAATTTGAAACACTTTTTTTGGTTGATGCCACTATATAGATTGGGTGTTGTTTTGTTCATTTGTTCAAGTATTTTTGTGTCTTATGTCCTCTTTACTAAAAGCTGATAAATTAAAGAAATTATATTATGGACGTTTTACTCTGAGGGTCCCATCTTACTGTTCGCCCGGGGCCCCCACACTGCTAAGTCTCCTCCTACTCCATTCATTTTGTTTCTGTTCATTCTATTTCCCTTAAATTATCCTTGATTTTTAATAAGATCTGGAAAATTAAGACATTTCAGCCTCTTTGACCAACTGTTTTTTTACATTGATAACTTCCTGCAGCTTTTGTTTCACTGCTTCCTCTGCATAGAAATGAAAATAAAAACAATTCTGCCGGTTTCTTCGGACATCTAATTACTAGAAATTGATTTTTTTTTTTCTGAAAGAATATTCGACTGTGGCTCAAGTCACAAATTAATTTGTGAGTTTTCTTTATTATTACTTCTACTGGATTAGTCTAATTTCTCGTTTTCTATTCAATCCAGGGTCACCGCTGTCTTCCCTCTCATCCCAAACGATGGAGAATTCGACGATGAACGGTGAAGCTGTGTACCAAATGGTTCCCAAAAATCCAGTTGACAAAATCTCTAGTAAGCGGATCAGTCTTTATTGAATCAGTTTATGAAATCAATGCTCTGCTGCTAAAAGTGTTTGATCTTCTCCCTTCTGCGACCTCCAGATGAACCCTGTCTAGGAGACAAATCGATTTTCTGTCAGATGGAAGTTCTTGCTCGCTACTGCTCCATCCCTGGATATTTTAAACTTTGCTGCGAGTCGTGCAGCAGTAAGGAAGCCCCCCCAGCGGGTGCGCTCAACTTCCCGGAACTCAAGGCTTTACCAACCCAGAAGTCCACAGACGCCGCACCTCAGACTTCACCACCAACAGAAGCTTCTCTGCTCCAGAGTCCCGCAGACGACAGGGAGCCTCCGCTACCTCCAGAGCCGCCACTTCCCCGAGGAGACGCCAGTGGAGGCGCCTCCCCAGAGCACAGTCAGAATAGCACTTTAAGCCCAGATGCTGCCAGGTCAAGAAGGGACGACTTAGGATCTGAGAGGGATTCAGGTCACAGAACCCTGTCGGCTCGGAAATGAGCGTTTTTTTGAATGAACCTTCAGAAGTTTTGCTGCGATTTATTTTCTTTTTTTTTTGTCATGTCAGTGAACTCAAACCAGGCCAGCGATGGCTACCTCATAAGAAAAACACAAACTACAGAGTGAGGTTTGTGTGCTGCATCTGCACAACGTTCCTCAAACACAACCTGAGTGGAATAAGATGTCATAACAAGGTGCTGTAAACTAAACCGACTACAAGAAGTGCTCAAAATGTGATGACTGTATTATTATATTCATGTTTTTCTCAGTGTACAGTTGTGTAAACCTTTTTATTTTTTTTTCCAAGTGCATTAGAACTACTATGAATGGTTTGCGTACAGATGTGCAGCTAGGGACTCTTAAGTGTGCCACCAGTCTGATTAGGAATACATGAATACAATTCAAAAACTCAATTAGAATTAGTTCTAAAATAAGATCCTCATTATATTTAGGCCCTAATTAAAATAAAAAAGGGATATTTCAAATGTTAATTGCTCTGCTTTGTATTTTTATCACAATTTTCAAGTGGTTTTCAAATTAAACTTTTAAAAAAAAGCCACTTACATGGACAAAAGAGTGATTTAGGTCTGAAAATAAATCAAAAGCTACTTGCACATATTTATTAATTTTTTTAAAGTTTCTCCTCTGATTGCTACTCTTTTTAAAACACCATATGCATCTTTTTTTGATTATTTCTGTGGCTTTTTACATAGCTCTCTGGGCATTTGGGTGATGGAAAAACTGGACTTAAAACCAGCAGCTGCCTGTCATTTCTCAGTAATTATTTTAAGGAAAAAATATGCCTGAAAAAGACAAAATTTACTTGAAAATGTAGAGTTTTCCAAAACAAAGACGGCATTGATTCATTTTAGGATAGTCACATCTCTGGCTGTTTGTCTTGAATCTTTTATTAAAAAGTGGAGTGGAAGCAGCTAATTTTCTGCGTCCTTGATAAGCACAAGTCAATAAAAAATAAAGAAAGAAAGAATGTGAGCAAAATTACTTTTATTTAAAAGCCGAACTTTTAATCCTTTAAAGTAATTCACTTGAATGGTTCTGGTGGCACACTCCAGACTTCATGGCCATCACTCCTGACTGGAAGGTTCAAAGCTTCTCTGTCTTTGGTGCTCTTGTTTTTTGTTTTTTTTTAATTGTTTTTTTGGTTCAGATTGACCACACAGATGATTATCCTCACTGATACTTAAAAAGAAAAAAGGTTCTAATCTTTTACAGTACTGTAGTACAAACTCTGCCAGTTATCTGTCACTTAGCGCTTCAAAGACCCACTTTGATCATCGTTTGATCTATTTTAAAAGCATTCTCAGTTGTTTTTTTAATTGTGATTAAGCAGATTTTAGTTACAATCCAAAAAATCTGTCACTTTTTAGGACATCGTTTCTGCAGAGCCTTTATAGAAATTCCCCTCCCCATGGCTGAGAGCTCTCTGTTTACATGCTCACACCACCAACCTAGCATTATCAGTATGAAATAATTTACTGGAGCTCAGACGAGGAAAACAAAAACATAAATAATGGATCTATTTGTCTATAAGCGGATGCATCAGACTGGAATGGAGCAGGGCGCTTGTGGCCCGTATTTTTAGTGGACTTTCAACTTTACAAATACTACATTTTTTCATCAGCTCCTGATTTACAACAATAAAGAAATTCTCAGAAATCCAATATACGTCCTCTATCATCAGAAAAACGCCACAAGAACATGTTAAAAACACCCAAAACATTCATCGGAGTGGGTCTTCAATAACTAAGATTTCAGAGAGAATACTTTGTTTAGTTTTGTATTAGTATAGTTTTCAGGTAAGAATGTACATAGTGTAAATTTCAGTTCATAAAAGTTGGAAAATCGGAGCAATGCTGTACGTCTGCAGGTTTGCCTACATCTGTCTCTGCTTTTTGCAGTTTATAACACCACCTTGTTCATTGTATAGATCGTGTACATACATACCTAAATGAAAGCTTTAAATGTTAATATTTATTGAATTTTTAAGTGACGAACGAACAAACATCTAAAAGAACAAACTTTTTTTTTTGCAATTTTCACTCCATTTTATTTTTAATTTTTCAATGGACTTTTTAGTAGGAGGAGAGGAACATTTTGTTGTAAAGTTGTAACTTTCCTAAATAAAAATCACAAATTTACCTTTTGAAATAAAACTGCAGATTTTCTTTTTCATTTTAAATGCTCCACTTTTTTTTGTTACAGTGGAAATAAATCAGCCAGCAAGAAGAAGCACATTCAAGCACTTTATTCATTCTTTACAGTTTTTGGTGTGTCCAGAGACGAGCGTTCACTTTTGAGCAGGATGAGGTTTAAGTGGCGCATTGTGTTCTCCATTCCTATTGTAAGCCAGCTTCCTTTTGCCAGGCTGGGACTGGTCTCTGCCATCAACTCTAGGCTGCTTTTTTTTTGTCTTTCTTTTCCCATCAGCAGAGTTTCGTTTTGCAGAGCAGGTAGTCTGTCACCGTGTCCCCGTCTCCGTCTTGAGGAGCGACGAGGGAGGTTCTGGGCGAAGACTCATTCATCTCACAGCGAGGTGTCTGCGGAGATGTCTTGTGAAATCCAGCTGTGCTCGGGGCAAAGCCTGATTGACAATGGACTTAGGCAGCCATCCCTAGGAACAATGGTAGCTTTGTTAGACCTAAAAATGCATTCCCTAAGCAAAAGTAATGGTGCAACACTAGGCAAATTCTTCAACTTATAAACTAAAAATCTCCATTAATTTAACAAAAATAAAAACATTAACAAATTAAATTTTCAATTTCACAGATAAAAATGTATTTTTACCACCTCACTATATTCAAACTGAAAAGAGCTTCATAGATAACAATTCTTTGTTTTTGTACCATAAGAAGCCAAAATTGACTTAAAATGTTTAAAAAAAAAAAAAGCTAAACATATATTTACCCAGAGTGCATTGTAGTTTTACTCACAGATACATATTAAAATTCCTCAATAACCTTGATTTTTGTCGCTTCTAATTCCTTATCCTACTTGGGTTTGCATTCTTGGCTGTGATAACTCATTTTTATTCTGCTCCCTAAAGATGAAGTTTTAACGTAGTAGTATATTGTTGGGGAATCTAGCGTTTGGGGACATTGAATAAAAAGGCTGAAAGTTTGACTTATATAGAGGTTTCAAACTCAATCACTGAGGCCAAAATCCAAAACACACCTTAAGTCAATGGCCAAACAAGATTTACATTTATTTAACAAACTAAAACTAAATTTTCAAAACTTTAAAAACATAACTTTTTTACGTAAATCTTAATAAAAAAGGCAGGAATATTATTCCAGAATAAATCAACTTAAACCTTAAATAACTTTCAATATTTTACTTTCCATAAAAATATATTTTGTCAAAATTATACAAGTTAGAAATAAACTAAATATTAAAAAAATAATTGAAAATGATGTAAAATGCAGTTTGTTTTGAAAAGAAAGCCATAGGTCATAATAACTGATCTCAGCCTCCGTGATTGTAGTTTTGCTTAAATATGGCACTAGGCAGATTAACATCAGGCTGTTAATAACAATAAAATACAATGATATGGCGGGCTGGATCCGGCCCCCGGGCCTTGACTTTGACACATGTAACTTATTTGATTTGTGTTACTCACACAAAAAAAAGGATGTATTTACCTTTACGTCCATGTTAAGAAGCCACGTGAAGCGGCTTTTCGTCTTGTCCTCATCAAGAGCTTGAAGGACAATGCATGTTGGGCCGTCCTCAGCTCTGTGGACAAAGATGCTTTTATTGTGAAAGGTTCTGCAGAAGCTTTGTTGAAATTAGGCTTTTGCTTGTACACATTTACAGCTATTTTTGCCATTAATTTTTTTTTTTAAATGATTTGAAATATGCATAAACCTGACAAATTATTTATGTTTTTTTTTTGTTGTTTTTTATTTTTTTTATTCATTTTGTAGTTTTGGTGAAATTTTTTGTTTTCCTCATTTTTGCTATATTTATATCAATTCACCACTTCACTGATTAATAAAGTAAATAAATCTAAACATTCATGCTTTCTAGCATACAGTGCCTGCACTCCGATACAAAACAATGAGGTCAAAACAAAGCTACCACGGGATGACTGTTCTGTTGTCATGTCTTCACCTGCTTGACTGAGATTAACTTTCTACTCCATCGCATAATGACTATAAGGAGTCAGCTCAGGCAATTTAAGCACTTGATGATTAATGACTCGTGCAGTCAGGTTCTCCGGAGCAGCCCGTGATGCTCACCTCACAAAGCCCGCCTGCGGTGGGAACGACTCCAGCTGAATGGCTGCTCCTCCAAGATAAATGCAGGATTTTTGTTTACAGCTGTGCCTGACACTCACAAAGTCCCTCTGTCCAATTAGATTTGCAGCTGTCCCGGCAGAAACCTCGTGGGTCACGATTGTTTCTGGTCCAACGTGTTTCAGGACCTGTATAACCCCCCAGAAATATAACATTTCAAAAACATAGAACGGAAAACACAAAAAGTAAAAAACTCAAAAGGCTGCAAATAACTGAATTAATTGGTTTAACCCTTTAACACCTGACGCTTAAACACAAAATCTTTAACATACTGTAACTTTTCAACTGTTAGCACGATAATTCCAGCAGATTCTGCTGCTCGTCTAATTTTCGTGAACATCAGCAGAAGGGTTAAAGGTCATCTCCTTACCTCTATGTGTTGTATGCTTGGGTTCCACTGTGGCATTTCCTGAACCCTAACATACAAAATATCATAGAGTTCCTCCACGCTGGCCTCCAAGACGGCCTCCATCCTGAAGACCTTTCCAGCTCCTGGTATCACTTTGCTGCAGATCACATCTCCGTTGCTCTGAAGAAGCAAGCCCATTTAATTATAAAGTTTTATCCATAAATCAGTAGACTCAGTGTGGGTCAGAGAGGCTACCTCTGTCATCTCGACTTTCCATCCGTCTTTGTCCTCCAACATGCTGAGAGCTTTTCTCATGGCCTCTCGTCCATGTTGTTCATAGTACAGTTGGTTTCCAGTAGTGGGTTTCACGGCTTCCTGTTTCACTTCTGCAATCATAAATTGCTAGTTAAAACTCAATGTAAACACAGTGAATGCTTCAAATAGATTTAACTTACCGTTATAATTTAAAGCAACGTGCGTTCTTATGTGTTGTTGGATTTGTTCCCACTGCTGCAGCTGTGTGATCTCCTGGCCTATCACTGCCACCGCTCTGCGTTGGAGTCCTGCACAGTCGCAGAAAACAAACAAAAAAATAAGTCAAATAAATCTCAGCGTGCCGTCTCTGCTTTCAGTAAGGTCCATTCTGGGATGAGGTCTTTACCTGCCATGCTCCTCACGTGAGGGTAGGAGATTCCGCAGCAGAGCTTCACAACAGCGCGCAGCATGTCGTCTCTGGCAGTCACAGCAACGGATCAGAGGTTGCTTCGGTCTTTATACTCCTCCTCGAGGACACCGCTGAAAGATAAGAGTCAGAGGGGAAGATAGGATTCGCTCCGACTTCTGTCTGAAGGACATTTTTGACAAGATCTTTATGAAATGACAATTTTTTAATTCAAGGCAAAGTTCTTTACAAAAGAACAGATGAACATGAAGAAAGTTCAAGCTCAATCCTACACTCTGATGGTGTTCAGTTGGTTGACAGCTTGGACCATGTACAAAGGTCCAGGCCTTGATGCTGCAGCATTGCCTCCATCTGTTGCTGCATATCACTTCTTTCTCTGTACACTCATTTCACACACACACTGTTATCATGTAAGGGCAAAAAGAATCTCTAATAACCTTGAGTTTCAAAGAACGTTCTGGAGACCAGAATATGCAAAGATTTGGCAAATCTCAACTGGGACTTTTTTTTGTTTACATTTTTATAACCCCTAAATATATATATATTTATGAATGGGAAAAAGATTGGATTTAAAAGTATAAAATACACACTTTTTTTTATTTTTTATTTTTTACTTTGAAAATAGTTTGGTGCTGCATATGTGAATTAGTGCAGTTATGAACACTGTAATTGGATTCAAGATAGTTCTTGGAAAAAAGAAAGACGCACTTCTTTAGAAATAAAGCACGCTGAAAGGAGTATGTTACAGAACGTTTTATTTGTTTTTCTTTCATTTGTTGTAGGCTTGTGTTCAGGGTAAGTGAAGTTCCAGTGTTAGGAGGTTAACAAAATAAAGATAGAAGCTTAATGCTTTCTCTGGTTCCATTATATTTTTAATTAAAAAAGTTTGCAACCTATGCAAGTCAAATGCAGACAATAACGTCTGGAATTGAAGGAGCTAAAATACAGTTGATTTTGGAACTAAAACTTTAATAAAAAACTCAAAATGGAATAAATTTATTTAAAAACTGAAACAAAAGAGGTGACAACACACCAAAGTAGACTGATGACAATTAACGTAATTGATAGCAGCTGTGGATAATTATCAGCCTCAGCTTTGTGTGCCTGATTATTGGAGAAACACAAAACCTGAAAATTCAACTTCAGAATCCAAAAAATGAGGCTGAAAAAGACAGCAAAGGGCCAACACCCTCAGAGATGACCTAGATTAATTACTGAGAGAGGTTTGAAGCAAAATAGACCAAAAACACAAGATCCAAAAAATGACATTTTGGCCCATCTGTTCTGTTGCATTGTGGTTTTTATAGGCAAAACAAGCATTATTATTATTATTATTATTATTATTATCATTCACTTTAAGTGTATCTTTTCCAACTTTCAAAGTAATTTGTAGCATTACTGAATTATTTAGTTTGTAACAAGTCTCTCATTTGCTTTGCAAATAGTTTTAAATGTTTCTTAGAGGTTCACATAAACATGAGGAAATTTACTCGAAAAAACCATGCAATTTTGTTCCCACTTTCAAACCACTGATCAGAGGCAAATCTGCCAAGTGTTTTGACAAACGCTTAAAGACCCTGCAGGAGTTGTGTGAACTCCTGTAAACATGCCCTAAAGACATATTTACAGGAGTTCAGCTGCCTCCCTACCACCATACTACTGTAATCATACAAGCTGTAGATGTGTGTAGGCTCTTTTAACAAACCACTCTACTGAAGTCTGTTTACGTAATTAAAAAACAGAGTATTTGTGATTTTAAAAATGAAAAATAAAACTGACATTGGACAAACTGATTCATTTTGGTCTTGTCTGAAAACAGCTTTCTTTTTCCTTTTCCCCATTTTATGTACAAAATTGTGGCCCCCTGTTGTTTGTAAAACTAACTTTTTCATCACAACCTTGCCAAAAAAAAAACTAAGAAAAGAATGTGAGGGTTTATCTTCTCTGAGCTGCTTGTTGGTTTGGGTGTTAGCGCTGTTGTCTCCTCGCCAAACGTGTCTGTCTGGCTGCTTGACTGGCGATCCCAAACCCAAGGGTGAGTTGAGCGTGAGAAGGTTGCACAATCCATGCACATGACCCGGTGATGGACGTGCCATCCCTTTGCCCAGGGACAGCTGGGATAGATTACAGCAACCCCAGTGTCCCTGGTTGTGAATATCAAGCGTAGAAACTGAACAACAACCTTTAAATTATTGAGTATGATCATAGCATACCTAATTGTAAACATCACATACAAGATTTATACATTTTAGTTTATTTATTTATTTTTCCTAAAATTGAAATCTTACATAAATTAATGTTTTTTTGAGGGTCAATCATGTGGAAAATGGTAAACTCAGTGGCTATGGAGGTGAAAAACTCTTGTTAAACTCTTGCTGTGTTCTTGGTTCCTTCCATGTTTCTCCTCCTTCTCCTGCAAAAGTGCAAGTATTTGAAATCTGGTGATTGGATATAAAGGAACCACCTTAGGAGGACTTCGGATGAACTCTTCATTTTGGTGTTCCTGCTGCAGATCTGTTGAGGCAGTGACGGGTTCTCAGCTGCCTCCCTGCAAGCGCTCATCTGTTTGGTTGTGTTTGTATTTTATAAACGTACACTTCATACCCAGACACACGTACAACACCTCATCTTCACACTTTTAGTTAGTTAATTTTTTTTTCTTCTTTAAGCATATCATATCATATTGTTACGGTCTGGGGCCAGTCGTAGCAGTTTGGGGGCTCGTCCGGGATTTGAACCTGGGACTTCTCAGTCAATTTTAACAGTTCTCTTCACATTATTAGAGTTTTAATTTCCCACAATGACAAACTGAATTTGTCCATTTCTGATCCTCATATCAAAGAAACAAACATTCACTTATTTATTAATTTTACAGTGCTTTTGAAATTTACAGAACATTGAATTTTTCAAAGGATTAACCATCAATCTGTTGATCTTCACTGAATCCCTTTTGGAGCCATGGGGCTGCTGGAGCCTAACAACTATTGGGCAAAAGTTGGGTACATCCTGTAAAGGTTACCAGTTTGTGGAAGGGCCAAACACTCATAGGGGCAATTAGATTAAAATGTTTTTGGATTGTGCGAGGAAGCTAAAGGGCCTAAAAATAACCCCATATATGCAAATTTCACACAGATCCGTGCCAGGACTCCAATTAGAATCTTCTCACTGTGAGGTAAAAGCTGTAACCACTACATTACTACTGGATACAACATACTGTTCAACATAATTTATTTTGTTTAATACTTAAAATTTGGATCCAACCATTTAAAAGTTTGTATTAAAATGTATATTTTCTTTACTGATGGAGATTATGCTTCCCATGCAATGCTTTATGTTGTTTCATCATAGAACTTGCCTTTGAAACTGTTTGCCTGTAGAAAGCTGGATGATGTAACATGTCTTTCATATTATATCCACCACACAACATGATCATTTTGTAGTTTTCTTTTATAAAATAATGCAATTTAAATGAGCTCTGGCTGTGAAAAGGATTCTGTTTCTTCATCTTGTGTTTTCAAATGAAAGGCTGTAGATTTATCCTTGTAGAGCCGCTGACAAAATGGTCGAAATAGAGTAGGATCAAGATGCTCCCTCTTCAAAAACTCTTTGAATAAACTTTTACTTTTTTTTTAGACGGTTTTGTTCATCAATCGGGATGACTCATTGACATTTTCTCAGTTAGATGTCATGAGATTGTCCAAGTCAGGAGAAGCTTTTCTTGCAAACCTTAGCTATGAAAGTAAGAATTTCTCATCTCTGCTGTTTCTTGCTCCGCGCATAGATGTCTGAATGAAAGAGTCTGAGTTCGATGGTCTCCAAGGACTGAAATGACTTTTTGGAATAACAGAAATTAAATGTCATTTTAGTTGGATCCATGACACACGACCCTGGGAGATTAAAAAAAAACCCTTTGAAGACAAATGTCACTCTGACAATAAGCAGTGGACAATAGAGAAACATATTTCTGTGATCCTCGTCTGAGCATCTTCATACAAAATGGAAGAAATTTAATCTTATTCTGTCATGCTATAAAGGAGTGTCACTTTCATGATAGTCTGTATGACAATCAAAATTTCATGGATGAAAGTTCATCCAAACCATATTGTTCAAGCGTAAAGGCTTACGTGTGCAGACCACAACAGGCCGGAGAATCACTCCTGCAGCCCAAGTTGTCCTGCAGAGTAAAATAACTGCTAAAAATGTTTGGTACACACTTGATTTTAAGCAAGCAGCACAGGGAGAAATTGCTCATTAAAAACATTTTTTTTAAAAAGGCCTGCAGCTGTGGGTATCACTGTTACTAAAGAAAAAAAGTAGGTCCTCCTTTGTTATAGTAGCAGCAGAGGAATTTCTAATTCACCAACACCGATCTCTTGTTTTGTTTTTATCATGCTGTAAACAATAAAAGGGATAAGAAGTTCAATGAAAGCTCAGACTGTACGTATTTTGTTTTGACTTAATGCTGGAACATCAGCTGCTGAGCTGCATTCATTTTTCAAGATTTGTGTAGCTTTTTTTCTTTTTTATTGCACTCATACAGAGTCTTTGTATGCTGTTTTTGTATGTTTTTTTTTTTGTTTGCATTTCCTCTGTAACTATTTAGTCAGATTGTCTAAGTCCTTCATTTTCTACGTATGTGACTTAAATTATAGATTACTAGATCTCCTCAGGTGGCTTAGCTGGAATCTGAGAGGCAAAGAAATGACCTTATCCAGGATTTTTTTTTTTAAAAGTCATGGACAGCATTTCAAACACCTATTACCAAATCCAAGGTCTTCACTCCATCCATTGCACAGGTCCTTGCCACAAGCCACTAAGGCCCAACTCATTCTAAAACCGGTTTCCAAGGGATACTGTTTCTGCTTTTGACCTTGTTGATGGGTCTACAAAAAGCCCATCAGCTGAGGGGAATAATAATAATAAAGACATATTTTCCCAAGGTTTCCTTTGAAAACTCTTAAAGTTCTTCAGGTTCAGTTTTAGGGGGAAGGATTTGGTTTTTTTTCTCTTCTGTGCGTGTGAAGTTTTGTGAAGCTCCACCTGTCTCCTATGTGCTGGCCTTTGAGTGTGTGTGCTGGAGGGGTATACAAGTGGAGATGATAAAATATTTGGTAAAATGCCCAGTGCCGCCCAAAGGAACGGTGCTGATAGAGCGCAAGGAAACGGCTGCCTCTTATCACCCGCAGTCAACAGGTGTCCTTGCCGGAAAGATTCGTGACGTCAATGATGAACTTCACCTGCCGAACTCCAAACTGTCAGGGAAGAGACTCGGTTCTTAAAAAGCAAGATGACCTCTGACCTCTCGGTAACGCTCATCACTGACCTTCATTACAGTTTGTGGTATCTGTCTGGCTTTCTTTGTTTTATGCTTTGCATTTTTCATCAGTAAATCAAGCAAATTAGATTTCTCCTTAGAAAATTCAACAAAAATGCCCAAGAAAAGATACACCTTTTTCCACAATACTATTTACTTTTAAATCAAGAAAATGTGTAAAGAAAAAACTATTTAAAGAATTTTTGTGGGAGAATTTCCAGCAGCGGATATCCTGCTCTGAATTTTTTAGGCTTTTTTTTTAACGTATGCAGTCAGGATGACTCAAAAGTAACCCCATGCTTTTAGGTCCGATGAATCATCCTCTCTCTTTTTTTCCTGCTCTGAAGCCACTGGTGACGCATCACTGTTGTGTAAGTAATCACCAGCAGCCAGAGTAATAACCACAAAAACCACTGGATTCAGGCAATTTCCATTTATTCCCCAAACCATCCTGTTATCATCATACCTGGGGTAACGGTGTTAGACGAGACGAGAATTAAAATATTTAGCTATTCTTTTATTTTTCGTGTGTTTGCTCAAACTAATCCCTATTCAATCATTTTGTTTAAATTGCTCAATGCTAGTTTTTGCTCCTGCACAGCATGGTGCAGGCAGGAACAATTCCTTCACTTTAAAGTCCTTGTAGATTCACACAGCAATAATCATAGCCTGGATGCTGTTGGAGCACTGTTTTATCTGGTCTGGGACTCCGATTCTTTACTATCTGGCCTCCCTGCAGCAGAAGCTCTGCACTGCAACATGAGCAAACGGTGCAAGCCGAAGCACTCAGCCAACAAAGCATCAATCCGAGTACAGCCGGTCAAATCTTGGCACATCTTTTGACGGGTCTGTCTGTCTCCCAGGTTAACACACACACACAGCACATCCAAGATAAACAATCGCATCCTGTGCCAGTTGCAGTACAGTAACATCTATCAGCAACAGATCTGTCAGTTTTCTGCAGGTTTTATATCAAGTATTGTTATATAATGTCTTGTAAGTGAAAGATTAGCCTCATGACTCCTGTCTGCTGTGTCATCGACTCTTATCACACTAGCAATGTATCTCCCTGAGGACCACAAACTCTCCTTCTCCTAAATAATCATTATTTAGTCCTACAGCTTCGAACTGCAAGCTTTCCTCTTCCAATTTAAGAATCGATTTAAAGTTTATTTGTGATTTAAACATGATGTTGAGATAGTTTTATTTCTATTTTCCTATCTTCAAAGAGATTGTACAACACAAAGTTTAATAAAAAAAACACACATAAAACATTATTAAAAATGCTAAATTTTTGATATTAATTTGAAATTTAACTCCTTATTTTTTAAGACCAGAGTGAAAATATTTAATAGTTTTAGTATGATAACATTTTAAGCCACAATTTCAAACTTGATTACAAAATGTTATAATGTGTTGTGTAATTTTTGACTCAAACATCCAATTTGGTAAAATTTAAGTTTACTTAATCAAAAAAATGTTAATCTTCTAGTGAAGCTTTGGCTTGCTTTGGGTTGCTGGCTCTTAACGCCACAAAATTATCCCTTGCTAAATAGCTCCGAAACCAAAATCCTGCCTTTAAATTAATTAAAATATTTTTTAAAAATTCAGATTTGCAATGTTGCAAAAAAAATTGTAACTTGTAAGGTGTTGGATATCTGTGAAAAGTATACTTTAAAATGTTGCTTACCAGCGTAAAAAACACTTTTCTCTGCAGATCAGCAGATTAACATTGATCGTTTTTGGAGTTATGTTAAAGAGCTTTATAGGTTTTGACAGAAACACCTCAGGTGTTAAAGGTTCAAAGCTTAAAAAGCACAGAAATTAAACAAAATATTTTGGGTCACCTGTTATATTAATAGACAAATATATGAAACAAGAGTATTTTTTTTACCAAAATGTGCAGCCTGGAGCGGTGGTTGTGGTGGGGGTTCCAGTCTTGGACTTCCTTCCAGCTAATGGTTTTTAGCCACTGTCCTGTCTGCCACTAGGTCCCACTCGCGTGGTCTGGGGTCTCTTGACTTGGTCCAGGCTTATCTCAAGCATGCAAGACATCTGTGGCCCAGAGCCCAACCGCCAAAGACTATGAATTATTCCATGCACAATTAAATCTTTCAATCACATTGTCAAGATTTCTCCTTACTGAAATGTCCTCCAGGGATACATTTCTCCAAACTTACAGTTAAAATCCCATCAGTTGTTCCATCCCCTGGGGGAAGACTGAGCTGTACTCAGGAACCATATTGACTGTCAAGCAGGTAGCTATTAGGTCCCAGTTTTAAAATCTTTCAAATGACTGAAACATGGGTTAGAACCTGTGAAAAACATTCTTCCACTGGACCACTGATAAGGTCTTTAGCTGGAATTTATGTACTTTTGTCATTAAGAGAAAATAAAGAAAACACATTTGTTTTGTAGAGGGAATAGCAAAATAAATGGGCTGATGAAAAGGAATAAAATTAAATGGCTGAATGCATGGATTTAAAAATATGATAAAACACAATCAGGGCAATGCTGTTTTATTATTAAACGTTGGCATACATTTAAACGCAGTTTCTCAGGAGAAACAGAAGACCCATCATCCTCAGAGGTGTTTGTTTGATGCTGTTCTGCATGCATCCAAAGTAGTTTCTGTTTTTGTGCTGCTAGCATACAAGACAGATCAGAACGCTTGAGGATGCCCGTCTGGAAGAGCTTAAATAAAATATTTACATAAGCTGCTGTTCTGTCTGTCTTCTCAATGCAACAAGCTTCTCTTTCTAAGCAGGTCTGGACTGTTTTCCACTAAGATATTGTGAAGCGTTTCCAGCAGTTATAAGTCATTTGTTTCAGTTTACTTCCAGTCATTTTTGAACACAATGTCTCACAGCACACCGTCTGGCCCTATAGTAGAGGTCTTTTGTTACCCGTGGTCACTCTGGTGCCGTCCTCTGGTGGGTTCATGCACTGCAACGATAGCCACCCTCAAAAATTTCTTTAAAAATTCTTTAAATAAGCAAAAAAAACTGTCAATGGGCTAATAAAAAAGGTATTACCAAAAATGGTATGACCCAAGACGTGCAGGGAGCATCTGGCTTGTTGTGATAGATTCTATGTACCAAATTCAAGCTTTTTCCAACTGATTATATTTCATCTGCTCCTGATTTACACTGATTTGCATAAAGAAATACTCAAAAATGCAATGTTTAGCTTAATTTTCTTTACATATGTCCTCAATTATAAGGAAATTTCCAAAAGAACATGTAAAAAAAACACCAAAAACACATATTCGTTTAGTGGATCTTAAAATACGATTATTCTGCTATTGAAAAATGTTCTCAATGAGAACATTTTACTTGTAAAACAGAAAATAAAATAATTTTTTTATTTATCATTTAAAAATATTCAGTTAAGTACCAACTCTGGACTCCAGAATAGTGGTGGATTGCAGGTGAACCGTGGTGGATCTAAGAAGTACCGGTCAGCACGCTAACCATACCTGGGTACTGATGCTGGGACAATCAGAAATCAACTGCCTGTGATCATTGTGAGTCACGTGACCCAGAATGATCTGCATGTATGTTCCCATGACAAAATGTCACTGTTCCTCCTCTATCTTAACACTGGGAAGGCTTGTTAAAACACTCTGGCATTTAGGTTGCCTGATAACACACTGCTTATGACGCACATCAGTGATTTCAAGGCTTTATATAACTCCACCGTTTTTTGTTTTTATTTAATTTTTGAGAAATTTAACAAGCAATTTAGGTTTCATCCCTTTTTGGATTTTTTGCGAGACAGCAGGTATATATTTTTCTCCCTGGTCCACTTTAATTTATTCTTCTTTCTGTTTGTCAGATGGCTAAGATGAAGGCAGCTGGCTTTATTTCACTTAATATTTCTGACTCAGTCATTTCAGATGAAATAGATGTGGCAAGAACACCTGCCTCCCCGCTAAAGCTCCTACAAGTACGACTATTTTTCACAGAAAAAAGTTTTAGATTGAATTCTTGGTCATATTGCAAAAGTTTTGCACTTTTCTAACCATTTTGCAGAAACGCACTTCAATTAAAAAAATATTCCACCTCTCAGATTCATTCAAATTGTGAGTCCTAAACTTCTCAAAGTTTGCCTAAAAAAGTTTTTAATAATTTTTAACAAACGAGATTATTGTGTAATTAAAATAATTACATTTCTGTGCTGCAAAAATCTACAAGAGATTTCAGCAGTGAAAAAAATTATATTTATGCAGCAAAATGAGACAAATAACATTAATAGCTGTGTGCTTATCTATTATATTTTTATTCAGCCATGATAATCTTTAAGCTTTAGTAATTTTGTTGCACTTTTTTCATGAAGATTTGTGTTTAGTGTTTGTTTTTCTCTTTTTAATCTCTGGTTTTCGTGTATTTTCAAGCTCCAATTGAATGACTGCCTTAAAATTGTACATAAAGGACTAAAAATGTTGTTGTGGTGACACCTTTAGTGCTCAAATCAGTTACATACGGGATTACTGTGAGGTTTGCTTCAGGATTTCCATCCACCTCTCCTCCTCATGCTGCTCCTTGTTCATCTTTATCACTCTCTCACCTGTCCTCAGTGGGTTTTTTGTACTGCATGTTTGTACAAATCATGTTTTTCTTTAATTAAAAAAAATCTGTGTGCTGGTTGTGGCAGGCAATATGTCTAAATATAAAAAAAATGCTAGCAGGATAAAAACAGTCCCTCTCCATGGCAACAAAATCTCTCACATCAGTCGGCTTAAATTTGGTGAGTGATTACCTTCCGTTCTCTCCATTATCTTGCCTTGCCAACTTTGCACAGACAAGAAAGAGAAATGTGCTCGGACAATTAAAAGTGAACATGCTAGTGGCCTGAAAAGACAGTGTTTTTATTGCTTAATGGGTCTCCCTTCTATGCACTTCTCTGCTTTCTGGAGCTCATTATAGCTTAAACTTGATTTTAGTTCATTCTAACCTACTTTTGTTTGATCCTTTAGACAAATTATCTCTGGTGAAGCCAAGTCGGTGTTTTATTTAAACTTTGCTTGGTGCTATTTTAAACTAGGACAATTACTGCCTTTTTATTTCTACAAAGACTTAACATGTATATTCATTCATTGGCTGGATGATGTCTGAGAGAACATCCATCCATTTTCTTAGCCTACTTCATTCCTTCTGGGGTCATGGGGTTGCTGGAGCCTATATGCAGTCACCGTTGAGTATAGGTGGGTGGTACACCCTGGATGGATCACCAGTCCTTTACACTTTGTTAAAATTATATCATCTTTGAAGCAAGTTAACAGTTTTTTAACCACAATATGTTTATGCTTTAAAGTACAAAAGCTGCAATATGTTAGTCTATGAATTTCAAATGATCAGTGTTAGTTCTACTATTGGGTATCAATATGATCAGTCAGTTTAGTTCATATTTCACTTTTATAAATACAGTGCTTCACCACATTTTAATGACAGTGTGATTGGTCGTTAGTCGCCTCTAGACAGAAAAATCTCTGTTATCCTTTAATGAAGCGTCTTCAAATTTCTTCAGACAGAAACTATTTCAAAACCAGCTGAACACTAAATACTGAAATGTTTCCTTATTTGAGGGAGGTCTTCAACATTTACAAGGTTTGACACGAAATCGCTAAAAAATAATTAACTTTTTTATCAAAACTTTGTGAAAAGGTGAAGAAATGTTAATGCATAACACTTTCAAGTTGAGCAGTGCAACATTTTTATTATCCAACACTGAAAGAAAACCAGGACGATGTGTTAGTAATAAAAAAAAAAAAAATACACACAAGCTATTATTATATATTGGATTGTAAATTGAGTAAATCTTAAAAATAACCAATATTTAAGAATAAAGCTCCTTGCATGTACACAAAGATTATTGCCTGCTGTCTGAAATTTATGTTTGACTGATATTTTTTTTTCTTTTCTTTTTTTTTGTATTTATACAATATATTGCAAAAAACAGGCATATAAATACATGAAAGGTAGTTGCAGGAAGAGGCAAAAAAAAAAAAAACCCATGCGGGCTTATGTTAGACTTAGAGCCTCTACCTAAAGCAGCTTTGAAATTGACATAAAATATAATTTTATACACTCAAAATTATACACTTTAAATTTTTTAAGAAAAAAAAACATTCACATTTCTTAAAAAAAATTACAGCAGCTGCTTTTAAATGCTGCAAAAGTTAGCCAACTTGGCTCCCGACATTAATTTTTATAGAAAGACCATCAATACTTTACAATACTTTTATAAAATTACTGTACAAAAATGTAAAAGTTAAAAAAATTCATTTGGTAAACAGAAATACCATTCTGAAATAATCCAAAGAAGCAGCCAATGCTATTAAATTAAACATACAAATACAAAAGTAATCAAGTGAACTCATAAAACTGTTGTCTCAGACGCAAAGTATAAAGTATAATGTATAAATATGGTACAAAAGCAAGTTTATTGCTAAAGACAATATTTAATTTCATGAAGTTTTTTTTCTGTGTTCTGTGACCTTTATTTTAAACCCCTTTTATAATGAAGTCAGATGTAAAGAGATGTGGTTAACATTTGTCACAAACTAAATCCTGAAATTGCACTAAATCACACTAAATTAACCAAAAGGCTCTCCGTACATGATATTTTTAAATCTAAAAAGCTCCACACAGTCGGATCAGTTTAAAGAAACTGCCGTCAATGAATGAATCACAGAGGGAAGAGAGATTTCACAAAAGACTTTCAATAACTCTGGATTTTTTTTTCCTGTGTCTGAATGAATTGAATCTTTGTTAAAATGGACCGGTTGGAGGGCAGAGCTGCCAGTCGTTTCAGAGACAGACATGAGAGTTAATGGAAAAATAATACATCATATGGGGAGATAAAAAAAAGGGGCTAAAGATCATTTGAGTGATTAGATTTAATACTGTATGTGGGTCCTCGCTGTCAATTGATTGGTTTACTTTCTTGACACGTGTGCAAGATTGTTTGTAACAGAAAAAAATGTCAGTGGTCACTTTAAGAACTCAGAAGTGACAAAGTAAATACAAGTTTACAAAGAAAAAAAAAGGCTCACACACTAGAATTGTTGAATAGTTATTAAAAGCAAACTGAGATGTTGTCCTTCATAAATTAATCTGGTATCATTTTAATATTTTTAAACAGGCAGTGTAATTGTTAAAATATACATTTAATTGACTTCTTTATGAATAGGCTTCACTCTACCTCATTAACTGCTGTCACATATTTATAAAGTAAATGCTAACTGGCATCAAAGCACAAATTAATGTCAGAAAGAAAAGTAAATTGAAAAAAATCATTTACCTAAGCTAAATTAAAAAAACACAAAAAAAAGAAGTACATTTTTAATTGATGCTAATAGTTATAAGCATGTTCTAATTGAAAATATCACACTTCAACACCTCTATATATGAGGACATTTAGTGCTTTTTGTTTGTAGTTTATGTCTTAAGGCTTTTTAGTAATAAAGGCGTCAAATACGTTGAGGCAATTAAAGCCCTGGGTCAGAAAAGGAATGAGAACATTTCTGTTTGTCATCATCGGTCTGTTCTGATGTGTCTGCAGAATTTGTGATGATTTTAAGCAAATTAAACAACGTGTCCTTGAGAAAAGACAACCATCATATAAAAGGTTCTGGAAGAAAATAATCAATGTTTTTTTATTTTGTTTTTACTCGGTGAGTAATATCTGACCAATTTGTGATTTTTAAAGCTTTTAACAATAATTTTAAAAAAATCACTAACTCAAAATTTTTGAAATACGAAGCCAAAAAATCATAGAATAATATAGAAATCAACATGATATATTATTACAAAAACATTTTTAAAAAAGAAACACTTTTTTAAAAGTACCTGAAGCAAAAAGGAACACATTTTTGTGCAAAAAATTTTATCATCAACCAAAAATAACCCCTCCAAACTGCTTTCATTCAATGTTCTTACTCGCAACTCCACGAGGGAGGAAATGGACTCCCATGACCCCTGTGTTTTACTCAAATGAGTAAAACGTAATTTTAGTCCAAATGAAAGAAGGTGCAGTGAGGACAGAGTGGATGAAGCCACCAGAAAAACTTCCTGCACAGCTATTAGTTGAATTCAACTCTAAATGGCTCTGCTTCTTTGAACTCATTCTCTGTGGAACAGATTTGTGGGCTGAGGAGTAAGGGGTCACACCAAAAAAAAAAAAAAAAGAAACTGAACTTCTTTTTATCGTTATCTGGCCAAATTGACTGAATGGTAGTCAGCACCTTCGTCATTTGACGGTTCTTGCTCTGCCTATTTAAGTCGAACATCTAAATATTTCCAAATATCAAATAGGAATTTGTCCGTCCTGTAGCCCCAGCAGAGTTCCACCCATTTGTGTTTTCTGAGGGTCAAATGTCGGTGAGTGAAAGAAATACTCCAAGAATGAAAACCAAAAAGCTCCTCTTCCCTTGTCTCTTTCTGAGATCACTGAAACAGATCTCTTTGAAGCAGCACTTCTTTATATGTTGAAGCTCAACTCTTGTGGCATGAAAAGCTCTGTGTTTTTTGTTGCTAAGAAACCTGACGATGACATCTGTGGAATGACATATGCAACAGGTTCTTTTTATTTTGAGTTTGTTTTATGCAAAGGAAAAAGGGTTTGCAGAGCTGTTTGCGGTAATAAAGTAAAAGTTGAAAAAGAATACATTTGTTGATTTACTCTAAACAGTAAATGTAAATTAGCAACATAAAATGTAAAAGTACAAATGTGCAAACAAAATGTGAACTCATTTTTTTTTTAATATAATTGCCGTATTAATTGTTAAGATGCTATTTCTACATATGTTTTTATTGTTCTGCAAGGTAAAAACTGAATTTTAAGAAGATAAAATGACTATTGATTAAAAAAAAGTAATATTTTTGGTCTTTAAAGAAAAAAAATCTTGTCAATAAGGTTTTTCAAGAACACATTGTCTTAATTTTAGAACATGTCTTAATTACTAGATTTTGTTCCCCTAAAATCAAAATTCTAAGACCATGAATACTACCCCAAATTTTTGCTTATTTAAACTTTTTTCCTACATATTATGAGTTTTTGACTTATTTCTACAGAGCCTGTTTGTCCAGTGTATGCTCTTCTTGATGTCAAAATCTCTTCAACCACTTCATTCATTAAAATCTATAAACTATCAAAATGTTTAGCTCTTTTAGATGGCTAAAAAACTTCAATTCATATATAATTTCAATATTTTAAATAACTCCTGGTCTAAAACTGTTTAAAAAAAAAAGGAAAGTGGTGGAACTTTAAAATCCTGAACTTAAAAGTTTAAGCTAGAACAAAATGAAAAATTTACAGTAGACATTCAGATAGAAAGACCATTTACTTATTAGGCTAGTCAACATACATCTACCTCTGGACAGATTTCTTTCAATTGAGATTGGTGGGTTATGCCAATCGTGCATCTGATTCTGGTGCATGTAAACATTTTATTCTGATGGTGTGTAATTACTGGGCTGGTTTTACGTCATGCATAGAGAGTGTTCGCTCCAGAGGAGGCTTTGGAGCGCAAACAAGCACAGGCGGCTGCTTTGCACAAGCAAACTGCCTGGCCATGGAGAACCATCACTTCAAGCAGAGCAGCCGGGTTTTGTACTTTCGTTTCAGCGAGAAAGGGAGGGTGCTTTGTTTGAGGTGTATGCTCCATAGGAAACGTATGGAAACCCATTTCTCTTGGGAGAACTGTGTCTCAGAGCGCCTTTGGGATGGTAAATTTGAGCTGATGGAGGCGGCTTTTGAATGAGGAAATACTCCCCACATCTTGAGAAACCGTACAAACACGATGTGAATTCATGTTACCAATTGTGTCTAGAAAAAATAAAGACTGATGTGATTTACACGTATTTACTGAATGTTGTTGTTAGACCATATTAATATAGACCTAATATGATATATATATATATAATATATATATAATATATATATATATATATATATATATATATATATATATATATAATCCAATCTTTGTTCCAATTAAAGACGTTTTGCACATATAAACGCAGTCAATACCTTTATCTCTACTTCCTGTAACCTCACTGTTCCACTTGAGTTCCTCTCATCTACTCACAGATACTCAGTCTTGCTGCAGTTAACTTTCATTCCTCTCCTCCATATCATACCTCCACCTGCTTCCTGTTCTTACTTCAGATCACAGTGTCATCAGCAAACATCAGGATTCACAGAGATCCCTGTCTAACTTTATCTGTCAGTCTCTCCAAATAAGAAGGAGCTCAGAGCTGATCCTTGGTGCACTCCCACCTCCACCTTGATTTCCTCTGTTCCACCTACAGCACATCTCACCACTATTTTCCAGCTCTCATGTGTTCTGAACAACTCCAACATACTACAACAGACTATCACATATGTGCCTTCTGACCTTCTCTGTTCTCATCTAGAACCATCATCAAAGTTGTATTCCTTTGGCAGAAACTATACTGTTGCTCCCTTCTGAACTCAATTACTCTTTCCTATAACTTCATTGTACGACTCATCAGCTCAATTCCTCTGTAGTTTCCAGAAACCAGCAGAAAGTCAAAGAACACCTGATTCTGAATGCTTCTGTTTACGAAAACATGACTGAGCTTTTCTTTAGCACTAAAATCCTTTTTAATTATATAACACAAGAAAACATTATGTCATTTATTTTCCAAGAAACAAAAAGGACATCATTTATTCTTGTTTTCATTATTAACATAGAAGAAAACAACATTAAAAGTGCAGCAGCAAACATCTGTCTCATTATGTCTCAGCTGAATTCCTGCTTCTAGGTTAAAGGGAAAAATGACCACCAGCTACACAAGCAGGGCCAGATGAAAGGAGGTGGAGAAAAATTATGTGGAAGAAATCAGGCAGCCAAATTCAAAAAAACAGATTTGGCTAACCCCATTTTCTTGTAGCCACCTTTACTAAAGTACATTAGTATGAAATCATTTCTTTTTCATACTGAGCTCTGAGCTAACAGGCACAGAAGTGGGTTCTGTACAAAAAGCTGCAGATGTTTGTAATTGTAAGGTAACAAATAGGTGCCAAAGGTGAAGTCTATATATAAAGTGCATAAAGACAATTTTTACATACGTATTACGCATTCCAATGAGTATTTCTGTGCTGTTTCTATAGTTGGATGACATTATGTTTAAAATCAAAGCAAGAACCAAATTTTTTGTTTTGCAGTCATTCATTCATTTTTATGAAACTAACAAACAGCAGAATTATTATTATATAACATAATGTGTTTGCCGACTGGTCATATCCTCACCCCATTTTTGTTGGGCTTTTATCTGCAGAATTAATTCACTGCTGTCTATCTAGAAAAAAATAACATGTTTTATTGAAAACCGATTCATGAAAACCATTAGGGTTTTAAATAAAACTATGGAGCGCTTCCTCATTGTTAAATAAAAAGCTCTTGAGGACCCTTTTGGGAATCAGACACAAATGTGACACTGTTGTCTAGCATACCTTTCACATAAAAGGTGTTGAGTTACTGTTTGGCAAATGTGTGGGTGGTTTAAAACGTAGATTCTTTTATATCTGCTTGTTTAACATCAATTTTACACCAATAAAAGAAATTGTCATCAGCATTTTATTTGACCATTTTAGTTATTTTTTGAATGCCTATGATGGTTCTGACAACAACTACATACATTTTATTTAGATTGAAAGAAACTTGTTTGAAAAAATTATTTTGAGAATCGTGGTAAATATTTAAAAAAATGTTTTTCTGTTTAATCCATTCCAACATTTTATGAACATTCACAATCTTGTTTTTTTTATATTATATTACACCTCAGAGCCACAGGATAGTTGTGAGCTCTCTCGCCTCACAGTGAGAAGGCGCTAGTTCAAATCTCAGTTGGGACCTTTGTGTGTGAAGTTTGCATGCACTAAAGAGAGTTTTCTCTGGGAACTCTGGTTTCCTTCCAATATAACAGAGTATTTAGACTACTGTTAAAGAAAAATATTAGCAATAGTAATCCACAAGAATAAAGATGTTAAATTATGAGAGAAAAGTTATAATTTTCTGAGAATAAAGACATAAAATTTTGAGGCAAAGTCAACATTTTATTAGACTAAATACGAAAATTTTTTTAAAAATAAAGTCATAATCTATGTGACTAAAGTTGCAAAATTTTAAGAAAAAGTAACAGTTTTATAAGACTAAAAATGTACAATTTTTGAGAAAAAAAAGATAATTTTATAAGAATAAATGCATAAAATATTGAGAAAAAAATTGTCAATTAATTATAAAAAAAAAGCATTAAAAAACTGAGTAAAATAGTCAATAATATAAATTATAAAGGTATAATTTCATAAGTTATAAGTTTAGGATTTACAAAATTATTTATGAGGCAAAAGTCTGTTAACCTAGAAAAATACAAAGAGAAAAAACCTTGTTGTTACAGTATGAGAGACGTAGAGTGCATTCAATGTGAACGATTACATCAACAGTGGTTTCACAAATAAGGCAATGCTTTTCTTTTGCTGGGTCAATATGGTTTTATTGTTTATCAAAGAACATTGAAAACAATTAGCTGGAAATACAGCCTCAAGAAGATGCTTGACCCACAAGGATTGGGTTGTTCACGTCGACGACAGTGTAGTAACAGAGGTCCAAATGCATTATAACGAAAGCTTTGTGGTGTTGAATAAATGGATGCATAAAAGGAGGTTATCAACAGGTTCTGTTGATGAAGTTGGCTTACACAACTAACTTTATTTTCGAAAAAGCACTGTAAAATTAACTTCATCAGTTAATTTTTCAACTTTATTCTCAGATATTTTTTAGGGTTTTTTTCATGTTTACAACTATTCTTGTAAATTAATTTTTTTTTCTTTCACAGTGACCCTAATACTCCGTTGTATCTTACAGTCCAGATTCAGATTTAAGAGGTTATTTACCAAAAACTCTATTTTGTTCTATGTGTAGCAGTGTGTTTGCGTAGCTCTTGTAACATGTCCAATAGTACTGTAGTTGGGATTGGCTCCAGCAACCCAAGGATCCCAAGGAATTAAGTGGGTTTGGAAAATGGATGAACGGAACGGAACCTCATAATTTCAAAAATTGACTGCCCCCTCCCTCAAGTCCCCCCCCCATGTTAGTTTTAGTGGTTTCAATACTGCGGAATAATGGTAGAATGGTTTTAACTGAAATCTGGTGTTTGTACTAATTATCCTATTACTCAAACATACATTTTGAAATTCAAAAGCTCAAAGCAAAATTGCCCTTCTGATTTGTGTAAGATGCTTGTGAACACGCTTTTTTCCCTACAGATTCAGATTTCTAAGTGGGTTCATCAGCAGGTAATGACTCACAAGAAAGGAACTCTTTTTAAATGTGAGGGCATTTATCAGTGAATGCCTCCTTTCACGGCTCTGAGAGCTCTTTACGACCATTCTGGTTTTTTCAAATTTAAAGTGACTCCAAAGAAAAAACGCTTTCCCACTCAAAGACACCTCGATTCTGCTGCTGCTGCTTTCCTTTTCCACAGTGATCTTTGATTTAGTTAGTTTAGTTTCACTCAGTTTAATTTTGCATTCAGTCTTTTCATATTTCTGGAGTCACCTGAAACTTTTATGGCAATAAATCACACATTTCTAATTGTAAGTCCAGATTTTTCACAGTAAGGAGAAATGAAAGTGGTTTGAGTTGAACATATTTATTTCCAGATGAAGCTCATTACAGACCGGGAGGTGGGAGAAGTCAGTGGTATTGTGTCAAGTAAATTGTTCATTTCTGTCAGACAGTGAGTAGACAGAAATGACAGTTTTCACCCAAACCCTCCTCTCATCACTTTCACAGAGTCACAAAGGAACTGAGTCGGGGTTTCAGAAATATCTCATTTCCGTCACTCACTTCAAAACTGGAAGAAAAGACAGCACATCACAATCACAAAGAGTTTTAAGTGATTTTTTTGAAACAGAAATGAAAACAAAAAGAGCATCAAAGCTACACTTTAATAGAATTGATCTTTTTTTTTATCTTTTTATCATGATGGAGGACACATGTAAAGAACATTTAGCCTAGCTATGCATTTCTGAGTACTTTTTAATTTAAATCATTGTGAATCAGGAGCAGACAAAAAAATACAGTTGGAAAAAGATTGTAGATGTGGCATGGAAGCTACAATCGGCAGGCCTTTCTGATGCATCAGCTTGCAGAGGAGCAGTGGACCCGTGTACATGAGAAGCTGTAAGCTAGCAGGAGACTGTGTAAACAGATGGACGATGGGAAGTGGGGGTGGGCTTACTTTGAGTCAATTGTCGATCCATCAACTCAGACGAGAATTTCTAATGTACTCCTGCCACTCTACAGAAACTATTGCTATGTATACTACAAAACAACACAGCATAAAAATAAATGAAAGATCACTAAAAATGCTTTTGCAATCGATCAAAAGATGATTGGACTGGGATAATAAAGAGAAAAAAAACACTTGTTTGATTCGATTTTTTTCTTTATTCTTTATTTACATCTATCTGGAGAGTTTAACACATTTAAGGACTGACAACTGCCTTTCGTCATGTTTGTCCGATACAGCAAAGACAAAACAACCCCTTTTAGTGTTGCTCTTTTTATTTCCCACAAGGTTGGTGAAGGAACAGATGAAGCTGTTGTGTCTTTTGAGTGTCAATGAACAGTTTTGACCTTGGAGGAGCCTTGTTTCATGTACGAGAGTTGAGCTCCAGATCTCTTCTTAACAGTTAAATTCAGGTCTTTGATCTCCTTTGTTGACGGCAGATGCATTTGTTCTCAGATGAGGAATGCACCCCCATTCAGACACATGCATGTTTGGACTTCCATCTCGAGAAGTGTTTTATAAACCAAAAAGCATTAGCAAGTTAGCCGATGTACTTATTAGATCTACAGAACAAATCTGAGATAGATAAAATATAAAAGACCCTCTCTGATCATCTTTTGATCTATTGTTAAAGACTAATTGAAAGACTAGCTAAAAATTTGTAACCGTTGTGCTATCCTGGGTATGCTGACGTCGGGAATGGGGTTATCTAGACCCTACAGGAGAGTGGGAAACATGAAATTCTGTCCATCCACATTTGTCATGGGATGAATAACACGTCAATGTAAAGCTTGGGTCATCTGGACCCCATAAGAGAGCACAAAGGTTAAAAAATGTGTTGTTTTCTAGGACATAGTTTCTGTAAAGCAGCAGGAGTTCCATTAGAAATGCACCTCTAAGTTGTATCGCAAGAACGACGGATGAAATGCCTCTTCCCTTACAATTCCACAACTACAAGCCAAAAAAATAAGTAGATTTTCTCACATGAAACAATTTATTAAGAGATTAACAATTAATTTATTAATCGGTAACTAATTTTTCTATTCCAACCAAATCGATTTGTCTGAGGCTAAATTGTTAATCAAATCAAAGCAACCTTTTAAAAAAATGTTTTAAATTGTGATAAATTAATAGTTGATATTGAGAATAAACATTTGGATTTCAGCACCGTAGGTTTATTTTACTGTAACATGTGTTGTCATGACTGACAACACAAGTGATGGCAGTAAAAATCTATCAAACCATCAATACAAACCCTTTACATTTTACAGAAACTAGACCATACAGTGGGGTAGGATGTTCTAATAATTATTTTGATGTGGAAAAACAGTTGGCTGAACTTTATTAAACTAAAACGTGAATGTATTTTCTTTTCATTCTTGTTCACTTATTTGTTTGTACTCTTATTTAATTTAAATTTGATTATCGTACAATATTTACAAGAAAAACGTCTCCTGCACCGTTCAGGTACATTTATCTTTGAGTCACGCTGGTTGAATTTATGGCTAAAGATTTCCTGATTCTGGTTCAGGTAAGTGAATCAAATCTTTCAAAATGAACCAATATTCATAAGAATAACCACAAATTATGACATGGACCAAACTGTTAAAATGAAACCTTTACAATTTATACATTCAATCAACAAATACTTTTTTTTTGTTGTCTAGTAAATTATTCATTCAGATGAAAAGCCTCTGGGCTCCCATTTTTGGAAGTGACACTCTGCCCTGTGGCTGAACGCAGCTTTAGCTGGAGTTTGATCATCTGACTGCTTTCTGAATATCAATCTCATCCTGCACAAAACGCATTGTCTCCAAGTGCATAGCAGAAAAACAGGCATGTAAGACAATAATACAAGATTATGTCTAAACGTCTTCGCTTGAGGAGTATGAGTTTTCTGGAAAAGAAAAATGAAGTCACCTCTAATAAGCCCTGCAGGGGATTTTCATTAATTTAGTCAATAACATTTAACCACACATTTTTTTTGGCCACAAAACCCCACAGGTGATAGTCCAGTCGATGCAAACAGGGTTAAAAGAAGCAATAACAACAAATGCATCACTAGATTTGTCTTAGTTTAGCATTCATTTTCTGTCTTTCAACCTCAGCTTTTGGCTGTTTCTTAACTATTTAATTGTTGTGTTTGTACTTTTTCTTGTTTTGTTTTTTAAAACAAGAAAGAATTTCATAACCATCAACAAAAGTATAGATTTTCCGAAGTATCTTAAAAATAAAAAGACATCCATTTGGATTTCACATAATAATATGTCTGGCATTTGGTTTTGTTGCTGCTGACATTTGTGTATTTCTTTTTCCCCAATCTAAATCTCTGCTTATTGGCATCCAAAAATGAACACGTACGGTGCAAAAGCGGCTATTATTTCTGCTGGGAGTAAATGATGACTTGGCTGCGTCGTTTGGTGGCTCATAGCCGTCTCTCTTTGTGTCCATAGATGAGCTGTTTTTCCATCACAATGATTACTAATTGAAAGTAGGGACACTCAAGATCATCCGCTCCCAGCATTTACACTCTTCCATTGCCGCAGCACAAATAGAAAAAAAGCATTTTCAGATTTATCTATTTCTCACATTTTCATGTTTTGGTTGAAGTAATTTGTATTTCTATCAAAACTCCCCAAACTGGGTCACCAGGCAACAATCCCATTAGAGATCCTTTCTTCAAGGCACCTTTATAGAGAGGCCAAAGCATTATCATGCCAGCTAAGATACAATATCTCCTCTGAGTCCTTGGTTTACCTCTCGTCTTTTTTTTTCCTTATAGAGCGTGTCCGAAACATCTCTGCTGGCTGGAAAGCCTTCAGAGGTTTCCCTTAGATGACCAAGTCAATCAATTTGGCCTTATTCTGAGAACCTGTGGGATTATTTAGAGGAAGTTCATTTTGACTGTTTTAATAATTACACCATTCTTGTTTTGGTAATTTATGAAGAACAACAACGCTGCACTGACGTCAGACAAGTCAATCCAGAAATACCCGGAGCCTGAGGAAACCAAGCAAGAAACTAAACCATGAAGACAGCTCTGCCTCGGCTGAGTTAGACAGCTCAGCACAAATGATATGTCAGACTTTTTTTTTCATTCATGGATGCTGCAGTGTCAGGCTGAAGGTCCTCAATATTCTTTCCACTAATGGATACTTGTTGAAATTAGCTGGTTGATAAAACTCAGATTGTCAGCAGATCTTGACCCCTACAGCATTTCAAACTGCTAAATTTGTTTGCAACTTTTTCCCTATGACTATGTTTCTTTTTGCCAGCTATCTTACCACATAATCTTTGATTAAAAAAAAAAGGTGCATTAGCATCTTGTCAAAAAAGTAAGTGTTTGACTAATATGTGACAAAAGGACACATTTTTTTCAAAAACGAAAGCCAAAAAATGTTACGAAATGGAATTACATGTTTCATTTTTCTCCCTAGACTAATGAAACGCCCTCTAGTCACAATTAAGCAGCTCAACTCACAATGGTACCAGTTTTTTTTTTTTTGCAGTTTGTCAAAAATGTTCTGTCTTCATCACCTAAATGAACTGATCAAATCATCATGTTTTGTTATGATTAACTTTTATTAATTAATTTTTTTGTTAATTTTTAAAGAATAATTCTAAAGCACAATTTGTTTTTGCTTCAAGACAAATAAAGAGGTAAATCTGCAAGGCCCTTTGCAAGGAAACAAAATGGATTTAGTTGTTGACAGTGGTATTAAAAATGCATTTATATAGGGCAAAGGTCCCGTTGGTGCCTGACCAGTACACCCACAGGGGAGGCTCTTGGGGGCGGGGACTCGGATTTGTCCCTGGGACTGGCTCCTTCTTGGCTCCTCCCTCCTTGTGGGGGGTGGCGGGTGCTGCGCCTGGCGGGTCGGCTCTCGGGGGGTGGGACGCCTGGGCTGGGGGAACTTGGGCCCAACGCGGGGGGGGGCGGGGGACAGGGGTCTGCCATCGGGGTCAGTCTGCCAACTGACCCCAACATATCCCCTTCCTCATACAAACATGCAATAGGGAGAAGGGGAGGGTGTCTGTATTGCGGTGCGCTGCGGGGGGTGGACTACCTGCCAGTGGCCCTCCTCCTGTGGCCGCTGCAAGGATTTGCCCCTCCCCTCGATTTTATTTGCACCTTAGACATTTAGGACCCTTGGTGGGGGGGTGCTTGGACATCACTGCCAGCAAACAGTCGATATCCTTTCAGTGCCCTTCCGCCAATTTTAACCGCACCATAGACATGTAGGGCCGCTGGTGGGGAGGGTGACGGGGCATCTCTGCGAGAAATCAGGAGATGCCCTGTTAAGGCCTTCTCACCAATTTTAACCGCCACCCCTTTAGTACACACACCTCTAACACCACAAACATACACTCTAACAAGCAAACACGCACGCATCACACAAGGAAGGTGGGACCTTCGACCTTCTGTCCCCTACCCCATCCCTGGCGGGGGTGCGGGGAACCTCGGCCTGGTGGTCTAGTCTCTTGGGTGCCGGTCTCCTGGGCCGGCAGTCTCCTCCCCACGCCGGGAGTGGGGATCCCCGAGATTTAGCAGGGGATCAATCTACATCGGAGCCGGGGGGTGTCCAGGTCTCAGTGGTGCGGAATCCGGTCCCTGCTTTCGAGAACTAGTCCTCTCCTTAACTCCATCAGTGGGTGTGCCTGGTCGGGCCTTGTTTTGTACATCACTCCTTGGGGCCTCTGTTTCTCTTGGGTTCTCTTCTGCTCGGCGGGGGTGGGCGGCCTCTGCCCTGCTTCTCCGCTGGGCCTTCGCGGTGGGGGCAGGCGGTTGTCTGGAGTGTGGGGTGGGTTGCCCTTGGGGGGCCCTGGCTCGTACCTGGGGTGGGGCGGGGGGGTCCTCTGCGCCACTGGGTGGTGGTGGGCTGCTCCTCGGGGGTTGGGGGGCTCTCCGGGGGTGGGGTCCCGCGTTGGCCCTCCTGGCGGGGTGGGGGGCTGCTCCTCTGGCTGGGCTGGGGCCTGCACTCTCCGTGTTCCTGTGCCTTCCTGCTCTTGGGTGTGGGGGGCCTCTGCGGCGGTCCCGCGTGCCCCGGTCTGGGTGCTCGGCGGGATTGCCCGGCGGGCGGTCTCTCTCCGCGGCTCCACGGCGGGTGTTGGGGGATCTTGGCTGCAGCTGCTGCCCCGGCGGGGGGTCTTGGCGTGGGGATGGCCGGGCGCTCTCCCCCTGAGTACATTCCATCACCACCCACCTCAGTGAAACATAAACACTCACCTGAGCACTAACCGTTTGTGTGACAGAATGAAAGTCTTTATCTGAATGGGTTTGTATGATGGAGTGTGTGAGCTGCTGTTATAGCTGAATTGCGTACATGTGTAGTATATGTATAGTATATGTGAGTATGTTTAGTTTAAATGTAGAGACTATTTTGGCCAACAAGTGTGTGTGTAACTATAGAGCGTGTGTGTAGACAGGCCCCGCCCATTCTAGTTTATCACTTAGTCCTGGTTGTTTTATGATGTTGCTTCCCTCTGTTGCCATCTTATCTCCCCCCCCTACCCCTCCCCCACCCTCTTCCCTTTTCCGTCCGGTCCAACGACAAAGAAAAATAAATAAATAAAATAAAACATAATCAATATAAATAAAGTTTAGCATTAAATACAACAGGAGTTTATACTCAATAAATCCCTGTTGTGACAGTAACATCTGCCCAACACAAGAAGCTCTCAGCCCACATCTGTTGGCTCAGCTGTTGGACAGGACAAGTTAAAAAAAAAAAAAAAAAAAAAAAAAAAATATATATATATAGGGCAAAGAAAAGTGCAAAATATAAATTATTTCCCCCAAAAAGCTAACATCAAATCTTCAAGTTATTTTTTGTAATGCAGTACATGTCATCAAAATTTAAATAAAAAGTAATATCACCAAAATGTCATAAAAGTTGATTGTTGAAAACCCAAAGCAAACAATTCAGAAATGTTTCCCTCATGTCTCCTACTTGCTGCTCCACTGTTACTGGAGATAGACTGTTGGTACATAAATGCAAACAGTGAACTGTCTGTTCAGAATTTAGTTTGTGGGTGTTTGCACCTCCAGGCCATTTTACTTATTTAAAACTCTTTATACAAAATTAATTATTCAAACTGTTTGCCCCCAAAGTCAAACAAAAGTCAGTATTTAAAGTTTTCTTCAAAAAATACTGACTTTTTCTACATATCTAGATAGTTGGACATGGTTTTATGATTTTTTTTTTACATTGAAAATACTGTATTACAATCATACAACATCATTATGACATAATATTCCATCATTGTTTGAGGAGATTTTGCTTGTTTTTTGTGCGATTTTAAATCTCTGAAATGTCAGCCCTCTCCATCTTTCAGATGTTCTTTTCATTTTGAGACACTACAGAACTCTCCGGTCCTCAATTGCTGGTTTACTTACAATTCCCACTGAAAGACCCAGAATCCATTAAGGCTGCATTTCAGCGGTATGGTCCTCGCCTGTGGAATGGCACCCGAGCACTTGAGAGCTTCCGTGAAGGTTTTTCAACATTTCTTTTCTATAGAGGTTCTCACTAATGTTGGGGCGTGTTTTATATTTTATTTATTTTTTTGTTTTGTTTTTAGTGCGATTTTCAAGCTTGAATATCTTTCTTTAAGTATTCAATGTTAATTCTATTTTGCTTTTTATATATTTATCAATTTTTCACAATGTATTGATTATTATCAATCTAATTACTGTGTATTTCTCTCAAAATATTTGTAAGACTTTTTTACTATTTTCAGTATTTTGCCTTTCTTTAATTAGTTTTGTCTTAGATTTTATTGATTTTTAAAACTTATTTTCAGTGTTTCATTGCTCTCTAGTTATTTCAATTCCAAACTGGGTGACAGAATTTTAATTAATTTGATTTAATTTCAAACTTTTATCTTTCAACTTTTTTCCCTTTTCTCTTCAGTGATTGGTTTTGTTTTTACATTGTGTGATTGTTTCTTTGAACACGTTGTGTTACAAATGCTCACATAAAACTCACAATTTAATGAAGTTGGTTTTATGTTAAATATGTTTGAACTAAAACTAAACGTTCCTCACATTTGCACGCTAGTCTTCCTCCTCTTCAGCATTTCTTTTTAGAAAAAAAAGTTTCTATGGTAACAATATTAGAATAGGTATGGATGCCAACACGGTCAATGGAAAAGGACAGAGATGATTTATTTATAGAGAATGAATAATTAGGAAGAAAATTTTAAAAAATGTATTGTTGATTGTGCTCTTTGCTTAATATAACTTATACTGTCTTGATATTCTGTTGACTTCACATTAATTCCTGATGCTTACTGCAGAACAATGTATAATGAAGTGAACTCTTGCCCACTAACTGTGTTTTTTTAACTTATTTTGAGCCACATCCCACGACACACCCCCAACCGATCAAAAATAAGGGAAAAAAAACTCTGCAACCGAAAATACAGTCATTCTTATCAGTGTTTTAAATAAAAGTCAAATAAGCATCAAGGAAAAATCTTTTCTAACCTTTCTTTTTCTACTCAGTGTGAAACCTTGGACTGTTTGGATGAACGCAGAGCTGAAGTACTGGTGGTGGTGAATGTTTTTCAGAGCAATTAGGTGAAATTGAATAATTTCCCACGGCACACCTAACCGTCTCTCACGGCAGACTGTAAAACACAGTACTATGTAACTAAGACATTAAACTCAAACCATAAACCAGAACAATCGAGTCTCACCTCATTTTTATGATACATGGGAGGTTCAATCTTGCAGCTTTGGCACTTTCCTTTTCATATTTTATCTTGGTTTATTTGAGGGACTGTTTTTTTTATATTCATTAATATGCTTCTTTTTTTTATGTTTTCATGCTTAAACACATTTGGGCTCAAGAATACATGTATTGGGTCAAAAACACATCATGCTTTTAGTTTAATAACATCCTTTTAATGCCGCAAGGTAACTACTTAAAACATTTAAAGGTTTGTAAAAGCTCAGCACTAGTGTCACTCTTATCTTTGCCATTTGGTTCAAATATTAGCCTACTAATGGATTTTCTTTTTTCCATTTATGCTGGTAAAGTATAAATGAACTGATAAGAAGTTAAGAACCAGATAATATTTTATATAAAGAAAATTTAAAAAGTAGTTAAGCAAGGTAAAACGGGGCTGTGATTAGATAAGTTTGGGTCCTCCCACTCCCTTGAGTAATTAAATAAACTCTTTTAGACAAACTTAATATTTAATGGCTTTAATGTGCCATTTTCTGTTTGCATAGGAGTTAAGAGTTACTCTTAATTTATAATTAATCATATTAAATGTACATGTGTATGATGCACCAATCAGTTCATGACTAATTATCCTATAAGTTTGATTTATCTTGATTTTTTTTTTATATAATTCAAATGTTAAAAAATGTTAGTTGATACAAAGTTGCCAGTTTTATTCTAAGTTTAACATAAACATGTTGTCCTTAGATACATTTAAAATCACTAATGCGAGGGGTCAAACTCAACCACACAGGGGACCAAAATCCAAACACACCTTAGGTGTGTTAAGTGTTAGAACTCTGGAGACAGTTACCGCTGAAGGCAGAGGAGGAGACAGAGGACTGATTCATGACAAAGATAAAGGTTAATTGAATGTAAAAAAAAAACAAAATGTTTAAAACTTTAAAAATGTAACTGTTTAACATAAATTTAAAAAAAAACAGGCAGCTTAAACATTAAATAACCGTCCATATTATTATCTCCGTAAAAAAAAAAGTGTCTTATCAAAATTATACAAGTTAGAAATAAACTAAACGTTTAAAGAAAAAAAACACTCAAATTTCTTTTCCTTTATGTTATTTTATGCGAAAAAAACTTTTGATCTCCATAAAATAGGAATATAAAATGGTCTGATGGGCCGGGTATAATTGCCTGAAGGGCCGGATCCGGCCCCCGGGCCTTGACTTTGGCACATGTGCACTACGGTACAGTTTCAGACACACTCCAGTGACTTTCTGGCACAGTTGCATGATGCTCATGCACTCACTGACGTGCAGACTTTCAAGTGTTTTTAACATAGAAGAAAAATACTGTTTACAAGCACTTTGTGGAGCTACGAGGGTGATAAACGCAGCTCTAACTAAAGAGAGGGGCTGCACGTCCATTCAGATAAAAGGCGAGAAAGTTGCAGGAGCAACAAGGCAGACACAGATGAAGCAAGGCAGTTTTTCAACTCAGCAAAGGAAGATTTAATAATTATTTGATTATTCAAGCAATTCTATATGCTATGTCTATATGTATAGCTGGAAACACACAAAGGCTGACTCATACAGCTGAATGGAAATTCATTTTCACATCTCTTAGAGGACAGTGCTTTGTAACCACATCTGATATAAACAGAATAAAAGCATATCGCTGTGTTCTACGTATTAAAGCACTGTTACATCCTATTTATCCAGAAATTGAACAAGTTGATTTATTTTTTCAGGAGGTTTCCAAGGTTTTACGCATTTTTCCCAACTCATTTCTGCATGGAAGTGGGCTGTGCTGGATTCTGACAAAGTCTGCCCCCCCCACACGCATCCTCACTCAATCACTCACTCACTCACTCAGAAGCTACAGAGGATCCGCAGAAAGAAGAAGCTGCAACAGTCGCGGAGTCTCCAAGGACGCAGCGCAACATCCAGATTGCTCCGCGCGCAACTCTGTGGACACATGCAGAGGCGGCGGGGAGGATGGCGGCCGCTTCCACCCACTCGGGACAGGGCTCCTCCAAAATCACCCCCGAGGTGCTGCAGGAGATGCTCCAGTACTACAACCTGAGCCGCCAGGAGTTCATCAACACCTACAACATCCAGCCGCTCGTCTACATTCCCGAGCTGCCGCGCGGTGCCAAGATCACCTTCGTTATCATGTACGTGCTGATCTTCGTCCTGGCTCTGGCTGGAAACACTTTGGTCATCTATATAGTGGTGAAGAAGCGCGCCATCCAGACAGCAACAGATATTTTCATCTGCTCTCTGGCGGTCAGCGACCTGCTCATCACTTTCTTCTGCATCCCTTTCACTTTGTTGCAGAACATCTCCTCTGAGTGGTTTGGAGGTGAGTTGGATTTCAGCACTTTTATGATGTCACTTTGTGAAAAATTACATTCTGTAAAAGAAAAGACCGCTCACTTTTCCCAAGATGTTGCTTTCAACTGGAGCTAGAACATGAATGAGGAGAATAATGAGCTGGAGGATGAATCGGATGCTTAAAGTTGTTGAAGGAACAAAGAAAAAAAAATCATGGAAAAACCACTTGTAAGAGAAAAATATATATATTTATTAGTACCTGATGGAAAACGTTGATATTTATTGATTTAAGGCTGGAAGAAATTGATTCATGATACTGATGTTATTGATCAAAAATCCACAAAAAAAAAAATTTAAGTTTTGTTTGAGTTCAAGAAATTTGCATTTTTACATTCAAAATTTCCAGCCCCACTGAGTGGGCCTCTGTCGGCGACTGCTTTTTAAAAAAAAATAATTTTATGGTTGTATTTTAAGTGTCTTGTACATATTTATGTGTTATTTTTTCTCATTTTTTACCTAAGCACTCTTCTGTGAAATAACTTTGTGAGAACTGTCTGGGAAAAGTGCTATATAAATAAACTTTACTTACTCACTTATTCCTTTTGCACTGTAACTTAATAATTTTTTTTTACATTTTAGTCAACCAGACTCACAAAAAGTTTTCCTAATGAGCCTCATATTGCACTCTTCAACCCATTTCTGAGGTTATTCATGTTCAGATATATCATTAAGTGGAGCAATGGTCATTTTTTACGTTTCATTTTAACCAAATTTGTGTTTTTTTCTCAGTTTTTTTGTTCAAATAATCATAAAATAAAACATATATTGCCTATTTTTAACCTCAAATAACCATTGGGTTATTTTTAAGTATGGAGTTTTTATTGAGGGAAAATAAGGTGATGGAAAGTATCAGAATACCTGGTTGTGGACTTTTTCTTACTGCATGTTTTTATTAACATTGAAGCAATGTAAGCTTTCATGCTTTATTGGACATTTGGGCTAAAAATATGCAGCCAGCAGATGTTTTAATTCAGAAATTTGAAGCACCACAAAAGGCAAATGACACCGCATGTAAACCCACAGTGTGATGTCGCGTTATAGCCTTTAATAAAGGATGCTTCAGCAGTTAGTGGATCCACAGCTCTCACACACCTGAAGAGTTGCAGCCCTCTCGGCTCTCACTGAGAGCATAACTGCTTCTGCTCAAGCTGCTGAAACGCTCCTGCTCTTCATTGTATGAGATCTGTGAGGCCACCGGGCCGTGTAAACACAGACGGTTGCTCTGTCACTTCAGTTAATTTCCCCACTGGAAGGTGCTAAAAAGCTTCGCCCTGCTTTGATCTAAAAATAGGGGGAAAATGAGCCCACACTTTGCTCTCTCTGCGAGGACTCCACTGACTTTGGTTTTGCTTTCCTTCCAGGAGTTCTAGTTTGCAAGACTGTGCCCTTTGTGCAGACTACAGCCATCGTGACCGGCATCCTCACTATGACCTGCATCGCTATTGAGAGATACCAGGGTATTGTTTTCCCACTTAAAATGAGGCGGCAGTATTCTTCCAAAAGAGCATACAAGATGTTAGGTATGATGTGTTTAAACATGCATGTTTACTTGAACACAAAAAGTGAGGTGTGTGTGGAGGATTTCTGTGATTCTGTACTAGAGGGACATTCAACAGTTGGAAAAGCAGCATGAATGAGTGTGTTGGCTTCACCAATTAAAAATCTGCTCTGCCAATTCCAACTCAAACTTTTTTGGACAAGAAATAGTGTTATAACAATTCAATAATCAATCAAACATATTTTCTTTTTTTAAAAAAACGTTATCTTCAGAGAAAATTCCCACAATAGTTTTCTTTTTCATTGTTTCCTGCTTAAATTAAATTTTTATGTAGAATTTTCAAGCATGGTTTGTCAATTTATTATTTTTACTGTTTTATTCACCTTTCTTTTCACTGAAATGGTGTCCAGGATCTTCCCTCCTACTTTTTATACAAAAGGAGGGATGATCAATACTACAGTATTGAAAAAAAAATCATCATTAAATCCAGATAATTTTTTTTAAAAAGTCACAATTTCAATCAAAATATTTTTATTTTTCCACAGCTTCATCAAAGAAAATGGAAAGAAAGTTAACTGATATAATCTAAAAACACTATAGACATATTTACTTGTTCTGTGAAAGGCATATAGATAAATTGTTTTGTCTCTTATGGTCCCTAAACGTGACACAAAAATAACCATAGAAAATGTTTTATCTAAAAAAGCGTTTGGATTATTTAATGTCATAAAGAAACAGAGTTTGCTGAAGGCATCAACTCGGGAAGTCAAGAAAATATGTTATAAACAAAATTAGTTTGAAATTTTTTTTAAATGTATGTATTAAAGAAATTAATAATCTGATTGAAAAGAAAGTGTTTTGAATATACAGAGCTTTACTAAAAAAATTGAATATCGTGGAAGTATATTCATTTCCATAAATCCATTCAAAAATTTCAAATATTTATTTGTTTATTTCCACATAAAACCCAAATTAGGATACTGTGGAGAAATCTGCTCAAATTTCTGCAGGGCTTGGATGTTTGAAACTGAGTTTCACCAGCTAATCATCTACTAAACTCAAAGCTCCTGCACATGTCATTAAATTGGTTCAGTTTGGTTTAATTAAGGGGAAGATGTCAGACTTGAAAAATGTCCAGAAGACCATTTAGCCCATCTATAGTCTGAGTAAGCCACAAAAGTTCATAGCTAAGGAGCTGAATGCTCACAGAGAGCTGTGTCCAAGCAGATTAATGGAAAGTCAATTGGAAGGCAGAATGTGGCAAGACTGAGCTTCAGCGGATAATCAAAAGATTCAAAAACCTGGCAGACATCCCAAAACAGTGGAATGAGTTGGAGGAACAGCTTCAAAAAGCACCATATGCATTTAATAGATGGGCCACGACTGTCAGGTTTCTCTAGTCAAACTAGTTCATGGGCCAACAGAGGAAACGCCTCAGCTGGGCCAAGAAGAAGAACCGCTATTGGCCAGTGGTCCTGTCTTCTGATGAAAGGAAAATATGCCTTTCATTTGAGAATCAAGGTCCAAGAGTTTGGAGGAAGACTGGTGAGGAGCAGAACCAGATCCAGTGTGAAATCTCCAGTCAGTCATGATTTGGGGCAGTGTCCGTCTTTGGTGTTGGTAAAGTCTGAAATCTTCAATCCAAAATCACTGAAACAGACTAGCAATATTCTAATCTTCCGCAATCCTAATTTTGAGGGTTTCATGACCTGAACCCCAATTTATGCTCATAAATACATAAAATTCTAACAATGTTCAATTAAAACACTGGGTCCTGAATCTAAATTCTATGAAAGTGTAAATTTTTATATAAATATGAGAAGGAATTGACTTTTTCAATTATATAAAAAATCATGAATAAATATGAGAAAGATGGGTTTGTGTATTTATTTGTATCTTAAAAACACCAAAAACATCATACTAACTGTCAAACATGGTGGTGGTAGTGTGATGGTGCAAAGCCTGCATGATGCATGGTCTGCCAGCAAATCCTAAAAAAAAATGTTTATGAACTATGAAACACTTGAACAAGTTGTTTACCTCTAGAGGGCTTGAAAGAATCAGGAAAAAAGAAAGTTGAAGTGTAGGATTTAAATCTGACTAAATCAATGTGAGATGATGATTTTAAATGAAAATGTTAAAGATAATTATACAGTTTTGAATATTTACATCCAAAATGTTACATTATGAGGGTCCAGGCAGATGTGAACATTCTTATTTTTCTTTATTTTTGCCTGAAAACTTACAAAGAAAAACTTGCAGCAGCACTTTGGGGAGTTCCCTTTCAGTCGATTCACTCGGTACAACACATGTACTATGGGAAACCACGCCCTCGCGTGCCTGGCTGAAGACACCTCTATTCACGCCTTTAGGCAGATGACGTCCAATGACAGGTGGGCGGACCCGCCCTCTGCTTATAAGCCCTGTCGTGACGTCTCACCTCAGTTTTATATGCTCTCACCTCGCTAAGAACACCTCTCCCGGTCAAAGCCAGCTACGCTGCTGCTAGCTAGTGCTACAGACCCTCCGCAGCTGTCTCGGTGTTAGTTTAACGGCTCCTGTTGGTGTTAGTCACTGTCGCCCCTTCGGCCACACTGTGCCGCGGAGCGCTAACCCGGTAACTGTGCTGTTCGCCCGAGCGTCTCGTCATGAGCGCGCGGCCAAGAAAGCGAAGCAGAAGTCTTCCGTCCGCCCTGTCCTCAGGAGTGCGGCTTCTCTTTGCACGAAAAAGACCAGCACGAAGCCTGTCCTGTCTGCCTGGGGATTGTCCACGCTCGGAGAGCGTTGACGGAGCCCCACGCCTGCGAGTCGTGTAGCGTGTTACGACGCTCGACTTTGGAAAGGCGCGTAAAATTTGTGGAAAAGGCGCTGGGAAAACATTTGTGGCGCAGCAGGAACCCCTGTTGTCGCAACTGAAGGACCAGGTTTCGTCCGGGTCCGACGACGAGCTCCAGCCCGAAGTCCCCGCTACGAGCTGGGCGGACCACATGGAGCTAATGGAGGAGCTAGCTGAGGAACAGGTGCAGCACGTGGATTACGAGCAGCCGCTGTCCCAGCTCAGTGCACCCTACGAGGATGACGACGTTCTGGACGTGGGCCTCGACTTGCCCGGTTCCTCTGACGAGGACCAGGAACTCTTCCCGTCGAGCGACCATGCTGCCACTGCTGTGCCAGCTCCACAGGATGACGCGTCATTTCTTGTCTCTGTACCGCCGAGCGGCGGGAAAGCTGGACGTGGAGTGGCCCTCCTCCCCTCCCGCCCAGAAACGGTCTCGGTTCGCCGGATTTTTTCTCCCGCCCGAACCTACGACGGTGAAGAACCGTTTGCCCATGTACCCGGACTTTGTATCCGAGCTTACATCCTCATGGAGCAAACCCCTGTCCACACGCGTGACTGTGCCCGGCTTTGGACAGTACTGCGACCTGGAGGGAGCCGAGTCTGCTGGCCTGTCCACCCTCCACCCATGGAGCCGTCTTTGGCAGCCTATCTCGCACCATCTCAAAATCACGGCGTGATTGGGCCCGCTACGCTGCCTTCCAAGCATTGTCGATTTTTCCGCCGGTCAGTTGGAGAAAATTTACCGAGCGCAGGATGTGCAGCGCGAACCCTGAGCTCGGTGACGATGCTTCAAACATATCAGGCGATGTGCCTGGCGGAGCTCGGCGCACAGCTGCCTGCCGGCAGCCCCCTAACCCACTTCTGAACGAGGTCAGACTCGCCACGGACTACATTCTTCGGATGTCCCGCGGCGTTGCACTTTCCGTCGGCAGAGGGATGGCCTTCACAGTCGTGGCACAGCGGCACTTGTGGCTAACTCTGTCCGATGTTCCCGAAAAGGAGAGGGTGGCTTACCTGGATGAACCGGTGTCTGCGCAGGGACTGTTTGGCCAATCGCTTGACGCGATTCAAGCCAAATTTGATGTGCGGAAGAAGCAGACTGAGGCACTGCGGTACATCATTCCCCGACGTGATGGGAGATCCAAGGTTAGCGCCAGCGGTCGGAAACCGTCTGCGCAGCCGCCACATCCAGAACCCAAGTTCGGTTCAGGGACCGACGGTCAACCCTCCTCCTCCCCAGCGAAGGGTCCGGCTCTCGTCCTGGAATAAAGGACCTCCAGTGAGCTCCCAGAAGGGCCCAACGCCTCGAAGGAAGAAGCCCCAGTCCTCCTAGCTGGTCCGGAGGCTCTGAGCTGTCAGACGGGAGACAAGACAGCTCCTCATTTGCCGCGGAAAAGTCGCTGCTCAACGTTTTCAGGGCCCAGCCCCAAACGGCGCTGCGTTCCCACTACACAGTCTCCCAAGCACAACAATCTCCCCGCACACATGACATGTCTGCATTCTGTTTGTGCCACAAGTGTTCAAATAAAGGCGTTTTGTGTTCAAAAAAACCCATATCAATCAACAGTGACGGCGCCCCCTGTCAATCTCGACAGGGGCGGCTTAACGCCGTGCCCCGCCAGCACGCTAGAGGGCGACAGCTCCTCTCTGTCAGTGCAGCGGGTCGGGCGCCTGGCGCTATGCCTACCCCGGTGGCGTGCATGCGCCCCCTCCCCTTGGGTCGAGAAAACGGTTGCTATGGGTTACCGGCTGCAGTTCCGGGTCAGACCCCCGCACTTCCGCTCAGTTGTAAACACAACAGTGGGAAAGTTAGCAGCACCCGTCCTGAGGGAGGAAATATGTTCACTGTTGAGGAAGGGCGCGATTCGAGTGGTCCCGTCTGCCGAAATGAACAAAGGTTGGTACAGCCGCTACTTTGTTGTCCCGAAGAAAGACGGCGGGCTCCGTCCGATCTTGGATCTACGGGTTTTGAACACGTACCTTCGCTCCTTCAAGTTCAAAATGCTAACGTTGAAACAGCTTTTGAATACGATCAGTCCAGGAGATTGGTTCGCTCTGATCGATCTCACAGACGCTTACTTTCACGTCGCCATTCACCGAGACCACAGACAATTTCTGAGGTTTTCTTTCGAGGGCACAGCTTACGAGTACCTCGTGCTGCCCTTCGGTCTGTCACTCGCCCCTCGCACCTTCACGAAATGTGTAGAGGCAGCGCTCTCTCCTCTCAGAGAAAAAGGCATTCGCATTCTGACTTATCTGGACGACTGGGCTTTGATAGCAAGCTCCAGAGAGCAGGCAGCGACGCACCTGTCTTTGGTACTGTCTCACATTCAGTCCCTGGGTTTCTCTGTGAATGTCCGAAAAAGTGTGTTAGACCCCAGCCAGCAGATTTTTTTTTCTTGGGGCTGGAGATTTGTTCCACTTCAGGACTGGCACGTCTGTCGCAGCGCAGAATGGCCGCGTTCCACCACTGCCTCGCACTTTTTCAGTTGGGACGCAAACTGCGGTTCCAAAAAATTTTACAGCTGATGGGTGATGGCCTCTATGATCGCTGTAGTTCCCCTCGGTCTACTCGAGATGCGACCCTTTCAGCGCTGGGTTCGTTCTCACCGACTGAATGTGTTACGTCACCGCAACAGGAAAATTCTGATAGACGCACAGTGCATGCTTGCACTCCGACCTTGGAGGGAACCCAACCTGCTTCGTCAGGGTTCACCGATAGGACGGGTGTCTTTCCGCAAGGTGGTGTCGACGGATGCCTCCCTGAAAGGATGGGGGGCTCTGTGCGATCACATGACAGTGAGGGGAAACTGGACTCCCGCGCAGTCCAGACTCCACATCAATCAGCTGGAGCTGTTAGCAGCGTTTCTTGCTCTGCAGCACTTCTGTCAAATTCTGAGCGGCCATCACGTTCTGATCAGAACAGACAACACCACAGTGGTCTCCTACATAAACAGACAAGGAGGGATCCGTTCCCTTCCTCTGTTAAAGATTACCCGCTCTCTGTTGGTGTGGAGCAGCGCACATGTCCTGTCGCTAAGAGCAGCTCACATCCCGGGACGTCTGAATCTGGGGGCGGACCTGCTCTCCAGGGGAGGCCCTCTTGTGAGAGAATGGAGGCTTCACCCAGACGTGGTGTCTCTTATATGGGACCGCTTTGGGAAAGCAGCGGTGGATCTGTTTGCCAGCAAAGAGAACACCCACTGCCCGCTGTTCTTTTCCATGAAGGACTTGAACGCCCCTCTGGGGACAGATGCTCTGGCTCACCCTTGGCCTCCTCTGCCACTGTATGCGTTTCCCCCAGTGGAATTGATACTACCAGTGACAGAACGGGTACGCAGGCAGGGCCTGACCCTGATCCTGGTAGCCCCCAGGTGGCCAGCGAAACCCTGGTATGCAGAGGTGATCAGTCTGTTGGCGGCATGCCCATTCCGGCTTCCTGTCTGCAGGAATCTCCTCTCCCAAGCAGGCGGGGAAATACTTCACCCACGCCCAGAACTTTGGCAACTGCATGCCTACCTGTTGAAAGGTCCAACCTGATTGCTAAAGGGCTGCCTCCTGCAGTGGTTGCAACCATGCAGAGTGCAAGAGCGTCTTCCACTCAGGGTCTTTATACCTATAAATGGAAAGCCTTTGAACACTGGTGTCAGGAGCGGAACATCATCCCTTTTCAGTGTTCTGTAGTGGACATCCTGACTTTTCTCCAGGACCTGCTGGATAAGGGTCTTTCCTTTTCCACAATCAAGGTATATTTGGCTGCAGTTTCAGCTTGTCACGTTGGGTTTGATGGAATGTCCCCTGGTTCCCATCCACTGACTGTGCAGTTTCTGAAGGGGGTACGCAGACTAAGGCCCCCTATCAAGTCTGGTGTGCCATCATGGGATCTACCTTTGGTGTTGGAAACCCTTAGTGGTCCCCGTTTGAGCCACTAGAGGAAGTTGATATGAAATTTCTTTCATATAAAACAGCTTTGCTCTTGGCTCTCACTTCTGCAAAGCGCGTTGGTGACCTCCACGCGCTTTCTGTGCACCCTTCGTGCACGCAATTTTCAGCGGATGGGTCCAGAGTCACTTTGCACCCAAATCCTGCATATTTACCGAAAATAATCCCATTAGAGTACAACTCTATGGTGATTGAACTTTTGGGCTTCCATCCTCCTCCGTTCACATCGGAGGAGCAGAGGCGGATGCATTTGTTGTGTCCTGTGCGTGCATTACGCACATACATTGACCGCACTCAAACAACGCGCTTGTCGGACCAATTGTTTGTGTGCTTTGCTAATCCTGCCAGAGGCAAGGCTTTGTCCAAGCAGAGGCTTTCACATTGGATTGTCGAAGCTATTCGATTAGCTTACGACAGCAGAGGTCTGCCTTTGCCTCAAGGTGTGAGAGCCCACTCGACCAGGGGCATGGCCACTTCCTGGGCTCTGTTTCGGGGATCCCGTGTGAGTGACATCTGTGCTGCAGCTAGCTGGTCATCGCCTCATACTTTTATACGATTTTATCGTTTTATCGTTTGGACGTGACAGCCCCTACGGTGGCTCACAATGTCCTCCTTGCAACATCTGGACCTAATAAGCTCTAAAGGTGTTGTAGTTTGGTTGCTGCTCGCAGGGCGTGTATATATGTCCCATAGTACATGTGTTGTACCGAGTGAATCGACTGAAAGGGAACGAAATGTTATGACTATAACTTCTGTTCCCTGAAGGAGAGGAACGAGGTACAACACATTTTTGCCCCGCTACGCAGTGCTCGGTGAAGAGCGGCTTCCGAACTGAGGTGAGACGTCAACGACAGGGCTTATAAGCAGAGGGCGGGTCCGCCCACCTGTCATTGGACGTCATCTGCCTAAAGGCGTGAATAGAGGTGTCTTCAGCCAGGCACGCGAGGGCGTGGTTTCCCATAGTACATGTGTTGTACCTCGTTCCTCTCCTTCAGGGAACAGAAGTTATAGTCATAACATTTCGTTTTTTAGGCTGTATTCAAAGCAGAAGTTTTACTCTTTTATGACCCGTCTGTGTGTGTCCCACAGGACTCGTGTGGATCGCCTCGGTGGTTGTGGGTTCCCCAATGCTTTTTGTGCAGCAGCTGCAGGTACTGTGCATTCTTATTGCTTTTACTTCTTCTTCTGTTGTTTGTAAAACTTTAAGTAAGCATCAATATAAATGTCAAGACTTAAATAATAGTTGGTTGAAGCCCAGATTTGTCAAAACTATGTGAACAGGTGAGCGTTAAAGCTGTTCAACTTATTGATTCAGTTTTGACAGGAGTTAATGTTCACGGGCGTCTTATGAGTCGGCTGGACTCTCCTGAGACGTTTGAGCTCTTAGTAATGTATTGATTTATTCATCGTATTGCAGGTGTCTCCCTAAAGAGCTTCACTTTTAACCAGCATCTTGTACTCTGAGTCATTGATGGATGGGATGGAAGAAAATGAAACCTTCAAAATTTATTTTAAGAAAGAAGAAAAAAGTTTTGTTCTGTTGCACTCACTTAAAAAGTTTAGTACTTAGCTGTGTTTGCAAAGTCTAGTCCAACGTTTTTTACTTTTCTTGTTGACTTCTTCTACGTTTTGCAGCTTCTGTTTTCACACAACTGACCAGTGAACATTAAAATTTAGCATAACTACAGTTAGACTGAAGTCAGTTGTGCAGCAGATGATAATTTCCTCTTCCAGGGAATTGTTTCCAATTGAGAAAGTCACTTTTCAGGAACAATGTTTGATTCTTTTGACTGGAGAAATAAATAAAACCCATAACTTTACTGAAAAAATCTCTTGTTGTTTGGTTGCAAACATCACCGGTGTGTGGCTCCCTGCAAAAACGGATTCTTAAGAAAGTCAAGAGTTTTGGTTCAAGAAAAAATGTCATGTTTTCTGTTTTCTGAAAAACAATCTCAAAAAGAAAGTTTTTCCAATAACAAAATAATCTTAGTTTGAGAAAAAAATGTCTAGAGTTCTTGGTAAAACCATTTTTCTTACTCCAATTGGGATTTTTTTAAATTAAAATTTAAAGAAAATCTACAAACTGGGTAAGAATTTTTGACTTATTTCTAAAGGGCTTGTTTTGCAGTGTCAGGATCACGCCATCCCCAAAGATTTGAAATCAAAAGCAGAAATAATCAGAACTTCATGCTTAAAGAAAAAAAATCCAATAAGCAACGCAAGACAAATAATACAGTTTTTTTATTTTATTTTAGAATTACAAATTGTGTGTATTTAAAAACGTTTTGACTAATGGGTCACAAAGGGTTCTAAAACTTGACAGATGCTTGAAGTGTTTTGGGAAGCAACCTCATATAATAGAAACAACATGGAATCTGGACAAACACGTGCTTTTTTAAATTTAAAAATTGTGGTTTTTGTCCCTATTTTAGTGCCAGTTGCACCAATTGGCTGATGTAGTTCAGGGAAAAACACACACTTAGAAACATGCTGTTTTTTTTGCTGTAATGATCAGAAAAATGACAAAAAAAATCACTTTGGTGCATCAGAAAAACTGCAAAATAAAAGTCAGTTTGTTTGTGGTGGACCATCTAAGGCAGGGGGCCAAATCCAAAACAAACCTTGGGTCGTGGGCCAAACAGAATAAACATTTATTGAGCACACTGAAACTACATTTTTGAAATTTTAAAAGCGTAACTTTTTAACATTAGTATGAATAAAAATAAGACAGGAATATTATTCCAGAATAAACAAATTAAACCTTAAATAACTTTAAATATTTTACTCTCCATGATAATATATTTTGTCAAAATGATACAAGAAATAAGCGCAAGACAACATCGTTCCATTATTGACAATAAAACAAGATCATCTGAGAGCTGGATATAATTACCCAGAGGGCCGGATCCGGCCTTTGACTTTGACACGCGTGATCTAAGGTGAGACACCAGAATTACAGGGAAATTAAAACATTAATATGGATTATCAATATAATTTATCCCAGTGTGGCGGGCCAGGTTAAATGATTCAACAGGCTGTACATGGCCTCCATTCCTGTGTTAACCCCTGAACAATAATGATAGTGTGGAATTTGATTAGGTGTGGAAAAAGTGGGTCACGCCTTCAGTCTTGAACAGAGAGTATTTATATTGGGTCACTATATGGAAGTTAATGTGATTGTCCTTCAGGTCAGATTGAACAGACGAGGTAAAAAGTGGCTCCAACTTTAATAAAAGAGAAAGCAGAAATTCTGACTATCTGGGGACAGATATCCATAAAACTGTTTTTTGTCAATTTTAACTGTTTTAATAACACATATACACATTGAGTGTTTATATTTCCCAAGTAAAATTGGATAATCTAAGTTGACTTTAATTTTTTTTTTGTGTTGTATGAGTATTCTTTGGTTTTACAGCAGGAACCTAAACGTTGCTTGAAAAAATAGCAACAGTTGCATCACAACCTCCTTTCACAGTTTGAGTTTTTGCACTTCCTTGGCAAAAAAAAAATACAAAAACAGACGACCAAAATGAGATTTTTCTCACTACTGTGATTTATTAGAGGTAAAAAAAAAACAATTCTCTAAAAATCTGTGGGAATAGAAATCTATAGGTGACAAAAACCGATACACCTGGGGACAATTTGATGCACAGATTACATTTTTTGATAAGCATGTGCTTAAGAAAGTAAAGTCCGTCCCTCAGATTTCATTCATCCTCTAAGCCAAGAATATAAACCCTTCCTTTCTAACCAAAAGCCTTTTTTCCCCTCTCTCCAGGTCAAGTATGACTTCCTGTACGATCACTACCACGTGTGCTGTCAGGAGAGCTGGAGCTCCCTCACCTACAGGCAGGCGTACACCACCTTCATCATGGTGGCCCTTTTCCTACTCCCGTTGACGGCGATGCTCTTCCTCTACACCCGCATCGGAATCGAGCTGTGGATCCGCAAGAGGGTCGGGGACGCTTCAGTCCTCAACACCATGAACCACAGGGAGATCAGCAAGATTTCAAGGTGGGTATGATTGCAGGGTCAATTTTGTGACCAAAAATTGATCTTTTTTTGCCACAAAAACACCAAATATGCAGAATATTGACTAAAAAATAATCTGATATTAACTGATTTTTTTAGTTTGATTGCCAATAAACATCAATTTTAAAAACTAGTCAAGAACTTAAAAAAATTAAAGTGTGCAACAGAAGATAGATTTTGATAAACCAGAATTTTCTGTGAGTTCATGCTGTCTGCAAAGGGGAATGATTGCTCTTCATGCACAGGGCTTCACATTGTGAAAAGAGGTAGTCTGGGGTAAATCTGAGTAAATGTCATTATTGGATCAGCAGGAAACAGAACTGTGTGGAAAAACCGAAATGGCCATGATCAAAACAACCTCGACCATCGTCTCTCTGCTGCTTCCACAAACCTTGAAAGTCTCCCTTTAGGGATAAATCACATATTTCCTTAACATGTTGAAGGAATTCCATCTTTTTGAACATTCTGGGTTACTCGTACTGGAATAAAAAGATATATTATTTGTATTTCATTTAGATAAATATGTATTTTGAACCTTCTATTCGGAAAGAGTTTGTAGTTCATGATTCTGCACATATCAGGAGAAGTTTTGGTCCACTCTTCTATGCAGATGACTTCTAAATCATTACTTTTTTTTTACTGTTGCTTTGTATCTCTAAGCCCTCTCCATAGATTTTCTAGAGAATTGAAGTCCTCCCCTGTAGCCATCCAATCAGCAGTTATCTGAAAATCCAACTATATGATTCTCTTTCAGCTGGCCAATCTTTTATGTCTGTTGAGATTTTATTTTATTTTTTAAAGATGGTTGTTTTCCCAGAATAATTTAATGAAATGAGGGTTTGTTTTGAAAATACTGCAAGAAAGTACAGATCATATAGGATTTGATTTACTTTTCAAGAAAATCAAAGCAATTATTTATCATCATACCCAAAGAACAATGCAGCTGCTGAATATAAAACAATTTTCCTCTTAAGTTTTCTATTTACAGTGCTATAACTGGAGGATACCGTCAGGGTATGGTTTCTCTGAACATGCACTCGGGTGATGGATGGCTTTCAGCTCAAATCAATAGTACACCATTTTACCAAAAGTATTGGCTCACCTGTCCAAATGATCAGAATCAGGTGTTCTAAACATCTGGCCACACGTGTGTAGAATCCAGCACTCATTCATGCAGACTGTTTTTCTGTGAAAGAATGTTCCGCTCTCCGGAGTTCTGTGAATTCCAGCGTTGAACTGTCATAGGATGCCAGCTGTGCAACAAATCCAGTCGGGAAATTTCCTCACTCCTAAAGATTCCACTGTCAACTGTCAGCTCTATCATACCAACATGGAAGAGTTTGGGAACAACAGTAACTCAGCCACCAAGTGGTGAACTGATGAGAGGGGTCAGAGGATGGTGAAGCGTATGGTGCACAGTCGATTGCTGCAGAGCTCCAAACTTCATGTGACCTACAGATCAGCCCAAGTACAGAACACAGAGAGCTTCACAGGATGGGTTTCCATGACTTCATCAAACCACACATCATCAAGTGCAACGCAAAGCTGAGTAAGAGACGCCTTCTCTGGAGTGATGAATCACGCTTTTCCATCTGATGGACCAGTCTGGGTTTGGAGGTTGAAGAAGAACGGAACATTTCAGACTCCATTCCATTTTGCCGAATGTGAAGTTTGGTGGAGGAGGAATGATGGTGTGGGCTGGTTTTTCATTCCCCTTAGTTCCAGTGAAAGGAACTTTGATTACTTCAGGATACCAAAACCTTTTGGACAATTCCATACTCTTTCGGGAACAGTTTGGAGTGGGCCCTACCTCTTCCAACATGACTGTGCTCCAGTGCACAAAGTAAAGTCCATAAAGACATGGATGACAGAGTCTGGTGTGGATGAACTGGACCGGCCTGCACAGAGTCCTGACCTGAACCCCATAGAACACGTTTGGGATGAATTAGAGCAGAGACTGAGAGTCAGGCCTTCTCTACTAACATCAGTGTGTGACCTGACCTTGTGGTTCCCAGATGAGTTCAAACTGTAAGAGCTGCAAAAGGTGAACCCACAACATGTTGAACTCTATGGATTAGAAATGGGATGGTACTTAGGTTCATATGTGAGTCAAGACAGGTTTAGCCAATACTTTTGGCAAAGAAAAAAAAAAAGTTTAAATCAACACTAGCTGATTATCAACTTTTATACTATTATTGGGTAAGACAGAACTTTTATAGCAGGGAACAGAAGAGTTTGGGAGGGTGACAAATGAGAGCTGCAGAGTGGAAGGTGAAAGAATAAAAAAAAAATAAGTATTTTAAACACTTTTAATGTTATTATTAATAATTTAAAAAAGCAATTCTCAGTTAAAAACATTTTTAAAAAGTGTAGAAATTCTCGATTTCATTTAAAAATATGTGTTTTGTTATTTTAGTAATGTCTAAAGAAGCTTGTATTGATTTTTTTTTTTAAATCTTTGTCAATAATGATACTAATATTGAGTCACAAATTGGTGGGGGCACAAACCTTTTTGCTGCTCCCCTGTAGCTCCGCCCCTGGACCCGGCTCTTTTGATATATTTTGTAAAAAGAAATGAACCTCTCTTCTCACTTTTTTCTTTACCATGAACGTTTCATCTCTATATTCTTTTCATGGAGATAAGAAGGATGGATAATTCCCCTTCTATCTATTTACCTATTCATCTGTTTATGTATTACAGCAGCAACACGGTTTTTAAGTGGCCTGGAGGGTGTTTGAGAGTGTGGTTGCTAAGGCCCCCCCATGCATTCGCTGCTGCACCTCGAGTCGTCTTGAAAGAAAAGTGTCTTCCTGTGTGTGATCTGTTGCAGAGATTGATATGCAGCATTACATCTGTCACAGTATAATGGTGAGTCATTTTCTTGTTTTTTTTCTTCAAAAGGAAGAAGAAAAGAGCCGTTAAAATGATGGTGACTATTGTTCTGCTTTTCACCATCTGCTGGGCACCATTCCATACGGTTCACATGCTGTTTGAGTACAGTGAGTCCTTGTGTTTGTTTTCCGCTCATGTTCTGAGGTGATTCGGCGCCCTTTTAACCACCTTCTGTTTGTGTGGAAACCTCCAGATGACTTGGAGAAGAAGTACGACGGCGTCACTCTCAACATGATCATCGCCATCGTCCAGGCGGTGGGCTTCTTCAATAGCTTCAACAACCCCATCGTGTACGCCTTCATGAACGAGAACTTCAAGAAGACCTGCGTCTCCACCCTCTCCCGCTGCATCCGAAAGCCCAACCAGCAGAGCGGCGCCACGGTGGCGCCGCGCCTGAGCGTGCAGTTCATCAAACCCCAAAGCCGAGAGGCCTTCCTGAACCCGGATGAAGGGAACTCCTCGGAGCAGGCCTCCGCGGAGAAAGGCGCATCCAGCTCGCTGCACGGGGAGCGTTCGCTGGAAGGGATGGGAGAGAAGATCTCCACCATCCAAACGGAACTCCCTGCCAACAGCTCCACTCAGGTCAAATGAGAAAATCTGAGGCTTTGATGCTTTTCTTTTGGAGCCCTCACCCCCTGTTGCATGCTGGGACATGACGCCACCAGCTGCAAGCGGCACACAAGTGAACGAGAAGGAGACAGAAGGATTCTGACAGGATTTCTCTGTGGATTTATTTGCATTGCAGTGTGGAACTGGTGAAGGAATATTGGAAGGAGGCTTTTTTGGAAACAAAAGGGGAAAAAAACCCAGACGATAATCATATTTTTCTTCAATTTTGAAGTTATTTGAAAAAGTCATTTTTTTGCTTTCGATTGATTGAAATTTGTTCAGTCCTGAACAAAAAAAAAAGCTCATCTTTATTTTTGATCAACAAACTTTGTTGCACTTAAAGTGATTGTGGAAAAGTCTGACTAAAGAATATTATGTTTACAAAGATTTGTGTATTTCGAATTGCATGTAGCCTTGTTTCTGCCATCTGGTGCTTAAGAGCCACTTTGACCAAACTCAGTGACATACAAGCTGCTTTTTTCCATCCCAAGCTTTAAAAACTCCTCAAACTGTGAGGTGTGTCAGCTGGACGTGAACATACGTGTTTTTCACCAAATATTTGGATTTCCTTTGTGAAATGTGCTGTTATTCTAATTATTTTATCCCATTTGGCTTTAAGGAATGTATTTATTTAGATTTTTTTTTTAGCTGTGTAAACCAGCTGCCCTCGACAGTCCTCGTTCCTGATCTATTCAAGCTGCTGTAATTAATCAGAGACTGAACATCAAGAATCTAAAAAAAAACAATCACTGATGTCTCATCTCAGTCAGGATGTGGATGGAAAAAAAGAATTTGGGACACCTGGGTTGGTACTTACCGAGGCTAAAATTGGACTCAGCATGGGGTTGGAGTTTAAATCTGCCTTCAATTATCTGCTTCTGATTCAAATCAATGCAAAACGTCTGTAATTTGCCACTGCTCTGCCACGTGGAGGTGGAATCTCCATAAAATCTCCATACACGCAGAGTCATGAATGTATCTGTCACAACAATGAATCGGGGAGAGGGCGTTTACACCACAAGTGAAGCAACGGGAACTAACAGGATTAAAGAAAAGACCAGAAAAAAAGGAAAAAAACATTTATGAACTTTAAATGTCTTTACTTCATTAAGGAATGCAGAAACACATTTTTGTAATTTATATTAAAAAAAGGATTTAAATGTAATTACATGAAAAATGTATTCTAGCTTTTTACTTTATATAATCCATAAGTAAATCTGGTTCTGTTTTCCTTTTTATCTTGTAATAAAGTGGTACCTCTTTTTTTTTTCTTTTAAATCTGTTATACCTCAAATGCATTCATTCTCAAATTAAAGAAAAGAGTACCCCACGTTCCTGAGATATTTATATATTTAAATCAAGCACAGAAGGATGTAGCCCACTTTCTATTTTTGTTTTAACAGTCACGTTTACTGTCAATAAGGAAAAGACAAGGGTAAATGTGCCATTATGTTAAAATTAGTTGACATTTCATTGACGGATTAAGTGATTCAAAAAGTATTTTTAAAAACAAGTGGGAGTAATGCAAAAAAAAACCCTATTTCATTAGTACAAAACGTACAATAAAAAAAAAAAACAAAAACATTTAAAAATCAGATTTGTGTAGTAACTGTTCAAAGCTCAAAGTGCTTTTGTGTTTTTAAAAGATGCATGTTTCATCAAGTTTTAAACCATAAAATGCAAATTTAAAAAAAAAATCTACTTAAAATGTGAATGCTGAATTTTCCAAGTTATCTAAGAAAATCATAAAATCTGAGGAAGATTTAAACATTTCGGTCTTCAACATGATTGAAAAGCAAAGAAGAATTCTAACATAGAAAAAGCTTTAATCTTAAAGTTAACATCAGAAGTGACATTAAGTAGAATGGCAAAGTTTAATTGTTTGTCCTTAAGATCTTTTTACTTTTTTCTTTATGCAATACACTTATTTTTGTTCCACTTGATCTTGCAAGATGGCGTCATTAGGTTACACTAAAATGTCCCCCTCAGATTAATCTGGTGACATAAACGTACCGAACAATAGTTTCATCAATTTTTTGCAACTCAGGACTAAGAAAATAAAAGCACATGTATTTTATTTGTGTAACCTGATACTGCAAATAAAATGGCTTGCTCTTAAAGTTAGTTTTTAAAATTATGATTCAATATTTTATTGAAAAATTATGACAATTTTAATGTTTCAAAGACCACAAATGTGGATCAACAAAGTTTTAAGAAGCTCTTTGATTGGTTCATATTGAATGAAGTAACAGGAATTGTTATATTTTAGACAAATTTGATAAAGTCGACCAGTCAAGGAATTTACATATAAATCTACTATTTTTAATTAATATCTTACAAAAGAAAAACAGTGTTTGGGAAATAAACTTTAATTTTAGTAAGTACATCTTCCAAAACAAACAGAAAAAAATTGACAGTTTTCACATCTATTTTTGTGCATTTTAGTAATAACAATATGTACATTCAATTATTTAGTGAATGGCATTCTGAAAGACAAACCTCAATGAAAACAAACACTTCAAAGTTTTGACAAACTGAATCTCAAGATGCTGGAAAACTAGAGAAAAACGGAAAAAAGCATCACAAACGGACGTCCAAACAGGAGATCCAGCATCTTTGTTATTCTCCCTTCTTGGGTCCGTTTTTTTTATATCTGCTGACTGAGTTTTGCAGCATTTCACGTCAGTTTGGCTAATGACCTAAAACCTAAAGAAACAAGTTAAATGCAAAACAAAGATGAGGCGAACCTGCATTTTCCAAATTTTGACGATGAATTATGACAAACGTGCTTTGATAAATAAGAAAAGGTCGTTTCTAGAAAAAAAAAAGCTGAAGCAGAAGCAGTACACACTTAAGTTTGTCTTCACAGAGCATTCAGACATTAACTAAGCTCTTCAAACATCATTTTTTCCCATGATGCTATGTGACCAGAGGTATGTGGAAGTCCTTGTGGTCAAACAGAAGTGGCCTTGTGACTGGAGTGGGATCCTTGTCAGCTTTGTGCAGCAGCTTGAAGAGTCCTGTTCCAATGTTCATTGGAATTCCCATGATGATGCACTCAGACACTCCTGAAAGGATAACTCAGTTAGATCAACGACATGCAGGTCAAAAGGAGGAAAGTTCTCAAGGCGTCACACAGAAGAAGTTACCGCAGACTGAGTCCTTCTGTCCAAAGTAGGCAGCATCAAACAGATGGTCGGCGGTTTTCTCAAAGGAGGCCAGCATGAGGACACTCTCCTTCATCTTTGCCAATCCAAATCTGGTGATTCCTAAAATCTCCCCCTTTAAGGACAAGAAAAAAACTTACTTTGAAATAAACTCAAACAAATTCAAGCATGTAAATGACGGTAATAATAAGGATCGTACCTTATAAGACATCAAGTCTGCCAGCAGCATGACGTGCCGCCGGTCGATGCTCATTCCATGGTTTACCATGGTGTACTGAATCTCATTAATGATGGTGGATCGGGCGGCCTCGATGCCTAAAGTCTTCTCCACCTGGTTTGTTCCACAGAGAAAATGCGCTCAATTCAAACAGCAAATGATGTTTCTATCTTAAAAATCCACTCCGATCATTTTTTAGATCTATTGTAAAAATCTTCCCAGTTGTCCTTTAATCATGATTATGCCATTTTGTATGACAGTTTCTGAACTGAAGTAGTAGTTTATTAGAATTTTGACTATGAGTTGTGGGCGGGACTGTTGGTGTAAACCAACCCCGCCCCCCTTCCCAGTTTTGAGAGTTCTCCGTTTCCACTAGCTTACAGGAAGTTTGCGGTCCACCCAGCAAATACATAAAAAATGCCATCTTTTTCAAGCAGTATTTTTTGAATTTCTGACTCACAGCAGCTTTAATAAAGAAATGCAATTTTAAGCCAAATTTTCTTTATATAAGTCCTCCATCATCAGAAAAATGCCACGACACCATGCTAAAAACACTAATTTTATCAGAGTGGACCTTTAAGCTAAAAGTGAGATTTAAATATTTGTTTTTAAGGCTTTTTAAGAGTGAAAAAAATTATTTAAATTATAATAGAGCCTATTGTTTTAACCTTTAAAAACACATTATCCTGTGACATTCTAAACAAGTCACTCCAATTTAAAAATGTTAGGTCAAACACCTCAGAAAACCTGACATTTAGCTTTTAGTGTACAGATCAGAAACCTTTTCTATTTATTTTTTTTAAAGACACAGTACCTCATATGTGTTGTTTGAAGTAGTTCTGCTTCCATTCACTCCATGAGTGGCCATGACAGCTCTCATGTTGTCCCCCTCCACCAGCAGTTTGTACTTGTTCTTGCCACTCTGTTCGTCAATGTGAATGACCGCTCGGGCCACCTCGGGGATTCCTTGAACCACCACCTTCCCCAAAGTAAGAAGAAAAAAAACTAAACTTACACAAGGACACTAACCAGCAATTTCATTAAATCATCAGGTTGTGCTTTGAGCTCGCTCCTGTCAGGTAATTTATCAGAGATCATGCAACAACCCTCCATTAGACCCCCTCTGGAAAGAAAGGGAAAAAAAGCCTTGAGTTCATCCATGTTTAATGATTACATGAGGATTTCTGATATTCTTTTTTTTGTAAAACTTCAGAAAAAGCAGTTTTGATCCACTTGATCAAATATTAAACACAAGCAGACTAAAAAAAAAAAAATCTCAGTCAGGCTTCAGACAACATCACAGCAGTGAGGTGGCTCTTTATATTGGTGATCACTAACTAAAAAAAACATGGGGGAAAAAAAAAAAAATTCAAAGCCTCATGCTATGTTCACACCAGGCGCGGAAACGAACGTCCGAGTGACCACTTCAATGAAAAGTTCAAGTCTTATTAGTTTTCACACATCTAGGTGGGTGAAATTAGTTCTCTGCATTTGACCCATCACTTGGGGGAGGGGTGAGCTGCAGACCCAGCTGTTCTCGGGAACCATTTGGTGGTTTAATCCCCCAATCTAACCCCTAAATGCTGACTTTAAGAGGCTTTGGTAAGACTCGGCTTGGATTTGAACCCATAACCTTCCAGTCTCAGGGTGGACACTTTACCACAAGGCCACTAAGCTGGTGGGTAGTCAAGGTAAAAGTATATATTTGTGTACTTTGGGCTTCAGTGTTCACAACTCTCGTGATCACATGTTGCTACGCAAGTTTTTTAGCTCAATGTGCAAAACGTGCAGCTATTGAACAAGAGTTAAACCTGTTTAACTTTGACCAATCCCAGACTCTAATTTGGTAGTGATGTATGGATAACGTCCTTTTCACAACAAGGAAGTGATCATGGAGGAGAAATGAATTAATCTTTCATATTTAGGAATAGCATATTCCAACTGTGAGTTTATTTGTAAGTATTTGATAGCAATAATTCAGCGTGAACACCATATGCTAAAACGGTGTACAAAAACCCACGTTCAGCCCATTATTGAACACATCACACATACATGGTGTGTTCTTAGCCTTTGCTAAAGCCAACAGTTGGGTCAGACTTCATTTCGGAGGAGACTGTACATCTAATAGAGCCTCAACTTCATGTGGAGTTCCTCAGGGTTTGATTCTTCAAACTCTAGACTACAGTAACAGACGTTTGTCTACTTTAAAAACCCGTCAGAAAGCTGCAGTTCATTTATTTTGAGTGCTGCTATCAGTTTTGAGAAAGAAAAAAAGCTGCTTTCTCTATAATCTCGCAACCTTAAAACATTGTATTTTTTTGTGGACAACCTTCCGGCAGCAGCAGGTGGCTCTTCTGAGAAAATCAAAAATCTTCAAATTCCGCTGTACACCAGCCACTTATCATTGCAGGTCAGAGAGCCAAATTTGTTAAATTAAGTCCCGAACTGCCCGCTTTCTGAGAACAGATGGACAAAATCCAAGAAATACACTAGTTTATTTATATTTCCCAAAGGTCAGATAGCCTTTGCACAGACTCATTAGTCTACAAATCACCAGTTCATATAAGGAGAGCTAATAAAGGCTGAACACTGGAGTTACCCCCTCACCTTAGGAAGATCTTCTTTCAACGATTGCAGCACATAGTACATGGAGCTTTTGTTGTTCTCTCGCGGCGACACGCAAACCACCGCCTCGCCGTGCACGGCGATGTCTCCGGGCTTGACACGCAGCTTGGACATACAGATGGAATACCTCACCGTTTCTGCGTTCACCTGAAAGACAACGAACTGGGATCAATAACCCAAAGGCAGTCAAGAGCAGGAGCGGCGAAAATAATTAGGTGTGCTGGACTGTGCTGACTATAGAGATGAATAATGTAAGAACAAAATCGATAGTGTCTTCACTTAGGTTTGTACAAATAAAGTGACTTTTACTCTCGACTGTGAAAAAAATCTGTGACACCTACATCTATTTAGAGGATCGTATTATCTATTAGTTAGTGGCAGCACTTTAGTTATAAAATGTTGTATTTGGTTTTCAGAAAGAGTCAAACAAGCTCATGTGAGGATCTTGATCTCAATTAACAAAATTAGAGTGAATTGACAGCCATAAAAAAACCCTAATAATTAACCGGTTTTATTAGCAGCCCATTTATAAACAGTGAACTGAGGAGAATCCAATATTTACACAAGAGCGGACAGTTACAGTCACTTATCTAAATGGATCCCTAATTTCCAAAGCTAATTAGTAAAACTGATTAGTCTCACTTCTGCTTCAGTCACTGTTGCTACCAGTCATAAAGAGTAAATGGAACAGGATATGATCAGTTTGAAGGAGAGAAAAAATAAATGTTAAAAACCCACTCCTATGAAAATGTTGTTTTTAACATGTCCTTGTGGCATTTTTCTGATGATGGAGGACAAATATAAATAAAGTTAAGCTGTGTTTATGAGTATCTCATAAGGGGGGTAGAATTGCTCAGTGCTAACAGTCCCGCCCACAATGAACTACTGCCGCTTTACAGAAACTATGTCCTACTTAGGTTTTTGGATAATGGCAAAAAACGGTGTAAATATAATTAAAAGACAACATAGAACGCTTTTACAATAGATCAAGAGATGATTGGAGTGGGACTTTAAGAGCAAAATGATCTGATTTGGAAGCAGGGTTAAACAGGGAATAAAAACAGACTAATGATATCTTAAAACAAAGGCTGACTATGTTAATATTTATTTAATGTAAATTAGTTACACCTCATGAAAAAAAACTCTTTTGCTTTGCCTGAGGCTTCCACGGTGTGCATTAACACACTTCAATGGGCATTATCCCACTTATACCATGATCACTTACAAAATAAATAAATATTAAGTTGGTTTTTAGCAATTTAATCTCGTTGTTTTTTTTTATTTAGATCGGTTTTTCACAAAAAGCGGACTATTTGGTCCGGCTTGTTGTCGTGTTAATGTGACAACGCGTCGCTGAGCCTCGACTGCAGCAGCAAAGTAAAGCCACATACTGTACATGCTGATCGTCATGATATGTTAAATAAAGCATCAGTTCAGAGGGAAAGTTCCTCTCTAACTGCTTGGTTTTGTCCAGAAGAAGAAAAGTTTTTGTAAAGCAGCCTGCGCAGTGATATAGAGAATTTGGGCTATTTGACCAGAATTATTTTTTCTTTTTTTTTTTCCCAGGTCTGCAGGTTTGATCCTTATGACTATAAGTCAAGATCTTTATTTTTTGGAGTTCTGCTCATCTTACTATAGATATGTTTTGTACACACAATTTACACTTCTGGGTTAACACTTGATAATTGAAAAATTTTCAGAAATTGAAGAAAACATTTTCTCTCTCGGCTGTTTTTGTTCAAAAGCATTTTATTGTCGTATAGAATTTGCCTAGTAAAACATTGTGATTAATAGTGATTAATCACAACACAAAAGTGTGATTAATCTAATGTATTTTATTAATTGACAATAATGCATTACTAAAATCAAATATTCTAAATGTGCATTTCATATTGTCATTATTCACAGATAATAAGTGGTTGTAAAATACTGCAACAAAAAAATCAATGAATATGATGAATTTTTTTCCAGGTTTGTGATTAATTAGTTACATTTTTTTAATCAATTCTCGGTTCTGCTTAAAACCTAAATAAATAATTGTTAACTAAAAGGTTTTTAGAAGCTTTAATTAAAATAAATAAATAAATAAAACTAGCTGTACCTCCAATCTTAGCAGGCGTATCCTCTCCAGAGACAATTTCACCAGGATGAAGCAGTCATCCGGAAGAAAAACTTCTTCAATGTACTCGGAAATCTGTAAAGGGCAAATTCTAAAATTAGTTTTCCACTTGTTCAGAACTTACTGCCCTTTTCCAAAATAAAAATCACATTTTTTATTTTTTTAAATAGAAGAAGAAAATTTGAACTACCTCTCCAAGAAGAGTTTTCTCGATCCTTCCTTTCACCAGCCTTGCAAAGTCGGCGTCGTCTTCAACATCCAAATGAGCAGTGATTATAGGGGTACTGCATGGCGGGGGGGCAGAGGACTTTCAGCTCATCATCCAAATACAGATTAGAAACACATTTGTCACTCTGACTTCATTGGTCATTAGTCTGCTGGGCCTCAAATTTCAGTAAAAGGTCATCGAGGAAATCGTTATTGGTCGCATCAGTGACAAATGGAGAAAAATCCAGCTCCTCCAAAAATGAACAAACATTTACAAACCTGATGTTCTTGGAAGCGTTGATGATCTCTTTGATGCGAGGCACCCCCAGAGTGATGTTCATGGACGCCACGCCGGCAAAGTGAAAGGTTTTCAGGGTCATCTGAGTGCCCGGCTCCCCAATGCTCTGAGCGCACAGAGCCCCCACTGCTGAGCCCGGCTCCATCTGGGCTCTACGAGACCGGAGATGTAAACCAAATCATCTCTGAGTTCAATAAAATATGACAGATAACTGGTCACATCAAGATGGCCTTGAAGAAAACAAATCCTCTATGAACTAAAGATTAAATATAAAAGTCTAAAACCATTCAGAAGAATTTGATTTACTTTGAAAAACTACAATTAAAATAATTTTTGTTACAATATTTTCATCAAATAAAGCATCATTAAAGATAATATTGAATGAAAGAATAATTTGGTGTAATTTGCATTTAAAAAAAAACTAAAGAAAAAAAGTAGTTTTTAAAAAAAAAAAAACTACAGATGCAAATATGATACAGAGGGGCAAAAAAAGTAATTATTCAACCACTAATTGTGCAAGTTCTTTTTTCTGATGGTAGTCTTTGTTACTTCAGTCTTAGCCCTCTGCAGGTCATTTACAAGGTCCTCCCATGTGGTTCTGGGATTTGCTTACTGTTCTTTTGATCATTTTGACCCCATGGGGTGAGATCCCGTGTGGACCCCCAGGTGGAAGGAGATTATCAGTAGTCTTTTATGTCTTTTGTTTCCAAATAACTGCTGCTGCGGTGGATTTCTTCCCACCAAATCCTGGTGAAGGCCTAAAATTTTGTTGCTGGTGTCCTGTGACAGCTCTTTGGTCTTGGCCACAAAAGAGTTTGACTGTTTAACAGTGTGGACAGGCGTATTTCACAAAGATAACCAGTTCAAACAGGTGACAATAATACTAGTCTGTGAGGGACAAAATTAATTTTTGCAGATGACCAAATACTTATTTTACAGAGGAATTTACCAATTATTTCAGTAATCGACTTCCTGGATTTTTTTCCCTTCATTCTGTCTCTCACAGTTGAAGTGTATCTGTGATTAAAAATTCCACACCTCTATCATCTTTTTAACCCACATCTATGGTTGACTAATTACTTTTTGCTCCTCTGTATTCAGAGCTCAATCAGATAAATATTGTCTTACAGTAAAACTAGGAAGTCAAAGAAAAAAAGTCCTCGTCTCTCCAGTAAAAACATGACTGAAAACATACTTTAAGCTTCTTAAAGTTTTACAAGCTTCCTTTGATGTGACAGCTCAACAGGAAGAAGATAAATCCACGAGTCTGAGCGTCAAACATTCACAGCACCTCATGTACTTGTCTCTGCAGGTTTCGAGAAACTTCTCGAGCTGAGTCGGTGTGATCCGGTCCAGCTGATACAGAACCTTAGGCTGCGATTCAAAGCAGAAAGAAGAGCAGCGCAAGTTCAGACGTGAGCTTCATTATCGTCACAGAGTGAAATATAGAAAGGCGTAGGCTACCTCGCTTGTTCCATTATCGTTGATGCCGTACTTGTCTCTGGTCTTTTTGATTCTTTCTGACGTGCTCTTAATAAACTTTTTGATCTCCTACAATTAAAGAAAATGAATGAATCTGAGTTTCAGTACAAAATAAGTGAATGCAGTGTTTGAGCTCAATACACAACCATGCAATGTCCAAAAAAAAAAAAAAAAAAAAAAAAAGGGGTGAGAACAGAAGTAAAAACAAATAAGCAACTGTTGCTTTTCCAAAGTGCGCTGGTATTAGCTGCAGTCCTGGATTGAGTCAGATGCTATGCTGTTAATCACAATCAGTTGCATTTAATTCAATCGTTTGATTCTTTAAATTGTTGCCGTCACGCCATTCGGGATTCTGGCAGCATGCTCGCTCGGTCACTGTACCTCCAGGTACTTCTCTGAGCCAGTTTCTGTTAACTCCTTCACAGCAGAGGAGAAACAATCACATGATTGACAAAAACAAACAAACACCTGCAACACAATGTCTGAACTATACTAACACTATTATGAAAGATACTTACCAGCAGCTCTTTATGAAAACAATATAATGTTCCTTTACCAGCAGTAACATAAAAAAGACACTTTTTAACTTTTCCTGGCTGCATTTTCCTGATGATGGAGTGCATATATTAAAAACATTAGCTAAATTGAATTTCTGAGTATTTTTGTTTATATCAATGTAAATCAAGTGCAGACAAAAAGATGATGTTTGGGAAAAAAAGTGTATTTGGGATGTAACTACAAGCGCCCTGCTCCCAGCAACAGGGAGAGGGAAAGGGGGCAGGGTTGCTCGGAGCCAATGGTCCCACCCACTCATAGGCAAATTTCTACATGAACCCTGCTGCTCTGCAGAAACTATGTCCTAGAGAAAACAACAGATTTTTGATGATTGGAGTGGGACTTTAAAGGGTAACCAAACAGGAGAGTCGGAGGCTGACTCCACCCATAGCCAAACTCTAATAATCCAGTCAGAGAGGTGGGGCTGGGGACCAGGACTGTTATTACTGGAGCAGCACATTATGAAGTGATGGTTTGACCAATCACAAATTTCAAATGTAATACCTTAATTCAACCTGTAGGGGGCAGGACACAGACTTTTGACTATATTCTCAAGAATCAAACAAGTTTTATTAAATTTTAATTTGTCAAAAATTTGGCGATGATCAACACACAGCACTTTTAAAGCTCTATTTATAGAGATCAAAAGACAAAAGTCGATTTTGGGTTTGGTTACCCTTTAAAAAAAAAAAAAAGATTAGTTTCAAACAATAAAAGAAGTCAATGTAATTTTCAAAATGTTTGATCAAATTGGCAAAACGGTGTTTCTCAAACATAATTAGCTGGAATTCCTTATTTGCAAACTCACTGCTTATTATTAATTGGACTGGAAATGGAACAAATCTGGAAATGATTTGTTGTTAATCTCAAAAGAAAATGTATTAATGTGAGGTGGTTCAAAATCAAAATGTAAAAATAAAAGTTTCTACTTTTAATCTTTGCTTTTGAGCTTTACATTTCTGCTAAACAAATATATATATATATATATTATATATATATATATATATATATATATTCTCACACACACAGACACAAACATATTTATACAAGTACCAAAAAACATGTTTTTCCCCAAGCTTCAATAGACAACAGCTAAAGATCTATAGAGCAAGATTTGCTTTACAACAAAAGACTCTTGCAAGGGATTTCAAACCAACTAAAAGTTGAAAGAGACCAACAGAGGTATAATCTGCTCTCAAAGTTCTTTAGTTTAACAAACAATCACAGAGCTCCAATTCCTCTTGGTGCTCTTACCAATTAAGTTATTTATCATGTTTTTTTTAAGCGAAATCTTAAAACAGTTAAAAGTAAGAGAATTATTTGCAAGGTGCTTATGAGAAGGTCTGGAGTAATCCAAACTAAAGTGTTAAACTAAAGGATTTCTGGATGTGTTCACATACAAATGTTGATGTCCAATTGTAGATCTAACTGTAAAACAAAAAACTGTCAGATGTCAAAAATCTAACAGTGAGTGAGTGACTGGAGTTACCTCCAAAAAGCTGTCTCTGCAGCACAGGAAGTCTGCTCGTTTCATGATGGCATCTGAGGTGAGGACCAGCTCGTTTTGACTGAGCGCCGGCTCATCCGGGCACGCGTAGACCGCCTGGGAAAAGAGAGACGGTCAGAAACGGCTTCTCACTGAACCTAATCTAACACAAACTTAAAGGAAAACTAAATAAAATAAAAATTAATAGTTGTTTATGCATTTGAAATATTGGGAAAAAAAGTGAAAATAAGGACAAACTGCTTTATTTATTTATTTTATTGAATACACTGAACCCTTTCCTTTTTTTTGGAATTAATTTCATGCGGAAACACGTGAACAACATCCAATTTATTTTTGATTACGGCAATAAAAAGGCTGTTATTAATCCTCTGGATATATCATTTGCTCTTCGCTCACAGCCTCAGCTCCACTTCCTTCCTTAAGAGCAAATATCTCGTAGCAGGAAAAAATAAGACTTTTGCAGTTGATTTTAACAGATCTGAAATGTCTCTTTCACAATGTTAGGAAACAGACAAAAATAATTTGTTTGTTTTTTGTGTTAAAAATGTCAGTGAAAGGAAACGAAGCAATCAAAAATGAAGATTATGTAGAAAAACATCTTGGGCTTCAATGCTTTAGGTAATAAGGATCAAATATAGACAATAAATCAGCGGTTGGAATGTTGCAAAACAGAGATAAGTATTTCTCATAATAATGAAACCAGAATGAGAAGAAGCAGCCTAATGCAATCATTTGATGCGGAGAGAGCAATGGAGGAGAACCTTTAATTATGACTTGAATTATGAAACTTTTGTGAAAAAACTGTGAATATTAAACACTTTAAAGTCTCAACAGCAATAGGAAAGAAAGGGTTTTGCACATGATCCGTGATAATGCTTTGTGTTTCAACCGGCCATCTGATGTGATTTCCATTACAGATGGTTATTTAATATAAAAGAGAAGCACAGGCATTCATCTGGCTGCTCAAATCCAAGCTTTCATGCTCCGCTCTGTGAAGATAACAGAAGCTAGGGGGTCAACCATAACAGAAAAGCAGAGAAAAAGGATAAATGTGAAACAAAAACAGACACAAGATTTAAGATGATTTTTTTTACACTATGATGTCCCCAAAAATTAAAGTTTTTAAATATTGTGGCTGAAAAGTTACTCAAAAGTCCTTTCTGCTTTGCAAAGTAATTGAAGTTGTAACTTAAACCTAAATTGGAACTCATAAAACTTGGATTAACTCACCCGAATATTGTCCAGCACTCTCTTGAACTCCAGAGGCTCATCCTTTCCCTCCATGGCAGCCGGGTCCAGACCGTCGCCGCCGTATATGAACTGGATGATGTCGCCCATTGAGCTGCGCACCGTCAGGTCGTACTGCGAGCACAGATCTTCAAGGGACTTCACCAGACGCCTCTGTCCAAACATTTAAAGCAGTGGTTCTTAACCTTGTTGGAGGTACCGAACCCCACCAGTTTCATATGCGCATTCACCGAACCCCTCTTTGTTGAAATTTTTTTTTTTTTTTTTTAAATCTAGAAACAAGTTTTTTACTGGTACACAAAATGAGCCGTGCATGAACATCACCTTGTTCAAAACCAACAAAATGAATAAACTCACAACAAATTGCATGTGTGAGTCATCATAAAATCACACGATAGTTCAAGTGTGTCTGCTGAATAGGGTTGGGCTTGTTTTTTTTCACGCGCGGCAAATTCACTGTTTGCTGCCTGTCAAACATTTTGATGGGGGGGGCTACATGACAGGTGACTCCGCTGTTTGTGAGACTGAGTTTTGATGGCTTTTCCGCGTTAACTCGAGAGGAAAAAAAAATGGGGACTTTTTATTATTGTTTCGACGAAAACTAATAAAACATCACAGTGCAGGAGACCCAAGCTGGGTGCTTGCGCTCCCCGCGGTTGGGCTTCCAGCTTTACACGCTGCGCATTAATTGTCTGTCTGCCAGCGTATGGAGCGAGTGTAACGGGCGTCTCCCACGTTCCTCTGGTCCTTGAACACCTCGCCCGTTTCTCGGCATTGTGTTCGAATAAAGGAGGATGACGCGTCTTCAGGTTTTCTCTGGTTTAATTTCTGACATGAATAGACAAAACAACTCCTTGACTGCAGGTCTCCAGAACATTAATACCTTCCTTAACGGGAGATGGCGCAAACTCATGTACACAACACCGCCGCAGAACAAACAATCAATAACACTCGCATAGGATCAATATTCTGTCCGATGATCGGGTCCGTGAAAGCATCACGAGCCCATGAGTTCCTGATTGGCAAATCTGATATGCAGACACTCATGGAAGAGCTGCGCAGTGCGTGTGCGCGTTTTCGCATAGTCAGCGACTTTATATGAGCCCGCCCACAATTGTAGGAACATAAAAGAGACTGGCTGGGATTTCATACTACTGACGTGAGTAGCGATGATTGACATGTCCACAAACAAATGAAATTTGACACTGACGCTTCTTTTGGTTTTGGCAGAACCGCATAAATCATAATGGTTCCTACTTGGAACCGAACTTCGGTGCCCAACCCTACTGCCGAACCCCTGAGATCAACCCATCGAACCCCTGGGGTTCGATCGAACCCAGGTTAAGAACCAGTGATTTAAAGGGATACAACTGGATAACAAAATAAAGGCCGCCATACCAGACAGGAAGTTGCAATTTTATTTTTAAACTATTTTTTTTTTCTCTTGCTGGTTAAGAAGCTGCAAGTTTCTTTGTTTTGCTGAAGCGTGCTCGTCCTGACTTGCAGGTGTGAGCGTGCAACATTATCTGTCTGCATCGTGATGGACAGATGCCACGACTGCAGTGCTGGCTGGAATACAGTGGCAGCTTGAAGGCTGTCCAGCCATAAAGCAGAAACAAAATAAAGAGGATTTGAAAGATTTTTTACAATTTACATTTTACACTTAAAAAATTTTTTCTATAACCCTGCTGTTTTAAGTTTACCCCACAGCAGTTTTAGATGCTCTTTTCATCCAGCAGTAATGTGCAAATGACCTTACAGATGCTGCAGAGATGGTTTATCTTGCAGCTTGACATCTGCATAGCAACAGGAGCAGATTGTGGGGAGAGGGGCGCGTTACCTGCATGTATCCGGTTTCTGCCGTTTTCACAGCGGTATCCACCAGACCCTCTCGGCCCGCCATGGTGTGGAAGAAGAACTCAGTGGGAGTCAGACCGGAATAGAAGCTATCAGCCACAAAGCCCTTGGCGGCAGGCAGCTGGTGAGAGATTATAATTGAGATAACTAAGGATTCAAGAGTTTTCTAAGTGTTTTAGGCCATTTCTGCTCTGCAGTTTAGATCTAATTAAGTTGCTTTTATTAGAGTTTGACTTGAAAAAAAAATGCATTATAAATAGAGGCAGAAAAGCAACAATCGCTAATGAAAATGATGGAGTACCAAACATTTCCTTTAACCACCATGAAAGGCTTTTCTCACCATTAACTCAGTCTCAGCCATCAATAGAAAACTATACATCCACACAATGTGATGGACTAATGCCCATGAGAGTTATTCAACAGTTAGAATGGAGTTTGTTCTTACTTTTGAGTGTTTTTCAAAGTGAGGCAGAGAACGGTTCTCAAAGCCGTCGGGGACTCGAGAGCCACTTATGGCCTGCTGGCCCACACACGCAATCATCTGAGAAATGTTAATGAAGGAACCTGAAAGTAAACAGACAAACAATGAGGACACAGGCAAATGTTTCAAACATGGACAAGCAATTATAATAGACATAAAAGATATTAGTATAGTAATAATAGCACTAATAGTCCTCAATTTCTCGTCAGAGCACCAAGTTCAGAAAATGCTGTCATTATGAATAAAGTTTTATTTAAACACATTAACATTTTTGTCACAAATTGCCTCAAACAAATGTCACCACTATGAGATCAATTAAAGTTCTATTTTATTATATTTCTCTTGAATTAAAGTATGTAATGTACTTTGCAAACATTTAAGTCGTAGTTATTAAAATGATAAAACAAAGAAAAAAGTGAATTTATAAATTTCTTACAAGTTGTCTAAATTAAGTACATTTTTATTAGTTTTTTCTCCCTGATTTCTATTGAATTGATGCCTTAAAAAGCATCAACAGTGGAACTTCAGAAAAAAAAACATCAGAAATATGTTTCTCTTTGGAGAATCTTAAATGCATTTAATTTACACAATTTTAAAAAATTAGTTCTACTTTAGATCAAAGTCCACCCGGCTTTAATTTGAGGTAAAGCAATTATAAAACAAATTACTAGCAGTTGAAGTTCCAGCCTCCTAAAAAAAAAAATGGACAAATGTACTTTTTTTTCCTAGTATTTCAGCAATGCGTTCATGGATTCAGACTTACCTTTGGATCCACAAAGAGCCATGATGAGTGGGCTGTTGCTCTTGTCGAGCTCCCTGAGGCAGGCGCTGCCAGCTCGGTCTCTGATCACAGAAAGTTCCCTCAAGATGAGAGCCTGTAAAAAACACACATGCAAAATGCTGTTGCAGACCAAGATGTAAATATCAAGTTATACTCTACAGATTTTATAAACCTAAATAAGAAAAAACGCTACAAGAAACCAGGTAGTTGATATGGACTTCATTGAAGTAGCCCTAAAAGGATGCTAAAAAAAGTGACTCAAATGAACCAAAAATAATGCATTAAAGTTGAAGAGACAATAGTTTTCTATAAAGGGTTTTACACCATACTAATGAGTAATCATGAGTAAGTTGTCAAACTCAAATACAGAGAGGGCAAAAAAATGTTTTTAAGTGTGTTAGTCAAGGGTCAGACTGGTTCAATGTTTATCAAGCCTGCAAAACAAATTAACAGGAAATAATTTCTAAAAATCTATTCCAAAACTTTCCCCAGCCAGTTTCCAACAAACAAAAAACAAAAAAAGGGGGAAGAAAATTAGCTTATGGTTTTTACTGTTATTGCTATTAAAGTTCTGCTTGCCATTTTGTAATACACAATAGTTAAAACTGAAACTGATATGATAGTTTGTACCTTAAAACAATATTAAACATTATTTATGGGGAAAACTGTCTGCATTTATTTGCTGAAGCTCTCTCCAAATCTTTTCTGGACTTGTTTTAAATGCAGAATTTTTATCTATTTTATCTATCTAAAGTCTAATTTTTTGTAAGAAAAACATAAATGTCCTGCAGCAGCAAAAAGCTTAGTTCCCTGAGATTTTTGGCGTTTCATCTCATAAATGTTCGGCTTTGAGCTCATTAAACCCTCAGGATCGACGGAAACGGTTTATTATTCAGAGGACTCCTGTCAGATCATTTGTTTATGGTTATCAAAGAGGCGAGGACTCTTGCTTGTGGTCTTTCAACTTGCTAATGTATTAGCAGTGAATTGTGGGATTTGTAGTGAATTAGTGGCTCATGCAAGCCAGCTCCAGCAGTGATCAGACGCTATCACAAAGAATAAAATTCATTATATTGTAGGTACACAGCCTACATGAGCTTAGCATCTCTGCACTACATGGACAGTCAATTAAATCGCCATTTTTTGAACCTCTCCTGGGATTAAAAAGACAGAGTCCAGAAGAGATTTTCCTACTTAACATGCTGTGGAAACTGCTGTGACACCAACCTCCAGCGTCTCCTCTGCTGTGCAGCCAGGCTGCTGCTGTAATTTTCCCGTCTGCAAAGCTTCGATGTATTCATCACACTTCTGGTAGCCGTCGTCTAGCAGGTCCTGCTTGGCCTTCAGCAGACCGTGGCCAGGAGTCACATCGCCAATTCCGATGGAGAATCCTCTGTTGGCTAAGGATTCAAAAAATAAAAAATAAAAAAATTAAGATTGCCTTGCATTTAATGCAATTCCGTTTTCTTTCCAGTAATTAAAAATATAGTTTTTTGTCGTTTGTTCAGATTGATTTTTCCCCATGACTGTTTGACATTCATGTCAGGGATAAGTAAAAAGACAAACACAATGAATCCTAGAATAAAATATTATTTACCAGTAGACAAGCAATAGTGTCAGTTTTTTTCACAAACGGTTCATTTTTCAACATGATATGAAAGTATGAGGTCATATTTGAAGAAAATTTGTAGATACTTTTAGGGTCCATTTAAACCACACAACAAAAAAAAACTTACCCAAAAGTTTTTTAAAAAATAGAAATGGATAAGAAAACTGGGGTAGAAAACGTCGCCTAGAGCTTTAGAACTTGTTCACCTACAGCGTAAACATCACAGACCACCTACAGAGAAACACCGGAGCGAGCCTGGCCAGGCGTGACATGGCGTTTGCGGCCTCCAGCTGTCCCCAATCTCTCAGCAAGATGTAGAAAATGTTGTTCTTGGAGCCGGATCCCAAGGTGCCTTTATCCATGCTGCCACACATCAGCTCACTGTTGTGAATCACCACAACTGGGAAAACAAGGACACAGAATACTAAACCCAGAAAGATCAATAAAGTGTTATCCTTCATATCTGGAAGCCCAACACAAGTATCAGAGCGGAATTATGGTTTGGAAATATTAAATGTTAAAATAATATGTATTTAATTCCTCAGATAAATGAATAAACTATAAACAACTGTTATTTTAGGATAATAAAAATATATATTTTTTGAATTCTGGAACCTTTTATTAACTAAAAGTAATAAATTGAAGCAGAAATCACCATGGTTGACAATTCAAACCAGCTCTTTGTGTCAACCTGCTGGAGCTGGCTGTAACAAAATGATACTTTTTATTTTTATTTCTTCAGTCAAAAATGGTCCATTAGTAGCATTTTTCCCTTTTATTCCGTGTCACAACCTTTTATCAGGAAGAAAAGGTTTTGTGTTGAACTGTCCTCCCAACAGACAAACTCAGAAAGGTTTTTTTCTTAGGAGGAACTTGGAGGGATGTCCGCCCCAAAAGCAACTATCAGTGAGTTGTAATGCTTTGTATTCTTCCTCATTGGAGACTTTTTCATATTTTTTTCAGTTCACAGGATGCGTTTTTCTTCTTAGCCCTGTAAACACCTCACAAAATCCAAAATTAAACGTCTAGATGAGCTTCAAAAGCAGAATCAACCGGCGTTAAGGCAACATCAAGAGTAAACTGCTTTTTTGTGGTACTTTTAAAGTATTTCAATATGAAATGTTCCTGTGATCATTAACTAGAATTCCTAAAGTCACTTTACAGATAAAATGTCCCTTTAGCCTTTTCAAACCATCTGCATGATGGCTCTCACAGTGGGGTTTTTCTTTTAGGCTTTTCAATCTACCCACATGTAAACATCTTCACAGTTGCCATAGATACCAATCAAAAGTGAAGCTGGAAAAAAAAATTCAAATTACCAGCCACCTTTTTATAACTGCCCATCACCACAGAAATGTGTTCTAAAATAGGATATTCAATGGAAATGAGGAAACACTAAAGGCAAGAATACTGGAGATATTGTAGAGCAGTGGTCCGCGGCCCGTTTTTTTTTTTTTTTTGAGACGGAAATATTTTATTTTGAAAATTGACCGGATTCTCTTGATTAGCTTGAGCGCTAAAAGCAGTTTAGCGGCGTGTAGTGAGGGACAGAACAGACGCAAGAACCGGTGATTCCCACACACCGTTCTGGTTTGCAGAGAGATGTGACTTTCATGAACGAATCTAATCTTTATAGCGGTCATAGAAATGTTGAAATGTGCTCATCTAATCAGATGCTCATTTCAGAGAAGTTGTGAACGCCGATTGATTATTGCAAAAAATAGCAGTGCAGAGAGCATGGCGGGGATGGGGAGTGAAGGAAAGGGGACCTTCGTGGCGCGTGCAGGTAGACGGGCGATCAAAGTCACGAGTTTAAAGTTTTGTTTTGTAAAAACTGTCTTCCTCTCAAAATGTTTCACTTGAAGCTTCTGCATGGAGCTTCAAAGTATTCAGATTTTTTTAGCATCAATAATTATTTATGCGTGTTATATTTTGTTCCTATTTATTTATTTTTTTTTAATGAGAGGAACTAGTACATATACTAAACATTTTATTTTTTTTATAGAGGGACCCTTCATCACAGAAACTTACATGAGTCGTTGTGACACATATCTTCTCCTTTGCCACAGTACTGTTTGCCTTTTGTCCGCAGGTTGGCCTTCACTGGACAATCCTTACTCGGCTTCAGGATCATACTGAAGATCTGTTTGCCCGTCCACAAAGCCATCGGCTGTCGGATTCATAGCACAATATTAGTTCCACATTCAACTCATTCCTTAAAGGAACTTCGTTTATATAATGAATACCTTTACAATCGCTGGATGAGGTAACGAGATTTTGACTTTTTCATCTTTGCCCACAAGGATTGATGCCACAATCTGGCAGGCTTTTGACCGATCAAAGAAGGTGTCCTTCAGCGTCAATAAATAAGCACCTTAAAGAATGAAACCTGCAGTTTAAAAAAGTTGGGGAGGACTTTTCTTCATGCAACAGTTTGCTAAATGGCTCCCCCATCAGGCAGAAGATTTGAACTTAGAAAACCTTGATATTAAATTTTCTTTTTTTTTATTATAAAAAATGTGGAAACAGCTGAAGAAATGATGGCTCCACTAACCTGTCAAAAAGTCCTGAATAGCAGCAATCAGAGGTTCCCCGTTTCTGGGAGTGACAAGATTAGCTTTGGTCTAAAAGACAAAACATTTTTAATTGAAACTGTAATGTAATTTATTTTTTAATTAACATTTGCACAGCTAAAAGCTAAACTTGCTGCTCTTAGGGTGAACGGTGAGGATACAAACCCCCATCAGGATCAGAGCCTCCGCCTTGGCTTCTTCTGTTTGAGGAAGATGCAGATTCATTTCATCACCGTCAAAATCCGCATTGTAGGGAGTACAAACGCACTCGTTAAAGCGGAACGTTCGGTGTGGTTTGACTCTGGCCTGTGACGAGGAAAAGAGACAAACTTGAAAGAGTCGGTCAGCTGAACACAAACGGATCAGACTATAATTTAGGAAGTTACTTCTTTATGATTCTACAGTGATAAATGTGTAAGTAATTATAAGATAAATGTATTATTTCTTAACTTACTATGTGAGCCATGATGCTAAGTTTGTGCAAAGATGGCTGCCGATTGAAGAGGACGATGTCTCCGTCTATCATGTGTCTTTCCACCACGTCACCAAACCTCAGCTCCTGAGCTATTTTTTCCCGGTTTCCATATTTCAAAAACCTGAAAAACGATTCATCTTAAAACGTAACACTGACAATAGTTTGGCTTTGAACGTAGAGAATCAAATCTCACCGTTTGATCTGATTGCGGCGGTTCTGGATAAAGTTGGCTCCGGGGTGAACGTCAGGGCCGTTCCGCACCAGCTTTCTCATCAGTTCCAAGTTGGCTTTGTTCACCTGAAAACAGCGTTGAGATGAAACACTGTTGCACCCACTGAAAGTTCTTCATGCAGGCTAGCTTTACCATCTCTGGATATGTCAGGATTTTAGCCACATGGACCGGAACTGCCACTTCATCGATCCTCAGGTTGGGGTCCGGAGAAATGACTGTTCTTCCTGAGAAGTCCACTCTTTTACCTGAGAGATTTCCTCTGAATCTGCCTGAGGTGTCACAGTTAAAAAAAAGAAATGTCCATTTCAAACTCTTTCAGTCTATTTACAAAATATGATGCTTTTTTTTCCCAAAACTGAAACTATAGTTTCAGAATTTGATGCATCGACAAAAATATTAAGATTACAGTAAGTTTTAAAACTTTTTTAAATCAAAGACAGTATTTTTTTATATTAAATATTTCACTCAAAGTGACAATTAGTCCATATAAACCAACTTTACAAAAAGTGTTTAGTCAGTTCCGAAATAAAATAGATGTTTGTTGTTGATTGTTTATTTAAAACAATAAAAACTGAAAAAAAGAGGAGTAAAAACAAAAAAAAGGATAAATTTTATCTTGATTTACACAAAAAAAAATGTCACTAAAAATGAATAATTGTTTAATATTTATAATGGAGTGATTATTGTCCCAGCATACTGAAAGCAAAAGTCACAGTTTTGAGATAAAAATTTTCTAAATTGAGAGCCTGAGGTGTGAGCGCGCACGTCGGGTGGGGGTTGGAGTGGTCAGCTGTACACACATGTGCCAAACTGTTCTGATCCGTATGGACCACGGATTATCCGTAATCCGTTACACCCCTAGTTTTGACATAAACTCGTAATAACCCGGACACTCAGCTAGCTATATTTTTCATTTATCCAAAATCAGCGGCAAATCAAGTTAAAGTTTTTGTTTGTTTGTTTAATGGTTGCATTTCGCTCCTCTCGTAACCTGCAGCTCGCATGCTCTGAACTGCTTCATGCAATGCATGTGCTGTAAATGATGACAGCTGTCATAATCACTGTTTTAATTTTTGTGCCGCTATTTGCGCCAGTTATAGTCTACTCACGTCTGTCCGCTGATTTCTTTATTTTATTATTTTTTTTCTTGCCGAGCGCAATTTTTTTCCCTCAGCCAGGAATATCAGCTCACTGGTCCGAAGAGCTTTGATTTGACAACTGATCCAATTCACCTTGTTTTCCTTTGAGTCTTTGCACAAAGCCTCTCGTCCATTTCTTTGGTGCCATATTGAGCGGGATCCCAGAAAGTTCACTATTTATGTAAAGTGCGCATTGCAGCTGGAGGAAGTCCCAGTCCTCCATGATCATCTGGGTTTTTGCTCCACTCATGCGATGCTAAAAAACAAAAATGTGAAAGTAAACTGATGTAAAAACTGCCGCCTCCATTTAAGGTTTTTGAAAAAAACTTTATATCAAAAGCACAAAACACAGACTTTTTTGATGACATCGTTGAGGAAGATGATCTCCGTCAGCTTCATGGTGAGGTCGTCTTCGTTGGTGCCTGACTTCAGGTCGCTGACCACAGAGGGGCGGATGCAGAGAGGAGGCACGAGCAGTCGGGGGATGATGATGAGGTCTGCGGGTTTGCCCGCTTCTGGGTTCATCAGCAGCAGAGGGACGTCTTCATCCGGAATCCTCTTGAACAGATTCAGGACCACCAGGGGGTTCAGGTTTTCCTGGAAATGAATTTTAAATGTCTTTATTTTATTTTAGTTATTTATTTTTATTTCATTTTATTTAACCATTATTTAACCAGGGAGCCCAGGTCAAGAGGCAAAAGTTACACACACCCAAGACATGTCAAAGAATTAAAATACCTAAAAAAGTAAATAAATGTGTTATGTAAAGATGTTAAAAGAGGCTAAACGTGGAGCTGAGAATCAGGAAGATTAGCTCACCTGTGCTCGGTTCAACAGAGGTTCGATCAGTTTGTTGTGTTCGATGGCCGTATCAAAAGACTGCAGAAACTCCGACACAAATGGATCCACCACTTTTTTGGTTGTTTTATATTTTTCATGGATGATCTTCAACAGGCCACACTTTTTAACAGTTCCTTTACAAAAAAAATAAAAACAACAACAAAAAAGACTTAATAAACATTTCAAAGGGACATCTGAACTTAAAATAAAAAAAAAAAAAATTACCATTAAATGCAGAACAATTCAAACAGACTGTTCTTTTGCGGCATTTCTCTGAAATCTTCTTCTTCAAGCCTCGTTTCTGGAGATAAGCCAGGTTCGGCCGTTTCAAGTGATCCAGAAACTGGACTTTTTCTTCTTTTGTCAGCATTATACTGGAGCAGGTCTTGCAAATCATCTGAAATGCAACATCAAAATTAAGAGAACTGAACCTAAATCCCACCCAAATAATTAGATTAGTAAAAACAATAGATTTACTGTTTATTGAAATGTAATATAATAGAAAAATAATCAAGAAGAAAGACACAAAAAAAACAAAAATGTAAAGTAGAAATATAATCAATGTGACACTATATTCTTCCAGGCCTCTTTTTTTTTTTTTAATCAATACTTTCCTTTTAGAGACAACTGTAAGTCAATTTGTTTTACCAGTCATTTTGAACATTCAAAATAAAACTATATCCCAATCTCCTTAACAAAATATGTTTAAGAAAATATACTTGCCTGTAGTACTCCTATAATGGCTTTGAAATAACCAACATGAAAACAAGGCAGTTCCAGATCCAAATACCCATAATGCCCCAAACAATCTGCCAGGTTCTTCCCACAAGTCAAGCATGGTCTGTCTTTCTCACTTGTCCCCTGCAGGAAACAGAAAGTGATGACACAGAAATTATGTTTGTATGTGTGCTCTGAACTAAATGACCTAGTCTGATTTTCACTAAAAAATAAAGCAAAATTTGGGATTTTGATCAAAAATTTACATTTATGAAAGCAACATTTTTGCAAGGAGTAGGTACGTTTATTAACAATTTAAGCGTCATATTCATATGTTGGTGGAGGGCAAACAATAAAGCATCAATTTGTAACAAAAGAATTCACAGAAAATTTGGCAAAAAGATTAAGAAAAGGGTAAAAGCAAAAACAAATGAGTAACTGTTTTTCAGGTGAAAGTTCCCAATTTCTCCTCTCATTCTCAATTTTAGGTTTAGATATTCTTAAATATGTTTCACATCATAAATATATGTAAACTTATAAGAAATATATTTAAACTTATTGAAAATAGGAAAACGACTCAGTAAAAGCCAGATTATTTTCCAAAATAAGTCATCTAAGTATTGTATATGATGATAAAAAAATAAATAACACGATTTATTATGTGAAATACTTTTCAGTAAAGTGTTCTCATGTCTTTATTACTTTTCCTGAAACAGCAAGAAAAATAGATCTTTACAACAATGGATATTGAAAAGTTGATAGTGTTCTTCAGAGCTTTTAGCCCTGGAGCAAACTTAATATGCATTTAGGGAAACTGATTGCTGTGATTCTTTTGTCATACCATGCGGTGATCCAATACTCCATAGGACAGTGGGGTGTGTTTGGTGTCCTGGCTGTACAGATTCTTGCTGACCACCTGGATGTGGGCCTGCTGACGCATCTGCTCAGCAGATTTCATCCCAAAGCAGATGTGGCTTCTGCAAAGGAGAAACAATATGTCAATACTTTAACCCATAAGAATGTAGATCTTTTTTTTTTTTTTTTTTTTTTTTTTTTTAATGATGTGGAATAAACCACAAACCAAGTGAATGCCTTTCTGATATTTTTCTGTTAACTGGTGGGTTCTTATGGCTACTAAACATCCATGTCAACAACGTTGCTATAGTAACTTTAATTTTAAAACAGACCTTTTTTTTTCATCGTTTGATTCTCATTCACAAAGCAATAAAAATATAAAACTAAACCATTAGTTTAGTGATAACCACGTGACAACTCTATTTGAAATATCTAAAATAAATAAAACATTGTGAAAATGCACATCAGTTACATAGGAGTCTGGTAACAGAGCGACACATAAATAAATTTTAAATACAATTTGAAATTTAGCAGCAATTCTTTAAGCTAACAACAGGAAAGCTAACAGGCTAGCAAACACTCACATTTTTTTAGCCACGTCTGTCTCTCGGAATTGCTCCTTCACCATTTTTGCGGTGTTTAGCCTATCAAACAAGAGTATAAAACTATTAATGATTGTTATAGTTTCTTCGGAACAGATAATTGTCACTTTAATCTTCCATGTTGTGGAAATGCCATCATGCAACCATCATGCAATGCGCCAGCAGCGTGCTGGTTCCTGAGGCTGCTTTCGGGGTCATAATGTAACTTCGGGAATTTGGACTACAGTTTTCTGTGGTCTAACTGAATTGATTGTACTGCATAGGGATTTATTTAATAAAAATGATTTTTAAACACAATTTTAAATATAATTCATTAATGTGTCAAACGTAAAAAAATAAAAATAAAAAATAAAAATAAAATAAAGTACGTTTTAAAATTGATACAAACTTCATTGCCGACTTTTGACAACGTCTAATTATGCAGTATTGAAAGTTTGCCCACGTAAATTTAATGAAAGTTATACTTTCAGCTGTGATTTTCCATCTTTACCCTTTATATATGTCTATAGCCGTGTGACTCTGAAGGGGGGTCAGAAAATTGATAATTTACGCTTTCAAAGCTCCTATTTTACAGGGTGTACTTGAAGGCACCGCAACTTCTTGCTCAGCCAAAGAGATCAAGTTGGTGCACGAACTCTGTGGAAGTGAAGTGAGTGCTGACACCTAGCGGTTGAAAAAAGTATGATTTGATGGTAGATAAAGGGTGATAATCGTATTTTCTCACCTTTAAAGCAGAATCTCTCAAATATTAGGAATAAATATCGCCTTTAACAACTTCTTGAATATTTGACAATTTGTAAAATTATTTCTGTTATATTAAATACTCTAAATAAATAACTTGTATGATAAAGTATATTATTGGTATAATCCAAATAAATTTGTGTATATACATAATAATGTAGAGATTAAAAAACACTATTTTTTTCTTTATTTAATATTAATTTTTTTCATATAAAAGAAAATAAATATTAAATGTGTTAAAGGTTGTATTGCATATCAACCACTAGATGGAAGTAAATCCATTTCCAAAGCTAAAAAAGCTTAGGTGAGGGACACCCAACAAACCTGCTGTTTATGAGCTACCTGCATTGTTTAACTCATAGGCATAAAAGTGCTGATAGCTTCCTGATGAGATCCTTCTTCATTTACGTGCCTTCACTGATTAATTATCCCGTCAGTTCATACCCACTGAGTGTGAAAGTTGCTCAAATAAATCTGACATTCCATGTAAAAAAAAATCTGCAGCCACTTTAAATGAAAAGACATCTTTAATTGAAACTCTAATATGCCATGCAGCATGTAATATGAATCTGAAGAGACTTCAGTTCCCTAAAGTCCCCTGCTTTTGTGCAGACACCATGACTTAACGATGAAGGCCACTGATGTATCCATCTGTACAAATAAATGTAAAGAGCCCATGGAGTGGTCCTCAATGCCTCTCCAGGGACCTCTGTGCACAGTCCCTTTGAGCATAAGGTGCTGCCTAGAAATCCCCCTTCAAAGTGTCTCCTGAGCATCTTTGTGCACTAAATTGTTTGTAAAATTGTTTATCAAGTACAGTATTAAACACTTATGAGTAGAAATACTGTATTCCCAGGGGAGGAATAGATTAAGTCTACTAAAATAATGTATCTCACTGTAGAACTGAATATATTATGCTTTATTTCCTTAACTGTATAGTCATAAATACGGAAAATATGACTGTCAAGGTTATAGGTAAGATTTTTCTCTGTTGCTACAAAATGTTTTTATTCAATAAGAAATGAAAGCAGTGGCGAATAATAGACCATTAGTGTGAAATTGCAAAGGTTTTTATTGCATACAGCAGACTGGCTCTTTTTACTTCATCTGCAGCCCACTGGAAGATCAATGGTTTGGTCCCCACAGAATAGATCTATTGCACATCACTTTGTGTAAGCAAGACAAGGTTAAAAACAAGCTATTTAAATGGTGAATGGAAACAGTTTCCTCAGTATTTTTGCATGAATTCCATCATTTCTGAGACTCTTATCATGTTAGCATGACCCAAACTTTCCTTAGAAATCCATCTGACATTACTTAGTCCATCTTTTCTGCCCTGTAGTTTATCGTCAGTCCACCGGGGGCAGTAGAAGGGCTTTTCCTGCTTATTTCAAAACTTTTTGCTGATTTTAAACTTCTTGGTGAGAACTAACTTTGTTTTTCTTTTCTTTTTTTTTGTTTTGTTTTTTGTAAATGACTACTTACTGAGGGGCGGCCGTGGGGCAACGGTCAACTCCTGATTGGAAGATTGCGGGTTCGATTCCCGCCTTGCTTGCCCATGTGTCAATGGGTAAGACACTGAACCCCACCTTGCCTCTGGTGGTAGGTTGGCGCCAGTGCTTGGCAGCGGAGCTACCACCAGTGTGTGAATGTGTGTGTGAATGGGTCTGTGACTGTAAAGTGCTTTGGGCCTTCAAGGAAGGTAATAAAGCGCTTTATAAGTATGCGCCATTTACCATTTTTATTGTTTTAAAATAATTCAAGCTTGGTCATTAAGTCATCCTTCGTATTACAATTACGCCAAATTAAAAATGACTTGATCCAATTTACGGTGGGCAAATGAAGTGCTTTTTTCCTGTCAATATTTTTTTCATCTTAACTTGTTGTGAGCAAAATTTTACCAAATCACCTAACATATCATAATGGATACTATCCATATCTTGTTACAAAAATTAACCTTTTTTGAGACTCTTATTTTATTAGCATGATCCAAATTTTCTTAAAAAAAAAAAACCATTTGACATTACTTAGTCCATGTTATGCCCTGCAGTTCATTATTGGTCCACTGGGGGCAGTAGAAGGACTTATCCTTCTCAGTGCAAAATACTTGTCTATTGTTATTCTTTTTTTGTAAATGACTACTTACTGCTTTGAAAAATGCATATATTGTTGATAATTCATCCTTTATTATACAATTACACAATTCGAAAAAGGAGTGATTCAAATTAGAGACAGTGGGTAAATAAAGTCATTTTAAAATGTCAACATTTTAGCATTTTAAACTAACACAGTTGGGAACAAAAATATAGCAAATCACCCAACATATCCTAATTGATATCATCTATATTTTATTACAAAAAATAACTTTTTGTGGGTTTTATCATGTATTAGTTTTTGGTTTTACCATCCAGCCAGGAAGTTGGACTAAATAATTAGCAATTATTAAGCTATGTGCTCTTAGATCAACGAGTTATTCTGGTGAGATAGATATAGAAAAGTTTTTTCCAGCAATTTCTTTCTATCAAATTTCTGGGCCATCAAAAATCAAGGGTTAAAAAAAAACCAGAATGAAAATTTAAAGTTTTTACAAAATCAGAATTGCTGGAACAGAAAAACTTCCATATACTGCCTAATTTTTTCCCTAATTATAAATGTAGCTTTTGTATTTTTTATAACAAAATGTTGTCATAGAAAATCCACTACAGTAGATACAAATGTAATGTCTTGGTTGATTAATTTAAATCTGTTTGTATATCATCTGCCTAGTTTAAAAAATCTGTTTACCCACCATGTGCTTGGCGGCACGCAGAACCCGCTTGTAGATCAATGTAGACACCATCTTTGCGTAATTTACACGAGTAATTACTGTTCTTCATTTACAAAGCCACCCAGGGTTCATAATGGGGCTGCAAAACATTGACCCAGGACAATTGATTGATCCCTCCCTCCTTCAAAACATTGCCCCTGCTAATGACTGCGTAATGAAAAAAATAGTGTGTGTGTGGCTAAAGTCGTTTTCATTCCCCTTATCCAGTTTGGCTGATCCCCCTACCCCCCCATCACCATGCTTTCTGCAATAGTGTCAAGTCCTTGCTTAGAGCCCCTAAACTCCCCCACCCAGCACTCTTCCTGTGTGTGCCTGCATGCATGTTGTGTGTGCTACTCAGTAATCAGCCACACAGACTCGCCTTTGGTGGCTGGAGAATGATTCCATATTCCACTGGGTAATTTATGCAGAACTAATTCTCTACAGGAATGGAAGGGCTGGGAGGGAGGCACAACCAGGGAGCAAAGAAGAAATGCAGGGAAGGAAGAAATCTGTGGTGAAATAATTATCCCTGGTGTCACTGTAGCAACATTCTGTGAAGCTGATGTCAATAAAATATTGAGCTACACAATCTATTTCAATTTTGCCTCAAAAAGATGCTGCAAAGGGGTCAGGCGGCAGCAGCAGGAAGGAGGAAACACATGCACGCACACACAGACTCATTTCTGTCGAACTCCCCGCTCGGAGGTAGCCGGCGACGTGTGCTGCTTACAGACTGACTGGGAAGCACAACGTTGCCTGTAGTCATTTAACTTGTCAAAACAGCATGGCTCCATGTCTCCTCGCATTTGAATTAAGCAGGTTTGAATGAATGAAAATAAAGTGAAAGAGGATGAGATGAAAAACTGAAATAAGGGGGGGGCTTCCCCGGAGAACCATTGGGATCACAGTATAGATTATGATAGTTTATGATAGACGGCTCTGTAATAAGAGCCCTGTGTCAGGTTGCATTTCTGACTGTTTCTATGAATATGTAATTATTACTGGGGACCGGGATGCAGATGGGCTTCATTGTGTTTGTCTCAGAGCGTGTATTGATCAGCATAATGTACACACAAGTGTGTGCTGTTGGATTTACAAGCTGGTCATGACTGATCAGTACACTGTTCCATCGCCATCATTGGTGGTTGGTAGTCCTGTCAGCAACTGTAATGCATTTTTAAAAAGTTGTGATAAGAATCATTTGTGAATGAGTGTAGATGTTTATGTCAGTGGGACTGTGTAGTACAAAGTAAAGTCCCACTATTTGTCACGCACCTAGGTGTGTGAAATTTGTTCTCCGCATTTGACCCATCCCCTGGGGGAGCGGTGACTCGCAGACACAGCCACGCTCTGGAACCATTTGGTGGTTTAACCCCCCAGTCCTAGTACTTAGTGCTGAGTGTCAAGCAGGGTGGCACTGGGTCCCATTTTTAGAGTCTTTGGTATGACTCAGCCAGGAATTGAACCCTGAACCTTCCAATCACAGGGCAGATACTCTTCCACAAGGCCACTGAGATGGTGAGTAAGAAAGTGGCACAAGTGTGAGACTTGTGCACATTGGTATGGACTTTTGGTGATTTTTTTTTTAGTTGTCTTCTTGCCAGTCACACCAGATTCAGGATGACCATCCACCATCTTCTTTGTTTTGCTGTAGGGGCAGGATTTTTTTGCCACTGCAGTCCACATCATGCAATGACATATCAGATGGGTGTTCTTGCAGCCATTTTCAAGTCATGTCATTCAAGATCTATGGCTGGCTCTGTCTATTCTGGAAAGGGGAGTGCCAGGGCGACACCATGTGTTCTGTCCTGAGGAAGATCACCAACGGTGCTCTTCTTCATGTGTCCTGTTACGGAAGAGGGTCACTAGGACCACTCTTCTTCATGTGTCCTGTTACGGAACAGGGTCACTAGGACCACTCTTCTTCTTGTATCCTGTTCCAGAGGAGGGCTGCTGATGGTGCTCCTTATCATGTGTCCTCTTCCTGGAGAAGGTTGCCCAGAGCGCTCTTCTTCATGCTCTTCCTCCCATGGATGATCACTGGTCCTTTACCATTGGTCATGTTCCCTGCCCTGAGAAGGGTCGCCAGGACTGCTCCACTTTATGTTTCTGGTCTCTGGGGAGAGTCATCAGGACTGATCTTTCTTCTACCTGTTCCTGAGGAGAGGTTTCCCATGTGAGGTGAGGTAATCTCTGAGGGATTATCTCACTAACGTTTACCTGCAGGAACTTCATTTTACATTTTCTTCTGTTCTGCCTCCTGGTCTCCTCCTCCCAAGTGGTGTGTTCTGTTAGGGCATCTGGAATCTGCCCTTTTGGGGAGGGGTACTGTGAAGATTCTGCATTTTGGTTTGGATTTTCAGTGACATTTATTTAGTTCTTGTCATGTTCTGTTTTGAGTTGTCCTGTCAGTCACACCTGTTTGTTCATCTACAGCTTTCTTCATTTCTCTCAGTGTATTTAGGTGTCTGGTTTTCTGTTTTTTCTGGGTCAGGCCATCAATTTGTTTTGTCCTGTTCTAGTTCTTTTACTAGCTGTTCAAGTTGCTGTCATCAACCCTGGTCTTCTGCATTTTGGGTTGTACTCAAGAGTGGAAATATTTCATGACAACTGTTTGCAGATGTGTAAAACAAAGAGGATTTATTAAGGTAAGCTGGAGGACGAGTTAAGACTGACAGAGTTAAAGACTGAGAGTGAGAGTGTAATTTAACATCTTGATGAGTTTGCTCTGACTACAGACCCCAGACGGTGCTTGATGATGGTAGAGATGAAGGAAAGAGAACATTGGATGGATGGATGATAAAAGCAAAAAAAAAAAAAAAAATGATGAGGGGACAGGGTGGATAGGATGAAGGACTGGAAGATGAAATGATGAGGGATGAACAGATAAAGAGGGCACACATGTTAAAAGGATGGTTGGATCTTTGGCTAAAGAGGAGGGATGGCTATGGGATTAGGTGATGGGAGATAATGAGAGGATAAAAGATAAATTAGGAGAGCATACGAAGGCATTAATGGAGGAGAAGATGAGATAGGTAAGGAGGGATTTAAAGAATAAACAATGGGCTTGAGTGTGGGGGCAAAGGTTAGTGTTTAACTAGATTTAGATATTCCAGTTTGCCGTTTTAAGGCGTTTATCCAGCAATGAGGGATGATTTCCCAACTTTCAATTACTACATTAAGGATATCCGTCAAAATGCTTAAATAAAACACATTAACAGTAACTAAGATTGTTTATTCTTTTAGGCACAAATTTCTCCAGATTTCTGGTATGTCTCATCTCAGATCTTTGTATCTGTGACGAAGACGTGGAGGCGTTTGGATCCATGTGCAAGCAGATAAGGTTTAATAAACACCCAAAAACAGACAGGGGGCAAAAAACAGAGTTGTAGTCAAAGGCCAGGCAGAGGTCAAAGACGAGGAGCTAGACAGGAAGGCGAGTAGAACAGGCAAGGGTCGAAAACACGAGTAGGCCAAAGAGTATCAGAACCGCTCAGAAATTGCTAGGGAAACACTAGACAATGCTTCACAGAGAATGAGGTGAAAACTGAACATATAAATATGGTGAATCTGATGAAGGTAATTCAGTACAGCTGGTGAAAGATGATCAGTATTCAAGAGAGGGCTCCCTCTGGTGGTTGGGAGGGAAACTGGAAGTTGGAGTCCTGACAGTATCCCATCCATGTTTGTGAATACAGATGTTGTTATAGATCTTGATGTAATGATACAAAGAAGCATCAGTCAAGCCCTCAGAATCCCCGAACATGGGCTCCTCATAGGATATTTCACCAGTAGTCCTTACCTGTGTGTAACAGCTTCTTCTTGACCTCCACAAGACACATGTATGAAGATGCACTCTCACCCAATGTGATTCTCGTGGCAGGGCTGTCAAGTTTCAATCTTCAGGGCATGAGACATTTTCAGTGACTTGATCAAAGGGTGGAAAAACAAAGATCCAATATGGCTGCTCATTGCTCAATGTCTTTTTTCTTAACTCACTAGGGCTAAGGAATTGCCAGAGACTGCCCCAGTTGCTGTTGAGCAAAGGTTGAATGCAGACCCCATGGAGCTGGAGCAATGATGCCATTTATACTAACCAACCACTCGGTGGACAGCGTAGGAAGCGACCTAAAGCTTTGCATTTGACATTCATTACTTGGTTGTCACCACATAAGTAGCCTTCGAAGCAGAAAATGTTTGGCCTTTCTGGCAAAAGTTGAAAACTAGAACTCAGAACATTTGGTTTCACAGGGTTCCAAAGGTTTCCCAGCATCCCCCTCCCCTCACTCAGAGGTCCTAGCATCCTCCCACATCACTTTATCTCGATCAGCTGTAATTATTTGATGATCTATTGTCGTGTTAAAAAAAAGCTAAATAAAATAAAACTAATTGTATTTTAGGTTTTAATTTAGTAGCGCAGATGATGAGATAGAACATGTTAATCCTGGATGAAGATACAAGCAGTTTTCTCAATGCTTAACTGTGATTAATCTATCAAGTTTCTTACATTTTCTGGATTTATAACCTCTTTTAACCCCTTGATGACTATTGATGCAAATATGTATTAAGCCACTTCTGTTCCAAACTTAGTTGAAGTTAGCATTTTCTTGAAAGCAAAAACGACAATTAATTTTTTTGATTTACTGCTGAAATTGGGCTAATCAAGAGCAAATTCTTTTTTTTTTTTATCTTCTTCTTTCAGGTTCATTTTCTGTTTAAGTTATCTTTTTTGTCGGAATTCTGCTCGATTTAATGTCTAAAAGTTAAGGAGATAAAAAAAAAGTCTCTAAAATAAATGATTTAAAGATTTTGACCAACTGTATATCATTTGACAAATTTGTTTAATAATGTATCGTGAATTCTGTTGGTTGTTGTTTTCTATGTGTTCTGCTACTGAATCTTTGACCTTGATGTTCTTTGACAGTCAATAATGGTAATGACTAAAAACAAACACGAGGAAGCTTCAAAAACAAAAGCCTGACAGGCTGGGATGTTGGACCAGACATTTCTTTTTGGATCTGTTCTAAACCCGGTTTCGCATCCACAGGTGATCATCCAATCAGGTTTAGTATTGTCAACGTTTTAACAAAAGCACTGTTAGCCTGAGCTATTTCCATGGAAAATGATTCTGCTAAAAGTAGAAATTGCAGCAGGTTTACAAGTTGGTTCACAATTTGTGTGAAAGTTTAAAAATGCATCAGGATTTACAGCATCAGGCATAAGTCCAGACAGCAGAGGATGATAGCTTCTCCCTCTGGACATCCCTGAGCTCTGCTCACAGACATCTCATTATTTTGCATCTTCGTCACTCTTATTAAAGCCATACATCTTAACTCGAGGCCAAAGCCCATTGACGTGGTGGAATACATGCATGTCAAAGCATTATACATGTGAGCAAAGAGCTCTGTCCTCCATTCGGAGAGCCATGTGTAAAATGAATTATTTATCCAAACGAATTATAATACCTGTATCTCCTCACAGGGTTTGCTTTGAGTGACATACCTGCTCACATTTTACTTTTTCACAGGCGTCCTTGCACAAACCAGAGACTTGTGCGGATGAATTTGCATAGAAGTATACCTCGCAATGTGGTTAAATTGGAGCAATTAGGATTCATGACAGCGCCTCCCCTCTAGATGCTCTGCTGGCATGTGAGGCCGCAGCAGCTGACTTGAATGAAGGAGCGTGGCCTTGTTCTGTCTCTCTTCTGTCTTTCCTGGCCCGCCTGGAGGGAAACGGGGCAGACTTGAGCCTCCAGAAACGGTCTGGTCTTCCCTTCTCCACCAAACCTTTCATTGTCATCCATTGTAAATTCCCCAGAATCAGATGCAGCTTTTGCTAAGAACCAAGAGCAGCGAGCTCTCGAGGAGTAGGTTAACAACATAATCAAACACGGTGTGATTAGTCGTTAACAAATGCGCGGGGTCACATCGCGCAGTTGTTTGAAACAGGTGATGGAGTCCTTTCTGTTGAAATCTGGCTCGCCGGTGCATGTGGGAGGTGTTTGACACAAACAAGGCTTCCAGCTTGCAGAAACAGGAACAGATGGCGCTGGAAAATGAGGCACCTCTCAGAAGCATTGAAACCTCCTCAAACGACCCTCCCCACACTTCTCCCTTTTCTCTTCCACATGTACACTTTTTTTTCCCCCTTCTGTTCTCTCTGTACGAGATGTTTTTTTTTAGCTGAGACTACTTACATTTACATTTAGCAGACACTTTACTCCACACAAAACACACGAAAGCTCCAATATCAAAAAGTCTGACAAATGTCTCTAGTTTGTCAACATTTTTTTCTCAGAAACTCTTAGAAAAAAAGAGAATGTCAGGATGTGGAATAAAGCTTGTTCTGACAACCCTTTCAACTTTGGGTCATCTGCCAATTTGAGTTTTTCTTCACCTGGACAGAGCCAGCAGATGGCAAGGTTGGGCCTGGGAAAGAAAGGCAAAAAAAAAGGACGCATTTCTTCACCTGGACTCACAAGCTGTTAACTGCAACACTGTAATCTACCACACATGAAGAGTGGTAATATATGCACGTCAGGATATACCGTATGTCTGTTGTTAGAGCGATATGAGCATTTGCTGCCATAGGTTTTAGGGACAGTTAAAGCCAATGTATGTGGATTTAATTTTTTGTAGAAAGCACAAAAATCCTGATCTTGTCTTCTATTGTTAGTCTAATGTGTTCTCTATCAACTGATAACTTTCATGGATTGATACATCTGTTATTTATGCATAAAGTCCGTCTCTTTTCAAGACTTCCTGTCCTTCTAATCCTCGTCGCCATCCCAAGTATAACTTCCTAGATCCCTTTCTACCTAAAGCTGAATTTCCATCTGTATTTTAGGTATGTTGGATAATTTTTTGTTAAAGATATGTCATTCATTGTTGAATGACAATGAATGACAAAATTAACTTTGTCAGAAACCCACTCAGATCATCTTTTGATCTATTTTAACCCTTTCATGCATGAACTATGATCAAATCAGGTAGGATTTTTTTTACCAAATGTTTTTGCTCATCTTTAGGGATACAACATGAAGTTATATCTTTAAATTCTACAAAGATATAATTACCCGTGCACTCATACTTCATGAATTTTGTAGAGTTTAAAAGATCAATGTAATGTTATGATAACTTATAGGTATAGCTGTAAGTAATTAGAAATATGACATGTTATTATGGTGGTTCCTCTATCGCTATAGCTTGATTTATGCAGTACATGGTTAGAGACAATCTATCTGAACTGAGAATAGGGTAGTAAACGTAATAGTCATGAACTCAGCATCAATTATCATATGATCAAATCAAATCCCATCAAATCAGAGCTATCATTTCTGAACTGATCATTTTCTCTTTGCTTAGATTTTATGCTGTATACTGTAGTGACCTCCGTGCATGAAGGGGGTTAAAATGATCTTCTGATATTAAAAACACCGAAAACCGGTGAAAATCTGTGATCTTCTGATTTTATAATTTTTAGGCAAAATCAAAAAGCCTGTGTCAAAACTCGTTTTCTAGGTCATAGTTGACAGACGTTCTTTAGAAATTCACCTCTGTGTAGTCGGCGGGACTGGTGACCCTGAGCAATCCCGACCCCCTTTCCCCTCCCCATTGCTGAGAGCTCTCTGTTTATGCGCTCTCTTACTAAGTTCGACAGAAGTGGAGAGCAATACTGGAGCTATCCAGCTTTACAGTTTTGAGCTCAGACAAGAGAAACTAAAACGTACAGCAGGGCGAAGCAAAGCACGGATCTTTTGACACAAATAATCTCTTTTTGTAAACATTTTATGTCTATTCCTAATTTGTATAAAGAAATGCTCAGAAATTGAAGTTTTAGCTTAATTTCCTTTAAAAATGTCCTCCATCATCCGAAAACACAAAAATACAGTTTTCATAAGTGTCTTTAATCCTCTGTATAAAAGCCCCTCTCACAATTTCATCTTATGTGGAAGACATGAAATGCTCATATGACTGCTGCATTACTTCCCTGTCTAATTTGCCAACTCAAGGTTTGTTCCAATTCTGTCTCTTTTATCAAACTGTAGCTGTAATTTTTACAAGGTATTGTTTAAAAATAGCAGCTGCTTCCCTGACACACATAAAGATCCATATGGATTATGGTAACAAGCTAATGCACATAAAGAAAATCACAGAGGAGCACAGCAAACAGCCCTTCACTATGTGGCTCACATCAATTATGCATTGAAACTTTAAATCATTGCGCTTGTAAATAAATCCTATTTGTAGAATTGATTTTATAGAATTTAAAATATGAAAAAACAAGGAGCAACCAGGAGGCAAAGTAGTTCATTTTTATTGACCAAACCACTGACAAATGTGTGCAATAAATGAATCAAAGCTACATGTTCATTTTTGTGATCCAATGTTTAAATGATAAGGTGGAGTTTTAAAAGGTGGAAGGTTCCTTCAGCGAAAAAAAAAAAAAGTAATAGAAAAACTGTTTTCTTCATGGCCTGCCCTGTTTTGGGCTTTGTTCTGCAGACAGGGGTTGTGTTTAATTCTAGTCGTGTTTTCTGCACCTCCTGAGCTCCTGTCTCCTGGAGCAATCTGTCTGAAAAATGCATGCATAACATCCTGTGAAAATAGCTTTCTGCAGGGACTCCTCTATAAAGCGCTGCTGTATCAAATGTTACTGTCATTCTCCACCAGGTCGGGTAGATAGCAAAAACCTTTGCACGATGCACAATTTTAGATTCTAGAAATGAGGGAACGTTTGCATATGTCGATGTGCATAAATGAAAAAATATCTTTATTTTACATGCATTTCGATTGTTTTTGTGTTTAGTTGATTAACATTATATTAAATCATATTTTTAAATTATAAACATTAGCTTACTAAAATATGTGGATTAATTAGGTGATATTGATCATAAATATCAAAGTTTTTTTATTATAATTATTTTGGAACATATTTCAAAAAGTCATATATTTTTTTATTTTATTTTTTTATACATTTTTTTTATCTCACCATATATTTTTGATAAAATTATGTCTCATCTAAACTTATCTCATTGTAATTGAGAAATTGCTGTCACACTCATAGCTTTTTACCTATAAAAATGTTGGATTAACGCACATTCTACTTAAATAATGTAACAGTTTTTAATGATATATTGTTAAAGATATATTAAAATATGTTTTGTACTACTCAAAATGACAAGCCATAGAGGAAGGTTATTTTATTGGAAGTCATTCCCCTTTTCAGGTAGGAGTGGGAGATTCCATTCTCTGGATGTGATTACCGAGCCCTCAGCCATGAGGTTCATGATTTGAATCATTTGTGTTCGAGGGGAAACACAATGGGCCTCTGTACCCAAAAAAAGAAGCAATTCTCAAAAAAGCAGCCAGCCATGGTTAAACGTGCTATCAGGTAGTCTCACCAACTCCATGCAACATTCTAAATATTTAAATATGTTTGAGAGAGGCAGGAAATCAGCTCTAGCAAACGCAGGAACCTTACCGTGGTTAAACGAGCAGTTGTTTTGACAGGATGGGAAGTGTTTAGTCTTGCTCTGTGTCATCCAATCAGAGTTTTTCAGGAGCCAAAGTTAACATTAATCACATCAGGCTGCTCCACTTTAAAGATTTGAATTAGAAAAAAAAACTCCCACCTGTTTTGAAGCTGAAGACTGGAGGAAAACATACAGCTTATGAGTAAATGTGTCTGCTGCTGTGGGACACGGGGAAATACATCTAAATGGTGCTCTACTTTCCCTTGTAATGGGAAGTTTTGAATGCATGTTTCTAAATGTTTGAGATTTGAGAGTTTTTCACTCTCCAAGCTTCCTTTCATCCGCTGGAGCTTTATGGATCCGATGCCACCACTTGACTCAGTTATAGTCTTGCCGTCTCACGCCTACCCAGCAGGCCCTTTTTGTTGCTGTAAGATCTGCTCAAGTAGACAAGACCTGCATCTTGTCCTTTCTGCTTCCTCCTACTCAGCCCCCTGAATGGAGTTCTCCTCACTGCTACATTCAATACAGCCAAAACTATTGACCTGATGTAAAGGAGCCTGACTGCAAAGAGGCATCTGGCTGCTGTGCAGAATAGTGACTGAGATTAAAGTCCCACTCCAATGAAAATCAGGTTTTCGGTGTTTTTAATACGTTCTTGTGGCATTATTTCCCATTGATGTAAGACATATATAAAGTAAATTAAGATTAAAATTGCATTTCTGAATGCTTTTTTTTATTCAAAACACTGTGAATCAAGATCAGACAAAAACTACAGTTGGAAAAAGCTTGTAGCAGTAATGTAGGTGCTACAACTGGCGGGCCACGAGCTCCCAATGCATCTACTTATGAACTAATAGATCCATGTACGTCTTCTTATTTTATTTAATTTATCTATTTATTTTTTACACCAAAGAGGATTGCACTCAATTTCGCTGTATAATGTACAATGACAATAAAGATATTCTATTCTATTCGTTTTAATCATCTGAGTTGGCATTTGCCTCTAAACTGTATGGCTGGATAAATCCAATACTCCATTGCTCGCCATTTTTGTTTAGGTTGGGGTTGTAAAAGGCTGTAAGCTAGTGGGAGAGACTGTAAATAAATCGATAATGGGAAGCGGGAAAGGCCAGTTCTGTCCACAACCCTGAGGGGAACTTCAATGAACTACTGCCGCTCTGCAGAAACTATGCCCTAGAAACGGACTCAGTTTTATTTTTTTCGTTTTGGGTAAAATGGCATAATCAAAGGACCACTGGGAACACTTTTTAAATTTATTGAAAGATGATTGGAGTCTAAATCAAAGAGTTTCAAAAATCTCAAAAATAGAACTATTTTTTTAAACCGTTATCCTGTGACGCAGGTTGAATAAAAGCAAAAATTCTTGAAAAAAAAAGTGACATATTTAATCTCTTACTTAGATGAACCATACAACCCCCCCCCCCACACACACACACACATATATTTGCAGATGCACCCGCACCACCAATCCCATCATCCTGTTTCCCACCCCCATCCCCTTGAGGAATAAGAAGGGATTATGTCAAAGCAATTCAATTGTATGAGTGGAGGTAATGAACTGTTCCTTTTATCTATTCAGTTATGTTTTAAGCACTATTTTGATGCTGTTATCTGTTAATATTAATCACACGTGCTTGATATAAGGGGGTAATTTTCTTTTATGACAGCCTAATTAGTGGAAATTTGGGATATTTTCAGTGTGAACTATTGTCAAAAAATAGTTTGTTTTCTGAAACTAACATCCTTATGTAAAGTTAGCTTTTTTTTTTTCTTTTTAGGTCAGTGGTTCACAGTCCATTTCATGTTCTGTTGCCTCTGCTGTGGCTAAATTGCCCAGCAGGCAGGTGCCATTAGAGCAGTTTGTTTGCAAGGTAAGCAGCTATGAGAAGTGACAGCAGTAGAATTACTAATGCACTTTGGCTGTCATTTCTCTCCGAAAACCCCTGCAGGGAGGGCCTGATTAAACTGATATTCAACCCTCTGCATGTTGTGGGCCCAGGCTTCATTAGCATGGGGTTTAAATGACACACAGAGAGGGCTGGCATTAGTTTTGTAGTAGGCAGTTAGACACTATGCTGTAACTAATTTTCTAATTATAATGGGTGGCTATTACAATGTAGCATATTTATGACTCAAAGCGCAATATTAATAGGGCATGCGTGCCTGGAAATTAGGGGGAAATGTGTGAGAAAAGAGGCTGCATTTCACACAGTGGTGGTTCACAGGAAGTGTCATTCCCCATTAAGAGGGATCCAAGTTACAGGAAGCCTTGAGCTCTGATGCACAAATAAAAATAGGATTCTGTCAGAGCGAACTAATTTCCATTCAGTCTAGGTGAAAGAAAGGTCAAAATAAGCTCCCGTCACACCAGGGAAGTCAGCTTGCACCTCAAAAAAATCATGTTTGCCTTTATGTCAAAGCACTGCGTGGGAATTAACAGTCAAACTTTTATTTAGAGTTTTTTTAGGTTGCATTAAAAAATGCAAAATGTCAACATTTATTTTACAGTAGTTAGCTTCTGTATTTTGCTAACAACCAATCAGGAAGCTCCCATGCTTGGTTGCAAAAATGAAAATTTTGGACTCCATAACAATATTCAACTGCAAAACGTATACTTTATAAACTTGACATATTTCATAATGTTGCTAAAATGCATCAGAGAAATTAACTTTTTTCACCTATATAACCATTTGTATCATGTTTGATACACCCATTTCAGAGACCCCCTATCTAATGATCCAAAATTTTCCTTAAAAAAAGCATTTGACATAACTTAATCTGTGTTTTCTACCCTGTAGTTCATCATCATACCACAAGAAGCAGTAGAAGGACATTTCCTACTCATTTCAAAATGGCTGCCTCCAAGAAACCGTATTAACAGATATTTTGTTATTTGTTCTTTTAAATGACTAATTAAAACTAATGTCAAATTTCTTTAGAGTAATTAATTATTTATAATACAGTTACACCACGGGAAAAATGTGCTTATCAATCAGAGAGAGTGAGAAAATAAGGTGTTTTGTTTTTTCTTGAACAGCCACAACTTTTTTATCTTAAACTAACAATGTTGTGAGAAAAAATACACAAAATCACCCAACATGTCATAAATAGCACTATCGAAATACACAAATACAAGTACACCTTCACCCACCTCACTTATTTGGCCTTACAAAGAACAAATGATACAATTTAATCAGGATTTACCATATTTGTTCAGTTCACTGCTTCATGCACAAACTCCAATCAAAAAACACATTTAAAAATTCTAAACTGGAATTTTCACCTTAGATTATATTGCATGGAAACAAGGTGATTTTAATTTAGGAAATGCGTCATGGTATTTTATTTATAAATACATTTCTGCTTCAACATCTATAAGAAAGAAGGAAATTGAAACACACTTATTACTCCCACCTGCATTAGCCATGTATTAATACCACAAAACCGTGGTAAAGGCAGCAGTTAGTGCTGTGCAAATATTTAAAGTCACTGCTAAAGACATCATCACCTCTGCAAATAAATGAATTGAATTCTGCTTATAGGCTCCCTCCCGCCTCCATCTTACCTAAATGGATATTTGATCCCCTGGGAACACCTAGCGCTTTGCAGCCTGTGCCGGCTTCCTGGTGGCGCTTCCCCATCTCTCTAAGAAACAAGCACTGACTTTGAAGTCTGTGGAGCTGATGATAAATATGCTAATGTGTCTGGAGGTGACTCGACGCAGCAGATAACGCTGTGAGGGGAAAGTGCCACCCATCGTTTAATATATGGAGAAAAGGAGCACGAGGTAGACGGAATAGATGAGGAGGGAGTGTCATTCTGCTGTTAAACCTTAACAAGGATAAACAATGGAAGGAAAACATCCTAAACTGTTTGTTTGCGTGCGATTCAAGAAATTGATCCGTTGATATACAACTGTCACGAGCAGAAACAGAAAAAGCCCTCGTCTTCTGTTTGTGATTTGCCAGCCACCCTGTTTTTTCAGTCTATAATTTACTAACATGTGACATGAAGGGATTTTATTCTATTAGCTTAATCTGCAACATCTCCATTATATTTGCTGCTATAATTACAAGGTAGATACTCCTTGTTTGATCAGATCAACGTGCTTGGAACTGATTTTGATTCAAACCCATTCGCACAAGTGCTAATTGTTTACTTTCTGACAGTAAATTGAATGAAAATCATACCTTTGACAAGTTCTTGTTGTATTTTTCTCACGATATGTACATATATAGAAATAATTAAGCATAAAATGAAATTTCTGAGTATTTCTTTATTCGAGTTATTGTAGATCAGATGATAAAAAGCCATTGGTAAAACTGTGTAGTAGTGATGTAGGTACTATAATCGGCAGGCCACAAGCTTCCTGCTCTGATCCATTCTGATGCTTTCAGTCTTGATTCATGTACGTCTTTGTTTTCCTCTGGCTTCTTACTCAAAACTGTACGGCTGGATAGCCTTGACTCTGTTCACCATTTTTGCTAGCGGGAGAGCATGTAAACAGGTGGACGATGGGAAGGAGGCGGGCTTACACACAGCTAAAAACAGCACAATCATAGATAAAAAATACCATGGGAAAAGCTTTTTAAAAATAGATCTTTTTAATAAATGATGATCAAAATAACTATGTTTTGAAAATCAAATTTGTTAATTCATAAAATGAATTAAAATACAAACTCTTGTGGAGCATTGACTTGATAAATCAATAATAAATCAGTAATAATCTATTTATTTAAAATTTGTATACGTCTAAAGTCACGTAAATGTGTCATCAGTTCTCAAACTGGCATTAAATATTTATGAGTGCGTGTGAAACGGATTGAAAGGGATGCATATTTTAAAATAGACAACTCTCACCAGAACCGGAAGCTTAAAAAGGTACAAGTGCCTGTTAATGGAATTCTGCGGTTCCTGGATTTTATGCCTCTGGGCCTTTTTTTTTTTTTTTGCTATGCTGTGTGCTCTTACTGCTGTTTACCTCTTTGACTGGGGCTTTCGACTGCAAATAAATGCAAACCGCCTCTCTGTGACTGTAACGCAGAGCACGGCAAGCTGCTGTCTCTCAGTCAGAACGCAGATTTGATACCCTGAAGGTGACAGCAGCAGATTTTTTTTTTTTTTTGCAGGTCTCAACAGCAGCAACGGGAATTGTCAGCATTTCTGGTCATGACTCAGATATCAGAGCAACTGATGTATACTTTAAAGATTCACTTTGAGGATAAATGTGTTTATTGTTGTTTTTAACATGTTCTTGTGACATTTTTCTCCTGATGGAGGACATATATAAAGAAAATTAAGCTTAAAATTGCATTTCAGAGTATTTCTTTATTTAAGTAGCTGTGAATCAGGGGAAGATGCATAAATGCAGTTTGAAAAAGTTTGTAGAAGCTCCCACAAGCTCCCAGCTTTGCCCCATTGTGATGCATCCGCTTGTAGACAAATAGATCCATATACATTTTCATTTTCCTTGTCTGAACTGGCATCTGGCTCAAAACTGTGCAGCTGGATAGCCTTGACATTGTTCCACTAGTGTTAGGTTGGGGGAGTGAGGGCCTGTAAACTAGCAGGAGAGAGTGTAAATAGAGATGATGGGAAATGAGTACAGGTTCCCTCCAAACCCACAATCCCGCCCACAACTCAGAGGTGAATTTCTAACAAACTCCTGCCACTCTGCAGAATGTCCAAGGAAATGACAGAAGTTCTTAATTTGGCTAAAAACTGCATAAATGAAATAAAACATTTTTTTTAATCTGATATCACATTTTTTTATGTATTCGCTAGAGATCTCTGTATTTGTCTGCCTGTACCTTGAAGTGTTGTTTGCTTTTTATCCCATAAGGACAGCCTCAGCTCTAGTGTGTGTGGACAAGCTGTAGGTGTCACTGTCGACGTGGCTTGGAGGTGTAGCACTCACACTTATAGAAATCCACATCTTCACCCAGCCCCCTTGTAGAAGCCGGCGTTAAGTCAGATGTTCAGAATGCACGGGGCATTGTCTGCTTGGATGTTCGATGGGCTGGCAGCAAAAGGTGACATCTGGTGACTAATGTGCTCAGATGTGAATGCTGCTCCCTCCGTTTTCTGGGCAGCAGCTGCTCTGCAAAGGCATAAATGAGACAGGGGGAGCAAGACAGAGACAGCCAGGGAGAGACTGGGGGGAGAGGAGGTGGTCGTCAGGCTGAGGTGGGGGGCAGGGGTTTGGAGATGGGGTGCGCGTTCCCCCTGCCAGCCGTCTCACTCTGAAGGGGTGTGTTTCGGGGGTATGTCACGGGAAAATCAATGACTTTCTGTCTGATTTTCGAGGACATGGAACACGTCCCCCCCAATCACTCCCCGCCGCCTTCCGAGTCTGCCACAAAGAGACCACACAGATCAGAAAAGGGGCTTGTTTTCATCTGCTTTGTTTCCTTCAGCCAGGTGCCTCATAGAGCCGGTGTCAGTGGACAGTGGCGTCACAGCTTCCCTCTGAATGCAGCGTTTCCTGAGTCTTGCTTTGCAGACGCTGGGGCTGGTGGCAGGGCCTCAATGACGAGTCCAAACAAAAAAGCCAGATTTCTTGCACCTGTTCTCTACCTGCAGTCTCCAGCCACAGGACATGGTGGGTTTCCAAGTTTATTGAGGACCATCTGTCGCAATTCTGTTTGCCAAATAATTCAATTAAATGGAATGGAATTTTTTCCTGAAGAGCATTTTCATTCAATTTTGAGAGAATTTGCACTTAAAGAAGTTTGAGCTGCGACTAATTGGAAAATCTGACAACTTGTGGTAAAACAAATGTAACCTTTAGATGATAAAAGCTCAAAATACAGAGATTGTTTTGCATAAATATGATTATATCAGGTCAATTTTATCCTTATGAATTAAAAATGATTAATTGCTTTGAAATCTGATAGCGTCAGTGAATGTTTCTTCAATGTGTTAATGATATACCAGTGAAATTCCATAATTCTGAATAAAATGTGACAAATATTTACTTCAAAATTTTGTGGTGTAACAACAAATTTTATCCCAAAAAAAAGGGAAAGAGGGCCACCAAAAAAAATATTTAAAGTCTTACATGTAATACTTGTAAATGTATAAGAAAAAAGTCATAGATTAAGCCTATGGCTTTTTAAAGTCATAACTTATTCTCATAATTTAACAGCTACAGCTTTTTTGTTTTGTAGATTTACGATCGCAATTTTTTAAAAGAAATATTTGGAACCTGGCACTAATACTCAGTTTTAAGATGCACCTTTTTTATTTTTTTATTATTTATTTTGGACAGTATAAATATGATCAAAAGATCACATGACATATATATTTCTCTCTTAGATTCAAAATCCAATATTGTAAACAAAACAGGGATGAACACAAAAACAGAAATACTTGACATGCTGAGATTTGCATCAACCGTCATTTATGCAGACATTTATGTTCTAATGTACCCCCTCCATGCACACATAGACACACTTTGTTGTCATGATCAGAAAAATCAATGAATGACAAAATAACCCAATTTCTAATTTAAATGAGTTTAATTTTGGTGTAAAGTGGAACCTTCTAAAACAGAGGTCAATAGGAAATAGCTCAATTAGAAATCAGCCTCTATTGGTCATTTGTGGAACTGCAAAATCCAGATTATTTTGAAATGAGCCACTAAAATGTTTGGGATTTGTTCCAAAATCATGAACTGAGCCACAAGGATCTTGAAAACCTGAAAAAGAATGTATATTTTTCAAACTTATATATTATTTATTAATATATTATTTTAGTCATTTTAGTTTTTCGGAGAAACTAGCAATTAAAACTTGTTATGTGAATAACTGCAACACACAATCAGTACAAATTGTGTGCTGCTTTCAGCTGTTTTTGTTTGTTTGTTTTGTGCTTCACCTGTTTTAGAGGACAGGTTGCCATGGAGTTGCAATAACTGACTCTTAACACTGAAAGCCTTCTCCAGGCAGTGGGTGTTTGGTCAATTTTGCCAGGATTTCAACCCTAAAAATGTGCAGCACTGAAAGGAGCTTTTGTCCAAACTCACCTTGAGGTGTTTAGCTGCTCAGGAGCAAGGCAGACTGCGTACGAAGAAGAAAACTGGTTCAAATGCAAACAAGAGAGTTAGTTAAAGACAAACTTTTACAATATCTGCAGAGATTTAATACAATTCTATAATCCTGTTTGTGTAAGCTTGTAAAAAATACTACATCATCATTCCCCTCCCATGATTTTTTGACATGCCAATAAAGTATCGTAACAGGTGGAGACTAACCCACTTCTGCTCATGTTTTTACCCCAAAACTAGACAGTTTATCCAGGGGGCACCTAATAATCCTTAAACTCCAAAACAGTTCTATATAGCCCTCTAGCTTATAAAAAATGTTCAAATAACTGAAAAAAGTAAAGATGGATCAGAACAGTTCCACTTTTTAATGAGCCCAAATAAAACTAGAAATCATAATTCCACAACCTCACCAGATTGATTTGTATCCTTTAAGGTTTAGCAGAAGTCTGTGTGAACAACACCAGCAAACGTGTTCATTTGTTCATATGGACTCGCTCCTTCTGAGCTGACACTTGAGCTGCACTCAAAAGGCGATGTGGGCTGCTTTTGATTAGGCCTGCTTAAGGTTTGATGAACAAGAAGTGCATATGCATCCCAAAACGAATGCTAATGAAACACATTCCTCTGAGTTTCTGGTGGAAACCAACCATGGCTTTAGGGAGAAGGTGGGGAGAAATGCCCTCCTTGTGTAAAAATGGGGATGTGAGGAATGTGGGAGATGAAAATTATTCTATAACTTTTCCATTTACGCTTTGAACTCAGGTAGAGCTTTTTTATTTTTTTATTCATAGTACATAACAAAAAATTGACAGATTATTCATTTTCATTAGGTCAAAAGCAGCAACATTTTAACAATAAATAAATAGAAATAAAAAGCATTGAATGATGCTTCCAAGACATCATGGCATAGAGCAGGAATTGCAAGAGCACAGAATGAACATCCCCATATTTTAACTCTTTGTTGTAAAATATCGCAAAAAAAGGTTCAGTTCAAGTAACTAAAAACACCATGAGAGGATAAACCATAGGTTTACTCTGTTGGGTTCTGGGCTTGTCAGATCCTGGTCTGGCAATATCACCAAAGTCTTTGTAGATTACGCAGAAACCTACATTTATACATGATTTTTTTTCCAACAGTTTTTTAAAAATTGACTTTAATTTGGTTGTGTTTATAAATTAAACTTTGGCTAAGTCTGGAAATTTGACTTTGTCTTTATCAATAATCTTAATGTGTTTAAAATAATACTTTTTAAAAATCTCTACTTTCAAAAGGGTTAAAAAAAAAAGATTTGATAATACCAAAAGAAAACCAAGTGATTCACTTTCAGCCTTGTAAATGTGCAATTTGAATTCCACTCAATATTTTGTGGTCTTCAAGTATTGAAATAAAAATATGATTTTTTTTTTTATCATGTTTTAAATACTTTCCAAAAGCTGTCCTTAACCCTGGAACGCTTTCACTAGAAAAAGTACACCATCACTTTTGCTGGGTAATTTTTACCCGATATAATATACCAAATAAAAACTATTTGTCATAAAAAATAGGTCAAAATATGACAATACATGATAAATTAGAGTAGTTTTCTTTCATTTTCGACTATAGTTTAAGTGAAAAAAAGGAATAAAACATAGGAAGGACCTAAAAACATGCTTGAAAATTACTGAAAGTTTAGGAATTTGAGAAGAAAAATAAAAAATAATAATGTTAATGATTCTAGAGGCTTTTGGTCCACCCATACCTGGGATATGTGAGACTTTACCCAGGGACACTTCGAAAAATGCCAAATATTGAAAATCATGTAAATACTTTTATTTGGGTGAAAATTAGCCAACGATAGAGCTTTATGGTTAATTAATGGGACCTGCCAAAACACTCCTAATAAACACTGGGGACATTTTTTTTGTCATTAGATAACATTAGCCGTGTTCTGTCTTAAAGCCAAACAATTTTTCCTGCAGTCTTTTTTGTCTTTTTAAAATTGCTGTGTAGTCTAAAATGTGAAAAACATCAATAAACAACTATATTTCAGTAAGGTAACTTAAATAAAAATACAACTTTTTTTTAATCTGCCCATTTTCATGTCCTTTAATGTTTTGTATGTTTACAAATGCTGAGTTAATAGTTGGTCAGATATCAATAATAATGAGACAAATTGTGTTTAACTGGCATACAATTGTTTTTTTTTGGTTACAGATGAAGAGTTTGTGTTACAGGCAAAGAACCGTAATCGATCCAATTACAATTATGAATTAAAATAGGTTTATTATCACCACTGACATAAAATTTGGCTTACTACAACTATTAAACTGGTCAGACTGCATTTTTTTCCATTCACTGAAGATATCTTATGCTGCCCTACTTGAGTTTAAAAGCACTTTAGGCTCCTCATCTTTTATAAAATGTCCATATCATAATTCTATTAAGTAGAAAAAAAATATGTATTGATTGCCAAGTCACTACCATTTATGCAGCTACAAAAATGGTAAAAGGTTGTTCATTTGTGCTCTGCCTCACTCGTTTTTGAAAATTCATTTTTTTTCTCTCCTTTCGGTGCAGAACAGGGAAGAGACCGGCCAGATCTCTATTAGCCGATTGGGATTTTCTCCCATGTGTCATGGTGAGTGTAATTGCAATGTCACACTTCAAGGGCTTCATGTGGGTGGATGGGAGGTCTACCACAAGAAAAAAGGACTGTAGTCAAAATACCAATTAATGAAGGCCCAAAGAAATATGACCTGAGCTGCTTCAAGTCTGTACCTGCCACTGACCCGGGCTGTAGATTGAAATTGTATCCCATCATCCCTTGGTTGTGGGTCAGTGCTCAGTGTCAGAGCTGGTAGATTATGCCTCCCTCCCCCTGATCCTGGCACCTGCCCTTAAGCACATACCCAGGAGTTCATCCTGTTCTTGCCATATGATGATGAACTCGTTCTTATCACAAATTCCTTATAATATCATCATTTTTGTCAAATACTGCATTTCTGTTTAAACTTTCATCCAGCTTGGAGCAGACGTTAAGCAAAGCACTAATCTTAAAGGTTCTAAGAGAGGTCATTCTCCCTGTTGTGGAGGGTGAAGTCCGAGTAAACCCTGGGCTGCATAATTTGTCCAGTATTGGACTATCAAAGCACATATATAAGCACAAAGGGACTATACTTCCACATCATAGTTAGCATTAAACATATATGCTAGAAAATTATTTAAAAATTCTGCATCTGTTCTAAATAAAAAAAATCACTGCACAGCAACAAATCTCAATAAATATTCTGTTTTCGGTAAGAAATTGTGCAAATAAAACCTCAAAGCAGCTTAACTAGTTGGCTTATCAGCTGCTGTCATCACACCTTTCGGATTGACTGTCATGGAAAGCTTACAGTTAATAGATATTACTGAATTAACATATGTGTGGGCTTTAAACAGTAAAAAATAAATATTGCTAGATTTCTGTTTTTCCACTGCTATGTGACTGCACAAAGCTCTCTCTGTAAAAACAAGATGCAGCATATTTTCAATTATATCCGGAGACGGGACAGCTTTGTCGTAGCATTTGCTAAGCTGACCTCAGGTCATCTTGGAGGCCAAGACACTCAGACAGATAAATGATGTATCGTCTACAGAGGGATAGACATAGGGTTAGAAACATAAAGAATTCCATTGTAAACACTTTGGATCAACAAAATGGGTCTTTCCTCAACTAATTAAGATGTTTACAAAAGTAGTTTAGAGTGCTTTTTATTGGGAACAAATTGCTTTTAAGTAGAAAACTTTAACATTACAATAATTTTGTTTTTCAACTATGCAGTTGAAAGTCCGACACTGGTGCAATAAATGGTGCTGTTTATATTTTCTGTCAGCCACAAGACACTTAAAGACCCACACCAATAAAATTGTGTGGTTTTTTTAAAAATATTTTTATTAAGATTGAGGACATTTATACAGAAAATTAAGATTAAATTTGTGTTTCTAGGTATTTCTTTATTCAAATTTTAGTGAATCAGGAGAAGACAAAAATACTCATATGAAAAAGCTTGTAGTTGTCAACCAAAATTGCCAGGCCACAAGGTCCTTTCCATTCTGATGCTAACGCTTGACAAATAGATCCACGTACGTCTGTATTCCTTGTCTAAGCTAGCATCTGGATCAAAACTGCACAGACGAACTGCTCTGATACTGTCCGCCATTTTTGTTGCACTGCTAGTGTTAGCTTGGTTAGTTTCTAATGAACTGTTGCTCTGCAAAAGCTTTACCCTAGAAAACATCACATTTTTTTAACTTTTTATTTAGCCTAAAATTGAATAATCATAATAAAGACGACTGGGAACACTTTTACGATAGACCAAAAGATGATTTGAGTGAAGCTTTAAGCAGTTAAGTTAGTTTTTTTTTTTTTTTTTACCAAAAACAAAATTATTTTTTGACCAAAATGCAGGGGGTGGGGGTGTTATTCCAAGCAATGTAATGTAAATAAAACAGACAAACCTCTGCTTTGAGTCGTTTTTTTTTTCCCTCCTTCTTATGTTTTTCGTTAAAGCTGTTGCTTAGGGCTTGTTTTGCTGCTTTTTCATCCTTTAAGTTTTAAAGAAGCACCAACAGCGGCAACCCCGCCCACCACCACCCCAACCCCATCAAGCGCAGACACCTGCAGCAAATGTTATTGATTATGTCAAGCTTTTCATTTTTTATTTATGTTTTTTTAATTCTTACTTTTTTCATTTTTATATAAAATGAGTAGTATGTCAAACTGTAAAAAACACGCTTTACTGGCGTAACCATATTTAGCTTAATGAAATATAGGAGGAATTCAGTAAGTGTCTAGTATATTGGCACAAGAAATGAACAATTAACAAATGAACAAGCATTTGCTTCTGCCTATCCCCTTTTCAAACATGTTTGTTGATTTTGTTTTTTTTTTTGCTGTGATTTATGCTCTGTATATATATATATTTTTTAATCTTTTTTATCTTTCTTTTTTTTTGCATGTTTGAAATAAACTATTCTAAACTAAGACATCAACGAATCTTATATCACTTTAAATCACTAAATTCAGTGAATTCTTTATCCTCTGTATCGCTTTAGAATAATTCCCTTAAGGCTATTGCTTCTTCTGTGTTGTTATCTATACTGAATACTGATGCAAACGCCTACAGCACCCTCTAATGGTGTTACTGGGAAAACATTAGCCTTTTTTTTAAATCACCTGAGTATAAGTCACACTCCCAGCCAAACTAAGCAAAAAAACACAACTTACACTCGACTCAACTTTCGCTTTTTTTAAATTTTATATTTGATTTAAAAAATGGCTTCAGTTTTGACATGATGCCAAAGTTGCCTTAGGGTCTTTTATGTGGACTCTCAACTCTCAATTCAGCTCTGAAAACAGTAAAGAAACCATTTAAGACTCCTTAAATTGCCAGATGTCTAATAAGAAAGATTGAAACTATAGGAGCAGGGGTGGGTGGTAAAAGTATAGCTTAAAACAGCTGTTAAAGTGTAAGACATGAGATGAGTGGTAAAACGATTCTGCAGAGTAACATGAAATCTTAAAAAAAAATCACTTTATATCAATATTTAGTCTAACATTCTGAGCTACAGGTGCTTAATATTCACTACTGCACTCACTGAATGCATATCCTGGAAATTCTGCTGAACACAATATTCTGAATTTTCATTATTATTTTAAACGGAAACTGTTTTAGCATTTAGTATAAAGAGACAGATTTTTTTCGTTTTTCCAAAAATTAGCAAAGCCTGCCCATGCTTTGAGACGAGTTAAATATTTCAAATCACCACCGGCTGACCTCAGGTCATTTGTAGTCAAGGCCAAGATACTCAGACGCATAAACGAGGCATTGTCAACAGCAACATCTGCACACAACACAAAGAGTTCTCTGAATTACTGTGAGGAGCCTTTGTGAACAACAGACTTTTCTTTGTAGGCAAACGATGAAGATTACCCTTGATTGAATGATTCACTGTGGCCGCTGACTGTCTAAGTGTGTGGGATGAGAACCGCGCTATCTTTGCTCTTCTCTTCACCTCTGCCCATCTCTCACTTTTCACTATTTCTGAAGCACTGCAGTGTCTGTGGCAGTTCAGGGCCGCGCTGCAGCCCACGGGGAACCCTCCTCAATCCCAGCAAAGCTATACCTTTCCTACACAAAGGCGGCTGAAATTACTTATGCAGAAAGAGATTAGGCAGAACGGGATACGTTTTACCAACCTCTCCTCTAGAGACGAATGACTACAAACACTCAACCCGTGCGTGCAACATACATTCAGACATGAATGCAGAGCGCGGCGACTCGCCGAGTCTTTGTTTTCTCACCAGTCTGTAAAGCTCTGCAGCCAAGAGACAAATTGCAGCGCTGCGATAGAACTACAGTGAAGGATGAAAGTGCATCGAGAAAGGCAAACAAGCATCCTATTACAACCGCCACTTAGCAGCAAACACATCTATTAAAGCAAGTGAGCAAAGCTGGAGGTGAGCCGGCGCACACAAGCCGCTTTTCAGGGCAATGAGATTAAGAACGCAGTGTGCCGGGAATTTCGACAAGAAAGAGGAAAGAGAAAACAGAAGGGCCTCCTTCTTTCCACCGGAGAAGGGGGTCAGTGGTGAAGCTAAAGGGAAGTAGTCAACCTCTTGTAGCGGAGACGAGAAACAGAATCTTTTTTACTACACACATCGAGATGACATCACTTCCACAAAGCAAGGCTGTTTAGCTCATCAGTTGCAATGCAGAACAGTGATTAATGGAGATTTAACTCACTGACCTCATAATAGCATCTTCTTGCTTTTCTGTTTGTGTGCCACTGCAGCTCTGTTTCCACCCACTGCTTCATCCCCAGGGTTGCACCTAACTGTCTTCTGAGTGATATGATGGTTCACAGACAAAAACTCATAATTCCCTCTGTTTCTTACCCACAATAATTACCGTGGTGCAAATTCTGACTGCCGTTGTCATGGCAATTGCCTTTCAGGGGTTACAGTGTCACTTGAGCTCCAGCAACGGAGAGAATGAGATGATGAGAGGAAGTTTGGATTAAAAAAAAGCTTGAAATAGACAGACATGCACAACTCCTTGTGTGCCAACATATTTCTTGTCTCACCGTGTTGCATGGCGTGTACTATTGGCAGTTTACCTTGACTTGAAATGATCTGACCGCGGTGCTGATGCACGTCAATGCCAGAAAATGAATTTGATGTGGGCGAGCGGGGATAAGTGATCATTCAGAGAGGAGCTGAGCGCCAAGAGGTCCCAGAGCAGAAACCCGCTCCCTGCCATTTATCCACTGCATTCAATAGATGTGTTGGGTTCAAGGAAGGGTCAGGGAAACATGGGAGACACACATGTCAAACAATACATATTGGACGAGAAAAAAAAGGATCATAAAACGTGTTTCATCATTTGGCAAACAGATATCCCTGAAATAGAAAAAAAGAAAAGCTTTGTGGATTGAAGCATTCGATCATCATTACGGAACAACAAGAGGCCCCTCTGACAGTTGGAAGAGACTTAATGCCGAAATGAGGATGGCTCAGCTTCTCCTGGGTCCTCAGTTTTGGCAAATCCTTGTTTGAGTGTGTATGTGTGTGTGCTATGGTTGTCGCAGTGCCCTTCAGAAACCCTTTTTAGTACGGTGTGTATTGGCAAGAATCTGGCGATATGATACGTATTGCAATACACGTCTCACAATGTGATACATATTGTAATATATCCTAAGACTGTGTCAAAACAATTTTTTACTTTTTTTTTGTCTTAGAAGAAAAGTAAGTCATACTAAGTAGTACATGACTGCCAACTAGCAGTCAGGGGTTTAGATGGAAAATAAAAGTAAGAAGCTCAAGAGCGTTTACAAATAATTGATTAAATATTGTCTTGTATACATTTTAAATCAATACAAGTGAAATATCATGATATATACCCAAATCGATTTTTGTAGCATCAAGACACCAAAGCTAACGAGACTTTGTTTGCTTTTTCAGAAATTTTGTTGCAACACTATCATTTTTTGTTTAAGACTAACTGTGATTTTTGTCAATTAGAGGACATATATAAATATATATACAAAAACTGGGCTTAAAATTGCATTTCTGAGTATTTCTTTATTCAAATCATGAATTGTATGGCTGGATAGTTCCAATATTGTTAGCTATTTTTGCTGCATTGGTAATTTTAAGTTGGGCGTGTGAAAGGCTGTAAGCTAGCAGGAGAGTGTGTAAACGGATGGATGATAGGAAATGTGGATTTGATTACTTCACGTCAACAGTCCCGCCCACAACTTAGAAGCATTTCTGATAAACTATTGCCACTCTGCAGAAACGATGTCCTAGAAAACAACACAGGTTTTTTTGTATCTTGGCTAAAAATTGCTGCAATGTTTACCTATATCAACCATAACTCTATAACCCTTCTCCCGGTCTGTGTGGCCAAGAAAAATGTTAAGCACTGGCCTTGCGTATTTGGAAAATTACATCACTTTCTTAAAATAAATATCCAACAATAACAATAAGCGACATCTCCCATCATTCAAATTGATTTTTTACTACTAGGTTTCAGAAACCTTTAAGAAATTCTCTTAAGCAACTCTACAATTTGATTTGAGGCACATTTTACCCTTTATTGCAGGAGCTTGAGCTCTAATATTTATATCATAAATCTTTGCGCAATTAATTTAACTGCATCAGATTCTAAGCAGGAGGAAAGCAGCTTTGCGCTAATATGCTACACCTACATTGGTGAAGTGTTACTAATCTATGGTAATAAACGGATTATGTCAAAGAGGCTGTGCACCGTAATAACGTAAAGTTTTTCTGCTTCAGGATCAATAGATTCTTGTTGATCATGTAAATGGTTGAGGAGATACAGTAGGTCAGTTACTTACAGCAGGTGTTACTTAAATGTCACCGGTGACATCTCCGGTGTTAACGGAAGGTCACCAAGTTACCACTGATGGGTTTGTCACCCAGGCTAGTCAATCCCTATTTAATCAAAAATAAGATGTCTTAATTTGACAGCAGAAATCAATGTCTCTATCAAAGTTTTGTGAGGACACACTTAATTTTTCTGTGCAACCTGAGTAGGGCAAAGAAAAACCCAGAAGTTGCAGAGTGTTTCAAAGTTTCGCTATTGAAATTAAGCTGACAGGTTATTTGTAGAGACTTAAAACAAACAAACATCACACAGTGCATTCATATATTGACATCTATGATTTTGCAACAACTTTTGACTTCTGTTCCTCCATGTTTTTCAGGTTAACTTCAAGCTTCCCACAGAAATGACAGCCTGAAGTTACACTTTGAACTTTGGTCTATTTCTGCCATTGACTTCAATAGTTAAAATATGACCTCATGCTCATTTTTTTGCAGGACCTTATCAGCACTCACCAAACACGGGGTGCCTGATGGAAGTGTACTAAGAAGGGTTTATGCACAGAGGTTGCACAGTTGCTGCATTGTGCCTACAGACTATTTAATGGAAATAGGATGAACTGCTCCTTCATTTTGGTCAGACCAAAGCTAAAAAACATGGAGGAAGAGGTACATTTAGCCTTTGCTTAAAACAAACCCAGTCCTTTTTAAAGCATTTCATTGTTGGGAAACCTTACTTCAGGCATGTGATCCCGAAAGCAATGGCAACCATTGGAAGTCAGGTATAACCAGCCCCTATACCTGACTTCAACCTTCACTGGCAGAAAATCCATACGCTCTTAAAAAGGAGGACTCACATCAGATTATAGATATATGAAATCCATCTTGTTTCTGAACTCTGTCCTTTGTAGGAAGCAGATCAATGGAAAAGCTACTGTTTAAGCTGTCTATAGTGACAAGCAAAAATCATTAACTTCTTTTTTTAAGAAAAAAGCTCTTGGAGATACTTATAAGGAAAACATGGTGCCGCAAAACAGGAAGGAGTTAACAAAAAGAGATTTAGCTCAAACGCATCCTCAAACACACCTACTGAAATGTTGCAGAACTTCACATCTGTTCTTTCAATGCTATATTATAAACAGTTTGAAAAACAAATTAGTTTTTAATCTTCAATTACTGTGTTATATGTCTGTTTCATTGGAATCAATTTATCATCAGAAACCAAACATTTTTCATCACATTTTTTCAAAAAGTAATTCTTATTGTTAAATTTGGTGACAGATGAGAGGTTGTGCAACCTGGCATATCTAAACTGCAAGGCTAAAATGATCAAATGAACCTTGTCCAAATGTCTTATGTTGCAAAAATGTTTTACATAATAACCCAAATCAATTTAGTTTAGAGTTATCAGATGGTAAATATTTGGCAAAGTAAAGCTGTTTAAGATGGAAAATCAGTATAAAAAGTCATAATAAGTTTAGGACTGCATTAATTCAAATTCTATGTTTGAAAGAATAAACTAAACATTTGTTTAAAGATCTATAATTTTTACCTGTTAAAGATGTTCTTACAGGTAGTATGAATAAACACAGTGATCCATCTAATCCAATCAGGACTGGTGGAGGAATTTTACTTCTATAGTGAATGTAATTCCGAGTCATGGATGCCCCATCCTTATATATATTTACAAGAAAAAAAATACATTTAATACATCACAAAACCCTATTTTATTTTTCATCTCCTTTGTGGTTAATTTGATCAATACAATTTGTTTTACTTCCAATCCCAACCAATTAAATTTTTTTTATTTACAATCCTTTACATTGACACACAACATCAGAGCTTTTTCTTTTGAGTACATTTACCTTAAAGTTTACAGGCTTGTAAAGAGTAAAGCATGGCTGTTTATAAGTGGTTCTTCTTAACAAGTCATCTGAATAGGACCCGTTTTGTGTAAATAAGACAGATAACCCAGCTGTCAGCGATGTGACCATTTTTGCTCATTTTGTTGTTAATGTTTTTTCATAATCTAAAAAAAGTAGAAAAAGCAGTTTAAATAGCCCTAAAAGTGACAGTAGGGGTTATGGTATTTCACTTACTTCTACTAAGTTTTACAACCATATCCTACAATTTAACTTAACCCTATCTTTCATCAGGTATGTTGAACCTTAACCTTTATTTGAACTCCAGGACTCAAAAACTAACCAGTTATGTTAAATTCTACACATTTATTTATATAATATTCATAAACATATTAAAGTTAAAGACTAAAGTTCTGTAAAACAGTTTTATGTAAAATAAATAATATCAGAAAATGCTTCTTAGCTTGTAAACCTTTTCCATTGTTCCTGCACAGAAATGCATCAGTACTTGAACAATATATTTTGCTCCTTTCTTATAAATACTGAAATTGATAGTAGTCGTAATTTTGTCTTTTTCTATAAAAACTGTTCAAACAATGTCTTTTTAAAAACTGTTGCCTATACAAAATCCACAGATTCTACTATTTTATAGAAATCTATCACCTTGGGAGTCCATTAATATATTTTTCTGCTTCAGTCTGTACTGTTTACCTGATAGTGAAGCTGCCCTTGACCTTGATGTTGAAAGCTTGATAAGAAAAAATGTTTGTTTCTGCGTTGGCTGAAAGTATGAATGTCAACAAAACAACAAAAAAAGCAATTAATGGTAAAACTTTACATTTTTGAAGATGAATATATTTTTAATATTATCAAAATAGGTACTATCATTCAGTCCTTTTATTTATTCTAGCCAGACACTTTCCTTTCAGGCACTTTGTCCATGTCTTCTGCATGAAAGTGTGCAGGATAATGCTTGATAGCTTTCTCTTTTAACTTGTCCAGTACCTTGTTTGTGTGACTTGTTGCCCAGCAACCCCTGCCAAACACACCTGTAGATCAAGGAAGCTGTAAAGCAGCAGAAGTAGATGTTATCATAAAAAGGATGTCCATACAAGCGTGTTTGGTGTTTGCGCGTTTGCACAGATTCTACTGAGGCCTAACAGGTCGTTGCAGTTTTCCTGTCATAAATATCTCAACCTTTTTAGCTCAATCTGTGTGCAGCCCATGTATGGAGTCTCATGCAAATAGGTCGCCAACAGATGTAGTCCATTTCTGCAATGATTTCCAGCAAATGCACAGTTTGATGTATTTAGTTTGGAACAAACCACTTTTTCTTCTGAACTTAAGTGACTGACCAAACTGCTCCGCGAAGAAACAGCAGCTTTTAGTGTCAGCTAAAAGAAACAGAACCATCTATCTCCTAAAAATAGAGGGGAGATCTCCACTTTAGACAAAGCAGATAGTTGTATTCTTTTTTTCAAAACACAATGCATTAAAGGGGAAAATCTTTTTTCAGAGGTTTACAGAATTAATAGAAAATGTTTTGTTCCTGTATTAATCGTGGCACATTTTAAAAAAACAAGGCCCAGGCACAAAATGTGAGGCATGATGCACACACAGGATAAAGAACATCAAAAATAAAGAATTTGTATCCCTTTGCAGCTTAGTGACTCGTGTCAGAATGAGTGCAACGTTTTACTTTGAATTATTTCAAACCCTCAATCAGGTTTGTCCATTGAGGAAATTATCGCACAAGGAATTTCTTAAGCTCCTCTGCAGAAAAATATCTGCTAAAAATCAACCTGACCTTAAGAAACAGGTGACATTTCACAGTTTGGAAGCTGAAACCTATCCTCAATGATAAAGACAGCCTCATACTTAAATGTCACAGAGCCCGACAGACTTGCTTTCATATTATTTAGAAACTGCTATCACAGTGACATGCAGTTTTTTACCGCTGCTCAGGAAAATGTGGCATCAAATATTGGCTAAGCCTTATAATGTCTTACTAACAATTCCCTTTAAAAGTAAATAGTTGCTTTAGCACACCACAAACAGTCTGTTTTAATGATAAGTGACTTTCAATTTGACTTCAAGTTATGAGAGAACAATGAGGCCAGAAACAGTGAGTTAACCCCCTGCCGGGCTGTTTCTCGAAGGGAAATAATGAAGTTTTAAAAGCTCTAAAATGTACCCAAACATTTTCCTTTGAGAATAGAAATGTCAAGGTGGGAGTAGTTATTTCTAATTTACTGCTGTGAGCGCAGCCTGCTCAACAGAGATTCAATCGAGTTAGACATAATCTACAAAAACAACTACAATGTGAGACTGATTTAGAAATAAGCAGACAGGCTGGAGGAGGTTCAGTGTTGCAGAGACATAAAATGATCAATACTGTCTCATAATCAAAGCATATTGGTTTGTAATTAAAGAAAAAACAAAGCAATATGTCTAACACTTTTTAAAGATCCTCCATGTTCAAATTACATCATCAGATCATTTTTATTGATCATCAGTGGGAACAGTTGCAACAAGTTAATTCATTTTTTTTCCATAAAGGTCTGACTCACAAATTAGGGCAGCACAGAGACATTAGTGAACCTTTACACCAGCAAAAACTAAAATTATTTGGATTTGTTGCAATCTAACAGATCTTTATAATTATACCTTCATTTTTGCAGCTATTTTTTTCAATAATAGTCTCCACAAAAATCAGATCCCCTGAAAAGCATAGAAGCAAATATGAGTATCAACATCTAATTCACCCCAAAAGCTAAGCATTTAATACTGTATGTACCATGTAATACAGTGGAAATAGGACAGACTTCACCTTACTTTACTGTTTGTGTATCTACTGTCTTCTTACATATGGTAAGGATCATGTAACACACATAAAGTCAAAAGGTAGTTACTGTGCACCTACTCTCTTCTTATACATGTACCATGAAACACATAAACTTACCACACGAATTCAAGTTACTCAAAAAGTACTTTCTGTGTACATACTCTCGTCTTAGTTCTTCCACATGGTAAGTACCATGAAATGCACAATTCAAGGAACTCAATGAGTACTTTTTGTGTACTTACTCTCTTTTTAGTTCTTACACATGGTAAGTACAATGAAACAAATAAACTTAACACATGAATTCAAGGTACTCAAAAGGTAATTTCTGTGTACATACTCAGTTCTTAGTTGTTAGAATTCAATTCAGTTTTATGTCTATAGCCTAATATCACAAAATAATTGTCTTATTGGGCTTCATATAGGTAAATTCAACAGAAGCAGAAGGTTGATCAGAAAATATAAATAATAGCATATGACTAGACTAAACTAAACTAAACAGACTAAATGTAACTGTTTATCCCTTCCTTTAGACCCTCTTTCTTGGTGAAGAAAAACTCCTAAAAAAAACTGATTCAAGGAATAAAAAAGAAGAAACCGCAAGGATATCCACATAAAGGATGATCCTCTCCCAGGACAGACAGGCAATGTACCAGGACTATTAAAGAAGAATTATCGTATCTAACTCTACAACTATGTATTTGAATAGTCCAGATAGAACTGGGGCACAGGTGGGAGTGTGGCCCAAAACCTCAACGAGCCAGAGACGCGGTCCACGGCCAAGAACAGGAGCACAGCCGATCCACCTGGAATTTGAAATCTCTCTCGCCCCCCCCAGGAGGGAAGTGGGAGTGGCAAAGAGAAACAACACATGAATTGCACTGCACCAAACAGAAGCATAGAGACCTAAATAAATACAGAAGAATAGAGGAGAGGTGAAGTAAATGAGAGTGGAGGACAGAGTCAGTGCACCATACTTTCCCCAGCTTCTAACTTCTAGCAGGCTACAAACAAACTAATTGTTATTGAGTTTAAATTCAAACAGGTTATGTTAAGATGCATGGGGAACGGCACATATAGCAGATGGCAATAATAACAACGATAGAAAATCTATAATTTTTAGCGTATCAATATTAATCTAAACCCACAAGAGCCAGATGGTAAGAACCAAGAAGTACACAATTCAAGGTACTAAATGGGTTATTTCTGTGTACTTTGTATAAATACCAATCACAGAGAGAAACATATCAACTTACTACTTACTACTTACTCATAAAAACCCAATAAGTACTATGTAAGTAACATCTAAGAACAATGTAAGTACATGTAAATATCTATGTAGGTGCTATGTAAATAACATGTAGGTACAATATAAATACCCAGTAAGTATTTTACTGTAAAAGGAAGCATTCCCACAAAATTATAATTTAAAACAAAATTAATAATTTCTTAGTTGACATGAATTGATGAATTCAGGAATTTTACCATTAAACAAAATCAGTAAAGCATTTCCTGGTATCAAATTTGAAAGTTAGATAATAAATTATGTTTAAAAAAGATCATAACTTGAAATGGTTGTAAAAAAACAATTAATTATTTTATAGAGCTTTATGATTAAGAAGGTGATGCCTCACTCTGATTCTTTTTCCAAAGGAGCGATAAACTGTCAGGGTTGTATTAATTTCACACCAGTGTTGCAGGGATTTTGTTATTCCTCTCACTGCACAGAAGCAAAGGAAACATGTTGTCAACCCTTCGCCTCTTTCTCTCCGTGCACTGTGAGCCGCTGTCTCTCCCACTTCTTCCTTGCCCATGGCCTGAGGGAACAGTTGGCTTTCTGAATACTCTTCCCCTCCTTTGTGAGCTCACATTGATTGGCTCCCTGCTCCCCCAAAAGCAGAGCAGCATGGGGCGCCAGCAGTCAGCTTTCTGCTGGTGCTTCTAAAGATAAAGTCTGAGGGGGAAAAATAATAATTTAGCATATTTTTTTTGCATCATTACAACCTATTAAGGTGCATTTCTTCTATTCTTGTCTGTTTCTCATGCTGTAATGAGTATCAAATGTGTTGAGCTCTTCTCCCTCATGTCTTTCAGTCAGGAGCAGTGGAATCATCAAGTTGCAGAGACCTGTTTTTTTACCCTATAATTGCCCCGCTGTTCTCCACCATTAATTTTATCCCTGTTTTTAAACCAGACTCCAGCCCACCCCGAATAACCTGTTTTGTTTTTTGCTAGAAGATGATGAAGGATCGAGTTCACGTGGCAACTTTGTTGCAATGAATAATCCATTTCAAGTTTAGTGAAATAAAGCAACGTGCCAACACATTTTTTGGAATTAGTGATTCCAAAATAAATCACTCAGCATTAGCTGTCAAAACCAGGCGAGGATGTGGACTTGGAGCCTACTTTGACTGGAGGAAAGCCAGTGGATGGTTGGCTGCGGAGGATGTGGGCTGGTCTCTGGAGCATAGCGGTTGTTCATTCATAAACCAGGTGGGAACTTTAAATTAAAACAGACGTCTCCTTGCTCCTCACTCCTGCAAAGTTCACACTGTGCCTCTTCCTCCTCTTAAGCTGTCAAAGAATGTGAGTTAGCAAATGCACCACTCTAATTCTCAGAGAGAAGATCAATGATTTTAATGTGTTTTATCACTGAAAACATCACATTATTGACACAAAACAAGGAGAAATTAACGGTTATAGTGGATGAAAATGAAAAAAATAATTCAAATGAAAATAAAAGTTTAATACTTTCTTTTTTTTAATTTACATTCACATATAAAAATCTTTGTTTGCAAGAATGTTTCATTGTTTTAACGAAATCTGTTAATAGTGTGTTCTTTAACGTAGGTTTAGCATTCTCTTACCTGATTCTAGTGTGTGTCCGCCCTCTACAAATGAAAGAGAATTGGCGCAAAATTTCAAAGCGGTGCAAATTTAGCAAACTTTGTCTTTTATGCCTTGTTTGCGCTGAGTGGTACGGACCAGACCAGTTCCCTCTTGGGTGGTTAAGAATGGTCCGGGCAATTCAAGTGAGTGTTTCCATTGAGCGTTGGACCATCAATGCGCATGCGGGGTGTAGATGGGCGACATGGCTGGGCGTCAAAACGGTGCGACTACAGCGAAAGAGAAGCTGACTCAGAAACAGACAGAAAATGAAAAAGATAACTGGGGAGGATAATTATAATCCAGAGCAGGTGTTTATTATGGATGAAGCTGGCCTCTAATCTGCTGAACAGTCTATTGTTTTGAATTAAAAAGAATGAAAAAAAAACTCTATGTTGAGCAATACTCCAATATTCTTCAATAAATGTTTTACAAAGCACAATGGAAGTGTTTTTGATGAGTATGGTTCGGTAACCGACATTGGCTGCGGGAAATGTAAAGGGGGCATCTGTCTGAATTAGTGGATTTGGAGTGTCTCCGGTCCCCAACCCAAAGAATAAGGGGGATACTGTATGTAAAAAATGTATTAATCTTTGCAAGAAAATTGCTGGGGACAAAGAAGAATAAAGACAAAAAGAGACAAAAATTTCCGTTTGGATCTTGAGTCGGGAAAAGCGCTGGCTGAACGCTTGCTGTTGTCATAAAACCTTTCCACCAATCAATGGGTCATATCATGTGATGACAGAAGCTCCGCCCTAACGATTCAATTCCATTTTTCTATGGACCTACGACCAACATGGGACAAGAAATGCTACCATTCAGTCCTGCTTAGTGGGTCCATTTTGTAATGGAAATGCTCAAAAGTCCAGTCCAGTCTGGACCGCTCAGTGGAAACGAGGCTTTAGAGCTCAATTCTGAAAATTTAAGGCTCGTTTCCACTGAGTGGTCCCGTAAGTACGGTAAGGAGTGTTCCAGTTAATTCTGGCGAGTGTTTCCACACTCAGTTTAGCCTCGCTTGAGCGGTTTGCTTTCACGGCATATGCGTGGTGTCGACTGCTAGCATGTCGTTGCGTCATTGTACTGCGACGACTACAAAAAGCAACAGTGGAAGTCATCCAGCAGCTCATCTTTTTCATGCTTTACTTCTGATACATTATGTCCAACAGTAATTTAATGTTTTTGAAAGAAGATTGCGGGTGATTAAGATGAATATCACTGTAAAAATGTTGAACACGTTAGCTTAAATGAGCGCTATGTCATCCCTTTCTGCCAATTAACAAGTGGTTACAGCGGCTCCGCCCCAATCGTTCAGTTCCACTTTTCAATGGACCTACAACCGATGGGGCCTCCAAAGAGGTACGGTTCAGCACTGTTTAATGGTACAGTACCAAATTTTACATGGAAACGTTCAAATACCGGAGTGGACCTTACCATTACAGGATTGCTCAGTGAAAACAAGGCTTTAGTGTCATATAATTCCGGGTGGGAACAAAGTGCAATTATTGATATCTTCTCCATTGTCAACTTTAAAAAAAATTGGCACTTCCATGAATTAAAGGGGACACCATCCATATGTCACTACCAAAGTTTTGTATGTAAAGGTCCAAAAACGGTCAAAGAAATTTACGTAGTGACGCTAGAACGTTAGAGTTTCGGCCAAAATACACACATACATGTATTTACATAGACTTTTCATTGGAAGTTGTCGCTTGAACGTGCGTTTCCAAACCAGCTTCAAAGAAAACCACTTAAAATTGGGAAATGGCAAACATATGTGGGTTCAAAATAAACTTGACTATCTAGAAGAAGTTCAGTCTCACAGCATTTCAAAAACATTAAAAGAATGAAGTGATAGTAGATCAACAAACCACTTTTTCCTTCCTGACTCAGATCACTTTAGACCCGATTAAGCTCAAACCTTCATAACACAAAAAAGAACGTGAGAAGGCAAAAAATAAATAAACAAATGAAGAGCATTTGCGGCTGACTTTCACACATTTTCATTCATTAGCTGTGTTTACTACATAATTAAATACAATTAAAGCATATTGGGCTGCTTGAAGTTATCACTTTTCACTAATAAGTTCTTTTTTACCATGGTGGAATTAAAAAATTATACCTTTTACACAAGCTTTGCTCTGATCCAATCTTCATTATAGTGCTTTAATACTGTTAACTATTAAGGAAAACAAAGCAGAAGAATGAACTAAGATGAGAACATCAATTACATCATCTGAAAGGAGGGATGATAAAATAGACAATGTATCTTTTAACACCCCCCCCCCAACCCCTCGGTGAATTTCTATTTGTCTGAATAGATTGATTTAATTCATACAGGTTATTTGTGTAAACAGGCTCACAACATCAGTAGTTAATCATAAGGAGGCTTACTTCCTTTGCAAATGATTGTCAAAGCATATCTCTTGACAGTGTGTTTGACTGGGTCTTCTTGACCTTCTCATGATACAGAAAATTCCACCTTTTTGTTAGTGGATCATCATATCTGTCCACAGCAGGTGTGTGTCACAGAGATCTAGCTCTTTGGGAAAAAGGCTGTTTGATTTTTGAGAGGTCTGATGGGACTTTCTTTGAAAAAAAAAACTGTCAACATGGCTCATAAATCAGATTTTAATACTAATACCTGAGTTTTTATTGGAACGTAGTTAGTTTCAGACTTTCGTGATAGATTTCTGATGTGTGAACTTTTGAGTTAAAAAGACACACTCTGTGGAAGTCTTAGAATTTTGACATTTCTGGGGAAAAAATAAAAATTGCTGAACTTTGAAAAGATTTTTTCCGACTTCCCGGTAAATGAGGCTGGATCAATCATTTACTTTTAGACGACAGTCTTCAAAGCATTTTAAAACAACACTTGGATGGCGCAAGAATGAACATTTAAATATTCTGGAGAGGTATTTTTAAAGACTCCCCCTAAAATTCTGTTAGTATGACCTTCTACTGTAACTGACAGGAAATGGAAAAAGATTATTCCTGTAATTTTTAGATATTCTATTGTTTTGGGTTTTTTTCATACTTCATCTTATTGTTTCAAGAAATGATCACATGAAATCACTGTGTTTTCTTTTAAATTACATGAAATTCAATGTAGAAAAATTGGCATGGGATTGTAGGGCCTTCTCCAAGCAAACAAGGTCCTGGCTGGATGACGTCATACTCGCAAAGTCAAAACCTTCAATCATTAATAGCTTCAAAGACGTAGAAGCACTTTGTGTTCATCAGAAGAACATCTGTTCCTGTCATCCATGCGCTTTGTCTGGATTGACTGTCGTCACACTTTGTTTTGAGTTGGTGGAATGATCCACTAAAGTCGTCAGAGCTTAAAACAACAAATCCACCATTTACAAATCAGAATGTTCTTTAAAGCACTTCTTGATTCTTGTGATCTTTAGCTGCAAGTCCCCACTGTTTAGTGTCCCCTTTTTTAACACTTGTACTTTGGAAAAGCGTAGTCACCATACAAAATCAACAATCACAGGTTTAAATTAAAGTTAAAATTTTTGTTTACGATAAGATGCTTGACTAAATTTACAGTTTTTTTCATTTAAAGTCAACATAAAAGTTTCCTTTTTACTGCAGGGAGAAATTATTTGTGATAAAAATGCTTGTTGCTTTTGACTCTTGTTATGATCTCCCAGAAGATTGAGCGTTCGATTCCCATCTTATGTCGAAGTATCATTGGGCAAGACACCGAACCCCAAATTCCCTCTGGTGGAAAGTTGGCACCAGTGTTCGGCAGCGGAGGTGCCACCAGTATGTGAATGTGTGTGACTGGATGAATGGGTCTGTGACTGTAAAGTGTCTTGGGGCTTCGAGGAAGGTAGAGAAGTGCTGTACAAGTATACGCAATTTACCATAGAACTGTTGACATAAAATGTGGTGGTCCCAAGAAGGCGACGCCTCAAGGAGACCACACCTTAGGTGCCAAACTTTTACTTAATTCTTTAACACTGGAGATGTTGCTGGCAACACCTAAATAACCCACGCTCTTCAACATACCGTAACTCTTAGACCATTTATGCTATCAACATGAATTACTAATGTAAAGTGTTACATAATGGTGCAAAGATGCATTTTTTTCCCTCCAAAGAATCAGCAAAACACAAAGACTGTATACGAGACCTGGTCCGAGAGAGTGTGTTTTCGCCCATGGCAAATGGCTTACTTCCGACTCCAATGAAATGAAGTCAGTTTAGTCGCCTTTTTTTTTTTTTTTTGCAATACTGATGCCGTCATGTTGAAGCCAAACATCAGCAAGCAGTGTTTAATCTGAGTTGGTCTGAGTCAACATTTCTATGGTAACCAATCTTACCAACCAGGAGGGTGTTTGTTGGAAGTCCACCCCCCTACAACTTGAATGCCTGTCAATTAAATGTTTTGAAAGTTCGACATAAGACTAAATACTTTTATTGAGGAAACTGATTGGCCAATTTATGACTTGAATAAGTGCACTGCAGAAAAAAGAAAAACATAATTAAAAAATTATGATTAGGAAGAAACGTGCTAAAATGGCAAGAATGGTGATTCTGACAACTATAATGACAGAGTAATAGCTGATTCTTTCTCAGTGGAAGTCTATGGGATTTTGGTTTCTTACAGCCAGCAGGTACTTCCTATTTGCAACGCAAGAGGGAGGAGTCACTCAGTTCAGTTTTCATATACAATCAGTGGTTTATTTTCTCCACTTCAGAATCCGATGGAATTACATTGAATGCGTAAATGGTTAAACAGTTACAATAGTCAAAGTGGTGTAAACAGTGGAGCTGATTTGGTCAAGACTTGGGACACAAGTCCCCCCCTCTTCCAACCTACAAAAACTCAATGTTGCAGTTATTCACTAAGGATCAAATTCGTATTGATCCCTATGTTAAAAAGGCCAATTCACACCCAAAAACCCCCTTTAAAGCCAATTTGATTTATTTTCTATTACTGCATGTGCATTTGTGTGTGTGAGGGGAGGGAGTTAATCAATTTCTGCTGTTTGACATTGGCAGAAAAAAAATTGGTTAATTGTTCAGGGGGTGTAACCCACATAATCAACTTTGCTGCACATTTCACAAATGCGTGTTCTTTACAAATGCGAAACCACTGGAAACTGAAATAATCTTTCATAATTACCTAAATTAAATGGTTAAAATGTAACAAAAGATATACAAATATTATTATTTTTTGAAAAGCTTTGCAGAAGAGTTTGTTAAATTTAATTAAGTGTTTCGTTAATTAAACTACATCAAATTATCACTTTGGTTTTGTAGCCAAAGGTATTTGAAAACTGTCTCTTTCCCTGCTAATTTGTTCCGTTCATGCTGCACCTCGCAACAATCACATACTTAACAGGAGGAACTTTTATTGCAATTAACAGCTCAATAAAATTTTATGGGGCTCTGGCATCATGGAATCAACTCTCCTGCTGCATCCTGTTGTGAATCAATTACCTAAAAAATGTTTCCAATCTTTATTGGGGGGTGGGGGGGGGGTCATTTGCATTGGCTAATTTGCAGAGCTTGGGACAGTCGGTGCTTCCTGTCACCTTTTAGCAGGACAAATGGCGTCTATTGTCCTGGTCCATCCCTCCCTCTAAGTTTAGACAGCTGGGGTGGGTGTACAGGGAGGGGGGAGGACTCCAGACACACTGACATGAGTGTATCGTGTGATCACTTCTAATAAAAGCGCCTCTGAGTAGGTTAACTCCACGCTGACCCCAATACCAACTTCGAAAGAGTAGAACGAGGCAGAAACAGACCGACGGGTTTCTAACTTCTGACATGACTGCTTACAAGCAGGTCACGCCGAGCATAGGCAGCAGGTCAGCCCGCGCGCGCGCTCGTGCGAATGAGCGAGCGCGTGTAGTCTGGATGCTGCTTGGCACAGTCTTGGCTTCTTGACGTCAGCGCTCAGCCCAGCCTGCTGCTGCTGCTGCTGCCGCTGCTCTCAAACATGTCTTTGTTATTCAGAGCTCTCCATCAGAGAGCGGCGAGCCGCAAAACACGGAGGGTGGAGTCAGCCGCGAGGAAGAGTGCGCGAGCGCGCTCATAGGAATACGTCATTACACTCCCAACAGTCGTTATTACCCTAAATTTGCTGTTTTTGTAAACATAAAGACAACTGTTTAAGCTAGCTAACAATTACATTATTATTTTTTTATTTTCTGAACTATTTTTTTTTATAAAAAAGTACATTATTCGTTTAATTAATTTGTTTTATTGTTCTGTATATGTTAGAAAACGTAAACTTAATGCGGCTAATTTGACTCCAGAAATTAGATAGCAGTTAAGCTAAGCGGCACGGTTGAGCGCGCGGGAGAAGCTTAAGGGGGAAAAAGTGGAATCCGCGACACATTTTGTCGGCAGCCACCAAGCAACGGGTCCCTTCGGCAGTAGAATAGCCAATGTAATTTGACACTTCAACTTACTGCGCTCTCTCCGAGTCTATTCAGTTACTCACCCGCTGACGCTGAAGCCATTCTCAGTGAGAGGGGGGACGGTATTTGGGACCGACTATTACCGAGGACTTTCTCCGCTTGCTTACCCGGTGAGTAGCTGCAAACTTAGCCTTGCTCGGTGTCTCCCTCGGCTGTCGCGGCTTCGCCAGGCTCCTGTTTCGGGAGGGTTTTGTTTCCACTCTGGCTCAGATTGTTTCTCAACAATAGACGGACCGCTTGAAGTGACACCGAGGAGCGAGGCGATAGTAAACCGCCGCGTTTTGGTGACCACCCCGCCGCCGGGGCTGCACCGGGCGGCAGGCTGTGGAGCCGGCTCGCGCGTGTCGGTGGAGGAGCAGGTGCCGCGGTGATCTCCATAACGCGTCGGGGGTCTCGGAGAAGACATTGTTGCAGCCTTGCGTGCATCTTGTGAATGAATCGTGCACGCGTGTGTGTAGAGAGCTCTTCACCTTTTTGGTGGTGCGAGAAAAGCACATGGCTTTGCTGTTAAAGCCCTTGCTGCTGCTGGTGGTGCTACTGCTGCTGCTGCTGCAGGGAGGACGATGGAGAAGACAGCGGTCACCGCAGTGCAAGGAGCATTCACTGGATGTCAAAAGCATGACTCCAAACTTTGACAAGAACAATGCACAAACTACTTTTAGATTGCAAAGTGATGGTTATTATCTTGCTGCTGGAGGTCATTGCTGTTTCATAGATTAAAAAAATGTATTTTGCAAGTTGACTCCTTAAATTCCTGCTGTCTAGAGATGGAATCAGTTGGATTACAATTTAATGGGCTCTTATATTAAAGTGGATTCGTTTTTGCTTTCTATTCATGTGTTCGAGAAGTTTAGGAAGGTGGAAAATTAGTCTACTTTATGATTTTTATTAAGAAAAGCAAGTGTAAAAATAAGGCAAAAGAAAGTGTTTTCTTTTTTGTTTCTGAAAGATCATGAGTTCATATTCCATGTATGCTTTAAGCTGCTGCATCTTGTCCTCTTTTCCATCCAGCTGCTTGGATCTCATGTAAAACATCTGTGACAAAATCAGCTGCACTTGTTTGTTTTTACTCATCTCTCCCTGTTGTTTTCATAGACACAATACCATCCTGGTGTCTTGAAGTTTTTTTTTTTTTTGCTCCAAGGCTCACCTCTTAAGCATTTAACGACAGATGATTAAATAAAGTGCAATAGTAATGTAAACTGCTCCTTTGATGTGATTTATTAAGGAGTTGGTATGGTGCTATAGGCCCTGAGCAGGGGGGATTCTCTGTCTCCCCCCTTCCACCCCCTGTCTCCCCACCTCTGTGGGGCCCCAGGTTGGGCTCCTGAATAAGCATGGGACAGACCCCACCAGGCTGACCTTCTTCTATTCAAGTTGAGGATGTCGAAACACCAGCCGGCAAACAAAAGACACATTGAAACGGCGATCCGCATCCCAACACGTGTGTCTGGGTTGCTGCAAAGTAGACCATTGATTAACTCCCAGTTTCCCACCAAAAAGTAACACCACCCGACACAGTGTAAAAATGGACTAAACAGTTACTTTAGAAACCACTTTAGTTAAAAAGCTTGTATAATATATGGATAATTACAAATGTTGTGTTTGAAAGTCCCAATTTTTTGCTTTTTTACATTCTAAAGAAAACTCATTCTCTCCTTTCGTCTGTGTGTGGTTCTGCGGACTGATGATGGCAACACGTTGTCGGTGCAAGGGTGAAGATTTTCTGCCTTCACTGTTCCACCTACCTGATGTGGGGGGAGAAAGTAAAGGCGGAAGCTGGAAATGGCTGTGCCACATGGGAAATTATTCAACTCTCAGATCAGAGAGGACACACAAGAGGCCTCATTACCTCTTGAAGTACTGCTGGCCAGCCTGCGAGGAAACCCAGAGCTGGTGTGTCCAAAGTATCTGCTGGAAATATTGTCTACCCAACGACGCTGCTTTTGTCTCAAAATACTACATGGAATAAATTTACTCTCTGGAAGTTTACAGATATACAGTTTCTGTGAATCACAAGGACTATGCTATACAAGCACGGGTGTTGACGTAAACAGTGCTTGGAGATGTTCTCTAATGGTTCTAATTCAGCTGGAGATTTCCTCGTTTGGTGAGCAGCTCTTGAGGTTCTCCGAGGGGCTCTAACAGGAAAAAAAAAAAAAAATGCCCCTCCTTCTTGGTCAGAGGCTGTGGGAGGTTGTGTGTAGGTTTTGCTCAAGGTCCTTTTTGTGTTGTCTTTGCTTCATGGAATAAATTCTTGGAATGAATCACTCTGCTGGTGCGGCTATTTTGAAAGTGCACAGGGCAAACTCGCAGAAAGTGTGTCAATGTGCAACTGGAGCAGTCAAATCAAGAAGAATCTGATAACACTCGGCTTTAAAACAATCTGTATTTGATGTTACTTTCAAGAAACTATAGAGTGTTATTAAACATTCTGGTATATATGCAGTTAGATTGATTGCTTATTTGTGTGATGTTGAACTCATTTGGGAGTTTGTGGGCTTCAAACATTCTCTCAGAATATAACAACATATGAGCCAATGCAACAAATATGGAAAAAAGTTTTAGACTTGCGCAAAACAGGCACAAAAACCTTAAGAATCAGCTAGAAAAAGTGTTAATTCTCTTCTTTAATATGTATATTTATTCAATCTGCAAGCATATTATATTCATGTGTAATAAAAGTTCAGTTAAACCACTCTTCAATTTAGTTTTGTGAGTATTTTTGTTTCTAAATGTTGGCAGTTTGAGTAAAAGAAGTGATTTAATGAAGTAAATTTTAAGTGTATTGTATTTTATTTCTTTAATTATACTTTCCAAAATATATAGAGCATAATATTGTGAATTTATATTTAGTTCGAAAAGCCATAACATCAAACATTTTAGAAAAAATATTTGTAATCATTTTTTTTTATTATTTGTAGCTCTTCATCATTTTATTCTGAATGCTCGTCTTAACTTAGCCCTCCCCGTCTTCATCTACTGTACGTTACTCTGCATTCCTCATGAGTGTGTTTGGGATGATTTGTGACTCCCTCCTTCGTGCCACTGCGCCGCACTAACGTGTATGGAGCAGACTTCCACCAAGTGGAATTTTTACAGTTGGGGAGAATGGTCAGACTGTACCTGTATAAGCCTCGCTGTTGACTGTTAATACGAGGCGTCTATTTTCAAAACACAGCTCAGGGAAAGGGAATCTGAGTGTGTTTTCTTTCCTGCAGGAGGGAGATTCGGAGTCGAGTGAGGGATGGGAGAGGTGCTGGGAGTGACGCCAGACCACACATCATTTAATCATGTTAGAGTGTGCAACCACTTTGTGCATATTTTTGGTTGCATTGGTGATCAGAGTTGTTGTTGTACAGCCTGTACTCGTAGACAGAAAGCGCAAGGAGCTGTGCAGGGTTAGGAGAGGAAACTTCTGTGAGATTTTTGAATTTCCGTCATGCTTCTAGGGCAATATATGATGCTTAAGTTTGATATTTGTTACTGATCAACATTTAAGACCACTTAAACGCTGAGCCCCAGGATTAAATGACCATTGTGGATATTGGTATTGGATTTCAACATGTTCGTTTGACTTAATCCTATGGTTGAGTCGCCTGCTAAATACAGAGCGTGTTATTTTTGCTCTTTTTAGGGAGTCCCTCTCTGCATAATCTCACTTAATCTAATCTATCCCTCTTTATAATAGACTGGGAATTTATAGAAAAAGCTTTAGTGTAGATCCATACCAAACAGAGCAGTGTGCCGGTTGCGTTCCGAAAGCACTCTGGTAAAGCTCTTGTGAAAACGCAAGTGACCTCTGCGCCCCTTGTTAGCCTGAACAATGGGCTTGCCTCCACTCACAGCTGCAGCCGTGCTGGAGGGAAGCTTTTTAGAATATAAACATGCATTTCTTTATTGAGAAGGTTAAATGCTGAACATTTTCTTTGACTGTAAGCACAGAAAGCAGAGCAACATTTAGGAGATTGTACAGAAGTGTGTTATTAATAACTTTGTTGTAATCCTGGATTTCCAAAGAGGTTTTCTGAATGAATAAAACCATCATATTTCTGAAAGGAAGCTAATTCCGCTGTGACTGAGATGCATCTTAATGGAATTATGCAGGACAGTAGAACTGCTGATATGTTAACAATGGAGTTGAGGGGTGTGCAGACTTTAAACTGGTGGCACTTGTAGTGAGAAAACTCAACACAAGTTTAGCAAAAAGACAAACCATGAGAATAATCGTAGATAAACAATCTCAACTCTAAGTTGGTGCTTGTTGAATACATTGGCTGCACTTCAGAGGTTTTTGGTAGTTAAAAGGTATTGCAAATTATCTACGATGTGGTAGTTATGGCTGCAAGACATCAAAATAGTTAAGTTTAGGTTGCAGGATTAAACATAATGCCTTGGTTGTGTGCTTTTTTATTTTTATATTTTTTTATGTTTGCTTCTCTTAAAACCTACTTTCAGATTCATCTGGTTGTTTTATTCAATCATTTTTGGGTAAGTGGCTAAAACCCCATTCTTCTCACAAAGTCACTTCTGCTTTGTTCAAAAATATAAAAAGTGTTTTTAAATCTCAATGGCTTTTATAGAATCAGTGGTGACACATTGATACTTAAATTTAGTGTTTTTTCAGCTGTTAGTTGGGGCTCTTCGAGTTGTCTACAGCTTATTAAAAATGAGAGCTGATGAGGTGTTTAGAGTGTCAGACAATGTGGAAGTGTGGCTTGATAGTATTTCTTATGAGGAAGATATGGAGGAAAAGAGTCAAAAAATAAGTTATGACAGTAAATTCTACACCAGAAATCATCAGTTGATAGATTTGTTTTAGGATTAAGTGAAGTTAGTTTTCTTCTCTGGATAGCGACGAAGCAAAGGAATAAGGAGCTCAGTCATCCTGCAGTGTTTATATTTACAAAGTACTTCAATTTACACATGATTTGAATTAGAGTACAGTATAGTGACAATATAAATGTGACATTATAAATGTATCTACCAGCTGAGAGACTTCAACATGTAAGAAATAACAAATAAATAAAAGAAATAAAAAAGAAAAAACAATGAAAATAATACAGCTGCAGTGCTAAATGGGAATAAAGAATGTGTAAATCATTAATAAGAGGTTTAGAATTCAAGAGGATCAGATACTTTGCAGAACTTTATTGTATTTTTTAGCTTGATAAAATAATCACAAGAAACTGATATCCTGTCTGAATTCAAAACAGTCAAAAGAGTTTAATAATAATAAAGATGACATAAATGACTTTTTGGAGAGTCACACTTTTATAAAGGATAAAGGTCATTGTGAAAACAGTTTCTGATGTCATGAAGGATATGTGGGGTTCCATATGTCATGGTTCTTCAATAGAAAAACTGATCCTGCTTAAGTCGAATTCAGCATCTCTCTGTTGTGTCAAAGAAAAATTCCAAGGCAAATATTTTCCACTTTTACTTTTCCATTCCATACCAGAAATTTGAAAGAATGCCATCAGGTGTGAAACAGAAGAAAATGAAATCCCAACCACGACACGTCTACTTTTGACATTTCCTTACCTGTAGTGCAACAGATGGAGGTTTTCAAAAAACCTTTTTCTCTTCTTTCGCCTTTGTACTTTCATTCATGAATATCTGTGGTTTACAGAAGTCTTCTTTCATGAAAGCGTTGGAGGAAATATTGTAGCTTAAAAAGACATTTTCAATGCAGTTAGGTCACGAACTGAACCAGTGACCTTCCGATTGATAGACTTCCGCCCTTGAGCAACAGCGGCCCCTGTTCTCCTTTGCATAGTCATGTTGTAGTTTTGGGATCAAAAATCTTGTTGTTGCTCTTAAAATTAAACCATGCGTGGAAGTTTCCCAGTGAAACTAGCAACCTCAGGGGGGACCTTTTCTTGTTTTTGAACACCGCTGAAGGTGTTGCAACACCCGACAGGTGGATGCTTTAGTGTCTGTTGACCTTGCATGAAATAAAGATGAAAAAAAACTGGGAATACAATCAAGTTTTTCTTAGATTGCCAAAAAAAAAAAATCTTTCTCGTGCTAGCTTATGGGGTCCAGATGACCCCACCCTTACATTGAGGCATTAGCCCTTCCATGACAAAGTTGGACAAGGTGGACAAGACCTCATGTCTGTCATTGGACACCAGTAAAAATCGACAATCATTGAAAAAAGAAGTTCAGCGCACTGTCTTGTGGGGTCCAGATGCAAAAAAGTCTTGGAGAGCGGAAGGGTTTATGAACATAGACATGTTGACCAGCTTAAAATTCTAAAAACATTTTTAATTTAGATGTCACTTCACCACAACAATAGAGAGACTTTTTGACAAATTTTGATCAATGGATAAATTGATTAACCCCTTTGGCGTCTGTTTGCTGAAGTTCACGCGCCCCTATTATCTGCCGAGGTGGAACAGCACTGGTAATTTGACCAAATTTCACAACTTCTCTGACCTTTCTCCCCCACCGCTCGTGTTTTAAAAAGTCTTTACCAGTGATAAAGTGCAGACAGCAGTCAGTTCCCACCAATACCTTGTGTGTCGGCTTACGCTGCACCCTCATGCTAACACAGCAGCCGCGTGCGGTCAGTTACCCAGGTGCAAGGCATGCATCACACACCAGTGCTGATGCACGGACGTGACAGCTGCAGAGAGTGAAAGACGACCATAAGAGAAAGTCTCTGCCCTGGATGAGGTGGGAAACATTAACCCTTTCACCTCAAAGTGATGTATTTTGGGTCAGAGATGGCATGCGCTTTGTGGCTGTCCCACCATAATAGCTGTCAGTCTTGCATGAAAGCACATAAATCTACTGGTTAAAAGATTACTCTGATTGAAGGACTGGAACCAAACTATTTTGGATGAGTTTTGGGATTTTATAATCCTTTTCGTTAACTTAACTCCAATTAACGGGTTAAATAAAAACATAAATAAATAAACCATTGGAATTGTCAGAAATTGATCTAATGCTTTAGTCACAACTGCCCTTACAGTTGAATATTGGCTGTCTGTGGGCAGATAATAGACAAATCTGTTTAAGCTACAGGTCCTAGCAAACGCTTACAGTGAACAGCATTTAAGCGTAAGTGGAGGTATAGCAAGTGAGTTTTTGTTTTTCAGCTCCCCTAAAACTTGTGCTCTACGTTAGTGTCCCATTAATGCTGTTCGAGTGATAAATGTGCAACCTACCATGTGTGATGCACACTTGCAGCCTGACTATTGGAAATAAGGAAACTACACAATCAAGAGTATAGCTTGTGTGGACATCCATCAGGCGTCCTACTGGCACGTGCGCATCACTTGCGTTCGTCCATATGGGTCAACCCCCTTTGGATGTACAAGACTAAGTAATAACCAATAATTTGTAAAAATTTGCAGTTTAAGGTGTTTTTTCCAATCAAAAGTGAAAATTTTTATTTCGTCTGTCCATATGACGGTGTCTCCTAATCTACACCATTGTCAGAGCGGAGGTTGGGATTTCTGCTTTGAATGAGCAACATGTACTCTGAAAAACAAGGTCGGGAAGCCTGCCCGTTCCGGTTAAAATGCGGCAGGAAGCAATCCTCACAACTCACGGGGTGAGGGGTTCCTATGTAATTTGCATGCGCCGTAAAACTGATGAAATTAAAAACTCGTAGCCACGTGCGCTGTGGTCCCAGAGGGCGACTTGAAATAACTCGTCTGTAAACATGTCCTGTCTGTTTCCTCGTGTTGCCTCTTCCGGTGGCCGGCAGGCCATCCTGTTCTTCAGGACATGACTAGTTACCCCCGCTAAGAAAAAAAAAAAAAAAAAAGAGTCGAATGATACTCTTGGAATTCACAATAGCAAAAACTGATGTAGTGCAATGTGGATCCAAAAATTAATTTGTGCATGGTGAAACGCAGTTCTATTTATAGGTGTCGATTGCATAAGCTTTTTTCTAACAGCAAGGTGTTCTTCACTTTCTCAGTATCAAACAGAGAAAAGCTGTAACTGACCGGATTAGTTTTACACGCATGTTGTACCCCTGCTTTTTTCTTGGCATGGGTGTGTGTGTCCCAATGAGTCTGGAGCTTACAAAAATGTTGACTGCGGACGCTATTTTTGACCATCTGCTCTAAAAGGAGGGCATGTTTGAGTCACAGACGCTGTGGTGTGAGGCTGCGCCTGGCATGTGGTGGGGGGGAGATGGCTCACCCGAGGGCCCAGCATCCTCTGTGTCACCATGGGTGTGCACAGTGTGTGTGGCTGGTTTTCTCGTTCTTTTTTTTTACCAATGCATTTGCATTAAAGGGGATCACAGAGGACGCCAGCAGGAAGAAAAGGAAAGTTGAGAGAAGATATTGACTCAAGGTGCAAAGTTTGTCAAGGAGACTGCATCTGAATACAACAATTAGAAAAATTCCTAGACTATTATACCTTCCAGACTATAAAAATGTGATTTTATGAAGGTTAGGAGTGCAGAAAAATACTCTGAATTTCTATGATCCCATCTTTTGAAATCTATTTGTATCATAACTCAAAGAGCGATATGTAAAGTTGCACTTCAAGATTTTACCTCTGTGTTTCGTCTTTGTTGCATGTGTCTGAGACTGTGTGTATCTTATTTGTGAGTTAGGAATGTGAAACCTAATCTGGGGTGACCACAAGTTAAGGAGGAGGGGGCAAACAGAGGTCCTTTTGAAGAATTAGTCTTATGTGGAGCCAGTTCTCACAGAATTTACAACTCCCTTTCTTGGGCTCTGAAACATGGCAGTAACACTTCTTTGTGAAATACCTTTCTGTTTAAGCATGCCGTCGTTGTTATTTTATTGTTTGCTTTATTTATTCTTCCTATTCAACTTCTTCCCTGCCTTAGTACACATAGCTGTTAATTACTCCTTTGTTCTTTATTCCTGATACATAAAAAGTTTGTTTAGTCAAATCATTTCAACCTTCAGTCATATAAATAAATATAGCTTATATGCCGTTCACCCATCACTGGTGAGAGTAGGGGAGAAAGATTCTCTCAAATTCATTTTTTTCTTTAAACACCCACTTCAACTACTTCAATTACTAGTTGAGTTATTTTGAAAATGTTCCCAGTGATCTTTATACAATGAATATTCCGTTTTTAGCCTAAATCAAAGAACCTGTAACGTTTTCTTGGACATAGATTCTTCAGTTCCTTAGATATTTGCCTCCAAGTTGTGGGGACTGTTTCCCCACCCCTCATTCCTCTTCCTGTTGCTGAGAGCTCTCTGTTTACACACTCTCCCGCTAGCTTACAGCCCCTCACATCCCCACCATAACATTACTGATGCAACAAAAATAACAAATATATATATATATATATATATATATATATATATATATAATATATATATATATATATATATATACGTGTTAAAAACACCAAAACCAAAAATTTAATTTGAGTGGGTCTTTAACACAGAATAGTCCAAAACTGATTCATTTTTAAATACAAGAATATTTTAAATGCCTTATACTTAGTTTGTTGGTTTATATATTATTTTATAAAGTCTTTATTTTTTCCCAAATTGGAATCTGTAACCCAAAATTTTGTCAGTTCTTGTTTGTTTTTTTCGGGCCTGAAGAGACTAGTCAACACAAAAACGAAGAACGTTACAAAAACCTGTTGTTATTGCTTTTATAACCAAACTAATTAGATTAGTAGATTTGCACTCACTGTAAGAACTTGTGCGTTTGCAAATTAAAATACTTTTATTATGTTACAAAACTTATAAGATTAGCAGTGAAGCTCACATCAGATTGATGTGCAGCTCAGAGAAAATCATAAATGTTTCTTTTTATTCATTTTTTTTTTTACATTTTTTTTTTAGAGTTCCCACATCTAAATATTTAGAATGTTCATTGATTTTCTACCTAGTAACTTTTTATTTTTCTTGTCCAGTAACTATAAAAACCAAACAAACTGTGCAATTACTCTCATCAATAATGAACATTTTGAAATTAAGAAAATATAAATATCAAACTCATGTTAAAAATTAAATCAGGAAAAGTTGATCCCTTTAGGCTACATATCCTGTTTTGCCTTTGTGTGCACTTCCTTTAAATATAGGGGGCGGAGACAATTGTGTAATATCAATTTATGTTGTCTCCTTCAATCTGTCAAATGGAATTTAACCTGACTTGTAATATTAAATCATTTCAATAGATTGAAAGACGTGGAAGTGTTTTTAAAGTGTGTGATTTGAATATGTTTGCCCTGTCCTCTTTTGTTGGTGTATTTTCTATGGGAGTAGAGTGAAAAATGTCACTGATGTTCGATTATTTAGCGTTCCTTTATGTCTCCGAAGTGCTTCTTCAGTCTTTGTTTTCCTATTTGTCTGGAATTCAAACACAGAGTTGAGAAGTGATGGAAAGCTAAACTTTTTCCGGCACGTGGGTTCTTTCAAGCAGAAAAAGAGGGGGAAGTCGCCTTTATCAGCTGCTCGGTGCTGAGGCGGGAGACGCCAGCGACTATGATGAAAGACTAATTACTTCTGCGTGCTTCTCATACACTGGTTGTCCAAACTGGGATCATGATGGACTGCGCACTTTGCTTCAAGCAGCACTTTGGCGACACAATATTTTTCATAAATAGCCTAATGATTAATTCAGTCCGCTATTCATTAGTGAGTGGCACGAATCGTTACTCTCAAATCACTAAAAAGATTAGTTCAGAATGAATGAACTTTTCATGCCGATTGCTCTGCTCTCGCACAACAACCGTTCTAGGTTTCATCTGCATCTCCTCTCGTGAGTTTCCAGCAGTTAAATCAACTCCTGCTGCCTTGTTGTTGTGCATGCCGCTCAGAGCGCTGCGGCTGCATGCAGGGTCACATGTCTGAGGCTCATTTGTCTAAGAAATTGCTTGTTTGGAGTGGCCCTGAATGTTGCATCCCTTGATTTGTATGTGAATAACATCTACTCAAATATAGCCTCACAAATTTTCCTAATAGTCCCTGCAGCAAAATCTTGTTGAAGTGGTGTTCATGCAGCTCTCTTTACCTGAATACATACATTTGTGTTTAATTACTTTAAGAGATGCTTGAACTTCTCATGTATATTTGATTTAACATGTCAGGAGTTTTAGAGGGGAAAGTCTGAATTATTTGTAGTATTATTTTTGGCTTCAATTGTGCTTCAGAGAGATTTGGAGCCATCAGTTTTTAATATTTTAATCCGCCCCCTCTGTTTGCATTGTCATGTTAATGCAACAATGTAAAAAACAAGGGCGTAGAGGAGGTGAGCCTGGTAGCAGTCAGGGATTTTTCTACACTTTGCTGAACTCCCAAAGCTTCTGTTTTAATATTTAGCTGCTGTCAGTTAAAATCAAAAAGTTCCTCACTTTCTCTAAAGCTCTCAGAAAGAGAGCGGGAAGCTGCTTCACGGGTGAAAGCCCTTGCACATGAATATTTAATGGTTGCATTTTAACCAGAGTCATAAAATCCGAGAGGATGTGGCTGAAAGGAGAGCGGCGAGGGGTGTGCAAAGTCGGCTACATTGTTTCTTCATAGTCTGAGCCGGGTGCCTGAAAGTCGTGTAACTCTTGTCTGGCTGTACAGTGCATCAAGTATGTGTCGGCTAATTTAAAGCCCCGTCCGCGTTTTGTGGCGTGTTGCGGCCTGTTTTTTGCTGGGTAAGCTCCTTGTTCTACAGCGGGATGAAGAAATCTTGGACCTGCAGGGGCCAAATTGGGAGTGTTTCATTCTGACACTTCTTCAATGCACTCAGGAAAATGGGTTTGAAACTCCTTAATCCATTTGGCCACTTGACCAGATCCAGAGGTAACATCTCTTCAACACCCATCGCTTTCAGTTTAATAAACTGAAGCCAGAAAAAAAAAGAAAGATCTAATCTTCAAGCCCTTAATATGCAGTCTCTTTCTTTCTCTCATTCTGATGCATTTTTAAAATTCTGAGCTGAGGCAGACCTGCAGCAGACAGACACTGAGCTGATTGTTGAGTTTGATGAAGCTCACAGTTTCTCCACAGCCCTGTTATTTTCCTGCTTGTAAGCTGTACTTAACAGATGTAATCATTCGTCATCCGATATTGAATCAAGTTAAATGGACTCATGAATTGCAATCACTTAACTCAGCCCCGCCATAATGTTTAATATAGCTTTGTGGAAAAGGTCAGATGGAGTCCCAGCTGCAAAGATAATTCAGCTGCCTTCTTTAGAACTTTTTAAAGTTCCAGAAAAAAAAAACAAAAAATCAGCATGCAGGCAAATTGGCTGTACAGTGCCTAATAGCGCCAGCAGCTACTGTTTATGTTTCCTCTCCTTTGGAAATCCTTAATGCAGTGTTTGAAAGTGTGTGTGGTTGGCAGCTTGCAGATAAACCGCAGTGGATGCCCTTAAGGGAAGCACAATAAAAGGTTTTCCCCTCTGAAAGGTCCAAAGGGCAGTTGTCCACTCCGCACAGTAACAATGGAGTGCTTGTGCAAACAGAGCCAAGGCAAGTTTGGTGAACCGGCTTATCAGGAGCCGGTGTGCACTGAGCAGTGGCAGCCATTAAAATAAAATAAAAAAATTGGAGGGGGGGTAATAAGTGGTCGCTACAGTTGGTGGCATGTTTGTGGTTGTTTTTGTGTGGCATCAAGCTAAATGTGCTCAGGCTTTTACAATAAAGTCCTTAGCATCACATTCCAGGCCTGAATACTCAAAATTGAAGATTAGATTTGTATTATATTTTTTGTAAATATAACACGGTTGGAACTTAGGAAAAAACAATGATGTGAAGTTAAATCTGAGATAGTCCAACCGTGGAACTGCCAAATAAGTGGTTTACTGGATCATAATCACACAAGGATTTTAAAGATCTTGTTCAATATGAGATGTTTACTGCTTTTTTTTAATCTGTTTTCTGAAAGGCTGGTAAACTCTACCAAATGATTTGATTTTACAAAATTACAATCAAGTCAACAGTTTTGACCTTTAAACTTAAATATTACTTTAATTATCATTTAAAATTATGAACTCTGTTGAAAAAAAGCTGCCTTTGGCTTGAAATATACAATAATCTGCAAGAAAACTAATGAAATTACTGATATAATATTAACTAGAGGAAGTTAGATTTTGTTAATTGATTTTCTATTTTATAAATCAAACCTTCGTCTCTACCGGATGTCCTGATGTGTCTGCCGGTGTTTCATGTTTTGCGATCAACCATCACTGAGAATATCTAGAATTTGAGACAACCAACAGCTGGTTTTATGTTAAAAAAATGCAGTGATTTAATATGTTTTATCTCAAACAAACAGACATTTGAATGAACCAAGTGGTTACTTTTATTTAAGTTTGAAAGTGTACCAATTTTGTTGTTTACTTAAAAAAAGTTATTGTAAAATATTCTAAAAAAACACATTTTTAAATGTCTGCCAGCGAATTAGAGGAGCTTTGGGGATTTTACTGAAATTTGATTGTTATCAAGTCTAAAAGTCTTAAAATCCAGTGGAAATTTCCTTTCGCTCCTTTGCCTGGAATAATACAGAAAGGATGTTAAATGGCTCTAACCAGTCAGGCCTACAGGATAAGACCGGTGACAACTATCGCAGTGTCAATATTTACATTACTTTGCCTATCATAGTAATACATTTACTAATGTCTTGTGTTTTGGTGCATTTGACACAGAATGGATGTGACGCAGAGACACAACAGTGATTTTTCAGATTCTATTTGTTTGTGGGCATCAGTTGTGTTTTTTTGTGTCTGTTGGAGGTGCAGGAGGAATGCGCCGTGTTCTCAGATAGTTTACTCTCATGTACGATAGTCTGTAGCACTTTCGTTGCATTTCCTTTGGGATGCAACACTTGAGGGGGAAAAAAGGAAGTCTCAAGGTGCCTGTGTTAAAGCTTTAGATGTGACTGAGTTGGTAAATATTTAGAGAGCAAACATTTTGATACCAGCAGGGATTATAGTTGGGGGAAACATGTTTTTTTTTTTCTTGGAATGGAAAAATCAGCAAAATATAAGGAAGGATTCTATTAATACAGATGTTTGTTTTTTCACTCAGCAGTTTAACAACTTCAAGGTGTATTTTCTGTCTTATACTGGGGTTGCTTTCTCTCTACGCTCCTTTCTCATTGTTTGGAAAGCATCCACTTCATCAGCAGGATATGTTCCCGCCCACAAACAGCCAGCATATTTGTTCTGCTGCTCCACCTTGTTGGCTTTATAGCAAGAAGGTGCCAAGGGTGGATGTAGAACATGTCAAGTGCTATCTGCCTCATTTACTTGGCCGCTGAATATTCATGGGCCTTTATGCTGGTGACACCCTTCAGGCAGCTGTGCAGACAGCAAGCAGCAGTCATCGAACGAGTGTCAACGTTTGACATGCATTGCCGTCCTCCCAGAAATCTCCATCACGTTACATATTTAGAGGATTCATAACAAGTTGACCATTTTTCCTTGTAGTAGACCACCTCTTTCTGTTTGCGCAGCACACATGAGGAGCTGCACTCTTTTCGGCTGTGAGGTGCTCTGGGACGAGTCCTCGTAGACTCCCCGCGAAGAGGAGGAAGGAGGAGGGAGGAGACCAGCTCCAGCCCCTGTGTGTGTTGCAGTCATGCCCATTTACTCTCCCCGACACCTTCGGGGGACGTGGTCTGACCTCTGCGGGAATCTCGCCCCCTCTTTGCTCTCACTCATGCGTTTCCTCTGCGCTCTGAGAAAACCGCACTAAATTGCTTGTGCTTTACCAGACCTCGCAGGTGGGTCCTGTTGCAGTGTTGCAGCTTGTCTGCGCTGCTCTGAGGGGCAAGGTCTGCGCTGCATGGCAGCAGAGATTAAGCCTGTTGTGTCATAAAAAATAAAAAAAAAAGAAACAATTCCATAATAAAACAAGCTATAAAGTTAGTTCGGCAATTTAAAGACCAACAAAATGAACATTTTGTCTTTGGTGTTTTTAACATGTTCCTTTGGAATTTTTCTCATGATCAAAGACACATGTTAAGAAAAATAAACTAAAAATTGCATTACTGATTATTTCTTTATTCAAATCGTTGTAAATCAGCAGCAGACAAAAAAAAATGCAGTTGAAAAAAGCTTGTAAGTATGACATAGAGCCTATAACAGCAAGCCACAAGCTCCCTGTTTCCGCTCCATTCTGATGCATCTACTTCCAGACGACTAGATCCATGTACGTCTTTGTTTTCCTTGTCCAAGCTGGTATCTGGCTCAAGACTGTATGTCTGGATAGCTCCAATATTGCTCACCAATCTTGTTGCACTGGGAACATAAGGTTGGGGTTGTGTGGGGCTGTGTAAACAAATGGATGATGGGAAGTGTGAGAAGGCTTTCTCTGCACTAATGGTCCCGCCCACAATTTAGAGATGAATTTCTAATAGATCACTGCTGCTCAGCAGCAAATTGTTCTAGAAAATGACAGTTTTTTTTGGCTAAAAATTGCACAATTACAATTAAAAGACAACTGGGATAAAATAGATCAAAAGATGTCTGGAGTGAGACTTTACTATTTGGGATATTTTAAAGTGAGATTTGAACAAAGTTTTAGGAAGTATGAAGGATGTGGCACTTAAGTTCCTGATTAAAGTTGTTTGTATGACTATAAAATGCAGATGTCCTTCATCACAGGCAGAGCTCTGCAGACTTCTCCATGCTTGCTAAGCGTGTACTCTCTCTCTACTCTGTTTAATAAACATTCTTTAAACCGTTTGACAAACATTTCTTTATTCCATCGGATGTAACAATTTTTCCACCACATTCGTATAATTGAATTAATCTTTTATTTGTGAATCTGTTATTTAGTCTTGCAGTCATATTTCTAAAAAAAAAAAAAAAAACAAGCATTTATTAAATACAATTTAAAAGTAAAATCTTTTTACCTGGTAATGTAAGGAAAGGATGCATGAGTCTTCAGAATGCAGCCAAAACAAAAGGACTGTTCAAAAGTATTTCGAGGTTTATTGTACTTTGATACAAAGTTCTTAAGAGCTTGCCTAGTGAATTGTAGGTGTTTCATCACACCTGTCAAACACTCTATCAGAGTTACAGTTAAGGTTGATGCCTTTTTTTATTTTTATCACTAGCAGTTTGGTGTGTTGTCATGCTTTGGTGGGGAGGCTGTCTTTAACTAGCAAAATTCTCTTAGTTGAGGCTTAATAATGTTGTGGTTGACTGAAAAAAAAACAAGTACCAAAAGTAAATGTACTCAAATACTTTTCAGATTGAAATTAAAGTGAGGAAACAGCCTGCAGACTATTGATACACGAGCATCTGGCTTCAGTGCAGCAGATTTCATCTCCTGTCATCTCACCGTTGATTAGTATTGATTGAACAGACGGAATTGGCCTCTTGAGTGGAAGTTGCATCAAATAATCCCTTTTTCTTCCCTCCAAATCCATTGTAAGGGCTGGAGGATTATTGCATCAGTGGCTTTCTAGGCACAAAACTGTAAGTTGAAACATTTCCTGCAGGCATTAGAAGAGAAGATTTTTTTTTCTTTTTTGTTTCAGTGTTTTGCCTGTTAATGAGAGCAGGGGAGAGCAGGACTACTGAATGTGTGTGTGACAAACATGGCCAAGGGGGTGCCAAGTGTTGGCCTGCCTCCTTTTCAGAGTGAAGTGTTCAAAGGGGAGGGGAAAAAAGGCGCTGCACCTGTGGTTTGTATAGACATGACTCTTTTTCCCAGACAAAACGTGGAAATCTTGGAAGGTTCCCCCCGCTGTGCGCGGATGACACGGTCTGCTGTGCTTCTGCTGCAGCCGCTGCCGTTTGGCTTTCGATGTTGGGCAGCTTGAGAGCAATGATGAAATGGAAAAGTTCCAGCGCAGTGAACACTTGCACGCAGACAGTAATTGAACGCCGTTGAAGCTGTGCAGCTTGCACATTTGCTTTCTTCATTCCACAAAGACATAACGCACAAAGGATTTGTTTGTGATGGGGCATAATTTATTCAACACGCATGAATAGAAGTCACTGGAGGGAAAAAAGGACAGACAGCTTTACTTCCTTCCTTCCAATACATAACAGGTTTGTCTATAGCACCTCATAGTGGTTTAAACAGAGAACTAAATATTCTAAAAAAAAAGCACACATGGACCGGTCATTAAATATAGACGCTGGTGAGCTGTTGGTAATTTATGAGAGCGGAGTGTCATGATTGAAAGATTCCAGATCGCTTGAATCCCCACATGCGTGCTCGTTTTGGGAGCTGCTGTTTCCGGGTCATGGTTGCCGTGTTTAATTAAAGTAAGACCTCAGCTTGGTGGGCCTTTAGCCTCTTTAAATCTGATTTGACACCAGAGAATGGAATGGTGTTCAATGAAAAAAAGAAAGAAAGAGATGAATGATTGATAAGAGAGGCAAAGCTGCTACAAATCCCTCTCTGAGGACATTAATAATACAGAGAACTTTAAGTGCCTTTGTTGTGTGGGCAGTGAGAGTAATGCATTTTTGTCCTTTTTATTATTTTGAAATATGACTGCTTTAAATTTGTCATTACTGTCTTTTTACAAATGCATTTGTCCTCCAGTAATTTTAGGATGATGGACAAACCTGCACTATATAGACCTCAGCACATCCATACTGTCCAGAATATTTACTGTTCTTGGTAGTTTTAATGAAAAACTTATTCTCCTGCAGCCTGTCACTGCAAAGTGATTTTAAGTATTATGTTGCTTTTAACCAACAGCTGCAGTTACATTAACGGGAGACCATGCAAAGAAGCTCGAGAGGATCTGACTTCAGTAGAAGGCTAATCAAAAGCACTCCTCACGTGTTAAATGCAGTTTGTTGGATTGGCCTGAAACGGCGTGTTGCGGCGGGACGACTGTAACTTGAAATGGACTCGGTGCCGCGCAGCTGCGCTGCTTATGCGATGACGACAGAGATCACATTTCTCTGTAGTTAATGATTACTCTGAGACTGTAGTGCAGTGAAAGCCAAAGCTGGTAAAATTGTTACATGGGCTGCAGGAAATGCATTTTCAGCTGCTTCCATCTACTCTTGTTATATTTTAAATGACTCAAGCACATTTATAAAGGGGGTATAAAATGTTTTTTTTTTAATATCTTCAGAAAAATAACTTTGTAGACTAGGGATGTGTATCTTTTCTTCTCCCATTTTTCAATAGACCTCTCTATAGATAGTCCACAAATGGATACATAAAGATTCAACTAACTGTGGCGATACAGTCCAATTCTCTTAGATATTTATTACTCATTTGGTGTTTAAAGCTCTAAATGAAAATGCCTTTTAACAAAGGAACTCTTAATTTTCTAACTGGTACGTTTTACTTTAAGCAATGTCAACAATGTCTTTTACACAGCTTCAAGCATAAATGGTAAATGGCGTATGCTTGTATAGCGCTTTTCTACCTTTACATCTACCTTTTGAGGCTTTACACTCATAGCCCCATTCACACTGCTGCTGAACACTGGCGCCAACCTTCCACCTGAGGCAATGTGGGGTTCAGTGTCTTACGCAAGGACACTTCGACACGTGGGTTGTTAAGGTGGGAATCAAGCCAGCAATCTAGTGATCAGAGGTCGACTACCCTACCACAGCATCAAGGCTGCAGCGGTCTGGCATTTTGGGGTTTTTAGACTGTTTTTTTCTTTGTGGTTAAAAAAGTGTGTCATATAACAACACACAACCCTCTCGGTGCTTCATTTTTCTGAATAAAAGTTGCATTGTTTTTTGTGACTTAAATTAACTGCTACACTGCACAGTAGGTGTGTATCAGTATTTGGTACTCAAACCAATGCAGAAGAAGAAGTGCCACTCTGTTGTACATGGAGCTTGGCAGAGATGTTCAAAAGTGATTCGGAGCATAAAGAAGTCAAAGGATTTAGTAATTTGAAGTGATTTTAAAGAATTTAGTTCACTTGTGAGCCTGTTCTTTATGTTAGACACGGTCAATTATTCATATGTTTCATGAACTAAATAAGTATCAATATGTTGCGGTAGTGAAGCATGCAAATATCCGGTACATTATTGTTATCTATTCTATTCTTTATTCTATTGTTATGATGTGTTTTTCAAGATGAAATGTTTGTTTTTGGTTTTTGTCAAATAAATGTCTCCCAAAAGTGCAGCTAATACTTCAGTGAAAGGATTTTTGTCTTCTTTATTAAGCACTTTTAGGCATCTGTGACTAATACTCTGGAGCAACTTATAGTCCAAAAAATATGGTAGAAGTAAGCTTGTGATTTGACGTCTTTTTGTTGGCATTACATGCACATATAAAGCTAAAGTCAGTAGAGAACACAATAGGAAGATAAACTGACAAAGTTAGCCAGAAATGAAATATTTACTTGTTGATATTTTTATACCTTTTTACCATAATCTTGTTTGTATATTTGATTTTTAACTGATACTCTTGTTACACTCAGAACTCAATCAATTTTTCAATATGTATCTGTATCTTTTACATCTCCAAAGAAGACCGTAATTGAAATGAAATGATCAGATTGACAGTTTTATATTTCATTAGAGTGGACGTTTAGCATTAATAACTGCTTACGTTACTTGGATTTATGCATCCTTTTTTAAAGGTGTGTCCTTTCTTTTGTTTGGGGTTATGGAAATGTTTCATTGGAAAGTGCTGACACGTTCTTGTGAAGATTTATTTTGCCCACACTCTTCTGTTGAGTTGGTTCTTTTAACTCTTGTGCTCAGTGTGGTGATCAAAGTTTGACTGCTCACTTTTGACTTATGAGTGCCAGAGGTGTCACGACACATGAAAGATGTAAGAAGAGGAAAAGGAAGGAGGAGAGGCTTTTTGGCAGCGTTGTTGCTGTGTGAAACTGCAACAAAGATTCTGCTGCTATGTGTCTCTCTGTCAGGCTCCATGTCATCCTGCCATTGTTCGGGCCAGGAGTCAGCACAGACGTCCATTGTTTCACGCTGAAATCTGCAGTTACAGCCTGTTCTGCCCAATATCTCTGCCCCTCATGTTTGAAAAATAGTGTCATCTCTTTGCAGTGATAAGAGCTTCGGCTGTCTCCCAGTGCGGTGGAGCTTTTATACCATCCAATTCTTTTAAACTTGCCAACACAGTGTGCTGTCATTTCTAAGGGGGAGTAGAAGACTCCCGCCCTAGCATTGCAGGTGTCTCCCATCCCACTCTAAATTTAACCAGCTCTTGATAGTAAAGGAAGAAGTGCCTTAAAGCAGATCAAAGCGATGCCGCTCTGCTCCCCCTCTAAACAGAGCAACATGTTGACATGGTCCCAGTCACAAGGTTGGTTGTCTTTGAAGGAGTAAAGTGGTGGAGGAGGTTCCTGGCTCGTGGGAAAGCATTTTTCCTTTAAACCCATCCTGACATTTGTTTTCAAAACGCCTATTATCTGGCTTTATGTTAAAGGGCAGAGAAAATCTGTGCAGTGGGATTTCTATTGTGCAGGCGCGTTGATGCAGGGTGACTCCACTCATATTTTGTTGTGTGCGCTTCTTTCATGCGGTTTTACTTTGTAAGGTCTAACTTGACACTTTCACCGCACCGCTCCGTCTCTTCAGCCTGCCAAGACCTTACCTCCAATTCAATGGCAACCCAGCAAGACTCCCAAACAGGTACAGAAAGTAACCTTTGGGTTAGACGGTAAAGGAAAACACTTTTTTCTAGAAAGCTGAGCAAAATAAATGTGTTTATCTTCCAGAATATAAGATGATCTCTGCATCTAAGGGCAAGTGTAATCTAAGGAGTCTCTGATGAAGACCAGATATTAATATTGTCCATGGACAGCATAGGAGGTGCTCGGGAGTAGGATAGTCCAGTGAACTTGGAGGAGAAAAAGCTTTTACTCCTTTATGTGGTTTGGTTAGCTCTCACGAAAAAAAAGTCTGGCCAACTTAAAAAAATCAACTTATTGGTTTTTTTTTTCCTTTCTTTTGGGGTGGGGTGGATGTGGGGGTTGGGGGGGGGGGGTGTATTGCCTGAAATGAGCACAAATAAGAACTTGACTTGTACATAATAATGGTAAAAACACATCCCCACTAATCTATGTCTGCCCAGGACACATTGTTCACTTTTTTCGTGTTCCACCTTTTCAGAAAAGTTCCACAAGCCTTCTTTATTGCTACTTTAGGTCCACTACACTTATGTTCCATCTACTCTTAAATTTACTGGATAATTTTTTGGCATGAACGACACTAGAGTTCTTTAGCAATCAAAACAACACCCTCATTTCCATGGGTTTGCTTCCTTGATCCCATTTACTGTATATGAGAACTGGAGTGAGTGTAACATCACATACAGAAAACAGCTTACTTCCGGCTCCAATGAAAATAAGTTAATTCATTTGCCATTTTTCGCAATACTGATCCCATGTTGTATCCAGATGACGTCAATAAGCAGTGATTTGTCCAAGAACATTTTGAAAAGGGAGCAGAGCAAGAATAGTTATTCTGACAAATATGACTGAGTAATAGCTGTTTATTTTTCTATAGAGGTTTATGGGATTTGGTTTCTAGGATCTAGACCTATTTGGAGCGCAAGGGTGGAGGGGTCACCCAGTCCAGTTCTCATGTACAGTCAACGGTTGGTCCACAACAGGGTTCGGAGTTTCACACCTGTCAAAAAAGGGGAACATCTATGATTTGATGCATCATTTTATTACTTTATAAGAAAAGTTAAGTAAAAAAGGCTTAGGTGATTAGTTTGAGTTAACATAACTTTTTGTGGATAGTTTGAACATGATGCTGTTGGGGTTTATTTGTTCTCAACTTGCAGCTTTGTTGTGTTTGTGCTGTTTCCCTGTGGTTCTGAACTCTACTTTCCAGACGGCATTGACTTCACTATGACACACAAAATACATCAAATGAGAGTCACCTGTCTGTGGTGAGCCCTGGAAAACAGAATCTGTCCTTTCCTAAGGCGGATAGTCACTTGAGCTATTAGGACTAATGGTAGCAGCCTGCGATAAGCACAGTTAGCTGATTTCATGACCCAAGCGGCCTGAGCGGATAGATCATTTCCACTTGTGTGTTTTTCTGCTGATGCATTTAATTTTCATCCTGTCCAGCGCTGTGACAAGAGAGAAACCAAAGAGTGTCAGCAGTAGAGCAAAATAGAAATAGAGTGATGGAGCCTTGGGTGAAATATCGATCAGTTCAACCCAGTGGGGGTAAGCAGTGCAGCTGCTGGGTGTAATTTGTGTCATATCACTCAAAAAATAGCCTTGAAGGGTTAATTCATAAGACAAAAACTCATTTCTACTGACTCAGACTGATGGCTCTGTTGATAGGAGTATAAAAAATCAAAATGAAACCGGACACACATAACTTAGATTTAAAGCATTTTGTTTCAATTTATTTTGTACATTTGTAGGAACAGCATTTTCTTTCAAAGATCTGTTTACAGTAAAAATGTATTATGGACTTCCTGTTTCCAACAAATGTGTTTCAGGGAATTGACAAGTATCAGCATCTTCATCCATTTCTATGTCTTCCTGTTATTATCAGGAACTCTGACTCATCCAGGCTGGTGTCACCATGCTCCTCCAGAGCACTTTCAAACTTTATTTTGTCACCTTAGTTCTTTTTTTCCGTGACCACAACACACCTTTGGTTGTCATAATAAAAGGTGATAGGAAAAGAACATTTTATGAATGTCTTTGTTTTTTGACTGTTATGGGACAAACAGCTTACATTTACAGTTTTAAGAGCTTGAAATTTGCCCAGAATTAAAGTGTTTTCTGAAGTAGATCATACCACAGATATTTTTTTCTTATTTATATGACTAAGATAATTTACATAAAGGTTTCTGATCATCGTACTCTTTTAACACTGCATTTTATCTCAGGCCACTACCTTTTAGCTCCCAAATACTGATCACTGGAGACTACCATTGCAGCACTTGTGCTCTTCTTTCCACATCTCAGTCTCTGTATTCCGAGTGGCCCACCTAATGCATCGTAATGGTTGACCATTATTTACGCAGGGAATAAACAAAGAGAAGCGAGGAATTGATGGAGTAATCCGCTCTTGCATTAAGCGTCGAGCCGGAGGAGCTGCTGGAAGTGGCGTCCTCTTCATGCCTCTCCAGAAGAGCACAGCTAATGGAAATGGGGCTCATTAAGACACCTTATACTGCGACGCGCCCGAGATCATGACGAATTGCTAATTGATTGTCGTTAGCGTTCTTGCAATGAGATGCTCTGCCTGTTTTCTCGTTTGTTATGAACCGCTTTGTTTTCTTCCACCGTCGTCTTCGCCTCATTATTGATCATTTTCTTTCTATTTGCCTGTTTTGCCTTGAGAGTCTGCCGCAGCTGAGTCATCATAATGCTGTTATACCTGCTCAGCAGCAGCAATCATAACCATGTGCACAATTTAGCTTCAAATCTGTAATTTGTGCTGTGATTGGGCGGTGGAGGCATTTTTAATATCAGTTTCCCCAGCTCTCAAATGAAGTATGTGAAGTGCCAGAGAAAGTACAGGGCACATGGAGAAGATGTGCTGCAACCACCACGGTCATGGTTGGCTGGCATTAGGAGGCTGGAAAATCCTTCCGCTTTCCTCTGGAACAAGCAGACTCTGGCCTTTAATCATTTTCCCCCTCCCAGGAGTAATGCACTCTCTTTATACTGCCTGGAATCCACTGTGTATACTTCTGAAACCACCCTCTCTGCTTGAACATTTCTCTTTTTTTTGTTAATCTGTACCAGAGGAGAAAATAATAATGGAAGGAGATGAAGAACTGTTCTGAAAATGCAAATGCGGGGCATGTCTTTAGACTGATCGGCTCATTAAGGCACACTTCTCTGTGAGAGGCTGCCTTCCCTTTCATTTAGGTAGCACAGAGGCTGGTGAAACAATACAATAGCGACCAGGTGACCAAACACCAAGCCACTACGTTGCACGATTTTGAACCAGCTTTGCAGATAAAGCCGGATGATGCTCTGTGGTCAGATGGGAACGCGTTTCTTTGGTTTGGCGCTCTGCCAGCCTACACCTCTGTCTCCGTCTCCCATGTGGGAGTCGCGGCCACTTTCTCGTTCAGATTGGGAAATGCTGGAAACAAACAGAGAAAAAAAAACACAAGCACCCTCTTGGGCGGCACTTGCTTTTCTGAAACAAATTATGCTATAGAGAGAGGAGTAGAAGGAGAAGCAATATTGAAACCATCAATTCAAGCAGCACTCATGAGCATGGACTCCCCTGTTGGAGCAGGAAGACTGAGTAATTTAAAGCGACACCCTGGTTTTATGTAATTTGAGTTTTCTCTTTGTGATTTGGGCCGCCATTTAGTACGAGTGAATTAAATAACCGTCACTTCCAGCATGAGTTATTATTACCCTTTGGCGGAAAAAAAACAAACTTAGGATTGGTTACATTTTTGTGCTCGATTCAACCACCTGCAGTACAAACAAGCAGTACATGAGGAAAAGTTACCCACTGCAGAAGGTAAATTACCTGAATTTGCATGAATGAAAACGCATAATTGGTAGGCGCTGTGATGCTGATCTGGCAGCTCTCTGCTTGTGAACAACTGTATGTTTGTGCTCTGGCATGCCTTTATGTGGTGCGTGTGTGACGCTCAATATACTGTAATTACAACAGCAGTGGTTAACTAGGTGCCTGCATTGGTGTTAATCAGTGCAGACGAAAGATTGGGGGAGCTAACTGAGCTGCTGTCTCATGTCCTCTAAGTGCAGCACGGTGAAAACAATTCTCTGTAAACCCATAATAACCTCCAAAGCACTGCAGTGATGTGCTTGAAGTGACAGCGTGCGACTGTCTAATGCATTTTCTCCATACGGACATCTGCATCTGCAGACATGAAATGATTTTCACTGCACAACTGTTGTATTATTTACCATGAGCCTGGAGTGTTTTATCTATGTTGGAATTCACTGACTCTTTTCCCACCATTTTTACTGTCAAGGCTTCCTTTCTGTCATCTTTGTCGGGTGCCTGTGTATTTTAGTATCTAAAGTCTACCAACACAATAGAAGAAGTTGGCTTAATTTTATAGTAGTGCCTGGTACTGTACATTTAAAAATCCTCAAAGAGGTGATTCGAAGGTAAAACATTTATTTAAAGGACCCACTGTTATTTTTTTAAAGTGTTTTGGGCATTTTTAACACATTCTTGTGGCATTTTTAAGATGATAGAAGGCATATTTAAAGAAAGTTAGGCTTAAAATAATTGCATTTCTGAGTATGTTTTGATTCAAAGTGTTGTGAATCAGAAGCAGAGGAAAACGTCATCGAAAAAAGCGTATTTGTTACTTAAAAAAACCAACAGGCAGATCATAGCTCCTTGCTCAGCCCCATCCCCATGTATCCACTTGTAGACGAATAGATCCATGAACGTCTTCATCTTCGTGTTGGTATTTGGCTCAAAACAAGGCTTCATAGTTCCAATATTGCTCGATATTTTTGTTGCACCAATAATGTTAGGTTGGGGCTATGAGGGGCTGTAAGCTTGCAGAAGAGTGCGTAAACAGAGAAAAGAAAAGAAAAGGGGAGGAATGCTCCGCATCAACGGTCACACCCACAACTCGGAGACAAATTTCACTCTGCAGAAACTATGTCTTAGAAAATGACCGCTTTTTTTTTTTTAATTTTGGTTAAAAACAACATAATCATGATTAAAAGACCACTGGAAATGCTTTTAAACTATCGCAAAGATGACTTAATTCTCCATTGTTAGATCCATTTTTGTAAATACACCCAACACATATACATATGTTTCTGTGAAGCATATGTGTATATTTTAGTAGCCCTAAGTAAACATAAAAAACACTAAAAGGTGAACGGTAGGCAAAAAGTTATGTTTAGGCTTATTTTAAGTCAAAAGTTTCTCAAAATGTTTAAAAACAACATTTCATTTTTAAGAATTGGAGTGTGAAATAATGTCAGTTGCAATATCTATTACTTTTTTGCTCTTGTATCTTTTCATTTAGGCCCCAAAAATGTCTGCATTAGCTTTCATGCATCCCCACATGCTTTAAAAGCCAACTGTGGCGACCAGTTAGTATGCATTTCCAGATCAGTGGATGTAATAACCCGCGGGAGCTTTCCTGCTGGCTCCCCAGAGAGTTCCCCACGGAACTGAAGTGCAGATCCAGGTGAGGGTTTCTTCCCAAGGTTTCCCTCTCATTCCATTGTCCAAGCTTGGCGGGTGGCCTCAGGCTCTGCCCCCTACACCTCCAGCTCACATGCAGGCTCCGTGGCCACTTTGAGTAACATGTAGTCAGTAAAACCCGCTGCTCGCTAGGGAGGTATGAGCCTGTCCAGCTCTGGAGTTTGTAGCAACAGAAGGGATTTGGACTCCATGAGGACCCAATTAAACTTGGGAGGGCCTCTCTCAAAGCGTAATAACAATGATAAATGCACCTCTGTGGCCAGCTTAAAAGAGACATGGAGAAAAGGCCCCAATGTGGTAAATTCTGACAGAATTTACTCCAGAATATTGTTTTTTTCAGGATTAGGAGAACGTACTGATCTATCAGTAGCTTAGTTTCATGTTTGTCAACATTTATTCCGACTTTCTTTGTACTTAAAGTAGAAGAAAAAGCTTCATGATAGTTGTAGATTTTGAGTGTTTGTTAAAGGAAAGAGGTGATTTAAAAAGCAAAAAATATATATAAATTAATAACATTTGTCATTTCTATGAGAAAACAGGAAACGAAAAGCTAACATGTGACTGGTATTTTTTTTTTCAGAGGAAAGTTCAGCTTTATACCCATCTCACCTCTTAAAAATAAAATTTTTTCCCTTATTTGTAAGGTCAGGAAATTCTGTATATGTTAGCTTGAAACTTTGACACATGGATGATGCAGAACTTTACAAACAGAAGTGCAGGTCATGTCACCATGTTGCTGTTTTTGTTTGTTTGGTTGTCATTTAAGAAAAAAAAACTCCTTTAATTAGACAACAGGCCTCTGTATTTCTGAGGCCTGTTTTTGCACTTTGCCAGCAGTTTATCAATTACTGCTTGTGGTTTCATACTGCCAGTCTGTCTTTGTCTGAGCACTCGAGCCGCCTCCTCATTGCGCTCCAGAGCTGTGTTATTGTACTTAAACAAATCAATTCAGTTGCAGTTGGGTTTTTTTTTCCCTCCATCCCCCGTCATTATGAACTGTTTGCAGTGCAGAGCACATTGATTTTTTTTCACAGCCCAGGAAAAACTGTTGATGAATAGCACAGATGTATCTGGGGAGAATCTGGCTTAAAAAAAAAAAAAAAGGAGGCACCCAGCATCAGCCCCTCTCCTCCTCCTCTCTGCCAACCCGTTGAGCCGCCAGCGCTCCTCTTCGTTCGCTTTTCAGAGATCAACACTTCCAGCAGGGGAGAGTTGCAGCCTGAAAAAATCTCTCAGTCATGTAGAAAAAAAAAAAAAGATTTAAGAAAGCATAAGGCACTGGGGACCGCCCTCTCCTGCTGAATGTGAAAATATGCTTTGTTGTTAACACAGTTTTTATATTTTGAGCATTAGCCTTGTAATTTCAACCTAAGCATGAGGTCAGGAGAAACCAGAGGAGATCTGGCCGTGGGTGAAATGGCTTATAAACATGCTGTATATCACCAACCGGATAGTAAACAATCTTCCAAAACGATCTAGCAGTAGAGCAGAAAAGCAACATTTTAGAAGTCAAATTTATTCTTTACCTGAGAACTTAAAATAAACTTAAAATAGATTGACAAAAGTTTGCTTACTTTTTAGCTTTAAAGACCCACTCTGATCATCTTTCGAGCTTTTAAATGCATTTAAATTTAAAATGTATTCCCAGTGGTTTTTCATTTCTGATCATGTAGAGATCATGCATGTTATTTGAGATTAACCTCCCATTCCCCTTCCTGTTGCTGAGAGCTCACTGTTTACACGCCCTCCCACTAGCTTGCATCCCAAACCAAACATCACACATGCAAAAAGTTATCCATTTGTACAGGTTTGATCCAGATACCACAAAAATGACAACAAAATTGGGCCAAATAAACCAATTTGATCTCCAAATATAAGAGCCTACACTTTTCAAGCATTTACACCTGTTTTACTTAAACCAGACAAATTTTTCAAAAGTTTCGTTTTAAAATATATTTTTTGTTTACATTTTGTTTTTAATTCTGACCTATTAATCATTTAACTCAAGTATTGCTGACTCATTCTTTGCCTTTGACACACTAACCCAACTAGTACACTAAAGATTTTTAAGGATCTGAGTAGTAAGAGCCCTGCCAGTATGAATGCACAGGAATTTCCAGACTTTAAAGGCTTGATTTGTGGATGGGGAGTGAAATGTGACTGCGGTACGGCAGCTAACCTACTCTGTGGCAGATGTTTATGATGCCACGCTGATCATGTGAAGCACTGGCTGCTCTTTTGATTCGTCCTTCACGGGCATAGGAGCGTGAAGGAGCTTATCCGTGCAAAGAGGCAAGAGTGTTGCAGACACAGATGGAAGCCACTCAAACCCCAAAAGAAATGTCTGAGAAGTTAAATCACTGATTTTTATTCCCCCGGAAAAAGAATATGCAAATGTGATAATTCAGCATTTGGAGGTGGATGTTGGATTGATTGATGTGTTTTGTTTTTCTCAGAGGCAGAAGACGTGAATTCCTGGAGTGTTTCCCCTCCTGGCGTGTGAATGGGTGGGGGGGTCCTTCGAGGTGGGAAATCAAGGCTAGAAGACAAAACAGGTGAGTGTTTGCTTGTTTTGCTGTTTTTCCATGCACTCCTGGGGATGGAGAGGCTAAAAGTAGCACCGCTGAATAAGTTGAATGAACTTTAGTCAAAGTCTGTAAACAAATATTTTGTGTCAATTTTTTTATTCAATACACACACAGATCTGGTATTGGTTTCAAATTACTTGAACATGTCAACTTGAAATCTTTTCACAACACCTTAATATGTGAATATATTAAGTTATATTGATTTTGCTGCTTTTATTTGTGCTTTTGTGTAAATTCTATTGGTAGATGAACTTTCCTGAATTTTAAGTTGAAAAAACTTTGTCATTTAGTTGGAAGTGAAGGAAAATGTCCAAAGCGCCTTTTTTTTTCTAAGGAAAAATGCTAATTTATTAACCTTTAAAGACTTTACAGTATTTGCTGGCTCTGTTGATTTTGTTTAAAATGTGGACTAGGTAGGCTTAGTGTGTTCAGTTTTGGGCATACATCTAGATGTGTCTAAATTATTGGCGTCTTTTCTTGGAATATTACAATTGTTGGTTTGAAACCAAACCAAATGTTACACCATTGAACCAAATTAAAAAGTGAATCGTTGCATCCTTTCTGCATACCGGTATGTTTTGTTAAAAGTGTCAAATGTGTTCTACTAAATTTTAAGGAGGATTTATTTTTTATTGTTTTACTACATTACAGCAGGCTTAGTGAATGCAAATAAAAAGCATAATACATTTTGGTTGTTCTTTTTTGTCTCTGAATTTTCCTAAAGTTTGTAGAGATAATAGCACCATCCTGCCAAAAGGTATAGAAGGACATACAAATGGGTATTCGCCGGCTTTGTCTGCTCCGACATGTGCTGTCCTCCACCGCGCTCGAATGTCTTGGGTAAACATGTGATGGCTGCAGTTTGTGTGTGGCCAGCTTCACAGAACATGTTGATTTCATCAGGAGCTCCCCGGGCCAGCCGGGGAGGAGGGAGGGTTGGGGGTGGGGGCATGCTCTGAGTAACAAAGTGCTTATGTTCCACATTCAATCTGAGCACGCACGCACACGCAAGCGCCAACAGGGTCATGACTGTCCTTTTCATTAGCAAGCCACCATATGCAATCTGTGACTCCCATGTACATTTCTGCTTCCATCAAGAATCATCTGGGGAGGAGAGGGAAAAAATAATTGGTTTGTCGACTGTATTATACAATGCAGCCATGGATTAGGAATTAGGACATCCAGGACACACGCATACACTCGCAGAATAGATAAGAGGGGTTAATCTTGATTAGAGCCGTGTGAATGCTGCAAAATACGATGCCCTGACAAACATCTGCCCGCCACACAGCTGAGTGGGATAAACCAAAGTGATTATTGTGGAAATGTCAGGCGAGGTAGACAGTGATAGCAAGTGAAATGGATGGGGATGTTACATGAGCGGGGACATGACATAAGTGCGGTCGCTTCTCTCACTTCAGTGACAGAGTTTTTCCTCGCACTATTGCCTTTGTGGAGGAAAGAATACAGTCGGGCTCAATAGAGGAGGGAGTGGAAAAAATGCGTTTAACATGTAGCTTTCTGTTAAAAAAAAATTGTCTGTCAACTTGTGCCTTATTAAAGTTAATGAAAAATCTTTTTAGGTTTTTTTCTGTTCTTTTTTAATTGATTATTAGGCTGGTTCTTTCAGTACAAAGCAGTTTTCACACTTAATTGATGTCTGAAGGTTGCCAGGTCGGTCTTTTTCTTTGTAGCCTCAGTGTAAGCCCTAATGAGTAACTGCTTTTTCTGTGAGATGTGAAGGTGCAGACATTCTGTTAACTTCTCTAAAGGAAAAAGGGGGGAGGAAAGAAAATCCCCTTCCTGTCAGTGGACTCTCTTTCTCTCTGTTCTTGTGAGATCTGGAACTGATAAGTGAGAGGCCTCTGGTAACTGAACAGGAAGGATAGAGGGCCTGGCCTCAGAGCCCCTGCCTCTGCACTCATGTCCCCCCTGCTCACACAAACAAAGAGAGCCGAGTCTGCCACTTAACTTCAAGTTACAAAACATTCAACCCTGTTAGGAGGGTAATCATCACTTGCAGGGCTGATATTTAATACAAAAGATATTTTTATTTAATCATCATCAATGGGTAAAATAAGCAAATTAAGACTTTCACTACTACTTACACTTCCCTTGTTTCTCTGACCATTGTTAACTTAAGATAAAGTGCCTTAAATAAGTATGCAAGTTTTCAAATGGAACACATCGAGGTTTGAACAGAAAGCTGTTAAACCGAGAGAAAATGTTGCATTGTCTCTGCACACGTGTTTCCCTTGTGCTTCACTAAAAAGACCAGGGCATGTTTGATGAGATTAGCCAAAAAGTATGGGCGCAATCTTGATTAAAATCAACCATCTGAACGCAGATATCTGGAAGAATTGTTGCATAAAGTTATTTGGGAATGTAAGACCAAATATCTGCTGCTGAAGTAATTAAATTCAATTAGAAATAAAGTAAGAGTTCATTAGAAATTGGAAAAATGTTTGCTTTGGGTAGTTTGTGCACCATGCTTTACAGATGAGACTTGCATATAAATGATTGACATTATAAGATATCTTCTTCTGTTGATCCAGCGATATCAGTGTCATTTGATCCCAATAAGAAATCTCTGAATGAACGGAACAATGGGATCCCGGGATTGTGATGAGTTGAGTGTTCATGGTCGATGCGTATCAGATTCGTGAGTCGTCTGAGCGGAGCCGTGTGAGTAACTGGGCGTGAAGAGATAACACAAGGTTTCCCTCTTGCCGTGTTGGCGAGCCATCTATCATCTTATCTTTTAAGGGTATTCCTCAGACTTTAACACACTAATGTGCGTTTTCCATACAGTTCCAATCCATTTTCAAATCCGCAGGCAATTTTTTTTCTCTTCTTTTTCAAAGCAAAAGCAGTTGTGGATGGTACTCCCATGAGAAAGCACGAGATAACGTACCAAAGTGACAGCTGAATTATTAGCCTATTACTCACGTTAGAGAAAAAAAAAGGCAGATGAACAAGGCATCTGTCAGGAAGAGCACCTTTTTTTTTAAGATAGTCCTCCCTAAACTACCACCCAGGAATCTTGTAACCCTCTCCCACTGATGTAGGAGCTGGAAGGTCAGGGTCAGAGAGCACAGCCGGCGCTATCGCCGTGCTGTAGGTTACTGCGAATGACCTGGCTGCCTGTCCTCGGAACAGAGCATAATACAGCAGAACTCAGTGTACTGGACTAAAAATAGATGTGCTGTCATCCCTGCTCGGCCATAGACAAATGCAAAAGTTGAGGCTCACCCTTACACATGCCAGCCAAACTGGTGCGAGTCCTCAGAGGTGACCGTAACCGCTGGCAACATGTCGGAGACATGCCAGAGCGTGTTTGATTGACGGCACAGAAGTGCGTGCGCTTTCAGGACAGATGTTCTCCACAGTTTGCTCTGATGGTGGAAGAGGAGGCCAATAAATAAAACCCGACTCTAGCATACCTGTTGGCCTTTCACCCCATCGAGCTTTGTGTAAGCCTTGTCCTGACAAAAGACACTGGAAAGAAAACTAATTATTAAACAAATGAAGTAGTGCCTGCTTCCTTTGATGCAAAATTAAAGCTGATATCACTCTGCCATATCATCCGGATATAACTTGTCAATTTCCTCCTTGTGATGAATGACCTGACAAAGCTATGCTTCACCAGAATTAATAGAACATCTCTGATATGCTTAAGAAGACAGCGAGTGTTCTACCTTCTTAAAATTCTGCTCCTCTTTCTACTTAACGCTGGAATTCCACTGAAATGTTTTTTGTCAGCAATTCCAAATTCTACAGTCTCATTTAAAGAGTTTTTTCTTTCTTTTTAAGACTTTACCCAAAACCTACAAGCTTGACTGAGATTCACGCAGCTCACGATAAAAGCTGTGGCTTTAATGTGTCTGGGTCGAGCTAATGAAAAGATGATAGCGGCAGAGCTGCGGGGCCTCACATTAGTGCTTGAGCTAATTTGACTGCCGTTAAAGTGGCCCAAGTTGGAGGTGTCATTTACAGGAGAATAGCAGATATAAAATCCTATTTGGTGAGCTTTTCAGAGAGCTCTGCATAAATGAATACTTGCAATGTACTAATGATATAGTACATAAAAATTAGGCCAAAATTCTTTGACTCTGAAAGTCTAAATGGGTGCTTTTTTCCTCTTTAGAACAGTTCCACAGCTTTAGATCAAATACATTGAAATACCTGACTTTTTCTGCAAATTTAAAGGAGTAGTGGCCTTTTTATTGAAGCTTTTTATGGGATCAAGTTTGCATGGAAAGGATCCCACTAAAAATGCTGTCCAGAAAAGGCATAGTTAGTTATTCTAGTTGTGTGATCAAAGCAAGGCCTTAGTCAGAACTTGCTTTTCAGGTGGATTATGGACTGTCTCCAGGCGAAAAATGGTCAAAGTTGTACGGGGTACGCTAGAGGCTTGCATGAAATGTCAAAGTTGTATATACTCTATGATCCTGTTCATTCAACTTTTTCTACGGGCATGCTGCGGGCGACAACATAGCAAACATTTAAGCAACACCCAAGGCGAAGTAAGGACGATGTGACCCTGAAAAGTGATAAGTGTGTGCTCTTTGTGCGAAGCCTAACTATGAAAATTTTGAAAAATGAGCCAATCAGAGTGCCATAGCAAATTATGGCCGTCCTATGGACATTTACGTAGTCTTGTATAAAGCTAGTACACGCACCTTACTAAACTGCAATCACACCTTAAACTTCCACTTTGCAACTAGAATCTGGGGTAAGGACACCATACAACAGCATCACCCATACATACATCACGAGTACATGCAACTTGCAATGGCCTTATGAATGCTACAAGATACTCTTACCACATGCAAGACAAAGACATTCCATTTTCATGACGTCCCTTAAGGTGGCCACATGAGCCTCAAGGGAACTGTATGACACAACTGCATTCACTTTTAGATGCGACGCCTCTTCTCTATGACCCTCCATGGGCCCAGACAACCTAAAATCCGGCAGCATCCGTGCAGGTCAAAACCCGCATGTGACTAAGGCATAACAATAAACAGATTTTTAGAGAGATATCTGTTATTTGGCTCAGTGCATTGACCAAGTTCAGATTTTACACAAAACGTACAAAAAATCAGAGCAATCGTCATTCTTCAAATTGTTCTGATAGTGGCTATGGCCAGAATAAACTGGAGATTCAGGGGAAAAAATGGCTGTCCTCTGTTCTGCCCACTGGCTTATTATGATTTAAGCAAAAGACATTTTAACAGCTGAGTTTCAACTGCCACTGGAAGGAAGGAGAAAAAGTGAATCTGAGCACAGGGAAGCAGACAGCAGGGTCGCCATGAAACATTCATGCACCTGGGGACTCTTTGTAAAAGGAGCACAAGCTGAGCCAGTCCTAAAGGAAAGGGCAGAAGACTTCTAATCGCCTTTTTTGTCTGTTAGTCAAGCTACTTACTCATCCTGCATTAAAAATTCATGAGTCGTTTATTTAATGGGAAAAAAAGATATATTTACTTTAGAAATAACTTAATTGTGTTGGATCCAAAGCATTTAGGGGTACAGATGTAAGGCTGGGTGTTGCTGAAAGCTAGATATTAGAAAGTCAAGCTTTTTATTGTCTTCTAAAGTCCTCTAGTTGCACTCACTGTGGGACAGAAAAGGCTGTAGGAGAGCAGGATGGCTAGATGAAGACGAGAAAGTAATATTTAAACAGCTGCACTTGTAGAGTCGTCTATTGCTGTCAGTGATCAGGGGGGGTGTCTTGGTGAAGAGATATTTCGGTGTACTCAGCTAGGCCTCAGACAAGCTCCCGCTGCAGTATTGATGTCAGTGCAGCCTCCTGACAGCAGACTGTAAATCACAAGTCACAGTTATCTATAGATTTACAAACACCTGCTTCCTCAGTCTCTATATCGCGGCAGTATTTTATCTATGCGAGCTGAACAAACTGACAGAACCTGCCCAAACTGTTTTGAAAATCATACATTAGAGAGCCCTATCTGAGAGCTCTTTGTGCACTCCTCAAGCTGAATGCTGCAACTGTGGTTGTGTGAGACAGCGGGTCACATGTCTGCAGTCCTGTGCTAGACTGGCCCTGTGCCTTGAGGTGGTGGATGGCAGCTGACTGCTCTGATTCACTGGGAACTCAACTTGTGAGCTGTGCGCCTCACAATGGATTGACTCATAGAGAGTCAGCACAGGGCTTGTTCACTGTCCATCTCTGCCATTATACTAAAAACGTTTTGTTTGACTTCTTTGTGTCCTCTGTGTTTAAATGGAGACAGTGGGTTTTGGAGGGATTCTTTTAAGGCATATGAGCCGTCGGTTGCTGTCGCTCCCTCAGGTTGTGAGTTTTTTGTCCAGGGGAGGATGTGGACAGCCTGTCAGCCCCCAGCAGCTTCTTTTCACCCGCAGTGACACCCACTTCACCACAAACCCTCATGAAACTTGCTGGGGTTGCTAATGATCTCTCCCTGCCTTCCCAACTAACAGTACCACTGGTGTGAGTCAAGGCGTGCATTGATGCAGACAAGACTTCATCATCACCACATTCATCATATGCTAGATGCTTGATCAGATTGGGGTCGGGAGTTACTTTTACAATTTCACAGTAAATACTTCCATTAAATAGCTTTTAACTTGAAATGACACAGTGTGACAACAGAACTCTGACATTGAGGAGTCCTGTAACATAAAGCAACCTCTGTGTCTGCATTAAACCTGTGGGAAATGTGTGATTTTCATTCATTTTGTTATGCAATTGAAATCTCACATAGTTGAACTACTTATGTATCTAGTAGTGATTCAGTTTATGTCTACAACAAAAAATTCAATAGTTTTCTGATTCCTTGAGTTATTCGATTATTCAGGTGATTGTGTTAACAGTATAATTTGACAACCTTTGATAGATGATGGTAGATGTATATGGATTTAAGAAATCTGAGTAACACGTCTGTATCTCCCCCGGATATTCTGATTCCCAATTTCTTTTTTTCTAGATTATTAAAAAAAAAAAAAAAAAAATCAGCACAAAAAAACGTTAGTCCTTAGATCATATCTACTACATGCTTTGAACCCCTCTTTGAAAATCTTTGAAGTTATTTTTACACTTCATCAACACCTGTACACTTCCAATGAAGAGTCTATGTAAACACCCATTAACAGTAATTTTAGGCTTTCAGGCATAGCTACGCAAGTTTTAACAACCATTTTGTATTCAAATTGCAAGAATTGCACCGCTTGGACATTTCCTCCCAAAACCTCTAGGAGGTAGGCATGCGCTAGCAAACAGTAAGAAAAAAGAAGAAAAAAACCCTCCCTGCTTGTCCAGTGTGAACACTATGGGTTAAACACACATCAAATGCCTGTTTTGCATGTAGCTTTAAAGAAATTTGATAATTGGTTGAAATATATAAGCTTGGTCTTTTTAGATTATTAGATTTCTGAAGGGATCGTAAAAGTGTCTGACTTGATTATTTCAGTTCATCTGTTTACTCCAAATTATCAGATTTTTGCTTTTTAGTAAACAAGCTCACATCTCGCTTTCAAAACTGTTATTGGCTTATAGAAGTGACTAAAACCTCTACAGTGAACTGCAGACGAACATAACTTAAGTTCCGTCTCAGCTTCATTTAAATTTGATGGGCTCATAGGTTTCTGTTTCCTGGTTAGGATTTATACCAAGTGGTTGTGATAAAAATAAAAATAACTCCTTGTCAAACCATAAAATGTGGTTTTATTGTTTCTTTTTTATTTTTACTGTGGAGCCGTAAAAGGTTTTTGGACAACCTTAAATATTCACATAGCTCTTGTACTGTAGAAGTGCCAATGACTTTGTGGTCATGTTATCCGATGGTTGTATTAAGTGAATTTGTTTATATCATTATGGCTAATGATGAGATTACAAAGACCAATCTTTCTACAAAATTGGACAAATATTTAGGAGAAGCAAGCTTGACAGTTGTTGGAACTAAAAGGCTTTAGATTTCATTGGTAACCTGCTAACCAGCGGCAAATATAAACATTTAAAAGTAAAATAATAATAATAATAATAATTTTCTTTAAAGCTGTGATTCATTTTACCAGTAAATTCATAGATATAAAAAAATTTGTCTGTAAGAAGATTTATTAATAGTAATGTTGGACAATTTGGAGGGAAAAGCGTCTGACTTGACCTTGTAAACAAACGTCTAGTGGGTGTCCGTGAATTGTCCTGGCTTCAGTTAACTTTGTTTTTTGTTTTTTTTATTTATTTTAAAAAGCCTTAAAAATTTAAAAGTTGACCCTTTTCACTTTTATAAAACAACAACCAGGGACATAAAAAGTTAATTCTTCAATGTTGACAACATTTTTAAATAAAAAAAAATCTAACTTTAATTTGTGAACTTTGTCACTGTTTTATAAAGAAAAATCATATAAAAAGTTAAGAAATTAATTTCAAATTTACTATTTAGATCAGAATCCATCACATTTAAACAAATGAGAAAAAGTCCTCAAAAATTACAGCTTCATATCAAAAATAAAATAAAAAAACATTGACACATTTCTGGTAGAACATATTTACATCCTCACTTTTTTAATAGTTAAAAACGATGTAGTTTTTAATCCTCATTTCAAAAACATATCACACATTAAAGCTGTAGATGAAGAGCAACAACTGGGATAAAGTTTGTGTTGGTTTTCTGACATCACAGTCTCCAGCCAATATGTATTTTTTTTTTTACCAATTATGTGGCATTTGATATGATAAACTAGGTAAAAAAAAGTTACATTAGTCAAATATGACAAAATGACAAAATATCACAAATATGATCCTAAAGTTAAAGGAGAAGTTTTTCCCTTCTAAGATGATTGACGAAAGCAATGAGTTTAGTAACTAAATGTTGAATCCTCTTTCACTCACATATATCACCTAAAGCTGTAAAGATTCTTCCACTATTTTTCCTTAATATAAAACACACTCAGAGAATTCAATCTAATTATGGAAAGACATGTTCCTCTAGCAATCAGTTTTTCCCCCCAGAGTTTTATAACGTTGCTTTCTTCTGTAACAGCTTTCTTTGTATTCATGTGATCGTCAGTGTTGTAATTTTGCCTGGCGACAGAACGCAGAGGCCCGACATTAAATCTTTACCTGCGGTTACTCCTGTTCCCCTGTCGTATGATAATATGTGCAGCATCCACACGGCGTCAGCCACTAATTGCTGTTGGCTATTACAGCAGAGTCTCTTAAGACAGTGACCTTGCTTTAGCCAATCGTATCACAGCGTGTTACCAGGCTGAGCTGTGATCAGTGGTGTCCCCTCAGCATGAGCGGGAGGAATAATTATTCATAATGGCTGCGTGTACCTTTGCCGGACACCACATTTAATGACATCGATGTGAGAGATTAATTGTGATGTGAGACTATCAAAGCAGAAAATGCTCAAAAGATGATCCAGATAACTGACTGAGGCACCAAAACCAGAGAGATATTTAGATTTAGATTTTTTTATCCATATAAGTAATTTTTGTTACAAGTTAGGGAAATCTTTTAAGTAATTTGGTTTCCTTTCTGTTTTTAAGGTGGAATTGTTTTAAATGCTTCATCTCTTATAGTGTGTTAAACAGCTGTAAATTATTGTTAGCTGCAGTGACTGTAGTTGCGTTATGCTAATGTAATGAGAGCAGGAAGCCAGTGGCGGACGCTTGCACTGCCCTTCAGGGGAACACAAACTCAAGAGTCATTGCAGCGTCCGACTGCTCACAAAACAAAAGTTAACATCAGCCGTTAAACTGGACCTCACCTCAAGTGGAAAGCCGCATGGAGATGCTCTTTCTTTGATATTTTTCTGTTGGCCCAAATGTTCTTATCATACCCCCCCGAGCAAACATGCAAACAATCTGGCCTGTGTGTTTCCAGTCACATGGACCAGAGAGCAGGAGAGTCAAGAGTGTCTCTCCTGGTATTTCCTGGTTCTTCGTAAACACACACACTCCCCTTTTTTTTTTCACTTTTTCACGTTTCTTAATCAACGCAAATTTGCAGTAATAACAACTTAATCCAGAAAACAACAAAGGCTTTAACAATGCCAGTAACTGGTTTTGCAGTCTCTTTAAACAATTGTAAACAAAAGGTAGTGCTGCAGAGGGCAAAAACGAGGAAAAGCTAAAGCATGAAACAAGGCAGAACAAATTAGTTCAGAGGAGCACATTAAAGTTTATTAGTTCAAGCTTGTATTCATTTGAAAGTGTTATCAAAAAGTAAATACTCATAAATCATTTGTTAACTGTGTTTGGCTGTTTGTTTTGCAGTCTCTTTAAACAATTTTTTTGTAATCATTTCAGAAGAAAACGGTTTCAGCTGCTAATGGGATGCACTAATAAACTGAAAGGCGTACAACCAATTTTTTAAAAAACATTTCCCTTTTTGGTTAATCATGTAGATCTTGTAATTTATTTATGACAAATAAACTAAAGGCAGACTGAAACTTAAAAAAATGCACTACAGCTATAACTGCAAAAGAGTCACTTCAAAGCCTTAAATGTAGACGCTGCCATCACTGATGCCACTAATGGATGCTGTTTGTGTGCAAATGCGATTATAGCACCAGTTTGCTTGTTAGCCACTGGATGCGCATTAAATCATTATGGAATTTACCCGTTTCAAACGTGCATTTGAGTGCAAACAGTGGATCTTTCAAATTGCTCCAAAGTGCAGAGTTCAATGACGCTCCCATCAAAACCGTTGAGTCTGCTTTTTAATGGTACTGAATAGTTTTTCAAGTGCAAGTTCTTTTCCTCAGACTATATCTTGATATTCTAAACATTCAATGCTAGTTTATTCTAGATTAAACAAACTGAAAGTGCACGCCATCTCGTTTCAACCTCCAGATTGCCAGTGCATCCAACTGCTAATCTGTCTTTTTTTATGCCATCTAGAGTGATTTCATGGTGATGATACAGAATCTACAAATTCAATAGTTGAAGCATGCAAGCTTGGATTATCATTCGGAGCCTTTGTGGGGGGATGTAGGTCAAATGAAAGACTTATTTCCTCAAATATTGTAATCCCTATTTGTTCTGGTTTTTCACCAGAAACGCAGCTTTTGGTTCTTTGTCTAACTACAATGCCCTAAGCAACACAGTGCCTTTCAAGACTGTTGTCTTCACTTGTATCCTTGTGTTGCATGTTTAGCGTGCTCTTTTTTACCGCTTCAGATTCCTCCTTCTCCTTTTAGTTGGAATTAAATGCTTGGCCCATGAGTTATATGCACCAAAAAGGGTCAAGTTTGCCGTGAAACTGAGGAAAGGGGTCAGCAGGATATACCCATTTAACCTTTCAGACTAGCAAAGAGCAAGGAAGTCATTAAGTTTGAGCCTCAATCCAATACTTTGCTTCTTTACTTGTCAAAAAAGCAGATTTAAAACTGACTTTCCCATAAAGTAGTCCCATATTCCTCATCTACAAGTTTATAAGTTTGTCAGCCAATTCAAAACTAAGCATAGACTGTAAACAACATAATTAGGATTTTAATGGAAAATGTTTTTTAAATAATCTCAGCATAATTTTTTTGTCTCAATTCAACGATAAACCCTGACGTAGACAGAACTTTTATGACTTGCTTTCATGTTTGCACCCTATATAGCCTTTATGCTTGAGTCTGCAATACTTTTTGGAGCATTTTTGTTGTTCTAACCTTAACAAATTGTACCAATTTCTTTAAAAAAAAAACAGCAGAAAGAAGTGACAGAAGCTTATAGCAACAAAAAAGAAAATAAGTTTCAAAAGACACAAACCCCTGTTTTCTTGATTGAATTCCCCAGTTTGTGTCAGACTGGCATCATACACTTCTTCTTTGGAGTCAGATCTGTTCTTTTTTTATATGGAAACAAAACAAAATCTTCAAAATGCATGAAAGTGAAACTATTTCACTAAGAGAAAACACTTGAGAGAAGAGTTTGAAGCCATTTTTAAAGCTTTGTTAGAACATCAATGCCACCTGTGGCTCTTTATTTTTCCACATTTGTTAAAAAAGATTAAACTTGTGTTGATTTAAACCTCCTTGTAATTTTAGCAAAATAGCTTTTTAAGAATATATATTTTTAAATAATACAGCACTGGTGGTGTGACATCCACTTGTTTGTCTTGAATCCGGGCATGACAGCAGCATGTGTGTATATGTGGGCTGCTCATTTAGCCTGTCCATCTACTGTTCAGTGTTTACTCTCACATGTCAAAGAAGATCAAATTTGTTATATGCAGGGCAGATATATGTGGGTTTTACTTTCTGGAAATTGAGGACAGAGTTGGATGCTGGAGTCTTTCTCAGTCTACACACAGCATTTAGAGGGGGTGCTGTTTCTGTAAATAGCCCACCCTGCACTAGGAGGCACCATACTGTGCCTTCGCTCTATGCTGCCCTGACCCCATCAACAAGGCTCGGTCACAAATGCTCACAGCGCAGGAGGCTGCGGAAGTGTTTCTGCGCCGCATCCAAGTCGGACCCGGTCCACTCGTGCTGGTGACCTCAGCGGCCCCCTGGCTTGCCAGTGGGTTTCAAAAAACGACACTCTTCAGCTGAGGACCTCCCCTGCTCCGCCCGCTGTGAAGAAACTGTGCCGCCCTGGTTTGGGTCCACAAATATCTACACTCGGATGAATTTTCGGATCAAAACAAAAGCTTGATTTGATTTGTGGTCTTATTCCATATTAAGCTGTTAAAGGAGAGTTTGCCTTGCAGCGTATGTGCAGTGAGTGTGTGTGTATGCTTGGAAGTAGGTCATTGATATGGAACTTGGACACTGATTATGTGCTGGCCTAGAAATGGGCTATAATCGGTGTCTCTCATACCAAAACAGCTTTTCATAAGTAGCAGTCATTTCAAGGTCAGGAAACAGTAGCATCACACTGCTGCACACTGAGACAAAATCTGTTTACCTAATTCTCTGTTGAAACGGATTTTCACACATTCTTTAATCTTGAGAGATTGCTCATATGCCCATCAACTGTCTGAAAAGAAAAAGTCTCACTTTTGCATTCGTGCCCATTTTTTTTTTTTTTTTTTTTTTAACAACAGCTAGAATGCGCCAAACCTGCCGGCATGCCCTGTTCTGTCCTGGATGAGGGTAGGATGTGCTCATTTCGGATGCCATTTGAGCCAATAATGTAAATATTCATGGTCTTTGAACAAGCCAGGACATGATCTCATCTGTCTCTGACATCAAGTCTCCATCACAACTCTCTTCTGGAATTCAAATTGAACTTTCTTCATGAGCATGTTGGGATGACTTGAAGTGGAAATGAACTGCTGTGTGGCATTGTGCCATCTCCTTCTCTTAGTTTTTGCACTTTTCCAATTTCCTTTGGATAAAACCTTTGTGTCCCGTTTGTAAATGTAATTGATAAAGGTCTGCTAAGTGCTGTTTTGCTTGGTAAACTACCAATACTCTAGATGAAGAAGATCATGACTCGTTAATGGAAGCATGCCTTCAAAAGGATACAAGGAAGAGCTTGGGAGACAGAAGTCAGTTTTTACACATGATCTCAGTTTTGCATGAAACAGCGGAGGGATAGCTCCACCTCCCCCTGCATGTGTCCCACATGAAAGATCCTCATGCTCTCAGCATGCATCTGTTTAAATGAGCCCTCACCGTGTTTGCGTTTGCTTAAGCAGACAGCAACCAACAAGCAGGCACAGACAAAAATCCTATCTAAAAATGACATCAGGAGCAACAGCTGCAGGCTGTGGTGCTGTGTGGAGATGGAAGGAGAGAAGGAGGGAAAAACAGGGAAGGGAACAATTGACCAGAAGCGACACGGGAAAGAGAGGTGACCTGATTGCTCAGCTGGCCAAGAGCACGGGAAGGAAGCAGCAGGAAAGGCTGGTCCCCTCAGTCTGGCTTGGCTTTTCGCTGCCTCTGATGGGTCCCTCTGTGGCCTTCCTCTTTCCCCCCGCCCCCAACCTCCTTCCCGCACTGCTGCCTATCACGGCTCACTACATCGGAACAAAATGATCATCTCTCACCTCTTCGTGAACATGGGTCATCATGGTAGCCACGCAAAGCCTGGGCCCCACGTATTAGATAGGGATCACTGATATGTGGGAGGGGAAGCGGCCGCAGGAGTCAATATTGTCTTTACACCAAACATATGGCTGGGTGTTGAATTTATGTAATTTTATTTGGTAACCATGGCCTTGAAGTGCCAAAATGTGTGGCACTTTAAATTGCTTCAATTCAGGATGTAAGATTTCGCTTTCTACAAGGAAGGAGCTTTTTCACAGACTGTTGCCGGTAACGTAATTAATTCTAATCACAGTCATTGTAATAGCTTTTCAGATCAAATACCCAAGAGCAGTCCTAACAAAATAATCAATTCCTCTGCAAAATCAACAGCCATACTGTCTTTGGCGAGAAAAGAGGAATAGTCAGACGGATTTTGCGTAGAGGGGGATGAGAGGAGAGGGGGGGGTTCCAAATCAGAAAACAGAAGGATCTGCACAATTTGCATACCTTTTTAGCATGTGGCTGAGAGAGCTTTTATTAAATTCAACCACCCCCCTCCTGTGGGGTTGGCCCTGCCATGGGGGGAAGGGGCACGAGAGCTTAGAGGAGGGGGGGAAAGAGGGTGGTCTCATCTTGGAGACAGGAGGCACCATCTGAGCCAGCAGACAAATAATGTTTCCAGACACGAGAAGAAGGTGGCAGCAACCGCCAAATGTTTGTGTGGCCAGAGCAACCCCCCCAAACTTACCTTCAACCCCCAATAAGTTACCCTGCCAAAAAATAATTCAATTAGCAAAAGTCGATGAATCTTTAAAAAGTTTGTCAATCCCTGCAGGAAGTCTGTAAAGTTTGCATTATAGTAAACAAAAATAAGTTTTTATTTGTCTCAACTCCACTGAGCAGATTCTATTTTTGAATAATAGGTTATTATGATTTCTATCAACTTTCTTTTTGATTTTTAAAATCCCACTCTGATCACGTTTTGATCTTTTTTAAAAACATTCCCTGCTGTCTTTTGTTGCCATCTTGCCATTTTTATCCAAAATGAAAAGCCCTGTGTTGATTTCTGGGACATTTTCTGCCAAGCGAAAGTAATTCATCGGAAATTCACCTGAGAGTGTGGCCAGGACTGTTGTAATTGAGTCAGCCCCACCTACTTCCCGTCATTCCTTTGTTTATGCACTTTCTTGATAGCTTACAGCTCCTCACAACCCCAACCTAACATTACTAGTGCAAGAAAAAGGATAAGCATTTTTGAGCTTATTGATGGCAGCTCAGACAAGGAAAACGTAGATTGGATTTGTCTACAAGCCCATAGGAAAAATCTGTTGCTCAAATGTGGCTCAATCTCGTCTCCTGAGACATGTTTGAGATCAGTTTGAGCGTCTCATCTTTGGATCATTCTGTGCTCATTTGTGTCTTATTTCTTGCTCCTAAGGGACCCTTAGGAGCAAGAAATAAGCAAGGATGAGCAAAGACACCAACGAGACAAATGAGATTGAATTGAGATAAGCTATTTGAGCAAGACTTAAGAAGTGGGAGAAACAAAAGAGATCTCAAAATAGTCTTGTTCTGATCTCATTTGTCTCAGGTATTTTATAGGAGGATTAAGGAGAAAAGGACGAGACAGATCTGAGACGCTAATGAGACACATCTGAGAAGAATGAGCACTAAAAGAGATCTCAAAATAGTCTCGTTGAGATCTCATTTGTCTCAGGTGTTTTATAGGAGGATTAAGGAGAAAAGGATGAGACAGACCTGAGACGCTAATGAGACACATTTGAGAAGAATGAGCGCTAAAAGAGATCTCATCATTGTCTCTTTCATGTCTGTTTCATGTCTCTTTCATGTCTCACCAAAGCCATTTATGAGAATGACTTGAGAAATAGTGAAAAAATTAAAAACAATACTAAAAATGTAAATGTAACCTTTTATTTGGCATTTGGCCAGCATCATCAGTACAACATTTGTATTGGGATAGCAGCATTAGACTCTTTTTACATTTTTAAAAACAAAATACAGAAATATAAAACATAAATGGGATACAAACATTAATTAAAAATAAATTAAATACAAGCTCTGTGATTGTTCACTAACCTCCTTGCTGAGAAGTCGGTTTTAACAAAATTATTTTTTCAAATAATTTTAAGTAATTTAACCCTTGTACTCTTTTACGGGGTCAAGATGACCCTACCATTACATTGATGTGAGATCTCTCCCATAACAAATGTGGACAGGATCTTATGTCTGCCACCGACACCAGAGAAGATTCAAAATCCTTGGGAAAAAAAACTTCAGGGCGCTGTCGACCCCACTTTTAATGTAAACACGTCTAGGATAGCACAAGAGTTAAAACCACCTGGCTTCTTAATGGAATATTTTGAATACAACCAGAAATACATTCACAAGATTGTGTCGTATTATACCCGGAGATCTATTTAAAACCGTGAAAATTTTTTCTTATGGAATTGCATTAAGTACATGAACTGTGGCATACTCAATCTGGCCGACATGGTGGTAATGAATACTTCCAGAATGTAAACAACAAACATACTGACAGCACAGGTACAAGGAAGAATCTCACTTGGCTTTGAAACAAGAGGACTTACATGCTTCCAAATCCTAGAACACACTTGGCAGGAACTGTATTGAAAGTCATGGTCCATGAAAATTCAAAATAAATAAAGGATGAAAGAGAAACCAGTCCACATACTGTAGATCATAGCAGTGACCTACTGCTTAGAACCGGCTCTGGTCCTACATTTGTTGACAAAGGCTTTCTTGACTCTGACCTCCACAATTGTTTCTTTACCAGGTGGAGTGTCCCATCTCAGGATATAAGCTGTAAAACAAGAACATTAAAATCTAGTATGAGTAAAATGACAATAGATGGCACATAATAAACATAACACTTCAAGCTGTAAGCAAATTATAGTTTTATTAGATCAGCTGTATAATGCTGCTGTGAGATTTGATTTACATGTCATCTGATTAATCAAGATAATAATTTCTGGCATCTAAAAACAGCCAGAATTCAGTTAAGATTACATATTACACTGTGACCTCTATAGCTGTTAAAAGAATTGAAATTCAGCATGATACTTCCTTGGGCAGTAAAAATGTAACGAATACGTTCAAATCTGTTTCCTTAAAGATGGGTTAGATCAGGATGTCAAACTCAAGACCTTCAGGGCCAGCCTGATGATGGTCTTCTATAAATCCTGACATATCTGCTGCTGATTACCTGGATCAGGTGTGTTTAGCCAATAAGAAACTGGAAAACATGTAAGACGCCAGGCCTTGAGGCCTGGAGATTAACACCCCTGTGTTAGATGCTACTGGATAAGACTTCATTTCCAATGTTAAACTTATATTTTGATGGCAATCATTGCTATACTGCAGTCTGATTGAACATGTTTATTGTTCCCAGAATTCTAGCATAAAATGACCCAATTTTAAGAAAAACTCACTTAGGATTGCGTCGACGGATCCGTTTTCCTTCTTTTCTGGAGGGATTATTTCAAGGACGACCAAAAGGAACTGGATGTTGATTCTCCTCAACAGTGAAGAAATGATCGGAAAGTCCATGAGACTGATGCATGCGATGTGGTTTCGATGCGTGGTTCATGACAGCAAGGCGGAACGATGAGATGAACACACCACACCCAGGGAAGAGCTCCTGCTGGTGAAGATGGTCTACAGTGATGTCTCTCTCCAATGAGGTTTCAGAGTCTGAAGCTCTCAGACCTGGTCTGGATCTGAAAGAGAGAAACAGTAGAAACAATACAAGCGTGAGAAAATACCAAAACAGTTTATTATTCTGTCTATTTGCTGCTTTCAGTGCATTCTTAGCTCCAAAACATTTCTGTTTTACTCCCATTTCTTATTGATGCTCATTGAAGTTCTTCTTGGAACTAGGACTGCGGGGACTAATCGACTACCAAAATAATCGATTAGCCAACTAATCAACCATCAAAATAATCGATTAGCCAACTAATCGGCTACTAAAATAGTTGACGACTAATTTAATAGTCATTACTTTGTATTAAATGAAGTCAGAGTGTAGTAAATTTGAACAAAGTGAGCGTTCAGCAATAAAAGATAAACTTTTTTATATTTTAGTCAGCGAGACCAAAACTTTATTTTTGGTTAAAAATAGTTCCTTGTTTCTGATGCCGACCTCATTTGATTTAATCTTGTTTTAATACCAGAATCTGATGAAGGAAAGAAGCTGCACGTTAGAAAGTTTAATAAACTATAATCTGAATTTACTTTCTATTGGTTTAAAGCTAATAATGATTAAGACGTGTGCTTCACATCCCCTTTAGTTTGCCCATGACCTAATTAGTCAAAAAAAATAAATGCTGATTAGTCGTCTATTAAAATAACGGTTTTGGAAGCCCTGCTTGGAACCTTGTAAACCCTTTTGCACATATAGGCATGTTTAAATTAGAAGTTGGGTCATCTGGACCCCACAAGACAGCGCACTGAACTTTTAGTTTTTCCTCAAAAATTTATTTTTTCATCTTAAATGGTGTCTGTGGTAGACATGAAATTATGTCCAACTCTGTCCTTGTGCTAATTGTATATAACATATAAAACAACAACTTAAACACTTACGAGATTGCTCATTCCGTTAACGGGTGTTCTCTGGCCCTTCATTTTCTGGGTTGGACTCCAGAACGTTTTCTTTGCTGGCATTTCTTTCTTGTTCATCCTGCTAATGAAAAAAATACATTTATCTACCACATTTTTTTTAAACCACAGCAAGCTAACCATACCATCCTCAACGATCTGAATGGATTCTGCACGGAGCTGTGTGACATATTTCTGTTGTAAAATAAGACCAATCTTTTATTTTTGGTTGTGGCAAAGTGAGTTCAAATCTCAGTGTGCTGTTGCTGCTGTTGTCTAATTTTCTTACGCTGTATGTTAGTTTGTCATTGTATGTACATAATGACATCCAAAAAAGTTTGCCTTCCTAAAAACACCAATCAGTGCTCACAAAACACTACCATGTACAGTATGATCATAAGACTTCCTGAGATGAAACGTGACCGTGTTAGAACATTTAAAACTCTGTCAACTTTGAAGTGACTTTCAGACAGATGTGGTGCGTCTGTCAGACTGCTTAATTTACCTGACACTGAAAATTACAGATTCTTTCTAAGCTTTTGTTAAATTTATAATCTAGTTTGGTAGTAATTTAAACACAATAATATTATATCTCTTTTATGCTAGATAAAAATAAAATGGAGAACGGCCCCATTTATATATATAAATTAGGGGCGTTCTCCATTTTATTTTTATCTAGCATTAAAGAAATATATTATAATATAGCTTGGAAGTAATCCAAATGTGCTGCATTTCCTCATTCTGCATATTAGCTGCTCATATTGTCGTCAACATGATTTTCCAGCAGCTTTTGAGCTACTCGCGTGTAAATCTGTACATATAACATTAGCTGAAGCAAATCATCTTCTAAGTTTGTTATGTAGGGTGACACATAAAATTTTAATAATTTTTGAAGTTTATTTTGGTGTATTTTGGTAGCCATCTTGTACCTCCAAAAACCCGTCTGTTTCTATATTAACAGCGGCCCGCAGCCTCAACTGGAAATGACTGAGCGGTTCAAACAGGGTCAGTTTGGTCGAGGCACGAGGAAGATTAAACAAGTCTAACAAATATACAATTTCAACAACATACATTACTAGAAGGAAAAAAATAAAATAAAAATCCTTCTTTTAAAATAAATATAACATCACCAAAATAAAACATTAAACTCACCTTCAGAAACAGCACAGAAGCTCTTCAAGGCAGTGATGACGACACGTGGTCAGCTCACTACGTGATAACAACAGAACACTGCGGTCAAAATTGGCACTAAAACACTTAAAAAGTACATGTAAACCATAAAACAACAGTTTCTTAATCAAATACATCGAATTTTAACATCATTAAGACGCTAACATCATTTTTAGAACAGCTAACTTCAAACACTGGGAGACTACAGCAGACATACTTACGGCACAGAGACTCCCTCCAACTGGAGGAGGGGCTGCCGGCTATTGTTGTTGCCGCATGGTAAAGGCTGCGTGTCACGCTAATTACCGTCCCTGCGCAACAACTAACACTGGAACTACATTGCATTTTACAATAATTGAAATAGCCCCCAAAAAAGTGCCGAAATTAAAGCGCATTTAGTAAAGTAGTTTGCACTAAATACTTGTTGAACAGGCACCAATTTACTTCTTCGTACATATTCCATTGGCCATTCGGTCTAATAAGTTAATATTTTACCTCTCTTTAATGGTGAACCAAATAAGCATTACAATTCTTACCTGTCGTAGTCTTTGTGTGGCTGGAACAAAAATTGCAACTGAAACCGCAAATGGACAATTCTCTTGGTTGCTGTTTTGAAAACGTTCCCGCATTTTCCCTGCGACGTCTTCTCCTTCTACTGGCTAAATGTAATGCAATGTTATAGTTCCAATATTATTTTTATATATTTAACAAGACATATACATTTATATTGTGCCTTTTCTGCATCTAAAACCTTTGTGTTTTATATATATATATATATATATATATATATATATATATATATATATCAACTGTATTAATTTACACAGCTGTCAAAAATAAAAAGAATATATTATAAAAAAATATATTATATTGACACTGCAATGTTATTGTTAAATTTCATTGGGTTTTTTTAAGTTAAAAAAATATTTTCTTGCACATCATGTCTTACAATCTTGAAAGAAAATAAGTGAGGACTAGAGATAAAAGGGAGCACGACTCTCGTAAGGAGTCAGAAACGGTCCTGAAGCTGCATCGTCATTCATGACTGTTACAGTAGATCGGGTAAAGTTACAGTGAAAGTCAAATTTGAAGGATGCTCAACAAATCGCGCAAAATCCTGGAGGGTCTGATGATAACATATTTGACGTAATAATTGATCAAATTGGCAACGATATAAATGATAGAGGAGAAATGCCACGATAGACACTTTCTATTGCCCACACATATATATCTTCATATCACCCAGCACTAATCTCAACTGTATTTATTTACACAGCTGTCAAAGCTGCTTATTGTGAAATTTCATGGGTTTTTTTTAAGTTTCAAAAAGATATCTTTAGGAACATGTCTTACAGTAATGTATGACTTCTAGCTTGAAAATGTGAATGAGTTGAAATGTTTAAGGAATAAACAACTTTTGTAAATTGAATATAAATACATCATAATTGATTTGTTTCTGTGATAAACTGATCGTGTGCAAGAAACAAATGACTCATTTTAGTTCTTGTGACAGGTCTCACTTTTTTTTGCTGAGACTAAATTGAGATCTTATTGAGCAACGAGAGACAGAATCATGCATATAGTTCAGTGAGACAGAGCTGAGACAGTAAAGAGATCAAAATGAGACATGCTTTAGAACACTGCAGTACGTCTCATCTTTCTCGTAACTGAGATCTGGAGAAGAGACAGTCGTGAGAAAGGTTTGAGATCTCAATTGAGACCTTATTGAGCAACGAGAGAGAGCATTATGCAAATAGTTCAGTGAGACAGAGCTGAGACAGTAAAGAGATCAAAATGAGACATGCTTCAGAACACTGCAGTACGTCTCATCTTTCTCGTAACTGAGATCTGGAGAAGAGACAGTCGTGAGAGAAGTTTGAGATCTCAGACAGTGCTCACTGTGAGACTTATTTCTCAGGAGACGTATTCGAGAAGAGTGAGAAAAGCTGTCTTGTCTCAAACCTTTCTCATTCATGTCTAGGAGACGTAAACGAGACAGAAACGAGATCTCATCTTCAGTTTTGCTTTGCTATGGGAGTGGATGCATCAAATGGAGCAGAGCAGCGAGCTTGTGGCCTTCCAGTTGTAGCACCTTCATAATTGTAAAGTTACATACAGACCGACTGCATCGACTCGCATTTAAGCGGCCACTTTCTGTGTAAAGTCAATGCAATTTCGCGTAGACCAAAATTTTGGGCTTCTGCATTGAGAATCCCATGATTTTGCGTCGCTAGTCAAGTTTTAAAGTCCGGATCTGGGCTCAGGCATTTATTGATCGCGCTTTAAAAGTTCAACCAGTTGAACGTTTTCTTGCTGAATTGTGGCAACACAGCACTGCGACATTTGTGGATTGGTAGTGACTTGTGGGTGGCATCCGCTACAAAACACAGAAGTACTGAACATTGTAAACATGATCACGAAAGAGAAATGCGATTTGTGCTTGACCAGATTAATAAGACACCAAAACGGTCATTTATAGGAACAGAGCTGTGAAAACACAAAGTCTGGAGCAGGATTTGTGAGGCTTTGACTTTATGTTCTAAGCCTCTACTTATTGTAGGTGACGGAAGTAAACTAGAAAACAATTAAAGCACAAAAGAAGAAGAATCCATCTCCCTGCCACTACCTGCGTATCTGGTGTAAATACCATCTGCTGAATGCGCGATCATGAAAACACATTCAGTGCATTCTAAAACACAGCACACAGTGTAAATGCAAAATTAAAAGCTTTTCAAATTACATTTATTTTTTGTGCTCCTGATTCAAAGAAATAGTCAGGAACACACTTTTAACCTTAGTTTTCTTAATATGTCCTCCATCAGGAGAAAATGCCACAAAGACATGTTTGAAACACCAAAATACAAGATTTTCATTGCAGTGGGTCTTAACTAAAGCTCATTGAGATCAAAGAGGCCTTTTTCCATGCATGCCTGAATTTTTTATGTTTTGAGAAGAGGGGATTCTCAGGAAAATAGGAATATTAGCTGTTAGGCTATGGTAGTTAGTCTGTTGGCATCGTTAACAAGAAATTATTCATAAATCCTTAAAAAAAAATATTGATAAAGTGACATAAAGCCACTCATAGAAGTAAAAAAAAATGGTATCATGTCATTTTTTTTTAAATCACCAGTATTTTGTTGTTCTTTTTTTTTTACAGCAAAAGTGTGCAATGAAGAAACAATAGTATGACAAGAACATATTTGATTAAAAAATTTTAAAAAATCACAATATATGCAAAGATTTTGTAAAGATGCTTCAAATACTTTGTTTAATCCCATAAATAAAAGTTTTTAACATCAAAATGTTGACCTGTTTAAAAGTATGAAAACTATACTTGTTTAGTACAAACCATCAAACATGCGGAAATCGGGAAAAAAAAAAGATTAAAACTGTCATACTTTTTTGTATTATTTAATACATTTTTCATTTAAAAAATATGTACAGCCACATTTTCTTAGCACTTTACTTTACAACAATCTCTTTTTTTAAATTATTTTCCAAACTATTCTAACAGCAAAGTTGCAGAGAGGAGTGAGGGATTTGCATGTCTAAAGGACTGTAGCAGCTGGAAACCATTTTTAGATTCTCCCTAATATTATTCAAAGAATTTTCAAATGTAAACACGGCTGTCAGTCACCGCTGGATGGTTTTGGGCCATAAAATCTACAGTAAAACTCGGCCTTTAATACATACATGCAAATAAAAGTACTAGGTATAAAGTCATGATTTCTCTTATGTCTTGCATTCAGTATGCCTATTAGCCACAACTTTCTTCATGTCTTGTAGTAACAACCTAATCTAATGATCAAACACAGAAAATCCAGTCGAATTAAAATAAAGAATAATTTTACCATAGAGTAAAATGAAGAAACGTATATTTTTCATACAATTTTTGAGTAGGATAACTGCTTATTTTGCATACATTAAAGCACAGAGATGTGATTTTGAGATACAACACTTAAGACAGGGTATGTTGCATCCATTGTTGTTATTGTTTATAAGATAACTAATTAGATTTAATTTATCATTCCAAAGACAATGTAGATTCTCAAAAAAGTTGAAAGGTTGCAGGGATGGAAGCAGCATTCAAAACACTTGTGCTCACCATAAAATACCCTCATGCCTTGCTGTTTTTGCAAGCCCCACCTCAGCATTTGGCACACCCAAAGCAAGGGGGAAGGGAAGAAAAAAGTATGAAGAAATATCACAGATGTTAGTCTGCATGAACTCCTTCCCCTTTCCAGCTTTTCCTGCTCAATCTGGCCTCTTAAGCCTCCCTTTTTTTTTTGTTATTGTTGCCCTCCTTCCACAAAAGACAAATGACTTTTCATAACCTAATTTCAGCTGTGGCAAAGCTGTAGTTAAAGTGTAGAATCAAGCATTTGTCTTGATATCTTGACTTTTTAAAATCATTTTTGCACATTTATGCGTAGAGAGCGTTGAGTTGCCTGTTAGCCGAGTGTGGAAACAACAGGGTTAATCTTTCCACCTCGGCTGGAACCGCACGCTGTGTTTAGGTTGTGACAGCGATGCAGGGTCACAGTTGTGTGACATGCCAAACCTCAGTGTGGTGGTGGCACTGTCATTATTGTGACCTCTCACCGGCACGCCGCGCGCTGTCACTCAAGGTGTAAGCCACTTCGGGTCGGCCTCGGTTAAACGGATCCAGCCCCAGTCCGGTTCAGATGTGCCGCGCTGATATCGGGCAGGAAGAGGTGGATTGTCTTTGATTATTTAGCCTCTCTCAATTTCCCTGGGGAGATTCTGCAGTTCGAACCTGGTAGAATCTTTGCCACAACGCGGAGGGACGCTTGATTTGTTCCTGATGTGTGCACGGGAGTTATATCTCAGAGGTTCAAAGCAATTTATCCAGAGGATATTAAATGACCTAATGACCATATTAGTGGCACACAATGAACTTGAGGGAATTTCAGAGCGTCTGTGAGGGGCCGAGATGCGAGTTTTGTGTTCCCATTTTTAAATATAAGTAAGCTGTTTTATTTTGCTAGATTGTAAAAGAAGGCATTGATGCATCCAAGTAAAAAAAGGGTTTTTAAATCCTGGATTCTCTTTCTGTTCTGCAACAGGAACTGGCTAATTTCCTGAACTTGATATACTACTCGGTCAACACAGAGGGAAACATCTGAGAAAGAGGATCTCGTTGAATTCTCGGCTTCAAAAAGCTTAATGAGTGTTTAAGTCTATGGGTCAACGCTTTTTAACATTTCGCAGGTGGCAGAGGAGTTTTTTACTTCGACGTTGGAGGCGCTTCAAAAGAAAAAGTGAGCAGTCAGGAAATGAAAGAGGACTTTTTTTTCCCTGCTGCCTTAGATTCCCCACATGTTTGGCCGTTGCCTCATTAGTTGAGTCGTGCACGGTGTTAAATGGCGCTGCGCTGCCTTCAACATCTCCTTTAAGGAATCCGTCGCTTGTTTTTCCGAGAGACGGTGTCTGTCCACCCCCCCCTCTGTCTCGATAGTGCTAAGTGTCAAAGGTCAGGACTTCAGTGAGAGGTCATATCTCTGGTCAGCTGCTGGTCGGCTACATGACCCTTTCTCCTGATGGCCTGACCTCCTCCCCCACCTCCTTCGTCTCGCTTTCCTTCACCAACGATCCTACAAAGTGGCTAACACATGTAACTTCCTGCATCGATTTAGGGTGAAGCCTTCATTACATGACCCGCCCTGGTCTCTCTCAGAGCATCAGACCTTCGGGTGTCATGGTGGTCAGTCCTGCAGCTTTAAACAGATGTGGGAGCCTTGAATTTGTGGTGCCCTTTGCAATTGGAAAAAAAGAAGAGGAATAATTTCCAGACAAAGCACTTGTCTGCCTCTGCACAGTTCAGCCATTAAACTTGTGCAGAGTATTACTTGAGCCTATTGATTGGAATCCTCTGCTGTAGAGAGGGCTGTGTGCAAAATCAATGCTTTATTTTCTCTTAGGCTAGCCTTTCTCATGCTTGTTTATTTCTTTCTTTTTTTGTCAGTGAGAATGAGTAGAAAGCAAGAGGGGAGCCAGGTACCACAGCTATAATCCATCTTTTCTATTAACATTTTTTTGGGGGTGAAATTAGCCTTCTTACTCTGTTTTTTTTTTTTGGTTTAACATTTTTTAGCTTCTGTTTTACAGTATTTTAGTAGCAGTATTTAGTTAATGTCATGTTTGTGGACGTACAAAGAAATGTTTGACTCCAGCTGTTGTTTTTGTCTATCATTACGCGATGCAGACAAATAACATCTTTGAGTATCGTTATTTCTATCATTTTTCATATGTCGGTGCAATAAATGTTTGTAAAACCAAAACACCCACATTTTTCCCCCAATAAAACTCAGAATTACTGACTTTATACTTTCAAACAGTTGTTAATCCTTAACTAATCCAATGCTAGGAAGATCTTTTAAAGCTGTGGATCTTATCCTCCTCTGATTTAATGAAATGTTCCCATCAAAAGTATTTTTGGAGGAATGAAAAAAAGCACTTTCAATCTGATAAATTTGGATACATTTAAAAATTCTTACCTGAATTAAAACAAACTCAAATGAACAACATTTATTAAGAACTAAAACGCTCTAAAAGGTGCAGGAAGTGTTATTTCACTTAATTTCTGCATATTTTGTTATCCAAGTTTGTTCAATCAATCCGCTCAAAGAAGACAATCTTGTTTTTCCTTGTTTTGAATCTATAAATTTTAATTTTTTTAAATTTAAGTTAAATTATTGTTTTTTTCCAGGTTTGCTCTTGATCTAAACAAACAAAAAAATATATATTTTTTTTATATTTCGACCAGTTTCACTTTTAGTTGACTCCAAAATATTTGAATATAACTTCAAGCTCTTTCAAGATTTAAGTTAAGTCTTTTTCACTATATTCATACTTGTGGCTGACAAATAATTGAATGAGATTAGCTGAATTAGAAGTAGATGTACTTTTGTTTTTACGTTGCTCTACACACCTATATATAGCAAAAATCAAACGTGCAGTCGTGGTTGGACATGAACCCATGAGAGGACACAGAGAGAGACAACAAAGGGTCAGCAAACAGGAACACGGCTGGTGACAGGCTGCCTGCATCTGGGGTGGTTCGCTAACGAGAAGCCATTGTGCCCTCACTGAAGGTTAACTCTCCGATTCAGGCAGGCAGGAAGTGTTAGCTGCCTCCCCCTGCACTTTTTTCCCCCGCATCCACACTTTGCCAAGCCTCAGCGAAACAAAACAGTCCCTGTGACTGAGATATAGGGGGTGTGGTGGAGGTCACAAAAGGAGATGCAAAGTCAAAAAGGCAGAAACGGAGAAAGAAGATAAATTTAACAAAATTTAAAAAAAAAAAAAAAAAGTTTGGGAGTACAATTCTAAACCTCAACTTCACTTGAAAACTGAAGCTGAAAAATGGCCAGCTGTCAGCATTGTCACACGCTCACACACAAACACGTACAGAAAAAAAAAGAAAAGAAATCTTGCACACACTCGTAAGTCACAACACTTCATACGGAATCAACAACTGCATCTTTGTTAAATTATCCAGGAAATTGTTTACGGTGCTTGATAACGCAGGTGTTTATATGGTAATAGCTTCTGGAGGCTGGATAAGAATGAAACAATAAAGTCATTAGGGTGTTACGAGGGAAAAAATGAAACCAGGCTCCTTCACAAACTACAGCCCATCACCCCCACACACTTTCAAACACGCATGCTGCCGTGATCTTATGCTAAATTTAATGAAAAGACAAAAACCCATTTTGTCAGCCACCTTAATGACTTTTGATGTGTGTGAACATGTGCCAAGCTGCCCGTTTAAGGACTATTTGTTTTTGCTTATGTTTTTCCTATGATGAAGATAAGAAAAAACAGTGCAGAACCCAGTTCACACAAGATCCAATAGATCATCCATGGGAGATGAAGCATTTAAATCGCTCCACTTGAGGGATTTTCCTTAGGTGGGGTGACAGGAAAGTGTATTAAGAAGCTCGTAAATTCCCACATTCCCCATGAGCAGTTTTCTTATTGACAGCAGTCATACTTGTGTTCTCACAAAATGACTGCTTTGAAGCATAAAACCTCCCCGAATGAGTTTTCACTTTGCTTTTAAAGATGTTTTTTCCTCAAATGCCAAAAAAACTCTAATCTTTTTAACTTATTTTTGACTCAATTCGACTGTGTTCCCCACAAACGGAAGTATTGGTGAACCGATAGGCACAATGTGCACAAAGATGTCCATCCGCAAAGGTGCCCTCTCTCATTTGATCTCAGCACATGCCTTCTACAAAAAGGACTGGATGTGCACAGCGTGCAGACGCTGCTCGGCTGCCTCTGTTTGTAAATAATGAATAGGTCACATCTGGTGGTCTCTTGGAAGCTGGCTGCGGACTCTTCCTCTCTGATGTGGCTCGAGGGTGTGTTTGTGTGCATCTTTGGGTGTGCAGCAAAAGCCTGACGTTAATCAAAAATCTCTTTTTGCCGTGTTTGTTCTGTTTAACTTTAACCATATTGTGTCCTCACGGTCACAGTCCATAAAGTGCTTTAGCGGCGTTTGGGCTTTTTCACTGAGAGACAATGAGAGGCATTAGCCGAGCTCGCCGCTCGCCCACATCGGGATGTTTTCAGTGCTGCTCCAAGGTGCCCGACGACTGAATCCCATCCCAACTGGGATCAAAAAGCTGCACTTAAAAGTGCCCGGCCATCCGGCAGCGTCCGTCACTAAAACAAAAAGCATTTCCAAGGAGATTTCTTAACTGCCTTTGTGGCCGCAAAAGGCTAAAAGCTAATTCATTATTTGCGATCCCCCTCGAAAACAGAAAGGGACCTGCAATGTGTTGTCAGGCATGCCACTCATCTCAATATGCTACACTTCATGTACACTTTACTAACCTAAAGTGCAGTTTAACAACGCAAAGCTACTTTTCTCTGCAACAGAAACAGCTGATTTACGTTGACTGCATAAGCACTTTACTACTAAAAAGTGTTGGATATAAACGCAACGCTGCTTTTCTCCTCTCCTGAATTTGCTGGAGTTATGTACATTGCGTAAACAGTTCAAGAGATACAATAGCTTAAAGAATGTAAACACTGGTGTTAAAGGGTTAAATACAAACCAATAAATAAACATGTTGGACCAATACTAAATACCCTTAATTGTTGACATAAAACACATTTTAGAAGACATTTACGGTGGCCGAGACGGCTCACATGATTGCAAAAGCCACAACACAACGGCAAAAGCCAAAACACAACGACAAAAGCCGAAACACGAAGACAAACGCCGAAACACGACGGCAAAAGCCGAAGCACAACGGTGAAAGCCGAAACACGACGGCGAAAGCCGAAACACGACGGCAAAAGCCGAAGCACGACGGCAAAAGCCGAAGCACGACGGCAAAAGCCGAAGCACACCGACGAAAGCCAAAACACAACGGCAAAAGCCACAGCACTCCAGCAAAAGCCAACACAAAACGGAAACGAATCAGAACGGAAGTGAATAATGGACTTTTTTTTCTTAACCTTTCATTCAGTTTCAAGCTATTGGCGATTCTTGAGAGATACGTGATTTTGGTAAGGGATAGGTGAGGGTGGACGTTCGGTCTTGCCGCTTTTATTTCTTCTTTCAAAGCCTTCACGGAGAGGTTTCGGGGGAGAAAAAAAGGAGGGCGGAGGAGGGAAAACGTGATCTGGTTTTTTGTCTGCCATTCTTTCTTTTTTACCTATTTTTTATTACTTTTAAATACCTTCCACGTTATCGCCAGTGTAAACCCTAATACTGGGGATCTATATATTGAGTTTAAACGTTTGGCTACGCAAGCTGTGTGGTGGCCTAATGGGTAGCACACTTGGTTAGTGTCCCAAAGGGTGGGGGTTCGAGGCTTGCGGGAGTCAGTTAGTATGTATACATTTTTTTTCTGTAAAAAAAAAAAAAGTATCATTCGTGGTTCTTACGTACATTTTGAGAATCAAAATAAATAAATACTTCTTGCAACATAATTCCAGGCAGTTACGTCGTTTCAGTTCAGGATGGTGGGGTTGTGGCACACGGCGCCAAAATTCCCTTTTCGCCATGCACCCCATGCAACAAAAATGACTAAACTACCTGGAATTATGTTGCAAGAAGTATTTATTTATTTTGATTCTTAAAATGTACGTAAGAATCAGTATGATACTTTTTTTTTTTTTTTACAGAAAAAAAATGTGTACATACTAACTGACTCCCGCAAGCTTCAAACCCCCACCCTTTGGGACACTAACCAAGTGTGCTACCCATTAGGCCACCACACAGCTTGCGTAGCCAAACGTTTAAACTCAATATATAGATCCCCAGTATTAGGGTTTACACTGGCGATAACGTGGAAGGTATTTAAAAGTAATAAAAAATAGGTAAAAAAGAAAGAATGGCAGACAAAAAACCAGATCACGTTTTCCCTCCTCCGCCCTCCTTTTTTTCTCCCCCGAAACCTCTCCGTGAAGGCTTTGAAAGAAGAAATAAAAGCGGCAAGACCGAACGTCCACCCTCACCTATCCCTTACCAAAATCACGTATCTCTCAAGAATCGCCAATAGCTTGAAACTGAATGAAAGGTTAAAAAAAAAAGTATTCACTTCCGTTCTGATTCGTTTCCGTTTTGTGTTGGCTTTTGCTGGAGTGCTGTGGCTTTTGCCGTTGTGTTTTGGCTTTCGTCGGTGTGCTTCGGCTTTTGCCGTCGTGCTTCGGCTTTTGCCGTCGTGCTCCGGCTTTTGCCGCCGTGCTCCGGCTTTTGCCGTCGTGTTTCGGCTTTTGCCGTCGTGTTTCGGCTTTTGCCGTCGTGCTTCGGCTTTTGCCGTCGTGTTTCGGCTTTCGCCGTTGTAATTCGGCTTTTGCCGTCGTGTTTCGGCGTTTGTCTTCGTGTTTCGGCTTTTGTCGTTGTGTTTTGGCTTTTGCCGTTGTGTTTTGGCTTTTGCAATCATGTGAGCCGTCTCGGCCACCGTAGACATTATTATCAATATTTGTTCGGGTAACATAAAACTTGTATGTTTTCAGTCTCAGAGGCTGTCAGTGCCATTTCATTCTGTAAAATATATAGACTCGAAAGAACTAATTCATTTATTCTTGGTAAAGTGCCAGATATGACGGGCTCAACTCTGCTTATCAGCGGCACAGGTAGTGTGTTGCAGAGATAGCATGTGTCGAGTGCGTCACAAAGAGCGCACGATTGGAGGTGGATCGGGAGTCAAACAACGGTTTATCGCCTCCATATCAATCGCTGTGCGTCTCGGCCTCCACACACACGAGCAGTAAAGCTCTGTTTGATGTCACTACAAACCTCCTCTGAAGCAGTGTTTTCTTTAATATTTCCCTTACTCATAAAGGTTGCTCTTTACATTGTCAGGGTAGAAGAAGAAAAGGACTCCCCAGACTATAAGTGTGTAAAGCAACAGAGAAGAAATGATAGGTTTATTGATAGCTGCTCCTCCAGTCAATAGCTTTTTGTATGGTTTTGTGCTAACACAAACATCAGGAATGCAGCCGGTTCTACAAGATAAACTCCTGTCATGAAGGAATTAGAATAACTGTCAACTTAGTGTTTGTCATCACCAAACAGCGAATCAAAAGTGTTCGCTCCGGCAGCAGAAAAGAAGAGGTGGAAGTGGAGAACAAGGGCGCGTTTCCTCTCTAGTGATTTGTAAAAGTCTTGAATTAATTTTGGGTGGAAAGCTGGCACAGCTTCCAGGGAGTTTTCTCTGAACAGGAGAACAGAGACTCATGCAGCCATACGTTTACGCCATTCCTTCCTGAACGTTTGCTTGTGCAAGCACAAACTAAAAGTTGATTTTGATTTTTTTTATTTATGGTTTCTTTTTAGCATATTTTCTTTAATTATGAAACTTTTTGCATAGAAGAAAGGGAAAGTAAAAAAAAAGAAGCTCTCTTGATCACAAATTTTATTGTTTTGTCATAACGGTATTATATTTTTAAAAAAATTGTAATAATTTCACAAAATACAGCGTTTGGACGGAAAACAAAATATGATTTAAGCTCTACTCATTTTAATATTGGTGAGGACATTACTTAACATCATTTAAATGCAGCAAACAGAGACCCAACCCTGTTTGAAACACTCCTAGTTCTGCCGTTGTAAAGCCAGAGCTCAAAGTGAACTTTTTTGATCACAAACAAATTAAAAGGCTATTTAGAAATTGGCAGTGCTGACAAATTTCAAAATAGTCACAGAGACAATAGCTATTTTAAGAAAATCTTTCCGTATGTCTTCTTAAATTTCTTTTGTTCTAAGATGATTTGGGCGACCTGTATCCCGCCTTCACCCAACATTAGTCGAGTTAGCGTGCAGCACCCCCATAAACCATAAAATAGGTTTAGAAAATGGATGGATGATAGGGATTTGCCTGTGTAGCAGGCAGGGATAGGCCGATATCATTTTTCTGGCCGATATCGATAACCGATACTTCTCCTTGCAACTGTGGCCGAAATCCAATATCTGCCAATACTGATATTTAGGTACTATAACACAAAGTTTAGATTTGCTTGTTGCTTCTTTAAAATAGTTGCACGACTTTACTTTTGCTTTAAAATCACGCCGAACTTGACCTTTTTAACATAAACCAAAGGGTCTCATAGGAACACTTCAAAACTATATCTGAAAACATTCAGACCATTTACTGACTATTAGACATTACTGTAAATCATAAGCTTTCCATTGCAAGGGATCTATTAGGAACAGCATGCATCCCTGTCAAAATTAAAATATACATGAAAACTGTCAGAACATTAAATGACTATGACTGTAAACATAAGCTTCCCAGTTCCAAGCATCTATTAGGAACAAGTATCCATGATGTAAAAAAAAAAGTGTATCTGAAAACAGACAGAACAAATTCTGCGGATTTTTTTAGTATCGGTCAGAAACCGATAAAATCAAATTATGCAAATATCAGCTGACACTCAAACTGGCATTGATAAATCGCTCATCCCTAGTAGCAAACCTCTAGTGGTTACTTGATAATCTGCACCTGGCTCCAGTTAAATATTGTTTTTGAAAGAGCTTCAATTTGGAAGCCATTGGTAATAAATATGTTTTAGTACTTACATTTTTTTACTTTTTTGGAAGCACCTTATAATGAGTTATCTACACAACTGATCATTTAAAAAGCGTCTTCAGGTTTGTGAAGTTAGCTGATATATAAAATGGTACAAATGCGTGGAATTAAACATAATCAACCAAATTCCTACTGGAACCAAGATCTCTAGCTTTTGTTTTCCCCTCCTTTTTTTTGCTTCTTGCTTTGCTTTGTCCATTTATTGAGGTCTGCAAGAAAAGCAACTTTTTCTGAGTGTAGTCATGGACCAGAGTTGACCACCTCACATATGAGCATCAATATTGAATGTTATCCCACCAGACCAATTTAACCTGAGATGAAGCTCGTACAGTGCATCCCGCACAAAGAGTCATGCTGTTAAGCCCTCTTAATGAAACAATAAGGATGGACTCTCCATATCTACTTGCACTAGAAAAAGCTCATCTAAATGGAAAACACATTGTCTTCATTATTGGCAAGTGTACAATGAAGGCAGTTGCCATGGCTACAGCCATTCGAGGCTGAAACCTGGTCTGAGGCCAGTCGGGCTACAAGAACAAAGTGGCTTCTAATGGGAAGATTGTACAAATGGCTCTCTGAAAGGGTTATATATTGCTGGTATTTCCATGTTGGCCAGCACAGTCACAGCACTGCAAATGATCGCTTTCAAATCATAACCTCGCGTCAGCGCTGGCTCGAGTGAAATGAGATAAATCTCACCAAGTAATCTTGCCATTCCACTCAACAGTCAGCGAAAATGTTCTTAGGAATTCCCTTTCAAGTGTTCTCTGTATTTTTTTCCTGCGGATCAGCTTTTAAAAATGTCGTGCAGTAAACTTCCAGAGTGCACCCATCAAAATGCAGATTGTTTTCACAGCATGGTGTCCACCCAGGAGAATTACAGCTGAATACTAAGCAGGGGAAACGCTCTCAGTCGTGACCTCTGTTTATGCTGTAGCGATAGAAAAGGGTACAGTAAAAGAAGAGGAAGACGAGCAGGAGTGTCTTATTTGTTTTCTTGTTAAAGTGTAGGTTAAAAGACTTAACACATTGCAGGTAAATAAGGGACGTCCCAGAATAGACATGCAGGGAGTCGAGAGACATGAAGCTAATAGTGGAAGTAGTCGTGTGGTTGCACTCTGATTCGTGTCAGATAATAATTGGTTTACTTGATGCGACGCCCTGTGTTTGGGTGGTGATGGGGCCGCGGTAAAACAAATTACCCGGGGGGTTGACCTTTGGCTGTGCGGCGCTGACCTCAGCCAGGGAGGCTGCCAGACGAGAACAAACCGCAGTACCAGACCAATCAGTGGGGGTGTTTTTCTGCATTAAAGGGGTCAATTATTGACACAGAGTCATTGGTGGGTGTTTGACGATCTGATATTTAGATATCTGTCGTATTTACTGACGAGTCAGCACCATTTGTTCACCAACAGTGAGTCGGATTAGCAGTGGATGTGATTAAAGCTGACCACATTTTGGAGTTAACCCCTTTACACCGGAGTTTTAGCTCTAGTGTTGACATTCTTTAAGCTGCTGTAACTCTTTAACCATTTGCGCAATTAACATGATTCCAGGGGATTCTGAAGTAGGGAAAAGCAGCCTTGCACTGATATACTTTACAGTAGTGAACTGCTTATGCAAACAACACAAATCAGCTAGTTCTGTTGCAGAAAAAGCATCTTTGAGCCATTTTGCAACATTTTAGATTAGAAATGTGTGCATATCGATGCAATCTCTAAATCAGAATCAACTAAACCATTGTAATCATAAAAAATTGGTGGAAGACTTAAAATATGCCAAAGAGCATGTGCTATTTATGTCGCTTGCAACATCTCCAGTGTTAAAGGGCCTATATTTGCAAAATCAAATTTTTGGAGCGTTTAAGCGTATTTTAATTTTAATTCCTCACCCAAAACACATTGTGATCCATTCACGCATCTCTGAGTATTCCCCTCTAATCCTACTCTCTGAGTACCAGCCCCTCCAAATCCACAAGGACTGGGTCCTCACATTCACTCGTATAAAAGTGGGGAACAGTCCCTTCCAAGAAGAGTCGGCCCAGCCAGCACCGACCCCAGGCTTACACAGACCCTCTTTCTCCGAGCTAGCGGTGATCGGCAAAACGCTTTAATTATAGTTTTTAGATTAGTGCGATGTTTCTTTGTAATTTTTTTGTGAGCAAAATGGAGACAAGCTGCCAAGACCAGCTGTAGGTTGATGACATGAAATGGGCGGCACTCACAAGGAGCTGGTGGTGACTCAGAGATATGAGGCTTCTTCCATAAAAAATGTGTTCTTTAGTGTGCCAAATTTATTATATTATCATATATATGGATATATTTGACTCTGAAAGGCTTATAATAACAGGATATAGGTCCTTTAAATAGTACACACATGATTTTGGAGGGTTTATTTGTCCACTGAGAAGTTCATCGGCTGATTGTTGCCTCTTGTTTGCGCAGTCTGGCCTTCAAGCTTGTTTCATGTCTTTGTTTATCTGAGAGGAGAAGGCCTCTCAACTCTCCAGACGTATTTGTCCTTTCTGGGTTCAGACGCTCTGGTAGTTGCAGATCTAGCAGAACTGACGGTTCTCAATATGGCCAACAAAGCTACCATTCATGAGATAAAAGAAGACTTTTGAGGAGCCGATTTCAGTAGATCAAGATTTCATATGGCTTCAATGCTGAAACCGACACCGAAAGGAATTGTCTGCGCTCACGAGGCATGCAGGATCGTCCCAAAAAAGGTGGTATGTTAAAAAAGCAGGGGGGGGAAGCCCTGTTCTTTTGAATGTATCACTGGGCGTGTGTGCTCACGTGCATATCAACCAGTGGAGGATGTGTCGCTGACATGACAGCCTCTATGGCTATTGTGTCAGGGAGAGCAAGCTAATGCTTTCACTTCTTTATTTACTAAACTCATTAGCTGAGGATCCTGACTCTGAATGAGCTGCACAACACTCTTCCCTCCCTTTCCATGAGAAATCACATGTGCACTCACAAGTAACTTGCAAACCCACTTTTATGTGCACACACTGCCACAGCACAGAGGGAGTCGCTTATAATTAAAGACAGCAGTTTGGAAAGAAATATTTATCATTTTAATTAAGTGACCGCCTATCTGGGCTTTCTGCTGGATTAGCTAATTAAGCGTTATTTAACTTGTGTTTTGTATGTAAGTGTTTTCTTGCTTTCAATTGCACTGGATCACCAGGTCAGCCCACTTGCTCTGCTGCTTGTGGATCCTCGTCCTCTGCTTTGCATCTCAGCTCGCTCCCGATTGTGTAAACTCGCCATTTACGGAGAACTAAATGCAAAGCGTTGTTGCTGTTTGCATAGGCTTGCTCTTGATAGTCACGCTGTAGCATTCCACTCCTGCGTTTGTTGCCCGCCAGGTGAGCGGGACCACACATCCCCGCAGCCGTGCGCGCACCCCCCTAGCAGAAAGCAAGCCGACCACTGCAGAGCAAGAGATTCACGACTCAGTCAGTCAGTAATTGCTGATGGTTCAGCAATTTTCAAGAGCTGAAACAAGAGGACACAGAGTTTCTCAGTTTTTTTTTCACCTCTTGCAGCATTCATTTCCTGCACCTTTCTGATCCAGCTCGGGGAGGCGGCGGTTGTGTGTCGGCTTGTGTGCGTGTTTGACTATGTGTGAGTCCCAAACACTTCTGGAGGTGCTACCAGAGGCTGCTTTGTTTATGTTAACGCGTCAAGCTAGCCCCACTTCTGATGAATGATGTGATTCCCTGTTGTTTCCTAACAGATAGAGAGGATTTGCTGCTAAATTGTGCTTGTGAAGCTCATACAGTGGCAGTCTGAACACACAGATTATGTTTATGCTGAATTGTTGATAAAAGAATCAGTAGATAACAAGAGATGAATTAATTGTTTCCACAAGTGCTTAGCATTTCTTAGTTACTGCTTCTTATAAGGCTTTTCAGAAGTCTAATTTATCAAAAAGCACAAAATAATCTGGAAAAAAGTTGGGAAAGATTGTCTTGTATGTAAGGGTAAACTTTTGAAGTTCCAATGAAATATTTAACAACAGCTCTTTGTCCAAAAAAGGTATCTAATTACATTTTTTTTAAAAACCAACTCCAATGAAAATAGTTTTTTTGTGTGTTTTTAACATATTCTTGTGGCATTTTTTCTCCTCCTAAAGGACCTATACAAAATAACTTATGATTAAAACTGTGTTTCTGATTATTTCTTAATTCACATCACATTGGATCAGAAAACCAGATGCTAGAAAAAGCTCAAGCTAATGACGCTGTTACTGAAATGGGCAAGCCGATGTTTCTTTTGTCCACTCCACTCCATTGTGCGCACCTTGGCCCACTTATGTTAAGGTGCGCAAGAAATGATGAGCTGTCAACTGTCATGTGCTCGTCCAAACTGGCGTCTTTCTCAGAACTTAACGTTTGGATTGATCCAATATTGCTCGCCTTTATTTTTGTGCCGCTAATGCTAACTTGAGGCTATAAGCTGGCATTTATAGCCTCAAAGCGTGAAAACGGAACTCTCAGCGACAGAGAGGGGGCGGGGTTGCTCCGAGCCAACAGTCCCACCCACAACCCAGATATGTATTTCTAATAAGCTAACGCCGCTGTGCATAAAATGTCTTAAAAAAAACAACAAATTCTTTTTGATGTTGGCTAAAAATTGCATTATCATAATTAAAAGACAAAAAATATGATTAGACTTTGACACGTTCTTAAGTGCTTTACACAATGCCACTTTTTGTGATGTATTGTAAAAGCATTCCCAGTCTTTTAATTATGATTATGCCATCAAAACAAATAAACTGTTCTGTTTTTCAGGACATTGTTTCTGCAGGGCAGCATTAGTTCTTTAGAAATTCCCCTTAGAATTGGGGTAGAATTGTTAGAGCTGTCCCACTAGAAAACATCTCCTCACAACCCCAATCACACATTACCGGTTCAAAAAAACCGGTGATGTGTGAGCAATATCAAGGCTGTCCAGCCGTACTGTTTTGAGCCATATGCCAGCTTAGACAAGAAAAACTAAGACGTACATGGATCTGTTTGTCTACAAATGCAGCAAAATGGAGCGAAACAGGAACCTCGTGGCCCTTCCCAGCATATTTTCTACATCACAGATATGCTTTATTTCAAGCATATGCTCCTGATTTGCCGTGATTTGACTAAATAAATACTTATAAATGCAGTTTTGAGCTTAACATTTTATATATGTTCTCTATTAACAGAAAAATGCCACAAGGACTTGTGAAAAAACACCAAACACACAATATTCAGTGGAGTAGGAATGATAAAAAAGGAAGTGAAAATGTCACTTTAACTAAGCCTTTCCCTTCCTAAACATATTTAATCCACATCTAAAAGTTTTTTGCAGTTGGTCTATATTCGGTTTGTTTTTAGGTCACTCACTTCAGGCTTTAATTGTTTTGTGTTTTGAGTAAGAACATAAGACGTTTATGTCCGAAAGGGCATCAAAAAACATTAGGTCTTGAGTTGCATAACTCGTGCAAAACTGTTATCCATCCAGGCATCGCATATTCACTTGCTGCTATTTTTAGCTCACCCTAAGATTATATAAAAAGAGACATACTGTTCTGCAAACATGTGATCTGCACTACTGAGATTACTTTCAGGCTCTTTCATTTGCTACTTTATACATTGTTGAGAAGTGACTGCATAAAGAGAGCTGCAACTTTGAATATAGGTGGGATAAAATACAGTGCATAAAATCCTCTAGAAGTTCTTCGAGGAAAAGGGAGGTAATGTAAATATAAATAAAGGTTCTCAGTGTCAACTGAGGACTTCGCTTAGTCTGCTCCTCACTTGGGAATCTCTTTTTCTCCCTTGACACGTAGGTATTCTTCACAGCTGCATGTGAGAAGAGAAGCTTCCCCATTCATTTACACAAAGGCAATCAAAACATGCCAGTCCGCGATATCTGTCAAATTACAGGCGTGCAAACGGCACAGTGCAAATGCAAGAGAAGGCAGAGGCGGAGCAGAACTGTTTTGCATGTTTGTGTTTGTCCCCCCCTTTCCCTCTACGAAGAAGATTTGTGACACAGATTTATGGCAGCCCGTGCTGCGTAACCTCTAAATCAGCCCTCCTCCTACACGGCAGACCCCACTCCCCTTTCACAGGCAGACAAGCTTAGCCCGGTCACTGAGGGGGGGCGTGTGGGACAGCACTGTCGAAGGGGAGGGAGAAGAGGTCGACCCACTGCCGTAAAAAGCCTACTCTTTGCAGATAAAACGTCTGTCTGCCTGGTAATGTGTTGTCATTGACCAATTAGGAAATCCAGATCAAACAGGCGCAGAGGATGGCCTCTTACTGCCCCTCTCAGAGCGCTCTGCTTTTTAAATTGAGCACGTTTGTGGAATGAGAGCTTATTGAGGAGGATGGATGACTGTAAATACAGTGAAAGTTATCAATGTGTAGTAAAAGAAAAAAAAAAGATAAGCCATGTATTTAATCCATTGACTGTATAGTAGAACTGGACCAAGCAAGTGTGATGTGATGTCTTCCATAGAAAATAAAATTTTTCTATAGAAGTTAATTAAGTCAGTCTTGTTACCATTCTTTCGCCATGTTGAAACCAGAAATCGCCAGTAAGCTGCAGTTGGTCTGAGTCGTCGTTTCTATGGCAACCACTCTCGCCAATCACGAGTGAGCTTGTTGGAAGTCCACACCCTTACTAATTGAAAGAGAGCGCGCGAGAATCAAATGTTTTGATCTTCAAAAACTTTGGTTGGGGCATCAGATTGGCCAGTTTATAACTTGAAAAAGTATGAAAAAAAAGATTATTAGTAAGAATGTGTTAACAAAGAAATAGGTAGCAGAGGAAATAAATGATGAAGTAATAGCAGTTTCTTTCTCATTAGAAGTCTATGAGATTTTAGCTTTTTAGAACCAGTAGGTATTTCAGTCCAGGTCTCATTTTCAGTCAATGGTTTAATCTTTCTTAAATATACATACTTTTTATCTAAATGTGGAGAAAAGAAGCAAGACCCAAACTCTATGACGGTTGATCATTTTCAAGGGGTTTTGGAGTTGTTGTTATTAATAGAATTTTTTACTATCATAAGCTCAGTTACTACATCTTCTGCACCTTTTCACCTTGACCTCTCCAGCCGTTAACTGCCATTTCCGAATCACACAAAATACTCAGGAAGCTGCACCAACAATCTTCTGCAGCCGCCTCCTACTCTGTAAGCAGAATCTGTCTTTATTTTTGAAGCAGTTTGACAGGTTTTTTTTTTTTTTTTGGGGTGGCAGAGAAATACAGACCTAATTTTAGCTGTGTTTGACTGCAAACTCAAATTTCAAAATAAGAGCATTCAAATTAAAACATGCGACTTTTATGGATGCTAAAGTTTTTTTCTTGATTCTATTTTCCCTTACTATTATTATATACTTTTTTTGTGTTAAGAAGACAGAATAAAGCCATTGAAATTCAGGCTAACCGAATCTACAAAATAATACAGACAAGCAAACCAAAACTAACTGTTGAGTTTAACATACTTTAACCCACCGTTTGCCCCATAAAACACGAGAATAAAACAAAATAAATGTCGGAGTTCCTGCACGAGATGTTACCGAGGTCATTACGAGGTCTGGCAGATTGATGGGATTTCTTTACAAGCTCCTTGGGTGAAACTGAAAGCTCATGTTGCTGCTGTCCATCAGTCCCCGGGCAGGTTGAGCTCATGCACTATTTAAATACCTCAGTCGGCCCCGTTTCTCTCCTCCCACTCATTCAAAAGTCGCAAAAGGCCAAAGGTCACGGTTACAAAGAGACTACGAGGTTCTCCACCGACAGCCGCTCTCGCAGCGCACGTGCTCCAGCCGAGGCACCAACTTCTTCCTGCTGCTCTCCCTTAGTATTTACTTGTAGAGCAGCAGACATGCTTGTGTTCTGCTCTCAGTCTTCTTTGAATTCCTTTCCATGTATCTCGCAGCTCGCCTGTCACTCCTCCCCCCCAGCACTATCACTCTTTCTCTCTCCCAGACCTCATAATGGCTCCTCTTGGGTAGCGTCTGTGGATCCTGCCATTTCAAAATTTTTGCTGGTTGGATTAAGCGTGGTATGTGGAAAATGAGCAGCCACTCGCAGGAGGAACTCATGGGCTGAATGCATAATAAATCAAGATACCGGGAGGAAGAAGGCACAGAAAGGCACCTCGACTGCAGCAATATCAGTCACAGACGCAGAAAATGAAAAGTCTTTGTGACTTCTCGTCTTCTCTCACAATCGCAGGCGGCTTTTAGGGAACGCCGTTTGACAGGGCTGATGGCGGGAGCATGAGTTTTTAAGCGTAGCTACAGATTCGTGCTTTGATTTCCTGAACATCGTCTTGGATATTTGTGGAGGGGAAGGGGGCAGCTCGGGGGCGGCTCGGGGGCAACTCCAGGGTAAGAGGTGGAGCGGATGGAACAGCGGGGACAGGGGTCATGATGTTAGCTCTGTCAGTGCTAGGTTTATGCTGCTCCGCTTGGTGGAGCTCATCTGACCTGCCTCCAGTGCCCCAGAGGAGATGAGTACCCCTCCGATAATAAAGTGTCGGTGGGAGGAAATAAGAAAAAATAATGGCTAAAAAATAAAAAAAACAAAAGTGTTTGTGATTCTTCTCTCCCTCGCATGTGGCCAGGATCCTCTGTGTTTTCAAGCAGGAAGTTGGGTGGGGACTTGATGATGAAGAGGGAGACCAGCCCCCGTATGCCTTTGTCCCTTTTTTATTGCAGGGAGAGCCTTTGAGACTTGGCAAACTGTTACACTTGGTTAGAGAGGAGATATTGCTTAGGCCCCTATGATCCCGACCCTCTTTTTTCTCCTTCTACGAGGAGAAAAAGGGGAATGAGGGGGAGAGGGGTTTTTACCACCCTACGCCTCTGCTTCCACCACCATGCTCCCTTTTGCTTTTTTTCTAATCACGCTGCAGATGTGCCCGATGGCTGAACAATCTCTGTGTGCTGAACGTCGGGCTCCCGCAGGAATCCAGGAGGCTCGCTGATGTGAGGTGTCGTGGAAAAAAAAAGAGCAAGAGGGTGGGAATGTAGGAGATGGAGACAGAGTAAAAGAAGCAGAGATCAGTGAACAGAGACCAACACAGCAGGGCTCCTTTAGATTGTGTGTCTGTGTGCGAGAGTGAGTGGCACAACTGCAAGCCCGCCCTCACTTATGGTTGCCTTTGGATCTGCAGACCAAACCACATTAAATAGAAAAAATCCATCCCCGAGCCTGTTAAGAAGCCATGTGGGGAGGTCGTGCGTGCACTGAAGTGGCTGCGCGTGTGCGCTGCAGAAAAATGGGGAGAGGTAGAGCAGGGAGGAGGTAGGAGGCAGCTCGTATTATCCTCCGTGCCAGCTCTGGATGGAGCCTGCTGGGGATTAGGACACATTCTGTGAAGCAACAATGGAAGCTTCAGCGTTTCGTACACATTTCCATCTTATGCGCCTTTTTTTTTCTCCCCCCATCATCCAACAAACACAGCTTTGTCTTCGCCTGGACACTCACCAGGCGGACACCTGGAGTCTCAGAGGTGCCCTTTCCAAATAAACAGCCCTCCCCATAATGCCAAGAGAGCGGCGTCTTTGAGGACGAAGGATAATTAAAGGAGGCGCTTTCACGCAGGCCTCGGCCCACGGATTGGGGAAAACAAGACATATCTGAGAATCAAAGCTCATTAAAATCACGAGGGTGAAGAGTTGTTTCCTGCCCTCCGCCTCTTTGCCTCCTCCCTCGTCTTTATCACCCTTAACCAAGAGGCTGCAAGCGGCACAAGTCAGTGATGGCACAGATTACAGCTTTATTGCCTAATTCACCTACAATACATGACTCACGGGGCGTGATCACCTTGAGCAGCATGTCCTCATAAGGTGTGAGAGTGATGCTGATTTCTTTGCTCACACCACCTTGTTCTGTTTTAATAGTGTCAGCAGTGCTTGGCTTAGTAGCTTTCGATCAGTGTGTGTGTGTGTTAGTGTCCGTGTGTGTGTTGGTTGGGGTTAGTGTTTCGCAGTGCTCTGCGGAGGTGTAACACCCTGCCTGTAGTGTTGTTGTAAAGCACATTAGGAGTGACTGAGGGTATTGTTATGGTATTATGATGCAGGTCCAGCACTCTAGGGGAAGGTGAGAAGATTTGTATGTGTGTGGTCGGGATGGTGGCCAGCCAGCAGGGCTTGTCGTCTTTCTGGCGCTATAGCAACACGCCAGGTCCCCTCCATGCATACACACACTGATAAATAGAAAGGAACAAAGAGGAAAATAGTAATATTTTCTTTAATTTAGTGCATGTTTCAAGTGAAAAACATACATTTTTAAAGCTCTGTGATTAGGGACTAACAACAATTTCATTAGGAAATAAAAAATGATAGTAAAATGTTTGTTGCTGCCGATCAAGTTCTCTTGTTATTTCACAGTAAAAATGGTGCTGTTTGCTATCAAAAAGTATGAACTTTCATTTGGTGCAAATAAAATAAACAGTCCAGTCCACCACAGTGTGAACAGGTGGGTAATGTTATTTTATTACTTATCCACACAGCAAACCTGACAGGTTAAGACTAATAAAAAAAAGTTTGAAAATAAATCAGAGTCACTAAACTTATGAGAAAGTGGTGTGGACCTTATTTCCTTTATCAAAAACTGAGTTTTTGGGGGGATATGATTCGTGATTATCAGTTGCTCTAAAAATAAAACAATGAAAGTAAGAAAAACCCAATGAAGATTTAATATTTTCGACTTCTCTGTCTGATGGAACCTAACATAGGATTTACTTTTGTTCTGTTTTGCTTTTAACTCATTCCAATTTAACCACCTTCTCAGATCTTTTTTTTCTGTAATAAAGTTACCAGAGTGTTGCCCACATCTTTTTGAGGTCTTTTTTATATAAAATAATCAATTAGATTCTATGGAAATTAGTGGCAAATGCCAAAAAACACAAATAAAAGATAACGCCATTTGGCTTTTGTGGAAATGCTAAACAGCTGCTTTTTGGGGGCAGTATTATCCAAACCATCTTATGATCGATACAATAGACAGACTGGTGATCTGTCTAGGGTGTACCCGCCTTGGCCTAATACTAACTGGGATAGGCCTAAGCAACCCTGTGACCCTGACAGGAATATAAAAAAATGTATATATGAAGTAACGATCAGACAGAAAATCACACAAATAAACTGGTTAGTCTTGCTAACTTCCTGGCTAATATATCCTAATTAATCGCATCCCTTATTAATCCCTTCAGTTCACTGCATTTTCTGATAAGACTTTTGTCCATGATTTTTGGTTCTCTTGCAAGTGAGCTGAGATCAATGGAAGAAAACCCCTATCCACTGTGTGGACACCAATTTATTTTCCTATTCAGTTAAAAGTGAGCTTTCACACCTCCCAAAAAAACAGATTTATTGGAGGAAATAAACTTGTGCGGACCAAACAGCGCAGTGTGAAAATCCTACTCTGTCCTGAAAGACATCTCTTGATGTAAATTTAGTGATAATCTGTATTTCTGAACTGTGACTTAGTGTCGCCGAGTCATTGTTCAGCTTTGTTGTGTTCATTTAGCTTTACTTATCCTATAGTCCCTGCTCGGCCACAATTTTGTCATCAAATAAAACTTGTTTCCTGTTTCAAGGGACACTTATGTAACCCGATCGTGTAATGAGACAAACATGGACCCTGCCTGACAGGAGGCTCCGCGGGGTGCAGTGTGGAAACAAAGCTTTAAAGTGGTTGTGCCGAGGAGAAGAAAAACATTGTTTTACCCCAGAGGTGGGCTGATAGCACAGGGAGGAGCCCGCTCAAAGCGGTGGGCCTCATCTGTCAGTGGGCAATGGAGGAGGCAGCCATGCAGAAGCCCCCTGATTATAAAGAGATAATTTCATCCAATCCTTCAGTGGTGCTCCAGCGCCTTACTGCCATACTCCACTGCCTTTCATATTTGTTCCCAGCTCCGCATCTCCTCGCCCGTTCGTTTTATTACAGCTTCCACTCAATACATATATTTTAGCTTCAACCCCCCCCCATGAACGGGGAAAAGAAAACGAGTCTCCCTCCGCCCCTCTCCATCTCCGCCACCATGTGTCTTTTGTTGTGCAGGAATCCACAGCTCTCAACTTGTTGTGTAACGCTTGCCGTGCAATTTGCAGTAAATTAAGCTCAAGTAAGGCACATAACAGCACCCATTTCCCTCTCGCACGCCCGGCAGCAGCAGACAGGATTTCTATCTAAAACAAGCCAAATAAGATCAAAGGGGAAACAAAAACAAAAAAAATCGTACCATTCTAAAAAGCCTGTGTAAATAGAGCGAAGCTCATAACTGCATCTTTTTGTAATTATCTCCACAGCATCGCAGGTTTAATCTATAAATTGGCTCTCGTTAGTCTTGAAAGACATAACAAAGGACACCTTTTTAATTAGAACAAGAAAATATCTGGAAATTAAATTACCTCTCAACCCCCGCCATGACATCTTTTTTGTCATTAGGAAGTCTGGAAGGGAATCAATTTAAGTGTGGACTCAGACTTAAGGGACGGGAGGATCAGACATGTTCTTAAAATATGTGTTTAACAGAAACATTTAAAAAAAAAATCATGTGAGTTGAATGACAGCCCAACCTTTCTTCTCCCTCATTTTAACTCACTGCTGGAGGTGAAAGGGATGACACGGAGAGAAGGAGGAAAAAGGGGAGAAAAAGGCAGGAGGGAGGAGAGAGCAGGTTGACTCGCTCATCAATAACCACAAGGTCAGACAGGCAGCGCCGGGCTGAGTGGGCCCTGTTAGGAAGCAGCAGCTGAGGATTTGTAGAGCTTGTAAAGGCTTAAAGCAACACTGCTCCACCTTCTTTGTGCAGTCATCCAGGCCTTTGAAGGACCAGGGAGACACCTGCTGGTGGGTGAGGGGGACAGTGGTCACCGAGGATGGCTCTGCTGTCAGTTGACACGCCAAACAGCAAATCATGTCATGAAGACGTCAGAAAAAAGCATCAAAAAGCACAGAAAGAGCGAAAGGGCAATCAGATTTATGCTAATGAAAGTAAATATTGCCGAAATTTCCAACATCCAATATGACACAAAACAAAACAGTTTACAAAACACAACAGTAAAGGACAATACATTTAACTAAACAGCTAAGGAAAAAGGTGAACACAAAACACCTGCAAAAAATGTAGATTTTTTAATAATATTTTTTCACTAAATAGTCATTTTTTTTTATTTGTTAGTATTTTATTTTTATTGTCTGAACTATTATAAGTATATTATAACATCTTCCTGAATACAGACACTGTTCTGACACCATCAATCTACCACTTTTTAGAAATGATCTTAAAAGAACAACTGGTCTTGTGGTGAACCTGCGCATGATAATAGTCTTCAGAAATGTCTGCAAGCAAATATTCCCATTCTGCCCAGACTGACTTGGAGCAACAAAAATCCTCAGATGTCTCTTTTTCTTTATGAGCTTTCTAATTTATGAAGAGGAATGCACTCATGTGCCCTTCAGTCCTCTGAAGTAGAGGTGTGAGCAGCTCCAATAGGTAGCATAAAAGCTCTTTAGCTGTCTAGTGGAGTAGATTACTGGCCTAGCTGTTAAATCCAGCTAGAGACCCCTAAGTGAGCATTATCGGTGTGGTGCAGCGTGCTGCCCCCACACCCCCCTCTCCTCTTTTTGCGCGTGCGCTGTCATCTCCCAGGTACTTTGTGCAGAGAAAATGTCTTGCTGCGAGATGGTAATGGAGAAGGATGGTGTTAGGAAGGAGGAGACACCCCAGCAGAAGCGGGATGGGGGCAGAATGATTTTTTTTTTATTGTTTTGAGATGTAGGTCACTATAAATTATTATTTATTTGACACTGAAAGCATCATAAACTCTGACCCCTGATGGCCTATACTACTGTTTGAAGTACTTTAGAACTTATGATCGTAGTTTCATAACCTCAACATTTGGCTTCTGTGAGAAAGTGAAGAAAGAATGAAGGGTGGAGGAGGTGTGGAAGAGCGTTTCTGGATGGAGATAATTGTCACCCACAGATTGCATAATGTCTAGGTAACGTAAACAGGGGCAGACGTGGACAGTTTATGCTCTCACTGGCTGGGAGGAAGCGGCTTCATGCAGGTTTCTGACAGGCCGTGAGGCTTTCCACATCATGTGCCAGTGTCCCCGCTCATCAGTTCATTGTCACCTTGAGGCACTTTAAACGCGGCCTGACACCCAGCCTCAAGTCCAGCGCGTCCTCTCCAAAGGTGCTGAGCGCCGTTCAGGACTTGTTAAGGGTGTGACAGCCACTGAGAGGATTGTCATCCTTTGGGTTCTCAGAGGTGCTTGTCACCTGCCAAATCAATATGTCCATTCGCCGCTCACAGCTTCCAACACACACTGACACGAAGCAGCACGGAAGAGGAGCCTCTCACAACTCTGATCTTTGTTTCTGTTGCAGGACTCTCCGGTTTAATGGCTGGCAGGTAGAGGCCAGAGAGAGACAATCAACATGAACTCGATTCCTTCAATGGACAGACACATACAGCAGACCAATGACCGTTTGCAGTGTATCAAACAGGTGAGGCACAGTTCTCCTTCAGCTTCTGTGTTTTGTTCCATAAAGTGAAAGAGCTTAAATGTTGGTATCACAGGGGGAAAAAATCCTTAAAGGTGCAACATTTTGGTGTCATAAATTATGTATAGATATAAACTTAGAAGCAGGAATCTGTGTTCAAAATGTCAGGAACTGTGAATCAAAGTTATTTACGAAAAAAAATAAAAAATGCCTGTAATTGTCTTGTGTATGTCATTTAAAAGGTAAGAATTTAGTTCTGGCTTAATGCAGTTAACATCACAGTTTTATGTTATGGATACGTTCCATAAATAACCTGCAATAGGTAAAATAAGCAAAGTAGGAATACAGATGTTTTAAGCCCCTCATTACACACTTGTCTAAACTCTCAAAGTTTAAGTATTTGTAAAATATAGGTCCAGTAATATAGAACTAACACAAAGATCTGCTCGTGATCTAAGTTTTCTGTAACTTGCCAGCTGGACTCATTTTTGTGCTGAAGACACAACATGAAGTAGATTGATTGACAAAGTCAACAGGCAGTTGGGACACAGCAGTGCGCTGTGTTGAAAAAAAAGTAAAATTCCACTGAAATAAATCAGCGAAACCGCAAAAGGTGAACCGATATAGCGAGAGACCCTTGTATCTCGTTTATATTTTGTTTAAGTGGTTATATTACAATATCTAAGAACTGTTCAATCTTACATCATGTAAGCAGTCAACAAGAAATATTTTGTGTCTTTTTATGAATGAATAATAAAAAAAAATGCGAAAAAGAATTTGCAAATACAGGTTCAAGGTAACATGAACATTTAAGTGGGAAACTTCAGTAAATATTGAGAAAACTACTCAGCTATGTAGTTGTTTACTGCCCTGACTTAAACTTTAAACAAGGAAAAAAAAAGAGATGATTTGCCTCTTTGACAACAGACAGGAAAAAAAGAGAGCCTCTGAAAGCTTATCATCAGCGATAAGAAGTGAAGAAGCTGCGCAAAAGAGCAGCAAAACTTCTCGATCGACCTTTAAAGTCCAGTTGCCCTTAAGAACAACACCCTGCGATAACGTGACCTGGATGGCTGAGAATCTGCACCAGCACAAGAGTCTCAGTTCATCTTTCAGAGCTGGGATTCCCCCCATTGGGGCAAAAAAAAAGCCTCTCAGTCTTCCTGTTTGGCTATGGTAAAGTGACTAATCTGTTCAGTCCTATTATCAGGACTCTGGTGGGACTCGGGTTACAGGCTGAGGTCAAAGAGCAGATTCTCTCCTCCCTCCCCCATCTACGCGACCCCTCTTTCCCTCCTCCACTGCTGACTCCCAGTGTGTCCTTTTGTTCTCCTTTTTCCACCGTTTACGGCGGGACCAATCTCTGGCAGAATGAAACAGACAGACTTGCGTAACCCCGGGCTACGGTGCTCCCGCTTTGATGTCTCCTTAACTGACGGTACATTTCGTTTCTGGGCTCCGTGCTGGGCGCTACCTCCTTGAAAAGTACATCAAGGAGGCCTGCGAGGCTGCGTGCGGGGGCTCGCGCTGAAACTGGGAAGATTGTTTTCCCCTCAGCTGGGAGTGATGGGTCAGTGTTTGGGGAGCAGACAGGACCCACGCCCCTACAGCACGTTTAATGACTGACTTTGATGTCCTTAAGTAATAAGGCAGAAAGCGATAAACACTCTGTCTTCCGCCTGGTTCAGTCTCCCTCACAGCAGGGTTTTAAATAATTCAATATCCACTCTTTTAGCTGTAATGAAGGTAAAGATGGTCTATTAAAGAGGGTTCACAGAGGTGGAAAATGGGTTTGCATGCGTCTAACAACAGTTTACACAGTTCTAATGTTGCGGGGTTAAATGTATTAACCCTGCACTACAAAAATTTAAACAAATACATCCCAAAGTTAGCGCCTGGGGAAGCAGCACATGGGTAAACATGCCAATTAGAGAGATCTGTGGCGTACAAGGCGGCCTCCAGACCATCTAATAAATGGTTAAGCACCGGGTCATTTCAAATCGACCAGTAAGAGCCAGCACCCTGCTAATAGAGGCAGCTTTGTGCTGCAGACAATCAGGGTTTGGAAAGGCCCGCATAATAAATACCATTTATGTCCTGCCAATTAGACGAGCAGCGAGCCCATTGAGCTGACCGTCTATTCTCCTCCCAGCTCACAAAGATGATCATCGGGGGAGATCAGAACAATTAACTCACTATCTTCTCCCCCTGCTCTCCATTGTCCAATATCCAAGCTATTAAAATAATTAAGAAAATATTGTAAAGCAATCCAGATGTTTGCTTTAATTGAAAGTGTGCGCGCGTGGAAATTTGGTGTCTCCGGGAGAAGTGAGGACGAGGGGGCAGGAATACAAATGAAGGCGCCTCCTTTGTGTTGTTGTTTTCCGGGAGATGTGACATGTCTGTCTGACTACTCCCAGCCAATGCGGCGGACAGGGGAACAAATTGATTTTGTTGCTCAAATGATAAATTACCGCTGAGCGCTATGATAAAGTGGAGGAAATTGGAATCTGTCGACCTGATTGAATCATAGGATGAAATTTAAATCAGAAAATCATTACTGTGGTAATTCCAAAATTACTATCTTGTTGTAGAATCACATTAATTTCGAAACAGCTATTTTTTTTATATGATACTAGAATTTTTCACCCCTATTTTGTTCTCAATTAGCTTATTATCTAGCAAAAAAATCTTTTTGAGTGTCGTTAAGGAAAAGGCTATTGTTTCTGGTACTAAAAAGCACAGATGGGGGTGTTACCCTCATCTTTGGAAACTTGAGAAGAAGTTTAGCCTGAGCTGGGATAGCAGAAAACATCACAAGAAGTGATGCAGGAAATCTGCTTCTTGTTTACTCTCCAAACAGACAGGGATGCTCTGGAAGTAAATCTACTTTCAGCTAAATATAGGTTTCCTTACACTTCTGGGAACTAAACTACAGTGAAAACTGGGAGGGTATGCTGTTGGTATCTATTTAGGAGCCAGTGTTTTTCCTCTCCCTGCGGGTAAGCCGGTCTGCTGTCAGACTCTCCTCTTCGTGGTGCGTACAGGAGCTTGGTGGAAACCAGGAACTGTCCTCCTCTCGCCGCAGGAGCACTTCCTCCAACTCCTAGCAGTCGATATTTGATGATAAACTGGAGCCTCTTTGTGCTGCGCTGCGCCGGCTGCTGATGTTTTCCTCTCTGGGTTATCTCAAAGATATATTTTCTAGTGTTTGCACACCTTCAGTTCCCCATGAAAGTGGACCAAGCTTTGATTGGACTGGGACGGATCCAGGGGAGTGTGTCGGGACTCTTGCCCTCTAGTTTAGGTGTGATTGGTGGGTTTTGGCCCGAGAGAGCTGAACATCTGTGGCTTGGCAGTGCCAGACTCTCCATGTGACAGCCACACTGATGGGACCAATTGTTTTGAGTGCAGAGAACAGTAATCACTTCAAGCCCAAGTGGCGGTGGCAGTTTTTTTTTCTTTCTACCCCGCCCTTCTGCATAATCCACCTCCTTTCACCCCCTTCCATCCACACTGCTCTGATTGTATGTGTTATCCTAAATTTAGTTTTTGTGAATGGCTGCTTTTCTCTAGGAAAATGTATCCTTCAGGAGGATTTATACGCTCCCCAACACAACCATGTCTTCTTTTATCACCCCCCTACCCCACCCCCTGCAGCAAGTGGGAAACACAAAGAATAAACTGGACTGGTTTCATCCTCTCCGTGTCAAACGTCAGCGTTAAAAACAGATATGAGAGCAGCTATAACCAGCTCTGACCTCTGCTGCCCCCTAAAGAACAAGCAGGAAAAAAGCAGGGGGGGAGACAGCGGCTGCTCTGCTCCTCTGTCGCTCTCCGAAATCAAAGCACACTGAGGTATTAAGAAGGCAACCATCAATATAAGCTGACAAAACCACTCTATTTACCTTTGATGCTGTGGAGTGGGAGTCCATTTGTTCCTGTTTGGAGCGTGTGCACTACAAAGGCTTGCACGCATAATCTCTCCAAAGGCTGAAGATTACTGTGGAGTGGAGGTGGTTTGTGTGCGCTCCTCTATCTCTAAAGTGATTTTATTGAGGTTTAAAAGCTTTTTTTCCCTCTTTTTGGGAATAAAATCGCCAACTATGATATGGTTGGTCTGTTTTTGTTTATTGCGAAGAGTGACAACACAGTTCAGGAGTGAGCTGCTGGTTCCAGCAGGGGGATGACGGTCATGAAGGAGAACCTGTGGGTCAAGGAGCCCGTTGTCATCTAAAGTCACAGCACAGCCCAAGGCTGGCTGGTGAAATGAGGGCTCATCTATTCATGCAGGCACACAGGAAGATTTATCACATTCAGTAAAAAGTCTACATACACCTGAGGACAGGGAGAAGCACCTTTGAGGATTCAAATCCAGCTACTTTTAGTATATTTAAAATCTAAAAATATATTAAATGAAGTATCATATTGAATTGAAAAAATATTTATGCTAGAATTTCATAAAATATTTTTTTTTTTTTTAGGTCAGTGTTTTTTGTGCAAACATGCACACGTAACACTATTTAATAAAGATGTAGATCTTGCTGCATCATTTTGTGATTTCCCCAAAATATTTAGCTCATACATTATAGAAGAAGGGATCAGACACTTAAAAGATATAAACACTTTCTCCTACTTGGTTGTTTACATTTCAGACATTTCCTGCATGACATCCTGAAAAAAATTAAAATAAAATAAAACAAATCCATAACTTTTGTATTATCTTTTCATCAACTGGACTCCACTAATTTTTCCTTATTTCGTTCCAGCACTTACAAAACCCAGCAAATTTTCAAACGGCAGCAACCGAGCTGCTGGACTGGTGCGGGGATCCTCGAGCCTTTCAGCGCCCGTTTGAGCAAAGCCTAATGGGATGCCTAACGGTAAGTTGCCAGGTCGAACACTCACCCACACCTCTTTGCAACCTCACTGCTGCAGGTTCAAGGGCGAGAAGCAGAGCCACTAGAGAAGCTGCTGCGTCGGCTCTTTCCGCACCTCCCTCAGGGATGCAAAAGAGTGAATGTTTGGCCGCCTGATCTCCAGCGAGGTCACTGCGAAAATGGAAAAGCATGTCACTCGCAGGAAAGATCCAAAAATCTACATTTTATTGTATTTGAATATTTTATTTTTGCCCTAAATTTAAATCAGACCAATAATACATCATTGCATGAGGATAAGTTCACCTGTTACCTGAGTTTTCATTATTTACTCACAGCAGCTTCTGGTGTGGTTTGGCTCCCCTGCAGCAGTCGAGGAATGTGAGCAGATTTGTGTTGGTGCACCACAGTGAAACCACTGTGACACATCCCTGCACTGGAGCTTCTGCTACTGATTTAATGTGCAGCAGCAGGTGCTTTCCCTCTATTTGGCCAGTTCACTCTGTTCCTGCTGTGAAAATCGCAATGCTCCTTGCTATTTCTTTATTGGCTCCGCAGACCTGAGTGCTGGTGCGGTGAAAATGAAGATAATCTAATGCAAATGTGAAATAACCCCATAATTTAGAGCTGTTTTTTTCATCATACTTGTACTTCTAATACAGCATATTATCCTCCTTAATAATGCTTCTTAAAGAAAAGGTGGAATTTGATGATGTGAATGATATTAAAGCAGTTCTGTTATAGAATTTTTTGAAAAAGGAATAAAGTTTGTATTTTTTTGAGATATCGTAATTATTTAAAGGTTTTTTGCTTTTATACTAAAATATTCTTTGAGAAAATATATTATATTAAAAAAATTAAAAAATAAAATTTGAATATTTGTCAGAAAAATAACAAACCAAACTCAGTTTGGCTACCTGGTTTTCCATCATTAGGAAAATGATGCACCAGATTTTATGGGAACTTTTCAGTCCACTGACTAAATGGATTATTTGATTCTACTACAATTGCTTTATAACTTAAAAAAAAATTTTAGAGCCTTTGAAAACATAAAGTTTGAATTTTTTTGTGTGCAAAAACAATGATGGAATTTTTGCAAAAAAGCTGCTAAGGAGATCCAGCAAATATCCCAAAACTAAAAGTGCATGAATTTTTTTTTTATTCTTTTTTTTGGTCTTGTTACTGTGTATGTGTGGTATAATGTTTATCTTCCAGCCCTTATTTTCTTAAAGATCAATAGAAAATGAAAAGTTTGTGTTTTGTCAGCTATAATTTTGTCCATAAAAGTACATATAAACTTATATCTGGTAAATAAATTGTTCTTTGCTCACTGATTAGTGTTTTGTTCCTAGAAAATACATATGTTGCAACCTTTAATGCTGCTTCTCACACTCTCAGGAGGCTAAAGCAGTTTAATGTGTGCAATATAAAGTATGCACTTTCCTCTTGGAGGTCAAACATGTCATTTAAAGACCTGAACTTAAAATTACTTAAACTTTTTACACTAAAATTACCATCTTCGCTCACATAGATTTTAATTAAACAGCCTATTCTCATTTCTTTTATAGAGGGCTCCCATAAATAAAGACCAGATATAGTGTTTGGCGTTATGTCTAGACTATATTTACAAAGATAATGATACAGTGCGGGCAGCTGTGTTCAGCTGTGCTACCTCAGGACTTGTCTTGAAGTGTGACAGCAGCTCTGAAAAAAGCTGGAGAAAAAAAATTCCTCTGCAGTGGAGCCTGTTGGTCCTGAAGGTTTACACGATTGGAGCGGGTTCCTTTGAGCTGATAATGGAGCAGATAAATCAAAGTAATGTGCGGGATGTAACTGTGATTTACATCGCCTACTGTGACATGTTGATGTTACTCTTAATGCTTCCTCTCAGTGGGTCATTGCGGCACTGGAGGCCACATTTTCTCCTTATCTCGCCGTCAGCCTGCTCATATGGAACTGATAAACCTGTAGTGAGTCTATCATTTGGGTGGATCTGGGTCTCTGATGCTGCTGGGGGTCAGTCTTGAGAAGAAAATGTGGCTCATAAAGATGAAAAACGTATTTTGAATGTTATTCGGGGTAGATCATGAGGTATGTGTTGCTGTTTTCAGGTGGTCAGCCGAGTAGCAGCACAGCAGGGCTTTGATCTGGACCTTGGCTACCGGCTCCTGGCTGTTTGCGCTGCCAACAGGGACAAGTTCACTCCAAAATCAGCAGGTAAGCCTGGAGTTTTCTCAACCGCTACTACCCATCTGTCCATGCTGTGTGATCTTAAACTTTAAATATCTTTTTAGCAGCTTCACCTACTACTACTGGACAGCAGAAAGTACTCTTTTAGAGTTTAGTTTGTAAATACGTTCAATCAGAAACATCTTAGTAGCTTTAACTTAGAAAAATCTGCAGCTCAATTTTAGGATTTCTTTCTGGTTTTTGACAGTTCAGCAGAAAGCTGCATTTGTCACGCTGGACAAAACCCCGCCGTCGGCAGCAATGGCTTCCTGCATTTATGCGATCTGAGCTCAGTGATGGATTGCTGGGACAGATGCAGATTGTTCAAAGTTGCTTTCAAAGCGGAGAAAAGGCGAACTGAAACAAGACGGGAATGAAGACGTATGGGCTGTCAGCGGCTCAGATGATAGCGGGAATATTTCCTGCTCTTTTACAGTTGGTGATTTGTGCTTTCCACCTGTCTTGGTTTATGAGGAAAGCTCGTTTGCGCTTCTGCTTCTGTGTGCTCGGCCACTCCGCGGGGCCCTCTAAAGTCCTGAGTCAGGGCAACATATTGTTTGAATTTCCACTCACATTTGCCCTTTTGAACGGCTTCGCATAAACCTTCAAGTGTTGCTGATATGTCAGCTGTGGAGTGGGGGAATCATTCCGCCTCCAATTAAGTAACACCACCAAATGTTCTAATTCTGCTTAATGCTAAATCAAATCTCATGGCCTACTTTAGGGGCTTAGATAAGATTGCCAATTGATTCTCTGTCTGAATAATTTCCTGCAACAGTAGTCATTTGGAAAGCAGAGAGTGCTTTAGTCTAGGCAGCATCCCAAAGTACATTTCATGGACAATTATGTATCTGCAAATGTAGGAATATTTAGAGAGAAGACTCCTGTAAAGAGACAGTCTGTGGAAACGGCAGCACAGGGAGAGCTGACAGAACTTTTAGAGAGGAGGCCCGAGGCGAGGAGGCTGTTAAAGTGCAAAGAAAGCCCTCTCCGGCAGCCTGGGGAGACGGCTCTTAAAGGATACTCCCACTGGGCCCCAGGGGGAGGACCAGCTCTGCTGATATCCAGCAGGGCTGTTGCCGAGCGACGGAAGGAGGGAATGGATCACATGACGAGGTCCTTGTAGCATCCACAGCTCGGCCCTCTAACTTCAAAACATCATTTATGGCTGAACCCAGAAGATTTAAAACCAGGAAGGGTTTTGTAGTCAGCTCAAAAGAGTCAAATGCAAGTTGAGAAACTGATGTCTGGATAGTAGATTGGGTCTGTGGGATGAACTCCTGTGGAAGTCAGATTTGGTGACTTTTCTCAGCTGAGTTATCTGAAGGCCTCCGATAGATGCGGTTGAAAATTAAGAGAAGAAGGAAAAATAATTGTGTTTTCAGTTGCTGGCACTACAATGGGTTTCAAAATGTTCATTACAAACTGCCTTCAACAGTTTTAAGACTGACTCTGATCATCTTTTGATCTATTATAAAAGTGTTCTCAGTGGTCTTTTAATCACTATTATGCTGTTTTTACCCTTGGGGTTTTTTTTTTTCAAAACAATTTTTTTCTAAGACCTAGTTTCTGCAGAGGGACAGTAATTAGTTAGAAATTTGCCTCTAAGCTGTGGGAGGGACCGTTAGCGTGGAGTTAGCCCGCCCCTTCTCCTTTCTGTTCCTGAGAGCTCACAGTTTACATGGATTATGTCCGAATTCTTTCTCTACTCACTATATTGTTCGTTCGCCATTTTCTAGTGCTGTCCGAATCTACAATTCCAAAATCAAGTGCCCTAGAAAATTTCCCAAAAGAAAAATCAGTGTGCATCGATGCTCACTACATTACCAAATATAGACCAGAATGCATTGCGGTTGAGCCATTTTTGCAACAAAAAAAAAGTTAAAATGTAGTTTGTTAAAATAAACATTCACATTTTCATCTTCAAAACATAGAGGAGTCACAAATAGATATCGTGAAATGTTTGTATTGATTAGATTTTCACGTCTTATCCTGCGTTTAAAAAAACAAATGAAAAGTAGTGAGCGAATGGTGTCCAAATGTCTTTTAAAAATAACAATATAATTTTTGATTTGTTTGGGATTAGGGCAGGAATTCAGACATAGCCATGCTCTCCCACTAGTTTACAGCCCCTCACAACCCCCAACGTAACAACAAAAATGGCAAGCAATTTTGTAGCTATCCAACCGTACAGTTTTGAGCTAGATGCCAGCTCGAACAAGGATAACGAAGACGTACCAGCATATATTTGTGTGCAAGTGGATGTGGAGATGAGCTTGTGTATCGTCCATCATACTTTCTATGTTACAGATATGATCTTTTTCAAACTACATTTTATCGTCTGCTTCTGATTCACAACAATTTGAGTAAACAAATAATCAGAAATGCAATTTTAAGTTTGATTTTCTTAATATATTTCCTCCACCATGGGAGAAGAGAATGTGTTCAAAACACCATTTTCATCGGAGTGGATGTTTAAAGTGTTCCTAAAAACAGACATTTGCAGTCTAGTGTCTTTATAATTATTACAGTTTTATAGAAATCATGTGTTTAAGCTCTGTTTTGGTTTTAAGGATTTTGGGGTCGTTAACTTTGCCTTTTTGAGATTAATTTACTCTATTAACCTGTGATTACCACATCGTTGCAATGCATTGATGTCCGGGGGGAAGAATCACTCTCTTAATGTGGACAAACTCATCAAGGCCTCCCCCTCCCCACCTTTCTGGCTACATTTCATTACAATCCCGGTTTGGTTTCTACTTCGCCACTGCGATTCATTCGGTTGGGGGGGGGGCGTTACCAAAATGCTCATACACCAGGTTTTTTTTTTTTTTTTCTTTCTTTTCTGCACAAGGGTCAGAGCGGCACATTCCCAATTGCTCGCGCCTCAACGAACCCTCGGAATTCCTCGGCTCTAAAGAGCGCAAGGGCTCATGAAAGGGAGGAGCAGCTGAAGTTTCTCAGCTCCTCGGGCCATTCATTCTCACATGTAACAAACGCCTGGTAAACCAGCCATTCAGCAGATAATTAGTTCTCACTCTTGTCAGGCTGGGTTGTCCCCACACTTGTTGTACACATGCAGGGCTGTTTTCAAGTCTAGGCGGGAAGCATTGTTGGTTGTAGTTAACAGTTTCTTCCTGCTACAGATAGGGAATAAAAATTGTTTTTTTGTTGTTGTTTTTGTGATTTTTTTGTGGGCTGATAAAAGGCAATAAAAGTGTTTACAAGGAATGAAAAAGAGGGAGCTGGTCGGTTGGAGGAAGTGATTGTTGCAGCTCTTTACAAAAGACGTAACCATTTAAAATTAATGAATTTTTTTTTAAATGAACTAAAATTTTCTGTCTAACTAATAAAAATGAATAAATATTAAGTCCAACTCAAAGATATAAAATAAATACACTGTTTGACTCCCCTCTGGACTATTTTTCAAAGCTTTCATGCAAATAAAGTTTCTTTTACCTGCTGTTTCAAAGCTGATCATGTTGTGCGGTCTGCTTAAGAGGTCAAGAATGTAGTTGACGAACCCTGAGAAGGTCTCTGCTTATTATGTAGAGGTCAGAAACATGCACACAACACACACCAGTGAGTGGTTTTTCTAAAGGTTTTTTCCCTTCCTATTCATTTTCCTTTAAACAACCTGATTGATTTTTAGTTTTGGTTTTTCATGCACAGAGAATGTTTCCTATCAGAGTTGGTAAAGGTATAAACTTTCCCAAAAAAGTCCAACCATGACTAATGTGCATTGAGGGGGTGGGGCTCCAAGTCAGCCATCACACACTTTGCTGATCTTAGTTGCTTGAAAAGCAGATACGGGGCAGTGAAAGCGGAGATCAAAGTTTTTCTGTTCTTGAAGCGTTCTCCTGCAGGTGGTAACACTTCTAGGATCCATTAGGTGCAGATCTCCCAGACTTCATTCAGGAGTTGTAGCCACACAGCATTGAAAGTTTGTTCTGCGCTTCTTACCTGATATGAACAGTACATCTTTCTGAAAAAGTCAAAGCAAAGTCACTTCCTAAGTGTTGATGCTTCAGGCAGCGAAGTTCTAAACTCGTGGTGTGGTGTTAAATAATTAAATAATTTATAAATGTCGGCAGTTCAGCCTACGGACACGAAACCTGAAAATTGAACTTGTTGCACTGTGTTGCTACATATAGGTGGGAAACAAATTGAATCTTTAACCTGCTGCGGTTGTGTTCAGGTCGCTCTTTCTGATGGGAACACACCAGGATGTAACCTGGTCCGAACAGCCTCTGAAGCAGCAGCAGACGGGGATCGGTGTCGCCTTTATCAACTAAACTCTACTTTTAAAATTGAAGCTGCAAATGAAAGAGTTGAATCAGCTGTTGTTGGGTGCTTGAGGTTAAAAGATTGGCCTCGGGTTGTATGTCTTCCGACAGTGGTTTATAGTTGTGCAATTATTTATCCAAAAGATTAGCCGTGCTCTCGTGTGCTAAGACAAATGTGGTCTAATTAGCCCCTCCTTCTCTGATAGCAAACCTCTGAGCATCAGGAAGCCACAACACACGGCCTCCTCCTCCTCCTCCTCCTCCTCCTGCTCTTCTTTCATTCCCCTTAATTACAGTGACTAGTTTGGGGGATTAACTTCCCCGAAGCTGTAGGTTTGAGGGGCTAGAATCCAGCGCTTCACCTGAACCTGCGTCTGTCGCCACTTTTGCACTGCAGCTCCCCGGCAGCGACTGCTGCTTTAAACGAATTGATTGAGGCTTCTTTTTTACTCGTCGCTCTGGAACCAGGCCAAGACACAGGCTGTCTAGCACATTAGGCACCACCCCCCTTTGCAAGTTTGAAATGTGAGCTGCCTTCTTTTTTTTTTTTTTTTTTTTTCCTTCCCCTCCTTCCTTCCCCTCCCTCCCGTTCTCCCCTTCTGGCAAAGTGGCTGTGGCTGCTTCTGTGTGATGTGTGTATTGGGAGAGCAAGCAATGGATCACTAGACAGAAAGAGAAGATACATCAATAACAGCTGCATACATCCGAGGTGAGGAGATAAGCATTTGGTTCTCTTCCTCTCACTTTTTGCCTATCCTCCCACCCCCTCCGCCCCCCCCCCTCTCTGCATTTAACCCTTTCGCTGCTGCATAGCCCGGCTCCAGGTTTAGGTGAATCCTGTGCAACGTTACCTGCCTTCTATCTTCCTCTCTCTTAGTGCTGTGTAAGGTTTCTTTTCTTTTTCTAACAGCTTATCCCTGTTTTTTTTTTTCCTCCTCTCGTTGTCTCTGGGGTATTTGTTGCTTGAGTGCAAAGAAATCGGTGGCAAGTACAGCAGGAGCCCATTAGCAGTGACTCCATCTGTGATTGGTTTTTGCCTGCGAAACAGAGAGAGCAGCCATGAATAATTGATGCGTATTGTGCAGGCAGTCACTGGACACGCAGGGAGAGAAGAGAGGAAAACAGAGACAAGCTGCTGCCCTGAGACACTGAGGGAGATGAGGAGGAGAAGGAGGGAGGGGAGGGAGAGGAAGAGTGTTTTAAGGATGAGAGGAAGGTAGGAGGGATGGAGAGAGGGAGCTTTAAAACAGCTGCTAGCTTCAGTCGTGCAGAGATTGCTGCATTGCCTTTGTTCTGCAGTTGCAGATTCACGATCAGAAGTCGTAGAGGGGGGGATAAATAGGCGAGGACGTTGCTTGGTTGAAGTGTGGATGGCATTTGAGGCATGGAGGGGTGAGGAGGGGTCTGAGCAACTGTCAGTGGGACAAAGCTGCAGAAGTGTTGGCTGTCAGGTGTTTAGAGGGGGTATTTTCTGTGACCAGAGGAAAGGTGGATGGAGCTGCTGGGGAGGGAGGCCACATTCACTGCAAAGACATTTGAGATATTTTACAAGGTTTTAACTAGTTCTGACCTCTATTTGCTCAACACTTTTACAAGCTTTTTACAAAATCAGCAAAATCTCGTTAAGAGCTAGAATTAAGGAAATTAATGTTAAAATGAGTCCAAATTATTTTGTTACATACTCTTGACAATTTAAAAGAAAAACTTGATTTTAGACAGTAAATGTTGACAACTAATTTTTTTCTTCTTTTTTTTTTGGGGGGGGGGGGGGGGGGGCAAAAAATGTAGGTTTAGACTATGAGGATTCATTAAAATTGTTTAAACTGGGTAATTCCACTTAATACACTAGGTTTTTTCTGTCACTGTAATCAATTAACCTGCAGTAAGGTACATAAAAGCTTAAATAATAGAAACTAAATGAATAAATAAAAATACTTATTATAAGGCTGTTTTAACATTGAATTTAATGTATCTAACAGTTACCTTATTCAGATTATTTTTCTCCTTTTTGAAAGCTGTGAAACTCCTTATTTCTTGATTTTTTTACTGTAATCGTAAGATTTCTAGTTAAGTAAAAATTACTTGCTGCATGGACAGATAATTTGACTACTTTCTAGTGATTTTCATCGTAAGATTAGAGTTCAGAAGAAGTGTTTGGCGGGTAAGGCAAATTACTAAAGACTATAACAACAGAAAGGGGGTTGGCCATGTTCGCCTGACGGTGGTGCAACAGCGGACTGCAGCCTTTGACCCACTTTGAGCTCACACGAAGGGTCGAAGTGGCCTTGATTATCTCTGGGAGTTGCTCCGACCTACTTGAAGTGGCGTTTTCCACAAGGCTCTCTCCCCTAAGCGCCAGCAGACAGGCTCTGCAGAGACTTCCTCTCACCCAGGAATTCACAAATTTCAGACTAGCGTCGCTCATGTTCCAAGTTTTGAATAGTTCCAAAATGCTTTTTTAAAATCAATCTTTAAATTGGAAACTTTAAGTTGTAGTTTTCTACTTTTTTTGCAAGTTTGAAAACTTATTTTTATGATTGTCTCACTTCAATAACCAAGCACTTTCTGATTTACACTTTTAGGTATCATTAAAGTTTGACAAAAACTGTTGTTTTAACTGTTTATACTCCAATGTTACCAAGGCAACATTATTATCTGAGAGGCAGTATATTGTTTGGAAAACAAACCAAAGAAGGGATTTTTTTGTTCAGCTGCAAACTGAGATCTTGGTTGAGGCAATAACTCAAATCATTTTTCCTCCCTTTAATGTGTCTGTGGGACGATTCTCGACATGCACAAACAGAAGGAGTTTTGCAACAGGGAGTGTTTGTGTGGATTTGTCTGGCTAGCTGTGGAGCGACTGCCTACTTTCGACTAACTATTCATTACTTTTATTCTGTCAGCTTAAACGGATCTCTCCAGTTCTGGTTTGCACGTGTTTTTCCTACTGAGACATAGTGTCTGTTTGAAGAGCTCTTTTAAATAAAGTTTCAATTTGTATCACCTGCATGAAATTGTCTCGTTGATATTACAGGACACTATTCACACGTTATTTGTGTGACTTCAGTCCTTATTTTAACTTAACTGGTTACCAGTTTAGAACAAAATTTACCTACATTTCTAGCAAACGGAATCTAAATTTAAAGTAGTTCTAAACACATCAGTAACAGAGTTTGTGACTTTTTTTTTGAAAATATGTCTTAAGTACATTTTTTCAACATAGTCAGCAGAATTATATGCTTCATCTCATGTGAAGAGATGTTTGGAGAGATTTGGGAACTCCCTCATGAATCCTGTTCAGTTTGTTGTGAGTTCCTGCAGCACAGCGACTTACAAGCTGCAGATCACAGATTGGTTCAGCAAATGTTCTCCTCACTGAAATATGCGAGTTGTCCCCCCCACCCTTCCAAAAAAAAAAAAAAACTGTGTGTCAGATTTCTGTGACAACCCCAAAACAAGTCATTCAAGTTTTTTCTTTAGCTTTTTTTTTTCTTCTGTTTATTAATGAGGTCTGACAGGAAAAAAAAATATTTTTGCTATTTTAGGAAGATTAACATTATAAAAATATCCATATTTTGCAACAAATGTAAGAGAAGTACCACAAAAATAACCTTATTACGTAAAAAGTGTACATGAAAATACATAAAAAACATAAACAGGCAATTGTTAAATATTAGGTATTGTACTACTACTAAGATACTTAAGTATCTAAATTTTTGATACTACACTTTGTAAAAATTCTATTTAAATGTACTACATGTATGTTTACTTTTTACTGAGAGTGGGGCAATATACTTGAAGTTTTAATTTACCAATTTAGTCCAAAAAAGTATTCAGTTAGTATATCTTCTACACTGCACATACACACTCTACTATATGTATACCCAAGTTTACTAAAATATTTGATAAGTTATTAAAATTATTGTTTATTATGCGGTCTTTAATCCTTTTTATGTTTTTTTTTAAGTCATGGAAATGTGTTGTGTTTCTGATTAATATTAAAAATCCCTGGATGTGGCATACATCTAATAAAAGCAAAAATATTTATCATTAGAAAACATGTTTTCTTAAACTGCATTAAAAGTTTATTAAGTATCAAAATAATGTTATCTTGATTCATTATTCCCATGTGGTGCGACTTATATAAAAAGAGGGGTGCTTTGTGTTGAAATCCTAAACTGTTGCACATATGGATGCATCTAATGAGCCCTGAAGGGGGCCAGAACCAGCCCCCACCAGAACCAGCCCCTGATTCTTCCAGTGTCTGTTTCACCGTGGGAAGGTCACAGGTGAATCAGCCATGACACTGCCCAGCACCCTGAGGTGGGATCTCCGGACGCATCTGCTCTGTGCCTAATTAGTACGATGGCAGACAGAAGCTTAAAGCCGGGCCTTTGTTAATAGTGGCCTGTTGCTTTCCGAGATAGCCCTGTCGTTGGAAATGGTGCCTTTGCCCATCTGATAATCCGTCTGGAAGTGGTTGCAAAGGCCAAACTCCTTAAAAATAAACACTGAAAAATATTACCCACCAGATTTGAGCTGTTTGCTTCTTTTGAATTTCAATTCAATATCTAAATCACCCAACAAATAAAATAAACAATTATTCTGTAACACATAAATTATTGATTTTGTGCATTTATTTTTAAAAATGCTAAACTGAAATGTTAAATAGAAAACCAGATGATAAACACTGAAAAACCTTTGAGCATTGATCTTTGCCACTCTAACAGACTGTTGTCATATTCCAGCTCATTAATAAATGAAGGTTTGGAAACAGTTTTCATCCAATCAGCTTCCCAGAGCCAGAACAGAGCCACAGTGACAGACTAATGAACCAATGTCGGTCTGCTGAGAAGTTTTGGCTTTAAAACCAAGAATTAAGCCTCAGCAGGGGGGAGAAAACTCAACAGATTTCACCTTTTTTGCCCCTACAGACTGAATAGCTGGCTTGTTTCTTAGGGAATTGTTACTCGCACTAAAGGAGATCTTGTGTTTTCTTAAAAAAATGTTTCTTCAATTAGATCTGGAATAAGATTTTTGCCTGTTTTTGATGTTTTTGTAAATAACTGATCCTTCACATAACTAAGTATTTTACCTTTAATTTATGTCTTAAAGTGGAAATTAACTTTAATCTATTTATTTTTTGCATTTATTTACTGTTTCCCGCTTGCTTCCACATGGCCTCCTATGCTTTGTAGCCTCAGTAAAACCTCTCTTGGCATAAATCCAGTCTTACCCCTCCTTCTCGCAGGATGGACATGGCAAGACATTGTGGCCATGTGGCCAGCAGGAGGCTGTATTTAAGCTGGAGCTCCTCTGAAATGGGCCATAAAACCTAGCCAGCAAGTCTGGCTCCCTGCGAGGCAGCAGGCCTGAGTAGTCCCTAAACAGACCTCAGGACCATCGACTTTCCAGAGAGAGCCATAGAAATTCGGCAGAGAAGCGCATCTGATCAGTGACTAAGAGAAGAGTCTTTTTAATTTGTGTTGCTTAAAGTCACAGTTTTCCAAAAACTTTACAGAATCTTTTGATTAAACAAAGTTGCTCCGCTGCGCCTCATAGGTGCTCCCGGTATCCAGGGACACCCGGCCTTCCTAGACTCTCCTATTTTAATTGACTTTTGCCTGCAGCAGGCTTGTGTCCATTCAGAGCTTTCTGGGCAGACAGGGCAGAGGGAGGTAGTGAAGGGCAGAGTGTGAATAGAGCCCCCTCAGAAAGTGAAGAGTGCAGCTCACTGGAGCTGTTGTTGTTAGTTTTCTCATGCTCTTTGTTCTCCTTTCAGCGCTCCTGGCTGAATGTCTTCAAACAATCTTGAGGTTGTGATTTTTTTGACGAAGGGTTTGGCGATTAGAGCTAAAAAAAGAAAAAGTAACTCCAATATTCCAGTTGGATATAAAGTGAAGATGTGATTTGAACCTGATGTGTCGTACGCTGGGGTTTTTACATGAACGCTGACGGCCAAGCCATGTGGGAGGGAGGTCAGGGTTGACAGGGGAGCAGGTGTCCGTCAGAGCACAAGAAGAGATTGAGGGGGCAACCATTGTAAGTATCTCCCGTTTCTCCAGGAAACTGCCACGACAGACAGACAAAACGGCAGGTTTTCCAAAAGGTTACAGGTTTTCTTCACTAACTTGACTTAAGATTGCATTTTGTTTGTTTTGAGGTGCTGAAAATCAGGGATAAACAATAACATCTGGTCAATATTGACACGAACAGTTAATTATTGATGAACGTTTCTGTCGATAAGTCTTGCTGATGTTGTTCTGCTTTCAATTCCCAGACAAAATAACAGTGAACACATTAGCAAGAGACACATTAGCCGAGTTGTGACACTTAGCATATTTTTCGGACTATAAATTGGAGTATAAGTTGCAGACGCTAATGAATCTGTAATAAAGAAGAAAAAAAATGGTATGTGTTGGAGTAAAAATTGCACTTTTGGGAGAATTTAAATGTTATGTAACAAAGCACTGAAACAAAAACGAACATTTCATCTTGAGAGGAAAATCATAATAACGGAATAGATAACAGTAATAGACTAAACATATGTGTCCTATGGAGGAATGGAATTAGTGTCTAGTATATTAGTGCAACATATGAGTCTTAGCATAAAGAACATGCTTACAAGTCAACTGTTTATTGTGGGGGATACGTTCCATGAATAACTCAGTAAGTGAAATCTGGAAAGTAGGATTACAGATATCTTAAGGTTGTAAAACCCCTCACTACACTCTTTATACACTTTTCTCAGACGGACGTTAACATTTTCACACTTTCCTCTCAAAGTTCAAACCTTCATAGAAAAATAGTCTAGTTTTATAAAATAAAAACAAAGATCTGATCACCATGAAGATTTATTTAACTCTTGCAAGTTGCACCTGCCATGTCTCTGTACAGAAGGCTTGGTATGGAAAAGAAAACAGTGCAGAAAAAAAAGCGAGCATATTTATCCTTAAAAAAATCAGCGGAACAGCAAGAAACCACTGTATATCACTTTAAATCTCCAAATTCATTGAGTTCCTCATTATCCGTCACTTTTGAACAACCCTGTCGAGGCCGGGGCTCCTTCTTCTGAGTGACTGTCAGTAACAAATACTGATACTACACCTACAATACAGTGGATGTTAGTAGAAAAATAACAAAGACAATAAAAAAGATCACATTTAAGTTACACGTGAGTATAACTCTGGGCTCACAGTCTTTACGTAACTTGAAAAGAAACACTCACACCTGCGAGGCCCGACCTTTATGACGCTCTGTATCCGTTTTGTGAGCTTCAAGTTTTTTCTGGACGCCGGAGCCAAGTCGAACCACTTTTTTGTGACGTTGGGGCAGTTAACGACCTAAGTGTAAAGTGCATCAGGTACATTTTTAAAAATAAATCTGACTTTCTGCTGCACAAAAGTTTTAGGAAAAGTTTTGTGCATACCCATTGTATGAGAACGAGTCACACACAAAAAGAAGTGTTGCGATTATAATTCAAAATCACAGTGGAATGAGGATTTGTTTACTAGTACTTCCTATAAAAATGGCGGTTTATCGCATGAACTTACGTGAGTTTGGAGTCTCGCAAGGTCGGCAGCAGAGCCTGTGGCTGCAGCTGGACCGCAGCCTTCCGTAGCCAAAATGAGCCATCTGCCATAGCTAGATCACTCCGGCATCCACATCGGCGCCAAACCGGATGCAGTTTGGGCCCGGGGTAAGTTGCATCCCCAGCCAAACTATTCAAAAACTACTACGTATACTCAGAAAAATACTGTAGTCTATTTTTCTGTTTGTACCTTCTAAATCACAGATACTTTCACTATGCTTACTCACCTCTGCGAGCTTACTTGTTGCACCAACATTGGCTCAGTTTCCAGCAAACAGGTTCTAAAGAAGAGCCCATCCACAATCAATGGACAGAGTGAACGGCTGTCACGGAAATCAGGAGTAACACATCGGGCTCAGAGCGGCTCAGCTGTACAAATAAACCTTGTAAAAGAAAATTTTCTCGAGGTAGAAAACCACAAAACATCAAACTCATTTAGTTTTGATTATTTACTTTAGTTTCCTTTGTGGTTGGGCTGTGGTTAAAAGTGAACTATAACCCTTGAGTAGATTACATTTACTTTATTTTGAACTGAACTGCCCTCTTGTATTGTTTAGTTTTAATATAGGTTTAACTTACATTTTAGCCTGTTTTTGACTTACTTTGACACAGTGTTATATCCTTAGTATATTATAAAAATATTATAAATATCAAAAATATGGTTATTTATTAAAAATATAATTTAAATCAAGGAAAGTTTGCAACTCTAGTAAAAAAAATAAAAAACGGGTCTTTTCTATCTTCGTTAGATCTTCTAAGTTGATCAAATCTACCACGTTTACCAACTAATACTTTGTAAATACAGGGGATTTTAGCATGAATATGAAATTATTACCCATTGTTAAGATGGGATTTTAAAGTGTCACGTTCAGTCAACACTAACAGCATTATCTCTCTAAGTGTCTAAACACGCAGACTGTCTTCTCTAATTAAAGCTTCAATAGATTTGGCCCTTTATGATGCGTACTATTGTCTGTAGTTCATAAGACTGACATTAAATATCTCTAATAACTTTAGCGTGTTAATATTTTTTGTTTTTTTTAATTAGCACAAAAAACTGTACCTTTTGGTTTAAATAATTGCTTGGTTTGAGGATTATAAATATGCAATTAGCAGCATTTGATCACAAACAAAATCTAAAAATTAACCAAAAAAAAACTTTTTATATCCAAAGAAATCCAGTTTATGGGCTTTTTATGTTATTTTTTTTTTTAAATATTACACATTTAACAAACAGAATGCTTGTTTTTTTTGTGATTCTGATAAAGTGAGTTTTTTTTTTTTTTTTTTTTTTTAATAATGAGAGCAAAGCAGATTATCTCTCTGCCCCCCTGCAGAAGTGCGGCGGGTGGAGGTATCATCATTGGACGGAGCATTGAACAACTGTCAGGGATGCAGTGCGTGTCATTTGTCATGTCTCCCCGGGGCTTTATGACAGCATGTGAGGCTGGAAGCGACGGACCCAGCGACTGACCCACCCATCTAGTCCCAGTAGATGTGTTTACCCCCCATTCGCCATGGTTGACCATCAGGCCAGGCAGCTGAGCACCAGAATATCAATACGGCTCAGACTCAGCCGTGCCCCTGGGGGTATCCACCAGGCAGGCGCGATAGCCCCCTCTTCTTGTGGAAGAAAAGGACTCTGCCAGGGAATCCAGTGTAAACATGGCAAAAAAAAAAGCCTCAAACGCCAATTTTTACTCCAGAGAACTTGGGACAATTATCTGCCGTTTTGGCTCCACCCAGGAGGACAGATGAGTCCTTTGGAAGAGAAGCGTTTGTTTAGTACTCATCATCTGTCCTCAGTAAAATGTTCAGTTGGAGGCGAAAAACAGGATGCTTTCACATTTATCTTGTGAGGGCCTCACCTTTAAACAGGCTCTTTATTTAAAATCAGGGTGGAGTGATCATTCTTAGAGCCACGCTGCTGCTTCTCCTCTTGTTTTCCTTCATATGTTCAATGTATTGACATTTTTCGGCTCTATTTGTTTTTTCCTCCCGCGGCTGTTGATGCGGAGGATGGCGCCTGCTTCGCCAGAGGGCCTCGCCATGGCGTAGCGAGGGGATAAATTGCAGAGACATGTTTATCAACATGACGAAGTGCAGGTTACCCCTTGTTGGAGGAGAATAATGGGACCTAATTGAGCTGTAACATGCTGGCTGGTTGCCAGGCTCTTCAATTGAAAACTCTCCATCAGAAGGGGTCTGAGGAGAAGGAGGGCGCTGTTAAAACACTGCGGGCCATTCGAACACAGACCTCATAAACCTTTTATCCATGCTCTGATCCGGTCAAGTTTAATTGAAAGCAACATCTAAATCTCCACATTCACCTCCAAGTGTTTTTTAGTGGGAATGCACCTGAGCAGCCTCTCCTGACGCGTTAAAGTCAGATCACTTCTCCGGAGCAGCAGTGCGGCCCGTTTTCTGGCACCTGCCTCACCGAGAGCAGGCGGGAGGAAGGGAGGGATGAAGAGGAAAGAGAGGAAGAATGAGCTGGTGGGAAGGAGAAAAAAAAAAAAAACAGCTGCCTCGGTGCCTGAGCCCCGTGCTGCTTTTAAAGGAGCGAGGGGAGGGAGACGCTGGGAGACTGCTGGCACCATCTGTACACGTCTTTTGTATTCCAGCCCTCATCTTTTCACTGGTGTGCTCGCCGTTCAAATGTGGGGATAGGAGGCGCCTGTTGTGTGTCCGTGAAATCCACATCCTCTTTATATCTGGGTTATTATAAGTCGTGTTTCCTCGTGTCCGTCAACAAGTCCGTGCGCCGTCTGTGAGCATCCGCGTGTGACCAGATCTGTGAGTTTCCATGTTTGCGCTGGCAGGCAGCTTCTGTTTGTGCCTCCCTCCCATCAGCCCCATTAGCCGGGAGTCTCCTCCGTCAGCCTTTATTGTGGCAGCGGGGTGGATCTGCCCGCACTGTTTTCTGTCACACTGACATATTTTTTTTTTCCACAAACTGCAGCTGAAATCACCAAGCGCCCTGTCTCTCCCACCCTCCCCTCTAGCTCCTAGCTCAGCCTACAAGTGCTGTGAATCATAAGAGGAGGCGGCTGCTCTCCTCATTGATTGAATCCACACCATCTTTCTCCCGACGCCGCAGAGAAAGGCTTGGGAGGTGAGAGGCAAAAGAAAAGGCAAAAGTGAGTCTTTTGTTGTTTGCATAGTGCAAACACGCGCACTGCAGATGAGAAGCGCAGGATTTGATCAAACACACTTGGCAGCAGCTGTCTAACCAAGTTGGATGGGAGCACAGCAAGATGCAGGGAAGAGCATCTGCAGGCCCAGAGTGAACCCTAGTGGTGATGAGCAGCCATTACAAGTGGATCATCCATAAGAGGAGAAACAACCGTCCTCTGATGCCCACCTGGAAAAGACATATTTAGAGCACGTTCATGGTGTCTTTGAAAACTTTGGAAACATATAATTATTCATCACATGTTTAGATGTTTAAAAAAATATTTTATTGTGTGGTGTAAAGATAATGCATAAACATTCTGAGGAAATCCTATCCATCCTGTACATCGTTTATATTGAAACTTTCTTACATTTTTAAGTACTTTTGGATTCATTTTTTGTTTAATAGTGACAACTGTGCTTCATCTTTTTAACTTTGAGTTAATATCTTTTGCTGGTATTTTCTGATATTTGGTTACATTCATTCAGCCTTGAATACATCAACTTGAGGTTTGCAGTACCATATAAAGGAAATCTACCCCAGGACATCTTTTAACCACGACAAAATTTATCGCATGTACTTAGTTTAGGATGAGTCAATTCAAAACTTAATATATGAAAAAAATCCAGAATCTCTACTGATATTTATTTGGGTTTTAAAATCAGCATTCCCTCATTTATCGTTCAAAAAACAAAAGGTGAGATAGCCAATAGGTGAAGTCCGCAGTAGGATTAGAGATGTTTTAAGGCTTTTAAACTCCTCAAAACGTACTTTATATCCTTGTCTCAGACAAGCATTAACATTTTCACATACTGCATTCTTTGTTCTTCAAACTCTTAAAGTTTATAGAAAGTAAACGCTTTTTGTACATAAGATACGGTACTCAGGACATTGATTTAAAAGGTTTCCGGCCAGTCAATACACAAAACACAAAGTGTTGTTATAAACAAACAAATAAAAAAAAGGCATACATGATCGGCAAGGCAGAAATCTGCATAACAGCGAGACTGGGAAAGGTGAGCTGTGATAAAATGAGGGAACTCTATATTATTCCCGCATTTTTTATTGTGAAAAGTTTCAAGTTTGGGTTTGGATTACATTCAAGTTTATTAAGAAATACTAACTTCAGAAATTCTATGTTTTAAAAATGTGACTCAATTTGCAAATTTTTTCTTTAGGATGTCTTGTTTTGTATCAGGCGGGTCATCTTAAAGTTTTTTAATACTTTGTATTTCTAAGTGGAATAAAGTACACTCTTTTCCTGCTTTGTCTCATCTGCCTTCCTTCTTACTTCCATTGCTTCCAATGAAGTCCAAGGATCATTTTATGTTCTATTTGCGGTGGTTGTAACAATGTTGTCTTCCTCTCCTTTTCTTTTCCAGCTCTCCTGTCCTCGTGGTGTGAGGAGCTGGGGCGCCTCCTCCTCCTGCGTCACCAGAAGAACAGGCAGAACGAGCCTCCAGGAAAAGTGCCCATGCAGCCCCCTATGAGCTCCATGAAGCCTGGCCTTTCACATGGGTCAGTGTTCACAACGTGAAGCATGCTTTTATGTGTAGACAGTCTTTCTTTACTTTTAATAAATTCTACATCCGCATCCAAAGTTCCACACTGTACAGTAAAAATCTAGTACAGATTTTGTTAATTAAATGTAAGCAGGTTTTATCAGCTGAAATTGTGCTGCATCAGGTCATGTTCTTGTATCCATGTCACGTATTTATATCTTTCCCCTGCAGGGATGGCTCATTTCCCTACGACTCCGTTCCCTGGCAACAAAACACCAATCAGCCTCCAGGATCTGTGTCTGTGGTGACCACTGTCTGGGGTGTGACCAACACTTCACAGAGCCAGGTGAGTCTGTGCCTGTTAGAGGCAGCAAATCTTCGGTCTACATTGTGTTGTAAAGTGGAACTCCGCTGTAGAACAATATTTGTACATGAAATACATTGATTCTATAATCTGGAGTGCATATAAGATGATCTAAATGTTTACACTTGTTTGTGTGTCTGTGTGCAACAGGTGCTGGGGAATCCCATGGCCAACAACAACAACCCCATGAACCCTGGTGGTAACCCAATCGGATCGGGCATGTCAGGGAACAACCCGGGTCTGAACTCCCCTCAGTTTCCTGGTCCGCAGCAGCAGTTTCCCAGCAAGGGCAGCTCAAACCAGAGCTACATGCAGCAGGGCATGTACGGTCGACCCAACTACCCTGGAGGGGGAGGGGGCTTCGGTGGCAAGTAAGTAAACAGCAGACACTTAAGGGCTCGTTTACATTACAACGTTTTCGCGTGCGTTCCGACAACTTGGTTATCGTTTGGGCCTCTCATTTAGACCAGAACGGCGTTTTAGGGCCCCCAGAACGACAACTTTGGAAAAATGCCTTCCAGAGTGGAGCGTTGCGAAACGTTCCCATTCCCACCGCCCTCCCATTCTAGTGTGTACGGTCAGGAACGGTGTCAGGGTGTAAAGCGGATGTGCTCATACCCTACGTCATTACCACATGACCAGGACGCATATAAACCTTGCGCGCAGCAATTGCTCGTCACAACAGCGACTGCAACAACATGGCAAACTTCCAAGAGATAGCACTGGTGGTAGCTGCGATGCTGAATTCACTCGCGACTACTTTGGAGTTTTGGAAGAAAATGCTGGCAGCGGTAGTGTATAGACATGAGCAGCAGACAAGAAATTATCGGAGTCCTTGCACCGGTAGAAATAGGGAAGTTCGCGCATGCGCAGTACTTCTCCTATTGTTCTTTTCCATCCGGTGGGAGTGGCTCACAGCGCGCATAGCGGCGTGGCGTGTGAATTACATCGTTTTCCGTCAGCATTCGTTTTAACCGTGAACGCAATATCATTCTGGAACGTCCTGGTGTGTACCCGATATCTTGCTTACCGGGTCAGAGAGCAAAACGCGTTCCCATTCCAGTGTAAACGAGCCTTTAATCTCTACTTAAAGCAACAGAACTTTATTGTACTGTGTTTCTTGTTGTTGCAGCTACCCTGGAGGGCCGAATGCTGGACCCGGGGGCATGGGCATCCCCCCACACACTCGTCCTCCGTCAGATTTCACCCAGCCTGCTGCTGCTGCTGCAGCTGCTGCAGTTGCTGCTGCTGCAGCCACCGCAACTGCCACTGCAACGGCAACGGTTGCGGCGCTGCAGGAAACCCAAAACAAGGACATAAACCAATATGGACCTGTAAGATGAAGCTCCACTTTTTAGTCATTCTAGTTCTAAGACTGTGCTATTTTCAGTTTTAAACACCTTCCACGTTTTTTTTCTTTACAGATGAGTTCCTCTTTCCAGATGGGACCGAACCAACCGTACAACAGCCAGTTCATGAACCAGCCAGGACCCCGCGGCCCTCCATCCCTGCCTGGAAACATGGGTGCAGGAATGAACGCATCCAACATGAGCGGTCCCCCAATGGGGATGAATCAACCCAGGGGTCAAGGCATGGGACCTTTTGGGGCCCATGGCCAGAGAATGCCCCAGCAGGGCTTTGCAGGACCGAGGCCTCAGGGCATGCCCATGCAGGGCATGAAAAGGCCGTACCCTGGAGAGGTGAGTGGACAGTTCCAAATTCTTCAGCACCAGTTAGGTTCTGTATTTAAAATGCATTTTTTACATCCTGCAGCCAAACTATGGTGGGCAGCAGTATGGACCAAACAACCAGTTCCCCAACCAGCAGGGGCAGTACCCCACTCCTAATGCATCCAGAGCACTGGCGTCCCCCAACTATGCTGGACAGAGGATGCCTGGGCAGCAGATGCAGGGCCAGTACCCACCAGGCGGTCACATAAGCCAGTACTATAAGGTAGAGAGAGAAGACATTTGACAAAAAACTCCAAACATGATTTTTTTAATAGAAAATGATACATTTTCTGATCACTTTGCAGCAGGAGCCACCTTTCAATGGCCAAACAAATAACTTCTCTGGAAGTGGATATCAGTACAACCAGGGAAATATCAACGGGGTACATTTTTATCCATTTTTTCTGTCTAGAATTATTTTGATTTTTGTGAGAATTTCATTGACATTTCATTTGTCTTCTGTTCAGCCTCCAAGACCAGTGGGTAACTACCCCCACTCCCCAGTGCCGGGCAACCCCACCCCTCCAATGACACCAGGGAGCAACATCCCGTCATACCTGTCGCCAAACCAGGATGTAAAACCCCCCTTTCCTCCAGACATCAAACCAAATATCACAGCTCTTCCTCCTCCTCCTCCAGGTCAGGAACTGCAACATATCAACAACAGACAGAAATATTCTAGTATTTAAACCTTCTTGTGTCCACAATCACAGCCAGCCACAACGAGGAGCTGCGCTTGACGTTCCCAGTTCGGGATGGAGTGGTCTTAGAGCCCTTCAGGCTGGAGCATAACTTAGCGGTCAGCAACCACGTCTTCCACTTACGGCCTTCTGTGCACCAAACACTCATGTGGAGGTGAGACGCAGCGCACTCATCGTATGTCATGGTTTGCTCTCTTTGGAAGTCAAATTTCTGTAAAGAAATGCTGCAACGACCAAGTCACTTTTTAGATAGTAAAAAACTACAGACACAATACTATTTTCCAATTTCACAATCGTCTTGACCACCGTTTTTGTTTCATATCGAAAGCTTCAGAAAGGAAAAATAGCTATTGCTAATTCTCTTAATTTTTCTAACAACCGTTCATCTAGATCGGACTTGGAGCTGCAGTTCAAGTGCTACCACCACGAGGACCGCCAGATGAACACCAACTGGCCGGCATCGGTCCAAGTCAGCGTCAACGCCACGCCACTCACCATCGAGCGTGGCGACAACAAGACCTCCCACAAACCCTTGCACTTGAAACACGTCTGCCAACCAGGAAGGAACACAATTCAGATCACAGTTACTGCCTGCTGCTGTGTGAGTAAACAAAGAAAGAAGGATTACTTTTTAAAATCAAAACGTGTTCCCCTGCAGGTCTACTGCTTTTTAAGATAATTGTGGAAGTGACCACCATGCTTTTCTCCCCACAGTCGCACTTGTTTGTGCTGCAGCTGGTCCACAGGCCATCTGTGCGCTCCGTCCTGCAGGGCCTCCTGAAGAAGCGGCTACTGCCTGCAGAGCACTGTATCACCAAAGGTACGCACACACTCACAGATCATCCCAGAAGGTCCTGGCTTGTTCGAAGAATCTCTCGCTGACTCGCCGTCTCTTTCCTCGTCGGTCCGTTCAGTTAAGAGGAACCGAGGCGTCTAGCGCGGCATCGCTCAGTCGGGCAGCGCTCGCTCGAACGGATTGAGGACGGCGCGTAGAGTCAGACGGCCATCAAGGTTTCGCTCAAATGTCCGATCACCTTCAGACGAATACAGCTGCCTGCAAGAGGTCACGACTGCAAGCATGTTCAGGTGAGACTACAACTGATTAACAGATCCTTAAAAAAAAAGAAAGACTTTTTATGAAAGGAGGGCTGATTTGTTTTGTTTTTTTCACAGTGTTTTGATTTGGAATCATATTTACAACTGAACTGTGAGCGAGGAACATGGCGATGTCCTGTATGCAAGTGAGTTTCTTCTGTTCAGATCTGTTTGCTGTTTCTATCAGAAGTTATTAAGACTTTTCTGTTTTTCTGCTCAGTAAAACGGCGTTACTAGAAGGACTTGAGGTGGACCAGTACATGTGGGGAATCCTGAACGCCATTCAAAAGTAGGACATCGTGAACGAATGTGGTTTCTTGGCTCTCTTCATATGGATGCTAACCCCAACAAAACTTTGTTCCTCCAGTTCTGAGTTTGAGGAGGTCACGATCGACCCGACATGTAGTTGGCGGCCGGTTGCAGTAAAATCTGAAATCCACATCAAAGAGGATCCGGACGGACCGCTGTCCAAGAGGTTTAAGACCATGAGTCCCAGTCAGATGATCATGCCAAACGTGATGGAGATGATCGCTCAGCTGGGCCCCGGGCCGTCGCCGTACCCATCTATGCCGTCAGGACAGGGAGGGAACAACAGTGAATATAACAGCCAAGGTAGAACACACAATAAATATCCCTCCTTATTCTGTCAAAATGATTAGAAATCTAAAAAATTCTTTTTGGGATGTTTTTGTGCACCTTAGGCAACAGTTACCAAGGACACGGGAACTTTGACTTCCCCCACGGCGCCCCGGGTGGTACGTCAATGACTGACTTCATGCATGGCCCCCAGCTGTCCCACCCACCTGACATGCCTAACAGCCTCATGACGCAAGACAAGCCACTGTCCCACAACATGCCCGACTCAGTGAGTTTTTCATGTTCATGTGTTTTTGTTTTCCTTTCGGAGCTTGAGTTTAAAAAAAAAACAACAGGGTTATTGTGCCTTTTACTTTGACTTGTGGATTCAAATTTTTAAGGCAGATTAAGCAATTTTTTTTTGTAAAATCACAAAAAACAATGTTTTACAATTTTAGAATAATCTTAAGATACCATTTATTGTCAATAATGAACAAGAGGCTCCTCATTCCCTCCTGTTTGATCTGTTGCCATCAGGCAGACACTACAAGTCAAGCAAAGCAATGACAAAAAGACAGTTTTTACCCAAATGAATTAAATATTTTAAACATTTCTTTTAAAAAATACATCATAAATTTAAATATGCACCTGCTGGAACTGTGTTTTTATCTTTTGCAGTACAGTGGTCATGTTATTCTTTTAGGTATACAGTTATTCCCCTTTATTTAAGGGGGTTTGAGAACATAAAAATCAGAGAATCTGAGGAATCCTCAAATTTGGAGTGTGCTCGGTGGTGTAGAGACGTAAACATTTCATAAAAGCGTCTTAAGTCTTTCCAGTTTTTGTGACGAACCGGACGAGTCGTCTAACTCGCAAATATTTGAAAATACACTTTATTTATTATTTATTCTGGTTTTGACAATTCTAAAACTCTTATTAAGTGTAGATCCTTGTTATTAAATGACTGATACACTTTTTATTTATTTTTAGTCATACATTTTACACATTAAGTTATTGTTTTAATGACTGAAGGATGCTCTGACCAATGAGCACTTTCTGAATTTGTTGATAGTGATTGTGCTGAATCACATCTAAAATTTAGGATAAATAAGATCCCAGTTTTAAATATAAAATTTCAAAAACATTACAGCAAAAGTATTTGTATTAGACTTTAAATAAGGACAAATAATAAAAAGCAAGTACTTAATCGTTAGAATAATTATTATAATTTTGATACATTTGAAAAATAACAATAATTCCACTATAAAATAAACAACTGTGATTCATAAACTTTATATCCTTGATGAACAATTGTAACGCTTAACACTATAGTAAAGACTTTGTAACTTCTTCTTTTGCAAATTTTTTCCCATTACACGGAGCTGTTGCGGGAAAAAATTTTATTTCACAATATCACTCAATTAGGACATGACTAACATTATAAGGTTTCTCATGTTGCCAAAAAATCAATGAAACAGCCGAATATTTCCACAGTAATATGTTGACAATGTTTTAAGGGTAGGGCTGTAACGAGTATCCGGGTGCTCGAGTACTCGCGATCTGGTTCCGAAATTATGAGTATGAATATTCGCGACGTCAAAGCTCGCTGATTCGCAATCTTCATAAATATAGTTAATTGTAGTAAAATATTATCAAAATATAATCAGGGGACGATGTATTTTTGCTCTGAAATGAAGATTCATGTTGTATTTTAAGCTTACGAACTAAAACCAAGCCGAAATAGCCGCCGTTCCGCCACTGGAAGTAAACATCTTTGTGACGGTGAACTTTCGGTTTTCAAAATAAAACTAGCGAGAGCTTTTTTCCGTTCAGAAAATGAGACTGAAGTTTCGTTCTCTGAAAAAACTTCTAAAAAAATAATTAGCATTAACACCAGAGCTTTAGCTCCAGTGTTTACATTCTTTTGGTTAAGGTAACTCTTCAACAGTTGACGCAAGTAACGAAACTCCATCTTATTCTGAAGAAACGCAGCCACGAGCTGCTGAAAGGAGGATGTAAATCAACGTGAATCAGCTGATTCTGCCACGGAAAAAACAACTTTTTTTATAGGGGCTCTGCAACAGCATGTAAAGTTTGGAAGTTAAATGTTAAAGAACTTTGAGGACACAAAACTGTGGAGAGAATTTCCAGGTTTTGCTTTTAAATTATCCAAAACAGAAGTGATTTTTGTCATTTTTATGTTACTTAACCAGAAGATTGACAAAAGAAAAAAAAAGTTTAAAATGACAAACAGCATTTCTTTCGATCTGAATCTTTGTGTTTTTTCCATCTGTTTTGTTGATTCTGATCTCCTGTTGTAGATAAAGGTATAAATAATGATTAAAACCAAATAATTTAATTTTTTATCCACCCAGTAAACAGACATTCACATAGCAATAAAAATATTAAAAAGTAAGAATCGTGGTTCGATTCGTGAATCGTTGAGCTTGATTCGTGAATTGAATTGGATCGCCACCTAAGCTACGATCCACAGCCCTATTTAAGGGATTGTTTTAAACCTTCTTGAATAAACAAGTAAGCTTTGTTAATCCACTAAACTAATTAAAGACCCATTTTAAGCATTCCTAGTGCTCTTTTAATTATCAACGATCACATTTTTTAAAAATTGCTGTTTACATAAATTTTTTTTACATAAATAAGCTCTTTATCAAACTGCATTTTTTTGTTTGCTCCTTATTCACAAAAATGTGAACAAAGAAATGCTCAGAAAGGCAATTTTAAGCTTAATTTTCCTCATATGAGTCCTCCATTTTTAGAAAAATGCCACAAGAACATGCTAAAAACACCATTTTATTGTAGTGTGTCTTTAAAAACTGAGTTCATTTTGATTTATTTTCCCTACAGATACCTCATTCTGCTGGCCCTGACCAGTCACACAACCCCCTGCAGCAGAGCTTACATGGCTCCACCCAGCAGCAGCAGCAGCAGCTTCACCACAGCGGACCTCCTCAGCCGTCCCGGCAAGTTCTACCACCTCAACAACCACCGCAGCAGCACCAGCCTCAGCAGCCGGGCCCCACCAACCACCCCCACAACGAGCTCGCCTTCAACACCCCCAGCAACTTGGACGCGCAGGCGGGGTCTGACATGCCCGAGCCGTCGATAGACGTGAGTCCCAGGATTTTAAAGAAAAAATAAAGTGGTTATCCCGTTTATCATTTGAGCTAACGTTTGCTTCTGTCTTCCAGCTACTTCCTGAACTGGCAAACCCAGATGAACTGTTGTCGTACCTGGACCCCCCGGACCTCCCCAGCAATAGCAACGACGACCTCCTATCGCTCTTTGAAAACAACTAAGGCGTTTCGGACACATGGACTTTTCCGAACGCCCCTCACCTTCCCTAAGACACAATGGGGGTCACTCAGTACTTGATAAACGCAAAGATGCACTCCCTTTCTCTTCTTCCTCTTGTACAGTTTCCCTCCGTCAGCGCAGATTGACTGAACTGAACAGACTTACCCCCTCCGCCCTGCAGTGGCCCCTTTGACTGTGCAGCTATAATCATTTGATTTTTGTTTGGGGTTTTTTTTTACACCACACAAGATTTTGTGCTTGTTAGAAACACATTGTAGCATTTTATATCCACCTTTTTTTCTTTTTGAGAAAAAAGGAACCCACTGTTAAAAAAAAAAAAAGGAAAAATAATACAAAAAAAGCTGCACTATCTGGCCAGTGTGTTTGTTTTTTCCTGGTTTCACAACTCCCACTTTCTGACTGATCTGGTTAGTAGCACTGTTTGTCCACCACACATTATTTAAGAGCACAAGAGATTCTGGGAATGCAAAAAAACATATTTTAAAGTTCAATCTTTTAAAAAAAGGAACAAGATCACATTTTCTAGAATTTTTTTTTTTTTTTTTTGCAGTTTTGCCAACATTTTTGGGCAATTTTTTTAGAAATTTCCTTCCACTTTGTAAACATCTTTTATTCTATCGGAGATTGACGGTTGAAACAGGATAGATTTTTATCCCCAGTATAAAAAAAAAAAAGAATTTATATGCATATCTGTTCCATAAACATTTTATTTTTGTTCTCCTGTACAGAGGAGGAGTTTTTAATGAAAAAACAAAAATATTGGTACATGATTGCTTCCCTCACCTTGTCCTTCCAGCTGTCCTGCTGAGCATGAGCCCCGGCATCAGCTTGTTTGTTGCATCTCTTCCCTGTTCGAACAACGTTTTTGTTGTCTTCTAAAGTGCATGTGTGCCAAGCCCTTGTCTAGTGCTGTTCTAAGTCGTAAAAACAACAACAACAAAAAAAAAGTGGTTTTGATCAGTTTCCGCAAATACCACGTTTAAGTTAACACTACAATCGAAGGGATGCTTCATTTCAGCAGTGCAATAATCATGTATCTGCTGGGTTTTTTGTTTGTTTGTTTGTTTTGTTTTGTTGTTGCTGCATTATGAAATTTTCCCACAATTCTTTTGAGCTCACCAAAGCTGTAGAGGGGGGTAACTTTTCTGTCATGGGGGGTGATGGTGGCACACCATTGATCCATCACTGCTTGTTCAAGAAGTGATTTTCAAAGCAGTATTGGTGTTTGTTTGTTTGTTTGTTTTGTTGTCGCGTCTGTTTTTAATTTCACCCTTTTTTTTTTTCAAGATCAGTGCTGTTCGGTATGCAAATGTATTATTTTTTAAGAAATGCTATTGTAATGTAAATATCCTTGTGAATATTTTTGTATCATCTCGATAAATGTTTGTGCTTTTATCATTAGTCGTCCAAGCTAACCCGAATTCACCCTGAGGAAGTGACTTCAAGTGTTTTTCCTTTTTTGTGTGTGTCTCACACCTGTCCTTGCATCACTGCAGTCCTCAGATATTAAGCAATATTTTTCTCCCCCATCATATTTTAATGTGGATCAGCTGATTGGAAGCAACAACTGACCTCCACTGTTGTGTGAATATCCTACTTTTTGTGGTATTTTTAAAAATATATCACAACCATATTTTAAAGAAATTCCTGATATTGTTTATATTTTTGTTATAGAAAATGTGGCTTTTCTTAAAAAAAAGCATGAGACCATATACATTTTTATCCCTCTTTTTTTCCTTTAATAAATTATTTTTTACTCTTTTTGTTATTAATCTGTAAGGCTAGAAATCCAATTTCTTTCATCTTGTAGCATTTTGCTGAATCAACCACCTTAATTTTAAGCTAAAAGTTCAAGCATGTGCAAACATGTTTTTCATATCTTTGCTTCAGGTTCACTTTGAAACCTTTAATCACTCCGGTCCTTTCACAGCTTGTTCTGACCTGCAAGCGAGCTCATTCGGTTTCACTGTAATCCCAATCAGCCATTTTTTCTAAAAAAAAAAAAAGAAACATAAAGAGCACGGTCATCGTTCTGGCCTGGAGAGGTGGGGAAAGGATGGCAAGGCTAGTCGAACTTCCCAAGGATGCCTGTAAATATGTAAATGAACATGTGAACAGAAATGTATTCATTTTCCTGGGAATGTGCATTGTTTCTTCAGATTAATTAAAAAAAAAAAAAAAAAAAAAAGGCTTGTAACCCCTCTCCTTGAAGTGGCTGAACATGGACAATGAAATATGTTAGTTAGTGTCTGTTGGTGTCTCTCTCAGCATCTTCTTCCACCACCTGTAATATAATTTTTTCTTTTCTATTTTTTTTTCTTAGAAAAACTGGGACAGCTTTTGTTTTACATTTTACTAATTAGCTGAAATGTTCTCTTCACACCGGCAGACTCCGAGGTGCTAAACCCTCAAAAGAAAACATTTCAAATGGTTACAAAAGAAAAAAAACTCTGAAGTTATGAGGATTGCTGGTGAAAAGGACAGGTCCAGAAGATTGTAACCAAATCTCAAGTTTGTACAATTTTTTGATATCATGAACAGCAAAAAAAAAAAAGATAATATAAGGTGATTCATGCAAATGTGGCTATTGTCTCTATGTTTGTACATTGTATGTACAATCATTTCACACTCGAAACTGGTCAGAAAATACAGAAACTAATTGTGATTTTTAGTCTTGCAGAACTGTATGTAGTTAGATGATGTGACAACCTAATATTTATCTAATAAATATGTATTCAGATGAAACCTGCATTTCATTGAGGCTCAGTGTGTCTGTTTTACTCCTGTAAGTATTCTTTTTTTTTTACTAGAAAAATGAAAATAGCCATTTTACTAAGTTCTGTTTCCTCTTACTGTTCAAAAACATACTTCATCGGTTGATTGGTGTCTCTAAAGTTGCCCCTAGGTAGATGGAAAGATGTTCCTTGAACTTCGACCCCTTAATAGAAAAAACAAAAAAGAAATTTTATCAATGGCTCGTTAGGGATCTTTCACTAAGAGGTCGCATTCTGATCAGTAAAGCAGAAGGAATATCCTGGTTAACCTGCACTGCTCTTGCTTTAGAACTCAATAACAAAATTTGTAAAAAATATTGATCGATTAATATTTAACTTTGTATGGAAAAGCAGAGCACAGTATATTAAAAAAAAGTTCCCTAATGAATACCTATGAACAGGGTGGTTTAAACTGTCTCTCGTTCTCTTTAATGAACAACACTTTCAAACTGAATTGGATCCGACATTTCCAGAAATCTCCTACATCTATATGGAATATAATACCATGCCATATTATCTCCCAACTCGGTGGTCTAAATTTTTTTTACTTCGTAATTATGATGTAAATAAGCTCCCAGTGAAATTATCTGCTTTCCATCGCCAGGCTTTCCTCTCATGGTTACTCATGTACAAGGACAACTTCTCTCCGCACAGTTATATTATCTGGAACAACAAGGATATTCTCTATAAACATAAATCTATTTTCTGTGATTCCTGGTTCCAAAACAAGATCATTTTGGTTGATCAACTTTTTAACGCTAATGGGTAGTTATTATCTTATACCGATTTTCTTGAGAAATATAACATCCCAGTTACTCCAGGAGAATATGCAAAAGTTTTTAATGCGACCTCTCCTGGAATATGTATGTCATTTAACCAAAGACCTGACTTGATCCTTTCCCTTTCAATCTTTCTCTTTCGCTGTCCACTGTTGGAAAAATCTGTTTTACCGTTCATTCCAGGAAAATTATAGAGGCATTAGAGCTCTTTTTCAGGAAGATATTGTTACTTTGCCACGTGTTATTCATTATTGGAAACAATTTGTGGACAATGTGTCCTTGAAAAAGGTCTGGCTTTTACCTAATCAGTACCTTATTTCCAATAAAATTAAAGAGATTTCTCATTAAATTTTACACAGATTCTACCCCACAAAAACTTATTTAAAAAGACTTTAAATCTGATATCAACACATTGTGTTCGTTTTGTAAAGGTTCTCAAGAAACAGTGACTCATCTGTTTGGGCATTGCCCTTTCTTACAATCTTTCTGGCAAATTTTCTGTGATTTCTTCTGTTATAAGTTTGCTCTGTCATTTTTATGCACTTTGGAAACATGTACTGTTTGGCTTCCACCAACATAAGAATCTGACATTTCAATTCTTAATCAATTTGTTCATTTTTCTTTCTCAATTTTACATCAACAAAAGCAAATTTTCTTACAAAATTCCTAAATTTTCCTTATTTCTGGTGGAGGCCAAGCTATCTACCTACCTATCTATCTATCTATCTATCTATCTATCTATCTATCTATCTATCTATCTATCTATCTATCTATCTATCTATCTATCTATCTATCTATCTATATATATATATATATATATATATATATATATATATATATATATATATATATATATATATTAATAGTTTTCTCAAAAAAACAAAAGGCTGTGAAATGCATTGAAATTTGTTCTCAATACAGAATATTTTAAAATGTAGACTGCAATTTCTTTGACCTTAATTTTATTCACTTACTGTATGACTTTTCTTGTTTATTTCTATCTCTGGCATTTTAATTTTACTTTTATTACGTTATTTTTATTTATTTACTTTGATTTAATAGTTTATAATGTTTGTATACACGTACATGGCTATTTTGCACCTTTTTCTGTATTGAAATTGATTTTAGCAATAAAGTTATAAAAAAAAAGCTGCAAAATTGCAATGTCAGCCACAAAGAGGAAGTGACGTAATATTCGCGCATGCGGAGACCGATAGGGCCAGCCAATGAAGGTTCCTTCCGCCGCTTACCGGGTTTCAGCGTGACTTTTACTCCCTCGCTGTCACAAACTCCAACAGACTCTCCGTGTAGCATTAACTCCTAATTTTAAAAATGTTAAGTTTTTCCAACAGAATAAAGCTATGTTCCTTGGCGTTCACGGCCGCGCGCCTGTGCAGCAGCGGCCCCACAGCTGCGAACAAAAACCCGACGGTTTACTTTGACATTGCTGCAGGTGGCGAGCCTCTGGGGAGGGTAACCTTTGAGGTGAGAGCCAAACACGACGGAGCGTCTCTGTCTGCTCGGCTTCTTCGGTTCTCTGTAACCTTTTAATCGTTTCTCTTGTGCAGCTCAACGCCGACGTGGTACCCAAAACTGCAGGTGTGCTAAGTCTCTCACCGCTGAACAACAAGCTAGCTATGCATACATAACTTTTTAAATGACACGTGCAGGAAATGACCTGGTTTTGTTGGGCTTTCAGAGAATTTCCGAGCACTCTGCACGGGGGAGCACGGCTTTGGCTACAAGGGCTCGATCTTCCACAGGGTTATCCCTAAGTTCATGTGTCAGGTGAGCTAATATGTTATGTGTATTTTTTTTTTTTTTTTTTTATCAAAAAAAAAAAATCACAACCGGTTCACATAATTATATATTTTTAATAGAAAATGTACTTTCCCTCCTTTTATTTCCCTTTTAATAAATAGGTTTGTTTTTTAACTCTTTATTATTCTGTAAGGCTAAAAATCGAATTTTTATGCAGAATTGTGCTGAATCATCCACTTTAATTTTGTTTAAAAAGCCCCCCCCCCCCCACCACCACCACCACCACCTTTCTTTTTCTAAGCTGCCCTTTAGGGCTTCTGTTTTTTCTTGTGCAGACATGTCTTATATCTTTCTCGAGCAAAAGCATCAAATCTTTCAAAACCACAAAGCTTCAATTTCAAATAAATGACTATTTTTCCTCTTCTGCTGTTCGTCAAAGCATGAAGGACAAATAAAGGTTTAATTATTCCTAATCTTAGCCACAGAGCTCATAGGAAAGTTGTTTTAAATCATTTAATCATCTCTTGCTGCTGGCGTTTTGTCAATGTGGATTTTCAGAAACTTTCAAATTGTACTAAAAAATCAAAATACTACAAAATAGTCTTAAACCACTAAAGCAATTCTGTTTGGATTTGATTTTTGATTTAATATAATTCAATAAAAATCCTAGTCTTTTAAATTTGAATTTGATTTTTAAAAACCTATCCATGCATTAAAAGTAGCAGTAAAGCAGATTTAGATTGCTTGAAGACATTTATCAGCATTTTCTCATAAAAGTTAACATTTCCTTCAACTTGTGGACGATCTAAAGAGACAGCTGCCTTAAAGCCTCACAGCAGCTGCATGTCACAGATGCAGCCTCTGGAAAAAATCTCACTTTCTCCTCCCATAAAACTTTCTTAAAATAGTGATCTACTACTGTCTGACACTTTTCCAGCTGGAGTAGGGAAGGGAACCCCCAACTCTGTGTTTTAAACCTTCCTTCTTTGACACATTTGTTTAAAAGTCAATTTTCACAGAACTGTCTTTAAACCCACACAATTAGAGTTCTATTATCAAACAATATTGTACTAATCCAACAAATCATGGCGTAGAGATTACAAATTGAAATGTTTTATCAATTTAAACAACAAGGAATTCATAATTTAGAGTTTGTATTCACATCAAATGTATTTGTAGAAAGATTAGCTTTTTTTCATATAATTTTCTTATATATAAACCTACATGTATCAGGAAATGGTTATACTTTTGAAACCAGAATTTAGAATCTTTCCATTTCTAGATTTGTCAAAAAAGTACTTTTTTTCCTGTCTCACAGCACTGATATTCCATTTTGTTCTGTTTGTTTTTTGGGGGGATTTCAGGGGGGAGATTTCACCAACCATAACGGAACTGGAGGGAAGTCCATCTACGGGTGGAAGTTTCCAGATGAGAACTTTGTCTTGAAGCACACCGGACCAGGTGAGGATGCAGCTCCATGAGAGACTGGATTTTAAAAATCTATTTGAATTACTGAAAGATTTTCCTGCACTTAAGGTATCTTATCTATGGCGAACGCCGGGCCGAACACCAATGGATCCCAGTTCTTCATCTGCACCACTAAAACGGAGTGGTAAGTTGTGGAGTTAAATAAATAACTTATTTGGTCTGTTATTTTTTTTAATGCTAGAAGCTCAAAGTGAACTTTTAGATGCCTAAATGATGTCGAACCACAGCAAAAGCCCACTTCCTCTGATAAAAAATGTCAATACAGAAGCTAAACTATAACTCAACCTCTTTGTCTTCTGTTTAGGCTGGATGACAGGCACGTCGTGTTCGGCAGAGTAAAAGACGGAATGAACGTCGTGAAAAAAGTGGAGTCTTACGGCTCACAGTCCGGCAGAACCTCCAAGAAAATCACGATCACAGACTGTGGAGAGCTGTAGATCGCTGAGTCAGCAGGAGATGGAGGCGGAGCCGCTTCCTGTCGTCATCTAATAAAGTTACGGCTGTCTGTCGTAGCACAAAGTGCAGCACCGCTGCCCTAAAACTGCATTTGTTTTTGTGGGTACTGAGTCTTTCTCAGGCTAAAATGTACAAACTGTCATGTTGGAAACTGTGAATATTTAGGAAAAGGGGTTTTAATACAACATCGTTGGGGGGGCAAAGGGATATTTTGTGTACTCTCCTGATTTGTATTTGTTGATTTAGGATCATAGTATCAAAAAAATAATACCTCAAGGGTCCCTGTTGAAAAGCTGACAATAAGTTTTTTGGTTTCAACCATTTTATTTTTGACAAAAATGCATTAAAACGGATGAACTTGATTGGGTTTTTTTGTCAGTATTTTGAGAAAAAGGTACATTTGGATCAATTCATGTTAGAAACACATCAAGATTATCTAACTGTAGAATGTGCAACATGTTTATCAGTCACAAAAATAGAAAACCACACATTTAAATTCATTTTCTTACAATAATACCTAAAAATAATTGCATTTTTGTCAATTTAAGTGTTACATTAAAAAACAATTTTATAGAAATAATCAACCTTAAGACTATATAATCTAAGAAACAGAAATTAAGGCATAAAGGCTGAGAAATTAATGTTTATAATATAATCCTAATATGCAGTTTGAACACAATAATGAATTCACATTTTTATTATAATCTCACAGAAAATTAATAAGTGGCACTTTGGAAAAGTTCAGGCAGTTTATCAAGCTGCTCATTTACAACAAAAATAAGAACTATGTTCACACACTAACACAAAGTAAACAAATACTGTTAGTTGGCTAAAATATTCCCAGACGTACTAAACAACAGTATGGCTTCAAAATATATTAAATATGATGTACCAAATGATGCTGTAGATACATAACATTAGTACGAACTTGCATATTTTATACAGATTAAACAGTTCAAGCTATAATTGAAATATAGAAATGTAAAAAATACATTTTCCGGGTTAGAACAAAAGAGGTTCTTAATTCACAGTTGGCGGGATTTTTGTTAAAGATTAGAGATTAATATTCACATAACCTGTGTAATCTCTGAGGTTGTCTCCATTGTAGAAGAGAGTTGAGAGTCACAGTGGGGAGGGAGGATTCACTGTTCCTGGGGTGTGTTATTGAACACGGCGGCAATAGTAGCCCAGAACTTTGCATTTCTCACACAGATGCTGAGGATGTTCTTTGCTCTGGTCGGAGACATCCAGGCCGTCCGGTTTCTCCAGAGGTCTCTGAAACGGATCTTAGATTACTCTCTAAAAAAAGCTGAAAGATGCATCTCATAAATGCGATATTTGGGATACTTTTAATGAGCTCCTGCAGCTTTTTCCACCTTCATTCCCTTTGCTCTGTAGTAAAATCTCTCATCTGCTGTTTTCCAGCTGTTCTTTCTGTCAAACTTCCACCTTCAGCCTCCAGAGGGCGACTCTGAGCTCCTCATCCCTCTAGCACAGAGATCTGCAACCTGTGGGTCTAGAACTCTCCATTGTGGCTCTCGTGGTTGAAGAAAAATAAAAATGATTTTCTATTTTCATTTAAAATAGCAATGCAGCTTCATAAAAGTCAAACTAAAACATCTGATGGATTTTTCAGAGCCCTTTACCACCAAAAAATCATTTGGAGATTAATGTACAGCCAGAATTAATGCAAAATTAAAAAAATTTAAATGTTCTTCATGGTCTTAAAATACAGCATGGGTCACTTAGTTCTCATTTGTGAATTTCTGGCCAAAATGCACCAACGATGGTAAAATAAACATACATTTGATGCATTAATATAATCAAATAAGGTACAGGGTGTCTTTTATTTTGAAAGGATGTCATGCAAACTTCTGACAAGTTATAAACCATTGCTTTTAAGTGCTATTTTTGTCTTTATATTTATGTTTAAGTTAACCCAAAAAAGTATGTTTATCAAGATAGCTGCAGTAGAATAACAATAAATTAGAAGCTTATTTTTCTTGAAGAAGAGTTTGTGGCTCCTTCTGGATTGTAGGCAATAAGAAATTGCCCTGAATGGCTCTTTAAGTGTTGAAGTTTGCAGACCCCTGCTCTCCGGTGCCAGAAGACCATCCTCAATTTTTTTTTTTATCACTTTCTAGGCAAAAATTTTTGCATAAACGTAAAAAACAACCTGAATTTTGTAGGGAAAAAATGTATAATATCAGATTTTTTGAAATATGTGTAAAAAAAGAGGATTTAACTTATTTTTTAATGATTTTATAGATTTTAGATCTAAATAAATAATAAAACTAATCCTGACCAGCTTTTAAAAGATGTTTTTCACAATTGCTCAGTTGATTTGGCATAAACTTAAAATAACCTTTAGAGCTAATTTAAGAGGAAATAAACTGTAACAGCATATGTTGTTAGCTCTCACAATTAAAAATCATAAATATTGAGTCTTGTGGTGTCCACTGCATACATTTGTCAGTCAAACCCTGTTACGTCTCGTGGAGTGACTGTTTACATTTTCCCAACTTTACCTGCTTGTGAGGATAAACGTTGATGTGACACTTGATGCACTCTTGACCCATGTTGGACCAAGAGTTCCCGCTCATCCACTTCCTCTTGCACTTAGGACATTTATATTCACCAAAACATCTCTTTTTGCCCTGGTATGGGGTCAGACCTTCACCTTTGGGTCGAGCCTGAAGAAGGAATTTGAAAAATCTTAAACAAAAGACGTACTTTGACACAGTTTCTTGGAAAACTATTTGATTTAACTTATATAAAAAGTATATTTTTGTAGAGGAATGGTGTAGATTTTTTTTATTTCTTAAAAAACTAGATTTTCTTTTGTAAAAGTGTTCCCTCCCACTTTCCATGGAGTCCTTTGCTTGTGGCGGCACTGATGGCAAAAGACCCCACTGCTGGAGGACACATATTTCTGGGTTTCCGTCATCAGAACCTCACTAATCAGAATGCAAAGATCTGAGGGGGAGAGAAATGAAACCCAGATGAGCTCTGCACAAATTTGCTCACCAGATTCAGAAGATATTTTCATTCATTTTTCAACAAAACAAAACAATATTTTTAGGCCTGTGTTGGCACATTGGGAAGCTCACACTTTTCGCAGACGCCTACAGCGCCGGTGGACAGAACATCTTCCTGAGGGAGGAAGCAGCTTTCACTCTCTTCAGGAAAAGAAAAACAAACCCGACATAAAAGCTCCGCGACCCGCCAGAGCATCCAGGGGCACAAGCCAGAGTTTCCATTCAGACGTCACAGAGAACGGAGACTTCTATTTTCTTCCATATCAGAGTCAAACTTCTATTGTCTCTTCTAATTTCAACCACTGTATTTTTCAATATACTTTTCAGTATTTCAGTCACTTTAAAGGAATCAAAAAGAAAGGGGTATTTTCAGATTTGATATAATTTCGATGCTGGAAGGAGGTTTTTGAGGAGATGGCCCATCAGATCATTCTTTTACCCTCTGTAGCTGTGGTTTCTCTCTGTTGTTTTTCCCGTTGTTTTCTGTGCTCGTCTGCTTTCTTTTGTTTGACTTTTCTGGCTTAAATCGAAACACCAAAAGTTAAACATTCAGGATTGGGAAACTCTTCTGATTTACTGTTCCCGGTGATGCAACGCCTGATGGCTTTCGTGCAAGCTGGGAGGAAAGTCAACTGACGGATATTAAAGAGCTGTCACTTTGCCAGTGAGATAAAGTCAGGATGATGGTTGTCAGCGGCCAGAGGAGAAGCTTCCCTGAGACATTTCCATAACGTTCTGATAAGCTGCAGCAGGACAGTTGCCTTTTGCTCGTCTTGTTTGCGTCAATTTAGTCCAAATATTTTCTGCCGTCCAAGAACATGCTCATACATAAAACAAATGCCAAGAAATGTGCATGGTTTCCTTGGATTTACGTTTATAGGTGTTAAAGTTCCGCTCTGATCATCTTTTCATCTATTTTAAAAGTTTTTCCTGTGATCTTTTATTTACGATTATGCCGTTTTTAGCCAAAAAAAAAAAAAGTCATTTCTTAGAACATAATTTCTGCAAATCATTATGAATTCACCTTTAACTTGTGGGTGGAAATGTTGGGGCTGAGCCATTTCCCGTCATCCATCTGTTTACATGCCCTCCCGCTAGCTTACAGAGCAAGCTAACTTCAGCAGTGCAACAGAAATAAGCAATATTTGAGCTATCCAGCCGTACATTATGATCCAGATGACAGCTCAGATGAGGAAAACGGAGAAGTATATGGTTCTAGTCAGTAGATGCATCAGAATGGAGCAGAGGAGGGGGCTAATTGCTCGCCGACTGTGGCTTCTACACCACATCTACAAGCTTTTTCTGGTAGAATTTTTTTGTCTGCTCCTGATTCACAATAATTTGATAAAAAATAATCAGAAACATAAATTTAAGCTTTATGTCCTTTACATATGTCCTCCATTATCAGAAAAATGCCACAAGAACATTTTAAAAACACCAAAAATATTATTTTAATTGGAATGAATGAATAAAAATGACAATTTGGGGCAAAAAATTACATTTTTTTTTTGTTACAGTTTCCTGGTCTAGAGAACTGTCCACAGATTAATACATTCTTGAAAACCGTATAGAGGGAATAGTACATAACAAAAATTAAAAAAAAAATCATCTTATGGACAAAAATCACAAGAATAATTTGGAGAGAATTTCAGTCCCAATTTTCTTCACTTCAAGTATGAATGATATTGACCAATCCTTCGATTCATTTAATTCTGGTTTTACCAGTAAATTCACATTTAAACTGGCATTAAAAGTACTAGAAATATTTAATTAAGCTTTTTATAGTCTGAAATGAAAACTAAAAAAGATTTTTTTTTAATGTTAATTCAAACTAAACTTTGTTTAAAGGATTTTTTCAAGTTAAAACTGGCGTTCAGCATCTACGATCAGCAGCAGATGACCTCGGTCGGCCAAGATGTTTCCACTCTGGTGAAAGAGGTCCGAGAGGTGACTGCCATCATCTGGAAAGCATCAGGACAAACAATGGACGGCTCCAAATCCTCACCCGCCTCCGCCTCCAGTCTCAATCTCTACTCCCCCCTCTCTTCCACTTTCTCCCCCCCACTCCCATGAGACATGCAAAATGGACAGCTCAAGGACATTTGATAGCGTGTGGTCAATTACTCCACACTAACAAACCTGCACTTTCCCTCACTGAGCCGAGTTTGCCAAAGACGCCGTAGCAGTGCAGAGAAGGCAGCTGTTACCAAAGCCCAACATGTGAAATCAATGATCTAAGAACTCAGGAATTAAATCAAATATTAAGAAAATGTTAGATTTAACAAGAAAGTAAATGTTTCTGAAAGCTTTTTAATGGTGAAAATTGTGTTTCTAACATGTTCTTGGGGCATTTTTCTCATGATAGCGGACATATATAAATAATACTAAGCTAACAATTGTATTTCTGAGTATTTGTTAATTCAAATTCTTGTGAATCGGGAGCAGATGAAAAAATTGATCTTATTTGTGACGTAGAAAATACACTCTGCAGAAACTATGTCAAAGAAAAAAAACACAGATTTCTGAGTTTTGTATAATCATAATTTAAATACCACTGAGAGTACTTTTATACCTCTAAACACCTGAGGCGCTCAAATATTACATTTTTAACATACTGTGACTTTTCAACTGTTAGCACGATCAACGTTATTCCAGCAGCTGCTCAGACAGAAAAACAGTTAAAACCAGAAATTTTGTACTATAAACAACCTAAGTGCAATATAAAGCATCAGTCAGACAGTAAGGAAGTAAAATATGAAGCACTGCTAACAAACAACTTCTTTTTTGTTTTGTTTGGACACAATTTAAATGTTCACTATAAAATCATCAAAATGTCAAATCAGCAAATATGTCTGAAATCTTTTAGTTCCACATCATTTTAGGGGCTTCTTTTTCAGTTTTATTGGGGGTGGACACGCTACTCCCTTTAGATTCTCATTAAGCTGCAGTCCTGCTGATGACAAACGCAGCTGTAAACTGGCATTGTGTTTCTCAGAGAGTGAAAGGCAGGGGCAGGTGGACAGAAAAAGAAAAAAAAAAAAAAGGAAACTCAACACTTCTGCTCCAGACCAAAGCAGGTAGACGCCTAAAAACAAATTGGATAGAAGACGTCTTAAATCACCAAATCCTCCAGAGAAATGATCTCATAATCAAAGGATGCAACTGGAGCCCAAACACTGAGATGACAAACGCTGTTTATTAAAGGAATTCTATCTATCCTACATTCCAGGCTGTCCTCTATCTGGCCCATCCTCCTCAGCACATGCTCAAGCCAAAAGAAACAGACAGCGTATAGCGATGAGATAAGCCACTTATCAGCCGTGAAAACAAACAGCCCAAGGCAACAGTAAGAAGTCCGCGTTGCCAGAGATTCCTCACTTACAAGCTCCTGCACGGTTTAAGCCTTGAGTGCAGCAGCAGCGACTGGTTAAAGAAACCTGGTGCCAGCTTTGAATGAACACCATCATCCCAGAGGATGCATTTCTGCAGAATCTATGAAGAGGGATTCTAAATGTGGTTTACTGGAGTCCAAAGACTGGAGTACAAATACATGCAGCCTCTATCAGAAAAAAATTAAGTTAATTGATCAGAAAACGACTAAAATCTTTTATTTTAGGTTCATGTAAAAGTACATTAGAGGTGAAAAAAATTAAACATCTTCTTTTATTGATTTATCACTTTTCAGTGACAAAATTGAAACAAAAGGTGAGAAAAAACAGATAAATCTAAAGCTAAATGTATTCTCTTTTAGGCTAAAAATATCCACATTTCCTTTCAGAGAGAAAGTATAAATCCTGATTCAAAAGTTCCTCCATCTGAAGTGATTATGGGAGCAGGCTCTTCCCCTTCTATTCAGTAAAAGGATTCAAAGACATACACCCACTTCCTGTTCAGGCCGCCGTTTCCCAAAAACACAATATGGACGCTGTCATCTCAGTGTTTCAAATGAGTCTGATGGTGGCTTTTTTTTTTTTTTTGCAAACAGAGATTACTCCAGCCAAGACGAACAATACAGCGCGGCTTCCTGACCTTTGCTTCCACAGCCCCTCCGAGGAAACAATGCTCTCCTTATTTAACCAAAGCCCCTCCCACTGTGCAATTGTCTGTCACTTATGCATTCTCTGTACAGTAACTGGATTTCGCTTCCTAATTAGTGAAAGGTCGCTTAAAATGCAACCTGAATGCACATAAGTTTTTGGTTTGCAAAAAGTTGAGAACATTTCTGCAGACTGCAGTGGGGCATCAAAGGCCTATATATGAACTTCAGCTGTCTCAAGCTAAAGATGCCTCAAATTCCAGCCAACAAAAAGCAGATTGTTCATCAGTTAAAGCAAAAAAAAGGGCCGCCTTTCATCGTTGATCGTTGCTTTGGAGCTTACATATCAGCAACATATGACAAAGCCTGACATCATCTTTTTGACATGAGCGGCAGAGACCTGAAGGCAGCCAAATGACTTCCAGATTTTGAGCTTTGTCGCTGAAGAAGGAAAAAAAAAATGCATAAACCTCCTTTGAGACATTGTCACTCAACTTTTTCCAGGTGGACTGGCTGACCTGCGGGGATGAAGAATATTAAACGTGCTTTAAAAGCGAAATGCAAACATTTATTAACGTTATTTTGAACAGCTGGATAGGTTTTCAATGCTAAATAATTAGCAAATTGTGGCTTGTATAAACAGGCTCGTTCTCATTCCTCAACATTGCATCGGTGTAATCAACATCTGGGACTGGAGGATGAAAAGCTGCCATAAAAAACAAGAAATATTGTATTTTCCGGCGGATAAGTTGCAAGAGCAAAAAATATCTAATTGAGAAGAAGAAAACCATATATTAGTCACTCTGGAGTGTAAGTCGCACTTTTTGGGAAAGCGTAACTAAAAATATCAATAAAAATAAAAAACAAGAAGACACATTTTTGATGTGTATAAGAAAAATGTCGAAGTTTAAGAGGAAAACAATCAGATTCTCTTCCATGTTTGTTTTGGCCGACACTTCTTCTGCCACTGTCAGTAGCAAATACTCAGATGCAGCGCCCCTTAGTGGTTTAATAGAGGAAGTAACCACTACAGGACAACCAGTGTTTGCTTGGAAAATAGTAAATATATATGGGGCTATTTATGTAAAAAAAAAAAAAACACACAAACACACAAATAAGTCGCTCATGAGTATAAGTCACACCCCTGGCAAAACTATGAAGAACTTAAGAATTTAAACTCTGGAAAATCCGGTAAATGGAATTTTTTTTACCCATTCCACATATTAAATACGACTTAACTTTTTAAGTTTGCAACAAATTTTAGCATTTTAATCTGTGAAAATACCACATATAATTCTGTACTTTATTTTGAAGGGCAAAACAAAAATTTCAAGATTATTGCAGACTCTTTGCCTCCTTGTGTTTTTCTGCGTTTCTGTGTCCCACCAGATATCCAATTCCCCCCGTTACACCCGGCAAATTTCAGACGTTTCCCTCTGAGCGTGCTCGGTGAGGAAACACAGCTGCGCCGAAAGCGGCTCTTGTGTTTCTTTCATGCTTGTAGAGGAGTAATCATTTTTCATCCAGGCGAGTTCTGAGACCCCCCCAAAAAAAAAAAAAAAAATCTGGCATCTGCTGCTTATTACAAACCAGCTAGGGAACGTCTAATTCAAAAATGTGCTGAGGAATCTGCTTTAAGCTGGAAAAAATACTGCAAACATCACACATTATGCATTTCAAATATTAAAAAAAAGTTGAATTCATCATTCGAGCGGCTCACCTGGGGGCAGTCTTTGATGTAGTGTCCCTTATTGAAGCAAAGGTGGCACAGGTAGTTGGGTGGGGGCCTTTTGCTGGGTTTCCGGGTCTCGGGGGACAGGGAGAGGTCTGAGAAATGGTGTGCTAGAGAGCTGAGGCCATCCATGATGTTGCTGAAAGATCCTTCATATGAAGACCTTTTGGAGAACTTATTATTCAGACCCTGTCAGAGAAAAATGCATACAAAAATATTAGGTTTTGAAGCACTACCTACATGCTGAAGTCAGTGAAATGCTAAATTTGAGCACATTTGGTGTAACCTATTGAAGAAAAACTTTGATTTTTCTGCAGTTTTCCTTATATTTCCTTTCACTTTTAGAGTCAACTGTGTTGAGAACATTTTAAAACCTCAAAATATCTTGCTGTGACTGCTTGGAGCATTTGCCATTTGCAACTTTTATGCTGAAAGGCCTATTTGGATCTTTTTAGAAAAACACACGTTTAAGTTTTTGCGGTTAAGTACAACCTATAAATATTTTCAACAGTTGAGTATTGGGATATTTTATTTACTTTTGATGGTAGCAGATCCAAGTTTTTCTTTCAAAATGAAATACACCCTAAAAAGATCCTCCTTCTACAGATTGAAAAGTGCAAGAAAACCAACAAACATGGTATTTTCTGATGTTGTTATGACTTCACTATTGAGTATAAACATGATAACACTGAAGTGGAATCTTTTTTTTATTTTTTTTATCTATACACGCAACTGCAATTAAGTAACGTTAAAATCCCCTCTCTCACTATTATTATGGTTTTTGCTCAGTTATCTGAGCCACAACAGAGGAATCAAAGAGCTGCATGTGGAGCTTCAGGTTGCAGAGTCCATCACCCTGATGGATTCTCCTGTTTTGCTGCTCTGGAAGTTAAGTCGACGCCATCGTAATTCTCCAGATGTGCAGACTTCACTGTGTGTCCCAATTGTGTTCATTTCCGCATCCGAACAGAATGCCTTTGTCACACATTCTTTCTGTACTGGTCCTGCTGGCAGGCCGTGTGAGCAGCATCTTTGTGTCCCTGGAGGAGACGGGTGCTATCCGGGGGAAAACACGGCGAGCAGCCTGATGGTCGTGGAAAACATAAAGGTGCTTACAGTTTCTGAGTGTAGATTTTGACTTTAGACAGGGGAGGAGCAACAGAAGATGTTTTTTGCATGCTCTAAACTTGTGTTTTTTGTGCATATGAGGCCAAAGTGAGTACACTTTGAAGTCACACTCCAATCATCTTGTGTTAGTTTTTTTTTAAATATAATTATGCTGTGTAACTAAAATTTGCCAAGAAGTAAGCCTGCACTCATTTCCCATGATCCATTTGTTTACACTGTACTTCTAGCTTACAGCCACTCACCCCCAACCTGACATTACAGAGGAATATTGGAGCTATCCAGCCTTACAGTTTTGAAATGGATACCAGCTCAGAGGAGGAAAACAAAGACGTTCATAGATCGGTTTATCTACAAGTGGATGCATGACAAAGATGCAATTTTTTCTTCAACTCCTAAATCACAACGATTTGAATAAAAACATACTAAGAAATGCAATTTTCATCTTACTTTTCTTCATATATGTCCACCAAATCGTGAGAAAAATATAGCTAAAACTTCAAAATTTAAAACTTTCTTGCCTTCCTTAGCTGCACAGAACAAGAACTGTGCACTGAAACAAATTTGGAGTGAAAAAAAAACTTTGGTAGCAATTTCCACATAGAAATCCTTAGTAAATTTTACAGGAAAAAATATGACAATTTTACTTAAAGGGATGTATTAATTAAACCAGTTCCTAAACCACTCAGCACACACATAGGCAGCAGGTGAGCTTCAATAATATAAAAAAAATAAAATCAGGGAAATTTGAGCAGTAAAAAGCAAAAAGATTAATTATTAGTTTGTTTCCCAAAACATGCAAAGGAGTTTTTTTCTACCTCACTGTTCAGATGGAAGAAGTTGCTCAGACAGTTCATTTCTGACGCGCTGTGCTTGTTCTGTGCAGGGAGGTCCGTTTCAGTTTTGAAGTCATCAACCGGGCTGTCCCGCGTGTCTTCTAAGGACATGTAGACCCAGCTGAGGAGCTGCGCGGGTTGGTACACGCCGGTCTCCACAGCAGACATCATCTCGTCCCTGAAGGAGGGGACCGACCGCGCCTTTTTTTTCTGTTTGGAACTGCACCTTCAGAACCACCGGGTTTTCTGGAACACCCAACTTGTCTGAGTCATACCTCTGCTCCGGCTGAGTGGAAGTTTGGTTTCCGTGCAGCACAGATGGAGGCATGCAGACCGCGCGCGCGGCTGTGGAAAGTGAAGGAGCCAAAAAGCCTGAGTGGATCAGTGAAAGTTGGAGGAGTGAAGACGCGCCAGGACTCCGCTGCGTCACAGTGAGGAGGTCCTGCGCGGAGCCACCGAAAGATGGCCACAATCTCATCATTTTAAAGCAAGCTCTAATTAACTTTTTATTTAACTTTTATTTACATTTTAAACAATATGATGAATTATTAACTTAAAAAGGTTTATCAGAAAAACACAGCAGAATATTTTCAAAACTTAAAATCTAATGTGCATATTATCTAATAATAACTAAAAATAAAGTTTTTAACTCTTGTAAAGTTGAACTTTATTGAAGTATAGTTTTTATTTTCAGCAGAAGTGAACTCTTACCGCAATGAAAACGTCTCTGAATGGTAGTGAGTGAAATGCTGCCATCTAGTGGTGTAACCTAGTAGTGTCTTAGATTTAAACAAAAGAGGTGTTCATGTAAATAATACAAATAACTAACAACATTATTGTAATAAAAATGATTAAAGAATAATTTTTAAAAATCTACATATTTTTTCCTATCCCTCTCTGAACTTAGAGTTTGAACCTGAACTGAACCAAGATGATTGTGGAGTATTTTTTGTTGTTTTTGTATTATTGTTGTATGAATTCTGTAAACATTGTTGTCAAGAGTCCATGTACATGTACATGTAGTTGTTGTTTATATGCTGTTTATGTATTGCATTTGTGGCTGTAAGAAGGTGGGACCCCTGGAAGAATAACGACTGGAATGTCCACCATATCTAATAGGGATAACAACGACTTTTTTTATAGGGAGCTTTCATTAAAAAAATGTGTGTTTTTGTGAGAATTAATAATAATTATATTTTTTTGCAAATGCTGTTTAACCTCAGTTGTTATGTTTATTTTTTCTTTTGATTTTGATTTTACCTTGTATTGATCATATATAAATGTTTTACTTTACTCACTAGCAAAAAAAAAAAAAAAAAAAAACCTCCTTCTAATAAAGCATTTTCCCCACGTTATTTATGGTTGCAGATAATTTAGAATATAATACAACTTTATTGATGCTACAAAGAGGAAAACTTGCTATCATAGTTCTACTAAAACAGTAGATATAAAACTACATGTATTTTATAACGTTTATTATGTAAAAAAACAAATTGTTTTTATTAATGTCTACATTTTTGTTCGATTTTTCTGAAACGGTAGACATTTTTTCATGCTGTTTGTTTTGTTTTAATCAGGTCTATGTTTTTTAGATGATTAATCAAATTATTTTGTATTGTATTGTTATTTTGGGGCGAGCTATTTTCCCCACGTCCTTAAGGCACCTAAAGCATCACGGAAAACTGTTAAGTATTATTGCAATGTGGGGAAAAAATGAGGGGAAAAGTCGTATTCCAACTTGCTGTGTTGACAGAAAGCCGATAAGCCAGACCTCTGAGTAACAGAGCAAAGGTTGGTTGAGAGCGCAGAGGCGAAACAATAGCGTGGACAGTAAATAAAGAGACCCGCCCACGTCTGTGCGCGCGCGCGCTCTGCCAGTCTGATCTTCCTGGAATTTGACGTTCGCATCCACCCAGTGAGTTCCCTGTTTGAGGTTTTTTTTTCCCCTGTCAATTTTCCGATTTAAAAGGAACAACACTCGGTAAAGTTGGTAGCAGAAGCTGCTAAAACATTAAGAAGAGGAGACACGTCTAATCCTTAAAGGTAACAGCAACTATTTTTTTCTCTGTCGAGGTGGATTGAACTCAACTAACCGCACTCGAGTGTGGAGGTTTGCTGCGTTTTTACACGGTCATTACGGAAAAAAACAGCGTCGGCGTTTTTCTCTTAACAGTGACCCTTTAACGCTTTTATGGATACGTGTTACCAAATTGCTGCAGTTTTAGCCCTTCCTCGCCCTTCAAACTTCATGCTAAATGCTAAATATTTACTGTTTTAGCAACTTTAATGTTCGGGAAAAATGTCGATGTGGAATTTCATTGATTTATAAAGAACACACGTAGGGGTTCGTTATCACGATTAGTGTTGTTGTTAAGCAGTTTTGTTCTTACTACATCCTTTTTTTGGAGTTAGGAAATCACAGGCCCGCGATGCGCTGTGAATGAAGCTAAAATGCTGCTTTCGGGTCCAGTTCGTAAAGTTCAGTTTTTTTTCCCCTCGAGATTCCACGAATGCACCTCTGTTTTCGCGCAACTGGTTTGAGCTGTAGGAATTCCCTTCCGATATGCTTAGACAGACTTTTGTGTTAATTACTTTACTACTATTGTACGCCACTCCCTGTTCACCTCGTGAGTGGGTTTGTTTTATTTTTCAGTGGCGGTATTTACAACATCACTTGAAAGCCTCATCTGGCTCAATGTTAAAAAGCAGCAGCAGTTGAAAAACCGGACGTACTTCAGGAATTTCTATTGTTTCGCCCTATTACTCAGAATTCATGCCTTACCAGCTTCGAAGAAATCACCTAAATCTATAATCCGTATGTAATAAATTACATTTATTATAAACACTCTTTTTGTCTTTGAGAAATAATGTTGACCGGAAATAGAGTCTCTTATTTTGAAAAAAGGAAGGAAAATGAAGTAAGGTTAATTAAATGTGTAGTTTAATGTATTCAGTAAAAGTAGGATGACATATTTGAGACAGGTGTATTCATCTTACAGAAGGTTGGAGTGTCTTCTGAGTTGATGACTTTTTCTTTACTGTAGAATGCAGTTTATATTATAATTTTATTAGTTTCTTCTTGTTTTTTTCCCCATGTTTTCATTTGATCACAATGGTTTGCTTTTACAGTTGATGGAAATGCCAAATGTTGTTTAGGAAGTGGTTATAAGTATGTTTACTGGAAAATTCGAAGTACAGATGCTTATCAAATTACTACAAAACTGGTTCCCACACTAAAACCAGTTGTACTTTATCTTTGATCCAGTTGATTCTGGTATGCTGACATATCTTACAGACATTTTCTTCAGTAATAACAATACGGATTGTCTGTGATGAAGTCAATTCATTGCTGTTGTGCAAGTTTTGGACTTTTGCGGCATGTTTCACAACATTCCTATGTATCATAAACCTTTATGATGAACAATTTAGGAACGTTGCTAAACGCAAGGTTGCTCAATGACATATAGGCTTTTTTAAAAGTTTACCACACATGTTGCAGCAGGGGATCATCTGAAGAAAAGGAAACTAAAAAGTGCTGCGCATCATTTGACAAAAATGAAGATCAAATTTGCAGATATTGGAAATATAAACCAGTCAGGAATGAGGTTAAAGTTGTAGTTTGTCACAAAATGTTGGCAAACACCACAAAATAAGTAGATTAAATATACTTTTCTCTTCCCACAAGGGGAAATGTGATAAAAGAAAAGAGATATTCAATTTTTTGCGGATTACATTTTTGAAAAATGTAAATTATCTTGAGATGACTGCAATGAATGCAAAAAAAAATATTAAAACAAAAGCTAAAAGTGATGTATGACGAAGTATTGGAACTACCATCTCAGTAGAAAAAAAAATTGAGGATAAAGTTATAAAATTGTGCGAAAAAATACAAAATGTTATGAGAGCAAATTTGTATAGACTTGATAAAAGTCAGTGTTTCACAAAAATAAATTCATGTAATTTTTTTTTAATATAAAGCTCTTATCTCATGAAAAGGAAATTGTAGTCTACATTTACTGTACAAATATAGATAAGAAGAATCAGTAAGATTCTTAAACAGAGTGATGTCCACCTGATTTATTCTGCAACATAAATGCAACAATTAATGTTCAACCGTCTCTGTTGAAACATTTTAAAAGCTAAATGTGACATTTTATTTAAAATAATACTTTTTCTTTGCAAACTAAATATTTTTAAGCATATGTTTATGAATTTATTATCATAAATTGTTTAATCTTTTCATAATTGTATGACTTTACTCTCATAATTTTACCAATTTAGTCTCTTAAAATGTTGACATTTTGCTAATAACTTTTTTTCCTTTTTTTATGGCAACCCTGATACTTTGTCATAGTAATGAGTGTGTGACAAAAAAAAAATCAGCATCCCATACCTCATCATGTGTTGGCTGAATCATTGATTGCAGGGACAAAAAGCTATTCACAAGCTCATCCATTGTTTGCTAAAACACTGAATATTTAGAGGGTGATTCAGAGTTCAGACACTAGTTTTTTTTTTGCGATTCATCACTTTGTGGGAGAACAGAGTTGAACGGCTGGATATGTGCACTCAGACCTTTAGAGAAAGTCATAAAAAGCAGCTGTTAAGATTGTATTTAATATTAATCTTGACATTTTTATTTAAAACATCTGCTAACTTTTTGTGAGAAGTGTAAAAATACTGCAGAAGTAAATATTGTTTCTGTCTTCCCCATGCCAACACCAGTTTCCTCAGCATGAAATGATGTCCAACCAGTTGTATTTCATTTGGTGCTCACATGTTGCTGTTCTTACCGCTGCTGCGTGTACAAAAAGCTTTCCTTCTGCAGACTTGCACCAAGACTTTTATATTGTTATATGTTCCAGATCTCTCAAGATGAGTTACCCAGGCTACCCTCCACAATCTGGCGGATATCCCCCTCAAGCAGGCGGCTATCCTCCCCAACCAGGAGCATACCCCCCCCAATCAGGTGGCTACCCTCCAGCAGCAGGAGGCTACCCGCCAGCAGCTGGTGGCTACCCTCCGGCAGGAGGCTACCCCCCGCAGGCAGGAGGTTACCCCCCACAGGCGGGAGGTTACCCACCCCAGGCTGGAGGATACCCCCCCGCTGCAGGTGGTTACCCTCCAGCAGCGGGGGGCTTCCCTCCCCAAGCAGGCGGCTACCCTGCACCATCAGGAGGCTTCCCACCCCAAGCAGGAGGATACCCTCAGCCTGGAGCGGGAGGATATCCCTCCATGCCTCCAGCAGGTGAGGCCACAAAAGCTAAAGGATGTGTAAACATTGTAAATAGAGAGATATGTGGTGAAGATACCAATATTTGCTTTCCAGGTGGAGGCTGGGGTGCAGCACCAGGTGGCTCTGGCATGGTAAATAAACTCCTCTAAAAAATAAAGACTCATTAAAGACATATGAACTAAATCTCTTGTTTGCTTAAAATCTTCTCATCTCCACCAGATGTAACTCATTTATTCCACAGGAAGATCACCCCCTTGTATCAAGTGATTACAGCTGCCTTTTTTTCTGTAGCCAGGAGGACCTCAGCAGGGATACCATGGGGGCCCTACTCCAGGCCAGCCCATGCCAAGTTATCCTGGACCCTCGCCAGGTGGAGTTCCAGCCAACCCTCAAGCACCGGCCATTCCTGTAAGATACTTGTTTCGTTAGTAAAGTTTCTTTTTGTGACAGGTCATCCAACAATAATATAAAGGATAATTTTTTTCCCATTGTTTACAATAGAAAGGATACAGGGGCTCCATCAAAGATTTTCCAGGCGCTGACCCTCTGAGGGATGTTGAGGTTCTCAGGAAAGCGATGAAGGGTCTGGGTGAGTGAAACTGTTATATTTTTATGTCACTAGTTTAACTTTCTTTTACTCAAATATATTGATTTTGGATTCGGAACAGGCACTGATGAAAAAGCAATCATCGAACTTCTGGGAAATCGCACCAGCAAGCAGAGGGTTCCGCTGGTAGCAGCCTACAAAACCACCTACGGGAAAGTATGCACAATACTTTTGATGCGTTTGTTTAGAGTTTCAGTTGTGTTCGATTTTCCTCTATTTCTGTGCTGCACTTCATGTGGATTTGTTTGCTCTTTCCTAGGATTTATTCCGTGATCTGAAGTCTGAGCTCACTGGAAACTTTGAGGATTTGGTTCTTGCCATGCTGAAGACTCCGACTCAGTTTGATGCGTCTGAACTCAGAGAAGCCATAAAGGTTTGGAAATTGGAATACTTTTATTGATAATTAATCCACATTTTTTAGTCCTAAAAGATGAGTCAAAGCCAAATCGAGGGGATTTTTTGACTACACAAATTGACTTGAACCTTTAATATTTTTTTTTTATTTCCAGGGTGCAGGAACTGATGAAGCTTGCTTGATTGAGATTTTGTCCTCACGTTCCAATGCGGAAATTATTGAAATCAACAAAATCTACAAAGCTGGTAAATCTTTGTAAAATAATTAATTAAATAACCTTTATTTTGAAAAACATGTTAATAATTTCCTACTTCTGTCAGAAAGACATATATGTGGTAATAGTAAGTGTGTGAGGAAGTCCTTCTGTAAAAAAAAAAAAAAAAAAAGCTAAAAACAAATGCGAAAATCATGCAAATTAATATCTGTTTTAAATTCATCCATCATGTTCCCAGAATATGGAAAAACCCTGGAGGACTCCATCAGCAGTGACACCTCTGGTCACTTTCGTAGACTCCTGGTTTCTCTTTGTCAGGTATTCTGTATAATTTGTATTTTTTATTGCAAATCTCAAGGAAAACCCATTTCGCTTCAGTCCTCTAAATCAGTGTTTCTTAACCATAGGGCCGCGGCCCAATCTCGGTCCGCGAGCGCCCTCTAGTGGGCCGCGAAAAAAAATCTGTGCTAAACCTGAGGGCCGCGAGGGCCGCGGGACCTGAATACAGCCTCCTACCACTTGGTGGCAGTAAGCGTCACGCCAGGTTCACACTGACCCGAAAGCACCACGAAGCAGATTGTGCGCGGCTTCCCCCCCGCTCTGTGGTTTACAGACCAGACGCGCATTTTTCCGCGGCGGTCCACAGGGGCTTCAGCGAGAGATTTTGTTTTTGCCATCATACAACCTAAATATATTACAGCGTGTTTCTGCTAAGAGGAACTCCTCTGCTGCTGTTTTACACCCAAAATCCAGCCCCGCCCACCCGCTCCGGAGCAGGCTTACTGTGTGCGCGCGTCCCTGTCTGTTTTGTTTGTGTCTGTGCGCACGCGCTCGCATGTGTGTGCGTGAGTACATTCATAAACTAAAACTATTACCCATGTCTCTGTTCTCTGCCTCTCTGTTGTTGTTTACTCCTGAACCCCGCAGCGGAGTCTGCTCACTACGTTGATCTGTATGTCTGTGCTCGTGCACGCACGTGCGTGTTGTGATTGTATGTATACAGTTTGTTTAGATATAAAAACATGATTACTTTTGTCAATCGCGGCATTTTATTGTAAAAAATTGGTTATATTTTAAAAAGACTGATGTTATTCCCACGTATTTACACTCGACCAGCATAGAAAATGATAGAAATTCATATTGAACACATGGAATACATGCAGCCAAGATCTCATTGCTGCAATGTTGCACATATTCCAATTGTGTCCAAGGCTGGATGTTTTTGTTGGACGCACGTATTTAAAATTCAACTTAAAGTTAAATTCCCATTAACTGTCCCGCTCCTAAATGTGTAAATGTGTTCTCCACATTTGACCCCTCCCCTGGTGGAGCTGTGAGCTGCAGAGACAGCCGACCTCAGGAACCAGAACCAGAATCCTAACCTGAACCTCTTTCCTCTGGGTCTGAGCGACTAAGAACAAAGTTTAGCACTGGACGCACGGTTTTCCAAAATTACGTGTGAATACACACTTTATTTTAAAAATAAACCGTATTTTCTCTTGTAACTTTATGTAACTTTCTGCCAGAATTGATGCAGAACGCTCGCGGCTCGCGCTCAAACTAAAGCAGACACCAAAACGATCCGCTGCACGGTGCGAGCCCTGAACAGAGGACCACACCGCTCCACGCCTGGTGTGAACGCCGCCATAGGTTAACATGGGCGCCAAATAGAAGCGGCCTCTGTTCTACGTTGTGGCATGACGTTGTGGCCAATAGTATGCGGCTATCGGCCCACATCATATTTTCTTTATTCCGGGGCTCTTTGCCTCAGTTCATGTTGTTTTATTTTTTTTAAAACAGACTGTTGTGACTGTTGTTGTTAATTTGTCACAGATTTGGAGAGAAATATCTAGTACTAAATTAAAACTTATAATTTGTCAAGTTCATCAGCAGGTTATAAAATAATCTTTTAATTAGCATTTTATTTAAATGTCATTTACAGTTTGTTTAATTTGAAACTTATTTGAAGTGTTCTTGTTTTATTACAACACAATTTAATTGATCAAAATGCCTTATAGAAATTTTTGGAATTCTAATTTTTTGAGGTTGACCACTGTGTTTTACCTGTTCAGTATGAAAATAAATGTCTGATATGATCATGTTGTATCATTTTTCCCCACAAGATTTTACTTTGATAAACCATAAAATGACTCGATTTAATTATCAAATACAAATCAAACAAGATCTGGATCAATTTACATTAACATGCTTATATTTGAATGAGCCTCGAATCACTTTGTACCGGGAAAATTGGGCCCCGGTGTCAAAAAGGGTAAGAACCTCTGCTCTAAATGCATCCTCGTTTGTCTACATTATTTTTTTTTAATTTCAGGGAAACCGTGATGAACGGGAGACCGTCGACATTTCTTTGGCCAAACAGGACGCTCAGGTGATCATTTGAATCTTCCTCCTGGTCAAAAATAAAAAGGAAGTGTCCTAGTCTGTTGCTAAAATTCCCATTTCGTCTATCTCAGAAATTGTATGCAGCTGGAGAAAATAAAGTGGGAACTGATGAGTCTCAGTTTAACGCCATCCTGTGCGCCCGCAGCAAACCTCACCTGCGGACAGGTGAGTTATTGCCACAGTGTTGCTAAATATGTTTGCTAGCCTATTTCAAACACTGTTTGTCAACACCTTGTTTTTCTGTCAGTTTTCCATGAGTACCAGCAGATGTGTGGGAGGGAAATTGAGAAGAGTATCTGCAGAGAAATGTCTGGAAATCTGGAGGACGGCATGGTGGCCGTTGGTAAGAGATAAAAGTCCTGTTTCTTAACCTCAGGAGAGTTATTTCTTTTGGAAATTAGTTATACTCTTATTTTGGGGATTTTTTAAAAATAAATTATCAAGTACAGAAATAGAGGCACTCCAATGAAATGAGCTTAATGTACATCTTACGTTTTCCCACAAAACAGAATAAAACTTTATTAACTCCACAGAGAGGAAATGACTGTGTTAACATAGATCTATTATAAACAACAGACAAATCATGATTAAGACTGAAATAAAAAAATGTGCTGTCTATGAGGCGTTGTAGAGTCTAATAGTTGACAGTAAGAAAGATCTGTGAAAACGCTCCATCCTGTGTTAAAAGTCTCTGACTGAAACAGCTGCTCAGTGCAACCATGGTCTCCTACAGAGGATGAGGTTGAAGTGGATTGTCTATGATGGTTCCAGTATCTGTAACATTCCCCCGCACCCACCACAAGAACAAACTCTAAGGAACATCCCAGAACGGAGATGGAGCTTCACACATCACCGCACTCACTGCAGCAAGAGAATAACAAAAAACACAAAGCTAACATGGAGCTATGATAACTGGCAGCCTACCATGGTGCCAGTTGGCAGGGTTCCTGTGGGGCTTAAAAAGTCTTAAAAGCATTAAATAAGTCTTACATTTTGATATCTTGGTCTTAAAAATGGTACAATTTAAAACTTTTCTGGTCTAAAGTATTATTTTTTTAACCAAGATTATGTAAGTAAAGTGTGCAAAACTGTTGATTTAAAAAAAAAAAGAAAAGAAGATGATAAAAAGAAGGGGAATGGGAGGAGGTGTACTTGCTTTAGCCCTACAACACAGCTCAAAGTGCTGCATACCAGTATAAGATCTGGCAGAGGAACGCACGACTGTGTGTCCAGTATTTGCTGCTTTAACTCTCATACAAAAGCTGCTGCGGGCTGATGCCACTAAAACTGTGAACCGGGCGGCACCTTATCTCATCCTTTGAGCGCCTCTGGTCCTAAGTGTCTTATCACCGCTACGTAATGTAATCTCTCCTCTCATGTTAACCTCCAATTCTGTCGCTTCCCTAAATAAGCACATCGATCATGCTCATCTTGCAGGGTACGTTTGATTTCTTGGTCGGGGCGCTCAATTCTTTCACAGTCAAGCAGGCATATTTCTATGCAAGTTGGAGGTTGTTAGTTTCCAACACGAAAAATAAATGATTCTGAACAATATTTTGATCATAGACTATATATTGATATGCAAATATATGTGATAATATTTGTCTATGATTGTGATTGATGGTTCAGGATAAAACCTAATGCAATGACAAAAGTGAATCATGCAGGAAAAAAAGGAAGTATTAGTAAAAGTCATTGAAAAAGAACAATGCAGGGAAGTACTTTTAAAGAGTAACTGGTTACTTAAGTTACTGGATGAATGGTAATTAAATTACTTTACTCATTCCCCGTTTTAAAAGTAGTTCACTACTAATTACTTTATTTCTGCTCTCATACATATTCTCCAGGAAATAACGCTAGCATAAACAAGATGCCTTCAAAATTAAAACTAAGAGGCTACATACATGAGGCCAATCAGACTTTTTTTTATTAATGTCAACACATGAACATGAGGAAATTTACTATGTATGTAAAACGACATGTGCCATCTCAACGGGCTGATCATCCCATTGTTTAGTAAATTTATGATAGTCTTTTTTTTCTTTGCTCATTGGGGTTATAATTACTTGGAGAAATTGGTCTTAATTTTTCATATGGAAGCTCTTAAAAAAAATTAACTTGAAGAAACATGGAGGAACCCTGGGTTAGAAAAAAAAAAATTCAGATCCAAATTGGATACCAGCTGTGCTGTTTTTTAATTACACCATATTAAAAATTAAAGCTGTATTAAATTCTAGGTACATATTGTGACAGCTGTGAACTTTTCTCATCTCTTTCAGTGAAATGCATCAAGAACACACCTGCCTACTTTGCTGAAAGGCTGAACAAGGCCATGAAGGTACAAAGGAAATGTTCTGAAGGTTCTCTCCTGATTGGCAGAATTCAATGTTTGCTGTTCGGCATCACGAAGGCTGATGGGCGGTGGATGATGTTTTTATAGGCTAGGGCGACAGGGACCCATAAGGGATAGCCGTATCCGGCACAAATGGTGTCCCGTACGAGCATGTATGCCCATGCATGGGATACCTGCAGATATGGAAAGTCGCTGTACACGTACACTGTAGATTTTTGTGCTGTCATAAGTTGAATGCATCTGTAGTTGCTTCGCAAAAATAAAACTTGAACATCTGACATGTCGTGGTTTGACATGATAAATACAACATTAGTATCTCATGTCAAGTTTTCATGTGTGTGGCAGCTCTTGTTGCATGGACTCCAGCCAACACTTTTTGAGATGTTCCAAAAAAATCTTGAATGGTTTTTTTTTTTTTTTTTACATTCCTGCATGTTTTTGGTTCACCTCTTTTACTACACTCTTTCCTTCCACTCAACTCCGCTTGGATTCAGCATTCTGTGAACAACCAGCTTGAGTAGCAAAGATCCTTTAATGGCTTGTGCTCTTTGTGAAGTGTGTGAATGGCATCTGTCAAACCGATAGATTCCATTTGATTGTGTAACCTACTAACCCAGGCGGAGAGAACATTTGAAGTCTCGGGAAACCTTTACAAGTCTTTGAAGTAATTAACTGATAAAAGAGTTAAGAATGTGACTTCAAAGGTTAAAAAACTTGTTTCAGTTTCTGATTGATAAAAGTGTTGAACCTTTTCCAAGTCTGCTTATATATAAATATCAATGTATTTATTTATATACATAAAATTGCGTGTTTTTCAGGGTGACACATCTGGAGATTACAAGAAGCTGCTGCTGAAGCTGTGCGGTGGAAGTGACTAGACAGAAGGAGCAGCAACTGTTCTCATCTGGACATTATATACGTCCACACACAAGAAAAGAAAATGAATTACCAGATGGAGGATTCAACGCCATGTATGAGCATGCAACTAATTTTAGTAGAACGTATAGCTATTAATTGTTGAAAAATTAGATATCAAAATATGCATTTAATGCTTGTGTTTGTGCCTAAACATTTTGTACTTAGCAAAAAAAAAAAGACCATATTACTGTTCTAACTACTTTGTGCTTTAGGACAAAAAATTCAAATTAATATTGTAATTTAGTTAAAAATGAATAAAACTTTATTTGGAGATTTTTGTTTAAAAATATATAGAAATATATTAATATTTAGAAATAATATTACACACATATGTAATTAAAGTCACCTCAGCTGTCCATCTTTTCATCCACCCATCATCAAATCCTGCATCCTGTTTACGGTCTCAGGGTCATAGGGTCACTTCACGCAACTACTCCAGGGTGAAGGAAGAGGACGTCCTGGACAGGTCCACTATAATTATATTTCAGGTATATCAGAAATTTAAAAAATGATCTTTAAAAAAAGATAAATAAATTCACATTTATTTACGCTTGTATTTCTATGCATTAATGCCAATCGTATGTTTTGCCTTTTAATCAGTGCAGAGAAGCCAAAGTCTAAACGCAGTTCATGATGGTGCCTCAAAACAGCAGATGCAGCTGCATGATATTTATACATTGCAAAAAACAATCTAGAGTTATATACTGGAATTTTATATTAAAAAAAAAATGTTTTTGTTCCTCTGACATTGCAGTCTGTTTCTGTTCTCTGCCGGTGTGCTTTACCTCCACTAGAGGGCTCTTGGTTCACATCAAATGTCAGTCTTCACTGTTTGTACTGCTAGTTGACATTCACTTTGAAGTGAGTCTGTCATCTGTGTAACAGAGGAATTTCACTTTTGCCTTCAATAAAAGTCACTTTATGGTGTTTGAGTTTGTCCTGGAGTTTGTCATGTTTTGCATGAAAAACCGAGTCAAGCTCTGTTGCGGGTTGATGAATTTGCATTGTAAAACGGGTCTCTTTTGCATCATTTTAGTCTACAGCAACACTGCATCTATTGAGACGCAGAGGCAGCTTAAATAAGGAGACACTTTTGTTCCGTCAGAGGACTATGTTCAGGTACTTTCCAGCTCAGAATACATGGGCTATTTCGCAAAACTATTAATAGTAATGGATATTCTGAAAGATTTCTCTCTATTCTACTTACCTCAAAGTGCATTTAAGTTTGGAGTGCACTGCTGAGGGAAAAACTTCACCATTATTCAAATGTGCTCAAAGTACAAGAGCCCCATGACAAAGACAGATGAATATTTAATGTTGATATTTTTGTGTTCCATCTCCAGCCAAGATGCATCTAGATATTTAGGTCAAAAGGAACTCAGGCGAAACCTTTCGTTCGGTGGATTTCTAGACAAAGTGCTTAAAGAAATCAGTTGATTTATTGATAGGACGGCTTTTTCTGCCCTCTCATCAGTAAAGGTTATTTTGCAGGATTTTGTGTTTTTCTTTTTTTTACCCCCCAGTTGTCCAATAAGAGATGTGCAAATAGGTGACATTTGGTTGCCAGAGGGGCATAATCCTGCTTTAAACTTCATATAAGCAAATTGCAAACCAGAGGATTAAATAAATAGCACATAATGAGAGATAGCAGCAGATATCACTGTCAAGCATGTGGAGCAGAGATCCTCAAGCGTATCCATTTCTGTGTCACATTTGCCCACATAAGACAAGAAGGTAGGGCAGGAGTATGACGGCTTAAAGAATTCATAGAGGAAGAAAAAAAAAAAGATTCCTGACCTCTGCAGCCGGGTTTCTTTGTAAGCACTGACTCCCAAATGACTTTTCCCCACAGGGAGAAGAAATCAGTTGAGCTGTTGCATAACCACTTACATTGTTAAATCTGTTTTGAACTTAAATGGGGGAGCGTATAGGCACACTGTGTGCCACGCTAAGCTCTAAAGCCAGCCCCTGTATGTTCTTTCAAGCACCAATGGTAATCATAATCCATGTAAATGGCATATACTGTAGATTCTTCGGTAAGCTGAATACTGTCAGCTGGAGTAGTAAAATAGCTTTTACTAATCATAACAGCTTTAGTAACCTCTTTTTTATTTAAAATAAGCTGCTAAAGATTTTTCTCATTTGGAATATTTACCTTGTCTACCATCCGATGGAGGATAAGAAGTATGAAGATGAGGCTTGGAGAGGGGGCCAGCTGTGGCAGGGGACAATCCAGAGAAACGGTCACTCTGATCTGGAGATTTATTAGGAAAAAGGTCTAAAAATAAATCACACCATAAAATAAAAGCTGGATTTCTCTCATATTGTATAATCAGTTTATGTTAAATCGCAGAATAAATACACATTTTGATTTACTCTATGTATTCAAAGGATGATGCTTTAGGAAAGAAAAGACATGCATCATTTAAGGACATTTTATTACTTCATATGTGGGATTGAAATATATTAATAAATTACAGTCTTTAAAAATGACATTGAATATAATTTAGTGGGACACAAATTCAGAAAGCTTAACCAAATCTCAACATTAAAATATTTTCTGATGAGTTTAGAGCTAACAGAATACAATTTCAAAAGTGGGAATTAATTCTTATTTTAGATAAATTACATGCTCTGGGTCACAAATACTACATTTAAAAATGATTTTCATTAGATTATAGTTTAATAGAATGTAGGCTTGCACAAGATTAAGTAAACTGATGATTTAATTTTACACAGAAAAAAAGAAATCATGGAAATTAAACAAAAAAAAACGTTGTGTTTTTACATTCAAGCTTTTTGTCTTTTTTGTGTGGATTGTTTGAAACGTCATAAACATAACTTTTACTTAACTAAAACTTTGAAGCTACATGAGTCTTAAATAATATTTTTATCATCTTGTGTGACTTTCAATCAATTTACACAAACATAACCTAACTTTTTCATTCTTTTAATTGACATATTTCAAGATACAGTACAATAAACAAATTGTAGCATGCATATAAACAAGTATTTTCAAATACAAACTAATCATAATATAGAAATAGTTTTTAACAATTATCTTCTCACAAAATAGTCAAGTTAACATACAACAATGAAAGGAAATTTAAAAAGAGAAATTTTAATAAAAAATTAAATTTTAAGTCGGAGGTCTACTAATTAAAAATAAATTTAAACGCTTAGAGTTGTGTGATCGTGAATAAGTTTTAATTATAGCGGCTGGGAGCCAGGTGCGCTTAAAACTGAAGCCCCGCCCACTTTTACCTTAAATGTCCATCGCACGGAAACATGACTGGCACACAGCTCCAGCTACTCTCTCGGTCAACATGGTGGACTTTGCAGTTTCACAAACAAAGCTTTTTTGGAACTTTTACCTAAGTTTATAACTTTAGAAAGAAAAAATTCTATGTTGAGCTAACAGAAGCATAGATTTCCTGTGTGTGTGTTTTTTTTTTCCTTCTGCCGCGAGGGACGAAGTGGCGTCTGGGAAAATGTGTTGTCATCTTCGCGCAGTCAACAGCTTCGAGCAGCAAATATGGCTTCTTCTTGGGTACCCCTCTCTACAAGTTGAAAACTGTCCCAAATGGGTCGAGCGGGACCGTCTCCGAGAGTCTCAGCAGTAGTGGTACAGGCGAAGCTAGCTAAAGGAAGCCCGCCGGTTCTGCTCCCGAGCTGCTTTGCTTTAAACCCACAGTAGAGGAGGTGGAGGAGGAGGAGATGGATCCCCAGCATAAGGAGTTGTTGGAGAAACGCTACCAGGACTTGGTGGAGTCTTTAACAGATGTGGAACGGCTTGTGGAAGTTTTGGCTCAAGGCGGGACTCTCAGTCAGTCCGACTGTTACGAGCTGGGACACAACTGCAGCTCCAACTCCGAGAAAGTCTCCCTACTTCTGAAGATCCTGATGAGCAAAGACAGTGACCACTTCGCAGAGTTTTGCTCGGCGGTGGAGACCACTCACCCTCACCTGCACCCCACTCTGCTGGACGGTATCGGACCGGTGGATCACACATCTGGTGAGAAGTCAAAACCTCAAAAACCGCATTCATTTATTTTTGGAGTTTGTTGGCACGATTAAGGGCATGACTTTCCCTCTGGGCTATTTTTTTTTTAAATTTTTTTTTATGTGCAGTCACGTGACTCGCTCCCTATTTACTTTTCATTTGCCATGGACCCATAAAAGTCCATTCTGCTGCACGTTGAACGCATTAAAATGGGTCTAAAGATTTAAACAATCGATATAGACTCACTGTTGTCTCATTTGTGTTGGCCTGCAATCAATACCTGCGTGTCACAGCCAACAGAATAGCTTTATATACATCACCACTCAATTTTAAAGAATGATATAAGTGATAATATTTCATCAAAACCTTATTTTTTTTGTTTAAAATCCCTCTAAGCAAATCATTGAGTGAAATAATTAATTTACTACTAAAACATTGCTTTTAATATTCTGTGAAAACATTTAAAACCTCTATCAATGATGTAACCAGTGGTTCAATAATTCAGTTAAATATATAATATTTCTGCATATTATAAAGCTCACTTTTCAAAAATGTTTTTGCATGAAGGTTAAAAATTGTACATATTTTAGGGACTTTAAAAGAAAGTATCTGTTCCTGCATTATTTATTTTTGTTTACATTTTCCTCCCTTCCTCCTTAGCCATAAATATGTTTCTCTTTGCATTATAGAATGGCTTCTACACTCCTTTTGTTGTTTATGCTTCTAATAAATCTTTGTAAGCTAAATTGGTTTTGATTTATATCCTTTTTTTTTTTTGGTTGTGTTCAGCAGTGTAACGGTATCACTTGCTCAGCATCTCTGCGTTTCCAGGAAGATGCAGAATTTCCACGGCTGGTTGCTTAATTTACATCCTGCCTTTATGGTTCTTTAGTGAGCCACAGTGTTAATTATGGACATGGCTGGTAAATATTTATAACCCAACAAGCTGCTAACCTAAATTTTGCAAGCTTTTATTTTCATGCTCCGGGTTTGAAAGTTTTTCATCAATAGGCCTCCTTGAACGCCAAGATACTTGGACGTGGTTGCATGGTAAAGTGCACAACTCCATGTTAGTAGTTCAGCAGGTTGCAAAGGGGCGTAGTTGAGATTTCTTCAGGGAAGGTGGGTTTCTCTTCTGCACAACAAGACTGTTTCCCCTGGTTAAGGCTGCAGAATTGTATGTATTCTTTAAATTAGTTACTCAAGTTATTTATATTTTACCCAGGAGTAGAAGAGTTGCTCTATATTTAAGTGTTTGCTATTAACACATGCCCAGGCATTTATAAAAGTTGCTGTAATGTGAAACTGTTGTGTGTTGGAGAACAAAAGTAAATATTATCTTGATGGTATTCTAGTTTTGAATAAGCAAAACTCAGAAGTTTCATGTAAACAAAACCTTAGAAGCTCTATTCATCATTTATTGCCATTAAAGGCAACAAATCTCAAGGAGTTTTGCCCCATTAGTTAAAATTTAAGCTTAATTTTAACTATTTGAATGTGTATACAGGTAATTATGGAATTTAACACTTCATATACACCTGACATTAAGCTGTAGTTATTGCCTAGCAGTGACAGGTTTGAATGTTTTATTTATTTTGTTCATAAATTGATTTAAAAAGAAGTTTAACTGACAATGTAGGAATAATTTGTTACTTCTGTCACTGCAGATGGGTTTAAGATTAAAATTTATATTATCATACAATAACATTTAATATTAAACAGTTTGCGACATTTTGGTTGCTAAACTGCCTTAAATTATGCCATTTCCAACAGGCAATAGTGGAAGAATCTGTGGCTTATTGACTTAATACAGACACAGTTATGGCCACTCAGTCATGAAGGCTTTAGTTTGTTCTGGGGCTTCTTCTGCAAATCAGACCAGTTAATTTTTATGTTATTATTGTATTATATTGAAACCTTAATCATGCAAGAACTTCTCAATGTACAATCCTTCCCCGGCAGTGATGGAGAGATTCCTCAAAAGTTGTTTTCTTTTCTTAGCTGTAACTTTTAAACTACTACTATAGTATAAGCAGTCATTCAGAAATGTATGTATAATCCTTTTAATACTTGATCACTTTAATTTAGTGCTGAATAGTGACCCAATGCTTCCTCCACATGCTAGTATGAATGCATCAACATTGTGGTATTATCCTTTAAGATGACTGACTTTTGTTTTGTGTGTAACTTGGTTTAACTGGGACAAAAATCACAATATGCACAAATATTTTTTGAATGAAGAGCGAATAATCACTTAAAAATTTTTCTTCATGACTTAACACTTAAACCAGTTGATTTCTGTTTTTAAAAAGGGGGTTAAATAAATCATAATGGTAATGAATATTTATTAAACGGCAACTTTAGCTACTTAATTTGGCTTCATACAAATAAAGTAAAGAGCTTCCACTTAATTTCTGATTTGCACATCAATTAGTAGCCAACTGATGTAAACATTGGAATTTGTTTATATTTTAGTTTCCACATAAATTCACAATCTTGACATGTCTAAAACTTTACCTTTAGTGTTCCTGAATAAGAGGTGAAGTGATTGTAAGATTTTGCCAAATTTCCCCCCAAAATGCTTCCAGAATCAAAAAGGTTTTATTTTTTTTTTCCTTAGCAGAAAAAAAAAGAATAAGATCCATCCCCAACTTGTTTTCCAGCATCACCTGCATGAGATCCAGGGGATTGGTAGTATAGGTCATGGATGTTTTGAAAACAAACTGGATCCCATGGACCAATAAGGCAGACAGCTGATGCACAGACAAGTTTGTATTCCTCTGTGCTTGTAGAGGTTTAAGGTGAACCAGGACCGTGAAAGTTTATTCAGCATCTAAAAGATTTTGCGCCAGTTTTTTGTGAAGAAATAAAGGCTGTTTGTGCTAAAATGACGAGGACCTGGCTCTGTACTTGTGATAACAATCAGGATCTTAATTGGTCAAAAGCGCGTGACCTCGGCGCTCCTTCTTTTTTCCATAACTCACTAACTGTAGCTTCTTCTCCTGGCTGTTTTTACTCTATGGACCTCATGATGCTAGAAGATCAAATCATCTTGTCATATTATCACAGTTTTGGAGCATAAACATGCTGAGAACCCCAAGAGTCTGTGAACGTGCTTAAGTGTTAAACCCAAGTGAGACACTTGAGTGGGGACAGTCGGGTCCGGGTCATATGACCTTTGCAGCGTTGGACAGTAAGCGAGCTGTGACTCTGTGCACCTCGTCCATTGATGCGCTCTGTGCTCAGAGTCATGGGAAACTTAAGCAAGAACAAAGAGAGCTTGATCCATGGGATGCCACAAACTCCTGAGGCACATAAGTCTCTTTCTCTTTCTTCTCTCTTCTATTAGTCCTTTGCTGGGAAAAGGAGGGGCCAGCCACATCCTCTGAACCACTCTGGCCTCTTTAGCTAGTGGTAACTCAGCCAGGGAAGAATTGATTCGGAGTGCTGTGACGTGGGTAAATAGACACATTTGTCATGCTCCGGCCCGCACCAAGTCTGTGCTACTTTACATCAGTGATGGAAGACGCTGATTTAACTGTAAGCTGCTGCATCCACATCCAAGAAAGAGCTTTAAAACCGCTCAAGCTGGATTTTTTTTTTTTTAATTTATTTATTTTTTATAACAACTTTTGAGATTTCTTTTTTTTTTTTTTTTTTTTTAATCAGGCTTTAGATTTGAAATATTTGAACTTTTATTCATGATGATTTCCACATATGACAGTTTGATCCTTTTTTGGTTGTGCTATCATACCTTTTTATATGTAAAGCCCTTTAACACAAATCATAAACTTGAACAAAGTGCTGTAAAATTAACAGCTTAACACAATAAAAACTGTTAATCATATAAGTGAATAAAATCAAAGCAAAAACAGAACAAAATGGCATGCTTATTAAATGAGTTAGAAATGATAGAAGATGCTTGTCTAATGTGCTCATTCTCCGTTGCACTTCCTCTTTTGTCAAAGTTTGAAAAAACCGTCAAACAAAAATGTTTTACATTTAAATAATTGAAACAAATCACCAACTTAATGTAAAAAACAACTTATTTTTCAGCTCTTTCTATTTATGCTCAACTGTATGAGGGAGTCTGTAAGAAAAAGGGGCTTTCAGAGAGGAGACTGTAAAAAGGAACAATCTGAGGTTTTAGCTTTTATGAGGCTCTGGCTGGTCTGTATTCAAGCTCTCTGCCTAAGTAATGATTAGCTTCTCTGTTGCCAGCCCACAGGCTGGTCATCACACTTTGGGAAAGTCCCACCTCATTATTCCTCAAACTGGCTTTTTTCTTCTTTCTTTCTTTTCTTTTCTTTTTTAACAAAAAGATCCTGAATGTAACTGGAGCTGCGGAGCTTTGATGTGCCACACAATGCGGGCGATAATCATCCGACTATAATGCTGACATGGTCAAACATTCCCACAGCTGACTTTTTTTTTTTCTCTCTTTTTGTTTTTGTCTGCCTCACAGGGTCCACTTACAGTGTCTTGTCCACCATGCCTTCAGACTCGGAGAGCAGCAGCTCTCTCAGCAGCTTAGGTGAGTGCAATCATCACTGCAATCAAATCAAAGGAGCTACACTTTCTCTTTAAAAAAAAAAAAAAAAAAAGAAATCAAGTTTATGCTTTAAGTGCTACATCATTGTGAGAGGTAGAGGTTACAGGTTTCTAGTTTATTTAGAAATTTCTTTGGGAGATGGGGTGTTCCTGAAATGTGCCAAGACTGCCGGTTGATTTAGTTGGTGGTATATTAACCAGTTTTGATGCTTTTGTGCTGATTTGATGCTGGAAAATTAGGAACAAAGTTTACCTTCATTTTTGTCTTTTTGGAAAAAAACAGATGAAAGCGTAAACAAATGGTCTAAAGGAAACGTCTGAAGCTGCGCTTCCTGCCGTGCATGCTTTACTCGTTTCACTGCTCCTGATTCAGTCGACTTTTATCAGACTTCTGCCGAGCTGGGTTAAGATTTGAAACTTGAAAACCAGTCAAACATGCAGAACAGGGAGACTCAAGGACTAGAACTGAGAAAAGGTGTTGTTTAAAAGTGTGCAGTTTATGGCTAAAACTCACAATCACGTGTTTGGAGCATCAGCAGTGTGAGCAAACATCGAAGTTTACTGAGCGTATTGATTTGTAGGGGTTGTCGTGTGAGAAAAGTTCACTCTGGATGTTGATTTGGATGACTAATGGAGGCTGTTTGTTCATCACTAGTGATGACATGTGAAACTGAAAACATAATTGTACACCAGTTGAATAGAGTCCAAACTTTTGTTCCCTTTTGGCTGTAGGACCACCGATATCTTAAGAATTCTTTTTTTTTTTTTTGCCAGTACTAATTATTGTGTTGGGATGTTGTTGCTTTAATTTCAATAAATTTTAGCAGGCACGCGGGACACTTTTTTTATTTTTATTTTTTTTTATTTAGTTATTTATTTTTTTTTATTCTTAATGAAATTATATTTTTAGTGGAAGTAGTCAGCAGTTTTTTTTCTTTTTAAATCTTCTTTACCTAATGCTTGGGTTGAGGCACTAACCTCATTAAGACTGTTCTTCTGACAGCATACAGAGGTGTTTTCAGCCATAATCAGCCATCTCTTTTGGGTTAAACATCCTACCAAAGCTTAAAGTAGCACCTCCGTTGAGTTCCTCTCAGTTTCTCCAAAAGCAGGGGTGCCCAAATCCAGGCTTTGGGAGGGCATTGTCCGACATGTTTTCCGATCAACCTTCCATTGAAGCTTATTTTTTTTGCAACTTTTTATTTTTTTTGTTATCACAAATGATATACAAAGAGGACAAAACATATATCATAGAATAAAAAATAAAAAACAGAAGAGGCAGAAAAAACAAAAAAACCAGGATAAACAAAGGAACTCTACCCATAGTATACATAGTCATCTCTCCATAGGTACAATATCAAAAGAGGCAGACAAACACACCCAGACATAAAGAGAAAAAAATAATAAATAAATAAAAAAAAATAATAATAATAATTAAGAAAAGTAAATTAAATTTGGAGTTTATATATTTAAATGTTGTTTCAGTTCACCCTTTAGCATTCATATTCAGCTGTATCTATCAAAAATATTTTTACATTTGAGTACATATTCTAAAATCTAACAACCCGTGATTTAGACGTTTAAATAATCTTTTACTCTGTTCCATTTCTCGTTAAATATGTCTGTTTTCATTTGGAGGGAAGCAGTCATTTTCTCCATCACATATACTTGCCTTACCTTATTTTTCCAGTTATCTATTGTTGGTGGTTTAACATTTTTCCAGTTAAGAGTTATCATTTTTCTAGCAATTACTAGTAATATATATAGGATTTGTCTTTGTTCTTTATTAAATTTAGTGTTGGGTAACTGGCCCAGTAGAAACAACAGCGTGTTTGTTGGAATTTCTTCTCTGAGTATTTTTTCTATTTCCCCTTTAACCATTATCCAGTAGTTTCTGATTTTAGGGCAATCCCAAAATATATGTGTTTGATCTCCTGTTTTGCCACATTGTCTCCAGCATTGTGCTAATACAGATTGTTTTGTGAACTTGGAGATAACCATTGGTGTACACCATTGAAGCTTATTATTGGCTAAAAAACACCTGACCAGGGTAAGCAACAGTAGATGAGGCAGAGTCTCTGGAAAACCAACAGGCCAGCCCTGGAGGCCTGGATTTGGACACCCTTGTCTTAAAGCTACGGTCACAGCGTCCCTGGCAACACACGTTTAAGCGGCCACTTCCAATGAAAAGCGTATTTAAACAGGTGTAAATGCGTTCTGAGCTTCTGTGTTAAACACTCTTGCATTTGCATTGCAATAGAAGTTTCTACGACCATTTTTCGACTCCATGTATAAAACCTGTGGCCATTGAACATGAGATGCAAGTTCAACCAGGTCGAACTTTGACCAATCAGGGACTCTGATTTCATGTTGCTCTATGGATTTGTTATATCTGGTGAACTTGATGATGTCTGAGTTTGTGCTTCAAATTAACATAAACTAAGTGCTTTCTCATGACATGATGGTAATTCAAATCAACTATTGCAAGGAGGCTATCGATGAGCCATTTCGTCTCCACATCACAAGATTTGCACTGCTTCTAAATTTCACATTCAGTATGTATTCAGACTGGACATATTTGGTTCACTTAAAGTGAACCAGGATTTGTTTCCCTGAATAATACGGAACAATTTTTAGTCTGACTGTACCCAATTGGACCCTTGTCCTGGAAGAGGAAATGCTCTTGGATCCAACTTTTGAGGTGGTTTTGGTTTGTTTCCAATTTCACTGAGCTTTGGTTCAATCTGAGATTCCTCAGTCTGAATACACTCCGTGCTTTAGGTGGAACAACTGAACCAAAACTGCCCCCATAGCCAGTCGTCATGCAATGTATAACAGATTAGGAATTAACTCATTAGCAATTGGCAAATGTAAAAAAAAAAGATTGTTATTTTATCAGACAGAAAAAGGATTAATCTGTTTATTTGGTAGAATGTTTTTTTAATCACAGCTGAAAACGCTTATTACCAGCTTTTCTTTGTGTCATTATTCAGCACACGCCCAGCACTGCTATGACGTTATCCTGAAAGTTATCTTTTAGTTAATTAACAGAATTCGCTTTAAAAAAATGCCATAACACCACACTGATGAGACGCAATAACTCACGGAAATGTGGTCTGATGAATGCAGGCTTATAAAAGAAACCGACTTTACGTGATGCACATTGCTTCTCATAGTTTGACAAACAATCTTCATGCTGTAAACTCTGATCAGCGTACCTTCTTGGCTGTCATCTTGCCAGTGACCGCCTTGCAGCATGCCTCCACCGTACCGAAGTAGCAAGTAAAAATGTTGTACCTGCCGTTGATACAGACTTTCAAAACTGGTCTCAGTGAAATATTAAGTTTGAATCTGTGAACTATCCAGACAAGGACTACAAAGTGCAGGACTTCCATAATTTCTGCCTCTCTTTACTTTGCCCCTCCCTTGCATTTCCTGGCCAATGACTAAAGAGATCTTTAGTCACATAGTTTTGGTTATAAGCTTTGAATCTAAACAGGAAAGTCATCTTGATGGTAATCTGAATGCAGAGCAAACGAAAGGTTATGGTCTTGATCCAGACCGAATTAAGAAAACCCTGTCCGGATCACATTATTTTGCTATTCTGAATACACCCATAGTCTCTTCCAGCTGAAGGTGGCAGACATGCGCTAGTGTATTGTAGAAAAAAAAAACCCTCCCCCCTTGTCCAGTGTGAACCCCATGGGCTAAATATGCATCAAATGCCCAGTGTGTACGTAGCTTTATTGTCCACCCTGAGAACTCTGAAGTCTAAAGGGAAATGATAAATGCACTTGAATTTGCAAAAGCACTTGATTGGTTTGCACTTTGGCAACGTTACAAAGCCATCAGTGACCTGCTGACTCACACAGGTACTCCTGGTCAAGCTTCCTCTCCTCCACCTGCCATAGACAACCAGCAGGCCAATGAGAAGGTGGAGACGCTGCTGTTTCAGCTGAGACATGTGACTCGGGAGAGAGATGAGCTGCGCAAACGTTTGGCCCTGGCTTCACCTGGAACCACCTTTGATGATTGCAGGTACTGTTGTAATTACTCTGAAGTACCGGTAAACACAAACGTTTCAGAAGATTTTAAAGACTACCTCTGATGAAAATTGTCTTTAACAAGTTCTTGTGGCATTTTTCTGATGATGGATGACATGTATAAAAAAAAAAAAAAAAAAAAACAAAACTCAAAATTGCATTTCTTGGGATTTCTTTATTCAAATTGTTGCTAATCAGGCAGCAGCAGTGAATCCACTTGTAGACAAATGGATCCATGTACGTCTTTTTTTTTTTTTTTTTCTTCCCATGTTTGAGCTGGTATCTGGTTTAAAACTGTAAAGCTGGATAGCTCCAATATTGCTGGCCATTTTGGTTGCAATGGTAATGATAGGTTGGGGATCTGGAGGGCTGTAAGCTAGCTGGAGAGAGAGTAAATGAGAGTTCAGTAATGACGAGGGGAAGAGGTGGGGTTTCTCCGTGTTAATGGGGCCGCCCACAATTCAGATGAATTTCTGTAGAAACTGTCTTTGAAAACTGTTTTTTTTTTTTAGCCAAAAAAATATTTTAAAATGAAGAAAAACCCTTTCATTTAAGTCTCATAAGCTGTATTTTTAGTGTCTACTCATAGTTTTATTCTCTGGTGAGACTTCATCAGACTTGATATCAACGTCGTACCATTTTTCCTCTTTCCACAATAGACCAAACTCAAAATCAGGTCATGACTACGAGCGTCTGAAGCTGCAGTGTATGAAGGCAATGGCAGACCTGCAGTCCCTGCAGAACCAGCATAGCACCACCTTGAAGAGGTGCGAGGAGGCTGTGAAGAAGGCTGACTTCTACCAGTAAGTGAACGCTCATGACAGGGACTCTGTGAATTTTTTAACAGCCAACGCATTTGCGCTGTATGTATTCTTGCTCAGCCCTCGGGGTTTTGGCTGGTGTTTAGCTATTCTCCAGCATATTTGAAGCAGAGTACACAGAACAGATTTTATTTTGGGAAGAGTGATGGGATGGAAGGGGGGAGTGAATCCTTTATACTGGTCCTCAAGCTGAAGGGTTAAGCCATCATAACAATCTGCAAAGCCCTTCTGGAGTTTCATTTTATTTTTTCTTTGTAAAAAATGTATTAATATTATTTTTTGCTTGAACTTAAAAGAAAAAAAAAAGTATGAAAATGCAATTTTTTTTTAATCAGAAAGACTGGTTTCCTTGTGTGAACCCCATTTCTGTGTCACGGGGATAAAACGGCAAACGGAGCATTTTGTTTTCTGGTGAAATAAGCTGTGCGAAGGGAAGGCCGGTCCATTTATGTGATTTAATGACGCCGCGCTCTCTCGTAAGTGTATGGAACCAACATCTGGTCCCTAATGCAAACCAACAGACGACGGATTATTGCTGCGTTTAAGCCCCTCCATCTGGGCCCTGTTTACACATCACCGAAAGTGTTTATTTATCATTGTCCCGTCTGCCTCTGCACTTATCCACCCAGCACTGCACTGGAGCTGTAAGAAATCCCAATCATCACAAACGGTTGTACTGTACTTTAATCAATAACTGTAGTGGTTCAGAGATTGTTGGGATTTATTGGACATTTTATTAATATTACTGTTTCCACATATATCAGGTAAATCAACAGTAAAGTTGTTTTTATTTTTATTGGCTTAGACAGATTGTACGAACTCTTAGTGGAACAATTTTATAATGATGTTAAGGAAATCGTGCAATTCTTTATTTTTTAGCACCTGCATTATTTCACTGTTAGACTGCCTTGCAGACTGCTATAATTTAGTCTTGAGAGTACCATTTTATTTTATTTATTTTTTTAAAGAAAAATAATGTATTTGTAGTTTTATTTATACAATCAAGGTAATACACTGACACATTTGATTTTTCTGATATTCTAAATGGTATTAAAATCCTTGTTTTTTTTTATAGAGTAGATTGAAAATGTTTTCTTATTTGGAGGAATATTTACGTAGACAAATTTGTTAATTTTTGGGATGAAAACTTATTTTTCATGAATAAGTTGAAGGTGGTACAAGGTTTTATAAACGTAATGCAATGTGAAAAGGATCTGTGGGTTTTACTGAGGATCTTGCATTGCAAATATTTAAGCGTATTTGCAGATGGAGTTTAAGAAGAATGCACAAAATGTAGAAAAAAAGGCTAGATTCTGATACCTTTACTTTCCTCTTTCTAATTTATAAAATGTTTAAAGAAAGTTGCTTTAATTATAGTATTTGGTTCTCTCGTTTCCCTAAATTGGCTCTTTTTAATGTGCAGAAGATGTTCAAAAGTTCTCTAGATTAGAAAAGGACGTTTACCCAGATTAGGGAACATCTAAAGTAAAACGTGGGAATGCACATCCCATAAAACTTTCAATATTCAACACGGCAGGTCAGATTAATTTTATACATTTTATAATTCTAAAACCCCAAAAAAAACTCTCTAAAGTGCCAGTATCAATATGGTTTTTAGATGTGTTTACATCTGAGTTTTTCTGCTAGTTTTTACTATTGGGACTATAAAGAGAATAGAAATGTGACAGCTGTTTGATTTTCCTGCTCAGTACTCTACACAGCCGTGTATTGGGCGAGCACAGCCAGCTGAAAGAGGAACTGGAGGCGGTGAGGGGGCACAACACGCAGCTGATCAGAGAGCACAACCATGTGAAGCAGGCCTGTGAGGAGCTGAGGAGACTACACGAGGAAGACCAGAGGGAAGTGACGGATATGAGAATCCTGCACCAGCAGGTACCTGTGCAATCCATAAACATCCATTTATTTTATTCAACAATAAAGCTTCATTGTCCTGATTTGCAAAGGTTGTTTATCCTTGATCCACAGTGCAGCAAACAATTGTAACCTCAATTCTCCTTTATACCTTTTTAAGCCCTTTAAATATAATTATCTGCTTCTTGACATTTGCGTTTAAAATGGTCATTACTTCCAAAAGACAAATGAGGGTAGACGATCTTGAGCTGCTCATGTTTCCACGGATCAAAGCATTCTTTTGAATTAAGACAATTGCTATGTCCAGTCATTTATCCATACTCCAGATTCCACATAGTTAAGGCCTCACTGTTATACAATCATTTGGCTTATACAGAAGCTTCACTGATGAAAGCTCCGGCCTTTGCATGAAGTTAACAGTGTTTATGTGCAGATTCTTTATCTACAATTAAAATGGATTAAGCTTTGTTTTATCAAATTGATTTTCCTATTTTTTTTCTTCAAACACAAAATAAATAAAAATATCAGGATAAATACGATAAACAGAAAGTGATAAAGTGCTCAAAAATAGAGTGCCTAGAAGAGAAATCTTATTAATTTCCACCTCCAATCTTACAATATTTTTTTATTCATTTTTATATGTATGTGTTTTAAAAATGAAGTAATTATTCAAAATATTGTTACACCAACAACAATGGGCTGAAATTGATCCATAAATTATTATTGTACATGAAAGTGAACTCATAATAATCCATGGTAACATCATTGTTACAAAAATATCAGAAATGTTCTCTGTGGTCCTCTTGGTTTGTTGTGGATTCCACATCATTTTATTTTTAAGGGAGAATGGTCTAGGTTTTTATGGGTTAAATTAGAAAACAAAAGACTTGGAACCAAATCCGTAATAAAACCAAACAAAGGTCAGATGTAACTTGTTAATACTTGAAGCTGGAAACTATTTCACATAATGTCTACTGGTTTTCAAGAACTTCTGCATCGAGCAGCGTTTTGTTTTTCTAGTCATTTTGCTTCCAACATTTATCATAGTAGTTTTACAAACTATTTCTGTCACTCTAACTCACTTCAAATGGCTTATTTAGATGTCCTTTTTTCTGACCTACCCTCCTTTTCGATTTCACACATTTTTCTAGAGGTTTTTTGCGTCTTTTTTAAGTGACAGTGAACTGGACAAACCACAATATCAAGCACTTCTATCTTAGCAAAATAAAATGAAAGGCTCATACTTGGGTTTTGGTTTTTAATGGCCAAAAAGGAAGATTATTTGTTTATTTTTTAAATCTTATACGTAAATTATCAATTTTTCTATTGATGGGGAATTACAGCATGCCGTGTGCGGCTGAGACATCAGTTCACTTTAAAGATTAAGTGACCTTTCTGTGCTAAGAATCTTATTTTACCTTTTGACTTTTTAGTAATTGAGCTAACCAGAATGGAAATGAAAACAGACTTGAGCCGCACATTCCTTTTTTTTGTCAGAGCTAATCGTTTTAACAGTGAATTGCTTTGTTTTTACTTCTTTCTGTGCTCAGAAATTGAATAAAATAAACAAAAGTGACCTTATGAGCATCTCTGTTTCAAATGTCATTGACAGCTGATGAACGAGGGGTCATCCGATGTCCTTAACAAGTTGTATGACAGCGCTGTGGAGAAGTTGGAGGCCATGAAGAGAGACTACGATGCTCTGAGGAAGCGCTACAACGAGAAGACGGCGAGCCACAATGCGGACCTGAGTCGTCTGGACCATTCGGAGGAGGAGAACCATCGCTTACAGAAAAAACTGGACATTCTGCTGAAACAGAGAGATGCTGCCATTCACTTTCAGCAGCACTGCCCGTCATCTTACAGAGGGTAAGGATGGTGGTTGGATCATCCTCTAGAATTTTTGAATTTGGTCCTGCTAAGTCCTCAGAACTCATCTTTTAGTGCGATTTAGCAGAAACATTTTGGATTTCAGTTGTTTGCTCTTTATCTTGTTCAGGTTTGACAACTTGCCTCAAGAGTTTTCCAAGATCACAGCTCACAACAAAGAGCTCCAGAGGGAGATGGAGCGACTGCAGTCGGAGACAACCCGATTCAAGACGCAGCAGCTGAAAGCCGTGAAGGACTGTGAGAAATACAAAGCAGAGCGCGACTCGGTCATCAGCGAGTATCGTTTAATCATGAGCGAGAGGGACCAGGTGATCAAGGAGGTGGATCGACTTCAAACAGGGCTGGAAGTGGCAGAGGCGAAGCTGAAGAACAACTTCTCAGAGAGGAGAGTGGCCAACGATGAGCTGGAGGCTCTCCGACAGGTAAAAGCTGAAATGATCGTTTTAACTGTAAACCTTCTGACAGTTCAGGACTTTTATTATCTTTTTATATTTCCGCTGAAGGAGCTGTCCTCAGCGCTGGTGGACAGAGACAGAGCAATCTGTGACAAGAATGAACTTCTGGAGAAATACTGCCATGAGGTGAAGGACAAGGCTGAGGCCCAGAAGGAGTTGAGTCAGGCCTGTAAGGATATTGAGATGGTGCGTGAAGAAAGGGATGTGGCCCGTAAAGAGAGGACAGAAGCAATAATTCAGAGGGACCAGCTGCTGCGAGAATATTACCAAGCCAGACAGGTATTCAGACAACTACCGATTTATTTGTTTTTAATGTTTTGAACTTCCAGTAAATACGCTCTTTTGTTACTAGTTCTACATTTTTTAGTCTTTTACTAGTGTTAAATTAAATACAGGTAATTCAGAGGTTGTTGCTTGTCAGTAAGCTGTACAGAAAAGCCCCACTTCCTCAGTGGAAACTAATGGAATGCGTGTGGCAGAGCTGATTGATGCTCTCATTACACCTCACTGTGTCTCTGCTCTGTAGCTCTTCAGGTTGATCAACAAATGATCTAAAAGCTTACATTCATGCTTTCATTGACCTGTGTTTGAATTAGGTCTAATGAGCTGCATATTTACAAATCATGAGGGGATTTTGATTTATTGTTTTTAGGTGGAGTGTAATTGTTATTCTAAATCATCACTATGATGTACCTTCCTGTTGCTGGGGTGCGGTCTCTAAATGCCAGCAGCTTCATGTGGACTCCATCGTAGACAATGGGGTTGATTTAAATTTTCTGAATTCATCTTCAACAGACACATTTAAACGTTAGTAAGATACACTTAAGTTTGTTTTTAGAGCAAATGAAAATCCTGATTAGGGCAGCATGACATTAGAAAATTGGAGATCAGTATTACAATGACTATATGACTTGCGATACATGACCATGTAGCAAAACTGCTCAACATATTTCCATTTCACTGCATCAGTTTAAATAAATTCAACAGAATTTAAACTATCTTCCAAATATATATACCCATGTCTTCATAAAAGGCTTGTATCCAACATGAAATAGTTCCGTCTGATTGGTCAAATGCAAAAATGACTGTTTAATCTGTTAAAAACGTCATACTGCCATAAGATTTCTTTTGCATGTGTAAACCTTTATAGCAACAATAAAAGCCATCTCTTTTAAAACATGTGTTTCACAGTCGGATATTGCGATGACAGTAAATTTGCAATGTAAAAATCCTGATTATTTTTCCTCTTTAAAGACTTTAGAAGCTGAGCGCTGAAATGGTTGATTTAAGTGAATTGGTCAAGCATCATTTTTATAAATGTGCATCTAAGAATTGTAGAAAATCTTGTTGTCACCTAGATGTGGTCCAATCCCACTAAAATTTGTCACTATACTTTTTCATTCTCTCACAAAAATTAAGTTTGTTTTCAGAAGTCGTAATTTGCAGTGGTTGGAATCTTGAAGCACCTTACCATTACAATTCAGGAGGGAACGATTCGGCAATGATCAATGCATCCCAGATCTGTATTTTTTTTAATTCAATTTTTTTTAAAGAAATGTTTCTCTTTACTAAAAGACGCTCGACCCATATAACTTCCTTTTCAGCACCAACGTTCATTTTTAAGTATAGACGAGATCAGTAAACTTGAACTTTTATTGAGAACATGAAGAATATTTAGTTTATTAATCAAAAATCTTTCACAGGATCAAAAGGGGAAAAAAAATGTTCCCTTAACTCAACAACCTTAAATAAGATAATGTTACGTTTTATCTTTACATCAGCTTTAATGAAAAGTTCTTTAACTTGCATCAAACTGATTAAAAAGTGTTTAGCCAGTCACCATTGTTATTTCGCAAATCTGTTGTGTCCCCTACATATTTGATTTTGGTGAGAGGTAACTTGCACACCGGGTAACTTTTATCAAATTGAACCTCAACATATGAAAGTCAAAATTCTGTTATTCAGCCGCTTTAAGCAAAGTCAAGGCCAGTTGGACGGTGAGATCTGGAAGGTCAGCCACGTTTATGTCAGCCATTAAATCCTATACATTTTTCAATTATCGATTTATTTAGAATAAAAAAAAAGATTCAGAATAATTTATGAATCCTAATTGATCCATCCAAAAATATATATATATATACACACCCCCAACCCGCACACACTACTAACTTGTCATTTAATGTAAATGTAATGTTTTGATTCTGTGTACTTTTTTTTGTCCTGTTATGAGTTACTCAGGGGTGTGTGGGTCTAACTGGAGAATACTATCTAATAATCTGGAGAATATATATATTTTTTTCTGCAGCAACAATTTAAAGCAAAGAGAAATTTTAAAATCCATTTTAAAAAGCTTAAAATGGGTAAATTGACTTAATTTCTAAACTGTATTATCATTCCTTTTCATTAAAATAGAAACAAGATTCTGCCAGTCTGGACATGGAAAGAGCCACCAAAGAGATCGAGATGCTGAGGAAGCAGTACGAGGCCATCTCTCAGGAGCTCAAGGAAGCTCTACAAGAAGCCGAAGTCGCCAAGTGTCGACGGGATTGGGCCTTTCAGGAGAGGGACAAGATTGTAGCAGAGCGGGAGAGCATACGGTAAGGAGTGTATTTACATCTGTCCAGCAGGGATGTGCGTGACCTTCTCTCCTCTTCTCACTGTAATAATGTCTCAGCACGCTGTGTGACAACCTGAGACGAGAGCGGGACCGGGCTGTGAGCGACCTGGCTGATGCTCTGAGGAACCTGGATGACACGAGGAAGCAGAAGAACGACGCTGCACGGGAGCTCAAAGAGCTAAAGTACGCCTCAACTGGTTATGGAGAACATTCGCAGCTCGTAGTAATGACATCAAAAACACACTTTTTATGTTTCCAGAGAGAAGTTGGATGAGCAGTTGGACAAAGAAGCCCGGTATCATCAGCTGATGGCTCACAGCTCACACGATTCTGCCATTGACACAGACTCCATGGAATGGGAGACAGAAGTAGTAGAACTCCAGAAACAGAGGGTAAGAACCTATAAATCATCTTTTAAATGTATTTTAACTCTCACTAAAGTACATAATTCAAATTCTATAAATTACAATAGCAGTGAATGTGTTTTCTTTGTCTAGGATATGGATTTAAAAGCCCTTGGTTTTGATGTGGCTGAAGGAGTCAACGATTCTCATTTATCAGGAGATAGTGGAATTTTTGTCTCTAAGGTGGATAAAGGAAGTATAGCAGAAGGAAGATTAAGGTAAAAACTATCTATACTTTTTAGCTGCATGTTTGTTTTCATGTTTTTTTCTATAAAAAAGTTTTAGGACTCAATTGTTTTAAAAATACTTTGGAATCCTCCAACTGATCTCTCTGCAGGGTGAATGACTGGTTGTTGAAAATTAATGACATGGACCTGACCAATAAGGACAGAAAGCAGGTGATAAAAGCTGTGATGAGTGGGGAGGGAGTCATCAACATGGTGGTTCGACGGAGGAAGTCGCTCGGAGGACGCATCGTCACTCCAATCCAGATAAATCTGGATGGACATAAAGGTCAACCGCTTACTTACAGCTGACAGTTGAACTTTAAAGTACACTAATGCCAAAAAATAGTGTTTGGAGTAACTAATTCCTCTGTTCTTTGCTTATGTTTGCAAGGATTTTGAAGTTGGATGCTGCATTTCACCTTATGTGAGTTGTTTTGTGTTTTTCAGACAGTGGCATCAGTTTGGAAAGCGGAGTGTTTGTTGCCTCTGTGGCAGCGGGAAGTCCAGCCTCCCGGGACTGTAATCTTACAGTTGGTGACAGGCTGTTAGCTGTGAGTATGCTGGTTAAAAAAAACCCATTTACACAATAAGAGTAGTTTTCATGCCAAGATGGCTGCAGGACACTGCCCTCTGCTGACCACAATGGAAAACTCCTCAACCAAAACTTGTACTAAAAACTTTTTTTTTTTGGTTTAGTTGATGTCATCTTATGTAAATATAAATTAGTTTTTCTTTGTGGAAAAGTGTTTCATATCAAACTGTATTTGTATAGCAACTGTCAGACTGATGCCAATTTGTCACATTTTTATTTAATGAAGATTTTAAATAAAAACGGGGATCGACAGATTATTGTCAGTAAATCAAATCAAAATGTGTATATGTCTATATATGTCTAAGTAATTGGTGCTTCAAAATTCAAATTTCAGTTATTTTAAAGAGTTTGATAATTGTTTTTTCCCTTTTTAGGATTAAAATATTCTTTAACTTTGTGTTTTTTTTCTCTGTTTTCCAGATTAATGGGATGGAAATTGATGAGAAGTCTCTCTCTGAATGTCAGTCTCTGTTGAGGAGCTGCAGCACTCTTAGCCTCTCTCTTATGAAGGTGAACATTTAAAACACAAAATGAATAATTAGGTTTTCTTTGGAGAGAAGAGGCTAATCTGCTGAAGACTCACTCCAATCATTGTTTGATCTGTTTTAAAAACATTCTCAGTAGCCTTTTAATAATGATTCTAATACAAATCCGCTTTAGCTCCAGTGTTTACATTGTTTTGGTTAAGGTAACTCTTCAACAGTTGATGTAATTAACATTATTCCATGTGATTCTGAAGCGCAGAAATGGAGCCTTGCACTATAAAGCAGCTCTGCACAGCTGAAGGATATAATCGAGGTGAATCAGCCGATTCTGTCGCGGAAAAAACCTTTTATACCAGATTTACACCAAAATGTAACGCTTAGAACATAAAGTGTTGTAGAACATTAAGGATGGAAAAAACTGTGGAGAACATTTTCAGGACTTGTTAAATGATCCAAAACAGTGATGTTTTTATGTTGTTTATGCTTGTGCTGAGCTTAACTAGAAGACTGGGTCCAGCACTTACATTGCAGCTGAAAACTTGGAGCCAGAAACTGGCATTTGTTTCTTTGTCTGCTCTTGACGCGCAACAATTTGTATAAAGAAATACTCCAAAATTTTGTTTTGCGTTTAATTTTCTTTACCTATGTTCTGGATCATCAGAAAAGGCCACAAGAACATGCTAGAAACACAATTCTCATTGGAGTGGGTCTTCAAATAAAAAAATAAACATTTTAAAAAGGCCTGAAAATGTGTCAGTGTTTTATGAATTTGTTTTTTTGACAGATTCTCCCACAAAACTGCTGTGGACAGAATTGCTTCGAGTCTTCAGCCCTGCGTCTTCAGCCTTATGATTCTCACAATAGGAGCTGGAGGAACTCCAAACACAACTGCTCCACTCAGACCGACATCTGCAGCTTCTGCCACAGTGGTGAGGAAGCATGTAAGGATGCCAGCAACTGCCTGCCCAACAGCAACTCGAGCAGCCACTTCCATCCAAACGCCTTTCCTCACGTCTCCCAGCACTCCCGCTCTCTCTCCACTCCCCGCAGTCCTTCAGAGCCCCACTCGGAGTTCTGCTTAAGGAGGCAAGACTTCCATCATCCTCACACTCTAACGCCGGTGTTCTCCAGCTGCAGTTCTCCTCAGGCAGTGGAAGGGGGGCAGAACATGCCAGTGAAGCTAAGTGGAGGCACTTGGCCTAAAGTTATAGGAGGTCCTCCCGTCCCAGAGGGCACCCAGCTGTCCATATACAAGAAGCCCAAACAGAGGAAGTCCATCTTTGATATGAGTGCATTTAGGAGGCCTGAGACGACCCCCAAACTGGACTTTACGTCTTTGTCTCAGATATCCAAACACTCCCCGCAGAGCTCGATGTCAGAACCCACTCAGACCCCTCCCACGCCACCAGCGAGGAGCGACTCCTTCAGGTTTAGGCATCGGCAGCAAAACAGCTCTGCGTCTGACTCCACCATCACCACCAGCACACCCCCACCTTCCCCAGCCCAACCTGTGCAACCCCAGAACAAAGGGGAGGTGCAGCTTTACCACACCAGTGCTCCAGCGGGAGAAGTCAAGAGCAGCCGGATGAACGCGGTGGAGAATGAGGGAGGTGGACGCTGGAGAGAAGTTCAGCAAAAGAAGAGATACCGACCCAAATCTGCACCAGCACTCCGGCGAAACGTCACGCCGTTACACATCCCTCCACCTATGCAGGTAACACTTTCAAGACTTCTAACTTTATTTATGAGCTGTCCATAATTTTGAAAACATTCTTTTTGCATAAAAAGAAAAAAAAAATCATTGAAATTGTTCTCATTAGCTGCTTGGGTCTTGCAGACACAAAGTTTCTCTAATGATGAACACTCCCCAGAGCCCATGGATTTGTTACGATTCTCTCCTCTGAGATCTAACCGGTACAGCATGCCATTTGTACCCCCAGGCTACAGTAGCACCTCAGCACGTAAGCCCTCTCAACATCTTTGTGTTTACGGAGCAGCATCTAAATACAGCATTCTCTACAGACCTCCAGTCCCATGTTGTTTTTTCCAGACCCCCACCACAATGAAATTTATCCCCTTGTCCTGTTGTGACAGATGTCATGAGGAATCCAGTCTACACCACTTGGAGCCACGAGATCCAGCCGAGCAGCTGTCCTCCAGCTCCCAGTTCTGGCCTCTGTGTGCATTCTCAAAGGTGTTTGTTGTTGTTCTAAAAGCCTTTGTGATCCACTGTGATGGCCATTAAATGAAAATGAAATCCTCTTTAATTGAACTTTCATCTGTCTTCTTGGTAGAACGTAGTTATCTTCTGTGAAAATGGTGCTAATCTTTCATGTGTACACAACAACACTGAGCGGCGTGCCCTACATCTCGTGAACAGATGGGACGGGTTGAATTCATTCTTGCTGTGGGTTGAATAATTGACTGCCTTGGGACTTACGGAGCCATTTTCTGTCCTCTGTTAGCCCCCAGCATCAAGGTCACCTCAGTCTGGATCTCAGCCACAAGCGTAACGCAGAGTTGAGTGAGACGAACAGCAGCCAACCGCCTCACAACAATGCCTCCTTACCCTCCAGAACTCGACAGAGTATGTATTGTGCACCACTTTTTAAAATTTCTAAACTTGTTTAAACCTTTTTGTGTTTAAGTTGTTTACTCGATAAGATTATTTTTTTGTTTTGTCTTTTTTAAAATCCAATTTTTCCCATCTGCTGCTGTTAACTCATTAAACAGTTTCAGAAGTATTTATTTATATTTCCTTTCCTTTTTAACACACTTAAAATGCTCAAGAACTACTTCAATCACCTTTTCAGGTATTCTAAAGGCTGGTTTATACTTCCACACGGTTCGTAATCGCTCTCGTTGCAGTGGTCGCACGGCCACCGGAGCAGAATCGTTTCAGTCTCCTCAGAATGCTGCAGCTGCTGGTGACGTCACCCGCAACTGAAATGTTACGTCCGGAGTGCAATCGCGATATTTAACTTGAATTTATTACAGCAATCAGAGTACGTGACTACACAGAAAAATATCTTTTGACACTGAAAATTATGAAAGTTACTGAAGAAATACCGAACTTCACACATAGAGAGCGACAGACAGAGAGTAGACAACTAGATAGAAAATGGATCAAGTTGCTGGAAAAATGTCTTCTTTCTCATGCCTCACAGCACTAGAGAATGCAATTTGTTGCTTTTTTATTTCAATTGAATTTTGTCATCTTTGAATTCCCTGTGTCTGTTTTGTGGACCAACTCATCACTTCTTCCTCTGCCTTTCATCTTTCTGCGCCCTCGCAGATGCTTCAAGTGTCTGAGCGGGATGCTGATCATGTTGAAAATAAACGCTGGACACAATTGCGTTGCTTAAAAAGTATAAACACCAGTCAGAAGTACATTGTAGTTATTGCGGAGAGTCACAATCAAATCCAGCCAACGTTAGTATAAACGAGACCGCAAGATTGTGGATGCGACACGAGCGATTACGAATCACGTGGAAGTATAAACCAGCCTTAAAAGTGTTCCTAGTGGCCTTTTTGATTATGATTATAGCATTTTTAGTCTGTTTTTAAGGACATAGTTTCTGCAGAGCGACAATAGTTCAATAGAAATTTGCTGAGTTGTGGGTGGGACTGTTGGTGTGGGGTAAGCCCGCCCCCCATTTCCCATTTATTTTTCCACTAACTTATTAAACATTAAATAACACTACATTTGATGTTTAATGTTAAACATTAAATTTAATGTAACATTAAATACACTAAAATTAAAGATGCAACACAAATGGCAAGCAATATTGGAGCTATCCAGCCGTACAGTTTTGAGCCTCAAATCACCGTTATTAAATTAAAGCATCAACCCAAATGTTTCCTGATTTGAAATCATACTTAGTGTGGTTATTGAAAAGGAATGAGTGAAATTTTCTTAAAAAAAGACGGTGTAAAAAAATCCAAACATTATTCAATCAAATGTATGTTTTTTTTTTTTTTTTTAAATTATAAAAAGACAATTGTTTTATTAATATTTTATGGAGTCTCTCCACTTGTTTTTTTTTTTTTTATATATATCTTTGTTGGTAAGAAACAGTTTTGCTGTTGTGATTTTTTTTTTTTTCTTTTTTATTTTAATGTAAATGTAAAAACTAGCTGTTAATTTGCTGTGTGACTTAAATTGAGAACACATTGAAACACAAACATGATGAGCTGAGTTGTTGACATAGGTGAAGGGACCCTGAAATGATTCTGCTTGTTTTCTTTAGCCTCCCCTGGTGCTTTACAGTTTCGGGCTGAACGCATCAAGATTCCTCCGACTCGTTACTCTCGCTCTTCCGGATCAGACAAAGGTACTGTTCAGTTTGGGAGATGCATCCCCGGCTTGTCACTTCTGTGCCAGTAAACAACCTGCATTCTTGTCTCCTCTCCTTCAGGCTCCCTTTCACATTCAGAGTGTAGCAGCCCGACTCCTCCAATGTCCCCTGTCAATCTGGACTTATCGTCTTTCTCCAGCAGCCAATCGGATGGCTCCTTTTCCACACAGCCCAGGACATCAGTCAGCCCCGCTCTAGTTGGTGACAGGCGGAGGGATGGGTAAGCCGACCCCTCCTCTGCATCTTATCCTCTCATCATTCAGCAGAGCTTGACATGTTTTCCAGCATTTGTCTGCACCTCTGTCTGCTTCATTGTGATTAAATGGAGTAAACAAATCTGCCAGCCTTCATCTCGGACTGTTCGAACACTAAAGATTTGTCTTCTGTACTAATCATCAGAATAACTCTTAATCTCTCCGGCCAGCTTTGCTCATCATTTTGTCTCTTTCTTCCTTTCCTCATCTGCTTCTCAGATTTGTGTCTTTCCACACTTCCTCTGTTAGGCATCCACAGGCATCCAAGTTCCTGTCTTTAAGAAGCTTTAGGTTTGTCTGAGGCTATTTAGCACAAAACTTTGTGCAAAGTGGTTGCATTCACAGTGTAAAATAAAAAATATTGAATTGTATACACAGATTTATTATGTTATTATTCTTTTTTTTTCTATTAAATTGTTTTCCCTGCATGAAATGTTGGTTTATCACTTTCCCAGCAGTTGCATGACTGATTCTTGTAAATGATGAAACTGAGAAATGGCTCCTTCTACCATTTCAGCTTTAGGTTCCAGTTTTGTTCCCGATTTAGTCTGTCCTCTTTATAGACTTAAAAACAGTAGATCAGGGGTAAATGATGTGGGCTTATTTTTCCAACAAACTATTTCAATAATCTGGACCTCGTCAGGTAATCGTAAGAAAGAAGGGCAGGGATTTCTAGAAACCCCATAAGGGACTCGGGCCCTCAAAGCCTGAAAATGAGCCTGAGCACCCTGTGATTTTGCATGTTCACCCCTTAAAGATCATGGAGGATCTGAAATTTTCAGATCAATCCACTGAGATTTAGATAGAAATCATGGAAGGGTATGAAATGTTCATCTTTGGTGTTCATAATCTAAAAAAAGATAATCTAAGTGGGAGAACTTGTAGAATCACGGGGTGCTCAAATGTCTCACTGTATTTTAAGCACTAATAGCTGGCTGCATTCACTTTTGAGTTGCACAAAGATGCATAAATTAAATATTTAACATTTTAAGATGCTTGAACTTTGCAACACTTTTCTCACATGAAGGCCATATCTGGGGGAGCCACGCAGTGTGACGGTCCAGAAGGGCGCGGAACCTCTGGGCATCTCCATAGTGAGTGGGGAGAACGGCGGCGTGTTTGTGTCCAAAGTGACTGCAGGCAGCATCGCTCATCAAGCTCATTTAGAGTACGGAGACCAGCTGCTGGAGGTAACGCCACCACAAAGCTGAAAGTTTTACTGTGGGTTTTTTCTTCCTCCTAATGAATCAATGTATTTTCCAGTTTAATGGGATCAACCTTCGGAACGCCAACGAGCAGCAGGCGCGGCTGGTGATCGGGCAGCAATGTGACACGGTCACCATTCTGGCTCAGTATAATCCTCACATGTTTCATCTGGGGAATCATTCCCGTTCAGGGTGAGAAGACCACTAGACTGAATTGCAATGGGAACTAAATACTACCTATAATGTCATGTGACTTAAAACACCTAGTTAATTTTTTCTTTTTTTCTAAACTTCTCCTGTTTTCCTTAGATCCTTGATGGAGGCGCTTAGCAACCAGCTGGTCCTCAAAGATGGGAGAGTGTCGTCCCCTGAGAACCATTCCACTGTTGATGCACTGAGTGAGCAGGATGAAGGCACAATAACGCCTCCATCCAAACAGACCACTCCTGCCAACAGTCCACACAACTCCTTCAGGTGATCCCAACGTATTTAGAGTTTAATTTTGTTATTACTGTCTTTAAAAAAAAAAAAAAAAAAAAAAAAAAAAAAAAAAAAAAAAAACAAGCCACACATTTTAAACTGCCATTTCTCTCTAGGCTCGCGGGCTCAATCATTCCCAGTTATTCTGATTCTCGGCTGGTGAGGCTTAAACGCAGTCATGCTGAGCTGGGAGTTCAAATCTGTGGGGGAAACCTGTGTGGCATCTTTGTGGAGACTCTGGACGATGACAGCCCTGCGAAGGGTCCGGACGGACTGTCGCCCGGAGACCTGATCCTGGAGGTACATGTGGCTTTAGCTGGCCAGGGTTGTGATGTCTGTCAATATATTAAAAAAAAAAAAAGGAGTTGAATGGCTCGTGTTTACACTCTTAAAAAATGTATGAGTGGATGAACAATAGCAGCTCGAGGTCTCTTTGCTTTGTTTTGTTTGCTTTATTAAAAGTAATGAGTTGCTCTGGAGGATCTAAGCTCTTTTGTCAACTGAATACCTTTTTTTTTTTTTTTGTCTTTCTTCAGTACAATGGCGTCAGTATGCTGAATAAAACGAAAGAAGACGCTTACCTGGAAATGCTGAAACCAGTTGAAACGATAACCTTCAAGGTGCAGAACTGCGCAGACAGCCTCGCTGACATCAGAGAGACTCACGGAGATGGATTTTTCGTCAGGTAAGCAAAGAGCTTTTCAAGGTCCTGAGAGCAAAGGAAAAGTATACACAGCAGAAGGTGTGTTTATGAAGTTAACAGAACACTAACTCTGAGACTAAAGTATAAGGAGAAGGCCTGAGGATAGTTTGTGCAACAGGAATGGTTTATCAAAATGATTGTGAGGTCTTTTAAAGTTAATCAAAGCTTCCATCTTGTGTTGTCATCAGAGCACTTTATGAACGGGTGGCAGAGGTAGAGCAGGAGCTAAGCTTTAAGAAAGATGACATCCTGTACGTTGAAGACACGCTGCCTAATGGTAACTTCGGTTTCTGGATGGCCTGGCAGCTTGATGAAAAAGCCCAGAGACTGCAAAAGGGGCAGATTCCAAGTAAATACATGTAAGTTCAGCACACTTATTTCCACTTACCTCCTAACAATCAAAAGTGCATTTGAACTGATCTGTTTTATGATAGGATGGACCAGGAGTTCTACAGGAGACACGGCATGATGGACGGCAAAGAGGATGGCGGCAAGACTCTGTCTGCTGCCGCTCGGAGGTCGTTTTTCCGCCGAAGGTTGAAGCACAAACGCAGCGGCTCTAAAGACGGGAAAGACCCGCTTGATTCCATAAGCGTGGATGCTTTACCCCTGACAGAGGGTGAGATATATGCATATATATATATATATATATTTTTTTTTATAGAAATAAGTTGATCACAAATGCACAACCTGGAGCTTAAGGATGACTTATGTTTTCTATGTACTTCTAAAGTCATCCTAGAAGGTAAGTGTGTCATCACAATAGCAAGGTGTGGTGTGAAAACAAAGACTTTACAGATACACTATTCCCAAGAGCTGCCAACTGCTTTCTTTACAGAAATGCACACTTTCTTTAAAGCCACATAGCTTTGAAAAAGCAAAGTAAATAATTTATTTGCAAAAATCTTCTGTAACAGTGCTGTTGTGGGTATTTTGTTGTGTTGTGTCCAGTTTGCAAAAACCTTGAATTTGGGTTCAAAGTGTCTCTGTTGAAGGTAACACTTAGAAAAAAGAAGAAAAAAACTCAATTACATACGAGACCAGAAATAATATACCATTAGGCAAAGGTAGGCGATTGCAGAGCTAAATACTTACTGGTAGTAAAATATATAAGATAATTGCTGAAAAGACAAAAAACTACTCATGTTAAAGTGTTTTGTCCTCTCTTAACTCCTCTGCAGCAATGGAATACAGTATACTATCAAAAGTAAGCTAGTGAGTCGATATATTTCAAAGAGATGAAATAAAAACAAAGCAATAGGGTGAAGTGTTGTAAAGTGAAAAAGCAAAAAAGTAAAGTAAAAGTAACCAAGAAATTTGTAGCTGCACTTTTTAAAGTGGAAGGAAGACAGAACAGGAAAAGAACAGAATTATGAGAAATTAGTCCAAATATTAGGATGGCTTTAAAATTACTGGAAAAAGAACACAATTTTATGAGTAAAAAGCTGTAAAATTATTAGGAAAAAATTCAAAATTTACAGGGATAAAGTTGTAAACAACAATCAAATTTTTTTTAAAGGAATAATTTGCAAAATTAAGGGAAGTTGTTTATATACTCTATCGTAAGAAAAGAAACAGAAAGTGAGAGAAGGGGCGGGGCAGAAAATGGTTATTTTGAGAATTTTTCATTTTTCTTTCCAACTGATGCTACTCCATAACCAAACTGTTTTATTCCATCATTTTTGGTATTTTTGTTGCCTTCTTTACTAAAACCAGAATTGGTTAATGCAACCGCCTGGTGTTATTGTTTGCTTGGGTCCTCTAAACTGCTCAGTCTGCCACTCTGCAGTATGCCCTTGAAACTATGAAATAAGTTACTTAAAGTGGAAATGTTTTTTGAAAGTATTATAACTTGTTGTTGTTTTTGGTGGCTTTAGAAAAGCCTTCTGCAGCATTTCACCTGGATGCTGCTGTGAATCTCATCTGTGTTTTCTTCTCAGATGGACTGAGCCTGATGTACCAGCGAGTCCAGAAGGTGGACTGCTTGTCTCACAGACCTGTGCTGATCCTGGGTCCATTAGTGGAGACGGTCAAGGACGTGCTGGTCAAGGAGACTCCCGCCAAGTTCTGTCGCTGTCTTCCTGGTGAGCCCTGTTTACATGATGGTTTATCAAACTGATTTAAGACTATCAGAAGAATAAATGAATGACTTGGACTTTCTTTTAACCATTGATTTGTTTAGAAATAATGAAGGCGTCCCAGCAGGCAATCGAGCGAGGCGTGAAGGACTGCGTGTTCATCGACTTCAAACGAAGAAGTGGCCATTTTGATGTGACAACAGTAGCATCAATAAAAGAGATTACAGAGAAGGTAAATCAATGTTAATGTCAATTGATTTTCACACACTAACACAATCCTCAAATCCAATAGTTGCTTTAAGTTTAGGAAAATAAAACTCTTTGTATTTTGACTCTTGATCATTTGGCTACAAGAATTGATCCTTCTGTCTCATTTTCCACAGTCTCATTAAATATAGTCTGGATGTTTATCCTCCACTTCTCAAGCAGTCATTTTTCTTTCTCAGGACTCCCACTGTTTGCTTGACATCGCTCCTCACGCCATTGAGCGTCTTCACAGCGTTCACATCTACCCAATCGTCATTTTCATTCGCTTCAAAAATGCCAAACAGATAAAGTGAGTATTGTAAACTCTAAATAGTTTTTATTATTTCATGTCAATAATTCAACTTCTTATTTCAATAATTTCTATAAATTGTAAATGTTGTAGACATTTTTTGTTGAAATAAAGTGTATTCAAACCAGAGGATGGAAAGTAAAATGACTCAATTATGGTATAATTCATTATATTTATAACCAATTATAACCCTGATTTAATTTGTCTGAAATCCAGGAAATTTAATTCCAGTCTTATTTTTATCCTCATTCTGCACATTGATTCCAAAACGAACCTAATTTAATAAAGGGTTTGTTTTGTAGACTCATCTTGTCAGTTCAAACTGCTGGAGGGGTTCGATGGCGTAATTAACAAAGATATTTCTTTTTTTTTAATATACTGAAAATGTAGATTTGTCAGGTTGTCATTTTCACTCTACTCATGCACATTAGTGCTCACCCATAAGAACACCGCGGTCTGGCGGCATCAGGCTTTCCCATCAACACGCTGCAGGAACGGTGCAGCAGGCAGACGCAGCAGGGATTGATTCCTGCTAAACCCTCACTTTCATCAGTTGAGTAGCAGCTGTCCTGGGAAGGGCTCATCAACCCCGTGGCGTGGGTGGCCAACACTCACCCCACCCTACCTAATGCTACTCCGTGTGCTCACAAATGTACACCTCCCCCTGCTGCAGCATCTGACAAAAGCTCCATGTTTTTATGGATCCTCCTCCTCTGGAGTCCAACTTTCAGCATGGCAGAACATGCTGGCTGCATACTGAGCACCAAGGAGGCCCTATGATTCCAGATTATTGACCAGTCACATCTGAAATGTGAAGATTTGCAGTTAGAAAATGGAAACATTAACAAAGGAGTCTGTAGTTTTTCTTTTTAATTCACAAAAACCTGAAAAATATTATTTTCAGTCTCTGTTAACAATTTGTGGGTTTCAGTTTTCTTTTTTTTTAAATATATTTTTCTATGAATGTGTTTCCTCAGAGAACAGAAGGACCCTCTGTACCTGCGGGAGAAACTCTCCCAGAAACATTCCAAGGAGCAGTTTGAGCTTTCTCAGAAGATAGAACAGGACTACAACCGTTTCTTCACAGGTATCTGAACACGTGCACACACCTGGAGCGTGTCAAAGGTCTCTTAAAGTGGCACCACCTCCCCTATTAGAAGGAAAAATTACTCAGTGATGAGACTTGATCAAGTTTCTTAATTTTTGAATGTCAATCTAAACACTTTTTCATTCTTTTAAGTTCACACACACACAAAACGCTTCGACAGGGGCTGCGTTAGGCAAGGAGGGGTGCAGCACCAGACAAAATTGATTATGTAAAACTTTTGAGTTCAGTTATTTATGGTTTTAATCATTACATTTAATATTTTACACGAAATGAGAGGTATTTTAAACTGTAAAAAAAAAAAATAAATAAAATAATTGCAATTTGGCCTCCCCTCCAACAGATGGGACTCTAGGCAGGCGCCTAGCTCACCTGTGCCTAGGGCCGGCCCTACTAACTACTGGTAGTGAGGTACCTTGTATGTACCACAACATCCCTGACATAAACTTAGCTGTACGGGGTCACAAGACAATATAAAACTTAAAAAAAGGAGAAAAAAAAAAAACAACCAAACGACGGAGCGAAGGAATTCTGATCTACAATGGCCTGAAACATAGATTTGTCAACCTTCTCTATACTAAAAGTCTCGGGGACAAGATATTGTCGGGACATAGTCTAAATAAGTCTGTGAATAGAGACCCCAAAATGGCCAAACCTAAAACCTGTCCGGTAAACGGTGGGTTGATCACTAATGAACTTAGTTTCTGAGGGACACCAGTCACACACAGCAGGTCGGACAGAACTCACTTGTGGGGACAGTAAGTACAGTTCCAAGGAGAGCAGGAGCTGTCAGGTCAGAAGCGTCATGTGTTGATTCTGACTCAGTCAGTTGTGAAATCTATTCAACAGTTCTCCTCTTAGTCTGCAGGCTTAAAGGAATCGGTCACATGCGCGCTTGGAATGGAGCAACTGCTGAAATGTTGTTGGATGCATCACCCTTTTGACTCCAGAGGAGGTCTTCCCATCAGCCAGTAGCTTCATGTTTCCATCAGAAACTCTTAAAAAAAAAAACTTAAAGCATGTTTCTAAGTTATTTAAATGTTTTGAGCATTCAATTATGTGATATGACACCAAAATATACACAAATGTTTAAATGTTTGGAGGCGCCCAGTCAGTGTTTTCCATGAAAAGTCACACTTTTCTTAACCAAATGAGTCCTCAATAGTCAAGACATTGACAAGCTTAGAAATGACATTTATTTTTAATAACTCTCCAACAAGTTGGATTTGCTGGATGGGCACTTCTTGTCTACCATACTGTCAAGCAGCTCCCACAACAACTCAATGGAGTTTATGGAGTTTAGATCTGGTGACTGTGAAAATTAGAAAAGAAAACCAGCTGCCTGCTTCTCTTCTAAACACTTCTTGCACAAGTTGGTGGTGTGCATAAAGAAAATTGTGACCCGTTCTTTTGACCATGCTTGTTGTTTTGAACCATAGGCTTGTTTCTTGTCATATACTCTCTTTAGTCAGTCTACTAACATAAGATGTTAGCCCTGTTTGGTGAACATCATCTTAGGTTTCATGTTGCTTTGATTATTTTAAGCTGGAGTTTCAGTAAATTGTTTTCTTTATGAAGATTCATGATCATCTGCAAATATGAGTCAGAATTTCCTCGAGTTTGACTCGGCAAAGGAAGGTTCCTTTTCGAGAATGAGCACTTTGCTTCTCAAGGTTTTGGTCAATGCTTCAGTTTGACTTTCAAATAAAGCCCATCTAAGATTATCAGAAAGCACAACGTTTCTAGAAGTATTGACTCTGCAGATGGTTACTTTGCCTGAAGAATCACAGCGTTAATAGATTTGTTTTTTCCAAAATTCAACTTCTTCCATTAAAAAAGTGTTCGGAAATAAGCAACCTAACACTAAGCCAATCTTCCTTTTAGATATCCTAAAAGGAAAGAGGTACATGTTACATGTTTTCTCTGACTGAATAATAATAATATCTATATTAATAATAATAATTTGTTTTATCTTCACTGGTGTCTGGCAGACATAAAATCCTGTCCACCTCTGTCACATTTCAATGTAGGGGTGGGGTCATCTGGACCCCATTAGATAGTACAAGGGTTAATTGCCATCGCAAGAAAACTGGAAGGTTGCTTATTTCTGAGTAAAGCTATTTGTACTAAAGAATCAAAGTTTTAAGTTGAGCAAATAAGATGAAGCAATCACTGATCTGTTAGCCACCCATTCTAACAGTGAAAAATGGTTGTTCTATGAAATTGGTAACCTGCTTACATTGTAGATTTTATCTTGAGCAAAGTCGGGTATTTAAGTAATATATTTTTCTTATTTATACACAGAAGCAAATCAAAGTGCCTTCTTTATTGGTGTGTTTGGATGTTTGATGCTTACATGTAGTATTCTCATTCCAGTATCATCCATCACACCCGTTTCCACTGTTGCCCTTGTTCAAGCTTAAAAATGTGAAATCTAGAGGGGACCATTTTACATTACGTTGATTTAAACTGCCACGAAACGTGTCTGAGCCGCGTGTGCTCTGTGTTGCAGGCGTCATCCAAGGCGGCAGCGTCTCCTATATGTGCACCCAGATCACGAGCATGGTGGAGCAGGAGCAAAGCAAAGTCCTGTGGATTCCTGATGGAGCACCATAATCATTTCACCTGCAGCCGGGACTTTATGTCCACCATCCATAGTGACTTTATTCACCTTTTTTCCAATTAAATATGCATACTCAACTGGTATATGCATGATGCACAACTGACACAATGGTTTACATTGAAAACTTCTGTTAAACGTGTAGCAATACTAGCGATAAATAAGTTTTCCCACTACATTAGTGAAGTACAGCTTTTGATAGATTTGATACTTGAATGCTTTATTCTCCTTTTTGTATTAACAGTCCTTTAAAGCTCATGAACGTCTTTGACCACAGCAAATCTGCATCAATAGAATTTCTTTCTTTGTGACATTTTGTGCTATTTAATTTATCTAAATGAAAAAAAGATTATTTCTTTTTTGTTATAAACTCGTAGCTGTAGAGGTAAAAGCAATATTTTCTTGTTAAAATCCCTTATTTATAAAAACTAATTTCCTTTATCTCGTTATATTTAAATCCTATTTGTTTCTTTGTATTTCTCTTAATGCTGTGCCAAGCTATGTTAATTTTTTTTTTTTTACATTTTTTATGTTATTAATGCCTCTGACATTGTAAAACATTCAAAAATATTTGCTTTCACCAAATTTCTTTGCTTTTATTGGTACTAATACATTTTACTCATTTTGGCAAATTTATGTGAAAATATTTAATTTATGGCAGGATACACACATTGTCACATACTTGTTGAATTACAAGGACACGTCATTACTGGTGTTAAAATCAGGTTTAATACTCTGCAGTTCTGCAGTCCATGACAGTTCACATTCTTTTTAAAAAATATTAAAAAGAACTGACTTCATCTGATGTGTTGTGTTTTTTTTTTTTTTTTCTTTTCATAATAAAACTTCCTTCGAATAATAAAAGATACATGATGTGTCCACTAGATGGAGCAATTGTATTTTTAGGGAGAGTTTCAACAGCCTATTTAGGGTTGGATTGTCCAAAATGATGGGTTGAAAAAACTGAAACTACTGACTTCTGATTTCATTTTTAACTTGGTGTCCCATTTTAAAGTTTTTATTTGAAAAAGGAAGAGTTAAAAAAATGCACTGATTGACTTTAAAGTTTTAATTTAATGAATATAAGCGAATGCATTGTTAGAAAGCCTAAATATAAGGCTTTATTTTTAATAGATTTCAAACCCAGTTTTACACTACTTTTTTAATGTATGCTTATGAATACATATATGTAAATCACATTAATTAGGGTTAAAATTATTTTGAGTCATGCTGAATTTTCTTTTATTTTCAAAACAAAAGAATGGGGATTCAATTCAATTATAATTTTGGAACATGAAGGTGTCTCATTCAACACGAGGGTGTTTGTAACCACAAAGTTAGTCATCAAACATTGATGAAGCTTCACTATAAATAACCAGGAGCATCTGCGTCTGTCGCTGATGGCTCCTCCCCCGGCACCTGTAAATCTGCGATGCCATCTTTTAACAAATGGATGGACAGGCGCGCGCTGGAGCCGAAAAACCTCCGCCGTTCGTAATGTCAGAACGTTTCTTTAAAGGATGAACGTGAATGTACCAGCGTCATTATAGGGCTGTGGAGCACATTCAACAGTGCGGAGCTCCACAGTAGGACGCGCAGCAGGACTGTCAGGACATTTCCGTGACACAACTGGTATTTACATTTTTTTTTTCTTTTTTGGAGGCATCAATTTACGCAGACTACAGTCGTGAACGCGCATGGTGAAGCGCGCCGCTTGACGCCTTGATTTGAGAAGAAGTTTTCATTCCTGCCTGGCTTCGACTCCAACTTCCCCATCCTCGCCCGCGGTGAAGCCGCACGAGCCGGCGGGGCTGAGCGCAGGAGATGCGTGAGCCGCTGGGGCGTCGCGAGGCGCTGGCTGGACCTCCCCGACGCGCCTGAATCCCACCTGACTGCCGGTTCGGGAAGGGGGGCTGCCTGTTGAGCAGGGATCGATCATGTCGAACAATATGGATAAACTCAGCCAGTCGGTGCACATGTCCAAGATTAACGTGGTCATCCCCTATTCAGCCGATATGTTGTGTGACAGCAACGGCCAGCGGATGTGGTGGGCTTTCTTAGCCTCTTCCATGGTCACTTTCTTCGGGGGGCTCTTCATAATCCTCCTGTGGAGAACTCTGAAGTATCTGTGGACTGTGTGCTGCCACTGTAAAGCCAAAAAGAAGGTATGTGGACTGGAAAATCACCCCCAGCTTTTATTGTTTTTGTGTGACAGCAGTGCGTAACGGCGGCGTGTCCAGCCAGTTTGATTTGGGAAATGGGCTTGTAATTAAATCAGCGCAGAGGCTCCATCAACAGAGAACACAGGGCATGACTCTGAATTATGAACTCTGCTATTTTTGGGCGTCATATAACACAGCAGCTGTAAGGCACAGTTATATTTCATCACTTTTGCTCTTGAACTAAAGTTCTCAAACACTTTCTGAACCACCTTCTAATGGGATCACTTTGGTGTCAACTGGAAAAATATCCAACTAGTTCATCAAAACTATAAAGAGGGAAGAGTGTAACATGTCTGTGCTGGATTACATTGAAAATAAAGAAACTTTAGTCTGTCCTTATGCAAAAATTAATAATTTAGCTAAAATTAAACATCACTGTTCCTTCTGTCCAATTAATTTTTATCTAACATGACCTGGTTTGGTCGTCCATGGAGGCATTACCCTCCATCAAATCAAACATTGAGGAAATTTAGGATTTTGAAAGGTTTTGTTTAGTAATCCACTTTTAAATCATTCTGCAGCGTAGTTCTGTTTGGCAGAGATGCTTCTTTAAAGTCCCCATCTGATGAAATTCCTGTTTTTTTGAGTTTTTAACATGTATGTGTGTCATTTTTCTTATGAAAGAGAACAAACGTAGGAAGAAATCATTTCGTTTTTGCATTTCCGAGTATTTCTCCTTTTAAATCGCTGTCAATCAAACTGTCGCTGAAAATCTCTGTTTGAATTCACGAGTAGTCACAATTGCTCTACTGTACATGCGCAAACCTCCTTGTCTGTCCCAGCTACCGTGCCGAGCTCAGGTTCTGAAGAAGAGAAGATCATTTTCCCGTTGATTGTGATGAAATGAGGCGCCTTTTTGTATGATTTTTTTGTGAGTTTCATACAATACTTTAGCAGGACAGAGACCACGGAGCTTCCTGATATGACCACGGAAATGCGAACAGCGGCTCATTTTACCGTAGTTGTAAAGGATCGGTGAAAGTTCGGTGAAGCTCTCAACTTCCACGTCCGAGCTGACAACCCGGGTGATGATTTACGCAAGCAAGACACGTAGCCAATCACCATAACCAGACAGGGCGACGGTTCTCCGCCTCAAAACTCCGCTCTGCTCCAAAAGCCACGCCCCCACAGAGAATGTTTTTTTTTACGGAAGCTTCAGATCAACATGAAAAGTTAGTTTTTTAATACATTTAGGTCGTGGGATTTTGGTTAAAAACTTCATAATTATAATTAAAACACTACTGAGAACGTTGTGTTTTAAATAAAAAAAAATTAATGGGGAACTTTAATTTCATTTGTGCTTGATTTTTATCAAATGTTGGGGTATAACAGATCCCAGAGTTCTTGGAAATAGGTGTTAGATTTGAAGCAACAGTCGGTCATTTACTAGAAAGCTAGAAAGAAATGGGGTCGGATGTAGCTAAACTATGTAAGAAAGTTACTGAAGCTGTAGGAATTAATGGAATTACATGTGGTGTACCACAAGGCTCAGTGTTGGGGGCCCAAACATTTTAACTTGAACCTCTATGGCATCAACAAATCTATCAGATAGTCCCTCATGACTTAATATTGTTGTATATTTCACATTAATTTTATACATTACTTGCAGTGCAACATATACAAAAATCTAACCAATAAAAAATTACCTCAGTGGAGACCAATAATCTTTTATTTTGAACAATAATTGACAATTTCAAATTCCTTAAGTTGGATTGAATCCTGAAAGGTTAAATGAATAAAATGCGATTAGAAATCAAACCTAAACAGACAGAAGCTAAAGCATAAAAGATCATACAAACATAAAATAGAACTCGGTTTATGGTAGAATTGAAATCACTCCATTTTTTTCTAGGCTTGTGAAGTAATTGCAGTTCCACCTTTTAGTAAATAATGAATAAAAAATCAATAATTCCCCTCAAAAATCTTTAAAGATTCTTTGTGATTCCAGGCTGAAGAGACAACAAATATTTAATCTTAGAAGCTTTAAAATTCAGGAACTTGGTGAAATGTCCGACAGCTTTAGACCATTCTACAGGTGGTCATTATCTAAATCAGGAAATTGAAAGTTTTGTCACATTCATAAACCTCAAGTTAAGATATATTGAAGGGAGATTTTAAATATCTGGATTTCCTCTGTGTAGATGGATGTTTGGATGGATGTCCAAAAAAGGCAAACCACTATCAGACTCAAGTAATATTGTTTTTCTGTTAAAACCATTTGCTTTGATAAACTATCAGAAGATTATTTACTGCATACTTTACCTAAGATTTAGTTAAAAACATTCTCTTAAAATAAACTTTAAAAAGCAAATTCATTAATGATGGATTCTGAAGGCTACTTTTTGACAGAGTTTTTCATCTTTTTGTGTACAAAAACACCCTTGTGATAAAATAAAAATAGAAAAAGTTCTGTTTTGGATATTCCTTTCCTCTAAAATGTGCAGCAGCAAGGGTTTAAAGTTTCTTTAAAAAATGTCATAAGCCGCTTTTGCAAACATGACAATGGGTTTTGTGGATCCTTGAAGTCCTCTCATGACCCTGTAATCTGTTTTTTTTTCCAGCAAATTTTCCTTTGTGAATGACAATACTCCTTTATAAGGTGAAGAAAAAATACTCATCTCCGTTTAAGATATTATTACTTTGTTTGATTTTTATGGGTTTTTTTTATCGAACAGGCGAGATAGAGGAGGCAAAGGTTTCATGCAGGGCGGGTCTGACCTTTATCCCCAAATCTGTGTCATTTGGTGTGCTTTGAAAGTGGCTGCAGAGTTGAATATGATTGGCTGAAGATGGGGTTAGATGGAGGAGCTGTGGCGACTCCTGAAGGGGAAAAGAAGAAGGATTAAATTAAATAATTTGGTGTAAATTGTGAAAAAAATACACAAAATTGTAGAATATACCATAACTTGCAAATCAAATATTAGATTTGCTTTTTGGCATTTGGTTTAAAAAACTTGTATTTATTAGCTTGCTAAAAATGTAAATACATATGTATTTTTTAAAATCACTTGTGATAAATGTTCTAGAGATGTTAAAAATGAGCTTAAAAAAAACATGACAGCAGTTCGATTGGGTTCGATTGGAGCTGTTGAGTTCCATCAACCTGTTGCTGAGAGGTGGTAGAGGTTTCTACCGCTTCCCATCTTTTCCCCCTTTCCATCTTTCCACGTCTCATCCTGTATCTTTTTTCCTCCAAGAATTTCCTTCCACAGAGTCAGAAATGCAGTGTCAGGTGCATACAGTGTGTGGCATATGAATCAGTGTTTTTGTTGCTAAGCAACAAGAAAGCAAAGGATTTCATTATAAGAGGAAATCTCTCTCTCTCTCTCTCTCTTCCTTTCTTGCTTTTTTTTTTTTTTGCAGTATTCAGAGCTGTGAAATTTGGCTGGATTATTGGTGGGACCCCCCCCCCCCATCACCACCACCAACCCACCTCTCAGTTTGAGCTTATAATTAGAAGCCGGACGTAAAGCTTTCAGTGTTTTGTTTATAGACTTAATAGTGTGGCTCTTCTATTTCTTTTTCTTTTAGCCTTTTTTTATCTTCCGTCTAGATTGAGCTTTGTTGCTTCGTTTTCCCTGGATCATAACTAATCAATAAAGCTTCTAATTTCAGGGGTTCTGATAAATGACGGCCATTATAGGTCTGGGAGGAAGCAACAAATTGGCTTTGTTGTAAACGACCGCTTTCTCACTACGGAAGGAGGAGCTATCAGGCCCTCATGCTTCACACTGAGGGTGAAAGCTTCAGTAAAGAGGGCCTTCAGTTCATTCTGAGTGAGCTCAGGAGAGCAGCAGACAACAGCAAAGACCTGAGGAGGAGATGTATAATCAGCGATTAGTCCTTTACCACAGACCGTCTGTTCCTTCACGGCGACCCAGACTGATGACCGATTCTTGCTCTCTGACATGTTGTAATGCAATTTGTATCGGCTGTTCATGGTTGGCCTCTGATGAATTTTTAAAACTTTGACTGCCGTGACATTCTCTGCTCCGCCGCTCATTAAATTGCCATTTTTGTTTTATTGTAATTCATGTTAGCAACTGTCGGATGGATGCATGTTTAATTCAGCGCATCAACAATTGACAGGCGGCCACAAATTTGAATTAAGACAGGTCATTTTTGAAACTACAAACAATTCATCAGGGTACTTTTCTTTGCACCATCTTTTCTCTTATGTAGGTTACATTTGTAATTATAAGGACATGCTGGAGCTATTTATTTAGCACAATACAAGCATCATGCAGCAGCTTGGCTGTCATTGCTCCATCTGGGAACCAACAGGTCTCTGATTAACACAAACGCAGGAGATCTCCTCTGTACTGTTTTTGTCAGAGTGGATGCACATGGTGGTGGTGCAGCTTTTGTTTTATCCTGTGCTTGGAAAAGAGAAAAAATCTTGTTTTTTAAGACCCACTCCCAGTAATTTGTGGCATTTTTCTCATGGTAGAGAATATATATGAAGAAAATTAGGCTTAAAACTGCATATTTCTTTATTCAAACTGTTGTGAATCAGGAGTAGACCAAAAAAAAAAAAAAAAGCCTTTTTAAAAAGCTTGTAGTTGTGACGTAGAACTTGTTCCCTCCTCCGCTCCAATCTGATGCCTCCACTTATAGAAAATAGATCCATGAATGTCTTTGTTCTCCTCGTCTGACCTGGCATCTGGCTCAAAATTGTACGGCTAGATAGCTCCAATATTGTTTGGTTGTGAAGCTAGCGGGAGTGAACAGATGGATGTCAGGGAATGGGGCAGGCTTACTCCATACCAGCAGGAGGTGAATTTCTAATGAACTCCTGCCGCTCTGGAGAAACTATGTCCTGAACAGTTAGTGGTCCCAACCCTCGGGCTACAGACAGAAAAAAAAGAAATACATGCTCTAACTTAGATTATTTCTGTTTAGTTTATTTTCTGATCCTAAAGGAAGTTTTATTTTGGAAAATTGCAAGATTCTGTTCACCCGACTAAAAGCGGCTAGCTGCATGGCTGCCGAGATCGCTAAGCTAGTAGCCCAAAGCTAAAAAGCTAACTATAAAACATATTTAGAATGTTTCTTCAGGGAGAAAAGAGTCATTGAAAAAGCCAAAGAAGAGCCTTTAACTTCAAAGAAAAATAAAGCTGCTGTTTAAAAACTAAACTGTGAGTCTTCCTGGACATTCAGAATTATTGTTCTCATGTAGCAGAAGCCGCTCTGTCTAATACGTGGTGACAGTCTTGACTGTTTCACACATGCAGATAAAAAAAATTGCAGACATGGTGGATTCTTGTTTTTTATTTAGAAAATACCAGTTTTATGATGGTTGCATCATTTTATTTTATTTTATTTATCCATCATTTCTTAAAAGTCGGACGTAGCTGAAGCTAGCATCCGGTTGTTAGCCTCCACTTTTGAAATTAAAGGGAAAATCTTCATCATAATGTTCAAACCAGCCACAAACATTTTACAGAGAATGAAGATTCAATCAAATAAAGCTGCTGATTTGTGGAAATTGTAAAAGAGACATATTTTGAGAATTTTCCTACAGCAAGGCTGAATTAGATTCAGAAAATTTAGCACAGATAATGTTTCTTTTTGGTGAAAAAAGCTCAATGACTGAGCATGTATGTAAAGACAAAATATGATCAATCTTTTTGCCCTGAAAGATGATCAGAGCCTGGATCGACAAGTGTTAAAATGGCATTCTATGGGGGGGAAAAAATGTCATGTTTGCTTTAAGTATTTTGTTAAAATCAGAAAGAACTTCTAAAATTCAAAAATTTTGTTTTATTGAATCTTTATCATTTGTAATAAATCTGTATCTTAAGAAGGCCAGCTTTGGCCCCGTTAGGACTGATTAGGGAAAATATTGTCTAATATAAACCAGTGGAAAAGGTTGGGGACCACTGTCCTAGAAGACCACCCAGCTTTTTCAATTTTGGCCAAAAACAGCATGATCATAATAAAAAAAAAAAAAAAAACACTGAAAACACTTTTAAAATAGATCAAAAGATGATCAGAGGGGGTCTTTAAGAAGTTTTTCCAGCTGTCTTTTGGTGCCAAACAGTAGCCAAATAACAGAGGAGTCTAAAGGTACTCGAGTTAAGTTGTTATCTGTGCAGTCGTGCCCCCTATAGCTCGTATCTTCACTTTGACCTTCACTCGTAATTTAATTCTCTGCATTCATCCAGTGACAGTATTTGGCACAACTTGAGTCCCAGTGTTTTATGGGGTTTAAATGAACACAGATGAAGCTCGTTATGAGGCATCTATTTCAGGAAGATCTCCCTCCAACAAGTTGGTCTTGGTTCATTATTCAACTGATTTATGTTAAAAGAGTTTTCAATAATTGACTCATTTTCAGAGAAATCCTGTCAGGAGCCACACGTCAAATGCAGTTTTAATGCGTCCAGCCTTTTTTTGGAGCCACAGCAGCGCGGCCCGAGCCCAGTGTTGATCGATGACCTCTGCTGTCAGGAGGGATGTGATTTAGGTGAGATTGTGAGACCTAAATTTGGAGGCGCAGACTCCTGATTAAAGCGATTCAAAGGAGATGTGTGGGCCTGTAATGACGACATGCTCATTTTTGGCGCCGGTCTCCATTAAAAATGCATTTCATGCGTTTTCATTTCATTAAAAGAAGTTCAGTGGAAGAATTCTGCACCTTCTCGAGGATAAGTGGGCTCGGTAATATTAAGGATGCAGCAACAGGTGCACGTTTAAAGGTTACAACTCCATAAATGTGAGAAACTGCGCTTCTGAAGACGTCTCTGAATGCAAGGGTAAAATTAGATATTCATAGAGAATAATGGGTTAAAAATCATTAATTTTAGTGGCACAATAATTTATATTTCTATTTTTTTGTTTATGTTTAAAAACGTAGCCATTAAACCACCAATGACAACAGGATGTCAATTAATCTTTTTTAATCAAGGACGCTTGCCTCTGAGGTGCAAATTCAGTCATTAAAAAGGAAAGATTTCACTAGGTAGACGGTTGAGAGCAAATGCCTCAGAGTTGATGAAGTTGAAAGATTTGGGACACGCTTCCAAACCTGTCACAATAAATTGTTTCTTTTTTGGTGGGGTTTGCCATCCAACCTAAATAGGCCTTTATTTAGATAAAGTTTTCTCCATCAGGCTAAAAGCAACACTTTCCTTAATGTAAGTGTGTAAGCTTTCAGCGCTAACATTCTCTTCTCTGCACCTAGTGTGACATCTGTTGTTTTGCTAAAGCAAAAAGGGAAAATTACTTAAAAAAAAAAAAAAAAATCTGATTTTAGATTTTTGTCACCTCTAAACATATCTGTACTTAATATGTGTCTATATTTTAAACAAACCTTCATGTTATTAACTGGTACAAATACATAATTTAATTACTAACTTCTTTTTATTTATTTTGGCCAAACATTTCCCTTTTTTCTATTAATTTTTAGTAATCAGTTTACAGATCGATCAAGAGTGTCAAGGAGACTTACATTTCTATTGCTAAGCGCCACACAGTGCAGTCATGGTCGGCCTTTTGCAGCCCACACTCACCACGTCATCATCAATACGTCCTCAGATAACCACGACATACATCGCTGTCAACCTGCTGCTACTGAGCCGTAACATTGTGTGTCCGAATAATAATAATTTATTATAAAAATGTAGTTTCTATCATGGAAAATTAAAAATAATTTCACTATATTTATTCATTAATAAATCTATAAACCTAAAAAGTATTCATAATATGAATAAAAAAATCACTTTAGTTAGTAATAAACGTCTCAAATTTCCTCTACAAACAGAACATGGAAGAAGTTGCTGATATTTCAAGCTACAACAGACCACAATTGGCCTCCCTGGGTCTTGTTGGCTGCATTAGCTGATAAGTGGACTGGACATGTTATTATACTGTTATGAGGTTAGCTGCAGAGCTCTGGACAGGCTGCAGGACCAGAACCATGCTCAGACAAAGGTGCAGTTCCCTGAATATTGGCTCCAAGCATACACCTGTTTAGTAATAGACCTGGCGAACATTTAGATCAATGTTTGCCTCAAGATTTAGGGTTTAATTTGCCTGCTGACCCCTTTGTTATCCTTTTAATCTGTCTCTGGTGTTTCTTAAACCTTTTACTGCTCATTCTGACAGTATTTTCCCCAAGAAATATCACAAAACACAGACTATGTCTTTAATGTGTGCATTGCAACTACTCTTCCCGTGGCACTCAGTCTCTCCAACTATTGATTTTCTAAGTCTTAAATCTTCCCAACAGCTCACAAAATGTACAGTTTAATTTGTTGGAAAGGGCTTTCCCATCATGTAAAGCAGCTCTGAGGTTTTTTTCAGCCATCATTTCTCAAATATAAATAAGTTAAAGTGCTAAAATGGACCGTTTCCAGAAATGTATATTTGCTGCAGGAGTGGTGCTGGAAATCCCTATCGGAAAAAAATGTTGCATATATTTGGTAATTTCACTTTTTTAGAAGAATAAATTATAATTTTGTGAAGGAATAACGAGATAAGATTATAAAAATAGCAATATTTTTCTGAAACTATAAGTTATCCCCTAAATATGCTTTTTTTTCAAGCAAATCATGTAGGATTCCTGCACACAACTTTCCTTTGAACTTAGCAAAGACTTACTGTATGCAAGGAGCACACGGCTGCAGCAGAGTGCTGCAAATTCTTGGAAGCTGCTACAGGGACACATTCTGCATCTGAAGAATGCTGCATGCTGAGCTCATGTCCATAAACACCACAACAAAAAAGACAGCTGTAATTGTGTAGAAGGCACACATAGTGGTAGCAACCATGTGAACGGTCATCCTCCGTCATATGTGCGCGAGGAGTGCAGTCATGGAAAACCTGGAGGCATGTTAACCTGCTGGCTGGTGGGCTTTTTTATCGAGGGGCATCGTTAACCTCTGCATCCTGTTGAGATTTCCTGCTCGATGAATCACGCCGATCCCCCTAAAGAGACAGAAAGGCAAGAAGAAAGACAGGCAGGCGGACAGGCAGACAGGCAGGCAGCCCACTCAGTGAAGCAGAAAAACTAGGAGTTCAGTAGCTACCATGGATACACTCCTGGAGTCTTTTTGCCGCTCTCTCTCGCTGTATGCTTTCCGTATGCGTGTGTGCAAGCACAAGCGTAGGTTTGTTTTCTTGTTGTCATGTTTTGTTCTTTTGGAAGACCTTTTCTCCAAAGTTAGAGTCAATACTTTTTTGTTGTTTTTTTTATGGACTGCAGGTACCCTTTTCATCAACCAAAATTAGTTTCTCTTTTAGTGCTAAACCTAAACTAATTAGAAATATATGTTGCAAACAAAACAAATGATCCATATCTGTTTTTCTGTACCAACTGGCAAACAGGTGGTGAGCAGCTGTAAAAGTTGCAGAGCGGAAGGCTTTTCCAGGTGTCTTTAAACCTCATGTAGGCCTGAAAGATGAGTAAATATTGGATTTCTATTTGCTGCATGGCCAGATGGATCACAACATGATAATGTTACTTCATTTCTGCAAACATTTTTTTATATCTCCCTCTATTCTGTCAGAGAAAAAATAGTTACCCAGTACTTATCTTATCCCTGTACAGCCTATGAAAGATTATACCCAGAATAAAAAAAAAAAAAATCCTAATATGTTAAACTGCTGGTGTGATCTCACTGGAAGCAAAATTGGTCTGGTGGAGTTTTATTTTTTGTGTTTTTGAATTCAAAAACCACAAAAAGGCAAATAAGAGTTGGTTTTTTTTTTTTTAAGAAAAAATGTTGACGGATATTTGGGATGGTTTCAGCACAAAGACCCACTCCAATGAAAATCGTGTTTTTTTTTTTTGTTTTTTTTTTAATTTTCTTGTAGCATTTTTCTCACAACAGAGGACATATATAAATATTATAATGTGTTTCTGAGCATTTCTTTATTCAAGTTGTGTTGGATCAGGAGTAGATAAAAACAAAAGATCCAGGTTTGTTATGAAGCAACTGCCTTGGGCGGGGCAAAGTCTCCCTTCTCCGCCACAATTCTGATGCATTCACTGGCAGACAAATAGATCCACGTCTTTATAACGTATAAAGTTTTTATAAAACTTAATTTTCTTCGTTTGAGCTGACATCTGGCTTTAAACTGTATGGCTTGGTAGCTCCATTCTTACTGTTAGCTTGAGCTTGTTAGATGATATAAGCTAGAAGGAGAGAGTGTTGATGGTAAAATAGCATCCCAACAGTCCCACAACACAGAGGCATTTTTTCTGGGCAAAAAACTGCATTTTCATAATTAAAGAACTTTTTCAATAAAGGGTTTGCTTTCTTATAGGGCCTTATTGATCAAATAAAATAATGGCCAAAGACCTGTTTCAATGCACAGTTGTATAAAGTTTGTAAAAATAAAATGTATAGACAGCTGGGAAAAAGATCAAACTGACCGTACTGGACAAAAAAATCAATCTCCTTTCGGAATGTGGTTGGGAACTTCTGGATACTTTGGTTATTTATCACATGAAAGAGAAAATATACAAAGAGTGGATTTAAAATGGTTGCTGTAAACACAAATGAAGACATTAAGAAAGTTTTTCTAAACACTGAGTAGTGTTTTCTGTCAAACATTTAGTATCTAAGTTGTAAATGTAGTATCTGTAAAAAGAGTACTTCACGTTTTCGCCATGTGATGTTAGAGGAGAAACAATCAATCAACTTAATTGATTAATCAATTTATATTCCTACAATCCAACCAGACCAATTTGTCTAATGCCAGTTGTTAATCAAATCAACCTATACCAATATAATATTGGTTCAAAATGAAATAAATCGATTATATCGATTTTGGAAAATACCATCTGGATTGAAACATTGTGGTCATTTCTACTTTAACATAAAAATGATCAAGTACCATCACACCTGACAACACACGGGATGCAGCAAAAAGTCATCAACCATCATTACAGTCCAATGTGTGGAAACACTTTTTATTTTACAAACATGTGGGCATACAGAGTGATACCATGTTCTGATAATTTTGCATTATTTTGATGTGGAAACAACAGTATGATGAGCTTTATGAAACTAAAATGTGAATGGATTTGCTTTTAATTCTTCTTTACAAAAAACTTTATCCGCACCGTTCAGTACCAGCTATTTATCTCTGAGTCACACTGGTTGAAATTTTGGCTAAAGATATCCTGGATTGATTTTAGGTCAGCGAATCGTATCGAATCAGCAACCACAAATTATTGTATAAATCAAATGTTAAAATAAAATGTTAAACCCCCACAAGATACACTTTAGATTTCCAAGCTGCTGCATCGAAAAGAATTCACTCCAAGAAAAAAAGGGATTTCCTGCTAATTTTAGATTGCATATGGTTCTAACTGCTGCCTTTGAATCTGTCCTTTTTCAGGAGGTCCATCGGATCACCACAGGGGAACACATCAAGCGTGTGGACAAAGATGACAGTGCAGCCAGCGAGGTGGGCTGGATGACCTCGGTCAAAGACTGAGCTGGAGTCATGATATCCGCTCAGACGCTGACGGGAAGAGTCCTGGTGGGTTCACCTCCTTTCATGCTTGAAGCTAAAAGCTGCTGCTTGATTTCTGAGATGAGGCTCACTGTTGCCGCCAAATGTAGTCACGACAGCAGAAAACTCAAGCCCCTCGTTGTGTTTTGGCTGTGTGACATATTTCTTTTAATGATAGTTGCTCAGGTCGAGCTTGCATCTGACAGTCCACACATTAATCATGATTTTTGCCCGTCCGACACATAAATACATCCGTCGGACTTGCACATGTCGGTCTTTTATCTCTCAACAAAGCCCGGGCAACAAAGCGGATAGATTAAGAGAGTGTATTAAGGTCATGATCCATAAAGTCTCCACACGGAGGAGAGAAACAGATGCAGTGGGAGGGCTGTTCCGCTCAGCAACTGCATCTGGTCAACTCTAATGGTTGCTATAGTGACTGATGTGTCTGTCAGAAGCCACACGTCTGTTTGATCACATTGTAATTTTCTCTTTGTGACCTTCCTGACCTTGTCGAATAATTTAGTCAAGCTTTCTTTAAATGTGTTTAGGATTTTTATTTAGGAATGAGCCTGACAGTTAGTGTTTGGCATGCAGTGGGATGGGAGAGATGATGAAATGAAGCGCACGGGTGGGAGCGCCGTTCCAAAGCGTGCTGCATTGCCAGTGCTCGGGGCGTGATCCCACCCTGGCCCACCCCCTTTGAATGTGGTGTCGAATCTCTGGTTGGCTCTGCATGCAGTCTGTTGATTAAAGCCGCGTAAGCGCCTCACCAACACTGTCTGCTGGTGAATATTCATGCCTGTGTCATGTCTGCAACATTTGTGGGAACCTTTCATTTATCATAAAGGGACCACGTCGTCGCAGACAAACCAGTGATTAACAGTGATGATTCCACCTTAAGAAAAGCGGGCTCGGGCTGCACCGACGCCGCCTTGATTTTTCACTCTAAAGCCTTTCTCAGCACGTGTGTATGCGAAACTCAAGTGCTCTGTCTCAATGATGGCCTGGAACACAACTGTTTAGCGGGTGCTCGTCTGTAACCATGGCAACTGCAGCTTACCTAAACACAGCAGATGTGTGTTTTCTCTTCAGCCTTTTTAGGACACACATTAAAGCCTATTTCGAGGCCATCCGAGGGAGAGTTATACTGGGAAGTATGAGGAAGAGAGGGCTTAAATAAAAACGCTAATGGTATTTATATTCATGAACTTGTTGTGTGCATGTTTGCTGCTGACCTACTATTCCTGCATCACCATCTCCATTCTTCTCTTCAAACAATGTTTGAAAGCAGTGGTTCCTGTCTATCTGTTTATCTATCCACCAATTTCCGTTTTTTTGTTGTTGTCCGGTTATGAGGGTTGAGTTTTCTGACCCTGTTTGACAGCAGAAAAACCATTTGTTTACCTTAGTATTTATGAAGCTTTCTTTCACCTGTCCAGGGTTAAGCTTAAGCTAAACAAATAGGTAAACAAATTGTCATGTAAAAATATATTACTCGATTAATGAAAACACATTATCTGCTAGCTTTTCTATGTAATAATTCACAATATTGTAAAGAGTGGTTCCTTTTAGCCTCTTTTGTTTTAGATTTTTAGGCCCTCTTTTAAAATTTCACCTGGTTTGGTTCTTGCTCCCTAATTTTTTTCTGTGCGGTCCAGCAAAAAACATATACAAGCACAGCAGAGGCATGTGGCGAGGTTCACGGCTGGTCAGTCGTCATCAGTCAGATTTGCAACAGATTTGCAACTTATTTACCATTTGTTTGGCAACAGTTTGTGTGTTGTTCAAAAATCATTTCAACAGGTTTTTTTCCGTTTACAAACTGTAGCATAAAATAAAAAAAAAATCACCAAAATTGCTATTTTTGACTTACTTTTACTTAGAAATTAAGTCTGTGCACTGAAGAAAACCATCAATAACCTGTTTATACAAGTGTTCCTTTTCTTTCTTCAGTTTTAAAAGTCTGTCTCTGTGAAGATCACTGCTAGTGATAAGTCTAAACTAATTAATAAGTTTAGACATATAATCCTCCATTTAGAAAATGATGCTAAACAATGTTAAAGAATATCTGGATGGCTTCACTTGACGTGCTACCTCTATTATTCTTAAACCGCAGTGTCACATTCTCCGCATGGTCACCGGCGCCCTCTACCTTGTGGGTGATACAAAAGTGTCTATCTTGCCATTTCTCTTCTATTGTTTCTACGGTTTTTATTTGATTATTTTTATTGCTGAGCTTTTTGGAAAAATGTGTTTTCTTTACTAAGAAACTTGAAACTGTTGTGCACGTTTAAAAAATGTTTCTCATTTGTGACAAATCAATCAAAATAAATCAAAATAAGTAATGACAATTTTGTCAATCTTAGAATAAATGAAAATATACTTTATTGTGGTATATCGAGATATATATATCGTTGTAATTTACATTGTGTCATACAATTTTATTTTCCATGTCACCCAGCACTGCCTTGAGGCATGCGTATGTGGTGTGGCTGACGTACTGCCTCATAGCATAGTTAATATAATTTAAGTTTAGTCTCAAATACAAAAGGAGTTTACACAATGTTTATGTGTGTCAGAAAGTTATTACATTTAAATCATTTTTTTTGGTTATGTTCAGGTTTAGTAGCTTATATTATGCACGTTTATTTCTTAGCGTTTTATTTCCATTGCTTACCTTGTCTCATAGATTTGAGGTTGTCCGCCATCTTTTCTGACAATTTTATTACTGAAGTTTCATGTTATGTTTATCAAGAAAACTAATTGTAGAACGTAAAGTGACGGTTAAACAAATTATTTTGTCAGAAAAAAAATTGGACTGATTCATTACTTTGAACAATAATAACCTGTAATATTTTTAAAGGTTTATAGTCTACGCTTAAAAATATGCTTAATAACAGCGGTATGGGACATAGTACAAAGGTTGTAATCCTAGTTAATGTTTAACTTTGTGTTTTTTCTCAATACACTTGTTTCTATTTAAACTGATTATAATATTGAAGGCAAATAATAAAGCAATAATTCAAAAGTGAGGTAGTTTAGTTAAAATACCTAGTTTTATCTTATTTTCCTTGAGGTTTGTCTTTTTGTTTGTGTGCACAGAAGGAGAGGATGAGGGTTTCTTTTTACCAAACGTGGCAGAGCTATAGGGAGCACGATGAGTGTTTACCTCTCTCATGTTGAGTGAAATGCAGGTGGGAGCTTCATCTGGGGAAGGTCAAGAGGCTCTTTGTTCATTTGCCGAATTGGACTGCTCGGGGGAGTTTTAAAGATCAGACCATGTCCTCGGGGCTTTTTGATCACCTGGGAGGACACCTTCTGATGACGCTTGTCTGCAGGAGATCGGCGCTCCGCTGATCAGGCACTCCAACAGAATTACAAAAGCAAAGCAATAGAGGCGTTCAGATCGGCGGCATCCTGTACGTTAGGACAGGGTTTACCCCAGATCAGGGATGGAGAAGGATCCCATCTGTCAGTTTATGCAATATTGCGTTTTTCCTCCCCCACTGTTTTTTTTGTATACATCACAGGAAATCTACCCCCCTATTCATCACAAATGTCATCAACATGCTGTTTGCTTAGATCAAAACAAACACAACTTGCGCTGTAGCTGTGCCAACCTACTTATCAGGTTTCCTGTGAGATCAGGCACATATTTGGTGCGCCGCTTAGATTAAGACAGCTGTTAAAAAACAGCAACAAAAAAATCAAGTGTTTGCTGTGTGGGATGCGATACATTTTTGGCTTCCTCTGTCTGTTAAAGTGGCAGCAATCAGTCATTTGTTTAAGGCCCACTCCTTAAAATAAATGACTGATTTTTTAACATGTACTTGTTGGATTTTTTTCCCATGATCGAGGACATATATCAAGAATATGTAAATTAAAATTGCATTTCTGAGTATTTCTTTTATTCAAATCATTGTTATCTAGGAGCATGTTATTGGGAAAAGCCGCCTGAGTTGGCATTTGCTTACAACTGTACGTTTTTGTTGCACTGTTACGCTGGGTTCACACTGCGGTCGGAACCCGCTTCACCTCCACTTTACCTCCATTTCACACCAGGCAGGTATTTTTTCGCAACGGTTGACAGAGCTTAAAATTTATTTGACATCGTCTATCTTGACTTGTCCCCAACTGCTCTCTGCCTCTCTTTCATTGATTGTATTTTTAGACTCCCAAAACCACACCACCCACTCCGTAGTCGACCCACTACACCAATCTGGGATAATTCAGTACGGTGACTCCTCCGGTACGTCACAAAAACTCCAACAACTCAAGATGCTTGTAAGAGCTTTTGCTTCCGAAGGTGCTTTAGGAATTGCAGTGCAGTTGAAGAGCGTGCCAGCCTGTCCGTTATACACACACACAAAGGCGTGCACACACTCACAGTGAACCTGCATGGAGAAATGGCATCAGCAGACTCAAAAGCAGCTCGGAAATATCCTGATAATCGCTGAAGATGATTTTCATCCAGAGCAGGTGTGTTATGGATGAAACCGGCAAATTCTGGATAGAGATGCCCTTCCGCACTTAACTGATGAAGAAGGAAGCATTTGCTTTTTTAAGGCACAGAAAGACAGCATGACAGTCCTCATGAAAAGTTTGCATTCTATTATTCTGGATAAAAAAACCTGATGTTGAGCAATACTCCAATGTTCTTTCATAAATGTTTACAAAGCGTGATCAGAAGGGTTTTTGAGGAGTATAAATTGGTTACGGACATTCTTTAGCCATGGGGGTACAGAGATGGGGGGGGTTCTCTGTATTCGTGGATTTGGTAAATTCGTGTGACCTTTCAAGTCCCTAACCTCCGCAAATAAGGGGGGAATACTGTATTTTCCTCTCTGCAGCCTGTTTAGAAACATAAATATGAACGCATTTTTCAATAGCTGTATTTTATTGTGAAAAACTGGACTGAAAGATCGCAGGCCAGATACCGAAAAGATTAATGAACTGCACGAGCAGGAGGACCACAACGCGTTGCATCTGCTGTGAACTACACCATAGGTTAATAAGGGGGTCGAATTATATAGTTTTATTGAGAAAGAAGGGACAATGCATATTAAGGAACATTAAAACAACTGTAAATGTGCCAGATTATAGCCTCAGGCTAAAATTTCCATCTAGAGTCCCTTGGGAGGTTAAAAGAAATGAGACATCGTTTAAGAGATAAACACTTCACATACGATTATAAAACACAGGTTAATATACATTATTCAAAATAAAACAAATAAAATACAGAAAAGTAAAGAATGGAAGTGGCGCTCCCGCATGCGGTGTGAATATGGCTTTAGTCAGGGGTTGTGAGGGTCTGTAAGCTAGCGGAAGAGTGTGTAAACAAAGGGATGATGGGAAATGACCACAACTCGGAGGTGAATTTTTCATGAGCTACTGTCGCTGTGCATAAACTATGGCTGCAGTTTCTCTTATTTTGGCTAATATAGCATAATCATATTGAAAAGACCACTGGGGACACTTTTTTAGCCCAATTAGCACAATTGCTAAGTGTTAGCACAATTTAGTGCTAACGATACTTTTTGTGCCAACACCAAACATGCTGAATTCAATCGACTGAAGTCTGTTTGAAGAAGAATATTTATCTGATCAAATTTTCAGGAAAGGCACCGTGTGTGATTCCCATGACTCCAACCCAGCAGCCAGCGGATGAATGGAAAACAGGATGTGCTGCATTCTGCTGAAAATGTGATTTCTCTTAAATGACGGGGCCCCGCAGAGTGACATTTAGCCCACGTGTGCTTGGATATAGAGGTCCACGGGGGAGCGGGGATGTCACCGAGCTACACTTCTGGCCAAAGAAAAGGTTGCTATAAATGGAAGAAGAGACGGATGCCCTCTGGCACAACTGACTTTGCAGTCTTTGCCCACCAAACGCTTAGGTCATATGAGACCGAATCAATGGTCCAGAATCCGTTTACTGAGAATTTACCTGGTGTGAAGGAAAATATTTCAAAATCGAACAGGATGAAGTGTGAAAAATATTTCTGTTTTGTTTGCTTTATCCCACCTTTAGAAAAAGGTATCTACTTCAGATAATAAACTAACCATGATTAGCCGCTACACACAAAGCTGCCTGGGCTCACTACTGTGGGATGTGGACGTTTTATTGGATGCCAGGGAGAAAGAGTCATTATTTATCTAACAGGCGTCACAAAGATTTGATGTAGCTTTGCTGCAGCCACAGGGGGGAAAAATGAGCCGGCTAAGAAAGGTGTTTTCATAAGACGGATAAATCCAGCCCCCACCCATCTCTTGTGAAGTGCAACACGGAAAAGCTTTTTGTTTGATGAGAAAATGAAAGCGAGAAAGTAAATACTTTTCTTGGACTTGCTTTGTGTTCTTGCACAGGAATCTTTTAGTTCTGAAAGAAGCAGTTCTCTTTCATGACTGAGATAGTTTTGCATAAGAGTGTGCAGCTCAGCGTGAAACACCATTCCCCCTTTGTGGGATTCTCAGATACCCCCTGGCTTTCGGATCAGGGGCGCTGCTTCCTACCTGTGGATTTTGTGTGACGCTGCACCCCGTGCGAGAGAATGAACATTGTGGAAGTGTCATTGGGCTCCCTGCTTGCCTGTAACTCTGCCGCTATTTTTGGACGATAGCAGCTGTCGGGCCTGTTTTGTTAGGCCCGAGCAGAAGGAAACAATGCCATGTGATGCTGAAGTTATTTTATGGGGTTTGCTGCTCGCGCAAGGAGCAGGAACATCTGTGTGAGGCACCTGTGCCTGCAATGTGGGTCTTTAAAACCATCTGCTACTGCAACAAAATGTTACCAAAAAAGCCAGAATTTGATTTATTTTTACTTTTTTTTAATGTGCTTTTAAGGTCTGAGGGATGCCACGGTAACACCAAATACAAAGCAGCTTAAGCACTCCAGAAGCAGAGTCCTACACAAACAATCCAGTCTCATTTCTTTTTCTCCTGTGGCTGAGCCCTTCTCCTGAACTGGATTTAATATAGGTCACCTATGATTTAGACCAGTATTGCTTCTTTCCTATACATTACCACTAACAGCTATTTTTGAACAGTTTATCATGGCAAAAAGTATTAAAAAAACAAATCTTAAGATGAAAATGTTTAGCCATAAGAAAGCCTGTTGATGAATTAAAAAAGGAAGTCACCAAAAAATTAAAATTTTATTACTAAGCATGATTAAAACACACAAAAATATTTATGAAAAAAGTTAAATGTAGTGCAGATAGAAGCAAAAAATAAAATAAAATTGAAGGAAAATGAAGATTTACAAGTTGAGTTATTTCGTAGGTTAAAAACATATTTTTGAAAAATATTTAAATCATTTAAGTGAGAATTGGAAATCTCTGAAATGATAAGGCAGATGAAGTTTGTAACTTTTTTCAGGTTGTGATCTTAAGGACCCACTCCAATAAAAATTGTGTTTTTTACATGTTCTTGTGTCATTTTTCTGATAAGAGGACAAATATTAGTAAAATTGGGTTTAAGTATTTGTGAATCAGGAGCAGACGAAAAAACATATGTTTAATAAACTGTATTTGTGATGTAGAAACTATGCTGGTGAGTTGAAAGGGCAGTGCGGTTGCTCTGCGCAATCCTCAACTCCTGCCGCTCTGCAGGAAACTGCAAATGTGGCCCTTGAAACGATTTCATCCAGCCAGCCAAACTGGAATAAGTAATTTTGATTGTTTTATTTTCCCTGTAGTTCAGTTGTACCCCCACAGATGACGCATGGCCCAAAAATGAAAACAAAAACCACAATTAAATAAAAACCCCAAAATGTAATGTTTTAAAGTAATTTTTATGTTTTTTTCCAGATCCCATTTTCTTCTCTCTTTTAGGGTAGAGAATTACCAAAACACGCCAGGAATCTAGTCCTAATCCAGCCCTCCTGTCAAAATTTAGAACCCTTTGTAGTGTCCCACGTGTAAGAAAGTTTGGCCATCTCTATCCTAGAAGAAGACTTTTTTTTTTTTTTTTTTTTTTCTAATTTTGGTTAAAAGCAAAACATAATTGGAGTGGGACTTCTGGATGGTTCAGTTGGTTTGATTTAGGACTGGTGTGCAAGAAAACCAGGGACCCTTCAAGCTACTGCCTAAACTTTGTATCCCTGCTAGTTGCTAGCCCACATAAATACAGGGTTGTGTTTTAAAGGTTTTAAAGAGTAGTTGGAATGATATTGGAAAAGTGTCTTTTGTTTTGATTTTCTTTTGGGAAGCACTTTAAGCACAACTTTGTCTATTCTGTTATCATTTTGGAGGTGCCTAGTCTTCAATTTTCATCCATTAAATCAAAGACAGTCAACACTTCATGTCTTATGTTGCAGCCGATGAAAACTGAAAAAGCTAAATTTGGGTTTCCATTGCCTCAAAAACTTTACAATATGAATGATATTAATATTTTACCTTACAGTTAAGTTGCAGTAAAATAAAAGTGTTTTATATTTCAGGATTTTATTTGCAATTTTTAGCAATTTATAATATGTTATCATTAAAATGTCTGTTTTTTGTCAACTTGAGTCAACAGTTGGATATTTATCCCAGCCTTATAATAACGAGCAACATCACAAACATGACTTTCATTTACAACAATCCTAGTCTGACCTGTTAATGCCACAAGAGCATGTTGTTTACTGTTAACTGTGCAGCACGGCGATTCGATAGCAGGCGCGATAACCTTTAGCGTCAGGTTAGGTGTCTCTGTCTACTTTGCAGTAATTAACTGTCAAAAAAAAACTAATGAAGCAAATACATCATGAATGCATACAGTGTTCACCAGATTTACACAGGTCTTTTCATTGTTATTTTTAGCTTTGTGTGTGTGTGTGTTATGGGAAGTGTCTGTGGCTTGTATTCAGTATTTGCCCTCAGTGCAACAGAGAGACAAATCTGAGTGTTCCTTTGACGCAGTTTTTAGATGTCTTGAGTTGTAACCATCTGTGCCTGCAGAGTCTGCAGACTGAGTGCTGCTTGATCCTTGACTTAGCGCACGTGAGGCCAAATTCCAGGAGCCGGCACGATTTTTTTGTTTTGGAAAGCATGTAAGAAAGTATCAGGTGTGATTATTACCCTTCTCCAGGGGCCCTCTGCAGCGGTCATATTAAGCATCGGATCTTAAAAATGAAGGCAGAAGAAAGAAAAATATTGAAATGATGGAACAAAACAGATTACCATGGAGTGTTATCAATTAAAAAGTAAAAAAATGTAGTTAGAAGTTAAACAGGTAATATTTCATTGTCTTTGTACGGATTTGTAAAACAAAAAGGGACATTTTATTTTTGAAAAAAAAGAGACTTTTCTTGTAAAATTATGATTTTCTCTTTGCAATTTTATGACTATACTCATTAAATTTGATTTTTTTGCCTCATAATTTTACAACCAAATCTCGTAAAATGTTACCTTTGTTCTTATAATTCAACTTCTATCTTGCATAATTTTTATTTTTCCCCATCAATTTTATAACTTTAATCTTGTTACATTTCTATCCATTTTTTTCACAATTTTCTGACTTAATTCTCCTATAATGTTGCATTTTTTTTAAAAATAATTCTTCGACTTTTTCCTTATAAAGTTTATAGGCTTTAAAATTTAAATTTCCCCAGAGTGTTAAGATTTTATTCTAGTTAAATTCTTACCTTTTTCCTCATATTTTTATGACTTCACTGTCATAAATTCGAGCTCTTTCATATATAGTTTTTATGACATCATTATTGTAAAATTTTGATTACTTTCTCGTAATTTTATGATTTTATTCTTGTAAAATTTTGGCTTTTTTCCTTATCATTTTACAGTTTTATTCTCAAATAATTTTTTTTTTTTTCATATTTTGGAACTTCATCCTTAGGATTTTGTTTACTTTATTCCTCATAATTTAAAAACTTTGATTTTATAAAATGTTGCCTTTATTCTTATAATTTAATGAATTTTATTTTTCGATTTTTATGACTTTCTTAAATTTTACGACTTTGTTCTTGTAAGATGTCACTGTTTTTCTTACAGTTCTACAATTGTTTTCCTGTACAATTTTGATTACTTTTTAATAATTTTAGCTTTGTTCTTGTAAAATTTTGATAAAAAAATCAATTTAACGATTTTAATTTAGTTAATTTTTTATTTTGTTCCTCATAATTTTACAACTTCATTCTCATAGAATGTTGACCTTTTTCATATAACGTCATGACTTGTTAAAAAAAATCAATTTAACGATTTTAATCTTTTTAAATTTTGTTTAGCTCCTCATAATTCTCATAGAATTGTCTTCTTTCCTCATAATTTCACAATTTCACTCTCGATTCCTTTTGACTTTTTCTCATAATTTTACGACTTTATTCTTGTGAAATTTGACCTCTTTCCAATAACTTTTAAAACTTTTTTTAAATGTAACATTTTGACTTTTTCCTCATTATTCTGTTGTTCTTTTTCCTGTTTTGTCTTCCTTCACTTTAGGAAGTGCTTTTCCCTTCGAGTTTTCCTCTTTCACGTTATAATACTTACCCCTTTTTTTTGTTTTGTTTTAATCTCTTCAAAAAGTTTTACTGGAGTTGCCCCCTTGCTGTTGTTGTTGACAGAATATTCCATTGCTGCAGAAGGAGGAGTGGATGACAAACACTTTCACATGATCAGCCTTATTCCATTTCATTGATTTGGGTTTTTATGACACAGTTAGATAATAATGGGCGTGGACATAATTTTAGACATTTTTATGAACCATTCAGCTTTGGGGGCTTCAGACAATCGCTAACATTTGCCTTGTGGCAAGTCGGCCCTGTCCGGGGGCATGAGGTGAATTTTTTACCTGGAAGACCTTTATTTTTGGCACTCGCACATGACAGGATTTTAGCTAGCACAAGCATGTGAGTATAAATAGTCTGATGGAGTTACGTATTCACAACTGTAAACAGTTGCTGCCAAAAGGCTTCTTCTTCATCCCCCAAATCAATTTTTGTTAGCAGTATTATAAGACATTCTTGGCTTTGATGAGTTTCTCCAGACTTTATTGGAAAATAATCCGCTACACATGACCTGCTATGAATGAGGGCTTTCAGAGTATTTCTAACTAATCAAACAAATCTTTTCCCTCTCAGAGATAAATTAAAGTAATGCTTTAGTCACAGTGATGAGGATTTCCCTTTGCTTGATTAGGTGGTAAAGCCTGTGAGAGAAAAATTAATATCTGGGGGGGGTTGACCAAATTCGTCACGCTTCCACTTGAAAGTTCATTTCAAGTTTAGCCCGAGCCGTGCATACTTCAAATATGTCCGACCTCACAGATAACACAGAAGCATTCCATGTCCAAACCATTTTTTATTGATGCTTCTTTATACCCCATCCATCTTGAATGTCTCCAATCCTTAAAAATACATGCAGCTGTGACACATATAGCAAGCCCAGCTTCTGGGAACATGATTTACATTTTAACCTTTGACATGCATGTCCATTGTTAGCCCCTCCACTATATTTCTCAGAAAAATCTAACCCCCTCCTAATGGAACTCTGACAGAGAGCCGAAGAATGGCTCTTAACCAAAGACTGGGTCTCATTTTTTTGCTCTTGTTTTGAAGGCGGTGAAGCCCACAAGTTGAGGCTTCATGTTTCAGCTGATCCCGAGAGCAAAGGCAGAGCTGGGAGACATACATATTGTGCCAGTCTAAGCTCTTTACTGTGAGAGTCTTTGGGCCGCATCCAGGGTGGCTTAAATCACGGCTAAGCCACTGTGTGATTTGCAGTTCCACCCTGTGCGCTAGTGGGTGTTTTTCCTTAGTGTGAACTGTTGAAATGTTCAAAAGAGTTATTCTGACCCTTGCAGGGAGGTCCAAAGAAGGTGGACCATCAAGTAATTACACAAAGAAGTTCAAACCAGCCAACAGTAGGAGGTTCGGAGGAGGCTGGCCCAGGTTTTTACACGTGAACATTGTTGATTCTCATAGGTCAGATCGCTTGCTATGTACAGAGTCAGGAAAACAAAGGATCTGGTTTCAGGCTGCGTGTAGTTACAGTGCAACCTATACATTATGAAACTCTAACTGAGCACCTGTGTGAAGCTGCCAAGGCTTTGAGGGAGGATCCAGTTTCTGACCACTTTAAACTCCATGATTATTTTACAGTAATATCGGACAAATGCAGTGCTTCTGTTTTACAGCTGCAAGGGGAGAATTTAACAGATATATATGGATTACTGCTTTCTGCAACACACATATATATATATGTGGCTACAGCAATATGTCCCCATCACTGCTGTTGAGGGGGTGGTGCAGAGGGGGAGCAGTCGACCTCTGATTGGAGGATTGCATGTTCACTTCCTGTTCTGCGCGTCCATGTGTTGAAGTGTCCTTGGTCACATTGTTACTGGTGGTTGTAGGTTGATGCCACAATCAGTGTATGCCACATGTGTCAAAGTCAAGGTCTGGGGGCCGGATTCGGCCCTCTGGGTAATTATATCCGGCCCTCCAGATCATTTTATAATCATCATTATCTTGTGCTTATTTTTTACTTTTATAATTTTGATAAAATATATTTTTATGGAGAGTAAAAGTTTGAAAGTTTTTAAGATTGAAGTTGATTTATTCTAGAATAATATTCCTGCCTGTTTTTTTCTTAATTATACAAAAAAGTTACGTTTAAAAATGTTTAAAAATTTAGTTTTATTGTGTTCAATAAATGTTTATCCTGTTTGGCCCGCAACCTAAGGTGTGTTTTGGATTTTGGCCCCTCTGTGTAATTGAGTTTTACATCCCTGGTGTATGCGAATGAGAGAGTTGGACTGTGACTGTAATGCTTTGAGCCTTCTAAGAAGATAGTAAAATGCTATATAATTTACTTAATAAGTAAATTTCTGCAAATACAAAAAATAAAGTAAAAAAAAAAGTCAGTTTAGAATCAATATTGTTTGCAAAAACACAAGGTAAAATAAAAACCCAAATTAAAAATGATTTAAAGACAGGAATATAATATGTAAGGCCTAAAATTAAATAAATTATAACCAGGTTATTTGAGTTAATTGTACATGATTTATCTGGTATTATTTTTTTTTTTCATTTTTTTGCAAAAATTTTGTAACAAAAATATTTCAAATCTGGTTTTGTCTCTCTTTCTGCCACTGATGCTTGGTCAAGCACATGAAGGACTAAAGAAATATATATATTTTTTACTGTAAATATACAGGAATACGTCTTAATGAGTTGAGTAAATGCAGTGTTTTGTATTTTCATCCATTAACATAAAATATGAAAATCAAACTCAGATTTTAGTCTGGGGTCTGACACTACTCAACCATTCAGTTGATGATTTATGTTGAAATTTTTGGAGGCCGCTAAAGTTCGAGGTTGGTGTTACAGTTTGTTTATGGACATACATGCATGACAAACACATGACATTTCTCACATAGACATAAATGTGTTATTTATAAGTGTCCTTTTCAATTGCACTTCAAAATAGCTAACTGTGTAAAGAAAGTTGACAGAAAAAAACAAACGTGAACAGATTTAGTTGTAAAAACGAGTCTAACTTTCTGCCGAAACACAGAAGTACGTCTCAGCATATAATTGTCAATGCTAAATGGCGTAGACTTATTTGGTGGTTCTCTATCTTGATTAATGGCTTTGATTGTACATATTTTTCAGTTTCAAAGAGTCAAATGGCTTTGTTTGCACACTCTATGTGTATTTTTCTGTTTCAAGTGCGAAATAATCTTAAATAACATTAAAGTTTCACGCGCAAAAACAGTGAGTGGAATAATGACACAAAAATCACTCCACAGTCATCGACTCTGCCACTGCACCGATAAAGAAGTGAAAATGTATTGAAAGGGTCGCGATAGCCGTCAATGCTGATGAGGTGGGAGCAAGAACGCTTTGAAATGTTTTGCAATTAACTTATTGATCCATCTGGTAGTTGTTAATCCTGCAGGAAAGCTTTGGACTGAAGGCAAAGTAGCTGAAGGGGGGAAAAAAAAGCACAAGGGCGCGTTAAAAGCATACAAAATGGTCACAGATTGGCTGTGTTCTACCTAAGCAGCCTTGCCTCAAACGTGTGGCGGGGAGCCCCAGCAGAGGCCAGCAGAAGCCTGGTACCCCATGCAGCGTGCTCTGAAGTTCAGTGAGCAGCACAGATTAAAGCGCAGTGTGTTGATGTTTGGTTACGCAGTCAGTGAGGGAGCATGAGTGGCCATAAAGACCCTGCAGGCACTTCTACAGACAAGCTTCAATTCTCAGGAGAAACCTGGTTATTACTGACAACAGCTACCATTTTCCTCTGTTAGTGCGCTTTACTTCCCTCTGTGTATAGCAAAGACAAATACTTTCATTTCCAGAAATGCTAATGTTGTCTAATCTTTTGTCTGTTTCTCACAGCTGTGTTGGACGCATTAAAACTGTTTGCATTAAGTGGAAAAAAAAAATTTTTTTTGAAAAACTTCAATTTTCAGCAACAAAATGTGCTTTAGAGCGCGAGTTGAAAAAATCCTAATGACTGTTTGAAATGGAATTTTGTTTTTTATTGGGCTTTAACCAGCTCCCTGTCATGCTGCGGCTTCCTATCAGAGACCTGTTTGGGGTTTTTTTCTATTCTCGGTCTTTCTGCAAATTGCTCCTTGAATACAGTGACGCGGGAATACATTTCCGCTGCGCCACACGCTGTGCCAACCCCAGACAAGTAGAAATTTTAATGAGTAGCAGGACTTTTCTTCTGTGCCTCCCATTAATTAACAAAAACGTTTCCCTCTGTGCACAGTGGAATGAAATGTTTATAGCAGCTGCATAAATCACAGGGTAAATCAAAAGTACAGCCAAATAAAAAATTTAAATAAACAACTCGTAATTTCATTTTGGGAGATTAGTCAAAATGCATGCTGGGTATTCGACTCTGAAGCTTAAAAAAAAAAAAGCTTTTTTTTGTCTTTTATTATAAAAAACTTTTCACTTTTAAATATTTTTTTATTTTGCTGCAAATATTTGATAAAAGCGAAACAGCTGAGAGAGAAGTGCACTTGACTTATTTCACACCAGTACGAACCACTTACAAGCCTCATCTGTGGGAAAAGTAGTTTCCTACAGCTCTAGTTTAGCTACAGAAACGTGACAAAATGGTTTTCTAGTGGTCATTAACGGGCTTTCTTCTATGGAGAACTAGTGCACTTCCCACACTTTATCAGTCAAAACACTTCTGCTCTCCAGGAGGATATGGGTGGTTGCCAGGGACAACGGCCACACAATAATAATACTGGAACCGGTGATAAATAGCAAAAATGTTCCCCTTTTGACTTCTTTCATTATTTTCCAATACTAAGAATAATCCAAATTAAATGTTAAGTGGACATTCGTTTTATTTGTTTTATCAAAACATTTTAGCTTTTACTTCATAGATTTTTTTCAGTTTTATAAAACGCTTAAGCTACAAAATAACATAATTAAGATAAATGTACTAGTGAGTGAGTTGTGTGTAAACCAGGTTAACCAGAAAATAAACTCAATGGATTTGAGCTGAGCTGAAAAATGAGAACAAAACCTTCAAGAACCTTGAGAACTGAAACCCTGGAGCTTCATGTATAGAAGAAGGAATTAGTAGCTGTGGTGATTTCAAAAGCATGGGAGTTGACTCATCCAGTCCATTGGTGTTCTGTGGATTTGGAGAAGACGTTTGACTTTGTTCCCCACGGTGTTACTGTGGAGGGTCTTCTGGAGTATGGGGTCCGGCCAGTCCCTGTATGGCCAGAGCAGGAGCTCGGATTATAAAGCCAGCATAAGTCAGACCTGTTCCTGGTGCATGCTGGACTCTGGCAGGGCTGCCCTTTATCACTAGTTCTGTTCATAGTCTTAATGGACAGAATTTCTTGGCACAGTCAGGGGCTTTGCTTTGGGAAACGGAGGATTTAGTCTCTGCTCTTTGCAGATGATGTTGTCTTGTTGGCTTTATCGAGCTAGGACCTCCAGCATGCATTGGAATGATTTGCATCTGAGTGTGAAGCGGGTCGAGCCCATGGTTCATGACCAGGGAAAGGTAGTTTTCCCTCTCTCGCTGAGTGGAGTTCTCCTGTCCCAAGTGGAGGAGTTTAAGTATCCTGGGGTCTTGTTCACAAATGAGGGAAAATCGGCGTGTGAGATCCACAGATGTATTGGTGTGGCATCTGCTGTTATGCGGTCACGGTACCGGTCCATTCTGGCAAAGAGAGAGCTGAGCCAGAATTTACCAGTTAATTTTCATTCCAGTATTCATCTATGGTCATGAGCTCTGGATCGTGATAGAAAGAATGAGGTCCCGGATACGATGAGCTTCCTCTGTAGGGTGGTTGGGCGCTCCCTTAGAGATAGGGTGAGAAGCTCGGTCACCCAGAGAGAGCTCTGAGGGGAGCTGCTTCTCAATTCAATTCAATTCAATTCAATTCAATTCAATTCAATTCAATTCAACTTTATTTATATAGCCCAAAATCACAAAGAAATTAGCCTCATTGGGCCTCATGCAGGTAATTTTACAGATGCAGAAAATAGTCATGAAACATGAAAGAAATAGCTAAAGACTAAACAGACTAAATAAACTGGATATCCTGCCCTTAGACTCTCCCTCTCGGTAAGGAAAAACTCCTAAAAAACCTGAGTCAGGAAAAACGAAGAAACCTGAGGGAGAGATCCTATCCCAGGACGAACAGGCGATACCAGAACTGGAAAACAAAAATACACTTCTACAACTACGTAATTGAATACATTGAAAGAGCCAGTTGAGGTGGTTCGGGCATTTGGTATGGATGCCTCCCTGGGGGGTGTTCTGGGCATGTCCCACTGGGCTCCCAGGGAAGACCCAGAACACACTGGTGAGACTAAGTCGCTCGGCTGGTCTGGGAACTTCGAGGGGTCCCCCAATAGGAGCTGGAGTGGCTGGGGTGAGGGAAGACTGGGCGTCTTTGCTTAGACTGCTGCCCTCAAGACCCGGTCCCAGATGAGCAGAAGAAGAAGGAAGGATCATTAAGACATGTTTTCTTAAACTCATATTAATTTTCTGTTGAAAAACATTCTTGGTAAGATTAGTTTTTGTTCAAAACTAAAAATAAAACATTTTTTTCTTAAATCAAGGGTCTTTTAACTTGTATTTTTTGCAGTGCAGGTGGCTGAATACAAGAAGAAGCCACTTAGCAGAAGTTAAAGTTGAAAAGAGCAAAACATCCGGAAGTTTTATAAATTAAAAACTAAAAGGCACAAAAAAACACACATCAGAAAAACCCAACAACCACAAAAGTTAAAAAATAATTAATGTAAGCACAAAAACAATAGTTTGCTGTTTGGGAACCAGACTTAAGAAATTGTCATGTCAATTGTCTTCACCTTTTCCTGTGAGTTTTCATTCAAAGGGGCTGCATTAAGATTCAGATGAGATTGCTGAATAGAGGGTGCATCCAGGCATAATGCAGGTGGTGATCCCTGATGATGTAGAAGCCGCTGCATGGAAGACAAAGAACTAATCGGCTTTTATTGAATGGATGAGTGAGAAATCCTTTAAACCTGTCGCTTTTTACTCGGGAAGGTGAAAGTCGTGCACAGACACACACACGGATACGCACACGCTCAGAGGATGATAAAACTCTGGTCCAGAGACTGCAGTGTGTCTGTAAAACGTGCTTCTCTGGGAAAGGCTTTTGAAATGATGCAACACGAGTCTGACTGCATTCAGCCTCTCCAGACACCCACTGAATCTGTGAGGGTTTCCAGGGATTCCCAGTAGTGAAACTGTGCAATTTTTGTTGAATGAGAGTTTCAAATAAGTGTACTTTTGGCTGTGGTCTAAAATACCAGCATTTACAGCAAGTTCAAAAGTAGTAATGTTTTACACTTATGTATTTTTAATCTTGATGTATTTTTGTTGAATGTTTGTCAAATTTGGTTTTAAATAAATAAGCAAGGTCGTTTAACCTGCCAGGAATTTTTTTTCTTTTCATTTTTAAAATTTCTTTAGAAATTCAGTTCAGTTCAAATTGAAGTATTTTATTGTCAATGTAAAGAAACAATAAAATCATCTTCAGAAACGCCCAGATGGTACTACATGGAAGCTGTGTGGCTCGTTCTGCTGTTGTGTGTCATTGTCGGATGCTTTAGCACTTCAGAATCCAGAACGAAGTTCAATGATGAACATGACAACTAGAAGCACTGGTATGATGGGCCTTTTGACCCTGGTCTCCCTTGAAAAAGAGATGTATTCTCAATGGGATTTCCTGGTATAATAAAGGTTAAATAGTGTTATGCCACATACACATCGGGCATGTTGTGCGTTTTCTAGAACGCACTGAACGTGGGTTCTTGAACGCGCTTTTAGCTTATGGTATTCACACTAGACTGTCACTACCGGTCACAGCTCTATTCTGATAATGAAAGACTTGGAGTCATATAATTCCAGTGGGGAACAAACCACAATTATTAATTCCTACTTCATGATCAATTTTCACAATTGGTTCTTCTGTGAATTAAAAAGCACACTACTCACAAGTTTCAACCAATTGGTCAAAATTCAACTTACAAACAAAACTTAACTTAACTTCAACAAAATTTATTTTACAAGGCGTGATCAATGGTCATGCATTTAGTATGCAGAGCCCAGAAACAGGCTTAAAAACCTGTGTAGCGATGTGTGAATACGAGTTTTGAACACGGAAGCCCGAAATTTGCATTAATGCCCATTATCAGTTGAAGTGGTTGCTTGAATGCGCATTGCCAAGTGAGGTAGGAACCATAGATATACTGTATATAAATAAATAACATAAATAACTTGCGATAACGACAAAAACAGCTTAAAAAAAATTAGGATCAGAAAGAAGTTGTTAAGAAGAATATATCAGAGCAAGAATGGTTCTTCTGAAAAATACAATGATTGAGAAAAAAAACTGTCTATTGCTCAATAAAACTCTATGGGATTTTGACTTCTTGGAACCAGCAGGTACTTCCTAGTTAAAACACAAGAGGGGAGTGGTTGATATGTCCAGTGGATATACAGTCAATGGAAGGAGCACCACAGGATGATGATGGTTCTGTGGTGAAGTAAGCTGAAATCTCTGGGAGGCTGCACCCAGGGGTTCTTTCTGCTGTCTTCATCAATATCTGCATGCTTATTGTCCGGTTTGACTGCAACTGGAAAGCCACAGGAGTGGAAATTCACCATCAGTTTCGAGGAAAGATGAGCTGCCTTCAGTTTTCTCAGATCAAAGAGACGCCTCTAGTCATTTCCAAAAGATGAGGTGATGCTGTTGTCTCAGATCAGATTGCATTCTGGGAAATGTGAAGCTTTAACTTTCAATTTTGTCTTAAAATTGACAGTACATTTCCTTTTTTCATAATGGACATTTAGTATGCTTTATTGAAATTGCTTTGAAAGACGTTACGGGATGCTCACCGTCACCTCTCAACCATTAATAGTGGCCATCCACGCTCACTAACACAACAGGGATTCTGTTTTATCTCACACAACCAAATGAATCAATGTTGTCTCATAAATCACACAAACTAAAGAGATTTTAAATTGTCATGCTCCAATATAGATGCAAATCTTTGAATCTAAACACAAAACACAACCTTTAATTTTGTCTATCTAGATTGGACATGTTCAGGATTCAGTATCTTCTAAGAATCCTAATAGAATCAGGCTAAAGGCTTCTTTAAAGGAACGACATCCATCCGTCTGAAAGGTTCATCAGATGCAAGAACACACTCTTGTGCCATATAGGAGCTGCAAGACTCTGGAATCAATCTGATTTGTTCTGCTCTGTAAAACTGTTGTTTTACTGCTTCACTTTATCACCTAACCATAGGTTTCTATTGATCCTTATTGATGGAGCCAAAACGAATTAAGTAATTGTTTTTTTTATGTTACTTTTCTTTCTTTTGTGTGCATTTATTTGATGTTTCAGCTGAAAATGTGTCTTTATTTGAATTCAACCCTTGATAAAGAGGGCTGAACTTGATTTTATTACTTGAAGAATACTCATGTAGTGTAGAAAGTATTCTAACGGAGTACTTCGTTAGACTTAATTGGAACATTTTAAGTTTACAATACATAGTATATAAAAGTAGACTTAAAGTACACTGCATCCCTTTAAATATACTTGCAGTACACTTAAAATTATGACTTTTTTACTGGGGAAAGTTTATTTTTTACTGTTAGTTTTTGGTTTTCTTCCACTTTGTCACTTACATTTATTTTTTATTAACTGCCAATTTTACTATAAGGCCTCAAATACACATTGTGGGTGTTGTACATAATGATGGGTAAAGGAAATTATATTTGCTCTTCAAGGGTTATTTTTTTCAGCTCAAACACACTCAAAGTTCATCATAACCTTCGGTTTCCATCGTTCTCTGCCGTGCGATGAACATGCTTATAATGCATCCCAGATAAATCATTTTGACAGAGCCAGTGAAGCTGGCACATTAACTACTGTCCATTCTTAAGCCTCACTTCATTCATGAGTCAGTGGACTCTCACAGCAGCTCTTCATGATCAAAATGACACACCACAGCTGCTTTTTTCACACCCACCATGGGATTGCCTGAACACTTCTTCTGCTGCTGTGTTCAGAGAATGCTGCCTGTCGTGTGATGTCATGTGATTGTTGCCTTTCCTGATGTTCAGCATTTTTTACAAAATAAAGTGCTTTTCTTCCATAGATAAAATAATTAAAGCCACATTTTTGCTTTATTCTTGAAGGTAAATCTACATAAACACTTCATAAACACCTGAGAAACCAAAAACCAAAACAGTTCTTCATATGCATAAACCGCCCGTTCTGAATATTTAAACATCAAACTTTAAAGCAAAGAAGCTCTGCTTGAGCTCCTACCCCCTTAAGAGCGCTTGCAGTTTCGCAGGGGATTTTCCACCGCTGCAGTTGTCTTGCTGTTGCTAGGAAACCTGTCACTCCCCTCCGTAACTTGTGCAAGTCATCTGCACTAAATCATCATAAAAGCTGCAAGAGCCTCGGTTCAAAGACAACTGTTGCTGATCAGTACAGAAGAAACAAACACTGAACCCGTGTACACTCATTTATATTTGTTGTTACAGACAGCAGATGTTGCTGTTTTGTGTCCTATAGAGATAATAATTTATATAACAGAGGTTACAGTTGTGTGTTTGGAGGTTTAGCCAGACGATTGCATGGACATTCAACAGGTACAGTTAAAAAAAGGGATCCAAAGTCTTTAGAATTCAAGCCCTTTTTGTATAGACTCCTACTAATATTTACCCTGGCAGAATCAATCTAATTAGTTGTTTTTAGAATTAATTAGTACGTAAAACTATTTGACAAAAAATGTTTTAAATCACTAATTATAGTTAGCAGATGGAGCAAATGGTACCACAGTGTGGCTCTTCCAGGTCAAAGGATTTCACAATTATGCAGCAAGAACAGAAACTAGAAAAAAAGGCGACTATTTACATGATTGAACAAAAATGATTAAAAAAATAGTTTATGTAAAACAAGAAAACATTTTTAGGATTCTAAATAAGGAAACGTTTTTTTTTTAAATTATTGTTCTTAGGGCTTTCAGCAAAAAAAGCTAACAAATAACTTTTTTGAGTTTATTGTGTAGATATTGATGAATCATTGTTTTTTTATGCTAAAGCATGCTTTTTTAAGTACATTGTGTTGACATTTATGAAACTTTAGCGTTTTTAACTAAAACAAATCCTTTAAAAAAAACTTTTGATTTTATTTTGAAGATATTTATAAAACTTTGGTGTTTTTAGCTAAAAATTGCTAAAATTTTAGTTCTTTTGAGTTAATTGTGTAAATATTTGTAAAACTGTGGTGTTTTAACAAAAAAAGGCTAAAAATTTAGTTTTTTTTTAGTTTATTGCCTAAATATGTATAAAACTTTGCTGTTTATAACTAAGAAAAATGCAAAAAAAAAAACTAAAATAGTTTTTTGAGTTTATTGTGTAGATATTTATGAAAGGTTGCTGTTTATAGCTTTGATAGCTTAGATTTTTTTTAGTTTATTATATAGATATTTATAAAACTTTGGTATTTTTACCCAAAACATGTAAAAAATATCTTTTTTTTAGTTATTTATTGCTGTTTTAAACCAAAAAAATTCTAAGATTGTAGTTTTCTTAGTTTATTATGAAGCTATATATATATAACGTGTGGCATGCTTAACTCCTCTTGAATGAGCGTTAGAAAAACATAGCATTAGAAATAACTTTTTACAGAAGAACAAAGTTTTATATCTACAAATAAATTAATGATGTAGCTTGTAGGAAAATTCTGGTTTTGTTTGTATTTTCTTGTGTGATTTGATCATGTACAAAAGACAGATTCAAACAAAAAGAGCAATTTTTCTACTGAGGATGTTATTACCTCCCTATTATTTCCAACTGAAGCAAAAGAGAACCTCCCGCTTCTCTCTAAAGGCTTGTTTGAAAAAGGTGTCAGATTTTAGGAGTCTTCTTCAAAATCCTCGTTAGTATTCCTGCTGGGTTTTTGCCCGTCACCCCAAGTTCCTTTGTAGGCAGACACAGCCAATGAAGTCGAGCCTGAACTCAGGATGGGAAATGACTTTCTCTGGACCTGATGCATTTTTGAAAAACTGAAAATAGGTGATCACATTTTTCATGTGCAGTTAAAAACATTGTTAATGACTGTTTAATCACAGATCCTGCTCTTTTTCGGAAATTTAGAAAAAAAAAGTTAACAGCTTGAAATGACAAAGATGGACTAACATTCTTGGTCCTGCCAGCTGTGAAGGAGCAGAAGTTCAGCAGTAATGAGGCTGTGAGTGTCACATATTCATTCATCGCGTGTGTTGGTCAAGGTTGCAGTCAATCCTCTTCAGGGTTGTTGTCCTGAACATGCTAATCGACTCGTCCCACCTAAGATGAAGGGTAACCTCTGTGAGTCTAGAGGAGATGCTAAAACAAGTATTTGGAACAAGCATTTTTAAGTGGAGTTTACGGCGTTTGTATCTGTTTGTGCAAAGTTGACTATGAAAAGCTTACTATAAACATATATATATATTAAATATAAATATAGATCCTGAACTATCCTTCAAATTCTGCCTCATTTGAGCTTTTTGAATTTCTAGATCCTGAATTTGGCAGCTGAGGTGTGACAGAAGGGCCAGCTGGGATTCAGTGGGGCAGTCCTGAGGTGATTCCCGTTTGGAAAGCAATTCCACGTTGCAGGCAAAAATATTGTGGAAGTGCCGAGCGTAAGGAACAGAGGGTCGGAAATTTCTGCTCATGTGGTTGTCACAGATTCATGGCCCGGACAGATTTTTGGCATGCCTTTTCAGCTTTCAGCGATGCAGGAAATGGGATTTAACATGAAGTGAACAGCTTATATTTGTTGAATTTTACTCTTATGTTATGGAATAAATGCAGTAAAGAAGCTTGAGTTTTTTTTTGTTTTTTTTAGCTTTAGGATGCTATTTCTTTATAACCCTGTAGATCCCACTGTATCATATAATTGACAGTTAAACTCTAAAAAAAAATCGCAATATTATTTTTTAATGAGACAGATAGTAATAATTATGATACGTTGGGAGACTGTGTGTTTTTTTTCCCTCAGTAAGTTTAAGATACAAAAATAATAATTAAAATAAATTAATATAATAATATATTATCAAAACATTTTATATTCTTTCAATGCAGCAGGTCGTTATTAAAAGAAAGCATTTGAGATGAGTAGAAAAGACCTTCTACTGCCCCTAGTGGACTGATAATGAACTACAGTGCAGAAAATATGGACTGAATATTTCTCATCCTCTGTTTATTTCTGACACTATTTTCTTTCTTGAAAATTTTTGTGATAGTCACGTCGTCCGTTGGGGACTTCTTTATCGTGAAAGATCAGAGATTATGACTTCTCTATGCCACTTGGACTTTGTCACTTTTTCTGAAAAAGACTTAACATACAGGTTAAAGAGAAATGTTTATTTATGCTTTAATTTCTCAAAATATCTTCAAATAAATGAAGGAGTTGTGAAAGATTTTTTTCTTTGACAATATGGAGAGCATGTGCTGTTTTTTAATCTTTTAAACAATTGTTTATAAAATTGGCAACCATTGTTAAACTATTGTTTTCATTAAAAGTGTCTGAGGAATATCCATATTTGTGTCTCAACAAATGTAGTCAAACTCTCAGGGCATTTAATGTCCCTTTGCGGTTCATTAACTGGTTTAGTTTTGCTAAATCTTATTCTAAATAATCCAAAATGCTTTCCTAAACTCTCATCTATAATTATTTCATTACATAATCTAATTTAATTTTATCCCCACTTTCAAATCAAGGCAAAAAATTTTAAATGCAATCCAATCTAAGCAAGCGTTTGTTCTTTTTTTTTTCTCATTAACTCCTGGATATTTGCAGTCAGCTTTGGTCTCTCCAGCAGGCTGTTCCTACCAGCTGATGATGAGTCACTCTCCAGGAAGAGGAGAGGCGCAAGAGTGACTTCTTTGATGTTTGCAGGTTGATTCCTCAGTGCTTGAGACATGCTGAGGCCCTCCTGGTGTAGTCTGTACATTATAGACAGAGGCATTGGAGGGACTGTGATCTGGTGTGTCATCAACAGAGCCTGGGCAGGTAGACATATAAGTGTTCTGTTCTTAGAATAATTCAATAGATGAAAGCCTTGATAAAGTTGTTCTATAATTTTATTCTAATTAATATTTTTTTTTGTTTTGCGTTAAAGAACAACTCCCAGAATAATGGTGTTTTGGGTGTTTTTAACATGTTCTTGTAACATTTTTTCTCATATATAAAGTAAATTCAGCAAAAAATGGCAGCATTTGTTATTTCTTTATTGAAATCATTGTGAACAGATGAATAAATACTGTTGGAGAAAGCTTGTAGATGTCGGTGGTCATGATCCACTATATTCTGATGCATCCACTTGTAGACAAATAGAACCATGAATGTCTTTGTTTTCTTCGTCCAAGCTGGCATAACTGTATGTAACTGTATCAAAACTGTATGAGTTCATAGATCCAATCAGCTCGCCATTTTTGTGTAAACAGATGGATGATGGGAAATGGAGGTGGGTGTAGTGGAAATTAGTCGAGGTGAATTTTTAATAAACTTCTGCTGCTCTGCAGAAACTGGAAAACAACATTTTTCATTATTTGACCTAAAAACTGCATAATTCTAATTAAAAAAAACAAAAGATGAATGGTATGGTAATTTGAATTGTCTTACAGAAGCTCTCTTTGTCTTTTCTTCCCTGTTTTTAATAAAAGTCAACATTAAATTCCAAGTCAAACCTCAAAAATTGAAAAAAAATATCTAAAACATTTCATCATAATACGTTTTTAGACAAAAAGTTTCAGTGAATTTGGCTCAAGCATCTTTAAAAAAACTGATTTATATTAACAGATTTTTGAGAAATTGGAGAACTGATGCTGACCTTCTGACCCATTCCAGCATGAAATGACCCAATGGAAAATTCCAGCAGTGAGAGGTCTGAAATTTGACCTCATATAAAATTTACATTTTTTGCTCTCCTTTTTTCCTCTTGTTATTGCTTTACGTGATTGTTTTGAGCGTTTTTGCTAATCGATTGTTCTTGACATGTCAAAAAAACAAAACAAAACAATGATGTTGGAGCGAGTGCAGAATGCACGGACAAAACTAAGAGCAAATTTGGCCGAGTGGGACTTAGTTGGCATGCATGGGCCGGCGCTCCTGACTGAGCTCTCTGAGCTCCCCGGTGGGTGGAGCCATCTGCAAGCAACTGGTTGTGGGTGGTTGGAGATACAGATGTGATGCATCATTATCCGCTCGTTCAGATGAATGATGCATGGCGGCGCCGTCTGCCAGCACCTGATTGACGAACCCGGTCATGAATCCTTGTTAGCTGAATCTTCCACCTCCGGTGACATTAACATTTCCAGCTCCGACATTGTTTCCAGTTTCTGAACTGGGACAGTCGGAGGCATAAAGAGACTTTCTGCCCGCTTTCAAAGAGCTGATTAAAAATGCATGGGGGTGCTTTTCGTCATTACGGGGGCCATCACTGGCTGAAGGTTGACAAGACAATTTCACATCATGGAAATGAATTAGGCTGAGCGTATTCATTATGCATGCCCATTGGTTTCTCGTTCCAGTTGGCCATTGTGTCATTTCTAAATAGATGAAAGCCAGGCGGGGTCACAGATAACCTGGGACTGTATTTCTGAATGTAAAACATTTGTTCTCCAGTCGCGGAGAAACCTTTCCATTCATCTTTCTCCGGGTCGGGCTGTCGTCTGCTCCGCGTCTGGCTTCAAAGGAGAAAATGGGGACACTTTTTTTTTTTTTTTTTTTGACAAAAGCATTGAAGATCTTATGTGCTTTGGTAAATTAAAGTAACATTTACAGGATTAGTGTGCCAAGAGGTTTTATAACATTTCAAATGTATATGAATATGCTCTGGTTTAGTTGCTTTTTAGCCTAGTTAAGTATGCTCTAGTTAGATAACATAGATTTGATCCTCTTTCCAGCATTTCTGATAATCTTTCAGCCTCCTCCCTGCTCAGACTAATCCATCATGACAGCAGTCTGAGCAGCAAAAACAGCATAAACTCTCCATTCAGCTCGCCGCATCTGCAGTTTATTCCCACTTCCTGTGGCATCAAGATGTTTCACCTCGCTTTGTCGGTGTCAGAGCTGTCACCTGGCAACTCCGTTTTGTTCGCTAACACTCCCGGGCTTCATGTTGATCACCTCACAACCCGCCTCCAAGCCTGCTATGAAAAAAAGTCCTTATGAGCCCCCCGTGCTCTCATCAACATTCCCTCCGTCAGGAGGAGGCAGAGGGGCAGAGGGGGAACGGTGCCCTGGTTTGTGTTATCAGTCTGCTCCTCTGTGACTCCTGAAGCTTCCGGCTCAGCTGTTACCCTTCCTCACTTGTGTCTCCTGGAAGCTGAAGCCCCATTCTGTCACCTCGCTCACTCTGTCTTTGCCAATCTGCATGACAAGCTGATTTCTTCTTTATTTATTCATGTAATCATTCATGCAACCCAAATAAACGACTTCTGTTTGACAAAAATAAAAACGGTGACTCAAATTTTAGGCGTGAAAGACAAACATTTTCTGTAAACCTGGAGAAACGTGTCAGGGATTCTGTCACATTTTCTCCTAGACTCAAATTTTAAAAAAAAGTCTTGAGGATGGTATTGTTAAAATTTAGTAAAAAAATATACCACAGCCTTTAGTAAAACGTTTATTGTCAAACTGTTCAAAATAAAATAAGTTTTTTTATTTTTATTTTATATATTTAAAACATTTAAAATATGATTTTGAAACCCCAAAAATGTGATAGAACTGCATTTAGATTTTTTTTTTTAATTTTTAGTTTTGTATCGTGCACCATTTTTTTGTTTCATTCTGTTTTTTAAAGTCTCTGTGCAGACATACACCATGTTTCATGAAAAGATTTTTAAAAATCCTGATAAAATACTTAAAAAAATCCTAAATATTTTAGCTTCTTGACAAAAAAGTATTTCAAATATTTAAAACAAGAAATATTGAAATTTTATTTTTTATTCTAGAAGAAGAATTATTCACTAATGATTTCACATGGTTTTTTTTATTGCAAATCAGAAGAGTTTAAGGGTTTTTACATGAATCTTCTACTATTTTCCTTAATGTGATAGAATGTGCATCAGATAACATATGAATGGTGATTTAAAACCTATTATATGACGTCACCCAACTGTCCTTTGCATCGCCTCTTCTTTGTCCGAGACACCAGCAGTGAAAACCAAAACTAGGTCAGAGCAGTTCTGTGTAGCTCTCTGTACAATCAATGTGTTGAATTCACAATGACTCCAATAGTCACTAACACCACATTACGGCAAATTGGTCTAATTCTTAGAAGACAAGGACCAGGTATATTTAGAAGTGGCTGCACACAGCTGTGACCCTTTAAAATACAAACATTTTGATTTCCTGCTGGTGAAATGGCTTCTTTTGGCCAAAGAGAGGCAGTTTTTTTAATGATTTTTATGGACAGTGACTATAAAGTCAGTGCAGTTACAATTCCCAACTTGTCTAAGGAAATTTTAACGTTTTCATCCTCAAGCAACTTCTGGTCGTATCTGTGAAAGAGGATCAGACAAGAACACTTACTGATTTGTTTAGTTATTTGCACACACATTTTTAAACAGTTGAGCTGCATTCCAATAATGAGAGATCTCATGAAGGCCAAGAAAGAATATTTGTGGTACAAAACATGTGCATGAAGTAAGTCCATAGACTTCGGCAGTTAGGCTCTGGGCCGATGACGTCCTGGATGCTGGAGGGAAAAGATCGGACCATAAATATAGAAAACTTGGAGCCTAGATGTGGCTGAAGGCCACGGCCAAGTGTTGTTCCAGGAGGAGGAACATTCAAGCAAAATCGAGATTGTGATTGGCTGAGAAGGAAAGGTGGGGAGGGCTTAATTGATAGTGGCATCCAGCAATGAGAAAATGAAAAAAATGAGAAAGACTCACCTTATTGAAATTGTGCCAAAATTGTGCCAAAACTCCACTTGTCTCACTGGAACTCATTTGACGTCAGAGATAAAGGGCAAGAACTGAAAATATGCAGCTTTGCAGCTTTGAAATTATGTCTTTAAAGACTTCTAACAGAAGATAAAAACCACCATAATTAAACTTTTTTTCTCTCCTTTTCATTCTAGGTGGTGCTTGTGTTTGCTCTCAGCATTGGAGCCCTTGTAATATACTTCATCGATTCCTCAGAGTAAGTGTTTTCTCTCCTTTTAATATCACAGCTAACAAATTTCCCACCCAATTCTGATGCAGAAAATGTGCACACTTTCAGGCCTGTTGGGAATAAAGTAAGTCCTTGCATTAATGCAGTCAGAGAAGAAAGAGCTTTAAGATGCTGGCACTCACAGTTATTTGCCTAAAAGCTTATAGTAACTTTGTTCCAGTTTTGTCTTAATTGCTGAGTCATCAAATTTGATTTAATATCCCGGATGGATTATATTTAAATATCTGAATCACCAAAATCCGAATGTTAGGGTTTCCTTAATTGTAAATAATGCAAATAAAATAGTCACAAACTATGACTTGAACTGTTAGAATTTTAGAGCCACCCTCATTCCTGCCATGCACAAATCAGAATTTGAAGGAAGCAGGAATGTATTCCCAGTTTGAAACAATCGCCATCGCTCATCGCCACAAAAGAAGCGGAAGACCCCTTTCAGCTCCGTGTGCAACGGCGCTCCGTTCCTGCAGCCCGGTGTTTGGACAGGAAGTGTCATTAAGAATTACGGCAAAATAAACAAAGATAAAAGCTTCCATCCCCGCTGGGAGCCATGTGAAGGCAGAAAGGACTCCTGTAATCAGGCTGGGGGTCCTGGAGGCAGGTTATTAGTTATTTCATAAGACCGCATGGGCTGGGCTTCTGTCTGATGAGGTTTGTGGCTATGATCTCATTTCATTATGTGGACTAGCACAGGTAGAGTTACATTCTGAAACCATCTGTGGCCTCCTGTTTGTAGCCTAAAGCGGTCCTTGTAGCTTTTTACCTGATGGAGAATAACCTTGAACTTCTGTCTGGTATCAGCCAAAACCAAGCAAAAGAAAAACAAATCTATATCGCTGACTGATAATCCAGGCATGTTGAGGTTTTTCTGTCATGTTAACTTTCTTTCTTTCTTTGCTTTGACGTATCAGCCCAGAAAAGCTCCATCGGAACAGTTCGCTGGCAGCAGACTGTAACAGATGAAGCCCTTCCTGTAATTAGTCATGTAGGCTTTTAAATGATAGATGGGCTCAATGGAACAGAAGTGACACAACATGAATGTAGGGTAGATTCAAATCAAACTGAGTGTGTGACTAAACTAAATTGGAAACTAACATTTTTTTGACCAAACTGTTACATATGATCTAAGCTTATTAAAACATATATATTTTTGTTTTTAATTTCTGATTTTTTTTGCCCAGTTTATTAACTTAACATTCTATTTATAAACTGAACTTCAATAGCTACATGTAAAGCATGTGAATTACTTAGTCTATTTAATACATTTTTTTTAGGAAAACAATTAACTTTTTATTTTATTTATTTATTTATTTTGAAAAAGCTAATATTTTTGAACATATATAATTTAGTAAAGTAAAGCATTAGTAGATTTCTTTTTCTTTTTTTTTTTTTTTTTACTTTTTGGCTGAAAATGTAGAGATCTGGAGAGGCTGCAATACCTTCAGTTGGCCACCAGATGTCACTGTTGTAGCTAGACTGAACTCTCAAAGCTTAGAATTGAAATTTTAAGGGAAAGTCCTGCACACTCGTGGTAATATCAAGGAATTATAAATATAAATAGTATATTAAATCACAATTATTTATTTGGATTATACTTCTATGTGCTCTGTTGATGCTAAAATTGCACTTTGACAAAATGTTATTTTTTGTTTATTTCTTAGTATACTTTTTTCCAGTTTATTTTTGTCTACATCAAGTAGACTTATTTAAAAAAAAAATCAGTGTATATATAATGCAATATCTAAATATCTCTTCACCTCTGAGTATGTCCTGTATGGTTTTGCCTGTGTCTGTTTTTGCATCAAAGCAGAATCCCAGCAGCACAAGAGCTGACATTTCGACTGATACCAGGTTAAAGGGATTTATGAGACCTTTCACCCTCAGCAGATTAACTTTTTGTTTAGTATTTGTTCAAAGCTGAAAACCCATAGATAAATCACGTGCAGTGTCATGAAGATGTATTGGAGCATCACATGTTCTGTTTAATCTGAGCCAAAGACTCAAAAAAGGAGAACGAAGGTTCTGCCAGATTCCTGATCTATTACAGACCTGGTTCAGATTCAAAGGCTAGAACAAAAGTATTTATTAGATCAGTCTTGTTTTTTTAGTTTAAAAGTATCTTTCTTTTTGATTCAAGAAATTGTTTTATCTATAGAACTTACAGAAATGTTTATGAAATTTATTGATTTGTCGTCAAAGAACATTGAAAACTTTTTTTTTTATTAGAGTCTTGTCTTGTATTTTACATTGGTCTATGTGGTCAGTGTATTTTTTTAATGTGAAGTCCAATTGTGATCCAAATTGATAGCTATATAAATTCATTGTTTTTACGTTATGGCAATTTAAAACCAACTTAAGAAGCTGGTTAGACTTGAAAAAATATATGAAAGAATATACTTTAAACTATGAACTTCAGATGATTTGAACAAGGAGGTATTTATTAAGGCTGGCCAATGTTTAAAACTTTTACTAACCATAAGAGCAGTATGCTGCAGCAGATCAGCTGAAATATTTACTCTCATGCTTCCAGCTCCATGAGGACATTGTTTCATCAAAGCAAATCTATTTATACTTTTTACGTAACAAATACAATTTTTCTATAATCCAACTGGTATTAACTTGCAAAGAGGAGATTGCAGCGAGACAGTGCAACAGCTAACCTTTTGACCCTTAACCCCTTAATGTCTGTTGTTACAAATATGTGACAAACCCCCTTTTGGCTTAAAACACGCCTACATTTAGCATCTACTTAAAATCAAGACAATTAGTGATTTTTTTTTCATAGCTGTAAATAAATTCAGGTGAGGATGGGTTAAGATTATTTTCAATACAATTTTGCCGAAAATATTTTTTTTACAATATATGGCTACAAAAAAAAACCAAAAACAAAAATGAAGTCGAATAAAAACTCAGATTAATAGTTTGAATGCAGATAAGAATCCTTAATTACACACATGAAATAGTTTTCATAGAGGATTTTTAAAACAAGCTAAATATGTCATTATTTATCCTTGGCTAAGACGATGAATTTTAAAAAAATGTTGGATTTTTAGAAATCTTAACATTTGTCAACTAATAAATCAAACTAAAAATAGTTACATTTGGGGTCTAAAATTTATTTTTTTAGTCAAAATCTCTGGATTTCTTAATGTCTTGATTTTGAGCTAACTGAGCTATTGTGGTCAAAAAGAAAGATATTATTGTGTCATCAGCATAAATGCGGACAATTTGGATGACTTTCTTTTTAAACAGTAAAGGAAAAATAAAACAACTTCCAGGGACTTACAGCCTTTTTTTCTCGAACTCTAACATACAAAAAATAAATAGTGATACTTTTTGTAAAAAATAAAAAAAAACAAAAATTTCTTAATTGTAGGTGGAATTTGACTGACAGACTGACTGACTATTTTGCAGGTTTAACACGTCATCCTTCTGTTCTTAACACCACTAACCATCATTGTCCCTGTTGTAAATAATCCTGATGTGTTTCGATGCAGCTATTTATTCAAAGGATTTAGTGTTTTTTCTCCACGGTCTTGTTAAATCCCGAGTGTGCAGTTGGCCCGTATTTTCGTCTCAGGTGTGAGTAATAACTCCAGAAGATATTTTTAACTTCCAGGTCTTTAATATTCATACACTCTACTAACATTCTCATATTACCTGGTTAATTATGTCTCTTTATTTGAATTCTTCGGGCCACACACAAGCTTTTGGAGGGTGAGCCTTCACTACATTGCTAGCACTTGCTATGGCTGCCTGACCTCATGAAAGAAGACATGAACCCTTGCATGCATTTAACCCTTAAACTACTGCTTTGGCTCTGCATTTCCATCCCTTGACATTTACTTGCAATGTTGTCCCCAAGATGGGTAATGCAAGACTGAGAGGAAAGCAGCACCATTTCTTTTTTCCCATCAAGCATTGCACTTGGAACAGATCACAGTCATCGGACAAACTGTTTTGCAGTTATTTAAGGGTTAATAAGGTATTACCACAAGTTGTTGCTTGTGTTACAACAAAAATGCATGCTCCTTATCATCAGAAATAGATACATATATTTAAATGGAAAATACAACTTTTTGCACTTTTTGAAATACTTGTGTTTCTCTTCTTTTGGAAATCCTAAAAATGCATTTTCAGGAGAAGAACAATGCATCTTTTATGATTTTTTTATATTGTAAAATGCATTTTATGTGTTTTTTTTTCCAACTTGAGGCCTCAGAGTGTGGAAATAAACCAATTGTTTTGTGTCTTCTCACAGCCCCATTGAGTTCTGCAAGAACTTCTATTCCGATTTCACGCTGCAGATTGACATGGCGTTCAACGTCTTCTTCCTGCTGTATTTTGGCCTCCGTGTAAGCAGACTTTTCTGGCACACCAGCAGGGATCTACAGATGTTGATTCACTGTCTGACTTTTATCTGATTTTCTGTTCGCAGTTCATTGCTGCCAACGACAAGCTGTGGTTCTGGCTGGAGGTCAACTCCGTGGTGGACTTCTTCACGGTTCCTCCGGTGTTTGTATCAGTGTACCTGAACAGGAGTTGGCTTGGTAAGGCTTTCAATCTTGTGGCAATATTTTTTTTTTTTTTTTTTTTTTAACCCCACAGCCTGTGGCGCCACCCAGTGGGCGTAGTGGATCTTTACAGATAAGTTGATCAGTATTATCATCTTGTTACATTAAAAAAAGTAGCAAACAATGAAGGACATTTTTGAGATTTAGTCATTGTGTATCGTCTTTAATCTAATTTGATTGAAATTAGAGGTGTAGGGGAAAAACGATTCAGCGATATATCGCGATATTTCCTTTGGCGATACTTATTTATTTAATTATTTATGAGCAAAAGTAGTTCAGAGTCTTACTTTTGTGTTCCACTTAAACCCTGTACAGCACTTTATTTCCTCAATCTTACTTTTAGAACATTATTGGCTAACAAACATTCGGTCTATGTTTTTCCTTCTTATTTTGAAAAATATTTTGTTGTGGAAATTGGACAATTTTGACTGTTCTCTTTAAGAACAAATATTTATAATTTTACCACAAGAAAAGCAGGTTGAATTTTTTTGGGTAAAAGTGACTTGTATTGGAGATACAGTTTGCTGTGCTTAGCGTTGTGATTGTTAAATCATTTTTTTTCTTTGCATTTAATTAACATTAAACGGTGTATTATTATTCAACTACAGGTTTTTTTTCTATATCATACTCTTTAAAGAAAACTGGGAAAAAATGTTCTGGTACAATTTTGGGATATATATATATATATATATATATGTGTATATATATATATATATATATATATATATATATATATATATATATATATATATATATATAAATAAATGTTAACAAATGGATCAAATTTAGTTAAAGTATCGAAAGTCTCTACGACGATGGCTTTGAAGCCTAATTTTATATTTATTTGATTCCTGCTGTTTTTGCAGGATCAAATGTCGCACAATCCCACGTTACTGTAGCTTTTTAAAATATAATATTTATAAGATTTAATCATTTTTTCTTTAGCTGCTTGATGTCTTTGTTCACATACTTTCCAGATCAGGTTCGCACACCTTGATGTACATGGAGAGAAAAAAAAAAACTTTATTGAATTTGTTCGTGACTCAAGCTCCAGTAGAAGTCAATCTGCTAAATGTGTGAAGCTCATCACTTTGAGAGTTTTTGAGGAATTAAAGGATTAGAAGGGATAATTTCTTCTTCTTTTCTTGCTGGATTTTCGGTTCTTAAAGGGACTTTCTTCACTCTTCAGGAACAACTCATTGCAATTCCCATTTTTAGCTGTGTAAGCCCCATAATTTACAGACGGTTAAAAAAAATGACATGTTTCGCTTCTCATTATGTGTTTTTTTTCTTCATTTTGACAAGCCAACACATGGAGAAGCAGCTGGTATCTACTCCCATCTAGTGGAAAGTTGGGAGTATTGCTGCTTTTTTTGGACACATATTTAGCATTTTATTTACTTACCGACTTTTACTTTGCTGGTTTTGAAATAGAATTGTCCTTATATCATGGTTCACATAATAACTAATTTGTGGGCATCCAGTTCAAGTCTTTATGAATCATGATAACGATAACATGGTTTCTGAATTTTAGTTCTCTTTGTTATACCTCCTTAAAATATATTCAAATATAATAATGTAAATAGAGCTAAACATTAGTCTAAAATGAAAGATGATTTGAATATTATGAATTTATCTTAATACAAAACTACTTATTTGTTTGTATTTTAAGAAATAAAAACTCACTAAAATTTGTAAGAATTTTTTGTTAATTTAATCCATAAATAAAACATTTATTTTACCTAATTCTACATAAAAGTACCCTAAAGGTTTTTTGTTTTTATTTTTTAGGTATTTACTGTTCAAATTTTGAAAATCCAACCCAAATGATCCAAATGACTATTCTGTTTCTCTCCCACACAAAAACATCAAAATAAAAGCGCAGAGCTTGTGTATTTTTAAATAAATAGAGATTCCAACAGTGTTAATATTTTGCCCGTCTGCCAGTGAGCAGAAATTTTAATTATTATTTGGATGCAAATAGGTCAAACAGATGATGAGGCCATTATAAGCTAAGCGGTCCATATTTCAGGAGCCAATCTGTCCATCATGCTGTAGAAACATTTTGATACAGAAACAGACGCAACACTTTCAGAAAGCTTTTCCACGTGCACATTTGTGCACTACAGGGTTCTAAATGATGCATGACACACTTAGATAAGAGTTTTGATGTAAATATGGATGAAATTAATAGGAAATTCACAGAACACATAATGTCTGGTAAACATATATAGAGGATTATAGTTGTTGAAGGCAGGTAAAGGCTGTGTTTTAAATATGAAGGCCTTGTAGACATCAAATAAAAAGAATCCTACCAGATTTCATGTCTTTATATTTAAACCACAGCTCAGCATTTTTATTTAACTTTCTGTTTTTTAATTTAAAAGTTTACGGATATTTTTCTGCTGTACATCCAAAGTTATAAAATAAAAGCAATACTTTTATTTAATTTGTGAGTGTGTAATGTGCACAGGGCACTTTCAGTTCCGGTTACCACAGAAAAACTGCTGCAAAGTTGACAATTTTTGGGGATTGAAACAAATATAGACATAATAAAAGTCCTATATATTACATTTTTTACATAAAAAAAACATGAATTTATTGTCTTTTGAGGAATTTACTGTCCTATATCATGATGTATTTAAAAAATTATATTAAAAAATTATATATTAAATAATATTTTTTTAATAATATTTTAAAAATAATGCAAAAGTTTGTACTAAAATATTTAAAATGTATAATAATTTCTGATCCACAAAATTAAATGACAAAACAAATTTGACTCATTACATTTTAATGATAAATATGTTTTAAATGTTTTTGTCACTTGATGCATTTAATATTTGTATTATTTCACCTTTCTTGCTGTGCGTTTATCTGTAAAAATCATTTGCAGAAACTGTATCTGCATCAGCTGTGACTCATTTTGGGATTATACGGGAATCATTGAATCCATAAATCTCCCTGAGCCTTCTCCTGGTCCGCGCACAGATTTACCGCTCTCGGCTTCATGTGCAAAAAGATACACGCTGTTCTTGGTCAAGATTAAAGAATGAGATGTGGATTGTCGGCAGCAGTTTGTGTTGATAGTGATGAGCCGCCGATGGACAGACTGGCAGGCTGGCCTCTTCCTTTCCCTGGATGAATTCTAAAGGAGCTTACACTGTAATATCCTGATGGGAAAAAAAAAAAGGGTTTGGTGTAAGCTCGCCGAACGCGCCGAATCCCGGCGAGGGTTGCAGTTGAAAGTCTGAGTTAATTCAAATTATGACGCGTCTTCCAAACAGAGCTGCTTTTGACACCAGCTTGTTTGTGCTGATACTCTAAAGCTCATCTGCAGAGGTTTTCCGTGGATGTTTTTGTTCTCCGTGATTTCTCACTCGGTCGGACGAAGAGCAGGGAAGCAGGTTTTTTGGACGTGTAGCTGGACTTTATAAACCGTAGAAATGATTCCCACTAAGATGTTAGTGTACCGGGGGCCTGAGGTGGTCACAGAACCACAACCAAATCCTAACCCAACACGACGCAAGAAGTCAACGGGAGAACTGTTCCAGAAGGGCTACAGGGTCCGGATGGGCCACGGGCAAGTCACTGACAAAGACGATCAGGACAGCATCTGCTTTAGCCTGGGAGCATGCTTCCACGTGATCTCTTACTGGGGTAAGACCTGCAGGATGTGGAAACCAAAAGGGGATCTCGTTAAGGTTAGCGTGTCCAGAACTCTTTGGACTGCGTCATCTGGAGCCGGTTCAGGATTTGCCGTGAATTATGCTCCCCATCTGGCAGGGTCTTATTTAAAATGAAAAATGAGAGTGGCACACCAACCTTTTCATTATGGTTATTTATGTCATCATATTTCTTTAAAGTGAGTGTTCAGCTTTTAGGTCTTTGATTTGTTTTCCTGCGTTGGATCAGTGAAAGCATTGCATCTTTCCTATTGCTAAATCGGACTAATCTTGCAGTGGATGCAACTTTATAAAGCAAAAAATAATTTTGAACTGTTCATTTGATCTTTCTTAAAATACACCATCAGAGAGTGATGAAAAAGAGTGTTCTTAAACTTGTACCAGTTTTTTCTCCTTCCATTAATACCCTCAAATTTAGGATTTGACGTCATAATTGTTTACTCACTCATTCAGCATCCACCTGCCTTTAAATCCGGGAGTTTTTCCTTAGCAGGAATGACGCTTCAATAAACTGATGATGCATGTCTGGAGGATTTAACAGAGACTGAAATGAGAATGGTTTTATTTTTACTCCATGTGCGTTTTAGCATTTAGTGTTGCTTTACGAGTTGATTTATTTGGATTTCTAAGTTATTTTTATCAATATGAATCCTTTAAAGTTTTTAAAAATGGACCAACATTTTAAAGGTATCACGTCGCCTTTGATTCTCAGTCAAGTCTTCTTGAATTGATTAAAAAAAAAACTAACAATTTCTCCTTATTTTTTTCTCACAGGTTTGAGGTTTTTAAGGGCCTTGAGGTTGATACAGTTCTCAGAAATTTTACAGTTTTTAAATATACTCAAGACAAGGTAAGTGTTCTTTTTTCCCCTCTTTTTATTTGTGTGTTTTTTTTGTTTTTAAAATGTATCTGGAAGCAGGCGGAGAAAAAAAAGTTGATTTTTTTTTTTCTATTCCTGATGTGCAACCTTTTCACATTTCACCATATCATAACACGACATTTTCATTTTTGCCATCGATTCTTAGAAGTAAAGCTTTTTTGCACAGATGTTGTCAGAAAGAGCTTATAGCATATTCAAATGCTTAAAATTAATCTCCTTACTTTTCTCTCGTACGAAGAAGTCAACTGAGGTCTTCCAAGGACTTTTTATGTTTAGTAAATAATTAAAAAATTGAAATAAACACAACTAAAAGTTATGTTTATTTAACCTGCAGCGGGAATTTATATTGTTATTTATGCACACAATCCAAATTCAAAATGACTGTATTTTGTTATAGAAACTGCTGTGAAATGCAGTTTGAAAGCGTATATATAGTGCACATATATAAATGATCTTTTTGTCTTTTTTTCCTATCTGATCCCTGTGAAACCAGCAACTCAATAAAGCTGGTAAACTTGTGTTCCATCTTCATAAGCACATGGCTGACCGCGGCAGGCTTCATTCATTTGGTAAGTTTTCAGAAAAAAGTTGATGTTTTTTAAGCAACACTATATTCAGTATTAGCCTTATGCTGACACAGCTAAAATGAACAGAACAATATGATTAAAATCTTTAATCTGAATCTGACACTGTCTTCCAGGTGGAAAACTCTGGGGATCCTTGGGAGAACTTCCAAAACTCCCAGGCACTTTCCTACTGGGAATGTGTCTACTTACTCATGGTTACAATGTCCACTGTTGGCTATGGAGATGTTTACGCAAAAACCACCCTTGGCCGCCTGTTTATGGTGTTCTTCATCCTTGGTGGTTTGGTAAAAAGCCCTTTTCATTTCTTCCCTTTTGTAAAGCCGCCAGTGTGTTTTCATGCTGTTGTGGCCCACCACCGTTCCACCATAATATGCAGCAATTATTCAGACGTGGTGCTTATGTTTGTGTCTGTTTTATTTGTTCAGTTAATTTAAAAGTGTTTCGTTCACCTGCCCCCACCCCCCAGCCCCACCCCGACCTCCTTTTCCAACAAACACAGTGAGGTGGGGATGATTTGCTGAAGCTCAGCCAGATGAATGCACCAACATTTATTTATAACAACATTTTATTCCTTTATTTGACACGTCTCTGGATTATAAACTCTATTTTAGTATTAGAAATTAGACTCAGATAAATCTTTATTATAGAAGTATGAGTAAGGCTGAAGCTTTGTGGCCCAAATGGAAAATTCACATGAATGCACACAGTTCAAACTACATATATAAACATTTATTAATCATCAGTGCCCATTATTTCATAGATCTGTTCAATTTAGCACCTGAATGCAGCATGGAAATGAGTGTATAATGTAATCTGATGATCAGTAATTGAACTTTACATCAGTTGCATGTTATTTATGCTCATTTAAGAGAAATAAGACAATTGTAATGGTTTTGGAGGACTTTTATAAGAAAATATAAAAGTTAAAATAAAAGAAATCACAATATTTAAGTTGTAGGAGCCAAAAATGCAATTTTTCTGCCTTTTTCACAGCTTTTTTTTCCACTTGTGCCAAAAACGATTCATTTTTTTTCTTCCGTCCGTGCCAAAGTTACAACTGATTTTTTTTTTTTCAATGCGTACCAAATTTATGTCTTTTTCGTCTTTTCAAAACGCGACAAAATCCGGTTTATCTTTTCTTTAGATTTGCGCCAAGTCAAGAATTAAACAAGAAAAATTATCATCTTTCAAAAATTTCGCAAAATCTTTTATCCTCTTCCCTTTTTTCACGTGCTCTACATTTGCGCCTGTTTTGTTTTTGATGCGTCACATGTTCTTTCAATATGAGCCAAATTCACGTCTGTTTCCTCTTTTTCGACGCGCGCCACATTTGTGTCTTTTTCCTTTTTGGACAAGCGCCTTTTGATGCATATGAAATTTGATGCTCCATGCTTGTCCAAAAATGTGTTTAAAAACTAAACGCATCAGACGTGTGTTTGAGGAGCTACTGTCACGGTGTATCCTCAACGTCTAATATTTTTTGAGAAGCTATAAAAGCTTCGGTGAACACGTCTTCATGTATGGGATCTTTTTTAGTTTGTTACTGTGAGGTTTACCTTCTACTGCAGGAGCTGCATAGAAGGTAAATAAGTTGCATGCCTGGCCAAACTATGCAAAATGATGTGACTTATAATTAGAAAAAAATGCAACAGTTTTGTTGCTAATTTGCAACACAAATTTAAAAACTTGACACAATTGCACCATTTCACTATTTTTATAGGGACGTATATATTTATTTTGCTTGCTATTTTTACATTTAGAGTATAGTTGTCCAACTTTCCATCTTTATTTTAAATGTAACTGTAGATCAGGCTGTATTTTTTGCTACTCAGAAATGTGCAAATCCGTGAACAGATTTCTAAGAAGCACGCCGACTGACTGACCTCTACTAGAGTGACATGTAAGCCTAAAGCTTAAATATTTCCTTTAAATCGGCCTCACCAGCTAAATCGCCTATTTATAGGGAAACCTCTAACCCTCTCCGTTTATATTTTTACATGATCAATGACAGAGTTTTGAATGTTTGTCACTCATTTGGCTCTGCTTTCAAAATCACCCCAGCCTGTGTGTTTGTTGGACTAAACATGGCACATAAGGTTTATTTTCTGGATAACTACAACTTTGATTTTTCTACCACAGATCGGCTTACCGCTCATCAGCTGTCATTTTTCTCCTTTATTCTTCACTTATCTGTAAATATTAGCCTTTTGGTTTCGGAATAACTGGGACATAACTTTTAAGTTACATTCATCCAAGTTATTTTTCAATGATTTGACATCTTTCTTTTGATTTCTATTAGTTGCTATTACTAAAACTCAGCCACATTCTCCTTTTTGAGACTAAAGTTTTCTTAAAACAGAAATGAGAGGACCTGCCCCTGTTCTCTTGTCTTCTTTTTTAGTCTCTTCTTCTGTCTCCTATCTTCTCCTTAGGCCATGTTTGCAAGCTACGTCCCTGAAATCATAGAGTTAATAGGAAACCGCAAGAAATATGGTGGTTCCTATAGTGCAGTTAATGGGAGAAAGTAAGTATTCAAGGAGGCTCTGCTGCCTCCACAGCAGTAGAACCTTCTCTGCATGCCCTTTTCTTTTTCTTTTCCATGCATGTAGGCCATGTTTGCTCGCTACGTGCCAGAAATTGCTGCTCTCATCCTTAATCGGAAGAAATATGGCGGGAGTTATAACTCGACCAGAGGCAGAAAGTAAGTCAAACAGATGAAAGAAATAGCAAAGCTATAACTGGTGTGGTTTTTGTGTGACTCGAGTGGCCCTCTCATAAAGACGGGCCACTCGTTTTTAGATTTTTGAGATGTAATGGATCTCAACCTGCAGTGAAGTCACACTGTGACTGAAGAAGTTGGCCATGATCAATGTGCAGTATTGTTGCTGCTTTAATGTCTGCTTTAATCATCGCAAAGTGTTTACCATCTTAACAAGTTCATTTAGACTTTTTAAAAGTCTTTTATTTTGAAAAAACAAAAAATAGTTACTCTTTTTTTTTTTTGTTTCTAATGAAAAAATGTCTTGTCAAGATGGCATGTATTCAGTGTTGGATTATAATCACGATTAAATGTTGGATTTTCTCATAGATTTATAAACTGTTTAATCACCTGCAGCGGAAAATAATCCTTAAATCTGATCCAAATGAATGTTTTCTATTGGTGTTTCTAAAATAAAAGCTTTGCATCACTCTTTCATATGATCCTAAAATATACAAGAATGAAAAACTAAAATATTTTTGCAGAGTTTTTACTATTTAGGTATTATCATTAAAAAACTGCAATTCTATATATTTTGCAATGTCCTTCCAAAATAAAATGCCGGATTTCTAGTTGTTTGCTTTGACGCAACTTTGGTTTAACATTTTACATTAACAAGAATAAAAGTCATTTTTCCCCAGTAAATTCATTCAAAAATAAATTCAAAAGTAAATTAAAAAAAAAAAGTTTTTAAGAAAAAAAATTTTTTTTTTACTCCTCGCTTGCAGGTACTTCATAGTTTATATTGCAACATGAGAACATCTGACATTTGTGATATTTCATTAGTAATTATTGTCTGTTTGTGTTCAAAGTCCCTGTTTGTTAATCATTTGTGTCGTCGTCCTTTTGTCGTTTTCTAGTCACGGTCAGACAAAATCCAATCAGTCGATCAAACGATCACAGGAATAATCCATAGCATCCAGCCAATCATAATTGGAATTCATAAATGTGAATAAACTCAGTATGGGGTATTGTAAACAACAGCATATTAAAAGCTTATAGAAGAAAAGATTAATCTTAAAAATATCATTCAATTATTACCTGAGCATGTTAAAAACTAGTTTTTTTAGTGTTGTTGAAGCTCCTGCATTTGTGTGCCATCGCCTAAATCATGCTGCCTGTTGCTTTTTCCTGCTTTTTTTTTATGGCTTTGCTTTGCGCTTTGCTTTGGCAACATTGTGGCCTTTATCTTCAGTCTGAGCTACACCCTGGAGAAGCAAAGAAAGAATTGAAAAAAAAAAAGACTTTTAAATACTTTTTAAAAATCTACTATGCATAGAAATATTCTGACTTTCCTTGTAAAACCAAATATAAAGATGAAAATAGTGGTAAAGACGCCATTTTTGCTTCTAGGAATTAAAGTTTGACTTGTACACAGAGTACCTGTCATATCAGCTGATCTTTATTATTACTATGTAATTGCTTTGCATACTCTTGTACCTTCACCATTTCTGCATTTACCCTAGATAGTGGTTGATCACTTTTGTTTTGGAATAGCACTTAGTTACATCTTAGTAACTTTAGTTACTTGTACTCATCCTTAGTACTTTGGTCACTGTGTTTCTCATGTCCTCGTATGCAGACTAACTGTTTTCTTCTACTCTCTCTTGTTACACTCAGCCATGCTTATCTTCACGGGGCAGCTTTCTGCAACAAACCACAGAAGCACATTATTTTTTTAACCCCAAAAAACTCATTTTGATTTCTCTTATTCATTTTTTTTAGTGAGATTCTGCAGGTTGCTTCAGAATTAAAAGCTAAATGAGTGATAATTGAGTATTTTATGCAGGTTTTGCAGAGAATTTTAAGAAGAATCCTTAACAAATGAAAACACATACATGTTTGTTCCAAAATGTTTGTATGTCACTCAAAATAAACAGATTTATTAAAAAAAAAGCAATAATTTTTTCTCCGCATTTGTATGTACAAATCCTAATATTACTTCTATATTTTCATTTATATTTAATTTGAATTGTGTGCCTATTTTTCCTTTTTTTAAATAAAAAAATATTTATATGGAATAACTGACAGATAAAAGAATTACAAATTCTTTAACAAAAACAGAATGAAAAATTGCAACAACACCAGGAAAGTCAAAAATGTGACAAATAGTCCTTTAGGAAAACAGTGTTAATTCATAAATTATGAATTTTTAAATAAAAAAAAATCAAAATGAATGTTAAATGTTATATCTATAAAATATATATTTTAAAACAAATCTAATAACATTTTTAAAATCAGTTCCACATTTGTATTTTTTTCTAATTCACACCACAGTTTCTTAGTGACTGTATTCATACACAGAGTTGATTGATATGAAACCTTCTACATTACAATATATTTACATTTTCTTAAAGAATAAAATCATGTGCAGTAAATAATTTTATGACTGTCAAATGTAGGAACTGAAACAGACTGTGTGCTGATTTCATAATCTCCATCTGAGTAAACTGATCCTTTATAATCTGATCCTGAAATCCACTCTGCCCTCTGGCCTCCATCAGCCCCAAATCATGACAGTCGTTCGTCCTCTATCAGTTATTACTTTCATGCAGATTTCCGACCTGAATATCAAACTACAAGTTAACTGTTTCATTCCAGGTAGACGATGAAAGGTGGTTTTTGAGTCGGTCATTTCTTGTTGGCTCTCTCTTTCTCTGGGGTTGGATATGATAATGTGTTTGCATCTAATGTTTTTTTTCTCAGGCACATCGTAGTCTGCGGTCATATAACACTCGAGAGTGTGTCCAACTTCCTCAAAGACTTCCTACACAAGGACAGGGATGATGTCAATGTAGAAATCGTTTTTCTCCATAAGTGAGTTAAAAAATTGGAAAAAAAAACTAATGAATAAAAATCAGGGAATTTAAAAGTCTTTTTTTATCCTTTATCTCAGTATTTCCCCTAATCTTGAGCTGGAAGCCTTGTTCAAGCGCCATTTCACCCAAGTAGAGTTTTACCAAGGATCTGTCCTGAACCCACATGACCTGGCTAGAGTCAAGGTAACAGATTTTTGCTGTCCCGCCCGCACATGAGGTCACCTCAGTACTGAATCTTTTTGTGAGATTATAACAGGATAATTGCATTTTTCTCCATCCAGATCGAGTCAGCGGACGCCTGCCTAATCTTAGCCAACAAATACTGTGCTGACCCCGACGCCGAGGACGCGTCCAACATCATGAGGTCTGGACGCCACAGACCCACATTTGATTCTGTGCTCTTTTTTTTTTTTTTTTTCCTTGTACAGATTCCATCATTTTAAACTGAAACAACATCACATCTTTGGTCTAAAAAGAGTTTTTAAAATGTGTTGAGTTTAAAAGGTTGAGATTTTCTAAAACTCTTCTTTTAATTAAAACTTTTCTTTGAAATAAATAAATGTATATATAAAAAATATAACATATTTGTATAAATATATGAATAAATTAAAACCCTGACTATATGTAGGTACATTTTTTAATGTAAATACTAGTAAAAAGTTTTATTTTGAAAAGAGTTGGGACTAAATGGAAACAGTTTTTAAGTGTAAGTCTTAATAAAGTAAAAATATGACACCAATTACCAATATTTAACAACAAATGTGTTGAACCAAACCAACTGATGATGAATGTCATTTTGATTTTCCAAAGGATTATTAGGATTTTTGTAAAATCACTTCATTAAAAAATTCTCCCACTGCTTCACTGCTTTAAATAGACAGTCTTTATAGAATAAAAAGTGTTTTGGAGCTAAAAAGATGAATTTGGAAATCACAGAGTGATTCAGTGTTTTCCAGCCTTTGGTTTTTTTAATATGGTACAGGCTATCCTTGACAAAAATCTCAAGGCGCATCACCATGAAAAAAAAAAAAAAAAACATTGTGGAAATTCTTTACTGTTTATTACAAAAATACAGTTATTCTGATCAAAATATCTTGAATAACAAACACAAAAAAACGTTTTTTTCAGGAGTTTTTATTATTCGTGTGAAACATTGTTAAGATGAACAGAGTTGATATCCTTAAAATGATAAATGTTTTTAGACCGTTGTTGTTTCGGACAGGTGATTTTGCAGAATTTTGTTTTTACACCTGATCCCCTTCTTGGCACAACCCTGTATTTTACCCGGGCTGGGGACCGGTACAGGGAGATGCAGACGTTGCCCCTCTTGTGGCTACATAGTTAGGCAGTCCTGCCACACTGGATTGAGCTCCTTGTGGGAAGTTTTGACATAGTTGAGTAATTTCCCTTAACATTAGCACCACGGTGATGTAGGTGTGTGCAGTACTCTGCAATCAGAACTACAATCACCTTAAAAACAAAAGCAGATTTTCTGGTCCATAGAATTGAATGTTTTTTATTTAAGAATTATAGCCTTTTACAGGTAAATTCCTCTTAAAAAGCAACAAAAAAATAGATAAAAGGAAACTGAAATAAAACATTATGAACCAACTTCTGTGGCTCCACTGTACAAAATATGGCTGATGGTGACTTTCTGCAAAGAAAAATCTTTTGAAAATGTTTTATTTTTCTGATCAGAGTCATATCCATCAAGAACTACCACCCAAAGATCAGAATAATCACTCAGATGTTGCAGTACCACAATAAGGTTGGTAAACATCTGTTTTCATGCGTTCGGATTGGGCGTTGTTACTAAAATTTGACTGTTATCTTGTGTTTTGAAAGCTTCATTTTTTGACTCTTGTCTTGTGTTTTTCCATCTACAGGCTCACCTGCTCAACATTCCAAGCTGGAACTGGAAGGAGGGAGATGACGCCATTTGCCTTGCAGAGCTAAAGCTGGGGTTCATCGCCCAAAGCTGCCTTGCTCAAGGGCTGTCCACCATGCTGGCAAACCTTTTCTCCATGAGGTCTTTTATCAAGGTAACCAGGCTTCCACGTATGGCTTTAAAATGCAGAGATTTCATTTGACTAAACGATTTATTTGACATTTTTATAATAATGAAATGTTCTCTTTTTATTATAGATTGAGGAGGACACGTGGCAAAAGTATTATCTAGAAGGAGTCGCCAACGAAATGTACACAGAGTACCTGTCGAGTGCCTTCGTGGGTTTGTCCTTCCCTGTGATTTGCGAGTAAGACCATTTAAATATGTCATACCTTTTCCAACAATTTCTTATACTTTTTATCTATTAACATCTTAGAAACTTCAAATGTGTATTTATTTTAAAGTCATAGCTATTTTAGTGTGTTATCAATAGGTTTATTTTAATGTAAAGACAGAAAAACATTTAAATATTTGGGTTTCTATTGTGGAAAAAATCCTGCAATTGTCTTTAAATTTAAATTTTTATTTTTTACTAAACACATTAAAATATATTTATAGAAGGTAAGTACTTTTAAAACATGATCATTCTCATGTGAAATATATACTTTCTAGATTATTATTTTGAATAAGTAGAAAATTATCTATTTGATTACAAGATTTTTAATTTTTTCTTAACTAATAACAATTTTTTGTTGTTTTTTCCAGACTGTGCTATGTGAAGCTAAAACTGCTCCTCATAGCTATAGAGTACAAGTCAGACCAAAGGGAAAGCAGGTATGTGAAGGAGATGAAAAACTAATCAATGCAGTCAAATCGATATTCTTTTCTGAGAATCCTCTGGAAGTAAAAATATTGCCTAAAAACTGAAGACATGGACAAGAAGTGGTGTTAGTGTTGGTTTTCTCCGAAATAGCAAAAAGATGGATCAACTCCTGATGTTTTATTATATTTTTTTAAGTTTATAATTGTTGTTTTTTTTTTTAGATTTATGCTTTAAGTACCATTTCTGGTTCATATTGTTGACCAAACCTGACAAACTTTTGCAGTTTTTGCCCCATGAGCTGCAGCAACAACTCTCCCTGCATGCATCACTGCAGAAGTCTGTCACACACCTTTTTAGTTTGACATGTTTGATTTCCTCCCAGCACCCTGATTAACCCTGGAAACCACGTCAAAATGCAAGAAGGGACTCTGGGATTCTTTATCGCCAGCGACGCCAAAGAAGTAAAAAGGTAAACCATTTATGTGATAAAACTATTTTGGTTTTTCTTGGGTCGTGACATCAGGATTTGCCAAATACTAATTAAAGATATATTAAATGTATTCAAATATATTCGATTTTTCAGATATAAAAGATAAAATTAAGGTAAAAGCTTAATTTTACAGGTAAAATTGGTAAATATTTCTTGTCAGATTTGACAGGCAGTATGCAGCAGCTGGACCTGGTTATTTAATCCTGTACTTTAAATTGAACAGAAATCTGAACAAACTATAAATTTAAACAAGTGTCATAAGATCTCATAGATCAACTGCGACATTTAAAAACAAAAAATCCAGTTCTTTGGCTTTGTGGTCAGTGCAATTTTTATGTGATCTGATCAAAACCCGACTTTTGAGCAAACAAGTTTTTATATATATGTTTCTTTTTGTTCTTGCAGAGCTCTGTTTTACTGTAAGGCGTGTCACGACGACATAACTGATCCGAAAAGGATAAAGAAATGTGGATGCAAGAAATGTAAGGAAACGCACTGTTTGCTTCACCTCTTTATTATTCCTACAAAAGTACATTAGTATCATACAATGTTAATGCCTGTAAAATTTCAACTTGTGCATCAAGAAACACCAACATATCTTACAATGTAGACAAAACCAACCCATACAAAGTGTTTAGATTGATGAAAACTCTCAACTACTCTCAATTCTATCAAAATGACTAATAAAATATGGGTTTTATGTAAGAAAAATGTTAAAAAATAAAACAAATTATGACATAAATATATGTATTTTAGGACAGCAAGACTTTTTATTTAATTTAAATATAATCTCAATATAAATTTGTTTTTTTAACATGTCCTTAGTGTAATAGTATCTGATAATTTGTTATGTTGACATGAATTTAAAGAGACTATTAACACTTAGAGGTATCTGGATGAGTCATATGATTTTTTAAGACCCATTTAATTTTACACTGATGTTCCTTTTCTACTTGCCTTCTTTACAAATCCAGTCCGTCTAACACATGATCTTCCTATATGATGTATTTTTTTCCTGCTGCTTGGGAACTCCTTTCTTAAAAACCAAATTATATTTTTATATCACGTAACAGTGATTTATTGTGAGTAATTTGGATTTGTTGCCCCCTCTGAACACACAGCCTGCTGCTTGTCTCCCCCCTGACTGAAGAGGCCTGTCTGAATGCACTCTCTATGTTGCATGAATTGCCTGGGTTCCTCCTCGTCACCATGTGCATGTTGCTTTTTTTTAAATTCATCAGTTTAAAATCAGAAGTAAGGATTTTTAGAGAAACAACTAAATAAAATGAAGCTTATATCGTAAAATATGTTTTTAACCTAAAATGGACAATTTCATATTATTTTTGTTATTGTAATTCAGTTAAAGGCCACTAGATGTCCTCAATGGCACACAATAAATATCTTTATTCAGAGAAACAGCTGCAAATCCTGTTAGGAATATTTGCACTGGGTTTAAAAAATAAATCAAATTGCATAGAAATTGTATCAAATATAGTAAATTACAGTTTTTTTTGTGTTCAGTTAAATACATTTTTGGTCATAATTAGATTTTCTGTTCTTTTTGAGTTTTGGACACTATTTTGCAAAAAAATTAAATGTTTTTGAAAAAGATGACAAATTAAAGCATTTTGAGAAAAAATGATTTACAGGAGTGATCAGGTCTAATGGTTTTCTTTTTCTTCATCTCGTGACACAATTTAGACACTGCTCCCTAATGAAGAAAAGAAAGTTGAACTTAAATTGGACATTTCCTGCTGCCACAGCAAAGTTTGTGTTGTGCATCCCGGCAGCAGCCTCCCTCTGTGCCCTGTTTGTCCACTTTTCCTCCAGAGCGACCCTCCACATTAACCTGCCTCTCCTCTCCTCTCGTCTGAACCCGCGACTGTAGCCAAGACGCCTGCCCACAAGAAAATGAGACTGGCATGTTGTTTTGGTTGCGGCCGCTCTGAGCGGGGCTGCTGTTGCATGCCACTTAATGTGCATTGTAACTCGGACTCCCCTCGACGGGACATCCCCCTCTCTGCTGTCTCTGTTAATGATTGCTCGGCCACTTTACGTGCGTGTAAGTTCGTCGCCATGACGTCTGCTCCTCGGTGTCTGTGACATGCACTGTTTCAAACTGTGCAGTGTGGCTTCAAACCTGTGTGCTGTTCAGCTCTAGCAACCGTGTGGTGGATAAACAAACTGCTTGAGCTTTGTGACTTTCTCTTCTGTGAGCTGGTGCTCTTCCCTGTGTGCTTCTACTTCTTTTTTAGTGATGCATGCTGGGTTATTGTTGTTGCTGGTATTAACTCAATCAAACAGAAATAAATAAATGTAGTTCTTCCTCCAGTTTTTTCTGCAAGACATTCACAGCAGTAACATTAAAATGTGCTGCAAAATAACTCAAATGCAAACGTACTGCAGGTACTTGAAAATATGATATGAGCTACAAACTGGGCTCAGAATATTTGCAGTAGTAGTCTTTCTGAAGGGGATCTATGTTTTTAAAATGTCTCACTGCAGTACTATTATGAACAAAAAAAGACTTTAAGAGTTTAATAATTTTGAAAGAAAATATACTTTAAAAAGACTCTTCTGCTGAAAAATCACTTTCAGTGGATGAATTTTGGGATCATTTGAGAGTTGGATTTTAGAAAACAACATTTGGAGCTTTGCGTTGGAGTCTTAGCTTGAAATAAACTGAGTTGAGCAGAAATCTTAGTGCAGGCTTGATTTCCTTTTAAAGCCAAAGGGTTGTGCGCTGATGTATCGCAGCAGGCATGAAGAATGTGTCTGAGCTTGCAGAGCGTTGATACAATTTGCTGGAAAACATCGCAGACTGTCATACACTTTTAGGGAATATCTCTGGATCAAAGACCGCTCTGTCTTGTGAAGCTAAGCGTCTTTGGGCGTTTACACCCCTCAACACGTCCTCCGGGGCGGGGTGCCGTAAGGTTTGCCAGGCTGGCTGAGCTGGAGCGTAGCTCCAGACTCGCTGTCAACACGGTGCAGGGGATGCACAGAGCGAGGCCTTATAAGGCCTGACGTGGAAATTATGTTTGCATTTTCATTTTTGGAGTGCTACCGGTTGTCATGAAACTCAGCCTGACAGTTCCTAACCACCAGGCAGCAGAGTGCCCCCAACCCCTCTGCTTTCCTCTTGTTGTGGGACAGATGCTTGCCTGTTAGTCCTGTGACTCTGCTCGCGCCCCCCGATTGCAGGCGACAGATGCCAGGACCAGCGAGGTCCCTGTTTGAACGTCGCTGTCACTGTCCTGCCTTAAGCTCCATGCATGACCTTTATTGTGGGTAAAGGGTTGAAATAAGTCACTAATGAGCAAGTGTGGAACCTAAAAGTGACTCACAGAAAGTTCCATGCAGGGAGTTCCAGCAGAAAAAAGGATTTAAATTTGTTAAAAACGTTTTAGTTCTTTATATAGATAAACAACATACATGTCTAAAAAGACTTTATTTTAGTGATTATAGCAGAAAAAAATCCTAATTTTGACCTTTTATAAAAGGCTTTCACAAGTCAGGGTCGCAAATATGACACAGATTCTCCCTTTTTAGCTGGTTGAATCAACTGTAGCCCAGTTTTTGTTGAAAACACTCGACTTTTTTTTGTAAAAACACAAACCATTTATGATTTGCTTTCATTATAAACTTCTTCTGCCTGTAACCTGTCATTCATTTCTGCATTTTTCCCAGCTAAAAATAGCTATAATGGATATATCAAATCAAGTAAGTTGACATTTCCACTCTCCGCCTCAGCCACCGGCCTCTAACACTTCCATTTTTTTGCATCCCTTGACCACCTGAACCGCCTTCTAATCCGTTTCACTGTCCAGTCTTTCGTCATCCATCTCCGCCCCACAGTTGCAGAGCTGGCGGACAACATTTTATTTGTGCTGGTGATCAGTTCCCGCTCAACAGCAGATGGTGCTACAGTTTCATTGAAATCAGGAGTAACTACACAATAGACTTTGAGAGGAGGAGGAACGGCACATCTGCCACTTGCAGAAGTGCTGCGGATGTTTGACAGTGAAGAGACGGACAGATAAACAGCTGACTGCTGAAATAGTAATCAGGTTTATCTCCTTATTTCCTAAAAAAAAGAAAAAAAGTGTGCATCCTTCTTTATTATCGTCCCAGAATCCCCCTCTCTGTTATAACACAGGCAGATATTGATTCATTCCTCCCTCCATCAGCCATAATCTGCATGCTGTAGCTTGTGGCGTTTAATTTGCCCCGTCACTTCCTTGTTCCTAAGCCGCAACAATTGCCGAAACACCTGAAAGCATGTTTATTAATTCATGTTATTTTTAATAAATAAAAGAGTAAATGTCAAATCAAACATTTGTGTAGTGGCTATAGATGGTGCTTAAGTGGCAGTTAAATAAGAATGAGATTTTATTTAATTATTCAGCCATTAGCATTCTTGTGCCACAATGGATTATCCTCCAAAAGCAGCGATTGTTCTTTAATTATGATAAGAGTCACAAAATGTTTTATTAACACACTCAGCAGGTCTTATGGAAGTCGTTTTAAATTAAATCTCGTCTTTCGCTGAAAGAATTCCTTCACATTGTTTTCTTTTCGATTATTTATTACACTTTTATCTATTTATTAAAGTAGTTGTGACTGATTAATGTAAAGTCTCTTTGTCTAGACTTTTTTGAGGTGATTTAAACCATTGACTTAGATGGACAACAATACGTTTGAAGATGCTGACCGAGTTGATTAGCTGCTGATTTTTGACTCCTCTTCATTTAGCAGCAAACAACAGGCCCCAAATCCAGCTGTCAGCAGATCAGTACAAGTCAGCTAAACTGAACCACAACTCAGCAACCCAGGTCTGTAGGGGGGCCCACAGTGGAGCTGCTGCTGTGTCGATCCCTTTGGTCAACAACCGTACGGGCAGCTTGTGGCCTCTCAAGAAGCCCCCCGCCCTGAAACTGAGCCTCATTCGCTCCGGAGACCTGGCCCAGGTCGGCCGGATACCCGCGGTGTCCGAAGAGGCCAGCCGGCTCCTACGGGCGCGCAGCCTGCCAGTGAAATACAGATACCACCCGGGTCTCTCCGCTAACGCAGTCAGTCAGAGGCAGTGTAAGGGACCATCCCCCGCCCGCCCGCCCTCGCCCCCTCAGAGTGTTTGCAGGGCCTGTTCTCAACGGCACAACCGAAGCATGTGCTTGGCAGCCTCGAGTGCTTGCATGTGTAGCATTCTTTACTAATGACCCAGTGTGTGCAGCTGTCAGCTGTGAAACATTAAATATTGAACAGGCTGAGCAAGATGTTAAGGGTTGGAGCATCCCCTCTTCATTGAAGGTCCTGAGCGCTCCAGCACTTTCCATTACGGCGTCGGGCTCAGACAAGCTCACGGCGCCGCTGCTGCCAGAACACCGCTTCGTCCGGGTGACAGAAATCACCTCATTTATCCAGCTGACTTTCGCAAATACTCAAAAATGTCTTGTAGAAAGATGAAGGTTTTAATTAGGAAACTCAGAGTTGACTAGCTTGTACAGGTCCCCCAATTTTCCATATCTTTGTAGCCCCGACTGCATTTTCTTCAAGTAGAAACTAATAAGTTGATAATAAATTCTGTCAACTCAGTTGGACATCAACTAAAATATATTCCAGTGTGTTCGGAAAGATCTCCACGTTTATGAGCAATCAATGTATGGAATCAGTAAGAAGATGAACTAACACAACTTTTTTTTTATAAAAAATAAGTCACTTTTACTCAAAATATTGTACATTTTGTTAAAAAAAACAAAACAAAAAAACGTTTACTTCCGCAATGGTACAGTCTGACCATTCACCTTTCATATGAAGAGCTCTACACACTTTGGTGAAATGATAATGACAGCATCCGAGGGGCTTCTCCGATGTGCATAAATCACAGTTAACCTAATTACACGAGCCCAGGGCATCACTCCAAAGATGAGGAAGACGAGGTTCAATGTCAGCCTAGAGTTTTTGCTATTAACATGTCACCCCATTAACTTATTGAAAAAGATGTTCTTAATGTGAAAGATCTCCAGTTTGTGGTGTGAGAATGACCTCATCTTAGTAATTAACTAGAATAGGAAAGTAGTGGTTCAGTAGACATTGGAAAAAAAAGCAGTAAAGCATGAAGGTTGATTATGTCAACGTTGCATGTTTCTATGTTATTTAAAACACTTGCTAATGTTAATTGTCTGCCTTAAATGTGTGATCTACACTCATTGTGTTCTCACATCCTCCTCCTCTGTCTTTGTATGCATCGTTGTCTTCAGATCGTGCTGTGCTGTCTGTGCGCTGTCTTTGCTGTTAGCGCCGCGCTTCCTTTCTGTTCCGCTTGAAAATCCTGTGTTTGTGTTGCAGTTGAGGAGGACCGACAGTCAGCTCTGTCACCCAAAAAGAAGCAACGCAACGGAGGCATGAGGAGTTCCCCGAACTCCTCACCCAAAATAATGAGGTAGGACACTCGTGGATCGGGGAGGACATCTGAAAGAACATTCTCTGTTTCAATTTTTATGGAAAACATGTCAGAGCGGCGAGGTGCTCCATGCCACAAGGTTTCATGTGACACCAGCTCTTAACCAGGCCTGGCACTAATGACAGCACCAAGCAGTGAGAAAGGCTCAAAAGGATAGGTAGCCCAAGGCTATTCAGCTATTGTCGGATCCCTCTGAGGTCTTTTAAGCACGTAGGGGCACAGATGATATGTATCACCACAATGAAAGGCGAATTTCAAAAGCTACCTTGCTTTTATCTTGTCTCGTGAAATTATATCACCGTTTATTAATCTTGACTGGAGTTAATGCTGTTATTCAACAGGAGCCATTATAGGAATGATCAGAGTAATAGTCACTGTCATTAAGTGCCATGTTAGAAGGAAGCCATGCAACAAGGAGGACCAGCAGCTTGATGTTTACAAAGTGGAGCAGTACAGATATAAGATAATTAAAACTGACAGATGACTTTATGCTCCCCTTGCTAATATGGCTGGTATTTGGCCTTTTGGAACCTTCAGTGCAGATCAGCAGTATAAAGTGATTCTAAGCATTACATTTTCTCATAAAATCAATAAATGTTTATATGTATTAGTTAGCATTTGTTTTGATCTGCAGCCCCTGTTTGATTTGCTTCAAAGTTCTGGAGGAATCACTCTAGGAGATTTCCACACTCCTGGGTACTAAACTCAAGCTTCTCCAGTGCTCTAGCCATCAGCTACCCGATTGCCACGCTAATGAACTTCAATGCAGGTGGATGCTATTCCGTTCAGCACTCGCTGGCTACATGTAAGGGAGTCGCTGCGGTAGCCGGAGGGGTACTTCATTGCAACAAGCACAGGGAAAAAAAAACCTCTGGGTGTATACTATATCAAATGTGTTTTTATAGGACCTGCGGCCTCAAGGCCTTTGTAAATAAATAATGATCAACAGATTGGCTGTGGGTTTTGAAGTGCAAGCCTTTGTCAGCATGCTTGATGGGAGGATTTCTAGACTTTCCTAAGCGAGTGCAGTGATGGTACATAATTATCTCTGGTTTGTACTTTTACCCTCTCCCAGCTGTCATTCATGTGATGGACATGTACAGTAGCTTTGTGTTTCATAGTGACATAGTTTTGAGTTCTATTTCTTACATTGTTTGGTGTTTCACTGTGGGAATCACTGTGGGCGTGAGCAACTATAGAAGCTCAAATGGCATCACGTCTCTTTTTGACAGACCAGTTGAGTCTTACTGGGCAACACATTCTCACTTCCAAAAATCATCACATATTGAGGTTTGATTAAAGATCCCTCCGCATCACTTTTGACATTTTAGGTGTCTCCAACTTGTCTTTTTCGAGCCGCCGTTGAACAAAACCAGTCCAGTACTGCGAGGCTTAGCGCACCAGTACCCTAACTCGACACCGGACCAGACGTGGTACTGGGCGCAAACCGGATTTAGTACCAGACACAAATCAGTACCGGTTTAAGATTGGGGTATTCAGTACTGGTTAAGGGTACCAGTCTTGGATGTGTCCCAAGGACCAGTGGGCATTCGGTACTCAAGCCCGGTACTGATACCTCGGACCAGATGTGGTACCGGACCTGAACTGGTACCAGATGCTGTATTAGGCGCAAACCGGACTCAGAACCAGACACAAACCAGTACCGGGTTAAGGTTTGGGTACCGGTACTGGGTAAGAGTAGCGGTCCTGGACATGTCCAGAGGACCAGTCCACATTCGTTTCCCGCGGTTTGCGGACCCTGGATTTTATGGACACCCAGCACGTCAAACAGCAAGATGAGGACACCCAAAAAAGTCAAAATGTGACGCGGAAGTAACCTTAACCAAAAGTCAATATGTGACGGATTGGGGAGTAAAATGTGTTGCTCTGGGGGCTCATCCGTGATATTAATATGGTCAATTGCTCCTCCTACTTCACTCTGTCTTTCTTCCCCTAAAAAACTATGCTTGCTTCTTCAGCTTGTTCAGTCTCCCTTCAAAGTGAGCCAAATTTGGGATTTACTAGGCTAACATTATCTTGTTAACTAAATCAACCAGACAAGGGGACTAATATGTCACAATCAATTCCCAAATAGTTTTTACTTTTCTAATTTAAACTACTATTATTACTACTTTTATGTATCTGTGGTATTTTCCAACACCACAGCCCCATTCCCTACCCTGACTAAAGGGTCAGAATTCAGGAGGCTGTATCCCTTCTCTCCCAAGATTCCTGCGCCCTGTATGGATGGTGTGTATAGTATTGTGGGACAGTCAGTTTAAGTTTAAAGAGCTTTATTGCTGTCCAGTCTGAGTGAAGCATAGAAGGCTGGGTCAAGTTGTGGCTGCTTTAAATTTTTTGATCTGACCTTAATTTCTTTGGGGAGGTAATGCAATCCAGGAGGGGGTTATAATCTCATAGTAAACTTGTGTAATCCCTAATTCTTTGATAACAGAGTGGGATATTTCACCAGTACCTCCATCCTTGCGTGGCATGGAAAAGAAATCCGACAAGAAGTGAGTTAGAGTGGAAATTGACCATATTATTGTGAGGGGGCAGGGTCACTGGTACAACTCATCTGGTCAGAGACGGACATTGGAACTCCATTGTTAACCATTCCCATGATAAAACACTTCACACCTTAAAAAAAAGAGACCAGATGTTAAGCAAGTGTTTGGGTGTAAATAAAGTAGTAAATTGTGTTGTCAATCAGAGGGAGTTTTTAAGTTATAAAATAGAAGTATGGTATTGTGGAATCAACACTCTTCTAGTTCCAGCAAACTAACTCGTCCTGTCAAGAGTTTCCGACAATGACCTCACCAAAATTAACACAATTTCCACAGGCTCCTTGATAGGTTATAAGAAACATCTAACTGCGGGATGTCAAAACGTGTTTGGTCACATCAAAATGCCTTGACATATATGTCATGTCTGCTATAGCAGCACTCAGGCAATTGGTGGTGTGGTACAGTGACAGGCAGTCATGGCTGACAGTGAGCGATAGCTATCCTGGCAGAGCTCTGCCGCGCCAGTCATCTCCACAAGGACAAACTGAAGTGACAGCGGCTCAAATGAGTGAGTCGTGAAACATTTGACTTTTGATAAAATATTTAGCCAAGATGTAAAACCTCTAAATGCTACCACTTATATTAGAACTTACATTTCAGGGTCTGCAGAGAATCCTGTAGTAGATCCATTTTAGTGTTTGGGTCATCCAAAATATTATATTAAAAATAAAAAAATGTGAATTTCTTTTAGCTCCAACTTTGTCTAGATCAAATAATACACGAATAATACAAAAAAGGATAAAGTGCTTTCAGACCTTGCACTGCCATCTCTTCATACATGTTCCTGAGTGTCAATGCAGAACTTATTTTCACAATTTCAGCATATAATACTGGAATTTGTTCGTCTGGTAGGAAGTTATACAATTCCATCACTTTAAGAGCCAATACCATAGAATTTCACAAAATATTTACTTAGGGGATAATAATCAAATTTCCTTGAAGTGTAGAACTTCTGGCATGGGTGCCGTCTTGTTAAGTTAGAACCACAAAGACAGATTCAAGTCTGAAAGGTAGAAAGTGGCAGAAAAGACATTTCTTTCTCCAGCTCCGTCTCTTCTTGAAAGGACATCCAGGTCTTGCCTCAGGGTATGAACCCAAAGGCATTTTCCTTTTCTTTTTTTCTTGCCAGCCTCATTCTTTTGCAGCCTGAGGGATGGTAGTTTCAGTTGACACTTTCATGCATACTTAACATGTTACTTAAGGTGCAATTCTTTTAAAGTATTCACATGGAATAAAGTGATGAACTTGACGGCCAAAGAAGATTTTAAATCTTTGCAAGCTTTGTGACAAAGGCTGTTTTTTCCACCAAAATAACTTAATTAAGCATCACACAATTGGTGGCAACACTTCCGTGTCTCTGTAGCCCAATTTGATGATTTAAGCCTTGTTTCCACTGAGTGGTCCGGTACAGTAGCGAATGGTATTTTGAACGTTTCCATTGTAAAATTGACCCATTAAACGATTCCAAACCGTACCTCTTGGGAGGCCCCCCATCGGTTGTAGATCCATTGAAAAGTGGAACAGGACGGTTGGGGCGGAGCCACTAACGCCACTCATTGATTAACAAAAAGTGATGACAACGTTGGAAAGCACCAATATAGTGCTCATTTAAGCTAACGTTTCCAATCGTGGTATTCATCTTAGGTGCCCACAATTTTCTCTCAAACAACACTAAACTACTGTTATATACGATGTACCACAAGTAAAGCAAGAAAAAATATTTGCTGCTGGATGACCTCCTTTGTTGTTGCTTTTTTAGTCTCTGTGTTACAATGACATGGTAGCAGTCTACATCACGCATGCGATGTGAAAATAAACTGCTCATTCACTGGGGCTTAACTGAGTGAAAATTCTCTGCAAAATTACCTGGACCGTACCGTGCTACATACACAGTGGAAACGAGGCTTAACTGTCCCACATTAGTCCAAGGACTAACACCATAAAACCAAAAATAATTACGTCTTGATGTAAATAAGAATAATATCATAAAATTTAGGAAGAGAACGATCAGATTCTCCTCCATGTTGGTTTTGGGTGGGGTTTCTTCTTTTGTGTTGGTGTTAGTAGCGAAAACTCATACACCTACAGTGCCCTCTAGTGGTTGTTAGCAGGAAACAAATGCTAAAGCATAACTGGTTCTTAGTGGGAAAATAATGAATATATGACCCAAAATAAACATTTATCAAAAATCACATATAAGTTGCTGCGACTTTTATTCTAAAAAATACAGTAATTAATTAGATCAAATTATGAATAGAATTTTACAGGCTTAATAAAATAAATATTTGCTTACATGTGCTGAAATAGTTTAATGACACTGTCATAACTTTAAGAAAATGTCTCTTTTTTCCAGATTGACTGTCAAGAATGAACTAATTTTTACTGACTTATTATCACAGCTATTTCTTATGGCTGTATTTATACACATTTTACAGAATCTTATTTTATTATCTTTAATTTAATGAGTTATAATGGCTCAAGTAAAAAGCATTATGTTAGCAAAAATCCATCAACAGAAGTGTTTCTAATTTTCTTCCCTACATCAAACCACTGTCACCTTGACACTGATATTCACAGTGCAAGACTTATTTTAGTGGTCAGGGTGGGTTAGACTGACTCCCACCACAGTGAAATCCGTTTATACAGGTCTGATGGTATGTTTAAACATTAATACCCTTCACGTTAGGAAGCAAATATGGTTGGGCAAATTGCTGAAATATTTAAAGTCTGGTCTGTTAAAGCTTTTACCACGCAGTACACCACATCAAAAGCTGTATGTGGTAAGGGGGCGTAATTGCATTTCCTTGCTTGTGCCAGTCAACGCAGTGTGTCGCTGCCATCTCCTTCCGCCTGGCTGCTGCCGCTGATGTCACTTTGCTTGATGAAATGGCATTTTGTTGACGTTTTTTTCGATGGCCAATGACAGCAATGTGCAAAGAAGGAGAAAGCAGAGAATATTCTTGGTGCTCAAATTTTTTTTATTTATTAATAAACATAAATTTGTCGCTTTGTAGAAATGGAGGTAAATCATTTTTGCCCTTGACCACAGAGTGTAATTCATGCTTTTCCTTCTTTTTTCTTCAATTAGACACGATCCGCTCCTCATCCCAGGGAGCGAGCAGATTGAAAGCATGGATGAGAACGTAAAGAAATACGACTCCACGGGGATGTTTCACTGGTGCCCATCCAGAGACATCGAGAAGGTCATCCTGGTGGGTACTGCTACTTTGCTTGGCACACATAATTTGTCCTTGACACTCTTCTCTCCACTGACAGATGTGTCATGTCACGTAGCGCCATCAAAGGTTGACAGGGCACTTAAACACTCTTTAATGAGGTGTTTGACATGTCATTTGCTATAGAGAGGCCCTGCACACTGAACATTTCATGTCCTAATACATATGCCATTTTTCAAATGACTCTCAGTCTGTTTCTATCATGAGCCTTGTAATATATTTTGCAGCATGCCTTAAAAGGGAGAAAGTACCAACATGTGCAAAAAAGGAAAAAAAACATGTCAAATTCTTGTCATTAAAAGCCTGCCTCTCTTTCCTCTCAGACTCGGAGTGAGGCCGCCATGACTGTTCTGAGCGGTCACGTGGTCGTGTGCATATTTGGAGACGTCAAATCCGCTTTGATCGGACTTCGGAATTTTGTAATGCCCCTGAGAGCAAGCAACTTCCACTACCACGAGCTGAAGCACATTGTGTTCGTAGGATCCCTCGAGTATCTGAAGCGGGAGTGGGAAACTTTGCATAATTTCCCAAAAGTCTCCATTCTGCCAGTGAGTACAGCAAAGCCAAAAAACTTTAGTCTCTCATTTGCTGCAAGGGAAAAAAGTAAGCTTTTGATGCTTCATGATGTTTAAACTTTAAGTACTATTATGGCTCTGTCCTTGTCTTAAGGACATGATTAACATTTGCTAAACAGTAATACATTTTAGGAAAATGATTACCAACTGAAACCAGGATTATGTTCTTATATAAAGATTTGATTAAAGTATTTATCAGTTATTTAAATATTCATATACACACATCTGCAGCAACATTTAAAGAGCTGTCCAAGTGACATGTTTTCCTACTTGGGTTGGACATCTGGTAATTGTCTCACCCACAGTCCAGTTACTCCAGAAGACATTTTTCCAAATGTCTAATATTAACATCCAATTGTATGTGTATTCAGACTGGACACATTTGGTTAGTTTACATTGAACCAGACTCAGTTTCCCCAATAATCCAGAACAAATTTTCAATCTGAGTAAACCAAAGTGGACCTTGGTCCAAGACCAGGAACCAATCTTGGATCTATCTTTAAAGGTCTCGGTTTCTTTCTAATTGGACAGAGTTCTGGTTCGCTCTGAGTTTCTTCAGTCTTAATAGCCTCCATGCTCGGACTGGAACGACTGGACCAAAAGGGCCACCGTAGCTGGGCATTATGGAGTGTCAACAGAAAGAAGGCTGTAGCGTATGGGGGGAAAAGAGTAATAAATGTACAGAGACAATCTAATGTTTATGCATCAAGCCAATGAGAGCGAGTTGTTTTCAAATTATCAATCCGCTTTTTAAAAAAATTAATCCTCACAATTTTTTAAGACTTTTTTAAGACCCGCACATACATTTCAGCACAAACTCATGAAGAAGAAATAATTAAATTCCTTGTTGCACCTGGTCTACTATTTGCCCAACGTGGGTGGGGTCATTGCAGTACAGTAAATTTAGCTAATTTTTTTCTTTTCTTTGTTTTTATTTCTGAATGTAAAAAAAAAAAAAAAAAAATCACATAAAAATCAGTCTGGATCTGCAAAATATTTAGGAGCTAAAGTACTAGAAATAGTAACCAGCATTTACAGGTTGGGCTACAATGACAACCTGCCCCCACCATTAGATTAAATCATAAAAATTGGTTCCCAAAAAACCTAAATGTAATCACTTTAATAATCTAGTAGATAAAAAAAGTATAATAATAAAGTAAATACCACTCTTTCTTTAGCACATTTACATTGAACGTCATGTAGATGTTTAGAACTGGTCTCCAACTGATGGTTGTAAAAAGACATGATCTACATGATCTACAGGGATCCAGTGTTTAATGGATATAATCTCCTTAAAGTTTAATGGATATAAGTATTGACAGAGTTTAAAATGTAATTTAATTTCATTAAAGCACATACAAAGCTTTAAAATAAAAAATATTTCACTTTAATATTTGTAAATGCTTTATATGTCACATATAGATTCAACACAAAATAGTAAAATCTTGCCTTCTTTTGATTTAAAATATTTTAAGCTATGGTTTAAAACAATCTAACTACATCTCCTGTTTCATTTAGACTGTAGAAGACCTTAGTGTGGATTTCTGCTTGAGGACTTCCTCTTTTTGATCTAGGAGATAACAAGTTCTCCCCTTCACTCCTCTCTAAAGGGCACACCATTGAGTCGGGCAGATCTGAGGGCTGTCAACATCAACCTGTGCGACATGTGCGTCATTCTGTCAGCCAATCAAAACAATATTGATGATGCATCACTACAGGACAAAGAGTGCATTTTGGCGTCACTTAACATTAAATCCATGCAATTTGATGACAGCATCAGAGTCCTGCAGGCCAATTCCCAAGGTAAGGAGTGGAGTGTTTGCTGCACGGGCTAGAAGGAATATATGGATGGTGCTGAGTATATTCAGTCATTTTTGACAGAGTAAAGTTAAATCACTATATGCTTGTGTCCTCTTTTGCCTGACTGACCTTTTGTGTCTGCTCCTAACTGTAAAAATTGTACTCAGTTTCAAACAATATGAATGACTTTTGGCTCTCCTGAGACTTTTTTTTTTTCAGTTTGGAAATGAGGGAGTTATCAACATCGTATGTTACAACTTTTAAATGGAATCCACAGTTCGAGTCAGATGGTCTACATTAATGATCATTGTTTAGCTTTTAGAAAAGAGAAACCTTTTGACCCCAGAAGAAAAAAAGCTTGTTGCCTATTTCCGCGTGACCCCGGTTTTGCCTTAGTCAGCCCCATGTGATGGACGTCAAAACAGGCTCAATGTATAATACATGCAGCATCTCTGACTTAATGTGCCCACTTGTCAGTTTAAAGAAAGCAAGGAACGTCAAGTCAGTTTAAATCCCATCTTGCATCATTTATTTTTCTCTTTCGTGGCTCCACCCTGCAGTAAATCCCAATTTTCATGAACACGTAATCAAAAGAAAACAGTCATGTCGCTTCTATCAATATTTCTTTACTTTAATTTGCTATGTAAAGACCCACTCTGATGAAAATTATGTTTTTTAGTGTTTGTAACATGTTCTTGTAGCATTTTTTTCACATGACGGATGATATTAGTAAAGCTAATTAAGATCAAAATTGCATTTCTTAGTATTTGTATGGAGCTATTTGGGGCCAATGTTATTTCGAACCCCCCAAAAAAGGAAATTTGAAAAAAATATTGGTGTTTGGCCAAAAAAAAAATTAAAATGCCCCAAAATTTTGCTATTCTTAAATAAATTTAATTATTTCCAGCTTTAAATGTTTTGTTTTTTAGGTTTCAAAACTCAAAATTTCAATTTCAAAACTTTTATTTTCAGTTTCATATTTTTTTCTCACTTTCAACTCTTTTTTTCACTTTTCAAATCTGAACATTTTAAGAGTCAAAACTACTGGCTCCAAAATAGCTCCATATATTTCTTCATTCAAATCCTGTGATGGAGGGTCTGTAAGCTATAGGGAGAGAGTGTAAATTGAGGGATGATGGGATATCAGTGGAAGCTTACTTCCACATCAACAGTCAGTGGTGTGGTATAATTTTGATGAACTACAGCCGCTCTGCAGAAACTATTTCCTAGAAAACTACACAGGATTTTTTTTGTTTTGGCTAAAAACGGCAAAATCATAATTAAAAGACAAATGGGAAGGATTTGAAAATAGATCAAAAGATGGTTGGGGTGGTTCTTTATATGTCTTTAGTGCTTCAATTACATATTTGCCTAATGTGTGTTTAAGGTTTCACTCCACCGGGGATGGACAGATCGTCTCCAGAGAACAGCCCGGTTCACGGTTTAGTACGGCAAACCTCCGTCACGACTGGAGCAAATATTCCCATCATAACAGAACTAGGTATGAATGCCAGATAATTATTCTAAATGTCTTCTGTCTAATAAATATATAATTGATCAGCAAATAGAGGCTGTCAGTTCTTGATTAATAACATTAAAAGTGGAGTTTTTGATGTCTTTGTCCGTCTGTTAACACATTACTATAACTGTTTTTCTCAACACTTGTCTAGCACCGTTAGCAAAGCAGGGCAAAAAACTGCCTGTGATTTCATTCAGTCAGGATAAAAGCAGTGGGACCAGCATTCAAATGATAACTGAGCTGGGTAAGAATTGCTGCTGTCCTGTACTGCAGTGTTGTAACTGCTGCTGCTGCCTCCATATCAGCTTTCTTTTGATTTTTCTCTCGCTCCGCAAAAGGCTCGGTTCATTCCCATGGCATCACTTTGAGCACATTTTACCCTTGGTTCTGGTTGAAATTGCCTGTCTTGTTTTGGCCCCCCCTTATCTCAAAGCGAAATTTCTCCCTTTTATTTTTCTAAGGATTACAATGGCTTTGATCTCTCTGAAGTCCTTGTGGCTGTTTTCACAGCATCTTCAGTTGGATCAAACTCTCTGGCCCGCACTCTTCTTTCATCTCAACCCTGTCAACATGACTGGCGTTTTGCTCTTCTGTCCTAAAAAGGAGTGGTTTTCCGACGTAATTTTTTGTCATTATTCCTCCAACTCCTGCATGCATTTTTTGCGCTCTTCTTTAAAGAACACTGGAGCTGCAAGGGCGTTTGAGCAGGCATGAAAAGATGATGTAGTGATTTGGATTTTTACGACAAATATTGGAAACTCTGAAAATATGCATGGTGTCATTTGTGCATGAATAGTCCGGATATGGAATGTGATGATTTTGCCGCATGACTTTTATGCAGAATCAAATGTCTAAAGGAGACAATTTTTGTGCAAATTTAGGCCAGAGAATTAGTAAATGTGTCAAAGCCCCTCCTAAAACAGTCCATATCTGCTGCTACCGCCTGCTCCGCCCACCCACCGTACGCTTGTGTCCTCCTCTGCACTGATCCACGCTTCTCCAGGTCAAAATTGAGTCCTCAAGGTTGGAACACAAGTTTGAATTATTCATGAAATGCTCGTTTGCCCTCACAGTTAACGACTCCAACGTCCAGTTCCTGGACCAAGACGACGATGACGATCCAGACACAGAGTTGTACCTCACTCAGCCTTTCGCCTGCGGGACAGCGTTCGCAGTCAGCGTGCTGGACTCGTTAATGAGCGCTGTGAGTCAAAAGCGATTGGGTTAACGTGTCAATTTGATGATCAAAAACATGTAGCGGAGCACCACCACCACCACACCTAACAAAGGTATTCCAGTTGAAACAATCACTGACACAGCTCGCACTTGTAGTGGGTTTGATGACTTAATTTGTCTGCCTTTCTGTGTGAGTAAGGTTAGAACAAAGCTGCCTTCAAGTGGGCTTCAGTGCAGACAAAGGTAATGCTACCTAATGGACAGCCCCTCATCCATCATCTCAGTCAATAGTGCTGTCAGCAGCCAAGGGAGATGTCACTTTGCTGTACAAGCAGAGGGAGACAAGAGACTGCAGTGCAAGGAAAAGGGCAGACATTTCTCTTTTGTTAAAATCAGCAAGGCACAAACGACAGTGCACAGCACCGGACAGAGGAGCGGATTTTTTTTTTTTCCCTAGGAAGCATAAATGTGAATGAGCTCCTTATCATTCCTCACCTATACACAGTAGAGTTGAACTATGGCCTTCCCTTTAGCCAGACTGACAGCTAAAGAAGGTAATTTGAGTGACATTTACTTATAGATTTACCCTTTCTAATTTACAGACATACTTCAATGATAATATCCTCACCTTGATCCGGACGTTGGTAACAGGCGGCGCCACGCCAGAGCTGGAAGGGTTACTGGCGGAGGAGAATGCATTAAGGGGAGGCTACAGCACGCCACAGACGCTGGCGAACAGGGACAGGTGTCGCGTGGCACAGCTGGCCTTGTACGACGGGCCCTTTGCCGACCTTGGGGTAAGTGAGTGGCCCTGTCACCCAAGGGATGAGGCCATCTATGTCTGCTTGCATTATGGAAACTGCCTTTAGTGGAAGGACAGATGGAAACAAGGTTATATCTCATCGAGAGAAAGCAGGTTTTGCTTTTCAAGTGCTAGACAAATTCTTTAATATTATGTCAAATCTTTGACTGCTGGACTTTGGGAATTACATTTTTCAAATACCAATACCCTAAAGGGTAGGGGTGTAGAGGGAAATTGATTATGTGATATATTGCAGTATTTCATATGACAATACTTGTATCGATTTAAAATGCTGACAAGACGATACTTCATTAATTATTTGTGAGATTCCTTCAGAATCTTACTTTTGTTTTCTACTAAACCCCCGTCCACTAGTTGGCAGCACAGCACACTTTAAGCAGCTCAAGACCAGAACAACAAAATCTCGTAAGAATGAGCTTGTGTTAAATGTTCAGTCTCATTGGATTATTGCGCTTTGTTTCTTTTCTAAATCATACTCTTGAAATGATTGGGATATAGTTTGATATGTATCGTAACAATGTGTATCGCAATACGTATTGCATCGCCAGATTATTGCCAACACACACCCCTAATAAATGTCGGCTAAAAATTTTTCATATGACAATAATCTAAAGAAAACTACAACACATTTCACATAATATTAAATATTAATAGTTAAGAATTGACACAGTGTCTGCGCGGGAACTTTCATCCAACTACTTTATCCCAAACAAACTCTTCAGAATGAGAAAAAAAACTAGCATCCTGAAGTGTTACAGTTCTGTCTTTTCTCTTTTAGTGATTCGCCATTATTCCCTCAAAGGTCAGCTCTGTCAAAATGTCTCCTCCTTGGCTACAGATCTTTGAGTAAATCCTCACCGAGAGGCATTTCACTATCACTGGTATCAGATCTGACCTCATTGTATATTTAGGCCAAATGTCTGCACTATAATATGGGAGATTTTGAAACGGATTTGTCTATTTTGATATGACTAGCTCATAAGCTTTGGTTTTGTCAAAGGCATAAACATTACTGTAGCTCATGTAGCATCTTTACAACCACTTGAAAACTTTTTCAAATGTGTCTAAAAATAAGGGAAGTGTTTTAAAGGTTAACATTTTTTTCATACTATTTATCTACAGATGAGAATGAATACAATAGAATTAGAGATTCATTAAGCTTTTTATGCTTATTTTAAGATTAGTGCAAACCTATTATGGAATCCATCTGTGAGAAATTTTCCTTCACTTGAAAATGAACCCTGATGTGGATCAGCAACAGTGAAAACATAAACAGACTATTGCAGAAAAAAGAAAAACGTGCAAAAGACTGATTTTGTGCCTTTTGCATGTTAAGTTTAGATGCTTGAAATCATTTAGTGCCTGAACTTATTTCCAGCTATGAAAAAATATATAAACAGATATTAAAATAAGGTAATTTTGGACCCAAAGCAAAAGGTTAGTTCAAAGTAGAGAAATCATTTAGGAGATATAAATGAAAAACTTTTAAAGGTAAAAATATATTACACTAGATAAAATGTTTACAAATCTTTACCTTACTTGAAATAATTTATTCATTTTTTAAATGATCTTTGTTGTGGTTTTTATATAAGGAATGGAAAGCTTTAGAGACAATGAATTTGTTTTTCAAAAGTTAATAAATGCTCTAAGATTGTATAAGAACAAATGTCTAATGTTTAATGACAAAAAGTAAAGGTGCTAATCAGTATAATATAGAAGACTTCACAGTTTTCTTCTTGTTTTCACATTTTGGTTTGAAGCCAATTTTAGGCTATACTGCTTCTAAATAAGCATCTGTTGTATTTGGATTTTTTAACACCTGCTTTAGTCAGCTTGAGTCTGGTTTTGCTCCTGGGAGAACAGTGTGTGAAAGAAAATCAAACAAAATAAAGTGTGAATCCATTTTAACCTTCTCCTCACAGGTGAGCAGAGTTCCCCAGACTATCATAGTGTTAAAACACTTATATTTACTATTGGAGCCAACTGAGACAGATCTCTTTATGCAAGGACTTCTGACAAAGTAGGATGTCGTGTTTAACATGCAACTGCAGTGCTGTTTCTGTTTTGCAGGATGGTGGTTGTTATGGTGACCTGTTTTGTAAAGCCCTTAAAACATACAATATGCTGTGTTTCGGCATTTATCGACTCCGAGATGCACATCTGAACACACAGAGCCAGTGTACCAAACGGTGAGGACGTTTTCTGATTCGCACAAACTGGAGATGACTAGAAAAATTAGAGAGATGAACGATAAAACATTGCTGGTTTGTTTCTCCCTTCAGGTACGTCATAACTAATCCGCCGTATGCATTCGAGCTGGTGCCCTCGGACCTGATATTCTGCCTGATGCAGTTTGATCACAACGCCGGCCAATCGCGAACCAGCCTTTCCCACTCTTCTCATTCGTCACATTCTTCAAGCAAAAAAAGCTCCTCCGTTCACTCTATCCCAACCACCAACCGCACCAACCGCATCAAAAACAGGGACTCAAGAGACAAGCAAAAGTATGTGCCCCTCTAAAGCTTTCTGACTGTCTGTGAGCAGCGCCTGTCAGCCATCTTGTGCACTTTTTTTGTTTTTTTTCAGAATCCAGACAGAATATAATGTTCTGTATTTCCTCAAATAAAGGCTGAGGCCTTCGTTTACCTAAACCGACTTCAACTTTCCAGGACTTCATTAAAGGCAGCCTTTATTTGTGATTTCTGCTGTCACCATAGTAACCTATTTTGTTGGCATACAGCATGCACACCGTTGCATGTGAAAAGACAGTGATCACTTTGACTCTTGGTTGTAGTAAGGGTTCCAAGATGTGTCCAATTTTTTTTTTCTGCAGTTCCATCGAGTGCAATAAACAATGTTGACTTTTTCAGAGGATTTCTGTGAAGTCCACCATGTGCCATGAAGATGGATAATTTAACAAGTTGACAGTATTTTTTGGAGATGCTCGAGTGAAAACTTTGTTAGAACCAGGATGCCTGCATGGACCCTCATATTTCTTTATGATTTAAGAATAAACTGTCCACTTAATATTTTATGAATGATGTTATTTCTTGATACTTTCATATGCAAAACTGTAAAACTAGAGTTAAAAAATTGGCTTTTAGTGGGAAAAGAAGCTTTTCTGCATTGAAATTGTTATTTCTATTGTTTAGGGGAAATAAAAACACTTAAAATAGGTTTAGCAAATTACACTGTTAGGCATTATGTGCATGCACATATAACAAGTGTGCACTTTTTTTTTCTTTTTTAGTCTATAATTTTGGAAAACACAATGTTTTATTATGAGTCTGCTTTTGTTAAATCCTGGTTTTTATTAGAGGAAATACAGTGTGCGTGTTTGTCTGAATGTGTATGTTTGTCCTTTTGATGGGGGTTTAAAGAATGTAGTTCTTTTTTCCTGTTTTTGCTGTGGAGGAGAGCTGATCGTTGAACAGGTCAGAATAAGAAAACCACATCGGCTTCCTTGTTCTTAACTTTGGTTTCTTTACACTTTCCAGCAGCATTTTTTCATCCATTATTGATCACTTCCATTGCAAGAATCACAGTTTTACAGTTTAGAATGTTGCATTCCTCACTTGCAAACTTTTTTTAAAAAAAATTATTTTATCAGTTAAGCTGAATGTCTGATAAATATATATCCTGTGCTTTAAAAAAAACTGTTAATAAAGAAAAAATACTATTTTACAGTATTATTTGGAAAGATTTACCAAGGAGTTATAGTTCTTATTTTAATTGAGTGGCGACACATTATATAATGGGACAAATGTATGTATCTACTAAAAAAATCATACAAGTTAAAGTTAAACATACGGAAAAATTCTAATAGTTTATAAAATGTATTCTGGCAAAATGTTTAATAGTTTTTAGGGGGTGATTCCTAATGTTGCTACAATTAATAATTGGGTAGCAATTGAGGAAAATTGACTATTAAAGATATAATTATAATTGACTATTGAAGAAAATGATTCATAAAAATGTTGATCTATATGCCAGATACTATAAATGTAAAGGGGCCAACTGTAAAAAAAAAAAAAAAAAATCATGTATGGCTAGACCCAGCATTTATTTAAATGACAAGACAAAGTAAATCCGTCCATTAGAATATTGCCCAGCTGTAGATGAAGGAAATTTACAACAGGTTGAAAATGTCAACAGATATTCTTAAGCTTGAGGTCTTGCATCAACTCATAGTTTTGACATGCATTAAACAAACAATAAGGTTCTTAAAAAATCCTCTGGGGCAACATCAGTTAAAGCCCTTACTTTGCTGCACTTTTTTGTCTTAAAAACAGTCTTTTAAAGTCTCTATATTCCTCATTTTAAAAGCGAACTTTAATGTATCTTTTCTACACCTTTTAAATACAAATTGTAAGAGTTCACATTTTGGTTTTGACCAAAAAATAATGCATATTTAACTTTAAAAAAAAATTCTATTAAAATAATCAAATCGAATAAAAAAACACAAAATATTCACTACTGCTGGATCTTCTGCAGTTTCTCTCAAAAACTGTTTTTGAAACTATGGAAAAAAAAATAAACACAGGGCAAAAATAATGTGCTAAAAAAGCACATGGAAGCCTGTTGCGATGACATTGAGACTATTCAGTAATTTAAAAAAGTGTGATTTGAAAAAAAATCAACACCTGCAAGTTTTTTTTCTTTTTTTGGAAATCATCTGGTTTCAGCTCCAGAGGCTTTGATCTTAAAGTTGTTTTCTTTTTTTTTAAGTTGATTTTTTTAACACTTCCACATCCAATATTTATAATTTTCAGTATTTTGTCTATTAACCAAATTGTAATCCTCACAGCTCTGCAGAGTCGTATCCATAAATCCATGCTAGGTTGATTTCCTAGCATTAGAAGTTTTTTCTATGTAGGAAATGTGCACTCTTCGTTGGTTAGCTTCTTTATTTCTATATCCAAGAAGCAAAAACTATATTTTTATAAAACTTTTTAACTCTTTAACACCTGAGCTCCAGTGTTTATCCTCTTTGATTTAGAGTAACTTTTCTGCTTCAGAATCAGCTGGAATTACGTTGATCGTTTTAATGGTTAAAAAATTACAGCAGTCTAAACTTTCCTCAACTTTCAGCTAGGTTGGTCATTGTAGCTGTTGGTTGATCCATGAATGTGTCATCTAAAACCCATGCAGCATGCTTGCTGCATGATGTTCTTTGGGTTTCCACTTTCTTCTTTAACCTGCTTTAGCTTTAGGCATGGAAACAGAATGGCTGCCTTACAAGCTCTACTGAAGCTAGATGCATAACAACATTTTGAGAAGTTTCTGACATTTTTCATTAAGTTAGTCATCGCTCGCTCTGTAACTCCACATTCATCCATAGAGACGACACACCTTCATTCTGTGCAATTTTCTGTTAATAACTTCCCATTTAGCTTACATATAGTGTACTACTGTTTGTTTTTTTCCAAAGTGCAACAAGGATGAATAGATTAAGCCAAGGTATGGAAGTGAATGATCCTGCATGATGTGAACTAATGCTCAGCTGCTTCCTTCTGAACAGTCTGGCTTGCATCAGGACCGCATGGTTATACGACACACTTCACCACGGGTCGGAACGTTTGCAACGGAATGATTTGATGCTTCACATGATGTTTTTATAGTCTGTGTGTGACTGTAGAAGCCTTATTTTGAAGTCACATGGATGAAACTGCATGATCATTAGACAAGTGAATGGTTCACTAGTAGAGTTCATTTTCTTCTTCACAGCTCAGCATAAAAGAAGAGAAAAGTTTGTTTCACCAGTTTCTCATATGACATAATGGAAGTTTTAGTTTTGGAGTGCATGTCCGCTGAGACAACAGCACAGCATGACTGAACAGGATATTTACAAGAATAAATCTAAAAAGTTGACATCTGTGAAGTATTCTCTGTCTGATGGCCCCTCCTCTTTGTTTCTGCATGACTGTGGCTCTTTCTCAGAAAAGACATGGTTTACAGATGAGCCAGACAATGCCCACCTGAGGACCATGCAGCTGAAGCCCGTGAACGCGCTCGCCGTCAACCAAACCGGTCACAATAAGTCCACAAGCAGCCTGATTCCACCCATCAGAGAGGCAGAGGACGAGTGTTGACCTCCATCTTCACGGGACAAAACATCAACTCACATTTTACCAACTCTTTCCCTTCTTGGACCGTCTGTTCACAGTCTCCAAATCAAAGACAATCCAGTTTCCACAACTATTTGTTTACTCTGTTTCTCTTTGGCAGCGATTTGGTTCGTTTCCTTTTGGGGAATGAGGGTCACTTGGGTTGGGAAGCATTTCCTGCTGTTATTATTCAAAGGGGAGACTGACTCACTCACAAGTGTAAACGTTGCCTTTTTAACTGTATACGAACAACAACTGTATGATATTCACCCTGCACTGCAGAGTTAATCTGTACAGTAGTTTCATTTAAATTCTGCATTCAGCTGCAACCCCACCCCAACCACAATGGCATTGTCGCTGATTTCTTTGCCATTTTGAGCTAATTCACAACATTTGTGATAGTTATGACAGCCAGTGCCCATGTTTAAGTGGCATTTGGTTCCAGCCTTATCTCTCTAGCTTTCTTTGTCTTATGTAAGCCTTTGCTATTTTATATACTGTATATTTTTTTGTTGCAATCCAAAAAAAAAATCTGCTTTTTTCTCTTGTAGCCAAATATGATAGAGCTGTTTCTGAATTTATTTAATTATCAAGCAAAAATTAAAAACATGCACCATGTTTTAGTTTCTGTAGGCTATTGAATGTGAAAGCCACGTATCGCATGAAGTGGGCACCTTAAAGTCCTCCTTTGGCTATGAGCACTGCCTGACACAGGATTGTCTTGGAGGTCATGAGGCAACTTGAATGTACTCCATGACCAATCTTAATGCCATATTCACTCTTTTTCTTTTTGTAGAAGTTAAAAAACAAACAGCTCTATCATAAATTTGGTTGTTCATGCTTAATTGACTGCTTTGTGTTGCGATTTTGTGTTTCAGTGTACATGCAATGTATGCAAAGGGTGGTTCATATGGATCATGTCTTATTTTAATAATGGAACATAGCTATATTGGCACTTTTGTCACTTTATTTCAGACAAGAAATAACAAAAAAAGTTTAAAAAAACTTAGATCTTGTGAAGATTGTGACATTTTTACTGGCACAAAGAACATTGAAGCTGCTCATCTCTCAGTGCCAGTAATGTGCCAGGCAGTGCTGAAGCCACTGGAGGACTCCACCAAGACCCACTGCTGCGAAAAGAGGCTTCCTGTTTTGCTTTTCTTCGACACAAAGCTGTTTTGTTTTTTTTTCCTGGAAATAATCACACGCGGTAATTCATCAGAAAGTCTTAATACCTTCTTTGAAACATCCACCAAAATGAAAACAAGCAATGCATTATTATGTAAATCTGTAAAGATTTATGTAAAGTATCCCTGTTGTGTGTTCTTGTTGGATGGGGGTTGAGAGACATTAAGCTTTGCAGATGACTATAAACTATTTTGTGCATTTTTTTTTTCTAAACACGGTGACTTCTCAATACCATGGTTGTCCTAAGCTAATATTTATGTTGTAACACACAATAATTGTAGTTTCTCATCTTGTACAAATGGGCTTGTACATAAATTTTACATGATTTCGTTTTGTATTTTCACAAGTTAAAAGCAGATGTATCGTGTTCTACAACATGTCTCCTGGCTCTTTCTTTTCGTTTAAACACAATCAAAAGTGAAAAATAATAACTTTATGGTAGTTCATCTTCCTTTTCTTTTTTTTTTCCTTTTTTTTTTTCTATAAAAGAGAACTATATATACACCACACCAAGCGGTTTCCGATTGCCAGACTGATCAAATGACACAGGACACCTCCTGCTACCCTCTGGATAATGGCTGATAAAAACACTCCACATTCTCACCTTGGGGACAGAGAGAGCCCATCATGTTGCTTGTTAACGATTTTACACACAGCAGCTCTGTGGGAGACTGTCAGCATGCCAATAATATTTACAGTCTAACACCTTACAGAGAGGATGTGATTTTCCTGATCCTCCTGCCAGCGGCTGTGTCACCTTTTCTTAGCAGACAAACACATGTTGCCTTCACATTATAGACACAAAAACCTTGACGATTGCATGTTTCATTTAACAACTCATTTAAAATAGATTTTTTTTAAAGTAAATGATGCATTTTTTGTGTCTGAAAAGTAAAGCCACAACAGAGGAGTCTCTTTGATCATCTTGTGATCTATTTTCAAAGCATTCCCAGTAGTCTTTTAAATATAATTTTAGCCAAAATCAAACAATCTGTGTCGTTTTCTTGGACAGTTTCTGCAGCGTGGCATGAGTGGCGCCGAGTTAGCCTTCCCTCATTTCCCATCATCCAAAACGCAGAAATGCAATTTTAAGCAAAATTTTCTTTATATATGTCCTCCACCATGAGAAAAACACAAAAACATGATGATAAACAACAACAAAAAAAAATTAGCTTGATGTTGCTGTGGCCAAAAGGAGAAAACACCTTTTATCTGGTCATTTAAAAGTATGAAAAATGCACTCGTCTGATATTAAGACAGTTGAAGTTTTTCATTTCACCAAATGGTATTTAAAAAAAAAGGGAAATTTTTTCTATCCTAAATTAGCTTTAGACTAGCATAAATGTGTGCCCGCGCCAAAACGAAACTTTTCCCACACTGGGATTTTTCATGGACTTTTTTCTTAGCCACTATCAACCAAAATATAATATTTGAAAAATATGGCAACATTTACAATCAAGAGTTAAAAAGAGAAGCTAATAGCCCTAGCTATTGCATTATGCTAGCCAAGACAAACCAAATATATAAAGGCACTGTCACATGATGTTGTGTTCAAGTGTCAATCTGAACACTAATCAGTCGTGACATGTTTGGTGACATGTCAGCAAAGTCAGTCAATGCATTCTAGTTAATTTGTAATCAAGTTAGTTTAAAGTGACATTAACATTAAACTGGAACATTTACGCAAAAAGCATGAACTGCAACAGGCAGCTGTTTTTTTTTTAATCTTTTGCATTAGATATATGGTGCAGCAATTTCATACTGAAATAATAGATTAGCAACTGTTAAAAATGTACTGATATTTAGATTTTAAATCTTAAATCTGCGTTCTGACGTTAACCACAGAATAAAGCTCTACAGAGCCCGCCTGCATATATAAATGGAGTCTTGCTGTTACATACATTTGATCTTTGCTGCCCTGACACTGAAATAATAGCAGGTAGTGGATTTCAGTCCACCTCTTGAAAATTGTTCAAATGGTTTTCATATCCTCTGCGGCCTCTGAGGACGACTCTCGCCCGGGCGCACTAGTGATAATAGTTTCCATGACAATGCAGCACTCCAAGTGCATGAGTGCCAGCCTGGATAAACTGTGATCCTTTACCAAAACAAGGGGTCATTATAGCAGCTTGTCAAATCAATGTTGAGAGTGTCCTGGCTGATTAAGGCGTCCCCTCTCCGTCCTGACAAAGTGTCAATACTTGCTGGCCTGTGGCAGCACACTCCCATGATTGGACTGAAATGCCTATCAGTCAGGCAGCTGAGCTGGACTAATGATTCCCTGTGCTGCCTATTAGAGGGACATGACAATTTAATCCTGTGGGCCAGGCAAGGAAAAAAGTGACCTTGGTGCTTTATATTGAGGCTGAGGTAAATTGACAAGAGCAGATAAATCTTTACCTTGGGCTATTAACAGAATTAAAGAACAACAAAGGGGGATGGGTTAGTTGTCTGTCTTTTTTTTTTTTTTTTTTTTGGAAAACTTAACTGACAAATTCGATTTAAACACAACATGAAAGCAAAATAAAATGAAGATACCTTTGCATCATAAATATCCAAAAATCGAGAAGATGCTTGGGTCTTCTGTTATAATTGTTCAAAAGATTTCCACCCCGCTGCCCTGGAATCGATGCAAAGCCCGGAAAAGCAAAGAGTCAAATAAAAGCCATTTGTTGAATTCTTCGGACAGAATATTGAAAGTGGATATTGCTTGGAGCTCGGTGTTTTCAGATGTTCAAAGCCATTCCAGCATTGCCCCAGGGCTAGATAAATTTCCGAGGACATTTATCTTAAGGCTATGAGAACATTGTCTACATGGCTGGAAAAAAGCCATGTGTTTACACAGATGTTTCAAGCTTTTAGCGCACTTCTTTCTACAGTGAGCCACACCACCCTCTTCTGTGCCGAGGGCCATATACATTTTGCATTAGTTTACCCTTTGATACAGAAATGAAGGAGGGCAGGAGAGCAGAGATGAGCACCAAGAGTTGAAAAACAAAGCAGAAAACTCTCCAGGCTTCACATTTTCCAAACTACAACATAATTTGCCTCTTTTTTTTTTTAAATACAGTTTTGACCTGTTTGCAAAGTGGAGGCTGTGTGCCTCCAAACACTTCAACCATAGAAAGTAAAAGTCAAATGGTAAAAAAAAAGATAAGAATTTCAGCCCAGCAGTGATAGATCACCAGAACTAGGAGGCAATTTGCCTGAAAGGCACAGTTACCACACTGACCCTTTATGTTGACTGTAAAGGTCAACATTGACCTGTTTTTGTTTCTTTTCATGCATGCATAAATCATTGCTCTTGGCTGTTTTTATGTTAAAAGTAAGAAATACCTTTCATCATAGACTAGAATCCCAACTTTAATGCATCAAAGTCAAATAACAGACTGTCTGGCACATGTTAGGAATTACAATTTTTCTGTGTTTTAAGCTTTATTCTTTAAATATTTTACACATTTTTTATTTTTTAATTCTACATTATTTTTGCAAGATTTCACATTTTATTCAATAAAATTATTTTTATTCTCTCTTTTTTCATATTCAAGGATTCCTTCAGTTCAACGCAGTGGCCCTGAACTACAAATCTCTCTCTCTCTCTCTCTAACACACACACACAAAATTAAAGCTAAAAACTAAAAAAAGTCGAACAAATATTAAAAATTTAGAAAAAAAAATCCAGAAATCAAAACACAATTCCCAAAAAAATGTCAAAAAAGAAGTGAAATAAAAAATGAGACGTTTCAGAAAAATTAGAGGTAAAAGAAAAAAAAAAAACACAATAAGAAACCGGAAAAATGTAGATACTATGAGTCATATAGCTGATTGGATGATGACGTTTCTGATTTTTTTTAAATGTATCTACAATAAAATTTTTATGATTACCGGTAGTATGGAACACATTAAGTATTGTTTCGTGCCAAATTACTTTTGGTTGAAATGATGGACAAACATCATCCAGTCAGCAATTTCCCAAGGTATCTGCCTTTTCTGGTTCCCGCAAAAAAGACGAAAAAAACATTTTGGAAAACAAAAGCAATTTTCAAAAATGTTCCAAAATGAAACAAAGTAACAAGAAAAGGTAGGTACTATGGGACATTGCTAATTGGATGATGATGTTTCTCTATCATTTTAACCAAAAATTGTTGGCATAAAGTGATACTAAATATCACCATCCAATCGGCGGAGTCTAATGATGTGTTTTGCTTTTTAAATTTCATTTTGATCACTGGAGTTTAATTTTTGTTTTCCAAAACTTCTCATATTTATTTATTTATAAATATATTTCAGCACCTGGAATTTTGTTTTGATTTCTGAAGTATAATGCTGTTTTTGCATCAAATGTCATTTGCACTTCAGGGCCACAGTAGTCTAAAGGAGCCAACAATTTATGCTTATTTAGAGCAGGACAATCCCCTTTTTCTTTAGAACCTAAACTGCCCTACTGAAGAGTAGCAACTTGCACACAAGCGGCTGCATCCCATAGCATCACAGCCACGGTTGTAAACATGATTTACAATTTGCAACACAATATTTACTGTGATTCATGTTTCTGTCAGCTCCTCACTGCAGGTTAATAGAAATGCCAACATGCTCGCTGATTTACTTAGTAAAATTTTCATCTCAAGGTTCAGGTTCAGAAGATTGGAGTCAGACAGAATTACAAGATTCATGCATTATGCAGAAGAAGCTGACATGACCTTCAGCCATCACAGTCCTCTCTATATATCAGGATGGGGCCTGACCCTTCCGAGGCCAAAAGGAGCGTTTGAGATTTTTAACCACTGCTGCCGTTAAATTACTGACATTCTTTACGAGTCGGGCTCCTTTTATACAGCTAGCATCACAAACCGGGAATCCGTTTGATTAAAAGTGGCTCCACACTCTTTTATTTCCTGTTTACTGCAGGTGAATCTTCAGCCATTTATTAGCCGAATCTCCCACACAGACTCGCTTTGCCATATGCTGACCATATGTTGGAAGACGCGCCTCTGCTGCTGCTGTTTGACACATCATAACATTACAGAAAATAAAGCGCTGTTTGAGAGTATGAATTCCATTTTAATATAATTGGCTTTAGAATTATTTATGACATTAATTGCCACATTATCGACTGCCTGTCAGCTCCTCGAGCGCGCGGTCCATTCTTTTTTTTTCCCGCAAAGAGCACCAGCTCAGCCTAAAGTAGACTGACAAGCTAATTATACCATCCTCCTTCTCAATGATAAATGCCACTAATGTGAATGTGGCCTGGAAATAATACTCAGTTAAACAGTCTACCACTCCAGCCAAGACCTTCAGATTGTGGGGAAACTTCATTTCCTCCTAAATCTAGTTCTTCTAATAAATTTAAGCCACAATCACGTCGTTTCTAGATGTTAAAAAACCCCAAAACATCTGGTGCCTACATGTTGAATCTCTTTCCTTCAGTCTTTCAGCATCACTGGAGCATGTTTGATCTCTGCAGGGGTCAAAAGAAGCACACAAAGTAAGACTTTCCACATGACCCCGCTCACAGATTTCAAAAGGCTGCTGCGATTCTTGTTGATGCGTTCTGCGTTTGTACGTCTCAAACATCAAAAACTATCCTCCTGCCACTCAACCCACAACATCTCATGCGACTTCCCTTTTTAATGGCGCTGTTAATGTATTCCGGCTTCACATTGAATGTATCCTGACAACAATGAGAGCTGACACATACCAAACTTGGTATGTCCCAGAGCCATCTTCAGTGGCTGGGATGCTGTCAGCTCCTCCTACATCAGTGGTGGTGTCTCAGTGGTAGTGCGACACATGTCAGAAACTTTTACATGTCTGCTCTTTTCTGCACGGTGCCTCTGCACCCCAGAGACGGCGTTTTAGTTGTAGTTATGTTTGTGTGGGGAAAGAATACGTTGGAAGAAAGCGGTGAGTGCTCAGTCAGAAAATGCTCCATTCTTTCAAAACACCTATATTCCATTAGATCTAACAGTTATCTGTAAAAGGAAATCAGGCTCTTGGTTAGATTTATGTTTCAGCAGGAAAAGCCATCTCTGGTGATTGCACACATCCAGCGCAGCCAGACACACATCTGAACTTTCACCTTCTTTGATCAGCAGTTTTGGCAAGGCAATCCATCATGGTGCTCTTACTGTCAGAAGAGGTGCCTGGCTGCAGCTGTGTGTCACTGGCTAAGAGGGGCTGCTTAAAGGCAATCATGTCAACCTCCACGCGACTGCTCAGACTCCCAGATTGAAGGACGACTTGACAGGGCCAGAAGAGTCAGCTGAAGACACTGCAGGGCTCTGTCTGACTGCTCTGGAGCCGTGCAGTGATGGGTGATCTTATCCTCTGTGAACAACTGACGGAAGAAACTCAGTAATAGAGTAATGAAAGTGGGGATGTAAGTGGCATTTTCTTTCTTCTTTTGGTTTCAGGAGAATAATTTCTTTCTTTTTCGCAAAGATTTCTGGGAACTTTTCAGTGCACTCAATTTTGGAATTAGAGGCCCAATCCAAATTCTTCCCTTGTCCCTTCCCCTTCATTTAGCGCTCCAAACGGAGAGTTATGAAAAAATTCTGTCACATATTTTGGATGTCATTTGTCGATGACATCACCAATAATCGCTGGTCGGTTGACGTTAGCACGGAGCTTCCAGTGCTTGAATATACATAACTTTATAAAGGTCATGCTACAAAAAAAAAATAATTACTTCCATTTTAAATGAAAATGTCTGGTATTCAGAGCGCACCCACGAGAAGAAAAGCACTTTTCAGTGCGACGCGGTTTACCCTCGCAATGGAGGACTTTATATCCCTCCATTTGGAGGGTCGGATTTAAATAATATATTTCCTGGGCAAGAGAAGAATTCAGACTGAGCCATAGATTTGAACAGCACTAGGAAATGGTGAACGTACAATATAGGGCACTATGTAGTGAGTAGTGAAGGAGTTTGGACATAGTCAGAGGTGAATTTCTTATAACCTACTGCCGCTCTGCAGAAACTATGTAATAGAAAATGACACAGGTTTTTGGATTTTTGGCAAAAACTTAATTAAAAAATGACTGGGAACACTTTCAAAATGGATCAAAAGATGACACAGAATCTAATACTTGACCCAAAAAAAACTATGTCAGAGGAAGCAAAATATCTGTTCTGAAATTTAAAAAGAAGCATTTATATTGAAAGATGATTATTATGAAGATTTATTTGGGGGAAAATTGTGCCTAATGTGGTGTAAGTGAAGCAAAAGGAGAATATTCCTGATCTGCTGGTTATTTGATGCCAAATTGTCCTCCAATTCAAGTTGGCACTCAGAGCATTTGCGGCAAAAAAAAAAAATGAAAAAGAAAAAAAAATGGCCGTGACTTTTAAACAAAGACGCTGAGTGACGGCTTGCTGACTGCAGCTCCGGGTGTGCAATAACGTGATGTGAAAGGACATTGTCAGGAGCTGAGGAGACGCACAGAGATTGCACATAGTGACAGAAAACAGAGATGAGGACAGAGATACTGGTGCCATATTAGTGGCCAGCATATTCAAACACCACCCTTGAGTCTAAGCTTTCTTGACATCACCTCCAATGGCTTTGAAGCCCCCCCCTTCCATCACTTCTATGTACAGCTAGCCTTCCTCTGTGATGTGCCTCCGCTCTGTGCTCTCTCTTCTGCAGAGAGTAACCAGCAGGCCCTCTCTGACAGGACGGGAGGATAGGGGCGCCGCGGCCCGCGGATACCCTCAGTCAATCTACATTTGGTCACAGTGGTAGGAAGTGTGCTCATTTTTTTCGATATATGAGCTACTTGAGGTGATCTGAACACTGAAGTGTGAGGAGCTGTCACCTTGTATAAAAGTCTGCACCAGCAGCTCCTGATACGCTTTGAGGGAGGGAGGTGATGGAGATCTCTCCGCCCTGATGGGATGCGGCGACCCTGGGGAGCGTGTGAGAGAGAGATGGGGGGGAGAGAATTCCACTCTGTTTGCTTAAGGACTAGAGATCTGTGGGGAGAAACTCATCACCAGGCACCCCGCTTTGTCTGAGTGATTTATTTCACTCAGCGTGCCAATGAGGGGCTACCAGAGAGATGCTAACAGCCCGGAAATCACCCAAAAACTAAAGCAGCTCATATCAAACTGTGTTAATGTTGACATTTATTTAAGTTGGATGCTTTTTCTAGATGGTTTGACGTAGCATGATGTGCTGAGCACCGGTGTTTGAACTCCACAAGCCATTAACAGTTCACCCTGGCTTCTCCGGCGGGGCAGCAGCTGGAGGGAGAGAAGCATGCAGAGGTGGAGCAGGACACACACACAAACACAAAAAGTGTTGCCCAAGGCATGCAAGGCTGAAATACGCTCAGAGTAAAGTTGGCAGCTGTGCAGCTGTGTGTAATAAAGTGCAGCTCAGCGTAAACACATTCTGGGGCCCACAGCACAGCTGGTGACCATAGGTTACCATTTGGAAAGATGGAGCATTGGGAAGGGACGAGAGAGCCAAAGATGGATAAAAGAGTTTTAGATCACACATTAATACACAAAGTGCACAATAACAGGCAACGATGAAGCAACAAAAAAAGGATAGTTTGTGCTGGGGATACCATGATAGAAATGATAAATATGTTGATTCTTAGAGACAGTGACTCATCAGTCACACACTACAGTCACAGTCGAAGAATGAAATACTCCTCTGTTTGATAGTTCAGGAACATTAAGGTAATTGAATTATCCCACCAAAATAAAACGCAGAACGAAACTCTGTAACCTTTAAGATGGCTCACAAAAGATTCTACAAGAGTCTAGAGCAGGGGTCCTCGGGTAACCCTCCTGCTGGTTTTCCAGAAATCCTGTATTATCTGCTGATGATCACTTGGATCTGGTGTGTTTGGCCAATGAGGAGCTTCAACGGCAGGTTGGTTGGAAAACATGCAGGACACAGGCCCTCGAGGACCGACACCCTTGGTCTAGAGCAGGGGTCACCTATGTGGTGCCCACGGGCACTAGGTAGCCCTCAAGGACCCCAAAAGGTGCCCGCAGGTCTCTTCCAAAAATAAGACGACTCACTTGTGAGCTGCTTCTAAAATTAAATTTTATTCTATTGCTATTATTTTTTAATAACACTTGCATTTACACATAGCTAAAAATGAAAAAAAGTCTTAAAAATATATTCATGATACATGAACTTTAGATATGTTTAGGTGACCTCTGACATACTCCAGTTCAAAGATCATTAATTCAGTTAAAAATGTTGCGGATTTGATCATTAGTTCAAAATGTGACAAGATTTGTTTAAAAATGTGTAAGTTGATTTTTCTTTAACATTACATAATTGATTAACATGGAACAACATAGTGGAAATGGAACATTTTTCCCATGAAATGTAAGTAATCATCTGAAAATGTAACAATTACTGAGATTAATTAAGTGCTTAACATTCATATCTGTTTCCTAGCTTGATGTCATTGTTGATAGTAATGTTGAGAAATCTGTGTCTTTACATGGAGGAGTAGCATTGTTCATTATTAATAATGTATACTATAATCAAAATTTGTTATTTCATAATGGTAGCCTTTTGCATGACTTAGTACCATGAAGTAGCTCTCACATTCAAAAAGGTTGGTGACCCCTGGTCTAGAGCTTCATCAGCTTCTGCTCCGTCCTGTCCCAAATGAGTGTCCCTCTAATCTCAGAGTGAAAGAGCTACATCAAGTTATGGACCGACTTTGTCAAGATAGAATGGGTGTCACTGAAATTAATATAATCTTTCCTAAATTATCTTCAGACTGTAATCTCTCCAAGTCAAAATTGATGTCCCCCAGAATTCAATTTCCTCTACAGGTGATATGCCTTTATCAGTAGTGACTATTCACCAGTCTACAGTAATGAGAGCTCTCGCGGAGAGTAAAGCCTTATACAGCTTGATGACGACTGTTGTCACGCCGACAACAGCTTACGAAGGAAAGCTCATGGAAAGTTCCTCTACTTAACTCTCAGAACCAGATGATAATCAGACGACTGAAAATGAGTCACTAGAATCTGAGAAAATTTGAATAAAGTGTAAATCCATTCGATGGTGACGATGGTGTTGACATAGTCAGGAGATGGGAATAAAGGGGAAACAAGTCCTGAAAAATAATTTACATGAAAACTAAGTTAATTATCTGAAGAGGCAGATTGGGTTTATGGAGTTAGAGAGCAAATATTATCACAATGTCAGGCACATGTGAAATAAATGTCTATCACTTTTAGTGTGGTGCATTTTTACAGAAAATTGTAAAAAAAAAATAAAGTGTAAATAGAAGCGATAAGGAAGAATGAGGATGAAATAATGGAAATTTGTTCTCTTATTTATGTCCATCAGATCCTCAACTATATTTAAAATGTGTTTACAACAGAAAGAAAAGCACAAGAAACACTACTTGTCCTTCAACTGAATGATAAATCCATCCATCCTCTTAACCCGCTATATTCTTTTCAAGGTCACAGTAGCTTGTCTCAGCTACTGTTGGGGTACACTCTGGACAGGACACCAGGGCACACAATCACTCCCACTTACACTTTAGAGTAACCAATTAACCTATGAAGCATGTTTCTGACAGTGAGTGCCTGGAGAAAATCCATGCATGCATTGGGAGAACATACAAACTCCTCACAGAAAGGTTCCAGGTGAGATACGAACCAGAGCCACCTGGCAGTGAGGTAAGAGTGCTAACCACTGCACCAGCCCTTAAAAAAAAATCAAACTTGTCTTATCTAGTTATGAAGTTTCAAGTCTGTTATGGTTGTAACAGAGACTAGAGGCAAGATCCCATAATTATTTTTTTCCACAACGTAACATGGAAAGGTTGATTGCTTTTTGTTTGTTTTTTAAGGCCAGCAGTGTAATATTTGGACAAAATGTGCTAGATTAGCACACTGTAAGTGTTAAAAAATCTTTTATTGTATAAACTGTGGTGGAATACAATTAACAGTTAAAAAGTTACTGCCTTTTGTTTTTCTGGACTCAATTTCACAAGGCAAGGAAAACTGCAGAGTTCACCTGCGGAGGAGACTATCCCCCAGGTCTCTGGGCAACAAAGAAAGCCCCCCCCCCATTCAATAATGCACAAAATGCTAGACATCATCTGTCCATGAAACATCACTGCCATTGATTATTCAAATAATACAAGTTTTATTCACAGGTCAATACAGTTTGTTAAATTTCTAAAATAAAATAAATGTGATAAAAAGTTAATTTATAAAAAAAAAATAGTGGTTTCAAAAGAGAAAAGTTAGAAGTTACACGAATAAGCTACAATTTCTATTTTTCCCAAAAAAAATATGTATTGGTTTTTAAAGAGCGTTTACACTATGTTTAATAAAATTTTAAGGATATTTTTCATGAAAATTAATTTTTTGAAAGCAAGTCTGAATGCAAAAAAACATTTACAAATTGGATATTTTATAAATGATGTGCTTTTTGTTTCACTTTAATTGAAATGCAGGATGAAGACTCCTAAAAAAATTGTTGACACTACCTTATGGCTTTTTTTTTTTTTTTTTTTTTACAAAAACGATAGTTAATAATAGGTTTCATTATATAATAAATTACTTGTGTGTCGTCACCTGTTATCACCGTTCTAAACTGTGTCAAGAGTTTCAAAACCAAATGTCACTTCCTGCTGAAGATGTTTCTGCCCACACGGCTCTCGCGTCCCCATTATTACTTTCATCTCGTCTCAGTCCTGATGCTTAATAAACTAATACCTGAGGCTCCGGTCTCGTTTCCAAACTCTCATGTGATGTGGCAAGGAGACAGAAAACAAGCAAGAGGGCGTACAGAAATAAAAGAACAAGGGATCAAAAATAAGTGCGCCTGCCTGGCGAAGTGGAGTGGGGCCCATCAACACCAATAACCGTTAGCTGTGAACACGTGTGTCACAGCAAGACAAGTGTCATATCACTCAGCCCACTGTTTCATTTGACTGGAGCACATCAATCACTCAGTGAAATGTGCACTGACGTGCTGAGATGGGCCTCACCTCTGGCTCCCTCATTACACTGCGTCAGTGTTAGTGAAACCCCGGCCTGTCAGGAATTCAGCGTCGTCTTCCTTAAAAGTAGAAGCCTCTCCTGTTCGGTTGTTTCCATCATCCAGAAGGGAAAACCGCAAGCTGCAGAAACGCATAGGAATCCTACAACTATTTGTTGATAAGCTTGTATTACAGGTGACTACCGTTCCTAACAGAAATTGGCAGCGGGGACCTCGTCTTGTAGAGCTCCATTCAGGAATATCCCAAATTCAGAACAAAAATCACATTTTAGTTGTACATTATTATTCTTTATGTTAGTGTTTATCATTTAAATATGCCTTTAAAACTACAAACGTCCTAAAACATGTCTAAATCCATTGTTATATTGTTGTTGTTTTTTTATTCATGTTTTTAGGAGAACGGCTTTTTTCCTGCAGAGTCCATATCTTACAGTGACAATCAGGTATACAAGTGTCATGCTTGAGGTATAAAACTTTAATTATGAAATGTTCACAGCTGATACTAATATGTATGTATAATAAAAAAAAAAAAAAATTCCACATCTTTTTTTTTTAAGTGCCCTAAGAAGAAAATTCTACTTTTTGAGGTTTAAATGTATTTTACTGTTCATTCCTCACTATAAAGATCCCCAAAACAACATTTTGCAAACCTGTCTGCAGAAGCCCCTCCCATACCCACGAAAACGAGCAGTTGGAAATGTGTTGACGTCAGATCGATGCAAACAGCTCTCTCCAGGAAGAGTCTGTGCTGCAAGCTCCGCCCCCAGACTACAATGAACACACCCCCATCTTCTGTGGCAGGAGATAACTACCTTTCTGCACCAGGAACCGCTCCCGGACCAATTTTTTAAATGTAGTCTTGCTTCATTTCTAATTGGACCGAACTTCGTTTCACTCAGAGATTCCTCAGTCTGAATATGAAACAAACTGAGAGCGGAACAACTGAATTAAAACGGCCACCGTACCCAACAGTCACGTGATGTAAACGCGGTAGAAATGTAGAGCATTAATTGTCATGTTAGCCAAAAGGAAATAATTGTTCCAACCGTTTACTTGTTAGAACGTTTATTTTAACACCACCAAAAAACGTATAACTCGGTTGTCTGAGTCTCTTATGCGGCGTGCGCCAGCTGCTGCCATGAAAACAACGCCATAAAACCACAACTATGAGACACGGAAACTCTCTACATGTGGTCGGATGAATTCATGCTTAATAAAACAACTTTTAACGTGATCCACATTGATTCTACAGACGTGTCTTTTAGCGTGTGTACCTGTAGCATCTCCAGTAACTGTCATGCAGGATTCCTTCGTGGTACCAAACCATGTTGAATCTGGCCTTCATAGAGACGCTCAAAATCCATCAGCAAAATAAAAAGTTTGAAAAAGGGAAAAATCCAGACAAGATTTTGCAGGCCGCAGCCCATTAATCCTTAGTGACGTGGTTTTGTTTACAAAGTTTGCTCCCACTGAGAAGGCAGGCTCAAAGATGAAGTTGTGAAATGGGCGGGGCTCGGAAATCAAGCCGCTTTACTTCCGGGTATTGAAACGGGCCACAAAAATGACTAATATTTCATAAATAATTTTCTTATTTTGTGTTCTCAATATAATATATGATCATCTATATGGATATAGTTTTCTCTGAAAGGCTGAAGAAAATCATGGTAGGGCCCCTTTAAATAAGGTATCTTTTTTGTGTTAGAGTATTTGAACAAACTAAATGTTAGGGGTGTACATGTTCATTTTAACAACAATTCTATTCATAAGATAAGATAAGATAAGATAAAGATACTTTATTGATCCCTGCCAGGGAAATTTGTACATTGCAACAGCACTGTGTACAGACTCAACATTCAGCGAACAGACAATCAACCAACAGCAGCAGTAAATAATAAGAAAAATAAGTAGAAAAAATTTTTGAAAATAGTTAGGGGAGCACCACTCTTAAACAGTTTTCAGACAGACATCCAGTGGGTTTATCTGCGGCACAAGGCTGATGAGTTATAAAGTCCAATAGAGTGAGGCAGGAATGATCTCTTGTAGCGGTTGGTGTGGCAGCGAAGTTGCCTTAGCCTCTTAGAAAAGACACTTCGCTGTTGATCCAGTGCAGGATGGAGTGGGTGCTGAGGATTATCCATGATGGAAACGAGTTTGTTCAAGGTCCTCCTCTCCATCACTGCTTCAAATGCTTCCATCTTGCATCCAATAACAGAGCCAGCCTTCCTAATGAGTTTGTCCAGTTTCTTCGTGTCACTGGCAGCTATGCCACCCCCCAGCAGACCACAGCGAAGAATAACGTGCTAGCCACCACAGACTGGTAGAAGATTTCCAGCATCTTGCTGCACACGTTGAAGGACCTCAGTTTCCTCAGGAAGTAGAGTCTGCTGCAGGCCTTCTTGTATACAGCTGTGCTGTTGGACTTCCAGCTCAGTCTGTTGTCGACGATCACTCCCAGGTATTTGTATTCTTCCACCTCTGCCACATCCTTGCCTGAGATGCTGAGGGGCTGGAGAGACAGTTGGTGCTTATGGAAGTTGATCACCATCTCTTTGGTCTTGTCGACGTTGAGCAGCAGGTGATTAACTCCAGCCCACCTCACAAACTCATTCACCACCTTCCTGTATTCCTCTTCCTGTCCGCCATTAATACAGCCGACGACGGCAGAGTCATCAGAGAACTTCTGAAGATGACACGACCCTGAGTTGTACTGGAAGTCACTGGTGTACAGAGTGAACAGGAAGGGTGAGAGAACGGTGCCTTGTGGGGCTCCAACACTACTGATTCCCACGTCGGACATGACACTTCCCAGCCGGACAAACTGTGGCCTGTCTGACAAATAGTCGGTGATCCAGGAGACCAAGGAGCTGGTGACACCCATCCGCCGCAGCTTCTCACCCAGTATCCAGGGCTGGATGGTGTTGAAGGCACTGGAGAAATCAAAGAATGTGATCCTCACAGTGTCTCCTCCACCGTCCAGGTGAGAGTGAGCTCGCTGCAGCAGATAAATGACAGCATCATCCACCCCCAGGCGTGGCTGGTAAGCAAACTGGAGAGGATCCAAAGATGGTTTCACCAGCGGTCCCAGGTGGGCCAGCAGAATCCTCTCCAGAACCTTGACTATGTGAGACGTGAGGGCAACTGGACGGTAATCATTTGGGCCAGATGGGGAGGTCTTTTTGGGGACAGGAACCAGACATGCGGTTTTCCAGAGGGCTGGAACTCTCTCCAGACTCATAGACTCATTATTCATATCATAATTTGTGGTTCAAGATACAATTCATAAGTGGTTCATTTTTAATGGCGCGATTCCCTTACCTAAAATTGATTCATAGCCAAAAATTCAACCAGTGTGACTCAGACATAAATTCCTGGAACAGTGCAGGTGAAGATTTCCAGATTCCTTGTATTTCTTGCAAGATAATCAAGTGTAAATTAAACATACGAACAGAGAAACAAGTCAACAGAATTAATGGCAAGTCCATTCAAATTTTAGATTCATAAAGTTTAGTCCACTGTTGTTCTATTCATCAAAATAACACAAACAGAACTTTGTTAGAAAATTACACAACACTGGATGGTCACATGTGTAAAATGAAAAGTCTTTCCAAATAGACTGTAATGATGGATTAATAATTTGATACTCCCATTATGCGCGTGTTGTCCTCTGTGATGGACCTTGGTCATTTTTATGTTATAGTAAAAGAAACCTACCGTACCTAGCTCCGAATGGAATTATCTAATGTTGACTATAATCTATTTATTTCATTTTAAAGCATTTTTTTAAGATTGTATTACCAGCTCGTCTCCGACAGATCGATCTAGTAGGATCGATCAATTGATTCATTGTTACACCCCTCCTAAATGCATATTTTGCTTGTATTGCTTATTTTATCACTCTGTGTTTGTGTTATGGGTATTAACACATATTTTGTCTTACATTTTTAATTATTTTACTTTATTCCGAAACTCTTTGGTATAAATTATAATTGTGTTCTTTTATAAACAGAATGAATGAGGCGCTGACCAGTGAGGACTTTTAAATTGCGTTGTATATGTGACAATGACTTTAATAAATCTATTCTATTCTAGCTGGAAATTATTACATTTTGCAAATGTGAACAGTGCATACAAAGAAAACTAATCTTTTTTAAGTCTTTAGAACAAACACTTTATGTACCGGTACTTGACTCACACAAAGAAAAATTAGTCGAGAGATTTATGAATCCAGAAGATCACTTTTCTATGTAACAACCATATTTTTCGGAGCACAAGTTACATTTAAAATCCAAAAACTGACTGTTTGTTATAGAAGTCCGTACGACTCATGTATAACTTTTTTTTCTTATTATTGATCGTCTGTGGTTGAAGGTGCTCAAAATTCTGCCAAAGTGTTCAGTACTACTAAACTTGAGAGAGTTACGGCTTGTGGATTGGTACATAGTGTGCTTCTACATAACAACCTGAAAAAATGAAAGTATTGTTTTACAATTAATGTGTTACAACTGGAAAATATTGAGAATTATTGTGAATAAAGTGAACTTATCTGTTGTGCTGCAAGGGCTGCACCGACAAGCAAGACCATTCACCAGAAAATATGCAGAACTTCCCATCAACCCCTATGACAGCAATCTTGCTGCCTTTCCACCCCTCTAGGCATTCTGGGTAGTGTAGTCAAATCACATTAAATGACAGTATTTTTTCCCATGTGTGCCTTATGTTTTAAAAAATATGGTATGTGACAGTAAAGCACGAGAGAATGTGCACAATATGCAAACCCAAACCAACAACCAAAAAAAATAATAACGTTAAATCATTAATATCACTGATTTTATAAGTTATTTTACTGGGAAATGGTGATTGTGGTAAGTATATTCATTTTGCACATCACTATTTGTACTATTTTCAGCGACATCATAAGTTTTAATACAAACAATAAACATAAACTGTTTCGTGGCATGAGACCAACCATGAGACACGTTCAGATGCTCACGTATGGAGGTATTTTCACCTTCTATGACCATAACATTCAAGTGTTTAACTAGTTTAACTATGCTCCACAAGCACTAATATTATCCAAATTTTACTGAAAAAATTAAAGTCTTTGGCTAAACAGTCTTGTTTGTCACATGTTGTCTTTGACGAGCTTAAACAGAAACAAAACATTTCAATCAACAAGATGTTCTAATTTACTTTAGAAATAAGTTGACTTTTTCAACAAATGAAACAAAGTGAAAGCATTTTTTTACATAAGGAAGTAGAAATTTGTTAATATTATTTTTTTCTTTAAAAAATTGCATTTTTTATTCCAACTAAAATTAATTGAACTAATACAATATTATTGTAAAAATGTTAAAATCAACTATTTTAATGTTCAGAAACATGCAATGATCCATTTCTGATGGAGCTTTCATTAACAACGGCATCTCAAAAACTAGCTTCCTCCCCGGCCTCCATGCTGCGCTCTGCTGTGGAAACGACGACAGGTACAATAATAAAGGTTTATGCATCAGTGTACCTGAGAACCCAATCATCCAAGGCTTCCCCAGCCACTCCATTACAATATTGACACACAATCTTCAAAAGGGGAGAAATATCGCACGTGTAAGGTCACTTGGTTATGAAGACATATTATCATATTATCTGCATGAGGGTTGTAGGGCTCAGGCCTGACAAAGCTAATTATAATTGGACATGATACAGAGCTCAGAGCATATTACGTGCTTGGCTGCATGACAAAGTCACAGCTGAGAAATGAGGGGAGAGGGAAGCGGAACACGGGCTGCAGCTCAATGAGAGGCTGTACAATAACAGCAGTGGCGCTCTCCCTGATGATAATTTATGGATACATCCAATAAAAACCGTCAGCCGAACCAGTTTCAGCTTGTTCTGGAGAGCGAGGTTGAAAGAGTCGGTTGTTCAGATCCAATTTTTCCATGTACGCTGACTTTAAACAGCTCAAATACCCCATTGTCACGTTTTGTTAGTTACTAAAATAAGCCTCTTATCCCCACTCCAAGGTTATTTTAGCGCCGCAAAAGAACTGCTTCTGTTTTGCTTCTCAATTTACTAAATACTTGTACAGCCTGCCTCTAAGCAAGCATTTACCTCCATACACTCAGACTTTATTTCTAAAGTCTGTTTACTCAAACCTGGATCAGTAATTTAAAAATCAAATTTTTGGTATATAACATAAAAATAGTTACGCAAAACAGGACTTTCTTTCCCCCCGTTTTCTTTTAATCCTTAATCATCAGGTGGATTTTCAGTTAGCAGGTCAGACTATTGAGTTTAGTGGCATACACAAAGACAATTTTCCCTGCTTGTTCATAGTAATTCTTTGCTTTAGGTCAATTAATATAATATAATATGCATTTACTTATTCCCATGCAAATTAAATTTTTCTGTAGCTGCTCATCTTTTTTTTGCAAAAAAGATATTATTTAACTTCTAATATAAAAAATTGGACTTCCCCTACTAAAAAAATTAATGGATTTTTCCATAAATCATCTTTTATCTTTATCTTTTAAGGCTTCAAAGACAGACACTTTTCTAAAGTTTGCTTTTCAAAATGTATTTTTTGCAAAACAAATAATGGAGTGAACGCAGAGCAATAAAGTAGGTAGAAGGGATTATTTGCTTTCCTATTAAACAACATTCTGTTGGTTGGGAGGAGTACGTTTTATTGGACAGATGTGGCAGCAATCCACCAATGTGATAAATTCATACATTCAGTCATGATCAGCTGAGCTTTAAAACTCATCATTCTTTAATTTAATCAAAACGTGGGAATGAAAGGATTCTACTCAGTCATTATGAATGGATGGATTGAATTACAGTGTTTGTGACGGTGCTACTTCAAGCCAACATTAAGCATATATGTGCAGATCCTAGCTTCCCTTGATCAATGCACTTTTATATTTTAATTGAACGGGCAATTGGGCAAAATCAACCTAAATTATCACCTAAAAAAATAAGAACGTCTTCAAACAGGTTCTTTTTGCCTCTGGACCGAGCTTATTTCAATGATCACATTTTTGATGAACACGTATTTTTCACTTAATTACTGACTTCAAATCGATCAATCAAATTGATTGATCTCAAGATTCACGACTACTTAGACATTTCGCATCAAGCTTTTCCAACTGCAGATGGCGGATATGCACTAGTAAACAGTAGAAAAACACAAAGATGAAGAAGCCCCTCCCAGCTTGTCCAGTGTGAACACCATGGGCTAAAAGTTCGTTCATTGACTTGCTAAACGCTGGTTCACCTGCCCGTCGTGGCCAAAGTTCTGGTGTTTGTTTATGTGACATCCATCAGTGATTTGTGCATTATGTTAAACCACTACTGAGATCTCCATAAAGTGTTCTTAACAGGAACTGAACTAGTAGACAGACTGATAAAGTCCACATCAGCCTCTAGTTTAAGTATTGCATGTAGGCTGAAATCCTGTATCTAACCTAAATGATTGATTTAATCTAGAACATAAGTTAACTTATATATTTTTAAAGATTGAGGTAATAAAGTGCCCGGCATGTACATGTATGCAGTCAAAGTCTAAATAGTAGATTTATTGCAATTGTGACTTTGACAGAAGATATTCTGTTAAAGTTTCAGGATTTAATAAGGACAAGAACACTTTATTACAAATAACACATTTAAATAAAATCAATTGAATATTTGACCTTAAAAAATATTTATGGCTCTTTTGTGGTATTACTTTTCAAACATGCAACTTTTGAGGGAAAACATACTCTAACCATCTGGAAGTCATAAAGACTATAAATTTTACTGATAAATGATGGCGCTCCAGAAATCAGGAAAAAGTATTAAGTGGAGCAATATGTTGGCAAGACTAAAAATATACTTGAAACACAACTCAAAAAGAGACCACAAATCACAAAAGTTCAGCGTATTAGGAATTAATTTCAAAGCACAAGTCATTCTCATACTCTGACGATATCTGTAACTGTATATGTTTACAGACAGTGAAGAATGATCCTGAAAGTGTGTGCAATGTTGCAACAAACCATCTTCCTTTCTACTGTGATATTGTCATTAACAGGCAGAGACTCCATACATTGATTTTTCCCTCATCAAGTGCCCAAACAGAGAAAGAAATTAAGCTGTAGATCATGTTCCTGTCTGCAGATTTGTCAATATGTCTGCAGTTAAGCAAGAACAAACAGTTCACAGCCATCTGCCTTTAACTGGCCAAACATTCTAGCCAAGCTATTTAAGCATCCAGATTTGACTTTGAACAATTACTTTTAATTAACAACAATTAAGCCCGGTGTTTATGCCTCCCTCAGCCATCCAGCCATGTCATCTACTTTCAGAAACTGTCCATGACAGGCCATTTTTCATCATTTCTCCTTCATTGGAAAAACACCAGTACTTTAATTAAGAGGCCCGGACGTCCAGATGCTTACCTATTTTTTAATGATTACTGATGAGAAAACCACAAGCAAAGCAGCCAGACATCAATGAAGGCAAGCTGCTAACGAAGTGAGAATTCTCTTGTGGGCAGTGAAAACGGACATTTAGGGCGTTTGAAGCTGTGGCCATGCTGTCCGCAGCATTGTTTATGCCGTTTTATCTTTCCCAGCTCACAACACCAAGATCAACACCAGATCCTCGATGAAGCCCTTCAGATGAAATGCTTTCTTTTTTTGGAATAAGAGAAATTCTGCCAAACACAGGTATTAGCAAAAACTAAATCTGGTTCTCAACAAACAAGAACAAAAAAGGTTGGAGTTTGTGTTGCTGTGCATAAACAATCCAACAGGTGGAGTGATGCTCTTGTCTTACTACTTCATTCATCCATCAAACATGATCTAAAATTGATTTAAATAGCATTCATGTTGGATTAAAAAGTTTGAAACAAGCCTTATTAACACATTTGTGTCTTCATCTTTGGATCCGTTTTTTCACCCTAAAGTTTAACTGCAATAGCAGCTCAAGAATGTCAACCATTTTTTGGCTGCTTATTTTAATATCCTCTTTGCACAGACCTTTCATTTCCTTAGGTACGCTGTTAAAAGGCAGGCCCAGACTGCCCTGACTAATTTCCTCTCAGCCTCACAGATCACAGGCCTTTCCCACCCAGTGCTCCCTTTGCTCCCACAAAGACCCTCGTAATCCTGCTGCTTGTCCACAATTAATCTTCCCAGTTGCCACATTATTAACACAACCACCCACGGGCAACGGATGCAAATGCAGAACCAGGAACAGGCTTCTCTGCGTGCACACCCTCCCCTGCTTTGGCCCACAGTGGAACAGCAAAAGTGTCAATCACTCTGGGGGGTTGAAACCTCTGCCCACAGTCAGTATCAAGAGGTTTTCAAGCTCCTCTTATCCCTCTGATCAAACACCTCAAACCCTCCCATCAAAGCCCTGCTTCATCCTTTCTTTCCCCATCTGCCTTCTTCTGCCTGATGACTCGTTTTTGTTTTTCCTAAAACATTTTACTAACTTTAGGAGTTGAAAAAGAACTATTTTGATAGCTAACCCTTGTACCGGTAATCTGAAAAGTACAAAATCTATGGAGCCACAAAACTGTCATAATAACTTTTAATTTTTTTTTTTTTTTTGCCATTAAGATATTTGCAGATTTTGTTTATTTTAGAAAGTGAATTTTTAAATGTTATTAATTAATAATTTTTAAGTCCCACTTTTTTCTTTTTTTTTTTTTTTTTTTTTTTAACTTGTCCTGTCCAACAGCTGGGCAAGCAGATACGGGCTGTGAGCCTCTTGCGTTGGACAGATTTTATTGTCCCAACAGGGGTTTATACTTAATAAACCCCTGTTGTATTTCATGCTAAACTTTATTTTAATTATGTTGTATCTTTTTCTTTTTTTTTTTTTTTTTTTTTGTTGGACCGGACGGAAACAAAGGGGGGGGGGGGGGGGGATAAAAGAGTGGGGTTAAGATAACAAAGAAGGTAACACAGAGTAGCAACATCTTATAACAACCAGGTCTAAATAACAATCTGGAATGGGCGGGGCCTGTCTACACACACACTCAGTTACATGCATACCTTTTGGCTAGAATAATCTTTACCTTTAAAGTTGTCAAAAATGTACACAATACCACTGCAGCTCCACACAATCATAGAAGCTGACATAAATAAAGTCTTTTTATTCCATCCTGTTAGTGCGAGGTGAGCTGACACCTGTGCTCAGGTGAGTGTTTATGTTTTGCTGATGTGAATGTTGAATGTTGTCCCACTTTTTTCTAATATAAAATCATTCCCAATTGTCTTTTAATTATGATTATGCAGTTTTTAGCTAAAATCAAAAAGCCGGTGTCCTTTTTTAGGACATATGATGCGTTGTCTCTGTCCATTTTTAAAACTAAGCCTAAAACCCAAGTTTATAGATAAAACTTTTAAAAGTACCACGAGTCTCTGCTCTGTTTTTACTTATTTTTCACTCTTTTTTTACCTTGTCTTGGTTTTTAGTTGTTTGTATTCTTATATTTCATCTATTGGTGTTCTTGGTGTTTTAATGTACAGCGCTTTGCAGCAGTCTGGCTGTGTTAAAGCGCTTTATAAATAAACTTCATTTGATTTTCTGCAGATTGGTAGTAGCTCATCAGAATTTTGTGATGAAGGACTGTCTGCGCTGAACTCTACGTCAAAATCCCTGCATTCCTTTGTTTACATTTTCTCCCTCTAGCTCATAGCCCCTCACAACAAAGGGTAGCAAAAAACAAAACAAAACACGTCGAGCGATATCAGAACTAATGTGCAGTTTGGAGCAACTCAGACAGAGAAAATGAAAATGTTAATGAATCCGCCCGCAACTGCATGCATGAAAATTGGAGTAGAGCATGGAGGTTTTAGCCCGCCCATCGCCGTTACTGCGCCACAAATCTGAACTTTTTCAAACTGCAGGTTTTTATCTGCTGCCAGCCATTGGCCAGAAGCCCTCGAGCCAAGTTCACGCTGCAACCATCTACCTCTCGATCCATGACAATAATAATAAAGAAATACCCAGAAATACAGTTTAATCTGCAAGTATTTTATCCATGTCCTCCATCATGTGAAAAAGTCTTTGTTAAAAACACCAAAAACTTGATTGTTATTGGAGTTAACTTGTTTTCTGTTCGTTTTTTTTACATTTTAATTAACACAATTTTATAATTTTATTTCTTTGAGAAATATTTTTGTTTTAAATTTTGTACACACATTCAATAAAATAAAAACAATCTAATTTCCTTTGTAGTTGATGAAGCCTAACCCTCCAAAAATCAAAAAGCAAACATTACACCTGAGGAAGATTGTACCAGCGCGGAATTAAGTCTGAGTGGTATTACAGAGATGAAAGTCATGGCATAGCATCAAAGTAAAAACCAGTGCATCAACAAAAACACATCTCCATAAAGACTGCTGTTAAAGTGGGCTCTGAATGCAGCTTTTAGCCCGGCAGTGATGTTTATAGAAATGCACAGTACAGAGAGGGCCAAAAATGTTTGGTTCACAGAAATGCAGCTCTTGTATCCATCCGCAGCTCCACCAGTCAAGCCTTCGCCATTAGGCTACACTCTACAAAACACAGACATGATCAAAGCTGCTGCCGTGTGAAAAGCCTGGCATCACTTTAAAAGAATATGAAATAATGTCCCAATCCAGCAATTCAGAAGACCAGCGGAGAGAAAACAGAATGTGTGAAGGCTTTTTTCTTTTTTTTGAGGAGTTGGTCACTCTATTGCCGTCAGTGTCACTTGACATGAAAGTAATGGAACTTCTATGGAGATCCAAGCTGCTCCCTTGTGGTTGAAACGCTATTGTGTCTCAGACAAAGGGCATGGTTTCGTGGCACCCCCTTGTTTGCACGCATGACCAGCACTTTCAAATAAAGCCCTCAGATCTAAATCTCAGATTCCACTCAGCACAGAAGACAGCAGGCGGCTTTGTTAGCGGTGAAAAATCGCTGGGGATGTCCAAACCAGAACCTAGGCATTCACATCCTCAAACAAGAGCTTTGATTATGAGCTCTACATCGAAGCTTCACAGCCAACGGTTTGGCGAGCTGAGGTTTTTGTTTACAAAAGCAATGAAAGATACTGACGTATGGAGGTTAAGCGTGAAATAATCAGTCTGTGAAGTCAAACGTTTGTCTCAGACAGAGTGGAGTAAAATCTTTACATAAATAAATATCTTTATATTAACAATATATCATGAAACATACTCATTTCTTTTACCTCACAAAGATATTTGCACAACACACTGTTTGGGGGAGAAAAAAATGTTTTCAGTCTTTGAAAAAATCCATACAAAACCTTCAAGGACACGAAAAAACCCAATTTCCCTTCAACTTTGAGACTTATAAAAACACCTCCAACATAAAGTGTTATTTCAATCTATTCTCGCAGCTTCTTCTTTATCTCGCTTTTTGTGTTTTATAACACAAGCACTTCTTATGCACACAGATTTTACACAGAAAATCAGGAAGCCAGGCGGAATTCAATGCGAACGATCCAAGTTATTATCAGAGGGAATGAAAAAGATTTTTTTTTTTTCTTCAGCAGAGATAGAAATTCTTAGTTATATACGACTGCTCTGGATTTCTGGAAGGAAAGCCTGTCAGTAAAGTATGTGACAGAGCTTTAAATTTGAGGGACCTCCTGGGAGAGCAGGAAGACAATGTGTATGACAAATGTACGTAATTATTTGCAACCGTGATGACCTCAACCAAAAACTGCACCTCTGAGATAAAAGCAATAAAAGGCCCAGTCAAGATTTACAAGTGTTTTGTGTAGACATGAGCAGAGGCAAATATTTTGCCAGTTCTCAGCGTGCTGCAGATGCTTCAAAAAATAAGACTCTCTTTTCCTCTAAACATGCTTAAAACATTAAACGTGGACTGGAAATGGAGAAGAATTGCTTGTCAAAACCAATAAAGTTCTTAATTTCTTTTGAGTTGTCAGTGCAATAAATTGTTATCCAACCAAAATGACTTAATGCTACACAACTCTGATGTGTGTCGGTTTGAAACAAATTTACCTGTAGTGTTTTGTTGGAGTAATGAGACGGCCAGCTGCAGTGTCTGTTGAAGCACAATGGATTTTCTTTGTTATCGGTGATTGGTGCTGACAGAACTTCCTTCACCGGATATTACTTCACTTCCCACCGTGGAAAATGAATCAGCTATATCAAAACGGAAATCTTTTCACTCTTGCATGTACAGGAAGATGCGGTTTCTGAAAAAAGTAAAAAAAAAAAAAAAAAAACAGGTAGAGAAAGTCCAAGTTACAGATATTTTTGGTTAAAACACACCAGATCCTCAATGACCTGCAAGTATGACATACAGTACTTCAGGAAACATTATCGGCCTTAAATATATGCAAAAGCAAAAAGTTTTGTTTCTGCTGAGCGGTCCAGTTAATTCTGGCGAGCGTTTCCACTCAGTTAAGCCTCGTTTCCACTGAGCAGTTTATTTTCACGGTGCAACCTACAACAAACGAGGGCCTCCAAAAGGTGCGAGTCGTTACTGTTTAATGGGTCCATTTAACAATTGAAACGCTTTAAAAACCAGAGTCGACCAGACCGAACCCGGAAAAAAATTACGTTTTAGAAATGTCAAATTATTGTGTTAATTGCAATTAATTATTACCAGTTAAATTAGCACATTTTTAAAAATTACTATTTTATTTTACTATTATCTAATATATAAGCAATAATGGCACAAAAAGTGTCCGTTATCAAAAATGAGTGAACCACCAAAAGGGCCTGATCACTTCTGATAATGCACATTTTAAAGGGCATATCCAACTTTTACCATGGTCACTAAAGAAATGAGTAAATATTAAATCAATTATAAGGTTTAAATCCTTTATCACTCAAAGTGGACTATTTGATAGCCCATGCTATGCGACACATGGTTATGTTAATTGTTAATGAGCCTGCTTTGACCACGATCTGTAGCATCTGAGGAAAGAGGCAAATAGATGTATGTTAAATGTCATGTTCAATTAAAAACACCATCTTATTCATTTCAGGGTCACAGGGGTGCCAGAGCAAAACCTAGCCACAGCTGGGCGAAGGCAGGACACACCCTGGACAGGTCGCTAGTCTGTTGCAAGGCCACAATCACACACCCATTCACACTCACACCAAGGGACAAGAGTAACCAATTAATCTATGAAGCATGTTTTTGGATGGTGGGAGGAAGCCGGAGTCCCCGGAGAAAACCCACACATGTACAGGGAGAACATGCCAACTCCACACAGATAGTATGATTCTGTTTCAGGTCCTCTGGCTGGGACTTGAACCAGGGGCCTTCTTGCTGTGAGGCAAAAGAGCTAAACTAATTGTTTAATTCCTTTGTGATCAGTGTGGTTAAAAAAAAGGGCTGCTACTGTTTTTTTGATGTGGTAAATTAAAGCAACTTTGACTTGATGTTTTGATTTTTTTTTTCGAAATATTTTTAGATTGAAAAAGAATACTCCTCAGTGATAAAAAAAAGTTGGAAGTTTATTAAAATAAAAAAAACATCATACAACAACTTTTAGTTTTTTAATCTTTAATGTGTTGCAAATTTAAATGAAAATATCTCAAAAGTATTTTCGATTAGGTTAGATCAAAAAATGATTATAGATCATAAAAAATGTAATGACGTGATGGCACTAAGAAAATGATCAACCCTTGGTGTGGGAAGGAGTTTGACGTGTATAAAACTTAAAGTATGCAATCAATAAAAAAATCAATTTTTGAAACTTTCAGGTCCTTTGGGAAAAAAGAAATTCTGATGCACTTCTAAGTTTGTATGTCTCCTCCAGAGATGTCTAAACCTAAGAGAGTGGGCTGTCAGACGAACACAAAGATAAGTGATTTTCCAGCCATGCAAGAGTGATAAAAACAAACGAAAGGCTTTTCAGAGCTTGTGCTGAAGCGGGCAAACATCAAGGGTCCTTTGCAGCGTTAAAGCAGTGTACCTGTATATACAAACGTCAGACAGCAAAAGTAAAAGACAAGCAAGGGATTAGTATGGATGAAAAACGGAGACTGCACACTAAAAATAATGTGCAAAACCATTATTTACTTCATAGCCTGAAAGTGGGGATTTCAGCAAAAGTTCAGATTAAAAAAAAAAAAAAACTTTTCTCTGTACAACCAGCAAACCAATTTCCTTGTTGCAGATAGAAAAGCTGACATTTTTGTATTCACTTCTCAACAGCAAAAAAAAAAAAAACAGTTAACACCTTCTCTGTCTTTAAAGATACAAACAACAGACCTTCAGCTATCTTTAGCATCACATCAGCTGGTAAAATCAAGCATTTCTGAGCACCATCCTTCCCTCATGATTCGCCTAAATCTTGCATTATTTGGGATATCAACACTATTTAATAACAACAGCAAAAAAGAATAATTAAAAAGGAAAGACGTGTTAAATGAATCAATGTACCTTGATGGTCACATCAAAGGGTGCACTGAGGGGCTTACTGCTGCTTAAGGCGCAGGAATGTTGTTGCTAAGCATCGGTCAAAAACCCTTTCAGCTCCTTAAGGATCTTACTGTTGTTAAGAGGGGGCTGAGCTGGTTACTCAAAGCCAGAAAAGTCACTCTCAACTTGACCTGAAAATTCAAATTGTTCAAAAACATCCATCTCTTTGGGGCCGGACACTTCTTTTTGGCTAACTTCCTCTGACACTTTCAAAGGGGGCATGTTTGAATTCATGAAAAGTATGACAGGGAGCAAACTGCCACCTCTGTGAATAAATTCAATTCCCTTATCTCGCACTAGTGAGGAGCTAAATCACAGGCTGCATTTGGGAGCAGCGGGGTGTCACGAGACGGCCGGGTAGCCAGGCTCTTATAATTCTGTCCATCAACCTAATTCGTTATTTCAGCAGCTGCTGATTTCTGCCCTGAATTAGAGAAACTGACAGGTTTGAGCTGAGTTCAAAGGAGAAGGCTTTCAAGTCAGAGTCTGGCAAATGATCTGGAGTAGCATGTCGACGGCACGCTGTCATTCACCACCTCGCCGAGCCGTGCGTTTTCGTGTTGGGGCAAGAAAATGGAGTGCAGCACAACTGAAGTCTCACTTCTAAACGTGAAAGCGATAGGTGACCTCTCTGTAACTTGTAATCCACACAGTATTAGTCATAACAACACTGGATAAAGCTTCCATCAGAGCTGAGCTGCCTAAGCGCGGCATGGCGCTGGCTGACCAACAAATCGTCTGTGTCGTTGAGATGAAAGAGAAACGCCGCTGCAGATTAGTGAGAACAATCGCGTATTATTAGCAGTTAAGAAGGAAAAAAACAGAAGAAAGGTATTGGCTTTGTCAGATGCCATGATTTATTTATAACAAATTACCTGTAAGTTTTGACAGCTCAAAAACAGTTGTCAGCACCAAAACATTTGCTTTCCGTGATCATTTTTACAGTATCTTGTAGAAGAAAATTCAAAAAAAGAAAAAAAATCTTATAAATTATATTCTTTTATCATTACTGATCAAGTCCAAAGTCAGTATAAAACAGAATCTAGTTCTTAAAAGACTCATAACATTGTTGCTGATGCTCTTACATAGATTGCTATGGACATAAAATAGACTTATTCCAATTTATGTGTGGGTAATTCTTGATTTGCTACTATACAATACATTTTGTGCATAAATACATAAGTTATACAGAGATCACTTAAATTTACAAAAGCTTGAAACAACTTAAACAAATCTTTAAAAATTTCGTATGAAATTGCTTGTTACGTATAACATTTCGTATGAACTTACGTATACACAAAACCGCATTTACGCACAAATCGGCTTTCAGACTCTTTCCACGTCTCTAAGATTTGTGTTTAAATGATGCATTCAAATGCTGCTTGGTCATTAGAGTTTTCTCATCAGCCATGTTGAACTTAAATTGTGAATAATGTCTGGTGAAAACTTGACATTTTCCCACTTTTTTAAAGAGATATGCCCCTTAATTAACCCTTGTACTTCTTTATGGGGTCAAGATGTGTGGTCCCTCCCATGACAAAGGTGGACAGGATTTAATGTCTGCCACAGACACAAGTGAAGATAAAAAAAATCTTTGGAAAAAAAAAAAGTTCAGTGTGCTGTCTTGTGGGGTCCAGATGACCCCACTTTTAATGTCAACATGCCTGGGATGGCACAAGAGTTACAAAGTATAAATATGCATTTTAAAAAACAACTTAACTATAAAGTTTGTCTAAAAATTTTTTTTTTGTGTAAAAAATATCTAATTTCTGATTTGAAAATTCTCTGACAAAAACATAAACCTGATACAGAAGTTCTAGTACCAGTGCAGGCAGAATGGTGAAATATTTTTCGAGGAAAAGCAAAAAGAAAAGAAACGAGCGCTGTGAAAAATGTAGCTGAGATGGCAGAACATACCTGCTCTTAACAAGACTGTCATTCAGGCCTAACTGTACTGCTGGCTTGCTGAATCTGGGCACACACTGAAATAGTACTATATGGGACACTTCTTTTTTTGGTGACAGGTTGCTTTTGCTGTGAAGTTCTGAGATTTAAGTTATGTTTCATTTTTATTTTGAGATTTCTGCTCCTGATTGGTTTCATTGGCACACCTGGTTATCAATGATCACAGCTGCTGCTGTTTGAGTTAATTAGTCCCCTTCAGAGTATTCTAGGTCTATGATTGAATTTGCTTTGTTGTCAGATACTGTGTCTTGTCATGGTTTGCTTCCCCCTTCGTGGTTCAGGATTTGTCATGTTTACACCCTCCTTTATTCCTGAACATTTATTTTCTCATCAAAGGTTCTTTAACAAATAAAGTTTCTGTCAACCTGAAGCAGTCTTCTGGATTTGGGACGTCCAATATCAGTTTGTTATGCTGCCCTCCAAGCTGCATATTCCTCCGAACATGTACTGTTGACTAGTTAGTAGAATGGGGATAACTGAATAAAAAAAATAATAAAAATAGAAAACTTTTTTAAAATACATTTAAATGTAACAAATGTGTTCATAAAAGCGTTTTGGACAATGAGCTGCTAGCTAGGGGATTGATCAAAAACTTTGCTGTGGAAAAGCAGCCTCCACATTTCTGCATGGTTTTAATAGTTTTGGACATACTTTTATATTTGTCTTGGCAATAACTTAAAGCAATCCATTGGGATGTTCAAATAGATTTATGATGCAGGATCCATTAACTGACTTCCAGATTAAAGTCTGATTAAAAACAATAGTAGCTAAAGCTGGAGAGTTAAAAAAAAAAACAAACAAAAAAAAAAAACACTGGGGACAAGTTCCAAAGATGACAGTTCTCATTTACAATCATGTAAAATGGTTTAAATGTGGATTTTTTTTAAAGATGAAGTTAACATGAAAATGAGAACCAGGGTGTTTCACACTGTTTCCATAATATTATAATTGTTGAAGAATTCTTCTTTGGTGTTTTTGACCATTTGTGAAAAAAAAAAAAATTGCTGGATCTGTTGATTTTTCAAATTTAATAGATGCTCATCTTGATGATTCCATTTCGAACAACAGTAAATAAAATGACCTTTTATATGTGGAATATCTCATAGGTTCAAAGATTGCCAAAAGAAAAAAAAATCCATCTCAAGTCTCAATAATAATCACATGCTTTATGTGTGCTTGTGATTAAAGACATATTTTAAATGATTTACTTGATTGCCATTTGATTGCAGTGACTTTACTTGGATGAGGTTAAAATGAAAAATGCAAATCCAGTAAATTTGATCCTCTAGGATACTGTCTTATTAAATATAAACTAAAGAAAAAAGTAAAGATACAATCAAATTAAATTGCTAAAACATTTGCAATCAAGAACTATTTTTGCCATGGAGTTTGTGCTTTGTCTATATTTATCACCTCCACCAACTCTTTTGTGGCATGCACTGGGTGGAACCCCTCCTCCCAGGTAAAATAATCAGCTTTCATTTCAGCCCTTTTGATCCTTCACTTTCCTTTATGTGACACACCTCATCACCTTTATTTTCTTCCATAATTGCATGGGAAAGATCTCTCCTTTTATACTGTCTGCATGCCAAATCACTATCAGGGAAAAAGTGTCGAAAAGTGCCATGTGCACTGTCTGCTGGGAAGAAAAAAAAGAGTGCATACACCTGTGGAAGACAAACAGGGTTTTCACAGATATGACATGTCTATCATCTTGGCACAGGATATGAACTGTTCTGTCATCTTAATGGTGAAGGAGGCTTTGCATAGTGGAACAGTAGGTGCTGAGAGACATGTGTTGCACTGTCTGGCAGCTGGCATTCCCAGGTCTGGAATGCCCCCCCCCTTCCTAAAGCCCTAATAACCTACCCCCACCCTGTCTTATCTGTTGGCTTGAATCTACAGACACAGCCCTGTCCTGCAGGCTCATCATTGGGTTGTTGAGTGGAGCTGAGCTGGATCCTCAGACCTCCTTCTCATCCTCTTTACTAACGCTACAATGTCAACACCCAAAGTCAAGTATGGAGGACCAGTATTTTCTGTCAATGAAAAATAAAGACAGTATTAAATATTATATGACTTGTATGTAAATTAAATAGTGTCTTTCACACACCCAGGCAATTGATGATTGGTGTGTTTATATAGCTACATACACATCAGGCATGTGTGGCGCGTTCAAGAACATGCTGACTTCTTGAACGTTCTTTTAGCGTACAGTGTTCGCAATGCACTGTTGCAACCCAATACTAGTGCATGTACCTACAGTTGGAAAAGGTTTGGTGCAAAATGTCTTTCACAGCTCTATTCCGATATATGAAAGACATACAATTCCAGTCGAGCACAAATTCCAATTATTAATTTAACCTTCTTGAGTTGCAAGTTCAAGTCTTTCCGTTTAGGGAAATGTATTTTCTAAACATATGCTTTGAATTAGGTTACAAGGGTTGCCTGCATGCCATCTACCCACACAGAGAGTCAGCCGCCGCCCGACATCACAGGAGTAAGATAAGCATGGTGGATTTTACTGAGAGAATCTGTTATCAGGGATGGTGCTATGCTCTGACATTAGGGATAATAATATCTATCAGCACAGTGCCAAACATCCCCAAGTGAGCTTGGCGGAGAACAAAGGCTGCTCCGTCTCTCGAAGCTAAGGTTACAGGCAGATGGTGTACTTGTCACTGCGGCGCAAATGATCCACTGCCCAGTCAGCCCAGAGTGAGCAAACAGAATCCATGCGAAGATACAGATGTAATCTGAACAGTTTGAGATATCTGCCCATGTCTCAGCCTGAACGTTACAGATGACCTGCTTTTCTACAGATCCGGACCAGGAAACCAGAAAATAAGTACATTCATCAGATAAAATGCAATTAAGAGACATATGTGTTCTGGTAAAAGCTTTATGATTTTATAGGAAAGACAAAGTATTGATTGAAAATGAAGGGTGTTTTTATTTATTTTTTTGTGGCAGTTCAGATTTAGAGGAAAATGAGGGAAGGCTGTAAATTTTGCTTGCAAAGAATACCCTCAGAAGTGGAAAACTAATGTATTTTTCCTACACTGGCTTGTGTAGTCCTCACTAGAGTCTGTTTCTGTGTACCACACATTTTTTTTCAGTTCATCTGGAGCTTCAATGAGGACCAAACTAGTTAACTTTGCTCCTGCTAGCGAATACTGGTGCAGTTTGACAAATGATGTTTATAACAATAAAAACAGACGTAATATCAAACCCCCCAAAAGCAAAACTGTTCATCTCGTCAAAGTTCTCACAAAACAAAAAAATAACTTTTCCTGGTTGGTAGATACTAATACTACAAACACAATTACAATCCATTGTGTGGCAACACAAGCGGTTCAGGCACACCTTAAAAAAAAGGTTGACTCAAACCAGATGGAGGTTCCAGATTTTAAAAAGATGATTTACTATAAACAGTTTAAAATGTCCAATAATTAAATATCTGCAATAAAACCAAGGATTCCTGCCACCACTGCACTGGCAATGGAGCCCAGTGAAGACCCAAAAAAGGGAGGCTCTGCCCAGAATCAGGATGAGCCAGCTCAGTCCCATTCTGATGGCTGACCAGGTGCTTGTTAGCAGCACCTGGGTAGGAGTGACTACACCTGTGAATCAGCCTAATTAGCTCATCCTCTCACAATCATATTTTAAAAGTACTGTTCCTAACACTACTTGACTCAAAGCAAATTGAACAGACAACAAAGCATCACATTTGATTCGTAACGTTTGCCGAGATGTGCCTTGACTCAACTCTACAAATCAGCCATGTGTTGTCCAGTAAAATTCTAGCAAGATTCAAATGTATAACTGTGACCAATGCCACTGACCCAAACACCATACTCTGGGGATGGATTCCACAACATGGGTAATTCATTAGTGACAAAGTGCTTTTTAATTATGAATAAAAAGAATTCAAAGGAAAAACCATTGAAAATAGATACTGAAGTTTTGTGTTGGTAAATTCAGGTAGAAAGTGAAAGCTTTTATCAAAATGTTTTTTTGGTGGATTTGCCCCTGTTCTAACTACATAACCTCTCCAGACGTTTGATCTAGTTAATGTAAAAACAAAATAATTTACAAGAAAGGTTGACCTTTTTCTGATTCCTACACCCTTAAACCAAGTCTGCTACACTATGAGTATTAAAGTGCAGTAAAGGGCAAAACACACTGTTGGTGTGTGATGCATGTCAAAACACTTGCAAACATTATTTCTCATGACAGCCCACACAACTGTTTATATCAAACAATCCATTTTTTTTTGCAATTGCTTTTCTTATGTAAACATTTTGCCTACTGTATGATTGTTTTCCACGCTGAACGTGTTTAACAGTTTTGACACCTAACCAATTCGTTTAACTTAATTTCTAACTAGTAGTTAGACCCATAGAATCGTTAGTTGGTCATGCTAGTATTTCCAGAAGGTCGAGTGGCAGCCAGAGACTCTACTCCACAGACAGATTTTTCAGGCTTTCCTTAAAGGAATATTCAACATAAAAGTGTATGGGACTTAACCCTAGTTGCTACAGGTTTTTGAGTTGGAGGGCTGTAAGGAAAAGGGGCCGGTTCAAGGCCCATCATAAGTGGAGCACAGGTGTGTTTTGCAGCATCTTTGAGGCTCATTAAATAGGGAACACAAAACTGTTGTGCGAGTGGTAAGTGTATAGTGGCAAATTCTTAATGCTAATGTAACCTTCGGGCTATCTTCTGGGGTCCAGCTGACCCTACTTCGAACATCAACATACCTAAGATAGCACTAGAAGCTCCAACAAAAACGTCCAGATTATTAACATGCCTCTCCTGGAGGGCGTTGAATTTTGACCTCTGGGTGTTGCTCAAACTATATCATTAAACTTTATTCCATAAGATTTGATTTACACCACAAATGGTTTAAAAAATAAAATATTTTTGAAAATTCATGAATGTGAGTGTAAAAAAGTGTTAAAGTAGTCATTAAATTTTTAATTTAGACAGCAATGTCTGTTTAGGAGTCCTATGGCAAGGTAAGTTTTTTCTATACGTTTACATCACGCTAGCAGATTTTGGCTTTACAATTGTTATGTGTTATGTTACCCAAAAAGGAAAAGCATAAAATATCGATCTCTACTTTAATTGATGAAATTTTGTATTAAGTTTGGATCAATTCAGATCGATGAATCCATTTATTAACCCAGCCACATTGACAAAAAAAAAAAACTAAAACACATTTTTGATTTACTTGTTTCATATATACATGCCTACAAGTTAGCAAATGTTAGATTTTAAAGTTGATTATTTCTCAGTGAAATGTAAAGGAACATGTAAAACATGCTTTCATTGTTATTTTTGTTGTTTTTGTTTTTGTTTTTTTTTATGTATAAACCTATATAAGCTCTTAAAATAATTTAATTAGTGTTTTATTTTTTTTCAGACTGTGGAAGTGTACTTACAAGTGCTGCTGAACACCAACAGTTGTGAAAGAAAGATGTTCTTATTAAATCACTACTCTGCTGGCTTTTTTGTGTTTGGTGATAGGTCTGCAATAAGTAACCAAAGTTACAGAAAGGTGGGACCCAAAAATAAATTGAACGGTGAAATACTTGAAAACTATAAGTAATATTTTACATTTACTATTTGCAGGTCAACTTCCAAAACTATGAGGCTGTCATAGGATTCATGCTTGTCGACTCCAACCACTGGAAATTCCTGGTAAATCTTTTCCTTTCCAATAGAACCACTAACATGTGCTGTCCCTCTGATGTATTCATTCCTTATCTTATCCATCCTGGTCACTCCCAAAGAGAACCTCAGCATCTTCAATCTCTGCTACCTCCAACTCTACATCATGTCTTTTCTTCAGTCCCACTGTTTCTAGTCCAAACAACATGGCTGGTCTCACCAGAGGTTTGTACATTTGTCCCTGTTATTTGAGCTGAAACTCTTCAATCACACTTTTCTCCACCCATTCCAACCTGTCTAGACTCTCTTCTTCACTGTGTGTTCCATACTCTCCATTACTCTTAACTGTTGACCTTAGGCAAAATATCTTAAGTATATTTGTGTGCTTTTACAAAAAAACTTGCCCTTTTTTAATTTGTTACATTTATTTTTTACTTCTCATCCAAAATGCCACACTTCAAATTCAACTGATATTTTTTGTCCCCACGAGATTTCATCCTAGAGCAAATGAAGCTTCATAACGCATTGCACTGGAGTGAACTGGATGAAAGGCTACAATGTTTCATGAAGCTTCATTGGCCATAGTATAAATGGTCAGGTCAGCACAGGAGGTAAGACATTTTGTAGAGGGAAATATCAGACAGGTCAGACAGAGGAATAAAGAATTTCCATCAGTTTTTGTCCTTGATTAAACTAAAAATATGTGCAAATAACATCAGCCAAAAAAGAAACCGTTAGATAATATAGTATCTGGTCAAATGAAATGTCAATATTTTCAATAAAATGTCCTTAGCATATTTAAGGATTATTCAAATTTGTATTTTGATTTGTGAACGATCTAAGAGAGGAAATTAAAATATAGTTCGGCAGGACATTTATAAAATAATCATTGCATATTTTTCTGTTGAAATTGGTATGGTTACCTTTTATTATGTATGCAAATGGTGGCAAAGTTCAGCTGTCAACTTTGCCATTCACCATTTTGTCTGACGTCACAGTGAAAAAAACTTTAAACCCTTTAAAATTAAAAAGTTGTTCTTCGTATTTTATGTACAAGTAACATACAGTATGAAATTCAACTTTGCCACAGTTCACCGAAATCTAAACCATTTGTTTACAAGTAAGGTAATCCAGCTGCCTTTATAAGCTCTGAGGATAAAATCGCTATGTATAGGAGTCTGGTTAGGAGCAGGTTAGGAGACTGGGAGTGGCAGTTTGGCATACATGGTATACATGTAGCAGCCCCTCCCACGGTCTCCTCATTGGCCTAGCATGCTCCCAGCCGGACTCCGCCTTTTCTTATTTTAAAACAAACATTTCACAACTTACCTTCTAGTTGGAATACTGAATAGTCTCCATCAAACTAATATATCATCTTGAATTCTATGCCAGATATTGGGGCTGTGGATCCTTGCTCAGGTGACGATCCGATTCGATTCACGAATCAAGCTTAACGATTCACCAATCGAACCTCGATTCTTACTTTTTAAGATAATCTTTATTGCTATGTGAATGTCTATTTAACTGGATGGATGAAAATTGAAATTATATTCTTTTTAAATTATTTATTTTATACTTTAACTTAAAACACAGATCAGAATCAACTAAACTGATAAAAAAAAAAAAACACTAACATTCAGATAGAAAGAAATTCTGTTTGTAATTTTAAACTTTCCTTTTCTTTTGTCAATGTTCTGGTTAAGTAACATAAAAAGTAACATAAAAAGGATAAAAATCACTGCTGTTTTGCATAATTTAAAAGCAAAACCCAAAAATTCTCTCCACAGTTTCTATCCTCACAGTTCTTCAACATTTTGCGTTCTAAGCATTACATATTGGTGCAGAGCCGCTATGAAAAATGTCGTTTTTTCCTCGACAGAATCAGCTGATTCACATTGATTAAATCCGCCTTTCAGCACCGCGAGGCTGCGTTTCTTCAGAATAAGATGGAGTTGCGTTAATTGTGTCAACTATTGAAGAGTTATCATAACCAAAAGAATGTTTTGTGTTGAAGCTAATTCATTTTTTCAGAAAACTGGTAAAGTTGGTACCGACGCAGATTGTTTCAGGGATTTCTCTACAAACAGACCAGACCGGTACCGGTTTTGCATCCCAGAGGTTGAAGAATCTTCATTTAATTGAAATAGCCAGCACATAAAAAAACAATACGACAACAACATTAGCCGACTTGAAAATGAGAATGTATCGCATGAACAACATTTGGCTTAGTCCGGAGGATTTGAAGGGTGTCAAAAAGAGAAAAATTCAATATGACACAGTTGTGTCTCACTCACGTTACCTTTGTGTGTTGTATTAGTGTTCTCTACAACCTGTCATTCAAAGAATGCTTGTAGAAAAAAAAATGCATGAACATTGGAACTCTACAGGGTTTCTAGAAGCTGTCTTGCTTTTTCTTGCAGGCTACCTGTACAGGTTTGCTAAATTAAGTTACCCTCGAGCATCTTATGTCTCGCTGAAAAGGTAGTTGTGACTAAGCCAATAAACTTAATATTTAACTACTTAACTAGGCTGATTGAATTTCTTCAAATTAGTGACAGCTCAGGACTCTGCTGCTCCCACTAACATTTTTTTATACTTCATTTAAGTTGTATTTATGTACTTTCACGTTTCCTAAATCCCGTCTTATTGTGGACTTGCCTTAGGAGTGCTGTAAAAGCAATTAGCATTATGGCCCATTTTTTAGATTTTTTATAAAAGTGAAGCCTTGAATTGGGCGCATTATGTGGGACATGAAAATCCAGGCCAAAACAAAGTTGGGCGAGGTGAGTTTTGGCAGCTGCTACGCTGTCACATGCAGGAGCGAGTCCCAAGTTTTGTTCAAAGCTGTGAGAAAAGCAAAACAAAGTGAGTTGGCAGAACAATTTGAATCTGACAAAGTGGTGGAGGATGAGTCAGTGAATGAATCACTCGCTGTATCACAGACCAAAGCCGAGTGTTTGAAAAGGATTCCAGCCCTCACAGGGAAGTCTCCAGTGTCAGTGATAAACGATCCATCTTTACAGCGTCCACATGGTTCACATCAACATCCCATTCATTATCATGTGTGGAATTCCACCACAGGTACCACTGATTGCATATACACAGCTATTTTCAAGAGCCAAATCCCAAAAACCGGCCCAAAGCAAAGTAAATCCGCTCAGTGTATTTATTCTAGGTTAGGGTTTGATGTTCAGCATGAAAAGTAAACAGCTGCTCTATTTAAGCAAACTTCTGCTTCATGTTGTTGTCACCTGCCAGCTGAAGGTTGGACGTACGACTACAGTAACCTGACATGACCCCTGAGGTCATCGCCATCGCACACAAACACACACAAGGTGTGAGCACACAAAGCTAGAGGGGGGCAGCTCGTCTTGCTCGCGCAGAGTAAGAGCTATCGTTTGGATCACGCCACTTCACTCCACATGCTGGAGTCTAAACAAGTCTCTGTTTTCATTTCCATACAGCCACGTTCTGTCTTTTGTTCTGACGCAGATAAGATGTATAAATTATGAGCAGCTGACAAAGTATACCAGGGCGCCTCGGGCAGCTCATCAGTCATGCTCGGCCTGTCAGCAGGTAACTGATGGGGGCCCTACAGGCACAAAGCCCCCTTTCAAGCAAAAGGAGAGGGAGTCAGAGGAATTAGAGCTGTTGTTGGAGTTCCGAGCACAACAGCTGACTCATATTTAACAGTCTCTTTAAGGGAACGAGGCAGATGCCCAAAGCTGCAGGCTTCAGAGTGTTTTGCGGCTTTCTCCTCAGAAGCTAGGTCTGGTTGCTGTGCTTTGTCTGTATTATACAATGACACTCAAGCTAGACGTGGGTACAGCAGTCATCTGAAGGACCACCCAAGAAGATGGGGAGAGGGGTCGCCAGTAAGGACACTGTTCGACTGTGATATTGTAAGATCAGTAAAAACGAGGAGTTGGTCTATTTGTTGAGAAATCCCTAAAATCCTCGACTCTGTAGCTCATTTTCCTGATGGATTCATCGCAGTAGCAGGCGTGCAAAGGAAAGGAGCTGATTTACTGTGGATTTTAATGTACTCTGTGTGTTTGAGAGATAATCATAATGAGACAATGTAGAGCAGCATGGATGATAGGTGAGAACGGATGTCTCCCCTGCAGCCATGTGGGTGGGAATGACTGGGCTGCGTTTCTGTCGGCACCGCGGTGCTCATCTTAATCCGTCAATGTCGCTTTTTGTCTTGTGGGCTCTCAGATAACGGCGTGCCAAAGTCAACTTGATGTTCAGCACAGTGCCTGTTACGACCACAAAAATGAGGTGCGCGCCTGGTAAAAGACCAGTGGCTGTAGAGGCTGTAGCTGTTCCTGTCTGAAATGACTTCTGCTGTACGTGCTGATAATATGAACACAATATACATAAAAGCTTTGCAGCACCTGATATAAAATAACACAATTTTCCCTCACACTGTTGTGCCAGTTTGTCAGGATTCACTACTGTGCACACTTCATGTCTTTCATCACCTTCGGTGAGCAGAATAAAGGTTCTTGGTCATTGAGTTCTGGTTTATGCCTTTAATTCTTGTCATAAAAAAACGGAAAAACATGAATATAATGACAACAGTGGACACACTACTTAGTCTAACTTCTGTGGGAATTCCGTGACAAAATTCAGTTCTCAGGCGAACGATGTACATACACGGTTATCCAATAACTGCCAATTCTGTCCAGCTAAGTACATTTGAACTGCATCCTCCTCCTTCCTAAATACAAACATCTAGACCAGGGGTGGGCAAACTACAGCTGGGGGGCCATATGTGGCCCCTGACACTATTTAATCTGTCATAATGGAATAAATTATAATGTTAACCCTTATCAATGTTTTATTTTCTGTTGTCTCCCCGTAGACAGTGCACAACAAATAAATTGACCTTTGTTTAAAAGCAGAAAATTAGGTGTCTGGAAAATGTTATTTTTCATTTTGTAAGAAAGCATTCGTGTGTGTTTTCCAAGTTTGGCAGTTGTTTTCCGATCATTCCAACACCATTATGAAGGCATTGTTTCCCAAATTTGTGTTTTTGACATCAACCCATTATTGGCCCTAAAATGTGAACAAAAGACATTTATTTTCAATTTTTTCTTTCCCAGATTGCATGCTATTTCTTTATTTTGAGGTGGATTACCAAAACACGCCACACATCTGCTTCTGGTCCGGGCCTTTGGTCAAATTGTGGCCCACAAGTCAAAAATATTGCCCACCTCTCATCCTGACAATCCCTTAAAAATCAAGTCCAATGAAAATTGTGTTTTTAACATGTTCTTGTTGCATTTCTCTTATGGCATTGGACTTAAATAAAGAAAATTAAGCTTGAAATTGCACTTCTGCTTATGTTTTTGTTCAAAAAAAGTCATGGTAAAGCCAGGGTATTTGTAGAAAATACCATATAAAATACCAGGATTTTATTCAATATAGAATGAAACAACATAATCATAAATAAAAGACTACTCGGATTGCTTTTACGGTAGATCAAAATTTCACTCTTTGGACACACCACTTAATAAATAGGAACATTTGCTTGTCTTCAATTTTGTAAATCTTTTGTACTGTTACCAATATTTAGACAATTTCTTTCAAAAATGTGTAATATTTTGACTTCTATTATTTGGAGACCTTGACGTGAAGCACACAACAGTGCTACTTTTGAACAGCAACGGTTGGATGCAATAGATCCCTGCACATCACAATGCAGCTACAGGACTATGAATAATACCTTATCCAAAGCTTGTGGGGAATCGCCAAATCCTATCGTGTTTTAAATCGAAACAAAAGTTGTTTAAGGTTCAAACAATTAGAAAATGGGGATTCATGAAAGCAGAAATCAGTCATTTGGATAGTTAAAGAAGCACACAGCACATGTCAATATTTCTGCCTCTTTGTTAGAACAGAATAGTATAGAATAGAATAGAATAGAATAGAATAGAATAGAATAGAATAGAATAGAATATACAAGTCATTGTCACACATAAACGAAATTTAAAAGTGCTCAGTGGTCAGTGCTTCATTCATACTGTTCCTAAAAGAATAAAATTATAATTAAAAGAGTTTAAGAATAAAATAAAAATAGGTAAAAGAATAAAATAAAATGTGTATATAAATAGTCATAACACAAAAAAAAGTAATAAAATGCGTAATAAATAGTAGTTATAAACAGTCAAACAGACCTTCATCCTCTCACACACACAAAAGGCACATTTATCTCGTAATTTGTAAATCACATTATCATATCCGCAACTAAAAGCTTATTATTCCAATGAGTAGATGATTATGTACAATATTAAATGGGAAGTCTTACAGGTGGACGAGTTCTTCCAGCTTCAGGCAAAGTAATTCAGTTAATTTGTTTTAACAACCATTTTGTACTTATCATATATTATATTGATCCTTACCATCTCAGTTATAACTGCAAAGCTTTTTGTTTTTTTTAACAACCAATTTTTGCAGACTGGCTGTGCAGCACGTGTGTTAAACTTCACACGACGCACTTCAGAGCTTCTGTTGTGTGCGCTTGCCTTCATCTTTCACTATAAATGTAACTACACGGCAGACAAAGCTATTTCTTCAAGACAAGGGTGGAGTGTTCAACTGCTTTATGACCCCTCATATTTTGGGAAAGCAAACTCCACAGCTGCTTCGCATCTGGAAGGACATAAAGCACAGACAGGTTCATCGCAGCATCAAATGATTGAGTGCCTGAAATTCTCTGAACAGCACATCAAAACCAGCAAATAAAAGATCCCACAGCCACACAGGATGCATGAAATAATGCAGATCAGATATGAGGAGTGAGAGGGAAAAGAACAAGAAATGTAACTATTTCAACAAGACTTTCTACCACAGGAAATACCACCAGGAATCCCTACAGTATCTCGACATTCATTTTGTTTATAAATATTCTTTTACCACATTTTTAAGTAGCAGTAATTACAATTTTCTTTGTTATTGTGTCAAAATATCATCTAATATATTTGTTCTGTTTTTTTTCTAAAGCAAAAAGTGTGCGAGCACTTTAAATTAAAAACACATTTTTCATAAATAGCACAAAAGTAGCATAAAGTGTTTACACCTCAGATGCAGTTCCTCGTAAAAAGTTGGAAAAGCCCAACCTGTCCATATTTACTGTTATCTGACACTGCAGAATATTCATTGCATTAAGCTGCTACTGTGTGCTCAATTATTTTTTTTTATTATTATTTTATGGATTGACATGAACAAAAAAAGTTATATGTGTATATAATTTAACAAACACATTTTTTTGTTTTGCAAGAAAATGATAATGTTTTTCTACAAATAAGGATTTTTTTTACATTCTTAAGATTCAGTCTCTTTTTTTTTTTACTTGAACAAGCTTTAGTGTGCTTTCTAAATCTACAGAAAAGAGGCAGGATAATATACTATATATATATATATATATATTATATGGATATATATTTACATTTTATGCTAAACTCAGTTCTTCCCCAAAAATTTAACAAACAAAACACATTTTTTTTGCAAGACAGAAAATGAGAATGTGTTTCTTGAAACAAGGTTGTTTTTTTTTTTTGGTTTTTTTTTACGTTCTTAAGATTCAGTTTTTGGAGAATAACCTTATTTTATTGCTTAACTCTTTTAATAGGCATTTGAAATTAATACATGACAACTTTTGGTGACATAAATATGCAAAATAAATCCAATAAGTACTGATGAGAGCTTTATGCTTCTGTGTTTTATTGTTAGCGAGCAAAAAAAAAACCAAAAAAATAAATAATATTTTTCAAGTAGACACTGAATTAATGAAAATTGTGTTTTTGACATGTTGTTGTGGCCTTTTTCTCAGGATGAAGGACGTATAGAAAATAATACAAGATTAAAACTGCATTTCTGAGTATATCTTTATTCAAATCATATTGGATAAGAAACAGATCCTAATCCACGGTTTAAAAAAAAAAAAAAAAAAAAAGACTGGGCTTGTGATGCAGCAACTAGCATGGGCGGGCCAAAGTCTCTCTTCTCCACTACAATTCTGATGCATAGTCATTAACGTCTTCATTTTTCTCATCTGAGCTGACATCTGGATCAAAACTAGCTTGCTCCAATATTCCTTGCCGGCTTTTTTTGCCATAGGAATGTTAGCATCTAAAGGTTTTTACTGTAGACCAACTTCCGCACCAGCAGTCCCACCCACAAAGCCCTGGGAAAATTCTAGTGAAAATGAAAAATGAAATGAAAAATTCTGCCGACATGCAGAAAATATGTCTTAAAAAAAAAAAACAGGCTTTTGGATTTTGGCTAAAAGTTGCATAACCATAAAAGACCACTGGGCATGCTTTTACAATAGAAAAAAATTTAGTAATAGTGGGAAGACATTTTATAGCTAATTATGGAGACCTTTTCATTAACGTTTTCTATTTTTTGGTGGTAAAACCAATAGGTTCTTTAAATCATATGAGCAAAAGTTGTAAAAAAGGAATCAAATAAATAGGATTGAGCTCTTAAGTCAAACTGACATTATAATTTCTGTTACTTTTAAAATCTGTGCTTTGGTCAGAAACATCATAACAAAACTTTTCGGTAATTCATAGTGTTTCTCAAAGTGTAAAATTATTATTTGAATTAATTGCTAAAATTGATGTTTGTGAAAACAAATTGTGTGATTCATGATAGTTTACTAAGAACAGCTGTCATCTTAAAAGAAAACTATTTTCCTTAGTCTAACAACTTAAAATATTTCTCAAGGATACACAGATTTAATTCATGCAAAAACTTTGTAGATGAGGGTTTTAATTGTACTTTTTTCAGAATGTGACAATCTAAGCATTCAATTATCAGCTGAGTTGCTGTGTTTGCTTGTCTGGCAATTAAACGGGAGACTTGAAAGCAACACAAACATGATTTTCCATGTGCTATGGTCTGCAAAATATTAAAGAGGAGAGTATCGCGGGTCATCCTAGTACAACATGTGCGGCCGCCTTTCCTGAGAGTTTGAAGCCAACAACTTCTTCATCGCCCGTGGTGATGTCCCTTTGATTCATTTGTTCATCCCGCTGTAATTATCCAGCCTTGCTTCAAAAGATCCTCTTTAAAGCGCATGAAATATTAAACCCTGAAAGAAATTTCCCATGAGGTTGTGTCCTTCTCTCTTTCCACCACAAAGTCACCGTCTCGTGTGGGTCTGTCAAAGAACGCGCTAACCATTCTGAATTTCACACTGTCATGGAGGATAATATCATTTCCACACAGAAATCCCACAATTTTAAGCTCATCGCCCACCCATTGTGTGCACATGTGTGGAGTGTTTGTGTAACGAAGGAGGGAGTGAACAAAGGACAGAGTGGAACTGCTCTGGGAACAAAAAAGGGAAAGCAAACAACCTTGTGTGAATCGTAGCAGAGCGCCCACTCCTCACAGATCCAGCCCAATAGAGTTGTCTCGGTAACAACAATAGTGTGTAACATGATCTTTCATTATGCATTGTGTAAACAGTGTAACCCATCAGAGCTGCCAATCAAGATGATTGATTGCGCCCTGTCACACAAGGAGAGTGACGTGTCGCGGAAAAAGGAAAAGTTTCTCCGAACAAAGCGCGGCACATTCACGCTGCCACAAAAAGTGGTGATTAATGTGTTCTTGCTGGGTAATCCCACACCCCTGGCTAATGAAGGAGGAATCTATCATCTGTGCTGCGGATGTCATGAGGACAGCGCCGCAAGTGCATGGGAACTATTTTCTCTCAGTTCTGTAATTGTTGACGAAATGTGAGACAAGTTTGGATGAAAGCACTGGAGTTGGCAGTATCTAGTGGCAGAAACAAAAAATCTGTGTTTTAACACTCACTAATCAGATGGGTTTTTATGCTTTCGCCACAATAAAAGGTTGCTTCAGCCAACATGATGCATAAACCTGTCTCTAAAGTATTGGAGGATGGGGAAAAAAGGTCATAAAGACAACAAATTAGGAAACAATTAAGGAAAAAAAGATGGGAGCCTAGGGATTACCATTCAAATCCCTGAGGAAAATTTCCTCCAAAACAGCCAGTCTAAAGAAAACAAGCTTGGATTTACAGTAATGCTGTTCTATTTTCCTTCATGATTTTTTTTTACTTTTTATTTGGGCCATTAAAAATAATCCAAAAGAAAAAGGATCCTAAGGACGTCTTTCATGTCGGGTATCACATCTGCTAATTAACACGAAAAGAAAGCAGCAAAGTCCAAATGTGCCGCAGCTGTCTGTCCTCACATCATTTAATATAATCTGGTTTCATGCCTGTTCACATTACAGGCTTGATAAAACAGCAACACTCTCAAACATCTGCTTGCTCGGAGAGCCTGTTGATTATTCATTTAGCTGGAGGTCAGATGGCACTCGGCTCGCACAGCTTCAAAACTGAACTAATAAATCAATTTTTGGAGCAATTATGAGTCATCACGTGTGCTTTATAGTTTTTACAGTCCACTTTATGAGGTGCAGCTTTGCATGAATTATGCAGGAAAGTTGAGTCATTGGACTAATGGTGCTTGGTTTGGTGAACAGTGACCTGGCTGTGACCTCTTCACATACAGTGCTCCTCTCGCCGTGTCGCTTTAGATTACGCACAGGGGTGCCGTGGTACTCAAGGCTGCAGTGAAAATCTGAAATTTCACACGCCCACCAAAGTGGAATCACTTAATCGGGTGTATTTCACTTTAAATATATCATATAATATTACATAATCCTACCAGGGGGATACGTTATTAATACATAGATTAAAATAGTTTCAAAGAGATTCTGATTCACATTTTCCATTAGAGAGATTTTTAAGAGCAATATTTTTGAATCAATATTGACATTAAATTAGAAGGGGTTCATTAATGCAATATATTTTAAACTAAAACATAAATAATTTGAAATTTTAGCAGTAAAAGAAGACGTCAACATTCACAAATTCAGTTAATCACAGGCATGTTAAAAGCATGCTGAGTGAAATCAAACACTTCCTTGACTGTCAGGTAAGCACTTATGGCTGCGAAAGCCAAAAACTCTGACACATGCAGGTCCTGGATTCCTTCACAGAGCGGGAACAGCAGGAGGTCAAAAACCTGCTTCATACAGTCAAAACAGAAACGCCCAGAGGGCTGTACATAAGGCCCATAAGATTTGGAATTAGGAACTCCAAGGTGCAAACATGCAGAAAAATTTGTGGAGTCAATTTTTTGGATCAGGAAAAGTGCATCATTGATGACCCACAAAAGCAGGTCTTAAGGCATTAATAAATGAGCTGTAAAACAATATACACTCACCAAATATTAGGTCTGAGTTGATAAAATCGACTAATCGATCTGAACCGAGCTAAGCTTAATAGATAAATAACATCCATAAAAATAGAGATTTACCTAACGCATAATGTCCACTAGCTTGATGCTAATGTATATTGGCATTTACCATAGGACAGCTATTGCTAGCACTTGGTCAACCTAAACATACATTGCTGACTAAATAAACATCTTTATATACTCAAAGGCATGAATTTTCAAAATACTTAAGTAACCATTTGTGGTTTAAAGCAACGTTTTTGGCTCACACTTTCTACTTCTTCCATAATAAGGTGTATTGCTAGCGTGATCACCACTTAGTGGCCAAACTGAACTCCCTCCACCAGAAGCAGAACAATTATTAGAGCTTCTCCGTTTGAGAATCCATGTAACACTATATGGTATTAACAATCTCTATTTCACTAAAAAATTTTAAAGTATGCGAACTGTATCATATTAATATGAATATCTTCAAAACATATATATATATATATATATATATATAGATTATTATTGTGTCTCTAAATAAACCTTGTGTAAACTCAAAAATGAATTGAATCAAATTGAGAGGATCAAATGAATCATTAAAAAAAAAAAAATCAGAATTGAATCAATGCAAGTTCTGTTCATTGATCGATTCTGGAAATTATTGGCGATACCCAGCACTAACAAAATATATTATTTTTTCTTTACCATTTAAAATTGTGCATCATCTGAAGTTAGCATAGCTGAAAATCCCCAGTTTTGTTGATGATTTGTCAATCATCGAAATTCAACAATAAATACTAACTTCAGTCAGACATAAATTCTTACTTATTCTTCGTCTTAAATTCTTTAATTTCACCTGAATTTTTTTAAACATCACCTATATGGAAAGCCAAAAACAAGCTGAAGATGGAGCTGGTTGGAGCGATCCAATACTTTGATAGTATTGATCTCAAGTTTGTATCGGTATTGGATTGATAATTAGACTACGGTCACATGTCCCAAAATGCAATTAAGCAGTGGAATCTGCTTCATACTGTCCTTCTGTGTGCCCAAGGACATGGTGGTCCTTAAACCGCTAAAAAAAATTAGGCTTTCTAATGCTCGCAGTCTCGCTAATCAGTGACTATATTCTTAACGTTTTTTTGAGAAATAGTCTTAAAAATCATCCTTATTAAAGTGTTTCCATAAAAATAATCCTGAAAAGTCTACCATGTAAATCCCTTACACAAGACTCCTTTAATATAAAAATTAAAGTTTTAATTAAATGGTCTGATCCTTTTAGTTTTTTACAAGTTTCTGCACCAAAAAAGATGTAACTTTTTTTCTCTCTTGCCTAACAAGTTTACTGACAGCCATAAACTTTATGTCTTATTTAATGGAGCATTGTCTTCAACTTAAGAATTATGTTCCAATTTATGGCAGGGTAGATGATAAAGTGTAACTTTCTAAATCCGTCAAGTAAATGTTTTTTGTAAGAATGTTTGATTTACACTTTCTCTAAAGAAAATTAAAAAGATATGATGCTAATAATTTTATACCTGGTAAGACTTTAATGAATTAAATTAAGCAATTAAAACCTTAATTCATGTGCTTTGTTGCTGAATTCAGGTAAGAAAACATGTTAGAGAAATATAGTTGATATTATTGCATGTTTTTGTACATGAAATGATGTCAGACATTGGTCATTAAAAAGAACTTCTTCTTAGTGGATATCACGCTACGAGAGGCAATTTCTTCAAAGGGATTTGATTTAGGAGATTTGTAAGGGATTATGACAGGAAAGCATGTATAAACAAAGCAATGTGAGAAGAAAAGGAAAATGGGTCAGATAATGCCCTCTGTCACAGTTATTACACATCTCAATTACTCAGTGCAAGAAGAAAGCTAGAAGTTGCAAGGATCATTTGCCAGAGTAAGAACACGGAGCCGGTTGTACAGCCGGTCTGCTCTCCCATGTCGTTTTAGATTTGTTCATGTTCTGTTCTTTTTTTGCTTTTCCTGGAGTCTCCTCTTTATTTTCAAGATATATAGAGAGGCATTTAGATCAGTGAGGATTGTCTGGACATGACACATATGAGATAAATAAGACATTTTACTTTAATATATTTTCACATCTCTACACAAACCTTAATTTTTGCTGAAAGTTGCTGAACTTTTCAGAGTATAAGTTGCACTTTTTTGCATACTTTGGCCAGGGGTGAAACTTATATGTGCTTTAAAAAACAAAAAAAAACCCAACAATAAATCCTCTCTTGCTTTAATATTTTCCCACTAACAACCACTAGAGGGCGCTGTAGGTGTCTGCATCATTATTTTCTATTGTCAGCAAAGCAAAGAAGAAACTGGTTACCTTTGCAGTTGTTTCAAGCGACACAGATGAATAATAGTTATTATTATAATCCTAAAAGTTGTTCATATGTTCATATGCGCTAATATACTAGACACTCCTTCATTAAGCTAAATATGGTTGCGGTAGTGAAGTATATGGAAAGTACATATTTAGTTAGCCACCAATTGTGCAAGTTTTTCCATTTAAGAAGATACGAGAGACCTGAAATTTTCTTTATAGGTATATAAAAAAAAATTGACCAAAAAAAAAAAGGCTGATTTTTTTAAAGGAATTTCTTATAGAATTTCTTCTTAAATTATGGTAGAAAAAGAATATTTGTTCACCAACAAATAAGCAAGATTTCTGTCTTTCACAGACCTGTAACTTCTTCTGCTAGTGGATCCTCTGTCCTCCACTCGTTACCTGTATTAATAGCACCTGTTTGAACTCGTTATCTATATTAAAAAAACACCTGTCCACAACCTCAAACAATCACTATGACTAAGACCAAAGAGCTGTCTGGGGACACAAGAAATAAAATACTTGACCTGCATCAGGTAAAGCCTCGGGCACATCTGCCCGTGCGAATGTTTGACCCGTACAGGTCTGGGGTGGTTTGGCCCGTAGACCAGGCCTGTGACTGCCGCATGAGTTGTGGTCATTAGTACAGGAGCCCGTGCAAGTGGTCGTGTGAAAAGCTGATGTCATTCTCGGGTGCGGAAGTACCACGGGCGTTGCTACAGACGCACGTGCGCGCACGGGCCCGTGCAAATGGTTGCGCGCGCGCCTGTGCGTGAGCGTCTCGACTCGCGGAGGGGCGGGGGGAGAAACAAACGTAAACTGCGTGCTGCAGCCAGAGGTATTTGGGCTGGCGTGCTCCTCCTCTCCTCTCCCCAACTTTGAAATTATCCAGCACCGTCGGACACAAACATTTCAGTCAAGTTTCTTGAGTTGAGCTTTTGTTGAACTCCCGCTCCCGCCCACTCCCGTCAGAATTTAGTCCCGTCCCGTCCCGGTCCCGTGATTAATGGAAGAAATGACTCCCATCCCGTGGGAATCCCGCGGGAATCCCGAAATAATGTCAGCCTCTACCGTGCATGCCGCAAGGTTTCACGCACGTCGCCGTCCAACCGGCTGTACTACCCTTGCGGGACTTGGAACACGGGAAACTGATTGCACGGCTCGTAAGGGTGTAGTACGGGTGTTAGTACTGCTGTTAGTACGGCTAGTACGGCTCTTGGGGTTGATGAAAACAGCTACGGGCCCGTACCGCCGCCGGGGGCGGGAAAATCTGGCCCGTAGACCGCCCGTGGGAGCCCGTGCAGGCAGATGTGCCCGAGGCTTTAGGAAGACTGAATCTGCAATAGGTAAGCAGCTTAGTGTGAAGAGATCAACAATGGGAGCAATTATTTGGAAATAAAAGCTCAAAAACATCACTGCTTTAGAGGAGATCTGCATGGAGGAATGGGCCAAAGAAAACAGCCACCGTTTCTGAAAACATTTGACAGCTGTCACTGCTGACAAAGGTTTTAAAACAAAGTATTGAGTTGTAATTGACCGAATACTTATTTTACACCATAATTTATTAATAAATTCTTTAAAAATCAATGTGATTTTCAGGATTTATTTCTCATTTTTTCTTTCATAGTTGAGTTATACCTATGAGGCCTCTCATCTTTCTTTCTCATCAAGTTGTGGCTGATTAAATACTTTTTGCCCCACATTTTTCAGTCTAACATTGCAATTTATTCCATAATTCTGATTTGTCTCTCAAGATGAAATGCCATTCATGTTACCATATTTCGTCAAAATAATATTTTGCAAAAAGTCAGACTAATATATGATTTTTATTGTACTTCATTATGCCCTTTTTTGCGTCTCTGACTTATACTATGATCTGGAGCAACTTGTGGTCTGAAAAATACGGTACTGGATCCTACATCATGTTTATGAAGGGTTCTGTGAAGGTAAGTAATGCAAGTACACAAACTTCCATGAAAGAAAAAAAAAATAAACATAAATTGTGAAATCTGGCAATTTTTGGGGCTTTTTTTCTTTTAAAATAAAAATATATAGATCAAAAAAACACATTTTGGATATTTTTTCACAAAACCACTGTTGACCAAAAGCAAAAGTTACTGGATTATATAAAATCACAACTTTTTCTACTGACTTTCTCACTCTGACTTTATATTTAGTTTACCCATACTTCTGCTTATGTTCTGCACCCATTTATCTTAATATATAAATGAGAGATGTGAGTCTTGTAGATGCATATACCAACTATCTTTAGGTGATGGCATAAATCTTTAATAATTTTTTTGTAAATGCATAATTTTTTGTATAAGTATTCTAAAAATAAGGTCAGCTTTTAGCTTAACTATAAGAAATGAACGTCTCTGGGAAAAATGATTGATATACAGTTTTATTGTTTTGATAACTGCATAATCTTATACAAAATGTTTTTTCCCAGGGTTAAGTTAAGATTATAAATAATAAACTACTTTTGTTGTTGCTGGTATTTGATATCAAGTGCACACGTATGTGAAAATGGAACATGTTCACATTTGCTTTTGGCACAGCCATCTTTAACCTGACTCCGCCCCATCATTGCCAACAGAACAACAGCCCATTTTGGAACTGACAAATATGTCAGCAAAGAAGCCCGCGATGCTGTCACTCAGACGATGCATTTCAAACAGTTCCTTTAAGGTATTCCTGTATGGTAAATGATTCATGGTGTCTGCATTGTTGAAAACAGCACTTTAGGGGGGGTGGGGGTCTGGTTAAAGTAAATATTAGTCATGGTGCAAAAGCTTGTAGCTTTATACAGGGCTGTCTAAAAGCAAAGCAATGCCCAGACTTGTTAATGGATACAAAGGACTCAGGAGTGTTTCAGTTTGAATAGATTTGTCCTGGCAACCTTCAGAAACTTTGAAAGCTCTATGAAAGACGCTATGTTAGACATGCCACAAGATATTTCATTTCTTGTGCTAGCAATTTAAAGGCTTATTTTTGTTCATGTGCATGGGGATGTAAGATAAGTCATTTACAAGGTATAGATACTGTCTTAATGGAGAAGCAGAATGTTGGGTTTATGTCTGTTTTGTTGCCTTAACACTATTATTTCTGACAGTAAATCCATACATCTCCAAATGGAAAGAGGAAGTACATGTTTGAAGAATGATTTCATCTTGAGAGTTTTATGAAGTCGATGGCTCTTGCCAGTGTTGTTGAGAATTAAGCTGTGTGCCATCGTGTCAACTTTATTTAACCATAATGCAAATCTTTGTCCTTGAGGAGTGTAAAGTGGTGTGTTTCCGGTGCATACCGAACAACGTAATTTACTGTCAGTCAGTTCTCTCCAAACTTCCAGTCAAAGCGGAGGCAAATACAAAGCACAGAGAACTGTTTTGTATGTGGCACCTTCCTCTCCAAGCTGAGCTTCTGTAAGTCTGAAATATTAGCGTGTTGACAAAGTGATGGATAGACCATGGTGAAGTGGTTAGCAATTTTAAAGGCTCCGAAAATGTCTTCTAAAGCACAACAAATGACTGCTTCACATTGTATCCATCATGTAGACGCTTCCCACTGGAAAATGTGAGCAGAGTCGTGTGATCAGACTCAAAGATGCAACATAGAAGAATTAAAAGGTATTAAATGTACAATCAGTCTCTACTATAGAGTCTAAAGAAACTATTATTGACACTCTGTAGGTAAAATACCTGGTAAGTAATAACTAAAAAAGGCAAATAATTGACTTCTCTAATATGGTGGAAATTGTGTTTTCAGCTTGACCCATTTTCCAAATTCTGGCCAACAACTGCACATTTTGCCTTTACTTTCTTCTCAAATCAATGAAATCTTACTTTAAGTCTCACTCCCACTCCGAACATCTTTTGATCTATTTCAAAAGCAGTCTCTGTGGCCTTTTAATCATGATTATAATTTTTAGCCAAAATTTAAAAAAAAACAAAAACATGTTTTTCATAATTTCTGCAGAGCCGTAGGAGTTCTCTAGAAATTCACTTCTGAGATGTGAGTGGAACTATTGGAGCGGATTAAGCCTTCCCTCATTTCCCATCATCCATCTGTTTACACGCTTGGATGAGGAACAAAAATTCCCAATCTGAATTTTTCCTTTCTCTCTACCTCTACATTTAGCCCTCCAAACAGACATTTATGGAAAAATAATGTCTCAGAATGCGGATGTCACTTTTGCTCGATGACGTCATCAATAGTCGCCAGTCAGCTAGCTTTCAGCGCTGAAATATAAATAACAACAGCAGTTTTAAAGGTCATGCTACAGCAAAAAGTCTTTACTTACATGTAAATGTAAACTTATTTGCTTTATAGCACACACACATGAAGAACAGCGCTTTTGGGATTGGGTTGGGATCTTAAAAAAGATATTTCAGACACCACTTCCACTTCAAATGGCCCTGCAAATGGAGGGGCAGAGAGAAGGGAAGAATTTTGATTGAGCCAAAGACTTTTCTGGATGCATCAGAATGGAGCAGATCAGGGAGCATGTGACATGCTGATTGTAGCTTCTACGACACTGCTAGAGGCTATTTCCAGTTGCATCTGCTCCTGATTCACAATGAACTGAGAATAATTTTCAAAAATATCATTTTCATCTTAATTTTCTTTATGCCTTCCATCATGAGAAAAATGCTACAATAACATGATTAAAAACACCAAAAACAAAACGATTTTCATTTGAGTGGGTCTTTAAATTAAACAGAAATTTTGCTATTTCTCTGTTAAATGTTGTTTTCTAAGTGTTTTGTGTATGTAGTGCATGTACTGTATATTTCAGAAAACAAAGCTACACAAATGGTAAAAATTGATTCTGAAATAGTTAGAGGCAAGGCAAGTTTAATGCTAGCACATTTCATGTAGAGAGACAATTCAAAGTGCTTTACATTAAACATTAAAAGAAACAATCAGACTTCATCAGGTAACCAAGAAAATAAAATGATTTGGTTTCTACGACACAGCTATTGCTGATTTGCTGAATGAGCAATATGCATGATGAATATATCAAATCACAGCACCGTGAAAATCAATCCGGATCGATTTATGCCAAATTAAGTCGTTCTTTGTTCTCAATATCTGAAGTTCTTCACACACTGCAGGTTTAGGTGAATTTTTCACTACAGTTCTTCCTCAAAATGATGTACAATTTTATCTATGCAGGTTTGAAACAATGAACAATTGCCTCAAAAATGTAGCTAATTTTATGAAGCCTTAAAGCTCAAAGTCAATTTAGATATTTAGTGGAAAAAAAAAAGTTATTAAAAGATTGGAGTTTCAACAACTGCATCAGTTGTGCTCCTTTTGATTCCCAGTGGAAGGTCTTTAAACTGCTACTTAGTCATATTCATGCTGTGCCTTTTCTTTAGTCACAGTCTAATACAGTCCATAACGGGTCCAAAACTTCAGTAGGCTCATTCAGTATCCACTAGAGGTCAGTGTGGCTCACCCCTTATCTATATGGTACATCTCCATATAATTAAATGTAAACACAAGCTTCTTTTTTCTTTACCTTAAACAGAAAAAAAGATGCGACATCTCCAGAACAATAACAGCTGAAACCATAAAGTACACTTGAAATTGAACCAGACAAGACAAAACAAACCGATTGCATAAAAGGGTATCATTTCATTTTTTATTTGCTCACTGTAACTTTGAGAACTTCAATTAACCCAGTGACCCAGAATCTAACACTTCCTGAAAACCCCAAACAAACGCAGACGAATGAACAGCCAGGTTCAGCCGTGGTAGGATGTCTGGCGTGGTGCAGCATTCTTCACTCTCTGGCAGCATGAGCGATGTGGGTCACTTAGCGAGTGGCCAGGATTCAAAACAAAGAAAAGGTCCAAGCAATGGGGTCCACTGGATAAATTTGTCAATGTCTTGTGCCTTAAGGCACCCAGCCTTGCCTGACCCCAACCTCCATAGTCAAGATAAATACCTCTGTCACCATTCACCTTCAGTCCCTGGACGCAAATTTAACTTGTCATCCATCATCCTTGTGCTGAGGTATAATTGTCCCCTTCTGCAATAATGAGTTTAAAACCTCTGAACAGGCCAGGCATGGGAGCTCACCACTGAGCATGACAAAGCACTTTGGGCGCTGTTTTATGCTTTTTTTAATCTTTTATTTATATACAACCACTGGAAAGCCTTACGAAGCACACAAATGATTGACTGTGGCGTCCGTGGGTCCATGCAAAGTTCAAGCCACGGAAGGTGTAATGCGCCGCATATTTGTTTCTCTGAAATGGCCCCGGCCGACAACCTTGTATGATAATGTCCCCGCTGTACATCAACTTAATTGACACTTAAATCTGTCAGTCGCCTTACAAACGCCGACCTTCTTTGAGGAACAAATCCTTTTTAATGTGCCTCTATTGTGAGGGACCCAGCATGGGTTTAAACAAAAAAAAAAACGCAGAAAAAATAATAAATGAATAGGTAGTATTTCTGAATAAACAATAAAACAAACGGCCTTTTTATTTACAGTTAAGAACTTAAGTTAATTTTTTGTGACTTTTTAAATAAAAGGAGTTAAAAATCAAATTGCTTCCAAATCCCTTTTCACCTGTCTGATTAAGATATTGTTTATTCTCCGTAATGTTATTAGCAAACCTGGTTAAAACGGAGCCGCTGTGCGCCGGGGGTTGGCTTATTAATTGTTGTTTTCGTGTCACTGCTGCTGTGTGCACCCTGTGATTTAATCAACTAAATTCACTGCCATGGGAGTCTGTGTCTGGAGCCAGGTTCAGCGTTATAGGTGTAATAACAGCGTATTGCCAATGAACCTGTCATTACAACTCATTTCTGAGGATAATTTACACACGTGTGTGCTGAATATCACTAATTGGTTAAATGGGATGGAGTCATCTCATTACTTGGTTGCGTAAACGCTGCCGTTTCATTAAATCCATCCTTCACTTTCTCCTCGTAGCCCCTGATTGTCTGCTCATCATGAGAGATCGCTCCGACTGGCTGACAGTTCACGGTAAAACGGAAAAGCTTGTTATCACTCGGACATTGATGAGCGCTGAGTCGTGCGTGTTTTCTACTTCCTGTGAGGCTGTAATGACCCGGGGCCAGTGGCATCCGTCTCCCTCACAGGTACCATCTTGTTTTCTTCAATCCCCCTCAGACCTTTGTGTCCTCGGAGACCTGATTGTGCTTCTTTATCCTCACCTCTGTCACCTACCTGGCTCTATCTCTAATCATGAACCATCTCACTGCTGTAGAGCTGCACCTTATCAGAGGGGACAAGGCCTTTGGTACCAGCTCCAATTAACCTGGGGCCTTGTTAGCCACACACTCAGAACAGCAAGTCAGTCTCCACGGGCAAATAGTGCACACACGACCTCGCTACTTTGCATTCATTAATGATTTGTAAACGTGATAACAACGTGAGAAGATTACACACCTCAGCAAAACCGTGAATGGTTGAAGTGAGAGGCATGCATGATGAAATGAAGAGGTTTTTTTTTTTTCTGCTGTGATCTTACAAAGTTGCTCTAAATCCTTCCAATAACTTGGAGAGACTGCAAATTCCGCCCGCTGCAGCTATCTCTCTTCACAGCCAGTCCTCAGAATGACAGCCGACAGCCACGGTGATGCAGAGAGGGGCGGACAGAGATGGATGGATCGATAGATGACTGCATATGCAGACGTGCCTATTGATAAACTCCTGCTGACAACGGACGAACACTTTGGGCTCATCGGTGGAAATGTCAGTCAGACTGGCCATTAGTTTGCATGCATTTCAGGTTGGATGTCCTCAACCCATGACCATGGGGTTCTAAGGCCAGCCCACAAGGCCCGCAACATGCCAAAACACTTTTTTATCACTTGTCAAGTTGCGTTCCACTTGGTGTCAGTCCAAGCTTCTCTACTACTGTTTGTGACAAGGACTGAAGCAGCTTTGATATTTGACAGTGACGAAAAGACAGCGCTTTGTGATGAACCGAATGTGTCTGATGTCGCCTCTCTATGGCTTCAGCGTACAACAGAATATCTCCCATATACAGATGCTTCCCAAAAAATTAGACTATAATGGAAAAGTGTATTCATGTTTATAATTCCGTTAAAAGGAAACTTTCTTAGAATATAGATTCAGGGCCCACTGTGTAATTGATCTCAAGCATTTGTTTCATTTATACATATATTGGGGTTTGAATTCATATAACCCACTAAAATAGAATTTTTATATAATTAGAATAATGTGTAGAAATCTACAAAAATTTTGCAGGGCACAAAGAAAATAAAAAAAATTTTCATTAACTTTCCACTCTGATGAAAATTGCTTTTTCTTGGTGTTTTAAACATGTTCTTGGAGCACCTTTTCTTATGATCAAGAACATATATTAAAGAATTTAGGATGCAAACTGTTCTGAGTATTTCTTTATTTAAATAGTGATGGTTGTGAGGAGCTGTATGCTAGCAGGAGAGAGTGAAAAAAAAGGGATCATGGGATATCAGTAGATAAAAGTCCCGCCCACAAATCAGAGGCAAGTTTCTAAAGAAGTACTTCCGCTCTTAAACCTATTTCATAAATTTTGATTTTGGCTAAAAACTGCAAAACCGTGATTTAAAGACCACTTGGGAATTAGATAGATAAAAGTATAGTTGGAGTGGAAATTAAAAATGTAAAAACTTGTTTTAAGACAATAAATCTTATTTAGTCCTTTGATTTGAAAACACCTTATTTGAAGCAAATATTAAGGATTTTTTTATATTTTACTGTGTATGGTTATAGAATTATTTTTTTATTGACTTCTAACCATTGACATATGTAGAGAAAATAGAAAATTCCTCACCTCCGCTTCCAACAAAATTAAGTCAATTCAGTCGCCATTTTGGTACCAGGCGACGTTAGTGAGCAGTGAATGGTTCAAGTAGGTCTGAGTCATGGTTTCTATGGAGACCACTCTAGCTAATTAGGAGTGAGCTTCTTGGAGAGCCACACCCCCTTCGACTGAAAGCGGGCTCAGGTGAATCTGTCAAACGTTTTGAAGGTTTGAGGTGGGGGCCAGTGGGCACCTTTTACTCAGGGATTTGATTGACCATTTTATAACTTTAATAACTTGCAATTAAAAAAATCTAGAACATTTACTGTAGCTAATTAATAAAAGGAGCCAATTTCAAGATTTTATTTTAACTTAAAGTAGCAAGACAAATTCTACAAATACAAATGAATAGCTGAAATCAATTAAACAGTGCCCCCTGAATCTGTATTCTATAAAAGTTTAATTTTTTGAACGGAATTATGGAAATGTATACAGTTTTTCATGATATTCACATTATTACAAATGATCTGTATTCTTTATCTGACTGAGTTTATCTGTCTCTTCTGCTGTGGGTCACCTTGTTTGATTAGAAGATTCTAAGTAGAAAACAATTTTAAGGGGAAAAAAAATAAAATGGACCAAAATGTTCAACAGTTTAATAACCCAGTGTTTGGAATTTCAACACTCCTATTAATCCTGTTTCTGGATTAGCCGTATCCTACTGACAGATTGAGCTGATCTCAACTGTCATCTGGTGAAAGCCAAGGAAAACAAAGAGGCATAAACTTGGACTTTAAGAAGAAGTTTGCAGCAATCCTTGCCAAAAATGTATTTATTTTATGAAATGTAACAAATCACTCACACTAACTAAAATAAATAAAGCCATGTGCACATAACAGTATGGTCGTAATATAAAATGTTATTAAAAAAAATGAACAGTTCAGTGATGAAACTTGAAGTGCCATAATCTGCTGTATTTTATCTTGTTTTCAGATTAAAATAAAAATAAACCATTACTATTTTTTTAAATCAAAAACTTTGAGTTTTTTATAAACTTTTGAGTTTTTTCCAGAAGAACTAGAATATGAAAAGATATATGGAAACTCGAGGAATTTTTTTTGAAAATGTACTTTAGTATTTGTACCAATATTTTAACATTATGTATCTTCAAAAAGCAACAAATACTCTTTTTGGCTGTGGTTTTTTTTTAGTGCAAAACAACACTTTAGTATTTGGGAAACACGTGTTGCATTAATGTTAACACATGCATCAAATTGAGAAATCTTCCAGAACACAAACTGCTAGCTCAGGTTTTCAATTAATTTTTTTTACGCATTCAAGATAAGCTGGAGGCTCATGAGTCAACCCAAAGAATCTGAAGAACTGCCTTTGCTGAAGCAAGACTCTCAGTTTGTTAAAGTTTATTTTTGGTTCAGCCCTAAAATATGATGAATGTACTTCTAGTCAGCCTTTGTAGCGCTTGACAGCTTTATCTTTTTATTAATAATAGTGACTGTAAAAGTTCCTGGCATGGTGCTCACCAATGAAGCCGTGTCTGTATTCTAACAAGGCCATTCCTAACATAAAGTGGCAGTAAAATTCAGCTAATGGAGAGCAGGAAAGGGGCTAAGAGATACTATTGGAGGTGCTGAAGCTTGGTGTGTATAATAGACTGGACGCTTCTTCAGGAAGTAACCTGTTGAGGCAGGAAATAATCATTTATTGCACTCAAGAGCATGGAGTCAAATGCATACTTCTTCAGTAGGAGTATGTCTTTAATTCAGTTTATGTATTGCATAATAATACAATAGTATTTTGGATTGTAAATATACAAATTATACACGAAACATGCTTAAAAAACTTACAATAATGGGATTGATTATGTGCGCCTCATCTAAACATGATAGCAAAATGTCCAATGTGATATCTGAAACACTCTTATAGCACTACTTTGTACATTATATGCACAAAGTATTACTTTCTGAACAGCACCTGTTGATGTACTTTAAACCACACAAACCAGAATACTTGGATAAATATAGAAGTACACTTCTTCAAAGTAGATGTAGAGGCAGTGTAATGAAAAAGAAGAGTTTGAGTAAAACCTTGGATGAATAATAGACTGCTTCCCAAGCAGAAGCACTCTTGGTGGTAGCAGGTTAATATTCTCACATGTCATTAGGTCCAGTGGCTCGACTGATGGCTCATTGAATCAGGCAGCAAATGATTTCCTCATGCTGCAGAGGACAGAGCACTTCAAAGGGAAAGGGGCTGAGGTCAGGACAGCACTCCGCTTTGATTAATGACCGGGGCTCAGCAGAGGTTGCCTGTAGGTAAGAATGTGACGGTGAATTGGATGTGAAGGGGACTGACTTTTGAGCTAGATTTGACCCAACCTCAAGAAAAAAAAAAATGCAGATACCATCTCGCAGGGTGGCTTTTAAACTGAAGGGCTTACTGACCCTCTGGTTCATGAAATCATAAAAACAAAACTTATTTGACGGTGTAGTTGAGTTAAATCCCCTCAGAAATGATCACAAATTCAATCGTTTGCTCATTCAGTGGACAGACTTTGAAATAAGATTATTTTACATTTGATCCCTGGAGTTTAACATTACCTCATGTTTTAGTAGAACCACCCTCCGCACCCCCCCTGGGCTGTCATTCTTCTGGGTGCCATTATCACCTTCCTTATTAGTTTTTGACTCAGCAGAACAAAACGTGACCGCGCCTCAATCTTTGATCTCTCACACGCTGACACAAATCCTTTCAAGCCTCCTGACGTTCCTCTGCTAAGGTAATTAGCACTAATTAAAAGGTTTCCAGCTGCCTTGTGTGCATTTTTTTTGTTCCTTCGCAGCACATTGTCCTCACAGGTGCATTTACTCGGTTTGCTGGGAGCATGTCAATCACATTCCTCCCTGCTTGTTCACAGTGCATGATCAAGGGGATGAGGACTTTTGTTTGAGAAAGATAAAGGTGTCAAATACCAAACTTAAGGCTGTAGATGTAAAAAAAAAAAAGTCAAACCAAATGAGAGTCACAGTGACTCAGTAAAACAGCACTTTTGGATATGTATTACAATTCTTTTTTGGAATGTTAACTAAATGTAGCAAGAGGACCTGGAAGCAGACATCAATATCCAGAACTAAAGTCCCGCAATAATCACTCAAAATAACTTTATTTTAACTGGCGACCCTAACAGTTACAGTTTTACTCATTTTAAACTTTACAAAATGTTGTTCTTGCTCAATTCTCAACACCTTTGGGCTAGGGTTAGGGTTGGGAAAGTTGCACAATTGTAATGTCATCTGGTCTGCAGCCAGGTCTGTCTTGAATGTAGGGCCTGTGACCACACCACCAATTAAATAGTCCACTTTTGTGAAAAGTGATCTAAATTGGAAAAATTACTAAAATACAGTACTAAAAATCTATTAAATCTTTTGCAAGTGACCATGGTATAGGCGGGTTAGCGTCAGACGAGGTGCGCATTTTCAGAAATTAAACGTCATGGTAGCCTGAACTGTCCCACGTGAAGCGGAAGATGGCCGCTTCTGACGAGTAAATATTAATGTATTGATTTTTTTTTTGAATAAATCACATGCATTGATGCGTTAATGTTGACAGCCGTAGTATTAACACTTAGAATATAGTGGGTAAATATGTATTTTGTTTGGTTGGAAGTAAGTATAGCACAAAAACCTTGAAAATATAATATGACATCACTTCCTCTGTGTGGTCAACACTGCGTCATTTAAGTAAATTTATTTAGATTTTCTCCGTAATTTGTATATTTTTGTATGTTTGTTTTTTCCAAGATTGTGAATCTTGCAATTCATTATCAAAAAATGTAAATAAAAAATTACTTTAAAAGATCTGCTCCAGTTTACGACTGTACGAGCCGTTTAAACAGCAGATAACGCCATGATCACATGATTTTACTTTTCTGTGTTTACTGAATTAATAAAGTGTCAGTTAGTGGTGCGGTGTGGTGGGGAGTATGCTGCCATCAAATGAAACAGAGGAAAAAAAGCATTTATCCACGCATAATCCTTAACAAGATTGATCCTTAACACAAGCTAAATGTTTTTATTATCACAAACATTTGAAGATTTCCATATTTTTATTAACATCTGAAGAAATACTCTGTAGCAGAAGTGACATATTGTTTGCGCAAAGGTAAAATGATTGAGTAGAAACAGGACCATCCTAGAGATACTGAATGCAGTTCCAGGAATGACCACTAGAGGTTGGCTTCAGAACTTTTGAAATTGGATGGAGTAAACTTAAAATTTACAGGTGAAGTCGCATGTTATCGACCTAGTTTCAGTTTTTATGATTTTAACAGCTCTTTCAATCAGATTTTTACTTTCAGGAAAAAACAAAACAGATAAAACATCCTCTAGAGATCATCTGCTGCATTATTACTCGCCATCTCTTCACAGAGAGCCACCTCGCCAACACGACTGCCACACTTTTAAAGTAACTTGCCAGCGCAGGAGCTCATAAACATCATTAACCATCATTTCCCAGCTCACTTTAGTTACAAGTGAAGTGTTCTTTATTGTGTAATGAGCCACGAATCTGAAAAGATTGCCACTTCAAAGCCCCCCTTGAAAGCCGTCGCCTGTGCAGCCTGCTGACATGTCAAGCTGGGATTAAACGTCCCCCCCACAATCATTTCTTTGTGTTCAAATGAGCCCATTGTTTATCTGCACCTTGGGTGACAGCCATCAAGGACGTGCAGCTCCACAGTTGCTCTAAAAGTGGCAAATGTATACTTTGTGCAATTGTAAAGGATTACCCAATAATCAAGTTGTTTTTTTAAAAGTGTCTTGCCAACCTGACCTAGATTAGGTTGATGTGACGGCATCTTGTCACAGAAAAAAAAGATTTGCAGGAATATAGCAGAAAGAAATACTTGTATAGTTTTGGTCATACAGGAAAATTTGTACTGAATCCTAGTTTATGATGATGATGAGTAGACGTCCTGTGGATGCCTCCACTTGTTTATAGGAAGACAGGGAGAGCGGCAGTTCCAGCCGAAAACATCGAGCCCTGGTGAGAGCTGTGGGAGGACTCTTCTCAGGGCGCTTAGACTTACAGTAAATCTTCTAACAATTTATCCAAACAAAGGCTCCGGTGTAGAGAGGGGGAAAAAAAGACACAGGAAACAGATGAATAAGCAACATCAATTACCAGGCCCTGACCTTGCTAGCCGTGCACTTATCTCACACCGTATGACTGCAGATTGGCCCTGGCAGGCCCAGAGTAGCAGGATGGGGAGGGTACGCACAAGGTTGCCCACCATGCATTTCTTGCAAGCTCAGAATGGTCAGGACTGAAAGGATCAGGTTTCAGAGAAAGGTTAGAGGTAAAAAGTTTACACGAAATATCACAATAGTTTATTTTTTTAAGCAACTATTAAATTCAGAGAAAATTCTGACCTCAAAATTTGGAGGAAACTCCTTGTTTATACTTATTTGGATTCGCCACGTCTATAAAATTTGAAGCAAAGATGTAAATGGATAGAAAGGAAGGATACAATAAGGCGCCAACTCCTTTTGGTCCTAATTAGAGGCAGAGTTGCATTATCAGCATTTTGAAGGTCATCACCTGATGCCATTTGTAGAAAACTTGTTGGTCTCCTACCTATGCTAATCTAATCAATTTTAAACTGCTGATGTAGACTAGATGCTTTGCAAACTACAAATGGAGTTAGATCACAAAGAGGGGCAACCTTTCCCTTCATTTACAGTGGTGCTAAAGAACAGCGACTTGAATTCATGAGCTGTGATGGAAATTATACGTTTACGTATACATTTCATCTTTACAATTAAATGTGTCTAACCTTTGTGCACAGCCGTGAGGCCACAGACTTTGCTTTCTTATTGTCAGGACGCCTTGATCACAGTGTATAAACATTTTGACTTCATTAGAACATCTTGTCCATATTCAATATGGCGCTTGCGTTCCTATCCTAAGTTTCTGATTAAAGTTGTTTGTACGGCTCTATAAAATACGAATGTCCTTCATCACAGGCAGGGCTCTGCAGACCTCTCCTCCATGCTTGCAAGACGTGTACTTTTCTCTGCTCTGTTTTAATAAACATTCTTAAAACCGTTTGACAACATTTCTTTATTCCATCGGATCCAACTATTTTTCCACCACAGAGCACAAAGTACAACCAGTTGATGTAATATTAGTAAAATGTCAAAAATCTAAACTGTACCATTGCTTATTCATAACCCATGTAAACTACAAAGAAATGAAAGACGTGCTCCAGTGTGACCATCACTATTTACAAAAGTATTACAATTAATATAAAGTAGAAAAAGCTGTTTCTTTGAGGAAAAGTCTTTGTTGAAACTTCCACAGCTAAAGCTTTTAGCAGTGATCAGTAAAGAAGACTTCACAGAAGTAGCTGCATTTTGGCTACTTCACCGTGATGCTACATTTACACCGGCCTCGGCAACGCGCAATCAAGCAACAACTTCCAATGAAAGGTCTATGTAAAAGCATGTAATTGTGCATTTTGGGCTTCCAGGTTCAAAGGTCTCATGTTCACGCATCGCTATAATCTTAAGTCAGTTTTAGGTCTATACGTACAAATAAAGAAAGTTAATTCAGTTGGACTTTGACTAATCAGGGACTCAGATTTGGTTTTTATGTGTGGGAGGCGTCCTTTTATTACAGGGAAGTTACAACCATTTAAAAATTGATCATGGGGGTTAAATTAATAATGTAATTTGTGGGCAAGTTAGTTCTACTTTGGAATAGAGCTGTGATAGAAAAAACCTGGAGCAACATTTGCTTGATTTGCACTAAGCCTCTTCCAACTGTAGATACATGCACTCGTATCGGGGAGCAACAGTCCAGTGCAAACACTATATGTTAAAGCACATTAACCCTTGTACTATCCAAGGTAAGTTGATGTCTGGAGTGAGGTCAGCAGTTTTTTTCCATGATTTTCACTGGTGTGCACTGGTGCAGACATGAAATCCTGTCCACCTTTTTTCACATGTCATGGGAGGGATCACACATCAATGTATGGCTGGGGTCATCTGGACCCCATAAGACAGCACAAGGGCTATGTATGTATGCACCACCAATAAGCAACTCAGCCCGCTACAAAACATGCAGTAACTATATATAAAACTGACTAATCATTTCTGTATTTAAAACACACAAAATAGTTTAATCTCGATCTTTTCTAACTTACAAAGCGCTCTCTAGACAAACAGACAAGTGTATTCCAACTAATTATTTATGAGTTTGAAGTTTGTCCTTCATTTCCATCTTTTCTACGTTGAAATATTTCTGAGTTATGAGCATCCAACGAATCCGACTTTTTCCAAGAGAACTAGATAACGAGAATCAACAGATTAACTGTTTTTCCAGTGATTTGCATTTTTGATTATACCTTAATTGATTGATTTTAAGCTATAATAAGTTTCAGTAAACATTGGAACAAAATGCCATAATCGTGCAGCAACATCTAAAACAATTAAAGACATTGCTCCCTGGGAGCATACCTGAGGCCCTGGCTGAATTACTCTGCCTTTTTAATTAATTACAAAGCAACCGACATCACAGACTTCTCACAAGTTTTTTTCATCTGGGCTGCCAACAGTCAAGGCAAGGCACAGAATTAATAACCCACCTGTGTCTGCACTGGTTGTAACAACAGTAACAGACACCGCCGACTTTCTGCTGCTGGAGGGAACCAAATTGCAAGGCATTACTCACAATAATGCACATGCAATAATCACAAAGAACTTACTTAAAATTCAATCCACTTTGGCATCATTATCATGTATCAACATAATGAATGACTCCTTCAGAGTATGGTAATTATAATTTGATAAATCATCAGCAGAAAATTAACTAGATGTCAAAACATTCATTGGGAGGGGTGATGAATCGAGGATGATTGTGGTGATGAATGGTGTTAATCTGCGCAGTATGTATCCGGTGAAATGGCTAAACAGCCCAAGATGGATGAAGCACAAAAGCTGCAAGGTCAGACCATGGAGCTGGAGGAAGAGGGAATTAAAGGAGCACACTGCGCCTGTGTGCATATTTCACTTCCATCCCAAGATCTCTTTTGGGGGGAAAATGGATTGAAAAATGACAATGAGTCGTCCATCAGTGGAAGAAACATCAATCTATAGTATATAGCAATGACTTGTTGAGGTTTAATATTTTCACCTCATATTTCCTGACAAACCAGATTGTGTTCCTATGTGTTTGGGCCTCCTTAAACCATTATGCGCATTATTTTCATGAAATGACCTTTCTCACCAATCTCTGCCTGTTCGTTCATGAGATCAGAAGTTTTTTGAGACCATAAAAGGTAAATCTGAACGCAAATCAGGGAAAAAGTGGCACAAAAGATCATTACGAGTCGTCCTGCATGTGTGATTTCAGATCCTCTGGAGAAACACCTTCCTAAAGTTTGAAAGTGTGTCAACTTTGTTCATTGTGGTGGTCTGAAATACACATTGATTGTCTTGTTGTGTGCAGAGAGAGTTCTTATTGTTTGGGACAGAGTCAAGCTCTCCTCCAACCCCTAAAAAACTGAACAAGGATTGGAAAACGAGGAACAAATCCATAAACGTGCTTCAGCCAGAAAAGTATTGTACTGTTGCGTTGAATTGATTCAAACTGAAACTGGTAATGGAACAAAAACTATGTTGTAGCTAGAACAAACAAACCTGATAAAAGCGATGTGATTTTAAAGGACTAAAGAAGAAGTTTTACTGAAGTTTAGACACATGTTATGCCTTACACCTGGTTCATGGCAAAAGCACTGCAAAGCGGCGCGGAATGGAGACCGCTTCCATTCGGAGCCTTTATCACGTAGTTCACACCAGACATGAAGCTGGATCGCGCCATGTAGCAATCATTTCCGGATCTGGTCTACTTTTTTTTGTGTTCTGCAAGTCATTCGTGTCAATTTTGACAGGAAGTTACACCAAAACACACAAGAAAATCCGGTCAATTTTCAAAACATAACCAATTTTTCACAATAAAATACTGCAAATGACAAATTTAATCATATTTTTGTCTCTAAACAGACTATAGAGATGAAAATAAACAGACGACAAACACAGATCAACGTGCAACTATGACTACAGAACGGAGGTGGTGGTTCTGATGATGGCAAATAACCTGCTCTAAATAACCAGAGCTGGATAGAGGCACCTGCTGACCGTTGTGGATAAGTACACGTCTGTTGTGAACTGGAAGTGAAGTGAATACTGCGCACACTCTGTCCACACACCACTTTGCAGTGCTTCTGCATCCAGTGTGAACCAGGCGTCAGTCACATGCACCCATGTGAGGGTTGACCTGCATGTGCTGTTGGTTAATGAGTTGTCCGAGACCATGAAGGAACACACCTTAAGGTGAGCACAGGTGTGTCCTGCAGTTCCCTTGAGGCTCGTGCTCATGTTAAGTGTATCATGACATACTTCTGACATACCGTGACCCAACACAACTCTCTAGTCATTAGTAAGCAGTGGAAGACTGAGCAGCAGGACTCTGCAGCAGTTGTATTTATTATTTAAAAAACTTAGTCAAATAACTTCCCTACTGCTCCACTTTTAAACAGTATCAATGTCAAGAATCCAATTGTTTTGATAAACATTTAAAAGCTGAAATCACATTTAAATGTGAAAGAAATGTATTTTATAAACATGAATTTTACTTGGAAAAAGCATATTTTTTGTTCAAATGTATTAATCACTCACTTCCTATGAAGAACAAAGGTCGGCCACAAATCAGAATAAATTTTGATTAATTGAACTGTTAACCCATTGGTTAATCGACAGTTGAAAAATTGTGTAATTAAACTCTTATACAGTCAATACCAGCAAGTCTCTCGCTCTGGAATATTCCATTGCTAGAGATTTTTTTTAAATGACAAAGTTAAATAATAATACATTTTAGACACTTTTGTTAGGTGTTCAGTTCAGGGCCCCTGAGTGTTGTGGGCCCCAGGCCATCGCCTACCTTTGCCTAATGCTAAGTCCACCTCTATTACTAAGGTGGGAATATTGTCTCCTTACTGCACGAATGGGGTGGGCGTGTGAAACACAAGTGCCAACGGGACACCCATCAGATTCCCAAATAAACGACACTCTGTCTAATTTCCTGATTCCTAACAGTCAGGCTGCAAGGATGTAGTGTTTTTTTTTCTATTAATATTTCCTTGGCTTTTCAAATGTTTACCTTAATAGGTAAATTTGTAATTTCTAGTAATACATGGAAAAACTTTAAAAATTGTATTTTTTGTTGCCTATAAATAAAAAAAAAAAACGAGCACAAAAGTTATCTGCTTTTGAGGTAGAGCTCACCACCAGAGAATTCTAGTAATATGAGTGATTCACTGACATTAATATAATGTATATAACCCACCAAGTAAAGTTGATGCATTGATAAACTATTATATACGTTCTTAAGCACAAAATGCAACCACTTTGACACAGTAGACGGTCAGTGTCTTTTCTTGAACTTTCTCTCTACAGGATGAAAAAATACTGGCCTGTGCAGCCCCCACCTCCACCCCCAACCACAATCCCTCCTGGGTATCCCCAATGTGAAAGATGTTGCCGCTAAGTGGGAGAGGTCAAACATGAACACAGATATTTATTACATGTGCTGAAACCAGATGGAGGCAAAGCATTCATCACAGCACCATGTCACCGAGGTAACACCCGCTCCACATGAAAAGCCGGTCCCTCTTCCCAGCGTGAGCGCTGGCCTCTGCCGGTGTTTACAGCAGCCGGGTCTGCCTGCGTTACAGCAGCCCGCCGCCGCCTTAATGATCCCCACCTTACCCCGCCTGGCTGTCACCGAGCGGGGTTATTTTTCTAAACTTTTGCTTTTATCAATATTTCTGCTCGGCGGCTGTGGAGATATTAAAGCCGCAGCAGGGCGAAGAAGGGCGTTTCTGACACTTGCACCCTCATTTATCAGTCTGTTTCATAGGCTCCGTCAGTGACAATGAAAAGATTTCACAACACTGCGGGCAGAAACTCATTCCACCAGTCATCCATCATGTTCAGCCCTGCAGCCGCTCCACTGACCTAATCGGTAATGCGTGGCTGCATGCAGGAGACTTCTTGAAGCACCCCTTCATTACCCTAGTTAGAAGGAGGCGAGCCATTGGGCTGAGGCCTGCTTCTGGGTGGTACCAACATTCTGCAATGTCCTCCCATTTTAAAGTCCCACTCAAATCATCTTTAGATCCATTTTCAAAGTGTTCCCAAAAGTATTTTAATTATTATTATGTTGTTATTTTAGCCAAAAACTAAAACCTGTTCCAGCAGAGTTGTGGGCAGAACCGTTGGAGCAAAGGAAGCCTGCCCTCATTTCCCATCATCCATCTGTTTACACACTATCCCTCTTGCTTAAACCTAAACCGTCAACCTAACATCACCAGCAAAACTAAAATGGTGAGCAGCAATTGATCTATCCAGTCTTATAATGTTGAATCAGACATCAGCTCCAACAAAGAAAACAAAGACGTACATGGATTTATTTGTCTACAAGTGGATTTTATTATTATTTTTTGCCATTTCTATTCATAGCAAATTGAATAAATTAATATCCAGAAATGCAATTTTAAGTTGTTGTCTTCCATCATGAGAAAAAAAAATGTCACAAGAGCATGTTAAAGTCCTTTTTTGTTCTATTATTGAGGACCCATATATAAAAAATGTACGATTAAAACTGTATTTCTGAGTATTTCCTAGTTCAAATCTAGATTAAAGTTTTGGATCCAAAAACCGGTTATAGAAAATCCTCAGACTAATGACAAAGTTACTAAAATAGGTGTGCCAAAGTCTCCCCCTCTCCCTGCGTGCACCCTGGCTCGCTCACGACTATAAGTGTGCGAGACATGATGAGCGTTCAGCACTCGGGAAGGAGCAAATTGCAATTTTGGGTCAGAACTGCATAACTGCTGGTCACTATTTTAGCTTGAGACGACAACCTCGTGTGTGAGCATGCAAATAGACCTCTTAGCGACAGGCTCTGTGTCTACAGTCCCGCCCATAACCAAGACTTGTATTTCTAATTAGCCACTGCCTCTGTGCATAAAATATGTCTTAAAAAACGACAACTTTTTGATTCTGGCAACAAAACTGGAAAATACTGGGAGTGATTTCACAAAAGAAAAACATCTGGTTGGAGTGGGACTTTAAAAAGACAAAAAATACCATTTTCATTGAAGTTGGCCACATCTTTGCTTCTAACTCCCAATAGATGCTAAAGAATATCAAAAAATTTCTGTTCAAATTTCCACTCACACGAGAAGTAGCATAAAACCTGCTAAATATCCTAACAAAAGCATATAAACACAACCAGTTGAAATGACACCAAAAGATATTTCCCAACAGACTTGATTCATGCATGTTGGATTTTAGCTCTGCTGACTCTGAGAACCTCATCAGGAGCACCCTTTCCCACCCGAAATTGTTGGAGAGGCAGAGTTTAGTTCAACCGATGAAAATTCAGTTCCATTTTTGTGGCTCTGCCAACTTGGAGTCCAGGCAGACTTCTATAGTGAGTTAGTTACCACAGAGAGGATGACTCTCTGACCCTACGCTGGCCCTCATGGAGAAAGATCCTTCCCTAAACCCTACAGCTGACATTTCTGGCACATCTCTCTTATCTGCACAGTTCCTTTTGCTGCTCCATCGATTACAGCTGTCTAATGTGACCTGCCTCTTTTGTAAGTCACTCAAGGATAATTGGGTTTTCATTTTGCCAACATTTGGCTCAAATTAAGCTTGAACAAAGATCTTTATCATCTTGCAGTAGAAGGAGTTGTATAACACCAAACATATATCCTCCAAATATAGTTTCTGTGGTGGTACTAAAGCAGCTGCTGTTGGATGCTGCATGGTACAGATTGGTGGGACCCAACTACCTTCATCGTGACTCACAGATGTGAAGAGAGACATATTTATCCAAATAGATTCACGTTTTTGTTGAGAATAACCAAAAACTATAAATTAGACATGATTCTAAATGGGTTCTATTTTATTCTTACATCTTGATTAGATTAAATATACAATCATCAAAGTGAGAATTTATCCACTGCAGGGAGAGCGAGTGATATTCTTTAAACCTTGTGGGGCTAGTAATGCACATAGCCTATTATTCTGCTAACTATCAGCAATTATCTCCCTGTCAAAGCTCCAGGTGACAAATTCTCCCCATATCCCGCCTGGCAGTATCATCAACCGGACATGAGCTTTATGAGATGGAAACTAAATCACTGGCTCTACTCGCAGCCCTGACAGACAAATGGTGTGCCTAGGAAAACCCAGGCCCATCACTCTGAGCTGCAGAGGGAAGAAAAAAAAAGTCTCTCCCTCCCATTTGACCTTTTTTTTATTTGCTGAGAGAGGAGATTAAATACCGCAGGTTCTGTATGTACGATCTGTTTCCAAAATATGAGAATTATTAATGGCTTTTTCTGAGAGCTCGTTTAATCTTCTGCCAAGTTGTAGTCATCGTTTTTACCTTGGGCTGATTTCTCTTACAGATGTTCCCAGAAAAACAGGAAGTGTACTTTATATTTTCTGCAAAGGCAAAGGAAGTGTGTGGGCAGCGTCTGCACGGCAATATTGTGACAGAACAATCATCCCTCCCCAAGGCAACGTAGCACTTTGACGCTAACAGAAATTGAAAAAAATAAATTGACCTCTGCGTGCAAACATCATATCAACCTGACAAGGATGACGGCCGCTCTTCAACAACTGAGCAGCAGAGGATGCTTAATTACTTCGCACCTTTACCGAGGTTTCTTCTCTGTGCTGCGGGAAGATTTTCACCGGCAAAAGATTCATTTTCCGTGTTATCAGTGGGGTGCTAGTTTGGACCAGAGATGCCAGAAAGCGCACCTCCCCTGAAGTGTGCATACCTGCAGCCACACGCCACTTTTCACAAAGAGGCCACAAATCAAGTCCCAAAGCCAGAATGACGACTCAGTCACACAAGGACGACACAACTAGTACATTTCTGTGTGACTTTTTGACCCTGTGGCCTATTGAACCCTAGATAACCCCCAAGATTAATCTGAGGAAGAAGAGTACATTAGCATCACACTTAGCAAACCTTAACAGTCATGTCAGCGTCGCTTACAGTTTACTCTGTAACAGTGGGCTATTCTGTCATTGAAGGCAATGCCCACGCTTAATGGTCAACAGCATCTCATTGTCTCCAGGCTGTATAACTCATTTTCCCAAAAAAATGAAATCTAAACGTGTAAAGCATAAAAACTAACTCCAATGTATTGTTTTGTTTCATTCCTGAAGATCCAACATCATTGTCAGAGCAGATGTTCGTGTTTTTCTTTGTAAGGATTAAAATATGGCGTCACTGTGACGGAGCAGCTCCGTCTCCCTGTCTGAGTGAGCGCAGTGAGCACACCCACATACACACACCTACACGCTGGCGCGCGCATCCATGTCAGAAACCAACTTTGCTGTTCTCCAACCACGTTATTTCGCAGATTATCCTCAATTTCTTACAGTTTAGACCTTGGGTGCACACTTGGTCATCACTAGTTTTCCGCATACACACACAAACTACTCACCGCGGCTCCGCAGCACGGCGTCTTAGCCACGCCCCCTTTTCCTCTCTCCTTCACTGACAGGCAAACAGAGTGAATTGTTTTTCCTGTTTATATGATTTTGAAGCCAATTTTGACACAGCTGTTTCTGATTTAAATTGTTTGGTTTTTGTTTCTTTATTATCTCTGTTATATTTTAAAGAAATTAATTGTTTGAATTTATGTTAACTAAAATGTGGAGATAAACAAAGAATCTGATTGTAATGGATTACTGAAATGAATTATTTTCTGAGATTTAATATGTTGAGTAAAATGCCTGATTGGGTGGGAGTGGTCATAAGAGGTATATATGAAGGTACTTCTCTCCCACTATGCTGAGTGTGTGTTACAGGCAGTAACAGGCAGAAGGAGTGCCAAATAAGAAAATCTAAACACAAAGGTGGTGTTCAGACAAAACATTGTTGGTTTTTGTGTCTGCCATCTTGCCCTCATCCTTGCTTTATTTTTTTGTAAATTCTAAAGACTTTATTAAAAGAAAAGAACAAATGGAATCTCTCTTGGCTTGCCTTCTGTTTTGAGTATTTTCTGGACTTCGTAAGAGAACCCCGCGACAGTCACACTACCTGTAAAAAGACATAGGCTGTACTTGGTAAAACGGTCTTCCTCTTTGAGGGAAGTTGGTTAAGCTACTAGATACAAAGATGTTCCTCATTGATCTGTTTAAAAATTCAATGTGTTATCTAAAGTACAGACACATTTTGAGAAGGGACAATATTGTAGAAACAAAAAGACAAATTCCTTAATCAAATTAGTTTGACTTGAGAAAAACAACTTTTTTTGTTGGTCTCTTTTTGATTAATTTTCTTAGGTGAATGTTTGCAATATTTACATCCTGTGTTACTCTTTTCATGCAAAAGACGTTTCTGGATACGTTTGTTTTTGGTGTTGGGATTTTATGTACAGTATTTTGGGTTCAAAATTACGTCATGTCTAATAAACCTGAATGTGGCCACAAAACAGTTAAAGGAAAAATATTTTTGCAATTTTTTTGTCTCAGCTTCTGATTTATTTCCTGTCTTACTCTGGCAGATCATGTCCTCGTGTGTTTTGAAATATTGATTACATTTCTACTTTGTCTTGTTCATCTTAGTTTTGCTATAAAGTTGGTTTAAAATAATGTGAGAAAAACTTTTAAAAGTTGGATTTTTAGAACTGAGCCCTTGGTATAAAGAGACTTAATTAAAGCATTGACTCTGGTTCTCTACAGCAGGGGTCTCCAACCTTTTTCTGACAACAAACCAGTTACATTTCAGACAATATTTTCATAGAACAGCCTGTGCGGGGATGAAGTTGGTATCCGATTTTCTTTATTTGTTTATTTTAACCTCTGGTTTCCTTTAATTTTTGAAGTTAAATTTATGTTCATCCTCTGTAAAATATCTGGAGCTAGTTAAAACTTTATTTGTACACTAAATTTCATTTAGGAACCATTCAAATTTTATATAGATTTTCTTTTAACCCATAACTTTCAAAGTGAAAACATAAAAAAAATCTGACACCAACTTCAGCTTCGTCTGATTTTCAAAGCGCGACAAATAAATACAAATTATATATATAATATAAAACCATTTTTTCTTGCTATAATAGTAAAAATGAATACATTTTAAAAATATTAACAGCACCATACTTAAACAGCCAGTTGCTAAATACTATCTATTTTTTATTATATTGTGTGAAATAATATTTTGATTAAAAAGTTCTGGTTTTGTCTGTTGAATGCATATTTATTTTTCTTTGAAGTCAAACACTCTTCTTCTGTTTCCTTACTGGTTCTTCTGTGCAAAAAGTTTATTTTCGCATAAAAGTTCGTGTTAATTTTTCTGTAAAATTTGCTAGCTTGGAGGTTTCAAGCTAGCAGTTGGCGCAGCCGCTTTAAGAGAGTAGCGGCTGTATTTTGGACATGATCGTTTTGACATGCATCAGAAATGAGCTGGACACAGTGGAAAGATTCCAGTAGCTTTCCAAAATAAAACTTCCTTCAGAATCAGATTAATAAAACAAACAAACAAAAAAAAGTTGGTCTTTTTTTTCTATGTGGCCCAGTTTCGTTTCGTAGCCCAAGGTTGGGGACCTGTGCTATAGAGAGCATTGGGCCCCATCCCCCAGGCCGCAGACTAGTATACCTGTCCATGGCCTGGGGATTGAGGACCTGTGCTATAGAGGAAAGACCTACAAGCCCAGAATTTGTACCTTGTAAATTGAATACTATTTAGGGATCAGCAACTTCCCCTCAATCACACAAATTGCCAATGACTCAAAAAATCAAACAGATCCTTTCAGCATGTGCTTATTTGAGAACTAATCTGTCATAAAAAATAATGCCACTTCAGACTACTTCCCTTCTTCAGACTTCCTCGGACAAGTGAATGTGTTATTGATGCATTAAATCCACAAGCTCCCTTGTGAAGGATCAAAGCCACCAGATGTTGTCTGTTACATAATGGTCTCTGTGCCCTTGGCATTCAATGGTCTCTTGAAAGAATTCCTACTGAGGGACATTCGTGTCTCAGCGGGACCCCAAACCTAATTAGTAACCTCTACATTTCTTGAAAGACTGCGTCTCCCATCCCTGCCAATAAATCACCAGGCAGTGTCCACTCTCGCAGACAACTTCAGTAGCCTTTTCTCTCTGACCTTGGCATTTCTTCCCAGGCGCTGATTATTGATAATTTTCTGGCTGTGGTGCCTCTCCTCATTTGTCATGATTATTGCAGAATTTTTAAGCTGTCATCTGTACGCACGGATCGATGGTTGTCGACTTCCCCTTTGTCATATTGGCAGCACGGGCAGCCCTTCCTCTCTAAATGAGGCTCTTCTTGCTTTTTTATCTATTAGCTGTCTGTCTTACTGTCTACCTGGTTACTTGATCCTTTGTTAGGTCAGTCTATATCATTATTTAAATCAAAGCTTGAGAGCTTGCACGTGGAGAAGGAGCAGAATTTTGTAAGATATGTGAACATAATATGGCAAAAAAAACAAGCCTGAAACTATTCATATCCCTGCAACATTTCAACTTAAAGATGCTCTATTTAATCAGAACGGTTTTTTGACCATAAACAAGGCTGTAAAACATGGATTAAAAATATACATTTGAACATAACTGTCACAGTCAGTTGTATATCATTCCAAATAGTCCAAGTTTTCCTCCAAATCCTTTAATTATTCCTGGTTTAACATGTGATCCAAAGACAAAGGAGAACACATCTTTCTCTGTCACTCCTGGACAAAGAAGTAGACTTCTGGTCAATTTTTTGATCTGATAAAACAAAAAAACTTGTATTGTTTGGTAAAAAATGACTTTTTTTTTTTTTTTTTTAGGGAATAGAAAAGGAGAAACCCTCAACCCTAAATGGCCCCAACTCCTGAAGACAGACTCCCCACAAAAGCCAACAGAGTTCCAAAAACTGTTAAAACTGTTCTTGTCATAAAGGATGGAGGCAAAATCCCTGTTCAAAATTATGAGCTATGTAGTTTAAGTCCCATTAGTTGTCACACACTTGGATGTGTGAAATGTGCTCTCTGCACTGACCCATCCTCAGGGGAGTGGTGAGCTGCAGACACAGTCACACAGAAATCAATGTAACCCCCCAATCCAAGCCCTCAATGCTAAGAGTCAACCAAGGACTTGAACTCACAACCTTTCAGTCTCTGGGCACACACTCTACCACAGACCACTGAATCAGATGAATGTCACAAAGGTTCTTTGGAACTTGATCTTTTGAGCTTTTGGAATAGTGGACATTGATTAACTTCAATGTATGACATTAAGCTCATATGTATGGTATGCCTATAGACATATTTTTTGATAATCTAACATGTAAAAATGTATATTGCATTGAATTATTCTAAATCCCCCAAATTTTCAGATTTTCTGCAACACTGTTCTTGGAACCCAGATAAATACGTAGAAATACAGACCAACACAGGATTTCAATACTATTTAACCAGTGAAAATATGTTTAAAAGAAATTGCAATGCCTCATAATGCAATGACACATTTGGTTATTAGTTACTAAAGATGCATTCAGACTGGAAAAGTCAGTTGGTCTGGACCAAGTCCGCAACCTTGCATTTGTTCTGTGTGCAGGCTGCTGTCTACAGGACATTTCTGTTCTGAACTGAAGCCTGTACACATAGTCATGTGACTAATGACCACTTCAGGAATTATGAGGGCTGGCAAAGGAACGACAGAAGGAATAATGGAAACCCAATGCTTCACAATCCTTGTTAGAATAGTTTGTGTTTTCAAACCTTATATTTTGCTGACCAATTTGAATATTTATCAATGTCAAGTACAACTTTGTCTACTTGCTACTTTTGTATGCTGGAGACATGCTGTTAAGGCGGTTACTCACTGATGAGTGGTTATAAAACATACATGTAGATTGTGAGGGAAACAGTGCGAGAAGCAATGTGTATCATGTTAAAAGTTGATTGAATTAGCCTGCATTCATCTGACCAAATTTCATTGAGTTGCCATGTCTCGTCTCATTGTTGCAACGCGTTTGTCCATGATGCATCGGTTGCTCCCTTTCTACTATGTTTATATGCCGTAATGCCCGGCTACGATGGCCGTTTTGGTCCAGTTGTTCTGCTCAGAGCGTGGAGTCTTTTCAGACTGAGGAATCTCAGAGTGATTTGAAACGAACCGAGATCACCTCGAAAGTTGGATCTGAGATTGGTTCCTGGTTCTGGACCAGGGTCTGTTTGGGTGCATTCAGACTGAAAATTTGTTCTGGATTATCGGGAGAAACAAACTGGTTCTCCTCAAGATAACCGAATATGTCCAGCTTGAATACACACTAAGAAAATCTAAAGCAAGCCTGACAAAGATCATGAATGGAGCATTGAATGTTCAATATATTCTCCTCATCGACTTTTTGTCTATATAATAAAATGAAACATATAATGCTGGAATTTCTAAGTGTTTTAGCAAACTGATCTATTAATTTAGTTCAGAAAAAAATTTTTTTTTTTTTTTTGACTCATAGACTTCCCCAAATTAACAAGAAGGACAACATGAGCTACTAAGGAAAAGTTGTGTGAAACAAAAACACACATGAAACCAAATTTCAAATGTTGACGCCAAAAAAAATATTATGTGAACAAAATTGAACAATTTAATCATCACTATGTCTGTTAGCATCTCGTTGTTAGTTAATTTACTTCCTAAGACAGAAAAATCTAGAAGGCTAGTTTTGATCATCTGGCAAAAATGTCTTTATTATTGATCGGCTTGAACTGTATTTCTAATAAGATGTAACACAATGTAATTAGATTTTATATATATATATATGTATAGTTAAAGGTCATCAGTTCAACAACATGAACCTTTGGCGTTGCTGGCAGCCACTGAAAGCTGTTGATCCACCTCACTAGTGTTCAGGCTTCGTACCTGTAGCTGGCTTAGCAAGCGTAGCTTACCTTCGCCCATCTCGACCATGTCTACACCTATTCCGCCATATTCCCTCTTCCTCCCTTGACTGACTGAACAGGTCTGACAGCCGGATTCCTTTTCTTTTCAATGTATTAAAGGCACTTTCCTGCTCTGACAGCCTGCTCTGTTCTGCCACCTCCTAGCTGGGGCTTCACACTATTCTGAGCAGCCACTGTGTCTTGACAGACCACTGTCACTTCCCATCATCCTCTTTGTAGATCTTCCTCTCCCCCCTTCGAGCATGCAGACCCACTTTCCAACCAGTGCAATTATTTTTTTTGACAAGCCATCCATCAGCTTTAACTTTAAAGCACTTTCCACTGATACCCATTGTTACAGTTCTGTGCCTTTTACACAGGCAGCAGGGGAGAATATGATACCAGATATTAGGACTACCCAACCATGCTTTGTTCCCTTTTTCATTTCTAATTTTCAGTCCTTTTTATGCCAAAATTATGCATATTTGTTGTGCATAATATGCCCTTGTCAAATCCAATTAACATGTTCTTGCAACACAGCGAGAGAAGGTTATAATTGTTTATTACAAGAGAAGCAGGGACATTAGCAAGACTTAACAACACAACTGAAATTCTGTTTTAAGTCAGGAAACAGAGCTGTTGAAACCATGATACTTCGGCTTTAAACAGACACATTAACATGAAACAACACCCCAACACCTCGAGAATGTCATTCTACTTGGCTCAAGGTCAAACCTGTACCATACCTCAATGAGGCCCTACTATCAGGCTATTGATAAAAGTGGGAGGCTACCTGCTATGCTCTGTTGCTCCACGCAGCTGACTCACTACATCCCTGAATGAGAAATACCAAGATATCTATTTATTTTGGTCAGTTCTGATGTTTATTGTTTGTAATCAAGCTGAGAAAGCCCAACATATTTTAAAACCAATGGGTCTTTAAAAAAAACAACAAACATTTTATTCGTGTAAACCACTTAGACTGTATCTTATTTCAGAGCATCCTCCTTCTGAACAGGATGGTAACAGCATAATCAAAACATGCAAATGCTTAACTATGCACAGCTATAGTCACTATTGATTGAAACTAAATGCTCGACATGGCGACAAGCTACCTAAACTTCATTGCCAAAGTGGCCTTCAGCATAAACTGATATAGATAAATCACATCACATAAAGTTAAAGTTAATTCTTAGTTTTTCTAAACACCAGATATGACATCACTGATTTCAAGAGGTGAAAATCGTATCAATAAGAACATTTCATGACATCTACTTGTGACTACACTTGTGGACACTTTTTGTTGTTGCAAAACTTGTTCAACTCCAATGCCTTGTGGTCTATATTTGCTAATGTCGTCAGCGTTGATGCACGCTTCTTTGTTTTTTGAAAAGACTTCAGGGAAATTTCTAGTGTATTCAATTTTGGTATTGTAGTTTCAGACAGCACTACAAAATGGCAAACGCACTATATAGTGAGGGAATCCATACACAGCAATAAAATCAGTTTGAGTTCAACTAAAATTCATACCTAAGATGAACCAAATTATAAGCCACACATTTTCACAGCAACACAATTTTCAGCAAATTAGGATTTTAAGTGTTTATTTTGGTTGAAAATTGATGGCATATCAAATCCTTAAGATTAAAGGTATTAGTGCAAATGTGCAAACTATATACTCATGTTCTTGTGAGGTTTTAGTTGCCACACTTTTATTGATTCAACCAGTTGCGCATTTAGTTATATATTTATTTTTTATTTTTTTCATTTTTAAAACACTCTTTACAAACACACAAAAAAAGAAATCCCTTGGAATCAGTTTGGCAAAAAGACTCAATTAAATCCACTTTTTTATGTAACAAGAACACATATTTCAAATGATCACTTTCGAGGATGTTGCAAAGAAGAAACTGGTTCTTACCACTAACACCGTTTTGAATCTCCAGTCATAAAATACAAAGAGAATGGGTTTTATCCACAACTATGAGGAGCTATGCATGGAATATCTAAGCCAGGACCAATTGCAGTTCCTTCTTTTAATGTTACCTTTAGGCGCGGTGTTCTCCACAGTTGGTTACATTGCAGCCTTTTGCCAACCAGCAAACCGCTTGTTCTGTAGATATTTCAGGTATGAACTTCGTTATGCACCCAGAGCCATGTGGCCACTGAACTACCAGCAGCATTCTCCAGATCCTGCTCAACAAAGCATGAACATATGGCTTTGAATGACCCAGATGGTTCCAACACCCTAAAGACAACTAACTTTTCTCCTCAATCATGGCGTCTGTAAGATGTTGCACAATTAGGCAGATGTTGATGAGACATAATGAGAAAATCCACATTCAGCCTCAACTCTACGATTTGCTGTTTTATTGGCTATTATGAGCATTAATCTTACTCTACAGACGCTTCGGCATTCGCTCTGTGTCTCTGCATAATCACCTGAGGAGTTAGTAATGCACAGGTTGTCACAGCTGTTGGAGACAGAGAGACAAGCTGCCCTGGGTGACAATATGTCAGTGATTGTCTAGCTAGCAGATGAAACTGTGGGTATTAATAAATCAAATTGACCCCTACCTTAAGGCAAGCAGATGCAACACCTGGACATGGAAATTCTTGCATAATGAAGGCTATAAATTTAAATCAGAAGACCCCCAGATTCAATAATAATGCAGATTACTGAAAGTAGGATTGTTATCTGGTTTAGGTGCTAAAATGCAACCAAAATATCTGTTGATTTAGAGATTGCAAATGGCAAAATAAACACACATGTGTAGTTAGACACCTGAGGTGAGTTGTGTGTTTGTGAGGAGTCGCTGGATAGCATCATGGGTTAACCTCCTGGCTGCTGTCAGTGTATTAATCACCACTGATGTGTGTTGTGAAAAGGATTGCTGCAGGAAATAAAGACACCACAGTGTCCGCTGCAGTGCCCTGATGTGACTCCATCAGACAAGAAGATGCTTATTGACAGGGTGAGAAGGGAGAGCAGACAGAGGGAGCGATCACTCCTCAGTCACCTTGGCACAGACACAATGTCACCAGAGTCCACACCATTCTTCTTCAACCCCACAGGAAGATTATTTCACCTCAAACCTGCACAAGTGGCTGAATGTCAGCAAAAGGACACCTGTCAACACAAAAGTATACACTTTGGCACATATTAAATGTTATTACATTTGGACAAAGAATTCAAACAAAAGGATTTTTTTCTATATTGACTTGCAGAAATGAAAGAAGATGCAAAGAGGACTTGTGTTTTCAAATGCTTTTTTTCTGTAAAGGGTTTGTGAAAAACATAAAAAACAAAACAAATCAAGTAGCTGCTACGTCCAATGAAACAACTTAAGCCTTAGTTATAGGGCTCAATGCGTACGAGTGAGGTTTTTGGGTTGTCCGGGCCTGTGGAGGGCCTTATAGAGAGGAGCAACTCCACCTTAAGATGCCGTTGCAGTTCCCTTAAGGCTTATGCAACCACCTGAAGGGACGTCATAAAATTGGAAAGTATGATTGTTGTGAATGTTGTAAGTGTTCTGTGACGTATTAAAGTAAGTTGCAATCACTTATGACATAGAGATGATACTTTCATACGTTGTCCTTATGCAGCAAATGCTGGACGCGCAGGGTGTGCAGGAGACAAGTGAGACCAACACATTTTCATTTCCGAGTCAGCACACATTGGTGAATGATCCCTCTGTTTCAGAAATGGACATTTTGGATTTCCTCAACTGGTTGTTTTTTGTTATACTGGCTGTACCAAGTAAATCGGGGCTCCCCAACCTAAGGGCCGCAAACCCGTACTGTGACGCGGAATGCGAGGGTACCTTGTGCTGGAACTGCACGTCCACTACCGGACGTGGTACCGGTTTGCAGACCAGGTTAGGGTACCAGGTCATGGTTTGGGGATCATTACAGGCTACGTCCAAAGGACCGGTCCGCGTCCAGTACTACGTCCAACAAAATGCCAGGACCCCTGATTTAATTAGAACAGCCAACCTGGCCCCAAATGATGAGTTGGGGACATCCAAAACTTCAAAAAGTGACGGGCAGGGTCCTTAACCATGTGTCAATATGTGACAATTTGGGAATGAGAATGTGTTGGTGAGACACCCAGACGATGCCCAAAATAAGCTCTGATTGTCAAACCCCCTCATTTCTAACACTAAACATAAGGAACATGCACTTAACACGTGAACAGTACAAATGGGTCCCTTGCACAATCTGCAGGATTTTGAAAAAAAAAGGAAAAAAAATTATACAAAATGCCTGAACATCACCTTTTTTACCCCTTACTTACTGTATATGTATTGTGTGTTCTCTATGACCGGTCATTTGCAGAATGTCTGTGGAAAATGTTTGCATTTTTGCTCTATGGGCTTACTGAGCGAACCTTGTTATTTCTGCATGCCCTATAGAGATTTGCCCATTTTTCACCCTCAGACAGCTTGTATCCACCCGTGTGGGCAGTTGAGACTGAAGCTTTAGATTCTGGTTGGACTTATTTATGACAAATAATCTCTTGGATGACTTACTCTGTTTCTGAAGTGCCAAATTCTATTGTTTTGAAAAAGAAAAAAATGGGCGACAAAGTAAAAATTCATTTTGTTAAATCCACCTACCTGCAAACATAACAAACAACAAAAATGTATGCAAATATTTGAAAATGGTTCAAATCAAAACTGTGGATTTAAATAAAAGGGAATTTATTTCTTTTAGAAGCCAGCCTCTATTGGTCATTTGAGGAACTGCAAACTTCTGTACTTTTTTTGGGGTTGTCAACAAATTCAAGGAAGGACTAGAAGAAAGCTGCTGCTATCACGTTCCTTTTTTTTTTTTTTTTGGAAAATCTTTTGAGGTGCCCCAAACAATACATCCCCAAACTAAAGTAGTAGTGGCTCCTTAAGTTGCAAAAGGCCAAACCCAAATTGCTCTCACATCCTAATGGCTTACCCCATCCCTACATTTATCCCTTCAAGCAGAGAAACGTGGTAAAAAATAGTGTCTTTCAATCAGTACTAAGACTCAAGACGTCATGAATAATTGCTGGTCATCTACGTTAGCGTGTAGCTCGTAGCATTTGGAAAATACATAACTTCGCTTTCATAACTTTAAAAAGTTATGCAATAAGTCATTTTTTTCATTTAGGGAAAAACTTTTGTGCTTCAGAGCACATCCATGTGAAGACATGGTTTTCTCCTCTGCGTTTCAAGTATGACGCAGATCAGCCTACCAGCAGAGGGATAGCTAGCAGTTCTTCCTTAAAAAACCTCTTTTGGACACTGCAACAGCTCCAAATACTCCTACAATTGGAGCAATATAGGATGTAGCCAGAGGAATAGGAAAGCAGTTCAGATTCAGCACCTAATTTATCATAGGAAATGATGAATGTGCAAAAAGTTTATAAAACTGAGAAAATAAAGTTGATATTTGGGTGTTTAAGGTGGCACCACAAAACAATAAAGCAAGAACACATTCCACCTTAAAAAAGTAATATCTGTTCTGTTTTCTCTTTTATTTTTTCCAGAATGTTTCAGGTAAAGGTAAAGGGGCAGCAGAATAGATAAAAATACTAGTCCTACAGTTTAAAATAATAATAAAAAAAAAAAAATCTAATCCATATTACATCAGTGGTGCAGTGAGCATATGTGAATGTTGAAAAGCTCTAATACTTTCATCATTAAGAACTACGCCCCTGGATGGGACTACTATGTACATTACCCTCATGATCTTGCAGTCTGAATATTTTATAGTAAATCTGGAAAGAAAAATCAATAATGACAACATTCAATATCAGCCATGTTACGCACACACCTCCACCTCTGAACTGCCAGTACATCAAAGCAGTGACAGCAAGCATGGAGCTCTACACTGACATTGCATGACCGCTAGCATTTGCAGGTTGCACACACAATTTAACTTAACTGCTTATTCCTTCTAAGTACCCTGGAAACTCTATATTTCATGCTACACAATATCCCTCTGCTCAGCAAGTACAAATAAACCTCCTGGGCCAAATGCAGAGAGAGTTTTATAGCTGTGCTTTAATGAGCAATAGCTCATGACTACCTCAGTTTTCCCATTAATTACAGGCTCCTCAGAGGTCTGATCATTATTACATGCCCCAAAAGTTTGTGTGATTTAATTTGATCCGTTTGGTTTCATCTGAATATTTATTACGCAGGAATTATGCAGAGAAATCGTGCGAGGGCGAGTCATATAAAAGCAGCATTGGCATATGCTTAGAAAGAACATGAGAACAACGAAAGAGGGAATTAAAAAACAAGAAAATAGGAATTTCCTCTGAGCGTTCGCCTAATAAACTGTCAAAAGTTCTGAATTTAAATCAACAAATGCCTGGGATGCAGAAGGGGGGGGGATTTAAACAACTTTGACTCGCACAATTATATTATTGTCCTCAATCGAATGCTTTTCTATCACAAATGTCACAAAATCAGATGAATTAGTCTGTGTTAAAAAGCAGGGGCGCCGACTTACTTGACCCCTCTTGGTAGAGTAGCTTTTCCTCCCCGTCTCAAAAAAAAGGTGGGTTATTTAAGAAACAATTAGGAGCATACACAAAGCAATTTGCAGGCAGTGGAACTCCTCAGGCTCAGCCAGTGAAGGGCCTTTCACCGCTGATTTATCACGCTGACGCCTTCACAAGGCAACATAATTAATAGGAGCGTGGACTTCTAATTCCACCCGCTTCCACGGCCACTAGATTCCACTTGATTTATGATGGCTGAGGACTTTGCATTTTATCAGTTCATTCGCTCGTTATTTATGCTGATGACCAATTTCGGTGGGCCGCCATCATCCAACTCACTACTAATCAAAGAGAATTAGGGTTCACTGCATTATTTAGAAGCAGCTAATTTATCCTGGGAACAAGTGGGAGAAACGGTGACTCTGCTTTTAAAATAATAAAATTATAGCCAAAATTTTGTCCGTTTGCATGGATTAGATGGCTCATTAAAAAAAGAAAAAAAATGTTTAAATTGTGGAGCTAGGTATTGCCAATAACTTCCAGAATCGAGTCAATTTGATTCATAATTTTTTTTTCCAATTCTTTCCATCCACGCATTCGATTTGATGCTATTTTAAGTTTACATGGTTTAAACATTTAGAGACATTTGTTTCGAAATACTTAAATTATGTTTTGAGGATATTCATATTGATCTGATACAGTTCCCACAGTGTAAAATTTATTTGTGAACTAATAATGAGATTGTTAATAGCATACACTGTTACATGGTTTTTCAAACAGAGAAGCTCCAACAAAAAAGTTTTGATCATAAACATCGTAAACATTGTTCTGCCTCTCCTGGAGGTCGTTTGGCCACTAGGTGGGGCTTGCAGTATAATGTTACACTTTCTTGCAGCATAATAAGCAAGGAATGAGCAAAAAATGAAAAGAAAAAATTGGTGCTTTAGACCACAAATGCTTTTTTTAATGTTTCCTTTTCACAGTGACGACAGAAAAAATATCGATATTGCCAACCGTGTGTAAAGTGACTTGCAGTTTATAGGTTTAGAGCTGCAAAGCTGACGGTTGTACGCTGTTTGACACAATTTTATGTAAATAATAGAAGATAATCTCACCAATTTCAACAGAAATATGTACAATATTTATTTTATGAATGTCCTGCTAAACTGTGTTTTCATTTTCTCTCTTAGATTGCTCACAAGTCAAAATAAAAATTTGAATAATTCTTCAATATTTGAGGTTCTGTTAAAAATATCAAACTTTCATTTGAGAAGATGTTATTCTGGCCGAGTAGTTGTGGTTAAGACTAAAATTAGTGATTGTAATTGTAAAATATAGGAACGTTAACCAAGCGGCACGGCGAATAGTGCTGCAATTAAGCCATTTTCAGCTTTCAAAATAAAAGCGGCTTAGTAAAATGTTCAGCACTCAGTGGCAGACTGGCACTCTGGCCATACCTGTGCGTATTTCAGAAAGTACGTGCAAATAATAAGTTTGCCATATGTATTTTTGATGGTTTCATATTATAATTAATCCTCCTTTACCTTTATTATCCCGCAGAGATCAGACAAAGTTGTGAGCAAGAATAAAAGGGAGCAACGCCAGAAAGTAATGTAACAATAATACGTTTTTGTTTTTGGTTTTTTTATGTAAGACATGCTGAAATTATCTTACTTTTTTCTTTTTCTTACTGTTTTTGTTTGAAAGTAGGGGCCTTAACTGGGCAGGAAAGATCCTCTGCAGCTCTACGTCTTATCCCCATTGTGGAAAGCTAGCATTAGCTTTAGCATAAATTAGAAGAATAAAATCGTAATTGCCTTCATAATCAAACAAGCAGGATTCAATGAAGTATCTGTAACATTTGTCTAACTTTGATCGGGTTGTCAGAGAGAAACGATCCACGACTCGTCAATATCGTCCATATGAATTTGGGGAAGTATCTGTGCAAGATTCTGACAATTACTGACATTTTTACTTTAATTTGTGGACGATTTTAAGAAAGTAAAACTAATACAGCCAGGTAGGCCATTTATTAAATAAATATTGAACAAATTTCCCCTTAAAATTGGTTACTTATCTTTTATTATTTACATAAAATGTCTTTAAATAGGATTCAGCTATCAGCTTTGAAGTTCTAAACCCGTAAACCACAGGTCACTTTACACATGATCGGCAGTGTCGCCATTTTTGAGTGACGTCAGGTCAAAAAGGTCTAGAGAGTTTGAAAAATTCATGCCTGTAAGTATATAAAGCTGTTTATTTAGTTGGAAAAATTTGTTTAGGTTAAACAAGCGTTAGCATTAGCTGTCCTATGGGAAATGTCATCATATGCTAACATCAAGCTAGCAGACTTTAGCTTTATGCATTAGATCAATCTCTACTATTATGGATCGATTGTTGATCTATTAAGCTTAGATCGATTCAGTTGGATTAATCGATTATATCAACCCAGCCCTATAAAATTGTATCTGTCGATGTTTAAGTCTGGATTCGAAGGCAGAAGACTCAAAAATTATTTAAAAAACCCCACAAAGAATTCATAATCTCAAGAGGCAATTTCACTCTCCATAACATATAACGGCTCATAAAAGCTATAGAGCCTAACTCACATGGATCACATGCAACCTCCCCCCTCTACATGCTGGAGTACTAAAGCAAAACTGCTCTGAAAAGATTTCTCTCAATAGCATGACTAAACAATGAGTATGAATTATTGCCCTGCTGAAATAATGGGTCATGAAAGGCCCGCAGATTAATACATTACAAGAAACACAGATAAATAGGGTGACATTGCAGCTGTGTTTGTTAGAAAAATTACACCTGCTCCAAGTGTTATGAACCTGCAAATGCTATTCTGAAGGTTAAATTGTGTATTACTATAAAACAAATTGAGACGGAGAAAGCGCTTGGCAGCGGGACATTATTTAACGTCCTTGCAGCCACTGCAACAAAAGAGTGGGATTAAGATGCAATAAACCTTGCAGAGTCAAAGAAAAATAGCCCTTGTAAACAATGCAGTATAGAAAGGAGTTGCTTCACAGCACATTGTATAAGCTTAAGGTCTCACATAAGTCATTTTAATACCACAGCAAACTTTCCAGACAGGAATATTAGATTAAAAAAAAGACCGCTTTAGATTAAGACTTGACCTTCTGAGGTGCAGTGCAGCGCTGGATGACTCCCACTGTAGTTATTCTGATTCCACAGCGTGGATGCTCTTTCAGACAACTGTTCTCATCCTGTCAGTCTCATTAGGTTTAATTATTCACCGCAGTGGCTGATAAGGTGTTTTCTGACAAAACGGATCAAACTGTGACACCAGCCACAATTGGAGCTGTTCGGAGGCTGCCATCCGCTAAGCTACACCCTCCATGTTCACAAGGTGTATCATTTACCCAGCAGGGTAATAAGATGCAGAATTTACACAGGCCTGTCAATAGGCATGCCGATAGAAGGACACTTAGCATCTATCATCCGGAGAATCGATGCCATTTTTCAGCCATGAATCCCAGGAAATGATAGCTTTCAAATAAATGGTGCAAAGAGAAACACGACACTCCTTGGGGAGAGATAGATGCAGTGTGGCTCAATTTCCTCGCTCTTGCTCTCCCTCACCGCTTTCTGCCCAGCTATCTGGTTTAATGCAAAAGGTCAGAGACATTAAAAGGAGTGGTTCCTAAAACAGGACGAAGGATCTCTGGAGGATGCGGGAAACAAGAGCGGGGCACAAGCAGGGACTGACAATTCCATCGATAGCTCAGTCGAAATTAATTAAAAGCCAAGAGGTAATGTTCAGACAGGAACTTTAAAATCTCCCAAACCTTATCCTTCCCTTTGATTTTGAGACTATTACATGTTAATACTTTCCAATGTTTCTAATCTTTTCTGCATCAACACTGCATGAACATTTTTTAAAGCCCCATGAAAGCTATTTAGCCTGACTTGGATTATTTTTGCCTAGTTTACTGCCTAGTTATTTTATTCAAAGTGCCTTGAAACAGGCCTAGAATTAGAATTTGTCTGTCTTTTCCACCTTTACATTTAATATTATTTTATTTTATCTTTTGGTGACTACATGTAAATTATGGTTAAAGTTATGCTTATAAAGCTTTACAGCATTTATTAAGGGTTAGGTCACACAAAAATCTTTAAATTAAACTTTCCTTTCCTTATGCTTTCTAACCCAAAACAACAACCAACCATAAATGATTACTTCATTAAAGTTTTAAACATATAGTAACTCTATGTTGTTCATGCACACATAACACTAAGCAATTGCATAGGGGAACTTTTATTATTGATTTGTAAAGCATTACGTAAGCTTCAAATAGTAAACTTTAGTACACTGCTAGCTAATGAGTTAACTAATACACTAAGAAATGCAAAGTAATGCATTCAGTAATACATAAAGTGTCTGTAAACATGTCATTTAATGGTTAATAATGCTTATTTTATCCAATAATTAACTATAATAAAGGAACCCTTATTAGTAAGTATTATCTCTCAGTTTTTTTATTTTTTACTTTATTATGTATTTTTTTGTCATTTTCATTTCTTTGATTAATTGTGAGGCTTTTTTTATCAGTCACTTCTTGACACGTCTACCGCCATATTGTAATCTCTCAACAGTGATTGGTCCGAGTCGGTCTGAGTCATGTTTTTAAAGGAACTACTGTCAAAAATCACAAGTGAGCTTGTTCCGGCTTTTTCAATCTCCACACCCCTCCCACTGAAATGACTGACAAAGGGAGAATTTGTCAATGAAACGTTCGAGGTGGGGCCAGCACCAAATACTTTTACTAAAGCATCTGATTGATCAGTTTATAACTTGAAAAGCTGGCGATAAAGAAAAAATATATTTTAGAAAAATAGGATTAGAATGAATGAAGTTAAGAATAATGTAACAGAGCTAGAATAGTTATTCTGACAAATAAAATGAGAAATAACTATTTCTCAATGTAGGTCTACGGGATTTTTGCCATCTTGTAACCAGGGGGTACTTTCTTTTTGGAACACGAGAGGAGAGGGATTGATACACAGTCAATGGGCAGTCACAGTATTTAGAGGGCCATTGTAGCCTTGTCTTGACATAGCATAAATAGATCTGAACTGAGTTTAAATTAACCCTTGTGCGATCTTAACATTCTTACTCCTTTTATCCAATGGTTCAATAATTACCTACACTACCAAAACCCAGAAATGAAGCAGCTTAATTGAATTTTTAATTTAAGTCTACTGTGAATAATGAAACAATCTGTTAATTAGGAATTACACTCAGTTTAATTATTTTTTCGTCATATATTATGTTACAGAATGTAGAAAGGCCGGTGAACAATATTACACTTTTTCTTTTGCATATTAAAGGTTTATGAAAAAAAAAAAAAATCTATTATTTCAAGTTTGTAAAGGATAGGTTAAGATATTTTTTTCTACAAATAAACATGGTTAACACAAGACAGCACAAGGGTTGATGTAATGCAAATTATCTGAATGAAAATACACAGGAAGAACTTTATAGAAGTGCCAAAAGATGCGTTTCAAAACTACTAATCTGAATCTGAAATCCTGAAAAAAAAAAGTCCCTGTTGTTAATACCAGGGATTACATTTGCAGGAATCCTGTACCAGGAGGCTCAGAGGGTGATTGTCATCCTGCTAAATCAACATCAGAACTACATGACACCGATGACATGATGACACAACAAATTTTACCCTTTGGATCATCAGTCTAGACATGGTTTGAACTCGTGCTCCTCTCAGTGACAGTTGGGAACATTGTGGCAGCTCATTAATCACAAAGAAAGCCTGGAGGAGCTCTACTTAATCCCATGATGAAATCCTCAGCGTCCTGCACCAGTGCTGATGCTCATAAAAGATGTGGCGGGAGCAAAAAAGAAAATGATTTACACCGATCAATCATTCAGTGCTCGCGCTCATCGGCTGGAACGCTGGCAGCCTGTCGGTACAGCTCCATTGTAAAGGCCGCCTGCTGACAACCGCGCTTGATTAAAGGCTGTGGCTCCCCTAACCTTTCTTGCTAAGAAACATTGTCACTGAGAGTTGCTAACTTTTTCCCCCCTCTCCAGATCAGTTCAAGGCAAGAGTATTGGCATTCAAATTTGTAGCTGCTACTGTGAGCAGATGTCACCTCTGGCGTGTCAGGGTAATGGCACCAGCAGGCCCGCTCTGACTCCTGGGGCTGAACAACAAACTACCACATGGCTTCAGCGGAGCAGGAGGGAAAACCTCAACAAGTGAACGCTCTGCAAATCTGCTCACCACACTCCTCTTCCCTTCTCTGCAATTATCATCAAAGAACATCTGTTTGCTGTTCCTCTGGCTCAAACGAGTGTCCTAGCCTCACCTTGACCCATACTTTCAATCGGAGTGGATGTTATGACTAAAAATAAACAGTGTGAAGGAGTGAGGCTACCCTTTTGTCTAAGCAGGGCGTTCTCCCTCGCTGCTGCAGTGAAGGAGGATATCCCCCGACGAAGGCAGCCACTTCCTCCTCTGGCTCACGGCTCCTGACAGGTACTACCAGAACATCTGCCTGGATCGGATGCAGCGTGTACACTCGATTTGTTTCCAGGTTCTCAAGTCGAGCCTGGTGTCATTTTGCGGCTGTCACAGTCTGAATAAAATGTCAAAGAAACGCTCAGTGGGTCTTGGCAAGTTACCTAATCCACACACAGATTGCCATTCATCTTGTTTGCTCTTTAGCTCCAATCTATAACAGAATGTCACTTATGTCAAAGCCATATGTGGAGCCCAATTAATTCAAATGCTTGAATGTGTCAACTTTTGTTACAAATTATGAATATTTTTATCTGTTAACAGGAATTTCTATAGTTTGTTTTTATTTTTGAGAAAGCTAATCTGTAATTAGGACAAGAAAATTACAATATTTTTGGAGTGTAAGTCACAGCGGCCAAAAAAATTATTATCAAAGATAAAAATTAAACATAAAAACATCTTGCACAAGTAACACTGGGAGTAGAAAATGTAGCTTTGGGAGAAATTTAGATAACGAAATACCAGATCAATAACGGACATTTCTTCTTGAAGGGCAAATCCTATTAATGGAATCAATGATGATGGAGAGAATAAAAAGTATGCTTCACTACTGTAACAGTATCTAGTTTCATTAACATTCAAAAACATAGGAGAAATTGAATAGACGTCTGCCGCAACATACAAACAAATTCTTAAATGTTTTAATGTTGTAAAAAATGACAGACGCTATTTGCACGTAATTATGTTCCACCTGCACAAAAACTGAAGGAAATTCATGTTGATCTCACGTAATATGTGTGGCCAAGATGCACATTGCTGCATTTTCCGCACCTGTTTTAAGTGCACCCAAGGCTAAATATTGCTGTGGGTCGCACGTATTTCTTTAAAACAAGGAAGTGAATATTCGCACATTATTTTCGAAATACATGAAGAGAGTATTGAACTTCTTTCTTAGACGGGAGGAAGCCCAGTTAGAAAATGAAGCTCTCACTTTCTTCCCGGTGACATAAACACTGAAGAGAGCAGTTGTTAGGGAAGGAGATGTCAATGCAGAAATAATCAAATATAATTATGAAGGGAAAGAACTCTAAGTTACAAAAATAAAACTAAAATATGTAGAGCAGATTCGAGCAGATCTTGACACTAGGTAGTTGGTCTAAGTGGTGTTACCGTAGAGTGAGGTCATCACTTGTCGCAAGTCTTTCAACCAATCTGGCAGGCTAAAAAAAAAAACATATGCTCCACGTCCAAATTCCTTCCCTACTCACTACATAGTGCACTATATAGTGAATTCGCCATTTTCTAATGCTGTCCGAATCTACAATTGAAAAATCGAGCACACTTGAAATTTCCGCGAAAAACTAGCCTGCATTGATGCTCACTACATTAGCAAATATAGACCACAATGCATGGAAGTCGAGGAATTTTTGCCAAAAAAAAAAAAACATGTTTATGTGTCATTTTTAAACAAACCTTCTTCTTCTGTGTTGCGGTCAGGAGCTAATACTGATACACACCTACAGTGTCCTCTAGCGTTTCTTAGTTGAATAATAACGAACACACAAGCAAAGTTTTAAGTTGCACCTGAGTATAAGTCACACCCCTGCCCAAACAGTGCAAACAATGTGACTTATTCTTTGAAAAAAACAATAGTTGTTATGGAGCAACTGACATCTATATTAATATATAACTGTCTGAACTTTGTGCTTATGAACAGACATGCAAATGTTCTCATGCTTTTGACATCCGTATTCCAAAAAATGTAGTAGCCATACAGTTATGTGTTTGTTTCCATCTCCCTGGGTAAAAGAGCACTGATTTGTGCATTCTGCTAGCTTAACAACATTAACTGGTAATTCACAGCAATAAAGGCTTGTATAATGGCTTGTAAGTCCTTGTATTATTATCAAAAACGGCATATTTTCATTCCTAATGCTGAGGCTTAGGATCCCAACACAATATTTGCGTGCATTACCCCGCTGCAACACCCAAAGGGGGTTTAATCATTTCAAAAGACTCTTTGTAATGAGAGAGGATAACAGAAGAGTGTCCTGAGGGAAGCCACCAGCTGTGATTCTCACAAATCATCCACAACCTGCGTGGCAGATGTGACGACTCTGCTCTTGCAGTTAAGCTGGGAAATCACCGAGTGATAACACGTGCCTCTGTGATTATCTGTCGACCGTTCAAATCCCCGTCAAACAGTTTGCACCCCATCACCTGTGGTGGAAATGCTTATGTATTACTGTCAATACTCGTGAGACAATTGTGGCGCGCATGTTGGCGTACGGACTGAACTCTGAAGGTACCATTGTTTGCTCAAGCGGTCGACAGTTAGACCCTAAGATGTGCTTGTTGCCGCTTTGTGTTAAAAATTAACCAGCTGTTATTATTCTAGCCACATGGCGAGAGATTGATGTATGTGTCAAGCAGCCTAAATGCAGAGTTAGTCATGCACTTTCATCAGTGTCAGTCACCGAGCCCCGGTGGGCGGAGTCACCAGTATTTGTCAAAAAAAAGTTCTAAAAAGGAAAATGCAAGAAAATATATACGACGATTCTGAAAGTTTTACATGAAAGTCGGCGACAAAAAAGAAAAAAAAAAGTCTAGATGAAGGAATGATGTGGGAGTGATAGCTCACAATATAAGATGGTCAGCCTGTTCGTATGTGGTCCGTGATGTCCCATAAATCTTCCTCTATCACCTCAGCAGTGATGGCAGAAAAGGATGAGGCGCTCACCAGCCCCCTCCATCTCATTCACATGTCTATCTGCCTGTTATCCATGCCCTTGAGCAAAGATTACTGATGCCCTGCCTTTGATATATGACACATCATGTGCCACAACATTTCATCCAGTGAATTAACCTGCAGAGGACAAAAAAAACCTGGCTGCCATCAGCGCCCCGAATCACTCACAAGTCCTTCCTTTGTGTGGTGGTGCTTGATGATATTGTGGCCATGAGCACGCCCAGTTCACCTGCAGAGTGTTATCTGACCTTTGCAGGACTTCACATTCCTTTATCTGGAAGTCGACTCACATGTCAAAAACACAGTAAAGTGTGCAGATGAAGCCCTCTAAGATCCAACATATTACTTTTCTTTTAAAATACTAAAAACTTAAGGAAGCTTTAATTTTTTTTAGAACTTTATCTGGTTTAAGACAAGAATAAAGCAGCTTTGTCACACTGTATTGTTGAAATATGGCCATAGACTTCTTTAGAAAAGTAAATAAGCTCCTCTGTGTTCTAGTTAGAATATTTGTAGTTTTAATAAAGTCTGCCGTTTCATCATATGAACTAAAAAATCTCAAGATTTGTTGTTTTTACACAAAAAGTTGCAATAAATGCAATTTATATTGCATTAAATCAGTACATTTATTTAAAAACTCCAATGTTGACATTCTTTTGAATATCATAACTCTTAAATCATTTATGCAATTAATGTAATTTCAGTACATTCTGAAGATAAGCAGCTTTGCATCAATATGAAACCCTTTGCAGTAGTGAAGCACTTATGCGATCCATGTTAATTAGAAGATTCTGACATCTTTCTGTTAATATGCAACACTTTACCAGTGATGTGCATAATAGGGAAAAACAAATATTAAAAGCTGCCTTTTGCTGCGTCAGAATCAGCTGATTCACATTGTCGCATAAACAGTCGGAGAGTTACAGTACGTCAAAGAACATTTGTTATTAAAGTGTCACCGGTGACATCTCCGAAGTTAAAAGGTTAAGTGGAGTTGAAAAAAGGAAATAAGTTCCATTTTAAATGTTTTTTTTCACAAAATTACAAAAAATATTTTACAGAACCATTACCTGTTGCTGTTCAAATTGTTGATAAGAGTTTAAATGTGCAGCATTTATAATATATTGCATGTGCATGCCTAAAAAAAAGGCACACAAAATAAAAATTGGTCCTTAAAAAGTTATTTTTCTAAATCTCTAAGTAACTGTGCCTATAATAACAGTTGTCAGCGTTTCCAAAACCCAATGTAAAATATGTTTATATAAATGTTTATCTATAAATATATTTAAAAAAATATTAAAAATCCAACTGTGTTAAACAAGTGGTCCTGTAATAGGGGATATGTTGATTTTAATAGGATAAATTAGCAAATCTAATGGATCAGCATACAAATTTGGAATTTTGTGATCCAAAATAAATCAGTAAAATAAAGCAGTTAAATTATTTTACATACTTTTATTGACATTCATTGTATTTTTTGTACAATAGGCGAGAATTCAAAAATGTCCCAAATGACAGACAATCAGGATATTACAATTAGAAACAAATTCTGGAAAGAATCAGAAGATGAAAAATTGGAAATGGTTTGTACTTTGCTGCGTGGCTGCCTTCTGACTAGATTCCACAGCAGGTTGGCAGCTGCTCCTCTTGTTGACCCATTCAGGCAGTAATTGGAGCCACCCTCATGGCGACAAATGCACTTTGCAGAACATCGGGTGGAAGAATCTGGCATCGGAAAAAAAAAAATCACTTAGGCAGAACACTTTCCAAGCAGGACTCAGATTCCTGGACCCTTTATTTGTTTGATTCTATGAGGATATCAAAAAATGAACACTTTAAATATATATATATATATATATATATATATATATATATTAATATGAAAGTAATGAGTAAATAGAAAAAGTTGAACACCAGTAAAATAAGGAAATAATGTAAGAAAAAGGTAAAAAATCTAGTTTTTTAGTGTTTGTGCTGAGTTTGATGAAGAAATCGTAGAAAAGTAAATATTTGCCAAATTAAAGCAGTTTAAGTATTTAAATAATTCAAGAATAACAGTATGTAAAATTAAATTAAAAAAAAATGGTTGTAAACTATGGAAAAAAATTCAATAGACACAGTCAATAGTGTGAGCAAAAACACAACTCCTGTCACAGAGGGGAAAAAAAAAATCACAAGAGGTGCACAGAGCTTCATCATAAATCGTGACAAAATGCCAATGCAGGAAAAAATATGGCGAACCTCGACGCATGTGGAGTGTGGCAGTAAAGTGCTTCTTCACCACCACAAATCTTGTAAAAGTCTCTAAAAAACAGTTTGTATCCCTCAGAGTTATTCTTACACTGGAGTCACCTGCCTGATACCCCTCAGCCATTTTCCTCCGAAGCTGTCACACATGCCAGCTATAATGTATGGCTTCACCAATGAGAACAGCTGTAGCCAATCTCCATGTTCTCTCTGCTGCAGCCTCCTGCCTGTCCAGCATAAAATAATAAATCAGGATTAATTGATTTCCTGTCGGTCTCGTGGAAAAGAAAATAAATTTTCATGTAGTCTGCTTCCCGCAGCATTATAATTTGGTACATGGCACCTAATTTAGGTCTTTTAATTATGCATGAGGGTGAAAAAGTGTGACAAAGTGTGCTGTCACCTGGTCCAAGGCCACAACTCCAGCCTCCATATGAGCTCAGACAACAGTAGTATTAAGTTGAACACACATAAATATTATATCCATTATTTGGAGGAGAAAAACCAGGAGTTTCAAGGTCAAGGGCTGAACATATGTACAAAGGTAATGAGTCATCAATCGAGTGTACTCTCTGACGCCAAAAAAATCAAGAGCGGGAAAGTCCGGATCACGCCGACTCCCTGTCTGTGACAGGAAAACAGATAAGGTGTTACGCAAAGCTGTAAAACTCTGCATGCAATAATCTGTTCTGTTGGAGTGCAGCAGCCAGAAAAAAAATCATTTTTTTCTTTTTCAGGATAAAAGCCTCATAAAGTAGGGAACAAAAAAAAAAAAAAGCAGAAATGCAACATTAAAGATTTACACACTCCAGCATTTGCACTCAGCTACTGTCATTGTTCTCTGGATTAATGAACGGTGGAGAAAATAAAAGAGCGTTTCCCTTAGTTGAGCTAAACTAAAGCTAGAGATGGGACAGGGGAGGAAGAAAGCAGGGTCATCAGTGGGACAGGGCCTTAAATCAGCCCACTGGCCTACAACCATAGGCGGGGATCTTCCCAAGGAAAGGGAGGTTTTTTTTAATGAATAACCAGTGGAGTCTGAAATGCAGCTGGACCGAAAACAGCTGTTTGAAAATTGTTGATAACGTTTTAAGTTAACCGTCTTTTAAGGAAAAGTAGCTATTTACTTAACGTCTGCTGTTTTCTTACTTTATCAGTGGATGTTCAAAAGAGACTCATTGTGGAAATCATGTCGTGATGAAAGACTTAAATGCATAGATTTTACCAGTATAAACAATTGATGCTTTTTGGGTGTCATCTGAAAGCATTTTAACCCCATAAAAGATAAAGCTTTTAAATAGTTTAGATTAGTCGACTAATCGGGTCATGAGTAAGCTGGATGCAAAACACACATCTTAACAATCATTAGCTTTAAACTTGAAGTGTTTAAACTATATGCTAACTAAAACTAAGAAAATTCAGACAATACTTCAGTAAACCTTTAATGAATCATACAGCTTCTTCCACCACCAATGTATGAATGTGAATGGGTGAATGGGTCTGTGACTGTGAAGGGCTTTGGGCCTTCGAGGGAAGGTAGAAAGCGATATACAAGTATACGCCATTTACCATTTGTTCCTGATTAGCCAGATGGTTGCCTTGGAAATGTTGACTCAGACCAACCACTGTTTACTAATGTTGTCTGGTTTCAACATGGCGGCGTCCGTATCATGGAAACATGGCAACTGAATTGACTTCACTTTGTTGGAAGCAGAGGTAAGGCATTTTCTATGGGTGATGTCACAAGTGCTTTGTCCATCTCTGTATACTGTCAGTCCCCACACCTTGAACAGGTCACCAATCTGTTGCAGCGCCAAAAACTCGTGCACAGTCAAACCTAGGGCCAATTTAGAAATACTAATTGAACTATGAAGCATTTTTGGACTGGGGAAGGACACCTGAGTGCCTAGAGAAAACATCCAAACTTCACAGAGAGGTTCCGGCCAGGATTTAAACCCCTTGTTGTGAGGCGAGGACGCTAACCGCTGCACCACCATCCAGCCAAGCTCAAAGGTCAAATTTAGTTTATCAGGTGTTAGGCATGACCCCTAACAGGATTAGGCCTTTTATCCCCATTCTAGGCTATCCGCTTTGAGTAAGTCCACATCCTGCCTTTAGTTCATCGACAGGATGCCTCTATTGCTTTTCCTAGCGTCCCTCTGCAGCAGCAGAACATTGATGCACTACATGCACTGCGATGAGTAAATTGCCTCCATGTTGGCTGCTGTTGACACCAGTGTGGATGGGTGCAATCACTTTTAATTGTTTCTCTTCGCTCAGTCAGACTGCATCTGCCTCTCTGGAGCACGAGGCCAAAATGACTCAAGTTCTAAGTACAATTTGCCTGAACAAGCTGTCCTACAGGAAAAATCTTTCAGGAACAATGGGATCCAGCTCCTGCCCTAATGAAATATGTGACTTCATTGTAAGAAACTATTTTCACACATGAAAACCTTCTTCATTAAATATCCCATCACTTGGGATAAATACACCAAACTCTTAATATCACAGTTTCATTTTTGCACAAAAGGATTTTAAACAAAAGCTTAAAAATGAGATTTACTGTAGTTTACCCAAAACTTTAACTTATTAGAATGCAAAAGGCATGAAATCTTACTGGTGCAATGGCATACTAAATAAATAATAAATAATAATAAATTCACCTTTTTTTTTAAATTATCTGGCTCTATTTTATCTCAATCCTTCCCTATTTACTGACACACTGGTAATTTATTCACAATCAATGCAACAAAATGTCCCTGTTACGAGGATCTATGGTTTTAACTTTGTCGTTTTTTCCAATCGTTTTCATCTTAATTTCACATTTTGACTTTTAATAAATTTAAGCAACTCTGCTCAGATAATTCAATAACTCATTTGAAATCTTGATTTTATTCTCATCCCAATTTTAAAGCAGACATTTGTATTCCAACAATTTGACCAAAAATGTTAAACTTTGCTTTTTAATTTAAGACCCACTCCAATCGTCTTCATCTATTTCAAAATCATTCCCAGTGGAATGTTAAAAACCTTTCATTTACTAGGAGACAGTTTCTGCAGAACAGCAGGAGTTAATTTGAAATTTACCTCTTAGTTTTGGGCAGAACTATTGGTGGAGTAGTCCTGTCCTTATTTCCCATCATCCCTGTGTTTACACTTTCTCGAGCTAGCTTACAGCCCCTCAAAACCCCAAGCCAACAATCACAAAAACTGTGAGCAATATTGGAGCTATCTAGATGTAGTTTTTAACTACATGCTAACTCATGATTAATTACAATTTGAATTAAAAGAAAAAAAACTCAGAAAAGCAATTTTGAGCATCATTTTCTTTACGTTCTCCATCATTTTGCAAGAACATTTTAAAAACAAAAACTTGATTTTTAAACACTTCAGTTTCAAACTTTTTTTTTCTTTGAATACAGAAACAAATGCATTGTGTTTATAAATTCTGTGCATTTACTCGACATAAAAACCAAGCATTCATAAGGGAGTGACAAGATGTTGATGTTGTTTCTGCACATTTCCTCTCCCTTCATTGGGCATCAATTGATATGAATGCACGATCAATCTAATTTACCAGACGTACCGTTTAAGTGAGAATGATGTAAACGCTGCAGGATGGTTTATTAGTGTACACTCTGCTCCAGTTTCTTGCAAAATCTGAAAACAATCTGTGTGCAGTGCAGCACAATGCTAAGACATTAATCACTAAAGGCATCAATTTATTCCACACAGCCATGAGCCTGTGGCAACAGCTGCTAAGCATTCAGGTAAAGCAAATGATTCATGGCTGTGTAACAATAACGACGAAAAAGAGTCATTACCATATCGACAGACTCACAGATGGATTATCTTCATTGATTACTTCATGGCTTGTTGATAAGTATTTGTGTGAGAGGCAAATGAGGGGAGAAAAATGTGCTCGCCAGTTCAGCCGGCGTGGAGGAAACGCGCCACCAAAAACATCTGAGCAAACTATTGTGGTCATTTTCAGGCGTTTACTCTCAGACACGGAGGCAGCCAAATCAAAGGAGGTGAGAAATGAATAGTCTTGATGATGGGCAACAGCAAAAGGAGAATTCATGTGAAAGATTTCACAGCTAATCACAGGCCACTGTGATTCATTGCACATCTCATTCGGCTAGCCCGTATATCACATGATGCATGCTTTCCCCCCTTTCCGCTGCCTGGGCTTCCCACTCCGCAACCTTGCCAAGGTCAGCCAGAGGAAATGATACCACTACACCACAAGATTTATAAGAGATTCACTCCTGTTTGCCTCCCCGTGTACAGAACACATCGAATCCCCGCAAGGAGCAGCCGTTTCCTTCCCTTAAGGTTTACAAAGCAGGAGTCCACCTATTGGGTGTCTCAGAGAGCGTCAGGCTGGCAGCTTGTCTCGCCTGACAGGTGCTAATTGAGAAGCGAACGGAGGGTGTATCCACTTTAAACTTCAAAGCTCACCTTGGCCCTTCTGGCAAACCCAAACGGATAACCTTGGGTTTGATGCAATACAAAGAATTTTCAGTTGGAGGCTGTAAAAATAAGATAAAAACATGAACACGTTTCTGGACAATAACAAGAGAAATTCATACGATTCAAGTAAAATGGATGTAATCTTCTATTATTTGTTAGATCCCAGCAGTAATATCATTAATGTTATGCAGCAACCCAAAAATCTACATAAAACATTTAGAGGACATATTTTTCCTAACATCGAATGATTAAGAGTAAATTCATTCATTTGCTTTGATAATTTTCGTAGTTCATTTTAGTTTCTAGAGGTTTTCATGGTCCATGGTATCACAGAACAGGCAGACGGCTGGCTCCAAGTGCAGAAGGTTTATTAACACAGCAAAAAGTCAACAAATCTAAATCAGGCAGGCAAAAGTCAGCAACGAGTATGGGAACATCAGAGAGCAACCCGAGTAGTCAGAGTCCAGGCAAGGGTCAGGGCAGGCGGCAAACAAGCAGAATCAAAGATGAAGCAGGATCAGGTGAACAGGAGCTCAGGATAAAATGATCGGTATGGAGGCTGAGTGGCACAAACAATACTTTGCAATGACTGTGGTCCGAGCAGTGCTTAAATGTCTAGTGGCTGATTGACTGATGAGAGTCAGGTTTGGAGACATCCAGACACTGTGTGCTGGGGTTGATGGGAGATTGAGTGCAGTTAGTACTCAGGGGATGGCTCCTGCCAATTACCACAGGAGGAGATAGAGCGTTGGTTCCTGACACTTGGATCCGTATCAATAATGTATCCATATCAAAGCTGATTGTGGGAACAATGCAGTCACATCCAGCAAAGAAAAAAATGAGCATTTACAGTTCTAAACTTCTAGAACAAATCTCAAGGGTGCATAAATCAAACTTGGATTCTCCATGTCAGACTTTAGTCCAATTAAGATCCAAGTAAAAATTGTAAGGCCCAATCCGAATTCTTCCCTTCTCACTTCCCCTTAGCCCTTCGTCTTAATTTGAAGTGCAGTTGAAGTCGAAGTTGTGTACGGATAATTATTTTTTAAATTTCACCCTCTTTCATCCACTTTTTTTCATGTGGGTGTGCTCCAAACCACAGAGGTTTACATTTGAATGTAAGTAATGACTTTTAGTTGTGGCATGACTTAAAAAAACTGCTGTTGTTATGCAGTGTATTCAAGTGCTGGAAGCTCCATGCTAACGCTAGCAGACCGGCGAATATTGTTGACGTCATCAAACGAAAGTCAAGTCTAAAATATTGCTAAATATAAGACAATTATTTCATCACCCTCCTTTTGGAGGGCTAAATGAAGGGTTAAGGGGAAGGGAGAAGGGAAGAATTCAGATTGGGCCCAAGTCAAAGTGTTTGTCACCAAATTACAATAAAGATAAAAAGTAAAAAAAAAAAAAAAAACATTTTCACCTCTGTTTTCTGTCCAAAATACAGTACAATACTTCCAAAAAGGGAAAAGGGGTATATTATTTATTTCTAATTATCATGAAGAATTAGAAAAATTCAATGACTTTCGTGACAGACGCTAAAAAATTCATAAAATAGCTTCTAGCTTTGAAATAGCATACAAGGGTCATAGCAATGTTGTGTAAGAAATCTAATCTAATAACAAATACTTTTCTAAGCTTGCAACCCTTAAATATATGTTTGTTGCAAGAAACTTTGGATGTACAGAGACTTTATTTATCCCTAGAAAAATGACATGGCGTTCTGACGCTCCATACACCAATCACAGTAGATTTGTGTTTCCCCTTGAGATCAATAAAGTGTATATCTATCAATCTATCTATTAAAACACACATAAAAAAATGAATAAGTGAAAAGAGTGAAAATATGAGAATAAACCCCATAAAAAAAAGACAATAAAAGGTAGCTGGACGTTCAGTGTGCAGTGACCCCCCATTCTTGCCCCTCTCAGTGTCATACAGTCTTGTTGCACTGGATACAAATGCTGACCCAAGTTCTCTTAGCAGAGAACACTGGGTAAAGATGTATCCAAACAAAATGATAAAAAGAAAAAAAAAATATATTAAAGTTCCTTATTTAGGTCTGAGGGCATCAAACTAAATGCTTAAGTTTGGGAGTGAATGGATCAACGGAGAACAGAGTAATATATTTGGCTGATCCAAAGTATGCACTCAGATCACATAACATTTTTGCAATTTGTAGCATACATGTATTTCTAACAATTATACTAAGCAGGCTCGACCAAAGAAAACCCATTTAAATACAAACCCAAGCCAAATAAACCAACCATTTCTTCATGAAAAAGTATGAAACATTAAAGCAAACTCAATTTTGAGTGATCATAAAACACTGAACTAATCAAAGTTTGCAAAGTGTTCCAATCAGAGCCTTCATGCATCTAGAAACAAGACCTGGCTCTATTTGAAGTGTTCTTCTAATTAGAACAGGACGAATTATGATGCAATTATTTCCAAAATACTTACTTTGAGGGCCCCTAAATTTAATCACAGCTCAGGTCCCAACGTAGTTTGAAAAATTTAAGTGCATATATGAGTTTTTATTACCCAAATCTGATGATCTGCTGTTGGGTTAAAGAAGATAATCAGTGATTAGTCTAATTAGGAGTGAGGATATAGGGGTGATCAGCCTTCACGTGCCCTTGGCATCATAATAAAGGGATGGTAAATGGGTGCGAGTGCATCGTCCCTTGTCAGTGTCAGGGGGCTGCCCTGCCCCGTGCTCGGAGAGGACCAGGGCTCTAAATTGCTTCCACCTCTGTGACTCTGATTAATGAGAATAGTTCTAATCGGAGTTCCTGAGGCCAGAAGCATTAGTCTTAATCTTCCGAGCCCCATCCAGCAGCAACACTGACATTTAATGTAGTGCTAGTGCAATGGTAATGAGAATTCATTCCCTAACATGGAAGCAAACTATCCTACCCCCACACACAGGTCTTGGACTTAAGAAAGTTATTGGCCATGAGTTTCAGGGTTTATTAGTTTTCTTCAGGACATAAGTAACCCAAACTATCTTGTTTGAGTCGGGAAAGATTAGAATGCGTTTGAGCACACAGATTAGCCTGCACTCATGAGTATTTTTTTAGGTTATTTATTAAGTTTAAATTTTAAATATTCAATTTCTTTATCTCAAGCTACACCTCTACTGTTCCTTTTTCTCCAATAATGTGCTTACTAATAGTTTTATCATTTTATTTTTGTCAAAAAAAGAGCAAAAACATCATTGCTGACCCGACACTGGTAAGATTTGAGGTCAAGCATTTCCTGTGAATGATTTCATCTGTGTATTATGACATGACTGCTTATTTCTGATGTGCATAAATTTGTCTGAAATGTGAAAACAAGCAATCATAAAACAATTGCGTAAAAGCCACCGGCTCCACTTGAACCAAACGGTTCTCCTGTGCACACTTAGCAGTAGGTAAATTGCTGTGGGATTTGTATTGCCAGAATGTTTTAGTAGGTAATTCCTCTGTCTTTCATTTTGTTTGTCTGCGTTAAGTTGCCACTCCGGCCCCATCCATTCTCACATCCAGTTCCCGGCTTCGTCCATCCATCAATGGGGCGCACTTTGTCAGTCCTGACTTCATCTTGGCTGCTGCAATCACATCCGAGCAGGGCTCGCCTGCCACTGGGGAGCTTTTTCACCTCCCATCTGCATCTACCCGATCTGCTGACGGGGCCCCTGACGTGCAGTGTTTTCTATTGCACAGGCAAGCAAAAAACACACTAATGCTACACCTCATTTCTCTGGACCACTCTTGGCCTAACATAGCAGGAAGAGGGAAAAAAAAAACGGCTTGGGAAGGGGTGGGGGGGTAGTTGAAGTTAGATTGAGAGAGACGGGGAGGCAAAGAGGGGGAACCAGTTTCACGAGGGATTGGCTCTCTGGTCAGGCAACAGCTCAATTTGTCTTTTCTTCTCAGATATATCAATAGACATCAAGGTTAGAAAATGTATCACTAAGTAAGACTTGATAAGCTGTGAGTCAACTGTACTTCAAAAGAGCAGAGAGGACACAGGAGAGTAAGGAAATCAATCAATTTTGATGATATTTTCTCAGAAACAAATGAAGGTTTCACGTAAAAATGTTCTGCTGCACAAACTGTGTAAGTGCAATTATTTTGATAACAATTCATGATAATATTTAAACTGGTTTTATATAAAATAACATGTGGAAGGATGTATTTTTGTCAGTTAGCAGCTATTTTGTTTCCTACTTTATATTTTAAAAATCTACAATAAGTATTTTTAATTTTTACAATGACAGGAATAACTTGGCAAAGACAGCCTGTATAAACATTAATGGTAATGGTGAAGGAGGGGGGACGACTCTTTTTACATGCAAGGACCGTCTCCAGTATACAGAGGGTGTGTTGCCACCAGACGGACCGGGATGATCATAAGCCACGCAGAGGTTTCTGAAGGGTTGAGTGAAACGGCCGTATTGACTGGAGTCTCTATACAGTGGGTGATGGGATGGAACCGAGCAGGTCTCATCGAGTCCACTCATTGGTCCACTTGGCTGCCAATCAAAAGAAATGCCTCGTTTGGAAGGCAACTATAAACAATTAATAACAAGTCAGCGCACTATTAAACCCCCCCCCCCCCCCCACACACACACACACACACACACACATACACCTCACTTGACTTTACATACGTTTGTGTTTGAATTTTAACTAGTGACGGTACTCTTAAACAAATAGAATCTTTGTACAAAAGGGTATTGAATATATTTGCCAGGAAAACGATTTCATGTCACCGCTGTGTTATCATGGAGACTTAAACTTTTTGAGTTCTGAAATAAAATGAAAGAAACATTTTTATGCACACTAAACAAAATATTTCAAGTACCTACACTCGTCCCATTAAGGAAATATACCAAGTTCAAATCTACAGCTGGTGAACCCACTAGGTCTTTAGCCAAGAGACATACTGACATACCAATTTTGGACAATATTCTCTCTGTTAAGGGCTGTAACACCCCTCATCCTAAGAGAATGTACAACTTCAAATAAATCTAGAAATCAGCTTAAAATTTGGAAAAAAAATCAAACAACAAGGCAAACACTCTTGAGGAGGCCATGTCCGGCTTCCTACGTTGCATGAATCTGCACATGTAAATATTGTCAGTCAATGTTCTTTATTATGTATTTAGTTGGATGCAGTGCAATTCATGTGTTGTCCCTCTTTCCCATTCCCTAGGGTAGTGGGAGAGATTCCAGACTCCAGGTGGATTGTTTGTGCTCCTGTTTTTGGCCGTGGACCTCACCTCTGGCTCGTCTTGGCTGTGAACCTCCCCCCCACCTGTCCCCCAGTTCTATCTGGATGAACACGATTCGAACACGTAGTTATAGACTCAGATAAGCTGATTCTTCTTTAACAGTCCTGGTACAACACCTGTCTGTTCTGGGAGACGATCCCTCCTTCATGTGGACATGAACAGTTTCTAGAATCAGGTTTGAGTTTTATTAGGAGTTTTTCCTCACTGAAAAGGAGGATCTAAGGGCAGAAATAATCAGTTTAACTTAATCTGTTTAGTTTAGTTTTATAACCAACTATTGTTTATATTTTATGACTGACTTTCTGCTTCTGCAGAATTACCGGGAAGAAGCTCATTGAGAAAACTGTTTTGTGATATTGGGCTAAATATATAATTGAATTGAACTGAACGTTTGATCACACTTTTAACTCTCTAAATGGTTTTTCATATTGTAGATAATTTATTGATTTACATGTGAGTTTTTGATAAAATGTGCAAAGAATACTCTATTTACCTTTCAAACTCTGTTTTTTGCGTTACTTGTCAATTTCATGATGATTTTGTGTGTTTTTGGTGTATGTTGTTGACAAACCTATATGGAAGACAGTTGAAAACTAGTTTTGCAGCTAACAGTGGCACATGAGATTTGTTCATTAAAGTGTCCTATCCATATTCAAATAAATAATTATCAAACTAAATTACTTTTACCAAGGGAGTCAATGGAAAATTGTTCATTTCTGAAACCTGCCACCAAGTTTGAGACCAGATTTTTGGTTGTTCAGAGTAACTTACTGGTTTGCATTCAGTTAATTTATAGTCTGTTTTGGCCATCTTGGTAGGCTAAGTTACCAAACCTTTTATGAAATGGTCAAGGACACCAATACGACAAGCTATAAACCCAGAGAGACAGTTTCACATTTGAGGGTTTGATGATCATCTGACAATAAAAAGACCATCACGAGGCTCATAAAGATCCCAGCATTATAGCTACAATGGATTTTACATTTTGTCAACAAAGGAAAATAAGTAAAAGAAGCTTTAAATCCAGACTGCCTTTTTGCCGATGTTGTTATGAAGACTAAATTTAACTAAATAAATTCTTCTTTGGCATCAGAATTTAAAAAAAATACAAATAAAAATAAAGGGAAAAAGCAATTCGGACTCGGGATTGTCTCATCTAAAAATATGTAATTAAATGTATCAGATTGCAGCCATTCTCAAAAAGTCATGGATCACTACCTTTAAGATGGTCTTATTTAGCATAGCTGACCTCATAGTTAAAATAAGATGGAAAAAATTGCGTATTGTCAAATATATTCTCAGAAACACTAACAGAAAAAGTTCAGGCCAATCATTTGATTTCACAACAACAAATTGTGCTTCTTGAAAAACCATAAAATGCTCACTCATACACGAGCAGGAAACTCCAGCATTTTGTCAGTAAAACTTTGGTTAATGAATAGTAGCCTACTCTATATTTTTTTGTGGAAACTACCCCAAAAATCATATTTATGGCAAAAATGGATTTAAAGTACACATCACTGTATTCATGCAGTGCTTTATGTAGGGATAAGTTAACTGAATATTTCTTGGTTTGATGAGCAGAAAACCACAGCTATTGTTGTTGTGATGACATTGGAATAGTTTAAAAGCATTGTAAAGGACGAGGTAACGTCCGCAAATAAAACCAAAAAAGTTTTGTAAGAACTGTGATGAACACGATCAGAAGGAAAGAGCACATTGGAAAATATGAACTTATGTTGTGTGTGTCTTGTGGCTTAAAGTGCCAAAGCATGAATGTTTACTTGATAGGAGAGCTTTTTTCTTTAAATATATTCCTCCAAGGCAAAATTTCCCACTCCAATCATCTTTAAACCTAATATAAAAGCATTCCCAGAGGTTTTTTAATCATGATTATGTCATTTTAGTCAACATTTAAAAATCGGTGGCATTTTCTAGGACACAGTTTCTGTAGAGCGGCAGTAGGTTATTCAAAATTCACCTCTGAGTTGTTGGCGGGACTGTTGGTACGGAGCAAGCTCTTCCCCGTTTCCCATCATTCTTTTCTTTACATGCTCTCCCACAAGCTCACAACCCCAAAACAATATTACTGGTACAACACAAATGGCGAGTAATATCAAAGTTATCCAGTCGTACAATTTTCCCAATGATTTTGACAAAGAAATATTTTTAAAAAAATACAATTTTAACCTTAAATTTCATTGTATATGCCCTCCATCATGACATAAATGCTATAAGAACATGTTAAAAGCATGAATTTCATTGGAGTGGGTCTTTTCGGGAACAAATACATTGGTAAACGAGACACAAATAGGTTTTTTAGACACTAAAGAAAGACACAGTAAAACACAATAAACTTTAAAACGTTCCATTTCATCTTTTTAAAAAATAAATAAATAAAAGTTTGTTGGACCCAGCTTGGTTCTATTTATAAAATGACACCAACTACTGGAATAGCTTATTTTCAAATAATAAAAATGTAAATTCAATGATTTTTAAATGAATAAATAAACTTTCTTGTTCATATTGTACAATGTTTAGCTTGATAAATAAGTAAAAATATCTGCAATATTTAGTTGAGAAAAATCATAATATCAGTTTTTTATTATTATGATTATTAAAAAGGCAACACAATGATCTTCAGGGCAGAAATTCATAAGCTTCACACTCATTTACATTAGTGAACACTAATAAGACTGCAGTGCAATGTTATTAATACTCCGGACTTTCCAAAAGGATCTTGTTATAAATGGGCCCTGTCTATACTTTCCTCAACCTCTAAATGAGTATTCTCACTTCATTGCCCCCATCCAGAGCATCAGCACAATGAGAGAATAACAAATGATTGCTATTAACTGTATTGTCAGTAGTGAGGCCTGCGAACAAACACAAGTCCATAAATAACAATTTGCAGAGATAAAATAAGCTTTAAATGAGACAGATACGAAGGTGAGTTGTTGCAAATGACATTTGAGGGCCTGGAGAAAATGAAAAGGCTGCTGTTAGTGAGGGGAAGAAAAAGGAGCAGTGTCAGATAAAAGAAGGAAAATTCGACTTCCATGACCTGCCCAGGGTTTTATGTCCCGAGCTGTAATGTTATTGGCGGATTATAGCTTACTCCACACGTGGAAAAACAACATCCCAGCAAACACTCAGCTGAATGGGCTTAAACAACAAAGCAGCTCCTGCTCAAGTCGTTTATCTGGACACAAAGGCAATTCCTCATATTAATTAAGCCCTGTCACTGCCGTGCTCTCTCCCCCCCTCGCCAAGCTCATGTCCGCAGCCCTGATATGTGGGCTAAGTGTTTTCCCCGACGCCTGCTTTCCACATAAAACCTCTGGTGGGAGCTGCTGTTTACAGAGTCAGTTCCAGTTACCAAAATCCCCCTGCCATGTAAACAATATCTGCAGCGACCAAACAGAGCGCTGTGCTGGGTGTCTGCGACATGAAAAGTGTTTATCCAATTAAGTGGCGTTTCAATAACATAATCCCAAAACCATGAAGGCTTTTAATAAGATTACATGACCGACAGAGACATAGGCGTCACTCGTTCTGTGACGTGTGGCTCAATAACGTTAAAAGCACCAGACCGTGATCATATTTGTTCGACTGCCCAAAAGCAAAATCCAGCAAGCTAACACGTGAGAGGTGTTTTATTTTTTAAAAAAACAATGAGGGGTTGCTATAAATTCAGGAGATATTAATCTCTCTTTAACTGCAGAGATTTCAAAATAAAAGCATACAGAAACCTACAGTGCTTTTTGCAGAAAACAAATATGGAGAAGGAATATAACAAAAGATTGTTTATATATTGTGGCATAAAATGGGAGGGTGCCTGAGCGAGGCAGCGGCGGGAAGAGGTGATGTTGACGGATGGACAGAAGTGACAGTGCTGTATTCATCCTGCACGCTAGAGCGCACGTCCTGCTAGTGGCGGTCGACAGAGCAATAAATCACAGGCCCTCCATCCTGTATCTACAGCTTATTACATCCACCATGACAAATAAATAATAATCCCTGTCAGCACAGCCCTTTGCTCAAGGATTGAGTCTGAAAGCGTTTGCTCATCACTCCTACTCCTGAGTGGAAACACCAAGACAGAGGAATTGAATGGCAGGCTTTACTAGCTCTCTGAAAGACACACGAATACAGGGGCAACGGCCACAAAAATAAGAGGGCGGGGCCACATCAAAACAGTCATGACATCATTCTAATTAATAGATTTTTTAAAAATCATTAATACTGTTTTGAATCTACCATAATTTTATTGAAGCATAATTTTCAGAGTAAAAAGATACTCAGTGTGGTTTCATGTGTGCTTTTATTTTGATACTTTGATCTCAGATTCTTTGTGAGGCCACACCCACAACTGAATGAAACAACATGTGACTAAATTCAAATAATCTAAGCGTTTACAGCCAGAGTAATCTTTACATTAAAAAAAAGGTTAAACTTTTGGATTAAACTAAAAAACGTCGAATTACTTGAAGTCAATGCAATTAATAAGATTGGGGACTAATTCAAATAAATTGATCTAAAAATGGAAACAATTAAGGTGAGATTAATTTGATTCAATTAAACTATTAAAAAGCTAGAAATAAAAACTGAATTGCATTGAACTAATTTAAAATTAATAGGAATCAATTCAACAAATAAATTTAAAGTTCAATTGTCAGTGTTAAAAAATTAACATAAATTCAGCTGAATTCAATTCAAAGATCTAAACTAAAGAAACAAAAAGGTAACTTTATGTTACTTTCATAAGAAAAAAACTTTGAAATCCCACTCGGATCAATTTTGAACTATTTTTAAAGCACTATCAGTGGTCTTTTATTTATGATTTTGCAATTTTCAAACAAAATGTAAAAACCTGTGTCGTTTTCTGGGCCATAAATTCAACAGAGCAGCTGTATTTCACATTGTTACATATACATACATACATACGTACATATACAAGAACATTAAAAAATAATTTTTTTATCAAAGTGGGTTTTTTTTATAGAAAGGGTTTTGGTAATGTTTGTCATCTTGAGCACAATTAGTCTAGTTATTTACCCACTTTAACACCATAGCTTCTTTAGCTCCAGTGTTTACACTATTTATTGTGACTCTTTAATTGTCGACACAATTAATCTAATTCCATTGGAATTTTGAGTGGAGAAAAGCAGCCTTGCACTGACGTTTAACACAGTGCTGACGCAATCAGTGTAAATCAGCTGATTCTGTTGTGGAGAGAAGCAGCGTTGCTCTGTTATGCAACACTTCACCATAGTCATGAGTTGCATATTGGTGTAAAGCCAACATGAAAAGCCTCTTTTCTTTGCATAAGAATCAGATAAATACATTGATTGCATAAAACCTTGATGAGCCAGCGACAGTCCTGGTGTTAAAGGGTAAAGGCAAAATGCAGCACAAGCAAGCCAACGCATTCTCACTCCTAATTTGTTGTATGTGGATGTATGGTACAAGTTCACTTTTTGGCGTTTTACATGTCCCTAATTCATCGTTTTTGTGACGTGCTGGCTGTTCCCATTATATCAGGGTTCCCCAACTTCTGATGCGAACCGATACCGGTCCAAGGGCCGCTTGGCACAGGCCCGCAGAAAGGGACAGAATGCACTCACTAATCAGGGTTCACCAATCCTCAGGACGCAGACCGGCACAGGTACCATGCCCGACACCACGGCTCAAGGGTTGGAGGACGGAAACAGCCAGTGTCAAAAAACGAACCGCCAGTACGCCAAAAAAAGGTCAAATTGGGGACTCTCAAAACGTCTAAAAGTGACTAAGAGATGGCCCGAACCACACGTCCTTAAATACATCTGTAAAAAGATTTTAACACTTCAATTGATTCGGTCCTTGATCCCAAGCAGTCTTGAATCTGGGCACCGTCACCAAACAAAGTAAATCCAAAAAGATTCAAAAAACGTACACTTTTCTTCCTTATTTTTTGATTGTTAAAAAGCTTCTCTGAGCTTTAAATAGCATTAAATGATCAAAGAATAAAAACACTAAAGCGTTTTCTCTCTTTTTTTTTTTTTAGACAAAACCATTTTGATAACTATAAATAGAAATTGCCTTTTTTTAAACCAGCCTAATTTCCAAGGACACTAATGTATGAACATACATAACTGTCAGGTTTTAGCTACATCAAATATAATTTCCTATTTGGATAGATTCAGCAGTTATCTAATTGTTTAATCAATGAATGAGCAGAGCTGCTGGCTGTATTGTTTGGATCAATACAAATTGATTTACATGTGTCTGCAGAGAAACACATCCTCCTGCTCCTCTCGCTCTGCACCTCCTACCCTTGCATTATTTAGAGGACATGTGCTGTAAAGCTCATTTAAAGCCTTTGTCCCTCATGCCCCTATGTTACTGTAAATTATACAAGAGCATTTAATCATCCTTAGATGAGGAACCATTTACTTTGCAATCCCTCAATAAAAATTAAAAGCCCTCATAAAAACTGGAATGAGAGTGAGACGCCCTCATCTAAATCAAAGCGAGAAGTTCTTTCAGAGTACAAGCCCGTACACTGCTCTGGCCGCTTTTATTTTGACATTTGTGGATGACTTCAGGTGTTAAAAACAAAATAAAATGCAGATGAGAGCAGGCTGCCATGAAGGTTAGTGAACTGTAAATGGTGCTCTCCATCTTCCCCGGGTAATTGGTGCAAAACTGTAAACACGCTGAGGGATGCGAGTGTGTCCTGCCGCTCCCGTAGTTACAGCATAAACATTAATCATAGCATCACTGGCCCATGATTAATCACGAGTAATTGATCACACCGATCTCTCTGAGAAAATAAAGAGCTTGTTATTGCTGTCTCATAGCAGTGTCTGTCGCTGTAAAATGCAGCTGCTCACACGGGAACGCAAAGACGCCGACTTTACCACCCGATCATTCCAGAGCCCAACTGTGTTTCCTTTAGGAAAGGTGAAAGATGGGACAAAAGTTTAATGTGTTTATGATTAAGTAAACTCAAAATATGCAGCGCCAACTTTTACTGCCTTCCATTATCTAAATTAGTGCTGAAACAACTTCCCCATTAGTGGACTGACAGAAAATAAATGATGTCATTTGCAAGCGAAACTCGGTTTACTTTAACACAGCCGAGGTTTGAGCTAAATGCCAATGTCAACAAATTAGCATGCATAGACTTCAACATGCTAATATTTAGCAGATGCAGCGGTTAGCCCTCCACCCATCTCACTTTTTAGCAACCTTTTATATATATATATATATACACACACACACACACACACACACAGTAAACTATAAACTATCTTATAGAGAAACCGATAACCTGGGCTTCAAACATTTTTAAAAATCTGGTATTGCCTGATTTAGACTACAAGTCACTTCAAATTATAAGTAACAACAGCCAAAAAAAAATCATATATAAGTCGCACTTTCTGAAAAAAATGTAAACAAAATTCAGGAACAATAACAAGCATTTTATCTTGAAATGTAAATCACTATAACAAAATAAATAACAATAATAGACTGAATATATATACGCTTCACTACTGTAACACATTAAAGCTTATTTAACTTCATGAAACATATTAGGGATCTAGTATTAGCGCAATGTATGAACATTAAGACAACCATATCATAAGGAAGTATAAAGAACATACCAATATACCAGCTAAACTCTTTATGTCACTAAATCTGAATTCTTCATCCTCTCAACCCAGAGCTCATGACCAAAGGTGAGTACTGGAACTAAGATCGACTGGTAAATTGAGAGCTTTGCTTTCTGGGTCAGCTCAATGGACCAGTTCAGCAACCACATTGACAGACGCTGCTCGAATCCGCCTGTCGACCTCATGTTCCGATCTTCCCTCACTGGTGAACAAGAACCCAAGATATCCAAACTCCTCCGCCTGAAGCAGGACCCCTCCTTCCACCCTAAGAGGACAAACACCCTCTCTTCGGTCAAGAACCATATCCTCAAACTTAGCGGCACCGACCCTCATCCCAGCTGCTCCGCGAACCACCTCAATGCATGCTGGAGGTCGTGGAATTAACCCAACAGGACATCATCGTCTGCAAAGAGCAGGGAGGAATTTTTATGGTCTCCAAACCAGATCCCCCTCCAGCCCCTGGCTGCACCTAGAAATTCTGTCCATAAAGATTATAAACAGAATCGGTGCCAGAGTCCAACATAGACCAGAAACAGGTCTTACTACCGGCTATGGAAACATGCTCCTGCTCAGGTTCATGCAGAGACTGAACCGGCCTCAGTATGGCTCCCCTGACCCCAAAATTGTTATTTATTTTTAAAAAATGATGTTAAGCTTCAAACAATCAAATATCAGTCAAAATTAAACTTTAAAGAACCAAACAACTTAATGCTGGGACGAACTTTTAACTTTCAAAAGTATTTCTTCTCCAGAAAAATCAGAACACTTCACCGAGTTGAAAGACCTGGACAAAAATAGACTTGGGACAGTGTTATTTAAACTCATTTAAGGGGAGAAAAATTTTACAAAAGAACTCAACATTTTTAACAAACATGTTGAATATTGTATTTTGATCAGTCAGTGACCCAACTATCTTGTCTGAATGAAAACAGTGAGAAATCTGTCTGCTAAGAGGAATGAGAAAGCTAGATTATTTGATAAAAGTAAACACAGTTACAGCAGTGGAGATAAAACATAAAATATACCATTTTTTGAAACTGACATATATGGTATTCATTTCCTCGGACCAACCTAGATTCAAATCTACACATTTTTAACAACTAGTGCTCCCCATCAGCTTTAGTTTCTTGGTGTATAAGGCAAAACTTGTACCAACTGAGTGTTAAAGACCTGCTGACCTGTGACAATATAAGTTAAACAGCATATCGCCCAGAAAGAGGCAGAACCCAATTAACATGATTTTGGGAAACAGTAAATCTTGCCAGGGCAAACACCGTACCTGAACTCACAGGAATGGCCCAAATTCCACACCGTTAGAGAGAGGAGACGTCGACCTGCGAACCACGTGTCGGGTCAAAAAAACTGACAGATACGAGTCAGCTGCTGTCAATCTGGGTTCTGCTAATTACATTCGTCATGGGTTTATGATTCACCATAATCAGATTTTGCAGGTAATTTACCATATTAGCAAAAATTTCAATTATTTCTGCATCATGTGGCGGCCAAACAGAGGCCTGCTGAGAGTTTTCCACCTCTCCTTATGTTACATTAAACAGGTCAGAAGTTCATGCCCTCAGCTTCAACTCCTCAGGCTGAGCTTTGAACTCCTGACCCATTGGAAGGGGGTTGGGGGGGCAGGTCCTCCATGCACAGTAGCTGCTTTTACAAATGTATGCTGACGCCATGCAAGCAAAGCAGACTCAAGAACATTCTGATAACATCTAGCCTTAGCTGGAGCTGCTCTGCCAGCTCTTTGTATTTATGGACAAGTCTCATAGTTAACCTCCAACCATAAATCATGTTAATTGGTTAACTGATAAAACGTCTTTCAAGTTCTGTTCACATGGTGCTGTGGCACCCCCCGGTTACTGTTTAATCTTTTTCCTGCAATAGTTCATCTGTTTAACTGACTTGAGGTAAGGAGGAGTGGAAAAGGGAGTTCTTCATTTTATGGCACTGTGTGATGCTAATTTAAAGCCTATCAATTGAAATAATTGACAGTGCAAGTTAATATGTTAGCAAATTAACTGGTCAGGTTATCGGATAATTTTTTTTTAAATAACTTTTTGAAACTATTCTTGTTTTTTTTTTTTTTTCCTTGGTGAGGTGACTGAGAGTGGATTTCAAGGTGGCAATATCTTATTTGTCCAACTGGTGTGGATAAATGAAATGTCTGGTGTAAGTCTTCCCAGTAAATTGTATCGACTTTCTGGCAAGGACACTGAAGCCCATAGGACTAAACTGTCCCTCATCAAGCAAAGACCACACACAGGCGTTCATTTACCTGTCAGATTAACATTAGTGGAGAATCAGCTCTAGGCTACATGGTTGAAAGACCCAATACAATGAGAAGGGTGTTTTTGGTGTTTTCAGCATGTTCTTGTTGTATTTTTGTCATGATGGACGACTTATAGCAAGAAAATTGAATCAACAAATTTATTTCTAAGTAATTCTTTCTTAAAAAAAGGCTGTTTTTAAAAGCTCGTAGGAGTGACATAGGCCGAATCCAATTCTTCCCCTCCTCCTGCAGCTTCTCCCTAGCCCTCCAATCGTTGGGGCATTTGGAAGGGTAGGGTGTCCTAAATAGTTTGCTTTAGGGGCATGTTTTAAGGGGGAAGCATTGCACTGTGCCGCAGAGGAAAAATGCATTTCTTCACGTGGGTGTATTCTAAAGCACAGACATTTACTTTTATGTTCAGATTACTGGGAGCTACGCGCTAAAGTAGCTTACTGGCAACGATGGATGCAGTCATTAAGAGAGAGTGTTGTCCAAATTTGAAGACGCTACAGTATTTTTTCATGACTCTCCGTTTGGAGAGCTAAGTGTAGGGAAAGGGAGAAGCCGTAGGGGTGGGGAAGGAATTCAGACCATAGAAGCTACAATTAGCGGCCCACAACCCTTTTTGATGCAGACAAATAGATTCACGCAAGTCTTTGTTTTCCTCGTCCAGCTGCCTTTAGCTCTATTTATTGCTCACCATTTTTGTGGGACTGCTAATATTATGTTGGGGGTGTGGGGGCTGTAAGCTAGCAGGAGGGGGTGTGAATACGGGGATGATGGGAAGGGAGCCACCTTGGTTCACACTGGATGTGGAAGCGCCGAGGAGCGGCATGCGCCTTGCATCAGCTCTCTCCTGCAGTTCACACCAGACGCATATTTTTCCGCGACGGTCAACAGGCGCTTCAGCAAGAGCTTCATTTGTTTGTCTGTTTGTTTTTGTCATCATGGGTAAATTAATAACCTAAAAATATATCCCTATGTTTTTACTAAGAAGAACTGCTCTCTACCTCTCTCTTGTTGTTTTCTTTACACCATAAACCAAACTCACGCCCTGCACCGCGTCCAGTGTGAATCAGGTATTGCTGTCTGTAAAAATCAGCCCACAACATGGAGTCAAATTTCTAATAAACTACTGACGCTCTGCAGAAACTGAGTCCTAGAAAACGAAACAGGTTTTTTCGTATTCTAGTTAAAAATGGATAATCAGACTAAAAGACCAGTAATGTCGCACTGAAAAAAAGAAACATTGTTAAAAAGTTGAAGTGTCGCCAAAAGATTGAGTATTTTCTTAAGCTGACAACCTTCCAAAAAATAAATTCCCTATTTTTAGTGTAAATTGGGGAAAAAGAAAACCAGCTGTGCCAATGGTACTTTGCAATAAAACACACTTTCTTTTTCTTTTTTTTCTTCCCCAAGTTAACTGAGCACCTTTGTGTGAGACCAAAGTACCGCAATGCTATCTACCCTCATGCAGCTCTTGTTGATCTTTTTATGATTAATGGCTCAAAAGGATCTCGAAAAAAGGTCAAGCACAGAGTTAGGGATGGAGCAGCTATGCGGGGTAATTAAGACAAACATGATTAATAACCCCAAGCTGCCACTGTGTTCTGTAAACAAGATTCTGCCAGATGGGATGCATTTTTGAATATCATGCATTAGTTTCACAAAGCATAAGGGCACGCAGACAGTAAGCACATTCTTTAAAAAGCTTGCCGTTAATGTCGTTAAACATCCTGTATTGGTTTCTGATGTATGATGAGTGCATGAATGTATGGATGTTGCAGACTTTATAACCTCATTGAGGCTGTGCCTTCCATCTACAAAGTAAACAAAAAAATACATCAGTAACGATGGTAATGGAAAATTGATTGCTCCTAATTGCTCTTTTTTTCTCCCGATAATATGAGCTTTTAATGAGTAAAGTCTAATAGTTCTATCATGGTGACTTTAATAACAAAGCGTGATTACAGGCATGGTTGAAAGGAGAAGTCAAGCACTTAATCTTGTTCACTCTGTGCTTTAGAGAGTATGACCTAGCATTAAAAGTGCTGGTCCAAGAAAAGCAGAAATATCAGAATTCACCTTCAGCAAATTATCATTTCATCTAATCTCCTGATCCTTCTACAAATCAAAAAACGTCCCTACAATCATCTTTTGATCTATTTTGAAGGCGTTTGAGTGGTCTTTTAATTATGAGTATGGAGTTTTTAGCCAAAATCAAAACACAGGTGTCATTTTATACAGTAATGTGACCCTAAGAAAATCATGGTTTAGTTCTTTATCTAATTTATTTTGGAAAAAGGTACATATTAACATGAATGCCAAACTTCCTGGGTTTTTTCAAACTTCTGGTCTGTTCGTGGTGAAGGATTGTAGACCAAGGGTTGTAGCGTGAGCTTTATTACTGTCACATACCTGTACTTAGTGAGGGGGAAATGGCAGTTATCTTAAGTATACAACAATGTAACTTCCTTATTGTGTCTTTAAATAAACATGTAAAGATGTAAACTAAAAAATAAAATGGATGACTAATTGGGTTCATGTCAGTGACTATCTGCCTTTCTGATTGAAATCTACATAATGTTAATACTTCATGGTGGTATATCTGTCATTATCGTAATACTCTGTTACTTAAAAAAATTCTCATGACACAAAAAATGAGATAACCAACAGATATATGGTGAGCATGTTACTAGAGGCAGACTTGCCTCCAAGCAAAGGTAAGGAACCCCTTCTTCACGCCTTGGGGTGCCCCACGCTGAATACTTCATAAAAATGACTAAAATAAAAGCCAAAGAGAAGGCAAGATATTTGTTGCCGCACTTCCTAAGGAAAAGGAAGACAAAACATAAGAAATCACACTGATCAAAAATCTCTTTTTTTGTTTGTAAATGTATAACTTTATCTTCAATAAGTTACATTTTTATTTTGAAAGATTTTCTATGCAAAATTACAAGTTTTAAAGTAATATATTTTCCTTCTTTTGCTTCTGTGAAATGTTGACTTCTTCATAATTTTACAACTTTATTCTCATATTTATTTATTTTTTCTTTTGTGGTAGCTTAAAAGAAATAAATAAAAGTCAAGGGAGGGGGCTGAAAATTGTTATTTTGAGATTTTCTTTTTAGCAGTTGACACCACTCTTTAGTGAATTGTTTTGTTCCATCTTAGTATTTTTGTTTCTTTTGTCTTCTTTAGTAAAACTTGACTACAGTGATTAATATAACCATTGTAGAGGCAAGCCATACCACGGGGCCCCTAAACTGCTAAGTCAGCCACTGCATGTAACACACTTGATGCCTTAAAGTGCCTAAGTGAAGCAAAAAATAAAATGATAAATAAAACATAATAAGTGGTATTTTGTTTTTTTGTAATCAAAGGTGTCAGTGAGGGTTTGGTATTTTTGTTGCCACTTCCCTACATACTTTGGTTTTCAACACCTTCTTTTAAGTCTTATTAGACAATGAGTCACCTAGTTGCTTCATGGTGAGCTGACCTGACTCCAATCATTTTCACTTACAAGCCAGTCCATTAGTTGGCCTTCTGGTGAAACCAATTTGGACTAATTTTTATGAGCCAGTTTATTAAAAACATGCACAATTCTCTTTATTGCTTGGATTTTAATTTAAAAGAAAAAAAAACTTGACTGTAAATATGACTTGACGATGAAAACAAAGCTATTACATTTTTGCAAAGACGTGCTGCTCAATTTAATTTCATTATTTTGCTCATTTATGTGTTTTTTTATCCATTACCATCCTTGTTCTGTTCCAGACATTGATGCAAATGAAAATTAAGCCTTACGTTTTGGTAAATGTATCCACAACCAAAGCCTTAGGGAACACAGTCAATGCAAGCACCTTCATGAATAACAAAATGGGGTTAATTAAACTATTAATACCCAAAGGATTGCTTTCTTACTTCAAAAGGAAATTGCCCCAAGTAGCAGGAGAAGGATATGTATGCTTCAAAGAAATTGGGATGGACAAAGCACACACTCATGCATTGAAATAATAGCTGACAAAGATTCTCAGCATTTGTACAGTAATGCTCAGTGGCACCAAAAGCGGCGCCATTACCCGGGACTCCAGTTTAATTTGTGCTGATAGGCCGGGGACTCTTTGCCGGCCAAGGAGACCCACTGATGCGGGCGGCAGTCGGCCCTAATGCCCCAGTTTGATGGGAGATGACTGGGAGGGGGTTGAGAGTGATCACAACCAATGGGCGCCTGCTCAAGTAGGACCACAGTGACAGTAAGCAGCTGTGGGAACTTTCATTCTCACTCAGCAGGAGTCAGCGCAGAGCAGGAGCGTTTGAGAGCTTTGGCAGGAGGGTGCTGCATTGCTGTGATTACATGGCACCCATGTGCCAACGGCTTCAAACAGCTACAGGTGGACAAGATGGTCAGAGCTGGCACCAGTAAGAGTGATGTCAGTTATGAGCTGCTTTGATCCAACAATACCTGCTCAGGTTTGGATCCAGCAAAGAAAATGTTTGTTAGTGAGAATAGAAAAGACGACAAAAGTCCCAAATTTAAAACCTTAAAATATAGATTCATTAGAGGTTTGCGTTGTATTTTAGACAAGCTCATGTTTCATTCATATAGTTAATTTCCTAAATCAAATTATTTTCTGTCACTTTTTAATAGTATAATTCAAACTTTAGTTTGTATGACAGGTATTTATTATTTTAAAAATGATAATAAGTGTGGTCATGTGACCCATTGGATTGTTTTGGGCTGATTTAGAGTCAGTTTTTCAAATTCAGAGTCATTATCATCCTGATCTAACATGAAATTAGCAAACCTCACCCACCTCTCTGTAAATGAGATGGCAGATGAGCACAGATTATAACAGTGGACCAAATATTATCCACACATTAGTACATAATTTTAAATTATGCAGTAACATACCCTCGAGTACATGCTAAGACAAGGGTTGATAACCAAGTGCTGCAGATCCCAGTAATGAAGAGAAAAAAATATAAGACCTTTTTTTATTTGCATCTCCACAGTTAACCAGTTACATTGTAAAATGCTTCCAAATCTAGATCAGGGGTGTCAAATATTTGGCCCGCGTGCCGGATCCGGCCCTCCTGATGGTTTAATGTGGCCCAGTAATGAAGAGAAAAAAATATAAGAATGTTGAGGGAAAAAAGAAAGTTTCTAGTTTTTGTTACATATAGAAATGACTGAAATGCACAATTCCACCACAAGGAGAAGCAAAGGAATAGAGTGACCAGCCTTCTAAACTCTAGATCAGGGGTCTCAAACTCATTTTGTAACAGTGGCCACATTCAACATTTCTGAACTCCAGCGGGCCGGTCCAGTAACATATTAGCAAAATAACCTATTGTCAACTTGTTATCTGTAGTTCTGTTTTTTTCTCAGCTGGAGAAAATGCCTCAACCAACCTGGAAGTGTAATCACTATTACATTGTTAATTATGTTTAAGTTCTTTATCTCTTGTTTTGCTGGTCTTCCGCTTCCTTTGCTCCCCTTGTGGCAGAATTGCGCATTGCAGTCATTTCTATAAAGAACCATAACTCGCAAGAGGAAACGGCTAGAAACTTGCTTTTTTTTCCTACAACATCCTTTTATGATTTTATCCTCATGACTGGGCCAGATTAAACCATCAGGTGGACTAAATATGCCTCATGGGCTGTTTGTTTGACACCCCTGTTCTAGATGCTTTAATTTCTGCTTCAATATGGAAGAGTGAAGGCAGCTTATTGATCCAAAACCCAATTTTTCTATACTATGCTATAATGTTGTATGGTTTAAAGTTAGTTTTCTGGATTGAGCACTGGAATAGAGTTTTGCTTGAGTGAATGTTTGTCATTAATACAATTGTGCAAGTCCAAGTGGGTTAAAACACGCAGTCCATTTTATCCTTTGGCACTTCATACAATCCAATGTTTGAAGCCCCTCTCCGATCATCTTTTGATCAATTGTGAAACTGTTCCCAGTGGTCTTTTCAATATGATTACAGAAAATTCAGAAAAATTCCTTTGTTTACACTCTTTCCTGCTAGCTTATAGCCCCTCACAACCCCTTGCTAACATTAGCGGTGCAACAAAAAACAGCGAGCAATATCGGAGCTATCCAGGCATATAGTTTTGAACCAGATGTCAATTTAAATAAGGAAAATGAAGACATACATGGATCTATTTGTCTACAAGTGGGTGCATCAGAATGGGGTGACTTGCTGACTGTTTTACCGACATCACTGCTAAAAAACTTTTCTAAACTTTCACCTGTTCCTGGGTTCACACAATTTGAATAAAGAAATACTCAGGAATGCAAATTTAATTACAAAAATGCTACAAGAAAATATTAAAAACATAATTTTCATTTGAGAGGGTCTTTAACTGTTCTTGCTAATAAAAATAAAATTTTACTGAAAACCGTAAGCACTTTGCTTGAAAGTGAAATGTTACCGGACATAAATTTTCTCTTCAAGTTTAGAACAGAAATATTGTCAAAGTTTACTTATCACAACCTACATGGTATTGTTTTACATTTGTCACAGATTCTTGGAAAGCAGTCCAGCTCATCCAGTGAAAAAAAGATCTACAATTCCCTGAGTGTAGTGGCTTCACTTTCAGGGTCAGTAGACTTTCCAAAGTAACAAGGCGAGCATATGCCACCGTGGTTCCCCTTATGTCCCAAGAAAGATCCAATTAATTCATCAATCTGCACACCTCTGTCACTGCCTTGTGCATTTTAGCCCCTTGCCAGCAGAGCTCCATCCATTACCGCCCAGGTTGTTCAGCCCTCCTCCCAGCCAGCCTGCCAAACAGCGAATCGGGGGGGCTGCTGGATATTTGCAAACTGCCTCTACAGCGCATATGATCATTTTCCTAACAGTATATTACTTCATTAGGGTTCCTCAATGTGCTGTATTTTTTAAAATGACATTTTTTTCCACCGACGCGGTCCAGTCCCGACTCGTCCGAATATCATAACAGTCATTAATAACTGTCAGTCGGCGGCATCAGTTCAGCACACGGGCTGCCTCATTAGCATAGCCCAGCATTTGTTCTGTGGTAAGACTGATTATTTTCTACAACAGGCCAGGCCAATTACTTTGGTGAAGTGGTATCACATAAATCAAAACTTAACAAGGTGGCAAATTTGAAGTTATCAGATTCAAAGAGACACTGTAACTAATATGTCACTGTCACAAGAGCTCTCTCCAGGTATGCCTTTGCCATATCAAATATGTTATCCCGCAGGATCTCTGAGGAAATTACCATATTCACGAAAGTCGGAGCACAAGTGGTATGAAAATATAAAGGGAAGAGTTCAAGCAGGCGGGCTTGGACGGCGGCGAGTATGAAACAGATCAAAAATGATTGATCCCGCTGTAATGTCTTTTCATTCTGGACGATATAACATGTAGGCTTTCTCTTGGAGCTCAGACGTCTCCTTTTACTGTTTGCATGATGATATTCATCCATCACATCATGACAGCTACATCAAACCAACAGCAAACATGCAAACCCAGCAGTCTGAGAATATGCTGACACAATGTGCAGACACATAAATACAGGAACACTTCAGCTCTGCTCAGGCTGGGGCTCCTTTTTTTCGCCTGTTCAAAGTAGATTTTCAATCAACTGGAAAATCCCCACAAAGCAGCGTTTGTGATAAAGTGCACCTCTGTCTGTTAGCCACTGAAATGACAATGATCACAGAAGCTTTGGAGATGCTTTTCCGTTAGTGTGCCCGCGCGTCTACTACAGTCACTGCAAGCTAAACAGCGTTCACTTCTGCCACATTTGGAAGATGTTCCCCGTCCTCGTCTGCAGCCTTTTTTCAATACAAATGGATGCAAATTCAAAGTTTTTGATCTTTAGGAGAAGTTATGGAGGGTTATCTTTGGCTGTATATCTCTGCTCTGCCAGCGCTCCCTTGGTGATGAAGGATTAACCACCGCAGCTGTCTCTTCCCCAGGATGATGCAGTGCCCTGCTCCCCGACACGACAGCATCACTTAATCTTAATGTCCGCCTCTACAGAGTGGCCGCACAGGACAAAGCCAATCAGCATCACATGCCATGGGGATGGACCTACAGCTTGGCCCTGGAGTTTCTCACCCTTGCAGGCCTATTCATCAACTTCAGCCACACCAATCCCAGAGTTCTACCCTTGCAAACCACAGCTGAGCCGGCCAATGATCTATGGGACAATGAAGAGAGGTGGGGGGGGTGTTCTGGCGTGTGCGAAAGAACACTTATCAGATTGCACATTATGCACTGCTTTGTGTTTCGGAGGGAAAAAAAAAAAAACTATGGTGGGGAAGTAATGAATGTACTCAGCCCTGCTTGAGTTCCGACCACCTATTTGCCGCGTTTAAAGAGATATCTGCTCAATATTGCTGCAGCGCCCAGAACGGGATAGATCTGGAATAATGATCACGGCTCATTTAGATAAATTGCACTCAGGGAATCCATTTGTAAAGATCTGAATTCAGCTGGAAGCAAAGACAATGGAGATGCTCCTTCATCCTCCCAGCTGGGTTATGGGTGCTGGGCTCTGCGGAGAATGTCATGATCCTAAACTCCTACGTTGGTTCTTAAAATCACGTATCACAGTTATTATTAAATTATGTTAACTGGGAAACTAAGTCCAGCTTGTCCTTTGACGTCCTTGAGTTTGATAGAAAAACAATAAAAACACCTCTTTGCCGTGACCCAGATGTAAAACGATGTTTAACAATCTCACCGATTGCTCTCCTTAAAGCATTGCCAACACCAGCCATCGGCCCCCATTGAGAACCTGATAATAAAGAGATGACACTTTTATGATACCATAATTAACAGTGCTCCAGGATGAAATTAAATCAATATGCTCATCTAATATAATTTTCCCTAGTTATGCAAATCAAACATTCAAAGCCCTTGGAAAGTGATATGAATTGCTTTCACATTTCAGTTCACACATATTATCATATCAGACCTCTTGGGTTTGATGACATGGATGGTGGTGGTGGGGGGGCTTAATGATGTGAAGACCGTAGTGGAGAAAAGAGAGACGTTCTGACTGCTGATTAGCTTCCAGTGACAACATGACGATAATGTGGGAGCCGATATTAAAACCATTCTTCTTCTTCTTTTTTAAGATAAAACCACAAATCTCTCCGTGTGAGGAACCTCCGAACTGAACCCTCGGCGTAACAAAACACCGGTCACGCCATAATGAAATAAATTACAACATTTAATACCCCGGAATACATCCAAGCACCCTTTTTAGCAACCCTATATCTCTGCTGTGGGATGCAAGGTGAAAATATAGAGCCTTTGCCTTTATGGGTATGAGACAAAAGGGAGGCTGTGATGGCTCGGTGCAGACAACGCACGCAACGGAGGGGGAGCCTAATGGCCGTGATTAATGACAATGGGCCAGAGGAGAGCTGGGACACAGGCGCTACATATATCATCCCTTCTCATCAGTCTGTGCACCTCTGTGGCCTCCTCTCTGCAAACCAGCACACCACAGAAGAAAAAGAAAAAAAACCTCCTCCTCCTCTTCTGCTTCCATTCAGCATACCACCAAGACGCTTTTCCGGCGGTTCTTTATGGCCGACGCAGACGATAGCTAAGCAGGGAAATGACATGTAGAATAAGACATAATGAGTAAAGCACTGCGTGTGCCATCACTCATGTTTTCCATGAACTGAATTCTTCCTGTGCTCAAGTCATATTTCCAAGGTCTAATCTTCCATATGGAGGGAGATGAGTTATTGGCTATTTATGAATAGAGGTGATGATGAATAGTGCTGCATTTATCTGCATAAGTAACTCCAAGGGCTGGCACAGAGGTTCAGGCAGCTATAATAAACATAGTTTGCACTCAGGGGCAGCTCTTTATTTATGAGGCTGCGGTAATAGATATTATGTGGTCATCGTCAGTTCCTTCCCCTTAAAGAGAGAAGAGGAAATGGCTCCAATACATGCAATGGTTTTTGCACTCCTCTGATCAGGCTCACTGCCATCACTGTAATCAGCTCTACTCAGAGTTTAGTTATGACCAATTAATGAACTACATTCTTATGGGAATTATAACACACTCTGGGACCCGCGGTTTTAATTAGGAGGCACCTTGTTGGATCCAAGTTAATGCCGTCGACGCACTGAAAACATGGCAAATTAATCCCCAATTAATACTACAGGCAGATTTAGTCATTATAAAACTGCTTTCCACATAAATGGATGAAAATATCCCAATATGTTCTCGCTCTAATCTTGTTTTTGTGATGAGGAAAAAAAAAACCTCTACAGTTTTTGCTCATTTTGCTAAAGGAAATAGGAAGAAAAATAGAAGAGGTATTATTACCAATAATCTGTTGTTCATGTTCATACAAAGAAACCATTTCATAGTGATGGAAAGTGGCGAAAGATGTAGTAGCTTTTGTTCAAGGAAAACCATTTTTCTAAAAGGTTCCTGATCCTAAACCAAACTTCTCTGCAGCCAAACCAAATGTTTAACATTTGTACAAGCCCACCGTGCAAAACGATACCAGGAGGAGGTTCCATTTGTTTTATTTTGTGGGGCAGAAACGATCACCGTGCAACCAGAGAAATGGAAATCGTTGATGTTCTGAGCTAAATTTAAATGGTGTGGAGTCGTTTAGTTTAAAAACACATTTTTAAAGCTAAATAACATCAATTGTATTCATTTTAAAAAGTTGACCAGAAAGTCAAGGAAAGTTTGAAGAATGTTTTCCTGCAGTAATTGTTTCACTGCAGTAAAAACCCGTTTCCAAGATAAAAGTTCTGAATCTGACTCGACCTTTAGCCAGAGATTTATGACTACATTGACACAGGCAGAAAAAAGAATGAATTAAAAATCTTACAAAAAATTGCCTTTAATGTTAAAATTATATATATATTTTTTTATTTAATGTTTTATTTGTTTGTTTTATTTTTGGTAGAGGCTTTTTACTTGACAATGTTCAGCATTAGCTGCAACATTCATCATTCTAAAACACATGATTAAACAAGTTCTATTTTACTCATATTTACAGCCAAAATATATAGTAATATTATGTAATGTTAGCAGATTTATTTACTTGCAATTAAAAATTTACTGCAATAAGAATACATTTTTGATGTTTTTATTCATTGCCAGTAATACAAATGTTATATATGCTTTGTTAGTACATAAAAATTCCGGTTCTTCAAATAAATATTAAAATTATGAGAATTTAGTGAAAAGTTTGTTAAACAAAAATAATTTTAATCATATTGCTGTAGCCATCTAGAAATATTCAAACCCAAATCAAATGTATCAAACTTCTAACAAGACTTTCCTCCTTAAATTCTTTTTGATTGTTTTTAGCTGTGGCTAGCTTTTTTTTTTTTGTTTGTTTGTTTGAAAAATGATGTCATTCTGTGAGTTTATTAAGTCATGTTAAGGGAAAAAAAAACCTGTTTGTCATATTAAAACCAAGAATTACATCAAAGGCACACTGATTAACTTTAGTTTTCTTTTTTGTGCTGTAAATCAGAACAAAGAAACTGCTGCAGATGTTTATGAAAAGAGACATTTAACGTAGCATATCATGAAGCCTTTGTTTTTTTTTAACCCTTTTTTATGCATAAAGTACGGTGGCCGAGACGGCTCACATGATTGCAAAAGCCACAAAGCACAACCAAAAGCCGAAACACGAAGACAAACGCCGAAACACGACGGCAAAAGCCGAAGCACAACGGCGAAAGCCGAAACACGACGGCAAAAGCCGAAACACGACGGCAAAAGCCGAAGCACGACGGCAAAAGCCGAAGCACGACGGCAAAAGCCGAAACACGACGGCAAAAGCCAAAACACAACGGCAAAAGCCAAAGCACTCCAGCAAAAGCCAACACAGAACGGAAACGAATCAGAACGGAAGTGAATAATGGACTTTTTTTCTTAACCTTTCATTCAGTTTCAAGCTATTGGTGATTCTTGAGAGATACGTGATTTTGGTAAGGGATAGGTGAGGGTGGACATTCGCCGGTGTTGCCGCTTTTATTTCTTCTTTCAAAGCCTTCACGGAGAGCTTTCGGGGAGAAAAAAAAGGAGGGCGGAGGAGGGAAAACGGGATCTGGTTTTTTGTCTGTCATTCTTTCTTTTTTACCTATTTTTTATTACTTTTAAATACCTTCCACGTTATCGTCAGTGTAAACCCTAATACTGGGGGTCTATATATTGAGTTTAAACATTTGGATATGCAAGCTGTGTGGTGGCCTAATGGGTAGCACACTTGGTTACAGTCCCAAAGGGTTGGGGTTCGAGGCTTGCGGGTGTCATTTAGTGTTATATGTTTTTTTCTGTAAAAAAAAAAAAAAAGTATCATACTGGTTCTTACGTACATTTTAAGAATCAAAATAAATAAATACTTCTTGCAACATAATTCCAGGTAGTTTAGTCATTTTTGTTGCATGGGGTCCATGGCGAAAAGGGAATTTTGGCGCTGCGTGCCACAACCCCACCATCCTCAACTGAAACGACGTAACTGCCTGGAATTATGTTGCAAGAAGTATTTATTTATTTTGATTCTCAAAATGTACGTAAGAACCACGTATGATACTTTTTTTTTTTTTACAGAAAAAAATGTATACGTACTAAATGACACCCGCAAGCCTCGAACCCCAACCCTTTGGGACTGTAACCAAGTGTGCTACCCATTAGGCCACCACACAGCTTGCGTATCCAAACGTTTAAACTCAATATATAGACCCCCAGTATTAGGGTTTACACTGACGATAACGTGGAAGGTATTTAAAAGTAATAAAAAATAGGTAAAAAAGAAAGAATGGCAGACAAAAAACCAGATCCCGTTTTCCCTCCTCCGCCCTCCTTTTTTTCTCCCCCGAAAGCTCTCCGTGAAGGCTTTGAAAGAAGAAGTAAAAGCGGCAAGACCGAACGTCCACCCTCACCTATCCCTTACCAAAATCACGTATCTCTCAAGAATCACCAATAGCTTGAAACTGAATGAAAGGTTAAAAAAAAAAGTCCATTATTCACTTCCGTTCTGATTCGTTTCCGTTCTGTGTTGGCTTTTGCTGGAGTGCTTTGGCTTTTGCCGTTGTGTTTTGGCTTTTGCCGTCGTGTTTCGGCTTTTGCCGTCGTGCTTCGGCTTTTGCCGTCGTGCTTCGGCTTTTGCCGTCGTGTTTCGGCTTTTGCCGTCGTGTTTCGGCTTTTGCCGTCGTGTTTCGGCTTTCGCCGTTGTGCTTCGGCTTTTGCCGTCGTGTTTCGGCGTTTGTCTTCGTGTTTCGGCTTTTGCCGTTGTGTTGTGGCTTTTGCAATCATGTGAGCCGTCTCGGCCACCGTAATAAAGCAGGAGTGCTGTACTTTTTTCAACTAGTTTAATTCTGTTAGTTTAAAACTATAGAGTCAAGTCATATCTTTTCACGTTTGTGTTTTGTTAGATGTTTTTGTTTTGTTGAAAATAAATCAACTTTTGAGTTTCTTCTCTTCTCTCCTCCCTGACCTGTAATACTAGCCAATCAGGTCAGGGGGAAAAAACATGATGAGGAAATAGAAAATTGTTTTAAAATTTTAAACACTGTCAAAGTTTGCAACCACTTAAGTTGTTCCAACTTAAAGAATTTCACACAATATTTTTCTATTCAGTAAGTTTATGGTGGCTCTTTTGCCTTATATTCTATTTTCCTTATATTCTAGTTTTCTTTGATAAGTTTTTACATTTGAATTGTTTTGATTTTTAAGTTAAATTATAGTTTCTATTATTAAAGTTTTTTGTCAGGAAGTATCAAGTCTCCTACATCGTGAGTACAGGCTACTAACATGTGTAAAAACAGCATTTTTAGAGCATCTCCTATTTCATTTTATCAAGATTTAAACCTGCAGACACAAACACAATTCAGAAAATCTGAAATGAAGCTATTTTACCGTCAAACTTAGTTTTTATAACAACTTTACAATATTTGACAGTTTCTAAGTAATTTTTAGAAAAGCGCTGACTAAACTATTTAAATAACTAACACAACAAATGCTTGTTTAGTTCTGAAAGCGGGTTGTCGTTCTTCCAGCCTTCTGCGTTCAAAACTCCATGAGAACGAATTTACAGCTTTTTGTAATTTCCTTTGCTTTTGCTCATTGGACGTATAAACAAAGTATCTTGGGATAAAACAATGCATCTTTTGTCTTCATAACTGTTTGTACTCATTTTCCTACGTGTTGTGTATAATTAATATCTCCACTGTGCCAGAGGTTGTCAGTTTTTCAAATGGTTTCCCTGGAAATGTGCTACACCTCTTAATGGCTCTGCTAATGCTGTAGCTGTCATGTCTTGGACAGCTGCACTTTTACAAGACGAACTCGGCTGCGCCACAGGCTTCTCCGCTGACTCGCTGGCTGGATTCGGGGAGGTACAGCCAGCTGGTGGGGTGTCTACACATATTATGAGCAATCTTTACCTTATAAACATGAGCGGAAAGTCAATCCAACAATGTCCCAATTGTACTTTGATATTTATTTTATTTGTTAAGACATTTTTTGTATTAAAAACTAAAACCAGATGGGTTTTTTCAGGTTTGTTGAGACAAAGAATTGAGACAAACATGAATTTTTGACATTTTTTACAACAGTCTGTCCTAAGTTCCACACCCTGCGAGCAATCACAAGATTAATCGTAGTTGTCACAAGATAATAAGGTTAGGGGGTGAAAATAACTACTTTTTTAATGCTTGGAACATTTTGGTCATGTGCGTTTTTTAAAGCAAAGAAGGATGACAGCAATAATCAATTTTTGGAAAACAATGTGCCTGAATATTGTAGTTTTATAAGAACAACCTGTTGCATGACGTGAATAAATCCTTAAAGATGGTAGAAAACATTTTCTTTTTTATAAAATTGGCTCCCTAATAGATAAAAATAATAGTAAATGACTGTTCTCATGAAATATCATAATTCAGCTGTTGGTGTGCATTCAAGATCTATTCACAATGATAATGTTGTGCTCTCTTCCCATTTGTCTTCCCTTTACCATGCTTGACCTTTTCACCCTAACATGCCTGAAACCTCAACAGCCCTCCATTCCAATGCGGGGCAAACAAAAGGTCCTCTCAAGTTAAGATGGATAAGCAAAATTACCATGATGTGTGATATAAGTGGGGAAGTGAAAGTGCTGCTGTTCTCGTCCGTTTCAAACACTATCTGTCTATTCTTCTCCTGAAAGCAGATATTGTCGACTGTGAGATCGCTATCACCGTTCACGCAGTGCAGCGCGAGTTCAGGGCAAACACTTTGTGTAATTGCTGCTTCCTAATAAAATGACACGAGACGTTTGGGGCCTCTGTGAGGACATCATGAGGACAGCGGGTGTGTGATCAGAGGACGGATCAAAAGGAATTCTTTGTAACACTCACTGCTTACTAAAGAGTAAAATATGAATCAATATGGTCATAAAATGTAAAACTCTTAAAACTAAGTTTGGGAGAAGGGCACAAACAGTCGTTTACATCTCCATCTTGGAAACGCAGCATGACGATGGCCCCTCAGCCCCCATTTTCCACAAGCTTAGACCTGGTTGTTTGATGAGGGCTTATCCCTCAGCTGACATATTATCATTGGACAGGCCTCTGGCTGTGAAAAAAGAACGAGCTACGCAGAGGATTAGCCTCCACACTCGTGCTAATGCAGTCAAACTGTCAGAGAGATCAAAGCAACTCACCCCAGATTAGGACCAATTAAAGCAGGTGGCCCTGCACAAATTAATAGCTGGAGCACTCACCCATTTGAAAGAAGGGAAAACAGTGTGGAGTTTGGCGGAGTGTCTTGCTTTGCGACTGTCAGTCAGCTATGGGTTATGGCAGGCTGTCAGCAAACAAAATCAGTTGTTTCATGAAGGTTTCTTTATCCTTCGGTTCCACCCACCAGAAGTCAAACCGGCAGACGTGTGCGGCTATGTGCTGATGCAAGCATGACAGCTGCGTTTAACGGAGCAATTTAAAATAAGTGGCACTTGATTTGAAGGTCGCCTCATTATGAGACTCTGATCTGGTTTCTACTGGATGTAAAGCTGCAACTTTTGTGAATTTAGACTAAGCCATGATGAGAATTTTATTAGGAGTTAGAGGAGCGTTACATACAAAAAAAAAAGAATACGTTTGAAGCTACGTTCGTAACTTTCTTGACAACGCGGGTTCAAGAGAATGAAAGGTCTATGTAATGCTGCCATAACTGCCACCATGCGATGGGGAGGCATCTGCAGAATCTTCAAGATTTCATGCCGTCGCCCGATTTTTTAAAAAGTCGTGGACGTGGTCACGAATGTAGACACAGGGCGGTGGCATTGTGTAAATGTCTGCGGACGCCGGCCATCGATATAAAGTGCCGCTTGTTGCTAAAATCATCAGAGGATTGAAGACTCTCCTATCAGTCATTTATTGCCCTGCTCCATTCCTGCCACCCACCTGTCACTGGACTGCCACCGCATGACCATAATAAGCCCGGGTGGCCACTGATTGATATGAAAAAAATTGTTCAGTCAATGTAAAAATTAAACTTTTTTTCAAAACCTCCGTGGCCACCATCACAAATGCTGCCGAGAATTTATGTCACAGGGCAGTGGAATTTCGGGATTTGTGACCGTTTAACACCTAGTTCACGCTGTTATAGCAGAGAAGGAAGACTTTAACCTGCCCATGGCAGCTGCTGCGTCACAAACCAGAGCTTTTTTTAAACAGTGGGTTCTCATCTGGTCCTGATCCAACACAATTTGAATAAAGAAATACAGTTTTAATCTTAAATTATTTCAAATATGTTCTCCATCTTGAGATAAATGCTACAAAAACATGTTTAAAACAGGATTTTTCTTGGAGTGGGTCTTAAAAATTTGCCCTGCCAGTGGGGAATGGTTACTGAAGTATGTGAGGAGTTAATAGAGATTTTTTGGAACAGACGTGAACATCTGAGACACCTGAACCACAGCTGGTCAGATAGGCTCCAGGTCATCCGAGGGCCAGCGCTGGCCGGGCTGATCAAGGCCTCCGCTCTCGACAGGCGGATGAATGATGACCGCAGAGTAAATGCCAAAACTATAAATTTCATCCCACACTGAGCCAAAGCTCCTCCAGAGTTTATTTACATTTTGACATAGCATCTCCTCTCGAATGTCAATGTCAAAATATCTCATGACAGGATAATTTATATATTCCAGTGCACACTGTGAAGAAAGTTTCTTCCACTCTGACGTGTCCGTTGTGCGCACCGCTGCAAAGCAGACTGAAAGGATCTTTCATTAACTTGTCCCTTCTTGTTACCCCTTCTGCATTTTGTTTTTCGGTTGATCCAGCAGAATTGAGTGGGACCATAAGGACTGTCAGAACAGCTTTACCCTTTCGATTATGAACGCAAACGAGACGATTTTACAGTTACGCAAACTTCAAAAAAGAAAAAAAGAAAGAAGAAGCTGAGGTCAGACACATTTTAAACCAGTAAAATAAATAAATAAGCCCAGCGCCCTGGTGGTAAACTTTCAATGGGCTGCATGGAGAGCCCTGTTTGATGTGGATGCCTGGAGTCAACTGTGTTTGGAAAGTCATGAGGTGGAGCTGCCAGGCTTTTAACTGCTCCAGAGAACACAACCCACCACAGAGCAGCACACAGGAGTCCCTCTGTCCTGAGGCTGGACACAAACGATCAACTGAGAGAATGAGAGTGCAAACCACAGTGGGATTTACTCCTGCACCGGTCTGCAGGCTTCTGAAACACCTTGAAGACATTTACAGACCTGCTCTGTGAGAGCGTTTCATTAAATCCAAACCGCCAAGATTAAAAAAAAAGAAGAAAAAAATAAATCAATATTCCATCTTTTATTTAAAATATTTGATTTCCTAACATTCGTCAAAAGCCAGAAACAAGATCTGGCCAATAATAACAGAGTTTGCAAACATAATGAAACTCACATCTGCCACAGCAGGGAAAGATATATCCTAAATATATATTCATAGGAGATGGAAAAAAAGTAATTGTCCCCGTTATGTGGCGTGGGACGCATCGGATATTTAATTTAGGAGAACAAATGTGCTTAAGTTGTTAGTGCAGGAAGGCTGGCTATCTCAGGAAGGCCGTTTTGGCATGTTGCATACCACTGCTGAGATCACAGAGGCCGACTCGGCTTGCAATTACCACCGAAGGACCTTGGATTCAGGCAGGCAGCCGTTATTCCTACTCCTGGCCCTGAACACTCTGACATGTCGAAATTCCCACTGTCCTCGGTGCCACAGCTCCAGGCAAAACATGCATCAATGCAGCCAAACCGCACTTGTGGAGAAATTGACACCATCATTAATATAATTAGCTGCCTTCCAGTCAGCAGTAGGACTTACTTTGTTCTACGCTGTGTGGATTTTTACAAAAAAGAGGTGGTGAAAACATTTACCCAAGTTAGGAGAATTGTTAAGCTGAGCACAGAAATGGGTTCATAACGTTGGCAGCATATCAATAGTTGCTTCAGTGTTTGAAGCATTGAAGCAAAAGTAAAAGAATTCTAAGAAAAATATAAAAACTGTTCTTTTCTTGGACAAAGCTTGTGCAGCGTAAAAGTTCATTAGAAACTCGCCTCTGAGTTGGGGGCGGGACCACTAGCCCACAAGTAAGCCTCCACTGATATCCCATCATCCCTTTGTTTACTCTCTCCCGCTAGCTTACAGCCCTTCCTGCTAGCAATACCTGAGCTCTCCAGTCGTACAGTTTTGATCCAGCCAGCTCGGGTGAGGAGAACGAAGACGTCATTGGATCTATTTGTATCAAAGTAGATGCTTTAAAATTGTAGTGGAAAATGGAGACTTAGGCCCGCACATGTCAGTCGCTGACTCACAATTTTTTTTCAAATAGCATTTTTTAACCTCCTCCTGATCCACAATGATTTGGATATGAAATGCAAAAATGCAGTTTTAGGCCTAAATGATTTTATATACTTTGTATTATGAATTCCAGTATTTGAAGTAGTTTCAGTCAATATTAAGATATCTATATATAACTTTCAAATAATTTTTTCCTGACTTCATAGTACTCAAGTCCTAAAAATGATACCAAATATAAACCTTCCACTGGCATGCTTCATATCCATAACGCTTTGTTTAAACCAGCCCACAATTTTTGATAAATATTGCATTTTTATTTTGAAGAATTAAAGAATTCAATACTTGTTTAAAAGTATCCCACAAATTTCCTCCTTTCTGCCAAATTTGTATTACTTGAATAAGTACATTCAAGGATTTTGCTTTTGCTTTTATCACTGAAATGACATAGAAGTTTCTTTTTTTATTGCAAAAGCTTTAGCATCTCAAACTTAAAATGTCAGTTTTTTGCCAAGCTGAAGGTGGTGAAAGGATTTTACTTTTAGAGAACTGTTACTGTTAGTTAAAAAAAAAAAACAACATGCAGCTAATAGATGTGAGGAAAAAAGACACAACACAACTCCTAGAAATAACACAATCTAAAATTGAAAAAAATCTGTTTTTTCTAGTAAATACAAGTTTAGTTTTTGCAAAAACTGCTTCTTTGTTCCACTCATTGACAAAAAACTTATAAAACTATCTCCTTTGCAACAGAAATGATGCAACAAATTCGCTATAAATCCCTTAAAAGGAAACAGAATTCCAATGATGAGATTCAGCGCCGGCTCCTACCACGCCCACCCATCCTCCACCGCCACATTGCTGTGATCAGGTCATGTGAAGGGACGTTTCATCCCCACCTTAAGAATCCTAAAGCAGAGCATGATGCGTGGAGTAATTTGAGTGTAAGACGACACTTGAATTTCCTTAACCCTCTGATAGGATTAAAAAAAAAAAAAAGGAATAACAGTCTCCATCAGAGAAAGATGCTGGCAGAACCTTAAGCAGCGAATGAATTTAAGTCAAACAATTTAAACAACTTAGATGGTCTGAAGGGGATGAATAAATTTGAACTACAAGTTCAAAAAAAAAAAAAAAACAATCCTTAAGAAGATAAAATAAAATGTCAATTGTAAAAAATTCTAACATGTCAGAATCCGACTGACATTCCATGAAGTGTGGCATAACCCGGTTTGTCACGCCTCCACATATCTGCATAGCGTGTCACGGTTGGCCCGAGCATCTGTGCGCAATCTGAAAAACTAGCATGACTCCCCTGCAGATGGTCACAGGATGTGACCACCTCATGTTGCCTGTTCCCATCCATCCACAACTAAATGGCTCCTTTGACACCCTGCACTTGCAGTTTGTCTGAGACGCTCACATGATCGTCACTATTTAAAAACAAAAAATAGTTTTTTGTTTTTTTTCTTCGAATTTAAAAAGATCAGAACATGTGCACAACACATCTCCGAGCATAGAGTCACGAGTTATTCCTCATTATAATAATTCTTTGAAATCTTAATGTCCATCTGTCCTTTCTTATACTCCCCCCCTCCCCACACACACCTCTCCACTCAACAGCGAAATCTGATTTATAACTACTGTCAAAGGCAGGTTTGACAGATAGATTAATCTTCCACTCAAGTTTACATCTTGGGCATCTGGACTGCTGATCTTGCTCTAACAAGCGCAGAGGTCTCGGCGGGCTGTCTTATAATGGTGATGTGTTCGTGGCTTCAGATGAGCAGCTCTGTGACGGAAATCTATTTACGTGACGGCAGCACCCCCAGACCCAGAGCACTTTCCCAAGACCAACACCAATGTTACAAGAAGTAGGCTAGCGGCCGCCTTTTTTACTTTGTTGCGAATACAGTATTTCATAGTAAACGAATAAAGAAAAAATATAGGTTAAATCCTTTATAGGTTACAGAAGGTTGTTCTATTTTTCCAAGGAAAAACTTACTTAACCAAAGTCTTCATCGGTGATTTATGACTGAAAAAAAGTTTTTGCAATAATCAAACCGAAAGAAATGTAAAAAAAAAGTTTATTTTGGTGAATAAGGCGATTTCTTTATACTTTTTTTTATATAAAAGTATCTAAAAATGTTCCTTTTTTTGTGCTTAAAGATCTTGGTGGGTGAGGGTCGAGTCATGTGACGTCGTTTCCATTCAGCTTGTATAACATCTGGGTTTAGTTATAAAATATGCAATTCTCAGATCATAAATGCCAATTTTTACCATAAAAATTGCTTTTACTACTAACAAACAGAGCACAAATATCTTGTAGAACCGATAAAATATATATTTTTAATCATTTTATCATAGATATGTATGATAACACAATTTAGGATGTCTTCAGAGCAACAAACACTGTAAAATCCCCAACATTTTTTAAAATATTACCTTTATAGAGGCAGTGTAGTGAAGAGACTTCTTCTTCATAGTTTTTTTTAACACTTTACAAATTTTTGATTACACTGCTTGCTACGGACAGCTTTTATAACCACAATATACTATCTAAGCAGGTTATTCGTCATGTAAACACACGGTAAAACCATTTTAAAATATGCAGTTATTTCTTGCAGCTTTCTCCAGAAACATAGTCAAACCAGTTCCAGTGTGAACATACCCTTAAGCAGATGTTTGTCACAATGTAGTCATCCTCATGCATCATTTGCAGCACTCATTGGTCCTTTGAGTGACCCTGTGATGGGCTGATAACCTGTCTAGAGCAGCTCGACCCGCTCATCACCAGATGACAACAGAGATAGGCTTCAGCCTTCATGACCCTGAACAGGGTGACTTGTTTGGAGAAAATGTAACTGACGTGCAGAAAGTTCCTTTCATCCTTGAAGCATCTTCGGCACCTGTTTTGTATATACGTGGTATTTTAGACAAGCCGATTTCAACTCAGTTAAGCCTCGCGGTTTGTTTTCATGGTGCGTGTGTGGTGTAGACTACTAGTGTATCATTGTTGTGCAATGACAAGAAAAGCAACAACAACAGAGGTCCTCCAGCAGCTCGTCTTTGTCTTGCTTTACTGTTTTTACATCGTCTTTAGCAGAAATTTAATGTGTTTTGAAAGAAGATTGCAGGAAGCTAAGGAGAATACTGCTGTAAAGAGGAAAATGGAAATGCTAGTTAGCACTATAATGCTGCTTTCTATGTCTTCATCACTTTCTGCCAATCAGTGGGTGGCTACAGCAGCTCCGCCCCAACTGTCCCATTCCATTTTTCTATGGACCTACAACTCATGGGGGGGGCCTCTAGATGTAAAGTTTAGTACTTTAGTACAATTCTGGGCCAGATCACTCAGTGGAAACGAGACTTAACTAACCTATGAACCTTTTTTGGACTGTTGAAGGATGCACGAGAACATGCAACTTCAACATAGAAAGACCCAGCTGGGAGTTAAACCAAGGCCTTGTCCCTGTGAGGTGAAGGTGCTAACCACTACACAACAGGGCACCCTAAGCTGGCAAGTTTTTTAAAACAAATGTATACTTTAGTGGGAAGAGTCTTTACACTGACAATCCAACACTGTTGTCACACGATGCTTTCAAACTGCAAGCTAAAGTTATTAAATCAGGTAAAAAGATCAATAAAGTTGCAGACAATTTTAAATTGTGTTTTTGATTTGTTAAGGGGTAGATGATAGCACTTGCATGTACATCCAGGTAAAGATTCTTCATATGCCAACTCTCTATGAAGGACCACAGGAAAGAGTTTTATGTCATCATCGTTTTTTTTCTTCTTTAACTCTTTGTTTTGGTGTAAATATCTTATAACTGCTCATGGTAGTTTAAGGTTTTTAGCACATATTTACCAAATATCGGAAAATTCTTGGGCTATTTAAGATACTGAAAAAAAAATGGCAAGAAGTTTAGCCCCAATTTTTATCTCCAGAAAGACACGACCACCAGGATTACATTTACAACTCTGAAAAATGTCATTGGCAACCCTCAGCACCTACCTCACCTTTTTTTTTCTTCTTTTTACCAAAATCACATGAATCTCAATCTCCACCCTCCACTGCCTCTTCAAGAAAAGATTATCTGAGGTCCTCTTTGTGCTCGGCGCAGATCAGGAGCAGAGCCACCTGAGACGAAGACGGCTTTAACTCCAGCTCTCAGTGAAAGGATGTCCATTCTGAAAAGAAACACAAACCGTGAATAAATGACAAAGTTGTGCTAGAAGTAATTTTTTAACCTAATTTTTTATTATAATGATTATTTCCCCGTCCTCATCAAATTTAGTAACGGCCTTCATTGACGATGATGTGCCCTGAGCTTTAAGCTTCACCTTTTTATATTCATCGCCCCGAGAGCCCTCCGTGGGGGCTTAAAACTTCAAACAGTTCCTCATGAAAAAGTCAGAAGGTGTCAGACATGTGTTCCCCCTCTTTGCCCCCTACCCTGCTGTCTTGCCAACACCAAAGGCCTGCATTGATTTTCTGTGAAGCGGGGCCGGCTCCACCCCCATCAGGGATCACCTGGCTTACCACAGCCTGCGTCTCTTACACAGCGCTTGCAATTAAAGAGAAAATATTTCGATGTTCCTATGAATTTTTTTAGTAAATTTAAAAAAACATTTTTACATAGAACCACAAAGTCTGGTTTGTATGAAAAAGTTGAACAGTCACGGTTAATTTCTCTTTAACTCCACACGGATAATTCCTGCATATGAGTTAATAAAGTGAGGTTTATGGATGATCCTGGACAGACTGCACTAAGTTAAAGAAATGTCCTGCTACTCTGAAGGGTTTAAAACTGTTCCAGCTGTAAATAAAAAAAGAATGCAACAGGAAAGGTCATGCAAGAGCCAGCAGAGATAAAAGTCTGAGGTGGCTTTCCTGGACAATGATCCATTGACGATCCTCTTTAAATTAAACATTCCTTCCTGTTTGTCACACAAACAGACAGTGTCCAGGTGCTTTTAGCATAAACTTTTTTTTAAAGTTATGTTTATTATTTCATCCCAAAGATCCAAAACCTTAACAATAAAATCTAGCTGAATAATTTAACATTTAATAATTATTTGGACTACCAAATCTTTTTTATTTTGTATTACATTGGAGAACTAACATATGGCCAAAGCATAAAGATCACAGGTACTTTCTCTCCATGTAAAATATTATTTTATGTTTAAACACATAAATCAAAGTTACCGTGAACATTAAAAATTTCTTCAACATGATTTTATGTTACAAAACGTTCAACCTTTGTTGAAATTAAGCAGCAAAAAAGGGGAATATCATCAACATATTTGCTTATTTTACATTTTTTGATTTGTAAACTAAAAATAGATTATTATAAGTTCTATTGGGGCAGCAAAATCATCTTCATTTGGTTTGTTTGTTCTTACACTGCATTTTGGACGGCAAAACATCAGCATCTTCATTTATATGTTACAGGTTCTGGTTTAGAGACATTAATGCACAAAAAACCTGTTTCTAAAGAAAAACTGCAAAAAGAAGAAAAAAACGGGAAATATCAGTTCATGAGAACAAAAACCTCCTTATTTCTTTTATTTCACTTAAAACTTTTAGATTCACAACCCGTTTTGTTGTCTTGGGTGAAATACACATCAGATAGTTCGATTTTTCTTTGCGGTTTAGCACTTTTCTTACGTCAGGTTCACACCGCACGCGGAAGTGCTGCGAAGCGGCGTGGAACAGAGACCGCTTCCATTCTGCGTGCTTGTCAACCTATGGTGTAGTTCACTCCAGACATGAAGTGCCGCGGTTCTCCGTGGCCAGCTCGCACCGTGCAGCGATCGTTTTGGCCGTCTGGTCTATTTTTTGCATAAGCCGTGAGTGATCTGCTTCAATTCTGCCAGGAAGTTACGCCAAAACAAACGGAAAATCTGTTCAATTTTCATGATATAACCAATTTTTCACAATAAAATACCGCGATTGACAAATGCGATCATATTTTTGTATCTCAACAGATTGTAAAGATGAACATAGACACACAAACACAACACACAAAAAATATATATATACAATGAGGCACACACATATAAATGCAGTGGGCCGACTACGTAGTTAGGCCAATACCGCGCACACGGTGTGAAAAAGACGTTTGGATTCAGAGGTCCAATAGCAGTCACACTAATGCTACCTGTGAGGCTCTGTATCCATAGTTAATGGTAAATGGCTTATACTTGTATAGCGCTTTTCACTGTCCTCAAAGGCTCAAAGGCCTTTACCGTCACAGTTCCATTCATGTCATTAATAGAAGTGGAGAATTAGAGCAAATGTGAATGACCCTTCTTATCCTTTATTGCAAAGATGTTTGAAAATTGATGGCTAAAAAATTTGATTAAAATTGAAAATGTAATAAACTAATAAAGCTAATGACATTGTCAACGAGAAAACTAGTACCAAACAATAAGAATTTATTTACAATTAATTATTTAGGAGAATCATATCATTATTTAGAACTCAGTTAGAACTGGTTCAATTCTATTGATTTGCAAGTGAACTCTAAACTAGACACATAAATGGTTAAACAAATTGAAACAATTGACCATGGTGTGTTTAACTCTGCATCTGCTCTTGCTGTCAAAACCATTTTTACCTATTTGACCTACTATTCTCCACATCAAGTGTGTGCAAAAAGCTTCAATTTTAGACAGAGACCAAGACAACCCAACTGTTTACAGCTCTAGTCAGTACTTTACCCAATAAGATCCACATTCTTGTTTACTTTGTTTATCTTACTTCCTCTGTTGCTCAACTGTCAAAACTTGCAGGAGTCATACAAAAAATTGACAAGTGACAAAACATGTTTTCTGACATTTAAAAGTAGTAAGTTTTGTCTTGTTTAAGAGCTTTCTGATCTTTTATGATCGACCGCTCCTCTCTGCCTCCAATGTAAGTAATCTACATAATTTAATTCACCTGTCTGCATTTCCTGTTAGTCCAACTGACCAGAAAAAAAAAAAAAAAGATTTTTAAATCAATTTGGCTTTCTTTCCATTTTGCAACATTCATTTTGCTTTTGGGGAAAATTAAGTAAAATGAAAAATCCTGATTTATAGCGTTGACAGGAAGGCAACAATAAACAATAATGCGTTAACCTTTATTTTAAATGATTGATTCTAATATCAAAATCACTAATTCAGGGAACAGTAATGCGTTCGTGAGCAACTCACACAGCGTTGTGCTAAAAGGACGCCACCCATCCCATAAACATGCTAACAAAAAAAATCAGTTAAATATTAAATCCTAATGGAAACATTAACAGTGTGTTGAAGTGCTAAAGCAGCCGTTTATGGACAAAAATGACTCACTAATAAAAGAGCTTAATGCAGGTGATTTCACACGTTAAATGTTAAGAATGGATGACGGTTAATGGATTTGACAGACTTTTACTTCCCCGCCATAGACACCAGACCCGTTTTTTTTTTTTTTTTTAAATGACATAATAAAAAGCACCAATTAGGAAGAATCGAAGCGAACCCAAGCAGGCCGGGAAATGAGCAGCAAGGAATGCGTTTTGGAACCGACTTAAAAGAGCTTGGCGTCGACATGCGAGACACAACTTCCTTGGCTACCTCAAGCCCTGGCCTGATGTCAGCCTCTCTTTCTAATGGACAGCCACAAAGCTGACAGGCCGTAAATCAGGGGAAGTATAGAAAGCCATTAGTCCAGGGATACACAATAAAAAGCGGTAATGGTCTCATAAAGCCTGCAACACCACAGCAGACATTCTGATTCTGTCTATTAAGGGCTGCACAGAGCCTCGGATGAGTGAAAATATAGAAGCCATTTTTCTTTTGTGCATTGTTGCCTGGGGTCCTGTGCTGATGATCAATGTACAATAAGATGCACTGCCCTGAGAGCTATTTATTTACGCCGCACTCCACCTGACTGAATATTAGAGAAGAACGTTGTGATTATGAAGTGCTCCTATTGAGCTCCATGTTACAGAGGCTTTATTGATTTACTGGGAGCTGGTTGTGGATGTTTTGTGAGCCATGGGTGCTGGTTATTGTAAGAACAATAGATTGCACGACTTGTTATGATGGATACAAACAAATATATTTTCTTTTGCAGTTAGCTGCTCTTATGGATTGTTTGGCATCTTTTTGCTCACATGTGCAGTTTTTTTCTGGATAATTTCAATTTACCTGCCTTATATAAAACAAGAAAGTGTGTGTTAACGTGTATGTGAATAAGCTTTTAGACAGCCAGATATGAATAAAAGGCTGTCCATGACTCTGCATGTTCATTCAAAAAGTGGGAAATGGATGTACTTCCAATGTAAATACATAAAAAGTTTTTGGTACTTTGTCTGCTTTTAAAAAAAATCCAACCTGAATGAATATTTGGGAGAGCCACAAAGAGCAAAAAAAAAAAAAAAATACACTAAAAGTAAACTTTAAAATGTTATTTTTTTATGTGATTAAATTGTATTTTATTCAACTAACAGTTTAAAAACAAATCTGCACTTTCACTGAACTGCTGCACTTTAACTTTTCCTCTTCCTGACATTGTTCTTTCAGTTATGATTGCAGGTCATTTTCTTGCTGCAGATTTCAACTCACTTTCAGCTGTCATATGCACAGCGCATTCCAAATTATCATCCAAATGATATTTTTCTGTGATTTTTCTGAATATTCGTGCAAATGACAGTCAAGATCATTTTCAAGTCGCTAACCATTAGAGTATTAAATGTTATTGAACAAAACAATAACAGTATCTTTAATAAAAAAAAATAAATACCTTTCACTTTACTCCACAGCATTTGATACATCCTGAAGAACTAAAAATGTGTTTATTTTGTTGCATTAAGAGGTCATTTAAATGAATTTAAAAGCTAATTTGAACAATACCATCTTAATAGGTCAAGTTACATTTGAACATATGAGCCCTTATTTTGTAGCAGCTTTACAATTCTTGCATCCATTGAACTTTTTGGAGAGTTTCTGCTTGAATTTCTTTGCCGGATGTCAGAATAACCTCCCAAAGTAGCTGTTTGGAAGTTGAACTGCCTCCCACCCTCAGATATGTTTTGCTTCAGGATGCTCCAAAGGTTCTCAATAGGGTTGAGGCATAGAGAGAACGTTCGCGTTCCAAACAGGAAGTACTTGCTGGTCCCAGAAAGCTAAAATCCCATAGACTTCTATTGAGAAATAAACTGCTATTACTTAGTCAATATGCTGGTCAGAATAACCATTCCTGCTCTGGTATCTTTTTAATATGTTCTTGCTAAACCTAATGCTTATTTTCCCATTATATATTTTATTTATCACTAGTTACTTATGTTACAGACTAGCCAATCAGATTCCTCAATAAGAGAATGTGGAGCCCACTGACCCCACCTTAAACATTCCAAGTGTTTGATTGACAGGTGATCTGATCAATCACTTCTTGCTAATGTCTTCTGGTCCCAAAATGGCTAAATCAAGCGATATTTGTTCCACCAAAAAATTGACTTGATTTCGTTGGAACCCGAGGTAACAGCTTTGTTTAATCCATTTCTATTCATGTTAATGGGCTGAGGCGTTAAATTTCCGCCAAAACTCTCCGCTCGTGGTACAAAGTACCAAAAACTTTCCCATGATACTTTGTTTCCTAAGATGTATGTATTTACATTGGAATTACATCCCATTCCCACATTTTTAATGTACATACAGAGTCATGGACAGTTTCATTATTTTGTAAGAGTTTCTCCTTGTGTGTTTTCCTCACCTTGTGATCAAACACTTTTCTTAGAAAATGAATTTAAACATTCATCATGTGTTTGCTTCCCTTCTGATTTTTGAAAATTGAGAACATCAAAAATTATTCATTTTACTACAGTAGTTTAGAAATTGATAAAGAAATAAAGCAGTCGTTTTCCCCCTTTTCACTTTTAGTTTTAATTTGAAAAACAAATGATAAGTGGGTATTTCCGTCCCCCCTCCCCCAACGTTGGGTTTCGTATGGGCGCGCAGGAAAAGCTCCACAATAGTGTACTAAGGTATCAAATTTTTGAAATTCTTTTGGAGTAGATCCATGGAAATGAAACTCTGAACTCATATTCATACTACTTCTATATATAGTTTTTATTGACACATTTAGGCAAACATAAAAATTTGACACAAATTTACATTTGAGACTCACTTTTTGTGTTGACGGTTTTGCAGTAAAAAGGTCATAGGGTTGTGCTTTTTATTATTTTTTCATCTTAACATAATGAATTTAATTAACCCAAATGGTTCCTCTTGAAATGACGCCAGTGACTCAACAACCAGATGCCAGATTTTGAAATAATTTCCTCAAATCAACCCAAATCTCTTTCCGCTCTAAAAATAAGAAGCTCCACAGAGTGACATTCCAACAGGCTGTTCCAAAACTTCCAGCTAGACTGAACCCGCCTGAAGACGATGACAAGCTCCTCTCTGTCTGATGTCACTTCCCATTTGCAGGCCGACTGCTATCTGCTACCGGCTTCTGCCAATAATAGCTCATCAAAACAACACAACCCTTCTTGGCACCAAAATAAAGGCTGCAGTCCATGTCTGTGCCACTCAGTTGTCAATTAAGACTCCTCTCCACACTGACACTTGTGACTTAAAAGAAACAGTGGAGAATGTGATGAATCTGAGCCGACAGTTGAGAAGGCAGTACGCTGTGTTGCAGTACCATAATGTGCTCAAGATATGGATAACAACTGACACCTCTGGCAGGTCTTATGAAGTTTGATTTCATTTGTCAGGCCTCTTCTATTTTGTCTTTTCAGCTCACTTGCTCTCCCGCTTTTCAATCATCGTGGTAATAGCTCATTGTGATAGCCTGAAGACACTCGCACTCTCTTTCATTTAAAATGCAAGGACATAAATAAAGCAGGTGCTGCTGTGGGCAACATATCAAGATGACATTTGCCATATCCCAGGGTGTTCTGCTATAAAATTCATAGCATATTTAAAAAACAGAAAAACACACAATATTTTGCTTCAGACAGGCCACAAACGTCTGAGAAATAATCATCGGCTTCGGTATTTGATCTCAGTCAAATGGAGCAGTAAGTGTCCAAGCTTGTCTCTGCGGATGCCTTTCATGCTCGTCTCCAGCCAGCCGCGTGACGCTAATTCCTGACTGAAGCGCTCCGCCCGCGCATCCTTAATCCTCCCTGTGAAATGTGACAAGATCATTCTTTAGGCCCACTTTAATCTGAATAATCTGCCCATCACAGACGTTCATCCCGACCCGCACTGCGCCTCCAGCATCAAAACACGCTACCTGTACATTTCCCCCCCCCCGACTTAGGCTGCAGAAATTAAATCTAGCCAACTAAATAAGACGGATCTTCTGCTAAATGTTTGCTAAACAACAATGTGAGGTCATAAAACAGTATATCTAATTTAATCGTTAAGTGCCACGTTGTTGAATATGTGATCTGCTTCACTTTTCCAACTTTTCATCAATTAAAAAACACGTTTTTTGACGTTTAATGAGTCAAATTAACTCAACAGTCAAACTTTGACGCCTAAAACATGGAAATGTCAGTTGGCATAAACCTCATGGAGTCCATTGGGACTAACATGAGCTTCGTGAAGTTTCCACAAAGTTCCTAACCAGTAATGCGGCAGCTGTCGGATCAAATTGAGCGACTGGTTCCAGTGCTAACATAACAGGGAGGCTACATGAAGTTAACTCCTCTCTACAGCATGACTACAACTTGCCAGGATCTTCACCCACCTGATGGCAAGTAGAGGACAGCACATCATCTCCACAGGCTTTACGTTCTACTCCTGACCAGCTTTAACTAATTGAGGAGACAAAGTGAATAAGACCCTTCAACGCTGCGATCTTGGCTGCACCTCAACTTTTCTAACTCTCGCCGTCATGCTGAGCTCCTGCCGTCTGACTTCCGGCAAGATAATGTAACTTCTCCACGTCGGCTTGATCTCCTGCAAAAGGAGTCAGGTCTATTTGACACAGATGGGGAAGGCAGGGGGGAGAAAAAATACCTTGGGTACAGTCAAGGAGAGCTAGTATGACTTCTTAGTATCTGAAATGTCCTGTCACGAACACGTAATATCTGTAATACTTCTTGACACATTCGCCTATAACCTCTTATTCTTTGCCAGCTTCTGTGGGGCCGCTCTCCTCTCTCCAGGCAAAGAAGAAAAGCAGTCTATTTTCTTGTCATATTTGGCTGAAAGGGGACTATCAAGTCGGAGTCTAATTTCCTCCACTTTAAAGACAGTCCACATGCAAGGTGCATTACCATGCTATCAAGGTGATGGGAGCAATTTCAAACTGTCAGTCAGTCATGGAAATATCAGAAGGACTTAATGTCTAGTCCGGCTGTCAAAGGCGCCTGTGAAGTCGCGGTGAGCTTAAGCTGACTTCAATTCTCCAACTTACTTTGCGGGTATTTCTCTGTTTTACAGTCCATGGATACATGGAGCTGTGCAGATTTATAAATGAAAAAAGTTTAGCAGTGGAAGACAGAATACATGTATAAAAAGTAAAGTTTACATTCACAGAAATGAGTTCAACTCTCAGGCTATGTTCCTCCTCAAGCAACCGCTTCCAATGAAAAGTCTTTAGACTTTAACGTTCAAAACTCTCGTGTTTATGCGTACCTACAGAAGATTTTACTACATTTTTTAATCTTAATGTACATGAACATTGAACTTGTTTTGTAAGTTAAAACAAGGTCAAACTTTGACCAATCAGGGACTCCAATCTGGTAATTGTTTAAGGATGATGTCCCCATTAATTCACAGAAGTGCCAACCATTTGAACATTGACCATGGAGGAAAAGTTCATAACTGGAGTTTACATGACACAAAGGCTGACTCTTAGCTGCTTCCCTATCCATACTTTTATCCCTCCTAGCAGAAAGATGGAAAACTATGTCCAAATTCCCATCGTTCCCATTCTAATCCTTAACTTAAAAAAAAAAAACTATATAGTCCAGTAGATTTTGAAAGCAATCCAGACACCACGCTCACTGCTTTTTTTTTTTTTTTTTTAACGGCAGATATGACTTTACCAATTTTGCGAAGTGGAAATCTAATCAACAGAAACATTCCACATCTATTTTTTAATCCATTGTATTCTGATTATGAAAATGTGGATTTCTTGTTAAAAAAATTATATTTAAACATATTTTTTGGCTAAATTTGTTCAAACGCTTATGGTCTATATTCACTTGCCAAGACTTCTGGGAAATTTCTAGGGCACTCAATTTTGGAATTGTAGGTTTGGACGGCACTACAAAATGGCAAATGAACTATATAGTGCACTAAATAATGCCTGAGTAAGGAATACGGACATAGCCGTAGTATCTTCAGTTCTGGATGGTACTTCCACTTGATGACATCATCAATAGTCGCCGGTCATCTATGTTAACACGTACCTGCCAGCACTCGGACAATACATAACTTTAAAAAGTCATGCAAAAACGTATTTAAGCTTCACATTGCTTAATAAAATATTTACTTTTAAAAATAGAAATGAGTTTCTCCTCAACGCTACAAACACAACGCTGGCAGAGGATAGCTAGCCTTAAGTTGCTATGGCTCTTCCTTTAACACTTTCAGACACCACTACAGCCTCAAATTCCATCATAATAGGGAGTGGCCAAAGAAGTAGGGAAGAAATTCCAATTGAACAAAAGTCTTTCATATATCAGAAAAGAGATTTGGAGAAAAAAAAGTCTGAAACAAGATTTTTTAACATTTCACACCAACACACTTCCCATAAGTCGTACATGCGCTTGTAAATAGTAGAAAATGAATAGGAAGCCCCTCCCTACTTGTCCAGTGTGAACACCACAGGCTAAATATCTGAACAAGGGTCTCATGCTGAAAGTCTCCAACTTTTAGCTTTTGTGTGCAACTGCATCTTCTACCACCCTTTATTTTGAGGCAGCATTTAGTTAAAGCTGTTCATTTCCAGATAGACACACCAACTGTGGGTGACACACCAGGCCTGTACTTAACCATTATTACTCTGACAGATCTTGGTGCAAAGCAAATCAATTAAACAAGAGCAATCTCCATAGTCTGGATAACAACCTTTTAAGACTGTTTTCATGTGACAAAGAGATCATGAACCAGACTTCTGCACCAGGACCTGACAGGTCAAGAAAGCCGCACGAAACAATAGCACCTTCTAACCATAATCTCGCCTTTTTACCTGTCAGATCCAGTCTGCCTGTCGGGCTCCTGACACGGCCGTGCCTTGCATCAGCTGCCACGGGGTACATTTTAATGTCACATTGCGAGAATTTCTTATTCCATTTGAGTGACATTTTAATGCTGCATTTACAGGCTGTTTCATTTTGGGAGTGAGCTACGTGAATGGGTTTTACAATATACAATATTTTTTAGACTGTCCTGATAGTTTCAGTCATAGGTCATCTTATTTTGGGATATATACATGTTTTCAGAAATTGAGATTCTCCCAAAGGGTTCATATATTTGCAACTGTGCTTCTTGAGCAAAAAGAAATAAATATCCTAATAATCGTAAACGTTTACTTGGTTTTATTATTAGCATTATTTTGCTAGTTTTGTTTCTATCTATAAGACAAAAAGTAGCATTCAACACAAATTATAGATTAAGATATTTTTTTAATTCATGTCAGGAAACAAAAACTTAAAATGTGAATAATTCGTTCCCCTCTTTAAAATCTTAAAAGTCATTGCTTTATAATTCTACAAAATTAATAACTTGATACTCTGGTCTGTTTGTAGAAATGTATATATGCACCAACAGGCTGGTTCTTGTTCAAATTCGTATTTTCTGGGTAAAACTAATGAATTTCTGCATTGTAAGTAAAAAAAAAAAAAAGTGTCAGTCGTTTAGAGATAAAGCTGGGGATTTTGGTGTCTGCTGCTGCATCCATCCATCACGTCCACAATAAAGGAGTTTCTGCCTGACGGTCGAAATTTATGGTCGCCCTTCTCTGCCCTCATAACTCACGGAGCTGTGACAGAGGCTGACAGCTGCCGCCGAAAACGACACCTTTGTTATCAATCACCAAAAAAAAAACCACTTGCATATGTTTAACTTTCGCCTGATCAGCAAGCCGTTTATGAGTTACTGAGTAATGGGACTGGAGGGGGTCCTTTGATGGGATGAGCTTGATTAATAACGCCCACAGAGGGGTTTACGCACTCTTAGATGGATGGAGGGGAACGATTTACTTTATTAGATTTTTAACATTTATTGTATTTGAGTCATTTTTAAATGTACATTGTGAATGTTCAATCTGGAAAGTTGATAAAAAAACAGCCCAGTTTGTGATGGATGCGTGAGGGAAGGGAAACATCAGTTCTTCTTCCGTGTGTTGAAGGAACCTGAATCTGACGGAGAAAGGAATCCAGAGACAGCTGACAGACAGCCTGTCAGCTGTCAGTTCCAGGCCTGCACGCCAACTTGGACTCAGAGGAGAAACTAGAAGGGGGGAAAATTTGTGGTGCACGTTTTGTTTTTCTAATTTCAAATTACAATTCAATTCCCTCAGCAAGGACTAAGCATGCAGTGCATCCCGGTCTTGTTACAGCAACAAAAACTTAGACAAATTACGCACTGATGGGAACGTGGAGAGGAAACGTTCACTTGTCGACAAAGTTATCCGATCTGGTGCAAATGTGTCTATAAAACTGTAATAAATCGCTCGCACGTTTATGTGATGCGAAACTGTCACTGAGCTCCCCAAACCCACATACGGCAGAGGCGCAGCGCGCGCGTCCCTGTGCCAATTACGCAAAGACGCACAAACATCTCAAAATTAACGGCGCTCACCGTGGCTGAAAAATGAAGCCGACAGCAGCGTGGAGAGAAAACGTTACATTACTTTGACACTTCATTACGTCAGGATCTCCTCTTTGATTGGGAGGCTGCAGCGGCAGCAACAACCTGCAGTTTGACTCTGATTCCGCTAGAGAGGAGGAACTGGAGGAGGCGGGGTGATCCCTCCTGCCCGAGACCCACGTAAACCGAGTTCTCTTTCGGACCAGCAGCCACACTGTTAGCGCGACGCCGAGGACGGAGCAGCGCAGACGCAGAGCGCACGGATTCTGCTCACTCTCCCCGCGTCTGCTTTGAGGATACTACTGCGTCTTTTTGTTTGTTTTCCCTTGGAAAAGCTTTAACTAGTCAGACGCTCCGACTGTTGGCTTCGAGCATCTCACTCATGTCTTTTTCAACCATTTGCACGAGACTTGGGTCATGATCACATCGCCCACGGTCTCTTTTCTGAGAAATAGCACAAATCCAGCGTGGGAGAGCGGCTCCTCGGGGGAGAAGGGAGAAGGAAAGGTCCGCCAAGTGTTCGGTCTCAACTCGGTCTCTCCTGCAGACCCTTCTCGCCAAGCCAGTCGTCTCCCCATAAAGGTTTTGAAAATGCTGACAGCGCGGGCAGGACACATTTTACACCCGGAGTACCTTCAACCTTTACCGTCCACTCCCATCAGTCCCATCGAGGTAAGAACGTGGTTTTGGTGAAACGTTTGCGCACGGCTGTCCTGTCAAGTCCTGAAATCCTCAAATACTAGAGCTCGCGGGGGGTTGAAAAGTGACATTATTTAATGTTATGTCTGTCAAATGTTAATTTAGGCTTTTTCAATTTGTCCTTGTGAAAAATAATTTTCCATTTCACCTCCATATAAGTTTGTGCGCAGTGCGTAAAATACGCGCAACAAACGCATGCGAACATTATGGAAAACTTAAAAAAAAACGTGTATTTCTGGATTCATTTGTTTATTTACTTTTATTTATTGTCTTTTTTTTTTTACTCCCAGTTGGATGCCAAGAAAAGCCCGCTGGCCCTTTTGGCCCAAACATGCTCGCAGATCGGCAAACCGGACCCGCCGTCGTCCTCCAAGCTGTCCTCTGTCGCCTCCAATGGATCTAGTGAGAAGGAGAGCAAATCTGGGCCGCTGAAAATGAGCGACATCGGAGCCGACGACAAATCTAGCTTCAAACCTTATTCCAAATCATCAGAGAAGAAAGACTCGAGCAGCGGCGGCAGCCTCAGTGGGGATAAAACTAGTTTCCGAGTGCCTAGCGCCACCTGCCAGCCGTTCACCCCCAGGACAGGCAGCCCCAGCTCCTGCACCTCCGTTTCTCCCCTGCCGTCTGAGGGCAAAGCGGGGGATAAGGAGGAAAAGAAGGAGTCTGACAGCAATAAAAGCAGCACAACAGAAAATAGTGGTAGCCAAAGGATAAACGGAATTACCTCTGAAGGCAGCCAACACCAAGAAAACACATCTGGATCCAAAAGCGGTACATCAGACTCTACATCCGTGACCTCCTCCTCTGTTCTCGGTTCTGGACTGGTGGCCCCCGTTTCCCCCTATAAGCCGGGTCATACCGTTTTCCCCTTGCCATCTGCTGGTATTTCATATCCTGGGAGTCTAGCAGGTGCGTACGCGGGTTACCCACAGCCCTTTCTCCCTCCCGGAATGACCCTTGACCCCACCAAATCCAGCAGCCAGCTTTTGAGCGCACAGTTTGCGGCTGCCAGCTCACTGGGATGCAGTAAAGCCGGAAGCAGCCCTCTGGCCGGAGCCTCCCCGCCGTCTCTGATGTCTGCGAGTCTGTGTCGAGACCCCTACTGCCTCAGCTACCACTGCACAAGCCATCTGTCCGGCGCGTCCAGCGCCAACTGCGCGCACGACTCTGCGGCTGCGGCCGCGGCGGCCAGCGCGCTCAAGTCCGGATATCCGCTCATGTACCCCACGCACGCGCTGCACGGCATGCACTCGTCCACCCCGTCTTTCAGCGGACACCCTTTGTATCCGTATGGCTTTATGTTGCCCAATGACCCCCTCCCGCACGTGTGCAACTGGGTGTCTGCAAACGGACCCTGCGACAAGCGCTTTTCCTCATCGGAGGAGCTCCTCAGCCACCTGCGGACTCACACGGCCTTCGCCGGCACAGACAAGCTGATCTCCGGGTATCCGGGCTCAGCGTCTCTCGCTAACGCGGCCGCCGCCATGGCGTGTCACATGCACATCCCGCCTAACGGCAGCCCCGGGAGCGCGCTGGCCCTCCGGGGCCCTCATCACCCCCTCGGACTCAGCGGCCGCTACCACCCGTACTCAAAGAGCCCCCTGCCCACCCCGGGGGCCCCAGTGCCGGTGCCGGCCGCCACCGGGCCATATTACTCCCCGTATGCCTTTTATGGACAGAGACTCACAACTGCTTCGGCCTTAGGATACCAATAGAGACAGAATTACAGGTTTATTGAGGAGATTTAGGCCCAGTGAGTTTTATATTGTACTTCATGCAGGGACTGGATCCACATGGGGATCTCTGTATTTATTTGCGATAGCTTCAAGCGTGACTAAAATAATAAAAAAGAAAAGTCTAAATACATACATTTCAAAAGCCTCTTTATTTTTGAAGGGATGTTTACTGTTCGAATTTGGAGTTTAGCTTGTGAAACTGATATAAATAATTTATTTTTACTTTTTTAGGAAAGTACAATAATTCAAACTGAATTCTTGGTTAAAAATACATCAATTTTTAAAATAACTTAAACATTACTTTTTTAAAAATAAGCTAATTTACAGTTATTTATATATGCACAAGCTTTCCTTTCATTTTAAGCAAACCTGAAGGAACAAAAACCCTTAAATTTCTACAAAAATACCACATTTTGGTGACTAAAAATAATGATTAGAACATGAAACTTTGTTTCCCTGCCTAATGTAGAACTTTTTCCAAGCACAAAATGTCCTTAAAGCTGCAAGAAATCCTTCAAAGGATCAGTCCATAACTCATAAATATAAGTCTTTGTGAATAAAAAACAGAGCAAGACTTAAAAACATGCCAAATAGTTGAATCAATCTGTTTAAGCAAATGAGATAAATCACACCGACAGTGTTCTCACCCATCCTCGGTAAATCAGAGCGTTTCTCTGCAATAAAACAACCACAAACATCATAATCATTCAGTCCACCCATTTTTCATGCAGATGAGGCCCAAACTCATGGGATGAAGGGGGGAATTAAGCAACAATTCAGCAGTGCAGTCAGTCAGCCATGGAGCCAGCATGAGCATCATTCTTATTTATGAACATTAATATGATGGGAACAAACATCTTTGTGGATGTGGAGCCGACGTGAGGCTTCATTTCTACTTAAAGAAGTCAGTAAATCATTCCTACAGAGACTATTTTAAATTATCTGCAGGTTAAATGATACATTTTTAACTCTGTTACTATGAAACATTATTTATTCTAATTAAATTCGGGATAATTAATTATTTAAAGCGAGATTATAAAGCAAGAGGGTATATGCTTGAGCTTAAGGAGCTGTTCTTTAACAGAAACGTATAGCTTAACAAATAATACAAACTTCATTATAGAAGTTTAAAAATTTAAGACAAAGATTAATTTTAAATACATAAAACGAGCAAACTCAATTATTCTAATACGTATCATAGAATCAAGTTTAAATAGATATAATAGGAACTTAAAAAACAAGTTTTTAAGTTTAGATGAGTTATTTCAACAATAAAAATGGAAGAAAGTTGCAAATATTTTTTTAAGCTTCTCAGTTTTTGTTTAAAACTTTATTAGCAAATTAATGACAACTTCATGGGAAAAATAGCAAAGTTGAATCTGAAGTCGTGTGTTTTGCCAAACCTGGTTTGTAATGCTTTTTTGTGTTGGAGTTAAAGCAACAGTTTTAACAGAAATAGATGAGATTTTATTTTTGAGCTCAAACATGACGTTTAAGGAAAGTGCTCTTTCCAATAAAAATGAGAAATTTGTTTGGAAACAAGTTAAATGACAGTTTTTCTCATTCATCAGGTGCTTTCAGATCTCTTTCAACTCGTATCTCCTCTACTGTTCGGAGTCATCCATCTCTGGTCTTTTCCACGTGTTTGAATGTCTTTTCCTGAGCCTGTCCAGCTGTGTGTTGAATCCCAGAGACGGCCCCACCTGCTCTGCTTTGAACTGAACTCACACATGAGCCGAACCAGATCAGCCTGCTGTAGACACATGTTTGTGTTAAAAAGAAAAAAGAACGGGCCACTTCTGCACAGCTGCACGCCATGTGCCGCCGCGCCGTCCGGGGCCCGTTCTGGTTGAAGGCCGCGGACGTCGGCGCTGGATTCGCGTTCCTCCACGAAGCGCCCACAGCCATGTGCGAAAGCGAGGCTTTCCATATGCAAGGAACACATCCATCAAGCAACTTTCAAACACTTGTCACGAATGTTACAGTCACATAATGGATTTAACACCCTTTTGTCAGCCATATTAATGATCCAATCAAGGGATTTCCCATAGTTACACAAACATTAGACGCTTTGACTAAACCATCCGCCGTGATTAGGTTCTTTAGAAAAGCAAGCAGCTTTCTGCTTAAGGACACAAAGGAAAAACTGATGACATTTCGCATGTTCAGTCAGCTGAAAAGCTTCCATCATCCTCAGAAACATGGAGGTTTATTTTTGCTGGAGAAAGGCTTTGGCTTCTCCGAACCCATATTCATCATCGCTCCATCATTTCCTCCCTCTGACACGGAAAGTAAGAATACAGTTAAAGCTGGGTTTTACTCAGCCGCTGACCTTTGGAGCTTGTCGTCTTTTATTAGTGCAGCGTCAGAAAAAAAAAAAAATGGTGGAACTGTTGTCAGGACACAGACAATTACCTTAATGCGGAGACGCTGAGGTGTCCCTGATTTGTGTTCTCACAGTGGTGTCTCTCTTTTGGAGCTTTTAGCCAGCCAACGCCATGCAGAGGAAAGGGGAATTTTCTTTTGAAGACAGTCTGTCAACACACAAAGCAAAAGGAAGGAGCAGCAGTGAGTTAAACAGTGGGCCCTTGTCTTTCAGCACTCAACATGCCCTATAATTTACAAACTACTGACAGGGGCCATTTTGAAGTCTGTCAAAGGCGGCAAACTTTTTGTCTCCAAACGTCTTGCTCACAGTGGGCTGACTTCTGCCTCAGCTCGGGTGATTAATGACTTATGGCCTTATTGTGTGGAGGTGGCTAATTAACTACAGACCGACTGAGGAAACGCACTGTAAAAACTCGCCTCCGATAACCCCAATTTTTCCCTCTCCTCATCTTGGCATGTGGAAGCTCTTACTGACAAATTTGCGAAAAAGCAGAGCAGCTTTGAGCAAGATGAATGGCCTCGGCGAGCAGTAAACAGCCTTTAATTTAACCGTGTTTAAATGGATGACACACTGGCATCGTGCTTCCTCGCCGTTCGTGCTCTCTGGTTGTGAAACGCAGCCAAAGCTCCCCCTCGCCATTGGGTTAAAATTAGGCTTGGCATATTCATGGGGAGGGTTTCTGGGTGCGCGGGCTGGCAGACATGTGCTCGGTGCCTCTTTGAGTTTCCAGCGGTTCCTTCAGACTGACATGCTAAGACAAAGACAATCAGTTTCTTTTGCAAAAAGAAGCCAGGATGGAACAGAGGATGTTTATGGACCAAGCAGGAGACAAAGGACCATTCCTTTCAGTTATTAGGATCGTTTTTACACCCATTTGGATGAAATTAGTTGGAAAATTTTGGCTAAAAAAGTCAAAAGCAACATAGAGAACCAGTGATGCAAAATGTTGCTTGCATATGAGAAATGCCAAGTGGACCCCAAGTGGTGCACGATGCATGATGCCAGCTGGCCGACCATTTCGGGTGATGGACTTTACACTTACCTAAGTCAACTATAACAGAACGCTGGTCATTAATATCCAACAGGACCTGCGAAATCGAGCCATCTGGCTAAATCGACAAAGTAATCTACAGCTCGTAATTATAGCTGAGGAGCAGAATTTCTCTTTAATCTTTCCCAGCTTTCAGGGGAAGAAAAAAAAAAACTCCATCTGCGCCATGTAGCACATCATTTTTCTTTAAGACAAATGGTTTGTTTTCGCATGATCCAAAATTAGATCAGCACAAAACAATCAATCTCATCCAGAGCCTGGGAAAAGAATCAGGATTCCGGATTCTGTTTTTCCTCCTCACCTTTCATTTTTCTTACACGTCTGTTTTTTTTTACGGCGGTCAGCATTCTTTCCGTGATTCTTTTTAGTCATCACACGACATGTACGAGACGCCAGAGAAATGATAAATATGACAAAGTGATTCTTCTGAGCGTTTTTTTTTTTTTTTTTTTTCTCAGAGTGGAACCAAATCTGTGTTAATGTAGAAATAAAGCGGGCAAAACACTTCCTGTCATCCTGTCTGCAAATTAGGAAGACGATACAACTGTCAGGTGCCCCCCTCTCCCCATTACAGGAGCAATGATGCTTTCACTGCACGACAAAAGGGAAATGGGTGCATGTTTTTTATAGGAGACCTGTCTGTCAGCAGGCTCTCAAGTCATAACAAATCACCAGCACTCAGCTGAGGCTGAACATTCAGGGCGTCAGGAGGAAGACGGATGACCTGCAGGCTTTTGAAGTGCTCTGGCAGTTCAGATGGTTGAGCGGCGCTGACAGAGAAATATACACAACAGAGCAACCAATAATGAGAACATTAAACATTCCAGCCACCTGACAGGCTGACAAAAACGGCCTGACCGGACATCAATCATCTTGAGTCATAACCTTGACAATCGGTCCCTTCTGAAACCGTCCCTTTACCTCAAGGCCTGCCCTGCAGAGTGTCACCACTTAAAGAGGACGGAAAAAAAAACAAAATCTGAAGTCTAATTCTTTAATTCGGATTGATAAAGACAGGCAGTGAGAGAAACCACAATGCATTGCTTCAGTGAGTGATGGATTCAGAGAGAACTGGCAACATCTTTGTAAAATAAAACTCACCAAAGATCGATCGATGGGAGAAAAAAAATTTTGTCAAAGTGTTTTTCTGTTTGCCTGAGAAGATGTCTTGGTTAGGAACGCAAAAATGCATCCAGCATATGTTTATGGACTTGGCTGCATAAATCTGTGTATTAATGACACCCTACAGGCATTTGGAAGCTATATAAATACTTGTAACTGAGCCAGCGTGTTTCAATAGAACTGCAGGCGTTGATCAGCGGCGTGGAGGCTCTTGAATGTGCTCTTAACAAGGTCATGCTTTAAGCCAGGAAGCAATGTGCTAAATGTCAAGTACTACTTTTTTTTTCCAAATTAAGAGCTTTGATATATTTATTATAGGAATATGGAACATCGAGTTAGTTGCCAATATGTATCAATTTTTAAAAAACGTTTGTGTTGCAACAACTCTTTTCCCACTATGCATTTAAAATGTGACCTTTCAAAATAATACTTCCTGTTTCCATATCTCCCCCTTGGAACCACGTCGATCAGAGCTGAAAGGAGAGCTTCAAAACTAGTGTCGCTTTCTAGTTAAGTGAAAAACAAGAAGCAGGGCGGATGACCATTTCCAAACAGTACCTGGGAGGGAGCTGCACAACTCCAAGCCCTGAGGATGATAAATGACTTTACTAACTCTGCAGGACTGCAGACTCAAATGAGGATGGAGCTAATTGCCGTGCGAAACACTTTGGCATGAATGGAAAGAAAATGCAGGCACGCTATAGTTAAAAAAGAAAAAAAAGGCCCAGTTGCTGCTCTGAACTCCTTGCTGGCTTTTGCTTACAACAGTTCACTTGGTGTCCATAAATCACTGACTGCTTACAGCTGAAACCACCCTTAGTCATCAACATGCAATACACTGAGTGACAGATTCCATCCTGACTACATTAGCCCAAAGTTCAAACAAGGTTCTTTTTTTAAAATCTCCAACCATTTTGAACTCACAGGAAATGAAAGCCAGCTGGGTGAGGATTGCAGTGTAAAACATAAAGATGAACTTTCATGAAGGAGAAAGAAACTTTAAACATTAAAGAAAAGCATTTGCATTAAGGAAATACCATGACCGTTAAAGGTATTTTGGGATTTTAATTTCCTGTAAATGCTTTTAACCAGCTTTATCTCAAGGTTGTGATCTGCAGCTTTTTACTTCTTTTAGTTGACAAGGAAATGTTTACTTATTACATCCACACAGGAAATTATTAATGTAAAATATGGTGGTTCTTATGAACTCTGACTTTGATCTGCTTTATGAACAATCAGATAAAGGCTGGTGATGTTACATTTGCCTATTTTATTTCATCCATGCAAATACAGAAAAAAAAGAAATATTATTGTACAATTTAGTAAAAAAAAATTAAGTTAGGTGGGGGTTTTTTAAGCTGTACCGATTTGTTACAGTAACAAATGACGCAAAGAAATGACTTTACCTGAAGTAGAATATCATGGAGCTCATTTGAGTTACCATGCCTCACAAATATGTTTCTGTATCACAATAGATGCATGAAGTTACACACACACAAAAAAATATTTTTTTTACCCTCCATTATCGCAGGCGATACCTCCATAAATTACCCATAACAGGTGAAATCCGCAAAGTAGGATTAAGGTCATTAAAGGGCTGTAAAACCTCTCACTACACACTTTATATACTTTTCTCAGACAGACATGACAACTTTCAAAATATTTTTAACTCACAAAGTTCAAACTTTCTTTGAAAAACATGTCCAGTATTATGGAGTAACAACAAAGATCTGCTTGGAATCGGAATAAAAAGTGAACTCCGATATTGCGAAGGAATACGTAATCTCACTTTGAAGATGTCAAGCATATGCCATAGCAAAGGTTCCCAGATCAAAAGTTTCTCAAACAAATGTATCCTGAATTAGGGAAAACTGTAAAAAAATTGGACAAAAATAGTTTGAAAATAATGGTGTTTCTCTGGATTATCAACATAGAGCAACCCTACAGCTGCCATCTTGGCAGTACTATCTGTTATACCTGGACGGGTGACAAAAAGTTCATGGTACTTTATGAGTGTGCTTTCAAGGCACTTTAGTTTAAAATTGCCCCAAGAGTTTGACTCAAATTGACTACAATGGCTGACATTTTTATAACTTTATTTTGTTTGATTTGCTTTAACATTCAAAAAGACCAAACTGCCCCTAAAAAGTTAAGAAATGGGAACATTTCCTTATTTGGGGGTTAGAACTACATCCAATGAGTCGAATCCAAAAAGAAAAAAATAGCAGGATCAAATGTTTTCTTTTATTATTTGTCTTGTTTTTAACTTGAGTCTAACCATTGACTGTTTACAGCCTTGTTACCACTGAGTGGTACAGTCTGGTATTTGGTTTAAATTGGACCCAGCAATTCAGGGGAGCAATTCCACTCAATGTTTGACCGTCATGGTGCATGTGGGGTGAAGTCAGCAATAACAGAGGTCATCCTGTGGCTCATTTTTACCACTAGAATTTAGATAATTTGTACATACAAAGCATCTAATGTTGTTTGAGAGAAGATTGTGGGTGGCGAAGAGAAATTAAGCCACTTTCTTGGCACTTTGTCATTATGACCTTCCGCCATTTAACAGGTTTCAACAGTAGCTCCAGACAAATCTGGCCCGTTCCATTTTTCCATGGACCTACAACCAACGGAGGACCAACAATGGTTTGGATCAGCCTAATGGATCCATTTTATAATAAAAAATGCTTAAAATTCCGGACTGGACCGCTCAGTCGAAATAAGGCTTAAGAGAACTGGACTGAGCGCATGTGACATCATCCAAAGACGATGGCTTACTTCTGGCTCCAACAAAATGAAGTCATTGCAGTCACCAGTAATTGGTTCGAGTCCGTCTGGGTTAACGGTTCTGTGGCAACCACTCTCGCCAATCACCAGTGATCTTGTGGGAAGTCCAAACCCCTACCACTTGAAAGGGGGCTTCACGAAATCTATCAAACGTTAGAAATGAGACAACATATTCTTTCTCCCTCGTGCTTTCTTATGGGGTCCAGATGACCCCGACCTTACATTGATGTGTGATCCCTAACATGACAAACAAGATTTTACGTCTGCTATGGACACCAGTAAAGATACAAAATCCTTTCAAAAAAAAGTTCAGTCTTGTGGAGTCTAGATGACCCCACTTTTAATGCCTTGGATAACACTAAAGTTACACTAAAGAATGGTTATTTTCACAATTATACAAACTGACTGATAGCTGCTTATGTCTTAATCTATGGGATTTTAGTTTCTTAGACCCAGCAGATACTTCCTGTTTGTACTGTGAGGAGTCTAGCCCTCACATACAGTTTATGATTCCAACACATACTTTGACATTTTTGTCTGCAGGGTGTTCTTTCTGCATTCACACTGTAACCAAAGATTTTTGGTTATAGGTGAACCAGAGTTCATATGAGTTTTCACACCATCTAAGGAAATTATTTATAGTAAAAAGTAAAAGTTTCAAAGAGTGATTTCAATTCCAACATATATTCAGAAAGAATTATTTAGCAGATATTTAATCCTTTAAATACTACCGTCTGATCTGGAGTGGATTACTAGCCTGAAGATCTGTTGTGTGAAAACCATGACTCTACCTTGATACAGTTCTGACTTCATCCAGTCCAACCAGGTCAGTCCCTCCACAACAGTGCGGCCTCAAGTCTGAACTATAATACAAAAGAGCATTTAGGGCGAGTCATATTTTCATTCCATTAGTACAAAAACAATAAAAGCAGCTAAACCAAATGGATATAACTGTTATTATACTAATCTTATGGAAGTATTTTTACAGACTGTATAATGACCAAATTATTTTCTCGAAAGGGGGAATTTATGTGACCTCCAGTTCAGAGCCAAATAGAGCATAACCTATCCAACAGTACTTATTTATTCTGCATGCTACAGTTTCTTTGATCAAACTCAGACTCCCTGAGGATTCTTTCAAGAATTGTATAATTGCTGTCATTTTTAAGAGTGGAGCTTTTAGCTCCAAAACACTAGTTTAATGTTTGCTCATGATTAGCCTTTAAGAGTGTTCCATTTGTAATCCATGATGTAGAGGACTTTATGCTCATGTGGTTAAGCAAACATCAAAAAGACACTACAAAGAGCCTCACATGGGAATGAAGGGCTTCTCTACTGAAACAAATGGCTCCAATATCCCCTTTTTTCATAACAGTGATTTATATACAGAATATTTATCTCAGGAATCTTAATTTCACAATAAATTCTTCTGAAGCCCGCAGTAATATTTTTGCTTTCCTGCTGACATCAAAGGACACCAGTGAAATATTCCCACCTGCTCTTTTACAATTTGTGTTTCCATTATATGAGGAAAGCAGTCATGTGATTTGAGCTGGAATAGAGTCTTCTGACTTCTCCAGCTGACACACCTGCCCTGTTTTAACAATAAATATTTGAGTGAGGTTGAGGCCTGAGCAGGTGCGGTGGGGTCAGCAGGGGGGTTGAGGCTGAAAAACGCGTTGGACCAAATCCGAAGGTGATATCATAATTTGTCTCCCCTTTTTTGCAGGAAGGGGCCAAATCATGCTGAGATCAATGTGTTACCAATAAAGGAAGAAGTTTGTGAGAAGTCTTTTTTTAATATGCTAGTGCCACATCTCCCTACATCTTCCATGCACTCAGTCATTCCACAACAAAGAAAGAAGGCCTTAATTACCATCTGTCATGCTAAGCCTTTTACGGTCCATCAAAAGACAATGATCTGCTGAAGCGCGGACACAAGTTAAAGAGTTAATGCAAAAAAATGCAGGTTGCTTGTTTGATTTGTGAAGCTGAAATAAAAGTGACAGTTTATAGATATCATTTTACCTTGATTCTAAAGAGTAGCCTTCCTTACGACTAGAGAATGCTTGTACGACACCCTTTCAACAGAAGACTCGCCGCACAGGCTGCCAAGCAGCTCATTGTGTTTTATCTCGGTGGAATATTCCTCTCTAACAATCAGCCATTGTGGCTATGGCAGTATGAGCTGTTGTGCTGCTGAAGTGTTCAGCAGAGACCCAGTGAAATGAGACACCAGCATGATTATACTGTATCCTGTCTGCCACTGATTTATTGTGACAGCACTAACTCCCTGCAGAACCATGTTGTCAGGTGCTAGGACTGCTGTTGTGCAAGATACTTGATATGCTTCAGTCTTTTAGTAAAGACCTTGTGAGAAAGTCTCCAGGCACTGCTGAGAACCCTCAAATCTTCATTACTAAATATACAATCCCTTGTCCGCTAACGCTGAACAGAAACCGGCCGCTTGTATTTGTCTTGCAAAGTAACAGCTGTTGCTCTGTTTTAATTGAACCCAAAGTGTTTGGATGAGGTCTCATCCTGGAGGCTGTATTGTTGTCACACAGTGTAAAGAAAAAATTGGAAGTTAAATTTTACTTCCACCGAATTTGAAAAAAATTCTATATGGAAATAAGTGTCCATTTCGTGAATGTCATGGTCTGAAAAGCAGATGTAATCATATCCGATTCCTTTGAGCCTCTTCTACCCGCTGCTCAAAACCTACAGGTGCCTGTGCTTCAGTTTTACTTCTATATCATCATGAAAGAAGGGATTATAGTAGTTATGATAGAAATTATAAATATGCAGTATCATCTTGTATGGAGTACCTCAGGGTTTTACTCTTTGACCACTGTTATTTATCCTTATCACCAAGAAAATAGGCACTGAATAATGTCTCAAATCAGTTATGCAGATGAAATGCAAGTTTATGTTAGCTCCACTATCAAATGATAGAGCTGCAGGGTGGAAATTTGCTTTGGTTTTTATTTTCCCTGCATGTCAGAAAGTGTCACTTTACATATGATTGAACCTAAAAAGAAGAAGGATTAATTCTTTATCTTGTTATACTTAATATTGTAAAATTTGTAGAAACAACCAAACTGCAGATATCTTTGGTTTCTAAACAAACCCTGCTAAAGACAAAAAACCTTTGTTTTAAGATAACAAATTCAATTTTGCATATTATGTTGCTTTTTTTTAAGTGCAAAACTGAAAAGGTTTCTGTACATCAATGAGAGGTGCTAAACTCTGGAACAATTCAAGAATGATTTAAGGGTGTATTCAGACTGGACACATTTGTTTTGCTTAAAGTGAACCAGAGTTTGTTTCCCCCAATAATCCAGAACAAAGTTTTAGTCTGAATATGTGCAAGCTGAATTTCCCTGAGGACTGCCAAAGGGATTAATAAAGTATTTTCTATTCTATTCTATTCTATTCTAAGCGAACTCTGGTCCAGGACCAGGAACCACTCTCTGACCCATCTTTCTAGGTGGTCTCTGTTCGTTTCCAATCGACTGAACTTCGGTTCGCTCTGAGAGTCCTCAGTCTGAATACGGTCCATGCTGGGACAGGAACAACTGAGCCGGTTATTAGCGTACAAACATAGAGCAGTAATGCAACAGCAGCTCTTTTAAAATGTGGTAAGATGAATGCAGGCTCATAAAAACAAATTTTAACGTGATACACATCATTTCTCGCATCGTTTTCCCAACAATATATGTCATAAACACCTATCACCGTCCCAGTAACCGCCTTGCACCATAACTCCGCTGTACCAAAGTATAGTAAAAAGTGTTGAACCTGGCCTTCATACAAACGTTCAAAAATGATCAGCAAAATAAAAAGTTTGAATAGGTGAACAATCCTGGAAAGGATTTGAAGTGGAACACCTCTATCTTTCTGTTTTTGTTTTGACTGCCCGTAACTGCTGGCCAATGAAGAGATCTTTAGTCACATGGTTTTGTTTACATGCTTTGAACCAGGAAAACGATGGTCTGCTTGACTGCAGGCTGACTACAGACCAAACACAAGGTTCGGGGCTCGATCCAGACTGAATTAGGCGGACTTCATCCTTTTCATAGTGTGAATACACCCTCGCAAAAGCGTAAAACTGTACTTGGTGTGTAATCAGTAAGGAGGAAACCAGATAAGGAGACTGTGGTGAAATAAGAAGTTCACGGGTGTGTTCAGAGGAAAATGGTTTAAAAAGTCAGACACTGAGAAAACAGGAGTTCAGTGAGATGCAGCTCAATGTAAATGAGGGGTTAGTTACAAAGCCCAATCAGAAGGCATATGAGGACTTGTATGACACGTTATACACAAAGGAGGTAGATGATGATCTATACAGGTTGCCAAAGCAGATAAACATATGGAAGGATGTGCAGCAGGTTAGTCTGACCAAGAACAAAGAAACGTGTTGACATGTTCCAAGAAGTGTGATGGACAGATGGAAGGTGAACTTTGAAGAGATGATGAATGGGAAAAATGTTAGAGACCACAGAGGTGAAGGGGCGGCTGTTGTAGAGCAGGAAATAGCAAAGATTCGTGAGGATGAAGTGAGAAAGAGATGAAGAATAAAAAGGCAGTTGGTCCTGACAGCATACCTGTGGAGGTATTGAAGTATTTAGGAGAGGTGGACGTAGAGTTTCTGACTGAGATGTTTAACAAGATGTTGGAGAGTGAGAGGATGGCAGAGAAATTGAGGAGACATCTCCTGACTCCATTATTTTATAAGGGTAGGCAATCTGTAGAAACTATAGAGAAAAAAAGATGATTAGTCATCCAATTAAGTTATGGGAAAAAGTAGTGAAAGCTTGACTCAAGTCAGAAATGAACATTTGTGAGTAACAATATAGTTTCATGCCAAGGAAAAACCACAAATGTTATAGTGGTTTGAGGATACTGTTGGAGAACAAAAGAGAAGGTCAGAAGGATCTGTTTTCTGTCTTTGTAGATCTAGAGAAAATCTGACAGGAGACAGAGAAAGGAGCTGTGGTCTGGATAAGGAAGTCTGGAGTGGAGTTGTTCAGGTATAAGAGCTGGAAGACAGTGTTGAGATGTGCTGTAGGTCTTACAAAGAAGTTGAGATGGAGGTGGGACCGCGCCAACACTCATCTTTGAAGATGGAAGATGATATATGACACTCAGATTTATAGTAAGAGCAGAAAGCAGGTGGAGGGACGTCTAGAGAGGTGGAGGTAGGTTTTGGAAAGGAGCGAAATGAATGCTGGCTCCAGCAAGATAGTATCTGAGTGTAAATGAGAGGATCTCAAGTAGAAAGGTGAAGTCAAAGGGAGCACAGGTGAAGAAGGTGGAGGACTTTAAGAAGTTAACGTCAACAGTTCAGGATAATGGGAGAATATGGGAAAGATGAAGATTGTGTGACAAGAGACGAGCAAGAATGAAAGGACTGGTGAGAGCAGCCATGTTATTGCTTTAGAGACAATGACTCCAAAGAGAGACGGGAGGCAGAGTTGGAGGTAGCAGAGATGAAGATACTGAGGTTTTCATTGGGAATGATGAGGATGATAGGATCAGGTATCAAGCCATCAGATAAACAGCTCATGTTTTGGAGATAAATCCAGGGATGGTTTGGACATGCCAAGGAGGGACAGTGATTATGTTTATGAAAGGATGCTGAATTGGAGCTACCAGTAAAGAGATCAAGAGTGGGAAAAGGGGGATGTTCATGGATGAAGTGAAGGAGGATATAAGAGTGGTTGGTGTGAGGCGAATGCAAAAGAGAGAGTTCGATAAAGGCAGACGATTTACTGTGGCAACCCCAAAAGCGCTCAACTGAAAGACAAAGAAAATCAAGTATATAAAGGTTTATTGTTGGCTGAAGGACAAAAGGAACATTAAATTATTTAACAGCCAAACTGTGCTAAATGCAATAACAACTTGATATTTAATCTCTTGGACAGAATTAGTCAGACTTATCTTTAATTGCTGGTATGTCATTTTTGATGCGTCAAGACTTTTGCATGCAAGAACTGACAACACCACATGTCTAAAGATAGAAATTTTAGTACAGAAATGTAAAGCTCTTGATCAAACTTTATCAGGATGACTTAAACTGGCATCATTAACCCTTGTGCTATCCTAGATATGTTGATGTTGAGACTGAGGTCATCAGCCCATTTAACTTTTTTTTCCAGTGATTTTTGATTTTCACTGGTGTCTGTGGCAGAGATGAAATCCAGTCCACATTTGTCATGGGACAACACGTCAGTGTAAGGCTGGGGTCATCTGGACCCCATAAAAATAGCACTAGGGTTAGGATTGGAGCCAAATGATTATCTTTCTTTTTAATGGAATGTATGAAGGAGGAGACAAATATCAGATCAACTACAGTGAGGAAGAATGATTAAATCAGTGAAAGATTAAAGAAAAATTCTAACAGTTTAAATAAATAATAAATTAGTTAAAGCACATTTAATTTTATCATAAACAATAGGGGCTAGATGTTGTAAAAATGATAGAAAATGCCATGTTTGACTTGGTTTTTTTTTTCATTTTTGATTCAAGTAAATCTGCTACAGCAACAGGCTATTATTCAAAACCTGTTGTACTTTATTTTGAAAGGAACTTTTATTTATTTTTGGTTTATTTATTTAAAGGATCTCCATTAGTCTAAACCAAAGGTAAGACTGTTTTCCCTGGGGTCCAATTAAAAAATTACATGCATTAACACAAAATCATAAAATACATAAATGATTAAAACCTACATCTAAATACATAAATCAACCACAAATACCAGGGAAATTCACAACTAATATGAGATCTTAAATGTGCTGCTGTCTAGACATTAAAATTGTCACTTATAAAATACGTATAGTGTTATAATTTTGATAATTGTAAATATTTAAAAATGACAATTTATACATTAATGTCTTGATGCCCACATGAACATAAAGTGTATTGTTTTAAAGGGTTAAGTGAGACTTGGCAGTGCTTACTGGGTTTTAGTGTATAAGAAAGTAGACAAAATGCTGTTGAAGCTTGCAGACCCCTAGGTTAAACCATCTCTAATGATAAACTGTAGAATATTAGAGCAAAAGATTTTTAAAAAGTATTTTTTTAATTCCATCTGTCCACAATGTGTTTTACAAAGCTAGAATGTTTCGCTTTTATAATTATTATTTTTTTAATATGATTTATTCATATCTAAATGGACATTAGCTGAAAGTTTGATAACGTCATTTTTCCACCAACAGCTCCTTCTGCCAGATACAAAGAATATTTACTTGACCCCACAGTTCATCTCAAATATCCAGATAAAACTCGTCTCCTTAGAAAATGTGAGACAAACTAGTGATGTCAGGTAAAAGGAGCCATTGTGGAAACAGGGTTGAGACCGGGCGAGTGGAAGTCCTGGAAAACAGAAGCGAACTGGAATACAATGGACTACTTGGAACACTTCAGTCCAAAGGAGCATGACACATGCCGTTTCATTGTTTGCCCCATTTCGTCGCTATCTTAACCTTTATTTAACCCAGGAAAACAATATCCTATTGAGATCAAAGGGCTCTTCTGTGGAAAGATCCTGGCTGAGCAGTTTGAGCATGAGTCACACATTATTTCACATTTCCCAGGTGAGTACTTTAATCCTGGTTTTAAAATCTGTTAAATATTAGATCCAATTATTAACAGGGGTGTGAAATCAGATAAAAAAAAAATAACTGCAAGAAGTGCTTTCCTGTTTATATCTCAGAAGTCAGTACAAAGAAACAGCTGAACTATTGACCGAACCACTTCAGGAGTCTGAACTGAAGGATTATGTTCCACCATGACTGCCTGCAGCTCTGCTTTGGGTTACTCCGTGGAACAGCTTAATCACTCTGTTGTCACATCACATGAAGTTACCCATAACCCTGTTATCCCTTTCAGGGACACGATGAGCAGACAAAAAAAATAAGTTCTCTCATTCAGGGCAGTAAAAAGAAATAAATTAAATATGTTCAAATAATTGAAATGACCATTTCTTGTAAAAGGCTCTCTGAATAAAGTGCTGTTGTCCCTCTTTGTAGCCTGTCTGCACACTTTGTGCTTTGTCTTGAGGGCAGAAGACATAAATATATGCAGTTCACGCAGCATCACCTGAACGCAGCACTTTCAGCATGAAGGGAGGCATTATTCAGAATAAATGGATTATCAGGGAAACCAGCACAAATGACTCAATAAAACTGTAAAGCAGCCAGCCAGCAGTGGCCAAAATGATTAATGGCAGGCGTTCGAGACTGGATTTATTTTGTATTCTATTTTTCCTTTAATGACTGCCTGTGAATGCCGCTCGCCCATGCTTCTAGATTACCGGTGACTAATGAGGATTCCAAACTGGCTGTTATCCACTTGAATGTCTTTTTATTTAAAAAGTCAATACTGCCCATGTGTGTGTTAGGAGCATGTTTGTGAGGGTGGCTCGAGGTGATAAGTTATAAGCTTCCCAATTAAAAAGGATTTAGGAAAGCATTAAGGTGCGCTGGCATTCATAGCAGCACTTATCATGATATATTTATTTAAATAATCTTGACTCTCCATTTATAAGTAAATTTACTCGTCCTCCACTTGCATCTGAATTATTCAACGGCTTAGCCGTCACCATTCTTCTAGCGGAGGATCAATGTTTTGCATCTGTGGGATAAATTACAACATACTTTACATGTTGTTTTTAAAGCCTCCTGGTGTAAACGGAGAGTTTGGAGGCACTAGTGGTGAGTTCAGGGACTTCTATTAAAGAAGAGAGTTCAGCTGGTAAATCAACAATTTGGTTTATTTTTAATAGAAATTAAAAAAGACGTTTTTACATGGTAAGAAAGAAAATTAAGTTTAGGAGTTGAAGCAAGTATGATACTTTTAAGATATAAGTGATGCAGATTAATTAGAAAACTTCCAAATTAAAGATCAATTGAAAATGAAATGATCTGTAAGCAGTATAGTTAACCAACCACTAGAGGCTTGTTACATAAGTCAATCCCTATTTAATTCAACTGTCCAGCTTTAACTCTAATTTTAAGCTCAGTCAAAAAGTTTACATTTTAGATTCAAGATAAACTTTAATTTCACATTTATGGATACATTTTTTTCAACTGACACGTGTCTTCTGAATCTTTAGCTCCATTCCTTACAGGTCCCAGCTGTAATATCCTTTAAAACCTTGATAATTGTGAAGCTAAAAAGCAAACTTTAAAGAAACTTCCTGTAAATAGACATCCAGTGGCTCCTCGTTTATTGCATAAGTTGCATTCTAAAAACAACCTGCAGTTGGCATGGTCTGAGAAGTAGTGATCTTTATTTTTAATTATTGTTTTAAGGCTGTAAAACCCCTTGCTACACACTATATACGTTTGTTTTAGACAAACATTAACATTTTCCCACTTTTGTCTCTTTTAAACTTTCAAATCTTCCCAGAAAAATAAGTCCAGTTATATAAACCAAAGATCTGCTAGCAGAGCTAATTGAAGATTTTACAAGCAATGTGCTGTAAAAAAAAAAATAAATGTAAAAATGTAAATGTAGGGCTGAAGGGTAGCACAGAGGTTAGCACTCTGGACACACAGCAAGAAAGTTCCCGGTTCAAGTCCCGGCAAACAGAATCCCCGATGGGGGATATTTCTGTATGGAGGTTGCACGTTCTCTCCATACATGCGTGGGTTTTCTCCAAGGAGTCCGGCGTCCCACTGGTCAAAACCATGCTTCATGGGTTAACTGCTCAAAATTGTCCCTACGTATGAATGTGAGTTTATGCTTGCGGCCCTGCAACAGACTGGCGACCGGTCCGGGGTGAACCCCACCACTGCCTCGTGATCCCAAAAGGGACAAAAACAGCATTAGAAAGTGAATGAATTTAAAAAAATAAAAAAAAAAGCGAATTCCACCCTAAAAAATCTGCTAAACTGCAAGGCCACTAATTACCGGCATGAAACCCAATGAGGCAAATTTTCTTTGAGATATTGGGCTATATAAAAAAAAAAAAAGATGAATTGAACTGAATTAAAGTTGAACCCCGTTATACTAAGTTACCACTGTGAAACGCTTTGACTTCTACCAGCAGTATTTTGAACCAACAGGAGCCAGGCCAGTTCACTAAACAACCACTAGGTGGCTTTAATACGAGCAAGTCCTTCCCAATTTCAACTAGATTTACTGCATAAACAAACCTCAGGGATGGGCAACTCCAGGCATCAAGAGTCGCTGTGTCTGCATGATTTCAAGATATCCAAGCCTACTCATGACTGATTATCTGGTTCAGGTGCATCGGGCCAATTAGAAGATGCCGGGCATGTTGGAAAACATGCAGGAAAGCGGCCCTCAAGGCCAGGAGTTGCTCGTGAATAAAATAAATTAATCTCCAACAAGAAGGTTATTGACTTTTGACCAAAGTTGATGCAGATTATACAAAGTAAAGATGCTTGATGTAATTAAAACATGGACGTGTGAATGTAACTATAATTATGTAAATAAAAGACATAAAACTATAAAAATTTTAGATAAGGGAAATTTTTAATTACAATTCATGCGTATTCCTTGGAGAACACCACGGTCATTAAAAATAAACAATCTTGAAGTAACTTCGTACATTAACCTAAAAAACACATATCATTACACCTCCTCCTCCAAATTCAAGTTCTCTGGGGTAAATAGATATCAATCAAAAATATCACAAGAACAACTATTTTTCTTGCACAATTAGGACATTGTTAACCCAAATTAAATAATGCTTTTATAGGCTCTTTTACATTTCTGCAGTTTATTCCTGGAAGGAAAAAAATGCTCTGAGGGGGAAATGAACAAGACTAAATCAGAAAGCAGTGCTGGCCCACATGTGTACACAGATAAGCTCTGTAAGACAGCATTTAGGGTTGCATTTCAGCATTTCCAGTCAATAATAAGATTATAGGTTGGCGGTTGGTATGTCTCGTTAGCGAGACATTGTTGTGCTTGACATTTATCATAGCTCTAGGGTCGTGAACTTAAAGCTAAACGGCAACCAAATCATTAAATTTGAACGGCTGCAGCTTTGCCATCTCGAAGGCACTTACTTGAAGTGTTTTCGTGCCCGAAATTAGTGACTAAATTCCGCTAAGCTAAACACGTCTTTGTTCAAACTGGGACATTATGTGCTTAAAGGGACATAAACTCTGGTTTTGATGACACAATGGATGCTTTAACATGGAAATCATTTGGTGTATTTGATGTTAATTCAATTGGCTTCCATGGATTTATGCCTTCTTGCTTATCCAGTCATGTGTTTTGTTATTAGAGGTTACAAGGATCTCTATTAAAAATAAAACAAGTAGCTGTAGCAAAAAAATTAAAAGAAGAAGCAACAAAGACTCGACTGTTATACTCTGTTGTTAGAATTATTCAATTTGACTTATGAAGCTTTGTTTATGTCAGAAACAGGTCTTCAAGTGCCCACTTTTTTTTTAATGTAAAAACTATGTAAACAAGTGTTTCAGACTTCCATTTTCAAAACTCTCACATTTGCATGTTGCTACACAAGTTTCTCCAATCGATTTTGGGTTCTACGTACAAAACACGCAGCCAGTAAATGCAATAGAAAGTTAAACCGGGTCAAACTTTGGTAGTCACGTATTGACGGCGTGCGTTTTCAATCATTTAAAAATTGATTGAGGAGAAATGAATAGTTGCGTTTTGTGCCCGACTGTAATTATTTGACACCAAGTCTTTCATATATTAGAATAGAGCTGTGAAAGAAAAAACTGGACTAAGATTAGGGAGATTATTAGTCAACATTTTGCACCAAATGTCTTTAAACTGTAGGTGGTGGACACATGCCAGTATGGTGCATAACAGGTTTTTATACTAAATTAAGGTTTTTTAATACTTTTATACCTTGTTTTTAAAAAACTGTTGAATGAGTTGTTACATTAACCCACATGGAGCCCCGAGTCAGTTGAAACCATTTAGAGGAAGCTATGAGGACTTAGTCCAGACGTGGGTAAACTACGGCCCAGGGGTCATAAATTACCCATTTAACCATTTACTCTGGCCAGTCATATTGGAATAAATGATATTGCTAATTGATATTCATTATGCCAGAAATTCAGTTGTCTCCCCATAGATTGTGCACTAAAATAAATCAACTTTCGCTCAGGTGGAGAAAGTTGTTTTTCCATTCATGTGGTGTTTTTCCTGACACACATCTGTGTTTTTTGAGTCAGTCAGTCATTTTTCTGATCATTTCAATACCAGAAACACAGCATTTTTCTAAGTTTGTGCTTTTCTCTGGGGGAAATCAACTAATTGCTCTTATTGAAACTAAAATTAGAACAAAAACAATTTTTGAATAAGAAAAAAAGCACATTTTTGTCCATATTGCTTATTTTTTTCATATTGTATCACCTAAACACTTCAAGTATCAGCTCCTGGCCTGGCCTTTCTGTTAAATTTTACAACCCTTGGTGGCCCAGGAGACAAAAAGTTGCCCACCCTTGACCTAGTCAGTACTTTTCCATTAAAAAACAGTCATAAATTACCTTGCTGGAAGAAGCAGGTACACAGACACTTACCACTCAAGACATAGATTTGGTGAAGACAACTATTTAAGGTATTAAAGACCATGAGAGGTTCCTGTGCAACTCTGATCTAATTTTGCATTAAGAGGACTAAATTTCAACAGTTTTTTGGTCTCTCGCTCTTCCTCATCAGCATGTTTTTGAACGCCCAACACATACCCATTATGTGAGTAGTATAATGCTATGTTCACACTGGGGTTGGCAATTTAAGCGACCACTTTCTATGAAAATTTAAGTAAATTCAACTAAGTTCAAAGCTCTAACATCTATGATAGATTTTTAAGTTGGTTTTTCAGCTCTACAAATGCCCGGCGATTGCACGAGGATCAAGTTAAACCAGTTGAACTTTGACCAATCAGAGACGAAGATTTGGTAGGGACGTGTAGATGGACTCCTTTTCAAAATATGAAAGTACCAGCCATTTAAATGATTAATAATTGCGCCAAGTCTTATTGGAATATAGCTGAGAAAGATGAAGCCTGGAGCAAGATTCACGAGATTTGCACCGCTTCAACATTGCGCATCAAGCAGCAGAGAGCTCTGTTTAAGAGAGAAAAAAAAAAAGTTGCACATTTTAATTACAACAATTTGCTTATTTTTGAATTATTTTTAATGACTAGAGGATGAAGGCAGTCCTCATTTTGTTCTTTTATCCGTGTTATTTATCTGACAGGGATGGTATTAAAGAACTGTAAATCCTTATCATGCGCCTATCTGTGGCTTACAGCGGTTTCATTCAGCAGGAAGCGCACACACACACACTTTCTGTCAGACACACGATTTGTAGCTTTATTAGTCGTAGTCTAAAAGAACATTGAAACATAATTGAAAGGAGGAGATAGCAGCAAGTGGGAGGGCATTCAGGAAGTGAGCATCATTACAGCTATATCACTGTGACGGCTTTATTGCTGTTTTTAGGGGATCTTTTTTTTAATAGAACAGAGGAGATTCAATTTTCTGATTCATCTGCAAACAGTCCAGACTGAAGTTTAGCATTCTGGATTTAAAGCTGGCCTACATGAGCTTAGAGGTCACCAGGAGGGCTGGCAGAGTCGATGTCATGAGTTTGCGCTCACACTGTCACAGGCCTACTCATATTTTTGCCCTCAGTGACAACGGGGGTATTGTTCCGCCTGATAAGGCTTCAGTGTGCGCTGTAATAAGAATTAGGGAGGGCATAAGTCACAGAGAAATTGGGTGACAGCAGATCAATAGATAGTGGTGAAGCCTGAGGGACCATTAGTGAAGAGGAACCCTTTGTTTGTGCAGCGTTAAGAGATGCTTTATGGATCTTTGAGCCTAAATTAACAGTTTAGACTAAAAATACAGTGACCTTCCTTCCACAGAGGGGTAAACAGGGGATGTGGAATTTACAAAACATTTTAGCATATACGTATGCTTAAAAGTAATGTTTTCACCTGAAATTGTAAACATGTAAATGCTTCTCACAAAATACACTAAAACATGACTATTTTCACTCACGTGTTTTCTTATTTAATACCTATTTGTCTGAGAAGACCCACCCCCATTTTCTGACCTGTGTGGTGTTCTTCTGCTGTTAGCTTCACGCGCTCCAAACGCACGTGTTGCTCATCAAACAATCAGTAAATCTATGAGTAGTTCAAGGGTACTCGGAATTTCGAGTGTTGGAAGCAAGCCCCCTCTTTTTTTTAAGTGTCATTACTTCTTCAGTAAAAATGAAGTATTTCAAATTAATTATAATTGTTTAAAGGAGCCATAACATAATTTTCTTATGCCAATCAGAGTGAACCATATCCATGTATATGATCATATATTACCTTTGGACCACTAAGAAATCAATTATTTATGAAATGTTAGTTATGTTTTATGAGTTCTTTTCCTACCTGGAAGTAAAACGACTCGATCCCTGAAGCTCCGCCTGTCGCTGCATATGGCTGCCGTCCATTTCCGTCATTGCCGTCATCCCAGAGAAAACCATGTGTCTGAAAATAATCCAAACTTCTTCAAAGATGGATGCACATACCATATATTTGCCTTTAGAAGCCCCGGCCATCGCTACACTGCTGTCTAAAGTAACAAACACCTGATTGAGCTGTAATTTATTGAAGAAAGGACACAATTGGAAGATATACAGCATTCTGCTGATCAACACTAGCTCTGTAGAGAAATTAAGTGTTGTGTTAGACTGGGGGTCTTCTTCCTGGACGGAGCGGTTGACATCGATCTTACGTCAGCACGGTTCCACCCGCTCGTTTTCAGGTTTTTAAAGGATCACTCTTAAATGCATGAACAGATCAAAATGCCCCTTTTGGGTTTCTTTACAGTGAGAATTGAACAGTCAAATGCACTTAAAACAGGGGTGGGCAAACTACGGCCCGGGGGCCACATGCGGCCCCTTAAGCTACTTAATGTGGCCCTCCAAATTAAAATACATTAAATCAAAAATCCTAATTATTGTTTTATTTTCATTGTATTTCTGGTTTCTTCCCATGAATGGTGTTGTTTCTCTGACGTTCGTCTGTGTTCCTTTCTGAGTCAGATGGTGATCTTTCGGATTATTCCTACACCACATAAATGCAGCATTTCTTTGAGTTCACATTTTCCTCTGAAGAACATCAACCCATTGGATCACCCAAAAGAGAACACAAATCAAAATTTAGAAATTAAAACTCCCAAATTTTCTGTTTTTAAATCAATATATGTGAATTTGACTCCAAATTAAAGCATGTTTTTCTCTAAATTCCATATTAATTTTTTAGTTTATGAGGTTGATTACCAAATCACTCCTTCCATCTGCTCCTTGTCCGGCCCTTATGCCAAATTTTAGAACCCTTTGTGGCCCACGAGTCAAAACATTTGCCCACCCCTGACTTAAAACCTTGAAAAGCAGAATTTTCGTGTTAGGACCCCTTTAAACCAATCAGATGAGTGGCGTTAAGAAAGGTTTAAAAAGTTATTGTTATTCATGCTCTTATTTGTATTCGTATCATAATTTTAGACTCTCTGAGGAACGTAGAAATTGACTTTTTTTCCCACCTATTATTTAATATGGCATTTAATTCAGCAAATGACGATTCAAATTGCATTTTGAAATTGATGATTCAACATAAAAATTACAATGTTATCCTCCATACATTTTTATTTTGATATTACTTTAAATTGATGGTGAGAAAGACTGAAATTCTTCAATTCCCCAGAAAGTCTAAAATTATAATGCTGACAACTAACAGCATAAATAGGCCTCAGGTTCTCTGTCCTGCAGTTTCTTGTCATTTAAGACTTTTATGTTCAATTTCTACATATAATGCAAATAAATAACTTAAAATTAATTAATGAGTATATTATATTGTGAGGTGGGATTACGGTACTCTTAAAGTTTCATTCTGATGTAATTTTAGGATGTTTTTTGTTTTGTTTTGTTTTGTTATTAATTTTCTCAATTTTTAAATTTCCCTTACATTGTAAAGCCCTCCGGCACTGCCAAGGCTTTGTGAAGTGCTAAAGAAATAATGTTTACTTTATTAAATCATTCAAACAACAAATAGTAATCTGTAGGTTGTTGTAGTTTTGAAAGTGGATTGCCAGTGGGGAAAAAAATGATCAATGTTTGGTCATTAATGCCAAATATTAATATTAATTTATTTGTAAAAGACCAAAGTAAACCTGCCAACAAAAAATTATATAAATTAATTTAAAAGCCTGAATGGTTGAAATTAGGTTGTGAGGACTGAATAGAATTTTTAAATACAATAAATATATATTCAGATTAACATTAACAAATGCTCAACATGCAGTCATATTCATTGTCCAAGTGTTTGTGGGGTTTTATGGTATTATTAACAGTTCAAAAAATGTGCAGCAAAATTTTAGAAGCCCTGCAGCCCTATAGGGGGATGAAAATGGGTTAGACCCAATCTCCACCGTGTTCTGGATGATTCGGTAGAACATGTGACAACTCCGATGAAGATGATTCCATTATTAAGTTCTCAAGGCAAATGCATATTGTGGCCATCACTGCAGGACATTCCCAATTAACTGCACAGATTATTTCCTGTTGTAACGTGTTATCCGTACCCCGTAACCAGACTCCAACCAAGTGAGCAATGAAAGCTGAAGATACCAATTATTACATTACAACTGTGGCACATGCACTTTCACCACGAATACATTCCAAGTCATCGGGTTGAGATTTAATTATAAATTATGTAAATGGTTGCCATGAATCATTAAGATTTGCGCTTTTTATTAGCTAAGTGGGAGCAGAATTCAATGATGAGTATTTACCCTGTTAAGTGATGACAACACGAGTGCGAGATATTCAGTGAACAGATCACAACGTTGTGGATTTAAGCTCAAACAAATGGAGCAAAAATGATGTTAAAACACTGAATAATTGATTAGTGTTTAAAAATATCTGTGGGTTTAAAGTGGCAAAGAATCTGTGTTTACATTAAAGGTAAAGCTGTTCCTGAGTCTACCGTCTGTATGTCTATAACCGGCCTTGGACTGGTGCTGATCTTTTGCTCGACTTGTCGTCACTCTCTGGATTCTAGCAGAGTAAACGGATTCTAGATCTATTAGTTGACGTCCCACAATCCCTTGTGCCGTCTTCACTACAGAGACTTAGAGCCTCCTGTTTGGGCCTTTGCAGCTTCCGTATTAAATTGTCATACTGAAACAAAAAAAACAAAAAAAAAACAGAAAAATCTAAGAAAACAGTCCATTCAGCTCCAACTTCCTGAGAAAGAAGAAAACGCTTCTAAGCCTGAGTGTGAGGCCTGTTTACATCTAAAACCAGATAACTAAACAGCATTTCTTAGCATATTGTTGTATGTATACCCCACCCAACAGTAATTAAAAATGAGTACAGTTCAGAGGCGTAAAACTTTTTTTTTTTTTTTTGGGGGGGGGGGCAGAAAACATTGTAATGCTACGTTTTATTTCGAATTTTTTTTTTTTTTTTTATTGCTATTTTTGCAATGCTCAATGAAGTTGGTATTGATGATTTTCATCATCTTTGTCAGCAATAATGCTAATATTGGCTTGAGGGTCAGGCTTTTTACTGGAGGGGCGGCCCACTCTGTAGCTCCGCCCCTAATTTAGAATATGAAAATAACTAAATTATTGTGGAAAAATGTCCTGTGGATCTGAGAGTTTCTGCATCTGTGTTGATTTTAATAATTCAATTTAAAAAATAATGTTTAACTTTCATTAAAATTGCTAATTTAATAATCGTATTTAATTTTCTTTTGTACTTTTAAGTGCTTTATGGTTTGTATATTTTTACTCTTTTTATTTGCCACAATATTTCCTTCTAGTTTCTATTTTTTTTTTTTTTTTTTTGCTTTTAATCTATTGTATGACTGACTTTTTATTGTTTTAACTATTGCTTGCATGTGTCTTTTATGTCAAACACCTTGTGTTTTACAGCATGTTGATGAAAGGTGCTCCATAAATACAGTTATTGATCAATCAATCGGTGGGTGGAAAGAATGATTAATTCAAAGTTTTAAAATTGTTGGTTTTCTGAAAGTTGCAATATATGTTTTGTCAAAAGATGTAAAATCTCTCATCAGAAACTGTGAAAGGATTGAAGTCTTTGACTGTCCTCCATTTTTTTTTTTTTTACTGTGAAATCAATATCGATTTATAAATGTGAAGCCATATTTTTGTTGCCATTTCCTCTCATGTCAGGTTGATGCAGAAGCAGAAACATGGAGTATATTTGCTCTGAAGAGGCCTGTCAAATCAGACTGTCAAGCTTCACTCTCTAAAGGAGTTGTATCGCTTGCTTTCCTGTCAGTCAAAGAGAAGGACTGCCGGCAAAGTCAAACTTGAAAGTTGGGTGAAGTGGACTTACATGACATTTCATTGTCTGGCGAAGAGAAAAATCTGAGTTTGTGAGGCATGTTTGCCAAGAACTAAAGTGTAGCAGGCAGCCAGTAACAAGGAGGACAGTTAATGCAGCGTGTCACTGGAATGTGCTCTGAAGTGCAATGTCGAGAAAAATAATCAGCTCAACATTTCCCCAAGAAGTGGTGATAAAACCCCAATGTAATTTGATTACATTTACGCAGAAGGGCTGCATTCCAGGGCATGTCATTCATCATAAATCTTTTTGCACACTATGAAGCAAGACCAGCTCATAATAAGAAAAATCGAATGGTAAAATCTATATTGAGAGACATGGTGGCAGCAGATGAGAGTGATGCTTTCAAACACAGAAACAGTGTTTCTAACTCCATCCTTCTCCTCTGTCAGGACTCTGAAGGGCCGGCGAGGGCTAGGAGCCCCAACCGTGCAGCAGCTTATCCATCAGGCAACACAAGGTCATGAATATTTGATTTAGATCAACACAACAGATCACCTTTCTGAGAAACAAAGCTCTTTTAAAAAGATTGGCATAAAACTTTCAGAAAATTACTAAAGTATTCATGAAAAAAAGAAATGATCCTTTTCAGCTTAAATCTAGAAAATTTAAACTTTAGTCAAAACCATTTGGAGATCAAACAAGATTATTGAATCACATTCTAAAAATGTGGAATACCTAGAAGATAAGTTGACTGCTGAGTATTCTGGCTCTATGAGGTTTTCTGGATTTTTCTGAGAGGTTAACTGGGGACCAACTTTGGCCCCAGATTTAGTGGCTCCTCAGCAAATGTAAAGTGAAAGTGGCACGCCAGATTTCATTTAGATGTAGTTCTTGGATTTGACAGTAGAGGAAGCTGTTGTGCTGTTTTCTGTCAATCCCCAAAAAGAGAATTTTGCCACAGATAACACAAAACTACTCTGACATAAAAAAAAACATTAGAGTGTAATGTTGAGTGTCTGAATGCGTGCAAAAAGAAAACTGTTATGCAATTCTCGCAATTTTTGCACTGCATTTGATCAACCTTTTTCACAAATTTGACCCAGTATCTGGATTTTGTTGTAGTAAGAGTCCCAGAGAAGAACAAAAACCTCAGAAAGTGAGATTTATGTCAAACCAGGTTGAATAATTGAGTTGAAGTAAAATGTTTGGTTCTAGAGGCAGAAAAAGAACGAAAACCAGAGTAAATTACGCTTTGTTTAAGCTACTAGCTCAATTAAATAATAATAGTAAAGTTTTAAACTGGTTAAAAACGATATTTTATTCTAAATATTACTAGTATCATAAGATAAACATGTAAAAAAAAAAAAAAAAAAGAACAGGCTTCTTAGGTGGAACAATGCTGCCTCACTGTGTGCAAACATCTGCATTACATCTTTTCATTTAATCTTTCTCCATAATATGTTATTGAATCATGAGCGGACATAAAAATAAACAGAATTAACATCAAAATCTCTAATATAGGATTTTCACATTTGTTTTGAAGTGGATTTGCTTTAAACATGGGTGAGATCATCAAACTTCAACAACAAGACTCTTTTTAAATGTGTCATCAGAGTGGCTTCATCAGTTTTATCACTCAACTTGAAGATGTTATCTGGAGAAGTATGTGCACAGAAGCTGTAAACAGAAATCTTTCTTTTATGTCTGATGGTAAATTCAAGGACTCGTTTGCTCTAATATAATTTGCATGAAGTTTCCCTTTCAATTCTTTGCGATTTTTTTTAATTCTTGATTAAAGTGTAAATATTTCTGATTTATAAACATAACTCATCTTTACTTTGATGTACCATTCTTGACCTCGTTATAAAAAAATATATAATTATTTAAAAGATGAAGCCTTTTCAAGATTGTACATTTAGTCTGACATTCTGAAAACTCTCTCAGTGTATTTTGCAATATTTTCATTTCTTATGACAGTTTGTATAACCCAAGAAGCGAAACGCTGCCACCCCTCAAGTTTTTTTTTTTTTTTTGATAATGCCCATCTGGCTAAAAATCTCATTCCATTGTTACTAAAAAGTTGTTTTTGCATTTCACACCAAAATACTGAGGTCCTGCGACAGAATGGCGACCTGTCCAGGGTATATCCTGCCTTCACCCATCAGTAGCCGGGTTAGGCTCCAGCACACCACAACTCCGAAAGGGACAAAGCGGCCAAGAACATGAATGAATGAACACCAACATACATATTATTTAAGAAACAGATGTCTTTTTTTTTTTTTTTTTTTTAATTAAACTTAGACTTTTCTTACATCAGATAATCAGAACTTTAAATGAAATGTGCATGAAGCTTGTAAGAATGATACAAAAAAACACACACAAGACAATGTGGAACAAAACTTTCATTGTTTTTTTTTTGTTTGTTTGTTTGTTTGTTTTACTCTGCATCATGTGATTGCGACTGGAAAGAAAGACAATGTAAAAAAAAAAAGAAAGAAAACTTACTTTCAAAAACTTACATCAAAAACAGGCTGAATTTTAATCGTACTGTTTTTTTTTTGTTTTTTTTTTTATCAGACTGCTTTTAAAGCGTATCAGGAAAGTCAAACAACAGTTGAATTGTTGAATTAAAGTCTTGAGTCTGACAATGTCAACAAAGAGGATGATCAGTTCTCATGATGACCAGCAGAGGGCAGACTTTGTACTTCATTTTTTGTGAAAAATACTTTTAAAACTTTAATAATTTATTTTCTGTTAATTGAAAGAATGTTAAACCACAACTCTTATTTATTTATTTATTACAAAAGTAATTGTAAAGCACAAATTTGTGTTTAATTTGATATAGTTAAATAAAGTGGAATTTTAGTCTGGACTTTTTAATAAGGTGAAAATGACATTCAGAGTAAGTTGTGAAAAGTTCACATTTTGACCGGAAATTTAGTTTCGTGTATTCTCTGCACTGATTACAAAATAAAAAGTCTTAGGCCAGTATTTGAAAAAGATTACCCTAGAAGAGTCAGACAATAATGCAACACTTGCTGCCTCAAAACTATTGATTAACTGAAAATTTACTTTGAAGGTCGAATGGTTTGTAGCCCATTTGTTTTCTGACCGTTAAAAGGTTAAAAAAAGGGGCGTTTGTCCCTAAATCTTAGTGCATCACGTGGCCGCATTTAGTCACATGACGTTCATGACTCATCTCCTTTATTTCTTCTTTGATAGGAGTTTGCACAGACGCTCTCCATCGGTTCTCCCCCGCAGCAGAGGTGAGTTTGTTTCCTCCATCCGCCACCCTTCTTGAAAGCTGTGTTGGTTTGACCGTGAGTACCTGAAAGCATCACAGCCGATAGTCTCGTGCATGGGGGCGCGCGCGCTTACTCCCTTCGTTACGTCACCAGCGGCAGATCCTTCACGCGGAAGGCGGAAGAAGTGAGGGTCTGCGCGCTGCCATGCTCCCCCCGAACCTAAATAAAGAGGTTCTGCTTGGTTCTGTTACCGTCGGAGTGGTTTTTGTCACAGGTTATCTGTTTGGTAAGAATCCTGGCGTTAAAAACTCCAATAATATTTAATGTTAGTTTATTTAAGGTCAGTGTATTAAAGCTGTCAGAGGACACGGGGTTTAATTACTGGACCATTTATTGATTGTTTGTTTATTTTATAACCGGAAATTAAAGGTATCACTAATGCTCAGTTTTATTAAAAACTTTCAAAGTCATGCAAACATTTTTTTGTTGTTTACATACGTTTTCTTTTGATTAAAACAAATAAAGTGTTACTAATATATAGTATTGTTTATGGTATAAAATAAATGGGTTGCTCAATTCAGATTGCTTAAAGTGATCGGTTGAGATTATCTAATTAAATTTGTTTTAGTTGTGTCAACTTTACAGAGTGACATTCATTAAACATTTCATATGATTTGCTCTTTATCAAAAAAAATCTGTAATTTCCTGCTTTTATTTTGTTATCAGGACCTTTTTCCTGTAGATGAGATCATTCTGTTTCCTTTGTTTAAATCAGATCTAATCTGAATTAAATTTTAACTGCAAAGCAGCAGGATGACCCGCGCCACTCGCTGTCCCGCCTCCTGCTCCTGATCTGCACATACATGCAATAATAACCTTTCTGTCCTTTGTTCTCCACTTATGTCTCCTGATCTCTCTTGCTTCATTTTCCCTCTTGCTATTTATTTATTTTAGAATTTCACCATAGTAACCACTCATCTAGCCTTCACATGAGGCTGTTGGGCAATGAGAAAGAAATCCTTTAAGTATTATTTTCATCCCTGATCTGTACAGTGCAGCTTTAGTCAGTAAAGAAAAGGTGACAGCACACAGCAACAATGATATTTTCTGAAGAGCATGTGACTTAAACTACAAATTAATGTGCAAAACTAAAGTTTGAGTTTATGTACTAAAAGGGCCTTTTGGAAGATTGTCTTACAACAGTGGATTTATTAATAGCATTTATAAAATGTACATATTTATGAGGTTTTAGCTTCAAGAACTTGATGATGTCATATTTTTCTCGTTTAACCCTTTAACACCTGACGCTTCAACACAAAATCTTTAACATACTGTATTCAAGCGTTAATACATTTAACGTAATTCCAGTAGATTGTGAAGGAGAACTGGAATTACGTTAATCGTGTTAACATGTAAAACATTACAGTAAATCAAAGAAAAAAGTAGTGACCATGAATTGCTTTTAAAATCTAGGGTACTAGATGGTCCCGCACTTTAGTTTTTAGCATTTGGGGACTAGTGAGTAAATTTAGATATGGCCTTGTAGATGGTTAATTATTGCTATTTTATTAGATAACATGATAGTGGCACCTTTTCAAGGTCAAAGGTCAAGCAAAGTATTTTTTTATCCATCTTACATAAGGTCTAAATGTACCAGGTAGGTAAAAGTTTGAAAAAAAAATTGAAAAAAACTGTGAGGTTACACTTGTAGCTCCGCCCCTGAAGGGTCACAGGTCAACTCCAAGGAAATAATGCATCTTTAGGATGTTTCTAATAGGATTCTGGGTTCTATATCTCATTAAGTGAAGAAAAAAGTTTTTCAAATAATTAATTTGGGTAATTTTTGGTGAGATTTCATAGAGTCAAAGAGGCAGAAACTACTTATAATATTAATGTCGATCACAGTATGATCCACTTTGTAGACATAATAATAACTGTCATTTATGGTGCCATCTGTTATTATCTGGCTGCATGATCTAGTCCCTGGGTTTTTTCAGTCTGTATAATTGCTCCATTGTTGTCCTTCAGGAAAAAAGAAAGTTCCCAGAATGAGCATCTCTAAAAGTCACTCAGCGGGGCAAAACAACCCACTGATGCAGTATGTTCTCAATCACTCCTTAAGGGAGCATCCGGTTCTGAAGAAGCTCCGACTGGTGAGTTGACGCTGCGTCTGCGCTCTGTCACAGAGACCTAAAATCAGATTTCAGAGCAGGATTTGACAAATTGTTTTATTGGTTTCAGAGAACGATGGAAGATCCTCGAAACATCATGATGGTCGCCTGTGAGCAGTCGCAGTTCATGGCCAATTTGGCGAAACTCATTCAGGCCAAGAAGGCAATAGAGATCGGTAAGTGAGGAAGATGAGACGTCACTTAAGTGGGATTCTCCTCTAAGTGATGAAGAACGTGACATCATTTGTGACTTTTTTTTACTGCTGTCAAATTATTGCATCAGTCGCGATTAATTAATTACAAACCTTTTAGTGTGTTATTTTTTTTAATAGCGTTAATCTCATTTTTGCATTGGATGGTTACTTCCGTGTAATGCACACCTGGAACATTTTGTCACGCTCATACTATGGTAATTTAAGAAAAATCTAAATATTAAATACATTATTAGAACTTCAGTCCTGTTATATTTATAAGTTAAAATTTTTTTTTGTAAAGCGGATTGTTGCGAGATGCTCCTTCTTTGAGAAAAATGATCATCATGAGAAGTTTTTAAAAAACATATTAGCGGTAAAGTTCCACTCTTAGTGGTTGTTTTTGTCCAGATGATGATGCAAAAAATTATTTAAAAAAGATAACAAAGTCCGGAGTCTAAACAGTTCAATTCCTCTGTGGTCTTTCATTTCTTTCTTCTTGGATTCTCTATTTCTTTTCTGCTTTATCCCAGTCTTTAAAATGATCAAGTTTACAGAAATGGGTCAAAGGAAACTATAAAATATATACATCAACTTTTGAATTATTTTATTAATAAGAAGTTCGTGTTCCATATTTTTTGGATTGCTCAGAAATTCGCTCCTACTGTTTTTTGATGTGGTAAATTAGAGCACTCGGGACTTGATGTTTTTTTTTTTAAATAGCCCTTCAATGGTGTCAAAGTAAAGATTAGAATTAGTTTATAATTGAAAAAAATTGTAATAACGCCCCTTTTTAGTTTTATTCTGATCTTTTACTGCACCACCATGTCACAAACTAAAATAAAATACCTCAAAATGAAGCTTTAACAGTAATTATTAAGTTAAAAATCATTGCGATTAAAATTGATTAATAAGAGTGATTATTTACAGGTCACAATTAGTTAATCGCACAAAAAATGAATCGCATAACAGCACCAACGTTTTTGCTTTTTTAAAACATTTGTCAAATAAATTCTAATGTTTTTTTATTTGAGCATCAAATACAGTAAATGTATTTGTTACGTCGAGAGAAAGCTGTTTTGGTTTAAGGAGTTTTCTTATTACGCTTAGTTTTAAAGCTTTTTTAACGTTTATTGCTCACTTTGCATTTTGAAAAAATGATAGAAATATTTTTAATTTTTTTAAAGACATTTTTAAAATAACATAAAAAGATTGCAATCCAGTTATTTTGTTAAAAAAAATCCTGCTCCTAATCTCTTTTTTCATCCCACTACAACTGTGTCCCAGCCTTTAGACATGTAAAAAGCTGATTTAAAAACTGGATTTGCTGCCAACTTTCTGCAGAAAATGAGGTCATAGTTTTCTGAATGAGTAAATAATAATATCATATTATAGCCATAGGCAGTAGAATTCTCTCTGCAAACCCACATCAGTGTTTCTGCCATTTCTGCTGCCGTCACACGCCCTTGTTCTTTCGCAGGAGTCTACACGGGCTACAACACTCTAAGCGTGGCGTTGGCCCTGCCCGAGGACGGGGTCGTGGTGGCGTGTGACATCAGTGAAGAATTCACAAACATCGCCAAACCCTTCTGGAAAGAGGTGCAGCACACAGTGAATCGTTTTTAATTATGCAAAATATCTGATTTGAAGTGGGAATATTGTGTTATTTCCATTTTTACTAAAGGAAGACGACGCAACCACAAACCACGTAATTACTCAATGTAAATAACTTTATTGATCACAGCAAAAAACTGTTGTTTGATTAGCAAGAATTTACTAAGGTATAAAAATAGTCTTAAACATCCAAGAAAGTAAAGAAGAAACAGACGTTTTAGTTTTAGAAAATTAAAATATCTGCTTATTTGTTTTTAAAGTTGTTATTTTTTTCATCCTAATTTTCAGGCTGGAGTTGAACAGAAAATTGATCTACGCATTCAGCCAGCCCTGAAAACCCTCGGTATGTAACGTATCTATGATTTTCAAAGTAAATGTTACTCAGATTATTTATCTATTTTCTCATTTTAACTTGTTTTAGAAGATTTCTTTCATTGACTTTAAAATGCTTTCATAATTGGCCTTAATGTATTTGTGTGATTTGTTATTTCTCATTAATATCTACATTTCTGTGTAAATAAAACAAAGTATGAATTTGATGACATTTGATGGTATTTTTTTAAAGGTATTTTATTTGTTTTTAATTTGTCAGATCACTTTTTACTGAAAAAACAAATCTGTTTTTTTTTTATTCAAACAATTTGCATTAGAACCTGGAGGCATCTTGATTTATATAGTCAATTATTTTACATAATTCGTTTTTTGTGCAAATTCTTGATGGTTTAGGTCAGGAGTCTGCAACCTGTGGCTCTAGCTTTAATGACTAATGCAAATGATAAAAAAGAAATTAGTTAAGTTTTGTCATTTCTGTTTATATTTTTAAAATATAATTTACTGTCAGAAATTTTGTATAAATTTTCTTTAAATTTGTGTTTTTAATTTATAGTTAGTCAAATAAGTCTTTTCAAGTTTATTTTTATTTTGGTAAATTCCCCAAAAATGGTCAAACTTTTGAACAAATGTGGTTTCAATAAAAAGCTTAAGTTATTTTAAATATTTTTTGTTAAACACAGATTCTACTAAAATGTTTTTTGACACAGAGTGGATTTTTATTTTGAAAGGAACTAGTGTGCGCTGCTGTCTTAAGTAAAATAAGTTACAAATGTTATATAAAGAAACGTATAGACACTGTTGTAATTTAATTATTGTAATATTTAAGAACTAAATTTATAAATAAATGCTTAATTGCCAAAAAATATATATATATATTGTGTATTTTTAAACGATAAAATTGGACTTTGTGGCTCTCTTTTGGTTCCAATTCGTAAGACACTTGAGTTAAATGTTTACAAATTCCAAAGATTGTTGTTGTTTTTTTATTTAACTATTGCTACAAATACTTTAAAATTAGAAAAATTTAAAGAATGGGAAAGTTTAGTTTTTATTCTTGCTAACTCTGAATGGTTTGTTTCTTCTCGTGTAGACGATCTCCTTTCTTCTGGTCAGGCGGAAACTTTTGACTTTGTGTTCATCGACGCCGACAAAACCAACTACGACAACTACTACGAAAAGTCCCTGCAGCTGCTGAGAAAAGGAGGCATCATCGCGATCGATAACGTAAGACCGTTCATCCCAAACGACATCCGCATCTCCGACGGCGGTGTTTCTCCTCTGACTCGTCTCTGCTGCCGCAGGTGCTGTGGGGCGGACAGGTGCTCAACCCGTCTCCCGGGGACGCCGACACCGTGGCCATCGACAAGCTGAACAAGAAGCTGCACAAAGACTTCCGGGTTACACTGAGCATGCTCACAGTGGGAGACGGGCTGACCCTGGCCGTCAAACTGTGATGCGGAAGTTGGAAATGATGTCACTTTAGAGGTGGAACTGTAACATTTACTGATCAAGACAAGGAATCGACATGGGAATCTAACATCAATTGAGACTTTTTAGGATTTATGTGATTATTGTTAATTATTTTTTAAGAACCTTTTTAAAATTGTCTCCTAATAAAATAAAAATTAATTTAGTCACAGAATTATTCTGAAGTCGTTTTTTCTCCTAAACATTGAAGATTGCTTTATTTATAGCTATGGAATAAAGTATAATTTAACCTAATACTGTAATAATTACATTGTGAAGAGGCAGCAATGCAATGCTTACCAGAAGACCTGGAATGGAGATTTCATGAGGGTCACATTAAGGAAAAAAGGTGACATTTTATCGTTACTCAGCAGTAATGACCCAATAAATAATAAAAGGGTTAAAAAAAAAGGGTTAGAAAACTTAAAACAATACAAGTATCTCTTCTTTGCTAGTGCATACTTAGATACATCTAAATAATGGCTAGTGGGATTAAAAAAAAAAAACGATTTATTGAAGTTTTTCTGTTCCATCAGATTCTTTGAATTCTTTGAAGAAGCTTTGAATTTTCTATTTGAATTTTAATATTTTCCATCTTCAACATTTCACTGTTTTTAATTTATTGATAACCTCTTCGATCAACTAGTTTTTCTAATGAGACAGAAGAGGTTCGTTTTCTTTTTTAATTATGGAGTCTAAAAAATAAAAATTTTATATTTAAAGATAGAAAACAGTATTTTGGAGAATAAAATTTCACTGTTTAAAATCAAGGGTTCAAAAGAAATTCAGAAATAAAATTCATTATAATAAATTATTTATAAACCCCAAAATCACAAAGCATTTGTCTCATTGGTCTTCATGTTTTTATTTTTTTATTTAAAGGTTTAAAAATATCAGAATCTGATGGAACAGAAAAACTATAGTGTGGCTTTTGTTTCTGTCTTTATAAACTTCCCAAAAGTCAACCAAACTGACACAAATGTGCCCAACAATTACAAAACTGGTGTCTTTTACTTTGAAGGAGGAACTAAAAGTTCAACCTTCAGACATTCTCCTGCATCTTATGATAAGATGTGAGACACTCAGTTGAGTTTTAGTTCGGCCCAGCAAGTAATAGACCCAGTGTTTAATTGATTTGGCCATTGGGTTTCTATGGAGACAGAAACTAAAGAAGCAACAAGAAACGCTTTAAAGTGATATTCCACCATGAACAACGGGTTTCTATGGATCACATTTTGTTCTCCTTTCAGTAATTGCAGACACAATGAAACTTAAAGAACCGTCAGAACTTGATCCCAACAAATGAAATGATCTGCACAATAAGGGAAGAGCAGCTTTATTCTTTTAAAAGCATAGACATTGTTGGAGGAACCTTGTAGGCAACACAACACTACCATACCAAGAGGTTGTCAACAGGACAAACAAACAAGTTGAAGTGTTTAATAAAGGTACATTATTGTGCAAATAAACAGCTTAGGACAGCTTTCTAGATCCTCACATTTGAGCCAAATAAAGTTTTGGTTTTGATACAACTTTTAGATTGTCATTTGTGAACATATAGTGAACATTCCTCTCATAATTACAGAGGGTTCTTACCAAGTAAATGCATAAAGCTGATAACTGGTTACATGGAGTTAGCACAATGACAGAGGGTTGGAAAAATATTTCTATATATCTTTAGTTAAATTTAAACGTTTTGGCCATATATCGATAAAACATCTATTATTGACCACTCACGACCTTTGAGAGCCAAGTTCTGCCAACGTTCTCTTCATTTCAAACGTTCCTCATGCCTCCAGCTCCAGGCCTAGACCTAGCTTGTGACCACCAGCGTTTATATTTTTTCCATCCACCATTGCAGAGAGGGTGAGTTTCATACCTGCAATATTTTTTTTTTTTTTATTAGAGGAGAGAAAACATTTGGAGTCAATTTTTTAAAAATGTTCTAGGAAAAGGCTCTCACCAGGCCGCAGAGTCTGGGTGTATCCGATTCCAACCAAGCTGGTGTTGTTCACCTTTGCCTGTATTTAATAGAAATTATTTGCATCAGAGATTATGTTCTATCAAACATCCCTTTTTCCAGTCTGACACTTACAGATATGGAAGCACTGGAGTCTAGCTGGTATTTTGCACCGATCCCGAAGCGAGTACCGTTGCTGCCGGCCGTCCAAGCAAGATTCACGGCGGTCTCCAGTTTGTCATTTACTTTCTGATAAATGGATCCACCAAACTCTGCACCATCGTTTCTGTTGGAAACAAGAAATGAAACCTGCTTAGTAAAATATTCTACAAAATAAAGCAGGTTGCATCTTATGAATGAAGATTCCTTTTACTTTATATTGTTATTGGTTTTAAGTCTTACACATTGGTGTGGAGCTGAAAGTCTCCGGCCGTGTAACCGACAGCAAAGTTGCTTCGGGTCATCCTCGACTTGGCCGAGTCAAAGGTCATCTGGTAACCCGCCAGCCACCCCTCATAACCACCTACTGCTGCTGCATGTATAGTAGGACCAGCAAAATCTAAATCTACATCAACACCGGCATTGACGTGTTCTCTTTTATAGGCTGCCTTGATCTTGCCACTCTTCTTGCTGTAAAAAAAAAAAAAAAAAAAAAAAAAAAAGAATGAATATGAGCATGTAATGACACCTGAATTTTATTATTAGGATTCAAGTTCTAAATTACCCAGTGTTGGGTGAAAACGTAGTGTCGAAGTTCAGTTTTAGCCCTTTGGTGATCTAAATCAAAAAAGAAAAAACACTTCTTCAGGAATTTATATTGGTTTTTAAACAGAAAAAACCCAAAACTATTATAAAAATCTTATTTTACCTGGTCCTCAAAACAAACTTCAGTCCCCAGTGTGTTTTCTGTACTCCATTTCTCTGTAAAGGTCAACCCGTACTCTGCCAATTTATACTTGGTTTCCAGAGTACCAGTGACCTTGCTGGTGTCCACGTTCGATGAGCCGGATGTTTTAAACTCCTGCAGGAAAAATTTAAAGATGTAAATAGGATCAGATAAAAATAGGATCTTTGAAAGTATCTGAAATTTTCTACACTATCAAATGTAGAGCAACTGAAAGTATTTTTAAAGAACACAACATGGAAAAAAGGTGGAAAAAATTAACATTAGTCAATATTTTTCTAAAATTAGCAAGCAATCACATATGTATGTAAAAATACTGAAAATATTAAAATAACTTTAGCAGGCATGCGCAAGTATCTGAGGTGAATGTAACATGACAAAACGATTTATGTTGACCATACAAAAAAATAAAAAGGATGATTGTGCTATTCCAGACTGAGAGTTGCTAAACTCACCACTCCGCTTGACGATTTGGTCTTCACATCAAGCTTGACCAGACCGAACCCTGAAACAACAGGAACACCACTTTGTTTCTGCAGATGTACATCTATACATATAGATTTTTTAAAAATAGTGTCCATTTACCATAGCCTTTATTGAAGATGTCTTTTGCTGATTTTCCCAAGTCTGCATAGGCTGGAGGAACTGCCATTATTACTGGAAACAGATAGAATAAATAGAAACATTTTAAAATAATAATACAAGATCTTGCTAAATGAATTCCAAAGTAAAAAAAAAAAAAAAAAAAAAAAAACTTTTTAATTCTATTCCACGAAAGATACTTAAAAATCTACACACAAGTTACTTAACTTAATAAGCAAGAGTACAGAGACTACATCAATAGCTTGTTATGCCTGAAAACAGCAGGAATTTAAGCATAGACGGGTGTGTTTGTTTGTGGAAGTGTGAAATGTTTCCATTGATTCACAGTGGAGCCAGTCAAGGTTAAATGGGAGAATAGAACATTTCCTGTATTAGTTTCACTAATGAAAATGTTTATTTAATTAGCTGATTTGCACCTAAATCAGCTTAATTTCTTGCTAACAAATTATAAGGAATTTTGACATTCAGATTTATCCAACTAAACTGTATTAGTTTTAATGTATAAGAGACAGGAAAACATAAACTTTAAAGAACATTAAAGCAAACATAATCAAATTCGCAGAAATGACGTCCTCGCCGTTCGCAGGAGTTTGAACTCACCGAGGGGCGTTTTCGAGCGAGCAAATAGGAAGTCTCATAACCACTTTCGCTAAATAATAGCAAAAAACAAAATACAGGGAACTAACAAACGTATAAACTTCGACACCTACCAGAAATGAGTGTTGTTCAGAGTGTCCTAGTAAACTTTGGCGGTTGAAAATGTGCAGAAATATGGTCAAACCGGTGTAGGACGATATGGAGGAGACACCGCATTAAAACCCCTGTTGACCTCCGGGTCGTAGGACCAAGAAATGTTGCTGTGCGTTTCCTGCCTGAATAAAATTGTAGAAGATTTACAATATTTTTATCATGCTTTTATACAAGAATAATTTTAATATTTTTTGTCAACATTGAGAAACTTATTATTTGTCTTTTGCAACAAATTTTGGTTTTATGATAAATTTCTGCGGTTCGAAAGAACAGGCAAGTTGAGGACGACTAAATCTCCATAGCAACCGCTGCTCCCATTATTATGCATGCATTTCGCTTCTATATAAAGCAGCACACCGGTAAATTCAGAAAAAAGACAAATAAATTAATTATTGACGCATAAGACGTTTAATTTTCATATTATAAAGACACAGGAACCCCAACCCGTGTAAAGTACGGACCAAAAAAATATTTTTTACCGTTATTTCAAAATAAACGTGGGAAAATAATAAAATACGTTTTAAAATAAAATTATTAAAATGTCTCAAAATCTGCATTTAGTATTATTTAATTAAAATTAATCAGCCTACTGGCTACATGGGATTTTTTTGAAAAATAATCAAATGTTCAATTTTATAAGTCTAATAAAAAAAAAAAACATCCAGTAATTTACATGAATCCTTGTGTAATCACTAATGTGTGGCTGGATGACTCAGTGGGTTAAGATATGCCACACAAGTAGCCTTGGTTCAATACCCAGGGTGTTCACAGACGCTTGACGCTGCTGCCTAACTGGGGTCTCTGTGCCTTTTCAGATTGAGGGTTGTGTCAGGAAGGGCATCCGGCATAAAAACTGCCAAATCACTGATGCAAAACAGGGGATGCTGTGGCAACCCCAAATGGGATAAGGTGAACAACAACCTTGTGTAATCTCCATTGAGTGAAAACAATAGAATAGAAATTAAATGGTCCAGCATATTATTTCCATCTTTTATGTGCTGTTAAGGATAAAAGATAAAAGGGTAGCTTAAAATGGCCACAGTAGTAACCTTTTACTAATATTATACAAACAATCAATGATAAATTACTTCTTATTCAGGAAAAAAAAAGGAGACAAATATAAGCAGATGAAATTCACAGCACCAGCTTTTCCTTATCAATGAAGTGTCTTTTGTAGGTATTTTGCTGGATAAAATATTTTAGCTTCAGCTAGGATAGGGGCTAAAGGATAGAAATATTTAGTGCTATGTCAGAATTTCATGACAAGCAGTAAGAAGCAGACTCAAATAAAGATGGGATTTTTACGTAAGAGAATAAAGTCAATTAAGTTTAAAACTAAGAGGCAATTGCATTTGTGAAGTTCTGTAAAATTTGCATCTAGAGCAACAAAGAATACATAAATAAATGACTTATATCTCATTAAGAAAATCAAAAAGATCTGCACTTACACTGTAAAAGTAACCTATCGGTATGTTACTGTGTTTCATTTCAAAACAGGAGTAAAAAGTTAGTGAAATTCCTGTAACTAGAAATACTTCAAATGCCTAATTTAAATAAATAAATAAATTTAATTTTATCCACTAATGGGGGAAAAAAACATGAAGTAGTGGGAAACCTATCCAAAAGGACTGCTATAAAATGATAATTTTTCTTTTAAAATTCAAAAACACAACCCCAGCCATAATGCCTTTGAGATGTGGTGTTGGGGTGCAATAATCGAAGTCCTCAGTCACCTTGTTAAAGTGTAAAGTTTTGCTTAAGTGCAAAACTTTCAATTTATGATTGAATTAATGACATAATTCCTCTATCACATGAAGCACCAAAAGTTCAGAATAAGTTTATGGGAATATTAATTTATCACACAAAGCCAGGGAAGCTTATTAAATCTATGTTAAATCAAACCATCCATTAAAACTTAATTTTGGTTGTAATTGAATTGTCTATAAGTGATAGTGAAGTGTTATTATTCTAAATGATTTAAGCATAAAACTTAACTAAACACCAAGCTCTCACCTCTTCGTCTCAGACTTTGTACCTGGATTGTGCAGAAATTGAGGTGAAAACAAGTTGCTTTTCCAGCTTTTTAATGATGAAAATGTCTGACAAGAAACAAGAATTTGCGGCATAAAACATCTCCTGTCTTAAAAGAAAAATATCCACCTGTTAATTTAATTTAGAAATAAAGGTCTCAAATATGCCGCAAAACCAAACTGACGGCTCCTTTCACAATTTCAAATCAACAACATCAAATAGCACATCACAGCATTTTGCAAATACATAGTTTAGAGCAACTGTAAACATTTTTTTTTATTCATGTGCATGTTGCCATAACTCTGTACTGTATAGGGGAATACAAAAATAACTGTTGACATCTATAAAAGAAAATAAATACAAACAATACATACAAATTTAAAGATCAGCTTAGTGCAGATTTATGTCACAATATTAGAAGAGAAAGCTCCTTTTTGTTCTGTATCTGATCATTCACAAAGGAGCAAATCATCTCTTTTACTTGAAAAAGGATGCTCTTCAACATGGTAAAAAAAACAAAAAACAACCATCCAAACACTCAGGGTAATTGGCAGATGGAATTTAAGACAGATGGAAAAGAGAGAGCTTTCATCTTTTGTATTTGGCTGAAACTGAACTCATCCTGAATGTATTTTACTAGATAGTATCTACACACCACCTTCCTCAGAAAAAAAAAATCTTTCAGATATGAATTCTTAAAATGAAGAAAACTATTAACTAAACATCTTGATACACATTTATACTTGAAAATGTGGCTTTTTTTCTAAAGACATGAATTTTAGAGCATCAGCAGGTCAACCAAATGATGACCTAAAAGCATCTGAAAACTTTAGGCAACTATGCTATGAAGAAGGGGTTAGAAGGTACTACAACAATGCTAATTCTGCTACATTAAACAATATCCCTTTGAATTATAAGTAACAAAAGACTGATTGTAACATGATGACTGTAGTAGAAGAGTTTTGTGGATAAAATTAAGAAAAATGATGGATGTCAAGTCAGAACATAGTTGGCAACTTCAAAAAAAGTTGAAGAAAAAAAAAAAATTGCTATCCTATGAGCCTCCTCATCATAGCAGGTCTGGAGAAGGGCCAGCAGTATTCGTTGGGGACGGGCCCGTTGACGTTGCACTCAAAGAAGGAGAACATGGGGAACCAGATGCGGGCCCGCCGGCTCTGCTGGTAGGCGCGGGTGTTGGCCAGAGTGTGGTAGTATAGAAAGAGTCTGGTAGTGATGTAGAAGGCTATGAACACGTCGATGGAGTAGTGTTCGTGTGCGGCCAAGATGAAGAAAATACCAAAAAGGTTGAGGACCCAGGAGAGGGTGTGAATGAAGTTCCAGCTCCGGGGAGTGTCTGCAAAAGGAGGAGACCAAAACACTGAACCCAGGACAAAACAAAATTTATCGTGTCCTCACTGTCACTTCTAAACTGGAATTGCACACAAGCTGGTCCTGATAATCGACACCGACCCGACATTTCTTTACAATATTTTAGTACAGACATAACATGGAAACCAAATATTTACACCTTTAGAGTTCAGGCCTCTTTCTGAGTCTCAATGAATGATTATTTTGCCTTTTTGACTTGAAAGAGTAAAAAATAATGATAAAATAAAAGTAAAAAAAACCAAACACTAATTAATTACAGTCACTTGGACTATTTTGAATAAATGATGATGATCTTAAAGCCTAATACATTTGAATAATGAGATACAGAATGATGGGCTGATAGGAAAATGATTTTCCTAAGTATCTCTAACTGCTTTTTGCATAAAGCTATTTTTGCAACTTAGCCTATGTCTGAATTCCCATTCAACCATAACTAATAACAAAACTATATAGTGCAGGACTGTCTAGTGCCCTGGGTTTTAAAACCAATTCAGACACGATGCTCTCTACTTTTCTTTTATTTATTTTTTTTAAACGCCGAATATGACGTCACCGATTTCATGAAGTGAAAGTCACTCCACTGGGTTATTATGATGACAATGTGGATGGTTTATTAAAAAATTATTTTTAAACACATTTCTTTTTTCACAAAAAATGTTGAACTATATTCGCTTATGTAGTGAGAATCGATGCACGCTAATGTTTTGCTCCTGGGGAATTTCTAGGACACTTGATATGGGAATTGTAGATTCGGACAGCACTAGAAAATGGTGAACGCACTATATAGTTCGTTATGTAGTAACTAGTGAAGGAATTGGTACATAGCCACATAATAGGATTGGTTGCAATACCTATCCTAGAATGCAATTTTTAACCTGTTCACAACTAATTTTATTTCCAGTTAATATTTGCAGTATTTTTTTCTTTTAAAGATGATGCTATATTAGTGGTCCTGGATTTAATGGCATGTTGTGAAGTAGAGCCCTATGATGAAAGAGTAAAACGAAAAATATAGAAAAATATAAGTATAATTATGATTTACAATTCTTAATTTAATTTAATTGTACCCTTTGGGATGTGTGTGTGTTTCTATTTATTTTTTATTATGTCTGCTATTTTAGCCATTTTTTATTTTACTGTTATTTATTTTACTATAAAAAGCACTTTCAGATGCTTTGTTGCAGGAAAAGTCCGACACAAATAAAGTTGAATTTCAAGTAAATGTTAAATTATGGTAATTTTGGAGCCAAAGAGAATATTTACATCAATAGTCATCAAGAGCTTAAGGAATTTACTTCACTTCTTTATGTCTTTATGACTGGAAGAAAAAAAAGAAAACGTAGTTACTTACATTCTGTCACAAAAAAGTTGAGCATAGTGAGAACGACAGTGTGCCCGCTGAACATGTAGTCTCCACATGTGTGCACTCCGGTCAGAGTCATCCCAAAGCCGCTCCAGATGGCCACAGCCCGCTGCAGTTTGGCCCACATGTCCCCATACATCTATAGAAAAAAAAGAACATTTACTACTATATATAGTATATAATATACATGTCTATGCAGTGTGTCATTTTACCTTCCCAGAGCACTGCAGGTGCTGTCCTGGCACTGACAGTGAGGTGACAAACATGGTGATGCAACGCAGCATAAACACGGTGCCCATCAGGCTGCACAAGCGCCGCAAAAGGATGGACCTGCATGTCGGGAGCAAAGACGACACGACAGTTTGGATTTATGGAACTCGACACCCAAAGAACACGGCTGATGAAAGGGACAACAACAGACTGCCAAAAAATAAAAAATAAAAAAGCTGTCAGGACTCTCACCTGTGTCTGTGCAGCAGCAGAACCAGCAGCCAGATGTTACAGAGGATCACCCCACACGCCTCAGCCATGGCAAAAGCCCAGGGGATTCGAGGAACGCTGATCAAGCAAATGCAGAAAAATAAGTTTCAACAAAAACAAAACAGCTTTCATATTTATCAAACTGCCAAAAAATGACTTTTACTAAACAAATCTAACATATGAATTTCTTGGAATATAATTTTGAAAATTCATGTTTTTGTTTATTACCCAGAGGAGAAAAATGAGGGTGGTGATCATTTCTACAAGTTCTATATCTTTTTTTTTCCCGGATTAAAAAAATATGCAACTGTAAAAAGCTTTGTTTTGTTTGTTTTAAACGTGCTTTCACGCAGGTTTTATTCATGTTCGGACAATCTTAAAAACGTTCTTTTTAAAACTAACTGCACACCATAGTATACTGCCCACCTGTGGACCAATTACAGGGCATCCAGCATGAGGAGGCTGCAGGTTACCTATAATGACGCCCTAAGACTTTTAATAAAACAGCCCCAGTGGTGAAGCGCATGCACTTTGTTTGTTGGTGCAAGAGTTAATACTCTCCAAGCTTTGTTGAGATGTTTTGTCTATGCTTTTATCTATAGTCTTAAGACATCAGATAACAAAATCCTTTTAACTCTCAACCAATGTGAGACCATGAGTGTTTCTTTTATTTTATACATTATTTATTCATTTTTTCAAAGTATTTTATCTGTTGCGTTGTTGTGGCAAATGGACCTTGTGTCTGTACTAAAGTATCTATGATCTATCAAAATATACAGAGTTGATTCCCTAAACTCAGCTCTTTCATTAATCTGAAACTTTCCTTGAGCTGCTCACAAACAATGGGCCCGGCTTAGAAGTAGGTCACTTCAAAAGATTCAGAAATCTCTTTGACCCCTTCAGGAGAACATGGGGACAATAATAGAACCTTGCTTTAAGGAAATAGGCCATTAGGTGTGACATTAATTAGTCTGTGGCATTTCCGTCTTTTGTTGCCTTACTTGCTTGACCCCCTGAAGAGTTTTAGAAAATAAATTGCAACTCATAATTTACCTTAGAGTTAAATGAAGTTGAAACTATGGTTGAGTCAAAGTTTTCTATTTACCTGTCGAGGAAAATATCTGGCAGTGGAGGGTATGTGCGCATGTCAGGCACGCGCTCGTGCACTATGACCATGACGAAGGACGTGAACCCAAACACAAACACCACGTACACCGAGCTGAGCACCGTCTTCCAGTACTCAGGATCGAGGCGCCTCATCTGTTGCTTGTATTTGCCGTTGGTGTACTGCTGGTACTCCTCTCCCACCGGAGCCGTGTCGGTGCCGTCAGAGTCCCTGTTCGAGTCTCCGTTGCATAACCAGTCCAAGGTGCCCCCAGAACCTGAAGGAGAAAGCCCCTCGAAGGGAACGCCGAGCTCCTCCAGCAGGTCCATGTTCTGTTTTTGAAGCTTGCGGATGGACATCATCAGCCTTTTGATGTCTCCCAGCACCTTGAGCTCCAGCGGCGGCGAGCGGAGGTCATACTCGCTGAGGGCGAGCAGGCTCGTGCCGTCCAGGCGGTGCTTGTTGCACAGTAGATCCACATAGTCACAGAAGCCTTCTTCTCTCAACCACTTGGCAACGTGTTTCGGCGTCCAGCGGCGGACACTCAGCTGGGTCATTTCCCCCCTCCTCACTGTAAAGGGTGGAGAAGAAAAGCTAAATTAAACTTATATCTAAAAAAAAAAAAAACATAATTGCTGTAAGATAGCTGGCACAAAAGGCAGATAATGAACCCATTTTTTATTTAAATTAAAATCCTTTTTGAGTGTTGTAGGGGAGCTGATCATTCATAAAATACCAGGTCTCCCTGTCGTGACTAAAAATGTAAACATTCCTAGCCAAAGACACAGGATAACCTGCTAACTAGCTTAATTTAACTAAAAGTTGTTGAATTCTTCCATTGATTTATATCTTAACTTCATATAAAATAAAAACTAGTAAGTAACTTCAAATTAATTCAACTGTCATTTTAATATAATCAAGCTAAAGCAAGGACCATCAAAAAATAACTTCAATTAAAACAGTTAAACCTTGAAACTTAAGCTAACCAGCGAGGTTTAGTTACAAATTGTGTGGGAAAAGGCATGTTTTGGAATTGAACTCAATAAGTAAATCATAAAATTATATTCCATGAATATAAAATGAAGGTTAACTTGAGTGATAGCATCTCCCAGCATCACAGAATCTGCTGTCCTCCAGAATGACTCAGTCTGCTTTCAAATGAGCTAGTTAGCTTCTGTTAGCTTAAATAAAAACGTGACGCTTTACTCACCCGGCCGAGATCAAACAGACGACGTGGCCTCTTAATTGTTCGGTTTACTAACGTAGAGCCATCTCGTTAGAGTTACTGGGAGCCGTGTCCGCGGTGTGTGCTGAGAAATCCCCACCGTGAGGAAAAGCATTTCGCCTGAGGCTCGTGACGGCTAGCATTCATGTTATCAAGCTAAAGCGGTAATGCCGAGTGTAGCGGCGCGCGGAGAAAAAAAAATCTAAGGAGTGCGCTTCTGTAAGGAGGGTCAAGACTGACATCTAGCGGCCAAAAGGGAGGACTACAGATTAAACCTTGCACATTGAAAAAATAAAATAAAATAAAATAAAATAAAATAAAATAAAATAAAATAAAATAAAATAAAATAAAATAAAATAAAATAAAATAAAATAAAATAAAATAATAATAATAATAATAATAATAATAATAAAATGTAATTTATTTTCACATATATGGTTCTTTAAATTTGTCACAAGATCTGTTGGACTACAGAAAAAGATACTTTTAGACTAGTTGGGGACTCCATGAGACATGTTTTTGGACAGAAAAAAGAATCTTGACCACCTAAAACAAGTCCACATATATGCATTATGCACCAAAAAAAGAAGATGAGGCCCAAACAGGATTTTACCCTGGACCTTCATGCAATTAAATAGCATGCACACACTGTGCATGTACAACATTTACATACTTTTTTTTGTCTAAAGTGGATTAGGATGTACAAAGAGTGAAATAAAAAGCTAAATTGGTAAAGTAATACATCAACAGCCATTATTATCATAGCTGTTAGTCTTCAACACATTTTGATTTAAATTTATATTAGTCACATTGTCCCCAAAAACCTAAATAAATACAAATATAGTTGGATGATTGCTTTTAATCGGAAATTTTATTCACAATTTAGAACAATAAAAGAAGTATTCTAAACCTATTTGTTTAGAGAGTTTTTTACATTCTAAATGCCATGTACTGTCTTTCTACTAAGTTTAGGTACTCCCAGACAGCAAGAAAGATGGATAGAAGTGATCTTAAAAACCTTAAAAATGATCATCTGTGTAAAATATAATGTCTTAAAGATTTAGAGGTGTAAAGTTGGGCAGCATTTTGAATTTAGGTCAGAGTTTTATTTTTAGAGCTGAGGCACCTGTCCTTGTCAGTACCAGCCCGGCTGCTAGGAAGCCTCTACAGAGTATCCAAATAAATGCTCGTGGAATAAATCCTCCAAATGTAGGAGTTTGTGTGCAGTCAAACACTAACAACATGCAAGTAAACAGTGCAGCTCGGCCTTTTACTCCTTCTGTGAAAGAACTAGAGAAAGTTCTGTATGGAGGGAGAAGATCTGGAAACCATGTGGATGAAGTTTGGCCAAACCTCTTTATTGGGGATATGTGAGTCTTTTGAAATAAAAAAAATAGATTGATCTCTATAGTCTATCTATTTTATGAAGTATCTCTTTTACTCAGGTCCGTGGCTAATGATCGCTACAGCTTGTGGAAGCTTCGAATCACTCATGTGGTGAATGCAGCTCATGGGAAGATGCACTGTCAGGGGAGTCATGACTTCTATGGACCCACAGTGGATTATTATGGGATCCCAGCAGATGATTCTCCATCATTTGACCTCTTTCGCTATTTCTCTCCTTCTGCAGAGTACATCCAGAAAGCTCTAGACACAAACGACGGTAAACGGCCATCATGTTGCTTCTCTTTCAATTAAAAAAAAAAAAACAACAACAACAAATGACCACAAATTCTGTTTTTCCAGCTAGAGTTTTAGTCCACTGTGCAGTTGGAGTGAGCAGGTCAGCCTCCATTGTTCTGGCCTACCTGATGATCCAGCATCATTACAGCCTGATGGAGGCCATCAGAAAGGTCAAAGAGAACAGGTGGATTTTCCCAAACAGAGGCTTCCTCAGACAGCTTTGCGCTTTGGATAAACTGGTTAAAAAATGACTTATATTCTACAAAAACATACAATTCCTGAAGATGGCGGGGATGCGGTTTCATGTAAACCAAAAGGCTTCATCGGCCAAGTAAATGACCTTATTATTGAGACGTTTCAGGAAGGCATAATGCTAGTTAGTGGATCATATGAGTGACAGAAAAGAAAGAAATGTCTTTGAGTAAGTGTCACATAAGTATGTTTTTTATTTATTTTGTTGCTTTGAAGCTAAATGGGTTTCAGGGAGTTGGTAATGATTTATCTGTTGTTGTTTTAATAAAATCTTTGAAATATTGAAACTAAAGTAAATAAAGCTAAACTAAGCTACGCTAAGCTAGACTAAATCAGCATGCAGGGTCAAATGGTTTCTAAGCCTAAAGACAGTTGTGTCCCTAACTTACATTAATCAATTGAATGATTAGATTCAATAAAAACAATTTTGAAGCCCACTTAAGAAATATTGTTGCAGTAAAATCAGCATCATCAATATTTCCTTTATAGGAAAAACAATTGCTGTTATGGTATAATCAACATCTAACTTTATGTAGAAAACAAAGATTTAATTGATTATTTACTTGTTTTAGTAGAAAAGTAGAGAGTTAGATAATCATATTTGAATATATTAGGCCTCAAACTTGAATATTAATACGTTTCTGGGAACCCTGTGGAACAACTTACTGGTAATACCTTTATGTCTGGATTTATTTCCAGTAATAAAAATGTAAAAAAATCACAGATGGTTTTGCTTTCATGTAGAGGCTTAATTAAGATAATTTTGGCGTGGTTTGATGGATATTTGGGGGTGAAGTACCTCAATTAAAAGATCAAATTCATCCTCTGAATCAGTTTCTGAGCTATGCGGTTACTGGAGCCTATCCTAGCCACTGTTTGGCAAAAATCAAATTCAAATTATAAACCAATGCCTTAATTCTTCCTCCACTGAAAAATGAACAAAAACAAGTAACATTTAGGCCTTAAATAAATAATTATGTATTTTTAAGTAAAATATTTGCTTTTTCTTACCATTATTTGGATTACGTTTATGTTTCATGTTGTTTTTGAAGATTGGGAACACTTTTTTTTATGTCTTTCTGTTTCTTTCCCTTTGTAAAATTGCTTTCCTTGTTTTTCTTTTTTAAACAGTTTGATGTATTTTTTATTCTTTTAAACAAATAAAATTAATTTCCTAATAAATAAAAAAAAACACACTGGAACTTAATAGTTATGAGTTTTAATTCTCATTTTACTATACCTGAAAAACCTTTTAATGTTTTTATATATCTAATGGTTCTAAATACAACCGTCTAACTCTTTTAATTAATCATTAAACCCACTACAGCCAGTAATTTAATGCAAATGGTACTTAGATTGCTCCCTATAATTATTGTTATATTAACGACATTTCCACAAATGTCACTTTAAGTATGCTATCAGCATGACTTCATGACTTCCTGAATGTCCTGTAATTTGTGGTTTTATGTTTCGATGAGTCTTCCTGCGGCGCCATTATCAGGTCAAGTTTCCTACTAACTTCCCCTTATATTTAAAACGATTTATATTTTGTGGCTTTACTGTAATGAAACCTTCCAAATGATTCATTGAAATTATTATTTATATATATATATACGTATATTTTCTGAATTATCACAGAAGTGCGGGCATGCCTTTCTAAAAGCCAACAGTTTTGACAAAAACAGACACGTTTTTGGTTAATAAATTCTGTAAAAATCATCAATTTTTATCTATTTCAAGGAAAAGCTGTGCTGAAAAAAGGCAGAATTAAGAGCAAATTTTCATATAATGAATTTCCACTGCTGACATTTTTTTTTTCTTTTTTCATGCAGGATTTTTTTATTTCTATGTTTAAAACTAAAAGGATAGGTTAGAAATGACCAGCAGGAAACTTTTTAAAATGAAATGCCAGATTGTGTAAATCCAAATGATGAAATGAGAAAAGTGATTTTGCTTTATGATGTCTTTTCTGCATCTAAAATGTGTGAAATTGACCTGCAACATGCAAGAGTTTTCAAAAACATCTGTTTAATGTCATTTACCCAAAAGCAAAGATTAATTTTCTTCATTTTTTTGGGGTTAATTTGGCCTCGCTGGGTGTTCGTTTGAAAGCTGCATTAATCTGTTAAAGCATTTCTCTTTAAAAAAAAAAGTATGTTTACGATAAGCGGCGGGAATTAATTTTTTTCCCCTTCAAAATGACAGCAATTATCACAGCCAAATGGAAATAGTCTTCTCACTTTGAAGTGAAGTAAAGCGGCGTCTCACAGCAGTGTGAAGAGCAGAGCCCTTCGCTGCACCATTTGTTGTTCTGCCCTCCGCTGGAGTAAGACTACACGCTAGGTTAAGCACTAAATTGGGTAACCGTTCTGTGACAGCACCTGCCTGCACTGATCATCTGGAGCTGGAGGAAGACTGGAACTACTAACAAACTTAAAAAAAAAAAATAATCCAAAGATTTGGACTTTAAAACCATGAAGGACAAGAAAAAAGAATATCTGACTGTGAAGGACCTGCAGAGAGTTCTGGACTCATGCAAGCTGCAGCTGAATCAAATTGATGAAGTGTGGCCGAATATATACATAGGAAATGTGTAAGTATATTTTCCCTGCAACTTTTAAAAGGTCACTCCACATTTCTTACAAGTCTGGTGTCTCTTTTTCCTTGCTAGGGCAGTTGCCCAAAACAAGGCCGTCTTGCTGAGGTTTGGTATAACTCATGTTTTAAACGCTGCTCACTCCAAAAGGGGGAGCATGGGGGACCAACGATTTTATGGCAACGACTTTGTCTATTTTGGCATTCCAGCAGATGACTCAACGCACTTTGATCTGGATGTTTATTTCCAGCCAGCAGCTGATTTCATTCACAATGCCTTGAAGTCGCCCGGTGGTAAGATCCCCCATTCCACAAAACACCAATTACACATTTTGCAAGTTTTGCATGTCAATAGAGTGAAATCACCCACCATCGTGCTGCCATTCCAATGTCACCGGTTATTAAAGTGTAGCACTCCTATGTAAACACATTTTCAGGCGGCAGTAATAGCCGCCTGACCTTGCAGAATTTAAATTTATAATGTGACTGTGGCTCCTTTCAAAGAAGCTATCAAGCAGAAGACAAGTTGGGATTAAAGAATAAGTCGACCCCGTCTGCAAAGAGACCTTAAATGAACAAAGAATTGTGGGTTTTATTTTTAGCACACAGCAGAGAAGAAGAAAAAAGCAGTTTGAGGCAGTCATGTATGATATTAATAAGACTCTTCGCTAATCCCTTCTGTGCGTCGCTCCCCTCATCCTTTTCTTTAGGGAAGGTCTTGGTGCACTGCATCATGGGAATGAGCCGCTCGTCCACCCTGGTGCTGGCGTACCTCATGATCTACCATCACCTCTCTCTCAAAAAGGCTCTGGAAAAAGTGGTGAAGAAAAGAGCCATCTACCCAAACAGGAACTTTCTGGCACTGTTGCTGGATCTTGACCTTCACTTGACAAAGAAAAAGAAGAGAACATGTCAAATCCTGTAGATGGATGTTGATTGCACTTTTTATTCTCTTGTTTCATCATTGGATTTTGGTCAACGGATCTCTCGTTTTATGAATATTTTTCTGAGCTGCAACAAGAAAATGCAAGATATCCTTGATTTGACAACAATTCTGTACAAACACAAGGTGCTACAGCTCTAATTTCTATAGGATTTAGTCATAAAACACAATTCATCAATCATTTGCTTCAAGATAACGTTGTGAGCACACGCTTAAGGTGTTTTTATGGCATTAAAGACCCTCTCTAATCAGCCCTTTTAATTATGAATATGCAGTTTTAAGCCAAAAAAAGAAGGAAGCTGTAGTTTCTGCAGAAAAGCAGTAGTTCATCAAAAATTTGCCTCTGAGTTGTGGGTGAGACTGTTGAGTGAGGTTCCCCTACTCCCCGACATCCTTTTGTTTACACACTCTCCCGCTAGCTTTCAGACCTTCACAGCACTAACCTAAAATTACCGGTGCAAAGAAAACAGCAAGTAAAATCAGAGTTTTCCAGCCATTCAGTTTTAAACTAGATTACAGCTCAGACAAGGAAAATGAAGACGTTCATGGATCTATTTCTCTGCAAGTGGATGCATCAGAATGGAGCGGTGCGAGGAGTTTGTGACTCGCTGATTGTAACACCTACATCACTGCTACAAGTGCAATTAATTCCTCACAGTTTGAATAAAGAAATACTTAGAAATGCAAATTTTATCTTAATTTTCCTCATATATGTCCTCCATCGCAAGAAAAATGTTACAAGAACATGCTTGAAACACGATTTTCATTGGAGTGGGTCTTTAATGCGCATTCAGTGACCAATGACTATTTAGTATTGTCTTCTCTTTTCTTTAGTTTACTTTTTCTAAATATTTTGGAAATATTTTTTTCACAAAAATACATGTTTAAAGTAAATATTTGGGCTCCTAATTTGATTCATCCTTTTCTTTTAGAATCTCTAAACTTCTGTCAGGGTTGGGCAAGAACATAAAGTAAACATGTTTCCAAGAGTGCATCTTTTCTACTTTTAGTATTTTCAGATTGACCCAATAAAAAAGGTTTATTATTAAAAAAAACTGTATTAAAAGCCACAAAATGTATTATTTTTGGAATGCTTTTTAATATATTTTCAGAGAGAGCATCTAAGAATAAACTCAAATTTAGTTTATTTGAGAATATTGCTCAATGTGGCAAAAAGAAGTATACTTTGGAGCTCATTGACATCAGGCCTGTGCAGGACACACCTTAAAAAATGTAAAACATGTAAATATGTTAAATAAAAACGTTTCAAAAGTTATATTACATTTTTTTGTGTGATAAAAACAACAAGAAGTGTTTTTTCTGGTGAAATGTCTATTTTTGTGTGTCTTTTTAGGTAAATAAAAAGTGCTAGTTAATTTGAGTACCTTTATTAAAAAGAAATACTATCAAAAGCTTTTTATTCAACTCACTTATACAATAATAATCTCAAGGGAAATTCGTTCATTTCATGTATTAACATATTTTCGAAGAACAAGCAAGATTCAGAAAGAAAATGTAAAAGTTAGACAGAAGTCGGACAGTAAAGTAATGTGTTAGCATGCTAGCTTCTTGTGTGGTAGTTTTAACAGTTTTCTAGTATAAAGCAAACAAATAATGTTTTTTAAATAAAGCAGAACAAATACTTTTAATTTATTCCAATACTTGTTATTGTAATTATTTTTTTTCGTTTTGCTTTGTCAACTAAAAAATACAAAATACCCATTGAGACTTTAAGCCTATTTCTGTGAACCTGCTAACAGGAGTTTATATTTATGCACTTATTTTATTGGAAAAATATTTTAAGCTTTTTGGAAGAAACTGGATTATTTGTGTGATGTCTAACTTCCATATTGTCTTTACTACCTGCATTTTTTAAACAATTTAATTAAAAATAATTGAATTCAATATTATTAACTATAAAATATTTTTTAACATAAGGTATTTTTCATATTTTTTAAAATATTAAATAAGTATTATTTCATGAACGTTATGAAAAAAATAATTCTAATCTTGTATTCCTATATCTTTTTATTAAATTCAAGATCAAAACAAAATAATTGATTTGAAAACATTATTTTAAAAAAACTTGAAGCGTTCCACTCTTAATTTTACTTTAAAATCAGTGTCGCCAATACTTTTATCCTGTTTTCCAATGCACTGCACCAATAGATTTTTCATGTCAAATTGAAAAGACTCGCTCCTTGACCAGATAATCAAAAATATTTAACAGATAAAAGAATGACAAGAACTGAATGTTTCATTTTGATGCTATTAGGAACATAAAAAGTGGTGTCCTCTGCCCCCTCTCGCGCTGGCAGCTCAGGCAGCCTGTAAGGAATGCAGAGGATGATGCCAGGATTATTTTGGGCATTGATTCAGATGTTAAAATAGCAAAAAGGGTTGCAGGGCAGATTACCAAAGAGAACGCACACAGTTGTGCTGTCAACCTACATGGAGATCTTCACAGAGAGACCATTGAAAGTGATTCCAGTCAAGGCAAGTGTCTCCTAACTATTACTTTTTGAAAGAAAAGCGATGCTGGAAAAGAATTACTGGGAAAACTATAGAATTTATTGTGTTTAAATGTGATAAACATGTAGGTAAAATGTTAAATTAATATTTTATTATCTTTTTATGTTAGTTTTTTACCAAAAAATCTGGTTGAACTTGACAGTTGAGAGAATGAGGGACAGATCAGAACCAGGGAATGTTAAAAAAAAAAAAAATCACTTATTTTCCCTCTATTTTAACCGCAGGCATTTTCCCATACATAGCATCTTTAATTACACAAAAGTGGAGCAGGAAGGACAGGTTAGCCTAAGGGTGGAAGCTGTGCAAGCAGTGCTGCAGATCAACATGTGCACCAGGGAAATCTCTTTTCTTGCCCTCACCGTGGGAGGGAGGGAAGGGTTGTACTTATAGATCAATGAGGAGAAAGAGGAGCCTCCAGTTATTCCAGTTGTGCAAAGATACACCTCGAGTTGCCTCACTTATCGCGCTCTCACATGCAGGTTGCATTGACGAGGTCATGTTCTTTTCTTGCACGGAATTGGAAAACACAGCAACTGCATGCAGGGAAATATGGAGTCATCACAATGTTTGAATGCACTTCCATATGCCGCGGCAGCTTAACAAAAGGTCACAGAAACAGATTTGGCCTCAATGGCTTAAATCCCCGTGGAGAAAAAAAACTCTCCCAGGATAAATGCAAATAAGAAGCCGAGCTGCCAACGGTTTCTTCACCGGCAGAAACATCACTTGTACATCCTCATCCTGAAGCACAGTCCTTCACCTGACAAATTGATGCTAATGTATACAGTGTGAGTCTCTCCAAAGCCCAGTGTATAAATTGTAAATGTGAAAGTTAAAGTTGCCGACAGGAGAGAAGAATATGTTTATTGGGCCTAAATGCCAATTTTCTGTATAAATAAACTGAGCTGCTGAACTGTATATGAAAAACTGGGAGCACCGTGAGGTCAGTCTATAATTATGTAGACTTGTGGTCCTGTGCTTGTGTGGAGTGCATTTATTAACATAATTACTATCTATATTTAAAGGCTACACTTCCTTAACATTGGATGTTTGATTTTTACATTTTCTTGCAATAAAACCCACATTTAGTTTTCAGCTAGTGTTTAAAATACACTTCTTTTAGTAAAGTGGAAGATACTATAGTTTTGTTGCATTCTTAGGTAAAAGGTAGAAAGGTGACTGCATGTGTTAAGGTGTCAGATTAATTATGCAAGTATGTATTTCCTTTTGTTTTCTTACAAAAATCAGCATCAATGAAGATCAAATATGAAGTGAATATAGAGAAAAGTTAAAGATTGTATTGGTAATTCTGTCAATTATCCCCCCTATAGAGGTTATAGTAGACTTAAACACCTGTGCGATCATCTTTTCATCTATTTGAAAGTGTTCCTGGTAGTTTTGTTGTTTTTGTTTGTGTTGTTTTTTAGGACATAGTTTCTGTAGAGTGGCAAGAATTTATTAGAAATTCATCTAAGTTGTGGACCATTGGCTTTTCCTCTTTTCCTTTCTGTTGCTGAGAGCTCTCTGTTTACATTCTCTCCCGCAAGCTTACAGCCCCTCCTTTTCAATAGCCCCCCCTTTTTCACAATCGTGAGAAAATGCCACAAGAACTTGTGAAAAACACGATTTTCATCAGATTCTCATCTTCCTACCAACACTCAGGAGAACAGTGCTTCCCCAAATTACTTACATATGCAACTCTGTATATAAAAACAGGGGTGCTGCCTGAGGTGTGAAATTTTTTTTTTTTTTTTTTTTTGGGGGGGGGGGGGGGGGGGCACTGCAGGTGTCATAAAAGCTCCTTCTGTTCCTAAAAAAAGGACATTTCAAAATGTTGCCGTTCCTGAAGGTACTGCTGAAAAATGAAACAATTTTCCTTTAACTTTCATGTTAATATGTTGAAAATGTAGAACATGAACAAAAGATCAACAGAAAGGGTTTTGGTGGGATTAGTATCTATGTTTAAGTTGTCTTTAAGTTAATTTTCACTTGTTTCCTTCTGAAGGATCCACAATTTGTATTCAGAAATGATGGAGGAAACAGAACTTTTCCTTGTGGGAGATTTTCTAAAACTGTCCAGCCTTAAGGCTGGCAAGATTTTTCTATTATGTTTATGCTGACAACATGTTTCAATTAAAAAAAAATGTAAATGTCGACTATCTAAGAAGAGGAAAATGAAACATTGGATCAACTAATAAAATTTGTGTAATGTGCTACATTTAAAAATATTAGCTTTTTATCAAATTAAAATTTTTGAGTTGAGTAAACCATCAGCTAAAAATTTTAATATAATGAAAAATAATCCTTTTAAATGTAACAAACTTCAGTACCTCTTTTAATTGATCCAACGTTTCATTTTTTTCAATGAAGGATAATGCTCAACGAAGTAGGGATTATCAGTCATTAATTCACATCGTGGATGATTTCTTTTTGGGCGGGTCAGCCTTAATTTCTGATGATACCTTGACATTCTCACTCCCAACTAGTCAAATATGGACGAATGGTTCGGGCCCCCTCCGTGTCACTTTTTTACATTTTTCCCCAACTTGTCGTTATTTTGACGTGCTGGCTGTTCCCGTTAAATCAGGGGTCCTTAACCCTCAGGACACAGAACCGGACGTGGTATTGGACGCGGTATTGAATGCAGTATTGGACGCAGTGCTGGATGCAGTACCTGACGCGTATTGGACGTGGTATTGAATGCGGTCTTGGATGTGGTACTGGACAAGGTACCGGACATGGTATTGGTCACTGTATTGAACGCTGTATTACGCTGTATTGGCCGCGGTACCGGTACTGTGTTAGGTTACCGATACCTGTCCATCTCCCGAGGGTTAAGGACCCCTGATTAGTGTCCTGGTACCAAGAGTGGCCCCTAGGACCAGCATGGAGACCCCTGATTTAATGGGAACAGCCACCATGCCAAAAAATGATGTTAAAAAGTGACAGGGAGAGGGTTTAAACCATGCGTCGAATAATCCATGATTCAAAAAGCCACTAATACAAGGGTCACTTGCAAAATAAATAAATATTCAATCGATATTTAGTACTTTATTCTTGCTTTTATTTTGTTTAAATTCCTGTTTCACAAAAAGCAGACTATTTGATACATGGTGCGGCGTATTGTCACTTTAACAAGACAATGTGCCACTGAGCCAGTTGAGCCGGCTCAGTGACGTGACTGCAGTGACAAAAAATAAAATTTGGTCATTGTCACAACATGTTAGGCATCATTTCAGAGCAAAAGTTCAGTACCACTTGTTTTTGTCCAGATGATAAATCAAAAATTTGTTTAACAGAAGCCAGTGCAGTGATACAGAACATTTGGGCCATGTGACCGGAAATTATTTTTTTTGGTGTGCATTATCACTTTTATAACTTTTTAATCCACACCCAGCAGCCAATCAGAATTGAGTATATATATAAGACTGTGTTTGTCCACATCAATGGGAAAAATCATTGATAAAATGATGTGGATGAACTTTTATGTTCACCTGCATCCAACCAACAGCAGGAGTCTGTTTTTCAGTTCAGCTCCAGACTGGTTTCAATCCACCTCTCAGATCTCAGCTGCATTCCACCCTGACTCCTAAATGAACCCTTTCATAAAAACTCTCTAGTCCAGGGCTGCTCATTCCTGGTCCTCGAGATCTACCACCCTGACTGTTTTCCAGATCTCCAAGCCCTGCCAGCTGTTGATTGGCTCAGTCAGATGTCTCACAATCTGATTGAAAGACACCACCTGGTCCAGGTAATCAGCAGCAAGCAGTACATGGAGAGCTGGAAAACAGGCAGGTTGGTAGATCTTGAGGACCAGGAATGAGCAGCCCTGCTCTAGTCCAACAATGGCAAAATGTTTAGAGTCATTTCAAAAAGATCCAGAGATCAGGGCCTCACTGACTTCCTAGCCCCCCCTGCACCCCAGGCCTGTGTGCTTCAGGCATTATCATCTGTTTCTGTCTGTCTGTCCTTCCCAGCAGTCACTGTTGTCCAAACTTCATAAAAGTGAGAAGAGCTGCTCTGTGTTGTGAGACATGCCTAAAGGCTTCACCTGCCTGGCGAGCCCTGAGGGGCGAGACGGCAGGTATGAGACCCCCCCAGCATCCGAGCTTCACAGGCTAATGTGGACAAAGAAAGGGACCAGCAACCACCTGGATGAGGTTTTCCCGAGAATATACATTGGAGACATGTGAGAATGTTAGAAATTCATTTTGGTGGATTTATGGTGTCAAATATACCGTAAGGATGATTTACGCATTTTTTTGTTGTCACTCAGGTATGCAGCCAAAGACAAGAAGAGCCTCCTGGCTCACCAGATCAGCCATGTGCTCAACGCCGCCGATGGGAAGTTCAACGTAAACACGGGACCCAGCTTCTACCGGGACACCAAAATAACTTACTATGGCGTGGAAGCTTTCGACATGCCATCATTTAACTTGAGCCCCTTCTTTTACCCCGCAGCGAATTTCATAAAGACTGCTTTGAGCTCGCCATCAGGTGAGGGGCTCCCAAAGACGTTAGCTTCGGAAGGACAAGGCATGGTATTCGTCCATCAATTCCCATCACAACAAACCCCCCCCAGATGTATTGTTCATTAAAATGCAAATCAAATACTAAACACAATATCAAGCTAATATCTTTCCCCGCACAGTAATCTTCTCGTGGGCTCAAACCTTTGTCAGGAAAATTAGTTTTAAATGGATTGCTGTGGTAATTTGTAAGTAACACTTTTATTGGACATGGAAATTACACAATTATGTTTGTGCTCCGTGCCTCCATGCCCTGTTATGCAAAGTGAAGCCAGTATCTGACATGACAGTAATAAGATGAGGCCTCCTCCTTCACATGCTGGCTGATCGAGGGCTCCAGTGTGTGGCGGGGGCCACAGTAATCCCCGCCAGCAATACATAGAGGCCAAGACAGTTCAATTACGCGCTCCTCTGCGCCCTAATCCCCAGCTCCGATAAGAAACCGGGGATTACTGCGCTAGAAACATTTGTTGCAGCAATGTTAAAACTTTTAGTCTGGAGTTAGAAATACTCCACAACATGCATGGATTTTGCTGCATAAGAATATTATGTCCTACAATCGGTAAACAGTTAATTGTAAAGAAATTGCGTGGGTGAAATTCTACAAAGAAAAAAAGCTGAAATGAGTGTTTGTGTTTCTGGCAGGAAAGGCGTTCGTCCACTGCGCGATGGGGCTTAGCCGCTCATCCACCTTGGTTCTGGCATACCTGATGATTCATGAACACATGACACTGGTGGACGCCATCAAAGCCGTCAGCCCCAACAGGAACATTTCACCCAATGAGGGGTTCTTGGAGCAGCTCAGAGAGCTGGACAAGAAGCTGCACTGCCAGGGAACGTCAAGAAGCTGAATCAATTCCTTTAAATGTGATCAAATTGTTGTTTCTAGTCTGAACTTTAATATGTAGCCCGTGTTATCTTATGGGGTCCAGATGACCCCATCCTTACATTGACGTGTTATTCCTCCCATGACAAAGGTGGACAAAGGTCAAAAATAATAATAAAAAGAAAAGTTTAGCGAGCTGTCTTGTGGGTTCTAGTTGACCCAACTCCCAACGCTAATATGCCTAGGAAGGAACAAGAGATAGTGATAACATAAACACGGCCGCCATCTGGTGACATCGTCCAATCAGAACTGCTACCGGCCAGCGAACAAATGCCGCTATGTAGCTGTCACAATCTAAAATTCCAAAATAAATAATTCCAAAAAGTATTTTAATTCATTTTTAGCTAACCCCCCATGTTTTTATCTGTCAGATCACAATAGATTCATAAATAGTCTTTGCAAAATGTTCAAATTTATTTATTTTTTACTTCAGGAAATTGGTTGCCGTTTAAAAAAAAAAAGTGGGCATAGTGTACGAATTGCTTTTAAAATCCACTAGATCAGGGATAGGCCAGTGGCTCCATTGTGGTTGTACGATTATTTAGATGAATTGTTTGCACAGCGAATGGGTTTAAATGTAGAGTAAACTGTTGATTTTTACAAATAGCGCCATTATGTTAGTTTGAATTTGAACTGCGTGATTGAGTTTGTGTGATCTGGTCTGTGTCACGGTGATCTAAAGAATAAATAGTCCTCAGGGCGTTTGCCCAGCCTCTGGTATGTCCAGCTGTCTCATTCCAAAACTGATATGTAGCTCACATGGCAAACAGCTACAGCGAGGGCCCTCATGCAACAGGAAAGAAACAGCAAAACCCCAAGTTATCAAAGTTTTCTGTTGAATATAAATTGTGATAATTATACAACGACGCTGACTTGAGAGGTGTAGATATGAGCTCAGAGGAGGAGTCAAAGTATCAGACACCACCCACCTGCGATCTGCTCAGCCTTCTGCTAAAGAACAGACGTCCCACTGGAGCTGTCAATGAAGTTTGGCCCAACCTCTTCATCGGGGATGCGTAAGTGACATTCTCACTTCGGGGCCCCGCTGCAATGTGGTGATCCGATTGTGAAAGTGTTGCTGCAAACAAGTCGTGCATTCGGCCAACTGCGGGGACGAGTATGAAATCTGTACATTTGAGTCACCAGTGATGCATTTTGTCAGCATATGTTACATAGACAGTCACAGGCAGGAGAAGGAAAAAAGGAAAAGAAAAGAAATCCTCCAACATTCTTGGGCTGGTTTTGTCTGTCTTTTCCAGGGCATCAGCTCAGGATAAAACCCTGTTAGCCAATCTTGAAATAACACATGTGGTGAATGCTGCAGATGGCCGAGGGCACATTGACACCGGGCCATGCTTCTACAAAGACACCAACATAATGTATCATGGAATAGAGGCACCCGACTGCAGAGATTTTGACTTGAGCCCATTCTTCACAGAGACAGCCGATTTCATTCACACAGCTCTGAGTGGGAAAGGTGAGTGTCCAAGACAGAAGAGTGTGGAGAAATGTATTATGGACCAGGAAAAGGGAATTACATCCAACATATACATAGGAGGGACTGAAAAAAATGGTATTTTTACCCTTTTTGAAAACATTTGTACATTTTTGACAGTAAAATGGCTTTTTTTCTCTGTGTATAAATTTGTAATTTTGTCTTTATCTTTAGTTTTCTTTTGCATAAATTGAGCTTTTAACATCCTAACAGATAAAACTGAACTATGTTGTGCTGTTTACCTGTTATAATCATAGTTAAAACTTCATTTTTATCATTAAAATCCCGCTCCGACTATATTTTTTTCTATTTTAAAATCTTTCCCAGTAGTCTTTTGATTATAATTATGCCATTTTTAAGCAAAAATACAACAACAAAAAAAAGTGTTTCCTACAACATAATTTCTGGAGAGCAACATAGTTCATTAGATGTTCACCTTAGAGTTGTGGGCGGGACTGTTGTGCCAGAGAAGCCCGCCCCCACTTCCCAACATCCATCTGCTAGCTTACAGCCCATCACAACCCAAACCTAACATTAGCGGTGCAATACAAGTGTCATTTTCTTTGTATTCAATTAAGTTTTTTGTGTATAGCTCAATTGTAAAGCATAGTTGCTTCAACGGGCCTCAATTGCCCAAAAACATAAAATCATAAAATATAAACAATAGCTGATTGCTAAACTAAACTGGGCCTCCCTGCCCTTAGACCAGGGGTCACCAACCTTTAACATTTAGAGAGCCATTCAGGGCAATTTTTAATCTAACACAACCCCATAGGAGCCACCCTGTAGAAAATATAATTATTGTCACAAATATCATAAATATAGTCTTTTCACATAAATAAAATGTATTCATTTTTAAAATAGAAAACAATTCATTACTTTTGGCCAGGTTTTACATGACTTTCTTTAAAAATAAAAGACACTGTGTCACATAGGATAATATAAGAGGCAAATATAGCAGTATGTATTGTGATGTCTTGAGTGATATATAAATAAAAAATGTTACATGGTTTATTATACCGTTATTGGTGGATTTCAGCCAAAAATCTTTAAATCTAACTAAAATTAAATCAAGTGAACCTTATATATTTTTGGTACATATGGCTCATTTAAAATCCTTGTATTTTGCTTAAAAAGAGACAATCTGCCTTAAATACCAGAAGTATGAATTCTGGTTGTGTTTTCTGTAGTACACAAAAATCTGTAAAAATGATTTTTAAACTACAAACCCACATTGCTTAATGGATTTATTGGGGAATTATGGGTATCGTAGTCAGGAGCCTAAACTGTTTGTAAATTAGTTGAATAAAGTTTGACTTAACTGTTTTATTTTGCCAAATGCAGTGTATATTTTGAAAAATACTGTATTTTTAAAACAACACATGAATCGCACTCCACCAAAAAGAAGCTTGGAGAAGTAAATAAAAAATAGATGATAAAGAATCTTCTCTAGGAGAGAAGAAGTAGATACTTACTAGAAGTACATTTTTAGTATATCAATAATATTATAATATAATATTAGTCTAAGCCCATGTAAACCACAGTTAAGCCACAGCTGGGGAAATAGGCCGAGGATGAAACCATCTTCCTCTTGTTTTGCTCTGCTGAGAAATTTATGTCATCCATCATGAGAAAAATGCTACAGGAACATTAAAAACACAAAAAAACATGATCTCTATCAGAGTGGGTTTTCAAAAAAATACTTTTATGCAATAAAAATGGATGAAAATACTGAAAATGCCTCTTCAGCTTAATCACAAATAATCCATTTGAGTGCTATTTGTTTGTGCAGGAAAGGTGCTTGTCCACTGTGCTCGAGGAATCAGCCGCTCAGCCACTTTTGTGTTGGCCTTCCTCATGATCAAAGAGAGGCTCACCATTGTGGAGGCGGTGAAGGTGGTTTGCAAAAGCAGAAACATCCTTCCCAACGTTGGCTTTCTTCAGCAGCTTTGCTACCTGGACTTAACTTTGTCCCTGCAGAGGAGGAAGTCTTAATATGAGGAGGTGGAGGGGTGCAGCAGGAACGCTGGAGAGTTAAATTGGCTTTCAGCGCGCTGTGCGCTTCAGGGTGTGTGTGGGGTTGTGTTGCAGCCATTTAAGAATCAGCTTTAAAAATAGCAGTAAAAATAATCTAGTCACTTATTATGCTGTCACTGTGCAGTTTCATGACAGCAACAGAGCTGCAGCCGTAATGCTTTGACAGAATAAAGGAGGAAAATGTGGCCACCTAAGGATTTGTCATGACTTAACACTTGACAGTTCCTGAAATCTCCTCCCCAAACGGGACCTTTTTCGAGCTCTGGAATATGCTCTGAAATAAACCAGTTTTGTGTGAAATCAGCACATTTCAAAATAAAATGTTTCACTCTGTTAAAGGTAAAATAAAAAAATGAAAATAAACAAAAGTTCATCGTGAATAGGTTTGTTAGCGATGCTTTTTTTTTGTCATAACATCACAGATTTAAAATAATACTTTTGCTATTTCTGCCTAATATTGTTTATTCTATATTCAGTAGGCCAGGTTTTAACCCTAATGTTGTTCTGTTGCGTTCCTTGTGCCCCTCACGGTCAAAGAGAAAGATGCCCCACCTTGAATTTAAAACTTCTGATTCAATTTTGATTTACATGTAATCAAGCCACAGATGAGCTTAAAAAAAACCTTCAGATGATCCAATGTACAAAGGTTCCTCTGCGGCACAGAGGCAAATTTGTTTGGGGAACAAAATGTGTAAAGTTTTCATGTAAACACCATGTTTAATCCAATTTTTAATTTTTCTATTCCATGAAATATTAAAAACTCAGAATTTCATCCCTTTTAACCACAACTTCTATATTTTTCAAGACTTTTCTCACATTTAGAATTATATTACAAAAACTATTCGTTTTTCCTTGCCCAATCAACGATTAACCTTAAGCGTTGTTTCCCATTTAAGTAAAAAAAATCAAACCTTAATAACTGCATAATTCAATTTTGAACTATTTTGTCCCTAAAATACAACATTTTTAACTTTTTGAGACAAATATGCTTGCTTTTAGAGTTTAAAATACATTTTAAGTGATATGTAACAAGTTATAAATTCTAAATCAGTCCACATTTATGACTTATTTATTGCATTCATTCAATGTGCTTGTAATTTTTTCTTATTCTATTTTTATTTTGAAAATCCAGAAAAACAGATATTTCCTTCTATAGCATTGAATGAGATCTTTTCTTTATATGTAAATTATATTAATATTTTTTTTAATATAACTGTCCTTTAGGTGTGCAAATGTGTTGTTTTTACTTGATACTGCTGAATCAATCATCTGCAAATATTGCTTCAAGAGATTATGGACAAAATGCATAAAAAAAGCAAAAATATGCACCCTTTATGGTAAAATATTCAACCAAAGAACAATATTTTACCAAAATGTAGTGGTCTTTCAACTGACAAACACAGTAATATCACTATCCTCTTCTCAGACCTCTGATGCACCTCAACAACACAAAGACAGCACATGTCTATAAATAAGCAATGCTCCACTTACTTATTCAGATTCCTCAAAACGCTGCGTCTTAACTGCCGCAATCCGGTGACGCACAGTTAAAACTGCGACGCGTCTAAAAAGGCTTGATACAAAATGACAAAAATATGCCAACATGGTTGTGAGCGTGTTTACAGATTCAGGTCAGACTTTGAAAGGAGATGAAACACTGAAGCCATCTTAATAAGAAATGCTCTCCAGAGCTTGCTGGGAGAAAGATGCCGTCAAAATAAAAGGAATTGGATATCACAGGTTTAATGATTTCACTGTCAGAATGAATGATGGCAGAGTATGAAGATAAGACAGAAAAATAAAGGAGTCTGATGGTGTGAAAACTCAGCCTGACATGTTAGTGCTTTCTGCAATACAGCCATCATCCCGCTCACACGTTTTGGAGCTCGCATTTAGATCTCTGAATGGACCGTGTTTGCCATATAATGGGAAATCAAAGACATGTGCCATCCTGTAAAAAAAAAAAAAAAAAAAAAAAACTCATCTGCCTGACAGTCTGACACATTTCACTTCTGCTCGGGCCCCCGAGGGCTTAAGAAGAAGCACCCCTAACAGGAGTTGTGAAGCTGCGCTTACATGCTTTCTCCCAGCCTCTGAAGATATGCAGAAAGGCTAAGAGAGGCTGACACAATTTCAAGGAGTCGCAGCTGAGCAAAAGCTCACTGCTCACTCCAGTGAATATGGGCATCCGTTGGCAAGCGCAAAGTTTGGATAACTACAGCTTGCAGCCGGCAGCAGAGATTAAAGCTGTGTGTTTAGATGTGGATGGCAGGGACTGGCCGGGTTGAAGTTTTCCCCACAGGCACGGAACATGGCAGCTAAGGTCAGGGGCCTGCCACATCACAGCACTAAAAATATCCTCTGCATTTGATGCTTGTCACAGAGGCGGTTATACAATCTGTGTCCTGACTCAAGGCTGCCAGGACTAAGAATCTCACCATGTTCTGCTGCACAACGAGCTGCCAGAACGCAGAAAAATCAAACTCTTGAGTGAAAAAAAAAAAAAAAATGCCACGCTGGATTGGTAAATTTGCAACCGTCGAAGGGCATTTCCGTTTCCTCGTCCTTGTGAAGTTAAAGAGAGACAGAGGGAAAAAAATGGCTTCCCACGAGTGGAAGAAAAACATTGCGAAAGCAGCAGAGGAATCCAGTCCAACAGATGACTATGTCACACCTGGGGGCTACGAGCTGGAGAAAATCCTCAACCGTGGGAGTGTGGCTTACACTCATGTCAATGAAGTCTGGCCTAATGTCTATATTGGGGATGAGTAAGTGCAGCTAATGGCTCTTCTGCAAAAATAACAGATTTTTTGGAAAAAAAAGAAATGTTGCTTTCTACTAGTGTTGGCACAATCGATAATAGTTGACTAATCGGGTCATGGGCAAACTGGATGTAAAGCACACATCTTAACTATCCTTAACTTTAAAATAATTAAAAACTAGATATAGCATTACAAGCAATAATGCTGGTGTGAATGCTTTAAGTTGAATTTGGCCGCTGAAGATATTGCTGATAGCTGAAGATGGTGAAATTGATAGCTAAAATTGCTGAAGTTGATAGCTGAAATCACTAAAGGTAATAGCTTAAAATGCTGAAGTGCTGTAGCCAGCTAAATTAGCCTAAAAAATGACACAAAGCCTAAGTTAACCAGAACAGGTAGCATGTAGCGGAAATATTAGCTAAATTCCAAAAAAGCCAACCAAACAAAAAAGCATAAGTTAGCCAAGACAGCTAGCACATAGCAGAAACATTAGCTAAATTCCAAAACAGCCTAAAAAAAAAAAAGAAAAACTAATAAAAAAGCATAAGTTAGAAAAAAGCTAGCATGTATCTATCTGAAATATTAGCCAAATTCCAAAACAGCCACCAAAAAAAAAAGCCTAAGTAAGCCAAAAACAGCAAGCATATAGCTGAAATATTAGACAAATTCCAATAAACCGCTTAAAAAAACTAGAAAAAAATGTAAGTAAGCCAAAACAGCTAGCATCTAGCTGAAATATTAGCTAAAATATTAGCCAATTCCAAAACAGCCCAAAAGATAGCACAATGCCATTATAACTTTCAACTTTGCTACACTCCAACTATAATATAAAGTAACGACTAAATTAGTCGACTATTTTATAGTCGATTAGTCGTTGATTAGTCTACTAATTGTGGCACCCTTACTTCCAACAGGGAGACAGCAAAGGACAAGGTCAAGCTGAGGAGTTTGGGGGTCACACATGTCCTGAATGCAGCAGAGGGGACGTGGAACAACGTGGACACCGGGCCTGCCTACTACTCTGACATGGACATTGTTTACTACGGCGTGGTAGCAGAGGACGTCCAGACGTTCGACCTCAGCCAGTATTTCTTCTCTGCCGCTCAGTTTATCCACGAAACTCTGAGCGACCCTAAAAGTGAGACAACAAGAAGCTGCAAACTTCAGGTTTCAATATCTGGAAAACGAAGACTCGATTTCTACTTTCAGATAAGCTGCTGGTCCACTGCGTGATGGGAAGGAGTCGCTCGGCCACTCTCTTCCTCGCCTATCTTATGATCCACGAGAAGATGACGGTGGTGGACGCCATCGAACACGTGAAGAAACGCAGACGGATCATCCCCAACTGGGGCTTTCTGAAGCAGCTAAGAGAGTTGGACGAGCAGCTCCAGGAGAAAGGACGCAGCTCACCGTAGTATTCAGAACTCAAGAATTTAAATGAGACAGAAGTTTATCAAATGTAGTTCTAATTCTGAAGCAAAATTTGGCAAAATCTAAAAAAAAGCAACACATTTGTTAGTTACACTTTTAAGTCGATACATTAACAGCTTATTCCTTGAAATTGCGCTGCGTAGGTTAGAAACTGTATTTTAGTCACGTTGATCCAAATACATAATGACAAATATTTATATCATATGTGTCTAAGTCAGTAATTATATCCGGCCCCCCCACATCATTTTATATTATTCTTTTTAACAGCCTATCTCGCTAACACATTGAAGCAACACTATGGTCATGGAGGCTGAGAGATCAGTTAAAATTACTTCTGGCTTTCTTTATTAAACTTTTACATCACAATGATGCCATCATCCTCTCCTTCATGGTGCAAAAAGAAATAAACATAACCGGATAAAGTAACTAAAGAGCAAAACAGAGTAAAACAGTCAGACAACAAAAAACATGGACAAAACCCACACTTAAATCCCAATCCTCCCAGACAGGCAAAGGGAATCTGAACGTTCAGCCCGTGACCTATTGTGTGTTTTCGGAGTTTGGCCCCCTGTGCGATTGTCACCCCTGATCTAAATGATCATGCAAGCTGCTGCTACTCAACCTTTTTAGATTTGAAGGTGTTTAAAATTAAGAATCATTGACAGTATATGAGAAGTGGACCGAGTGAGTGTGATGTCACACATTAAAAATAGCTCATTATCAGCTCAAACAAATTGAGGCCAAGATGTTTTCTGCCACGTTGGAGCCGGACGATGTCAGTAAGCAGCAACTGGTCCGAGTGAGTCCGAGTCAACGCTTCTATGGTAACCGCTCTCACCAATCAGGATGCGGGCTTGTTGGAAGTCAACTTGAAAACGGCTACAGAAAATCTGTCAAACGTTTTAAATGTGAGATTGCTTAATTAATGATTGAGGCATCTTATTGGTCCGTTTATAAATTGAATAACTTGTGCTAAAATAAAAAACATCGAGAACAAAAAAAAATAAGATTAGCAAAAATAGCTATTCTGACTACTAGAATGACTGAACTGAGTAATAGATGTTTTTCTTTAGAAATCTATGGGATTTTGGTTTCTTGAACCAGCAGGTACTTTAGATAAAAAATATGCAGAATCTATCAATAAGCCAAGATAATTTAAAGACTATATTTGAAACACAATTTGAATAATTGGTGATGCCATTACCTTTAAGTTTGTGATTAATAATAACATGTTTGTTTTTCCTTTTTTTTTTTATTTCTGCAGCATTTTTAAACTTTTCTACATCTTTGTGTCATTTTATGTAATGAATGGCAATTTTGTTAATAAAGTTTAAAATTAACATATTGGAATGCCAGGAAGGTCCAGTTCTCATATATAGTCAATGGTAATGATCAAAGAGCCACAAACTTACAAATGTATGAGAACAATTGTATAGATGGTCAATCATAATTTATTTTTATGCTAAAATGTACAGCATTTTAAGTGACTGACAAAAGGAGAAAAGTCATAAATACAAGAATGTCATTCTCTCTGATTTGTGTGCACATCCCCAGGTATTTCCCTCCTGTTCAATCCAGCGACTCTGTACAGGTACAAAGGCTACAAAAGAGCAATATTAACAAAAACACAAATACAAGTTGCGTTTTACATGCAATCCATTAGCTTAGTTTGGTCTATTCACAGGCTCTATTCTTCTACACTTCGGTAAAATATAAATTCAACATTTTATAAAGATAGAAAACAAATCTACAGATGGAATGAAAACGTAGCTTTAAAGGCATTATGTAAAATATCGACTTTGGACTAAATTTATATCTTCTTTATTGTTATTCCTTTTTATAATCATTTAGTTTCTTTAAATTCTGCCACATTTCTTGACATCCTGAAATGTTTTAGAATCAACAGGGTACAAACACTGAGATATGCTTTGTTATTCTGACAGAAATCAGTCTGCTTTATTAAACAGAAAGCTGCCTCGAGGAGATCTGTTACAAAAAGACTTCAGAATTATACATACATCGCAATAAAACCTCTCAAACCAAACAGAAAACAGGACTAAGTTTACAGGTTGTTGTTTTTTGTTGTTTTTTTTTTACATTATTAGATTTAACAAAATATAGTTTCATCTTTCTCCCCCCGTGGAGGGGAAACCTAATAAAAGGCCAGATATTTTTAAAATGGCTTGCCATTAAGCACAACACTTGTACAGTACTACTCAATGCACTGTCACTAACAGAGACTGAAGCATGCTTTGTGTCACTTTACAAAATAAGTACAATAATTTAAATATGCAAAGGCAAAGAGTATAGTACAAACTAATTGTCAGCACTGTTAGACAGGTACACTGAACAGGTTCAAACAGCCACTATGTCCACTTGTAGCAGGCACATTAAATGGCTTCATCTGAGGCTGCTACACGACTGCAAGAGCACTGATAAAAATCTATGTCTGAGCTCTGAACCCGACACGTCGGACGCTAACACTACTTAAATATATTTTCATCGTAACGATGTAAGGCTTCCCATCTGAACGAACAAAAATACTCTTTAAAGTTTACTCGCGGAAACTTTTTGCATTCTTTCCAAGTGCTGCTGCTGGTTTTTAAGTAATAAACAGAAAGGAAAGAGACACACGCGCACGCACACACACGCGCACACACACGCACTAAAAGAAAAGGCCAGATCAGTGCATCTTTAAAAAACAGCTAAATGCACGCGAGAAGGAGGAGGAGGAGGAGGAGGAGGAGCGTAGTCCGGCGGGGGGTTTACTGCCTGACGAAAGGCCCTTTCAGGGACTGCTTGGACATGCCCGTGTTCATGTAGCCATGGTGACCAGCTGGAGGATACACCATGTTGCCATGTGGTGGAGCCTGCATGGGCTGCTGGGGGTATGGCTGTGTTCCCATCAAGCCCATCTGCATAGAGTACTGTGTTGACTGGTTCATGTAGGCATGGTTGCCATGGTAGCCGCTGTTCATCATGGGCTGGCTCATGCTGTAGCCATTCATGGCGTTCAGAGAGGGCATGTTCATGGAGTTGACGTTGTAGCCCGGCGCCGGCATGATGTTCACGCTCATGTTCATGCGCGGCATGGCGGCCAGCGTCCTGGACGGCGCCTGCATGGCTACGCTCTGCGGCGGTCGGGCGTACATCTGCTGCTGGTGGTGATGCGACAGCGGGGTGGACTTGGAGCGCGCCGACATGTGGTTCTTGGAGGTCATTTGGGGCTGGATGCGCTGCGAGGGCGGGATGCCCATGTTGCGCTGGAGCATCATGTGAGGGGGTGAGCTCAGATTGGGGGGAGGGGTCATGGTGGCCTGCACCTGCGGGTTAGGGACTCGATGAGGGGTCTGGGACAGAGACACGATGCTGGAGTGCTGCGCCGGCGTGTTTGCATAAGATGTGATGGGGTGTGAGGCGGCGTGGTTGAAAGGCAGGGAGTGAGGATGGTCGATGAAGGTGTTGGTGAACTGCTGCAGCTTGCCGCCAGGACTGGGACCGGCGACTGCGTGAGTGGCTGCCGACTCGATGTCTGCCAACCCTGGTGAAGGTTATCCTGCTTGTGGGTATGGCGCACTGCTGCTGGCCGTGCTGACCGTGCTGATTGTGAAGGCTATGCTGAACTTGCTGATTGTGCTGGCTGAGCTGATTGTGCTGCAGGTGATGATTGTGGTGGTGGCTATGCTGGTTGTGGGGGTTTTGTTGGGCGTGCGGTGTTAGCTGATTGTGTGGGCCGTGCTGATTGTGTTGGCTAAGCTGATTGTGTGGGCCGTGCCTGCTTTGGGTGCTGTGTTGGCTGTGCTGGCTGGTGCTGGGGGGCCTCTCCACCACCACGCAGCCCTGCGGCGACTTGACGCTGCAGTGCGGCGGCGAGCTCAGACTGTTCTGCTGAATCATCCCACAGCTGCCGGGATTGACGGTGGCCATTTGTTGGCTGACGGCGCAGCTGCTTTGGGGCAGACCGCTGCCGTACGAGCAGCTGTTCTGGGAGGGGCCGGCCCCGCAGATGCTGCCCCCGATGGCGGAGTCGTAGCTACTGGGGTTCTCGTAGTTCTCCGCGTTGCTCTCAATGCTGCCCAGATCGCTGAAGCCGCTGTCCACCACCTGCTGGGAGTGATCTGACACCGACGGCACGTCCATCATGGGACTGGTCTCCATGTTGTGGAGGGACGGCACCGAAATGGCGCTGTGGTCGGGGCTGATCTGAGTGTAGCCGCTCTCCAGGATGGAGACGGCGGGGCTGTTAACGGAGCGCACGGACTGGCTGGGGTGGGACTGAGCAGAAGACAGCGGGCTGCTGTGGTCAGAGTGGGGGCAATCGTCCAGCGAGGTGAGCTGGGGGCTTTGAGCCACGTGAGCGAAGGGCTGCAGGTGCCTGCAGGGCTCCTGGCTCTCCACGCAGTCCTGGAATATGCTCTCCGCCTCGCTTTCTTGTGTCAGAGACTGAACAGCTTGGACGGTCTCTGAGTCGATCTCTGTGCAAACCGGGGGCTCCTCTCTCAGGACGGGGCTGAGCGTAGACCTCACAGCAGACGGCGGAGGTGGCCGGTCAGGAGCGGGACTTGGTGCACTTTCCTCCTCTGACTCAGAGTCAGCAGGATTATCAGAGTCTACAGCTGCGATGGTAGCGACTGCCTCCGCTTCAGGTGTCTGCTTTGCAGCTGTGGGCTCCGCCCCCTCCTCCTGAGAGTGTTCCGCAGAAGAAGTGGGTTCCTCTGCGCTCAGAACTTTAGACACCGGCGGACTCGACTCAGAGCCATCGTCTTCTTTTGGATTGGCAAAAGGTGGGGTGCCTTTCAGGGCGTCCTTTGGAAGATTTTCTAAGTCCTTCATGCAGCCGTCGACTCCTGCTGCCTTGCTGTGGCTTTCATCATCTGCGTCCTGAAGCTCCGCCTCCTCAGCGCTGCTGGTCTTCAGGGGGACAGCCCCCTCAGCGCTCTGATCCAAATCTTTGGCTGGTGAGTCCGGCTCGCGCCCACTTCCCTTCTGGTCCTCCTCAGCTGGTTCCGTGGAGTCCACGGCCGCAGGGGAACCAGCATCGACGGATCCAGCAGGAGAGCACACCGGAGACGCCTCCACGGACCGTTCAGGGGAACTCAAATGTTGGGATAGATGTTCAGGAGGACTCGAGGGCTCACGGCGGCTCTCCTCTTGCATCCTGATGGGACTAGAAAAGCCTCCCCCTTCTTTGCTGCCCTCGTCTGCGCTGTCTGGATCCTGCTTGGCCTCCTCGTGCTGCTGCTCCGCCTCCATCGGCGTCTCAGGAGGAGTGTAGAGGTTCAGCTTGAAGCCCATCTTTCGCTCCTTCTTTAACCTCCATTTTGGGGGGCCGCGCTTCACGCCTTTGGGCCAGCCCTTCTTCCGCTTCACTGGACGAGGTTTGCTCGTTCTCTTGGAGAGAATGCAATCTACGGATCAGAAGCAGAACAGATTTTTAGAGATTATTTTTAAGGAGAAACGTCTGTAACAGAACACCGCGTCCAAATACCTTCGTTCCAGAAGTTGTGATTGCTCAGCTGCTCGTTTTTCTCCAGCCGTGGGCGACCTCTCCGCCGCTTCATCGGTGTGGTTACAGTCTTCAGCTTCCGGGTTTCCTCCTCCTCCTCCTCATCATCATCATCATCGTCGTCGTCGTCGTCCATCTCGTTCCCTCTGGAGCTGCGCTTCAGCCGGGGCATGGGCTGTTCGTCGTCGGAGTTCTCGAAAGGCTCGTTCAACACCTCCGTCGTCTCAGAGATGGTTTCCGTCGTTACGCTGCTGTTTATTTGCTTCCGTTTACGGCCCCTCTTCTTGAGAATGGCGTTTCTCTGAAACACAGAACAAAGACGGGTTCATAAAAAGCCTCTAGAACCACTCTTTTAGCGAGGCCACTAGGTGAACAGAAGACATTCATGCTGGCTTCTGCGCAAAATGTTTCAACCGCACAGAAATGTTGAAGCTCGGCGTGCAAAACCACAAACGAGAAAGGCAGAGTAAGCAGAGCTTTTTTATCCTCCGCTTGTTTCCTTCCAGCTGCAACTCAGCCACTCTCCGCTCTGAAATCCTTCACAAGGAAAATGTGAAATCAATACTGTAATGCACTAAATAAGCTCCAAAAGCCAGTGTCATTCTTTTCAGGGCTTCTCTGGTAGAAAAGGTCTCCTGACATGGCGCAGCCGGCAGCGTTATTATCTCCAGCACAAGGGGGCAGTGCCTTATAGACAGAACAGATGTGAGGCGCAGGGAAGAGGGGCGGTAAATTAACCATGACCACTGACAATGGTACAAGGTTTAGCCTGCACAGGCTCAACACCGGCAGTGAAAACACAATCTATTATCTGCTGCTGCAGGCACACGGGGAGGCTGCGGATGACAGGAGGAAGCCGCTGAACCCTAAAGTGAATTTATGAATATTTATCGAACCTTTCCATCTCACTCAAGTAAACACTGTGCTCCTTAATGAAAGATAATATCCAGATGTCATGCTATTTCACTTCATCACAACTGCAGACCCTGCATCTGCCACACCAAAAGGCACCTTTCTCTTGGCGGCCAGGATGGCGTGAGCTTTTTTCAGGACGGGCAGCGAGGCATCAGAGTCCTCATCGGCTTCGTCGTCGCTCACCGCCTCCGACTGCTGGATGCGCCGGGTCCAGGTGGGAGCGGGGCGGCGCTCGTAGGTCCGGAAGGGGATCTTGCAGCGGACCTTGGTGAGCGGCTGCCTGCTGCTGCCGTGAGTCACGCCGAAGCCCTCCCTCTCCTCCACCTCCTCCTCCCCCCAGCGACTGGCCTGCTCCTTCAGCCGCTCAGCCTGGTAATTAAACAGACAAGAAGCATTATCTCTGGGAAAGGAGCACGCAGGGATGGAATATCTGAGCAACGAGGCTAATGGGAAAACAAGTGATTCGAATTAACATCATGACAAATGAATCAATACACGTTTTTCCACTTAATATGAGCGGCTTCTTGATTGGATGTCTGCGGGTCGTGATGGAAACATTCCTGTTAAGCAACCATTAAAAGATTGCTTTTCATGGAATATTCAGTACTATCAATTATGTGGTGACACAGAGATTGCCTTTTCCATTACTGGCCTTATTTTACCTCCTTAAAGACTCACTCCGATGAAAATGGCGTTCTTTTTCTGATGATGGAGGACATACATTAAGAAAATTACCCTCAAAATTGCATTTCTGAGTATTTCTTTACCTAAATTGTGTGGGAATCAGGAACAGATGAAAAAAAATGCAGTTTGAAAAAGAACGTGTTTACTACACAGAATATATGCTGGTCTGTTTAGTTCTGATGCAGACAAACAGATCTATGTATGTCTTCGTTTTCCTTTTCCGAGCTGGCTGGATAGCACCAATATTGTTTGCCATTTCTGTTGCACTGGTAATGTTAAGTTGGGGTTGAGAGGGGCTATAAGCGTGTAATGATGTGGTTACAAATACAAATGCCATTGGGTGATGGGAAGGCATCAGAAATAGAGGCCCATGGTTCAGCACAGCGCAATGGACTGCAATGTACTTTGTTTATTTGGACATCTTAAGTATTTTATATAAATGTATCTTGAGTTCAAAGACGTCATTAATGTTTTGCTTTCATCGTTAGGTCTCGATGAGCAAATGTTTTGATGTGATACATCTTTGTGAGTGTGTACATATGCTTTGAAGAACTTGATCTATGTTTTGAAGCATTTCAAAAAATGAATTGTAGCCTTTCATCTCATTTTGTTTAGGGTTTACTCCCTTTTCACTCATCTGTACTGTAACTCTAAAACCGTGACATGATCTGAACCATGAGTTTTATGATCCGATGCACTCCCAATTAGAAGAATCTTTAAAATTTCATGTCGTAGCCTGATTTTTAAAGAAATCATTGGCGTGGTTATGTATCAGTCAGGCAGTCGTCAGGTGTGCAGCATAAGCCACTTTTTATACACCCCTGGACTACTGGGCCACTGACTGATGTCAACTACTAAAGAGAAGTCTTGTGGTCGGTGTGAAATTTTTACTTTTTCTTCAAATCTTAAGGCCACGTAAACCGAAAACAGCCTACCAGACTTTATTTTTTGATCATTCTCTTGCTATGACAAGATCCACTATCTCGATATAATGACATAAACAATCTGGGTTAATGCATTTTTCCTCAAGTTAAATGTAAGACTTTAAGATCTTTTTAAGACCTTGCAAATGAAATATTAAGACCAATTTCTCTGCCTAATTCCTGCTCAATGGACGAACAAAAAAATAAAGTCCTCGTTAGTAACAGAGTAACGTAATGAATTACAGTTTAAATTTCAGGAATCAATTTACAATTACTAGACTACAGAAATCCCCCCTCTCCTTTTTCTTCTTTATTTTTGCATCCAGCATGATGTTGATAGACGTGCTTTACTTACATGATCATGGTTAGAAAAATTTAACTTAAAACCAGAAAAGTTATACAGAAAAAGGTTTGAAACTGCAACATTTTTAAGACCAAGATATCAAAATGTAAGACTTTTTAAAATGCTTTTTTAAGGCCTTATTTCCACATTTTCAAATTCAAGGCTTTTAAGACTTTTTAAGATGCCGCAGGAACCCTGAGAATATACTGTAACGCCCCTCTCTCCCCTTCCCGCACTTAGATTTTACCTGAATTAAGTCCCTTTATTTTATGGTTAAAAAGATACACTAGGCTGACGAGCATCTCTGAATGGTGCGTTCACTGAGCTCTGGACAACAGACGGATGATGGGAAGTTGGGGAGGCATGCTCCACGCAAGCAGTTCTGCTTAAAACTCAGTGGTGAGTTTCTAATGATCTACTGCTGCATTGCAGAAACTATGTCCTAAAGAATGACACTTTTTTTTTTTTTTATTTTGGCCCAAAACGTCATAATAATATTTAAAAGATCACAGGGAACACTTTTAAAATAGATCTAAAGATGATCAGTGTGTTTTTGCTCATTCTGGGAAAAAAACCAGTGCGAGCTTGTGTGCTGGCCAAACGCTTTCTGTCGTGCTTTTCTGTGACTGGACCAGTACCGTCCGTTTAACAAACTCATTTCAACATGGAAACTACTGCAGCAGCAACATAAATGGATAAACACACACAGCGGCGGCGAGTTAATGGGACAATTAACCAGCTGTTTGGATGATTCAAGCAGATAACAAAGCGCTCCTCAATCTCCTTCTCTGTTGTTTTATTACAATACTTAACTGCACTACCAAGGCCTTTTCTTTCATCTGTGTTTGGATAAATGCAGAAATGATTTCCAATCTTTTTGGGGGATAAAATATAAAGACATATTTCAGCAGCTTTGTTTTATATTCCATAACATCGTTTTGGAGACAATTATGTGGGCAAACTGTGATTGCTCTTTCAGAGTGGAGGAGAATGACTGAATACAAACTAATGTGTCCAACAATTTCATGTATCTAATGACTGAAAAAACACTATGTCAACATATTTTCAGCAAGTATAAACAAAAACCTACACTCATCTCTGCCTCCCTCTCCTCCTCAGACAGGACGAGGTTGAGAGTGGAGGAAGGAGTCCACCGTAAGGCCTTTGGATCCACTTCTCTGTGGCGTGGGCAGGCTCTCAGCCTCTCGATGTGCCCCTGGATCAATCGCTCTCTTCTGACTAACACAGTCCTATGACACACAGACAAAAGCAACAAAAAAAGAATGAATTAACGGCGCAGAGATGAAGCGCCGTGTGGTTAAATACAGACACCGCGACGAGCTCTTTGGGACCGCAGGTGCCAAGTGTCCTTGGGGGTTCTTAACCTGACTTACTTCTGTCAATATTCAGCTGCAATAATGGATATGCTGTTAAAAATACTTGCTGACCTGGTTAAGTCAGACGGCGTGCAGCAGCAGCAGAAGCGCGGGGCAAAAGGAGACCGAAGCTGGGAAACTGACCTGCCATCGCGTCTGTCAATCATGCCGAGCTGCTGGAGAGTGGCGGCGATGTCGTGCGGACACATCCCAGTGGCTCTGCTTATTCCTTTAATACTGATGTGTTTATCTGGGTGCATATAAAGGTGCTCCAGTATGACACTTCTCCAATATGCCAGGTAGGATAAGCGACCCAGATCTGACAGCGGCTTCTCTGGGGAGCCAACTTGTCCTTCTTGCCTGGTGAGGAGGTAACCTAAAAAGACACGGTTCAAACACAAACAAAGACGGCTTTTTACAGGCGGCTTCAGAATTTGGACTTAAATGAGAGATTTTTATAGCTGAGAAAGCTGTAAAACAAGAGTGGCAAAGGTTGTGGAGCATCTGGACGTCAGTGAGAGATAAAAAACGAGGGGAAATTAACCCAAGTACAAATATATGAATGAGAGCGTAATTAGGTTGATGATGGTCCTGTCACGGGTCATCCATTACAAGCAGAACTGAATGTGCAGCCGGCACTGAGAACTAACATATGATGTGATGTTTTTAAGAACAAACAATGCAATGTAAAAATATGTTTTTTTTAATTTGTCAAAAGAAATAAAACAAAAAAACGAACAACATACGTGTGATTATGACTTCCTGTCTCTAAAAGAACAGCTGCGAGGCTAAAACAAGCACAGCAGAAACTCTTAATCTAAATAACTTCCAACTCCAGAGCTACATTTTCCAATAAAGCCTTCAAAGGGCTCTGAACTCAGCTGTGTTCATTCCCCCTTTATCCCTGCCTTTGTTATCAGCGCACTCTCAATATCACAGATCCTCTTGCATCTCTGTGTCTCAATGGCTCCCAAAGTGAACAGGAAATCAAATGCTCCATTACTGCCTTCCCTGCGCTGCCGCGTCTCAGAGACAACTTTGGAAAATAATAAAAGTGTCTATAATGACGAAAAACCGCCCGCCTAAACACAGAAATCCACTCAAGGCAGCAACTGTTTTCTTAAGTGGACCGCAAACTATAAATACTGGATGTGCTGCATTTACTGCACGTAGGAGCGGCATATACTCCTCATTAGAGGTCAGGGGGAGAGAATGGGGGGATTTTCAACCTCTTAGGGCGACCCTGAAAGCCATCGAATAATTCTAAGCTGCCAGAGCGCTTGGTTCTCACCTTTAATCACCTATGATTGCTTAAGAACTGTACATGAATGCTCCTGATTGGGCCCTTTCAGAGCATTAACGAAATAACAGCACCTTGCCACGAGCTACAAATCCACCGTTTAATTTGAAATTGTTTGTAAAGGCCGACAGAGGAAGAAGAAAAAGAAGAAGAGATTTTAGAGCTATAAAAGGCAATAAAGAACTTACTGAAATCAATAAGGAACCTTCCAAATCCTTGCCTTTGGTACTGAGGCATGATCATTATGCAGGAGACATTGTACTTCTGCTGGCAAAGCTTTTCCTGAGGGAAGGAGAAACAGATCAAGTATGTCAGAGCTCTGCTGAAGCCGGCAATTTACTGCACCTGCCATTGTCCTTGTTTTAAGCCGCGCACACACGCTAATGACTTTCACTTTAAAAGTATTCATGTAAAAGCAGATGATAAACTATCAGAGCATTTTGCATTTGTAAAAAGAGCAAAAACCTTTCAAATGAAAAGCTTTTTTATAGGGGTGTGTAGTGTACGATATATATTGATGATACAAATCGTGCCATTTCTCTTCTATCGTTTTTATTTGTTTAGTTTTGATGCTAAAACTCGAAACTGTTGTGAACCAAAATGTCTCATTTGTAACTATTCAGTTACTTGAAAAACAAAGTCAGCGAAAAATAAGTTACATTTTTGTCAATTTTTTTTCAGAGAATTGAAAATATACTTTATTGTGGTATATCAAGATATATTTTGTTATTGTGATAAGAAAAACAATCATGATATACAATTTTTTTCCAAATTGCCCAGCACTAAGGGGGGGGCGTATTTGCAAGATTTTGGCAATACAATACGTGTCTCACAATACGAAACATATCGCGATATGGATCTAACACTACAATATCTATCATGATGCACAACTCCCAGTAAGATACACATCGTGATAGGCATCTCACAAATACACGTATTCAGCGATACGCACAATAACAATATACATTATGTATATACGTAATCACAATACGATATGTATTGCGATACACATCTCACAATACGACTGGATATAGCGATACTGTATTGCGAGTACTTTTTTGACAATCTGCTTTTTTATGTGATACTGGGAGCTATGTGGTTTCAGTTTGATACTAATCTCAAGTAAAAACTAAGTATTACATGTCTCATAATAACAAAAATCATGAGGCTTAGTGAACTTTTAAAACAAGCTGATTTTTACAGCATTTTGTTATCGTTTTGGTCGCAGCCTAGAGCCTAGACTAGTGGTCCGAGGTTATGGGGGAAAACAAAAGTAAGAGGCAGAACTATGTTTGCTCATAAATAAATAATTGAATATAGTCAACATTGTAAATCAATACAAGTATCGCAAAATATAATATCGTAATACATCACCAAATCTATTTCCCACTATTTATTTAATGAACAAAAACATTGCAACTACGTCTTTCTGTATTAGTATAATTGCTCACACTAATGTGAGTTGTTACTTTATTTACTGTAATTCTTACCTTAGAGAAGTAGCCCACAAGATGACAGCCTTTCTCATCGTTCTTTGTAAGTATGTAGAAGAGGAAAGGCTCCACATCATAATACAAGGTTTTGTGATCCAGGAAAAGCTTGGCTAACAGGCAGAGGTTTTGGCAGAATAGTTTGCTGACATTTCCATCAACCTAGACACGGAATAAAAAGAGCAAGGGGACACTGTTCAAACAGTTCCCATTTTCCCCTCCTCCTCCTCCCACAGCCCCATTCAGTGGTGAAAGCTCATGCAGCATACAGTTATTGCTTTATTGCTGTAAAGGAAAGCTGACCTCAAATACGGAAAGGTTGTCCTTTCTGTAGATTTCATTGGCTGGTGGATGGAACCAGCCGCACTTCTTTGTGTGCCTCTGGAGAATGTTTTTGCTTCTCATGTACTTCAGGCAGAACTCACACAGATAAAGCTTTTGTAATCTGAAGGAGACAAAACACCGGGTTACGGCTTCTCCCCCTCTTTCAATATGAGGCCTTATTATAGCAACTGGAGATCGATGCAGCCGCAGGAACAACAGAAGTGACGTCTCTGTTGGAAATGAACTCTACCTTGAATATTCAGGGGGGTACGGGGAGGAGTACCACGTCTGGATCTCATAACTCCCGAATTCAATGACAGACGGACATCGATTCGAGTCTGTGCACATCAGCGATCCGGTTTTCTGTGGAAAGATGTTGAAAAGGAAAACAGACAGAAATGTGAGGTTGTGTTTGGATGTCATTTAGCAAAAATACACTTTGTAGCATTTACTACCATAAGACATTAAACTGCAAGATAAATCCAAAAACACTGTTGGGAATACAAAGTAAAATACACAGATTGAAGCTGTAGGACCAAAAGATTCTTTAAATATCAAAGTGAATATTTTGGTAAGCTGTCACAGTAAATAAAGAAAAAAAAATACTACTTGACAAACAGATTGAGTAATTTGTTGTGCTATTGATATACATTTATAGGGATGCAATGTGATACTGTGGGACTTGAACAAGATTTGCACAGATTAGTCAGCAGTGCCATGTTTCCTAAGTTCAAATATCAGAGTCTCCATTTTGGCCCGTGACAAGGTTCAAAACAATTATGAAGGAAAATCTTGATCATTCTCCTTCTGAAATTTCTGATGTTCTTCTTATTTGCATCAAGACATTAATAAAAATTTCCAGTGATTTTATTCTTATTCCTAATTTATTCCTCCTCTGACTAAAGCGGGACAGCAAGTCATTAAACTGGGTCACAGAGAGATGGAAACTTTGCTGAAGGCGATTGTCATTCAGACGCAGCTCCTGCAGTGGATGGTGAACCTCACCGTATTGGGAGAGTCTCTGAATGATCTCATGAACCCAGACATGGCGCTATAATAGCTTTCAAGAGCTCCTTAAAGGGTCTATACCAGGGTTATCCAAATCCAGTCATCGGGGGCTTTGTCCAGCACGTTTTCCAACAAGGTATTTTTAGCCAATAAGAAGCCATTGAAGCTTTTTATTGGCTAAACACACCTGATCCAGGTAATCAATAGCAGATAAGGCAGGGTTTCTGGAAAAGTAGCAGGAAGCCGGCCCTCAAGGACAGGATTTGGACACTCCACGTCTTTACCATGCAAAATCAGATTTTGAGCTTTTAAGTGTATTACAATGTTCACTCCTCACTATTAACAACTTCACAGCGGTATTTTGATCCATTGAAGCCTTTGAGTATTCCTCTAAAAACCTGCGCTATCAGCAACAGCCCCTCCCAAACCCATGAAAATGAGCAGGTTCCCACGAGCTGATGTCACAAAGTGAGAACCACACCCTTCAGGAAGAGTCTTTGCTGCCAGAAACACCCCCCCCACCCCATTTTTCCAAGAAGCTAGCAGCGATCAGCAGCTAGCTTTATCGCTTAGCTAGTGGTGATAAGCTGCTAACTTCGTTGCTCAGCTATCTCTGTTACTATCCCCGGCCGTTCTACAACCAGTGTACACAATAGGCACAGCCATCTTTGCAAAAGTTTGGATGTTTTTTGTTTTCGTGGGGCAAACAGACACGGCTCCAGGATGACATCATGAAACAAGCAGCTAAAGGCGGAGCCTCCGAGATCAACGCGTCTTACTTCAAGGTAGGAAAACAATTCCAGAAAATAACTCATATTTGATAAATAATGTGTTCTTTACTGTGCCAAAAGTAAGATAATATCATATATAAGGATATAGTTTACTCTGAAAGACTGAAGACAAACATGGTATAGGTCCTTTAAAGTGAACCTGATCTCTTAGCATCCATGTCTTCCATGCATTGACTTTATATGAGATATACAGTCATTTCTTCCATGTAGCAACGAGAATAAAAACTTTTGACAGTGGCTCCTCCCACACGTGCTGGGAACGTCAAGAATATATACACGATTTTGGACAAGCGTCCAGTAGTGAATTTGACGAGCGTAAAAAGAGAGTATTGTGGATCTGATGCGTGAATCGGGTCTGGCGTTAGACGCAACATTAATAAATAACAACTGAAACCAAATCAATCTTAAAATTTTGTATTCAAGAAATAGAAAAGCTAACAAACAGAAACAAAAACCAATATCTTTGTATGCAGTGATAACAACGATAAAAATTTTACTCCTGGTTGTATCTTCATGAGTCCTGACCTGAGCTGCGAGTTCCTGGACTTGTGCGAAGATCTCCGCATCCTCCTCAGTGACGTGGTCACCAGACATGGCCACAAAGTGGGCTTGGACTCTCTGCTTGGCGTGCAGCTCCGCGCCTTGATCTGCTACAGGCACAGGAACACACCGTTGTCAATCCATCAGGCGACATATCAACAGCAGGCTGTTGGAAACAGCTGAATAACCTCATAAATGAATTCTATGCAAATGTGCTTATACTGTGAGAACTGCTCCCGAGTCTGGGTCTCGGAGGAATTTCATAATGTATCATCTTTGCATGTTTATATGAAAATCCCTAATGTAATGAAGTGAAACTAAATCACTATAATTGCGTAACCGCTTTCATGTGCTTAGTCATCCACCAAGAGAGTTTCCCATAAATTAAGCAGCAGATGCAGTGAAGGGAACAAGTAAAAAGGAAACTGATGTTGGAATGCATTCAGGAATTTCATGATAGACATCAATATCCAGACGTCAAAGAAAAAAAACAAAAAAGTGAAAGTGATTTGTTAGTGGTGCATTACAGATATGTGGTGTGCGACCTTGTTTAAAGCTGCTCGAAAGATGAAAGCCTTCTAAACTGCAGCGGTGAAATGTTAGTGCACTTATGGGTGTAATCAGCATGTCAGCTCTGAGTCAACTTGTGTGGGTGAATCACTGCGTCTAATGAACTCTGGAAGTGGGGTTGACAGGAGACAGTGATTTCAGGGGTGAAGGGGTGGGATGAAGAAGAGCACGGCGTGACTACGGCTTCTAGGATGCGTTAATCACGATGCGCAGACTTCGGCAGAGGGGTCAAGGACAGAGCAAGGTGAGGAAGTTAGTGGGGGCCATGCACAATGACAAAAAGCCAACGGGCGAGAGGATGGAAGCCACGGAAACTTCGCAGCCAAATTGTTAATAAAGTGAAAAAAAAAAGAAAGAAGAGGATTAGTAATCTGTTAGAATGTTGAGAGTAATTCTCTCACAAAAGAATATATATACAGATTAACTGTAGGGGAAAAAGAAAAAAAAAAGCGAGAGTCAAGCTAAGAAAAAAGAAGCTTAAAAGGTGAGGAGACGCAGTTCTTGACTGAAATTTTTTAACCTTGCTTACCATGATTATTCTCAGGCTTAATTCTTCCGTCTGAGTCTCCCTTTCCTGGCGAGGGGGCTCCCTTCTGAGGGCTCACTTTATACCTCAGCCTGGCTAGTGTCCTGTGCTTTTTAAGGAAAGGGTTACGTTTGAAATGACCGACCATCTTAAAAGCGTGTCCTCGGGGTCGGCCGGGCCCGGCAGACGTGGAGTGTAACCTACTTTTACTAAACTCGCTCTTTCCAAGGCACTGGGACCCTGTTTTGGACAAATCCTGCTTAAGGGGCATGCGCTTAGGCGGCGCGTAGCAAGGGGGTCTCTTTTTCCGCGACTGTCCCTGAGTGGTATATATGTGAGAAAGTCCGTCAAAAAGTCCCTTGAGTTGGCTGCTACTGCAGAGACTACTCAGGGAGGGAACACTAGACTGGCTGGAAGAGCTCTGAGGCGAGTTAGCGGAGGTGGAGCTGCTGGACACCTGTAAGGGGGGGCTAGGTCCTGGTAAAGTGGAAGCAGGAGGAAGTGCAGAGGATGAAGGGGTTATTTTTGCATCAGCAGCGAAGGCAAACGGCTCTGGAGGCTTGGCCAGCTTGGGCGGACCCTCGTCCCTACAGTACAACTGGCCGGGCGACTCTACGGCTAAAGCTCGCGAGCGACGGCCCACTGGGGAAGGAGTAAAGAATTTGGAAAGCCCGTCAATAAGCCCTTTGGTTTTCTTGTTAATAGTGAGTGTGGCTGGGGTGGAGGTGGGCGTGTGGGAGGGGGTGGTGGTGGTGGTGGGAGGGGAAGTGGTGAATTGGGAGGCGTTGACCACACAACAAGGCTCTGCAACAGCCAATCTGTCTCTGGCGTCCTTCACAGATGCAGCATGACCAGATGAAGGTGAGGAACAGACGGTAATCTTTTGACCCCTACCAGGTGACCCCCTTCCGCCAAGTGCTACCATGGAGCCATCAACACTGGTTACACACCTGTGGGGGATGAAAAAGATAGTTTTAGGAACACGTCGTCAAGATTTCTGTTTTTTGAAGCTACACCATAACACACATTCAAATGCGTGTCACATGCCCATGGTGTTCACACTACACAAGTAGGGAGGGGCTACATTTTTTAAAATTCTGTTTCTGTAATTTTGCACCAGCCCTTTTTTTTTCACTGCTCTATTCTGATATACAACTGACTTGATGCTGTATTGTTCGACAATTAATGTGATGAATTTTGCGATTGACACTTCCGCAAATTTAAGAGGAAGCCATCCATGCGTCACTTTCAAATCTGTCAAAGTTCGAACAAGCGTAGAGCCCAAAAAAAGTTCCAAAAACTTGGAATATGTACTAATATTCAGATAATTCTTAAGTAATAACATTAAAAAAGTAAAATATTGTCTGTTACTGTCTCGAGATACGTATTGTTTCATGACACATGTATGACGATACATATCATGTCCCTAGACTCTTGCCAATACACAGCCATAGTACAAACATAGTTCAAGCAAATACAACTGCCACTCCAAACTGGGAGGCATCAGCAGAACATTCAGCATTTAATGGTCCACATTATTTTTTTAACAATCATTGGTGGATATTTAAATAATCTTTTAAAAGTAAACATGTAGTTCAGTATTACTTTTGCTTTCCACTTAAATATTTCCAAAGCTACCAAAATAAAAGTACCATGAATTTGCTTGGGTAAAAGTAACTTGCTTATGAGATACAGCTGCAGTGCTTCACATTGTGATCATTAAATAACATGTATTTTAACAATTTATTTTTGCAAAAAATGTATCAATATTTAGATCATTTTTAAGTCATAATTTGAAGAAAAAAAAAACAAAAAAGTAACTGTCCTGGGATTTGTATTGTATCATGACACATGTATAACAATACGCATCACATCGCCAGACTCTTGCCAATACACACCCCTAGTATAAACATATTTCAGGCTACGGTCACAAATACTACTGACGCTGTGCGATGAGGAGGCATTGGGAAATTCTTTAAGATTTAATGCCGTCGCCCAATTTTTTTGAAAATCGTTAGCGTGGTCATGAATGTAGATGTATAGAACAGCCCACTTGATATTTTCCCACGGTTGGTGGCACTTGATATAAACGGTATTTACATAGTGTCCAGTCAGAGCTGCGGCACGCCGGCGATTCGCCCAATGGCCGCGCAGTTGTTGGCCGATAACAAGTACTGGTGTCATCCCCGCCTGTCACTGGACTGTGACTTCAAAATATGCCTGGCCGTCCACTGACCGGCGTCAACTTATAGAAGAATCATCTGGTTGCCATAAAATGTTAACTTTTTCTTTAAACCTCTGCAGCCACCGCGCAGCATGTAAAATTGTACCTCTCGATTACAAATGCCACCCCGTGCCCACCTGACAAATTTGCTGAAAAACTTGCATTTAGGGTGCCACGTGGTGGCATTTTGAGATATGTGACCATAGTCTTAAAATACAAAAAAGCCACTGTTTTTTTAGATGAATAAAAGGAAAAATTATTTAAGGATTTAATTTAATAAATGTAGGTAGATGGAGGCAGATTATTTCTCCACTCACATTCTTTGTTTGAGCTTATTTCTGGGCCTTCCCATTGGCTTTGCATATCGACGTTTGATCTGATCGGCCTTCTTGTGCAGTAGTTTCTTCTCATTCTCCTTTGGCCTGCAGACTTGGCAGATCCAGGTTCCTGGAGTGTGTCCAAGGCAGGAATAAAAAAGGAAAAAAAAAAATAGAAAAAAGAAGCGATTGGGAGGGTTCATCAATTCAGAAGATGGAGAATTCATTTATTCAAAACATTTTCTTTGACTTAAAGCGCTGGCAGGAATCCCACCAGCTCACAATGACAATCAATTGCTCAGCACAAAGCTAAAATCCATAAGAAAAACACAGGGTCAATTCACTACCCAAAGAAATAGACTTCATGTCAGCTTATTGAGCTAACTATGTGACTGGTATGAATTGCCTGCCAACTATCTTATGTGCGCCACCATTAAAAACCTCAATGCGGGGTCAGAACAGTACAGATAGTAAATGTCCCTGAGGATGGCGGTATAATGTGATGTGCATGCAAAGCTCTAACAAGTCCCTGCTTCTCTGTGTGCTGAGTGACAGCCTCCAACAGCCTGTGAAGAAAAGCCTTTGAATTGACAGCAGAAAGGGGGAAACAGAGGAGGCAGACAGTGTAAACACCTCACCTTTTGGCATTCTTGAAAGCGGAGGATCGCAGCACTCCATGTGAAAGCCCCGATCGCATGAATCGCAGAACAGCATCTCCTCCTGAAAAAGGGGAGCAGTGGGCATGTTTGCAAGACGTCCCAGTTGCATTGCGTGCAACACCCGTTTGTCATTTAAAATCTTTTTTATTTATAATCTCAATTGTGCTCGAAAGGCTTTAAACATTTTCTCAAATCCTTGAGGGGTAGTGCAAAATGAGATCTACCTTCATAACCAAATGGCAATACGGGATGTACTCACTGCGTTTTTGCCCTGGATCCGGCAGGAGCTGCAGGTTTTGCATTCGATGCACTGCCATCGCAGCTTCTTCACGTTTGAGGTCAAGTCAGGAGAAAACTTCAGACATGATGGATGCCCTTCAGAAGCAATAAAAGACACAAACACACACAGGCCTTGCTTATACTGAGTCGACTGAGTAAACAAGCTGGAGATAATGCTTCCCATCTATTTGCACGGCAAAGTTAAATATTAACGTGTTACGGCATGAAAAACAATGCCGGGCCTGTGTGTCCACAACCCCCCCTCCCACCACCACCACCACAACTTGTGTCTAAAAACAGTATGATCAAACATCTGAGCCGCTAATTACAGATAATTTGATCTTAATGAGGCAGAAACAGTAGCAGCACTCTTTCTAATGGAAGCCGATCCATGAAAGTCATGTAAAAGCTCGCCTTCCCCCTCACCCGGCTCCCTCTCATGGTTGTAAAACAGCTGTTTTACAGTGAGAGCACAATTTGTGTACACTACAAGTGGTTAATGAAAACCACCTCGGCACTACTTAGTCAAATTTGAGCTATAAAAATGTCACCGGGAGAACAATTCCTTACGGCATTTAAAATAATTGTTCAAATATAAATGGCTCCTCGGTAGAGGTGCTTTTAGTTTTTTTTTTTTTTTTTTTTTTTTTACACTTTACGGGCATTTCTGCTTGGAACAGAAGAACATAGAGGCAAATGCCAACAATCTACAGAGGGGAAAAGCTTGATCTTTGCACCCCTAGAACCGCTCTCTTTCAGAATATGAACTAAGTGAAAATGACTTTCAGGCTTCAAAAGCTCCTTGGTGCTTTTGTCCCTCTGAAGGTTGCAGTCAGATCACTCTGATGATCATTTAACATCAATTTAAAGATGTTGAGGATTATCCACAGAATCAGTTACACGCTTGAATAGATTATGTGTTTTTGGTAGATAGGGTTGTAAAAAATATCAGTTCAATGAAATATTGCAATACTTTATATTTGGCAATACTTGTATCGATTGTCAATAGGGCCAAGGTAAAATTTAATTGATTGTTTAAAATCAAACATAGTTCAGTGACTTACTTTTGTTTTCTACTTAAATATTTCAAAATTTACAATGTGATGAAATATATCGGGATATATATTGTGTCAGGAGACGTGTAGTGAGATACTTATTGTATCATGAAACGTGTATCGAGATACGTATTGTATCATGAAACGTGTATCGTGGTAATTATTGCTTCATGACATCGGTATCGAGATATGTATTGTATCATGACATGTGTAACGTGATACGTATTGTATCATGACGTGTATTGTGATATGTATTGTAACAAATGTATCAAGAATTTTATTGCATGATGAGACGTGTATAGCAACATGTATTATGACAAGTGTATCAAGATACATATTTCATCATGACACGTGTATCGAGAAACGTAATGTTTATCGCAATATGTATCGTATCAAAACACATGTATTGGGATACTTATTGTACCATGACACGTGTATAGAGATGTGTATTCTATCATGACACGTGTATTGAGATATGTACTCAAGACACGTGTATAGAGATATGTATTCTATCATGACGTGTATAGAGATACGTATTGTATAATGACTTGTGTTTGGAGATACGTACTGTATCATGGTACATGTATCGAGGCAAGTATTGCTTCATGACCGAGTAATGTTATACGTATTCCATCATGACACGTGTATCGAGCAACGTATTCCATCATGACACATGTATCGAGATACGTATTCCATCATGACACGTGCATCGTGATACGTATTCCATCATGACACGTGCATCGTGATACCTTTTGTATCACGACACGTGCATCGAGATACCTTTTGTATCATGACACGTGTATTGATACTTTTATTGTATAATGAGAGGTCTATCAAGATACGCATTGTTTAATGACACGTGTCGGGGGAGGTATTGTATCATGACACGTGTATCGAGATACAGATTGTATTATGAAAGGTGTATCACGATACGCATTGTATCACCAGACCCTTGCAAAATACACATCTCTAGATTTTGGCTCAAATTAATATACAGGTTATGATGGGTTTTTTTATGATTTGAAAGTATTGTTGATAGAAAAAAAAATTAAGAATATTAGAGGAAAAAAAGCCCATGTGCAAACAATCATTAGGTCATGTCTGTACACAAATGTTGCTGAAGCTCTTTCAATCCATTCAGCCTAAAGAGCACACTAAACATGAGAACAAACAACCTGTCGACAGCTTCAAAACAGTTTACTCAGGTAGGAGGGTTGTGTGTACTGAGTGTTTGTCTTTTAGGACACGTTCTGAATTCAACTTAATTAATGATAAAGTGACTTTAACAGAAGTTAGAGGGGAACACTTTCAGTCTTACAAGCAAGAATTGAACAGCTTTTCAAGTTTTTTTTTTTTTCCTCTTTTGTAAAAAACAATAAAAGCGTCCTTTTTGACATCAGTTTCTTATGGTATGTTTTGGATGTGTCCAGAGGGATGCTACTTACCACTGCTTCCACAGTCTGCACAGGACAGCAGCTCCTCTGCTCTCTTGTCCCGATTGGACTCCTTTGTTCCGAGACAGAAACTGCATATTGGGATGGGGTCAACCCGGAGCTGAGTGGGAAGGCAGACATTAAAAAGCGTTAATGTTAAAAAGCCGTTTCTTAGACGTTTCACTTTCTAAACTCGCTGGAGTATGGTGTCCCTTGGTTTGGGGCACAAAAAGATAAAGCTAGTTTGAGGATTTAATGAAGAGGCTGCAAATATATCAACTGGAAGCAGAAGCTCGGAGAATGAAAAGAAAAAGAGCTGAGTCTTCACAGACTAGAAATGAATAATAAATTAATCTCATCCTCAGAGATATGCTGCATTTGAGATCCACCTCCTTTATCCGCTCCATCTGAATGCGTAAGTGATCTTGGGTAATCGTAGTTTAAGGGCTTAATCCAATTCTTAAAGCTTGCACTCCAGCATGAAAGGATTAACTAGCATGTAATCAAATTACCTCAATAATATAACATACACTCATTGTTGCTGCCGTGATCCATTGTAAATGTTGTGAACAAACAATAATTTAAGGGCTTATAGGCAAGTTCAGAGGTTTAGGAGGACTCCCAAATAGATCAAGGGGTGGAGGGGGCATAGTGGGTAGCATTACTTTATACAGTTACCAGTACAGGCTGATCTCAGGGGGACGTTTTTACTTCCTATTGTTGACTTTACATGTGGTATCCCTTTCAAAAGCCCCAGGGAGGGCAAGAAGAACACGCTGCTGAAAGTTCAGAACAGAAAAACAACACTTGACTGGGTGTGACCATAAATAACCCACCTCATCATTAGTTTACACACTCAGGCCTTCCCAATTGACTGGAGCCTTGAACTGTACTCCAGGGATGGGCATAATTAGTTCCTGGTTTCTGTGACGCAGATCACCAGCCAAATTTGCATCTTCCAAATCACCATTGGTGTTGACCTGCAGATGGCCTTTTGCTAAATCAGGAGGGATCTTTCATTATTATTTTTTTTTTCCTTCCCTCTCATTTGTCAGCAAACACAAGGCACGAGTGCACTTTCAATCTGTCACACCATCCAAATGAACCCCCAGGGGGAGGTGCTGAAGTGATGCAGCAGCGATTTGGTCATTGTTCCTTGTTGCTTTAATTAGTTGTGCTGGTGAGAGGAGGTGGTTTGCTGCCACATCGATGATTACTTCATTTTCCGATCTGACGGGTCAATATTTGATAGTATCTTTGAGTTGGAGTCGTTAAAAAGCCAAAAAAAGTCCAGAACTGGGCCAAAAAGAAATATGTTTTGAACACACGTTGAAGCAACAACTTCCAATGAAAAGTAAATGTGAACTTTTCTGTTTTTTGACCATTTTCAGGCTCTACATAAAAAACACTAGGGCTGGGTATCACCAATTAATTCCAGAATTATCTACTCACCAGAGCCTGGATCAAATCCAATTTTTTTCGATCCACTCTATTTAATTCAATTCTGAGTTTACACGGTTCACACATTTCGACACATTTGTTCAGAAATACATTCAAAGTTTATATATGTTTTGAGGATATTTATATTAATCTGATACAGTTCACGTCCTGTAAAATTATCGAAATTACAATGAGATTGTTGATACCAAACAGTGTTACATGGATTCTCGAACGGAGAAGCTCCAACAATTGTTCTGCCTCTCCAGGTGGATGTTTCACCTTGGCCACTAGGTGGCAATCGAGCTATAGCATTACACCTTATTCCAAAAGAAGAAAAAAGTATGAGCAAAAAACTATTCTTGAGACCACAAATTGTTATTTTAAAAAATATTTTCTTGAAAGAGTTTGGAAAATTCTTGCCTGTGTGTATATAAAGATGGTCATTTAGTCAGCAATACAGGTTCAGGTCGACCGAGCGTTAGCATTAACCGTTCCATGGGAAAATTCCATTATACGTTAGCATCAAGCTACTGGACATTGCCTTTATGTGTTAGATCGATCTCTACTTTTATGGATCGATTATCTATTAAGCTTAGATTGATTCAAATCAATCAATCGGTTTTATCAACCCAGCCCTTCATAATACACCAGGTTTAACTGACCAATCAGGGAGTCTGATTTGATGGCCAAGTTTGAATGGCGTTCTTTTTAATTCACGAGAATGCCAACCATTTGAAAATTCATCATGGAGGACAAATTATTCATTGCAATTTGTGCAGCTGGAATTATATGACACTAAGGTTGAGTCCGAATTCCCCCCCTAACCCCCAACTACTAAAAAAGTAAATATTGTGTGACTATATAGTGCCCTGCATTTTAAAGATAATTCGGACACCATGCTCACTATTTTTCTTTCGTTTTCTCTAAACACCGGATATGACGTCACCGATTTCACAAAGTGAAAATTGAATAAACACGAAAATTACACAATGTTTATTTATGACTGATGGTGAAAATGTGGATGGTTTATTCAAAAATTACATTTAAACACGTTTTTTTGTTTGAAATGGTTCGACCACAATGCACTGTGGTCTATATTGGCTAATCTAGTGAGCACAGATGCTCACTAGTTTTTCGCAAAGACTTCTGGGAAATTTCGAGAGCATTAGATTTTAGAATTAGTAGATTCGGACAGCACTAGAAATAGCAAACGGACTATATAGGGCACTATATAGTCATTAGGGGGGAATTTGGACACAACCTAAGTCTTTGGTATTTCAGAAAAAAGCTTTAAAAGAAAAACCCTGAAGCAAGATTCAGGAGATTTGCACCACTTTGACATTTCGCACTAAGTCTCTTTCAACTTTAGGTGGCGGACACACACTAGTAAAGCGTAGAAATAGAAAAAGAAGAAGCCCCTCCCTTCTTGTCCAGTGTGAACATCGTGGGCTAAAGGCACATTTAGCATGTCCTTGAACCTAGCTCAAAGGATAACTGTAGATGTTAAAGCTGCACGTTCCTAGAATTCAATTTACATCATTCTCTAAGCAGTTTAGTGACAATGTTTACATTTTTTTCCTCTAAATAGAAGATTTTAACATTTTACGCTGTTTATCTGCAAAGTGCAAAGGTCTGTTAGTTGAGTGATCGTTAAAGGTCATACAGGGCAAGCTTTATTCCTTGACAGCCAATTTCTGTTATCAGACTTCAGTGCGTTTGAGCAGATAGCCTCTGATATTGCTGGAAAGCTTTCACTTCCAGTCAAGATGCTAAACAAACAGACGCACATCAACAAGTCTGGAAATATTTACTTTTCGATCATGTAACGCCAGTGATGACTGGAGAACTTTTTGAGGACTCTCAGTAGAAGTTATCTAAAACTTCCCCCAGTGATGGAAATCCTTTTTTTTTTAATGTGGTTTCCCAACACACTGTCTGCAGTCAGAGCAATGAAGTCTGTTCCTGGAAGTGGATTAATTTCCATTAGGAATATTTTTAGGTCTGGTGATAAAAATCAATACCAATTTGGAATCTGTGCTGGGCCAAAAAGAAACGAGAAAAACAGCGAGACAAACGCGGCTGAAGAGATGCTGATGATTTACTTGGGGATTCTAAATTAAGTACATTACAGGAAATTATGCTGCTTCAAAAGAGCAGGCTGTCCTGAGCGAGGGGGTGGGGTCCTATTAGAGCGTTGCTGGTAGAAAGAGAGCAAGCTCAAGTGGTTGCATAACACAGCAGGAGAAAAAAAAAAAACCTCATTCCTCGCCTTTGTTCCTGCCAGAGTCTTTTCAGAATCTAATAAACTCTAAACCAAGACTGCTCTTCTTTTCCCTTTAAACCTCTCTTATTCTCACTGTTTTGGTGCCTGCACAACTGAGCGTCCTTTGAAGTAAATGTTAAACCTGAAGTGTTTTGGGGGGGGTGATGTCATCAGGCTGGGAGCAATAGGTTGAAATGTTCCAAATGGAAAACAGCGGGCCTTTCCTCAACTATGAGAATCGGTGGAGGACGCTATGTCTCTAAACACTTCTCGGTTTCACTTTTGGCCTGACCACAGATGCAGTCAGAGTTGTGGCTGCAGTATCAAGGTGTCGCTTCCTGATTATTCACTGCGAAACTGCTAAAGAGCAGGGCCACGTCGATGCAGCTGCAGAACTGATGCAAAAAAGTTTTTTTTTTTTAAGAGTTTGCACCCACTATTATTTTTATCAAACACTATTCTGGTGAATGTTGTTGAGCATGATGGAAAAGTATGAGTCAGCGGTGCAGAGGCAAACAGCAGAAACAATTGAACCTGTGAGTTTGTTTACATGGTTCCATTTCCTCTGTGGGGCGTCTCGACTTGCACAAGGGTCAGGACCTGAACTCCAGTCTGAGAATATTGGGTCTTCCCTTTCACAACACACGCAAATTACCAATAAAATATTCTGATTCTCCTCGCTGATGCTTTGGAACTGGCAAGACAAGCGGCCACATCCTCTAAGGTCATTAGGCTAGAGTTACATAACCTGTGGGAAGCCTACAGCAGACTGCCTACCACACACTGTCAGCATGACTTTCAGATTATCTAAGCGCTCTTATTTAGGAAACCAACTTTAAGGGAGACTAGTTTTTTAACTCTAATTTGAAATTCCAGTGACGTAAAAACATCTGCTTCAAATGCAGATCAGTTTACCTGGTCTCGTTCGTGTGGGAGGAGCGTCACCGATGACAGGAGCAAGGGGGAAGCACTTGGACACCTGGAGCTCCTTCCCTCCATCCCGCCATGGCTGAACTTATACCTGGGGCCGTTCTTTAACAATCTGCCGTTATTGACGGACCGCTTTGCCGCCAGTCGCAATCTCTGCCGGAAAGCGGGGTTATCGACAACGTTTGACAGGTCGTCCTGATTCCTCAGATAGCGCTCGATGTTCTTCAGCGAGGAGCCGTGGGTATCATCCAGACCATCGATGGCCCTCTTAAGTATTTTATTCCAATCGATGTGGCGCAGGTCGCTCGAACTCCATATAGAATCCTTTGATGGCACGGATGTGTTCGCAGGCAAGACCGATCCCAGTCTACCTGGGTTTCCGGGGTCCTTGTAGGAGGTGCTCCCCTTATTTGTAACCTTGAGGATAGAGCCATCAAGAACGCTTAATTCCAACTGCTCGAGGATGGTCTTCTTGTCCAGACCATGCAGCGTGGCCACCGCATGGCAAATCCTTTCCTCCGAGGGCCTTTGCTTCTGCCTTTTGATTTTCTGTATTGCTTCAAGAATCCACTCCGTGTACAGAGGGTTTGCAAGTTTTACCATGATTGAGCAATAAACTTCAAAAATGTGCGATCCATAAAGGTTCCCCCTTTCTGCAGGTGAAAACTGGGTACATCCACATCCTCAAGAAGAGGTTATGTTCCATGGAAGCATCCACATATACTTTTTTTTCTCAATTCCAGATGAACTCGAGGAAAAACTTGTATTAAAAAAAAAAAAAAAAGTAAATTCCACACTGGTAAAAATCAGATGACTGGAAACTTTATTTAATAAAATCCCAGATTAAATCTGAAAAAAAGAAGAAAATGTGTTTTAATCACATTAACATATGTATCTTTTTTTATAATATTGGGTGAAAAGGCTAAGCCCTAGGAATGCAGGACTTTTTAAGATGTGCCAAAACATGAGAAACAGATGGATAAAAACAGATGCAGGCGCTGTCATGGCCGCTAAAGAAACCGGAGTGACTTAATCCATAGTCTGACACCCTAATCCACACAGTAAAACAGATGTCCAATTTCAAAGGGACTATTTTTTCCAAGAACAGCGAGTTTTTATGCGCCATGACAGGCAACTAGAAACTTCCACGGACTTCAAGAAAAAGTAGTAAGCTTTCGTCGACAGATAAGCATTAAAAAAATTAAATAAACCTAGCAAGTTTAAAATTATCCTCCCGAAACATTTTTTAGATGTAAGAATTTTCATTAAAAGAGTTAAAGCGTTACGACACTTTTGACAGCTCGACGTCCGACAAACTGCTTTTTAATGACACGAGAATAATCAACGCTCACTTCCTGACAGCTGCTGCTGGACGCTGGAGGCACGTCTGCAAACCCCACGCAGCCGTTCGGCGACGAGAGGAACCGCTCCGAACTACGTAAACGAGCCCCGGAGTTGGCGTTCCGCTGAGTTGAACCTCTAAATCACAGTGTTGCCAGCATAACTGATGTCACATCAACAGTCGCCATTTTGTTACAATGTTGTAGTTTACATGAATCCGACATGACGCTGATTACAATCCAATGGAGTCTCATTAAACCTTACCTACACTAATGTGCCCTCCCTAGCAACTTCAATATTGGCTGTAAAGACAAGATCTGATTTCTGGTTTGATAAAGCGCGTGTCAATCTTTATGTATGAGCTCACTCTAAGCGGCACGCCACTGGCTGTATGATCTGTCACTTCACTCGATTGACCCGCCTCTTAAGGTGCCCCCGAGAGATGAATCGATACAGCTCTACCTCGAGCACCGGTAAAATGGGATCTTACGGACCAAACCGAGCCCGTGGGTCGTTATTACGTGAAAAATACACAAACAGACACAAAACACACCGAGTGGCAACAACAAGGAGATAAATACCAGCGCTCAGCTTGACGCCATCAAACACCAGCCCACCTTTACTCAGATTCCTCCTTGAAACAGTTGGTTACACTTGAGAGTGATTTGAATCATTTTGGACTTTAATTGGCTGTTTGTTAAATCTATCATTTGTTTGCATAAACCGATAAAACTCGAATTTTTATTTAAAGGGGAAAGTTACAATTAAATAAGTATTTTTAAACACACACTCACAAGTGTTCAGTACTAAATAAATTAAAATGTTCCGACGCTTTCGTCCCTTTTCTGTTTTTCATTTTTCCCCCTAAGTGGAGCTCTAATTCTCCTGATATTTAACACTTAACGCACATTTTTCAGCACAGAAAATAAAAGGAAAAAATACGTGCAGAATTATGAACGTCCCGTGCAATGTTGGTATGACCTCTTTATCACCATCAACTATCAAATATCAGGACAAATAGTGTGCCCTGGAGGAGAAAGAGATTTCCAGCGGGGAATACAAGTTAACACAGCGGCTCTTTCATCACAGCTTCTCAATTATGTATCGCTAGTTTTTCTCTCTTTTTTTTTTAAACCGAGCTTCCATTTCTCAGCTTCATCTCCCTCTCATTTTCCAGATGATCCGAGGGAAATGCTACACCTCGGAGCATTTTATCGCGTGCGCCGAGCGCGCGCGACAAACAATAAATTAACGCCAAGTTTCGTTGCAGCGACGACATCGAAACTGAAGAGACAAAAATATATATATATGTATCCGCTGGTAGTTTTACCTCTTCAAGTTTTTCCCCCCTTCGGATACTCCTCCTTATTATCACGTCGAAGAATAAACGTGAAGGCGACATATCCGAGCGAATTGGTGGGATTTGGTGTCTTAGAGCGAGGGCTGGAAAGCTTGCGACGAGACATGGAGAGGACCTGATAACAACTAATTGAAAGGTTAATCTACATAGCAGCCTGTGACAAAGTGGGACCCTCCCCCTTCTTCTTCTTCCACTGTAGACATCCCTACTTCAGTGTAGTGGAGCGGACCGTCGCCCCTTTAGTGCGCTCCTACAAAGATATTGTCAATTTCAGCCCCCCAAAGCCAATCCTTACGTCCACTGATGAGCCAAGAGGGACGCGTTCACACTTTAGGTTTTTAGTGGATCAGCCTCTGCAGGCTGCAGAACGTTTTTTACATAACATGACATAAACACCCTATGGGCATTTTCAACTTCCTCTAATTTAAAGCCCCACTTCAAGGAAAATTTAGTTTTTAACATGTTCTTCTTGTGGCATTTTTCTTCATGATGTAAAGAAAGTTAAGCAAAAACTTACATTTTTGGTTATTTCTTTATTAAAATCGCTATGAATCAAGAACAGATGAAAAAAATGCTGTTTAAAAAAGCTTGTAGTTGTGACGTAGAAGCCACAAGGGGGAGGGGCTATAAGCCCCTCACTTGGGAGGGACAAACAAGATGGCACTTGACATTATTGTCCTGAAGTGAAAATTATACAATCAAAATTGTAAATAAAACTTGATTGGGATGATTCAATCGTGATCAAAAGAACAAGGTCTTGACTTAAATTGACTGAAACGAGCTTCCTCCGGACCGGGTGAGAAGCTCGGTAACCCGGAGAAACCTCGGGGGTCCCTCCATATCAAGAGGATCCAGTTGAGGTGGCTTGGGCATCTGGTCCGTATCCCTCCTTGGACACCTCCCTGGGGAGCTATCCCGGGCATGTCCCACTGCATGGACCCCGGGAAAGGTCCAGGACACGCTAGCAAGACTAAGTCTTTCGGCTTGCCTGGGAACATCTTGGGGTCCCCCCAGCGGAGCTGGAGGAAGTGGCCGGGGAGAGGGAAATCTGGGCATCTTTGCGTAGACTGCTGTCCCCGCAAACTGATGGATAATAACTATTCACACATAAAATTTCCAAATACATGCAGCCAGTGCTGAACTCTTTTCCCATGCACCGTTGAAGTTACGGCTGGAGTTAGCGTTAGGTATGCACGATTGACAATAAAAATGTAACCTCGGATGCACTTAAAACAAATGGGGTCAAAAATGTGTATCTTGGTTGCACAAATTATGTCTGGCCAACATGAATTTCTGTCAGTTTTTGTGCTGTCTGACGTAAATATATTTGATAACACTGCTATAAAATGTCATTAACACTTAAAAAAGCAAAAAAAAAAAGCAAGAATTGCTGGGTTGCAAGGTAGTTCGAGCAACATGGGGACACTGCAACAGACTGGCGACCTGTCCAGGGTGTACCCCATTTTGATCCCAACAGTAGCCAGGATAGGCTCCGGCAACCCCATGGGAGACTGACTTCCGGTTCCGATCGAGGACATCTGGTTCTGGACTTTGATGTTTGTGGCCAGGTCCTCTTGTCCTGCTCCATTCCCAAACATCCACTTGTAGATCCATGTAGCTTTTTGCTCATCCGAGCTGGCATCTGTCCCAAAACTGTATGGAGGAACACCTCCAATATTGCCCGCCATGTTTGTTGCACCGATAATGTTAGGCTGTGAGGTAAGAGAGAGCACAGTTGGATGATGGGAAGAGGAGGTGGGCTTACTCCAAACCAATAGTCCTGCCCACAACTCAGAGGCAACTTTCAAATAAACAACTGCCATTCTACATTACTATAACGACACAGGTTTTTTGATAATGAGAAAAATAAATAACACTGGGAATGCTTTCGATTAGCTCAAGAGGATCAGAGTGGGACTTTAAAAGGCTTCAGTGTGTCTGACAACACAAAAAAACCCACACAGTTTTATTTATTTTTTCTTTTATATAAGTGTTTCTTTTAATTTTTTTCCAGAGATATTACACATCCTCATCTGTTAATTAACTCCAGGAAACCAAAGATAAAGCAACCATTTTCACCATTAATGCATATCATTATTATTTTCCTCGCATTAGAAAAGCCAAAAAGCTAATTCTTCATGCAGTTGTGCAGATGTAATTACAGCGATAACTGAGAACTTCCCATCAGATTAAAAAAACATAAACAGAGCAGTTTTGAAATTTTACAATCATCAGTTCAGTTTTTTTGTTTGGACTTTTTTCCCCACATCAAATGGACTTTTTTTTAAATCATACTTTTAAACGAAATGTCACACTCCTTTAATATTTAACGATTTCCTGTAACGGATACCCTGACCTTTGGTTTATTTTTTTTTTATTCATTAATGGAAATAAACCTGAAGATTAAAGTTAAAAAGAAAAAAACATTTATTTGAGTCTCCTTTTGAAAACAGGTTAAATAAAAGGCACCCAGACTTGATGCCTTTAGGACCAGTGTTAATGGAGGCCCTGACCAGAAACCTGCCTGTGTCTGGATATAATGAATGCCACCCTGGGCCCCAGCAGGTCCTCCATTGCTGCATGGGTCCAGGGATAATTTGAATTGGAGCATGTGCCATAGCAATCTGCCCATCCCCCTAACTCAATCCCTGCCAACTGCCACACTGGTGTTCACAAACACTGCTGCCCATCTGCGGGGCAAAACACTGGCCAAAGCCCCAATTTACTAGTTTTTTTTTGTCTATAATAAATTGAAATTTTCATATATTCACCTATGTGAGAAAAATGTTCCCATATTTGCTTGAAGACTTCCTTAAAGTTTCTTTTAGTAAAATGGCGAAATTTCAACAGTTGAGGTGCATTAATACAATCTCTATACATATAACTTTGAAGCATAACAAATAGTATTATTGATGTCACATTTGTTCTCTGGGGGGTATTTTTGCATTAACTGGGCAAAAAAAAAAAAAAAAAAGTTTATTGGGGAATGCAAGAGGAAGAAGTTTCCCTATTATGGCATTCATTCTCATTACTTAATCATGGCTCTCTCTTTTTGTGTTTTGCCATCTGTCATCTTGAGAAGCAAATGAACCAGCTGCCATAGAGTGTGATCCTGCCCAATCAGAAATGTGGTCCTTTTCAAAGCGCATCTGTGTGAACCCCCTTTACAAAACATAATAATAATAAATAACAAGGAAAACAAAACTTAACCAATAAAATAAAGTATCTTAAAGTTGGTAATAGCCTTTTTGGATGGTGAAAGTTTTATTTTAAATGGCCCTTATTAGAATGTATGCATAAATGTTGTCTTTTTCAAAGTGCACTCCCTTTCACAATAAAAGTCTAACAACAAAGATTAAACACATTTCTTAAAAGGAATCAACATTTTTTTCAATATCACAGTCTTTTGTACGGAAGATTTTGATTTACTTCTAACAAAACACTTGAGACACTGGCCACTGCTTCTTGTGGCGAGTGGAACTGGGGGAGGGAAAGGGGCCTCCCTCTGATCCCTCGTCTCCAACCCCCGGCGACAGCACAGCTGGGTTGCAAAGGATCAGCCTAATTTTCGGGTCCCTTTAATGGTTGCTACGAAGACCAATCACTAATCCTTTAAACTGGGGGAAAATGATCTCGCACAGCCCTGCAGCACCGCCTCAACTCCAAGAGTCCTGTAAGAACATGGAAGGGGGGAGGGACTTGGACAGAACCAGGACACTTTGTTTGTGACGGACAAGCCGAAATTTTCCAAAACAGATAAACTTGAGATTGGAGGATTAATGGTAAAACTGTCACATTTTTTTTTATTTTTTTCACATAAGATGACTCATCCAAACGTTGGTATTAGGTGGGGAGTACTGTGATAAAAATAGTTCAGTTTTTGAAAAAAAAAAGAAAATATTTTGAATTATGAAACTTAAAAAAAAAAAAAAAAAAAAAAAAAAACTACAATTATACTCAGTACTGATTTTTCACATCAAAAAATGTAACAAAAACTTGAGTATCTTGAAGCCAATACCACCCGATTATGTATATCTCAATACAGAACAAGACACAAAAAACACAAAATATTTCAGACAGAAGACACAATCACTTTCAATTTGCTAGAATATATAATTTTGTCGCAATGCTTTGTGGACTAAATACAAAAGTATATATAATTGGAAATTGTGTATGTACAATAAGCATCTTGCGTAAAGGACGTGGAGATTTGATCCATTAGTGAAAGTTTGGCTTTTCTGGGAAGGTGCATCCAACCCTCCTGATGATGACGTTGGCCGCGTAGTGACCCGCCCTGATGCACTCCTCAAGCGGTTGATCTTGGATCAGTGCGGACAGGAATCCTGGGTAAACAGAGGAAAAAGATTAGTCTGGAACAAACACCTAAAACGTGTACTGCTTGGTTTTATTCATCTCATATAATCTTAAAGTATTGAAATAATATATATTGGACTGGTTTGTACAGATCAAGAACAGTAACGTGGAATAAGACATCCCTTCCCACCTCCAACAAAGGAGTCTCCTGCTCCGTTAGTGTCCACAATGTCATTCTGGTCGATGTCCACAACAGGAAACATGGTCACCTGGTCATCTATGGGCAATAAAAAGACTGTTATTTCCTTTCCTCCCCTACTCTATCAGGGAACTTCTCACATTATAAGATTCAAATTTAAAATGTATACAATATGTATTGATTTTAACGCTTCATTCAAACAAAAAAGTTTGTTGAAATAGTCTTATGGAGATAAAACATATCTTTTTATAATAACAAGTGAATAAGTTAATTTTTTCTCATATAATGTTAGACATGGTTAAATAAACTTCATCCTTTCAACCATAAAACACCATAAAACAAAAAAATTAAAATATAAGTGAGTTAGATAAATTTGAATAGTTTTGTCCGAATCTTTATAGTCTTTAGAATTTAAATTTAGTCTAATTCTAGCGATTTGGATAATCGCTTTTCTAATTAATCTATGTTAACATTTTTCATAGTGTTTGGAGTCATTTCCCTACATTTTTTATTATGGTACTTTTGGCAATCTTTTCAAAACTTAAGACACATCCAGATCCAAAGTTTAAAAAGAAACCCCGCAAGAAAAAGATGTGTCTAATCAAGGAAGTTTAATATTTTAATTATATTTCACCATAATTTACAAGAAAATGACAAAAAATGGCAGAAAGAAATTATCATATTGATTGGATAAGCAATAAACTATTTTTGTTTTATCTGAATGTTTCTTTTTTTTTAGAAGTAGATTGTGCCATTTCCTATAGAATTGCCATTCCTGTTTTTCTTCCACTTTGCCTACATTATTGTTTAATAAAACCAAATTAAGACTAAAGTTGAGCTCATTTTTTTATGTCACAATCAGAACAAATTTGAAATAGTTTCTTAAAGATATTAAGGTAACTGTACCTTCTGAAACTGTTGTCATTTTTTCCAAACTGCTTTAATAAGAATGTTCATAAACTTTGAGCTTCCTCAACATAATCTAAATAGAAAATGCATCCCGATTCCTAATGTTCGATGGCATCACTTCAGGATTTAAGATTTACTTCCTTTCTGCAAGTGTGTAGGAGGTATTTGCTCACACAAGTCCATTAAGTAAGGTTTAAATGATGATTGATCTGCAGGGTGTGCTTGAGTGGATGGGCTTTTTAGATCCATGTTACAAGTGACAGAATGTTACAACATTTGTTTTAAACAGTAAAAAAATAAAAAATACAGCCTCTAAACATGCCACAAGTGTCAGCGAGCTGAAAGGGTGGGTAAGTAAATAAATAAAAAAATAAATGCCAAGCTGGCAGCACACGGAGTGCCAGCCTTCTGTTTTAGTTCCATGACCTCATCTCTTGTACTTTACTTCAAGAAAAAAACATGTCTTGTGTAAGAGAAGAAGAAAAGGAACGGCCAGAGTTTTGTGATTAAAACAATTGAAAACCCTGTTTGGAATCACTGTTTTGTTGATTTTCACATCAGATGAGAGCAAAAAAGATAAATTAAAATAAGGAAATCCACTTGATTAATCTGTTTTCATTATGATTATGTGTTTTGCTTGGAGGTTGATGAACATTTAGTATTAGATAATTACATATATCAGTAAAATCCCATTAGGCATAATGATAAGTTTTCATTGAATTAAATTTTGAGATGATGGTTTACTCAACTTAAAAATGTAATTTGATCACAGAAAATCCGTAGTCCGTACGGATCAGAGGCCACGGTTCGGGACACGTGTGTACCGCGGACCACTCCAACGCTCACCCTCCACACGCGCACACCTCACGCTAGCATAATTTAAACCAATTATCCGTTCACATCGAATGGAATTCTTGTCAAATTCATGTAACTCCTCTTTGTTTTGACAAGCACTAAAGTAGCTGCTTCACGGTTATCTTAAAGTCTGTTCACCTGAAGCTGCGTGTGGGAGGAGCTTCTGTCAAAAACTTTTCTCGACTTCATAATGAAGGACGCGGATCGATAGATATCAGGTTTATTTAATTTAAAGAGCTGACTGAAAGCATCGGTACACATTTCCATTACTGGGTTCAAAGAATCTCTCAGTTTAAAGCAGCAACTGTCCCGCACAGGAGACAGACGCTTCTCTGTAACGGACTTGCCGGTGCCGTCACCGAACGATGGTATGGCAAGCCAAAGATGTCAAAAATCACCAGGAAAAGCGGGCGCGGAAGTGCCACGATTTACAGATAATTATTATTTTGAACATTTAAATGTTCCCACAGTTAGTTTCAATAAAGCAATTAATACCACAAAATAATTATAACTTTTTTATCTATGATTTAATTTTAAGGGATAATCCAGATAGATTTGGTATTTTCAACACTATTTTTAAGCATTCTTTTCTCTCAGACATGCAAATATCATCAGAAACTATGTTTTAGCATTTTGTTTGTGTTGAAAGTTTAAATATGTTTTGTTTTAATAAATGGGCTTCAATGACCAAATGTTTTGATGTTGCATATATTAATATTGTGTGAGTGAAGTACTTTAAAATGTTTATTGAATATATGATTTGAAGCGTTTTCAAAAATTAAATGAGCTTTTACATTGTTGTTTTGTGTCGCTTTTCTTTATTTTTTTATTTATCCAAAAAATGATCCGAACCCCTTCTTATGAGGGTGTTACGTTCCCAATGGGCCGACCTTGCTCAGGTCTCGGGGGGGAAAACCAAAAATGGGACCATAACAAAAACTGGACACTAATGAGAATAAAAGGAACACAGTTTATTTAATAAGGGAAACAAAGAAACCGTGTCATGAAAAGCAAAAAACAATTAGTGTGCTGGTTAAAATAAAAAACAAAACAAAGGGAATTGGAACCTTGGCCAAACAAAATAAGTCAGGGAGACTGCTGACCAAGCTCCCCGCTAATGGCTGCCTAACCAGAACCACCTAAAGAAAACAAATAAACAAAGCCCGCAAATCAAGACTACCTCGGTCCAACCACAAACTAAAATAACAAAACCCAGCATTCTAAGAATGCTGAGGATAAAGAGGGTTAAAGAGAACAAAATAAACCAGCTGCTCTGCTCACCGCCTGCCTCGGTGTGGCCTCCTCTGTCTTCAATAGCCAGCAGGGCCAATTAAGGCACATTGGCCACATCTGCCTGGTGAGCAGAAAAACTGGATAGAAAAAGATCCAGCAGTAGCAGGACGTAACAGAGGGTCTTCTTTTGTACCATAAAAAGACAGTTCCTGTACAAAAAAAATCTGACTTAATAAGGGATTTTATTGGTAAACAAATCCGTGCAATAAATAATTCAAAAACAGCTAAGGAAAGTAATTATGGGAGTGTTCAAAGGCCTCCACACACCCAGATATTTTTGCTCTTTTTCATGGGTTTGTAAAAGTATTTAGGACACATAGGTAGTTGAAACTAGCTGAGAACCTTTTGCTGCTGTCTGTGCAGAGCAGAGCAGTCTGTCGGGTCTGGGATGTGGGAGGGGCTGAGTCACAGGCTGCAGCACCAGTTGGGTTAACACAATACATGCTCCAAAATAAAGTGTTCCCAAATCTCCAATTACAGTGGTGAAAACAAAAGTTGCAATGAAATAAGAACTTTTTGTTAAAACAAAGTCTTATTTAAAGATTACAAACCTTTTGGTAATAAGAAACTGTCACCGCACTTTGTTAACCAAACAATTGACTTTTAATTGTAATTAGCAAGATTGTAAACACAGCTTGTGTGAGTGGTTTCAGTTTCTAACGGAAGACACCCAATGAGAACCATCAAATCATCTATGATGGATGATCCTGGATGAATTATTGCAGCATGTGATCTTTAAAGACTTCCCCGGTTTGAAAGGAGGAAGAAGCAGAACAGACAGCTTATCAGATGACAGAAGTCTTAAGGCGTAGAGCGACACTGAATCAGCAATGAGTGTCAGAACAATGTAAACCCCACACACGTGTTCAAACAGTCTAAGAAATCTGAAGCCTTCAAATAAAGTGCAGCAGACAAGAGACGGATGCTGGTAAAAAGAAAGGAACGCCTCTTGGTGAGGAGGGAGTTTAGGCAGAACTTGAAAAAAATATGCAACTAAATATGTGTTTAATGAGACCCCCTGCTTCAGTAGGTGCTCACTGATATATAGAGATTTAAGAAATTCCACTTTAAGTCTCAAGAAGAAATAATTTTGATGTTTCTGACAAAAGTTTAAAGACTGAACGCGCAGTAGGTCGAGTGCTATCGTTGGATCAGATTAAAATATGTATTGTGTTTTTATAACAGCACTAATTCCTTTAAAGAGAAGCAGCTGAATAACAATAAATCAAAAATAATACAAAAATTCCTTTCAGGATCAGCTAATTAGCAGCATAACGACTCTGCTTAATTAATGCCACAGATGAGGCTTGAAAACCCTCCTCCCTCTTGAAATGATTAACTGCACATAAAAAGTGTGCTAATAATAAATTAGGTTTTGTCAGTTGCTCTGCGTTTAGGAAACTCGACTCGTTCGATGTGGTCGCGCTAATGCAATGCATTTTGCGGCTATAAAACCGGATGCTTCAAAGGCCGCCGCACTTGTTTCGAGTCTGCAGTCTGGCGTTCATTAGATCTAGGAAATCAAACAGAGATAAGTGTGAGTAAATATGTCTGCTGTGGCTAAAGCAAATGATCAGGGAAGTGCAGGAGGATCTTATTAGAAAAGGACGTAACCTAGGTAACCTTTAACATAAAATCATTCTAATCTTCTCTAATCTGAGCTTTGGGACTTGTGAACAATGTTCAATTGTTTGCTCTCGTTTTCACCGCATCACTGTCAGATCAAACCAAAAAAAGTCTCTTAGTTTTTTGCTGTTCTATTTATAGAAGTGTGACATCGAGTGACAATCGAGTGTCTGCACTTGTGTTAAAGTTGCAAATTTGAGAAAATGAAAACAATAATTATAGTTTCAAGACTAAAAACACAACTTACGTTTACAGCTAAAGATTTGAGATTTGACTTGGAAACAGAAACTTCTTGGTTTTCCCTGAACTTATTTGAATTTTTAAAAGTATAGTTCCACAAAAAGGTTAAAAATTCCAATCCAACTATATATTTTTTAATAAAAAATGAAATCGTAAAACCTGTGTCGTTTTCTAAGACATACTTTTAGCAGAGTGGCAGGAGTTCAACAAAGATTTGCTTCTAAGTTGTGGGCGGAACAGAGAAGTAAGCCTTCTCTGATATCCCATCATCCCTTTGTTTACACTCTGTGCCGCTAGATTACAGATCCACACAACTCCAACCTAACATTGAGTGAGGTGAGACAAAAAAGCGAGCATAATCGAAGCTATCGATAAAATATTTGAGCCAGCTCAGACGAGGAAAATAAAGACGTTAATGGATCTATTTGTCTGGAGGTGGATGCATCGGAATAGAGTGGAGCAGGGAGAATGTTGCTGTGTTTCAACCGAAAACTGGGGGATTTTTTTTGCTCGAGATTTGTCATGATTTAAATAAAGAAATACTCAGATCCTCAATTTTACATTTTTATATATAACCTCAGTTATTAGAAAAATGCTCCAAGTACATTTTAAAAAACACAATTTACAAGGAGTGGGCCATTCCTTTCAGGAATTATCACTGAAAAGGAACAGAAATTTGTCCATTTTTTAAAACTTAGATGCAAATGACTTAGTGTTGTTAAAATAAGGTATCAATATATCTGCAGTCTGCTACAAATTAAGATAAAAATGTTGAAAGATACTTGGACATAAGTGTTTCTGTGAGGTTTAAATGCACGGAAATCAATCAAGTTATAAAAGTACACATTCACCATATTTGTAAAACTATTTTATGAATAATTATTGCAATAAAAATATTAGAAGTGAGTGAAACTGAATGGTGGAGTACCTAACTGAAATCCTTCCCTCTGATATGACTGCTCCTTCATGCCGTGGTGTGAATCATGACTCATGAGGAATCCAAATACCTCTTTGCACCCATGACCAATCTCTATATCCTGCTCTTGGGAGGAAAAACTCAGACAACCTCACTGGTGCAAATAATTCAAACTGACTGACATGTTAACCCAAGTTCCAGCCCAGTTTTCCACTCTAACTAAGTTGTTATTGGCAAGAAATATCTCACAGAGATGGCAAGAGCTTGGAGTGGCCAAAACTCCCAGACTCTGTTGTTCCTGGCCTGCACAGCATCCGAAAACATCCCTTTTCCTGAATTCAACATAATGAGACCAGCAACATTATTTCCAATCAATAACACTCTTAGAGATTCTGTTTATTTTCCAGAGTGAAGGAGAAGGCTGGAGGTGGGGATATGTAAGGCTCTTTTATGACAGGTAATGTGCACAAATGAGCAAAAAAAAAAAAAAAAACTTTTATTAAAAAAAAAAAAAAAAAAAGAATCTGAATAATTCCTTCCAGTGTGGTGCAGTTGAAGGCTTTTGTTGATTCACTCTCCAGAATTCCCTCATTACAGTTCATGAATGGTTGACATTAAAAGAAGTTCTTTCAAACAGGCGTCTCTTTGAAATGAGCATCAAGACCTTTATTACTGGCTATTCTTTTTGACTATAAAACTCAAAGCACAACAGTGTCTGAAGAAAAAAAAAAGTTGCAGCTGAACTAAGTCAACTTAAGCTTCAGTGAAAGCTGATCACAAGAAGCCATGTTTTCTTTTAAATTACTACAAGCTTTGCTGTGGATTTTCCAGCCCTCCGTGTTTTTTCCCTTTGACAGGAAGGAAGGCTGGATAGCTAGCCGATCATTAAAATTAACTTTGGTCCAAGCTGCCCTTTATCATCAAGTGAAACAATTAAAGCGTTGCTTTAAATTCAAGCACGGCTGAGTATCGACCCTAAAATTCATGAGCTGGAGTTAAAGTCAAACATCTTCATGTGAGAAGCGCTTCGTCCGCTCAGCCAGAATCCGAGCCTCGGAGAGGAAGGCGGCATTACCGCTCTCTTGGCAAACCTGACAGGCTTGAAGTGAGCTGACATTCGATCCCTTTCCTAACCATAAACAGCATCTCAACCCACAAAAAGAAAGGACAAGCGGATTCATGTAGTTAATAAAGCTGCATGGAAAATTTCTGTAGGGTAGATCATTAGTTACTTGAAATAACAATAAAATTATCATAAAATTAATCAACTTAAAGGGGTCATACCCTGAAAAACCAACTTTTTGAGCTTTTGTGAGTATTTTACTGTTCAATTCTCACTACAAACAACCTCAAAGTGGAATTTTGATCCGATCTCACATTTCTGAGTAATCCTCTAACAACCTGTGCTCTCAACAGCAGCCCCTCCCATCCCACGAAAACGAGCGGGTCTTCACATGCTGATGTCACAGATTGAGGACAGCCCCTTTCAGGAAGAGTCAAACTGCCCTGGTCTGACATCAACACGACCCCCCAGCCCCGTGCAGACACCGGCTGTCTGTGCTGTGAGTGAAGCCAAGAAACGTTCATTAGGTTTAGCGCTCAAACTTTGTGAAAAAACGTCTGGTGAGGAATCGCCACAACACGTTGGGATGGATCCTGAATGTATCCGAGAATGGCGCAAGCGGACGGAAAACATCGGATAGATGGCAGGAGAAGAGGAGAATACTATTTCCTGATGGAAAAGGGGAAGACTATTTCCTGGTGGAGAAAGGGACCAGACCATTTCTTGGTGGAGAAAGCGAGAAGACTATTTCCTGGTGGAGAAAGAGAGCAGACTATTTCCTGAAGGAAAAAGGGACCAGACCATTTCCTGGTGGCAGAAGGGAGCAGACTATTTCCTGGTGGAAAAAGCAAGTGACGTATTGGGAGAACTGGTTCTAGTGTGGATAATCAAACAAAGGACAGAAAGGAACGCATGAAAAGAGTTTTTCATACAGAGATTGATGATGCTTTAAAGAGAAAAGAAATGTTCACACCCAGTGCTGATCAGAACAATATTCTCATCATTTTAATAAACCCTGAAATGTTCATCTGGTGGTATTGTCTGCATTTTTTTTTTACCAAATTTCATCACAAAATTAACTCGTTACCCATCATCATTTTGTTTGTGCCAAATTTTCATGACAGACGAGGACGGCTCTAAGATGATGTCATGAAATAGGTGGCACCCTGAGGGAGCCTCAGAGATCAAGATGTTTTATTTCTTTTTATGAAAATAGTTCACAAAAATAACAAATATTTCATAAATAATTTGTTTTTTTGTGTTCCAAAGGTAATTTATGATCCTATATATGGATATAGTACACTCTGAAAGACTTAAGAAAAGCATGGTATGTCCCCTTTAAGGTGAAGATTCACTGCTTAAACAAAATAAAATCCTAAAGTAAACATCCGTTCAAGTCTACCATTAACATCTCTCTCATGCGATTACCATATATAGATGAGCATCAAAGTTGCGATCTGCCCCTTTGAGAGCACTAAAACTCTCTGAGGAGCTGAGTCAAGCTTTATCAAGCCCTTATCAGCAATTAAGCGGCAACCTCTGGTGAATGTTCGTTTATTAGATCTCCTCAGTTAAGGTTGGGGGCACAGTGATCTTAATTACTGCCGTAATGGGCGTATAAGCAAAAGTTCCAGGATCGGCGGTGTCAGAGGTGGCTAAATAAAAGGCCATTTCTGCTGCTCCTCACTTTTTAAAAGGCATCTTTGAAGTGACAGCGTGACTAAAGTCCCCAAATGAGCCGCAGAGAAAAGAACAATAAGAAAGTGACATCTCTTTTTGGAGAATTATACTACTGGGGAAGGCGTTCTTCCATCCTTAATCACTATAAAATGGTTTAACATGACACACAGAGGCTGGCAAATGATCAAATCCTGACAGGAGGACAAATTGCAAACAAAATGAGAGATCAAGTTTATTAGAGTGGCGCCTCTGGGAAATGAAAATCTTTAATTCTCTTTTTACATTGACATTTATTTGGCTGGCATAAATAGCGATGTTCACAGGCAAACACGCACCACTTCACAACTACTGTAACCGCTCCACTGAAATGATGGCACAGTTAATGACATTTATCATGTTTGCCTTTGTAGATTACATCTGAAACACATTGTCTTTCATCCAGCCAACATTCATTATGTATTTCATATAAAGTTCACAGTGGCGCACGGTGGTGCCTTCACGCAGGGGCAATGAGAGGAGCTGGCAGGAATTATCCATCACCTCCAGCACAATGGATGGATTCTCAGGCTTTTTAAAAAGGCAGACATCTCTTTAAAGATTTCTTTTCAAATTCTCATGAGAGAAAATTCACCTCTATGAGTTCTGCTTTGATCACAGATATTGGAAATGGACTCGCTCAATTACGGTACAAGCTTTTTTATTGGTCAAAATCTCTGTATCGTCCTTTATCAACTTAAAGGAGATGTGCACCAGCAAAACGCTGTTTTATCTCATAGAGCTGTGATTAAAATAAACCAGGGATGCTGCTTTAGTCTTCAAATAAAAATTGAATGAGATAATAAACCTGTGTAGAAATATAAATGATATTTTATCACACTGATACATCTTTCAGATGTTTGGCATGCTGTTGATCCATACAATAAACAAATGATCAATTAAATTTGTAATCTTAAAAAATGAAAAAAAATAAAAAAAAAGTAGTTTAAATCTAATATGATCACACTACTTGCTTTCATTTAAAAAAACTAAACAAAAAAAGCTTAAATGTGTGATATTTACATGGATTTAGCATTATTTTCCCATAATTAAATATTTCATCTACACATTGGCTGGTTAACTTGTCATTTCTAGTTACTTAATGAATGAAATGCATTATATGCCGAAAATATCAGCAATAAACAAACTTTTTAAATAAAATTATAAATTATGTTACCAAGGAAGATGTGAGCAATGTAGACACTAATGTCAAACATTTTGTATCTGACAGAAGTTTGACAGCTGTCCTCTGTTAGAACCATTCTTCCAGAGTTTCTTATTGTAAAAGCTCCCCTGAACTCTGCTGTGTTTCACTATAGTATGAATGCAGATGGACTGGTAAGGCGGTTTTCTTTTTTTCTACCAGTGCGTTATGTGGGCAACATCTTTGTAGCTATGGAGCATTTCTACAAAGGCAAAAACTCAAAAGTGAGGGGAGTAAAAGCAAAACAAATCAAGAATCAAGATAAAAGGACTTAAAACTAGCTCCTTTTGCTTTTGGCTAATTTTGTGCAAAATCATTGTCGTTATAGGTTAATACGTTAGTGCGGAGCTGCTAGCAATCGGAAAAACATCCCAAGATGGGTTTTATAACTTCTCCGCGACAGCGCGACGCGGAAGGAATGGGACTATCCAGTGGATTTTAAAAGCAATTCAGACACTTCACTGCCCATTTCTTTTTTTTTTTTTGTTTGTTTTAAAACCGCAAATATGAAAAACTTAAATATATATAAAACCTAAAAAATAATTAACAATGTACAAAGACTATTTTGTGAATCCACTGTGTTCTGATGGTGAAAACTTGGACGGTTTTTAACAAATAAATTCAAATGCATTTTTTTTTGCGTGAAAAATCGTTCAAACGCAATGCATTTTGGTCAATATTTGCCAGTCCAGTGATCATCAATGCACACTGCTTTTTTGTTGAGACTTCTGTGAAATTTCTAGAGTTTTAGAATTTTGGAATTGAAGATTCAAATAGCCCTTTAAAATGCCAAATGCAACATATAGCAGGCTAAGTAGTGAAGGAATGTCGAATAATTCTGACACAATCTGTAATTATTAATTTCTCCTCCATGATCAATTTTAAAACGGTTGGCACTTCCCTAAATTAAAAGGTACTCACTGATAGGTCAAAGTTCAACTTGGTTCAACAAGCTTTGTACGTAGAGTCCGGAAACGATTGAAAAAGCTTGGTTAGCTACGTGTTACTTTATTTTTTTCGCATGTTTACATAGATTTTTCATTGGAAGTGGTCGCTTGAACATGATTTGCCAAGGGCGGTGTGATGTAGCTTAAGAGTTTGATCCATCGAATGGAGCTGCTATAAAAACAAATATTATCCTTGAATATTTTTTAAAGGAAAAAAGCTTACAACAGAAAATCATTTGGTACTTTAAAGTACACACTGTGCTAAATATCAGTGGATGGTGTCAGCAGTAAGAAACTGATGACAGTGGTGCTAAAAGTCTTGTTGTACAGCCTCCCCGCAGCTCCCACTGATGAGTGATATGTTGGAGCCTTCACCTGAGGCCATCTCTTCCTGCGCTGCACTCGTCTGAGCTGAACTGCAAAGTCAATGAGGAGAGACGCCCCGTGGGCCCAAACAAAGGCAAAGGCTCCCAGCAGTAATCTGAGACGTATTGTCTCCCCTCACACTGCTTAAACCTTCAACCCCTTCTCAGCTGTGATGACACTGCCTTTTAATGTCCCACTAACAAAAACGCCCTGATCAAAGAAACCGGGGATGATTTGAGAGGGCCTGCTCTGTCAACTTCTCCCCAAGGTCACTCTGCTGGGGTTTGGCGAAAAAGGAAAAAAAAAACAAAGAGGGCAGGATGTCAGGATGTTAGGACTTAAGTATTAAATATTGCTGAGGACCGGTCTGGAGTCTGTCCAAGGCAAACTCAGAAGTACTTCACAAATCAATGACTGCTCTCTGCATCCCCCACACTTCTTTTATGCTCTGAAATGACAGAATGTAGTGCAAGCATTTTTTTTCTAACATCTGGTGTCAATATCGCAGCTTAACTTCAAAGAAATTACTGATAGCATTCTGCTCTCTTCGGTCTAGTGATCTATTCAAGACTGCATTCTGCAGTTACCAGATATGAGGTTTAACTGAAGGTTAGCAATGTCCAAAGGGGGCCAAAAAAAAAAAAAAAAGCAGGGGTGGCTTCGAGGGGACGTGGAGATAATCAAAATGAAACCAAAAATGAGAACAGCCTTACCAACTGTTGCAACGGTGTCGTCCTTGCCCTGGGTGAACACCACCACTCGCTGCCTCCTTGTGTTCTCCTTGGGGAGGTTTTGCGTCTTCTTCGCGATCTCTGCAATGTCATCCGTCTGCAAGAAAAAAAAAAAAAACGCCGCAGCGCTGGTGTGAAGTTCAATGAAAACATCTCAAAGCACGGGATTAAAGTATTAGGGTCACCAAAAAAGTTATATTACAAGATTAAAGTTGAAAAGTTACAAGTTTATTCTCGTAGATTTACAACTTTAGGGCCACCAAAAAAAAAGTATACAATTAGCAACATTTCCTCCGCTAAAGACCAGATCTCCTCAAAATTCATGTGATGTTTTCGCCTGAAGAAACCTAGTTTCTGGCACAGTCTTTCCCGTGTTCTTATGCTAATAATAATTAGCATAGGATTTTTAGATGCCAATGGTTGAGAATTTCTTTGATTTTGAAACCTATCTCGAAATGTAACAACTTCAGAAAATGAAATACGTCTTGCATCTTCTAACACGTTTCCAATGAACTTTTTCTTGTAAATTTGTGACTTTTTTCTCGTGAAATTATAACTTTTTTTCTCATAAATGTACATGTTTTAAAGTTGTAACTTTACAATATGTAAAATCATTTACTTTTTACTTTTGAAATTTTTAAATCCACGACTTTTTTTTGTAATTGAACAGTTGTGACTTTTTTTTTGTGTATATTTACGACTTTAAAGTCATTGACTGTAGAAACACGGGAGAAGATGACCCCTCCCCCGAGTCCCAAACAGGAAGTACCTGCTGGTTTCAAGATGTTCCATTAAGAAATAAAGAAGTATTTCTCAGTCATTTTATTTGTCAGAATAACTTTTCTTGCTCTGATAACTCTTCTTCTAATCCTAAATTCTTTAAACATATGTTTCCTTTATTGCAAATTATTCAAGTTATAAACTGACCAATCAGATGCCTCAATAAGAGCATGTGGTGCCTGTTGATCCCACCTCCAAAATTTGATTGACAGATTCTCTAGAGTTCAGTGGGAGGGGTGTGGACTTCGAACAAGCTCACTCCTGATTGGCAACAACTCAGACCGAGTCGAACCAATCACTGTCGTTGGGTTTCAAAATGGCAGCTCACGTATCAGGTAGCTGCGGTGACAGATTTGGCCTGATTTCACGAGAGCCAAAGTTTTTTCTATGGGTGACGTCAACACCTCTTCATGTTAACTGTTTTCTTTAGAATATGGTCGAACTCAGACGGGAGAGCTCCGATTTTATTTCCTAGACCGGATCAATAGATAATGACTCCAAACGAGCTACTACGGAATGGATCAACAGGAGCGCAGAAGGGTTGGAAAAATATTAGAATGTCAATTCCCTTTACTGAGATGAAAAATGAAGCGTGAGAAGATATGCTGTTGTTAGATAAAGCTACTTGTGATAAAGCTGAAGAGATAGGTGGTGCTTGTGCTGTATCATTCTCCTTCCTGAAACAGGCCATCTCTCCTCAGCATCTGCACAGAATGGATATTCTCGCCTGGAGACGACAGAGCTCTCCTGAGTGCTTGCCTTTGATCATAAGAGGGATAAAAAAAACCCTCACCTGTCAGAGCTACTTTATTATTAACTCATCATGGTGTTCTATGAACAGGTAAAATGTCTTTATTGTCATCTTGCAGTGGAGTGCACTGCTTCTGCTGTAATACAGCACTATGAGGAGTTTGCATTAGGGATCGTGGATGCCTCCAGCATCTGTATCAAAGCTAACACTTGAGCACCTTCATGGTGAGCAAATACTGTGATTATGGGAGTAATCAGAGAGATAGGCTCTGGCCCAATACTCCCAACCACTCTGGCTCACTCAAACCAATGAGCTTTTACACCTCTAAATGCCTCCCAAACGTCCTTTAATCAGCCCTGAGAGGTCCGGAGAGACCCAGGGCTGAGGAAAAATGGGTGTAACACTCTAAGTAAGTGCTAATGGTGAGGTTAATACAGAGGCTGTTAGCAGGCGATGGTGAAAAAAGAGCAATTTGTCACTGCGACTGGATGTAACCACAAGCACTCCTCCAGATACTGAATGCACAACCACACAAGGCTCCGGCACATTGTCACCCTCAGGTTTTATGTTCACCGACATAAAAAAGACGCTCTACTCAGGTTTAGAGAGCTGAAAGGTTTCGAGGGCCAGCGGTGGCAGATCGAGCATCATGGCGGTCGAGCACCGGGAGACACCGCCTTAGCCTGTCAAAAACGCTTACCTGCAAACTTCCTGTGGGGCAGGAAAACCGGATTTGAAGCAAACAATTGGATTGATAAATGATATGGTCAATTTGGTTTACTACAGCCAAATGGCAATATTTACGACCATGAGGCAACTGATCAGACATAAATCAACAAGGCGTGAAATATGAAAGCTTTACAAGGGTGTTAAATTGTGTTTCTGTGTTGAAGCCAGTGAGAAACTGATAATCTCCGCTGCAGGCTGCTTGAAAAACACTGCAAGGGAGAGATTCAATTAGAGCTGTGATGCAGAGAGTTCTTTGAGCCTTTAAAGGAAACAGATCACAATCAAGCAACTGTGTTCAGATCTGCTGATTGCTGTGTTGGAGAGGGCAAGCTCTTTATCTCGTATTTAAACGGGAGTGCTGCTGTCATTTTTTGTTAGTCAACCATAATGTGACGATTATAGGGCTTTGGGAAATATTAAAAGCACATTATGTTGTGGTTTCAGATTGGTTACTGTCAATCAATCATCATGGTTCCTTTAGAAATCTGATGATCAAGTTAACCTCTTTTAGTTGCCTACAGCTGATAAATGACTTCCAGTACTGGAAGAGATTAATAGCTTTGACGGTCCATATCTAAAGAGGTATTGGTCCCCATTACAAATCTTTTATGTTGGTAGTTTTTCTCAGGTGGCAGAAGACGGAAAAATGTGGAATGTTGCTCCAGTTGATGAAGTATTCATCAGTGGTGTTTCCACTTTTACAGATGATGCATGGCCTTTACGGGTAAAGCATAGCTGGCTGTCAGAGTCAGCCCTCAGCGCCCTCATTGGGTTCAAGCTACCACTTATAATAAACAGTCTATGGGCTTCCGGGTTCAAAACTCTTGCATTCATGTATCACTGGACATTTTTAAAGGGACCATACCATGAAAAAACAACTTTTTGAGCTTTTAAGTGTATTTTACTGTTCATTCCTCACTATAAGGAACCCCAAAGCGGTATTTTGATCCGTTTACTCGTTTCTGAGTAATCCTCTAAAAACTTGCGCTCTCAACAGTAGCCCCTCCCATACCCACGAAAACGAGCAGGTCCACACAATCTGATGTAACATTGTGAGACAGCCCCCTCCAGGAAGAGTCTGCTCTGCCAGCACCGTCCCCAGTCTAACACCAACACCCAAATTCTCCATGGAGCTAGCAGAGATCAGCAAAAACTTTCATTTTAAGTAAACAATACTGTATATCTTCTAATTGTGTCCTCTCTTTGATAAATTCCAGTGTTTATTACTTTAGACTTGGGGCTCTTTTAAGATAGCCCCCCCCCCCGGGTACAGTCGTGCAGGCGCCGTTTGTATTTGTGTTGGGAACCAGTGTAACAATGGCTGGGATACTAAAGGCAGATATGTACATCTTTCAAGAAGTTTGGATTATTTTCTTGGGAGAAATACAGACACACCGGAGGCTACAGGATGACATCATGAAATTAGCAGCACCCACGCGCAGCAGTAGGCGGAGCTTCAGGAATCAAGTTGTTTTACTTCCAGGTAGGAAAAAACTAATATTTCATAAATAATTTGTTTTTTTGTCTTCCTAATGTAATATATGATCATATATATAGATTTAGTTCACTCTGAAAGGCTTAAAAATTATGGTGTGGCCCCTTTTATGACAATTTTTAGGCTTTAAATACAACATGCACATCCATTGAGTGCAGATTTGGTAGTGACAAATTGATGGGGTTCTTTTTAATTCACGGAAGAGCCAACTGTTTTAAAAGTCATAATTGATTAGAAACTAATAATTGCAATTTGTGCCTGGACAGAATTATATGACAACAAGGCCAAATCCTAATTCTTCCCCTCACCCTTTATTTGAATGTTTTGACATTTCGCACCAAACCTCTTAGGCAGGTGGCAACAGTGAGTAGAGCTAAGCACGCTTCCAAGAATGCGAGTTTGGTGCATTCAAGAATGCGCATCACATGACCTGGTGTGAAAACAGCACGAGTCTTCACGGAAAAGCGCTGCATAAGGATACGCTAAAAAAAATAAAATAAAATAAAATAAAAGTTTTATTTGTTATAAACAAGTTAAAATATAATCTAAAAAAAACTGTCCATGTATTACATCTACTGTAAAAAATGTATCTAATATAAAAGTCTTGGAAAGTTTTCTGCTTGCATGAAATTTGTGGAATACAAAGACCTGTCAGTGTAAGAGGTCGGATCGCAAAAATTCAGCCAAATTCAGAAAGTGACAAGAGAAGAGCTGTGAAGAAAACATCTCAGAATTATGACCACCTAGAAGAGAAGCAAGTACAGTACACACCACTGGTGTTATCTGAGAAATCACATTCATCCAACGCAATTTCGCAGAGTGTTCTGCCAAATCAGGTTGACACAGAAAATGTCAAAGAATTGTAACTACCAGCAGAGGCTTCACTTTGCCCTTTGTGCTTTTTTTTTCTCTCTTCATGTGAGGCCCCCACCATTACCACCAGCCCCCCCCCCCACTTCCACCCCTCCCCCTGTCTTCAGCCCTTCTCTCTTAAACCTGTCACTGCCATCAGGATTGCATTTCTATTCTAGTCACGTTGATCACACCGTTAGTGATTCTGGATGACAATTATTCACACAGAGCAGAGCCATATTTAAGGGACTGCTGCTTCTGAAAGAGAGATGCTACTTAAAATACCTAAGCTTAAAAAAAAAACAAAACAAAGGTGGCTATTTGTGTTTTATTAAATAGGGATGCAGGAAATATGCAAAAAAAGAAAAAGAGTAGAGGGGAAATGAATTGCACATTTAAGAGGGAGTCTGCCTTTAAAACACACATAATAAGTGATACCAGGGAATGCAATCTTCATTTCCATAATGTAAAACCACAGGTGCCTTTCATTTGGTTATTAAAACACTACAGAGGGTTCCAGTGTGGTGTAATGTTGTAGCAGCGAAGGGAAGGCATACAGTAACATCCCTGAACGCAAAGAAGATAATGAGGAGGCTTTTTAACCAGGCAACCTGATGAGCCGCACGCCTGCAGAGAAAAGCTTGAAACCATGCCCAACTTCTCAGCTTCCCAAGAGGCTTTTCAAAATTCAATAAATAACATCTGTAGGCGATGTTGGGTGCAGACCTAGCAGAGTGCGTCATAACAGAGAGCTGGCTGAACAAAGAAACCATGACGACTGCCAGGTTTCCATAGCAACTGCTGCAAGGCCTGGAGAGTATAATAGCACATCAATCACTGTCCAAAAGAACTTCATTATCAGCAAAAATAAACCTTTAGGATCTTTTCACTGTGCAATATCTGGTCAACTCACCTCAAAGCCCTGCTCTTTGGCAAATGTGGCCGCCTCCTAGAACAGAGAACACACAATTAAGGAGTTAATTACACAGACAAACATGAAACAATGTCAAACTGGCATTAAGTAGAGACATTTTACCTGCCTCTGTCTCTCATGGCACAGAAAAAGAGTTAATTGAAGCTAGCATTAGGACTGTTTAAGCTATTGCCAAACACGATCTTACCACAGATAACTCTGGATCAGTTGAAACAATGAATATGTGCAGGTATGTGGGGATTCCCTGATGCTGAGCTCCTTAAGTGCTGATTAGAATGCAGGTTTCTTAACCTCCTGATAGGTTGACTTTACATAACCATACATTTGTTTTGAGTTAAATGTTACAGCTAATAACTCCACATGGATGCTGAACCTTTCGTTTTCAGACTTTATTAAGTTCAGTGGCGGTCCTCCCACAAAAAAAAAAAGAATTTAGATGTTTTTTTTATACCCAAATACTAGCATACAATAGTTTGTTCAGGGTGAGTTATTTTATGACAACAGAAAAAATAAGTACATTTGAATCTAACCTATTTTTCCTTTTTGCAAACTTTTTTAAAAAAGACAAAAATCCGCTTCGTTCTTGCAAAGTTTGGCACTATTTTATTTTATTTTTTGCTCCACACATCCACTTTTCATGCAGAGTTCCAGGTATCAAGTTTATTTAACAAAAATGGATTTGTCAGCAGCAAAACTCAGAAAAATCTCCAGAAATTTTTGATAAATTGTAGTAGTACAAAGCACAAAAATATGAATGACATTTACAGTCCAGTTAAAGATTAATGCCATAAACTAAAATAAAGTCGGTAACGCTTTAGAAGAGATGCTACAAAACACTCAGTATAATGTTGACAAAATAGTTCATACTAAAACTTGTTAAGGATTAATATAAAGTGTTACCAGAAAGCCTGTTGTTTTTTACACAAGAAATACAGATAAAATGTTTATTATTAAAATCATATCCTCTTTGTCAATCAGTGACTAAAGAAAATTTTCAAAAGGGTTCTCATATGTCAAATAATGTGTGGAAAAAATACATTGTTCTGTGTTACATGTATCGTTGTGAATGTATTTACGTGCAGTACAAAAGTATAAAACAGATGTACACATAATAAAAAAAGTATTTAACATTCATTTGAGAGTAAATATGAAATAAGGAATCTGAAAATGCATTAAAATTTTCAAAAGTGTTGAACAAAAAGAAATACAGAAAAAGATCAACTTTGAACTTTTAAATTAATTAAAGTAACAATAGAAAGTAAAGAAACATAGGGTTTATCTGCAGTGATCTTTTATTTAGCTCCATGACAGAAGCTGTTGCTCGTCAGCTCAAAACGATGCTGCAAATCAGGACAGACAACCTTGTGAACCAAATTCACTTCTGACCCGGGACGGGGCAATAAGTTGAAGCTATGATTCTAAATGATCCAATTATCTGCAGAGGAGGGGGGTGAGTGTTTGCGTGACCTTGGGGAGAAGTTGACAACCTGGTCCTCAAACAGAATGGGAGGAGATGACATGGAACAATGAGGTTACTGGTCCCTGGAGGGGAGTCTCATGGCTCCTCTGCTTTGGATCAACTTCACAGCACCAGCAATATGTCAATTTATCACCCCACTCTACACACACACACACACGAACACAAGACATTTAGTTGCTGTAGTCAAAAAGCGGTTTGATAATCATTAAAGGTAGAGCAGTCTTCTCCTTTTACCTCCCTTTGCCTTTTCAATCTATTGAGGGCTCAGGTCTCATATTTGTTTTCCTTTATTTATGACCACATATTGACTTTTCTCCTCAGGAACGTTCAATCATTGACAAGCAAGAGGCATCTCGCAGAGACAAGAGCGGCTTGAAAAGGGCCTTGTCAAAACAGTGATATTTCATATCAAAGCATTTAAAAAGAGACACATAAATATGAGCAAAGACAGCAGCGGCGCTGATTAGCGGCACACAGCTCCACTCCATCCTCTGTCTCCCTCTAGTTAGCGGCTTTAATATTTGTGAAAAAGAAGCCTTTCGGAGGAGTGTGGGTGTAAGAAGAAAAGATAATTGAAGCCATGTCTATGAGCCACATGTGAACACTTTAATCCTTTCAGGGATTTTATTAATTTCTTTCAGTTGGCATGAATCAATAATATTTGTAATATATATAAGCCAAGCTAAACCCAATACGCTAAATATTCTATGCCGTAAATATGCAATTACCTATATAGGCAATAAAATGAAAGAGACAAGCAATTAAAGCTGCTATTTCTTAAAGAGCTTATGGCATTAATAATAAAAAATGTTGGGTTTTAGGCTGTGAATGCCTCACATTTGACATGTGCTGTTTTGGTATGTTGTGGAAGACGGTTTCCAAATGAAGTCCCATGTGCCTCTACAGCTGCCGCAACAATGACAAGTGCTTGGAGTGACATCTGGACAAATCCTGTCGTGCTCAAGAAGGCATCTTGTTTGTTCAGAGATCGCATGCTCGCTTCTGAGGATCTGCTGCCGAGTCTCATTTCAAAAGGGAGAGGACGGCTGCAGAATCGGGGACCTCTCCGCCTTTTTTTGGGGCAAACAAGGTAAGAGATAACAAGGGAGGCTGAGCGCGTGAGCCCTTCTGCAGCCGCGGTTAATATAAAGTTATCTGAATGTGAGAGATGTTGTTGCTGTCAGAGGCTTAAACAGTCAAAAGGGGTATTTTTAGAGAGCTTAAGCTAATAATCCAGAGCCCAGTCGGGGGGGCGGGCGGTGTCTATGTTTTTATTTTGCCAACTAGCCAAAATGAAAACAGAAATAGACACCTTAACCAAAGAGCCATTTGCAAATCGACACACTTTGGTTGCCTTGACAATGTAAATGAGGAATGCTCGGATTATAAAAAGATATGAAAATATGTTTGTCTTTAGCAGCTAAATATTTACTAGTGCTTTCAAACTGGAATTGTTGAGGAAAAAGAAATTACTCTTATATTAAGGGATTGTAAAGAGTTTCAGTTGTAAAGACTAAAAATCTTAAGTTACAGACATATGTAGCATGTAACGTGGGTTCAAGAATGTAGGTTTAATAATTTATAATAATATAATTTTTAATAATTTGAAGAAATATCAGGATATTTTATCATTGATGCTTGTATCCATTTAAAATGCTAATAATATTATTTTTAACTAATTATTTATGAGCATCCTTCAGTGTCTTACTTTTGTTTTCCATCTAAACCTCCGACCACTAGTTGGCAGCACAGCACCCTGAGCCTCTTTGAGCAGCTCTACACAAAACCAAAACAACAACAAGATCCTGCGAGAACCAGCTTGTATTAAATGTTTAGTCAGCGGGTTTTGTTGCTATGAGACCTGTTCTACAGTTTTTAGTTGGTATGGGTACCAAACGTTGCTGCCAGTATCATATAAAAATGCGGATTTCGATGGTTCATAAATAAAAACAAGTGAAGCAGTGCTGCTGCGCAGCAGGTCACGCATGGAGCTTCAGCTTAAAAAATTGTGAAAATTATGGTATAGTCTTGCAGTATTTTGCGATCCGTATCGTACTGTGAGACGCGTATCACAATACGCATATCGCCAATACCCACCCCAAGCATTTAGCCCATGGAGTTCACACTAAACAAGCAGGAATGGGCTTCTTTTCCTTTTTCTACTGTTTAGAAGCGTATGTTTGCTACCTACAGTTAAAAGAAGCCTGGTGTAAAATGCCAAAGCGGTGCAAATCTTGTGAATCTTGCTCCAGGTTTCTTCTTTATATTATAAAAAAGACTTGGTGTCATAAAATTTCGGCCGGGCAAAAACCATCAATATTAATTTGTCCTTGTTCCATTTCTCCATGGTCAGTTTTCAAACGGTTGGCACTTCTGTGCATTAAAAGGGAAATCAAGCCTTATTCACTGACAGTTTCTAGTCTTTGTTTGGCCAAAGTTTAAACTTGTTCAACTTGCATCCTGTCTTCAATAGACACATGTTTTATATATATATATTATATATATATATATATATATAATATATATAATATATATATATAATATATATATTCATGAAGTCATCGAGTGGTGGTAACATCTGGATTTGAAGACACTATATTCCCATATCTCCCCACTTGGAGGGCTAAATGTAGGGGTAGGGAGAAGCCGTAGGCGTAGGCAATGAATCCGGATTTGTTGTTAGTAAGGTACTGGGTCCTTATTCACCACCACATACGCTGCATGTATGAAGTGTGCAGGTGCTACACAAGTTTCTGTAGGATGCATAACAAATAACACTCTGTCACAGATGGGTAGACAGCTGGTTCCACTTGCAGCAGGTTTATTAGATCAGATGCGAGGACAGGGATTAAGCTCAGCTAAAAGTCCACAAAGATAAATCTGGGTCAGACAGGCAGAGGTCAATAACGAGCGTGTGATCATTTAAGAAGAGACTAGAGTTGAAAGGGTCCAGGCGAGGGTCAGGGCAGGCAATCAGACACTAGGCAGAGTCAGTAAACAGAAGATCGGGTCTGGATTGAAACGCTCAGTAATGCAGGCAAAGTGGCACAAACAATACTTCGCACTAAGCGAGGCTCAGTGTGCTGCTCATGTCTTCTTTGGGTGATTGTCAGATTAGAGTCAAGTGAGCTGGGAGATGTAGTGTTAGAACCCTGGAGACAGCTCCAGCCAGTGACGAGAGGGGGAAACAGAGGTCAGAATCCTGACACACTCTGACTGGTTAATTTTCTGAATCTTAAAAATTAGGCAAGGAGGGCACAGGACTTGGGGTAATTGAAAAAATGAAATTGGCTTATGCCTGCATCTCACCTACCATATATCTTTCAATAGTAACCCCGGCGTTTATTTCAAAAAATTTGGTAGGCGCCTCAGCATTTATTAGAGACAAGCGTCTAATGGAGACTGGCGTCTATTAGAGACTGGCCACTATTGGAAGATATATGGTACTTTAACTTTCTTTACCGTTGCATGTTGTATAAGTGTTCACTACAACCTGTTGCCCGCAGAATGCTCTTAGTTATCTACAATCTTTTCTGTGGGGCGTCTATGTGGCCCATAAAGGTTTGGCCATTTTTCACCCATATCCACCCATAAAGGCAACTGTGACTAAGCCATAAATTAATTCTTAAGTTCATAAAAAAAGAGTGAAAACATTTATATTCAACAGATGCATCGATCCAGAACCTAACAAAGCGTAGCATTAAATGAAATCTGTAGGGCCAAAAGAAAGCCACTTTTACTTAATCTCAATGAGACTTGGCTCCTTAAGGGGAACACAACAATCAGCAGAACTACACAAACCTCTGGCTTTCAAGATAATATATTCCAAGTAACAAGCATTTAAGCTTTTTTCCCCCCTCTGTGTAACAAGTTGTTCAGCATATGTCACAGCAGTAGAGATTCAGGTGGAAAAAAAAAAATCCAATTTCAGCGTTTCCCAAAGAATCTGAATCAAAGAGCAAGCCTGAGTGCTAAGGTTAATAAATGTTGATAAGCTGAAAAGCGGAACTCCCCCAGGCCATTCAGAAAATAAGCATTTGTTTGACCGTGTTAGCCCAAGCTGAGGCAGAGGCAGAAATTGAATTGTATTTGACATCATGTGTGGTGGTGGTTGATGGGGGGGGTACAACAGTGAGGAGGGTAAAACCCTGACAAGCTATTTACAACAACAAACCTGTTTTCTTCTACCTGTCTGTGCCTTTCAAAGACATCAAAGTGTTAAAGAACTATTTTATGTTGTGGCTGAAAGCAAGTCGTTTTTACAAAAAAGTCAAAAAGTTGGAAAATGAAATAAACAAATTATGATGGACTCAGGTAATCACACCAGCAGTGACTCCTTACAGTGATATATATAAAAAAGAACTGCATATTTTTCTCATTTAATGCATGTAAGCCATCAGTGAGGTGAGTCAGACGGCTTTCAAATGCCCAGAAAACTGACATCTGGCTTTTAACTCGAGTGTTTCCAACCAGAATACTTACAGTGAACATTAAAGGCTGGGGGAGGAGATTAAGTAACTAATCAAGATGATAGAACCATGGAGGATTTTGGCCTCTAACACATGTCCTTCTGATCGTTGGGGCATCTCCGTCCAGGTGCTTGCTAACGGGAACCTGCAGATGTGTGGGCCGATAACGAAATGCTGGTAATTATTAATAAATTCAGGCGGGCTGATAGGGATGCACAGGGCGGAAAGAAGGCGGCTTGCTTGCGACTCTGCAGGAGAGATAAGAGGGAATAAATCACCTGTGCCGAGCCCTCCCAAAGCTCCCCGGAGAATGCAGCGATCCCGCTCAAGCATGACACACGACAAACACCAGGGTAAACACACGCAGGAACAACACACTCCAGAGGCAGCAGTCGCTTTTTACTGCCTCTGGGAATTTACTCGGCAACAGCTGATGGGATTTCAATCAGCTTTTACCGAGCTACTAAGTGGCAAATTCCTTCTTACGATTCTCCCTTCTGATGCGACCACGTATTGTTAGAGATGTTAGCTTTTATTTGTAGATTTGGATCTGTCACTTTCATCAAGGTGAACACGTTTTTATGCTCAGTGTAGGATAATCATTCATCTTTTATGATATCCAGAGGCAACATAAGAAATATATATAAAGAGAAACACAATAACACATTTTTTAAATATTCCATTTCTCCTATTCTTGACTAAAACATCACCAACAGTTGATTTGCTGTTTAATGTTATATTCACTTTGAAGGGTCTATACCAAGCAAAATCAACTTTTTGAGCTTTTAAGCATATTATAATGTTCATTGCTCGCTATAAACAACTCCAAATTAGAATTTTGATCCGTTAACGCATTTCTGCATATTCCTCAAAAAATCTGGGCTCTGAGCACCAGCCCCTCTCAATCCACAAATACGAGCAGGTTCTCACGAGCTGATGTCACAAAGTGAGAACCGCCCCTTTCAGAAAGAGTCTCTGCTGCGAGGACCGCCTTCAAAGCTAACACACAAACACTCAATTTCTCCACAAAGCTGCAGTGCTTAGCCACTAAGCTTTGTCGCTAGGCTACTGGTGCTAAGCTGCTAACTTTGCCACTCATCTAGCAGTGCTCAGCCACTAGCTTTGTCTCTAGGCTAGCAGTGCTAAGCTGTTAACTTTCCCGCTCAGGTAGCAGTGCTAAGTCACTAGCCTCCCCGCTAGGTTAGTAGTGCTAAGCCGCTAACTTTGCAGCTCAGGTAGCAGTGCTAAATCACTAGCTTTGCCGCTGGGCTAGTGGTGCTAAGCCGCTAACTTTGCCGCTCAGCTAGCAGTGCTCAAACAACAGCTGTGTCACTCAACTACTGATGCTCAGCCGGTAAGCTTTGCCGCTTGCGTTCATGCTGCTTTCCATGAACGTGAGAGTTTTGAACCCAGAAGGCCGAAATGAGCATTTACCTGGATTTTTTATTGGAAGTGGTGTAAAGGTAGCTTCACATTTAGATTAGTTTCTAAAGGGGATTAAAGTATTAACCTTTGAATTGCATCAAATGTATTTGGCAGCCCTTGAGTTAGAATAAATATGTATAGCATGAAAATCTAATATGAACTGTCGTCACTTTGATTTATAAATGTACATTTTACAGAAAAAGAGATAATTGCATTATCAATTTTAAAAAAAATAGTTTTTCCTTGATACTATAACTGCATAAGCTTCAGAGCAAACTTGCATTTAAAATAAATAGAATTAATAGATGAATAGCTGTGTGTTATAAAAGCATGAAAAACATAGTGTTGGAGGATTTCAAGGTGAAAGAGCTTTCTGACAGTATCTCACCATCTAAAGTGAGTTATTAAAGTTCATTTTTTGAAATATAGTGTTTAAATGTGTACTTTAACTCTTGTTTTTTTTTCTTTTTCAAATAATCCAAACAGTTTTATTTTTCTCTTTTAAGTTCAATGTCAAATGGCTTTACTTGTTCTCTCTGCAAAAGACGGCATAATTAGTCCCATTCTCCCTGGCTGGCTTGCAACAAAAACAATCATGATTTGCACGCGGCTTAGCAAAACGCCGTCCACGAGGAAGTTGATAAATTCTATGACAACTTCTGAAAGTGACGAAGCTCAGGGCTGCAAAAAGGAACCACGAAATTAAATGTCCACACACCATGGATGACAGATTATAGTTGGAGAAGAATACATAATGCAGTGAGATCCAAATGGACAATCTGACATTCAAACCATTTACATAAGGACATGCAAATGTTCTTTCTCAAAAGCAAAACTGATCGAGTGAGTTATTTAGTATTTCTTAATGATTCTGTAATGGTTTGCAACTCATATTTCTTTTCGGATGCAAATTAGGATATTTTTATTTTTAGTCAAAAGAAAATCCCCCTAAAAATAGATGTTTAATGAGCAAGCACAGATAGCTGCTTTCAAATACCCAGAGACATAACACAAACTCTGCAGAGTTTCGCTCCACACACAGCCAGCAATAACTCAGCATCACAAAAAAAGAAATAAACTTCCAGGTAAACAAATATTTTCATAGTTACTGGAAGCAAAGGATGTCACACCTGTTACTGACGTTCCCTTTTGACCACAGAGTCCTCCGTGTTGCTTTGACAATAAAAAAAGGATGCAAATAGAGGAGTTTATTATTGACTATCGTTAGCTTAGTGTGTTTGTTTAACCATATACTGGACCATCCATCCAGTCTTTTTCTGTTTATCTCTTTCAAGTCTCATCAACCCAAACCAGCCTAAACAAATTACTTGTTTTTATCACCAATTCTGCGGAGTATTTGCTTCCGTTAAAGCAGAGTCATTCCTCTCCACTGTCGCCGCCTACATGTTGAATATGACCTATGCCACCATTGTATTGAACACAATATTTTTTTTTAAATCTGAGGAAAGTGGGTTTGTCTAAAAATTGGAGATGCATAAATAAACTGTACTGGTTCTCCCTATATAGGTTTGCCCGTAAGACCATGGAAATAAATAGAAATAGAAAATACAAGGCCGTGACATCACTAATAGAGAATCCCTTACCTCGAGTTCCAATTAAATGAAATCAATTCAGTCGCCGTTTTTACGCAGTACGGATATCACCCGATTTCGTTATTTTGGGACCAGACGACGTTAGTAAGAAGTGATTGGTCCGAGAATCTGTCAATTAAATGCTTTGAACATTTAAGGCGGGGACGGCTAGCACCACATGCTCTTATTGAGGAATCTGATTGACCAGTTTATAACTTAAAGATAAAGAAAATATATCACGGAAAATTCGCAAGAACATGATTTAAAAAAATGTATGGTTATTCTGACAAACAAAATGACTAAGTAACAGCTGTTTATTTTTCAATAGTAGGCTTTCTAGGACTAGAAGGTACTTCCTGTTTGGAACACAAAGGGGGAGGAGACGATCGGTCCAGTTCTTTCTACCGTCTATGGTATCTACCTATAATGGCAGTTGTGACGAAATTGAATAACTATCACAGAATTAATTTACTTTCTAGATTATACCTTTTAGGTTAAAAACTAAATTGTAAAATAATCAAGTTAAACAGATAAAGTCAGATGTAAAAGCTTGGGGGTTTTATATCCTCAGCTCTCGACAATGCTCTTTCCGCCCAGTCCATTACACACTTAAACCAATAGCCTTTGCTCCTATCTGTCACAGTGGCTCTACAAGGGCAGGAGAAAGTCTCCATGGTAATCCCACGGGGAGAGCAGCAGCACCCCCAGCACAGGTCCAAAGGTTAAACAATCGGAAACATGTGCAGTACATAAATATCTCCACCGATAGCCATCTCAGAATGGGGGCGGGGCAGGGTTTGCATAACTGCTTCAGATCAGTGGATGTAACCCCAGATAGAGCCAGAATCAGCTAATCTTTGGGGGGGCAAGTAGAAGCTGTGGCAGTACGGGGTGGGGAGGGAAATTAGTTGTAAAGCTGAGGTTCTTATCAGCACTAAAGGCTTTTATCACATATCTCACCTGTGGGCTCTAACAAGGGGTCAACACACATGCACCGACAAAGAACAAACCGGGATCTCTATGGGAAGTGGATAAGGGATTAGCAGTTAAAGAACTGGTTCAGAGTCGGGAGCTTGTGGCTCGCCGTTGTAGGTTCCACGTCACACCTACAAGCTTTTTCCAACTGCTTATTTCCTCTGCTCCTGATTTACAATGATTTAAATAAAGAAATGCAATTTTAAGCTTAATATATGAGGAAAATGCAACATGAACTCGTTAAAAACACCAAAAACATGATTTTCATTAGAGTGGGTCTTTAAATAACTTTGTGCTAAACTATCAGACCCTCTCTGACTGTCGGCCCCTCATTCCAGATGTTCTGGATCTCAATTTTCCATCATTTCAAACACCTTGTTTTGCTTTGCGTCCGTCTCTTTGGTGTGTTCGTCTCTCGTCCGTGTTTGTTTCCCTCTTAGCGATTTAGTACACAGTGTGTGAACGCTGTTCCTGCCTCACATCTGGTTTAGTTCCAGTAAACAATATTTCAAACCATAATACAGCAAACAAATGCTCCATGTGAAGGCTCAGCGATGCATTTGCGGTCCCAGCGGTGCCGGGCCTCTTTTCTCTCTGCTTGTCTTGTGTTTGAAAGATCTTAAATCATTACTGTCTTTACACGGAACAGCGTGCGCATCCATCACGCATGCACAATATGCGATTAGAACTTTTTTCCCACAATTTTGAAATGGTATTTGCCTTTAAATACTCATCAGACACAAACATTAAACTGTTTCTTCTGTATTTCTGAAACAAGTCAAATTTGCTTAAAGTATGAGAAAATTCGACATGTCATTTTTTGTACTTTGGGGGGTCTTGCACAATTAAAAAGCTAAATGACAACAAAAATAAACATTACTTTATTTTTGATGGATGAGGTACTTTTATGGGTCAAAGTTACAAAACATTTTGATGAAAAAACAGCTACCTTCACATATGTGCATATGGCAGACGGCACAACTGTGTGCTGTTGGAGTCAGTTGACTGACAGGTGCATCATTTAGATCAACACTGTATTTGGGAGTGCTAAAGAATAACAGAGATGAAGGGGGGGAAAATGTAACATCACCGCACAATATAGCAATTTCCACAACATGCGGAGCAAAAACCAAATAAAGTGGGGGGTTACAGACGCGCAAAGTGAAGTGAAGGAGGCGTCGGTTCAAGCTTCCTGCTGTGGTGGAACGCCCGACAGTTTCTTTAAGGCCGCAGAGGACATGTTTAATACAGGTTTTTATCCCTACAGGTCTCCAAAGTGGAGTTTTTTCCCTTTAGGCCTCAATACAACACTGGTAAATGTAAATTCAACACTTATAATTTTCTCAGCCTAATTATCTACAAAAGTATGCTCTATTTTTGTGAACATAGATAGTAGATAATAGAGAATTTCCTCAACTTAGAATAAAAAAAGAGACTTAAAAATGTATCTTTTTCTCAAATTTGCATTAATGATTCAGTACATTTGATAGGGGTTTGTATTGGCAAGAGTCTAGTGATACGATATGTATCGTGATACACGTTTCACAATATGATATTTATCACGATATATCCCAAAACTAAACCATGCTATATTTTGAAGCTGAAGCTCCATCTATGACCTCCTGTGCAGATGCATCACTCATTTTTATTCATTTTCATTTATTCGAAGCACCGCAATCTGAATTTTTATGTGATATTGGCAGCAAAGTGGCAGAGAGTTTCAGTTCAGTCCCAGTTCCAAGTAAAAGCACAGAAGTACATGAAAAACTGTGAGGCTACCTGAACATTTAACACAAGCTGGGTTTTTTTTGTTGTTGTTTTGGTCACAGTGTAGAGCTGCTCAAAGAGGCTCAGTGTGTTGCTACCTAGTGGTCAGGGTTAAGATGGAAAACAAAAGTAACACACTGAACGAATGTCATTAAATGTCATCTTGTCAAAAATCAATACAAGTATTGCCAAATGGAATGTTGTGATATATCACCAAATCGATTTTTACTTAATATTTATATTCAATTAAGGAGAATGTAAAGTTTTCCAGGAAATTTTTTCTCTTGTTTTTATTTATTTCCAAACAAAAGATTTCAATCATTAAGACACTTCTACGTATGTTTTTAATACATGTTTTAATGTCAGCGTTTTCAAAATCTATTCAGTTTATGATGCTTAGATGCCAACTCTATAAGGCTGGGGTGTCAAACTCAATAGTATAAGGGGCCAAAATCCAAAACGCACCTGAACATGATAAACATATATTGAACACCCTAAAACTACATTTTTAAAACTTTGAAACCATAATTTAATAACATAACTATCAACTAAATATTTAGCATTACCTGCGCTTAATTCTTCCGCTGAAGATGCTAGTGAAGATAGCTGAAGATGCTGAAATTGATAGCTAAAATTGCTGAAGCTAAAAGCTGAAAAAACGCTGAGGCTGATAGGCAGCTAAAATATAAGCTAAATGCCAAATTACCCTAAAAAACGAAGAAAAAAAAACAACCAAAAAACAAAATTTAGATTAGCCATAACAGCTAGCATGTAGCTAAAAAATAGCAAAACTTCAAAATAGAAAATAAAGAAAAAAAAAAGCTAAAATTAGTCAAAGCAGCAAGCATTTGAATAGTAGCCTAACTCCAAGACAGCAAAAAAACTTTAAAAATCCCCAAATTAGCCAAGTTGAAATATAAGCTAGATGCCAAATTAGTTAAAAATACAAACAAAAATAGCCTAAATTAGCCATAACATGTAGCTAAAATATTAGCTAAACTCCAAAATAGCCTAGAAAAGTAAATGACAAAATAGTCAGAAAAGCTAACAGAATGACATGTTTTAAAACTTTAAAAACATAACCTTTCAACATAATTTTGAATAATAAAAAGGCAGGAATATTATTCTACAAAAAATAAACTTAAACCTTGAGTAAATTTCAATATTTTTCTCTGCATAAAAATGTATTTTGTCAAAATTATACAAGTTAGTGCAAGATAACATCGTGTCATTAATAACAATAAATAAAATGACCTGGAGGGCCTTGACTTTGACACGTGTGCTATAAGAAAAGCATAAAAAAATCAACTTTAAGAAGATTTCAGGTCTATTCCTAAGACCAATTTCATGTCTTTTTTTTGTTTAGTTATACAAACATCCCAACGCAGCAATCAAAAGAAGTCAGTGCATGTTTGTTTATTTTATATAAATAAACTTTTGAGTTTATTTTGTATGATTTTAGTCATTTTTCTGGTAAGATCTGCAGCTTGTGTTGAGACCCAAACCATTAAATTCTCCTTTCTTTAATTGTTTTTATTCTTAACAGTTTATTCCAGACACATTTATCATGTTCCTGCGGTTTACTGTTGCTTTATTTTTCCTGTTTCGCAGGCTTTTGTATTATTTCATAAGCTGGAGTTGTTGGATGATGATCACATATTCATTTTTCACCCTGACAATCATCGGTTTTGTCGAATCCTTTGTCTCCGCAGAAACTCTTTGATAAGTTTGAACCCAACTGTTTCCCGTCAGCCCACAAAAAGGCTAGAGGCAACCGACGCTTGATTGAAGATGCAGACAGAGGTCAAGAAAGCAAACAGCTTTTTTTTTCCTGCCGAGAACTGTTGAGAACAGTGACCATACCCTCCTGCGTGTCATAAACATGCGAGCGTTTGGCCTGCTCTATTTACTTCCTAATGAGAAACAAAGATCTGCTCTGGAGAGAGTTGCATGCCTTAGATTATGAAAAACCAAGGTTGGAAAAAAAAAAAAAAGAAAGAAAAAAAAAGCTCTCGGAATAATTCAAACCATTTGTGTGCACAAGGGGCCTGAAAGCTTTGAGTGGATAAATCGACCATACAAAAAAAAACAAGACATGATACTCTGTGTTATCCGTTTATGTGGCATTAGATGGCCATTTGCCAGGCAAAAAAATACAAGTATAAAGAACGTTCTTTATGTTTACACACACAAAAATTAGAGCGTAACAGCACTGTCTTTTAAAAGCCCTTACTTAAGCTTAATAAATTAGTTGAAATATGAGCAGACCAAGAAGCCTTTTCAAAAAAATCTGTGGGATGACACATAATTGTGTTTTTATTCAGAATAAACGTTCCCTTCTCCAGCGTTTTCTAACCGTAAGGAGAATAGGAGAGTCCTCTGAATGACAGTGGGAAACATGTCTGTGCAGAATGGACTGTGGGAATACAATTGTGAGTAGACAAAGGCCAGTCCTCCTGCCAACTCTGTGGATAAGAGGATTGGAGATGGGAGAAAAGGACCCAGCCAAACACCAAGCAACAGTGATTTGGGAGCGGGACGGGCCTCAAGACTGTAAGGGTATCTGGGAAACCCGCCAATGTTTAAAACTTCTGCAAGTCTCACCATCAACAAGCTGATATCCTTCATTCTGTCCCACGGTGACAGAAATATACGGATCTAAACGCAAGCAGAACGTAAGAACTATTGATCTGCTCCCACTGCAATATCTCCGCTTACATCCATAATTATTCTCCTTCAGCGGGCTTTACCACATGCTCCGGCTGCCCGACTGGCTGGCTTTCTGTGTGCCTGCTTGTTAAAGATGCTCTATGGTCTCACATTTCATGTTGCACTGCCAACGACCCCCTTCTCTTAACCCTGGCATTTTCAAATATTTCATGGTTCAGTCCCGGGCTGGGGAAGGCAGCACGGCGCAATTACAGCGGTTAGCCGGACTCCTCTGGCAGAGCCACGCTGGCTCCCAAAGTACCATGACTCGCAAACAGACAGCCAGGAAAAACAAAAGGGTGTCAGAGAGAACGTTTTTTTATTTTTTTTTTTCCACCGCACTGAATCAACTCTCTGTCTATAGGCACAGAGAAAGATTGACGGGTTAATTGTAGCAACACTTCACACATTGACGAAAGGAGCTTTCTGTCTTTTTTTTGGTCTCCAACACCTTTAGACAGAAGAAAAACAGGATCTTTCTGTCACATTTGAGAGGTAAATCCAACCACATTTGGCAAAATTTAAGGTGGTTTTGGCTTAAAACTGCAACTTAAAGCACTTCTAAGTAGCGACGTTATGACTTGACATCCTTTTTTATTAGAAACTATTGAGACACAAGAAGTGAACTCATCTGTTAAGCTGTTTTCTATATCCTGATGAGATAATTTAGTGTCTGCTAATTTCTAATTAAAGAGCAAGTAATTACAAGTCATCTGCTGTTGTGATTCCACAACTCATTTCTAATAATAATACTTTTAGTCAATTTAAATAATTTTAGAGGGAAAATACTGGTGTTTTTAACATGTTCTTGTGGCTTTTTTCTGACGATGGGGGACATATATAGAGAAAGTTAAACCTAAAACTGCGTTCTGAGTATTTATTTATTCAAATCATAGTGAATCAGGAGTTTATGTTAAAAAAAGAGCTAATTTGTGATGTAGAAAATGCACCAGGTGGGCCACAAACTTCCATAGTATGCCTCATTAAGTAACACTTTATAATAAGTTTCCTTCACAAGCTTTATTAACACATTAACATTATTAATGAGTTTATAGGATGTTTATAATACATTTATTATTACAATAAACCAAATAGGTTTTCTTAACATACTAAGTAAGATTTATTACCATCTAAAGTGAGGCTACAAAGGCCATATTAATAAACTGCTTACAAGCTTAACAAATAGATTAACAATCTTCATCAACATTATACTGAGTGTTTTGCAGCCTCTCATCTAAAGTGTTACCCTTCACTCTGATGCATCCACTTGAAGACAAATAGATCCATTAACGTCTTTGGTTACCCCAACTTTCTGGCTGGATAGCTCTGATATTTCTAGCCATTTTATTGCACTCATAATATTAGGTTGGGGGTGTGAGAGCAGAGGAGCGTGTAGGGGGAAAAAATCGATTCGCCGATATATCACGATATTTTAAATGTTGAAGAGACGATATTTACTGTTAATTAATTATTTATGAGTGTCTTTCAGTGTCTTACTTTTTTTTTCCACCTAAACCCACCAACCAGTCTAAAATAAGCATATATTTATGTTTTAGAAATAAATGTAATAAATGACTCCAATCTTTCATCAAGTCTCCTGTGAGAGTCTGTGAGGATGCTGGAGGTTCTGGTGATGTGGTCTGAGATCAAAGCTGCTCACCATAACAACAGTGGAAGACAGAACCGGATGATGGAGAGCCTCATCCATTGAGATTCAACTCCAGACATATCCGAGGTGTCCGACCATATCTAAATACAAGAAGCCATCAGCAGGTGAAATCTTTTCCCACTGATGCTGCAATCTCTGCACCAGGAGCATCCCTGCAAGTGTTGGACTTTTGACTGTCACTGGCAGCATCACTAAGAGCTTTGAGGAGCCAAAGAGGACAGAACTGCCCTCTATGACCAAAAACGACACGAGATATTTTACATTTTATGCAGTTTTTTGCACATTTAGAGAGAAACATAAAGAAATCTAGTTGTAAATAGTTTGATACTGAACAAATTTAAACTTTTAACAAACAAAACCTGTTGTTCATGTTCATTTGCAGTTTCTCTCTCTAAAAACTCTAAAAATCACATTTCGACTTGTATTTTTTTACAATTTAAATTGGAATATGGAAAAGGCTCTCAATGATTTTCCAAAACTCCATGGCTGTAATATAATTACACGTTTCAAAGACAGATGTAACTTAATTTTTATTCTTACTGATGTGTTACCTTAATGAATACATAATCAAAATAATTCATATTCTTTATTTCTCTGCTTTTATTTCATGAAATGCAAAGTAAAATATTTGGCCCGCGGACCGGGATCCCATTTGGAATTTGGCCCTTTGAGCGAAAAAGTTTGGGCACCCCTGTTCTACAAAAAAACGACTTTTTTTAAAATTTAGCTAAAAACAGCACCATCACTATTAAAAGACCACTGGCACCACTTTTAAAATAGCTCAAAATATGATCTCAGTGGGATTTTCAGATCCCTGTTGGAGCCACGCTTGTATTCCAAATGACTCTCAGCTGAATCAAAGTCACAAGGGTGACTTTTCCAATTTGCTGATGAGCAAAAGGATGAAAGTTTAGGCTCTGAGACCAAACCGATGGGAAAACACTGACTAAAGCAAAGCGTCACTGATGCACAGATTGTTCGCCCTGTGATCTCCATTAGTCAGATTTTAGCTTGATCATCTTGGCAGATCACGTTCTAAGAAATCCGACTTCTGAGCCGCTGATCCGAATCAAGTCGAGGCGTTGTGCCCACAGTGGCTCCACCACACACACTGGCAGTGGCGTATCATGTCCTTGGCATGAGAGTTTCCACTCAGCTTGGGAAATCAAAAGCTACGAGTTTGTGCTAACACATTCAAAGTGTGGGCTGCACGGTGGAGTAGTGGTTAGCACTCTCGCCTCACAGCGAAAAGGTTCAAATCCCAGCTGGGGACTTAGTGTGTGGAGTTTGCATGTTCTCCTCGTGCATATGTGGGTTTTTTCTCCCATAACCCAAAAACATGTTTATAAGGCTAATTGAAGACTTAAACGACCCCTAGCTGTGAGCGTGTGCCCTGGCAACAGACTGGGGACCTGTTCAGGGCGTACTCCACCTTCATGGAGGGGAGGGGGGGAAGTAAAGGGTGGGGTTTTAAGATATAAGATCATTTACAATTAAAACTATGTTTCTGAGGATTTCTTAATTCAAGTCGCATTGGGTCAGAAAACTGGATGCTCAAAAATGCGCAGACAAATGATGCAGCTACCAAAATGGGTGTGGCAACGTCTCCCCTGCCCCCGCGCACACCCTTGCCAGCTGCAAGACATAAAGAGTTCACTCGTTCACTCGTACTGTAACGGATTTTTGGACCGCTAATTAGACAAACAGAGCTCCTCGCTTATTAGAAATACAACCCAGAGTTGTATTTCTAATAAGCTACTGCTACTGTGCATACAATATTTCTTAAAATAACTTTAAAGGTTTTTTATTAAGGCTAAAAACTTCATAATTATAATTAAAAGATTACCAGGAACAATTTTACAATAGAAAAAAAAATGGTTGAAGTTGGACTTTAAGGTGTTTCTGCACTTTATGAAGTCATCCTTGATCAACGGTATGTTCAAAGTGTTTCCAGAGGTCTTTAAATTATGATTGCGCTGTTTTAAGCAGTTTTGAGCGTTTTTAGCACACAACCCAAGCTAACAAAAACTAGCCAAACAGTTCTGATCCAGATTCAACAAAGACATGCATGGATCCATTTGTTTACGTGGAAAAGGGAAAAGGGAGCTTCTGGCTTGCCGTAGTTACATGCAAGTCTCACTTAAAAGCTTTTTTAAATTGTATTTTTTTCTCATCTGTTTCAAAATCATAACAATTTGAATAAAAATACTCAGAAATGCATATTTAAGGGTAATTTTATTTCTATAGGTTCTCCATCATTTGACAAAAGCAACAAGAACATTTTAAAATCAGAGTGGGACTTTCATGATCAGATCCAAATTCCTAGAAACATTTATTCAGATTTTTTTTTTTTTTTTTAATAAAAGCTAAATCTTTAAGGCCAAAACATGTATAAAACTTAGCATATATAAAAATAGTGAAGAAATCGAATTAAAAAATGACTAAAATTATTGTTTTTTTTTTTTATTTAAAAAGAGAAAATCCTTAATTCTGACACACCCATATATACATTTTAAAATAAAACTGGCGGTTGAACAACTAAGTTAGTTCTGAAAAGTGTATTTTTAGTTTTTGTGACACCAGAAACAAACTATTTTGAATATCTTAAGTCATAAGAAGTGAAGTTCAAGCGACAGCCATTCAGGATGGGTTGTTGGATCGACGAAATTCAGACAAACAAAAGTTGTGGGTCACTAAGATCCGAAAATTTTAATGTATCCAACCCTCTGTCCATTGTGAGAGGACTGGAGAGCAGATTCCAGGGACTAAAACAGGTAAACACCATCATAAATGAAGCTCTTGGAGAGTGACAATTAAATAGGAAAACAGCTGGGACATGAGCCAGCATGCTAGGGGTTATTTTTACTCTTGGCAATATATTTATAGCACTTGCACATCCTCGCATCCCTCCCCCCAGCAACCAGCGGCAGGCTGTACCAAAGACCAGAAGCTGGCAGATGCCCCGAGAGTGTCCGACAGCGTCGTTACTTAAGCCCACTTAAGTCGGAGCTTTAGCTTAGTTTAGAACAGATTCTGACATCTTAAATTCCAAGAATGTTTAGTCAAAGAAAAAGAAATCTGAGTAAATAAAGGAACTTGTCATAGGTAATGTGGGCTGTGACTCATTACACAAGTCACAGAGTGTAATGTCGCGCTGAAGGTCAGTGTACTCCTCCGGCTCTCATGTGACTCATCCCAGAAATAGCTAATTCAATTGAAATTCAGCAAAAATACACCAACAGCTAATATTTCATGTCTTTCCTTCCAATGACACTCTGATTGTTGTTCTTCGCTGGCTTCAGAGACGTTTGTCGAATAACCACACAGAGGTTAATGCCTCGTGTTCTCCCTGTTCTCTGCGGGCCGCGGAAGAGAAGATCCTCAACTATTTTGGTAATCTCGTTGTCATATCTCTTTGTCTTAGGCGGAGGAGACGGGATGTTTTCCCCGAGCTACCGTTAAGGAGTCCGTCTCGAGAGCGCGGTGGGTGAGCTGCTGGAGGAGGGGGGGGGGGGGGTGAATTCTTCCACCGATTTGTTTTTCTTTTTCGAGAGCACCCCTTATGCCCCCGAGGGGTCTTTAGTGAACTTGCCATCACCCACACATACTGACAGCACGCACTTCCACCGCCCCGCACACGTCACTGAGGCAATAAACAGCCACAGGGCTCGCCACGGAGATAAGGCTTCCAAGCAGTCGATCAAACAAACACTGCCAGATGACGAATCCGGAAAGATGTGAAGAAATGATGCCGCACGGGCCGCATAGCTTTTCTTCCTGCAGCTTTTTTAGCCTAACTACATAAACACACTCGTGCTGTACAGTATATACACTTGTACACCCACTTCAGCCTGTCTGGAAAAACCATTAGCTTCACACATATAAATACACACACACACACTGCATGCAGATGGAGAAACCTGGAGCTGAGAGCCAGGAGGCCTGAGGGGCTTTTCATGACAATAACCTTCTGTAGGATCCGTCCACCTAGACTGCGGGGAGGTGCCGAGGGATGGGTGGAAAAATAAGCAGCCCGGCCATAAAAAATATTAGACAAGGAAAGGTTCATACAAAGTAGAGAGGAGGAAGAAATCCGTGTCATTTTGCTCTCATGGCCCGGAGAGATGGAAGGCTAAATGCTTTTTTAAAAACAGCTTGAGCACTGAAATGATGATGACTCCTTTTGCCTCAGTAAAGCACATTAATACGTCGCCGAATGCCATTCCCTCTTTTGCTAAATGGCTCACCTATTGAGTATTCAATTAAAATGACTGCCTCTCGTTTGGAAGACGGGGCTGGGACCCATAGAAATACCCTCCCTCTGCGTGTAAAGCTGCAGAATGCATTGGACAGCGATGGGAGGCGTGTGGAGCTCCTGGTATGGGGATGACGTACAACGTTAATGGAAGAGATTGTTGGGTAATGGCTTGGAGGCAGAAGTCGCTCCTTTTTTTCAAACCATTAGCAGAAAAAATCCTTCAAATCTCAAATTTTCAACTACAGATCCATCAACAATTATACTGTTATCCTCCCGCCTCCGTTTAATGGTTTATTTCAAACGCTTAAGCGGCAAATTGTGGCCAATTTCAATGTGAGGATCCACCGGCGTGTGGTTTTTCCGTCAGTAATGATTCCCTCATCCGGCCTTAATTAACTGCGGCCTTTAAACCGAGGGAAATGTAATGCCCTGGGTTCCATGTCAGGTAGTCAGAGGAGGACGGCACAGGAGGACTCAATTAGGCCTCCGCTGTTCCCAGGTTATCACGCGACATGTTTGCCAATTAAGCAAAATGATGTCTCTGATGTCTGTATGCCTCTGTCGGCGCAATCTCAGAGGCCCTCACGACGGAGAAACCTTTTCTCCACCTCCAGCAGGGAAGGAACAGACACCATGCCCCAAAAAGGCAGTAATTACAGGACGGATGAGAGACTGTTATATAAGCAGAAAAGGCTGCTGATAGGCCAGGCCGACCAAGCCCTATGCCAGGTTTCAAACAAGCACCAGCAGGATGGAGTTATAGTAGAATTTATCAGGGTACAGTCAGTGAGAAACACAGACACATTTCCACTTCAGAGGCGGTAAAGGCTATTGACATTTTTCCAAGTCTGCAGTCTGTGGTGCTGCATGACTCTTTTTGGAGTTTGAAAGGATCAAAAGACGAAAACCGTGGAGTAAAAACCCACTTCTTGACAAATGATGCAGCCCTCGTCTTAACAAACTCTTTTGTTCAAATGAAATCGTCGCTCTGAAAAGCTGCAGCTCTATTGCCTTAAACGTGGTTTTTTTTTTTTGTTCCCCCCAGTGAGGGTAGCTCTGTGTCGTGACTCACAGAGTGTGGGAGAAGAAGGCAGAGACAGACAGACACATTAGCCTTCCCTTATGGCACATTCTGCAAGGCAAGAGGAGTCAGACTGCATGATGCCGACTGTCACCCACTTGTTATGAAAGCATTACGGGGCTGCGGCTTATCCACCGCGTTGGGGGGTGGAAGTTGGGGTTAAGGGACGGCCTGGGGGGGCGCGGCGCGGGTAGGCGAGGCAGCCCCTCTCGTCTGTCACTCATCATGCACCACTGCATGACCAGCAACCCCGTCTGGCTTTGGCACAATGGGAGGTCTGGGTTTAACTATATGAGCAGTCATTCTCCTACTCCCTCCTCCCAGCAGCCCATGTAGGAGGGGGGGGGCAAAAGGAGTCAAAACACACCGGACAAGCATTAGCCTTACACCGAGGCAGCCTGGCTTTGAATATCAACTGTATTCCTCCGGATTTTTACCTGACAGAGACGAGAATCTCCCTCAGCAAACATACGTTGCAATTACCCAGAATCATTAAATGGTAATGACTGAAGGTGTGAGCAAACTTTTTAAGCAGTTACAGTACCACCCACGAGAAAATGCAGAATGTTTACAAAAATGCACGCTACGGTTTAGGAGACAGAACAGTTTCTCGCTGCAATTAGAGTAAAAGAAGAGAGAGCTGTGCATAAGAGTGGCTGGAAAAAAAAAAAAAAAAAAAAAGCTGAAGTCAGCAGCAGCAATAAATCCTGAAAAGCTGAGCAGTTTCTTCCAGCTCTGTCCCGGTCCAGGACTCCGTCTCTAACCTAAAAACGGAGCTCTGATTAGTAGCTTTAGCAGGCCAGTGAGCATCCGCTCCCCAGTTTGCACAGGTGGCGCTTCAGTCATCCGGCTCGTCGGGGGGCACTTCCCGGCAGCGCCGCAGTCGGTGACCACTGCCCGACCTCCAGCCGGCCCGCGTTCCATAAAAGCGCAGAAAAATCAATAGATCAACCTGCGCGAAACGGCGGCGAGATTGAGATGAATGATGGCTGAGCTAATTCTATTAATCTCTTTATGAGGTGGTAATAAACGAGCAGCATAATGGAGGCTGAGCGGAACAATTAGTGGAATCAAACAGTGGGTAGAGAACTTTGATTTAGCTTTAAATGATAGGAGAGGACACAGTGTTAACTAAATGTGTAAAGCGTTGAGAGAAGCCTCTTCTGAACTCCTGTTTGGTGCAGCGAACTTGAAAAACCTTCAATCAAAGACGCTCTCTGTGTCTTTATTAGCATGCTGTGCAGAGGATGTACAGTCTTGTCAAACAAAGCCTTTAAGTCACTTTTTGCATACACATTTTCAGGTTAAACAGTCACTAACTGTACATTTTTTTTCTAGTTCTGCAAATATCCAGCAGGAAACGTGAAAATAAGTGTCTGTAAAAAATGTTTTAGTCCATCACTGATGCACATTTCTGCAGATTTGGGTATTTTTATTTAAATCAAAGATGTATTTATCTGGGAAAGGAGGAAGATGTTTGCTGTATTATCACCTATTTAGACACCAATCCTTTTATCCAAACGAACCGTGATAGGTCATTAAGAATGGATGAGGTTGTGCTTTCTTTAGTTAAATACAATGAGAAACTCTGGAAAAATGCTGCTTTTAAATAAACTTGAAAAATGGTTGGGGTCAACTCCAACATCAGGACAACAAACTCTCCAGAAGTTAACCTCATCACAATTTATTCCGAAGATGAGACGTAAAACTCTTTAAAAGCCTAAACAAGGACTTCTGAGTTATTCAATTCAATTCAATTCCAACACTCATGCTACATTTTTTCAACTCTGTTGCCCAGTTTTTTCCTATTTGGTATCACTTTCACTTGAAATCACTCAGATCCAGCTCTAGAGGAGTTTTTCTAGGACAGGGGTGTCAAACTCCAGGCCCCGAGGGTCAACATCCTGCTGTTTTTTGTGAAAACCCAGTCCTACCTGCTTCTGATTCCCTGGATCAGGTGAGTTCTGCCAATAGGAAGTTTCAGTTGAAAATATGTAGGACACAAGCCCTGGAGGCCTGGGGTTTGATCCCTGATCTAGGGGGTGCTGTTGCTCGGTTTGGATGGGGAACAGGTGTCAGACATTTTCTTTTGGTATTTTTGAGGATATTATTTGAAATTGTCATGATAAAAACTAAAACAGTAAATATAAATAAAACTCAAAAAAGATCAATTCAGTTGCTTGGAGATTTTGGACCAGATTAGTGGTTCCAAGTGTTCACTGCCACTCGAAAACATCAAGGTAAAAGAGGTGGAGAGAACATAGAGCTTGACTGCACTTGCCTAGCTGATGCTGAAGTAGTTTCCTTACAGCTTGTGCATTCTTAGCTTTATTTTTATAAGCCTGTCTATTTGTAGCAGTTTTAGATTACAACAATCCAGAGTGCGTCCTAGGGGCCCTGATTTGTGAGTGGGCAGGCCCCGCCCACATGCCCCACCCTGTCGCACCACACACGAAATCAATCATATGACTAAAACTGCAGCATTTTGTTATAAAAATGTCTTCTTGTAGGTTTAAAAACAACAGTGTGCCCATCTCTGAACACAGAAAACAGTATGAAAAACATATACAATCTGTCACCTGGCATTTGCTTTGGAGATACATTCTGGTATGTGCACATGGCGACAGTCTGCTTTTATTAATTCAAGCATACAGAGATTCTCTTTTTAAATTTCAGTATGAACCACAATTGTAATAGTAAAGCTAAATTCAGAAAGAAGATATTATTAGAAAGCGGGTCCTTTGGACTCACTCACCGTCTCATTTCCAAACAGGATGTCAACATAAGGCATGACCTTCATCAGGGGCTCTTTAAAGAACTGGCTGATGAAAGGTGCAGAGAGGTTCATGCAGAAGATCTTGTTGTTATCTGAAGCGTGCTTGGCCACTTTGAGGATGGACTCTGGTGACACGGTCAAAAAGAAGCCCTGGAAATAAACAAAAAAACAATCTTTTATGAAGTTGTTTGCAGCTTTAAGCTATTTACACAAATTAAGTCCTTATGTTAGCACAAGACAGACAACCCTCATTTGCTTTTTTAAAGGTGTAAAATGTGAAAACTGCTCATTTGTGGGTTTTAAAGTCTTATTTGGCCATTTTGTGTGATATAATATGAGGAGTAAAAACAAAAAAACAAGAACCAACAGCAGCAGCAGCGTATAAGCACTTATCTGAAAGGTTTTTTTAGAACGTGCACAAAGAGAGAAGGAAAAAAAAAAAATCCGTCCTGGACAAAGCCCATGGCTGGACTCCAAGGTTTGTACTGGAGGAAGCAACATGCACGTATTCGATGATAGAGCGAACAAAAGTCTTGTCTGGACTCTCCTTACTTGGAAACAAGAGAGGCTGGCCCACTCATTGTGTGAATGAATACAAATCAGGTAAGAAAACACCTTTGTGTTTCAGGTGGAAACCTGACGCGAGAGTCTCCTGCAAGCCGTACAAAAACACTCCTCCTTTTGATACCGATCTTCTTAACTTTGTTTTTCAGCGACAAGCTCCTCGGTAAAACCACCGTGTCACAATAGGGGCAAAGGGGAAGAGGAGAGGAAAGGAAGAGTTTCAGGCTCGGTGATACATTTAATCCAGCTGAAAAGTTGCTTTTGTGAAGAGCATAGCTGCTTTCATGACCTTTGCAGCAACAGAGGAGCCACCGGAGTGAGGGATTGCAGTAGCGAGTGAATACTGTGCAGTCAATCAAAAGTAGGAGGTATTACAAAGCAGGCCACTCATTTACTTGCACCGTCCCAAAACCTCGCATGTTTCCTCTTTGTCTTAAAGGCCCAGGTCAAGCCTGTGGTCGCTATGTCACAGTACCATCTGTTGGGGGCCAAAACGTGTTTCCAAAAGGTCTGGCAGCACAAAGGGACCTCACTCTGGGCTAATGGCCCATCTCTGACCATGACATTTTTCTTTTGCTGTGTGCCAACGTGTCAGAGGAAGAGGAAATCTAACACACACACACAGAAAAAGGTCTTTTTTGGGTGGAAGTGAATAAACCGTTATGGTTAATTCAGCCTTGATCAAACGGAGTACTCCAAAGGATGTAAACCTCAAAACCCACGGAGCTGTCTCTGATGTTTACTGCACCTTTAAACAAAATGCTTTACAGCTCAGAAAAGCCACATTTCAAATCTAATTCTGAACAAATTAAAAGTTTCTTTTATTGTTCTTCCAAACTCGTTTTGTCTGCAATTTCAATTAAACGTTCAATTTAGTACGACTTTAAACTTGAGCAATAAACAAAATCAGAGGAAAAAGACAGAAAGCCGCCAAGGATTACACAATTTGTTATATTTAACCTCTTTCTTCATTTGCAGGACCATTTGTTGTCCAAATAAATCTTGAAATACATCTATATTATAACTAGTAATATATTTAAATAAACTGTCAGTCGTACCGTACAACTCAACTTAATTTTTTCAATACAATTATTTTTAATTGAAAAATTGTGCTGGTAATAAAAATAACGCTAAAGAAAGTTGGATTCCAAAACTAATATTGAAAATCAATAAAAATGAGGACAAAAATGCGATTTTTAGAGAACAAGAAATGAATGTGAACTGTCAGAAAAAGAAGTCAACATTAAGCCATAATAGCATTCTGTGGCTTTATGGAGAACCCTTTAGTGTTTGCTTATTATTTACCCGCAGCGAGGTGATGGAGCAAGATCTTAAACTTAAATACTAAGAAAAATTTATCAATTTAAATCAAGTTTCGGTTAAGAAAAAAAAAAAAACTATCAGCTACTTTGGGTCGTATCCTTCAAGTAACATTTCTTGTAATATTTATATCAATTCATGAAGAGATTATAAAGATTGTAAACTCATTTCTTGTTCAGTCAGTTTATCAAAAAAATATTTATATATTTAGATAGTACACAACTTTAACAAAAGCCTTTGTATTTTTGATGCTGATCCCATATTGGAAGGACTAAACCTAAATTACCTTAAATAAATTGGATTTTAACAGTTAAAATTGGATTTATTAGTGTTTACTTTAAGTAATTTTTATGTTTTTTGCTGTAAAGTGTGACTTTCTAGGTAAAGTGAATTGAAATAAGTATGTTTGAAAAGTGCAATGAAGAAGTAACTTTGGAATTGAGTAGTTTCTTTACCGATTACTTTTCCCATTTTTTTAAAGAAAGTCTTTTAAAGTAGTGCTACTCGATAAGCAAAAACTCTTTTGCTGCACATTTGGGTTTACATTTCACTAAAAGATTTTTTTAGGTAGAAAAATAATTACAATTACATACTTATTCAGTTTATTGTTCAATCCTGCTTTATTGCATTATTCAATGAAGAAACTTCAAATTTGATCAAATTCATTTAGAATAAATGTAGTTGTTCTAAAACCTCGATAAATTTGGTCTTGTTGTTCGACATATAAGAAGTTCTACTAATTTTTACTGATGAAAAAGATAAAACACGCAAAAATGTTCAAGAAAAACAAACATCTCCCAAAAAATATAAATAATTAGGAGAAAAAAATCTAATTTAATCACATCTTATGTTAGCACTTGAGCTTAATTATGAATAATCTAATAAAAGTAAAGGTTAAAATGAGATTTTTTTGTTCCTCCAATGTAAATTTTCATTCATTTTTAGGCTAAGGTAATGACTTCCTGGTGCAAGAAATCTTGGAGCTGAATAAAATCTTTGTTAAAACATCTTGCTGGAATGTTTATTAGTCAAAATAGAAACCCAAGCTGAAGGTGAAGTTTAATACTGAATAAAATTATTTGCAGTCTTAATATAATTAGTTACATAAATCTTTCATTTGCTCTTGTTTTTCTGTGTTTACAGACAAAGTCAAAGAAGCTCATAATCATATTTACACACTTTTTTCCACTATTAACTGTGACTGTGAGAATAAAAGCCTCAGTCTAAACCACATGAAATTCCATTAACCAGCCGTACTCTCTGCTGTCTACGAAACAGGAGAAGTTAAGTCTTTAGTACTGCGGTGCAGATCGTGTAGCCAGCACACAAGATCCAGTTTCTCAGATGTCACCGAGCCCTGTGAAGAGGAGCGGCGATCACATTTCCAGGTCAAGATGATCAAAGTGCTGAGGATACTTTGTACCATTTTCTTCCCCGCCAAAACATTCGATAAAGTATTGAAAAAAAGTATTTTTCCAAGCAGACAATGATGCAGAAGGATGTCTGGCCATGTCAAGTAGTAATTTGAGGGTAGACTTGGAAAGCAGAACAGCCATTTTCGATGTTTACTCTAAAAAGAGGAGGAAACTCCACTTCACTCAAACAAAGAGAATGTCTAAATGGTACTCTGAGATGAAATTAGAGGTAATCTAACCATGAATAACCTAACAGCTCAGCGACACCATGCTATCACACCTCCCCCTGGACTGTACCAGTACTTTCCTGAGGCTGCACGGATCTGAAAAGCCGGGTGTGATGGATGGCATGGTGTCACCAGGCCTAAAATAAAAGTGGACATCTGAAGGGTGAAAATGATCTATTTTGGGAAGGGCATTTTCATTTGCTGCTGCAGCAGCAGAGGTGGTCATGGAAAGGGAAAAGCTTTTTTTTTTCCAGGTCTATTGTAATTCCACAGGAAGTAGAGTCATGGAGGTGTGTCTCACTCAAGAATGACGGAGGGAATTTAAGCCATCATATCTACTGAAACCCCTTTAAATGAAACAAAAAAAACCTTAAAATTTCATATAGTTGAGCAACCATAAAATATTTAGAGGCCTTGACCATATTTCATAGATGTAATTAGGAGGAATTGACTAGCGTGGAAAAGTATGGAAAACATGAACCAGCAAACACGAAATAAACTTTAGACTCAAACAGCAACTCAGATCCAATCATGACATAAGTCTAGCTCTGATGTAACACCAGTGAGTCACACGTACCTATACATGGAGTTGACCCGTATGGGTGCAGGTTAACCCAAGGTCGTGACATGCAAAAAAATATTGTATTTGGCCCGCGGACAGGGATCCCATTTAGATTTTGGTCCTTGGAGCAAAAAAGTTTGGGCCCCCCTCCCTTAGACCATCCTAATCAGTGAAGAAAATTCCTTAAAAAAATAAAACTTGAGTCCAGAGGAAAAAAAAGAAGACACTTTAAGGATGTCCACATGACAGACAGGCGATGTACCAGGACTGTTAAAGAAGAATTTGCTAATCTAACTCTACAACTATATGTTTGAATAGTGTAGCTGATGGACTTCATCAAGATGGAACTGGGGGCGAGGCACGAGCCAGAGGCGAGGTCCACGGCCAAGAACAGGAGCACAGACAAGCCACCTGGAATCTGGAAATTCTCCCACTCCGAGGGGCAACACAAAAATCGCACTGCACTAAGTCATTAGTACGATGAATGCACCGGAGGATCGTTACTGACGCGCCAATGCTGAGCTGTGCAGGTGCTGTGTAGAATGACTACACAAACTACAAACTGATTGTCTAACTTCCTCATTTCCGCCTGCGTCACACCTACACCTACAGGTTGTTTCAATGTTCACAATGACCTGTCGTCTGCAGCATATCCGTAGAAAAAATGTGCATGCACATATCTACCCCACGCTGGCTCACCAAGCCATCTATGACATCACTACTTTGTGTGTGCGACTGCTTGACACATACTAGCCCCATGACACAGACAGACTGATACACTCCAGGTGACTGGACGATCTGCATCGTAGGTCCTTCCTACCTGCTGCTGTGAGACTAGTTAACCAAAGCTGCTCCCAGTGATCTCACTGGGAATTTGCTGACTTTCAGTCAGTTTGCCGTGTCACTTAAAAATGCTGTGCATATTTTTTTAAATTACAGTATTATAACCACAAGTGCAAATTTTGCTTTTATCCATTTTTTTTATACGTTTTTGTAAATATGTGACAATGTGACATATTTAATCTCTTTTTACCAGCACTTACTACTCTGTTCGTATTCTAGTATCTGTAATGCTGCAACATTAAAATTTCCCCATTGCTGGATGAATACAGGATTATTTTATCTTAGATTTGCCCGTAAGTAAGGGTAGTTGTGAGTAAGGTAGGGGTCTACAACCTGAGCCTCATGGGGCTCTTTTATCCTTTCATTGTGGCTCTTTGACTTTGAAGAAACACTTACGAATAAATAATAGACTTGTTAGTAAAAATGTGATCATATATTTGTAGATATTTTATAACTGAGGTGACCTTACAGATTTAAAAAAAACAGACAGCTGTTTTGTAATTCTGCAGGATCAGGTATTAGAGGTATTGAGAGCTTGAAAATAACTAAGCAAAATGATGGTAAAAGGTTTGATTTACTGTCAGAGTGGTTTAAACTTTTATCTTATGTCTAGTTGCTCCTCAGATGTAAAGTATGATTAAATCTACAGCAGCAGGATTTTATTCAACACTAGATGTGTTTTATTTTGAAAGGAACTTGTATGTGCTGCTGTCAAAAGTAATAAAATAGAAAAGTGAATATTATAATTCAATTTTTTGAACATATCTAGAAAGCTGCATTGATAAATGAATTACTTTGTGGCCACAAAAACAGAAATAAAGTGCGTTTTTGCTAAATGGTGAGGTGGGACTTTGCAGCTTTCAGGGGTCAGGAAGTAACTGGCTCTTTTAGCATCAAAAGTTGCAGATACAGTAAAAAAACAATTTATCAACAAAAAATTGGATTGAAATAATCTCCAAAAGGCATCATTGCAGGTTAACTAGCAACGTTTTAAAGCTTCGTCATCGCCTGTCATTACTATCTCCAGCCCCCCCATCATGTTGTGTGGTGCAGCAGGTTCATTACACAGAATTAGATGTCACACAGATCAGAGCGAGCGTGATGCCACACACTGCTCCCCTCCTCAGTTATCTCTGTGAAGCACCGTTGCGAGGTGGATCGATAGCTGAGGTTTGGAGCTTCATTAGCTCAGTATGACTCCATCTCCATCAAGACACCTCTGGCATGCTACGCCGCTGTTGCGAGAGATATTTTACTCCCCGATCCTGAAGGTCCCGCTGTTTTACACACAAACAGGCGGGCCTCCGCACATGTCGGGTGGGCGGTGGGGATCTGTGGTTCGATAAACAGGAAAGAGAAAGAGGACAAACAGAAAGATGTAAGTGATTAATGGTGTCACAAAGCGCTTTGAGTGCAGGAAAAATTACCAGGATGAAAAGAGCTCATTTAAGGCATTTCATTTCAAAGGAAAATGAGTTAAAAAAGACAAAAAAAAAAAACTACACAGCAAGTGGGATTTTCACAATACTAATGATGTTTTGTTTGCATTGAAACGACCAGTTGGTTTCATTTGGGAACAAGTTCAATTAAACCCACAAAGAAGATAAATGTGCAACAACCTAGCAACATGATTCAGCATTCGCTGCTCTTTCAGCATGTTTGATCTGGCTCTAAGGCAATTCCAGCAAGCCGATAGCATCTGCCGCTTCTTCTTCTTCTTCTCTCTTCCATTAGGAATCATGTTCTGGTGAAGCTTATCAGACATCTAGGAATTTATCCTCTTCTTCTGAGGAGGGGGGGCTGGAAACCGGCCAGCTGTACTGGAGGGATTTTGAAGAAAAAGAGCTGTTATGTCGGGGAGTTTTTTTTTTCTTTCTTTCTTTTTTACATGTTATTTTCAACACAACCTGGTTCCAAGTTGAAGCAACAATGGTCTCTTGTGCAGCACGTGAGAAACTCAGTTGCAACATGAAGGTCACGTTCAAAAGCAAACACACCTGGAGAAAGTCATCCCGCCCGGCAGACATAAAACAAGACGCGAGAGCCAAGCACAACAGCACAGGAGGGGAAGGTGTGTCACATTACCGGTCCACAATGTGCACAGCCATCAAGGATCGTAATTACATTAACCTCTGAAGCCTCCACTCTGAAAAAGCAATGAAGGCAACTACTTGATGTGGGGGGAAACGAGGTTTCAACCCCGACGTGAGGTTAAGGTATCACTGGCACCGCAACATCGGGAAAAAAACCGCCTCTCGTTTAAGTGCGATCTCATTAAAAGTTAGTCTCTTCGAACGGCTGCCTTTCTGCGCTCCTGTTAAGCTGAAACAAAAATGTGTTGGCCGGGGGAAGAGGCCGGCCCGAGCAAGGGGAGCGGGATGCCAAGGAATGTACTTAAGATCTAAAACAGACAAGATTTAAAGCCAAGAGCATTTAAATGCCAATACTAATCCGCAAAATAATTCACTGCTCTGAACAAACAGTTTCTCCCTTACAGATACCATATGGTACCTCTGCGAGGAGATGAAATGAATTAAAGCGAACCAGAGGAGGTGCTTTGTTCTCTCAGAAAATATCAAGAAAAAAAGAAAACAAAAGCTCCCCTTAAACTCCACAGAAAGTACATTTGTTTTCCAAAGATCCCGCTTTCCATCATTTGGAGATTAGCCCAGAACTATTTGGTTTTATGTGGAGTTAAAAACTTGCACACACTCGCGAGTGTCCTTGTCTGCCACACATTTTAGTGCGAGCAGTTCTCTCCTTCTGAAGGGGGAAAACATCCCAAAACACCCCTACTTTAAGCTGATATCCTGCAGTTTTGTACACAATCTGAGAGCAAAAGAAAAAGGGAGAAAAAAAAGATTGAAGCCCAGCATGTGAAAACAGATGTCAAGGCTTCAGATTTGTCTTTTCTGCACTGGCTTGAAAGGACAAATGAATTTATGGGTCAGATGTAGAAAGCAGAGGTCCAGCGTCGGGGTGCACAGACCGCAGAGGCCGTGTCGAGTTTCAGCAACTTGGAGGTTGTGCGCGGAGCAAAGTAAATCTCCGCAGACATTCCTGCTGCTGGGAAGAGAACATTTCCAAATGTGCCGATCTGTAAATGTAAATGAATTAGCGAACTTAGCTCGAAAAGTGAAACGAGGAGACAATCTCGCACTGTTCCAGAGCTGCTCCGGTGAAAGTCTGCGCACCAGGTTGGAAAATTACAGGTAATTGCTGAGGCCATTGAATCCAGTTTGGTTTTGGTTGAAAGACTAAAATAACAAAGCTCTGATTGCTGAAAAGACAAGGCCAGTGAGCTTGGAGGCCCTGTTGCAAAGAGTTAATTTGATACAAATAACAAAGCTCTGATTGCTGAAAAGACAAGGCCAGTGAGCTTGGAGGCCCTGTTGCAAAGAGTTAATTTGATACATATTTCTCCCCCCTTGAAATGTCTGAGGTACTGGCAAGAGACGATTAAGAAAATAGAGGAGAAAAAGTGAGAGGGAGGGTGAGACCCCTGCTCCCCTTGCAAATACTATCCATCTGCCGCATTAAATTTTAGCAGCATGAGAAGCTAAAGGAGTACCCTTGCACAATATTGTGTGAAGGCTGTCAAACTCAATGCAGCGCCCACTGCTCAGAGACGCAGACTCCGAGCCACTAAAACTCTCTGTAATAACTTCTGACTGTGGGCTTTACATCAGCCAAACACAAGAACACGCAACAAGAAAAGAAAACATTAAAATATTTATGCTTAAAAAAAGGCATAAATGAACTCCAGTCTGGGGTATAAAAAGGTTTTAGGCCATTTTTTGAACTCAAAATGTAAAATATTTGAATATTAAATCAAGTTATGTTGGAAGTTCATGCATAAACACATTTGGAATAAAGTAGCTTTTCATTTGTATTTTGCTGCCGCTTTTTGTTCCTTTTTTAAGGTGTAAATCACACTCGGCTCAGTTACGCCATAAAAAAGTGGAGTATTTTACATAAAATCCATCAGTGCAGCAATTTTCTACAGAGCTGTGATGGGTGCAAAGCACGACTGCATTGAATCTGTCAACAAACCACTTTCTCACATTAATTGCCGTCTCTTGTATCCATTGACTGTATATAGAAACCGGACCCAGTAACCCCTCCCCCCCGGCATTCCAAATAGGAAGTACCCACCAGCTTCAGAAAGCCAGAATCCCAAAAGACTTCCATTAAAAAATAAACAGTCGTTATGATAGTCATAATAACCATTCTTGTTCTGATCCCTGTTTTAGAACAAGTTACTCAAGTTATAAACTGACCAATCAAAACATTCAAAACGTTTGATTGATAGATCCCTCTTTATTTCATTGGATTGGAATTAAGCTGTTTTCTAAGGGTGACGTCAAACTAAATCGGTCCAGTTGTCAGATACAGTCAATGCTTGGGGGGGGATATTTAGCTCTGGTCTCTCTATATACTGTCTTTTAGGGGTGTGTATTGGCAAGAATCTGGCGATATGATACATATCGTGATACATGGCTCAAGATACGATATGTATTGTGATTTATCCCAAGACTGTAGCAGAACAATTTTTTGCTACTTTTTATAAGAGTATGATTCAGAAAAATCAGCAAAACCTAAATAGTAACAGACTTTTCTTTTAAATAAAATGGTAAAATGTATTATATTTAATGATCACAACATTAAGTATTGCAACTGGATCTCATGTACAATTTACTTTTACCCAAGCAAATTCATTGTGCTTCTCTTCTGGTAAAATATTTAGTTTTTTGAGGGAATAGTCAACATTGTTTGACTTCCACAAAAAAATAAAGACAAAAAAAACATAGCATAACTGTGTCCTAGCCGAAAAGGTTCTTAAAGTACGATAGAGTGTTGTTCATTTCCAACATTGCTAAACATAGCTTACTTTTAAACGGTTCAGGAGCCTGAACGATGCTTTAACAAGTTTTGGTTTGGTACCTACTCCAAGATGCTGAAGGACGCTCATAAATAATTCATCAAATATTGCCTCGTCAGCATTTTAAATCGATACCAGCATTGCCAGATGAAGTATAGAAATTTATCACTGAATCGATTTTTTTCCTACACCCCTACTGTCTATGGTGGTTTAATAAAATCAGATACTTTGGAGGGATCAGACATTTGGAAACAGTTGGATTTTTTTTAAATTCCGGTCAATGTGGTTTTTTATTATGTTTATTTTGGAGGTTTCAAACTTCCTGCCATCTATAGAGTTAGTTGCATTTACTTTTACACGCCAGCAGATCCAAACAGCAAACTAAATCAGACAAAGGAAGGGATACTATGAATGCTGGGATATATCAGCCTTTCTGGAAGTTTTTTTTATCTGTTTTCTCCTTATTTTGATAAGTGCTGCATGAGGATCAAGGACTTTGGCTTATCCTGTTTACACAGTCACTTGAAAAATCTGATAATTAAAACCAAAAGTAATGAGATGATGATCAGATATTCAGTGCGCTTGTAAACGGGATCATTGTCTGTGACCTCACATTGCTACAAGAAAATGATATAATTCTTCAAACAAAAACTTTTGATCCTGGATGGACCAACATCATTAAATCAGTTGGATTTGGAAGTCTCTGGACTGAATATTAATCCAACTTTTTGAATAGATTTCTTTAGGGTTGACAAGATCTAAATTTAATGCATTGTACGACCATTTTATAGGGAAACATTTTCCATCTGGATATTCAGAAACTGATTGCGCCACACTAAGACGGAGGAGTAAAAAGCAAAATAATGAGATAATTTCATATCTTTCACCATCATAATGTCTTTCCCCATCATAATGTGTTAAATTGCCTTTTATGTTAATTTAATTTGCAGGTTTCATTTATTAATGTCAATTTTCTTTAGCTCTTGACTGTAAACAAGTAATATTATTTTGCATTAACCTTATAATTTTGTGTTTTCCCTTCAAGATTGTTGTTTTTTTAAACCAAAATAGCTACAAAAGCATTTGTGTCAAACTACCTTCAGCAAACCTGGAGTGAAAATAATGCATTTCTTACTAACTTATGATCTCTTGCTAAATCATTTTCAGCTTGTAGCAGTTCTTGAGCATCTTTAGGCTTGTGTGACACAATGTGGTGTCAGTGCTCGCTGTCGGTGTTGCAACAGCCTGAAAATCAAGCTCAGGAGAAATCAATAGCCCCGAGGCAAGAAAATGTGAACTTTCTCACCCTAAGCTCAATTTCCTTGAAAGTTAAAGTTCTAAATCAAATCAAGCCGTGTCAATGGACCGTGGAATTATGCTAAAATTGCCGATGCGAAAATGACAACCAGCGAGAAACGCCGCCAAGGCTAAGAAACTTCAGAGCGTGTTTATTTTCTCCGCCTTCCTGATGCAGGGATGATGCCTGCAGTCAGCTCGGATCATTGTTTTGATTCAGTCCACATGTGCCAAACGTTAAAGTGCAAAGATAAGAAGAGAAAGCCAGGCATTAAAAATGGAGTTTGTAACTCCTAAAAATCCACAAGTAAGCTATATAGAGGCTTTTAGTGGCACAACTTTTGGATTAGAGCTGCTAAAAACGACTCGCAGTAATAGGACTTCATACTGATCAAAAAGACTGAAAAACATAAAATCAAGTGTTTAGAAGCCGGCCACTAAGTTATCGTGAAAAGTTCTGCTCCTGAATGACCTTGACTGATTTTTTTTCTTCTGCAAATCATCGAAATATTAGACGTGTAAGCTCCTGTCACACTTCACAAATGTATACCAGGTTAGGACGATTATCCCAAAAGCCAGAAAATTAGTCTTAAAGCCTAAAACAACAGCAAAAAACCCATTCAATTTAGTGCTGCTGCAGAGAAAAATAAGGTGAAACATAAAATGAAAGCGGTTCAGGGGCGCTCACATACCGCTTGGCTTTGAATTTTCTGCCCATTGTTCTGCATGTCCTCTGCAAAATAAGATAATTAACACATCCAGGAGACTTGCTTTATGAGGACATAACATACAAGGTTAAACTAGTAATTCAACGGCTGTAAAACATTTTTTTAGATGAAGTTTAATCTTTCAAAAAGGATTTCACTGATCCCAATTATAATTTTTTTTATGTTGCAATTTTGTACTTTAACATAAAATCTCGAGTTCATGAAAGGAATTTGAAAATACAAAAGTGAATGCAAAAACTAAAAAAAACTCAAGAAATAAAGTTAAGAAAACTGAAAATGGTTACATTTATTTTCCCACATTATTAGTAAGAAAGTTTTAGCAATAGGATAAGCAATAGAAATTAGGGGTGTGTATTGGCAAGAGTCTAGGGATACGATACATATCGCGATACATGGCTCACAATACGATATGTGTCGTGATATATCCAAAGACTGTACTGGAAAATTTGTTTTACTAATTTTTAAAGAGTATGCCTTAAAAAATCAATATAAGCACTGAAAAAATGAGTATTGCAATATATCGCAAAATCGTTTTTCTCCTACACCCTTAATAGATAATAGTTACTGGAGTTCATTTCTTGGATTTTAAACACAAAAAATAGGTGAAATTGAAAAACTAAAATATGAACAAAACAAGAGAGTGGATGGAAAAGTAGATTTACCTCTGCTGATTTGAGCTGCAGATCTAATGCTTTCTCCTGCCGCAATTTATTATCTCTCCAGCAGAGCGGAAGTGCGATGGATGTTTAAGTCTTTATGGATGTCATGATTTATTCCCAGAGTCTGTTACTGTTGTATGCTCGTCTTCGGCTTTCATTAATGCAGCAACCTTTCCACCAAAGTGGAAAACTTTTTTTCGGTACTTTTATTTTGGGGGATAAAACTGCAGCTTCCAGTCCAAAAAAAATACTGAAGTTCACTTTAATGACCTGAAATCTACAATGGCATCAAAAAATGATAAGAAGTGCCAAAAAAAAGGAATATTAAAACATTTATTTAAAATTTTTATGCTTTTTTTCCCCATTTAGTACGAATTTTAAAGAGATTTTCTTTATTACTTACTTACATTCCTGATTGGAATTTGTAGAATCGGAAAGGTTTAATTTGAAAAAAAAGTAAGTTAAATGATAAAAATTGAATGTTTTGAAATGGAAACTTCTTTCTTGCAGATATAGAAACATCAGTTATTCTCCTGGCTGGTTACTGAAGAACTTTTTTGTCGGCCGGAATGAGACGCCGCTTCTACAGCTAAGATTTTTAAGTATTTCAAAGGATGAGGGGTTTATAAACATCTGAAATGTTTGAATCCTCTGTCCATAGTTCTTTTTCCTACACTTTCTTTTCTCGATTTTAAAAACAAAATAAATTTGGTTCCTTCCACATTTGGTGGAACTGTATCCATTACCTGATATACACCCACTCTTTTTAGAGCTTATCTCCAACATGAAAAATTACCACTTAAAGGAAAAATAAACGTATAAAGCTAGTCTGAAGAGCGGGAGGTGGAAGGTTGCCTTCTAATTGCTTGAGGGGAGAGAAACCATGGTAAAGTAAACAAAGTCTGATCGATGGTGGGGATTATATCAGAAAGAGCCTTTGGCCTTTGGCCAAGATGAGCAAACACACCAGTCTCTGTCTCAGCTACAGATAAGGAGGAAAAAAAACAGCCAGCTTGTGAGTTAAAAGCATTATATTTTATAGAAGTTGGGGTGGGGGCAGGCAGAATGTAGTAGTATGCCAGAAATGACATGTAGCCAACTATATCACGGCTTGGCCATTTGTTTCAGGCAAAAATACCAGAAGAGAGCGGTGCCGTGCGTTTGATAGGACGGCTGCAGCTGGAGGCAAAGCTCTAGGTTGGACTTAAATATTTTGACTTCTTCTTGTAGCATTTTTCTGATAATAGAGGATATATCGAGGAAATTGCGCTCAAAATTGCACTTCCAACTATTTAATTATCGTAAATCAGGAGCAGAAGAAACAATGTTGTTTGTATTTTTTATTTTTTTTTATTTAGGTGTAAAATACGCAGCCCCTCTGATTTATCGGGTTGAAATATTGCTATTGTTGCAACGGGAATGCTGTGTGGGTTGTAAGCTGGGGGAGGGGCGGGGACAGGCTTACTCCACCCGCAACTCAGAGGCAAATTTTTAACAAACTCTTGCAGAAACTGTCCAGGCAAACGACACGTGTTTTAATAATTTTGCCTAAGAATGGCATAATCATAATTATAAGACCAATGAAAACGCTTTTGCAACAGACAACGACATGATTGGAGTAGGTCTTTAAACACTTAATGCCTGAATGCATTTCAAGCTGTGAAATAAAATTTGACTAAATTAACTATTTGTAGTCTGTACTCACCGGTGCTTGTTTAAAATGACAAAGGGTATGTCAGATTACCTTCACTACTCACTATATAGTGCCTTTGCCATTTTTTAATGCTGTTAAATATAATTTTTAAATAAACGATCCATTTTTTTATCATCCAAACACAGAAGAGTCAAATATGGATTAAAAAAAAAGTGTAATTTATTTTTTGGGATTTTTGCAGTACGAATTCTCAGAATTTTGTTTTTGTACAGTTCCAGGTTTATTTTGTAATGATTATGTAACATAGCAAGAAGCTAGCGTTGTACTAAAAGGATGTATTAGAAGCATTGTCACAAAAACAGTTTAAAAGATACCGTATTTTCTGGACTATAGAGCGCACCTGTGTATAAGCCGCACCCACTCAATTTAAAAAAACATAAAGTAAAAAAATAAACACAAGCCGCACCAGGCTATAAGCCGCAGATATCTATGTTGAAAAATTAGGTATTTACTGCATGTACAAAGTGATTTTATACATTAATATACCTGCTGCATTCAGTGTCTCACCATAGATTCATTGATGCTAAGCTTGCGTGCAGCAGCGTGGTTTCCCTCATACATAGCAAGCTCGATGGCCTTCAACTTAAACATTGCATCATACAAACTTCTGGTGGTTTCCATGATGAAGGGACCAGGATTGGAAAATAATTACTAGTTAGTAATTTGTCTTGCGTGTTTTATCTGATAAAGAAAAAGTATGGTAGGCTACTCTTATTTGAATTAATTTTCCATCTGTCCTTTTTTTTTTTAATTCTAATTCCGGTTAAAGCGCCCCTAGTGTTGGAAGAAAAATCAACTCTATAGCCGCACCTTTGTATAAGCCGCATGGTTCAAAAGAGGAAAAAAGTAGCTGCTTATAGTCCAGAAAATATGGTAATTTACTTGAGAAAAAATAAAACAAGACATATAAAGGTCTACTAAAGCCCCATTTCCACTGAGTGGTGCAGTCTTGTCCAATAAGGACTGGAGTAAGGACTATTTAATTCTGGTGAGCGTTTACTGTCAGTTAAGCCTCACTTACACAGAGCGGTTTGTGTGTTTTATTGGCATTTTCTATTGTAATCATCACTCTCTGTCAATCATCGGGTGGCTACAGAGGCTCCACCCCGACCTAAAACCGATGGGGGACTTTCCCAAGAGGTACAGTTTGGTACTGTTTGGTAATGTAAACGCTCAAAATACTATACCGAACCGTTCAGTGGAAACGAAGCTTAAGTGGTTTGATGCATGTTTGCGTCAATAGGAATAAAAGTTCAAACCTCTCCATGTCCACAAACACACACTCACTGTGTATATATGTTGCACTTCCTTTGAGTCACTTAGAAAAACCTGAAAAAGGAGAGAATTATTTTGAAAAATGAAGCGGCTCATACCACCTCCCCTTCAAGTCAACTAAAAGAGCATTTAAAACACTTGTTAAGACGGCAAATGACATCATTTTTTACCTGTGAAACATGAAAGTTGAGGGTGTAATAGGAGTTGAAGGGCTTTGCCGTAGATTAAAAATAAAAGAAAGTTTTTATGTGTCAAATGTAAGCCGCTCTGTCTCCGATATCATTCAGTGCAAACTAGAAAACGAAAGGCTTTTGAATCCATTCAGCGGCGCACTTCAATTTGTGATGTATATTAATGGCCCGTGTATTGCCTTCCGCACATTCAACAGGGCTGCGTTCTACTAAATTTCCCCATAAAATTCATGTTGATAAACAGGTGACGACTTGGAGAAAGGACTGATTATATTTGCTATTCCCCAAAGAAATTAAGCGAGATTGATGAATGCGCGCATACACTCCACACAAAGCCTTGGGAGTCTCTAAAAGCTGTTACCATGGTGGTATCCCATTAGAATAACAAACATTTCCCCTGGATGTTTAACATCGCTTCCCAGTGAGCACAGCCCTCCCCGAGCCTCGCCTCGCCTCCCCGCTCCCCTCCTCCCTCTCCAGCACCTGCCTTAACATTTTCCACTTCTAAAATTCCACCAGCCGTCTGGATAATAAAAAAAGAAGAGGCAGAAGAAGACGGCTGAAATATGAAATGCATTTATGAGAAAACTTGAGTGCCAAAAAAGGACTTTTCTTCAAACCTGTAATAACTTTCCTTGATTTTCTTCTGCTACCACTTTTTTTTTTTTTTTTTGGAGGAGGCAGTGAATTTCCTGGAGTGATAAGGGCTTAGCCAATGTAATCCTCCGAGGACCCTTCTCTGGCATGCCAGGAATCAAGAAACCTTTCCTTTAAAAAAAAAAAAAAAAAAAAGCAGAGTGGGAGGCAACAGTAGGTTTGGGAACAAGAGGGAAAGGCAGTCAGCAACTCTGACACATGCCGGCGAATGCAAATTAGCATATGTGGAAAGAGCAGCCGGACTCGCCTTAGCTGGAGACCAACAGAGGAATATTGATATGACAATGCGAGGGGCTTCCCTGAATCAGACAGCAGGGGCCGCAGAAGATGCTCTAATTGGCCCCATGCAAAGGGAAGGGTGAAGTGGTTGTGGTGGGGGGCATAAATGTTTCATGAAGATTGATTCATTATCAGTTAGCTCGACAAGCCGGGTGGGCCCTCGTAAAGATGCGCGGCCCGTCGAGGGGCGTGCGAGTCAAAGGGAACGCGGTACGGAAAACATCCGCTCAACCTTTCACCTCAGATATTGAAATGAGAGCAGGAGAACGTGACTTTCTGCAGAGCGGGGCTGCGATTGTTGGGTTTTTAGAATGCAGGAGAGGGTGAGATGATGCATTGATCTGTGACAGAGCAAGAAAAGCATTAATAATTCACAAATCTCCTCTGTGAGGAAGCACGCCGCTATTTTTTTTTACGGCAACATATGTCAAAACAACTGAAATGTGTGAGGTTTGAATAGTAATTAAAAACTCGCTCCAATTAAAATGATGTTTTTGGTCTTTTTAACATGTTCTTGTAGCATCGGTCTCCTGATGGAGGACGTTTTTAAGGAAAATTAAGATTCAAATGGCATTTCTGATTCTGAGTATTTCTTTATTCAAATCGTTGGAAGCAAATGAAAAAAATGCCAAAATTGGAAAAAGTTTATAGCAGTGACGTAGCTTCCTGCTCCACAAACGTCTTTGTTTTCCTCGTCTGACCCCAAATTTACACTGACCCGTCTGGGGTGCATCTCCATTGAGTTGCTCCCAGATGATGCTCCCCCTAGCTCCCGGAAGAATGGTTTGTCCTGCCTCACCTGTGGGGAGTAGTTTGTTCCACTGTCTTCGCTCATCTAAAACTTGAGCAATCAGCCAACATGCCCTCTCCTTCCTCCTTGTGTCATAAATGATGTCGTATTTTTGTATTTTCAAAATTAAACTTTTGTGGCCCATGGCTAAACTTGATGCCAGTGTTATCTGCGGTGTTATCATGCGCAATCGCGTCGGAACGTCACCGTAAGTATAAAACAATATTTTATAATGTTTTATTTTGAAAGTACAATGGAACAACATTGATGCGTTTACGGACTGTAAAATAATCGCATTGCAGAGTGACGGACATGGGATGCAGACATAACGGAGGGGATATTTTTAAACTTTTAAAAAAGTAGAAAAAAAGTTTTAAAAGTTGTTTTTAAAAAGTTTTAAAAATGTAGTTTCAGTTTGTTCAATAAATGTTCATCCTGTTCGGCGTGCGACCTAAGGTGCGTTTTAGATATTGACCTCCTGTGTGATTGAGTTTGACACCCTTGCCGTAGGGGTAGGGAAACATTTCCAAGGGATGATGGGAAATAAGGGCAGGCTTACTCCTACAGGTGAATTTCTAATGAACTACTGTACTGGAGAGACTATGTCCTAAAAAACACATTTTTTTTTTTTTATTTTGGCTAAAAATGACAATCAAAATTAAAATAGGACTGAGAATAATTAAAAAACCGATCAAAAGATGAGTATACGTTGGTTGATAAAACAAACCAACTACTGAGTTTTTATAAAAACATACATGTGTTTGGATTGTTTGCTACATGAGAGCTCATAAACTTTAACAGCCAAACCACTTCCTGTCTCTTGGCGTGGTTAAACGAGACGTTTCTGCTCTGCGATAAATGTGCACAAATTATTCAGTATCCCACAAAAACTAATCTGTCCTTTAAAAAGTGACTGCAGGCTTCAGAGGCACCGAGAGCCGCTGAACATCACTGGCAGCCGTTTAGAAGCCATGAGAAAAGCAGCTAAGCGTCTCAGCTCCTCGCCGCGCGGTTTGTTACATGTGGTTGACACATTTGCATCTTCAAAGACGCGTACAGACAAACTCAATATGCGCGAGAACGGCTGGGTGGCGTGCGGAAAACCCCTGCACTTCCTATGAAGAGGTTTCCTCCCGTCTTGCTAGCAACAATGAGGCGCTTCGAGGTCCTTCATCCTTCAGGCGGCTGCCTCAGCAGCTTTGCTGTAAACAAGTTGCTTGAACTGGATGCACAGACAGCAGTTGCTGTATGGAGCGCAACCCTGTCTGCTCTGCACCAGGAAAAATCAGGAAGCATTACGCAGCAACAAATATGACAGGAGCAGTGCTGCACATTGTTGGAGCTACAACAATAGTTCACTCAGCGTCTCTTCCAATGAACAATGCAAGTGCATTGTGTGGCGGCGCAGGAGACGCTTCCTTTGAATCGGAGGGGTAAATTACTAAAGAGGCCCGTGCAAATTAGACGTGATGGCTTCATAATACGTCTGAAGTGTCAGCTTCTCGGGAAACCTATCCCCAGGCTACACTCACAGATCGACGCTTTCAACTTATTCCTGCCAAACCGCAGTAATCACCATGCTGTAAAACACTCAGCTAACATGACAAAATACACACAAGCAACGCCGATCCAGCTGCCGGCATGCGCCAAACACCCAATAAGTGCATAAAGCAGCGAGAACCTGATGAAATCTGTTGACGTCCTGCGAAAAAAGAAAATCTCTCCAGTGTTTGTTGTCGTTTTAAACCTGAGAGAACTTCAAGAGGAACCGACATTCATTTTGCCGAAGAAATCCATTCAAGTGCTCTGAGAGAACTGTATAGAGAGGACTCATAATGACACAAAACCCCAGCAGGATCCGGCATGCGTGCAACCGCTGAGCGATTTCATATCCAACGTGACGTCTAGTATAAATCTGCTCCCAGAGAAGAAAGAACTTTTGCAATTTGGGAAACACTCCAAAGGTGCCGGTGGGTGTCATTCGTCTACAACATGTCGAGGGAAAGAGAAGAAAAGTTCAAACTCACATGGGATAGCAGGGGTCGAATACCTCAGATGAACCGGGAACAAAAAATGACCACAAAGTCTAAATTGAATGAAAGATTAAAAATAAAAGCAACCCATGGGAGAGTCAGACTTATTTACCCACAAGCGTAAACAGCGCAGCATTTTCTCATCCTTGATTAAGCCTGTTTATATATCCCATTGATGGGTAACACGCAATAGCTGCGATGCTTCAATACAGTCTCCTCAACTGCGCCTGCTACATAATTAATACGCACTGACATGACATGGATATGATATGACAAGAGTATCAGAGGCAAAGAGTTAGAAAAAGAGCTGAGCGGATGCATTTTTCATGAGCTGCAGTGTACCGCAGCCAAAGTTCTACACATGATGTTTCAGTTTCAGGAAAACTCGCATCAAGGCCAACAGGGCCGCATGTGTTGCACGACAACAAATCGTCTGTGGAGCCGCACAAGTGCTGATGCATCAATTTAGATTGCAGAAGAAAAAGTTTGGTTTTTCCTTTTAGGCATTTTTCTACTAAAAAGTGACATCCTAAAGACCCACTCTGAGGAAAATTGTGGCTTTTAAGTTTTGTGTTTAGAAAAAAGGACATATATTAAGAGTATTAAGCTAAAAATTGCAATTTGGAGTACTTTTTTTTTGCTCAAATTACTATGAATCAGGAGAAAAAAATGACAAAAAAAGATCGTATTTGTTACATTTGTTACCAGGGCCCTAAATTAACTTTTTTGGTCACTCGCAGGGGTGGCCAGTGACATCCAAAGTCTAACAACCAAAATGGACTTCTATAAGCCAAACAATTCTGAGTTGTGTATTTGAAATCAATCCCTTTATTTATAACATAATTTATAAATAATTGATGATTATTCTCTGGCAAAAGCAAAACACTTAAGAGTATCATCTTATGTCTGATTTTATAGAATTACAGAAGTGTAATATTATTTGAACAAAATCTGATCTCTAAACTTTTTATGAACACAGCTTTCTTTAAAACATCAACTTTTCATCAAAGCTCTATGATTATTTTGAGTCATGGTCAATTTTTTTACAGCTTGAACATATTTTACATTTTTCAATGTTTAACAGAAACATAAAGATCAAAGCCAGTGATAAACAAAAAAAAAAAACAACTTTTTTTTTAATGTCATTCATAGAACAAACATGCATATATAGAAATGTGTGTAACATTTTGCGTTATTGTGAATTCTGACATGGAGCACCAAGTCAGTATGTGGTTGTTTTGGCTGAGTTCAGTGTGACCAAATACTAGAAATTCCCAGCGGACCTGAATGCAGCAACAGCGAGCTCTTAAGGGGGTCCATAGTCTATATCCATATATATGATCATATATTATCTTTGGAACACTAAAAGACACATTATCTATGGAGTATTTGTTATTTTTGTGAGTTTTTTCCAACACAAAAGTAAAACAACTCCATTCTTGAGGCTCCGCCTGCCGCTGCGTGTTTCATAATGTCATCGTAGAGCAAATAGCAGCGTGTCTGAGTTTCTCCCACATAAACAAACAACACCCAAACTTTTTTGGGTGCAGGTGTTAGACTGGGGGAGGTGCTGTCATCATAGCCTCCTCCTGTTCTAAATCTGTGACATCAGCACGTGAGAAGGGGCTGGTACTCAGAGTGCAGCTTTTTAGAGGATTACGTGCCGCTGCATATGTGTCATTTTAATCAGTTAAATCTGCGCAATAAAGTCAGGATTAAATGTTTGAACCAACTCTGGGATGAATGTTTGTGGTAACCAAGAGTGGAAGGAGAGGCAGACACCTAGAATTTGAGCCCAATGTCAGAGACGATGAACAAAGATACAAAATTAACCTGCATTTACCAGGTGGGTGGGTGTTATTTTGGGCACCGTTAGATGTGTTCACTTGTTGATGACAAGATCCATGTACGTCTTAGATTTCTTCAACCCAGTTGGCATCTGGCTCTGAACTGAACAGCTGGATAGCTCCGACATTGCTCACCATATATTTGCTGAACCCGCAATGTAAGGCTGGAGTTATGAGAGGCTGTAAGCCAGAGGTTCCCAAACTTTTTCTTGTGAGGGCCACATAAATGTTTTCTTCTCTGATGGGGGGCCGAGGTCGATTTGTAGGCTAACAGAAAAACTGTAAAAATTACAGCCTAAACGTGAACATTTATGGTTTTCCAGAGAGCCACACATAGCCAAATTTTAAATAATTTATTTCTGTAATCTTCACAGACAAAAATAATACAAAACATTTGAAAAACTAGATATATAGCATTACCTACAATAGATTAATAGCTGAAGATGCTTAAAATGATAGCTAAAAACACTGAAGTTGATAGCTGAAAAGGCTGACGGTGGTAGCGAGCTAAAATATTAGCGAAGTGCCAAATGAGCCGAAAAACTGAAAAAATTCAAAATGATCCAAAACAGTTAGCATGTAGCTGAAATATTAACTAAATGGCAAATTAGCCAAAAAAAACTGGAAAAATGTCTAAATTAGCCAAAATAGTTTAGGGGCCAGGCCAAATGTGGAGGAGGGCCGGATCCGGCCCGCGGGCCGTAGTTTGGGAACCCCTACTGTAAGCTAGCAAGAAAACATGTAGACAGAGGGATGATGGGAAGTAGGGGTGGGCTTACTTTGCCCACAAATCAGAGGGATTTTTGTAATGAACTACCGCCGTTCTGCAGAAACTATGTCCTGGTAAATGACAGTTTTTTTTATTTAAAAAACAAGACTAGGAGCACTTTTACAATAGATCAAACATCACTTGGATGGTTAAGATGCAGAAATGCAACAAATCTAGAGGTTTGATTAACTAAAGGGTGACCTTTTTTTCATTTTCTATCTTGTCAAAAACCACCAAAAACACAACAACAAGTGTGGAAAAGAATTCATTTTGGACAGGGATGATGCGTTCAGGTTCTGTGAGGAGGCGGAGTGAGTCCAACAGGGGCCATTCCTCCTCATTCAGCGCCATTACCACCCCACTGTCACTGCCAGTCTGTCCCCTCACCCATCACCCGACCCCGGAGTGGGCTCCACCTCAAAGCCAAATCACATTCCACGCACAAACGGATGGGGCCGTGCAGCCTCTACTGTATCTAATCTAATCTGTCCATCTCCTCTGTCTCCACGCACACTCGCTCACAAGATTCTGGAAAGCCAGGCCCACTTCTCAGCACCTCAATCATGTACATTTCCGCCGTGTGTGGTGAAACAAGAGTGGGTAATGCAAATCAGAGAGCAGAATTTGCCTGGATAATTGGGGCTTTATCAGCTCATTAAGAAGCACGGAGGCATGGTTGAAATGAGCGTGCGGCGGTCCTATTTAAAGCACCAGCGGAGAGCGCATTTAAACATATCAAGTCCTTGAAAGGAGGAGGAAGAAGCAGCCTTTGATTGATGAGGTTACTATCTTGTCAGGTTAAAAAAAATGGATCTATATCACAAAGAGGAGGCAGCAATTTAACCAAAAAAGAAAAGAAAAACTGAGCGCGTGTTCTCAGGTGGCCCTGATGGCCACCCTCCCGCCCGGGACAAAGTGGCACATTGTATTAAAAATTTGACAGATTTATTATTACAGGTGTTTAACCTCTTCATAATCAAATCATGTTAGGGGTTCAAGGAGACTCTCTCCCGCTGAATCACATTCATTTTAAATTCACACGTGGCGGCTGAATGGAGCTGCAGTGCCCTCACTCTCTGTTTACATCCTGCAAAAGCACAGGAGGGGTCCAGAAATAATATGAATCAAGACCTTTTTTTCTTTTTTTTTTTTGCACTTTGAGTTCTTTGTTAAAAGAAAAAGTACAAATGAAAATGCCAGCTATTATATTGTGCCTAAAGGAAATGATAGGGTAAAAGTTGGCATTCCTTCCTCCCCGGGTCCACAGGAACAGCCTTTGTGGTACAAACTGTACTTCTGAAACTGGCGTCTGAATGGCAGGATATGAATTTGTCCCTATTAAAGCGAGTGGCCACAGCTATATCAAGCCCCGCAGAAAGACAGGAAGGGTGACACGTCGCCATATTGTGTTTCATGTACAGTAATTGTCGCGGCTCAGAGGTGAAAATCGCTGTGGAGTACAGCGCCGCACGAAGATGAAGGAAGCATGCCATCGGGCCCACGGGGAGAGCACTGTCATTATCCACAGGACACTGATGATTGAGTAACACCCTCTTACTGCAGCAGAGGAAAAACAACTGAAAGCCTTCGGCGCAATCAATACGGTTTGAGCCGTCGGAATGCAAATTGCGACTGTTCTGGCGGCGTGACATGGGATGATGCACCATTACTTATTCCGGCTCCATTCAATGTCATCATTAGCCTCTGCAGTGTCAGATCCGCTCAATAAAGGGCATTATTTCCAAAAGGATAAGAGCTGCATTAATCCTTTTATGCTGCTTTCAGCAGGATAGACTCTCCCATATCTAATATTAATGCGCCAGGTGTCAAGAGTGAGATTGCTAATCCTGATAACCGGCTATGTTTGGGCAACTTTGCAGATCTGCCCTCCACCGGCTCTCCTAATAGGGCAGGATGTGCTTTTGACGATGTTTTCCTCAAAGAAAAATTTAAGAGAACGGGGGGAGGACAAAATAAAAACGATGCTCGCCTCAGAAAGGGGAAAAATAGCTTCCTGATATCGTCCTAGCTCCCTCTTTAAAGCTGACACCTAGAACATACAGTGTATCAATTATACATGAAGCCAGAATCCATCTTTCTGTTGGCAGCTTGTTTGGATCTGGCCCGAGCCCTCTGAGTGCTGAGATGTGTCTGGGAGCCCCCATCCCTCCTGTCGCCTTTTTTTTCCACTTGCAGACTGTCCTTAAATCAATCCCTTTTTAGGCCTGAATTTATTTCTCCTGTAACAAATCTGTCTTGGCAAATGATGTCACATAAGCGGGGAGAATGACAGCCTGATGTCTGTGTGAGGAACATCAACCTTGCCACGGCAGCCTCCTCCCAAGGTGAGTAATCATGCTGGGGAGCGATGCAGTGTGTGGATGCCAGCCAGAGTCCAAACAAACCCAGAGTCTGTTGCTGAAGATAAACAAACCAATTAGGGGGAAGGCATGTTATTCCTCCGTTGGTGGGATATTTGCTAGATGGAAAATAATCAATGCATTCTTATTTCCACAGAGCGGAGCCGAAAAATCCTGAGCGGAATAAAATCTAAGGAGGGAAGGAGAATGAAATTACTTTGCGGGGGGAAAAAATTAAATAAATAATGGGACTAAACTAGCTACTAGTCATGTAATTAATCCATGCAGGCTCGGTGGAGAGGCGAGCACAGAGGGGAGGATTCATCATAGCTTTTTGCCCCCTCGCTCCCAGGGATACATGCTCTTCTTGTGCAGATGAGTCAGCTTACATCTTTTGACAACTGCAAGCCAAGGGCTTTGTCTAAAAGAACCTCAGTTATTGTTTTGATTGGTCCCCCCCGCCTCCTTATGTTTGGAGCGCGTTCATATGTGATTGCGCCACAACGGAGAATAAAGCACGCACATCCAGGGGATCAGAAAGGAAAGATGTCTGTTTTTTATTAGCTCAGGACGATCGTTTGGCACTTTGGCTGGAGCGAGCTGCCTTGTTAGTGATTGCAGGGAGGGGCCCCATTGGCCAGCAGAGGCATTAGGCAACGAGGCTCGCTGAGGATGATGCCCAAACTGGCCAATTACAACAGACATCCTAATCAAGGGGTCTCTGGCATCCCCCATGACAGAGCGTCCGGAGGGGGGGGGCTTTAAAATTGACATAAAAAAAGGAAGGAAATAAGCATTATAAAAAAAAAGCTGGTGAAAGAGCTGAGATTTAACGTGCAGCTGAAAATCTGACACTTGCAAGAGGTCCAAATGTTCCACCAGAGCAACGGCAACCCTGTCGGCTAAGTCTCTATAAAGCCTCCAAAGCTGCTTACAACACACTCTTGAGAAACAATAGATAAGGTCAGAGTAGTAGCCCATGTCTGAGTGGCACCATGTATGAAACATAAAGGCTTTCCCGCTGCTAGCTTCCACCCCGAGCATGGTAAATGAAACCCAGACACAATTCAAAGTGAACCGGTGCTAAAAACGTCATTAATTGATTGTTTACAAAAAAGAAAGCAATCTCTCTTGCTGATTTGAGCCTTTTAAGACTCCAAAGCTTCATTTTTTTAAAACAAAACTGCTTGTTCATTATCCTGGAGGATAATATACATATATATACACATATAAATGCAATTTATCTTTTATTTTTAAAATGATTTTTCTATTTTGGGTTAATTTTTTAAATTTGTTGTACTTTTATTTAGCCAGGTGAAGATCATTGAGATCTTTTTCAAGGGTGAGAAAGGTCAAGAGGTCAGCAGCACATTTCACATAGATAAATAAAGTTACAATATAAAACAAAACAATATACATTAACAGTTTTTCTGGAGTTTGTAAAAGTTAAGAGGTGCATTCTATAAAAGCAACTGTAAAAACAAAATCAACAAAAAGTCTGTCAAATTGCATCATATGCAAACTATATATGAAAAGGTAGACACTGCAAAAACATACACTTTAGAATTAAATTAAATTAGATCTTCTTTAAATTAAAAAAAAAATCCAAGTAGGGCAAATTCTTATTTTTGAGAAAAATATATATATTCTTTAAAATATGTTTTCTTAAACTAAACTTACTTTGCTATTAAAAAGTTTTATTTTCTTTCAAAACAGAAAATTTGTTAGAAAAAAAAGTCTTTTTACTTTTTTCATAAATAAAATGTAGAAGTTTTTTGTGTTTGCCTGGCAGATTCTGGGGAAATCTTGAGTGTGATTTTCAGAAAATCTAAAATTATTTTTTACTTTAGTTGTGCTTTTAAGTAGAAATCTATACTAAAATAGTATAAGGAAAAATATAATAAAAAATTATACTTGCTCAGTATTTAGTTAGTTTTTTTTTTTCCAGTATTTTGAATCTCCTAACTCAAAATTCCCTAATATGAAATTATGTTTATTGCATAACAAGTATAGTAAGTATTTTACCCCACGAGTCCCATCGGAGTCTGAATCAGTGAATGAAACCGTCAGTTTTCATTCAGCACATGAAGTCCACAGGATTTAGCATTACAATGGCAACAGGGTGTTTTAACAGCCCATAAGACATTTGTCAGCAACGCACTGACAAGCCAAGAGTTACTGCGTTGCTGCCCGATTCGTCCACATTAACAGGTTGTTCGCTGTCAAAATACTTTCACTTAAACGCAGAAACTCAAATCTGGCAAAAACTATTATAAAATTGGAAGTGAGTGTTAATAGATGGAAGTGTGTTCCATAAGAATATTAGTTTTGAAACGTTTTTTGTACAGAAGTTCTCTGAACTGACCACAGTAATTACAAAAGACAGAGAACCAAAACCTGAATCTTAAAAAATGTTAAAAAAAAAAAAAGACTTATCTTCTGTTCTGTGAGAAAAAATACAATCTTGTCAGAAAAGTTTTTTAATAGCAATATAATCTGAGTTAAGGACTAGAATTTAAGATAAGACTATATTTCTTACACCATTGGCTTTTTGGTTAATCTTTTTAATGTTTTTTTGCTTATTTAAATAAAGTAAAGAGTTTTAAAAATAAACTGTTTTTGCTGTGAAATCCCTGTTTTTTTCCTAGTGAGAAATGCTGAACACTAGGAGTTTACAAGGGCATCGATTCAACTGAAGCAATAAATTCAATTAATGCATCTTGCAAGAATTTATCTCTACTGAGATTTTGGCAGAGAATAGACCAACATGATTCATAAGTGTTGGAAATTTGGAACAAAGTGAAGAAACAAAACTAAAATCTTATATCAAAAGTAAAAAACAAAAGATTTTTTTTTACTTTTTTCTGTTGTAAGGTGACCTTTAGTGCCCTGAAAGCCGCCTGATGAATAAAATCGAGTATTATTAACATAAAATTCAAAACATGAAAGTCCAAATTCAGAAAAAAAAACTTTTGCAAGTTTTAGTTTCTTAGTTCTTCAGTTCAAAAAAATCCATCAAATCGAGTGAAACTGAACACACATTTTCTCATAAAACCAGTTATATTTTTTGTGATCAGAGAACACATTGAGAAAAAATGACAAAAGGGGATAAAAGCCAAATTGGCAATTAAAAAAAAACAATTAAACCCTTATAATAGACATGTAGAATAACAAAGATATAACAGAGAAAAAATCTGCATGAAGTCAATTGACCAACGCTACACTGGGAGCTCCGTATGCTCTTTAGGGAGAATATTCAAGTAGATTTTATTAAGTGAGGCCTTTATGTTCCAGTGAGATAATGTAACACTGTCTGACACTTAACTTTAGTCACCATCTTTGCCCAGGAGAGAGGCAATCATAAAGCATGTGCAGTTCCATCATGTGAATCTTAATCAGACACTTAGCCAGTAGAGCAGGTTTTTACTGTCCCTGGTGAGAGTATCAACACATGGCTATCAGGCACAATTCACAGTCGCAAAGTGGCTATTTATTTTCTGCTCAGCATTACTTGACAAATAATTACTCAGGCTATTCAATTAAGCTGTGAAACTCACATAATTAGCTTCCACATCCCAGCCGAGCACTGAAACATGGTTCAGTGTTTTACAACTTGGTCTCATGAATAAAAAGGAACACATTTGCTAGAGGCTTTGAAGCAGGAGGGGGTGGGGGGAGTGCAGGGACAAGGTGATGGCGAGCAGAAATATCATTAAGTTCAAACTATTTCATCCAGCAGAAAACAGAGTTGTTGCTGGTGGAGCAGATGCACACAGTAATCTGGGGTGAAAGGACATGGCGTTTTCCCCGGCTGCTTGAGAAGAGCTGCTTTTACAAGGTAATGTGGGTGTAGAAGAAGAAGACTCGGAGTGCTGCTGAAGCAATACAAGCTACAGGCTGGAAGTCGGCCAGAGTCCAAAAATGTTCCAATTATTAATTGGGAAAAAAAAAAAAAACTTTCCAAAATAAACCTGGCTCAGCTTTGCCAATCTTGACTTTTTCAGCACAGAACTTTAATAAAAATAAATGAATTACTGTACAGCAAAAAGAGCTGAACTGGGATAGTTGCCATTCAGTTTAATGAGAACCACTTTAGAAAAAAAGGAAGAAAAGGCAAATAATGAGGCACTTAGATCTATGTTGCCTTCGTATTATATATTTAAAAAACAATATGTGTAAAATCCAATTTTGTTCTATTTGTCCCACCAAATGACACACTTTTCCTGGAAAAACATTTGAAATAATTTAGAATGAAAAGTATTATTTTCTGGAAAAAAAAGGATTTTCCATTATTTGAAATCCCTATTTACAAGTTAAACTGACACTTTTTGTTTTAATAAATAATATAAATTGAAATAACAGAATAAATGTAAGCAAATATAATAGAAAATGGGCTATTTTCAGTAGTCCATCACAATGTTGCAGTTCATCTTTAGAGGCGGTTGTGACGCTGCGAAAGAGCGGTCAACCCCTGATTAGAAGATTGCAGGTTTGATTCCCGTCTTGCCCGCCCATGTGTCAAAGTGTCCTTGGGCGAGACACTGAACCTCACTTTACCTCTAGTGGTTTTAGGTTCCAGTGGAGCCTCCATCAGTGTGTGAATGTGTGGGTGAGTGGGAATGTGACTGTAAATCCATTTGGACCTTTGAGGAAGTTAGAAAAGTGTATTTACCATTTACAGTCTTGCTGTTTAGTGGATTTTTTTCTATGCAATTTTGCACTTCTGTTCTGTGTCCCGATTGGCTGCAGACCTTGTCAATTAATCTCCTCTGTGCTGTATATTTCTTCTACAGAATGCTTTCAGCTCTTCAAATTTACAATTCTAAAGCAATGGGCTTTTTTTCTATGAAAGTTTTAACTTTGAGGGTTAAAACAAGAAAGAAGAGTTTGAAATTATTAATGTGTTTATGAGAAAAGTGTATGAATGTTTTAATGGTTTTACAACTTTAAAACATCTCAAATTCTACATTGCAGATTTCACATATTGTGTGTTTTTCTTAGAATGTACTAAAAGTAATCATGTATACAAATGTACACCTCATGAGTCTGAACACCAACTGTACAGTTAAAATCCATTCAAAACAAGAGGACATTATCTCTCATCTGGTTTTATTGCCGCTGCACAAAACAAATAAAATAAAAAATAAAAAAATAAATGACATGATGAACTGGGTGCAGTTCACAAATTAACCACTAGGGATGTTTTACACATATTTGTAAGTCTCTCAGCTCGAATTACAAATTCAAATTAGAAAAAAAATGACTAAAACAAGATTCATCCTTTTTTTCTTTCCTGTTTAATAGTTTTTTGGTCATGTAGTCTTATGCTACATTCACACCGAACCGATCCGCGCGTCAAACTCACGTTGGCTGTCTCTATTTGAACGAGTCTCATTTACAATCCATGGAATGCACAGATGATGTTTAGAGATCAGAATTAATGTTTGAATGAGTTCTACATACACACTGATAAACATTTCTCCATATCTGGATTCATGAGATCTTTCTCCCAGTACAGTGAGCCTTACTCATGCTGCGGTAGCTTTGTCTGAATGATGGCTGCTTTCAGCGGTACTTCTGTCTCTCTCTCTCTCTGTGACTCAGTTTAAAGATGTGCTGTCCCGCGTTAGTCAGGAGGAGGGAAAAAATAAAAACAAAAATGACATCAGAGGACTTTTTTATCATTGTCTCAATACAAATGATAAAAAATATAGTTCCGGACTATCAACTTCTCTTTCATGTTGGTTTTGGACTCCACCCGCTGATTGAACACAGCTCGTCACGGGTCAAAGCTGAGTTCTTGTTCAGCTAGAATTTTTAGTACTGCCCATTTACTCATTTTTTTGAAAGATTGAGGGGTGGTAAACTCCAATCTAGCAGAGATGGCAATAACCATAGAGCTAAAAAGCTGGCTATACATTATAGTACCCATATGTTGTCACGGGTTTGTTTGTATTAATGACTTTTAACTGTTAATTCTTTTTTATGTGAAATTAAATTAAATAAATGTTCTGCGTCCATGGTTAACTGTTTGCCCTTCTATCCCAGGCAGAACTTCTGAGGTAGGATTTTGGACTGATCTTTTTGAGCAAACCTCTTTTTCTTTGAAGATTCTTTTTTGCAAGCCTTAAGGTCTTACATGTCTTCACAGGCTCAGATCAAGACGGACTCCAAAAGTGTTGATATTTCCCAGTGATTACTATTTCCAGGCTAATCTGACTGAACGTTCCTGATCGCCGTCGTGTTTGAGGGTTCACTGAGGCTTTCTTCTGCAGATCCCCGAGGCCTTTCCCCTGGAGTGTTGATATATCTCCCTCATGTCATTCTCTGCACTCACCAAGTCATCTGATACACCAGCAAAAACTAAAAAGAAAGCATTACGTTGCCATAACCACTTAACAGAACGTGTGGATCTCAGAGGAACTATACTATTCTCACAGGAAAAAATAAATAAATAATAATTCCCTTGTCTATTCAACTCTCTAATCCCAGCCCACAACTTAAAACACAATCTTTCCTTTTTATCCTTTTGAGACTTTGAACCGTAAATCATCACTATTAAAGATTAGAAAATATAAATCTATATTCTGCAGAACTTTAAAGCTGTATCAAGAAAGAAGAACTGAATTATAATTTAAAAGCCTTTTAAAGACCCACTCCAGAGAAAAGCCTGTTTTTAGTGCTTTTAACATGTTCTTGTGGCCTTTTTCTCATGATGGAGAACATATATGAGGAAAATTAGGCTTAAAATTGTATTACTGGGTAGTTATTTATTTAAATAGATGTGAGTCCGGACCAAATGTCATTTGAAAAAAAAAATTACTTGTTATGTAGAAAATATGTTGGATAGCTCCAATATTTCTCACCATTTTTGTTTCCCCAGTAATGTTGGGTTGTGAGGGGCTGTAAGCTACAGGAGAGCGTCTAATTAACTATTTCACTTTGTTTTTTTATTTTGGCTAAAAAAGCGTAATCATTATTTAAAAAAACACTTTTAGTTGCTAGTAGGCTGCTAGAGGCTAGAAGTTGGGTAAAGTATGGTGCACTGAGGTTATCTGCTCTAATTTCATTCCCTCTCTTCTATATTGACTATTTTTCTTTAGTTCTCTATGCCTCTGTTTGGTGCAGTGCAATTCATGTGTTGTCCCTCTTTTCCACTCTCCTCTGGGGAAGCGGGACAGATTTAAGATTCCAGGTGGCTCATATGTGCTCCTGTTCTTGGCCGTGGACCACACCTCTGGCTCGTTTCGCGCCCCAAGCTATCCCAGCTCCATCTGGATGAAGCCCATCAGCTACACTATTCAAACATGTAGTTACAGAGTGAGATAAGCTAATTCTTCTTTAACAGTCCTGGTACATTCCCTGTACGTTTTTTTTTTTTTTTTTTTTTTTTTTTAAACTTGTCCTGTCCGTTTTGGGAGAAGATCCCTCCTTCATGCGGGTATTGCTGAAATTTCTTCTTTTTTTCCCTCTAGGATCAGTTTTTTTTTCTTTTTGGAGTTTTTTGTTTCTGAGAAGGAAGGTCTCAGTTTAGCTTAATCTGTTTGGTTTAGTTAAGCAATCAGACATTGTTTATATTTATGACTGACTTTATGTTTTTGGATAATTACCAGTGAAAAGCCCATTGAGGCAAATGTATTATGATATTGGGCTATTAAACAATCCTGAATTGAATTAAACTAAAAATAGATCAAAAGATGATCAGAGTGGGTCTTTAAATACATACAATTGAAAATACTGTAAATAAATTGTCCAAAAGCCAATTGAAGATTAAAAAAAAAAATCTTATTATTGATTCCAAATGTTGGTTTTGGCTAAAAATCAATATTTTTTAGGGAAATGTTCTCATATAGAAATACATTTATTTTGTCTCTGTGCATCATTTTGTCACAGTTTAAAGAACTAAAATACATGCAGTTTTTTTTAGCTATTTTATAACAAAGATAATATGTATTTAAGCTTTTATTGACATGCTGGCAATATTTAAAAGTATTTTATTAGTTTGTCTCAGTTTTCTAATTCTGACATGAAGCGAATTAATGTGAATCTAATGGTTGTAGTAAACTGCACTAATAAATACTGCAGCCGGAGTGAAAGCCACAGCATGTGTCTGCAGCGAGCATCGTTGGCCTTTCCACCCTAATTTACCACACTCCACCCGCTCAAGCCTGTAGGGTGTGGAGGTGGCTGATGCTCCAGCAGGGCTGGGCCAACCCATACATCCCACCAGCAAAGGACACCCTGCCAAGAGCCAATCACCACACACACTCTCCTGACAGCTTATTACCACTCAATTAGGCAGGTGCACTTCCACACATAGCCTTCTGACAAACGCAGCTCTCTCCCAGATGCATGTTTAACATCCAAGAGGATTATATAGTGACAGCAAACACTAACTGCTTCACCCTTATCACTTGATTGCCTCAAGATTAAAATCCTATAATTGGCCCAAGCCAGCAGGAGAAAAAATATGAAACAGCCAGAGAATATGATGAGATGTGGTCGACTTGTAATTAATCAATTATGAATTCTAATTCATGAGATATTTGCTGGCAGTTATGAAACGTTTGATTTAAGTCGCACTCTGCTGAAGACACTGGCGTCCGCCGACATGACCTCAAGAGATGAGGGACATGCTGACACGCTGGCTTGGCCGGTGACAGACGGGACTTGGCACTCATTGCTCTTTATTGAAAGTCTGCTAAAAAAAAAAAAAAAAAAGGGGGGTTTCAAATCTTAACACCAGTAGGCCCAGATTGTACAACATATCAAAAACACACGAATTGTGGAAAAAAAAGAGGAAATCCCTTGAGAGCGGATTCTAATAAAAATGAAATGATTTACAAATCTATTTGATAAGGCTTGCCAGAAGTCAAACTTGGCATGTAAATGTGGTGGGGATTAAATTTCATCGGCAACCAAGACTGTAACTGATCGCCTGCAGACAAAAGGGGAGCATGCCAGTTTTTTTTTTCTTTTTTTTTCCCTCTCCCCCCTACCTCTCTATCCTCCCTCCTGCTTTCTCTCCCATGCCTGCATTTTACTGCGTGATCCCTTCACGACTGTGTGGAAGGACAGGGGCACAGCAAAGTGGTGCAGTGTGTGTTTTGGAGAAGGGGGGCAGAAAAGGACAGGGGGCAAAAAAAAAAAAGAGGCAAAGGAAGAAGGGATGAATGCTGGAGATAAAGAGCAGTGGTGAGACAGAGAGCAGAAGGACAGCGGGAAGAGTCTCAAGGTCAGCATCAGGACAAAGTCCCGAGTTGGACAGTCGCCGCTGCAGTTCACCTCTGTGCTAATCAGCCCTTCAGCTGGCTGATGAGGTGTCAGGGAGATGTGTGGAAATGATTTTTCCTTGGCTTTTTGGCTGCAAACTGAGGAGTGCTGGTGGGGTGGAGTAACAATGTGTGTGTGTCACTCTTGGGTGTAAGCAGGCTGACGTTCTCCTTGTAGTGCCAGTACTGCGCTTTTTCCCCTTCCTGCCTTCGCCTTTTTTTTTTTTTTCCGCTTGCATATTATGCTACAGTGGCTGAAGTTGAACTTAGCTTTCCCCTGCAGTGACGGGAAGAATGGAACTGCCAATTAATGCTATATACAGTGTGCCATTGTTACCAGTGAGTGTTCAACTTGCTGCGCTGCTTAAAGTCCCACTCCCATTATCTTTTGATCTATTGTAAAACTGCTTCCAGTGCTCTTTTAATTAGGTTTTTAGCCAAAATTAATGAACTTGTGTTGTTTTTTTTTTAGGACATAGTTTCTGTGGAGCTGCAGTAGTTTATGTGAAACTCTAAGTTGTGGTTGGCACAGAGTAAGCCTACCTTAACTTCCCATCATCACTTTGTTTATACTCTCTCCTATCTTAAAGCCCTTCACACTAACATTAGCGGTGCAACAAAAATAGTTATTGAATGTTTATTGACGTTGCTGTGACCAATACATTCAATCCATTGGTTTTTCAGAGCAGAGTCTTTGGGAAAATAATGAAAGCTAACATCAAAATGCTCTTTCATACAATCCTTTACAACTGCGGTCAAATCAGCCGCTGTTCACATTTCCGTGGTCACATCAAGAAGGTCTGTGGAGTCTTGCAGAGATTTTCCAGCATTCATATCCCTGCTACCTTAAGTATTGTATGAAACTTACACAAAAAAATCCAGTGACGGCTGATTTGACCACAGAAATGTGAACAGCGGGTTATTTGAACGCAGTCAAAGTCTCCTTCTGCCGCTCAAATTCTAAATCCTCCACTTACAGATAAATAAATCCATTAACGTCTTCATTTTTGCTGTTTCAGCTGCTTATAACTGTATGGCTGGATAGCTCTGATATTGCCCACCATTTTTTTCTTTTGCGATGCTAATATAGTTTGGGCTAGTGAGGTACCGAGCTAGTGAGAGAGAGTGTAAACAAAGGGTTGATGGGAATTTAACACAGGCTAACTTTCACGCCAACAGTTCCATCCACAAAACAGAGGCGAATTTCTAATGAGCTCCTGCTGCTCTAGAGAAAATATGTCTTTAAAACTGCATAATCATAACTGGGAATGGTTTTAAAATAGAAAAAAATATATTTGAAGTGGGAATTCAACAAAAAGGTGCACTAGCTAGTTTCCCCGTTCGGCACGGCTAACCTCTTGCAGCCTCGCGTAGGGTGAAAACTAACAGCTGTGATTCGATTTGTGACCTAACGGTTTTGCAGCTTGTGTCGCGTCGGGCGAGTTCTGTGTACCAGGCGAGCTGGCAGGGGCGACCGTCTCCTCCGTCTATCCTTGGGTTATTTCTGACCATCTGTGCCCAGTCATTAACAGGACTTTTCACAGTCAATTGTCTTGTTCCTCTCCCCTCGACTCCATTTCTCTTAGTTACACTGACCATGAGATGTGCTTTTTTTTTTTTTTTCTCTCCTTGAATGTAAATGGCTTATTTGAGTAGAGGTCATTTTATTAGCAGAGGGCCAAGTAGAGATATAGGTTAATTCAAAGTGGCATCATGGAAGATGCATCAAGCAGTGGAGATCAAATTACAGGGCAAAGCGCTCAGTGGTATAGAAAAACAAGCCAGTGGTATGCTGCAGAATGTGTACGTGCATGCTGTGTGAGTTAAACAGCGACGTATGTGTATCTGAGAGCAGGAGAGAAGCAAAGAAGACAGCAAACGGAGAGGAGGAGGACGAGGAGGACGAGGAGGAGGGAGGGGTGTCCATAGAAGGCCAAGGGGGGATGGGATGGAAGGAAAGTGGGTGCATAAGAAAGGAGGTGGCGGTGGTGGTGGGGGCTAACTGGGCCAGCGTGCACACATCACCCCCACCAATTAGAGTCACTCATCTTTCCTCCTCGCAACACGTCACCCTCCATTTCTGATGTTTACAATTTCCAGGGTAAGAAATAACTGTACACACGGCGGTGGCGGCGATGGCATTCAGCAGGAAAAAGAGACGTGCCTAAAACGGATTTAGCCATTCCTTCTTTCCCCTCTCGCCTTTTGTTGTTGATCTTTGTGCGATGATTTGCCTAAGGACCCAGATTTCCTAGCAACAGCCTGCCACCAAACATTTGGCAGGAGTTCAAACCCCCCCTCTCTCTCTCTCTTTGTGAGAAACGGCAGTGCTGCCTCTCCTCTCCTCCCCGCTCTGCGTCTGCCACCAGCCCTGCTGCTGCCACCGCTGCCGGATGAGCCAGGCGGGCTGCGAGAGAGCTCTCCAATAACGCCGTTTTCGTGCAATCCTGCCGCGCCGTGGCGGCCACCTTGAGAGCCTCTGCCAGGGATCATCAATCAGCCCCTTAAACTCACACGCTCCGACAAACATCGACACATGTATGGGGGAAATGACATGCTAACACACACATGTGGATTTTGCGGTGATTTAATTTGCAGAACATGACCACACAAACCACCTGGTAATAGTGGGATGGAGATCAACAAAGCATGTAAATATACAGAACAGTGCGGTGAAAGGGGAGAAACGTACGATATGAATGTAAGCTAGTTAAATACATCCGATATGAAAGAGGAGGCCTCGGTCTGGTACGACGTGGGAATCGGCGTGGCGCTGTATCGAGACGAGTACCTTAGAAGTCTAATAAAGCGAGTGATCCCTCTGTTTTGACAAAGAGGCCCAGGAGGGACACAGAACGCCGTGTTTTTTTAGATTCCAGGCACTGACAAACACCCATTTGTGGCCCTTCTATCCCCCCTCAAATCCCACGGAAGCTTTTCCCTGTGCACAAGACGGTCGGATGTGGGCAAAACCCAACTGCCAATTTGCAGAGGATGTGCCGTGTTTGCTAATGCGAAGCAGAAGCTAAAAAAAATGAGACCACACAAATGCCGACGAATTTCTCCAACACAAGCACCGACACTGAACTCTTTGTGTTTTTGTTGTTGTTTTCCCCCTTACTTAATTTTTGTGTTTCTGCAACTGGGTGGCTAATTATGGAAACTCCATCATTATTGCACTACATCATCATCTTTAACTCCTGTTTAGAGGGCTTGTGGGTAACAGGGGGGGAATTTCACTTGGGACAATGTGCCAGGGAGTGCGCTGATGGCTTGGCTGTAATGCTGATTTATGTCGATAATGAACTGTTTAAAGACTTGGAATGTAGCGCAATTTCAGGGCTATCATTTGTGCCTGAGATGAGAGGGAAAATGGTAATCTGCTGGAATTAAACATAATCCCAAACAGTGAAACATGAGCGAGGCGGCCCATCCCGCTCTGGAAGCTGCATGTGAAGACATTACCTCAGCGGCGGTGGCGCTTGTGTGTGAACGGCTATACGCTGCATATGTCCTGTTCAATCTGTGCGTTGTGTTTTGTCTGTAAGGGGAAGACTGTGTAGGAGGGTTAAAGCCGAATGAACTTGCATAATCAATTTTCACACTTTGGCAGCACCTGTTGGTTTGTCCCCATGTTAAAAGAAATGAATGAATGCATTACATGTAGAGCAATTTCACACTGTGCTGCAGCTTCGTGCACAAAGACAAGAAGAAAATGGGGGAAAATGGAGCTGTATTGTGTCAATAGGTAACATAGCTCATTTCAGTCAACAAAGGATGAATGGTTATATTGACAATGCAGAAGGCGTGCTGAGGCATTTCCTGAATAAAGCCTCTTAACATTTTGTCCTCTGCTGGCAATAGAGTTGGGGAACAGTCATTTTGAATGTAGAGGGTCTCACTTACTGCAATATAATAGACTTTGGCTTTCTCCACCAGCTCCCAGTTGCTGTCCAAGTCCAGGTGTTTTTCCTTTTTGTAGCAGTTTGCCGCTGCCAGGTTAGCAACAAGGGACCTGTGGAGACAGACCCTATAAATCTTCTGCCTCGCTTGTCATCCATCTTAATTTTGTCCTTAAAAAAAAAAAAAAAAGGAAAGAAAGCACAGAAGCCCCAGACTTTTCTTTGTTCCTTGAAGATATAAAAGGATGATAACAGTGTCTGAGTTCAGGTGAAATCTAGATTTATTTCTTTTCGAGAAGAAATACTTAAAAGAGACATTAAATATTTGGGAATATCCTCAAGATACATGAAGGACTGTTTCATTGTAAAGGATGTTGATCACGTTGGTGAGGCAAGTAGTATTATTTTGAGACCTTCTCCAAAAATAAATAGTTTTGGTGGCATTTGGATGAGTCTAAATAAAATTAATATTAAAATTGCATTAATGACTATTTCTTTATGCATATCCCTGTGAATCGGTATGAAAGCGTTTGTGACTCATAATTCAAAATAAAAGTCAATACTGGAAATGCTTTTTAATTTTAACAATGTAACTGCAACACTTTGTCTCTTAAATGAAAGGAAAAATCCATTCTCCAAACGGCTTTTTCTTTTTCTTCTCCATCACCGCTCATTCTGTAACTTTATTAAAATGATAAAGAAAAGGGCAATTTTACGTTTGATCTTCAAAAAATTCTGTAGTAAATTTGTAACAAAATTCAATTAGAAATATCAAATTTGAAAATTAAAAGGCTTAAAAAGAAATGCTTTTTCATTTTCACAATGTACTTGTCTTTGAAAAAAATTTTAAAAGCATTTCTCCAAATGATTTTTCCATTTTCTTCTTCAACACCGCTTATACTGTGACATAATTAAAATGATAAAATGGAAATGTCAAACGCTATTTTCTTTATCAGTTTAATTAAGTTACAGATTGAGCTGCGTTGAAGAGGAAAAAGAAAAAGCTGCAGAGAATGGATTTTTCATTTAATTTAAGAGACAAGTGATGCAGTTACATTGTGAAAATGCAAAAGCATTTCCAATATTGACTTTTATTTTGAATTATGAGTCACAAATGCTTCCATAAATCAGGAGCAGATGAAAAAAATAGACAAAATTTTGACTAAAAAAACAACATAATTCTGATTAAAAACTACTAGGAACGTTGTAAGAATATATTTTTTAAAAATCGGCTGCGTTTTTTTCCATCACAGCTTCTTGAAGTGGGGGGTGTTCGGCCACATGACAGGAGGGAGTAGGAAGAGGTCTGTCCTCACATGGCGAAAAAAAAATGCTGTTGGTGTCAAAGAGAAGAGTAACAGCGTGCTAAGTTGATCAGAGCGAGATGATGAAGGCTGCTATGTGACAGCAGGATTGGGACGGCGCTTGACCCGAGCTGCAGTAATCGACTCAAAGGTCGGAACAAACATGACAGGCAAAATGAGTGTCATCACTGAGGGAGTCCCACAGACAGGAGCACCCAGAACTCTATCAGGGAACAAACAGATCTGATGGTATGACACAGCAGGGGAGGCAGAACTGGGAGGTTCTAAAAAGTCTTCCAACAGTTGGTCAAACTTTAAAATCGATAAGATAAAAAAGCTACATGGTCTTTAAATATTATTTTTAATTATGGTAGCAATTAAGAACAACACTATTCTACATATAATTGTAAAAATGTAACATATTCCAACTTAATACAGTGACTAAATAATATTTTCAGCTTTTATTTTTACATTATCACTTCATCTCATGTTAATATTAAACATAAAGATGCAGAACTTTCTCTACTTTCAGGTTATTTTGGAGTTATATTTTATAGAACTCTAATAAATTTTCCACCGTTCTCTTTAAAAGTTAATTAAAAAGTTGTAATATTGCTGCTGAATATATTTAATTAATGAATTTATTAATTAATAAGAGTAAAGTGAACAGATACTTAGATCTAGTAAGAATTTTTTTAAATATCACGAATAACTAACTTAAATATTTCTGTAAAGTTGTTCTTTAACCTTTAATCTAGGAGCCCTTTTAGAAAATTTTAGAAAGTAAAAACACAATTTTGAAAGATTTTTTTGTCTACTTTTTTTTAGATTAAATTGTAGTGCTTTAAGAAAAAAAAACTGCATATGGACCATATTCTTATATTTAGAAGTATAAAAAATGAAATGATAAGACTTTTAAGTAAAAATGTTAATGTTTTATTGTAAGAGATGACTTTGCAACACAAATTATCTAAATTGTCAGCATCTGTGTTTAATGTTTCTTCTCTTGGCAATGCTTCATTTTATAATTGCTCATTTGTATTTAAATCTTAAAGCAACAGTCAAATATGATATAAAAACACATATTAATGAGCTTTTATTCTGAAGAGACTTGATTATTCTGTAGCGACTCCACGATTTTCTAAAATGCCCGTTTTAGAGCTGATTTTATTTAGGTGTTGATGGTTAGAATGTGATTACTCAACATATATTGTCCTCACTGAGTGAAACTCAAGTTCTCAGATGTGAGGAAGAGGGGGAGGCCAATTTTCTTTCTGCCTTTGAAGACCTGCACTAATCAAAGCCTGAGGGCTGTGACATGTTGGTTCCCAGTCCTTCAAAGCCACTGCTGGCCCTGACGACGACCTTTCCTCTGGCCTCTTGAGCTGTCTGTTAAACACCTGTAAGAAATATTACAGAGCTCGTCTCCCTGAGCACGGCACCTGACCTTTTAAGGTGTCAGAGCCCACATCAAACAAGTCCACAAAGAGCATTCAGCAGGGCTGACTCCCGGGGCAGCCCGGGCCCGCCATGACTGACTGACAACTGCGGGGGCAGCAGATAAAGAGCCGCAAAGAGGGGACGGGGGGGGTGCTATTTAGAGAAGGTTATTGATTGACAGCTGGCCAATCATGAACTGCAGCCCCCTTAGTGTTTGCGTGTGACCTCTGCTGCTTTAGCTGCGATGGTAATGATGCTAGCATGAGATCCGCCGGAGTCGAGAAAGCCCCATTTACAACCAAGAGGGCTGACAAGTGAGAAGTGGGACAGCGCAGACATCCCTTACACATTGCGACTGTCAGAGCATAGATGGATGAGAACCCATTGGGGTGGCAGAGACTAAGTACTGAAAAAATAAGCTCAAGTCGTTTTTCTTTCCCTCCTTTGATGTGTGAGCTTGACTGTGATTCCCAGTTATGATATCCTGCCCAGAGGATGTTTGTCAAATCTGAGGGGAAAGATGCTTGCTTGGTCAAGAGGGTCTAAAAAAGTTGCCAACCTATTGTCTCCAGTGATACAAGCCGCACAGGTACCAGTGGGCTCCTCGTTCTGCTCATAGTAGCGGGCGTCCACGTGGGCCTCTTCGGCTTTCTTCTTCAGGATCTCGCCAAAACGATCCGTTCCAATGCATCCGAAAAAAGTTGCCACCTTATGCGGTTTCTGGATCATCCACTAGGAAAAGGGAAAATAAAAAAAAAAAATAAAAAAAACTGTTATAGAGAGCTCAGTTTACAAATATAAGTCTGTTTGAAGGGTCAAGTTCAGCTAAGGCAGATGGCATACAAACTGTAGCTTCACAGCAAACATACTGCATGTGATATATGAGGGCTGCAGGCTGTCATAAACAACCAATTCCACTGCACACAGAGGGACTATTCTCATCCAAGCACTCCTCCTTTTTCCCTGTGCGCTAAAACAGTCTCATCTCCTTATTTACACAAACCCCATAATTCAAGGCTTCATCCTTCTTATGCAAACACGGTTTCTGCGCGGGTATGTGCCAGCGACCACAGGACACTCCCCAAATTGCTCGTTGGTCGTTTTATAGTCTGTACAAACTTGATGTACTCGGTGACTTTTACCTGAAGAAGAAGGGGTGCTGGTGGTGGAGAGGGGGGGAGGGCTGCGTGAATTCTACAGCGGCGAGGCTCAACCTCCAAAGATTTATTGACGCACAGTACGTGCTGGTGTTTGCTGGTTTTATTGCAGCCTCCAGTTTTGTTGCTGACGGGGGCCCCTTGTGAATGAGATGTTGCTGCTTTTTGGGATGACCTGTATACGTGCGAAATTAATCATTTCGCACAAGCAAATAGCATCTAGCGGATGAAAAAAACTGCATTTTCATCACTCGTCCTGAGATGCTGCCTCCTGTAATTTTTCTCCACCCTTTCCACCTTCTAGTCTGGTCTCCTGGTAAGTAGTTCAAATAAAACAAAGTTGATCTATTGTAGAAGAGATTCACTGTTTAAACCCAGTCAATTCTACCAGGGGGAATTTTAAAAACTTAGCTAAACAAAGAAAAAGTGTATTTGTGAGATTTGAAAAATACAGATAATTAAACTCAAATATAACAATATTATTTTTATTATCAGTTTTGGGAAATCGATTCTACCTTAAAAACTCATTCCATCAGCAAATTGAATACAAATTTAACACCACATATCTATCATATTCACAGCATGTATTTCTGAGACCCCCAGCACATTAGTATGGTCAAAACTATCCTTAAACATTCAACTTGGTCCCCGTTTTGTCTTTTTTAGTTCATAGTCTTTCCACTAGGGGCAGTAGAAGGGCTTGTCCTGCTCATTTCAAAATGGCAGCCCCCGTTGGCGGTTTTGGCGGGAAAAACGTTTAGCTCATTTTTAAAACTTGATGATGAAAATTATTAATCTTTTTTGTTAATTTTTTTAAAATAACTACTTGCTGGATTGAAATAATACACAATTTGTTGATAATGAATTATTTCTAATAAACAATGTTGATAAATGTGTGGATCAAATTGGAGACAGAGGGTTAAATAAGGGTATTTTTTTTCTTGAACACTCATCTCAATATTTTTCCATCCTTAACTAATGTTGTTAAGAGCAAAACCATACTAAATAACCAAATGTATCATATTTGATACTACCTATATTTCACCATTTTTTTTTGTGGAACTAAAACGGTTCTAAAATATCTTATTAAAAAGAATGTGAACTTTCTTTGAATTATTTAAATGTAGTGAGCTTTATAGGGACATAATGAGAATTTTTAATGAAATAGTTCAATTTTTTTAAATTGTAAAATCTTTTTTTTATTAATATGAATCTATGCATTTACTATTTCCACAGGGACTTTTATTGTCTGTTCACATGACATAAGCAATATAAAGTATAATGGAAACCTCACCTTTTTTTTTTTGCTGAGACTAAATTGAGATCTTATTGAGCAACGAGAGACAGAATGATGCATACAGTTCAGTGAGACAGAGCTGAGATGGTAAAGAGATCAAAATGAGACATGCTTTAGAACAGGGGTGGGCAATTGTTTTGACTCGAGGGCCACAAAGGGTTCTAAAATTTGGCATAAGGGCCGGACAAGGAGCAGATGGAAGGAGAGATTTGGTAATCAACCTCATAAACTAAAAAAATAATATGGAATTTAGAGAAAAACATGCTTTAATTTGGATTCAAATTCACATATATTAATTTAAAAAAAGAAAATTTGGGAATTTTAATTTCAAAATTTTGATTTTTGTTCTCTTTTGGGTGATCCAATGGGTTGATGTTCTTCAGAGGAAAATGTGAACTCAAAGAAATGCTGCATTTATGTGGTGTAGGAATAATCCGAAAGATCACCATCTGACTCAGAAAGGAACACACACGAACGTCAGAGAAACAACACCATTCATGGGAAGAAACCAGAAATACAATGAAAATAAAACAATAATTAGGATTTTTGATTCAATGTATTTTAATTTGGAGGGCCACATTAAGTAGCTTAAGGGGCCGCATGTGGCCCCCGGGCCGTAGTTTGCCCACCCCTGCTTTAGAACAATGCAGTACGTCTCATCTTTCTCGTAACTGAGATCTGGAGAAGAGACAGTCGTGAGAAAGGTTTGAGATCTCAATTGAGACCTTACTGAGCAACGAGAGAGACCATTATGCAAATAGTTCAGTGAGACAGAGCTGAGACAGTAAAGAGATCAAAATGAGACATGCTTTAGAACAATGTAGTACGTCTCATCTTTCTCGTAACTGAGATCTGGAGAAGAGACAGTCGTGAGAAAGGTTTGAGATCTCAATTGAGACCTTATTGAGCAACCAGAGAGAGCATTATGCAAATAGTTCAGTGAGACAGAGCTGAGACAGTAAAGAGATCAAAATGAGACATGCTTTAGAACAATGCAGTACGTCTCATCTTTCTCGTAACTGAGATCTGGAGAAGAGACAGTTGTGAGAGAAGTTTGAGATCTCAGATAGTGCTCACTGTGAGACTTATTTCTCAGGAGACGTATTCGAGAAGAGTGAGAAAAGCTGTCTTGTCTCAAACATTTCTCGTTCATGTCTAGGAGACGTAAACGAGACAGAAACGAGATCTCATCAGCAGTTTTGCTTTGCTATGGGCACAACCACTCTGTAATGTAAAATGACCAAAACAGTTTAACAGTAAATGAAATAAAATAGGCTCCAATATTATTGCGACAGTAAGATTTGATTTATGCAAATGAACCTGTTTTTTAAAGTATTGATCTCAAATATTTGTTTTCCTTTCAAACAAGCCCCCAAATACTTTCAACAAACCTGGACTAAAAAAAGGAAAAAATAATAATTTGATGCAAAGGTCATTTTAGTTTATCGCCATGCTTTTAGAACATGTACAGAAAGTGACTTGGGCATCATAGCCTCGCTAAAAGAAACAAGGTCTTTCAAGAAAATAAAGGTGTTCTCTTAATGGCAGCATATGTTGCTCCAAAACCTGTATATGTCGCCCAGTATTAATGATGCTTTCACAGATGTGCAAGAGAACTCTGCTACTTTCACTAAAGCGCCTCATGGAATCAAGGACCCTGGCTTATAAAATGAAACTTGCAAAAAAAAAAAAAAAAAAAAACGGCAATTGTTTCAAAAAGTAAATGCATATTACACATATATTAGACTTTTTACATTTTCTTGCCAATCACAATTAAAAAATATTTTTATTGTGCCACTTATTGTAGTTATAAACTGACCAACCAGATGCCTCAAAAGAAGAAAGGTGGTGCCAAATCCATCCAATATTTGACTAACATTTTTTGTGCCGATCACTTTCAAGTTATAGGGGTGAGGAATTCCAACAAGCAAGGTAAGAATAGCTTCAATAATAAAAAAAAAAAAAAAATGGTTGTGTCCGAATTCCCCCCCCTAATCCTGACTACTAAAAAACTATATAGTGTGGGACTATATAAAGCGCTGGACTTTAAAGGTAATTCGGACAAGATGTTCACTATAGTTTCGTTTTTCTAAAAACGGGATATGACGTCATTGATTTCATGAAGTGAAAATCGAATAAAAACAAACATTTCATAGCTTTTTATTTATGACTCCACTGTGTTCAGAAGGTGAAAATGTGGATGGTTTATTCAAATTTTGCATTTAAACACGTTTTTTGTTTGAAATTGTTTGACTGCCACGCATTGTGGTCTATATCCACTAATCTAGTGACCATCGATGTACGCTACTTTTTCGCAAAGACTTCTGGGAAATTTCAAGTGCACTCGATTTGGAATTAGTAGATACGGACAGCACTAGAAAATGGAGAACACACTATATAGTGCACTATATAGTGATTCGGGGGGAAATTCCGACACAATTGATGACTGACAGAATGGACCAATCAGTTACAACTAACATTGTCTGGGTCCAACATGGCGGACATTTACGGATATAAAAAAGGCGATGGACTTGACTTCATTTTGTTGGAGCCAGAAATAAGGAATTTTTAATGGGGGCCGTCACACTCACTTGGTACAGTTCTCTTATACAGTCCATGGATTTCTGTAAGGCCAAACCCAAATTCTTCCGCTACCCTCCAGCTTCTCCCTACCCTCTCAGTCGTAGGGGTATTTGTAGGAGTAAGGGTGTCCAAAATTGTATTTTAAGGCATAGGGACTTTTCACTCGGTGTCCCTCCACTGTGAGGGTGTTCCTCATCTAGTTAATGCCTTTTTGATTTAGCAGGACTTTTTAAGGTTATTAAACCAATGTTATGTATTTTTCCAAGCGCTAGCAGCTATGCGCTAACCTAGATGACCGGCGAATAATGATGACATCATCAAGGGGTAGTGTCTTTCGAATTTGAAGACACTATTTCTTTTTTAACTCTCCACTTAGAGGGCTAAGGGGTACGAAATCCTTTTAAAAGTCATTTTAAAAAAGGAAACAATACCAATTTTAATCGAATTGTGAAATGTACATTTCACTTTATAAAAATTACTCGAGCAGCCAGTTGCTAAAATAACAGTGCATTTTGTAGCACAAGGATGGATGGCATGGATGCACTTTAGGATTCCCTCTTCCTTAAAAGCACATTAACCACAAAAAAAAAAAAAAAAAAGCACATTAACCACAAGAAAATCCAAGATTTAATATACATATTGTATATATATAATTTACATATAAAAGACTGAATTTTGTGAATAAATAACCTGTTTTGTTGAAATTGGGGCGAATAGACTGAATATTTTTGTAACAATGAGTGTATGGCTGGCAACTTTACAAATGTCTGCCATTTTGGATTTTTCTTATGGCTAACGTGTGAAAGAGGGGATCCCAAGATATAATTGAGGTCATACGTTTATATACCCTGGAAGAAATTGGGATTTCTTGGTCATTTTTCAGAATATAAAAACTTTTTTTGCACTCAAAAAATTTTGCCAATTGTTGACAAAAAAATCGTTTACCCTTTTTAAATCTTAATGACAACAATGGCAACTGTACATCCATCCCAAATTTGGTGCCTGCACCACAAAATGCCCGATCTGTGAAATATCAATCTAACCGGATGGAATAGAACTTGATATTAAATCTTTAAGTTTAACCTCCTAAAGTCTTTTCCACGTGCCCTTTCTCAATCCTTTTGCCAGTTTTGTTATATTTTTCAAACTTGTCATTTTTAATAAAGAGTAGAGTTTGAGAAAAAGTTACTGTGTTGTGATTCTATTATTCACGATGCCTGTAAAAGAGCGCATATGCCGGCGCCATCGTTTGGTCCGTGAGCAGCGCGTCGACGTGTCATCTTGAGTCATGATTCAGTCACTGAAGCGTGCCTCCAACCCCTCACCTGGTCGACAGTACACAAACACGTGGACACACACATATGCGCAAATCCCAGCTCGTCTTCCCTAACCTCTTGCTGCAGGCACCTCACACTTATCAAGGTCACTTGCTTGGGTACACGTCAAGTCCAATCTGATTTTGCCTTTGCAGCAATGAGCTCTGAATCCAAGGTTAGGAGCTGTGGGCTGTAAATAATGACAGTGCAGCCCTTCCATTTGCAGGCCTCTCAGGTGGGAATAGAGAGGGCCACTCAGGGGCCTCAGTCCCTCTCTGATGACAGCATGGTGAATCACAGCAAGCACCAACCTCACAGACACCCCCCTGCTATCCAGCATCTCCATCTGAACTCTGCTATATCCTCCACTCTTTTCTTTCTCTCTCAGAAGTAGCTGTGCTCTCGCTGCCAGCTCAGCTTGTCATTTTACAGGGTCATTAACAGACCCACATACACACTAACACAATGCACCCACGCAGGAAAAAAACGGCTGACTTGCACACATACAGAGAAATATTCTATAGCATCAACAATCGTAAATAAAAACAACCAAAAAGAAAGAAAGAAAGCTCCTCTGCTTCCTCCAGAAGCTGCTCTTACGGTTCAATAAACACAAAGCAGCAATAAATAAGAAAAATGTCTTTATTAGGGGCATGAAAAAGAAAGAATCCCACACGTCTTCTCCCTCCTCTGTGACACACCAGAGAGGGGAGTTGCATCAATTCAGTTATACCCTGCAGACAATCCCTCTCCATTCCCAGATTATGTGAGATAATACCGCCATTATGACAAAAGCGCTGTTCTCGGGGTCGTCGAGAGGTCAACCAACCTTGTGCCGGGTATTCATGCTTAGTCACACCCCAATTATATCGCAGTGGCAGAGGCAGAAATTGGCAAATGTACATCAAGGCGCTTCATTACTGAAGGCTGCTCCAGTGAAATTAAGAAGCAGATGAGACAGAGTGAGATTTGCCCCCAGGCGGCGTGTTAAAGAGAAGGAGAGGAGGATGGGAATAAAGAGTTGGAGGAACAGATTCTTACTGAAGGTGCTCCCCGCTTGTTTCTTGCACGGCAGCTCGTGTATATTTAGCTTAACAAGGGAGAACGCAGGTCCCAAAAGATTAATAATTTCCCATATCTCACACATATCTCCAGGTGGCTTTTTGTTACCCAAGGAAACACAAATTTAAAAAAATTCAGATGAAGATGCTGAGAAGATTTCTAGTCTTACTTTCAGTTCATCCCTCTATGAGCCAACCCAAAAGTGGCCCCCAGGCCCCCAGATAGCTATTAATTATGACATCTCATGGTTACAAGGAGCCCACTTGGGGCTTGACCCAAGCCTGCTACTCCACATCCAACAGCTGCCACTCTTCACTAGCAAGGCAGCCGCTTCGCGTGGCGGCTTCCAGGAGGGCAATTACACAGCCAGATGAAATGAAGCAGCTGAATGTTTGGGACTGGAGTGCTCAGACTGCCATAAGTACTAAAAACCATTACATTTACATTCCTCCTTATCCCCCCTCCTCCCATCTGCCTCCTTAACTGGCTGCTGTATATTGATAAAGTGGTAATGGGACCTCCAGTTCGATATTCCCCCTGTAAAAACATTGTCCTGCTCCCGGCCTCCCTCAGGGGTCAATGCATTCTCCTGCAGTTGCCGGGAATCATTTCTCCCGTATTAATGATGCAATTCCGATGCAATCCAGATCTACTGAAGATGCAGCACACTGGGCTTTTTTTTTTTTTGCATGGACTTGATTGAGGACTCAGTGTGTTATCCCACAGCTTGAAAACAAAGTGGGGCCTTCTTCATATCACAGGAAAGCCGCTTGTTTGCAGCCCTCAAAGTCGCCGTTCCTCCGGCTTCACTCCCCCAGCTGGCTCCTCTTATGAAGGACCACGGCCGTGCCTAATGATGGTCACATTAATTATAGGCTTATCAACCTAAGCTAAAATTCAATAGGGCTATTTTCAGAACCAAAAGAGGGCGGCGGGGTGGTCGGCAGGCACGCTTTCAGGCTCAAAGCGGTGTTTCCTTTAGACTAGGCAGTTAAAACAACCAGCAAACATCTGTCCATCAGGGCCTGTCATCGCAAGTGCTTTTATATAAAACATTGGTGGAGCAGAGGGCCCTCTACACGAGCACTGACATTGATGAGGTCTGGCAGCTTCCATTAAATCACTCTTTCCTGTAAAGTGTCTGGCATCAAAGCAACCGACGGAGGATTTTTCACTCAATCAGGTGAGGAACTCCCTCTTTCCCCGCCTGTACTCTCGGGGGTTCCGACCTTCTGGTCAATAACTCCAATCAGTTCAATTTCATGCACAGTTAGTCGTGTTGGGGTGCTCGGGCAGCACTTGCATCAGAGTTGCATATGTTGTTGTCGCTATTGTTGCTTGTGTTCATTTTTCCCCTCTTGCTCTGGGAGGTGATAGACGGCTCGGGGACCTTTTCTGTCCAAAAGCTGCGGTTTCTTTTTCACTCTGATCCAACGCTGCTAGCTCTTTGGCAAGGCACTGACAGTCTCTGCTTCGGATAGCACTTGAAAAGGATCAACACTATCGTAAGATAAACTAAGGAAGTTGCGTTACTGGCAATAATGCTAGTGTGAATGCTTGTGTAAGTGTGAGTCACGAAGATGCTGAAGCTTTTTGATTTAAATGGTGACGCGTTTTACTTTAATTGCTATAAAAGTAAAAGCTATTTTAAAAAAATGTCACATTTGCTAAAAGACTTTAATTTTCTTTAAATAACTATGAAATAGCACTGAAGTTGACCCACACTAAAATATTTAGTGTGTTGCTTAAATATTAGCTAAACTCCAAATAAACCCAAAAAATCTTAGTAGATGCCAAATTAGTCAAAAATGTAGCCTGTTGCTAAAATAGAAGCTAAACTCTAAAAGACTAAAAACCTCAGTAGAAAATGAATTAGCCAAACACGTTAGCATGATGTTAAAATATGAGCTAAACTCCAAATTAGCATAAAAAACCTCAGCAGAAGCCAAATTAGCCAAAAAGCTAGCTTGCTGATTAAATACTACCTAAACTCCAAAATAGCCAAAAATTCCACGGTAAACTAAATTAGTCAAAAACTTTAGCCTGTTGCTAAAATAGAATAACATAGAATAAACTTTATATTAGCATTTTAAAAAAACAGCTCAATGCCAAATTTTTTGAAATTTACTATAAAAGATGAAAACATATCCCAAGAATATATTTAATAACTTATTAATAATCTACTTAAAAATACTAAATTTGAAGACTTTCTCATTCATTTCCTATGGTTCATATTTTGCTCAATATTTCAAAAACTATGACATTTAAAAACACCAAAATTAAAAAGCAGTAATGTCATGAACAAGATGAATGTTTTGGTACCAAGACTGCTGAAATTTCCGAAGGTGTGATTGAGTTTTTAAATGCTGAAAATGAACAGAAAGGAGCAGGAGAATCACTATAGTGTGAATGCTGCAAAACATGCTTCAGAGCTTTCACACAATTATCGGGTCAAAGATGTGGAAAAGCGTTCCCCTCATTCAGATCAGTCACCCGGATTCTTGTATCTGAGAGCAACACTCAAAGAGGCATCGCAGCGTGCAGCACCATGGGAAACGGGCCCAATCGCAGCTTCAAATATGCAGGTCCTCTCGTCCTCTGTTTAGTGCCCACAAAGTCCCTCGCTGACACACCAGCATGGTGGGAAGGCTCGTGTATCAGTGCTCAAGTCTGCTTTTGTAATTGATGTTTCACAGTTGTCATGTGGCTCCAGGCTCTGGCTGGAAGACAACATGCAGCTGACTGATGGTCTTCTGATGCAATCTGTGCAAGCATTTGGACACTGGCTCCTTTCATATTGTCTGAATCTAACACTGAAACATCAGATGTGAAAGAGCTTTATTTGAAATGCATCATTTTATCAAGATTTTTATGCTAAATCACACCTCAAAACAAACATTTCCAGCGGTAAATATCCCTGACAGAACAATTTCTGAACAATGAGCTTCTGTAGAGAGTTACATTTGCTCCTCATCATCAAGTCTTTGAAGGAGCTCATATTAGAGAAAATGTTAGAATTTAGTTTATGATTTAATTGTAATGGATTAATAAATGTGGTATGCTGCCATTGGTTTTTTTATGACTAATTTCTCTTCATTTAAACACAATTCTTTGAATCAGATGGGGTCAAATCAGGATCAGCTTTATTTTTTATTTTGTATCCGTTTCAGGCTTATAAGTACGTCTAATTCAGGTTTAAAATGTACCTTGTTTTAATGTTCAATGTTTCCTTCAAGTTCACAATGTGTAATTCTGAATTTTCCTTTTTTTTTCTTTTACAGTATCTATTTTCAAATTCACAATCTAATTTTTTCCTTAGGTTTTCATGTGTTGATCAGTAATGATAACACTCTCTCAAAGTTTGGTAAATTAGAGGAGGAATGCTGTTTTAGAGTGGAAATGTCAGTTATAACCAAAAAATGTTTTTTTTTTCAAATATACAATTTTTCCTTCAAATTTTCTGCATGTTTTAAATTATACATATATATATTTTTTTTTAAATTAAAATTTCTTTTTTATTTAAAATTTCAACTAAGTTTATTGTTTTTTCCAATTTTAATTTTTTTTGTTTAACGTATATTTTTTTCAAAGTTACTATTTCATTTTTCAAATTATCAAATTTCTCACAAACTATTTTTATTCACAAGTATTTTTTATTTACATTTCTCAAATGCATATTTTTTTATTTTCAATATTTTTTTCAAGATTAGAATACATATTTTTTCAAATTTACAGTTTTATTTTTCAAATTTTCTTTCAAGTTTATATTTTTTCTTCAAAATAACAATCTTTTTGTTTCCAATAATTTTTTAAAGTTTACTGTGTTTTTTGAAATATAAAACCTTTATTAAAATGTATGATTTTGTACTCAAAATTTTAAATATTCCCAAGAACTTTAAAGGGGCCATACCATGATTTTCTTACTTTCAAAGTAAACTATATCCATATACATGATCATATATTACCTTCGCTGGAAAACAAATTATTTATGAAATATGTGCCTTTTTTGTGGACCGTTTTAATACATGGGAGTAAAACGACTCAATCTGAGGCACCGCCTTTCGTTCCTTGTCGCCCATTTCGCGATGTCATCCTTGAGCTTACCAATAGACCTTCAATGAGCCTCCTCAGCGTGCCTGCTTTCTGATTCGGACCAAACTTTGTAAAAAAAAAACTTAAAGACTAAAGATCTCTTCAGCCAGCAGCTATGGGGGTGGGTCAAAACAGAGGAAAAAGATGGATTTTGAGCGTCTGTATGAAAGCCAGGTTCATTTTACTACAGCTTTAGTACCGTGGAGGAATCCTGCGTGACGGTTACTGGGGACGCTACAGGTACTCACACTAATAAGTGTTTGTGGTATATAGATTATCAGTAGAATCAATGTGGATCATGTTGTTTTATTGAGCCCAAATTCATCCGACCACATTTTAATGAATTGCCGTGTCTCATTGTTGTGGTGTTATGTCGTTGTTTTTAAGAGAAATAAGTTAGAACTACAATAGAGCTTTTAAGATGACGTCACGGTAGCACCCTGCGCGAGTGCCGTGTAACGAGACACAGAAATGGAGTAATACTTTTTTTAGTGGTATTAAAAATGTTCCAACAAGTAAACAGTTGGAACAATTATTTCCTTTTGGCTAACAAGACAATCAATGCTCTACATTTTTCCGTGGCTCACCTATCACCTCTCTTCTAACGTATTTACATCATTTGTTATGACAAAAATGAACTAGTTGTGGTTTGGGAAGAATAGAAAAGTTGGACCTTTGTGATCCCATCAGGGGGATGTGGAGTCCTTCCAGCTTTTGAGGACTCAACATTAGCAAATGTTAAGGTAATGCAAAATAAAGCCTTGGAACATCGGATGAGGCTGCCACCTGCAGACTGGTCTGAATGGTATATGGAGACGTGCTCTGATTTCGATTTTACCTCCCTATCTGTTTCCTGTGTAATTAACTACAACAACCCACTTCAATGTGATTTCAAAAAGTAAATGCAGAACGTTTTGCTAACTGCTGCATTCCATTATATTAATCCCTTGTTGTCAAAACGATGCTTTAGGATGAAGCTTCCTGATTAGATATTCTCCATTATAACAAGTGCTAATCAATTTACATTAGCTCCTGCAAAGCAAATGCACCACAGGCTAAAACATTACATAATTAATACAAAGGGAGTAAAAATGGCTGATTTTCATGTTTGACTTCATCTGTGTCATCTTAGAGCTTGTAATAAAAGGACGAAAGAAATACATCACATTTTTTAAGAGCATTTCTTATCACTCTGATCATGTTTTGATTTTCTAGAACATATTCTTTCCAGAGTGATAGAATTTCATTGGAAATGTTTCCTCTGAGTCGTGGGTGGGACTCAATGAGCAACCCCGCCCCCCCTTCCGCTGCCCTGTTACAAAGAGCTTGGAGAAGTGTATTGTCTTCATCACAAATACGCTCTTTTTCACACTTTGCCTGAACCAGATTTGATTTAAATAAAGAAATACTTTGAAAATTCAATATGGAGATATTTAAGAAAAAACGTCCTCTGGCATGGGTAGAAACGTTAAAAAACAACCAAAAAAAAAAAAAACAAAAACACAAAAACATCCAGCTCAAGTGTCCACTGTATGCCTCAAAAATGTTTAAAAAATCTATGGAAAAGGTGGCTGAGGGACTGATCCTACAAGGGTAAACATCAAACTAAGAGCCACGCCCACATACACCGAAGGTTATGATGTTCCGTGAGACAGGAACACATCACATCTGTATCCCTGCGCCTTTTTCAAAAGGCTATCAAAGGGTGAGCTCAGTGTGATCGCCAGAAAAAAAAAAAAAAAAAAACTCTGCGCCCCCCCCTCCCCACAGCTCCTAACACATCTCACTGCAGCATCTTCGCGCTGCATAGGAATCAAGATGTGTCGCCGTCTCCAGGTGCTAGGTTTTTATCTCAAAAGGAAACACCTGATTTTATTTTTCTTGGGTTCCTCTTATTCCTCTGCTCCCCTGTTAAACACACAACCTTGATTCTTTTTTTTTTTTTTTTTGGTTCCAAGGAAGGAGTGAATTATTTACAGAATAAACAAGGAGGTGTTGTTGCAGTCAGTCAAAACCAAACTCCCCTATCGCAGCAACAGAGAAGCAGACAGGTTTACCTGGCAGGCATGAGAGGCTGAGAGCATCCTCACCAAAGAAAGCTGTACAATGATATTTATTTGGGGGGGTTTAAAAAGTGTGTTATAGAAGCTTTATAAAAGAAAAAAACAGATTCATGGGTTGGGACTCCCAGAATACTGGCTTTTCCCTTTTATCTCCAGAGACAGTTGTGGCTATAAAGCCAATTTCCTGAGTGGCTGAGGAATAAAAAACAAGAAAAGTAAGAACAGAGATGCTAATTGATCTCAATAAAAAGGCATTTAAGTTTCCAGGGGTTAAAGTAGTGGAAGGCAAAGAGAAGACGGGGGACCTTTGCAGCTAAAGCCTCTAATCCTGTCTGTGGTCAACAGACTCCAGCTGGTAGGGATGCAGCTGTGCTCGGCCCTTGCACAGGTGAGTCAGTTCTGGCCCCCTGCTTCCACACATCACGCTGGATTTCCACGCTGCTTTGATCTCACCGGGTTGTCAGCCATTGCAACTGATCCATGCTACTAAGGATATTTATTTATTTTTTTCATTTTTAAAAAAACATGCTCTAAATGACAGCCACTGCTAAACTCGTAACGCGGGTCAGGCTCTGTTAAATTGCATGTGGCAATCCAGAAAATTCCCTCCTCAAGTCAACCGCAGGGAGAAAAGCAAATGTGATGAGCATCAGCTGTGTGCTTTGACTCCATTCATCATGTGGATGAGTGAGAACAATCGACAAGAGCGTCGCAGCGTTGACGTAACATTTATTTACGCGTTGAAGTTCTATTACGAGTGCCTTCTTCATTTGGCTTTTCTCTAGAGGGAAAAACAAAAACTAAATTGTAATCAGAATTATTGAATCTGTTTGTTTTAGGTCTATGTGGATTTTTGATATTTCAAGTTCTCTTTCAGCAACAACAATAAAATACAATGAAAGTTTAGTTTAAATTGAATTTACACACCAAAATTTGAAAAAAATAACGCTTTATTCTATATTTTATCAATTTTTTTGTATTTATTTCAGTCTTTATTGTGATTTAAATAAGGAAAATTAAAAATTTACAAATTAAAAACAAAAAAATGCATATTTTGTCTGTAACCAGAAGTATGTTTCTTTAAGTTGCGATATCAGTCGAACAGTAATTAGCGAGTCAGTAATTTTGTCATCTGTACAATTATGTCTTAATGTTGTTCCAAAGCCCTGATGATGATCCAGCCAAAACACCAACGCCATGAGCTAAGAGCTGCTGAGGTTACCATGGTTACAATCGAAAAATTTTGATTCAAACAAATAAAATAAATAGTATTCTTTTTTGTTTGTTTTGATTCTTTGAAATATGTTTGACAAATAAAATTAAACAGAGAATATAAATGTTTTTTTATTTCTTTAAAATGTTACAATATTGAGTTGAATATATGACATTAAAGATCAAATAAATGGATAATTCTCTTTCTTTTTATCATTATTATTTTTTTTTTAGAAAAGAATCTTGAAATACCAAAATGTACATGAAACTGTCACACACTGATAAGTAACTAGACCTTCTTACCACCACACTTTACCTATTTGAAGTGCATTATGGGATGTTTGATTGTTGCTTTTTACCCATCATAAACTTTGGCTATGTCTGAATTCCCACCCTAATCAATAACTACTGAAGAACTATATAGTGCAGGACTATCTAGTGCCCTGGATTTTAAAAGAAATTCAGACACCATGCTCACTGTTTTTGTTTTTTTTTTTTAAAACAACGGATATGACGTCACCGATGTCACGATGTGAAAATCTAATCAATACGAACATTTTCAAGAAGGTTCATGCTTATGACTCCACGGTGTTTGGATGATGAAAATATAGATAGTTTGTCTTAAGAAAATATATGTAAACATATTTTTCTAAAAAAAAAAAATTGTTAAAAAGAAATGCATTGTGGTCTATATTTGCTAATTAGTGAGCATCAATGCACACTGGTTTTTTTCACAAAGACTTCTGGGAAATTTCTAGGTCACTACAAAAGGGGGGCCGCACTATTTAGTGAGTATTGAAGGAATCCAAGTATACCCTTAGGCAGTCCATCTACATTTATATTGTTGCTACAACACATCAGGGTTCACTTGCAAACTACCTTCACTATTTTTGAAGGTATCCAACAAATCCAACAGCTCATTTGAAAGTCTAAGGTTTCTTTATACAAAAGGTGAAGCTGGAATCAACAATAAAGAAGCAGGTAAGGCAAATGTTTCATTTCCCTTGAAATTTTAAAAACTAATGTTCTGTGTTTTACCAAAAGGTAAAGATCACGTTTTCTGGATCTGGAAAATATTTTTTACATTTGTAGAGTTGGTTAATATTAGCATTGCATTAGTGCTTTTTAGCCTTGCAGTCGGATATATTTACACCTCAAGCTGAGTCTGTCAAGGCTCATTTTATCAAGTTAAATACTTAACTGTAGTTTATACACATTCAGTATGTCTGGAAAAACACTGTTTTTAAATGTCATTTTTCTTGTTCCACTGCTATCACGTCTCATTATGTGGCTCTAAAAAAAAAAAACAGAAGAGAAAACGCAAATGACGATCGGCCTAAGAAAAAAAAAAAGACGTTAAAGTTTTGAAAATTACAGCTCATTCATTTAAAGGTCAATGAAAATGGTGTTTTGGCATTTTTATTGTGATGGAGGACATATATTAATAGTTCAAGCTAAAAATTGCATTTATGTCTATTTCTTTATTCAAATAGCTTTTCATCAGGAGCAGACAGAAATTATATCTTTGGGGGGGTAAGTGTATTTATGATGTAGAAAGTAGGAAATTAGACGGTCCACAAACTCCCTCCCTCCGAGTTCTCAAATGGAGAGGGAAAGGGGGCGGAGTTCCTCTGTGCAATTGGTCCCACCCACAACTCAAATAAATAAACTGCCGGTTTAACCGAGAACTGAGACGGAGTTTTGCTAAAGAATTTAGTAAAACCTCATCTAACAAAAACAAAAATACAATTAGAATCTTAAGAAGTGATTTTCACTTAGATTGTGGAGCTAAATTTCTATTTTGATTGAGGACAATTAAAAAACTGCTGACACCTCTAGAAATGACTGGACCGTGTAGATGTGCTCCAAGCTTGACCTCTGACCTAATGTGAACATATGAGGCCAACATGTTCACATAAAAATACACTGGATCTACTTTGACAAGGACACACTGGGAGGTTGTGATTTGGCCACTGGCTCAATTATGGCGAAATTCCTCATGTTTTCACGCAGTGCAGCTAGATCCCACTTATCATATTACTCATGCCTTTGTGTCCTTTTCTGCAGGCGTAGAGGTTTCTCTTCATGTTACCAGCTGGAAATATCAGCGATGAGCTTCTCTGCTTACTAAGCTCACTGGTGCAAAGGCAGTTTGTGTGCAGCTTCTGTGGCCGGCTGGCTGCACAGGTAAGCAGAAAATAGCTCTTAGCTCCAGACTGACCTTGACAAGGATGCCATTCAATCAGTGAGCTCACCGCAGTAAAGACCCTATCATTGCACTAATAGACTGGATCTTCCTCTCCGATCACCGACAGCGCATGGATGACTTCCTCCCGCCTGACAAGTTAAAGGAAGAATTTATTCAATAAAGTAAATGAGGAAAATAGGCCATGATGAAAGAAATACTGCTGCTCGGAAGGTATGGATTGGACTTGTGTAACACTCTGCACACCTAATTTAATTTTCCATTTATAGACCCACAGAATCGGATCGACGAAACAGTTAAAGATGCAACATCAGAGCGCCCGCCTCACGTCATTTACACAGTCAAGGATGAGCCTTTAATGGTGGTGAACTTTGAGGCCGTCAAATCCCCCAATAAATCCTAAACAAGTAAGGGTTATTTTCATGAAGCTTTAAAAAGGAAAAAAACAAGCCGTCATAACTGTTGGCTGCTGCGGAGCATCCTGACAAACAACTGAGGAAAAAGTTGGGATTTATTGCTCTGATAACCTTCCAGATTCCTTCGGCTGGTGCTGCACGCCAGACTACTCCAACAGAGTTATGCATCATTAATCCCCGTGAACACTGCCAGTGATAAATAATGCTCTGCATCCCTATGAAAAATAAGGCAGTTATTACTAAACCATAAAGACGGTATTTGTATCATCACTTCTAGCAGACGATAACGTGAAGATACGATGTTTCAGGAACTCAACAGTGCACTAACAGTGACAGAAAGCAGTATATTTCTGCTCTCGTCAATATGCTGCTGGAGAGAAAGACTCAATAAACACTTGAGCTGAGCAATTCGCAGATCTTTATGTTTGTGTCACACTGCTTGCAAGATCTAAAAGACACTCCAGTTATCAAATTCCATTAAGTAAATAATCCCACTAAAGTCAATGAGGAAAATAGCAAAAACTGTTGACTGTAATTGTGAGCTTTGTCTCCAGAATTCTCAAAAGGCTTTTTAAGGGTGGCAAGACGTGTTAATATTAAGATGTTGCAGGTTCTTTAATCAATTACATTTTCCTTTAAGACCCACTCCAATGAAAATTGTGTTTTCAGTGTTTTAACATGTTATTGTGTCATTTTATATAAAGAAAACTAAGCTAATTTGTGCATTTTAAGGTACTTTTTTTTTTTTTTTTAAATTCAAATCATTTTTAATCAGGAGCAGACAAGAGAAGTGGCATTAGAATAAAATTGTAGGACGAACGTAGGAGCTATTATGACATGCTGCTCCATTCGGATGCATCCACTAGTAAAAAAATAGATCTATGTACGTCTGCTTTATCCTCGTCTGAGCTGCTGAGTTTTAATTGGATCAAAACTTGCGCAAAAACTTTCTCGCCATTTTTGTTGCATTGCTAATGTTAAGTTGAATGTTGTGATTAGATGTAAGCTAGCAGGAGAGAACGTAAACAAAGGGATGATGCAAAGGGTGAAAGCTTATTCCACACCAACTCAGAGGCAATTTTCAAATGGGCTATTGCCACAGCAGCTCTGCAGAAACTATGCGCTAGTATCAGGACCACCCCTGGGCTGCATGATGCAACGTGATGTTTTATTTTTAATTATTACCTTTTTTTTTTTTTTTTTACATTTTACACAAAATAGGTGGTGTGTCAAACTGTAAAAAATAAGAGGAAAAAGAAAAAAAAACATTAATGTATAGCCTAATCCTTGCAACTTGGCACCCATTCCAGCAGATGGTACCATAGGCAGCCGCCTAGGTTGCCTAGTCCCAGGGTTGACCCTATCTAGAATATAACAGTTTTTTTTTTTGTTTGTTTGTTTTTTGTTTTAGCTAAAAACTGGATAGTCATAATTAAAAGACCACTGGGAAAGCTTTTACAATAGATCAAACGATGATCAGAGTTGGACTTTAACCCTAGAGCACTATCGCTGCATGATTTTCGCCCAAGCAAAAGTATTAACATGACTTTCAATATGTTGCACTTTTTTGGGAGTCATGGGTCCCTGGGTAAAGTCTCACATATCCAAGGAATGGGTGGACCAAAGGTCAAGTCCCCAGTATCATTATTATTATTTTTATTAGTTTTTTTGGAATTTTTTGTACTCAAATTTCTAATTTTTCTGCGACTTTTAAGCATGATTTTAGGATCTTCTTATGTTTTTATTTTCCATTTTGTTACATAAACCACAGTTGAAAATAAAATAAATCTACTCTAATTTATTATGTGTTGTCATATTTTGTTCTATTTGTTATGTCAAATACTTTTTATTGCGTATATTACATCGGGTTGAATTATACCCGGCAAAAGTGATGGCATACATTTTCATAGCGCAAGTGTTCTAGGGTTAAGATCAACAGTTAGAAAAGGTGCTAAAAAAGCTCATCTACCAGAGAATTTAAGTATTAAAATAACAAATTAGGCATTGGATGTTTAAATAAATCCGTCTCTGCAATTCTATGGGTTAATTATTGTTGGATTTTTAACACCTAAAGAAGACAAACTAACATTTTCCAATTGTTGACACAGACATTATAGGTTTCCCTTGATGATATTAACAATTTCTGACCTTCCTTCCTTCTTGGTTGTTTTTGTCTTATTCTAAGACCAGTTAAGAAACACATTACAGCCTCTATTTGATACAGAAAACCACAACAGCGAAAAATCCTCTATTTTTCTTTCGTGGTTTCAGTTGTACTCCACTGATGAAAAGGGAGACTGTGGTTTTCAGATATTTTCCTGACACCATGCGATGATCTCTATTAAGCAGACTGCATTTAATGCAAAACGCGTCTGAAAATGGTGCCCACTCACTTAATAGATTCAGCACCGCCTCCTGCGCGTTGTCGGGTTTCTGTATATCCTTTGATTATACAACACTGATCGTTTTTGTCTTATATTTACAACGTTAATGGAAATTTCTCCTAAAAATAGGTTCAGGAGATGCAAAAAAGAGAAATCCCTCATAAACTTTTTTCAAAAAAAGTTGATGAAATTTTTTGTCGTTTTCAAGTGAATTTTGATCACCCAATTATGGGTCTTGTACATCATCTGGTTGAAACAGATGAGAGTCATTAATTGTAATCAATTGTCTGTGTTTTACGTGATGTTAAAAGGGCTTTTTTGGAAGCAGGATTGTGGACACACTTCATATTTAAATGACTTTTCCCAGAAAGGGCAGCCTATTTTAACCGCCTGCTAATTTCTCATGGCTTAGACTTGAAGCCAATCCAATAAACATAGTAACACTATATCCCCTACAGGTGTAAATTCCTAGCGGCTGAGCAGCGCAAAGAGAAACTAGAAGGAACCCTATTTGATACAGAGATGTTTCCAGCACCAGATGCTGTGGGGCCCCCTCTTGTGAGAAGCCAGGCAAAGATCACTTACTTTCCTACTGAGAGTTGGAGCATAAATTCAAACCCTGCTATAAATCAAATATAAATTTTCAGCTCCCCTCACTTTCCCGGGAACGGCTGCAATAACAATGTCATTCAACTCTGCCTGGTTACCATAAATGCCCTGGATTCTCTCCATGCTAATGATTTGGTCCAGTATTTTACAAAAAAAAAGATGGGAAATATTGCTGACCTATTTGATGTATTGCAGACTGTGGGTAGAACCCTAAACTTGTAGCAAATGTTCTTTACATATACGGTTTTTCCTGAACCCTCAGATCAGATTTACTTCAGCCGTGACACCCTCCGCACGAACACTCTCCCCCCTCCCCACTATGCTTCCCTTTAGCCAAATAAAAGAGAAATTAGGTTGCTATGGGTAATTTCTCTTCAAAATAACAGATGAGTAAATCAAGTTTGAGCCAATTCCAACTCCCATCCCACTCACTCATAACCTGGAAAGGACACATATCACAGATTAGGAGGTTTAAAAGCAGAAATACATGCTAACTACAACTAGAAACTCATTCATATATTTCCTTCACACTGTGTAAGATGATCTTATATTTTTAAAGAAAACATGTATCTATTTGAGCAAAGCTATCAGGTTGAAAGTTGTTAGAAGAAAGAAAAGACTATTTTGGATTTGAAAAGAAACAGCTATTTGAATTTTTTTGCTAACCCGAAACAGTTTGGAAAAAGAAAAAACAGTTCAGCAGGAACTAACTTTTTATGAACAAAATATTATATTTTCAGTCTGTTTGTTTCTTTCAGAATCTGACAGAAAAGCTACTAAAGAAGAACCAAGGTCAAGACAGAAAAAAAACTGAGCTGCTAAGCTTGAATTATTTCGCAGAAAAAGAAAAACATCACCTCAGGATGGTTTTTATTTTGTGAAATCATTTGCAGTTCTCTTTTAATTATGATTATGCCATTTTTAGCTGAAATCAAAAAGCCTATGTCATTTTTTGAGACATAGTTTCTGCAGAGCAGCGGGAGCTCACGAGAAATTCACCTCTGATTTGCGGGCGAGACTACTGGCACAGAAGTTAGCTCCACTAATTTTCCAGCACTCCGTTGTTTACACTCTACCTAGCTAACTTATAGCACCTCTCAAGCCCAAGCTAACATTAGCATAGCAAAAAAAAAAAAAATGGCAGGCAATATCTGAGCTATCAAACAACAAAAATGAAGACGCTGCTGGATTTAATTGTCTATAGGTGGAGGACTTAGAGACTTAGGCCCACCCATGAAAGTTGCTGAGTCACTGTTTTATCTATGATTATGCAGTTTTTGGCCAAAGTCAAAAAGACAGTGTAGTTTTTTATGACATAGTTTCATTAGAAATTAGAAATCTGAGTTGTGGATGGGAATTTTGGCACAGAAGTTAGCCTTACTAATTTCTAAGCATTCTTTGTTTACACTCTCTCCTGCTAGCTAATAGCACCTAGCAAGTCCAAGCTAACAGAAGAAAACAGTGATTTCCGTCTACTCGTGATCCAACATGATTTGAATAAAGAAACACTCAGAAAGGCAGTTTTAATCTTAAATTATTTCATACTTATATTCCATAAGTGAAATGCTACAAGAACATGTATAAAACACCATTTTTATTGGAGCAAGTCTTTATATAAAGTGATTAAATCATGCTCAAAAGTGTTTGTGCTAAATTTGTGTCCCTAGTCTCTATTATTTTGTTTCTTTTTATCAAATTTTCCACAAGTCTGGGACATCCTCATTTTGACCACATCATAATATATTTTTTTACATGTTCCTAAGACATGGTGCCATATTCCTCCTATCAGTGTTGAAACCTATTTGTAGCAACTTTTCAAGACAAACTATGCTTTACTTTTATTTTTTTTTACTAAAACCCTATTTATTATAATTTTTGCACATTCTGTACTGAATATTTCTCAAATCGTTTCATTGATTTTGTTTGTAATACGTTGTTGCATAAAACCTCAGCAGCCAACAGTTGTTTGCATTCTGTTTTCACTAGACTACTGTGTCTTAATAAAAATCCCAAACACTTCAGTTAGTCTGGATCACGCATAAAGACAAGTTCCTATTTCACAGGAAAAGTCATTTCTAATGGCTGCTAATGATGGGAAAACCCCAGCAGGCTTCTTTTAAAGGTTGTCAGAGCAATAGCTAACAGCTGGCAACCACAGGAATCAAGAAATGCCAAAGCAGCACTTTGTGAGTGGCATAAGGAAGTTACACCCACTTTGCAATAATATGTTTCTCTCTGGTGAAGTGCCAGATGGGTTTCTGCCAATGCAGACATGACATAGTGATCAGATCATTCTGTACAAAAACACCAGGCCAAAGAAAACGGTAGTTATTAGTCGGAGATTGAGGCTGGCTCATTTTAAAGCTCATAAATACAAATGAAATGTAACTTGAAGATCAGAAACGGTTCACTTAAAGTGTAATTTCCACAATAAGCTTTAATCACAGCGATAAACCCTACAACTTTTGCTATGTGCAGATCACATTTAGACCCTGTGACAAGGTAATTATGCTATTCACTTGACTGAGTTAAAATTCACTGCATAGTTAAAATGAGCTGCATTGTGTAATCTAATAAAGATCGACACGACTCTTGTTTCTACGGTAAATGAACTGTTTGGATTAAAAAAATAATGTTCGCCACATTGACTGCAGTCGTGCATCATCGTTAACCACGTCACACCTGCTTAAGTCCAGCTGCTCTTTTGTCGTACAGGTGTACGTCATGAATTTGCTCCTCTTTTGTCATCATCCGGTGTCAATAAAGTCCCAGCTCTGCTGATTTATTTGCCTTCTACGGATCAATTAGCAAAACTCAGTAGGTGGCCTGAGGCAATCAGAGTAATCTATAAAGGCAGAGGGGAAGCAGATGAAGGTGCTTACTAGTCAGGCTTGTCCCATTCCACTGGAAATGTGTGTGATAGGGTGGGTACAAGGTGCAATGAATCAAATTGTGTTTTTGGTGACGATGGAGGACATATATACAGAAAATTTAGCTTAAAGTTGCATTTCTAAGTATTTCTTTATTCAAATTGTTGTAATTCATATAAATGCCTAATAAACTACTACTGCTGTGCAGAAACTATGTCCTAGAAATGACCCTTTTCTTTTCAATTTGGCTAAAAAAGGCATTGTCATGATGAAAAGACCATCGGGAATGCTTTTACAAAAAACTAAACTAGCTAAGCTAACATCCATGCACTGAAGGATGCCCCGTCTGCCCTGGAGAGTAGCTTCAGTGACAGACAGATCCACCCTCGCTGTGTGCAGGAGAGGCTTCTCCAGGTCTTTCCTTCCTGTCACTGACCTGTCTGTTTCACCCAAACAATCCCCAGAGTTCTTACTCTACATCCATCCATCCATCATTAGAAACCACTGGGTCCCTTTTGGGGTCACTGGGTTGCTGGAGCTAACCCAGCTACTGTAGTGGGTGAAGATGCATGTCCACCTAAGGGCAATTTAGAGTCTCTAATTAACATAAGAAGCATGTTTTTGGATTGCAGGAGGAAACTTGAGTGGCTGAAGAAAACCTACATAGAACATACAAATCCCACACGAAAAGGTCCCAACTGGGATTTGAACCGTCACACAGTGAGTGCTAACCACTACACCACCATTCAGCTTGAGTTCTTATTCTGATCTGCTTAAATTATTCCTACCTATATTTTTAATTGTAATTTCATGTTTATGTTTTAGTACTTTCTTTCTTTCACTTTTAGCACTTTATTGTTTGTTTTCTTATATATGTTTAAAGCAATTGAGGTTTTCTTATTCTAAATCAAAAACCAAAATGCAGCTCTAGATTGATTATAAGTTAACTTTTGATTTACCAAAAGTTGCATGGAAAACAAAAATAACTGAAAGCATCTACAGTTGCAAAGGAAAGTAGAGGCCTTGTTTCCACTGGGAGGAGTTGTACCGGACGGACTAGTCAATTCTGGTGTCATCATCACTTTCTGCCCATCAACGGGTGGTAACGGTCGCTCCGTCCCAACTGTCCCGTTCTGTTTTTCTATGAGCCTACAACGGATGGGGCCCTCAAGACGTACTGGTTGGAACTGTTTAAAACCCTTCCGCTCTCCTTAGCTTGTTTACATTAAAAGTGAGGTCATCTGGACCCCACAGGACAGTGCGCTGAACTTTTTTTTTTTCACTGATTTTTGAGTTTCACTAATGTCCATGACAGACGTAAAATCCTGTCCCCCTTCGTCCACATTTGTCATGGAAGAAATGGCATAACAATATGTGGTTGGAGCCATCTGGACCCCAAGGAGAGCGGAAGGGTTATTGGGTCCATTTAACAATGGAAATACTCAAAATACTAGATCAGACCGTACTGTACTGTACCGGACTGCTCAGTGGAAACAAGGCCTATGTAGACCCTTTGGAGGTATCTCAATTTATGTACAAAATGGGCACGTGATTTGTGTGTGTTTTTTTTATATTTTATTCTAAATCACAACAATGGAAAAACACATTAAATCATACCAGTACATTGGTATTGAACACAATCGTATGTCCAGTATATACATGCAGGGCCAGCTTGAGCATAGGCAAGCCAGGCAGCCGCCTAGGGTGCCATCTGCTGGAGGGGAACCAAATTGCAATGATTTTTTTTTTTTTTTTTAACAGTTGAACACACCACTCATTTCGTGTGAAATGTTAAAAACTGGAGGCGGGGGCCAAAAATAACGTTTTGCCTAGGGAACCATGTAGCCCAGGGCAGGGAATGTATGTATAAAACTAATTCCAAAGGGTTCCCATATTTTTTTTATGATTTTTTTAGAAAATCGTTTAGTATTGTTTGTGATGTTATAATAACATTTTCCTCTTATGGACATACGAACAAAAACTACAAAGGCATGTTTTACACCACTTGCTGTACTACTAACAGCCCCGCCTTGAAGCACTGATTCCAGTTCTCAAACTATTTTTTTTACCCTTTCCCTGCAGCCTTTCCCTTCTTTCCCTGGAGACGACGCAGACAGACAGCTCTAATAAACAGTGGCAAGAAGCCTCGCCGTGGCGGCGTATGCTGAGGTGGCCGATGTGATCAATTATCGAGTGGCCGATTCCCTTTAATTAGAGGGTTTAAGTATTGAGTCGAGCCCGGGCGGGAAGCTGAGAAGCAGCATGTAAAGCAACCTCATTACACTGCAGTGATTCACCTCCCAGGAGTTGAGATTCACGCAGTGTTTACACCATACATTTGTTTCTGTGGTAACATATCGAGTGTAGGAATGGCTTGGTGACAGACCCCCCCCCCCCCCCCCCCCCAACCCAACGTCCTCAGCTCCACTCTCTCGGTTTTTCTTTATTTCACTCTCCCTCCCACTCACTGCTGAAGAGGCTGTCACACTGGTTTGCCTTTTGTTGTGGAGAGTCTGGAGAGGTAGCACAATGTGTCCTAGTTAAAGCAGTGCCCCATCTGCCCGCCGTAATTAGACAATTATGCTGGAAGGATCCGTCATTAATTCCTTTGTGGTGGCCAATTTTGCCGCACAAAGAGGTCTCAGGTTTAGTTTTTCTTTGCACATCTTTGTTCATTTACCCTGGGTCTGGTTATCGTGCTCAAGTATTGATAGTGTGGCAGCTTGGGACAGGGAAATATTCTCCTGCCAATATTGACTGGTTTGTGCTGCTGTTGTGAAAAGGCCAAGGGGACTATTGGCTGCTGTCTCCTGCTGAATAAAAACAAACAGCTTGGAAACACCTGAATGAATACATAGGCAGTTACACAACAAACACCCACAATTAATGTACTTTGGTTAGGTACACTGATTGAAAATAAGCACCCAATGGAATAATTCTTGAGTTGCTTCATTGGATTTGCAGTGTGGGGGAAAACCTTCATCAATTTTAAAAAGGGCAGTTTCACTGACTAAAGAACCACCAATTCAATCTCTTATTGATTCATTGCATCCATGTCATGGAGGTAATGAAACACAAAGCAAATACTTATCCGCCACTTGCCAAAGATGTGCATCTGATTTGTTTAGCAATGAATCTCTCCTTTATCAGCCAGAAATCTTGGTCTTTTTAGTAATCTGACTAAAAATCTAGACATATCCATCACAACAATACAGCCAAGTAGATAATACAGTCTTTCTCTTTCTGCCAAAACAGTTCTGAGACACCATGACAGGCTCCATAGGACTTGTAGAATCACAAACATTGGCTGAAGGATCTACAAGCTGTATTAAGCAGCCTGATAATTGATCGGTTTTCTGTAGAACTTGGATAAGTAAATGGCACAATCTTATTTTACTGAAATAAATTAGAGATTTATTTCATTAAAACAAAAAATAGAGATGTGAAAGTGTGTTTTTTAAACAACTTGAACTAGGTGTCACCCAGTGAACATTTCAATGTGGGCCCCATATGGTTTACCTTTGTGCTGAATTGTTGGGCTCCAGGTGGACAAACTCAAGACAGTGTGGGCAAACAAAGGTGGGGCCACCATGGAACACCTGGACAAACCCACCTGGGGTCCACCAATTCAGCGCAAAGGTAAACCATATGGGTCCCACATTGAAATGTTCACTGGGGAGGAACTGGTGGTGTAGGACCCAATATGCAGGAGACCAGGCATGATGGCAGAAGCGGCAGAGGCGTCAAGTGTTAATGTTTAGTCAATGTACAGACAGGCTCTAAGGTCCTGCAGCGAAATTTGGGTTGGGCGCGGCATGTTAACCAACCAGGGACTCAGCTTTCGGCACGTGACGTTTTCAGTGACTAGTTTAAAGGATAGAAAAAAGTTCCAATATAGCTGCTCGATGTGTCATCCTGAACTTTCCTCCATTTTCTTAACAAGCTGTGGCTGTGGGTTTGCCGGAGACTGTCCTGGTTACTGTTGGGCGAAGGTGGGATACACGCCAGCCTCAGTAGAGCTCTCCGAAACACATAAACCCAAGCTACTTCCTCAACATCATCCATGTTTTCCATGATGTGGCAATGAATGAAGTCCAGAAAAATGTTGGCAGTTACTCTGCAACCAGGGCATCAAGGCAACGAGCAGTAAATTTGACGAGCGTCAACAGATAAGCGGCAGACGTGAATCTGACGCTCAAATTAGGTCCAGTGTAAATGTAGCATAAGGAGGGTCACTGGGAACACTTTCTTTATGTGCCCTGTTCCCGTGGATGGTCACAGATCCTTCCCCTTAACCATATTTCCTGTCCCGAGGAGTGTGCCGGGGCTACTTTCATTCATGTTTCTGGTCCCTGGGGCGAATCCTTGGGACCAGTCCTCCTTCTGTCGGTTCCTGACGAGGGTTTTGCCATGCTAAGCCCCTTGCCTCTGTTTGGCTGTAGGGGCCTAAACAGTTTTCTAGTTTTACTTTTGTTCCGTTGCACTTCCAGGTCTTCTCCTCCCAAGTGATGTGTTCTGTTAGGGCATCTGGGATCTGCCTTTTTGTGGAGGGGTACTGTGAGGATTGTGCACTTACCCTTAAGATAATTAAGTGTCTGGTTTTCCTGGATCAGGTCATCTGCCTGGTCACCAAATTTTTTCTCTTGTCATGTTTAGATGCATTAGAAAAGTTGATTTTTGTTCAAAAAAGTTTAAACATTTAAAAACTTGGCTACTTTTCCTCTCTATTTTTCTTAATAGGCTGATGCATGAGTGTGCAAAGTCAATTACAAAGCAGCCACATCTGTGGGCAGCACCGTCTTGTTTCTGTGGAGATACAGACACACGCAACACTTTCACCAGGGGAACATCTTTCTATGAGAACAGTGTGGTTTGAAAATCTAAGCCCTATATACTTGATGTGCCAGGTTTGAAATTTTACTTTGGGATTGCGTGATTTTTATGGTGGTTAATTGTGTGTGAAGCGTGCTTTCCCATGAATTACTTCTTAGTTTTCCTGTTATGAAGCATCCTGATTTGAGAAAAAAAACTGCTTTAAAGTTACACAAAAGGAACTTAACACACACATGCGGGAAGGCATCGTACAATGTAACACAAATCTGATTAAAGCAGTGATCTAATCAGCCAAGAATTCATCTGTAAAGACAAGCAGGCAAAGAGAAAATCACTGCAGAGAATTCTCTATAATTAACAAAAATCTCACAGCAGTGCATTAAAATTCAAATTACGACATATTATCTTAATTGCTAAGGAGATGCAAATCAAAACAAGGTTAACGCTGCTCCCTCAACGTGGAGGAGAGCGTGTGGTGGGAACTCTTCAATATTCACAGAATCAGCTTGACTTGTTCGACATGAGAGGCTGTCATTTTGTAATGCTTCCCCCTCTTAGGGGTGATAATTCTCGCTGAGAGCACAAGCAGCCGCCGCCGCAACAATGACAGAACAAACAACTAATTGAGGTGCATTCATTTCCTTTTATTGTATCAAACAAAAGCGGCGGCTGCTCTTCGTGAAGCAACTTGTGTCCAAAAATGATGATGAAAAACATCCAAATTTCTAAAGTAAGTTGGAAAAAAAAAAAGTAAACTAATAAAATTTTGTAGATGTTCAATACAGGAAACGATAGGGAAAAAAAAAAGTTTTCGAGAAGCTGCAACTCCCTGGGTACACAACAAATTGCATGCCATAAATTGCATCTGACAGGTGCACACTGTAACTCTGCAGACATAAGACAGCCAGATGACAGCAGGCACAAGGGGTAACAGTGACAGGAGAGGAACATGCCATCCTTCGTGGATTTATGAGACGCCCCGACTTAGGCGATCCATCAGTAAAGTAGCATCGCATCGAGCATTAAGATGAGTTTTATGCTGTTGCTTCCAACAAAAGTGGAATTTAACTCCAGTATTCAATAGGAGTGGTTAAGTTTTGATAGAAAGTCGCTATTTCTCTAGAGGTTATCACTTGAAGGTAATTAAAGCATGAAGCCGTTTTAACTACAGTCATTTCTGAAACATCAGATTCTGACAAGTACACCGTGTTATCGCTGAGAGCTACTTGAGTTTCTTTACCGACTGGCCTTGGGATAGTGGTTACCCGCATGCTGTAAATTGAGTTTCTCTTTCTCACTTTCTTCTCACCCACGGCACAAACACTTTTACAGACACGCAGTGCTTCACCGGCTGGACAGAAATAAATGGAGACCCAAGGAGTTCCCTTTGGCCCCGGCCCTTGCAGTCTATAACAGAAACGACAGCTCTGATCGCTCCTGAGAAAGCAAAAGCTGCTCAGGGATCGCTTTACAATTCTCAGGGGCTCGAATAACCTGATCTTGAACTGATCCTGTGCACTGATCCTTTGGTATTGGGTTAGGAACGTGTGAAGGGGCCTGTTGAATGAACTCGCTGGATATCAACATCCTCACTCTATGTTGGTCCAGCCTGGCAGATTGTTTGACTTGATTAGTCTCTGCCCAAGTGTTAGACTACCCAACGCCAAGCCCTCCAGACACCCGTATCAGCATGTCAGAGGGAGAAGTGTTCCCCCCAAGTCTTAAGGTGGAGCCCATTACTCTGAGTGAGAGCACTGTAAGTTAATAGGATTTGCTCACGATCAAAAGGACTGAGCTATTTCCTGAGGCTGTTACAGGCCGAAGCACAAAAATAAATGTTCCTTTATTCAACACTATTAAGCGCCTCCACCTTGAAAAAAAAAAGAAAAAAAAAACTCTGACCCCACCCGTACTTTTTCACTCCGTGTTGGGATATCTGTTTTTTTTTTTTCAGAAGGTTGTGCCCTCCCTCTTTTTTTTCCTTCTCCTTCTCCCCCTCCCGAGCAGCTTGTAAAAGTAAAAGGTTGGCACTTTTTGTCTAAAGAAGTCATTTGTTCAGGTGAAAATGAAACTTGCATGGTAAGCAGAAGCAGGCCTGCAGTCAGACAGGGGCAGAGGGGATTCCAGATTAATCATAGGACTATACACCACACGGATATTCATTGAGAGGTAATTGCCAAGGGGCTTTATGTAATGTATTCTCCCCATGAGGTAAAACCTTGTAGCAGGGAGAAAGGATAATAGAGTAAGAGGATCATCTAAAAATGTTTGCTGCTTCAACCTTTCGCTCGGAGCTTAACCCCGACCCCAGATAGTAATTGCAGAGTTAATTGCTAACTGATAGGGGGTGGTAGCTTCATCCAGGTATACTGGAGATCTTGACTGGTATTACAAGGAACCTCAGACTAATACGACTCCTGATTTATAGATTAACACATAAGTATGATCTCTTTAAAAGTACTCCTACATGCTTTTCTATTGTGTTTCCACACTTTAAGGTGCACCATGAATGAACGGTCTATTTTTTAAACTTAAGACATAACACAACACCTGATGTTAGTCTATGTAAATGGGCGTAAATACACGTTTCGTATTCTGCGTTCTTTGACCAATTGTGTATTGAACGTTCTTTTTCATTTACCGAAATGCCAACCAATTGAAAATGTATCATAGAGAAGAAATTAACAATTTCAGTTTGTGCCCGACTGGAATTAATTGACACCAAGACTTTTATTTGTACATCGGAATAGAGCTGTGGAAAAACGAAAAGCCTGGAGATCTGTTAGCAAAATTTGTACAGCTTCAATATTTCACACCAAACCTCTTCCAACTTTAAGTGGCGGACATGCGCTAGTATTGGACAGAGACAGTCCAGAGTGAACACCGTATGCTAAACGTGCATTCGAGAAAGGGATATTCGAGATCTGCTCCCAGAAATTTGAGTACAAATGTTCAGGATGTGTCCAAGATTGCTGATTCACGACCTTCATAAGTGAAGTAAAAAATACAATTCAGGCACAATGCATTTATTGCTCTATAAAGTAAAACAAAAAAAAAAGCTGAATATGAAGCACTACTGTCACCAAAAGTGAACACATTTTCAGATTAAAGTGTTGGTAAAGCTTGCAATTTTCAAAGTAAAATTACAGAGTTTTTTTTTGTAGTTGAAAAAAATGACACTAAAGTTCTACAAAAACAAATTTGCTTTAACACAGGAGTTCCAGTGTTTACATTCTTTTGACAACGTTAATTCTTCAACGGTTAATGTAATTTCCGCGGATTCTGAAGCAGAGAAAAGCAGCCTTGCACTGATATACATCACTGCACAGTCGTGAAATGCTTACGTTATTAATGTGAATTAGCAGACAAAACCAGCTTTTCATACCAGCTTCACATCAATATACGTTTGGATGAAAAGTGCTGCATATCTGTGCAAAATGAATAACATAGCTGCTTCAGAAATCAGAGAGTGACATCTTTAAAATGACAAATACCATCTAAATGTTTGTGTTTTTAGCAATTTTGTTGATTCAGATTCTTTTTATCAAAGTATATGTAACAGTGTTTTAACATAAATAATTTTAATTTTTCATACAACACAAGAATATAGAAACTGTAAATGTATTATAATGAACTTGATTCATGAACCAAATCGGATTGCCACCTAAACAATTCACTACCCTGGCATGAATGTAGACTAAGGCCCATAAAAGTGCACAAAAGAGTCAGAGATAGATCCGTCAGTCAGATTTTATTTACAGCATTCACAGTAATTCTGGAACTTGTTTGTAGCATTACACGTTAGCCACGTGGCTAATGCTAACTTTAGCCACTTTAGCATATTCACAATACCTGTGAATTCCCAACCTTGTTTGCAACACGCAAAAAAATAGACTGATGTCGCTACAACAAATGTTACTGAATTTGGTCACAGCTTGTGACTATGCTAACTCCCAACATTGTTAGTAACACGCTAAAAAATAGCGTCACCTCAACATCAATTAGCACAACCAGAATTCCTCTTTATATAGGCACCCTGGATTCAAACCATTGTTTAAAAAAAAATAAAAATAGGTTTTTAACTGTGCCTTTTGGGTGCACTAAATACAGTGTAAAGTTTATTCTTTCCCTTTCTTTTTAATATTTTGTTACCCTTCTGCTTTCTTCTACGAACAGTACAATCTCCAAAAAGTAGACCTGTCCTAAATATTAGTAAAATGTGCATTGGTGTAATTATGCAAACAATTTTAAAAAGTTTCAAAGTAAAAGTATCAGATTCACCACGTGCTTTCGTTAGATTGACAGTTGTGCTGAACTTCAAACTTGCCATAGTGACATTCACCCATAACAAACCACAGCTGGACTTATAGTATGTTTAAGGGCTGCAGAACTACTAAAAGATTAAGATTAAGTAGGCTGAGGCTAGAGGGACTAGCTTTGTGAGAGCTCTCTATGACAGGGAGGTTAAGGATCTTGTCAACACTTGCCTCATTTTTCACAGCAAAGTAACACAAACTTCCAGCAGAGACAGCAGGGATGCAGCAACAGTTTCTAGTAGTTTAAATTGTCTACTATTTATATAGCAACTGTGTCAACAGTAGAAGTGCACCAGGACAGCGCAAGTGAGACAGTTTAGCAGGAATATTAACTTTGAAACCTCCCTAAAGTTTGGAATATCTTCAGGGAGATTTTGGGATTTATGTCAAATTAGTTTGGTGGATAAAATCTGACCTTTTGCTTTATGACTGGACTAAAAGTTTTTAACTGAATTTTTTATTTTAATATTAGTTCTTAAAGGAGTAAAAACAACAGACTACAAACTTTCAAAATAATGATAATCTTATACAAGTAAAAGAATAAAGTGTAAGGAGTCACAGCTGAAGGTTTTCCTAACTTTACAAACCGCAGAACAGTTGCAACATAAATTCAAAATAACTTCAAGTGCAATCCTTTATCTGTGGATCAGGCGGTGTTGCATCAAGAAGATTATTTACAGTGTTAAATGTGTAATGTCAGTAAACTTGGCTGAAGCAAGAGCTGTGAAGCGCTTGTGCACAGACTTGCACGAGCATCGTCACACAGGTGACTGTACAGCTGTCGGCTGGCTCAAAGTGTTGCAAAAGTATGAGATTGAGCAGAGATTCGATGGCAAATCATGCTGACGCAACAGCGTTAAGTCATAAACTAACTTTACAAGCAATGATATAAATCAACCCCTGCATTCTTTATAAATTTAAAAATAGGGATTTTCTATTTAGACACTTCAGATCCACTTGATCCTATTAGATAAATGTATGCATTTGAATAGAAGTATTGCCACAAAAGGAACTCAACATCTACACTTTGTGGATGAGAAAATACTGCTGCCTTACTTCTACCTTTAACTCTGAAAGAGCCATTCAAGTTGATTTGTTACTGACTACAGCCCAGTAAGTCTTCCTCCACTACTAAGATAAACATAAATGAACGAATGTTCATTTTAAATGAATAAAACAAATACATTAAAAGAATATAACCTCTTTTTTTTTTACTTTTGACAGGAGTTCTTTTCAAAATAAAAGACACTCTGGAGCCGCAGCCCTCCTCTTGTTCAAGGCTGGTTCTCCTGCCCCCATTTGCTTTATTCTCCTAACTATTTGCATTGTAGTGAATCCACTAGGGCTGTAAATCTCAGAGTAACTCACAATACAATACAATTCACGATGCAGAGCTCGAGATACCAATAGTATCACCAGGCCCAGCCCTGGGCTTCATGGCGCCCTTGGTGCTCATGGAGTTTGGGATGGCCAAAGCTAGACCTTACACAGTAATTCTGCGTTCAGAGACCAGCACGCTAACTGACTGAGGCAGGCTAACCGATCAATAAATGATCTAATTGGAAGTAGGACTACTTGAACTGTTAAAGGTGTTTGTGGAGGAAAAACACAAGATCACTAGTTAACTTAGTCTTTTTTGACCAAAATGCAGCAGGGAGTGAATTTCCATGCATTTTTATTTAGGTAAAACAGACAAACCTCTGCTTTGAGCCGGTGTTTCCTCCTCTTCTTTTTTTTCATCCTTAAAGCTTTAAAGAAGCACTAACAGCGGCAACAGCGCACCCCCTCTCCTCGCCCCAACCCAGACAGCAGCAGCGACAGGAATTACATTTCAAAATTATTATTTTTCTATTTTTACATGAAATGAGTGGTGCATCAAACTGTTTAACCAAAATTTTTTTTAAAATTATAAAACGATGGCGCCCTAGGCGGCCGCCTAGGTTGCCTATGCCCAGGGCCGGTTGTGAGTATCATGATATACACAGGCGCACCTATGCTGGCACAGGTAAAAATACAGTTAAGGTAAAGATTGATGATGTGACACTGATACCAAACATCCCTACACTTCACTGCCATGCTTGTGAGATGCGCCCCCTTGTGAACTTCTATGGTTTTTTTTTTTTTTTTTTTTTTTTACAAAAAAACCTGTTTAAATCGTTTGTGACATGAAATATTGCGATTTTTTGTCCCATCTTTAGAATCCACTCAATCAAGTTGAACCTTCCCACATTGATCTGCACTCTGACTCTTTGTGTTTTTTTTTTCATTCCAGCACTGGGATCTTTCCACACATTATCTTTCACATGCGTATCTTTGGCCCCACCAACACGAGAATAAGCATCTTCTCGTTATGAATTATAAATCCAAATATAGATGTTTCTCCCTGTCAACATATCTTCCTAAAGGCTGGAGATTAAAAGTAAGATTTCTCGCAATAAAACACAAAAAATAGAACGATTTTATCCAATAAGTAAAGCAGCACTTTAAGAAAAAGCTAATTTATGGTCCGTCCCTCCAACACCCTCATAATATGCATGTTTTTTTTTTTAGCAAATGGCTTGTGTGTTCATTAAATATGACACAATAACACAGTTTTTACAGTGCCTGCTGAACATTTTATTGCCTAATTGTAACAGTTCCTATTAACTGCAGCAGTTTGTCCAAGACATGCAATTTACAGCTTTTTATGAAGAGATCAAATTCATGTTGAGCTGAACCGAGTTTAGACTCACTGTGGTCCTGCGCTGCAGATTTGCACGGTCTTATCTCGAATTACTACAGTCTACAATTTAGTAAAACTTAGGTTTTTACAGAAAAATGTTAAAGTCTGTCTCTGATCAAACTAAATGTGGTAGAAATGACCTAAATGATGTGAGGAAACGACGCAGAAATGAAACGTTTACTGCAAATATTGATGCACAGCAGGATTCCGTCACTTCCTAAATATGGAATCTTTGCTCATTCTTCAGAATTAATAAATAAGCAAGTGAAGTATTTGATTAAAAAAAAGATGGTGGAAAGATATGCCGTTGAGTGGACTTGTCTGTTTTCTGAGCTTTAGTCGATAGGTTATGAGCTGTGCTTTAGGAATCAAAACAAAAACTGAGAATGCAGATAATAGAATTGAGTTTTCCTTTCAGGTTGAGGAAGCACTGTCGTCCGACAGGAGTTTGGAGAAGAGCCTTTCCTTTACATCAAGAGATGAAATGGTTGGGACATCTGGTTGGTATGGAGTTCGTGGGCACGTCCTGGCGGCAGTCACTCTTGAGCAATCGCTGGACTCACTGAAAAAGATTATATCTTCTGGCCCTGGATGTGTAAATTCTCCAAGAAGAACTGGAGGTAACAGCCAGGAAGGAGGAGGTCTGAACGCTTCCCTCCCTTTTGCTCTTCCAAGCCAAAACTGTTTAATAAAAGTAATGGTAATTAGCTTTCATTCTTACTTTTTCATTTCATTGACATTTTTAGTCGAATCTTTGTGAAAATGAAGAAAATTTGACTAATCTTTGCACCACATCTGATAAATTGTCTGTTGCTGCTCTATTTGAAAGACCGTTCCTTACTTTCTTTAATTTATGTATTTCTAAAATATAAAATATTTTTCCAAAATAATTTTTTAAAAGTCAAACTTATTTTACCTAAACCTTCATCACGTTTCCTCCTAAAAAAGACCCATTATTAAAGACCCATTCTGATGAAAATAATGTTTTCAACTTATTTAAAATTAATATTAAAACTGCCTACATGAGTATTTTTAATTGAAATTGTGAATCAGTAGAGGACAAAAAATCAAGTCTCAAAAAGCTTGTAGTTGTTATTAAAAATGTATCGACAGACCACAAGCTCCATGCTCTGCTCTGAATCCACTTGCAGAGGAATAGATTCATGTACGTCTTTGTTTTCATCATCTGAGTTCGAATCTAAAAACTACGATGCATTCTCACTCCCAACTCGTCATATATGGACGTTAGAGGCGTGCCAAAATATCGATATTCCAATATACCGTAATAATTAATCCTGCGATTGATTCTCGATGGGTTCTCACCAAGATTCGAGCTTTTATTTTAAAGATGCTGTAAAATTTGTCATTGTTTGGTGAGATATTCCTTTGGAGCTAGACTGGGGGCAGCAATATGCCTGGCAGCTACTTGAATTATTTCATTTTTGTTTTGCTGTTTGCAACAATTTTGCATTAAGAAGTGACACTGCTGTTCATGTTTACTATATATTTACAAATAATTCCAATTCAATTGGTGTCAATGCTTGTCAAAGACATAGTATCACTGATTTTATCAATGTTGCCCTCAAGTATCTATTATTTGTTGCACAAAATAAGACACAGGTTGTTAATTATTATTGTGTTTAAGCTATAAAAATAAATGGGGATATATTTTCCAACAGAAATATGTATTCTTCTATATATTGTAAGCTATTAGAGATTATTTTACCAATTCGCAGTATAGCAATTTCATCGATATCATGAACCATGTATTGTGTATTGCATCGTATCAAGAGGTACCCAGTGGTCCCCAGCTCTGATGAACGTATGATTCGGATTCCCTCCGCATCACTTTTTGACGTTTTAGGTGTCCCCAAATCGCCATTTTATTTCACATTAACTCTTGGGTCCCCAACCCTCAGAATGTGGTACCAGATGCGGAATCGGTACCAGGTTAGGGTTCCATGTCCCAAAAGTTGGGGACCCCTGTTTAGCCAACATGTCCCACTCTCAACTCGTCACACATTGACGTTTGGTTAAGGACCTCTCTGCGTCAAAAATTTACATTTTGGATGTCTCCAACTCATAATTTTTGACATCCTGGCTGTTCTCAATAAATCTTAGGTCCCCAATCTCCGGGATGTGAACCGGAACCGGTCCAGTGCCAGCACATGGGGCGCACTGGTACCCTAACCCGGTACCGGTTCTTGTATGGTACCACGTATGGGCCCGGTTCATGACTGGTACTTTGTCTGGTACTTGTTCGGGTCAAGTACCGCGTCCTGTGCCAGGTCAGGGAACAGGTACTTGGTTTGGGTTCTAGTACTGGATGCGTCCTGAGGACCAGTCCCCATCCAGTACTATTTCCCGAGGATTGCGGACACTTGATTTTACAAATAGCCAAAAAATAGTCAAAAAAACTTGGTTGGGGACACCCAAAATGCCAAAAAGTAACACGGACGGGTCCTGAACCATATGTCCATATATGACGAGTTAGGAGTGAGAAAGCATCGAACAGTGCGGCATTTTTGTAGCGCCGATAATATTAGGTTGCGGAAGAAAATGGGAGAGCATAAACAAAGGGATGATGGGAAATGAGGCGTGGCTAACTTTGCATCAACAGTCCTACTACTTAGTGGCAAATTTCTAAATAAAAACTGATGCTCTGCAGAAACTATGTCCCAGAAGAAACAACTTTTTTTTTTTTGAGAGGGGGGACAGCATAATTATAACTGACAGACCAATGGGAATGCCATACCATTATATGAAACCTAAACACACTAATTGGAATCATCCAACATGGACTAATTTTTGACAGAAACCTGCCTCCTTTGATGTACAGGACGAGTCACATCTCAAAACCTGACGACTCAAAACAGAAAAATTTGGTACATCAAACTGTGGAGTAAGTGAGGGGAGAAAAAAGGTAGACTTTTCCTTTTTGGGTTTGTTTTAAAAGCTTAAACGAGAAAGAGAAGTGGAATATTTCACGGCAGATCTGAGCACAGCTCTCTCAGGAAACCTGAATGTCTTCAGCGAGTCAAATAGTTAAGTTGAGCCGATGCTGCCATAAACCCGGTGGGAGAGCCTGGAATAATCTAGGCGATGTTAATGATGCAATTTATATGTGAGGGGACCGGTGTTTGGCAGGCTCTTTCCGTCTGAGCAGGCTGCACAACCCAGCGAGCTCCCAACACCCCCTGCTAGATGGAGGGGGTGGAGTAGGAGGAGGATGTCAGAGCCCATGTGAAAAGAGGGAGCGAGCGAAGCACTGATAAGAGCCATTACTATTAGTGTCTGTCTGTCACCTGCTGTGCGTCATCCAGCCTTCTCTCTCCACATGCGCCCCCATCCCCGTTGCTCCATCCCGATACGTTTTCCTGAGGCGTATCACTTTAAATTTGCACTCACCTACACATTTTTCCATCATGTCAAAAAATATACTCAGCTGGCTTGAAAACTGAGCCAAGCTGCACTTTGAAAAACTACTGCAAGCTTTGTTTCAAAACAGTTGTGAATTAGGGGATCTGCAGACAGCTGCCAGCATTTTTTCGATAAACAAAACCGAAATAGATGAATAACCAAATTGGCAGAAGGATATTCCAGCGTTTTTCATGTTTTTCCAGGCCAACACCGAGCCTAATTTGGCATTTAATTTATTACTTGGCGCAGATCTGCGGCTCCTTAAACTTATGAACTCAGGAGAAATGAACAGTAATTGCAGGCTGTTCTTTATTTTCTTAAAACCTTTTTAACCAAAATATTTAAAGCTGTTTTTCCTCAGTTGCTATGCAACACTTCAACCGCAAGAGTGGGAGCATGCTGAGAATGTGCCAAATAAATACTTGTGCCACAGGCATTCTGAGGGGAAATTGGAGAGAGGGGCATCATTTAATAGTCAGATGAAAATGTGGAGCGGTTCTGCAAAAATAAAAAAAAAAAAAAAAAAAACAATCGCCCTTTTATTCACTAGTTACCTGACCTGTGCTAACAATTGTTGCGATAACAGTTGATTTAATAATAAGTGACCCAATCAGAGCCGAGAACATTTGTGTCTACACATTTTGTGCCTTTTAAGTGTCCTGTGTGCAGAACATCCTCCTGTAATTTGACATGAGAATGCTGCCAGATATACAGACTACTGTCTACTTCACAAGTCTTTTCAGATTTCACTCAGAGTTTGCCTGGAGCTTGGGCAGCTGTACAGAAGCCAAAGCAAAAAAAAAAAAAAAAAAAAAAAAAAGAAAACACACACACACAAGCAAACCAATGGTGCAGGCTTTCTTCCTGAGCCTGAAACCAAGGACTTAAATCAAGGACACGTTATGCAAGATATCACATTCAATCCCAGTGCCAGCCTCTGAGGCTACATGATCCACACTGAGTGTCTGTCTCTGGAGCCCTCCATGTTAATCAACATTCTTTTCAATGCATACTTATGAGTTACAATCTACTCCACTTGCTTTCCCTTTAGCGACTTAATATAGCTCACCTTTGACAGTAAATTAACTCTAACGTTGATGTGTATGTTGATGTGTCACCTATATGATAAACTGTGTCAGTTCTTGTTAATGTAACAAAGTCCCCAGTACCAGGAGGAGAAGCAGGGGAAGGATGTTTTATTCAATCAAGGGGACTACTGCCAAACGACGCTGAATAAAGTAAAACATTGGATCAATTTTTAAAAATGCAATAATTTGTTTTGGTTAAGATTAGTTTTCATCAAATTAAAATTTAAGTTGATGGTTTATTCAATTTACAACATTTTAATGTAACAAATTACAGAGCTTTTGTGAAGTGATGTGACGTTTCACTTTTTACAGTGAACTTAATCCAGTCAACTTGTTTTAATTAATTTTTATTGATTTGTCAAATTTTGAATCAAATTTGTTCAGTTGCCAAAAACTTTTTCATGCTTTGACATTTAAACTTAATATTTTATTAAGTTAGATATTATGGAATACGTAAAGTTGGGGGATTTCCCCAGTGTCTAATACAAATGTTTTTAACATATGTTATTGGATATTTTACAATGTGTATGTGTTGACTTTGAGGGAGGGACAGCAGTCTAAGCAAAGTTGCCCGGATTTCCCTGTCCCCGGTCACTTTCTCCAGCTCTTCTGGGGGGACCCTAAGAGGCTTGGTCTCTCCAGTGTGTCCCGGGTCTTCCCAATTGATTCACAATGATTTGCATACAGAAATATGCAGAAGTGCTATGTGATAAAATTATGTCAGAATGTGATTTTTCAAACAGAATCTTTAAAAAAATGACTATTTTTTTTTGCCAGAAATTGCTTTAAAAGTAATGGATTTGATAACCTTTGATAATATTTTAAACTTGAAGAACGTCTCCTGTCATCTTAAATCAGTGATCACACAGCTTGAGGTTTGAAAACTGCTGTGGCGCAGAGTCACAACGCGGAAACGCCAGCAAAGACGCGCGTGCACAAGTGAGCGACGAGGAGGTGAATGTGGAACCAACAGATCTCCTCACTTCATCATTGAGTAAATGGCACCAAGGAGATGAACTGCAACTTCACAGCTGCCTCATGGCGGGTGACATTGAAGAGCACGCTCCAACACATCGCTCATCAAAGCGAATGAGGCGTCCTTTTGCTTCCGCCGCTTGTGACGATGAAAACAACGGCAGCCGCCCTCAAGTGCACAATCGCACACCTGGAATGTCTGGAGCGAAATAGGAACGAGGAAGGGGAAAAAAAATCCATTTGGCTTCATGCATGTCTCACGATAAGCTTAACAGACTGTGACCTTTCACTGCTTGGTAATGGGAAGGAAACGACAAGACCCCGGTGCTATAAAACAGCTCAGAGTGGGTGCCAGCAGTGGTTCTGCAATTAACCTGTCTTAAAACAAACAAGAGGGTTCTGCTTTAACAACAGGCACGTACTTTGGAGGCTTGATTTCTGTGGCACCAAGCTCAAAGGCCCACCAGGGTTCGGGGTTTAAATCGGTCATTAGCGTGCTCATTTCGGCACAGCTGGGCTGCGATCTATGCGAGTCCAAGCTCACTTAATCTGATTAAAAACCGCAGAAACTCAAGAATAAAGCAGCATCGTATGTCTCCAAACCCTCCCAGGTCTCTTTGGAGACGACGATGATTTGTTTGAAGGCGGATCATTAAGTAAGAAATATGAAGTGAGACAGAAATTATAGATACCCCCATTTTACTTTTGGATTTTAAAAGCACATCCCTCCAAAAAAAATCCCACATAGTTTGAACACAAAAGCTCCACTCTTTCTCCTTAACTGTCCTCTTTTCTCTAAGTGGTACCAGACGTAGGCATTTCTTCATTTAGTCTGTTCAAATGGAGGCAAGCTCTTTATTTATTTAACAAAGCGAGCAGTAAAAGCCAAACATTAGGTCATGGAACATTTTCACCCAGAGAAATAAGTCACTGCCTTTACGGAGACATCAAAACCGTTTTGGATATTCTCCTCCAAAATATAAGCTGGGGAGGGGGAGGAACTTTCTCCAAGTCAAGTGGTGCTGTGGGATTTTTCCTGTTATTCATATACGACTTTCAACTGGACATACGTTTCCAATTAGGAGCTCGGGGGCCGAAGCGGGGCCCCACTCGCCCGTTCAGCGACCGACCCAGTCTGAGGAAATGTTAAACATGCATCACAACCGCCATCCAGACAGCAGATTTTTCAAACGCTCTCTAAACAACAATTACAACATCACAGCATAAAAAATAAAAAGAAAACTTTTTTACGACACATTTACAGTCAAAGCACTCAAACAAGTCGGTTTGCGGCGCAAACGAACACAAAACGTCAATGGTGTTGATTTGTGGGGGACCTAATGAGGGTGTATGGTTTACATGGAGCACTCGGGGTACCCTCACAGCAGCAATAACTCCCAATGAGTCTGTCTCTGCTCAGACTTCAATCTCAGGGCCCTTAGGAACTGTTGGAGGACTTTGATGTTCTGTCTAAATGAATTGACTGTGCTGGTTGATACGGCCCTCCAGTCAACCGGCTCCCCCTCGCTTCCACCTATTCTGTCACCTGCCATAAACACTACAATTTTGTATTGAAATCCTCAGAAAAGCCATGCACTTTTTTTCAGCAACTCTGCAAAAAACAAGAAAAAATATATATATATGATTGTTATTTCCTGCCGTGGAGTATCTAAGCAGGAGCCCTTTGATGTGTGAGGCTGGTTTTTGTTACCTTACAGCCCTTGCAACATCAAGTAAGTAAGCCTTTATGTTGGACGCTCCTTCAGGGCATGGTGTTTGTTAGAGCCAAGGCAGAGGCAACAACTTTCTTTTATTATTGCGCTTTTTTTTCCTTTTTTTTTCTTGAGCTGGGAAGCTCTGCATACATGCGCGCAAGTTCACCGACTTGATCCAAACAAAGATCTGAGGCTTATTCTGAAGCACCTCTAGGTGAGCCAGGACGTGTTGATATATTTACTTTGAGACCTTGTGATTTGAATATTGATGGGTGAGGAGAAAAAAAAGGAAAAGATGTACTGTGACCTCATAGGTGCATATCAAACACAGCTACGATCAAAAAGGGTTGGAGGGAAACTGTACATGTCCATCTCAGCTTCTTCTTCTTCTGATTTGACTAAATCCAACTAGAAAAGTTGCATTACCTACAATAATGCTAGTGTGAATGCTTTTTGCTGAAAGTAGTCACTGAAGATGCTGAAGCTTTTTGCTGGAAATGATGACAAATTACTTTGATTGCTGAAGGGATTTGCTAAAAAAGCAAAAGTTATTTGCAAAAAGACTGGAAATTTTTTTGAAAAACTATGAAAGAGCGCTAACGTTGACCTTAATTTCTGAAAATTTGAAAATTGCAATAAAATCCCTAGTACATGCCAATTTTCCAGAAAATATTCAGTGCGTTGCTTAAATGGGCTAAACTTAAAATTAGTCAAAAAACCTTTGTAGATTCCAAATTACCTTAAAAAGATTGCTCATTGTGTAAATATTAGCTAAACTCCAAACTAGCCCGAAACATGCCAATTTAAAAAAAAATATTTAATGTTTCTTAAATATTAGCTAACCTCCAAATTAGCCTAAAAAACCTTGGTAGATTCCAAATTACCTTAAAAATCTACCTCATAACTTAAATATTAGCTAAACTCCAAAATAACCTGAAATTCCCCAGTAAACTAAATTCTTCAAAAAAGTTAGCCTGTTGCTAAAACAGAAACTACATTTTCAATTAGCCTAAAAAAAAAACTCGGTAGGTAAAAATTAGCCAAAACGTTAGCCTGTTGCTAAAATAGAAGCAAAACTCTGAATTAGCCTAAAAAAATCCAAGACAATCTGGCTACAGAGAAAAAAATATAGAGGCCAAAAATTAAAAATAATAATAGCCTCCCCCTGCCGGAGTCAGTCGCAACAAAAATATGGTTTTAAGCTTTCAACCTTTTTCCCTTTTTCTCTGTTTTATCAACCTTTTTGACGGTTTTTTCTGTGACACTCTGTCACAGAGAAAAAAAAAAACAGCATTTCGCGGCTCTGATCAGCTGATTAACAGAGAAAAAAGAACTGTTTCAGTTTATTCTCATTCAAAGGCGTAACAGCTGAAAGGTCTGGAAAGGTTTTTAAATATTATTTCGAAATTGTTTTCATAAAGTTTAGGAAATTTCCACTAATGCAATCGGCGAAAGTTATGATTTCCGCGTCCGCACCCCCCAAAAAACCCCTCAGTATATAAGTTAGCCAAAACATTAGCCTAAACTCTAGGTTAGCCTAGAAAAAACTTAGTACATAACAATTAAGCCACAAAAAAAAGCTAGCATACCATTTAATTATTAGCTAAATTCCGAAACTGCATAAAATTCCTCAATAAACTAAATTAGTCAAATAAGTTAGCCCGTTGCCAAAATAGAAGCTAAACTCAAAATAAATGTGCCTAAAAACCCCCAGTAGATAACAAATTAGCCAGAATTGTTAGCATTTTACTATAATATTAGGTAGGCTAAACACAATTTTTCCAAAATGTACTTTTAAAGATAAAACATAGCCCATGAAAATATTCAAAGGCTTGTTGCTAATCTATGTAAAATTTTAATATTCAAAGTTTTCTCATTTATTTCCTTTGGGGGCATATTTAGCTCAATATTTCAAAAAACTATAAAGTTTAAGAATACCAAAAATACAAACAGTAATGACATGAACAAGCTGAATGTTTTGATACCAAGATTACTGACATCACTGAAAGTGTGATTGAATTTTCTGTCCTTAAAAACGAACAGAAAGGAGCAGGATAACAACTATAGTGTCAATGCTTACTAAGCATTCACACAATTAGGATAGACTTCCTAAAGGGTTCACCTTGATAGTTTCGAAATCTTAGCTTGTATTTAACCTTTTAGATCCTAGATGAAGGAGTTGTTGTGCGTGTTTGTGGAGGAGGCAGAAATCCTCCCACACCCTGGGTTCTTCCCAGCGAGTGTCTCTGAAATTTCTCTGCCTCCTCCAGCAGCGAATGGCGCTCCTGAGTAAACCTGCCCCGGATCGAGCATCTCATTTAGCCCCTTTGATGTGGATTCAGTGCTGCAGTGCATATCATTCGCGTTTGAAGGTTTAGCTTCCACAATACGGCGGAGTTTGAAGTTTCGCATATTGCAGGTGCTACAATGTGATAATCTGGGAGCTGGTTATGCATTATACATTTTTTCATAAAAGAAGTGAAAGTGAAAATGTGGAAAGAAGAAGAAGTCAGTGCTTCAAGGCAGATATTGACAGAATCTGGTTCTGAGACTTCAGGGTGTGGGACGAAAACACTCTTGTTATCTTGAGCGCTTCAGAATCAGCTCTACATCTTTGCTCAGAAGGGGGTAAATATCCAAATAAACTGTAGAATAACATTTGACTAGGGCCTGCTATGCCATTATGAGCCAATTTTGTTGACTTTAATGCTTCTCGGAGGGCACAGAAGCCATGACGACTCTTTCTCCAAAAAAAAAAAAAAAAAAAAAAGGCAAGCAATGAAAACAGACTCCATCTGATTTCACAAGGGAGATGGTTCGCAGCTTGGGGCAGTGTCCTCTTTAATAAAACATGACAGATTATTGTCAATGTCTTTGTTTCAGCTAGGGAAGACCAAACTGAACATGTGTCTTTACTTTAGCTGGTTAGGACAAAAAATCTGTTCAAAAATGACAAGACTCAAGGAGAAAAGAAACCTCCACAAATTTAAAAAAAAAAAAAAAGCAAGAAGCTGTTTCCTAAAGAATAAAATCAAGCTGACAGTAAATGTCTCTGAGTGACTGTTTTATGCAAACACTTCTGATCTCGATAATTAAAGAGTGTTTGCATGGAGGTGCGTAGCAGCGCCTCTCTTTTTAAAGGATGTTTACTGTCTCTGAAGCTGGGAGATGGTGGCAGCCTCAGGGCCTGTCTGCTTTCCTTTCCCTCACTTTGCATCCATCTTCTGCTAAATACACACAACACGAGCATACATACAGACTCTCTACGCTGGTACATAAAAACATAAACATGCAGAAAACATAGACATCAGCCTCTCAATTAGCTCCAGAGCTCATTTTCCCCTCCCCTAGAAAGGGAATTATTTTTCAGCTGGATGCCTCGTCTTTGTTTGTCACTAGCAGACCGGAGTCTTATCAGCAGCTAATCAATGCACATAACTTGTCGCACATTAAAAAGAAAAAAAAAAAATCATTGACTAATCATCTAAAGTTCAGATTGTCATTTCCGATTTGGGCAATCACTAATTTCTGTCATAAGCTCACATCTGTCTAACAACCGGGGAGAATATCAGCATTTGTTTGATGTAATTTGTTGTGACATGTTAATTGCATCTACTTGTAATTCTCTCTAATTATTGCTTGATATGTCTCAGAAAATTAGGCCAACTAGATAACAGTAAAAAAAAAAAAGAAAAAAAAAGAAGCCCTCCCAATTTTTTTTTTTTTTTTTTTTTAAGATGACTAAAATGCAGCTTTAATGAAAAGGTCATCCTGCATGCTAACCCCAAATTACAAACTGGTGGATGCAAAAGTAGGACAAAAATGTGTTTTTACCTGGGCAATTTTCACTGAGTTTTGGGTGGAGCCACCAGCGTGGTACTCAACTTTATTTCTCTGGACGATTTCAGCAAACCTGAAAAAGAGACAAAAAAAAAAACTTGAAGTGAACGTCTGCGTACATCTGTATGATGCTATATTCACTTCACACTTGGCAATGCGCATTCATGCGACACTTCGAAGGAAAAGTTTGGTCAAATCGAAATTCTTCCCCTACCCCTCCAATTGAAGGGATATTTGAAGGAAAAGGGGTTTTTGTAATAGTTTTTTTAAGAGTAGAGCAAAGGGACTTGGAGTTTTGTATCCCTCTGCTAATAGAATTAGCCGCATTGCTCTGTGCTGCAGAGGAGAAGCACGTTTTTTCACGTGAGTGCGCTCTGAAGCACAGACGTTTACATTAAAGTGTGAGTAATGAAGTTTTATTTTAGCACAACCTTTTTAAAGTTATGTAACTGATGTGTATTTCTGAGAGCCAGCAGCTCCATGCTAATGTAGCTGACCGGCTACTATTGATGACATCATCGAGTGGGAGTGTCATCTGAATTTAAAGACACAATTTTTCCATAACTCTCCGTTTGAAGGAGTAGGGTTGCTATGCAAGTTTCTACAACCGTTTTCAGGATCTACGCACAAACGGGCAGCCATTTAAAGCAGGTTGAAAATTAAACCAGTTGAACTTTGACCAATCAGGGAATGGGATTTGGAAGTGACGGATGGATGGCGTCCTTTTTAAATCACGGAAATGCCAACTGTTTGAACATTGATTATGGAGGAGAAACTAATAATTGTGGTTTGTTGCCTGAAGGGAATCTTATGACACCAAGTAGTGATGGGAGATACCAAACTTTTAAGATTTGATATGATACCGATTACTGATATCAAATAATGATACAGATAACTGATACCAATAACTTATACCAATTACTGATACGCTTACTGATACTGATAACTGGTACGGATTACGGATACCAATAACTGATTCCAATAAGTGATACCGATTACTGATACTGATTACTGGGAATTTTTTATTGGGGGATTTTTTTTCTTGATCATATTATTAGTAATCCTGAAATACAAATACCACCAAAAGCAGGCCAGATAATAACTTTATTGTGTAAGGTTCAAAGTACAAAACTTAAAAATGTATTAACATAGCCGATCTTTCATATATCAGAATAAAGCTGCAAAAGAAAAGTCTATTCAAAAGTGCATAGATGCACATTTTGGGCTTTCGCTAATAAAAAACTTCTGTTTATCATCGTATTTTTAGGACTGTTTTTACATACAATGTGCTTTTAGTGTGTTCTTGAATAAGCATCACATGTCCACTGTGAGAGCAATCCATTCAGAAGTAACAATATCAGATGTTTACATACAGGGACACCAGCAAAAAAAAGACAAAAAATGATTTAAAAGAAAAATCTAATATGAATGAAGCCGATTACTTATACTTATAAAAAAACAGTCCAACATCATTTATGTTTTTGCCCTATTTTTGTTATAATTAGACATTTGTTTCTATTTCTTTGACCTTTTCTGAGTCTCTAGCTAAGAATTGGATTATTGTGTCACAGAAAGTACAAGGTATGTAAAAAATGAAGATGGTGTGTAAACACATGACCCAGTGATAAAAAAAAGTCAAAAGAATTTGAAATTATTGAGAAGAAAGTCTAGACACAATTATGAAGAAAGAAATCCCATCAGTGCTACAGAATGTAACAGGATGCTACAGTATTATGATCTTTATGGGATAAATCCTATAGTGGCTCATAAGTTGTATGATTAATACTTGAGGATTAATACTTGGCTAACAAAGCGTGTGTACACGCAGCAGTAAAACTCTAGACGGTTTTAACATGCCTATAGGACAATATTTAGAGTCTCACCATTCTAAAATGAGCGTGCTCGACATATGTTGCCAATGTTACATACCAGACTTTACATGGGGCCACATAACTTACACCCTTCAACACTGCAGAGCATTATTTTGAGACTAACACATTTAGTCTTAGGTTTTAAGAAAATACATATCAGAAAACATAGAAGTGTATTAAATGGCAATGGTAAAATTTTACATTAATGTCCCACTCCGATCTTCCGATCATCTTTTGATCTATTTTAAATGTTTTTAGTGTTTTTTTTCATTATGATTATGCCATTTTTAGTTCTTTCTAGGACATACTGTCAGAGCTGCAGCAGTTGATTAGAAATTCACCTCTGAGTTGTGAGTGGAACTGTTGGCAAGAAGTGAGCCTACCCACATTTCCCATCATCACTGTATTTATGCTCATAGCCCACCAAATATAGAGTACATATGGAGAGAAAATAGTATCATTCCCATTTGTGCGTGCGCAATTGTTGACTTGTAAGTAACTTTGGATTTGTGAGTGTGTAATTCTTGGTTTTTAAAGCAATACATTTGTACATAAGTACAAAAATTATGAAACTCAAAAAAATACAAATAATTGTGGTTTTGTGTGTACGTAACAAGCAACTCAAAGTTTTAAAAGATTTGTGTGCTTACTTTGTGTATTTATAGTATTTTTATATTGTATTAGTTACAAATCAAGAATTAAGCACGCACAAATGGGGAATGATACTATTTTCTCTCCATATGCATCACTGCTACAAGCTTTTATAAACTACATTTTTTTCATCTGCTCCTGCTTCACAATGATATGAGTAAAGAAATACTCAGAAATGCCTTAATTTTCTTTATACATGTCTTCCATCATGATAAAAATTAAAAAAAAAAATACATTCTTGATCAATGATTTTTATTAATGAAAATTTTTCCTGTACAGATAATTCCTTAAATGCAGTTCAGAAGTTAAAACAATGAAACTATTCACTGTCAATTTTAACTTTGTTTGCTCAAAATTTGAGCATTCACCATAACAATCTAGCATTAAATACACAATGCAAAATAATAGTGCTTAACCTCAAATATAGCAATAAATTTGCCAAATTTAAAGGTATTTTAACTGACAGTTGTTTTTTTTTTTTTTTTTTTTGATCATTAATAGCACCAAATCTTTTTAAAACTGAAAAAGATGTGAGTTTTTGGCTACAAACATAAGCTAAAATTCCTAATATATATTTAAGGATCAAGTTGTTGTATGTTGAGAAAAAATCCCGTCAGTTAAAAATGCTGAAAGTTGATCAGAGACGTGGAACAAGTGAAACAAAATGGGAAGAGGAAGCCGGAATTCCACTGGGGAACGGGAGATAAACAATTGCAGCCTTCACACATAAACCACAGGAGCACACTTGAGAAACACTAAAAGCAGTTCTTTCCTTTTTTTGCATTTTCCCATCATATTGTCATTTCGAACATCAATACCTTTGGCGCTTAGGAGTAACATGATGCAAAGCCGGGCTCCGCGGCAGAGGCTTTTCCTTGGAGCCAGGAACATGAATAATGTGTATTCTCCACATTCTTCACATAAACAGTCTCCTAGGGGGCCGAGTATATAAACGTGTCCACCCTGCTAGGGTAATTGACCCAACTGCAGTGAAGATGACATGCTATATTAGGAGTTGCTTGGCTTTTTTCCCATAACTCTACATTGCAGTCTGTTCATTTGAAGCATATTTACAACAGAGGTGCAGGGAGGGGGGGGCGTCACATGACATGCTAAATAGGTCAAGGTGGACCATATCATTCCCTCTGGTGCCGTGTGTAATTTCATCTTATATTTACAGAGAGGAGGTAATTGTTGTGGAAAAAGCTTGATGCTGGATTATGTTATGTTCAAATGCATTTTGGGACTTTAAATGTAGTTTATGGCCTCACAGTTATGAAGAAAAACATATGATTTTCAATCTTTAGCAGCACATGTACAGTTCCTATTTGGGATAAGATTAGATTCAGATTATGTGATCGAAAATCGGTACCGATCGTGTAATTGATGACTCGATTACTATTTAATTTATTCTTATTATGATTTCTATCTTATTATTACTAATAAATACCCTACTAGAAGTCAGCATGCCATGATGTAGGGATCACGACATGTTATTGCCGTGAAGTGCAGTAAAATACGGCAGCAGTTTAAGGCTAACAAAAACAGTTCAGTCAAGCTAGTGAGATGTTCACAGATTCAGACTTCTGGAATCAATAACTCTTTTAATAACTCTTCTGCTGCTGAGAATATGAGATACATATCGCTAGAGGTGGCGTGCTAGCTTGTCATGTACGCAACATTGGACGCTATATCGGTATGGTATACATGCCATTTCACTGCTGTGTTACAATTGAACAAACAGAGCTAGAAAAACAAGAATGTGAATTTTCACAACTAAATTATTACTGTTAGCTGATGAAGGAGAACTTCTAGAAAACACTTTAGGATTATCTGAGTGAGTTTATTCTCAGTAGTGAACGTTTAGGCTGATCTTGTAGTCTATTCAAAGTCAATGGCAGCTTTTTGACCAGGTTGCACTGTTTTCAGTCGGCTACGACCGCGTTGCACCGCTCTGGACGGGGACTGGCCCATATACAGTGGGCGCTAGCAGTCAGCTGCGATTCCAGCTACCCACCAATCCATTAATAAACTTGCAGCAAAGAGTCTAACAGTTTGTGTAAATCTTATTCTGTGTGTAAATTTGAATAAAATCACAACTATGCATCAGGTATGAATTGAGTTTTCTATGTTTTAATGTATTTATTTATAGAAAAGGTTGAAATGTCGTTCATTTGTTGCACTTTGTACAAAAACATTAATACCATGACCTCAGAATTATTTTTGTGTTGATCAGTATTTTCCTTCTAAAGTTAAGCATTTAACGTTAATTCTACGGGTTCTGCTGAGCCATGTCTCATTGTTTTTATACCAGTCCAATATGGCGTCTCTCTATATACAGTATCTTTGACAATAGTAAAAACTTGCGTGCCATCTCTAGCAATATCATTGGCTGCTAACAGTGCTAAGCGCTAGCTTCGGGACTGAATCCCCATAAGACTTGAGCTATTCTTTAATATCCTGTTTTATTTCTATGGCAGAAAAATAAAAGTTAGGAGTATTAACTACTGTTGTAATAAAATAAAAAATGAGTTTTCCTGAGAAGTTAAAAAATAATCCCATAATCCTAAAAAAGAAAAATGGTTCTAATATTATATAGTCGTGAATACTCATCAATATATTTATGCTACAAAAAAGTCATAATTACTTTTTTAAAAATTTTGAATAAAGATATGGATAATGCTTGATTAAAATTCTTAATAGTTCAAAAAATATCAAGGCTAAAGTTACTAAACTTTCTCTTACATGACTAATTATCAACTTTGTTTACTAGATAACATAATTTTTTAAGGTAATGCACTATTTTACTTGATTATTAAAGCTACTTCACAGAAATGCTCTCTTTAAGTGTTAGGTCATAAAAAAGGTTAATGACATAAAAATAGATTAATTTGTTTATTTTTAAAACATGTTATGGATCGGGCCCAAAAAAACCTGATTGGGACATCCCTAGTTTCTATAGAACCTTAGTGCCGCAGACTGGATTAATTCATATGCAAAGTGCATTATGAGAAGCCAACATGAGTGGAAACGAGTTCAATACCTTGGTATAACCTTGATTTAACGAGGCATGGTCGAATTTTGAGTTAGTGTGAAAGTACCCTCAAATTCTTCAAAGAAAGTCTACATATCGTTTCTCAAGGCAAAAGGTCTGCCCGGGGCACAATGTTCCTAATAAAGAAGAAAAAAAAACCTTTCCATGCAAGTGGAAAATATGCTAAGTGAAGAGAAAAAAAAATCTTTCCTCAGACACCTGTTATGAGTCCTCGACAAAAAGGAAAAATTTGAGCTCTGTGGATGTTTATAGCATGAATGTAGCCAAGGGACTCTACACCCATTTCAAATGGAGGCACAGTTTCGGAGCATTTGAACTTTTTTTTTTTTCACACTAGAAGTATTTGCTCCACCTTTCAGTGCAGACAGCATGGGGCCCTGCTCTTGGACGCCTTAAAAAAAAAAAAAAAAAAGGAGCAGCTGCCTGAAGACCTTTACACCCTCAAAAATCATGTGATCCCTCAGCAGTGACACCGTAAAAGGCCCCCCTGGCCATTTATGGATAGAAAATCCCTTTCTATCTACTGCAGTCGGAGCTCACCCTTTGATAGGAGTGAGCATGAGGACCGAAATTGTTTTGAAAAAAAAAGTCTAAAGCTACTAACCCTTTAAAACCTGTTGCTCGAAGGAAAAAGCAATTTCAACTATGGCACACATTTCACCAACATATAGAGGACTGCTATTGACACCGACTGGATGTCACTCTTGAATATTTTGGTTTAAATACAAACAAAAGAGAAGACAGCCCCAATGGTAAGGGCAGTTCACATAACTCAGACATTTTGTTGTTTACATTCCTGGGGATTGAACCCCCCACCGCCGTTTCCCATCAAGGGAAATATGAGAGCCTCAAAGTACTTCTCTATCCGAGTGACTCAAAAAAAAAAAAAGGGCAAGTAGACTATTTACATGAGGCAATAATTCAAGATTTGCTCTTCTAAATCTCTTACATGGAGCCCATTTAACCAATCCCTCTTCATTCGCCTTTGATGTTAGCCTATCTCGATAAGACTGGATGAGTGCTTGAAAATCCCAGTCGAGTGATTTCACAGGAAGAACAAGTCTCTGTTAATCAATGGCTAGATTGGATCTGGATCCTCCAGAGTGGCCCGCCTGAAAGTCCTCCCAAGTGTTTGAGTGCGCGGCGGGGGTAATTCATTGTTAATGATCGGCGTAGCACCCATTCTCCTACGCGCCCCGTTTCTCGTTTAATTACCTCGTTCACATTTAAACAGCTTACAAATCACGGGGACAGGCATGGAAACATGATCAAGCCGATCGCTAATCAGGGGAGGGGAGGGCTGTCGTCCTTTGTGGAAAGCGCGTTGCGGAGTAATGCCGCTACTAAAAGGTTTTGGACGTTTCAACATCTGGAGTGGAGACAAGTTCCCTTTCATTGATTAGATTCCCCCAATCATCCAATACCAGCCTTCCTTGGTAGTCTAGAGGCGCTACAAGGACGGATGAACAAGTAATTGTTTCCATAGGTCAGGGGGAGGAAAAACCGCTCAGGGATGAGATGAAAGGGAGATGGAAAAGGGTGAGGAATATTGTTGTTTTTCTCTCCAATTAAATTGTTTGTCAAAGCCTTCACAAAGGGTTACACAGTTTATCTGTTTGAGATCAATACGCTGCGTCTGGGAGTGAAAGCTTGTCCCGACACAAGACAGGCCCATTAATTATTCTGTTCTGTGTGCTATCGCCGGGCTGCTCAAGGTTGAGCCTTATCTTTTCTTATTTCAAATCAATAATTATCTTCCATGCCTGCGCACTCAGAAATAGATGTACTTTTCATTCAATACCTGTAGAGTCTGCCTCTCTCCCTCTCTCTCTCTCTCTCGCTCTCGCGAGGCAGATGAAGAATGCAGAATGAATAGGAAATTCTTATCGCTGGAACATTAAGGCGGGGTGAGAATAGATGGCAAAGAACGAGGCACATAAAAGCACAAATGAGTCATGATTCAAAGAGCGACGGAGGCCTTGTTCCCTGTCCTCTGACACCCTCTAATAGACTGCACTGATGGGTAAATGTTGATTTGCACAAACGCATTACAATATCGCCGTTATTCAGGTAGTTCATTTGCTGGGGAAAGAAAACACACAGACTGGATGCACAATTAATGACTGCACAATTACATGGTCATAATGGGTGAGTAATTGCATTAGAATGCAGACCCAACAAATGTGCATCCCTTTAATAATCGGCCGATCCAGCAGCAGCAGCAGCAGCCCATTTGTTGGCATTAGCTGAAGACTGCTGTTTGTACGTAATTAGGCTGCACTCGAGGATTAGTCGGAGGGGGTGAAACTGGTTCATCTTATTTCCTCAGAAATGTCACAGGTTTTTTTGGCTTCACACTGCAGAGGGTGGTGTTTGTCACATTGTGGTGGTGGGAGTGTGCGAGGATACTAGGGAGAGGGGAAGAGGAGTGGGAAAAAAAAAAAAAAAAAAAGGCACGGATGGGGGCTTCTGGCGTCCTCTCGAGGATTGAGATTTGAAGCCCCGAGCACAAAGCCTTTGAGACGTTCCCCTTATCTTGGAGGTGGATACCGGGATCTGAAGCGATTCCGAGCGCTCCGTGTGAATAATTCCACCAACACCTCCTGCTGTGGCGACCATATGGCCCAGTTTGAACTTTAAACATACTGGGAGCGCCGCCGCTCGCCGCTCAGCCTCGCCATCCGTGCACCTGCAAAAGGCTCGGCGGCGCGCAGGAACGATCATCTGCAAGCGGCTGCCATCAATGGATTCCTTCCTGCCGCCAGATCAAAAGACGGCTAAAAATAGCGCCTCTGAACTGAACTGAACATCGTGTATGTACCGACCGAGACGCCCACATTTTTAATTATAAAAAGCTTCTTTAAAAGGGAAGGGGGGGGCATCTTCACAGAGTCACAGAGATTGTTTGTTACACCTCTTTTCTTTCACTGGGGGGATGTTTCCTTCTGGCACCACCTGCTGACAAAAGAGAGGCATCTGCAGCTCCAGCGAGGACAAGCTGTAATTATGATTGCATCAGCCACCTCTGGTGATGCGGCGAGCGCGCCCCAAATGCAGAGAAATCACCCGCGCCGCTAAACGTTCACCTGTTCCGTTAATTAAAGCGGGATTTATGCGACGTGGAAGCAGTCAGATTCACGTCATGCTTATCAATAAAACATTCAAAGAAGTGCAGCTGGCAGCTGATGTCTCAATTCCCATCATTATCCGCTTTCTTTTTTGCTCGACGAATAGTAGGGCCGTGACCTTTGTCCTGAGCGCCGACACGCTGACCCCCCCCCAGTTGGAGTACTGTACTGTACTATTTTAGCGGCGGATCTGGATGGTTGGAGGACGGGGAAAGAGGGAGGGTTGTAATGTGTCTACACACTCAGTCGAGCATGAGTGCCCCCAGTGAAGTGGCACCGTGCACTCCTGCGCACACACACCGGGATAGCTCCACCCGGGGGGGCGGGGGGGTTCTAGTGCTCTCGATTTGCCTCGTTATTTATTAAAAACATAAAAAATGAAGAAAGAGGGGCAGAGTCAAGTGTGTTTACAGAGCAGAATCTATCACACACAAACCCAGGAGCTGGAGTGTTTAGCATGTACTCAGCGAGAGGGGCCTTTGTTGTTTTCTTCCCAGTAAGCAGATTGAGCAGCACAGCAGCAGCAGGAGTGTGTAAGATGTACACAGACAGCAGGGTGTGCGAGTGGAGAGGCACCTCCACTGATCTCCTGTGTCGTGTGATGATGTGTGTGTGTGATGTGTGTCTCAATCCAGCGCTGATCCCCCTGAGTCAGCCTCGTCAGTGATATGAGCCTCCCGCCCTCCCCTCTTTTCTCCCTTTCCTCCACCATCCGGAATGCTAATAACAGCAAGCCACTAATGCTGCATCCCTGAATTATTCATGCAGCAGAGGGTCACACGGCATAATGAGGAGTTTACTCTCATTCTGGATGTGATTGTGACGCTGCTAATCTGCATTTAGCACAGAGAGAAAAGGGAGGAGGAGGAGAGGGGGAGTGCTGAGCGAGAGGGGAAAAGAGAGGATGAACACTGATGAACTTAATTGCTGTGAGCTAACAACCTCTGAAAGGAGCCACGCCATCATACAGAGATGAGAAAGTAAACAATTAATTATCACTGGACAGAAAGGGAGACGAGGAAACAAATGTTTGAACAGCGCTAATATTCGGAAGCCAGACGATTCCATCCCCTGCGAGGTGGAGACGCGCTCCCTGTTACAATGACTCACTAATTTGACACACTAATAATTATTAGCTCTAATATGACACGGGGAGCGGTCCCAGGAGGGTTTGGTGCATGGCATACTGTGAAATGCATGTAACAACTTGTAATGCCTAGTTATCCTGAAATAAAATGTCTATTTGCTCCCATTATAATCTCAGAGTTTGCTTTCATCAAGCTCAAATACATAGAGGACTCTTGGGTCAAACAGCAGGCTGCTGTCGCCACCTGCTGGACACACAAGGTACAAACAAAAACATTCAAATTCATATTTTTGAAAATATTAGGATTTAAGTTGAAATTTATTTTCGATGATCTGTGAAAGACTTTTAGAGAAAGTCCGAAACAGTGTATGGTTAGACTGTTTCCTTCCTTAGCTCGCTTTGATGCAAACCTTAAAAACCAGCATCAACCCTGTGACTGCAGCTCTCAAACCCACAGGAAATGTCATCTAAACGAAAGCTAAGTCGTGCAGTGGCTGCAACATGACTCATTAACCACCAGAATGTAAATCATACAGCAAGCAGCCGCTTCCATATGTCGGGAACGGAGTTACAACGTTTATGGAGCTAAAGACGTGTTTGAGATTCAGTTCAGCAACTTTTTAGTGATTTAATTCGCAATCAGCGAATCAAATCCAGACATAGAAATGGAACAGCTGTAGTTTATTATGAACACAACAAAAGAAATAACAAGATGTAAAAAAAAAAAAAAAAAACTCGATCTATTCCCCAGCCAGTGCTATGAGGGAAGTAGATGGTTTGTGTTGTACAGCAGGCAATTTCTCAGCAACAACAGGATTATATGGCCTCTGCTGTGACTAGATAATTGAATTCAGGAGCGGCCACAGTGCACTGCCTCCAATGATCTTCCTCCCACCAGGGTGATGAGAAGAAAAAAATGAATCGTGTTAAACTAGATTCTGTTGCAAAACAATGTTAGTTGACAGAGCTTGTAAGTCTATAGAGACCTCAGTTTGTAATAAAGATGTTTTTCGCCTCTACATCCGCGATGCGGCCGTGACCGCATTAGTTTTGTTTGGTGCGGGTGCTTTGTTTCAATGTCAGAGAGGGACCTCTCTGTTTTTTGTGGATCTTTGAGCGTCTTTTGGTGCTGATTTTCAGGTGTGGTGCTAGTGGACAGTCTTGTCTAACTTGTCTTCATTTGAAGCCTTTTTGATTCAACTCTTTAAGTTATAGTTGTTTGCTTTATCATTAGCGGAATTAAATTTGCTATTTTGTTATAAAAGACATTTTTCATGTTTTAGTGGCAAGTTTAGGAAATACTACCTTTTAACATCTAAACAGAAACCTCTTGACATAAAAAAGGATGTTTTGTAAGTTGGGGATTTATATTCTTTTTAGATTTAATGCTGTCAGAGAGTTTAAATTTATGTCTTCTTGAAAGAATTGTAGTCCATCTTCATGAACAGAAAGTTACTTCTCCAAATAATGCTGCAGAACTTACAAAATAGCTTGTGTTATCTCACCATCCACTATTATTTTTAGTGCATAGAGACAATTCTTGGGAAATTAGGGAAATCATTTAAAAGTTCATCACATCCTCTTGTTGTTATGATATTCTCGCATTGGAACTCAAAATTTGTGTTGTTTGAGATCCTTTGAATATTATATACCTACGTTCTTCATTTGTTGTGGTTGCACTCCAAGATCAATCACCTACACGAGGAATGCACATGATTCTTTGTAATGATCTGGCAGAATAATTCTTTTATCTCCTCCCAAACTTCCAGACTACTATGTAATGTAGAGTCACTTGCTACAGCTTCCTGTTTGTTTTCCCTTCATGTGTTGCAAAATGGATGATGTAATTGACAACTTCTTATGCAAGGATGATATTGTGAAAAATTAAACTGAAGTCTAACAACGATAGACGTAAATTACCTCCTCTTGTGGATACAGCACTCCTCTTTGATGTTGACAAGAGAGCTAAATCCCTCTTGGAGCTTGTTTGTGGGAACACTGTTTGAGGTACTTTAAAACAATTCAAATAAAATGTGTGTAAGATCGGAACAGAAGTTTTGGACTGCAAAACCTTTCAAAGAGCGGTTGCACTTTTTGGTCTCTTAGGAAAATAGGTAAAGCAGTAAAAAACTGTTTATTTGGAGGAAAACATGCACTTTCACATGCATGCACCTCTTCTGACCGAAAAATAGCATTATACTTTATGTTAAGATCATAAAAACATTAAAAAATAGTTAATTCAAGTTTATCTTCCATAGTTTCAATTCAACAGAACATTCAGGAAGAAGCTCTAATTTATTACTATTTTTTCTCATAATATAAATGTAAACAATGTGATGGTGAGTACCAGAGTGGACAGCATATGCATTCAAATGTATTGTGCTGGGCATTAACTAACAAAGCTGGATGTTAATCCCACCCTGACCTTGCACAGAATGCGGAGAGAACGGTGTCTGTAGGGCTAAAGATAACAACACAGCCTTTGTACTAAAGGAGAACAGCACTGCTGATGTCGCCGCTTTGTGTTGACACCGATACAGCCACCCAAGGTCACGTGCGTCCTCTTGTAGAGTGACACCACCTGACAAGGTAGCCTATTGTACAGCACAGATGATGAACTGATTTATTTTAGTGCGGTACAGATTTAGGGATTAACATAAAACACATACAAATTCTCTTTTTCTAAACTAAGCATAAAAAAATATTTGTCTTTATTTCATAATTACAATAAGATCTTTTTAAAAACATTAATATTGACCTAAAAAAATACTTTTTGTCCAAGATAAGATTAATTAAATTACAAATAAACTAAAAAAATCTCTATAAAAAAAGTAATTACTGTGCCAAAGCTTATTGAAAATTGCTAAATAATAATAAGTTTGTGTTTAGTACAGTAATACTGATCAATAGGAGCAGACACAACATCTGTAAAAGCCGTTTAGCAGCTGACAGATAAGAATAGAGTTATCAAGTTATCACCAGCAGATACCAGTGGACAGCTGTGAGGCGTGAACTCATTCAATAACAGCCTGCAATTGAGTCATGCGTTCCACTCTGGACAGAGTGGATAAAGAGGAAACATGCATTTCAGCAGCAGCTTGTGGTTCCAAATTACATCATCTACTGATAAAAAGAGAACATATCAGAGTTAATATTAGAGATAATTATTACCGCAGGAGCAAATACATCAGTGTCGTGTAGTGTCTGCACTATAAGGAACTTCTACATTTATTTTATTTAATTTTTTTAAACAACAGTGTACCTTATATTTGATTAATTCTGGTTGTGCTTTTTGGTATTGAAACAATTTTGAGAGATATGTGGCGTTCTGTCAAAATGTTTGTTTGGGTGTTGTGTAGAATACGCTAACCTAGCTAAAATGTAGCAGCGTTTCACTTTTTGTTGTTTTATGTGTTACTGACAAGGTTAAAAATGAATGTAGTCAAAGTAACAATTGTTTAAGCAATATAAGTCTGTTTTTTTAACACGTTACAAACAATGTTAGGAGTTACAGGTATTGCTAATATGCTCACGTGGTCAACACGGCTAACGCTTCTAACAGGGCTAACATGTAGCAAGTTTTAGATTGCAGTTCTGGCCGACTAATGGCTTATCTCTGACTCTTTTGTCTCACTTAATGCAACTTATAGTTCCACTGCATCTTATTGTGTGGAAAATACAGTAAATATAGAGTCACATTGTATTAATTTTTAATAAGTCAAACATTAGCTACTAAAATAACTGCCTTTTATATTCATTTTTGAAGTACTACCTACTCTTATATAACTACAGCTATGTTCACACGTGTCGCACGTTCAGGGACAAGCTAAACGCACAATCTTGAGAGCGCTTTTAGCATATGGTGTTCCCACTGGACTGCCCGATATTAGCGCATGTACCTACAGTTGAAGGAGGCTTGGTGCAAAGTGTTGAAGAGGGGCAAATATTTCTCTAGGATGTTTTTTCACAGCACTTTTCTGATATATGACAGACTTGATACTGCCCAAATTAAAAGGGATGGCATCTATACGTCACTACCAAATCCGAATCCAGGATTGGTTGAAGTCTAAATGGTTTAACTTTCAACGTCTGTTCAATACATTCACAGAAATAGCCTAAAAATTGACTTTAAAAACTTCAGTAACTACGGGTGTGCCAAAATATCGACATTGCGATATTGATTTCAGCAATGTTGCACAAAATAAGATACAAGTTGTTTATTATGACTGTGTTCAAGGTAAAACAATGGAACTATATTTTCCTAAAAAATATGTTTTCCTCTATGTATTGTTAGAGATGATTTTGACCAAATATCACAATATCGTGATATCATCGATATCCTGAGCCATGTATCATGTATCGCATCTTATCATGAGGTACCCAGTGATTCCTAACCTTTCTAGCTACGTGTGAGACTTCTGAAAGTATGGCAAGCAAAAGGAATCACAAATCACCAGGAAAAAGTAGCATGTAATTCACACCATCTTGTGTTGTCCCAAGATGAGCGTAAAAAGTGACAGTCTATCGTTTTTGCTGATATGTTTTGCTTTCTATAAGAAAGAGAGATTTACACGCATTTACACTGAATTTTGATTGGAAGTGGTCACTTGAACATGCATTGCTAAGGGCAGTGTGAACGTGGCATTATAGTTTGGTGTACACATCCTGGAGTACAACTAACATTTGTTCTTTTTTTAATAAATCAAAAACTAGCTAGTTAAATAACTGCCTTTCATACACTTATGAAGTATTATGCAATTATCCAAACACTAGAGCTTTTTATTACCGTCCTCGTAAAATAATTTCCCTTGCAGACGGTGTGCATTACAGCCTGGCACCAACTACTAACACAAATCCCTACAATGTAACAATCTGCACCAGATTAGGCAAAGGAAGTGAGTGGTGTTCAATCAATGCAGTATTCAACTATACTTGTATTTCTTTCTTTTTTTGAGACAACTTTCATGAATCGCTAAAATATAGTTATAACTATTGTTAAAACGAAGGTAAAATCCAAAGCATTCAACAATTCAGAGGCTTGTAATTTGCCACAAAAGTGTATGGAGTTCTGCAGCTCAGTTCCCCTCCAGTGATTTATGACTTTAGCTATTTTAAGCACTCCTAATAGAGCCAACATGGTAGTAGTAACAGGGGATGAATGGCCGGTGTTCCCTATCCCTTTTTTTTGGAATAATTTTGTCCTTACACACCACTGTTTGTACAGTACTTGCTCAACACGTGTGACTCACAGGGCCTTGTGCTTGTCTTCAGCAAGGATCTGGTCATTCGGCTTCAGTCCAAACCTTGCAAGGAAAAGTCAGAAAGAAAACATGAGAGCTTTTGGAATTTTAGCCAGACAACACACACACGCACGCAAAATAAATAAATAAATTTTTAAAAAGACGACCAAGAACATGTGACTTTTTTAGACTTACTTATCAAGGAAATCTTTGTCCACAACAGCTGAGATGTCAAGCAAGGGATTACCCATCCCAAAAAGTATGTTTTCACTGTGGAGACAAAAACACATTGTATAATGCAGGGCTCCCATCAAACTCCTCTGAACAAACAATCCGTAGAGTTACAGGAAGTCATCTGTTTGGGATTTGCATAAGGTTAGTTACAATCCTCTTTTTTCTTCATTGTTATTGTTTATTAAATTGTTCCTGTATCAAATATTTTTTTAAAAATCAAATAATCAGATGTAATTATATAATCTCACATTCTCAAATAATAGATGAGAAATGATGGACATACAAATTGAATTTTCTAGAACGATCTGATCCTCAAAAGTGATACTTTCTTCTACAAATAAAAAAAAAGAGTATTTTCTACTTTTTAGGAAGTTTCAGGACTTTTTTAATTTTAATGGATGCATTCACCAATAAGGTACAGATTTTAAGTATTTCTATTGAACACATCAATCACAGCAGCGTATACAGTCTTCCGGGTCTCACCTTGGGCTTGGCATGATGTCAGAATATTCAGCAGATGATTAAATGATCAACAGCTTCCCCTCTCTGTCAAAGCAACGTGCTCCAAAAACTATAGCAGCACTTTAGCCAACCCCGACACATTAGTAGAGGAAGTGGGCGGGGCGCTATTTCCTGATTGGCTACACGTCATGTGTTAACCTCTTGTGTTGCATTCATTGGGTAAAAAGGAAACCCTGTTCCAACGTTGAACAATTCCGCTCGTGAACAGACCACGATGTACACATTCCATTAAGTGTATAGGCGTTTGGATTATGTAAGACTAAAACATTATATCGCATTTTTCTCGACAATATTTATAGAAGTATTCGAACAATATGCGAAAACGTATATGAGTACGTAGTTTAGTTAAAGCAAAGGAAACAAGTACGTTTGTATTTGAAGATACACTTCCTAAATTCAGTACTCAGTTGTATTCCAGAGCTATTTAGGTGGGAGGATTTTATGTTTTTAAACCGTTTTCATACAGCTAAAAGGACGCTTTTAGAGAGCTACAATATTTTTGTGGTAATGTGTCGTTTTATATATATTTGTTGTTTATTACATTTCCGAGGTTAATTGAACGCCGCACAGCAATCTTGATGCAGCTGTTTCTTTAATGTCAACAAAACATTTGGTACCTCCCAACAACGCTGTGCTAGTTCACTTTACAATAATAATAATAAAACTATACTAATTTGTTGTTTTGTAATAGGTTTTTAGCTATCATTTTTTAGGTTTTAAAGCGTTAAAGAAGTGATGCAGAAATTACAACAATTATATGATAATGAAACAAACAAAAACTATGTTATGTTAATAGATAAAGAAGTAAATCTCTGTTTTAGGGTAATAATTTACATTTTTTTAAATGGTAGTTATTTTTTTGCTTCCTAACTTTAATAATGATCTTTTGACGTTTTAATTAAATAAGTTGAGGTAAAAAGAGCATAAAACGTCTCTTCAAAGTTTTACATTTGCGGTCCACCATTAAATATTTTAACACTGAATTTAAATGTAAAACAAAGTCAATTATATCGATTCTTTAAAAAAATATATTTCGCTATTTGAAACGTTGTTTTGAGCTCTTTATTATTAAAAATCGTGTTTTAAAACGATTTTTTTCATCTTTTCCAGTCACGTGATGAACAAATCACGTCCTGGAAGCTTTGTCTGTAAATACTGAGATTAAATATTATGTTAATGAATCTCAGCATCAATGCGCGTTGAGTGTCTGATCAGATTGTGTAACGTTCAAATGTCCAAGTGTCTAATCGCCAAACCTCCAGCTGACATTTAACACAACACCGCAGCTTCGTGTTGGAGCTAGCCACCGCGGCTACAGGCGCGCGGGGCTCTCCTCTTCAACAACAAAAACCAAAATTCATTACCTTAGCGCCGTTTTCCTCCCCGTCGACGTGATTGTTTCTTTATTGCACATGTTGTCTCCAAAATACGACTCTGTTAATCCCGCGAAGTCGTTAAAAATCGCCGTTTTCTGACAATAAATGCTAGCAAAAAGAGCCGCAGCTTCCGTCCAGTTCAAATGATGATAAAGAAATCGGTCAACTGTATTAAATGTCAAGTAAAAACAGTTATTGTATTCAAGCTCGGACTCCTGTTAGCATGTTTGCCGCACCCGAGACATTGGACACTTTTTTCTGTTATTTAAGGAAGAGAAAAACGTGACGTTAGCAGGGTTTTTACTTCGATTACATCAGGTTTCTCTTCACGGGATGGATTTTTCCAGCTACAGTCGACTTTCATGTGTGGAGTTCAGAGAAAAACCCTGTTGGCATCACAACTTTAGGAATTAAAAACAAAGTTTGGGGGAAATAACACGTTGTAAGAGTTGTAGTACATACCTTAGAGTCAGATTTATTATTTTTTCTGATTATATGTTGAATTATTATCACTGTTAACAATTAAACCCAGAACTACAAAGCAAACCAGACAAAACTAAAATAAAAACAAGAATCGATCAAATTCATCAATACAATTGAAAACTATTCATTTTTCTATTTTATTTTTCCAAATTTATACACCATAAGCAAAAAAACAAAATGAATATATGTGGAACGCTTAACTGATAATTATACTATTTCACAATTACTCTTTTCAGCTCAGTGGCCTTGTGGTAGAGTGTCCGCCCTGAGATTGGAAGGTCATGGGTTCAAGTCCAGGCCGAGTCATACCAAAGACTGTAAAAATGGGACCCAGTGCCTCCCTGCTTGGCACTCAGCATTAAGGGGTTGGATTGGGGGGTTAAACCACCAAATGGTTCCCGAGCGCGGCTGTGTCTGCAGCTCACCGCTCCCCCAGGGGATGGGTCAAATGCGGAGAACAAATTTCGCACACCTAGGTGTGTGACAACTAATGGGACTTTAACTTTAACTTTTCTGAGATTATTTAGCTATTTATCTATGGCAGCTTTTGTAAAATGTAGTTTAAGTGTAATGCAAGTATATTCTGTTCAAAAAATGAGGCAGTTTACTTTCTATCTAAATATCGTAAACTTATAATGTTTGAACTCAGTGTTTTCCATGCAGTAAACAAACATGACAATAGTAAAAGTGTAACAAAAAATATTGATTCAGTGAAATATTGTGATACTTTATTTGGCAAACTTGTATCGATTTAAAATTCTGCCAAGATAATATTCCATAAATTATTTAAAAGCAAACATGTATTTCAGTATTTACTTTTGTTTTCCACAAAATGTTTCACAAATTACAAGAAAAAAAAGCCCTATGAATTTGCTAGTGGAAAAATAACTTGTTTAAGAGATAAAGTTGCAGTGCCTAATGTTCTGATCATTGAATACAATGAATTTTGTTTTGAATTTGTCTTTTGTGAAAAATGTATTAATATTCAGATAAGTCTTAAGTTATGATTAAAAAAAGTAATTGTGAAATATCATCCAGTACTGATGACTTGTGTATCGCGATACATATATCACCAGACTCTTGCTAGTACACAACCCTAATCAATAGTATACTTGCTATGTTGATATTTAACTAAAACACTTAAATAAACTTCAATTGGGCTTTTTTTGTAAAGGGAGTTGCCACTTTTTTTGGAAGTTTATGTTTTTCTTGAGCGATATATTAATAAGATATAATAAACATTGTTTAAAACAACACAAAGATTGGATATTTTATTTCTTGCAATCCAAAAACTGAATTAAGCCTCATAATTAAAATCTATTTAATAAACTTCATCTTAACTTGGCTGGTTTACATACCAGAACCAGGAAAGAAATAATCAAGACACAACGTCAAGGGCTATAAAATGCTTTAATACAAAATAGTGAACAATCTTTTAACAAACTGATGCTTAAACCCACTTTAACCCACCAAGGTTACATCATTTTAAAGTAAAAATAATAAGGTTTGCATTCCTCCTAACCTCTCCATAAAAGTCACGGTTTGGCTTCGACTTTTAACAAGTCTCCTATGCAAAAACAATGTGTCGTAAACAAATTCATTGCAACATGTAATACAAAAACAACGTAAAGATCAAACCGTATGAACTGCAAAAAACAGTTTATTTTAAAAGGCACATCAGTTGTTATGAGATTCTAAGGACACTTTCACAGCAAAAGGTCTTCATGTTTTAGAGTTTCTCCACAAAAATAGATGTAGTGTCAAGATGTGTTGAAACAAATGACATAGAATGAAAAGTTCACTTTGCATTATCTTTCTCCGTTGACTACTAACTGTGCAGTTACACAACAAAAATGGACTGTGCATTATATAAATATAAATGCTTAAAGTAAAAAAGTAGGTGATACTGTTTTGAATGTTTGGATTTTAGTACACAGTGTGAAACAGACCTGCTACTATAGTTCATGTACAACAATTTTTTTTTTTTTTTCAAAACCCCTCAAGTTATGCTTGATTAAGAAAAGTATAAATTCAAAAGATATTGCTAAAAAAAATCTTTGGCAGAAAGAAGGAAGATCACTACATCAGTGTTTCTGTTTCCTTTGTTTTTAGCTAAGACTATTATCATAATACTACTGGAACTGAATGTTTGTGCTTACAGCTCTTTTCTGTACTTTTTCAGGTTTATTTGCATACGTGAGTAAATAATAATCATTACAAAAAAACAAGTCAAGAAAATATGGTTAATTAAATTTAACTTAATATGACCTGGATCTAGAAAAGACCCCAAAATATTACCCTTACATTAAATGAAATCTAATCTCTGACCAAAATATTTATATCCCTGGGATTCGTCCAAATAATATGTCATTTTACACTCTTTCTGGTAATTTACTAACAAATCCCATCATTTACATTCTACAGCAACTGTTATAATGAAAGCGGCTTCCGCCACGGTTGGATGTAGGAAGCCATAGCTCTGGTACGACAAACAATTCAGTGTCTTCTGTGGACCGCTGGACATACTGAAGGGCGGCTCCGACGGCCCTTCTCTTACTGGTACCAGGGGGTCTTCCTGACCCAGTGGAGGGTGAAGCCCGCATCTGTTCGGATCTTAATGGAAGCGGCTTCTGCCTCCCTTACCGTCTCCTTCACAGACTGCATGAGGTTCTGAGCGTTGTGGACCAACATCTCAGTCGCCTAAAGACGCACAAGATAATCCATGAGGCGTTCAAAACTCTTCAGTTTAATGTTTGTCTGAAAGAGTGCTCACCTGTTCCGACTCCTCCTCGCTGATGTTGGTACGACCCAACATGGTGGCTTTGACGGTCGACAGGATTTTGAGTTGAGTGCTGATAGTGGGAATGCGCTCACACACCTGAAACCAAACACATGAGCTAAAACGACCGTCAAAGCCCCGACTCTCACATGGAGAAGACCGCACAGACCTGGAGCAGGTTGGTCCGGATCCGTTTGTCGGTGCACTGCTTGGCCACCTCCTTGGCCAGCCGGGTGACCTCATCGGAAGCCTTGGCGATGTCCTTGGCGCACTGGATGAGGGCACGCTTGTTTCCACTACCTCCACGCACCAGGCGGGACATCTCCGCCATGAGCAGGGCCATTCGCTTGGCAGCACCGATGATGTCATTCCCCTACGAAGTAACAGTTAAAAATGAATCAAATTGGAAGGTAAGGCCTTGAAATGACAACATTTTAAACTAACTTTATGCATTTATCACAAAATAGCAATTTCAAAAATTTCTGGATGAGAAAGTCATTTCTGTTGAAGACTTTGAAACAATCCCTCCAAAAAAAATTAAAAGTATAAAAAATGTAGTTGTGAAAAATGGCACCACAGAAGGAAACAACTCCTTTTAGAAAGAGTCTATAATACTAGACTTGTTTTTCTATGAAATTTTGAACTTTAACAGTTTAAACAAAAGTGCAAAAAATCTTTATGTCTGTCCGACATGACAGTCAGTCATCTGTAATACTACTTAGTAGATTTCACCTACAACAGTTTTTTTTTTTATTTTATGAGTTTTGCAAAGGAAGAATGTGATTGTACAGGGAAACCCATTTCCTTACTATGCAGAGGACAATAAATGTTTGAATTTTTACCCCCCACAAAGGAACTATGTATTGTAGAGTCAACTATGTGTGCATCTGTTTGTCTGACTTTAAAACTTTGATAAATTTAGGTCAATAATACAAAACATGTCATTCAAATGTAGAGCAATGTGGTGCAACAACCCAAAAAAAAGCTTAGATTTAACCAGTTTGAGACTTGCTAATACTCAAACTTTAAATGTTAGATACAGTAAGAAGGAAAAGGACTGCGTCAAAGTCCCATTAGTTGTGAGATTTTTCTCTGTATTTGACCCATCCCCGGTGGCAGCAGTGACACTGCTGAACTCGGGAACTATTTGGTGGTTTAAACCCCCGAATCCAACCCCAAAGACAGAGGCATGAGGTCTCATTTTTAGAGCCTTTGGTGGATTTGAACCCCTGACCTTCCGGTCTCCAAGCAGATGCTCTACCACGAGGCCACTGACTAATCATTCTGCGAAAGTTTATTTCACAGAAAAAAATATGACCCTGGTGCTGGTTAAACAGAACACCAGCTGCTCATTTGAAAGATCTGATTAGACATCAATAAAACCTCAGAGTTTTAGGTTCAAATTTAGAAGCGACCATTTTCCCTCCTGTAAGTTAGAAGCAGAGGTTAAGCCCTCCCTGGGGTTCACTTACTTTGCTCGACCACTTGCGAGCTTCATCGTGAAGCTGCCTGGCGGCCACCATCATGGGCTCATTCACCACGTCTCCAGCTTTCTGTTCGGGGAACTCCTCGTCCTTTTCCTCTGGGGGAGGAGGTCGGGGGGGTGGGACTTCACCCTCTGGAAGAGGAGGTTTGGGAGGCGCTGCTTCATCGTTGAGCTAGAAAGTCAGAGAGATGAAAAGTTATTTAATTATGTTGAATAAAATGTGAAGTCTTTCAAATATTACAGGACTCACATTAAGCTGGTCCAGCTCAGGAGGTGGGGGTGGGAAGTCTGGTTCTGGGGGCTGGAAAGCCTCCCTGACCTTTGCCACGGCACCCAGGATCTTATAACCCGAATCCAGAAAACCTTTCTGAAGACCTGATTTAAAAAAACAAACATTCATTTAGGTGGTCCACACATCCAAACCCTCGTCTATCTGCAGTTAGAAACCCACTTGGATCTTGGATTTTTGCAGCCACCGCCTTGGCACTCATCACCATGGGAGAGATCGTCTGGCTCAGTTCATCGGACGCAGCCTTCACCACCTCCCTGAATTTTGGATCCTCAGAGTTCTCCACCTCTCGCTTGGCCACCAGCAGGATGCGGTTGGCTCTGCGGGCGATGCTGGTGGCGCCGGCGACTAACATCTGCGGCTGGTGGTTGGCCATGGCCACGCGGCATTTATCCAAGTCGTTCTTAATGGCCTCCTCCGAGGCGTCCAGCAGAGACTTTGTGTCGATGGCTTCATCCACCAGACCTGCAGATTCAATCGATCTTACTGAACATTCCGGTCTAAAAGGAGGTTTTTCTATTCATGTCCAACATCGTTACCTGTCATTTTCTCAACATTGTCGATCCACTGATTCTTCATTGTCTCAAAGTGTTCATAAGCGGCTTGGTTGCCGGGGTTTCTCAGCAAAATCCGAGCAGCAGATACAACCTAAAATGTTTAAAAAAATCTTCAATAAATGAAATAATTGTAATAATTGTTGGGTTAAAACTGACAGAAACGCGAGACATACTTGTGGTGTCAAGTCTCTTGTTGACTTGACGGCAGCCTGAATTCCCTCCACTGTGCTTTTGTTAGCCGTGCCGACAGCAGCCGCCTTCTCCGCCGTGGCTCCCAGCTTGTTGGCGTGGTTCTCAAAGTTGCCAGCTCTTCCTTCAAAGACCTACAAAGTAAAACATTCAGTTGAAAAGTTTTCTGCAATCAGAGCATCACTGCTCATGCAAACTAAAGGGTTACTGCAGTGGTCCCCAACTATTTTAAGGCCACAGACCAATTTAAATTACACAATATTTTCACAGACTGGTCCGAACGGGTCCAACGTCGGCAATTTAAGCTTCCAGTTTCCGAAAATCTATTTTCAAAATAAAATGCTACTATAAGAATTAAAAAAAAAAATATCAGCATTTTTATTTATTTATTTTTTTACAGATGATGAAGATTGAATGAAAAACAGTTGTTGATTTGAAAAAAAAATCCAAAAAAGAAACATTATATGAATTTTTTCACCATAGAATTCCATTTTAACATTCAATCCAGGCTCCAATCATCTTTCAAATCATCATCAAAAAGATTGATCGTATTTTGCCTTTACATAAATCTGCATTTACTGGGTATTTTTTTCAACACAACATTTTCTGTGCAAACGTTTTTGAACGGGTGTCTAATGAGAAATGTTTTTTTTTTTTTTTTTTTTTAGTTTCCACAAATCAGCAACTTGATTTGATTGAATCTTCATTCACTGTAAAATATTTGCAGTTGGTTTGAGTTCTGTGATGAATATTTTCCCTTTAACTTCAAAGTGGAGGCTAACAAACAAACGCCAGCTTCAGCTACATCTGGCTTATAAGATGTGATGGATATATAACCCAAAATAAAATGACGCTACCATTATAAAACAGGTATTTTCTGAATAGAATATAAAAGTGAATCCACAATGTCTCCAACTTTATTATCTGCATGTGTGAAACAGTGGCCAGTCTGTCACTGTGTTTTAGACAAAGCAGCTTCTGCTACATGAGAACAACTGTCTTAATAATTCTGTATTAAGGAGAACTCCTGGTTTTGTCTGTAAACAGCAGCTTTATTGTTCTTTGAAGTCAAAGAATCTTATTTAGTTACATCATTGGTCTTTTCTCTTTGAAAAACCTTTCCAAGTTTCTTTAATTGTTTGGTTTTTGTTAGCTTTCGGATAATAGCTTAGCCATGCAGGTAGCTGCTTTAAGTCACATGACTAAGATGGATGTTGTGAACAGAATCCGGCAGTTTTCCAAAATAAAACTTCCTTCACAGAAAATAAACTAAACGGAAATCGTTTTTTTCTGTCTGCGGCCCGAGTGTTGGAGAGCACTGGGTAACAGTGTGGAGGACACTGACCTCGTTTCTGTTAGGAGCATCCAGAGGAGCAGTAGCAGCAACTGCTAGCAACTTAATGGGGGTGGTCGTGTCGCTAAAGATGTCGGACACCTCCTGAGTCATCGCCTCCTGCATCTGTCCTTTGAGGTCCTGAAATCAGAGGAAAACGGCTGTCATGACAGGAGGCAACATACAGTACATGCAAGACCTCATTCAACAACACAATTGAGTCATCAGTAATAAATAAGTTCAAACGTTTTCAGGGACTGATGTTGACTTTTTTTTTTTTTTTTTTGGTTAAATGATCAATTTATTGAAGGAAAAATATTTACTATTTCTAGAAATAGAATAAAATTATTTGGTACTTTCGAAGCTAATACCAAAAACATCACTGTATGTTTTTTTTATTTTTAAGAAATGAAAGGTCACCATGTTGTATTTTTAAAAGTATTTTTGTTCACAGAAAAATTAAAAGCAACACTGCTTTGATAAGTTCTGAAATTTGAATGAAAAAGACGGTTCAAGGGTATCTTAAAATTTTCCCTAAAGGGGAAATGAATGCCTAATTCCTCAAAAACATTATTATCTTTGACTTTTATTCTTTTCTGTAGTATCTATTTAACAAATGTAACTATTTAAAATAGCTTTGTTAGTTTGTATTTTGAAACTTCTTCACGCAAATACAGCACTAATGTTTGCTGAGATGTTAAATTATGATCTATTACTACACTTTTTTTGTCATTTAATGCAGATTAGCTGATTTATTCTTACAAATAGTCTATGACATCACCACTTTTCAGTTTTCAATGATATACCATCTCTCTTAGTTTTAGAAGTAAATATGTGTTTTTCTAACCATAGAAATATTAAATGAGAGCAGCTGTGTTACTCCTCCTGACCAGCAGAGGGTGCTGTGTGTCAGTCTTCATGTCTGACTAAAGCTATGAAAGAGGATGGTTATGGGAGCAGTCTTACTTTTAAAGCCTCCTGGAGTTGTTGAGCCACAGCACGTGCCTGAGGGGAGTCCCCTTCCCCACGGGCTGCCAGGTCGGCCAGCTGGGCCATGAGCTGCTCCACCCGCTCGCACTTACCCATAAGCTCCTGGCGGTACGGGCCCGGAAGAGCGTTGGCCAGCCTGCGGCCTTCTGCTACAAGGCCACGGATAGCTGTCTGACCTGGAAAAAAAACCCAACAATTTAAAGTCAACATAAACTACATTTCTGGGTTAAATCTTGGCTTTAATTTTTAAAAACAAAAAAGTACAACTTTACTATTTAACAGTTTATAAAGTCAAACCACAGGTGCAGTGGAAGGAATGTGAAGCTGTACGATAAAGACAGTTTGGAGGCCAGACTCACCCACGCCGTTGTCATCCATGGTGGGGTTATCAATCCAGCGCTGTGCTTGCTCGATCTTTCCCTCCAAGTGCACAGCTGCCTTCGCGGGCCTGCTGTTTGCCACGATTTTGTTGGTTTTGGACTGCAGGTTCTGCAGAGCTGTAGCGATCTGTTTAGCCAACGCTCTGGCCTCAGGAGTGTCACCTTTACCCCTATAAGGAGACACATTTTGGGTTTAAATAATCAATTGAATAAAATCGGTGAGAGCAACATTGCATGCACTACCCCATTGAAAAGTTTTAGAACATTTTTTTAAGACCAGAAATACACATTTCCTGTTTCATTTTTAACTTGCAAGAAATCTAAAACCAAATCAAAAGATTCAATCCATGTGTGATAACATCCTGACTGCTGCAAACGGAAGACCTACAAACCACTTTCATATGCATGACTGAGCAGTTTTCTCAGTAAAAGTGAACACCATTTCCTGGTAACAATTGTGTAAATCGTAACAGAAGAAGTACAGAAATGTACCAAGATAAAAACAAAAAACCCTGTTCCACTGACTTTATTCAAACTTCTATCAACTTACTGTCTCCTGAGTTCAGACAGCTTAGCGGTCATAGCAGCGAGCTCTGCGATAGAGCGTAACGCATCTTCTCTTTCCTTGGGGTCTTCACACATGTCTGCGATCTTCTTGGCTTCTGCAAGCATAGCCTTGATGTTCTCTTCTCCCTCTGGGCCACCGTTAGGATCTGCAAGCCAGTTCTGCAGAAGTACACGACGCATTTTCACAAAACAATCACAATAGCATCCTCTGAGCTCACAGCTGAGTTACAATGACCCACTTGTGCAGCATCAATCCTTTTAGCGATGGCCTGCTTAGAGTTGGTCATGGCCTCCAGTTTGCGGGCCGCGTTCTCAACCTTGTTGGTCAGCACGTCCAGTCCGTGGGAAACCTGCTGGGCCTTCTGCATGGCCACTGGGGATGCTCCTTGACCTCTGTCAGGGACAAAATAAGAAAGCACATGGTTGTCATTAGATGTTTGGACAGTAGAAACCTGGGATCCCACATTTTTGAGTCAGTTTGACAAGATCTGCAGCTGCTCTCAATACTTCCAACCCAAGTCCCTTTGTATTAATCCAAAACTTTGGAAAAGAATGTCTACAAAAACAATAAGAACCCCTTAATAATACAACTATGCATGCAGTCTACAGAAAATGCTGAAAATATAAGAAAAATCTATATTTTTTAAAATATTTTCCACGTTTAAAACCATTTTTAATAAAAACACAACCTAAACAGATCACAGATGATGTGATATTACATGTGTAATAACAGCAGTTTAAGATTTCTGCATAAAAATGAATACAAATTTAACAGCAAAAGTAACAAATATTGAATTTATTTAGTTTATATTGACACTAAAATTGAAGGTTATTTTGTTTTTGAATGGTACATACAGGCAAATTGTTTTTACTTCTATTAAGAAGAATCTGTGAGAGTTTTTGAGTCTGAAAGATTTAATACCAAACAGCTGCTCTGTGTCTTTGGTAACAAACAGATCTGATTCCCTTTTCACAGAGAAAAGGAGGTTATCCTTTATTAATGACTACATTATACTCAGAAAACTCAGCTCGAGGATAAAAAAAGATTTTTCTTTTCAGTAAAATACTCCATGAAATATTTAAGCATATTTATTATTTCTTGTGTCAGTAGAAACAGACTTCACCTGGCTCTCATTTCAGACACCTGATCCGTAATCTGGCCCAGGGTTTTAGCGGTTCCCACAATATCCCTGCGCTCTTTTCCCGTACACAATTCCCCGACTTTCCCGGCTTCATCCAGTATCTGACGGATGGCCTGTTCACCCGCGTCACCTGGAAATACAGGAAACACAAACACGTACGTTTAATATTCCAACAAAAATTCAAGGATATCAGTGGAATGATGATCGGACTGGAATACCTGGAGGAGCATTTGGGTCCCTCAGCCAGTTTTTGGCCTGTAACATCTTTGAGTCAATAAGCCCCAGAGCTCTCTTCATGGCTTCTGTGTCCTTCGGGTTACAAAGCAGAATCCATCAACATCTTAAATAGAATCGACGCAAGCACACAACATGAACGCATCGTCCCTTCATTGAGCATTTAACCACCTCGATTTTGAGTCAGCATTTCTGTCGATTTATGATGCACATAAATATATTTTAAAGTAAGAAATGTGATCATTTTTGCTTGCTTGTTCTTTTCACATGAAAACCTGAACATTTATGTGCAGCATTGCTAACATCTGTGTGGAACAACAGTGCAAAACATGCCGTTCACTTATTCCATCTTTGGTAAATATGATGTGCAAAAGGTTTTATGTTGTATTTCATTCAAGTTTGATAGAAATACAACAAACGGATCAGCAATGATGAGAAAACGAAGGCAAATGGGGCGGGGCCTAACCCAGCAGAGGAGTGCTTGAATCTTCATTGATTCATAACGTGTTAAAACCATCTTAAAATAATCCTTTTGGGTAAGAAATTGGATGAAAAAGTGCAAGAGAGACATTACAATAGTGTCTATGTTAAGTAGAGAGGGCATATTTGTGAGCAAAACTCAGTGTGGCGTAACTAAGCCAAAAAAAAGAGGGAAGAAGAAAAACAGGAAGTACAAAGGTGTGACATTACATCATCGCTGTGTGGGCGGATTAGTTTATTGCTCAGACATGCTCAGTATGCAGTTGCTATTCAGCAACCATCTAAGGAAAAAGCCAGTTAAGGAAAATAAATGCACTTATGCTAAAAGAGGTTAGCGTTTTTCAAAACCTTTAGCAAAAGTTGAATAAAAATGTGATAACCAGACTCTCTTGAAACAAGCCTTCAATTCTCTAAGACTACTAGTAGGGGGAGGGGGGTTACATAGATGTTGATGCAATGTTATGACGCAAAAGAAATAAAAAAAAAAAATCAGAATAACATTGCACAGATCCACATGTCAGAAAGACATCATAAACTTCAAACCATTCCAACTGGAGAACAATAACTCCTAAAGTACTCTACATATTCCACCTCCAAACTGAGAAGCATACGATGACACAACAAAAGCACAAACGCTTTTTTTTTTTTTTTTTTTTTACAGACATGCTGCTGCGCAAACAAGGTGCGACAGAGGAGAGGCTTACCTTCTACATGGGTGAAAAGAGGAACAAAAACAGTCAAAGGAAAAGAAAAAAAAATCACATAAATACAAAGATCAACTAGACAGCCTGACTAGGAGGAAAAAAGAGAAATATGACAAAGACAAAAGTGGAACAGTTCAAATACATGGAGAGACTGCAGTATAAACAGCTGCAGGTGAGCTTTAGCATAATAAAGAAAGATATTAATGCATGAAACGAAGAACAAGAGCGTTGTTAGTTTGTGAGGGTGTAGATGAGGAAAAATGCTGAATACTTAACATAATGGAACCTCTTAGACAGGTGTCAAGGTACAAAAACATTCGTGTTTTAAAATAAGCTTGATTGATATTCCTAATGTCTACAAACTGATTTCAAAGACTACTGTAACTGAGCACGATCTAACTTGGTTACTTTTAACTAACAAAAATCGATAAAATTTCAGTCTGCATTTGGGTGGACGAGCCAACAGCAAAGGTGGTACCTTATTGGCCCAGGCGTCCTCGTCCCAGGATGTGAGCTGCAGCACCCGGATGATTTCATTGATCTCAGCGCTCATCTTCTCAAAGGTGAAGTTGCGGTTCTTCAAAGCCTCTTCCACACCTTGACCACCTGACGTCTTGGTTGTTACAAAAATTTTGATACCTAAGAGAAAAAAATATTTTAAGACTGAATCTGGCATCCTTGCTCCTCATGTGAAAAGCTTTTTTTTTTTTTTTTTTTCTAAAAGACCAGTCAAATTTCTTTCAAATGAAAAATAAACTAGCTGCATCTAAATATTTCTAATCCTCATTTCTTGATGAACCAACAAACATAAGGTGAGCAAATGATGAGAGAAACGAGAGGAAAAAGAACTACAGCTCAGACCATCAACCTTATTGAACTCAGAAACGTTAGATTCCATGTCAGGATACTTTGATAAGACTGAACAAGTGTGGTATTTTCTGACAGTTGAACCTTCTGTCTAAAAACACTGAGACAGTATGACAGAAAAAGTTACATCAGCAAAGCTACTGTCAAAACCATGACATTTCTTTTCTGTCAAAGTGCAGGCTCCAATCCGAACAATTGATGACTTATTTGTTCAAATGCCTAAAAGTCTGAAAATAAACATTCTGGTGGTTGTAGCTTCATGATGGAAATGCAAAAAGTTTGTTATTGGACCACTATCATAGTTTCTTTATACATACAAACCATAAGAACATTCTAAATCAAGTCAGCTTCATTGTTGTTGTCCATCAACACACACTGATTCATAAGAACAGACGGCGCTATTGTTAACAGGCCCAGATTTGGTTCCTCGTTCTGTTCTCTAAGGAAACTCAGAGAGAAAACAAAGAAAACATTTCTGAATTTTTACTGACATGTGGTCTAAACATGTCAGACTGAAGGAGCTAATGGGATGAGCAGCAAAATGTCTTCTGGATCAACATTTACCCTCCAAAATTAAAAAAAAAAAAAAAAAAAGAAACAGAATTCTTGGAGAACTTGACCTGGATGACAAAGAATCTTCTGACATACTGGCGTCTGATTAAGGATGCAAACTGAAACTTGGTGTCAAGTCGTTACTGTATACTGTACTACTCATACCAAATAAAAACAAAGATTTCCATGCTTCGTTTCGCTGATGTCAATCACTTGCACTGTTCTGCTGTACAATTTTATCCAATCATTTATCTTTATAGAAAATGTGGGCGGGCTCAAATAGATCAGATTAAGTGTGCAATTCATCAAAAAAGGCCGTTGTCGTGGTGATGAGCAGTAAACGACATGAAAATGGAGATGCACTAGTGTAGTGTAGGTCATCAGAAAGAATAAATTAAAGCATCTCCAGCTGCTTCATCACGCTTAAAGAGTACAGTGAATCAACTTTTTTTGGCTATTAACTTGTACAAATGGGGGTTTAAAAATGCTGAATGTTGTGTTTTGACAATTTAAAACAGAATAATTTCATTCCTGAAATTACAATCAAATTAAAACCATCTGTGTTCGCCCCCCTAGAGGTTAAAACGAGATAGTAAAGTTGAATTGGGTGGTTGGTCAGAAGTTTCCCGTCATTATGTTCTGCAGCTCCAGTATAAAAGCCCCGCCCATCTTTGAACGATGCAACGCCGACAGCGATGGAGCTCGCTTTCTTGCTTAACCGGCCCCTCAGCGGCTGGTTGGCCGCCAGGTAGAGCGCCGCTGCAGGATGGGGAACACAGCCCGTTTGAGCCTCCCAAACGTTTTTTTTTTTTCTTATTTTCACTGAAACAATAATAAAAATATCCTCTAAATACCTCAAGCTATCAGTGTCAATCAGCCTGCCTCCACTAGTCCCGCTCCTTTTTTTTGTTTTTTTTGCATTTTTTAAATCTGGATTGGAGTCAGCCTTTAAATGTTTAGAGGAAAACATGGTCTATGTTCTTTTTCATTTTTGAAGAACCCATGCACCAGAAAAGTTTCAAAAGTACAGATTCAGCACCGGACAAAACCCATCCCTACGTCTGACGACTCAATGAAAGCTGTGTAGCAACCTGAGATGAGGATGGGCAGCAGCTCCTTGACCGTGTTCATGGAGTTGACCAGCATCACACGATGCTCCTGATGTGTGAGCTCCTGCTGCCGCTCGTCAATCATCTTCGCCATCTTTGTCATGCCTGGAAAATCCAAAATCAGAGAGGTCATTATATATTTATGGCTACAAACAAAATGCTGCATTTCTATCCATGGTTTCAGCGTGCAGAGTGGGGTTCTAAAGATTCATGCACTTCTGAACCTGTACCTGGACCGAGGTTCTTTGTGTACGTGATCAAGTCCTCCATTGATTCTACCACCTCTGCCACAGTCAGATACTCCAGGATACCTTTGCACACACGGATGATTTTGCGGACCTGGGATGACAAAAAGTTAAAAATGAAACAAAAACATCATCCTGGCCCATTTAGATCAGCATGCCCTCTAACGACGCTGCCGTCTGAACCTGCTTTTGTTCTGCTTCTGTTCAGCTTTTCTGTGGACTGCAGGAGTCACCACTTTTCTGCAGTGATCCCTGAGCTGCAAAACATGATGGCACTGCTGACGGATGACTCCTGCTGACTACTGCGGACGTGTTGAGATGCCTGATATGTGCTCCAAAGTGCTGATCTGCAGCTTCTCCCTTTCCCCTCGGTGTCCCAGAGTGGAAAAGATGGATGCGCTTGATGAAACCCGCGTCTGGCTAAAGATTTATAAAGTGTGCCTACATGATGTATAAAGTGTTACCCAGACTTGAGCCGGATATTCATCAACTTCCTGTTCATCTTTATCTTTTAGAACATTTCTCACACGTGCAATTTAACTAGCACCAAAAATTCTTGCATTACAATGCAAAAAAAAAAAATTAATTTTGTGAAACACAAACTGAAAGTTCAGCTACATTACTTGATCTTAATCTTACAGCAGATTTCTCCTAGCTAGGAAAATGAAAACTATAAATACCTCGGCTTCATCAAAGGTCAGAAGCAGATCAGATGTTCCAGACAGGATGCCCCGAGAGCCATCGATCAGATAATCTCGAGCAGGAACGGAGTAAGGGTCAGCTTTGAGCATGGAAGCAGCCTGCACCAGCTTTGTGCATGCATTCTCCACTCTATGGAAAGACAAAAAAAAAAGGTGAAATAAAAGATTTTGAGACCAAACATAGATTGATTTTTGCTAAATTTATCTTTTTAAAATCACCCTTACACCCATAAAAGTAATAATTAAGCAGCGTGAATATTTATTGCTAAATAAAATATATGAAATAACATATTCTGACTTTGAAAAGATTATTAAAACTAACAGAGAACTGATTTTACACTCACAACATGAAGCGCAAAGTGAAAAAATGTGAAATTCTAAAGTATTTACAGTTTAAAGGACTGCGAAAATGAATCGCTTCATGACAGAAAGAGCACTTTAAGACAAAAGTAAGGATAAAAAATATGTTTTTTATTTCTAACACACATTTTAGACCACATGTCAGTAAAAATTTAGAAATCTGGTTTGAATGAAAGGGCAGTTTCATTGTTTTCTCTCTGAAAGAGCGAGGAAGTAAATCTGGGCCTGGTTAACAATAGAACGGCCTGTTGTTCTGATGAATCAGTGTGATAAATGTGTGTCGATGGACAACAAAAATAAAGCTGACTTAATTTAGAGCTCTAAATATTTCTATCTTTTAAGAAAAGATAACAGACTTTTTGAAGCTCCATTCTGATTAGATGTTAACTTTTGACTTCATCTTCAAAAAGACGCTCACTGATTTTATAGTTAATAAGTACAAAAACAAAACAATCTGATAACAGTGGTTCAATGACAGGGACTTTTTGCTTTGATACCATTTTTTAAAAAATATAAAGCTACAATTAGAATTTCTTTAGACGTTTAGGATTTTTATTATGAACAGATTTCCAGTTTTTTTTATAGTATGTTAGACTTTGATGAGTACTTCAAAAAATTATATTTGCTGATGCAAATTTTTTTGGGGGGGCCTTATGTGAATCTTCTTTTTCATGACCCAGTTTCCATTTTTGTCATCTTTCAGTTGGTGACGCATGACTCTTTAAATGGCTGATTTTCAGATGAATTCCTTTCAGCTCTGCCTCACAGTCGGTCATGTCTGGTTCTAACCAACCATGAAGCTGGGCATCAAGCCAAACAGTCTATAGATTTTTTTCTCAGTCTTCTTTAAAGCCATAAAATCACACAATTATATATCAAAAGCAGTTAAAAAAAAAAAAGATCTTTTTGCATTTTTCTGCACATTCTGTGATAATCAGTTCATTAAAAGTTGATTAGAATTATGTAGCTGCAACTTAAACTTTTATATCCTTATCCTAAACCATTGGCTGCTGTGCATTCTGGGTAAAATGCACTCTTTGACCTGCATAGCAGGAGTCTTACATTCTACCTGCACAATATTACCAGCCATTAAGCGTGTGGTAACGGGCAACAAGCCAAGTTCTACCACATGTTTTATTTCCCACGGTTTGCAGGCTTCCTACTTTTGCCTGCAGGACAATTGTTCTTTTTTTTTTATTAGTGGAAGCTTCCACTAAAGAACCAAACAAAAAAGATCAGTGGATAAAGTTCAAACTTAATTTAAGCACAAAAAGAAATTTAAATATACACAAACTGTTGTGCGCTTTATGCGTTTATTTCTGCAATTTGAGCGTGTAATGTCCTTCAGCCAGCACTGCAGAGAAACAGCTGTGCAACCACCAGAACCCGGCAGACACTATATTTAGTAAAGGAGATGCATTCCAGCACATGTGCTGATGGATGACGACAGGGTGACGATTTGACTTTGAGGCGCCAAAAGTGTCGGGCCCGACAACCTGTGCCTGCCGATGTGATTCATATCTGACCTTGGAGGCTGTCAGGATCTGCAGTCTCAACATTGCTTGTGCAGGAAGACGCACTTAATGACTCATAAGACTGAAGCTTTTGGGGGAAATTAATGATGTGGATATTTCATTTCTCACTTTTAAGCCTTTTTTCTATGTCCAACCCCTCGAAAGAAGAAGGAAGTCCTGCCAGACTAAATCATTTTATGTAGATTAAAGTAAGACTGAGGCACTTAGCATGCCATGTCTGACCTTTGTCTGAGCCCAACCGGCCATTACTGGAACAGATAAACTCAAACTCAACCAAAGAGCATATAGTGCAGAAAATAGTTGTTTGTATTTAATAAATGTGTAACTTTTTCTCCTGGAATGAGTGTGGAGATCTTACTTGATAAAAGCAGGTGGCATGTCCCTTTTCATAATCTGGTCTTCTGTAGTTTGAACCGTCTCCTTCCCAACCTGGAAAAAAATATACAATTAGAAAACATTCAAAACTTATTAAAACAAAATATCTGCACCAAATAATGAAAAATAAAGCAAATTATGAATGAAATATAAGGAAGCAGGAGCAGTAGAAAATATTGACTCTTCCTTCAGGGTCATGAAGGAGAAAGGCCCTTAGTGACCTGAACAAAAGTCTGCATCCTGCAGGTCATTGGTACCTCGTGTCAACAGAAATGTTCAAACGTGTCACAGAAAGGGGCAACAAACAAGATGTTTATGCCACCTTGGTGAGTTTTTTTTTTTTTTAAATAATTCATTTGAATACCAAAAAAAAACTATCTTCCTTCAAGTAACATTCAGGGACCGACTCCAATGAAAATTGTGTTTTCAACATGTTATTGTGGCATTTTCTTGATGATGGAGAACATGTATACAGAAAACTAAGCTTTAATTTGAATTTCTGAGAATTTTTTTAATCAGGAGCAGATGAAAAATGCAGTTTAAAAGAGATCATATTTCTGATTTCGAAAATTTGTTGGGAGGCGTGCTCCACTCCATTCTTGTATACGACTAGAGTCATGCACGTCTTCATTTTCCTCATCTGAGCTGAAATCGGGCTCAAAACCGTACGGCTGGATAGCTCCACTATTCCTCGCCGTTTTTGTTAGGTTGGGGGTGAGAGGGGCTGTGAGTTAGCAGGAGCGAGTGTAAACAGATGGGTGATGGGAAATGGGAGCGGTTTTTCTGTAAAAACCTCTAGATTTGTTTCATTTTGGTTAAAATCACAGCATACTTCAACTTACAAGGACTTCAAAGATTTTTTTTAGAAAATGTTGCCCCTTTCAATTTGATAATGCAACAATGGGAACAAAAGTGTATATTCAAGTAAGTAGAGCTGGGTTTAAACAAACAAAATAATCTTTTTGAATTGCCCTCTCAAGACCCAATATTATGTAGTGAAATTTATGGATAGAAAAAGTAGCTTTTCTGCTAAGATTTAACGCATGCAATTAGGAAAAGTTCCATCTCCAAATTCTATCGAAGAAAAACGGGCTTGGATATGAAGATTTAAACAGAAACCAATATAAATCGATTCATTTTAAATTGTATAGGTTTGGGTGATGGACTTGTGAATATAAACTAAATCAATTCAGAAGTTTGGCTTTTACACTGAGTTCAATGTCCTCATTTCAGCCTGCAGCAAACACCAGATGATGATGAGTCGACCATAATTTTGGCCACATGCTGGTCTGTTAATAAATGTGTTATTTTCTTCTTCAAATAAGCTCTGTTTTCAATCAGATTTTCAGAATAATGTCCAGCTCTTTGGCAGCTGCTGGGGGGACCGGAGGACTCAGCACAATATAACGTGTAAAGCAGCTGAACGCTTCCTTTACTACACATGCCAAAATGACTCATCTCTTCCAATATGACTTCAGCTCTGTGGGGAAAAATAACTCACCCACGACGAACGGTCTTGAGTGACAAACCATGTGCGTTTGTGCCGGGGCATTTATCACACAACGTTGTGAAAACGTGCAACTAAGACGCTTTTTCTTTCATGCTAAACATGTTTAAAAAGCGCATTATACTTAACACATTTGCAACCTGCTAAACGTAGCAATTTACTGCTTTGTGTTTTTCAGTCTTTAAAGTAGATTTGTGTTATGTACCAGTTTTAAGAAACATCCGGTTGCAAGATTTTTTTGTGGCTTTAACAGGATGTTACATTGCATGCCAACTTGGCCCTGGGAACCTATAAATGATCACATTTGAACCCGTCCTAACAACTCAAGAGAAAAAGAAGAGGAAACAATAGTTTCCAATTTCTGCTTTCTTTTCCATTTTGGCTAAAACTGGAAAATTCCCAAAGTTTATTCTTAGCATTTCAGGACAGTAGCAGATCCGTTCCAGCCGGTTGACATGGAGGCAGCAGTGAAGCCAAACACATGCATTTTACACCCTGTTTTCGCCGGCCCTTAGGGACTCAGAGGAACGGAGGGTTGTAAATTAGGGTAAAAGGTTATGGAAAACTAGAACTTGAGCATCGCTGGGGATGCGTCTCCTGCCGAGGAATGTCCATAGACGACACACTGGGACTCATGCAGTGTGTAGTTCTGGACACATGCAAACAATAAACGAAAGTTGCCCTATCTCGTTTCATTTTTTGTTTGAAAATAGCTCCTCTTTTTGGACTATTTTTAAAGGTTTTTTTGTTTTCAAAACCTCCTTTTAGGGGGTATTTGGGTGCAGATTTTTTTTTTTTTTTTTTCCAAGATATTATCGGATTATTAGATAAAAAAAAAAAGCAGAAAAAAAACAAACACCTTCTTGCAAGTATTTTCCTGGTTCTCCGCTTTTACTGAAAAGAGAGCTCCCTTTGTTTGAGTCATTTCATAAATGCTGAGACGACTCCTCAAATTTACTCAAGATCAAGTCAAGTTCCAACAAGACCTCAATGGAGCAAAAAGGCAGAGAATTGAGCAAAAGCTAGAGGCCAAATGAAGCTCTACAACAAATGCTGAGTCATACTTTCCCCAAAGAACCAAGCAGAAATGTTTGAAATTGAGACCATTAAATTCTAAAGGAAGTACTCATCCGCTTCTTACAGTCCTGCTTTCTTACTTGGTCTCATCCTGTTGTCTGGTATTCTGCTGCAGGGATCCAAGTAATGTTCTATAAAAATAGACCAGTGGCCCAAGTTTAAATATATTGTTGTCAAGCAGTTTGTGATGCCCGGTCTCTTCTACTCTGAGCATGTGTCATGATTTTGAAGTGTTGCAGCTTATATGTTAGGTTGGAGACTGTAAGCTAGCAGGAAAGTGTGTAAACAGAGAGCTCTCAGCAGCAATGAGGGGAAGAGGGGTGGGGTTGCACAGTGCCAATGGTCCCACTCACAACTCTGAGGTAAATTTCTAATGAACTACAGCAGCTTTACAGGAACTATGTCATAGAAAACTACTTTTTTTATTATTTTGCCTGAAACGTCATAATCATAATATAAAGACTACTGGGAACAGTTATAAAACAGCTCAAAGATGATCGAAGTGAGTCTTAAAATAGGTTTCAGATTCAGAGCTGCCTGTCAGAATGCCGCCCAATGCTAACGAAGGGAAGTTTCTGGAGTGGAAACACTGACGAGCCTCTTACCACCCAGAACCCCTTGTGCTGTGAAGCTTCTTGATAGAGTGTCTGATGGTTGAGAACAAGCTGGGCTTTGTTTAAAGCCAACCATCCCTCTGCTACTGGATGAAAAGCCATTCTGAAAGCAGCAGGACTGCACAGACAGAGGCTTCCTTTCACAGACTCAGATTTGAAACAATGCTGGAGTCGTTACAGTGACCGCAAATATCCCTGATGGAACATTATCAGCAACGATGATTTCCCTGCAGCAGCGCATTACTGGATTTTCCTGAATGCTGCAGTCGAAAACACGACAGTTCCATCTGAAGCAGAAATTCCTGCCGTCCAAGATATCAAATATCCGCCGTCTAATTATGAATCAAAGGGGAAGCAGAGGTTGAGTTGAAGGCCAACGCCTTTATTATACATCTGTCAAGAGGCGTCAAACATTATTTATTCTTTTGGCCCGGGATGCAGTCGCACGCGGTGCGTCCAAGGTGATGAGAGCCACACAAATCAAACGGCCTGCTTGGCCTGGGCTCAATGAAGTCGCCCCGTCAGGAAGTTTATACCCCTCGTATCTTTCTCCTGTTACTGGAGTCTAAGAGTCCATGTGGTGTGAGTGAGAAGCAGCTGTGATAAATAGTGAAGCTCTTCAAGAGAGGTGCCAATTAATACAATGTTTTCCTTTATGCTACGGACACAAATATAACTCCCACCGCGCGATGAGGAGGCTTCCATAGACTCTTCAACATTAGCTGCTGCGCCCCAATTTTTGAAAAAAGATTGGGGCGTGATCATGAATACAGACGGTGGCAGTCAGGCAGGTGGGGATGACGTCATTATAGAATCAGGCGTGTAAAAGTGTCTGGACTGCAGCTGTCCATATCATCCGCCAGCGGTAGCTAGTCGCCCAGTTGTCAAGGGGTATATAAAAAGCGGGCCATTCAGATTTTGACCAAATCTTGTCAATTCAGTAATTAACACATTTTTAGACAACATGCCAGCAAGAAAGCACATTGTTCTGTCTTTGTATTCTTCTTAGCATCAACCGCAATTCCTTAGCAGCAGGTCTCGAAGTCCCCGTGGTGCTTTCAACGTCATGATGCGTTTTGTTTTCAGCTGAACCCACGGCGGCCGGGATCACCAGATTGACGTCCAGTCCAGCATTCGACGAGTGCCTCCACCACATTTCTAACAATCGGATGGTGGCAGTGAGATGGCAGCACAGGGGCAGGGGGGTGGCTTTTATCGTGCTGCAGCCTTCTTGCCACCCACCTGTCACTGGACTGCCACCGCACTCTCCAAATGTTCCTGGGCGACCATTGACCAATGTTAAAAAAATTGTCTGGTCGCCGTTTGAGTAAAAATGGTGAAAAAGCAAGTACCACCTCCTGATTACAAATGTCACCGCGCGGCCACCTGCTGAATTTACTGAAAAACATGGCATTTTGGGATATGTGACTGTAGCCTAAATGAGATAGATTCTAATAAAAGCAAATAAAACAGATTTTTTTTTTAATTAACTGAAGCAGGAATGTATTTTTCTTCTTTCTTCAAAGATGTAATATTAAAACAGAGATTTATAATAAGAAATAAACAAACTTAAACTAAAGCTTATGTGTCTCTGAAAAAAAAAAACATTATATTAACTGAAGGAACTATGGAGGAAGATTTAGAAAATCTGCTTCTAAAAGGACTTTATTTAAACATGTAGAAAGTAGTGATTTAAAGTTCATCTACAAAAATCATCTTTTGATATACAGTATTTTAAAATTTTAAAAACCTGTAAAAAAAGCCAAAATTTTAAAAACCTATAACCCTTTCTAGGAAATGGCATCTGCAGTACTGCTACAATGAAAAGTACATGTTCTACATTCTTAATACTCATTGGAAGCTCATGTTTCCTCACTTTCATTCAAAGATTAGCTAACAAAAAGGAGTTCTACTGCAGACCTTAGTCACGGTCAGCAGCCATAGACCCATAAACAGCTGGGTTTCCCAAAGCTGGCTCACATTCCTGTTTGGAGTGGGGCTGACAGCTGGCGGGTCTTCCTCACTCCACTTCCTGTGTTTTCTTTTCACCCCCCCTCCCTTCTCCGCTATTCCATAAATCTTCCAAAAACAATTAAGGCTAAAGAGAAGGAAAAAATGGACTAGTACACAGAATGATTGTTTCTTGTTAAAACCAAGAAAAGGTTTTAGACTGTTTCTAAGATGACACCATGAATCGCTGCAACACATGAAGCGTTTTCCCCTGGCAAATAACAGGATGCCACAGTCTCAGATTACAGGAACAGTTTTCTTTTGTATGCCTTCAAAGCACTTGTGTTAATGGTTTCACTGGTTTCCGAACTTCAAAGCCCTTTCAGAAAAAGTTTGGGTAAATCGATGTACCGTTTCTTGACCTGAATAAACACCAACAAATCAATAAAAATTCCAGCCTTCTTCCTCATTTTCTCCACTTCTGTTAAACTAGAGATTTCCAAGAACATGTTAAGATCAATTCTGTTTATTTTTAGACATTGAGCTTTTTGGAGTGAAGTTATTTAGTTTCCCTTCCTCTTTTTAACGGAATTTTCTTTCTTCTTTTTTTCCCTTGTAAGTCATTATTTAAGTCGCTCAATTTAGAGGATCAGAGGCCCCGCCTCCTGGATGACATTATGACGTGTTTGAAATTCTCAGCATTCCTGGAATTCCATGATTAAATGAGGTTTCACTAATTGTCTAAAACACAAATTACTGATAATACTCACTATAAACATGTAGTTTATTGTCATTCACATCTGTAACATTATGCTTTTAGTGCACAAAAATAAAAAGAATAACCTCAGGCGATGTTTCTTTAATCTAAACTTTAATGACAGACAGACTTGGGGATAGTTATAAAACTCTATTTTTTAAACATTATTTTAGTATTTTTTATTATTAAATTGAACATCCCAGTAACAGTAATTTGTGAATAAATTTTGAACATGAAAAACTCATTACGACTTACAATATTTAAATGATTTAAAGTCCCACTCTGATCATCTTTTGATCAATTTTAAAAGAATTTCTAGTGATCTTTTAATTTTGATTATGCCATTTTTAGCCAAAATCAAACCCAATGACCAGTGTAATTTTCTAGGATATATTTTCTGCAGAGCAGCAATAAAGAGTTAATTAGAAATTCACCCCCCTCCCTGAGTTGTGAACGGAGCAAGCCTTCCCACATTTCCCATCATCCCTTTGGGCTCACGCGTTCTGCCGGAGCCCGGGCAACGGAGCTTGCTAGCTTGTTACGCTGTCCCCTGGGCGTTCCAGCTCCCTCGACTCTGAGACAGACTGGCGACATGTCCGGGATGTATTCTGCCTTCACCCAACAGTAACTGGGACAGGCTCCAGCAACCCCAGCAATTTAGAGTAACCAATTCACCTATGAAGCATCTTTTTCGGTCCGGCCATATTGGATGTATTTTTCAACCATTAGATCAAGTCACTGAAAACGTCTCATGCCCAAAGCCAAGTCCCTGATTGGTTGACGCAGCAAACTGCGTCGCAAGACCTCAGATCGCATCTGTACATTGACAGAAGATTGTAACATGACTTGAACAGATCTGAGCCATTACAGCTGTTGCTAAATTAAACTTGCAAAGGCATAAAAGTTTGTTAGTCATTAACGAAGACTAAACAGAGCTACAAGCAGCCAAATGAACTCAGCTGACTGACTGCAGCACATTGTCATGGATAAAGGGTTTCCGGCTCGCGCAAAAAGACAGATCCAATTTCACCTTCACCTCACAACACAGCACAGAGCTGCAACAGAGGTGGGTAGATATAAAATGACTCATGATGGCGCAATTCATACACCATAAACACAAAATAAGGGAGTTAACGAACACAATGAAGAGGCTGTGTAGATCAGCCTTAAGTGTCATTTATCTGTAAGCCCAGCAATATATTACTCACAAAACTGAAGCCAGACAGCTTCAGTGACCTCATAACACAGTCCATGTTGCAATGTTGCTACGGTAACGGGAAGTAATCACAGACGCGTGTGGTCATTTATGCCACTGTTTGAGACATCTGGGAATAATTCTGAAGGTCCGGAAAGTCTGCATGAGTTCATCTCTGAATGAAGACGCACAGTCACAGGTTTGTGGTGAATAAGTCCTTCAGAGTGTCCTATTTCTATAATTAAGGTTGACTCTAAATCTGGAAATATATAGTGAGTCAAGGTAAAAAGCTGCACCTTGAAAAACTATAAACTCAAAACAAACGTAAAAAAATAAAAGTTTTTTTCTTAATAGCGGGTTGCAAAGTAGATAAAAATACATAAATATAGTTGTACATCAATATTTGTTCAGTACTGCATGCATTCACTATCTGTCCAAAACAGTAAAGGAAGTGCCTTTGTCTCACACACCCATCACAAATCCCCCAAAAGCAGCAGACTAGTGAAAAAACTATAAAAAGTATTTACATTTTGTGCAAAATATTTCCAAAACCCGAATTACTGATAAAAGGATACCTATTTGTAACTTAAGTTAAAAAAAATTGTACCACTTAAAGCCTTTTTTCTTAAGATTTTGACATTTTTCCTCCTAAACACATTACAAATTCCACCGTTCTCTGATGCCAAGGAAAGGAAGGAAGTCTGGGGGGAGTGGAAATAAATAATGGGACTAAAAGAGGGAAAAACAGAGGCACTAAAGAGCACAGAAACACCTTTAAAGTGCCTCAATTTAAAGATTTCAATGGATCCATCCATCTATAACATAATCCGGCTGTCGCCACAGTAACTAAATGTATTACCCAGCAACTGCCAGGCTATGTGGGAGTGCCCCGACTGACAGATTAATAGACAGTGAGTTACAGTATGTCTGCCTTAATTTAGCCTATATCTTTCTTTATGTGACTAGTAGCTGTTTTTAACCCTTCCCAGTGCCTGGTTTCTCCTCCAAGGAAACCATTTATGGGTTAAAGTTTCATGATAAAAATGGAGGAAACTTCATTATCATTTCCTGACACGCTGCCATGATAGCTGCAGTTGTTCTGAAAAACTGTATTGTGCCTGGGAGAGTTTTTTCCGTCTAAATATACCTCAAAAACCGCAGCTGGTGAGGTCAAACGGACTATTACTTAATTTAAGAGAGTTTACAAGTTCGTAATTAATGGGCCAAAAGAATTTAAATTGTAGTGTTGGGAAGGAGGGAGAAAAACTTTTCAAATTAAAAGTAGTTAGATTTTAAGTACTTAAAGAGCAAGTGTTCCCTTTTATCTAAATTTAAGCTTTTCAGACTATTTTAACAAAAAAAAACAATAGATCAACTTTGTTAAGATTGCATCTTAGAATTCTAGAAACTCCTTTTTAAAGAATGTTTTTGTGTGACTAATCTCTTTGAACCTGAGGCTCTGGAGCTACATTTGACTCTTTTACTTCTCTATAGTGGCTCTCAGGTCACAAAAAATAAAATAATAGTAATTTGTAGAAATAAGAGTTACTTAACTAGAAGTGGTTTAATTAAGATTAGTAAAGTTTATACATTTATGGCTGAGGTGAGCCTAAAAGTAAAATAAAGCTTTTCACATCTATGTTGAAATCAAGAGCCGTTGTTCATTCTATGTTTCCTAAAAAAAACGCATAGATTTTAAATACTTTTAGAGACCTTGGTAAAAAGTCTGATCTCTGAAAGTTTGAAGGCACATATTATATTAGGCTCCAAAACAATGGTTAGCAAGACCAAACTAAACCTAAGGTATGGTTTTTAATGTGTATTTTATTTGCTTTTATGCAAAGTGTTTTGTGTTTCAAACAAATGAAAGGCACTGTACTATAAATAAAGTTTGATGTATAGCAAGGAAAAATGTGCCCATTTTGTCTCGTGTTGCTCAAAATCCGTCCAATCATCTTTTGATGTATTTTTAAAGTGTTCCGATTGGTCTTTTAAGTTTTATTTTTGCAGTTTTTAGGCAGCATTTAAAACACTTAAATCATTTTTATTGAAAGTAGTTATGCAGAGCGACAGTTCTTCCGAAATTTGCCTCTGGATTGTTGGCGGGACTATTGGCAAGGAGTAAGCCTGCCTCATTCCCCATCATCATCCCTTTGTTTACAATCTCTGCTAGCTTACAGCCCCTCACAACTCCAATCTAACATTAGCGGTGCACAAAAAATGGTGAGCAATATTAGAGCTCCAGTCGTACAGTTTTGAGCCAGTTTGATGATAAAAAAAAAAGACGTACATGGATCTATTAGTCTGCAAGGGGATGCATCAGATTGTAATGGAGCTTTTGACCTTCATTTTGTAGTTTGGACGTAAGCTTTAAAAATAGCAGTTTTTGTCTTAGTTTAACACAGTTTTTTTTCCATAAGTCTTCTTTAAATATGTCCTCCATCATAAGAAGAGAGCTACGAGGACATGTTAAAAACATATCGGAGTGGGAATTTAAACTTTGCATTAAACTGAGATGATCCTGTATGGCACATGGGGTCTTTTATTTTGAAAGGAAGTCATGGGATCTTTTATCAAAGTTAATCACAATTTGAGAAAATTCTAATTTCTTTGTATATTTTTGCTTGTATTCATGCCAAATAAATAAATAAATAAATAAATATAAGTAATATTTATCACAGAAGTAACAGTGTAATGAACTCAAAGGAGTATAATTGGGTAAAATAAAGCTCCTTGTAGGTATTGATTAGTGAGAAACAGGTGAAAATGATTCTTATGATAAAGGTTGTAGACTTTAAGGAGTAAAATAAAACGTTTTTTTTCCTCTGAATTCCAGTTTTCAGCAGAACCCACAGCAGCCATGGTACTCAGCTCCAGAGCAGGCAGGGCACAGTCTCAAGGGGAAAAGGGCGTCACTGCACTTTATCAGGACTATTTCAAGAGTTTATAACTATCTACAAATCAATTTACCCAATAGCACGATTTATATATAAATAACGTGATGCAGAAATGTGTTTTCTATCAGTACAATTACGTATTTGTGTGAGTTTGATGGTGAACCCTGACAAAGCGACAGGTAGAGCAGCTACAGATAGTTTCCCTGGGGAAGAAAAGTAGTTTACCCACCCGGACGAGGTTGCTAACGGCCGCCTGAACGGCAGCCACCGGCGCCGTCAGATCTGGTATCGCCTTTCCATCAACTTCACCTTCCTCGTGCATAATCACCAGATGGGATATCTGCTGAGCCACCGGCTCCAGAATACTTTCTATCGTCTTCGTGTGAAAAACAGGCATTTTGGCTGCTTTTCTGTCGCTGTCCGAGAAAAATACTACACCGCTTCTCTATAACTCGGCTTAAAAAACCTCAAAGCAACTTAAACGAGCCTTTTCTTCCCGGGACAGCGTGCAGACTTTAACTTCACCGAGGAGCCATGAACTGAGAGGGGGAAAACTCAGACAGCGCGAGCGAGCTAAACGTCAACTAGCTTCGTAGTCCCGGTGACCAATCAGAAAGCGGCTGGGAAAGATTTGTAAAAAATGATTGGCTGACTAGAGTGCCACTCAATATAAGCGCCGCCCCCATCCAGCGGGAGAGTTTGCTCTAGATCCGAGTGCTTCCTAAATTACGTAATAGGCTTCTATGTCCTAAAAAGGAAAATATGTCTCCTGTTAGCAAAGCATGGGATTCCTGGGCTGTAATTTAACTCATTACCTTTGAAATGGAATATATGACTCATGGGATATTAGATTTGAAGGAAAAATGACAATACCTTTAATTAATTTGTATTTTCAGACAGTACCAATTCCCTCATTCTTAGTTGCTATTTTTTTTTTTTTTTTTTTTTTTTTTGGCTTTTATGATTCAAGTTACTAATGAAAACTTACAACAATTGTGTGTCAATAGAAACCATAAAGAGTTGTTTACTTTTCCTTATCCATCCCGCACCCATTATTACAAAATCCCAGAGGGCCTTTGGATAAGTATGGTGCATTTTTAAAATTCCTTATCTGTCCAACCAACTAAGAAAAAAAACATCTGAGGATCTAGAAACTGCCAAGCAAACCAGCAAAAGAATTCCCACAGAATCCCAAGGCAGCCTCCACAGCATCAGATTATTGCCTAAAAAGGAAGAATGCAAAAAGGAAGAATCAAGTGTGTCACATACAAAAACACAGAGGGTTGATTTGCCTTCTAAGGGGGTTTTGTGCTAAAAATGTTCGAACACATTTGCCAATTTCCCCAACATCAACACCAACAATGATCACATCCACATATTCCATTCATATGTGCAAACTGTCACATATTTTTTGACACCCTCCATGTGCTCCAAAAGTTGGCTAAATACAGTGTCCTGCAGACTTCAGACGAGTGAATATAGACATCAAAGATGGCCTGCTGCTTCCTCAGCTCTCCAGTTACTCCAGGCTGTCCCATGTGATCCAAACTGGAATGTGCAGGTCTGGTCCAGATGGGTGGTCTGCACTCTCTACTGTCCTACTCCCTGTTGATAAGACAACAGGCCAGTTTCTTGCTGCTACCGGGCAGACAGAGAGCTGTCTGAAAGACCGTGCACAATCACAGAGAATAGATGGATGTACAGTCAGTACAGACAGTTTTATTAGTCAAAAAGAATACCAAAAATATTTATTCTAATGTAGGTTTAAAGAATGGGCTAGCTGTTGTTGGAAGTGGTCAGTATTCCAGGTTTTTAAAATCAGTTCTCCTTCAAACATTGTGTCTAAATATTTAGTGTCATCTTGTGGTTAACAATAGTAATTGCACCCCATTTAAGTCTAATTTTAAATCTATAACATTTTATAGAATAGATCTAATAAATATAAAACGTTATGAAGAGGTTTCTGTCTGAGTACAGTGGAAACAAGAAGTTAGTATCATAAGTTAAAGGATACAAAATTCTTTATTTTTTTTAAATTTCATGGACGTCATAAGATTAACTCCAGTTGAATGCAGTACAAAAAAAGAAAAGAATGTAAAAAAAGATACAGATGTCGTGGTATTCTAAGAATTATTAATAGTTTTAATGTTGTTTTAAGCTAAATTTACATTTTTACAAAAATTTACAAAAATTCAGAGGCAAACAAGTTAACTATAAAAAAGCTGAAATATCCAATTGTTATTTTAAAAATTCAGTAATCACTAACTTACTTCCCAATTTGATATAAATCCAAATGACACTACCCTACCAACTTGTGTGCATTTATTCTGAGACATTGCGCAACAGTGGCTGGGATAGGCTCCAGCAACCCAATGACACCAAAAAGGACTCAGCAGGTTTGGAAGATGTATGTATGGATGGATGGATGGATGTATGGGTGGATGGATGGATGGATGGATGGATGGATGGGTGGATGGCTGTTCTTTGGTGATTAAAAGTTTCTTTAAGAATCAATGTAATCTGTCGTTTTTCATTGTTAGGATGTAATGATTTGCTTTTATGTTAATCTAAATAGATATTTCATTAAGGTAAAAAAAATTGTCCATCTTTAAGAAGAAAAGTAGATAATAAGAAGACTTGGATCAAACAGAGCTGTAATACGGCTCCCTGTAGTGAACCACATGAGGGCACTAAAGTCTACCATTTGAGGAAATTGTCATTCCACTCTCAAAATGTCTAAAATAAGGCTAATCAATGTGAAAAATTTGATCATAATCATATTCTGGCTTTGGATTTTAATAATTTGATCTGATTTCTTTTAAACAATAAAGCATACTAAAAAAGATAAAAATTAAATTATTAAATTAGTTTAAGAATTTAAGATTAACCTAATTTAATTGAAGAGTTTTCTATTTTATAATTTAAAATGTTTTTTTTAGGTATCCTTAATGCAAAATAGATTATAGACAGCAGAATTAAACATATAACAAAATAAAAAATATCTATACTTAGAGTAAAAGGTTCTATCTCTCGAATTTCCATATTTTCTACATTATTTTAACTTATTTTTGCTTAATATTATTTAACATTCTGTTTACTGTGTATTTTTCTTCCTAATGTCATCTTTCATTATTTATAAAGTGAAATGTACTTTAGGAAAACAGAGGATATTAAAGACTTCTTTCGTCTGGTCATCTATCTCATGCAGCACACATCCATTTGGTTTAGTGTCTTGATTCGGGAACATGAGGGTCCCAGCAACAAAGCCCTGCCTGTGGTATCTGACTCAGTACAATTGTCATGTCCTATAACTACAGCAGCATCAAAAATATAAGGAGGACTCGCAAAGCCTCTGTCAGTTTGTACAAAAATCTTGACTCACTTTTTGATTCTAACATTTGCAGTCATGTAACCATGTGCACGCAGCTGGTGAACTGAATTGTGGGTCGTCTGTTTGTTTTGTGATTGCTGAGGATATCGTTCCTCGTAACACAAGCATCATCAGGATCCCTGAAGAGGAAAATATTTCCCATACTGCAGGGTAACTTTAGGAATACCCTCTAAAAAGTGAATAAAAATGCTTCATTTCTGTTGACCATCAAATTATATTTATAGCTTTCTGTTGAGGTGTTCCAGGTCCAGGACCTTTCCTTGTGAATTCCGCCTCATTATCCAGACTTGCTGGAACTCTGAGCTGCACTAAATATAATTTTATCCACAGCAACGTGTCAAGTGCCCGATGGCAAGCAAACAAAGCAGAGTTAAACTAGTGAGGTGCTGGAGGATTTAGCGGCTAAAGAGACAGCTACAGCATTTCCCTCAAGAGTTGGCGCATTGAAGTGGGTTAAAAGAAAATGCAATATTGGATATGTTGCGTGTGGGTGGCAACAAACTCTAAATGAATGCTAAAATTGCTCCAGGAAAGCTGGACAGACACTCAAAGGTCTATCAAGCACAGAATTTCAGGACTGCTAATATAGAGCCAGAAATATCTTGGAAAAGAAAACGCATAATCATTATATATTTTTCTGAAATATGTTTCATTAAATCTAAACAACAGTGTTCACATTGATGTTTTTATTACATTTTTTATTTTGAATTTATTAGATGATCGGATTTTGTGATTGAAAAGTATTAGAGAACAATAATCTAAATATAAGTTTATTAAATGTTGGATTTAGACATTTCTGATTCTTTAAACAATTCAAAGAAAAAAAGTAGTTTTAAAAGTAAAAAGTAAGGAATCACGAAGAAGCAGAGCAACAGAAAACGTTGTAATTTGACATTAATCACATTTAACACTGTGGCTGTAATGCTTATAATATTAAAAACAGCAACAATTTTAAAATTATATTCATGTTTTAATTTTTGTTGATGCATTTTATCAATTTAAATGATAGCTTTATTCTTGTTGAATATGAACTGACTATTAACGTTTAGTTTCTAAGGTTTTCTGCAATATTATGGACAGTTAAAGGATTTACGTCCAATTTAAATAAAAATGTAAACAAAAACAAGGAAACCAGAGTCAAACCAAAGTAACATTAAACCTTAAACAACTAAAATAATATAACTTACTCCTCTAAGTCCAAGTCTATCTGAGATACTGTGTGAAGCCATAAATGACACAACAATAATATATGCTGCCACTCTTTGAACGTTTTCCTGAACAATGCTCAACAACAACATGGACACTTTCAGAATATTAACTTGCAGGGTGACCCTGTTTGTACAGCAGAAATTGTAAAAAATGTTTCAGAAAAAAAGATAAAGTAAAAGCACAGAAAAAAAGTCATAATTGAAAAGGTAAAACTGTATAGTAAAACTATAAATTCTGACGTTAAAATCCTAAATTGTAACTGAAAATCATCTTAAAACAAGATTAAAATAGAAAAATGCAAGAAAAAGACTTTCAGCTGTCAGACACTGAGCTGAAAGAATAGACTAAGTTTGGATTTGTGAACAGTCAGAGTGAACAATTGTCTAACATTTTGGTGCTTAACTAACTGCAGTCTTGAGAATCAGATCATGGATTTAAAATAAATATAAAATAAGCAATTAAAAAAAAGTGTTTCATGTATATCTACATAAGGTTTGGTATGTATAAAAACTTGGCTTAGGCATACTGTAATTTTATATAGTCATTTGTCTGACACACTTTCATTTTGAAATCTCCAACCAAACCAGACTTGAGATGTTTCTTTATTTTGTCCCACTCCGATCATCTTTTGATCTATTATAAAAGCGCTCCCAGTAGTCTTTTAATTATGATTATTCAATTCTTTGCTAAAAAAAATGTCACTTTTTACACTGAAAAAATGAAACATTGGATCAGTTAACAAAAGTTCTGCAATTTGTTACATTTAAAATGATACGTTTTCATCAAATTAAAATACTGATTTGATGGTTTACTCAATTAAAAATCTAATTTTAGTTAATTGATTTAATGTTTCACTTTTACAGTGCAGGACATAGTTTCTATAGAGCAGCCGTAATTAGAAATTTGCCCTGATTTGTGGGTAAGCCAGCCCTCATTTCCTGTCATCCCGTTATTTACACACTCTCCCACTAGCTTACAGCCCCTCACACCCCCAATCTAACATTAGCGGTGCAACAAAAACAGCGTGCAATGGTGAACGATGAACCAGAATCCAGCCTAGTTGAGGAAAACGAAGACGTACATGAATCTAGTCTTCTATACGTGGATGCATCGGGATGCAGAGGAGCAGGGAGTTTTCGTGATTCCACGAAACATCTACGTACTTTTTCAAACAGATTTGGTTTTTTTTCTTCTCCTGTTTCACAGCAATTTGAATAAAGGCATACTCAGAAAAGAAATCTTGAGTTTAATTTTCTTTGCAACAAAAACGCAATTAAAAACATTTATTTTCCTTGGTTTGGGTCTAAAAGGAAAATAGAAATTGTGATTTTGCAGCTCACAGGCACCGTGGAGGAATTGTCATGCCTATACTAGCTGTCTTAATTAGCTCTTCTCAACCACTTTTTTTTTAAACATGTATGCATTTTAAAACATGATCCAACTTCATTTTTAAAGCTTTGATCTAAATAAATACTTATTCCTTTCCAACAGGCGTGACATGCTTCTGTTCTTCTTCTTTGCTTTATTTTCTTCCTTTTTCTTTCATGTTGTTCCTGGTTGACACATCTGCCAGCAGGAAATTGCCCTCCTCAGCCCTGACTCAGACGGTTTGTTAGTGTTGCTCACTCTCTCCTCCCCTAGCTTTGCTTCTGTCCTCCCTCTCATGCCTTCTTACTCCCTCCCTCACACAACATCTTTACTTGGTCTCTCCTCATTCTCAGTTTCTCTCCTTCTGATCACTTTAGTCTCCACTCCCTCACTCCTCCTCGCCTCTGTCACTCACATCAGTTCTCCCTGGACACCATCTCTTCCATCAGAGATCGTTGGATCTGCGTTTTGCCAAGTGGACGCACTCCCCCGCAGTCACCATTTCCACCCCGGAGAGTTCCACGCTGGCAGCGCAGCCTCTTCCCAGGCTGAGCATCGGGCGGAAGACCCTGGTGGCAGCTGCTGTTGGGGTCATGCTGGTCCTGGTTCTGGTGGTCCTCATCCCTGTGCTGGTCAGCTCCGTTGGCACAGGCAGCACGGATGACAGTGCCAGCCACTACGAAATGCTGGGCACCTGCCGCATGGTGTGTGACCCTTTCCCCAGCGCCGGCACCGCGGGCTCAGGCGTGCACACCGGCACAGACACAGCAACTACCGGCTTTCTGGTGGACAACGGGGAAGACCTGAGTGATCACAGCATCGGCCCGCCACTACCGACGTACAGCGCTCACGGTGCACAAGGCAAAGTGGGACGTCCCGGAAAGCCTGGACCCCCGGGACCCCCTGGAGAGCCAGGTCCGCCTGGGCCGAGGGGACCACCAGGCGACAATGCGGACATCGTTCGAACGGGAGTTCTTGGGGCAGTCAGCACAACCACCTACAACACCACTCCGCGGGTGGCATTCTATGCCGGACTACGAAACCCTCAAGAAGGTTACGATATACTACATTTTGACGATGTGGTGACTAACATAGGTGGTAACTATGAGGGCACAACGGGCAAGTTTACCTGTAAGATTCCCGGCACCTACTTCTTCATCTACAATGTGCTGATGAGAGGAGGAGACGGCACCAGCATGTGGGCGGACCTGATCAAAAACGGTCAGGTGGGTGGCACCTTTTAGCACACATTTATCTCAACATGGAATTGAGGAAGAATCTATTTTTTTCACTTAAGCGAAAGCAGATTAAAATGACTTCCACAGCGGACCGTTATCATACTGCCTGGAGGACAGTGCATACATCCTTGCAAGCTGTCCAAAGGGATTATTTATGTATGTGTGGGGATTTTAGCTGGGATTTTGTCTGTTGTCCCAGTGTGGTGTAATGACAATTCACTGTGGCACACTGCCACACTGTATATCCGTGCATATTAGACATCCAATGATGTACACATTGACGCATGTGGAAGCAGCACAGCACTATCTCTGCTCTGCACACCAAAATACAGCCCGGGGTATTGGCTAGTTCAAAGCTGTTGCCCTTTGAAATACAACAAACTTCATAAAATCATGATGTGCCAGCGTGCATATCAGGCTGCCCATCAGGAGAAGGCATTTAAATATTGATCCATGATGTTTTCTATATTCACGGATCATTTGTAATGGCCCGAAGGCTCCCAGATGATGGCACTGATAAAACACCTCACATGTTGAAGCTTTTAACACTTTGCTTCAAATATCTATCAACAGGCTTTACACAGAGCAGACATGGAAATACAAATGTAGGAAAAGCCACGCTATTCAAGAATGTACACTTGATGCAGAGGATGAAGCACACTCAAAGATTTTGCTGTCATGTTTGATTGTATCACGTTGCAAGGTGCATCCTTAAGGAGAAAAGTACCCTTTAGAGCTATGAAGAAACAATAGACATGCTAAACAAAAATATCAACAGCATTTCTAGGAAAAATCATATCTCTAGACTCAGTTGACAATGTTTTATTTTTTAATTTTCCTTTAAGTTTAAATGTATGCATTTCATCAGAATTTTTAATTTTGTTTATTAACATTTATTTAAGCAGGAAGAAATCCTTTGAGATCAAAATTTATTCTGCAAAAATGACCTGGCCTAAAGGTCAGCAGCACATGACAACAATACAAAATGAAATATTTAAATTTGAATTATTATTAATTTAAATTTTAATTATTATATTATGATAATGCAAGTTTAAAAGAAAAATCTAAAACAAAATTTGAAAACACATTTCCCTTTAAAATGTTGAGTTTCAATTAAAAACAAATACGATTTAAAAGGAAATAGACATCAACACTCAGCCCAAGAAATAGTGCCAAAACACCCACCACCACAGAACCAGTGGGTCTTGGCAACAGTATTCGGATCTAGTGAAGTTTATTTGACTCTTTAATCAGGTTTATGATGATAAAAAAAGGGTTTATAAATACAAAATTGAGCGCAAATATTTCTATAGATTAAAATCTGGCAATTGGATGTTGCATAACACATGATTGGAATTTAAAAAGCAGCTCATTTGATTTTTATAATACACTAGTGTAGTTAGAGCAGGGGTCTGCAATCTGAGGCTCCACATGCAGCTCTTTTATCCCTCCATTAGGGCTATTTGGCTTCAAAAATACAAATGCTCTGCAAAAATAAAAGGTTAGTTAGTTTTTTGACACAGGATGCATTTTATTTTGAAAAGAACTTGAAGGTGCTGCAGTCTAAAGTAAAGCAGAATTGTTATTCATACAGACATATATAACATTTCAAAGCAATATTTTATAAATAAAGGCTTGATTGCCAAAAACTGTATTTTTCCAAACCGTAAAGAGGGACTGTGCGGCTTTTGTTGGGTTTTCTGACTTATAGAAAGTTACAACTATAGAGTTAACTAAGGTTTGTGTCAGACCTCTAAATATTGCCAACAGCTGCGAAACTGTCTGTTTACCTAATACATATGCCACAGTGGACAAAATTCCCCAAAAAACTGTACAACTGGTGTGGACTTTATGTAGTTTTGTTGTAGCTTAAATCAAGCAGAGCTCAAGCTTCATATCTCTAAAGTGACAGAAATGTATCACCATTAAGTCATCCATTCCTCTCTTAGCAGTTCCTTCATTAATGTTTATTCCGCCTTCTTATTTAGTCTCTTGAATCTGGCTGAAGTTCAGCTTATTCCTAATGTTTGGTGTGGTGAAGCTGGACTGTAACAGCTGACCTGGCAGCCAAAACCACTAAATGTTAGCTTAAGCTTAAGGAGGATCTGTCCTCCGGTGGATAACTCCACACGCGGAGGGATTTGTGTGATTTCACCACAACAAACACCCTCGGTAATTATCCCGCCTCGACAAAATGACACATAGAACCGAGGATAACGTGACATTTTCGGGGCTTCACCCAGGGAAAGGTGGACGCCAGGGTTGAATGTGGAAGGAAAGGGATAGGATGCAGTGCTGCACTTCCTCAGAGGCAGACTGAGTCAAGCTTGAGTCTTTCCGTTGAGTCATGAGGTAAAAACAAAATATTCACCATAGGGGACACATTCTCAAAGTCAAACTCTCTGTTCAGAACACACGTCTGACAAAGACAGATTGATATTCATTAGTTTAGGAAATCAGATATAAAGAATCTCAATGAGGATTTACTTATAAATCTGTGAAGGGGTGAGTATTGGCAAGATTCTGGTGATACAATATGTATCGCGATACGCGTGTAAAGACACAATACGTATTCCATTATATATTCCAAGGCAAACTCAAACAAATGGTGCTTCTGTTTCAGGAAATATTTAAGTGAAAAACAAAAGTGAGACTGAAATACATGTTTGCTTTTAAATATTTATTTAAATATCACCTTAAAAGTATTTTAAATCGATACAAGTATTGCCCAAAAAAGTATTGTGAAATTGCAATGAACTGATATTTTCTTACACCCCTAATATAGTGCTTTTTTAAATAATATGACAACAAATTTTGATTTTGAATGTCTTTTCCCCTCTCCTCTTTCTGCAAATGTTTCAGGTTAGGGCCAGCGCCATCGCCCAAGACCAGGACCAGAGCTACGACTACGCCAGCAACAGTGTCATTCTTCATTTAGATGCGGGCGATGAGGTTTTCATAAAACTGGACGGGGGAAAAGCTCACGGGGGCAACAGCAACAAGTACAGCACCTTCTCGGGGTTCATCCTGTATGCCGACTGAAGCCCCGAGAGGAAACAGGGGCTCGCAGGTGACAGACATCTCCACCGATAGATTCTGATTTTCACTTCTTGCACTTATAGGCTCATGTCGGCCACAGATCCATAGTTAGATTGCTCATTGGAGATGTTTGTTGCTGTGGATCTGCAGGTTTCGGTTACTTCCGCCTCCTCGTCCATTCATTATACTGTAAACTGCGTGCCTAACAGACATGCCTTTGATCGACATGGGCACCATAACACTCAGTTCAGTCACGCTGGGGTGCAGCGATAAACCTGACAGAGGACTCACTCCACATCTTGAAATCCCCACTTGTGAAATGTGATCTTCAGGTTCCTGTTGACTTGTTTTATGCTGTGTGTATGTACGATGTTGCACATTCATGAAAGAGAAACTTGGATGAAATTGTGATGTCTGAGTGGCAAAAAAATGTGTGATGAAAGGGTATCTTTTCAGCCCATCATGTGTAAGTATAAAATTGTATATTTGATATTAAATCTTTGTGTCTAATACAGTCAAAGTAACGTCAACTTACTGTATTTTCTCTGTATCCACCAACGAGGACCCTGTCGATAGGTATCTTATCATGTATTTGATTATGCATGCACACCTGTTCAAGTGTTCCATGTCTTCACAGATGATAAATGTTGATGCAGAAATTGGTTTAAAAAGAAAACTGTGGACTTGGGGAGAGTTACTGTTGTTGATTTAACTCATCGTTTTTAATTAAAAATTAGCTCCAAAAGCTGCACGTCATTGGTTTCCTTGATCGGCTGTTCTGATCTTTCATTATCCTGTGAAACCAGCTTTCAGCCCTCCAAATGTTACAACCAAGAGAAGCCCGCCAACGCCGCAAGAGGCAATCAATGTTAGGGATATCACAGCTGTGTTAAATGCCAAATGAAGCAGGGGAAGATTGGGACGCACAATCAAAGGAGGGACGTGTTTTTTCCCCCTAACAGCCATGGATACGGTGGGGGACGGGTGTTAGACCATATCATGACAAAGCTTAGATCCACTCTGCAAAGTAAACCAGGGCAAATTATGCTCCGCTGTGACTGCGACACGAGTGTTAGCGACAAGAAAAACAGCTGGCGGGCACAAACTGTTAAAACTGTCCAGTTTTCTTAAAAGCTTCTTTGACATTATGATATTCTTTCGACGCGATTCACCTCTGACACTGGCTCCCAAACTGTCTCTCACATGTAGTTGGAAGCGCAAAGTCAAAAGTTCAAAAGTTTGGAGGATATCAAAATGTGAGATTCTTTAAATCAGTTCGCTGAGATAAACAATACAAGTGACAGGAGGAGACTAAATGGCCACAGCGAGCTGCGTTACAATATCCCGATGTCACTTTAACTTCTTTATGCAGTCGAAGCCACAAAACATTCTGCTCTGAACTTAAGCTTGTATTGAAATTCCTCCAGACACAATTAAGAGTGAGGTTCTGCGCATAGGCAGAGGTCATCCGAGCCATGGGGCCATTGAGTACTGGAGCAGGCGGTTTTCTCCTTGCAGCATGCATGAGCAGATCGTCACATTAGAGACTTCATGTCACAATGTCAAAGACAAACGCCGGCGGTGTGGTCGCAAAGAAACGACTCTCTCTGCAGAGACCGTATGGACACGGCCCGAGAGGCTGCAGCATCTGTACTTTGTATGATATTGTCAGGAAGAAGCAAAAACACAAAAGCTTGAAAACATACAAAAAAAATACAACTTTATGGCATGAATGGAACTTTTTTTTTTACGCTTCTTAAGGATATGCTATTGAATAATTTACCCCACATAATTTCAAGGGATGTGGACTGTTCACACTCCCTAAACCTTTGACTTACATTTAATTAGCACAATCATCTATTCTATTTAGCCACCTTTTGTAAATAACTCTCAACGTTAGAAATAATTTAGGTGATTTTCAATGTTTGCACCCTCAACTGAAAATAAGGTTGATTCAGGTCCTCCCACCCACTCCCTGTCAGGAAATTGAGATGGCTTCAGTCTGACATTTGCATGGGGCAAATTGTTGAGGCGTCAGGCTTATCAGGCCAGTGCAGAGCGAGCATGCACGTACGTGGGGCCATGTGTGCGAGCGCTTGGGTCAGCGTGTCTGCGTGTTCCTTCTGCGAGAAAGGAGAGTGTCTTCGCTGAAATGTCTAAAGTGACGTTAATGAGCCCCTTGCTGTTGTTATCTTGAGCATCCCCACTTAGCGCACTGGGGGAGATCCAAAATCACAGATATATGCTCTGTCAGGCTAAATTGCCCTTCATGCTCTGGCACAGTCCCTCCCTATCAGAGATGCAGCCACCTGCCCCCTCCAAAAAAAAAAAAAAAAAGATTGAAATATTGCAGGTTTTAATTCAACAGCAATTTGTTTTAATTATTAACTATGATGGAGTGTGAGCTGTCGTCTAACAAAAAAGGTCCTCAGTCGTGCCACACACTGACAGTTTGTAATGTGGATTTATCCAACAAGCTGAAGCAAATGACATGAATCAAGATGAGTGTTGATCCCTCTGGCAGACAATGACATGTTTCACAAGATAAGTGAAAAGGCCTGATCCAAGTGTGCCACAGCACAGCTATGTTCATTTCAAACGTACTCTCTACCCGTTATCTAAGAACAAGGGAAGCCTGCTTAACATAATGCAGTAGTTGTTTATATCTCATTTCCCTAACAAAAACAAAATGATGAAATATCCCCGGAGCGTGCATTTCTGAGTCATAAAAAATGTCTAATGATTGAAGGAAGTGGTCAACTTTATATTTTTGTCGTGTTTTACTTTGTTTTTGTGGATTTAATCTCGGCCTCATGAATAATTAAAGATAGTTTTGCATTTAATTTGATACACTTGTGTCCCTCCCCCACACATCTGTGTTGAAGTCTTCCATTGGAACCCTCCCCTTTGCTTTCTTTGATACAAGCTAACATCCCTTAAGAAATATTCTCACGACTCACTCTTAGTCCACTATAAGCGGCGTTTGATATTTTTTTATAGTGCTAAAAATCCACAATTCCAAAATTTATCGCCCTAGAAATTTCCCAGAAGTCTCTGCGAAAAACTAGTGGGTATTGATGCTCACTAGATTAGCAAATATTTGACATATTAACAATTTTTCATTTGAAAAACAACATAAAAATATGTACTCTTATAGATCATCCAAGATTTTATCGGCATAACACAGCGTGTTTATACATAGTCTGTACAATCTTTATATGTATTCTGGTTTCACTTCTGCAAATTGGTGATGTTATGTTTGCCGTTTAAAAAAAAGTTGTGAGCAAGTGTGTTAAAATCCAGGATACTACTGTATATAGTCTTTAAGGGGGTTAGGAAGGAATGAGGGAATTCTGACATATACCCGATGAAAATTCTTGAAAGCAACTACAGCCAAAGGTTATGCCCAAATTTCTTCCATATTCACTATAAAGTACATATATTATTGTATTATATTATATTACTTTTGCAATTTATTGTACTGTCAAAATCTACAAATCCAACATTTAGATCACTAGGAATTTCCCAGAAATCTTTGTAAAAAACTAGCCTGCATTGATACTCACTACATTAGTGAATATAGACCACAATGCATTGCAGTCGAATAATTTTTACAAAAAAAAAAAACATGTGTAAATCTAATTTTTTAACGAAACATCCACATTTTCATAATCACAACACAGTGGAGTCACAAATAGGCATTGTGAAATCTTTGGACTGATTTGATTTTCACTTCGTAAAGTATGTTACGTCATAACCAGCATTAACCAAAACAAAAGTAAAATAGTGAGAACGGTGTACGATTTGCACTATATAGTCTGTACTATAGGTTTTTTTTAGTAGTTAGGGATTAGGGTGGGAATTTTGACATGGCGTGTTCACATTGGATGAACAGGGAGGGGCTTCTTCTTTTTTCTTGTTCTTCTGTTTACTAGCTCATATCTGCCACCTACGGGCTTTGTACAAAATGGTGTTGAATCTTGTGAACATTTCTTTTCATGCTTTTTTATTTTACAGCTTTATTCCGATATATGAAAACTAGGTGTTGTAAAGTTTCGACAAACTGCTTTTATTATTATCTCCTCCATGATCAATTTTCAGACGGTTGGCACTTTTGTGAAAAAAACAGGACGTCATCCATATGTTACTACAAAATGGTCTCCAATGGCCAACGTTTTGTATGTAGAGCTAAGAAACGGTCGTAGAAACATTTGTAGCGATGTGTAAGGTGAGAGTTTTGAACGCACATGCCCGACGTGTGTATATACACCAGTGGTTGCGAGCCTATCTTTAGTGTTAAAAATGCAGTTTGTCTAAACACAGGGAGCCTACGGTGGCCCTGCAGTTCAAACCACAAAACACTTTTTTTTTCCTTTTTGTTTTGATTTCATATTATTTGTTTTAATATTTATTTTGCTATTTTAATTGCCACTGTGATCTTTAAAATGTTTTTGTGTCGAGTGATTTGTTGAAGTGAGTTGCACTTCAGGGCCACCGTAGGAACCAGATCAAGGATTTTTTTTTTATCTAAAGAAAGAGGCATTAGAAACTTAATGAGGATATAAAACAGGATTTTGTACTGAACAAAACTGAGAACAACAACAAAAACGTAACAAGAAAATCTGGCAGAGAAACCCTAGACTTAAACACACAGAGGGAGCAATTAGCTAAAGCAGAAACAGCTGCGGCCATTAAGAATTTAAAGCAGGTGTGAACAAAACAAGGCAAAAAAGAAATCAGGAAAATGAAATAGAGGCACAGCCAAAACATGATAGACAAAACAACATTGAGTACTGAACTGAAAATGACACAAATAAGATATTGACTTGATCTAGCCTTCCTTCTAAAATCATAATAAACATTTTACATTCTGATTTTAGCACTTGATTTAGAAAAAAAGTTCTTAAATTATTGGCAAAAAAACAAACAAAAAAACATCCAAGATACTTTTCAATCTGGTGCTTAAATTTAAAAAAAATGCTTTATGTCCAAAACTTTCTCTATAATAGCGGCTCATTTCATCCTTAATGGAATCTGACAATAAAATGATGATAGTTTACAAATTTAGCGTCTTTTTTCCTATGCAGTCTGACGCCATCTGTTTGAGGAAAGCTCAATAAACCAAGCTACACATTTCAGCTAACAGTGCTGAGAACGTTTTTTCTCTTTGCTACCATCCTAACTGGTTATGACTGTCAGACAACCTGGCCAATCTTGAGTGGGTGCAGGTTAGGAGTTATGTAACGCTGTATGTTGGATGAACTCATTCCTGAGGAGATGCTAAGATCGGAAAGACAGATGGGTTTTTTTTGCACCTCGGAAGTAAAACAAACAAAAGAGAGAGGTTGCAAACATGACAAGAAAATAATAATGTAATTATTTGCTTCGTGAATAATAAAAATGAAAGCAGATATAAAAAGCTCTTTGTCAATACAGTATTTTTTTCCAAATGTGTTCTCAAAATATTTAATTTAGCAGTTAAAGCCAAAAAACACATATCAAAGCATAGAAGTTAATATCAAAATGTAAATTTTGCATTACCAAATATAAATCATGTGTCAAAGTCAAGGCCCGGGGGCAAGATACGGCCCTCTGGGTAATTCTATACAGGCCTTCAGATTATTTTATTTTATTGTTGTTATTTGCCCGATGTTTTTTGAAATATTTTGGCATTTCCTGATATTTTTTTAAGTTGTTTTGGAGTTTAGCTAATTTTTTAGCTAAATGCTAGCTGTTTTTGGCTAATTTAGGTTTTTTCAGTTTTTTTTGGATATTTTGAAGTTTTGCTATTTTTTCAGCTGCATGTTAGCTCTTTTGGCTAACCCAGGTTATTTTTTTTTTCGTTTGTTTGTCTTTTAGACTAATTTGGCATTAAGCTAATATTTTTCAGCTGGTTATCAGCTTCAGTGTTTTTAGCTATCATCTTCAGCATATTTTTCAGCTATCAATTTCAGCCTCTTCAGCTATCAGCATTAGCATCTTCAGCAGCCAAATTCAGCTTACACAACTCATGCTAGCATTATTGTAGGTAATGTACTATATATCTAGTTCATAATTATGTTAAAAAGATACGGTTTTAAAGTTTTAAAAATGTATTTTTAGAATGTTCAATGAATGTTTATCCTGTTCGGTGTGTTTTAGATTTCGGCCCCTTGTGCTATTGAGTCTACACCCCTGACATAAATATTAGTGTAATAATATGGGACTAAATTAGCACAAAACTCTGTTTATAATTTTTGATTTTTAAAACTTTATTTGTGAGTTCTTGGGAAATTGACTCTGTCTCATAAGCAGCTGGTATTTTTCTACCACCCATTCACTCAGTCATATTTCACAGGATCCTGATGAGGCTCGGCAGCATGTTTGCAGCTGACAAGAAAGCCCTGCAGTTAGTCATAGAAACTGGCCAGAAAAATGGAAAACACACACAGACACACACAGAGACACACACCTCTCTGTCCTGAAAGTTATTCACATCTCATGCTGCATCTTTAGGTCTTCATCTCACCTTGGCCACAAACTGTTTGAACGTCTCCCTCAGGCTAAAGACACTGGCCCATCAAAGCACACATCAAAAACCCGACAAACACTTTTTACACTCAAAGCCATCATTTTGCCCTAAACACCTCACAGGCAGCATAATAAAAATACTGTTTACTTACATGTTTTTGCTTCACTTTAGCTTTCAATTTTATCAATTAATTTATAGTAACCTTGTGGAATAATAATTCTGAAAGTGCAAAGCTTTTTCTAGAAACAATATTAAAACAATTTTATATCCCTCAAAATTTTATGACATATAGCTATAAAGGATAAAAATGTTTTAAATTTTTTTGTGCCACAGATAATCACATATCTTTTAGGGATTTTTCTTGCTTTACCACTGAACGGATGGATCAAAAACCAACATAAACACCTCTCATTGGGAAAAATAGTATTAAAATAAACACCTTATGAACTGTAGATACTTTTCTGTTCACAAAGATTTATTTTTTTTTACAGTATTTCAATAAACAAGTTACATCTTTTTGAAATAAAGTTGCTTGTGTAATGACTCAAATGTAGCAAAAAAAAAGATGAAACATTTCACTTCCAAAATAGATTTAATTTAAATGTATGGACAAAAATATTAAAGTATTGAATGAAAATTTTAAGACAAAAAGTCATTTATAAAAACCCTTATGCTCATATAAATGAACTTATGAAGCATCTGTGTAAATTATTAGTACTAAACAGGTGGCTTGAAGAAGCACAACTGAAACTAAACGATGATGACTTGAAAACAGCTAAATATGAGCTAAGTGAGTTTGGAAAAGTGGAAAGTTGCAAAAAATAGCAAAAAAAATACTTTAAAGAACACTAAAACAGGAACATTTTGCCATCTAAAGTCTTTTTGATTTGTTCCAACATGCAGGTTTTCTCCATCTTTTGTTTTTCTTCCTGAAAAACTCTTCCTCATAATTGTGTTTACAAATTAATATTTAAATGCTCTAAATGAGAAAAACTGATTTAAAACTTCACCTGAGTTTAGATCATTTTCTTATAAAACATATGCATGCATCAGAATTTATTACAAAAAGTGTGTCAACAAAGTTAAACGCTGGCCAACAAGCGAACTTGTTGAAGTTTAGCAGAAATTTTCTCTGGGGTCACAAATAAACAATGGAAAACACAGCATTTGATAGCAATAAAGCTGCACGTGGTGCAACCTCACAGGGCAAAGAAGAGATGAAGAACCGAAATGCACAGAATCATCATCGCGCATTAGAGCAGACGTGCAGCAGATATGCACACATAACCCCTTGTGTCCTTGCACTCCTTGAGAGAAAATGACAACATGCACGGCGTCTCCCCTCCCTCTAGTCTCCATCATCATGCCTGATCCGGGCACTGTCCAGTATGTCAGTGACTCAATACCAACGGCCTCCTTCCCTCATGGCCGTGACTGAGCCGGGCTAACGCACAAGGACAGGTTGAGTCATGTGGCTGGAGACGCTCCGCTGGCGTCTTGCTTGTCTCTTCACCTCACCGCGTTCTCATGGATGCAGCCTGACATAAGGCTATGGAAGCGCTGCGAGTGCTCCTTCCCTCGGTGTGACACTGGACGCCAGAGTTCAAGAACGCCACAGTTGTTGTAGTTTGTGGGGCCAGTTTTTTTTCCCCCATACGTTGGTGTCGGCCTGCATTTGTGGCCTGTTGTTAGGGAGACTGGGGTGGACCACTGACTCCTCACATTAGATTAGCTTGCTCGTTCTCTTGAAATGTTTGCAATGGAATATCTCTATTTGTAGAGATAAAACTGAAAAAGAATTAAGAGACACAACTAATACCAAGAAATTTAGTGTCCTTAAATGTGATGTAAAGTATGTTTTTAGTAAGGGTGTTAAAAAATATCGATTCAGTGAAATATTGTGATACTTTACTTGGCAATACTTGTGTCTATTCTTAATACTGCAAAGGCAATATTTATTTATTATTTAAAAGCAAAAATATAGTTCAGCCTTATTTTTGTCTTTCACTTAAATGTTTCTTAAAATCCAAAAGAAAAACACCATGAAACTTAAGAGATACAGTTGTAGTGTTTTCTGTTCTGATCATTAAAGAACATGTATTTTACTTTTGTGAAAAATGTATTAATATTCAGATAATGATTAAATCATGATTTAAAAAGATAGTGAATATGGTCTGATACAGATATATCAGGATACGCAATTCATCGTGACATGCATATACCAAAATTTACCATTATGCCAATTTTACACAGTATTACTAGTAAAATTCTCATTGAAATGCTCTAAATCTGATTTCCTACACAAACCAGGGTCTATATAGTAAAATATTGTCTGATACTGTCTTGGGATACATCGGGATACGTGTTGTATTGTATCATGACATGCGTATCGCGATATGTACATATTGTCAAACTCTTACCAATACACACCCCTACACAGTATTAAAAGTACATTTTCATTGAGATACTTAATATCTGATCTACACAAATGAAGTTCTATATGGTGAAATATTGTCTGGTACTGTCTTCAGATATATCGGGATACGTATCGTATCATATCACGTGTCATCGTATCACCAGATTCTTGCCAATACACACCCATACTTTTTAGTATAGAAAGTAGTTTGTGTGCAAGTTTTGCCTAAACTGTTTCTCCCTTCTGCTTTAACAGGTGATTTAAAAATGTCACGGCGCCATGATGCCAAAGGCTAATGCTGTCTAAACACGATGGCGAGACGATGCCTCCCTCCCCGCTGTTTGAAAATAATTTGCTCTGTTCTCGGAGAAAAAGACCTGATACACACAATAAAGCAGCGGGTGCACTTTTACAAAGCAAATCAAGGCGATTTAGGATTTAAACCCACTTTATATTCAGACGGAGACTCCTCTGCCGCCCTTTGCCTGCAGCGTTCACACATGCTGGTACAGATATAGTCTCCTGTTCACGCTCCGTCTTTGGCCTTTTGTCTGGGAGAGATACCACGCCAAGGTGCAATTGTCAGACAGCTGCCCAGACGGTTCTGCTGATCGAAGATCTGCTCGGACACGAAGCCGTGCGGTTCATTTTTGAATCAATAATAATTTTAAATAAGCATTTAAGTGGGATTTTGCACAGAAATGCACAGCCCCCGCATGCCTCAGCCCAAGTCACTTTGGATTAATGCAGAAAACGGTTGACAAAAACTAAGAGCACACCAATAGATGGCTTCAGAAGAAGCCAAGTCAGCCGGTGGATCTTCAGTGCCAGAGTGATGTAACCTCACCTGCCTCCAGGCCTACATTTCCATGCTTGCAATGCAAAGAGGGGATGATGGCATCCTTCATAAGTGTCCACTAAACGGATGATTTTTTTTCCTAAAGACTCATCACTCATACGGTTTGTAACCAGGAACATCCTTCTCTTAAAGACGCCTGAACTGCAGTCGTTTAATGGGCAACACCAAGAAAAAAGCAAATCAGACGTAGTTCCTCAAATGAATCATTTCTGAGTTTGTCATCTCTGTTTTCTATATTTCATGAACTCCTTTTTTTTCTATTTATTTTAATTATGTTGTATCTTTTTCTTTTTTTGTTGGATTATTATTTCATGAACTCCTAATTGATAAGTATGTGATTAACAATCAGACATTTATGTAAAAATGTGTTGTTTTAAGTTTTGGTGATTAAAGAATATTGACTTTTTTTACATTTAAATGTTAATTTTGTGTCACATTGGACTGCAAACGATTCCAAACATTTGGAAAAACTAAGATTCAGAAAAAAAACTGCTTGATGAGTCTGCATTTTTCCGTCACTCTCTTGCAAAACTTGTTCAAAATTTATTAAATATCTGCCAGACTCTTTAAATTAACTTTCCAAGTCATGGAAACTGTATTAAAGGAATGATTGGAGGAGTGACTCAATTCTTGAGTTTGTGGTTTCTTGATGTGGTCATAAGTACATAAAAAAGTCAAATAAAACCTTTTTTTGAGTTTCTAAAACACAAATTGTTCGATTTTCAAAAACATGTACAATTCTATCTTCTTTTTTGCACTTTAACATTTTTTTTTAATGGATTTTTTCCCCTCATTTATTTTACAATTTGCTATAATAGCGAGCTGTTCAAAGAAATGTTCTTGTATCATAATCATTTCTCCCTCTGGAATTAGCCCCTTTGTGCATTTGATACAAATATGGATCAACTTTGAATCCAAAATGATCTCAAGTCTACTTGAAAGCAAAAATATTATTGAAAAGTTTTTCTTTTCATTAATTCAGGAATTAAATAAATCTAGTCAAAGTAATTTGTCACATGTTTTCGACAGCAGGCATTACAGGGTTATTAGACAAGTTTTAGCGAGAGTAGAATTTTACTAAGGCTGGGTATTGCCAATAATTTCCAGAATGGATTCGATTCCCTGGAACCTGGATCGGTTCAATATTTTTTTTCTTTTTCTCAATACTTTTGATCTACTCAATACAATTCAAATCAATTTTGAGTTTAGACGGTTTACACATTTAGACACATTTGTTCAGAAATACCTTAATAATCTATACAAGTTTTTATGATATTCATATTAATATGATACTGTAAAATGTATTAGTTAAATAATAATGATATTGTTAATACTACAGTGTTACATGGATTCTCAAATGGAGAAGATCCAACAATTGTTCTGCTTCTCCTTGAGGGTGTTTCAGTTTGGCCACTAGGTGGCGACCAAGCTATATAACACCTTATTTCAGAAGAAGAAGAAAATATATCTCCTTAAAAGAGTTTGGAAAACTCGTTCCAGTATTTAAAGATGTTCGTATTATCAGCAATGTAAGTTTAGGTTGATAGCGTTAGCATTAGCCGTCCTATGGGAATCCCATTATACATTAGCATCAAGGTAGAGGTCTTTACCATTATGTGTTAGATCGATCTCTACTATTATGGATCAATTATTGATCGATTAAGCTTAGATCAAATAATCAATTTTATCAACCCAGCCCTAATTTTGTGGTGTGAAATACTCTTTGTTGAGACTATTTCAATGAAGAGTTGCAAGCTACCACAAGCAGATCCAGCTTATAATAAAACACTTTCATGTGTTTGTGAGTTTATGCTTTTTTTTTTTTTTCTTTGTTAAATACCATTAAATCTATTGGCTCCTTGCATATCTATAAAAAATCTGAACACATTTTTATCTTGAAACTACAAGCAACAAGCAAAATGTGAAAGGTTGTGACTTCATTGGCTCCTTTATTATATTTATTCAAGTCAGAAAAAGACCAACATTTTTTAAGTTTTCAACTTTTTCAGTAAATAAAATAACGTATGTGTGTATATATATGAGTGTAGCTAAATGAAATCAAATCCATAACATGAATTTTTGTGCTCCACAATGACAAAACCGAAAATAAATTTCTGCGTTTGGATATATTTCTAGAAAAATATGTCAACAAAAAATGTTCCATAAATGGTATTTTTATTGTTGTTCACCAGTAAATGTTTAAATTCAATTGTAAAATATTTATTTCCAGCTTCCACATGTGAAAAAAGTGCAAAATTCTTGTGTGAAACACAGACGCAGTGTCACCACTCATTTCATAAACGTGTCTGTCATTCAGGTTTATAGTTTAAAAATAACTGTGTGCAAAAAAAGAATAAAACAGGGGTTTTAAAGACAGCTAAAGTGTGAGAAAATACAGTGAAAATTAAGAATTATCTGGTATTTTGTTCTGTAAAAACAGATTGTCTGGTTTAACCTTTTATTTTTAAATCATGATACATTCTAAGAACATCAGTCCAAACCAGTTTAAACTTCAGGCAGCGCCGACATTCTGAAAATAAAAACAACTGAAAAAGTGTCTTTTGATTGATACCCTCCTAATTACTCCAATTTGACAGTTTCATTAAAACAAGTTCCTCCTATAATGGTAAAGTTTGCAGCCAGATAACCGTCTGACCAGAATAAATATACAGTCACAGTCCAAACACCGTCTCAAGCATCAGCTAGCTGAGTTTTCCAGTGTTTGAACTGCTTTATATTTTTGCAAATGGCTAAAATAACAGTGATTGCACATAAAAAATCCTTCACGTTAAACTGCAGCTTTAGTACATAATGCAGGTTCACTGTCACAGTAGGCCACACTGCTGGCAGTGTAGTGTTAGGTGCTGACAGGCTAATTTCACAGTTAAATTCATCTTTACTGCTAGCCTGTTGTTGTTCTAATCTACTGACAGCTCGCGTTTGAAAACCCCTTTAAGACTAAAACCAAAAGTTTCCTTCGTCCGTCTGTTAGGACAACAGTATCCTGGCAGCGTAAAGCAGGATCCCGCTCAGACCCGCCGTGGCGGCGATGGCGATCACCCTCACTAACAGGAAGTCCATGGAGTCTTCCAGCTTTGTGTGGAGCCGCAGGACCTGCCGGTGGGTGTCTTCCCGGCTGCCCGAGTTCTCGATAACGTGATTAGCCAAGCCGCGCTTCTCGTTGAGCGGCATCTGTGCAGCCAGCCGCTGCTCTGCTTGCTCCTGGGTCAGGCCGTCCCTCTGCATGAGGCGCTGCAGCTGAGTGGCGGGATCGCTGCAGAGCGACGGGCCGAAGAGGGTTATTTTCTAGTTGGCATCTTGTGTTCTCAAGTATGAAAAATCCAGAACTTACCAGTACACCACGACAGTGTGGTTCAGAAATTTAGTGAGGCGTCTGGTTTCAAAGAGGAGGGGAACATCCAGGACCACGTAGCGATACCCTTTAATGAAACAAGCATGAAAACTACAAAAAAATCAAGTCCCTTTAAAAAAGTATATTTCAAAGCACTTTTTGTTCTTACCTCTAAGGAAGTAAAGCAGGATCTCTTTGAGCATTTCTCTGTGAATCTCTGGGTGAGTGATGGAGTTCAGCAGCCTCCTTTTCTCCTCACTGGCAAAGATGATCTGGCCCAGCTTCTGTCTGTCGATTTCCCCGTTTTCCAGGACGATCTCTGGTCCAAAGTGGTAGACGATGCGAGAATAAGCTCGAGTGTGCGGCTCGACCACTGGAACGCAGGAAAATGTCATCAGATTTGCCATAATCCATTGTGTCTTATTTAATTAACAACATAAATCAGCCTTTTAGCATTTTTGTTTTAACTACTGCAGGCCTAGAAGGTGATAAACAAAACCAATTATTGTTCTCAATTAGGGGATGGCTAATGAAAAGCATAAGGAAGAAAAAACAGACATTTCAGAACAAAAACTCATCTTCTGAGTGTAATTAAATCATTTCATGCCACTGTTTTTTTTAGTTTTGGGTGACCTTTTACATTACTCCTCTTTACATTGGCATACACCTCAAACGTCATCCCTTCATGATTCAGCCTCTCCAAACAGAGACTGCCCCAAGACAAATTCAGAGTAGGGAAGAATTCAGACCCGAAACATCATCCCCACCTTTCCTGGCCACAACATCTGCATCAATAATGGGACACCCGAGCTCTCGAAGCATCGAAGACACGGAGCTTTTCCCTGAGGCGATGCCTCCCGTAAGGCCCACCAGGAACATCCTGCGGCACAGACACATGCCAGCACGCCGTAAGGAATAAGCAATTCTAAAATTAAATTTAAATTTAAAAGCAAGGAAAAATAATTGAGTCACTGAATAACCTAAGGACTGGTGCGCAATCAGACGGACATGCTTTTTGTATGAATTGATAACTGGGAAGCTCATAAAGGCTCTTTACGAAACTCACGTAGTAGAACAGGAAATCCTATTGAAGTCACAACAAAAATGACTTTCTGTGTGTATCTGTTGAACATTAACAATGTTTTGCGTGTTGAAAAAAAATATTTTCTAAAATTGTGCTAAAAACTGCTTTTTTCTCATTTAAATAAAAAAAAAAATCATTTTTACAGTCAAGTTGGTTAATGCCTTTTTTTTTACCCTCTTGTTTTGTTTCTATTTTTATCTGAATTATAAATGAAGTAAACAAAACATTTTTATTTTATATGTTCATTACACTAAATAAACCCTCCAGGAGAAATTTTGAAGTGGAAAAAATACTTTAAGGTATTTTTTCAGTTTGATCCAGAACATACAAAGAGGGTTACATTATGATTTATTTATTTGTGTTTATTACTTTTATTATTTAGATATGCTCTCTCGGTCAACTAAAACAAAAATAACTAATATTGTGTTTGGGTTACAATGGAACAATTTTTCACATTTAAAAATGGGTCAGTTTGACCCAAAACATACCTGGAGGGTAAAATGATTACTTATTTATGTTTACATACATTTATTTTTTCCAGCAAACTCAAGCAAATTAACACTGATGTGTTCGGGTGAAAATTAATAAATTTTTAACACTTGAAAACGGGTCAAATTTGTCCAGAATATAATCTATGGGTTAAGAATAAGAGGGGGGAAAATGTTTACTCATTAATGCATAATAAAACAGTATTAATAATAAGTGTCTAATTCTTAATCAAGACATGTTAAACTTTCTTCTTTCAAAATGTGTATTATTTCATGTGTTTTATTTTATACATCTTGGAGCAAAACCAGGAAATGATACTGACAAAAACATTTTAATTAACCAGAATGAATATATATATAATATTATATATATATATATATATATATATATATATATATATATTATATATATATATATATTATATATTTAATAATAAATATGGTAAAAGGTTGTCATAGACAGTGTTATTTTATTATTATTTTAAAGCAAATTAGCAATAGTTTCAAAGCTTAGGTCAGTCGGATCTAAATTTTAAAACATCACTTTGTTTTAAATTGTTATTTTATTTTTGGTCTGAGATTATAAACATGAATTTTATCTGCCAAAGTTGCATTTACCTTTGCAGATTTTAGATTCCTGAAGTCGCAGGACGAGGCCGCACCGCCGGAGGCTGACAGTAAACAGCCAGGACTGCTAACCAGCTAGCGTTAGCACAAGTGTCGGTCAGGTTAAAACAGACAGAAAAAAAGTCGCAGCCATCGTCTTCAGAGAAAAGTTACGTTCGGAAACTCATAAAAAAGATTTTAAAACTCTAAAACTTGACACGCACGCGCTGCACCCCGACTTCCAATGACTGCTGGTATCCTAGCCTGTCGGCTTGCTTGACATGCGTTACTGTAAAACCCCTCCCCACATCTGTTTCTGTCAACATTAGTTCCGCCCACAGAATCAACAAGTTTACCGTAAATAAATCCAATTTAGGCTCTTTCAACTGATGTTTTATTGAGAAGTAAAATAATCTTCTTTGAGCTTTAGCATCAACACAATAAAGTTTGTTCAATTTTTTGCAGTAAAAAAAAAAAAAAAAAAAATCAAGTTTTTTCACTTTAAAACTTAAAACAAAAAAATCCAAATAGAATTAATCTTCTGCTTTTCGATCCTCAGGTTGTTTGGCCGTCTCTGCCTGAGCAGAGGAATTGTGACAATGTTTGGGTCTTTTTCCCCTTTTTAACGTTTCCTCTCCGTTCTCCCCTTCCTCTCGCTCCAGTCTTCCTCTTTTAACAAAGTAGTTAATCCTGGACTCCAGGCTCTCGCAGCACGGACGCTCCAGCAGCGGCCGGTAGTTCCTTTGCCTGCTGCCTTCAACCAGCAAGCAATGGTCGGACGACGCTCCACCTGTAGATGGACAGTGGTGACATTTATAGAGAAAAGCTGGAATTGTCATAAAATTATCAGTTTTTATTTACCTATCCAAACTTAAATTTATCTAAGTCAAAATTATGCTTTTAGGTTAAATAAAACAACTTATATTTAACACTAATGCATAAAGTTCCTAACATAGTGCAAAACTTACAAGATATTACTCATTTAAGTAAAAAACAAAAAAGAAAAGTCTGAATTGTTTTCAATGTTTAGAATGTTTTATTTCTCAATATAGAAAATGTCCAGTCTCAGTTGACCTCTCACCTTTGTCTTCCAGCTCTTGTATCATCCCTTGCAGAACTCGAGCTTTAACTGCACTCTGTATCCAGTGCTGCTGCAGAGAGCACACAACATGGTTCAGCTCCTCGACGTCCAGCTGCCAGCTCAGCCCCTCAAAGTGACAGTCATGCAACACCAGAGGGTAGTCCACCGCCATGCTAGCAAGAAAACACATTCAAGATTAAGATTACAATTAATAACATTTGTAAAAATTCAAATTTGTGTAGCAGCTATCACCTGTATTGGGGCTTTCTGGGATTATTTTCAACATCAAGGAGCTCATTAATAATCTGAGGTTCCTCAAGCTTCTGACCAATCAAAAGCAGCACTGCCATCATGCAACGCACCTGAAACAAAACAGTAGAAAATCAACGCCAAAAAGATAATTCTATGTGAAAAGAAATTCTAGAGCCCAGTCAAGGTTTTTTTTTAAATAGCTTAAATATTTTAAGCAAAACACAAAAAATATTTTTTTGATCAATTTTAAGTATTCCCAGAAGTCTTTTAATTATGATAGTCATTTTTAGCCAAAAAAACAAATACTATTATCTTTTTTTTCTAGGTTATAGATTCTTTTTCAAACAAAATGTTTCCGTTTGCTCTTGATTCACAACTGTTTGAATAAATAATTGCAATTTTAAGATTATTTTTTTCAATGTTTAATCAGATAAACGCTACAAGATGTTTAATTTTCATTTTAATTTTCAGTTCATGTTAAAATCACCAAAAACTCAATTTCCTCTTTAAATGAAACAGCTTGTTATTCGTAGTACTGATTTCTAATACCTGATGATAAAGGAAAGCCAGTCCTTTGACCTCAAACACAAACTGACTATACTGATCAGTGCTGGAAGTCTGTTGAGACCACACAGGTCTAACTGTCGCTGACAGGATGGTCCTCTCAAACTGCAGGACTCCGTTTCCCACGTCCATTTTACACAAGTTGCGGAAGTCATGAGTCCCCTCATATCTGTTGAGGAATTATTATTAAATAATTATACAAAGAAAGGATGTTAATGTTTCTGATCTCATTTGGTCGCCTTCACCTCTTTGCAGCATCTTCCATCAAAGCCACATCCAAAGAGCCGCGGGGGAAGTAGTAGCGGTAAGTGCGGGACTGGCAGTCGAAGCGGGCGCTGAAACCTTCCGCTACAGGGGCCCAGTCCAAGATGCGGATGTCTTGCGGCAGAACTCTGTTCAGCATTTTCACGTAGGGAAGCTCGGAAGAAGAGGCTTTAGATTTGACGGAAGTATCCACCTTTTCTGGGACGGTGACCCCGAGTCCACCACAGAACTGTGTGGAACGCAGATCAATAGTTATGACCTGCAGAAAAGGAATAAAAACAAGAAAAGAAAGCGCTTAGATATTGTGGATGAAGCTCGGAAAGAACTTTTAAAATATTTTGTGAAAAAATATGCAATAAAATATTTTGATTCATCCATTAAATATTTATATCGTCACCTAAATAAGTTATTTGATGGGTTAAGTGATACGGGAAATTAACTGTTTACATTATTTTTATGTAAAGGGTATTTTTTTTAAACAAAAAAAATGGTATTTTCCATACTTATTGTTCCATAATTTAAGTTCCAAAAACTGTATTCATTAAAATTTCAACATTTCATTTAAACACAGTGGTGCGAAAACTGAAATAATACATTTTCAAGAAGCTTTGGCTTTGAGTGAATCGATTGAAGCTTCAAGTGCTTCATGAGGCTTCATCCATCCATCGCTCCAGTGAACTCACTTGGGAAAAGGCGCTGACTCCTTTATCGGTGCGTCCACAGCGGTGGTAGCTGGAGCTCTGGCGGTCCTGGATCAGCCGGGTCTTCAGCAAAGCTTCAAAGAGTCTGGCCTCCACTGTGTTGTCGGTGTTCTCCTGGACCGCAAAGCCCTGATAAGCCCAGCCCAGGTAGGCCAGTCGGAGAGCTACATGGCGCCGGGGATGAGCAGCAAAGTCAAAGGGTCGCTCTTTCCCAGATTTCTTCCTCTCCTTCTTGCTGCTGTTCCCCTCTGTGCTGCCATTAGTAGACGAGCTGGACGTCATGTCAGCATTACCTCCAGCCTCTCTGCTCTCCTTAAGCTGAGACTTCAGCTTCTCCACCTCTGCCTCCAACTCCTTTATTCGTCTGATAAGAGATTCTGACATGCTGCTTGAAAACAAGGACAAAACCAAGTTTCTTTACAGGGGAAACATTTCAAACTCGTTCTAACTCCATACATTTGTCCACAATAATTCATATTAAAATAAGTAATAAAAAAATTAACGTGGTTATGTTTTTATCAACTGCAAAAAATAATGCAGGTTTTACTAAGATGTTTTATCTCCACTTAAACTATATAAGAACAGTCCAATTATGCTACCTGCTAACACGCGGGCATTTTTTAAAAATAACAAAAAATAAATAATTACCTTTAGTTTAGTACTCTTGATAATCATTTGCGTGAAAGAGAGAATGTAAAGTTAACAATAGACATATACTTTTCTGTTTTGACTACATTTAAGTTGCATGTGTTAGCACATGCAACTCCTTTTTAAATCTTGTCCGCTTCGACACGGAACCGGACACATTTAGCGAGCGGACCAATTTCCGCCCAACTGGGAGTTGTAGTTTACGCAGAAAGAAAATCAAACGCGCTTGACTCTGTTTTTTAAAAGTGTCAGAAATGTTGTACATTTAACTCTTCTGCGGTAATAATAATAATAATTACAAAATTAATAATTTGAATCTTTTTTGAAAAAAAAAAAAAAAAAAAATGTTCATCTCAAGAATAATGTTATAAATATGGGTTATAGGACAAGTACATCCGGTTTTAGTGCTAGTTGGATAAATGAATAAATAAAAAGGTTAAAAAGCCAATACATCTACCTTTTCAATAATAATAAATAATAATAATAATATAATAATAATAATAATAATAATAATAATAATAATAATAATAATAATAATAGCATGTGTCAGGCTTGATATTTCTTTCCCCATTTGTTAGCAAGAAAAACAAATGTCCACAAATAATGTGTGGCTTTTTGTGCTGGTCCAAAAATGGTCCAAAATTTGGGTAAATGTTGTAGAGGGTTGCATTAGAAAGGGTTTCCAATGTAAAACCAAATCAAAATTAACCATGCAAGTCATGAATAAAGCTTTTATACCATAGGTTGTGTAAGTGAAGATGATACAGAATTGTCAATTGTCCTGTCAGATTAGGAAACTTTCTAAAATATGATTCAAAATTTCTATGTTTCTAAAGTTTCTATGGTTATTGTTACATTACTAACAAGCAGAGCTTCACAAGTAGAAGTAAGGTGTCCTTTATGATTGGAAGCAAACACAGGAAATAAACAAAACTTAATCTGATAAAGCGTTTAACAGATAAAAGCCATCACTGATAAGTGAGGATAGTTGGAAAAATTGATTAATCAAAGTTTTGATAGTTCTTTCTTTTTATGTTCAAACACAAGCATATGCCCACAAACACTCCGAAGACCTGTAAAAGAAAAAAAATAGGCAGGGTCAGAGACTGAAATAAAGAATGTCTTTGAAGTTTCTGCAGCTAAAGCACCTCTGCGATTCCAAGTGCGATGCAGACTGCACCAACCCACAATATGTTCTTCAACAGAAAAAGCTTGATAGCCATGGTGCATCCCTGAAAAGCAAGATTAAAATGTATTTACATTAAAATATGTATATTAAAAAACCTCACATAAATAACCAAGTATCTAACCTTCTTGTACAGTTCATCTTTGTGCTGTCCACAGCCCGGCTTTTTCACCACACAGCAAGACTCTGGAACGGCGTCCTGTTTGGCCCAGCCTGGACTCCTGTACCAGTCAGTGTAGGAGTCTGCGCCACAGCAGCTGAGCTGTGGTGACATTGGAATCAGTTATTTATCATAAAAAAATAAACATTATTTGACTCCCCAAATTTAGAAATATCATCCAGTAGTTTTTTTTACTTATTTCCCATGAAAATGTTTAATATTGAGATATCAAACTGCAACAAAGGACGGGTGTTCTTCAAAGTTATCGCATTCATGCGATCTTTACGCTTCGCCAGTAAGTGCAAATGAAATGACAGAACATTTTGGGATGCACCTCTGCAAGGAAGCCCAGCTTTGGGGTTAAAAAAAACACTCAGAATCCACCCTTAAACATTCTACTGGTTTAAAAATGTGACATTGTGCATTTAAATGTAGGAGAATGCACGTTGTTGAAGCTTCATTCATATCTGGGAATGCTCTTCTGTTTGAGTGACTTATCTATATATTCAAATGATTAGAAGTTGCAGTGACTGTAATACCATCATTGGTGACAATACTATTGAAAACACACAAGAAGTACAAATACTTCCTTAAAAAAACCTTTTTAGCACCTTTTCTTGAATCTTGTTGATGGAATCTCTGTTCTCTAGGTCATATTTATTGATCGCCTCCCGTGTTTTTTTGTTGATTTCAGTGTTCATCTTCAGAAGGGCCGTCTACGGAAACATCAAGAGAAAAAAAAAATTCATCGCCTCTTCAGGACCTTTGTTAATTTGCTGATTAGTCCTCATCTTAGATCGGCCTTGAAGCATCTCACCCTACTGAAGAACATGTAAAAGGCAGCTCCAGTGAGTAGTTCCAAAAGGATGATGACTATCAGGATGCAGATGAACTAGTTCACAAAGAAACAGAGTTAATCCAGTTCATTGCTTTAGTCAAATGTGAGGGATCGAACCTAATTTAATGCACATGATACTCACACCACCCAAGAGGGAAGTCTTCTCCATAAATGCCCCAACGTGACCCAGGATGGACACCAGGACAATGGTGATCCCCACGGCGATGAGAACCACGGAGATCTTAGACAAGCCGCTTCCAGCAAAGTTTCCAAATTGGGCATAAGTTGAGTGTTGCAGAGCTCCAATCACTATCAGGACAATCCCTGATATCTAGAAAACAAACCAATAACTAACTGAGAAAAGTCAGAAATATAAGTTATGCCATGTTAGATTGAGAGGAGAACCCAAAAGCGGGACGCATGGAACTCAACGCTGAATGATGTAAAAAAAGTGATGAATTTTACTCACCAAGAAGATTGTATTGAAGAAAACGAACCAACATTTGAAGCTGCAGAATTTACACATTCTGATGAAAGTTCAAGATGAACCACAGACAAATTGCAGACCTGTCTGGAGCAGAATGACAGAAGACCGCCCAGACTGTGAGGGTTAATGAATGCACCATCACCTGACCATAAGGAAATGAACAGGATAAGAAACTGATGGGTCCGATAGCATTTTTGCATTGGAGCATCGTGTGTTAGATTCCAAATTGAAAGGCACTTCTAGGCTGCTTATGTCTATAATTGGAAGGATATCGGGCACCAAAGATTCTAGGTAAGTTGCACCAAAAGTTTTATTTTTATGCTTATTTTAATGACACAAATTGGGTGTTTTCATTCTGATGAAAAGTTTCCTCAGCAGAGCGGGAAAAGAAAACAGTCATATAGGAACATGTTTTAATATAAAATATGTGAGTATGTCTGTTCCAGTCTAGCATCCCAGGGTTTAGGTCAGTCAGATTTTGTTTTTCTCAGACCACTGAACCAAACGGAAAGACATTAGAAGAATCTTGAGCAACCACACAGATTACACAAATCCTACTCCAAATTAATTTTTGTTCATACTTTTTTTAAAATTTACACCGATAGTAAATTAATCTCAATCTGGTTTGATCTGATCTGGTTGTGGGGATATCATCATCAGACGTCTGGGCTACAGTGTAGAAAATAAAATGGATTTTGACCAGTCATTTGCACTCTGTATTATTAAAAATGATTACTTAACATTTTTACTTTGAAAAAGTAATTAGAAAAGCATTTAGAATGAGCAAAATATATATTTAAACCACAGTAAAACTGCACAAGAATAACAGAAAATTAAGAAGTATTTATAGGTTTATAATTCAAAACTATTAGCTAAATTTCCAAAAGTGAAAGTTATATTTTTTTTGCTCTGTTGACTCATATTTTTTTAATATACTGAATGATAAATTGAACTATGAATAAACCACAGAACAAACTGAAAAACAACACGAACTTTTTGGGTTTCTTTGTTGCAGTTGACAGTCTCCTTGCCAACATGTGGATCTGCAGAAGCCGCAGCACAAAGGCTGAAAGAGAACCAACGCCTCAGGTTGTAGCACAGCAGCCTCCACAGGGGGGAGCTGCAGTGATGCCAGAATCTCCTCAATTCTCTCCTCCTGCCATCTCCAAAGTTTTCAAAGTCACATATTGATTTATCTTTTCCAAAATTTCTAGATGATGGAACCAAAGCACGGCAGCCTTATTAATGCAAAAAATATATATATTGTGTCTTCAGTATCTGTTAAAGAGCCCTGGACGTGACATTAAAGAAATGTATGAAGTTCCCTCATAACAATCCTTTGTGGTCTCTAATATATTTGTGTGCAAAGACTAGCATTTTGTGCACACAAGGTAATATCCTAGTATCATCAGTTCTTACTAATTCCTACTAGTTCCTACTAAATTAAATGCTAATTTGCACCCACAGAAAACTAATTTATGCCCTCTAAATACTAATTTGTGCCCACTTAATGCTAATTTGTGAGCACAAAATGCTTGTAAAATGCTAATTTAGGGCCACAAATGCTTATTTTTTACACAAAATTTTCATTTGTTTGTATAAAATACTATTTGTGTGCAGAAAATGCTAATTTGTGTGCCCAAAATGTTAATTTGTGAGAAGAAAATGCTAATTTGTGTGCACACATAATACTAGTTTGTTTGCACAAAATGCTAATTTATTTGTTTAAAACACTATTTGCGTGCACAAAGTGCATTTGTCTGTTGGCAAATAATGCTAATCTGTGTGCACTAAATACAAATTTGTGCGGACATAATGCTGATTTTTCAAATCAAAAAAAAAAAAACTTTATTTATAAAAAGCGCTTCTCGTACTTTGCACAATTCGAAGCACTTCACATTTAAAAAAAAAAAAACAAAGAAACATGCAGAATCAAAACCCAACCCACCCTTAAACCCTCCCCATCATTAACATACACAACTTGTCATGACCCAAAACAAACTGAATACTTAAAAAATAACTTCTAGAAGAAACTTATAAAAGAATCTTTTGGCTTGGCTCTGCTGTGAGGAAGCAGTATTTGGGTATCTGTTTATACCAGGAGCCAGCTCGGCCAGATGAACATCGCCACAGTCCCCACCCAGATCGACACAGCAATGGAGTCCACTCCACAGCTGTGTTAAAAATCATAAGTTGTGCATATAAAATGCTATTTTCTTCAAACAAAATCCTGATTTTTGACATGTTAAAAATAATTATTTGTGCAAAAAAAAAAGCTATTTTCTTCAAACACAATTCAAATTTTTGACACGTTGAAAATCATAATTTGTGCACAAAAATGCTTTAAAAAATTCTAATTTATTACAAAAAATTATTAATTTGTTTTATAATTTTTTTTTTGCCATGTCCAGGGCTCCATAAACATAGCACTCTCCCAGAGTGAGGGTTTTTGAGGAAAATATGCTCAGACTTCCTTCAGTTTAGTTTGGAAATTCATATTAGAAATGGTGTAAACTTACATTTTCACACTCTCATTGCCTTTTTTCTTTTAACTTTGTTCATCACTTTTACTGTCTATCAAGAGTTTAGTTAAAAAAAAGAAAAGAAAAACCCTTTTCACACTCTCAGAGAGAACAGATTTTTGCATAGTGACGGTAGTACCACAGGGGGGCGCTACTCTCCTCGTTTTTAAACAGGTTGAAAGCATTAAAAGGCTGGCACAGGCTTGCTTCAGAAACACCAGGCCTGCCTTTTGTTCCAGTGTGACTGAGTGATGGAGGCTGAGAGGCTTCAGGGAAGTCTGGGAACAGAATGCACGCTGATTTAAGTGGCGTGTCTTTGAAGGGCTCCATGAGAACAGGAAGAGAAATCATTACTATAGCTGGGGAATTCAGACACACATGGAGGACGCTGCCCTTCCCCACTCCACTCTTCCTGTTTTGAATTCCTCAAGACTTTGTCAAAACTTCCAATGCATCTGCCTGATGACAATAATTATCTATGCAAGAGTTGGTGTTGTGAACGAGCTGTAGTAAAAACATGGACGATTGCAATCTGTTATGTATTATAATGATTGATGTGAACGGATCCAAACAGGATTCAACGCTGAATGGGATTAATTATTCCAAGAAAGGAGGCAGTGAAGATGGCGCATCTCTCCAACAGAAGATCTGAAGAGAAAAAGAAGGGATTTCTTTTATTTATAGTCTGATATCAGAACAAAAACAGAGAAATGAGCCTCCCCAGTTTCAGTGGCTCAGCGTTGGTTCCACTTCACCGCAGTGTGATTGTGCTGAGGTCAAAGAGCAGAAGTAAACCAAATAGAAAAGAAGCAGCATTTTGCCTGGCTTTTCCTTGTCAAGGCCAGTTCCTGTTTTACGTAATGGCGTGTCCAAACAAGACAGTTTGGTCATCTTTTTGTAACAGCAAACCAAATGAAGATGTAAAAGGAGTTAGCTTTCCCAGCTGACCGGACAGTTTCTGAGGTAAAATGGAGCAAAAAAAAAAAACTTTTTTATTACATATACTTATTGGATTTAATACCTGCATTTTTCTCTTTTCACCTTTTACTTTGCCAAAAAAAAAAAAATCTGTGCAGCACTTTAGTGATTTCTCTGTTGCATGTGCATTAAAACAAAAAATTGATTAGATTGGAATTTAATCTTTAACCAATGATCTTATAGATACATTTTGGGTGATGAGGTCCAACAACAGAGACACGTGCATTGTTTTATCTGTTCATTGAGTGGAATTTTTCTGCTTATGACTTTGAATCTGACAGTTTGCCATGTCTATAGTTGTTCCATTTAAACAAAAATATAAAAAAATTGCTTCAGGAAAGCAGAATCCCCATTAGCTACAGCAAACTCACTGCATTTGCAATGATATTTGCAGATGAAATGCGAAATTTTCTTATTTAAATAAGGAAAATCTCAATCACAGATGCTCATTTGTCAGTAAAAAACAGTTTCACTGATGGAACCACACATTTTTACCAGACATTTGTCGTAAACAAAGGAGGACATCATCATTCTTTTGAAGGTTGCCACTTTAAATGTGTCACTTTTTTTTCCTTCAAATAAATGATTTGCTCTTACGAAAAGTCAGTAATATTTTTAGTATTAAAGGAGATCAAGCTCTGTGAAACCATTAACCTCCCACCTCCATGCTCAAGAGCCTAAATCCAAAGAAGTTGTGTTTTTTGTTAGATAAATGTATTAGTTTTTGCTCAAACAAAAGTAGTAAGGGTCAATTTTGATAAATAAAGCTCCAATAAGTCAATTTTAATTGCCAAAAACATTTTTTATTCTTTCTTCTTTCTTTCTTTCTTTATTTGTTTCCTTTCATGAAGCATCAAGAAAACACAAAATCAAATACAAAATACAACACAGTCCTAAAACTTCATGAATGAAAGGGAGCAGATGGAAGAACAATGTTCTTATTTTGTGTCTGCCCCTGCTAAATCAAAAATACTCATATGTATAAACAAATATACAGTTTTAGATGGCCCCACCGTTGGCCATTAACAAGCCAAACAATATAATAATACAAAAAGAAAATTAAATCAGAAGATGAAATCAACTACTTTTAACATAACTTTCCAATTTCATTCTCCTAAACATATTTCTAAACTGAAGAATATTTGTACAACTTTTCAAATCAATTTTTTGTAAGTTCCAAAGTTTAACACCAATAAAAGAAAAACACATTTGTTTTAAAGTGGTGCGAACTACTGGGTACTTGAAATCAAATCTCCTTCTATGATTTAAATCTTCAGAACTAAAAACAAACAACCTAAGCAAACTCTCTGGCAATTCTCTGTTTTTGACTTTAAACATTCCTAACAGAATTTGTTGTTCTATTAAGTCTTCAAATTTTAAAAGACCAGACTTAATAAATAATATATGTGTGCTTTCCCTATAGCCAACTTTGTTTATTATTCTAATAATTCTTTTCTGCATTAAACATAACGGCATTAAATTGGTTTTATATGTATTACCCCACACTTCTACACAATAAATTAAATAAGGCAGAATAAGTGAACAATATAACATTCTCAGTGTTCTATAAGATAAAAGAAACTTAACATTATTCAAAACAAATATAGTTTTTGACATTTTAGCTTTAACATATGATATATGAGGTTTCCATGTTAGATCTTCATCAACTATTACCCCAAGGAATCTCAACTCAGGTACCTTTTCAATTTTTACACCATCGATGAACAAAGTGACATCATTCTGTTTTCTTTTCGCAAAAACCATAAACTTTGTTTTTGTCAGGTTCAAAGATAACTTATTTTTGTAAAACCAATTCTTCAATTTCATCATTTCTCTTTCAACTTCTTCCTTTACATTTTTTAAATCTTTTCCAGAGCAATATAGGGTCGTATCATCGGCAAATAATATAAGATTTAGAACGTTAGAAACTTCACAGATGTCATTTATATATAAAATAAAAAGAATTGGGCCCAAAATTGATCCTTGTGGAACACCATATTCAATTTTCATGCGTTTTGAAGTATGGCCTGCAAACTGTACAAATTGTAGTCTTTTGTTCAAATAACTAGTAAGCCAGTTAAGGGCCACACCTCTTATGCCAAGATTATATAACTTTGAAATTAAAATTGAATGATCAATAGTGTCAAACGCCTTCTTTAAATCAATAAATACTCCTATTGTAAATTTTTTTGCATCAATTGCTGTTGATATATCTTCAGTTATTTTCATCATTGCCAAGGCTGTAGATCGATTTGACCGAAAACCATATTGATTGTCATTTAATATTTTATTTTTTTCAACAAAACTGTTTAATCTTTTAACAAACAATTTTTCTAAGATTTTAGAAAACTGTGAAAGTAATGACACTGGCCTGTAGTTATTGAAACAATGTTTGTCACCTGACTTAAAAAATGGAATAACTTTAGCAATTTTCATACCATCAGGAAAGATACCTGTTTTAAATGAGAGATTAAAAACATAACATAAAGGTCTAACTAAACAATCTATGGTCATTTTGATAATTTTCATGTCAATTCCATCACTATCAGTCGATGCCTTGTTTTTTAAGGTTTTCACCACAGATAATATTTCTTGTTCATCCACTGTAGAAACATACATTGACTGCATCACCTTATTCTCCACTTTATAATTATCCTTCACATTTTCCTGTTTATTTTCCATTTCATTTGCTAAATTAGATCCAGTATTTACAAAAAATGAATTAAATTCATTGACCACCGTATCAAAATCTTTGATCTCGCTGTTATCTTTTGTAAAATAATTTGGAAAGTTTACTGATCCTGTCTTATTTCCCATTACCCTGTTGAGAATATTCCATGTGGCTTTGGTATTGTGTTTATTTTCAGCTAATATCCCATCATAATAATCCTTTTTTGCTTTTCTCAAAATGTCTGTTAATTTGTTTTTATACATCTTGTATCTTTTTTCAGAAGCCTCTGATCTACATTTTAAAAACTTTGCATATAGTTTATTTTTCTTCTTGCAGGCATTCTGTAAACCACTTGTCATCCAGGGTTTATTATGAGAATTATGTTTGACCCTACGAAAAACCTTTGGACAATGTTGATCATACAGAGTCAAAAAACAACTAAGAAGTGATCCATATGCAGAGTTTACATCATCAACATAAACCCCGTTCCAGTGTTGTTTCAGCAGCTCATTTCTAAAGGCATTAACTGCTTCATCAGTCCTGATTCTTGAATATCTGTAAGTCTGACCAACTTTCTTTGGTGGCATTTGATAATTAAAAGTTGCAAACACAGGTAGATGGTCACTTATGTCATTTATTACTAGACCACTATTTGAGCTTTTCTCCAGAACATTTGTAAAGATATTATCAATTAAGGTTGCAGTAGCTGTAGTAATTCTACTTGGCTTGGTAATTAATGGGTACAACCCTCTACTGTATAATGCATCCAAAAAATCAGAAGATTGCTTATTTGTATTTATTTTTAGGAGATCTATATTGAAGTCACCACAAATGATTAAAGATTTCTTTTCATTTAGCCTATTCAGTAGTTCTTCTAGGTTGTCTTTAAACATTTCTATATTTGAACCTGGTTTTCTATAAACACACATAATAATAATATTTCTATTCTTTTCTAGTTCTATTTCCACTGTAACGCTCTCCAGTAAATCGTCAATTACTGAAGTCAGACTTTCCACGGGTTTACATTTTAGGAAACTATCCACATATAAAGCCACTCCCCCACCAATTCTATTCACTCTGTTGCTGACATACAAATCATAACCATCAATATTTAGCTCAGTAACTTTTCTTTGGTTTATCCATGTCTCTGATAGAGCAATTATCTTAAATTTACTCTTAAATGAGTTCAAACAATCATTGATTTTACTAAAGTTTTTAAATAAGCTTCTGCAGTTGAAATGAATCAATGAAAAAGTTTTGTCTAATACCATGCTATCATTAATTTGTTGATCTGTGTAATATTTGCAAGAATCTTTTATATGATTAAATACATGTATCTCTGGATCCAAATCACTTTCAAAATCAAACTGACTGGGCTCTATAGAACTAAAACTTGATAAAGTTTGAGTTTCAAGTAAATCACTCATTTAAAGAATAACATATTCACAAGTAAGATAACCCATAATATACCCATTTTCTTTCTATTTCTTAAGTCTAAACCCAAGGTCCTTCACCAAAACTACCTGCCTTATCATACATAAGGCAAATATTAAGAGCACACAAAAGTTCATTGTCCTTTATATTGATCCAAGTCTCCCACACTTCTTACTTGAATAACTTTAGCTTGATCCAATGGTCCGTTCAGCCTTATAAAACACTTTTCCATTTCTGGTCCAGGTCGCTTGAATCTTGTTTTGCTTTTTAAGGACACGACAATTCCAAGCAATTTCTGCATTTTTCTTTGTCAAGTGTTCATTCAAGTAGACTCCAGAGCCTTTTAGCTTCTTGGCCTGCTTCAAGATATCCACTTTGAGCTTCCTGTTGGTGAGTTTGATGATAATTGTGGGCTTCTTTTTTTTGTCTTTGTTTGGGAGGGTGTGACATGCTGAAATTTGTTGACTCTCCAGGTTAATATTTTTGTTAGCAAGGAATTTTATCACTTGTTGCTCCAGGGTGTAAAGCTCTTCTGCTGGTGCGTCCTCACCTTGCTGGTCTGCTGTTGATCCTGCAGCTCTGGCATAACTTTGATGTCTGGTTTCCAAACCAGTGATCATCAAATCGTCCGCTCTGGAGTTTTGTTCCAAATCATCCAGTCTTTGCTCCAGGAAGTCAATCCTTTGGTCTTTCTGTTTAAGTAGAACTTTCATCTTCCCGAACTCCTCCATGAAGCCTGTCAGGATCTTCTGATGCTTCACCACCTCACTGAGCTCTTGTGACATAAAATTTAGAGAATTTTTCATCTCTGCTATTTCTTCAGCCAGTTTTTTGTTACTAGTTGACATCTTAATTCAGATGGATCTTTAATTTGATGAAAAAGGAAAAAATAGTTGACCAAAAAAATATAGGCCTATATAGGTCCGGAACTTCCTGGTTAGAAGACACTAAGAGTGATTACGCCTTTGTCTTCTTCACAAAGCAATTCTATCAAAAATTTCAAATGAAAAATACTAGAACCGTACTCCACAGGACACAATAAGGTGATCTTTGCTAGATGACACCATATTGTGGGGATTTTTACTGGATTGAAAAATTGACCTGTGTGTAGAGAGGAACTACGGCGGCCATTCCTTTTTAAAAAACAGAAATCTGTGATGTTTTCTGTTTTTCATCACAGAAGAACCATTTAAGGCAGTTTTAGCCATGTGTGTTGTTAAATTGTTAACTTTTAAATGCGTAATCAACAGATGTGTAACACTGGGGCACTGTTTGTGTTCTAAAATAAACCATGTGCCTCCTCCACATGGCACCACTTACACATACCAGGCTGTGACACAGGTCCTTTGTATTTTTTGAGTGGAAGTTTTCTCATTTAAAACTTTCACAGAGTTATCAAAGTGTTAACTCCATATGTAACTTTTGTGTTATTTATTACATGTTTTACAAGACGGCAAAAATAAATAAAATAAAAAAAAACAGGACAACCTCCTGAGAAGTGAAACATGAGTCTCCAATAAAAGTATTTAAACTTTTTTTTTTGGTATAATTTATTCCTTCAGGTAAATATTTTTTCAAAGTGTAACAAAAATACACATATGTTACACAACTCTGTATGAGCCTGGGAGCCATAAACCCTGCATGTTTTTCTTAAAACACGCCCACACAGACAAAAAAAATGGACCACTGCATTCTTGTGGTGTTGTTTAAAGCCTTGTAAGATTCCCACACAAAGACTTTGGTGTTTCTTATTTGGCAAAGGAGAGAAAAGTCAAAGTGATTCAGAAAAAATACCAGAGTACATCATAAAAAAAATGCAGATTTGCATACAAAGATAAGGCAGAAAAAGAAAAATTATAAACTATTAATTCTAAAAGGTGTAAGTTAAAACAAACAAAATGTCACTAACATGAGATTAGAATATAAAAATCACCTTTTCGTATTCTTGCTTCATCTCTAAGTTATTAATGATGATTAAAAATATCTGATTTCATATAGATTATATTCTTTGCAGCCCAAAAAAAACAATTAAAATGAATGAAACAATAGAGTATCTAGCAAAATACAATGTAAAGTCTGCACAAAGTTGACATTTATGTATATATAATATTTAACTTACCAGGAAGTTGTGATTTAATCTACTGGGTCAAACGTTTTTGAAATTTTGCATCTTACATAAAGAACAAAGGCTCCAGACTTCTTAGCAAATGTTACCTATTGTGTTACCTATTATTTACTTTTACAAACTGCTTTGTTCTTTTTGGTAAGGTTTTGTGTTTTCAGGTTTTTGTTCTGCTTAATAAAAAGCCAAGTCCCCCACCTCAACCTGTTTATAAAGTGTATGAAAATGTATTTAAAAAATAAAAAATATTTATATTTGTTAAAAAATTAAAAAGGTAAAAATTCTCCACCTTAGTATGCTCGTAAAATGTATGGAAAATATGGAATAACCTGAAAAAATTAATCAAACAAAAAAAGGGAAAAAAAAGCACTTGAGTCTGTTTATGAATGTGTTCATAAAATGTGTGGAAAAAGTAAAAAAAAAAAAGAAACAGATAAATACACAAAAAGATAGAAATTCTCCACCTCAATTTGTTTTGGAATGTTTGAAAAAAAACACATAAAAAAATTAAAAACAAGAAATCTGATAACATCTAAATTTTTTAATATCTTTTTCTCTTCTGGCTTTTTCATACAGTGGTTACCACAACGAATCAGCTTCATCCAGCTAACCCAGTCTTCTGTATCATCTACTCTAACATTTGCCATCTTCATGTCTTCCTCCATTTCATTCATGAACCTCCTCTTTGGTCTTCCTGTTGCCTGGCAGCTCTGGACTCAGCATCCTTCTATCAATATATCTACAGATACTCCAAATGGAAATCCTGCACTTCGATCTATCTATAAAATATATAAAAATACTATTAAAAAAAAAAAAAAACAGTTAAATACTGAAACAAAGTGGAAATTCTAAACTTCAACCTTTTTATACAAATGTATGGAAATCCCACACTATTTTAAAAAATTGTATAAAAATTATGTAAAAACTAAATAATAATAAAGGAAGAAAAGGGGAAGCTTTACAACTGACATGCTGATGAGGGAAGCACTTTTTATAACAAAGAGGAATCTACCTATTAGACATATTGCGCTTTTTATAAGCACCTTTAAGCTTTAATGGAGAGGGGGAAAAAGATCCTGCAAACAAATAGGATTTCAAAAGACAGCCACCCTCTTTTTATAATCAATTGTTCTCATCAAATATAAATCCTAATCTTTAGTAAACAGTAAAACAGCTGGTATAACAGTAGCAGCATTAAAAGCAGAGGATTCAGCTTCACATGGACTCTGCGGTTTGCTGTGATTGAAGCCGTCTCTACTGTTACTTTTTGAAGAGGCACCTGAGAGCTTGTGTTTCAGGTCAGTCAAAGTGAATGCACATTAAAAAGCTGCTCTACTGGCTCTTCTTGATTCCTGCAGTGAGTCAGGCTGCGAGGCTCGCACGGCGGTTTGACTGTGTTTGCAGGAGAAATCTGTTGAATGCTGAAGCTAAAGGCACCAGAGGAGGTTTACAGTTATGGCCTACAAGCAGGTAAAGTGTTCAATGGAGGTAAATAAGCTTTTATTTCTTTTCAAGTTAATTTTCTGCCTCGTTCTGCCGCTCATAATCTCTGCTTCCGTCCCTTTCTGTTCTCAGTTCAGGGGGCCACTGGGGGCTGGACATGTGTGCTTTTGATTAGCCCTCTGATAAAACTGTCTGTTTCCTGTGTACTGTGGGACAGAGGGAGCGCAGTGATTTCAGAGAAAGCAGAGGCTCCTCCTGTCAGCATTTCAGGGAATGTGTGAACAGGGCAGGACAAGCATGAAGCACTCCACTTTTACTTTGGGATTGCAACTAAATCAGTAAAAACCTGAAGCGGAAGTAGAAGGCAGATTTATTACCCCCTCCCCTCTGAAACCCAGCTGCTGATTGATTCCTTCAACTCGAGGATGGACAAGGATAAGGGGAAGCCAAAGACGTATTTGTCCACCTTTCACTTTGTTCTGAAGCCCCGGGGTCAGCGGTGTGGGGAAAATCAGAAGGAAAATGGACGGATTACTGCTAATGAGTCATTGGCAAGAAGCAACAAAGTGGGAGTTTCAGCTGCTGCAGGTAATTCCAGATTTCCAAACTTCAGTATTCTGAGTCAAAACCTAATAAAATTCATGCATAATAACCAAATAGTTGCAAATATGTTGTCGTTTGTACTCAAATGCCTGAAAAACTGAGCAACAAGTCAATAACTTGAGTATCACAAAAATACAAAACAAAAGCTGGAATGAAATGGAAGGTAGATTCAAACCTTTTAGATTAAAAAAGGGAAAAAAAAAATCAAATTAGAAAAACTGAGATTAATTAGCATTATAGCTTTGCAATAATAGTTTTTACAATAGCAGCTGGTTATTCCAGCAAATAAACAATTGAGCACAAACACGCAAGTGATGTGGAAATCCACTTTTTTCTTTTTTTAGTTGTTTACATTTGAAATGCTACACAGCACGAGGAAGTGATTTTCTGTGATAATACACAACAGTCTAAAGATTGTGTCAAAATAAAAGCCTGTTTTCCTGTTTTTGTCCCCGAAGAGGCCAAACAGGTGTCAGATCAGAGAGTGGAGGCTCCAAGCTTCAAGGAAAAAGTCCGAAACTGTGCAGTCGGTGACGGAGGAAGCGTTACATTTCAGGCTGTTATCGCAGGTCAACCTCTGCGTGTTTCCTGGCTGCACAATGGTGAGAGGTTTTATTACTGTATGCTTGAAAATCTTAAGAAAGGAAGGAAAGAAGAAGGAAATGAACTGTAAAACACATCAATTATTATGGGAAAATGTCTGTTTTTTATAAGTTACTTTGACCAATTTGTAAGCACTCTCTTCCGAATGCTTTTTAAAGGTTTTCTTGAAAAAAAAAAAAACATTTAAGGTCATTTTCAGTGCACTTCACGTGTCCAAATACTTTAAGAGTAATGTAACTTTTAACCCGGTCATGTGTTCTTTTTACTGCATTTAGATTTCAAGGATTAATAAGATTAATAAACTTTTTAAAAAAATAAATATCTTCCATCTATTTATTTTTATTATTTTTATTTTTGTAAATCCAGACTTATGGACATGCATGACCAAATTTTGATCTAAGATTAAAGTAATTGTTTCCTCCATAAGAAGAATGCGGTTAGTCAGGAAATGATACATTTGTAACATGTTCCATCTCAGATTAGGATTTTACAAGCACAATAGACAATTTAAGAATACTTTAATTGCTTTTAAAGAACTTAAATATTGCACAATCAATCCGGAACTTTGACTAATGTCTTTTGTGAGGAACAGGAGTCTGATGAACCTTCGGTATGTAAAGGAAACACTTAGTTTACTTATGAAAATACAGCAAAAAAAAAAAGTTTTTTGCCTGAAAATTAACTTTATTGTGCATAAAATTGAGTTACAGCCATTTCTATTTTGACGTTTAGGTGAGAAGGTGACATCAGCTGATTCTTCATTCAAAAATGGCGTTGCCAGCCTGGCCATAGCAAGCTGTACGAATCAAAACGCTGGTGTGTACACCTGTGTGGCGGAGAACTCTGCAGGAAGGAGGACAAGCAGTGCCGTGTTACGAATCACAGGTGAAGACTGACGTCTCCTGCAGCACGACCTGCAGTTTACTGAACACTGAACAGTTTGTGTGCATTTTAAACCCTGTGCTTCCTTTGCTTACAATGAAGGAGCAACAAAGGAAGTCTCCAGAACAAACAACCATGACCTGCAGAAGGAGGTTACACTCAAGCATGTGTCATGTGAAAACACTCAATTGTCTTTACCTTCTAAAGAGGAAAAGCGGAACGAACAAGGTACATTAACGACTTTTTGTAAGCTTCTTTTGACCACAAAGAAATAGTAGAGAAGTGTCTAGCTAAGGCAGGGGTGTCAAACTCAATCACACAGGGGGACAAAATCCAAAACACACTCTAGGTCGCGGGCCGAACAGGATAAACACTTATTGAACTCTCTAAAACAAATTTTTTAAAACTTTAAAAGTTCAGCATAATTATGAGCTAAATATATAGAATTACCTGCTATGATGCTAGTGTAAATGCTGTAGGCTGAATTGATTATGCTAGTGCTGATAGATGAAGATGCTGAAATTAATAGCTGAAAACGCTGAAGCTGATAGCCAGTTAAAATATCAGCTAAATGCCAAAATAGCCTAAAAAAAAAGAAAACTTAGGTTAGCCAAAACAGCTAGCATGTATCTGAAATATGAGCTTAACTCCAAAATTGCCAAAATACTTCTAAAAAGTGCCTGAATTAGCAAACTAGCTAGCATGTGGCTTTACAGTATTAGGTAAATTCCAAAATAATCCAAATATTTTAGAAAATGCTAAAATAATCAAAGAAGCTAGCTAAATTCAGATATTTTAATATTTTACTCTCCTTAAAAATATATTTTGTCAAAATTATACAAGTTATAAATAAGCACAAGGCAACATTGGGTCATTAATAACAATGAAATAAAATGATCTAGAGGGCCGGATTCCGGGCCTTGACTTTGACATGTGAGCTCAAGGGCAGGCAAACCTTTTGACTTGTGGTCCCCAAAGGGTTCTAAATAGGGATGTGTATTGTCAATAGTCAGTGTATTGAAATATGCATTCCGCGATACAATGCGTATCGCGATATATTCCAAGACTGTACCAGAACAATTTTTGCACTTTTTTTTTAGAGTATTATTTATACAAAAACTCTGAATATTAATACACCTTTCATGTTAATACAATGGTCAAATGTATTGTATTTATGATAATAAGCCCTGCAACTGTATCTCATATACAAGTTGCTTTTACCCCCAAATTCATGGAGATTTCCTTTTGGTATATTTCTGTGCTCCCAACTAGCGGTCAACCGTTTAGGTGGAAAACGAAAAACAAACGTGGGACTATGTTTGCTCATAAATAATTAACTGTAGAACACTTTCAGAATAAAAAGTTACTTTTGCAAGGTAACTTTTACCCAATATAATGTACCCAATAAATAGCATTTCTCATGAAAACTAGATCAAAATATGACAAAATATGATAAATTAGAGTATTTTTATTTTATTTTAAAATGTGCTATATGTGAGAAAATAAAAAAATAAAAACATAGGTAGATCCTAATAACATGCTCAAAAATTACTGAAAGTGTAAGAATTTGAGGACAAAAATTCCTAAAAAAATATAATGATACTGGAGTCTTGGCCCTCCACCCATTTGTTGGACATGTGAGACTTTACCCAGAGTCACTCAGAAAAATGTGACATATTGAACATCATGTAAATAGTGCTCTTGGGTTAATTTAATATCGTCTTGTCAGTATTTTAAAGTATTGCCAAATGAAATATCACGATATATCGCATAATTTTCCCTACACCCCTAGATCTAAAGTTAGGAATGCCAGACCAGGAGCAGATGCGTGCAGAAAGAAATAATCTGGACAAAAAAATACTTTCATTTGGATTGAAAATATAGACATTTGCTTTAAAGTAGAACATTTTAGAGCTTTTTTGTGTCAGAACTGTGGATTTTGTTCATATTTCAGTGCCAATTGCCCCAATGGGTGGATGTCAGCAAAACATGAAAACTTAGGGACGTGATGCAATCATGTGCTGCTGAAATAATTGGAAACATTCCTGTCCATCTATGAACATTAGAAAAATAACAAATCTTCCAATGACTTTCTGCACCTAAACAACAGTCAGTTTATTTGTAAAGGATCATCTTTACCAGAATTTCAGAGGAAAACAGTTCCAAATAAGTTTTACGCAATTTTTTTCAAGTTTTGCAAGCCACACTTGGTCTAGCAGCTACCTGTTTAGTTAGAAATAGTCCTATAATGGCTGTATATCAACTCCTTCATTTGCTCTTGCAACCAAACTTGACTGCTGCCCTGTGATTGGTCAGTTACTGATTTAAACCCCCCTATCAAGGTGTGTAACTGTAAAATCTCATTTCTCTACAGCCGGAGCAAACTCTCAAATCAAAGTTTCCACTAAAAAAGGTCAGTGTTGAAGATCGCATCTGAGTCAAATCCAAGTGCATATTTTAGGATTTTAAACTACTTTTCTCCTCCTCAGGACCTCCTGTGGAGTTTATTGACACACCTGACAAGGTGGAGGTTCGTGTTGGTGAACGAGCTCAGCTCAGCTGTAAGTTCAGGAGCAGCTCCCTGCCTGTGGCCTGCTGCTGGATTTTCAACAGAGTCAAGGTAGAGATGCTCTTTGTGCTTTAAGTCTTCTTAAATTGTTTATTTATTTTAAACTATTTGTCCTCTATCACTCCAGGAGGTGGTAGGAGGACCTCGGACGTCGGTCAGGAGCACGGAGACGCAAAGTTGTGTGGAGATCACCCAAACTGTTCAAGAGGACACCGGATTGTACACTTTAATAGTTCGAAATCGAGCGGGTTCTGCTCAGCACACAGTATCCTTGAGCATCATAGGTAACTTCAGCACCTAAGATATGCAGAAATGTGGTTAAAACTACAAGTAAGTTTTTAAAAATGTATTTTTCTGATATATTTATGCAAAGTTTTGCCTCCTTTCCTCTCAGACCGACCCTCTCCGCCAGCCTCCCAACCTTTTGTTTCTCGGAAGACCACTCACTCCCTGGTTCTGTCCTGGAGCGGCCCCGGCTATGATGGGGGCACCGCTGTGTTGGGCTACATTATAGAGACCAGTCGCGAGGACTCCGTTCAACCTTGGGCAGAAATAAGCCGGTGCAAGAACACGTCCCACCACATCCGCTCCGGCCTGGAGCCTCAGGGACGGTACCGCTTCAGGGTCAGAGCTTACAATTCAGCGGGGGTCAGTGAGCCGGGAAAACAGTCCGAGTGTGTGAAGATGGCAAACTCAAGTGAGTCTTTGATTTTTGTTTGGCTATTTTGAAAGAAACCAGTACTTTAAGCATATTGTCTGTGTTTATGCTTGAAGCTGATCAGAGAGATGAGCCAGTGTCGTACGTGACGGTGACTATTGACACCCAGCATGATTTCAAGGACCATTATGACATGCATGAGAAACTAGGGGTGTGAGTATATTGCCAGTACTGGTATGTCTTTGGAGAACTTCTGGTTCAGACCACCTGTAAATGTTCTCCAATCCTTCAGTGGGAAGTTTGGGGAGGTGTTCCGGTTGACCCACAAAGAGACGGGCCAGGTGTGTGCTGGGAAATTCTACAGAGCTCGGACATCCAAAGACAAGTTGGCAGCTCGCAAAGAGATCCGGTTAATGAACAAGTTGCATCACTCGAAGCTTGTCCAATGTCTGGCAGCGTACGAGTCCCGCTCTGGAATAGTCATGGTCATGGAGTAGTGAGTTTTCCTGATTTTTACCATCTACTCTTTACAGAATGGAGAGTAGTAAAGCTTAAGTGGTTATTGTTGTTGTTCAGTATTGGAGGCGGGGAGCTCTTTGAGAGAATCGTGGATGACAACTTTGAGCACACTGAGCTGACCAGCGCTCGCTACATGCGGCAGATACTGGAGGGCATGCACTACGTGCACAAGCAGAAAATTATCCATCTGGACCTCAAGCCGGAGAACATCGTCTGTGTGGACACGACCGGCACACAGGTCAAGATCATCGACTTTGGCTTGGCAAACGAGCTGGGTAAGATTTAAAAAAGAAAAAACATTTATGTCCTTAAATATCAAGGAGCTTAAAGTCCCCCTCCAATGAAATTCAGTTTTTTTTAGTTTTTTCACATGCATGTGTGGCATTTTTCTTACAAAGGAGAGCGAATTTAATAAGTAATCCTTGTGTTTTTGTATTTCTCCTTTAAAATTGCGGTCAATCAAACTGTCACAGACAGGCAGTTTGTATTAATAAGCCTTCTTTGCGTCAAAACAGCTCTGCTGCACATACACTAAACCTCTCATCTGGCCCGGCTAGCGCGTCTAGTTTAGGTGCCGAAGCAGAGACGATAGCATCTTCTCATTGACTGCAGTCAAATGAGCAGTCGTTCACATTTCCGTGGTCAAATCAGCAGTCACTGAATTTTTTTTGTGGCTGCTCTGCTCCCAAAGCCACACCTCTTCAGAGGAGATTTTGGAAAAGAGGCTTCAAATCAACATGAAATATGGATTTTAATGACATTTGTGGGATTTTGGTTAAAAACACAATTTTTTAAATAAAAAATATTGTCATAGTGGAACTTTAAAGTCTCACTCTAATCATTGGCGTTCACCATTTTTAAAAAATTTGTACCCAAAAATCTGTGGCACTTTCTAGGTTATAGTTCCTCCAAAGCGGCAGTGGATCATTAGAAGATCATCTTAAGTGTGGAGCAACCCCGCCCCTCTTTTCCCTCTATTGCTGGCAGCTTGGAGCTTGTGGCCCATTTTGGCACAATTTTCTTTATACATGTCCTCCATCATCAGAAAAATGCCACAAGAACATGTTACAAACACCATTTCCATCAGTGCATCCAGCAAAACCATCACAGCTTTTGTGTTCTTTAGTAGTAAACCGTTCTTAGTTTGATAAACTTTGCATTGGCCCGAAATCTATTTGTTTAGGGAGTGTCGGTCCAAAATGACCTTCCATTCCAGAGCTTGTTCAAAGCAAATGACATGTTTGTCTCTCATGCCAAAAACTAACAGTGGGTGGTCTATTTAGAGATGACTAACGCAATCTATATACAGCTTAATACAAACAAAGTTCATGTGTTCAGAGTTTGTAAATGCTGGTTTTGTTGCTGCTCCTCAGAGGACGACAAACCTCTGATGGTGCTGCATGGCACTCCGGAGTTTGTGGCCCCCGAGGTCATCAGCTACGAGCCAGTGGGGGTGGAGACCGACATGTGGAGCATTGGAGTCATTTGTTACATTTTGTAAGTGAAATCTTTGATTGTTGTTATTATGGGGAAACTTGACGACATCACTGACTGCTGCAAAAATGTCACTTGTTTCCCTGTGAGAACAATAAAGGTTGATTCGATCTAAAAAGTACACAGAAAATCTTCATGTTTGCAAGTCAAGCATAACATTTTTGTTCATGTTTGTTAAAGAGGAAGTTGTTATTCTTTTGAATTTTTAAGTGAATGTAGAAACAGCACCCCCTGCTGGTGCTGGTTTGCCATGACCACAAACTTTTTCCAACGTGGGGTCGAATTAGAAGAAATCAGAGATTCAGATTTATGAAGCCACTTGGATAAGCGGCGAAGAAAGAAGCTTTTAAGTCATGTCTAAAGAAAAAAGGATTGAGTAGAAGTAAGACTACACTTAGTCACATGTAAAGTTGGGGACTTTTGACGAGATCAGGGTTTGGCACAGAGGCCCACATTCCTGCTAGTTTTCCAACATCCTGCCCTGCAATTGGCTAGACACACCTTTTCCAGGTATTCACGAGAAAGGCACAGATATTTGGAAATTATACAGACACGCCACCCTTTGAGGCCTAGAATTGCCCACTTCTAAGCTAGATCATCAACCCTGCAGAATTTGACTTAAGTGTGGAACTTGTCATGCGTCTTTATTTACATCCTGAACAACAGTCAAACCTTACAGAAAGTCTTATCACTTCTTTTCTTCCTGTTTTCCCACTTGTGGCAAATTTAATCTGAAATTTCATGGAATTCTCCATTTTTGAACCAGGCTGAGTGGAGAATCCCCCTTTCAAGGGAACAGCGACGCAGAGACTTTGGCTCTGGTGACGGCCGCTCGCTACGAGTTTGACCCGGAGAGTTTTGAAGACATTTCCGACGAGGCAAAAGACTTCATCGGCTCTCTGCTGAAGAAGGACAGAAGGTTGTTGTGTTTTTCGACTTTCATTGATTACATTTTTAATTGGACAAGTTGCAAACTGCAGATTGAACTTCTGACACCTGCAAAGCTTTCAACAGTTTCTTTGTCTGTACAGGGCTAGGCTCTCATGTGCTGCGGCCCTGTCCCACGTCTGGATGGCTTCTTTCACGACTCTGAGTCGCAGAGCCACCAAGTCCCTGAATAAGGAAAAGATTAAACACTTCCTGGCTAAACGGAAGTGGAAGGTAGCTTTTCTGACTGATCAAAAATGTGACCTTTAGTGACTAAAAGTGATTTGTGTCGCTACATTTTGTTTATTTTATTTTTTTTAGAAAACTGGTCAAGCAGTTTTGGCCCTGAAGCGAATGGCTCACTTCTCTAACAAGCTGGACTCCGATGGCAGCGCCTCAGACGGTAACAAACCCCTCACTCCTTAGTCCCAGATCTGAATTCTCACCAAAACAAGACATTTCAAGTTGAAAATGTGCTTTTTTTTCCCCCCTTCCTCTCTATCATGGTCCATTTAAGAGCCAACGTGGAGCCAGGAAGCAGAGGAGGCCATCCAGGCTCTGGACAAGCAGCTTCAGATTGAGCCTCGCTTTCAGCAGACCCTGAGGGACACCACGGCTGCCAGTGGAGCCACGGCTACGCTAACGTGCCATATTGAGGGTACAGATGCACTCGCAAAAGTAGCAAAGATGCTGGCTAAACCTTCCAGTTGTTCCACATTTTTAGAAATAAAAAAATTAAAGATGACTTGCAAAGGAATATGAATATATATACCTGTACAGAGATTTATCAACATGTGGATGATTTAGTCACAAAAAGTAATTGAGGATATGCTTACATGAATAATAAGAACATGTAAATTATGTCTTTGTAATAATTATATTTTCAAAAACTAGTATTCTTACAAATTTCTTCAAGTTAAATTTATGACTTTTTAAGACATTTGTTAAACCACTTCTGTCAAAAGTTGAGACCATTTTCTCAGTTTATTTCCCATTTTTTGAAAAGAACTGTAGCTTCCTGTCTTGATGTTTCTGGTCTTTGCTGTGATGCTTTAGAGCTTCCTTTTTCAAACCGGTGGTGGGCATTCACTGATTTGGTGCACAACAGCTTTTTCTACCAACATTTATTTCACCATTTGATCAAAATAATCACAGTTGAAAATTAAAAAAATTGTCACGAAATTTGAAATGTAGAAGTTTTGAGCAGCACAATTTTGAAGATCTCAAAATTCAAGACTTTTTCAAAGTATTCTTGTCAAATTCATAAATTTTATATGTAATACAGGATGCAATGCTTTAAAGTTTTCACTCAAGTGTGAAGTTACCAAAAAAATCAAAGGCACTGGATTGAAGCAAGCTTTTATTTTTTAAAGACTGTTGATATAAAGTAAGATTTTAATTTATGGCTTTCTACAATGCACCTTCTTCAAGTTTAGTATTTTTACAACTACATTTTAATTTTGGGATCATAAGATTCATACTTTGCATGAATAGCTTTAATTTCCTCACTCTCATGTAGAACAATTTAGAATCTTTAAATTCTAAAAAACTTTACATTTTTTTAAAATTTATTATAAAAAAAATCTGACTTTTAGAATAACTATCAAGCTCAAAAATGGGAAGTTACTTTGTTACCTTAGCTTTGTTAAAAGCAATAACGGTAAAAATACATTTTAAAAATCAATTTCACTAAGAATGCAGTTGTCTACTTGTATAATATCCAGCAGAGCCTGTTGGAATCCTTTTTTGTGTTCTTAAAGATTTTCAGTGTTTGAATTTGTCTTTTTTTAAATGAACTTCTGTTCTTCACCAGGTTATCCAAAGCCAGAAGTTAGGTGGTTCCAAAATGAAGCGGCAGTGCGGGAATCCTCCAGAGTGACGCCGCAGCAGCACGAAGACGGACTCTGTCATCTGCTTCTGGCTGACCTGAAACTCTCTGACTCTGGGATTTATACATGCAAAGCAGTGAACAAACTCGGAGAAGCTACTTGCTCCTCCAAACTGACTGTTGATCCATGAAAGAATGCCACAAAATGGATGTCATTTCCCCTTATCATGTCAGCATTTGAGCACACTTTTCACTCGGGACACAAATGTTTTAAAGAGAGGAAGCCGTCCTCACGTCACCACTTGCCTTTTTTTGTACTCGTTTCGAAAATGTAAATTAAAGATTGATTTTCACAAAGCATTATCTGGCTGAGGATCCATTTTTAATCAAAAATAGCTGACAATGGAAATGTCCCTTAAAAATGATGGCTGTATCTTTGCAAACAAACAGGATAAAAAGCCGTTGACAAAACTTTATTGTTCTAACAAACAGGAAATGAATTGAGATAAAACTGGCTAGAAGAGAAATGTGTAAACACGTCTTAACTTTCAGTGTTGACATTAGTCACAAAAGATCTTATTCTAGATTATTGCACTTCAATGATTTTAATAGACTTTCTAAAGACAGATCTTTAGTCACCATTTGCCATACATTTTTTTGACTAAATTATGTCATGTCCCTTTTTTTTTTTTCCTTATATTCAATTTTTTTTTTCTTCAGCCAAATAGATTCTTTTTAGTTTTCATGTTTTGGCTCCACAGTTTTCACTTCTACAGACATTTTTCATGCTCCAAAGGAATTATGCATATAAATAATTAAAATTTAAATATTGTGGTTTATTACTGAATAACCAGAACTGTCAAACAAAACTGATCTTTAAAATTGCTGTTTTGGAATTAAGTAGATTCTTAAAATCAGTTTAACTCATCTTTTATATATATATATATATATATATAAATTTCAACTATGACGTTTAAATTGAAGATTGAAACTATTTGGTTAGTCAGTTTGTTTTCAGTCTTTAAACTATGCTAAAATCAGATGTTTTTTAAAAACAGGCACCTGGCACAGGCACTGGCTGGAAGTGAGACAGCTGGATGGCTGTGCAGCACTGGAATACCCGCGATCCTAACATGCTCTCAAAGGCAGCACATCCTTATGTGGTTCCGTCATTTTTGCACACGTCCCTGGGCCTGACACTTGTTCCAGAAACAAGTGATGCGACCCTCCAGCATCACTTTACGGTCCCCCCAGCTTCGATTGGATTCTCTGCTGCAGAAGGTTCCAGGCTTTCAGTACCTTTACGCAGAGAATTGAACAGCCTTCACGTCTCATGCAAAAGGATGTAATAAATTTGAGACTCCCACAGTGATGGAGTGACGGGTCTGACCTGTTTCTGAGTGATCTCCGGCTCCCACAGAGAACTGAGAACAACATTAGCGTGCTCCACTTGCTTGCTGTTGGACCACTGACTTTGCAGCCTGCGCTGGGCGTCTTCTGCAGTCACGCCATCCCGCTCTGTTATCCTAGAAACTGCCTGAGAGGAGAAAACCAAAGTTTAGTTTCTACACTTAGTATCTTGGCGACCCCTGGTGGTTGAATCCACACAAAACAATCCTAATAATAAAAAAATATAAAAAGGGATATTTAGATGATGCATACTCTGTATCGGCATTATAATTGGTAATACTAGTTATAATTTAACTAGAGGTCCAATACACACAACAATACAACAAATCAAACTCTGGTTGACTCTAATTAATGATCATTATATTTAATTATTATAAAGAAAAATGGGTTTGATTTATCTGTGTTTTGTCATCTATTTATTTTGTTATTTCTTTAATTATATTGCTTTAAAGAGTCAAATCGAATCAAACCAAACCACACAAAGTAAATTAAAATAAAATAAACTAAAATGATAACTAAATAATAAAATAATTAAAAATAAAATAAAACAAATTCAAATCAAATTAAGAATATGATAAAAAAGGAAACAAAATAATAAAATTCCAATAAATGAAATGAAATCCAGGTATTTGTCTATTAAGCTCAGTGGGTTCACGAGCATCACCTCCTCCTCCGGGATGATGGTGAGCCAGACCTCGTGGATCCAGTCTGTCCAACCGGCCTCGAGGAGAACGGCTGCATCCACCACACAAACTTGTTTACCTGAAGAAGAAAAAAAAAATCAATCAAATTTCAGAGACAAGGATAACATGGAGCTTCAACCAAAAACAAATCACTGCTTTATAGTTTTCCAAATGTTATCTTTAGTGAGCACACATCTTTTCTTTATACAATATTTTGGTAATTTTCTTTCATTGCAGATGAAGAATCCATTTTAAAAGCATATTATTCTGAACTTTAACACATTTTAAAGAATAAAAAAATTAATAAAAGTACATCCAAAGTTTTTATAAACTTTTGGCAAATAGTTAAAAGATGAATTAGGCCCCTTTTTAGTAAAAGTGATCATAAAAAAAAAAGATTTTTAGTTTTTCTTCTGTTATTTAAAACTAATAAACTAAAAAGACTCCAACAATTCTGCAATGTATAGAACTCTTTTTCTCACACTTTTTTACTGAAAACAGAGGGTCAAAGAGTTCAGACATATTCACCTAAAGAGACATAATCCTTCTGATCACACATGTCTACTAAAAGGCATCAAATAAAGAAATACCTTCTTCTCTGGCTTGGTTGATTCTGTTCTGTGCCAACGCAGCAATTTCAGGCCAAACAATGTCTGTCAATCTTTTTAACTGCTCCTGGAAGACACAAACAAAAACAATTGCAGTTTTGCAGCACATTTAAAGCATTATCTGCAATAATCAATGCATATATATTCTAACAGTCACTTTACCTTGTTTCCAAAGACTTTCCTCCCCAACGATCGCCTGTTGATACTCTGATCCTCACTTAGAATTTCTTAAAAGAAATAAAAAATATATTTCTAGCAGTGTTATGAAGAAGTCAGTTGATCAATCAGGATTAATTTTACGAGTATTTCATATTTATTTTAGGCTATGTTCTAATATTTCATCACATTTTCTAATAAACCTTTGCATGTCTTTTTCTGTTTTTATTTCTTTTCTCAATAAAGTTTTAGATAACAACTTCAAAATCAGCCTCTTCCACATTATCCATACTTTTTAGCTACATCATGGCCTGAAACTGAAATGTGTCCCCACCTGACCCAAAGGCTTCCAGTACTTTGTGATAGGCTGCTGTGCCCGTCTGGTACACTTCGTGACCTAGTTTGTCGCAGTCGATGCGAACTGCACCCAGAGCTTCCAGCCGTTTGGCAATGGAGGTCTTTCCGCTGCCGCTGCCCCCCGTCAGCCCAATCACATATGGAAGAGTGGGCAGATGGGAGGTGTCCTAGTGCAGAGAGCAGAGGAGAGTCAAGTCTGCAGGTTATACAGCAAATCTGAAACCTGAGAGAATGGTTTGTTAATAGAGAAAGAAAGAAAAAGGTCTGTCCATTGTCCTAGAACAAGACTAGCCTGTTAGCAGGGAGAATTTAGGACAGTAGGACCGTATTTGTTGGAGTTTGTGGGGAATGAGATCTGCTTTCTGTTTTATAAAGCTAAACAAGACAAAAGGATTCACAAATTAAAAATCTTTATTTATAATAACAGAATGGATCAAATCGACATCAGTAGATTCAGCTTTGGTTTAAATTTGATCCAAGTATGTATTCTGAAAAAATATTTTCATGTTTAATTTAAAAAAAAGAAAAGAAATGCAGAAACAAAAACAAAAAATTAATTTATTCGTTTGCAAAGAAAACTTTCAGCAGAAGCTCTGGCTTTTACCTTTGGAGGAGCGATGAGAGTCCCCAGCAGACGAAAGCGTAGACTGGAGGAGCTGATCTTCTCCTCCTCGATGTCAGTGTGGTGGACATCTTTGAGTAACTGGATCTCATGAAGAACAAGAGGCTGAAGACCCTGGATTAAGAAGCAAAAAATGTCTTAGAGCAAATATGTGCTCATGTGTGTGTATTAAAGTTTCTAAAGCTACTAATTTACGATTCTAACTCACGTTCTCGATGCGTTTCTTGTTAACAGCTTCTCCTCCCTTTTTAGTCTCCTCACTGACCACAATGCACTTCAGCATGGGGTCTACTATAGACACTCCGAAAGGATCGTCCAGAGGCACGATCTCCACCTGGAGTGAGGGTTTGCTGTCTTGTAGAAACGCTTTCAGCTTCTGGACTCGCAATGAGTAAGGCTCGATCAGCTCCTTCAACACTTTTTCTAAAAAGGGGGTAAAAAAACAAAGCGGTATCAGGGAAACAGCTTCATTAGATTTCTAAAAAAGAAAGAAAGCTACTTACTTTTAAGCATCGCCTGGTTGCACACACCGATGACGAATCGTTTATTTGCCAGAACACATGAAACATTGAGTAGTGACTTGTGGGCTCCATGGAGGCGGTCAAACGTCCCCCCTACCACCACATCGCTGTAGGTCTCCAAACATTCTAATTTCTCTTCCTGATTTTTCAGCCTGTGTTCATTTTCTTGCAGCTGCGGGTGAAGAAGCATAGATGACAGGCCGGGCCGACAGACGTAGCAGCAGCCGGTGTACTTCTCCAGACACTGTTTGACCTGTTGGGTCTGGTGCGGGTCCTGCACCGTAAAATCTGTGAGCACAACCTCTGGGGAGTGAGACAGAGGCTGTGGGCTGGGGAAGGGAGAGCTCGGAGTCTGGCTACTGGCCGGGTGAGCGCGGATATTGGTCAGCAAAAAACGAACGTCTAAATGGCCGCACACGTCTGCTGCATTGCTGTACAGGCGAGTAATGAACGTGGACAGATCCACCACCGGCGGGAGGAAAACTGGCCGAGGCGGGCTCCCGCCTCCCAGGTTCAACCCGGGGTGGAGGTGGACGTACAGAGTGCGGTCTACGAGCTGGGCAGCAGAGCTGAGCACCGGAGCGATCCGTAGAGGGAGGATGTGGAGAGGAGACGTCAGCACGAGGATGCCCGTGCTGAACATGGTTGTGAGTTACTTTTGAGGGTAGACAGACCCTGAAAGAGATATAAAGAGAGAAAAGAGCATAACAGTAAACTAAAAAGGTTTTATTAAAAAAAAAATTGGAAAAAAGGAAACCCAATTTCCCTCAATTCTACAAAATTAAATTATTTATTTTAGTGCAATTAAAAAAAAAAAAAAAAATTTCAAACATCTTTTGAGCTCTTTTAAAATCATTCCCAGTAATTTTTTTTCATTTTTGGCTAAAAATACTTTGTGCGATTGCCTAGGACATAGTTTGCAGAGAGTGGCAGTAGTTTAATAGAAATTCACCTCTGAGTTGACCGTTTGCATGGAGCAACTCCAATCCCTCTTCCCTTCACCTACTGGTTGCAGAGGAGAGCGTGAATCCTCTGCTCCTCATTCAAAACCATTTGAATAAAGAAATACTCAGAAAGGTCATTTTAAGCTTGATTTTCTTTATATATGTCCTCCATCACTAGTATTAATACCACAAGAACATATTAAAAAAACACCATTGAAGTGGACTTTTAAGGAAACAAAATACATATATAGACTTTTCATAAAGGTTGCACCAGAGCAATTGTATAACCTTGAATGACCTTGACATAGTTTGTAGTGTCACAGGGATTTTTCCTTAAGCAAAAAGGTTCTGGACTTGAAAGATCATATAATATTCAAGGAAATAATAAATGTAAAGCTAAAGAACAGTTAGCTTCAGTTAAAACTGTGCAAGAAAATGCATATTTTGTAATCGCATGCATGTGTTTGCATTGACGATTAAGCATGTTGCAGGGTTACATTTTTGCTACAGATCAGAAACGTCTGAAAAGTAGGACAGCTTGTTTGCAGAACACACACAGATAACAAACTATGGCATTTTTAGGCCACAACTTTGGCTGATGCTGCAGCTCATGTGGTGTGTTCACATTGGTTACATTTAAACTGTCAAACTTTAATCTAGTTATGTCTCCACACTGTTATGAGCTGCTTCAAACTACTGAAACAAACCCCCCAAAAAACAGTCAAACATGTTAATTTTTTCCCCTAAATTTGGTTTGAAAAATATCGTTTTCCCAGAATCCTCTTTGAAAATCTCCACCTGCCACACGAGTGGCCACTAACCAATCACAAACCAAACTGATAGGAACAACAAAATACATTTTCTTAGAGGTATTCTTCTAATATTACTTTTTTGAGAAGCAGGATGAACCACATTTTTAGTTAATTATATGTAAATTAAACTTGGTAAGGAGACATAAAAAAGATTTAAAGCCAAAAATTCCAAACGAAGTCAGGATACTTAAAAATTAGCCAACACAATGCATTCAAAGTAATAATAAATTCAAATGACTAAAGTTCCTAAAAATAATATTATATATCTAAGACATGCATACAATGCTAAGTTAGTTCCAATGCGGCCTGAGGACAGCAACAGCAACAGTGAATCCTCTGAACTGCCAACCTGGTACTTAGCATACTTTGCAAGGAAACAGTAGCTTACCTCCGAACGAATCTACTGGGAAGCTAGTAACAGATCCATGGTGCGGAATTTATGAAAAAATGTTTCTACATTCACTAAGAAGGTCGTTCATTTCGCGCTCTTTAACTTGTGTTTTGTTTTTTCTAGTTTACTCGTTTCTAAACAGCAAAGAGGAAGTCACTCAGGGTTCAGCTCCTCACCGCGCATGCGCACTTCAAACGGGCGGGGTTTGAATGAGACCGACCAGCGAATCGGTCGATAGGATTAAAAAAAAGAAAAAGAAAAAAAGATTTAAATAAAGTGACAGGAAATTTTATTCCACTGTAAAATATATTCAAATATCGCAGATTTTTTTTCTTCAAATTTATGCTGATTGAATAACTTCTTAATGAAAATAATATAATATATGAAATCACACATTATGACCACATGAACATTTTAGATTTAATTGAATGTTACTTGGAATTATGGGTGGAAAATGTTTCCGTATAAAACATTTCAAACCAAATTTAAATACAGAAAAAGTTAGTTAAGTTGTAGATTACATCATAATAAAACACTTCTGGTCTTTACTAGGTATTAAAATTACTCAGGACAACAAAATATGTAGACTTTAGACAAATACATAGCAAGTGCATCTTAAATTTTCAGAGCAGTATCAATATTTTTTGTATGTTTTCTTTTGACCATCTTTTTGTCTTTTTGCTTTCATGAGGCAAACATTTAACCATTTAATGCATATGCATATATATATATATATGTGTGTGCACATTTCTATCTTCTTTTCAGATTAATTCATGACAAATTGCGAGTTTGACATATCTATGTAAACATTTTAAAAGTTATACTTTTATTTTTTTATCGATTTATTGAAATAAACTGATTCCAATTGGGAGAATTAACACATACTTAACTAGAAATATTATAAACAATAATGTATTCATAGAAACTTTGAGAGCCTACTTTGCTCAAGCAAGTTAATTCAATTTGAAAGCGGTTTAATATGCATGGAAAGAATAATTGTTAGTGTGTGATATCAGTTTTTTTTTTTCTTTTTAGCTTGGAGCTCTATAAACATTGAAACAAGACAATTAACAATTAACAAAAAAGTCTGGACAAACAGACGCTCTTGCTGAAGATCTTTCTTTTAATTTATAATTTGAGGCCAACAGTTTGTGCCTACAAAAATAATATAAACAAAGAGTGTTATCTCCATATGGTACAAAGAGTTGCATGATGACGCCCTGGGGTTAGTCGGGCATTGCATAAGTACAAAAAAAAAAAAAAAGGCAACAAAAATGAAATAAATTGGAGTAAAAAGTCACATAAATCATTAAGAAAGTACACTGAAGCTTGTTGGCTATTGTTGATAGTTAAGGCATTTTATCCTGCAAGATGAACCCAACTAGAACCCTCATGGTTATGATTACACCCTTTAAGATATTTGACAGATAAAAACTCAATAAGCCTTTCACCCAGTCTAAAAAAATAAGTTGAAACTATAATGCATGGGCATTTTTAATCAATAATTACACTTAATAAGCCTGTAGCATCAGGCACAACGTCACTAAAACTTAAATTTATGAACATAGACAGACATCTTGTGTTTAGTTAAACTTCCTATTAGTCGAAAAGAAAAATTGTCCACATGCATTAATTGACTTTCTTATCGCTGGTGCTTTCATTGGCAGCTGTGTCGTAGTGGCACTTCTCCACACATCGCCTTGGAAACCAACCTCGGACACGTACCCCAGCTAAACGAAGAGGAAACAAAAAAAACTGACAGTGAGGGACTTAAAACCTCAGCTAGCTAAAAACATTTGGAGCAACTGCAAAATGATTTTACCTCTCATTTCTTCCTCACTCACAATTTTATCTCCATACATCCACCATCTGAAATGATAAAAAAAATACACAAAGGATGCAAAAAATGAACATTTATTAATAGTCAGCAAATCAACATTTATTTGGATAAGGCATACTTGGTTCCACGAGTTGCTAGGATCATTTCTCCCTTCCTGAGGGGAATTCTGGGCTCCTCTGTGCAGGGAGTTCTAAAAAAAGTTTGAAAACCCTTGTTCAGAGGGCAGCAGGCTCCATTGTAGTCTTCCACTGCCTGGTATTGGACCTGCTGGTCGAACAAAACAAAAATATTGAGTTATTATAAAGGCAACAGCAACAATACTTATTAAATCATTGACAGGAGTTCAGCTCTAGATGTGAGAAGTAAATAAAAATTTTAATAAATAATGCACTGCTATGAACATGAAAAGGAACGTTTCAGGTGGTGAAAACCGATAATAGTATCTATCTATCATGGATTAGTGGATGGATAAATTAAAAATAACACAAATAAAACTTTTGACAGATGCTTGAGAAGTAAAAACGCAAGAAAGTGAGTGTTATTATTATTGACACAAAATATATTTTTTAGGTACTTACGCTTCTCACTCGTTTATCAGCTTTTTGTTTTAGCTGCTCTATCTGTTTTTAAAAGAGAAAAAAAACTTAAAGTCAATACTTTCCTAAAACTTACACAATACACTTAACATAAATTGATATGGCAAGAAGAAAAGAGGGTCAAATTTAGCACAATGTTAGCAAATAAACTAACAGTATGAGGCAAAAGTAGTGAAAAACCTACAGTTAAGGTGTATTGGTGACACTTGGAATGAACTGGCCATTCGATGCCACCCCCCCTGGGTGTCCCTGACCATGTAAAAACCTGCTTGAAATTCAGCCAGCGGCTTCCGAGGTCATAAGGGAAGACAAACTCCTCCCCGGTTTGGTAGTGCTGTATTCTGTCTTTGGCCTAATGGAAAGACAAAGCACAATGTAGCACAGAGGAGATAGGAAGCTATTGTAACGAGATCTAGCAGCAAGATATTGAATTACTGTCATCTTGAACTAGCTTAAAGGGCTCACATGTGACTTTTTCTATAGTAAAATCTATTTTTCATGGGTGAAATTTAACAAGAACATCATTAATATTGGCTTTATCTCAATCTTAAATAGCACATTTATTATTTTTAAAATATCATCAACAACTAATCAAAAAAATCAATGTCAAATGTCCTCCAAACAAGATTTTACACAGATTTCCTTTTTTTATTATTCTTCTACTATTATTTTGCTTTCAATCTTTAAAAACTTGACCAATATTTTCGATGTACAACTTTTTTTTCTTTTTTAATAATTGAACACACACTTGGTTCAGTTAAGTTAGTTTCCATCAGACATGAATTATTTATCTCTTCCACACTCACGCTAACCTTTACATCAAAACGCAGGTTTAAGAACGTACCACAGTACAGGGGATTTGTTTAAGTATGCACACAAACACACACTAAATAAAGTCTATTCTGGAGAAAAAAAGCTTCAAAAGCAAGTTATTTTACTTGCTTTTATGTTAGTTGTTATTTCAAAATAAAAGTATTATGTTGTACCCTTTTTGTCTTCTCGTAGCCATTTTAACAGGGAGTAAACCCTGGATGTTAAAGAAGAAATACAAATTTAAGATTATTTTTTAACTTTAATGTCAAGAAAATAACATTTTTTGATTAATTTATAAAATCATATTTTAAATAGATTTGACATATTAAGGTATTGTCTTTTCTTTTGTTTTTATTTCTGAAGATTGCTTGAAATTCAACCAACGAATCATGAGCTTTATTACAGTCAACTCTGATTCTGAGAATTGCAATATCCATCCTGTTAAAGAACAAGTTTAAACATTAAAAAAAAGAGTTATCTTTTTGTAAATGTCAACCTGTTATAGAGATGTATCTATGTTATATCCAATAACAGTTTTCAAGAAAACTGTCAAAAATGCAGAAAGTGTTGGAATTTGATACAATTTCACTGTAAATGAGAATTTAGTTCTTTAACTTCTGTCAATAACCAAACATTTCTTCTATGGATTACTAAACAACGATGTTGGATAAAAAATAAACATTAAAAAATTGTTAAATTCCTATTTTATTTTGTGTGGAAAAACAATTTAACTGAATATATATCAGAAAATCTTCTGACCTTTTCCTCAATCCAGGACTCGATTGAGGTCTTATTTCTCAATATGACTTTCATCTGAAACAAGAAAGAATTCAACAAACTTACACATATATACATTTCTATAAAGATTGAAGAATTGTATTTTGCTTTCCCAAAAATTAGTTCTGAGAACAGCTTGAATAAACCGGGTGGTGTGAATCTTATTAATAAACTTACCTGTATGAAAAAAAGCATACCCACTGCAATAGTAGTGCCCAATGCCAAACCTAAGGCAAAAAGTGTGGCAGCAAAGGCAGGCACACTGAAGGGCATGAGGGGCTGAAACTGGCGAACAGCGCTCATGTCGATCTTTACAGTACTCCAGCCAAATGATATCTGCAAACAAGTAAGACGAAAAAATAAAAATAATTAAAGGGGTTCTGACGGATTTGATTCAATAGTAGTTATGTAGGCGGGATGCTCACCCTCTCATAGAGCTGCGTGTACATGGTCATAACAAAGATGATGGCCGCGTGGGAGCATCCCAAGGGCGCCAGCAACAGGAAGCTGGTGAAGTAGGCATGGTTCAAGTGGCCACAGCAGTTGTTGATCCATGGGCAGTGATGATCCATTTTCATTACACACCTGAAGGAGGAATGGAAAGCAGAGGGAAAACATTCATTTTAAATAACACACATAAAGAGTGACACAAAAAAACTTAACCCAGCTCCAACCTTACCTTAATTTAGCATCTTTTTGAAAGCAAAAATATAAGGGACATTTTTTTTTCGTACCTAAAAATTAATTCCCCGAGTCAAGGGGTTCATATTTTTAGATAAATATTCATTTTTTTGATAATTTTTAAGTTTTTCCTCTTTTGTTTAACCGGTTTTAAAAAATAACTTGACTGCAAGTGTCTTTATACTACAGGAAGTTTGATTCAATTCAATTGAAAATACTTATATCAATCCTAAGCAGGGATGAAAAGTAGTTTTACGTTAGCTTTAATTTGGAGTGAATACAATAGTTTAAAGAAGCTTCTCTTGATAGTTTTTATGTTATTTGTGCCTCAAGTTCATCCCACTTAAGTAAAAAATAAAAATGAAATCTGACTTTATTTGTTGTTCACATTACCTGTTACACTTGCGACAGTGGTGAGATCTGGGCGCCTTGTATCCTTGGCAAACCCTGCAGTATTGTAGGAATTGGGTATCTTTGGGGTTTTCCTGTTCAGGAATGTAAATAATACATAAGCTGCCTGATGTACAATCAAATCAACCTTTATAAGAGTCAGTGAAAAGAGGTAAAACTCTTACTGGTTTCCAGCCAAGAGGAATATATCCAGGCCCAACAAACATGGCATTGAAGTAGTTGTAGAGGATAAGAACAGTCCAGTTTACAAGCATGAGGAAGTTAATGCTGCCTGCAGTGGTGTCTAAAGGCCAGTACCAGATGATTGAGTCTAGGATTGCCATGGTTGAACATATAGCAATGACAGAGAGGGCTATGATCGGACCCCAGTGGCACAATCTTCGAACCTCATGGAGGTTCTCAAATCGAACGAACGCTGAGAGGAAGTTCATATTCGTCCCACTGGAAGCTTATCAAAACGTTTTGTTGGTGGGTCCCTGAAATATTTGGACTCTGCCTGGGTGAGCTACTTGTTTCTTATATCTTGCAAAGCCAGCAGCGAGCACATTTTTTCGTTCATCTTCCGAGAATCCAACTACATCTGTGGCCTGTGGTCACCCGGCCTTTCCGTTCCCAGTGTTCCTTGTCCCGGAGAAGTGAAGCATCCTCCTGTGTCAATTTCTGAAACTTGCGAGAGTCAAATTCCCCATCTGTTAGAGATAAAGATAGGTGACAAGTATTTATTATAAAGTACTAAAAAGGAATCTTTCTTATGATGCTTGCATAGGTTTGCAAATCTTAGGTGTTTCTTTGCCTGCAACATATTAACTTCTTTAAAACCCTAGACATTTTTAAGAACTAAAAACAAATATTAAATATAAAAATATAAGTTTGAAAATTATTTAAGTGTTATTAATGATACAATGAAGCATATTGGAAGGATGAAGAAGCCAATTTTATTTAGCAAGAAATAAAATTAAAATTTAATGAATTAATAAAAAAGTCAATGGACTAATTAGCTTAAGCCAAGCTAGCTAATTCAAAACAACATTACAAGCTAATTTCAACAAGTTTGTTTATTGGTCATGAATTTAGCAATTCGTACAAACATTTAGTAAATTTGTAATTAACATGTATCTTTAGGTAAACGTGTTTCGGTTTAAGAGTATACATGCAGCAGGTAGCGAAGTCAGTTAGTTAGCTAGCTCGCTCACCATCTTTAACCAGCACTGACACGAAAACCAATTCAAAAACGACCGATGGAAGATTAATCTAAAAGGACATACGAATGCACAGCTAAGTGGACACATTTAACTAGCGTTTCATTTAATAAAGATAAGCTGTCACTTTAAATAACAAACCTTACCACTTCTTCTGCTTTTTTCTTTTCCTGTTTTCCTCCTGTGTAGCCTGAGAACCTTCCCGGCTGGCTGCGTCTCGGATTGAAACCCCGTTTCCCACAAACAGTCAGATCAAATTTAAAATAAAATATTTATTTTTTGGTTAAATAATACAACACAGATAGATGTGATAGTTTTGGTTTCCTTCCGCAACCCTCTCAGCAGTAGCGCCAATAGAACACCCAGTTCCTAGCCGGACACATTTTAGTGCGACTCCAGGAAGAGGCTTGTTATTATTTTGAGCTAACTATCTGTCTGTCTGTCAGCCCCAGAGCTACTTCTCTTCCTAAACTTATTCGTCAAAATGTCTTCAGACTTTGAATCCTATGAGCAGGACTTTGGAACAACTACAGCCGAAATAACAAATAAAATTGGCCGAATTCCCAAACTAAGTGGAGGTAAGACTTTTACATTTTCAGCGTCAATTGATGAGCTGGCAGGCTAGCTAGTTTTTAGCAATTAAGCCTTAGTAGAAGGTGTAGCTAATAGTAATAGACGAATATGGTTAAAAATCGATGTAAATATAATATGCTGATACTTTAAACGTTTATATACGCCATGTAAATTGGTTAGTGTGCTATTTCTATACGTAGAAACAAAAATAAACGACCGGCTGGTTTGTAATGGTTGAGGCCAGTCAGAACCTTTTTATGGCAAAATAACATTTCAGGTTTTAAGACGATAATTGAAAAATAATCTGTTGTGCTGCGGCGTTAAGCAGCTGGCTTTAAAATGTTGATATATTTCCAAAATACTTCAATGAACAGATGACAATAAACTCCCATCCTAGCTGCTGCATGTGTTTACTGTTGACTTACATAATAGTATTAGAACTGTGTTAATCTCTTTAAGGCTATTTTTTAAAAACTATTTTAAGGCTTTAACATAACTGACAATTGTGTTTAATTGTGTTAAGCTCAATTTATTTAACAAGTAACGCATGTGCTTTCCTATTTACAGTGTTTTGTTTAATTTGCATCCCATTGTATTTACTCCTAATATTTGCGAATGGTTGGTTACAAAAAATGTTACTAATATAATAACAAAGTGTCTGCTTAAGTGAATCAGATGTTGATCTGTGACAGAAACAGAAGGGTTTAAAATGAAATCAGCATTTTTTTGGGAAAACATCAGTATCCACCATCAGTTAGTGATCATTGTATAAACCATGTTTGATAGCACTTAGATCAACTCTTATTAAGCTTATATTCTTACTAATGTATTTGTTTTTTCTTGATCCCCCCCTCTAATTGTTTGTAATAAGATGCTTAACTTCTTCTGATATCTTACTGGAGTAAATCCAAACTTTTCTACAATAATTTTGAGGAGTTAACTTGTAAACCATTAATTTTTTAAAGTATATTTTTGTAGAAATTTATTTGTTGTGATATGTTATTAAAAAAAAAACCAGCTGGTTCTTTGTCGTATTACTCCAAACATTACTTATGGATTTATGCTCAGAGGCAGTTTTTTCGTTCAAAAAGACAAAGTTTATACATGCCCCACTCAGGCTACATAGAACCGCATAGGGTTGAAGCCTAAACACATTTTTATATATTTTTTTAAAATGTAAAAAAATATTCACTCCACTATCCTTTTAAGCATTATAACAGAAACATAAAATATTTCTTCGTCTTTTAACACAGCTGTATCACATCGTGTTGCTGCTTATCCATGAAAATTGAGACATTTTTACAACATATTTGAAATTTGGCGCACACCTTTATCATGGCAAAGCAAGTAGAGAAAATGTGTTGGTCACAATTTTTTCCTACATTATGATCATGTCGTATTTGTACTTATGTTTGTCATGCTTTGTATAAGAAAGCATTAGAACTACAACATTGATTGCTTTATGGAGGCGCTTATTTTGCCTTATATACTGAATTATTTGCATGCAAACAGTGACGTCACAAATCGATGAGAACGAAATATAGTTAAGAGACAAATTAGTAAATGTTTATGTCTTTGATTGCAAAAATCTTACTGAACTGCAAAAATATATAATAAAAAATACACTTAAGCATGTTATAGTTCAATCATCAATTTTCTGCTGGCCAAGTGTGTATATCCATCGACCAATCAGTTAGTTTAAAGGGCGCCATAAGATGATTGCCGGACAACAAGGTGGCGCTCATTTAAACTAAAAAAATAACACTGTTTAATTGTAAAATATGGACATTTATAGGAATCTGACACCACAGTCAAAATTCAAAATAAAACACAATAGCAAAGCAGAGTCTCTGGCTATAAAATGAGTTTTAAGAAGTTTTTTTTATAAATGGACAGTGGTAAAGCGTTCCTCAGCTTTGGTGCACAGACTGAAAATAACTTTATTCTTTCTCGAGATTTTTTTGGACCTTTGTACTTCCAGTAGAAGCTGATCAGCTGACATGAGGCACCAGGCTGGGGTGCAGGGAGAGACCGGTGTATGATTATTTAAAAAAGTAAAATCAAAATCTTAAAACAAACCCCCAGAATGCACAAGGAACCAGTGAAGGGATGCTAAGATTTGGGTGATGTAGTAAGTTTTGTGCCGCAAAAACAGGCAGCAGCATTTTGGATCAAAGACAAGTGAGAAGAGGCTGACTCCAAAATTTGAGTTACAGTGGAGTTATAAGAGCATTGAATGTCGTCTGAAAGTGTCGTCTTGATATAGGCAGCCTCACCCTCACCAACTATCTTAAATAAAAGAAGTTAGATTTGATCACAGAACTAAATTAGCTATCAAGTTTAAATCACTGTTCATGTAAAACCCCAGATTGGACACTGCGTGTTATAAATGTGAAACCAGGGCAAGCAGATCTACTGTGGATGGGTCACATGACTGACTTTAAATAATTGAAAACCAGCTGGTAGAACGTTTTGTTATTTGTTTTCTGGAAAATGCTTTAATTCCACATTTTGAACATCAGAGTAGAAACTATTCTTTTCTCCCCTTAAGTCCTTTTATATTTTTACTCATGAAATGTAATTTTTAAAATCTTATTGTGAGGGTTTTACATAAAGGAATTATAACATGCCTTCAAACCCAAATATGATCTCAAAATACTCCACAATTATCTTGGTTCAATCCAGGTTTGAAACTCTGAATTTTGGGCCTGACCTCAGCCTGTAACAACACTTTAAAACCAACAAAACATCCGGTTTCAGTCCAATACAGCTTTGTCATCTTTCTTGTGTGAAAATAAGTTTTAGTCTTTCAGAGAAATTAATTGTATTAATTTGTGTAACTAAATATTCTGGTTATAATTCCACGCCATCATTGATTGATGCTGAATCATTCCATGACCATGATTAGTCTGACAGGAAGGTAAAAGAAATCGACTCTCCCTTGACTGTCGTGTAGAGTTGATGTACGTCACTGAAGAAACACAAATTACCATATAAAATCTCAGGTCTTTTATAGATAATAATATTGTGAATGAAATTATTAGAAGGTACTTAATTCTGCCTCTCACACATAGCCAGCCCAGATGCCGATGCATTGTAGTGATACTTGTCGTAAAAGGACAGTTTGTTTTGAGCTATTTGTAGTTTATTTAGATTTGATTCTGTTGTGTTCGACCAGATAGTAGCACCAAAGGTGTGAAAAACTAAGGACTCGACCATTATCTTTTTGATATTCCCAGGCATATATTTTTGACACTGTCTGACTGTCTGTCTGGTTTGATCCCTTATTAGGTTGGATGATGTTAATAGGTGAAGTAGTAAAATATTATCTTTGTGACTGCAGTAGGAGGCTGTTGTGGATTATCCAAAGCCTTCTTCTTCTCTGTTGCGTTGTCATGCAACAGAATAGTGTAGATGTTTTGCTATGACACGTATGCCTCTGATAAGTCAACAATACATTTTCAGGGGTGCTCTGCACAGCTACCTCTGCTGCCAGTCATTAATAAAGCAGCAGTCAGATTTTTTTTTTTTTGTACATTTTTCCTCGTTTTCACTGTAGGTTCCCTAATGTACAAGAGTGCTTTCCTGTCCCCTATTTTTATTGTTTTGCATAATTAGTCACAATATTTTTATGTGGTATATCATCAGAGACATCTAAAAAGTTGTGGTGATATTGTGAGGCTGTCATGAACTCGCTGCTGGAGGGTCGGTCCCGCCAGAAACAAACTTTTACCGATCAGTCGCCACAAAAACATATTCTGCCTCTACAGACATGTTGGCTTCGTGGTACTCGTTTCAAATCCCACACAGATTTTTGTGTGGAGTTTGGGTTTGCCCACAGTAGGGTTTCTCTGGATCAGCAGTAGTCAACCTCTGATAGGAGAATCGCAGGTTTAGCTCCTGCCTTACCCACCCATTCACTTTCTCTTGATAATCTAACTCAGGGGTCGGCAACCTTTAACAGTAAAAGAGCCATTTTGGCTGGTTTTCTACTAATCAAAACCTAGAAGGAGCCACATTGACTTTCGTTAGCCTTTAAGAAATTTAGATTTGCATTTATAACCTACTTTTTGTGTGTTTTTTTTTTTATAAATATAAATAATGTAAATAATGTAAAAATATATAAAAAGAAACTGGCATCTCTCGAAAAGGGAATTTTTTTAACGTTTTTACCTTTAGTAGCTAAAAAGCAAGATTGTTGCTTAATTACTAGCTGAACTTCAAATTAGCATAACATTTCTCTGTAAATTTAATCAGCCAAAAATTTTAGCATGTCGCTGAAATAAAAGCTAAACTCAAAATTAGCCTAAAACACCCAGTAGATAACAAATTAGCTAAAAATGTTAGCATATTGCTAAAATATTAGCTAAAAACTAATTAGAGGCCAAATCCGCCATAAAAAGCTAGCTTATTGCTTCATAACTAGCTGAGCTCCAAAGTAGCCTAAAATTCCTCAGTAAACTAATTTAATCAAAAACGTTAACATGTTACTAAAGTAGAAGCCAAATTTTAAATCATCAACAAAAAAATTAGCTGAAAACATCAGCATTTTACTAAAATATTAGCTAAACTCCTAATTATCATAAATTTTGCCAAAAACGTTACCATGTTGTCAAAATAGAAGCTAAAACTCTAAATTAGCCTAAAAATTCCACCAGAAAACAAATTAGGCAAAAACATTAGTATGTTGCTAAAATAATAGTTAATCTCCGATTTTTTTGCAAAATTACTATAATTTTATTATTCTTCAGCCAAAGAGCCACCATGGAGAGATAAAAGAGCCACATGTGGCTCTGGAGCCACACGTTGCAGACCCCTGCTCTAACTTCTTCCTCGATTCTCAAGAATAGCCAATTAGTCTCAGTAAACCACCCAACCATGAGTTTTTGGTTGAAACAATTATCAATGATAACTTTTTTACAGTTTATGGCCAGACTTTAAGTAATTTTGCTTGAATTATTGAATTTGATATAGATTTTATTATTTATGAGTTATTTTTACTCTTCTAAGTATTGTTTTGTACGGTGGCCCTGAAGTACAAATCATATCAACACAATAATATATATAATATCACAACGATTAAAAAAGAAAAACAATTGATAAAATGTAACGCTGCACAAAGCAATATTCAAGAAATCAAAATGATTCCAAGAAAACAAAATGCACAATTACAACAAAATGAATCAAAAATAAAAACGAAAATGTTCAAAAAACAAATGTATTTTTTAGAATGTAAGGCGAAATGTTTAAATGTGAGACAAAAAAGGAAACGGTTAAGAAAGCAAATTTTGTTTTTAAAAATCAAAATAAAATGCTAAAAAAGAAACAAGATAAAAAGAAAAAGGTCAGAAAACAAAAAAATAATTCTGGGAAATCAAGAGTAAAAGTTAAAGAAATGAAGCAAAAATAAAAAGAAACAGTTCAGAAAACAGAAGTAATTTTTAGAAACCAAAATGAAATGTTAAAAATATTAAATTAAATAAAAAAGGGTCAGAAAACAAAATAAATTGTAAACGGAGATGTTAAAAAAGAGAGAAAAAAAACAGTTTAAAAAAACAAAAATAACTTTTACAAATCAAAATGAAATGTAAAAAAAAAATAAACAAAATAGAGAAACTGTTCAGAATGCATAATTAATTTTTTTCAAAATCAAAAAGAAATGTTAAAAAAATTGAGCAAAATAAGAAAGAAAAAGTTCTGAAGACGGAAGTAATTTTTAGAAATCAAAGTAACTGTTTGTAAATACTAATAGATGGAAAGAAGCAGTTGCAATGACAAAATTGATTTTCAGAAATCAAAATGAAAAAAAAAAAATGACACAAAACAACAATAACAGAAAGGGAAGGCATTCTGGGACATCACTGATTGGATGATGACATGTGTACCTTTTTTAACAAGAAGTTATTTGGTATATCTTCCAACAGAAAATTGTGCTTTAAGCTTCTGACCACAGTCTCTGTAAAAGTTCAGTGATTGTTCAATCCACTTTTAACCACAGTTTGGAGTAAACATCCTTCTGCTTTCCTTCTTCTTCAAAACTCAAAAGTCCCCATACAATTTGGCCCATGGTGTTCCGGTTTCTTATTTTGTTTCATTTTTGTGACATTTCCTTTAGATTTTTAATGTCATATAAAGACATAACCAGTGCAGTTCTCCTTCCTTCAGGAACCACCACCAGATTTTCAGTGAACAGAGGAATTAGACAAGGTTACACAGTCAGTCCACTTGTCTTTATTTTAGCGACAGAATCGTTAACATTATCAATACAAACTGACCAAATAATTAAACCTTTATCTGTGACAGGAAATCCCCTTAAGATAATCCAGCTGAGTGATGATACAGGCTTACTGTTAAAACAAAAAGAAGAAATCCAAAATGCGATGAAAACTCTGTCTTTATTATACCAAGCTTCAGGTCTAAAATTAAACAAGAACAAATGTGAAATAATGACAATTCATGATACCAAAGAAACTCAAATCTATAATAAAAAAATGATACTTGTAATATTAGATCCAATTTCTTTCATTTCCCCTTATACCAAAAATGGTATAAGGGGTAAAGAGGTCCATTTCAAAACAATTAACAACATTTATCCCTGTAAAGAATTTTTGCATTTAAGATTTAACATTCAAGATAATATATGTCGAATACGTAAAAATGATATTGAAACCCAAAATAATCTTTTTTATGACTGTAATGTTGGTAATACTTTTTGGGGTGATTTATATACATGGCTTTCAACAAAAAATACAATCCCATTATTTATGTATCCTAATATACAATTTGGTTGTATTGACAAAGAAAAGAAAGTTCAAATTTTGTTCAACAATTTAGTAATGTTTGATACATTTTTTATTTATGAATGTCGATTTTTTTGAAAGAGAGTCAGCATTTTTTGTTCTTTAAAAATGACATATTGTTTTTGTAAATATCTAGAGGTGGAGACAGACGCTTCTCTGTAACGGACTTGCCGGTCCAGTCACCAAACGATTGTATGGCAAGCCAAAGATGTCAAAAATCCCCAGGAAAAACGGGCACATAAGTGCCACGTTTTACAGATAATTATTATTTTAAACATTTAATTGTTCCCACAGTTAGTTTCAATAAAGCAATTAATACCAAAAAAGAATTCTAACTTTTTTATTTATGATTTAATTTTAAGGGATAATCCAGATAGATTTGGTATTTTCAACACTATTTCTAAGCATTCTTTTATCTCAGTTTTTGTAGATTTGGTCTAAAGACATACAAATATCATCAGAAACTATGTTTTAGCATTTTGTTAGTGTTCAAATTTTAAAGATGTTTTGTTTTAACAAATAGGCTTCAATGACCAAATGTTTTGATGTTGCATATATAAATATTGTGTGTGTGAAGTACTTTAAATACTTATTGAATATATGATTTGAAGCATTTCCAAAAAATTATTTAGCTTTTATATTGTTGTTTTTTGTCTCTTTCTTTCTTTTTTTTTTTTTTTTTTACTGATCCGAAAAATGATCCGAACCGTGAGTTTTGTGATCCGTTACACCCCTATTTTTGATTGCCAAAACGTGTTGTACTTTCCAAAGTAGAATTGGTAAGAGATTAAACCTGAACTTTTGTTGTTGTTGTTGTTGTGTATTTTATAGCTAACAGTCGTTCAGAACACGTCCAGTAGAGTTTCTGCTCTCGACTTTCCATCACTCTTTTCAACTTGTGGATTTAATGAGTTTCTTTGGGTAATCTGGAGAAGCAGCCACGGGTTGAGTAGCGAGAACCCAATATTAGTCATTCTGAGAGGGACTCACTTCTGGCAAGTAAGCAAAGCTGACACCCCCCATCCCGCCCCCCCATGAGGTGTCTCACAGCTCCTCAACAAAGGCGTCATAGACGCCTATAACTAAAAGACATCAAATGTTGGCTCATCGTGTGGAGAGAATGTGTAAATATATCTTCAAATGTGTCCGCATGTGTGTTTGTTTTCTCCCAGTCTTTTTCTTTTTTACCCCCCCATCTTTTCCCCTTTGTGGGGGGGTGGGGGGCTCTTGTCAAGATGTGCTGCTTCTCAGTCGGCTGATCAATATGTTGTTTTTTTTTTTTTTTCTCTTTCAGAGGAGAAGACGCAGCTGATTCTAAATGTCGACAAACAGCTTGAAGAAGTCAGAGAGTTGGTACGTCTTTGATCAGTAATTTTCTCCCTTTTCCCATTTCCTAAATTATGAATTTGGGGATAGAGGGAGGGGACCATTTTTACCAGCACAAGACAACGCCACCTGTGTTATCGCGGCGGTGACATGACACGCAGACACACAGGCACTATCTCATGGCGGAGAGGAGGCTTCCTCCTCACACAGTAATCTGCTTTTAAGTGACACCCCATGACACATTTCAAGCCATTATCTTGAGGAGGGAGTCTTCATCTTCCAGTTGAGAAAAAAAAAGAGCAGTCACCTAACTGAGACAAATTGTTATTGCACTTGTCTTGTTACAGCGTAGTGATTAGTTTCCTCCAAATCTGCCAAGGAGATCCACCCAGCGATGCATCAGATGTACCTATGCCTCATTCACTGTGACACTGTTGGGCTTATTCGTGTCATTTCTGTGAAGGGCCCTTCATATTTGTGCTGTATTTATTTACAGAACAACCTCACTCTGCTGCTACTTTCATCACAGCTGAGAGGCATGAGCAGGAGGCGCTTTTATTTTCAAAGTCAACACAAGAGCATGCTCAACTAAAAGCTGCTAAAGTTACTTTACTCCAAGAGTTTCAAGTTGAATATTTTAGACGTTTTTTTTTATCCATGTGTGGTAATTTATCTTAGATTTCAATCAATCAAATGATAAGTAAAAATGCTTTGACAAAAACACGTGAAAATACCTTTAAATTTGAAGTAAAATGTCATCTTTAAGACCCACTCTAGTGCTGCCACAAACGATTATTTTAATAATCGACTAATCACCGATTATTTTTTCTGATTAGTCGACTAATCGGGTCATATGCAAACTGGATGTAAAGCACACATCTTAACTATCATTAGCTTTAGAATAACTAAAAACTTGATATATAGCATTGCCTGCAATAATGCTAGTGTGAATGCTGTAAGCTGAATGTGGCCGCTTAAGATACTAATACTGATAGCTGAAGATGCTGAAATTGATAGCTAAAAACACTGAAGCTGCACTGAAGCTGCACAGTATTCAACAATTTGGCACAGACAGTGTGGGTTAATTTTGTGTTGAAATTTGGTAAAAAAAATTCCAGACAACACCAGATAAACATTTCAGGATTTATTGAAATAATTAGACCAGTGTTCTGATTAGCACTAGCTGTGAACATTTCTGTTCTCTTCGATGCATCATCAATCTCCATATCAAAAAATTCTCTTCTCTTGAATGCAGATCATTCTCCTGGAGACACATGCACCTCTCTGTCTGTGCTCAATAATCCATGTTCAAACCAGTTCTTCTAATTTGTTGTTAAAAGCTCAAAAAGTTAATTTTGCGGCATCTAATTTTAATGGCCCTTTAAATTAAACTTAACAAAAATGGTGAGTAATATTTGAGCTATCCAGCCATGGAGTTTTGAGCCTGATGCCAGCTTAGATGAGGAAAACAAAGACGTTCATGGATCTATTTGTCTGGAAGTGGATGCTTCACAACACAGCTCATTTATTACAACCCTGATAAGTTCTTTTTGAAGCTGCAATTTTTTTCTTTTTCTGCTTCCAATTCTTGATTTGAATCATGAAATACTCAGAAATGTTTTGCTTAATTGTGTCCTCAAACCCAAACCCAAAAAAATGTCATGACATCATGCCAAAGAGAACAAAAACTCAGTTTTCATCAGGTTGGGTCTTTAAAGAGTAAAACTTGAGAGCAGCGTATTTCTGTGAAAAATTCATTTGGATCCTGAATGACATGTTTTGCCCTGAGATGAACCGGTCCGACCTTGGGTTGCAGATGGAGCAGATGGATCTGGAGGTGCGAGAGATCCCCGTTCAGAGCAGAGCCATGTACAACAGCCGGCTGAAGAGCTACAAGCAGGAGCTGGAGAAACTTGAGAAAGATTTTGTAAGTACTTGCCGAATGAAGTAGCTTTTATTTATTATTAAAACATTACACTCAAGCATTGGAATATGTATATGAATGCCAAAATCTACTCGTATCGACTTTTTTTGTGTAATATGAAAAGCACACAATGGGTATTTTAAAGCGAACACAACAAACCGTGCGCCTGCATCATAAATGGAGTATTTTACACTAACAGACATCCTTTCCAACACAAACACTCCAACTGTGGAACTCAGCGGTGCATCCACTGAGGTTAATTCACTGTTTATGTTTGAACTTGCTGGCAAAGCCCATCAAGAGCAGCGCTGTACGTTCTTGGTGCTGTTTCTGCACACTCTGGCCTTGTTTACTAATTTATCAATGCATGTCTGGGCTTTATTGCGAGCTTCTGTTGAAGAACACTTCACACTTTTGGGGGCTCACACTTGAAGTCCATATTGTTGTTTACCTCTTCATTTGATCCCTGTGGAGTTGCCAGTATTGATTCTCATGTTAATAAATTATCTCTGGGAGGAATTTTTAATGACAGTTTGCATTCTAATCCTTGCATTGGAGGCGTAAATCTTTAAAGTGTTGAGTTTCTTTGCTGTTTTTTTTTTCCTGTTGCTCAGTATTTTGTGCTTTTACTCACAACATAACAGTAAATGCAGCTGATTTTTTTTTTAAGCTCGGAATTACAATTGATCTGCTTTTTAATCTCTTCTAATGTGATTTGCATCCACAATAATACCATCGATAAATATATTACATTTGTTTTCAATATTTTCATATATATATCTATCATGATGAATGAAAAACTATCAGTTGCAACCCAAGAAGATATTGGTAGACAATATTTTGAACTCTGGTAAAAAATATATTTTTCATTTGTTTATTAATAAATTACAACAAACTTCAATAATTTTGTTGAACGTTTATAGGCTGGCGGTAATTTTTGCTGCAAACTCCTAAAGACTAACCCATAAAAAAGCTAACAAAAACATATGCCAATTTTATCCATTTTTTTTCTCATCTTGCTTGTAAAAAGTAGACCCTCTGCTTTGATTCTATTATTGTTGTTTGCACTTTTGTTGCTAGATGTTGCACTCGTTTACCACCTACTGGAATAAACTTTGTTTATAAAAACAAATAATAATAATAATAATAAATAAAATAAAAGTTTAACTCTTCATAATTTTTATGATGCCCATATGCTGATCTGAACATTTAAAAGATTTGATATCATGATATCCTTAAGCCTTTCAGAGTAAACTATATCTATATAAATATTTGATGATATATTACATTTAGCACACTAATTTTTTTTTTCATCAGTGAAATATGAGTTATTTTCTTGAGCTCCTTTTCCTACCTGGTAGTAAGACGACTCAATCTCCGAGGCTCCGCCTTTCACTCCTTGTGAGTGTCGCCCATTTCATGATGTCAACGTAGAGCTGGCCTCGGGAATGTGTTTGTGTGCTCGTCTCTCTGCAGGTTAGGTGCAGAACTTTTTGTCAAAGTTGATGCTAAAATGAAAGAGTTTTGCTTTCACCGCTAGCGCCGCGGAAAAAGTGGAAGTTTGTGTTAGTTTGGGGGCGGAGCTGGACGCAGACTCTTCCTGGAAGGGGCTTGTCCCCCCAGGAACGTATGAACACAGGGATTGGAAGGGGGTGGTGCTCAGAGAGCAGGGTTGAAGGCTGAAAGATGCGCGAATAGAGCAAAAGAATAGAGCATCATTTTTTTTGTTTTTTCCCGAAGGGGTTGGGGGGTGTTAACATGATACACTTCAAAGTTACAAAAAAAGTTGATTTTGTATGATATCGGCTCTTTTAGTCTCCACGCCATGACTCAACTTGAAGAAGTCTAAACTCTAGATTTTGAGACAATTTCCTGTTTACTACCTTTTTTTTATTTTTAACAGCAACTATGATGTCACCTTTGCTGATGTAAAAACCTAGGTTGAATCAGAATTCTAATCACTATTTCGTGTGTTTTCCATTTTGTCAAGGTTTCCAAATCTGCAATTCCAAATAATTTTTACAAAAATATTTAATGTATTTTTGTAAATCATTTAATTTTTACATCATCAGAACACAGTGGATTTATAAATAGTTTTTGAAAAATATTTGTATTTTTTTAAGGTTTTTACTTCAGGATATCTGTGATTTGCTATAAAAAAAAAAGTGTACATAGTGTCTGAATTGCTTTTAAATAGTCCCACACTTGGTTATTATAGCTGTTAGGGAGTAGGGAAAAAATTTCGACATATCCCAAATAAATATAAACATTTTACGAAGACTATTTATGAATCAAATGTGATCTGATGATGAAAAAATAATTTACAAATGAACAATCATTCGAATGCAATGCATTGTGGTCTATATTTCCAATCTAGTGAATATCCTAGTTTTTATGTAGAGACTTCTTCGTTTTTGGTCCCCCGTTGGTTGTATATCCATAGGAAAATGGTACGCACCAGTTAGGGCTGAACTACCTGATAAAATCCTTTGATTGGCGGAAAAGTATTACGACAACAGAAAGCATCTGACCAGGCTGTATTCTACTTTGCTCTCTGCAATCTTCTTGCAAATTATATTGCATTCTTTGCATATATGAAATACCAGAACCCAAATATGAAAAAAAGGAGCTGACGTACGACCTCCATTGTTGTTGTCATTACCTTTTGCTGTAGTCACACAGCTATGACGCGCAGCTACATCATTGGTCTACACCTGCATGCGCCTCGATGGTCCAACACAATAGAAACGCTTGCTTGAATTCCACAAACCATTCTAAACTGGCCAGGATAGGACCAGTTCGGTCCAGACCACTTAGTGGAAATGTGTTTCTGTGTTTCCTAGTTTGAGCCATTTTTATTTGGTAGGGGTTAAGTCAGCATCAACCAAAACCATCAAACTGACACTGAAGCATCTAATCTATCTTTGTCTTTCCAATGCAAGTGTTTAGAAGAACTCTCAGATTTCAAATGCCCATCTCAGCCTCTCACTTCTGCAGACCAAGCGGAGACATGGCACTCGACTGAAAAGACTTTCACAAAGGAGAAAAAAGGCTCCCTCCTTTCTTTCTAATGTAAAAAGCTCAACCTTTGTTCTGCTTTTTGTGGATATCAAGGCCTTTTTGGCTTTCTTACTGCCTGATCTCCACAAACTTTCCACCTCCTGCTGCCCTCCCCTGGGTTTCTCCCTCCTCACCCTGCTTTTTCATCCTCTTTCTCACCTGTGGTGACATTGCTGGTCTGTAAGGGTGCTGGGTTAGACAAACAGCTGTTAGAGGAGCCAGAGAGGATGTCAGCCTGAAAAAGAGGGAAAAAAAAGAAAAACAACAAAGAAATAAAAGGAAAAAAATAAGCCAAAAATAAAAAAACAATCCTATTGATAAAAAAAAAAAAAAAAAAAAAACGCTTGACAACATTTTAATTATAAATATGGGATCGCTCTTTGATGTAAGAAAAAATGAGCCTCTTCTTTTCTCTGTTAAATGAGTTTCTAAACATATTTTAGGTGTCCATCTATAAATTTTAAGATTTTAATAAACAAGTTTATTCTGTTGTCACTTAAAATATGCAATATAGATTCTTGCAATTTCTGTGAAACAGCTGATTTTATTTTGTAACATAAAACACTTTTTCTGTTAGATTGTTCTGTAAAATTTCAGAGACACATTCACCTCATTTAACAAAATATTTACTTTTATAGAAGTTATTATAATCAGTTCAGAAGTGTTGGTCAGTGAAATCCTTTTTATATTTTTAAGCTTTTAATCAATGAACATGGTTCTGATTTATACAGAGTTTGAACCAGCCAGACAAATTTTATTATTTTTCCAGTGATTAATGAAAAATGTACCATCTTAGAGTTATTGCAATCTTTTTCCAGCAGATGGCGGTCTTGCACTAATAATTTTTCCAAACCCCTCTCGACTAATTGCCTGCCTCCAATGTTTTTCTGATGGATGACTGCTTTTCCTGTTTTTCACTTGTTCCTTATTTATGGTTGGAACTATAGATGACGTTCTAATGGTTTTTATATGTACACATGTGGTTTTAAATCAGTACAAATATATAGGAAGATGATAAAGGGGCACTTTAGTCCATTGAAGGCCCAGAAACAGATGTCAGTCTTTATCAGAGTTTCATTTTACCTTGAATATAAAGTAAAAGAAATTATCCAAATGTGACATTCTGTTCTTTTCAAAACCGACATTTAAAAAGTGTAATTTAGATAGATTTGTATTTTTGATTGAAAGGTGTTATTCTGTCTCCCACTCGCTTTATTAACTCTATTATGGACCTTTAAGCGGAAATCACAAGGCCCAGTGTCACGAGCATACAACTGTCCCTTCCTTATTTCCAGTTATCTATTGGCGATTGTTTGGAGTTTCAGTCATGGTCAAGGAGACTGTTTGGACTGCCCTTTCCTTTTAATAAAGCCCTTTAGATGGAATGCTTCTTTGCGTCTGCCCTGTCCGCCCTAATTATTGCGTTTTCCAAAGAGTCAGTCAACCTTGAAATATTGAACAGTTGATTTTCTGCACGCACTCAGGTGAATGGAATGAAAAGCTGTTTGTTCTGAATATTTTAGCTCTATAGATCTGTTTCATAAATGACCATATTAATGTAGGATTTAAGGGGGGGGGGTGATGAAACCTTTTTTATTTCTTAGACTGCATCTTCTTAGTTTGTAGAAACTGTGTATTGAACTGGAAATGTAGAGGAATTTTAACATAGTTCTTTAAGATATGCGGCTTAAGTTCTTGTTGGTATTTGCAGTGTTTTGTCATTTAGCATATTATTAAAGCATTTTAGTTTTTAACTAATTTTAATTAATTGCTTTTTATTTCGAAACTTATTTTTTTATCAGATTTTTTTTTTCTAGACTGTGGCAAAAAATATTAATAACACTTTCCCCTCTAAATGTAATTAAAATAGTATTTAAATTGACTAACTAACTTTTCACTTTCTGATGTTATTACTAAACATAAGTGTTTTTCAATTAGTTTTCTTTATATTTGAAGGTTACAGAGACGAAGAAGAAACACAAAATAAGAAAAAAGAATTTTTATAAAGTCCATCAAAAAGTCATAATAAGGCTTCTTCATGTGAAGGCTGTTTTTCTTTAATTGTGCTAATAGTTTTGATGAGATTTAGTATTTAATAGGAGACAGTGTACTTTTGTATTTGAGTGGCTTTTTTTTTTTTTTTTTTTTTACACAAGCGAACCGCCTTGAGAAGTTGCTGTTTTCTTGCTCCTTGTCCTCATTAGGAGGACTTTTGAACGCAGAAACATGACAGACCCACTTGAGTGGGATGTTGAACACTTTAAATCGCCTTGGCTTACTTACTGGTATTAGACGCAGAAGAGTAAAAGTTGATTGACTCTTTTTGTTGCTCAACAACCGATCAACGAAAGTCTAATCGCACAAAAATGAAATCGATTGTCTGGGATTTGGCCGCCACAATCCCACTGAATGCAGATTTAAGATGACTATGAGTAGCAACTTACAATTTAAAAGTCTTTCAGTTTTCCTCTTAAAGCCCTTTGTGGTGTTTTTGTCTTTTTCATGTCCTTTTTTTTGTGGACAAGATTGGATTTGTTTATGGATTTACTCTTTTCACTGGTGTGATGAAAAACCCTACGTCTCCTTGCTTGTTAATTGGAATGGCAGATCAAATTTAGGTTGAAGGACACTGCCACAAAATAAAAGAAAGCAGTTCATTCATGTCAGTCCCGGAAGAATGGGTGAAACTATACTGTTAGGAGATTGTACAATTTATTGTAAATTGAGTATTATTTGCAGCTTTTTTGCACCTTTTATTAAGTAAAAGACAGACTTTTGTGTTGCCAAAAATGCTTTAAAAGTGACTCCAGAGCTATTGTAAACAAGCATGTCCGCACAGAATCTGATAACTGTGAAGCATCCTTAGATTAATCCTGGAGAAGGACAATTAGACAGACTTTTTTTTTTTAAGCCTACAACTGAACGAGTTCCTGTCAGGAGTCCACTTGCTGCAATCGCATCGCCTCACATGTGAGAGCGGGAGCACATTTTCCCCGTCGCCTGCGTAGAGGGGGCATATCTGCATTATGCCTGGAGCGCCACATTTGTTTGTCAGTGTGCAAATTTTGGCTGTTATCCTTCCGTGCGATCGTTTCCTTCCTCGCTTATCTCTCCTGGCCCCTCCAAAGTCACCCTACATCCACACACACTGACAGTGATCAGTATAGCTTTCAGACGCTTGTCTGGCTCAGTCTACCAAGAAGCAAAGGCCCTCCCAGGTCCCCATACTGTCCTCAGGGCTTGTGTGATTGAGTGACTGGAGAGAGTGGGGGCCAAAGATAATAAGGGGTGGGGGGGTATAAAGACATGGGGTGATGATATGATAACACCCCCTCCTCCCCCTTCCCTTCCCACCTCCCTTTCACTTTTTCTTCTGTTCTTCTTTCTGTCCTACCCTGATTTTCCTGTGCAGAGTCTGTCCCATGCACTGGTGTAAACCAGAAGTGACATGTGACACCCACTCCCCAGTGATGTGCTGACAAGCCGGTACTAGAATAGGTGACAATGTTTTCTTTTTTTTTGCCTGACTGGCTTAAGTATGGTGAAGGGGTTCATGAAGTATTTATGAAATATATTATGAATCATTGGGTCTGTGTTTTTTCCCTCTGTATTTTAGGCTGCGGTATTTGATTTTTAATAAGTACCGCAAGCCTCAGCGAAGGCAGGTCTGAGGGAAAAGGGGGTAAACAGAAGAGGAACTCTTTACATTTAAAAATCTTTAGCGTGTCAGAGTCGATCGGGTGGTGCACCTGTATATTCTCGCAGCCGTTTTGTACAAACAGGTTCAAGTTGTTAGTGGTGGAGGAAAAAAAAATCGACTTTTCGATGCATCGATTATGATCCATAAATGAGTCTGAATCGTTTTATGAATTTTAAATAATTGAGAAAATAAATGATTTAAAGTAAAAGTAACAAACTTTTTTCACTGCTGTTTCACATGGCTGACCTTCCAGATCTCGTCTCGATCGGCCTCGACTGTTTGGAAACATTTTGGCTTTCGTAGTATCGAGGGTTAATTGGATAAAAGTCACGCGGTGTGTAAATTACATTACACCAAAATAAAATATGTAGGGAACACAACAAATTTATAAAATCTAAATGAGAGCGTCTAGCTATTTATTTAGTTTGACGTTTCATTAAAACTCGTGTAATAATAAAATGTAACATTATCTTGTTTAAGGTTATTCAGTTAAGGGGAGTTTTTTCCCCCTTTTGATGCTGTGAAATACAAATTATCAGACGAATCGTATCAGAATTGAATCGTTTCAGAATCGAATTGTTTATAAAAGAGAATTGTTTCAGAATCAAATCGTTTCAGAATTGAATCGCTTCAGAATCAAATCGTTTCAGAATTGAATCGCTTCAGAATCAAATCGCTTCAGAATTGAATCGTTTCTTAATCCAACTGGTCTATAATCAAATCGTTGCCTCCTTAATCGTAATCGAAAGGTGAGGTGCCTCAAGATTCCCACCTCTACAAGTTGGATTCGTTTTTTTTATGGATTCTAAGCAACAATGATGGGTAAAAAGAAAAAAGCCCAACAGTTTAGTTCTGTTTTTGGTGCTTTTAAATTATATCATAACATTTTGATCAAAGTTATACGGATCAATCTTGGGAGTTTGGTCATTGTGAGATCTATTGCCTTGTACTGCTGTAAGACTAAACTTTTTATTTCTAATCCTCAATCTGTTCTCTACTGTCTTTTGAAAAGGTCACTATTTATGAAAATTATTGTTTTACAAGTATTTCTATTTAATCTATATTTTTTAATGCTCATATTAGGCGTGCACGATATATCACAAATGTATCATCATCGCAATATCAGCCTGTGCAATACATGTATCGAGAAAGACTGTTTCAATGTTTATACATGCAAAAACAATGTTATGGCTGCTTGACATATTTAACAAATTACGGTAAATACAGCACTTTTCACATTTGACCAATCGGATTGACCTCTTCTATGTTCTTCCTATGTGGACGTGGACCATTTAGAGTATACTTTAAGTTCTGTCAAATGTATTTAATAAAACTGATGGCGTGTAATAGAAATGATGTATTAGATGTTTTGCTACATTTTTATGTATTGCAAGTCGAATCATCATTGCAATATTGATCACTAATATCGCACATTGCAAGTTTTTCTAATATTGTGCAGCCCCAGTTCAAACGATTGGTTTGAATAGTTTGCATCAGAGGTAAACAACTTTTCCTGGTAAGCCCTTGTTTTCTCCAAACTTCAGAGTCACTCGTGTGAATTCCTCCGCAGACGCCCGGGGAACGCCGAATGTATTGGGAAGTTCAATGGGGCACATATTGGAAGGGCTTTGGAATGGGGCCTTACTGGCCTCATCAGCATTTGAATGAGTTCCGGCCACTAAAATAGCGAAGTATACATAAATATATAGAGATAATGATCTGGGTAAAAGTCTTTGTGCGCGGCCGTATTCTTATGCTAATAAACTAGCTATTCAGCTGCAACAATGGTCACATTACAATGAAAGGGAAAGCACTGAAGGAGACGGTCTTCTGCGTGTATGTCCACTGTTGGACGCGCACGTGTGCATGCTCAGTAGGCCTGACTCCTCTCCCTTTGTGTCTAGTTTTTTTTTTTTTTTTTTTTTTTTTCACGTTTTTCAATTTTAGATAACACTCTAAGAATAGACATCACACAAATATGAATCATAAATCGAGGTCAGGACTGAGCCACTTTCCAAAGCAGGGAAAGGGTTAAAAGTGAAGGTATCTTTAAAAAACACGGGAAGACCGAAAGAAGAGGAGCTCTTCCCAGCAGAAGGTTCAGTGAACCACATGTAGGTGCCCACAGGCTAATGGGCCGGTTGGTCCCTGGCTTGCCAGGTATCCAGCATGCACTCCCCCGACACACACACACACACACACACACACACACACATGCTCGCTTGTCGTCCTCCACCCCTCCCACCTTCACTCTGTGAAAATACCTCCTCCACTTTCCTCTAATCTCACCTTTTTCTCTGGTGCTGACCCGGGGAGGCCCACTTTATTCCCCACTGCACGCCAGAAGCCAGCGTTGTGATCGGAGCCTAGGCCCCTGCGCCGGTTCCCCTCTCTTCTCCTGTCTCCCTGCCCTGCCTGCTCGCCTTCCCGACGGCTCAGCTCTATTGATTTACTCCTCTAACCAACGCTGTCTGTCTCAGTTTTGCACCACTAAGCACCTAGGCCCCCTCATCTGTGTAACCCACCTTCTCTTTTCATTTTCGCTCACTCTCTTCTTTACGTCTTTTCCTACTTTTTATCCCTGTTCCACAACTTTAGACTTTGGAGAAGAAAAGCGACAAATGAAGATGATGGAAGTGTGGAAACACGACCTTTGATTTTTATTTTCTGAGCTTAATTGTTCCTTAAAGAAACATCCGCTGCTTCTTCAATCAAAGGCCTCCTTGAATCTGATCTTTTTGTTGGGAGTTCATTGGCGGTCCTTCTCTCTCCTCCCGCAGTCTCTCACTGTATGGTTACAGTCGTTAGGTTTTACCGACTGATCTCGGTGGTTGCATTAAAAACGACTGTGACAGGGAAACACGCCGCTGGTATCACAGAGGCTCAAGCATAAAAGGCCCTTTTTCTGAATTGTGTAGTCTTTAACCGGCAGATGCTGAGGTATTTCCCCGGGAGATAAATCCTGTTTACATCTAGAAAGCAAAAAAAAAAGATTGTGTGTCACTTTAAAAAATATGTACTGATGTTTGAATGTAGCATCACTATACAGTAATAAAAACTGCTACATAAAAGATGTCCTTTTTACCTGGTTTCTCAGTGACTTGGACTAATTTACAGCTTTCCTGGGGTTGATCTTTTCACCTTTTGTGTTTTTGACAATTGCCTCTTTAAGACTCCTTGAGGTGTTTTTATTTTGGTAGGTGAACACAATGCCACGCGCTGCAGATCCTACCAAAGCACCTACCTGTGAGCTAATGAGTGGCCCCATGCTGCTATCTAAGGCTGCGGTTCCTCCACCACCGCTTCTTTTCTGCTGGGGGAGAGGACACACACTGCGCCGGCGTTCGCATGTGTTGCACTCGTTCTCCCTCTAAACGGGGGATTTCTCATAATGCAAAAATAAATAAATAAAATCCAAAGGATTTTTTTTTTATATATATATGTGTGATGGACTTTCGGGAGCACTTGAAAAAAAATAAATAAAAAGGGTCACATGACCCCTTCTTTGTGTCCCATAATTCATCAAATGTTTCTCAGAAACAGCACCTGGTTGGGCGTCCTCTAATAATTTGTTTCCACTGAAGGAAATCAGAAGATGCGAGGCGACGCCTAATGTGGATGCCTTGCTTTGTGGCACCGTGAGAGTGCACGTGTGTGTGTGTTCAACCCCCGCCAAGCGCAGATGCATTATTTAAGATGCTGTTGTGATACTTGTGCCTGCTTAAAGGTCTCGGCTTCCTTTAAACACCTCGCCACATCAGTCCACCTATGCCCCCACTTGCAGAGGAACCAGAGTGCAACCTGCTGGCAGTGGTCCACATATCAGCAGAGAAACAAACCCCGCTGGGGAGGGGGGAGAGGAATTGATATCCATTGATAAAGATAACCTTTGTGTTATGCGTGCGTTTTTCAGACACTTTTTTAAAAAAACTGTTTTCCTTAAAGCTTTTTTATTTTTTTTTATTTTTCCTTGCTTGTTAAAATCGTCTTTGTTGGTGAGTTTTCTGCTAATCGCTTGGTTCCGTTAGATTCCTCCAGAAACTAATGATAGAAAAATAAAACGCCAGTTTCACATTGAGACGGTACATCAGGCGTATTAACCATAACGCAGCCGGTTACTCCCCTACTGGTGGAGAAGCGCGCGACGGAGCCCCGTATTTTAATTTAAATGCAGTTAATTATTCCTCATGCTATGCCACCAGCCATGTGTGCACGGCGGAAAAGGGAAAAGCTCTGGAAAGTAAAGGGAATAAGCGTCTGCAGAGGAACTTCAGGGCCCCTCATTACACTCTGCCCCTGGGTATTTTTTAAGCCTTTTATTTCCCATCTAATGAACTGTTTACATTTTATCTGCTTTCTAGCGCCAGATTTATTCGACTGGTCTTTGTGACATTTGTTACACGACGCAGGAATCAAGAGTTGGAGGGCATTTAAAATCCAATGCATTTCCACGTTTTTATGAAAAATATTAATTTAACTTTATACTTGTAAATATATTCTATGTAAATAGCCCCTTCACTATTATTTTACAAAACAAAATAAAGTTGCTTTTTTCTTGCCCACAACTTATAGTTATAATTAGATGAATGCGATTTTTGCTTCTTATGCTAAAGTTATTAGCATATCTGATGCGAATTGTTCTTCATGCATATGTAATAATACCTTGACAGGCACAGATGAATGTTTTTTTCATCTGCTATCATGTCAGCAGAGGTAAAAACGTGTGTTTTTGACAGGACACCAGCACCTCCATCGCCACATTTGACAGGATGTGTAGGGTTTTAAAGGCAGGCCACTTTGCATAAAGTTAAGATGTACCTTTGTACTTCCCCTGCAGGCTTCCGGGAATAGCAGCAAGTTTTCACCCAAGATTAAAACAACAGACAAAAGACAGGCCTTTGAAAAGGATTTAAAAAGCTTCTCTTTTTTATTTTTTATACTTCATTTTCTGCACAAGAGTCCCTTTTTAAATTACTTGATTAGATGTCTTCAGTTGCACAGCTTTGTTTCCACATACTGTAAATAGAAACATCATTTTCATAGATTTCATTTTTTAACAATCTGCTTTCCTGACCTAAAAATTGAGCTTTTCGTCATTTACCTTGACATCCAAACCTGTAATCAAAAATTTGTAACCACATGGAGCAGTCAGCATCACACCTGCTTACATTTGTACATCAAAAAGGGAATCTTTAATCGCTCTGGAATCTGTTGTTTTCCAGAGGGGGAATCCAAAAACTGAGTGAATACTGTAGGTACAGGGGAAGTTGCAGAGGCGCTTTTATTTCTGACATTTTCCATTCTTTGTACTCTTTATCTTCTCTCTTCTCATTGCAGAAAGCCCTCATATGTTCATCTGTAACAAACAGCTATTTAGAAAAGGAAAAAAAAGAAAAAACTGCAACAACAAAGAACTTCCTGCACATTGTGTGAAAGCGTCGTAAACCTCTGCATTCAAATCAATGTTTCTCCCAGGATTCCTTGTCTCAATTACTGGTGAAATCGTCTCCCCCTTAAGTTGCCCTGCATCTTTTAAAGATGAAACTTGACTTAAATGGAAGGAGTGGGTGTTTTTTCCTGGCAAAAAGTGTGTGCACCTGATGTAAGTCCCTTAATCTAGTATATTTAAACAATAGTGCTGTTCTTTTTTTTTTTTTCTTTTCTTAAGTAAAACATAAAAAAACTTTCTTTTTTTGCAAACAGCAGATCAGAGATGCCCTTGATCAAAAGGTAGATTAAAAAAAATAAAGCTGAATTAGAAAAAAATATTTATAATGTACATTAAGGATTTTAGCATTTTTAGTCATCAGAAAAAATTAAATGTATGTTTAAGATTTTTTATGGAAATTAATTAACACCATTTTGTATTTTTTTATTCATATACAACAAATTAAATTCAGTTTTTAAGTTACTTAATTTTAATGCTAAAAAGATAAGATTGCAGCAAACTTCTGAGAACTACAACTCCACATTTCGACTTTTTTTCGGCGGTTCTATGAAGCCCATCTTCTCCTTTTCCTGTCAGCAGACGCTCTGCGTTTGGCTCAGGTCCCTGTGGACAAGTGTTGTTGGGTGCGCTCTTTATCTAATGGATTTTTGTGGTCGGAGTCAATCAGGCCCTCTGTCTCGTTGGTAATTACTCCAGAGGACGGTGGTCCTCACTATCACGATAATAACAGCCAAATCACATCAGCGCCGACTTTCCACTCTGTGCTCCAGATTATGAGGAGAAAAAAAATCTGATGTGATTCCTTTTTCTTATTTCAATCATAAAACTTGATATTAAGACTTTGGAGGTTATATATTCTTTTTTCCCCCCTCTTAGAATCTATATCTAAAATACAACAGCTTCTTACATCTTCGACTGCTACTAGAAAGCTGGTAAAAAAGAGTAAGCGGCTTTGTGGAAAAGCATGTTTCCACTCAGTAATTGTGCACTGATTCCAGGTTATAAAAATAAACTGTCTGGACTTTTTCTTTCTTCTTTCTTTTTCTCCAAGTCAATTTAAAAAAAAAAGAAGAAGAAATAAACAAAAATAAAAATAAATTGTGTTGGGGAAGAACCGATATTTTCATTTCTCTGCTGGTGTTTGCGTTTGATTTTGCCCACCTCCTGCAGCCCTCCTAGAAACCCTGTCAAGACACTGAGAGAAAGCGAAGGAGGCTTGGTAAACACTTTCTGTGTCTGCTGCTGGTGTTTATTTAGTTTAGAGGGCATGCTAAGAGGCTGTTTTTCCATGGGTCGGGCGTCTGTAAACAAGAAGTACAACGGCAGCCCATTCTTCTAGCATCGGAGGTGGCACACTTTTGAAGTGTCTATGAAATGTGTGTCTGAGGGTTTGTCTTTTTGGGTGTTTTTTTTTTCTCTTTCTTTGTGGGACATGGTTTGATTTCATTGTAGCCTATGTGGAGGGAGTGTGGTGAGTGTTTGTGTGTGCGAGGCAGAGAAAGGGAACCCTAAATCCGATGGGCCGCCTATGGGTGATGAATTATTCCCTGTCTGAGTCACCGCATTGGTGCTATCACAGAGGCTGCCAGTGCACTGGGATGACAGCGGTGACAGACCCCCAGAAAAGATTTAGCTCTGACAAGTGATTCTTCCTCATATTACATCTCCCCGGTTCTTTTCCTCTGTCCCCTTCTCCACTGCCTCGCCATGCGCACAAGATGGTGTCCCTCAACTTGTATTTGTTTAAGTGGGCAAGGTGATGGGGGCCGTCTTTTTTTTTTTTTTTTTCCTCACCGCGTTTGAGGTGCTACGGCAGACCCTGGAAGGATTCCTGGTCACAGACCCAGACATCTGCTTGTTGTCAGTACATTTCTTGTAAGAGTGCACAAACAGTAGCTCACACACATGCAACCTCCAACGGTGTCACTCCGTTTGTCACCTAGTTCCATTAGGGGGCTCTCGTGCTTAAAGAATGCCTGTTGTGTCTTTATTTTTCAACAGAACTAAACCATATTTTTTCTGTCTGTTTTTTTTTTTTTTGTCCTTCTCCCCCATCTCCCCTTTTTGCAGAAAAGGTCACGTATTGCCTACAGTGATGAGGTGCGCCACGAGCTCCTCGGGGACGACGGCGGCTCCTCAGAGAACCAGGTGAGGTGCTAATCAGGGGGCCCAAACGACGCCAGTGTGGGTGGCTGACTGGCCCCCAGGGTGAAGAGGTGGGTCCCTCACAGGGGCCATCGTGAGCTAAAACCACACTATTGTCACCAAGTCATGTGGAAGAAACACTGTTTAATGCAAAGCTGGCTTGCCAGTGAGTGGGCTCAGGCCACAGGACCAGAGCCTGGCCACAGCCAGATTATGGCCAACACACACACATTTCCACACATACATTCACATGTAAACACAAACTCCCGATTCAATGCAAATTTCAATGTGCAACCCAGTCCCCACACTGCAACCTTCCCACAGCTGTTCTCCAGCCGAGTGTCGGCTAAGACGCACAATGGGGCATCACGATCAAGGTACACATATACATACTCACAAATAAACAACACAAAATATTTTCTGTTGTCATTGCTTAATGTTGATATATATATTTCTCACTATTTTTTAAATTAACTTTTTTTTTTTACTTTTTAAATTGTAAAATCATTTATTATCATACATCTACTATAAATTGCTATATTTTCAACTATTTATTTTTTCAAAAATAGTATTTGAAACAGTCAAAACCAATCAATTTATACAGAAAAATAACAAAAATACATTTGTTTCATTTTTCAATGCCCAAGAATTAAGAATAGAATAAAAAAATAAATAAAGCTGTATTGATGCCACCAAGGGAAAATTGTCTATAGTTATTTCAAATATTTTCTTCTACTTAAAAATATTTTTTTCAATGTTTTTAATAAATGTTGAGCTGTTACAAATATTCAAGATGTACCTCGGCATTGCTCACATGCAAAATTGCTGCTTGTAGTCTATAAGAAGGTCTTTTGACTCCCAGTATATTTCCTTTAAACTTAACTGTCGGTGTGCATGGGCTACTTTGTGTGTAAAATCCATTGCGCACAGTCACATAAAACTAAATCCTGTGAATGCACCCCCTCACACACACAAAAGGACAAAAAAAAAAGTTCAATGTTTATGAATCCCACAGTTTCTCATGCGAGTATATTTAGATGATTCGCAGCCCTGCACAGATAAAGAAAGCTGCTCTTTCTCTGCTTTTTTTGTTGTTGAAAATCTTCCATTATCATTTCAAAAGTGACCCGTCATCTCCTCATCTCAGAGACACGTGTATCCCAAGCCAAGATGTACAAATTTGCAGGGTGCAGGCGGGGTAGACCCTGGACAGGACTGATAGGCAGATTTCAGACAAATTATAACCTCAATAAAGTCGAATTGGAAGGATGCCTCATTTAAGACCTTTTTTAAGTTAAAAATAAAAATCACATTTAATAACATATGTTTTTATTAGTAATATTTAAATATATTATTATTTTTTATTTGTAAGTCCCAAATTATTATTTATTTATTTGACAAAAAGCAACTATTTAAATTAAAAGAATATTTTGTATTTCGCTTGAACTCATAATTTTAGAATTAAGATTTAATAATTTAAAAAAGAACATTAAAATTAGATACTTTTTATACTAATTACTTTAAACATTTAAAAAAATACTGTGTAGTTATTTTAAATGTTTTATAATTAGTTTTAATTTAGTAAAATAACAAAATGAAATTGTGGTATGTAAATAAAAATGTTCAATTTATATTTTTTGTCTCTTTTGTGAAATAGTACTTAATAGTTAAAAATGCAAATAATGACCAACAAAAATCATGATAATACATTTAATTATTAAATGCAACAGAATTAAATTAGAAACAGAAATATTTGATGTCAAAATAAAGGGTGAGTAGATGATCAATATTTTCCTGTTTTTTCTTAAAAAGCATTCTTATTTTTAAACATATGGAGATAAACTTGTCTTGGTCTTGCTGTGAGTGGAGTACTCTGAACTTCAGGTTTTTTCTTTTTCTTTCTGTCTTTATTTTATTTTATTTTTTTATCTAAGGAGACGGCAGCGATAGGAAAGGGGAAAGATGGTGGGGGCCGGGGCAAGTCGGTCAATTTAATTCCTGACGATCTGAAAGAGGTCAGGATCATTTCATATAGCCCTGGCTGAGCAGATCATTACCAGTCACAAATCTGTTGGTTACATGGCAAGGATTTATTGCTAAGAAAATGGGGAGCCGTCATAAGTTCTAAAAATGGCGTCTTGGCCCTGCGATAATGGCTAAAGGACAATTTAATAGAGTTCGGCATTTTTTCGTTATCTGTATGCGGGCAGAGACTGAATTGGCACTATCACTCTTCTTTTTTTTTTTTTTTTTTTTTTTTTTTATAATGTGCAAGGCTACCGTTGCACATTTCTGTTTCCTTCTGCATGCAGTTCATGCTCAAATGTTTCTATGCACACAAGCACAAAGCAATAAATGCACACACGTTTTTAACACACGAACACCATGGAATAGTTTCGATTTCAGTCACAGCAGAAGGCTTGGCCACAAGAGATTGTGCTGGTTTGAGCCGGCACCGACCAGATTTTTCAGGCTACAAAGGAAGCAGATTACCACTTGTATCAAATTCAGAGTTGGATGAAAAAAAAATCTTTTGTTTGGAAAAAAAAAAAAAATTGCTGATTATCATAACAGAAAAATTGCAGCAGTGCAATTTTGAATGCTGGCTGGCGTCACAAAAACACAAGGATAGGCGCTCATGCAAGAGTAATTATACCATTTACAATGTTCTGTATTTTCTGCAGTATATCTCTTGAGCAACATGAGTGTTGTTTACCACATTGAAGAATACACGCCAAAAGGAAAAGTAAAGCAAAGGAACGAAACGCAATAAAAGCAGCCCATATAGTTTTAACACATCCTCCACGAGGACTTGCAATCAGTCAGGCAGCACAAATAAGCTAGAACAAGTTTTGTTTGGTATCTATTGACTGATGCCAGCGCTGGGGTGAGGGATCGCAGGATCTGGTGTGTTTGTTCAAGCCCCGAATACCCACATCCACGCTGTCGTTTTAAACTTTGGCCTCTTCCATAATACATTCTTAGCAGGGAGTTGATGCTCAGCTTAGGAAAAAAAACTGTTTCCACTCCAAAGTGTATCGTGGTGTTGAGGAATATTTTCAGTTCTACCAAGAAAACACAAAGTCGTACTTCATAGAAACACAGAAATTATTACCAATCAATAAAATTTTGGCATCACTTTATCCAAGTAGTTTATATTTTTTAATACCCAAAAAAAGGATGCTGCTGTTTCTTTTATATTAAATAAATATTTAAACCATTTTTGAGTTTCCTACTAGATGAATAAATATATGATAGCTGAATTTTAACTATAGTTTTGTGGATGAGGAAAAATAAAAAAATATTCTTTATTTTTCTTCTTTACTTGAAAATAAGCAATTAGCATTAAAAAAATATATAATAATTAATAGTTTTTAATTTTTGCACAATCATAATATTTAAAGAATAATTTTCAAATTTTAGTGTATAGAATATTTTTATTTTTGTCCTGAATTGTTCGAATAAACATAAATGAATAACAAAAAAAAACAGCCAAAAAATAATGTTGTGTTCTTACAAAAGAACAATGTTTCCTTTTTCCCAGTCACATGCCAGTGAAGTAACCTTTTTAATTGTGATAGGCATAATTAATTTCAAATGGGATTAAAGCCCTCCCTCAAATGTCTGTTTCATTATCAGAGATGCACGCCTTCTCAGGATGGGGAATAGGAATTGCATTTTTTATTTACTTCACTTTACATTTGCAATTCTCTGTCATCAAAAATGTATTACCATGCTAAGATTCATTTTTCATCATTTGCGGTTGTCCCAATACTAAGCAGCACCGTCTACAACTGTAGCTTTACACGACTTTCTGTGTGTAACCTGAATAGCATGCACTCAGACTGATGAGTAGAATGAAATATTGATATCATATCACCAACAAACAGAGGTGAAACTGTTGTAATTTAATTTTAAAGGGTAAACACATCTCTAGAAATGATTTTTCATCTTCTGCATACTGATCTTCTGAGATGTGACTTCCTTAACACTTTATTTTGAAATGCTTGCTGAGTGATCTGGTCCCTTGTTTTAATGTGACAGCAACAGGACTTGATCTTTGTTTAAAATAGTCCATTAAAATGGCACTTGTTTAATGTGTTTGTCTTGGCTTTTCCTAAACATGCAAACATAAAAATGTGTCTAGGTTAAGTCACTTTTATTCTGATCTTACCTTTTTTTTCCTGCTTTTATCTGTCCTTTTTCTCTCTTCTTTTGGCTTTCATGATGCAGTTGATAAAGTTGCGTGAAGAGGTAAGTGCTTCTCTCCTTTAACAATTTAAATTCTGCTTTCCCACTGAAATTTCCATTTGCCCTCTTCAGCCTGGTAGAAAATTTAAATCAGTTAATTTGGACACTTTGCATGTCTGATTGAACAGCTTAAAGGCCAAACCACAGATAATGAGTTCATTAAGGGCCAGTTTCCCAGCTCCATCTCCCTTACATATTACAGAGTGAAGATGAGATTTTCTTATTGATGCATCCATTTGAAGACAAATACCAGTACGGCTTAATGTAACTTTAATTTTAGAGCCCAGCAATGATCAGAAGTCAAACTACTTCTTATTTTCAAGTGGGACTGTCCATTTTTTCGAAAAGTTGTTAATTTTTTCTGAAGAAATTGTATATTTCTGATTGTCAAAAAGATGAATAGAGGGTTTTTGAAGGATTATTTTGTTTTAAAAGTTATACTTGACAGCTTAGGGGTGTATTTTTTAAAAGTAATTTAACGATTTCATGACTGTAGAATTTTGCGTTGTAAAGAGCCTGGATTGCATATCATATTGAAGAAACATTTTCATATTTAAGTGGCTTTGTGAAGCAGCCTGTGTCTTACTTGATAAGGTAACAGTCGGTAAGATCCTAATTTAAGGGAAATATTATTGTAAAACTAAAGTAATTTCCTCATTAAAAAATCAAATAATCTAAAAATCAAAAATTTCACATTGGTTTGTGCTGATGCTAAAGTTTTCCCTGTACTTTCCTGACTGGTTAAAAAAAGGAAAAAAAAAAAATATATATATATATATAAAAATAAACCTTTTTTTGTCTTACTATTTCTAAACCAGACAATTTCTTGACTCCAACTTAGTTTTTGCTGGAATCTCTTTACAAAAGTTATTTTTTCAGGACAAATTCTTAAAAACTTTTGCTTGAAAGAAAATACCTTTGCTTCCAGATAAAGCTAAATAATCCCATATAAATCAGCGACGAGTATTTATTAAATGCCATTATGATGACTACAATTTCCCATATAAGCTTGATATAAGTTAACTTCTCATTCAGTCACAAATTGATTTCATTTGTGTCATTTAATTCATTCATTTGTCTTTTTGACCGCATTATCCCTTTTGGGGTCGCGAGGGTGCCGGAGCCAAACCCGGCTACTGATGGGCGAAGGCAGGGTTCTCCCCAGACAGGTCGCCACTCTGTCGCAGGGCGTGTCATTTAATTGAAATTTAACAAATAAAAGTCGCATTTTTATCCAAAGAAATCTCTGGGTTTGGCTCCAACCGATTAATTTCTGTCATAAAAATAAAATGTTTTAAATATTCTTTTTTCCTTATTTGTTTCATTAGAGCCATGCTGATCATACTTTCAACATATTTTCTTGAGAGATGGCCTTTAATTTTTATGTTTCTAAAATGTTTGCTAATTCATTTATCCTTTAGCTTTTTTATCTTTCATATTTTATATTTCTGCCATCCTGAGGTTCAGAAAGGATCTCAGTCTACCATTGTTTTTTTTGGTTTTTTTTTGTGATTGTCCACTCCTCTTATGCTGACTTGATCTAACGCCTTCATCTTTATTGCTGTCTTCCACCCTCCTGCTCCTGCATTTGAAGGAAAGGCTGGCACAGCTTATACTCACTTATGTCTTGCTTTTAAAAAACTACATTTTTTTCCTCCTGCAGCTGAGAAACATGTTTAAATATTTAGCACCTATATTCACAGCTGTTTGACACTTGTAATTCCTCGTCTTACAAGTCCCAAACAAACGGCACAGAAGATCACACAGTCAGTCTGAATCACAGCTGTCATCATTATTCACTTTGACTCTCCCCCACCCTTATTGAAATAATAAGAAAATCATCTGAACTTTGGAAAATTGTGATAGTAACTGCCTGTGTTTGATATTGAAAAAAGGCAGGAGAATGCAAAAAGAGGAGAGAGATTTCTTTTGAGCTACAGCAGCATTGTTCTGGGGCTCCCTGTTAATAACTTACAACTGAGGAGGGCTTCTTGATGCAAAAAGCACAACAGAAAAAAAAAAAAAAACATCTTTTTGTTCCTAAGAAGATCTTTGTTCAAAATGTAGGTGTCAGATGAAAAGGCTTGCATAGGTAGAAATGGCAGTGGTGGGATGTTCCAGTGCACTTGCAGATTCACAATATTCATATGCTGTTTCTCTTATTTAGAAACTTCACAATCCAATCAAGTATATAATTTGATTAAATCTTTTATGTTTTAAAAGTGGAGAGCAGGTTTGAAACTATTGGTTTTAAAAACCTACATTTATTGTTATAGGTGTTAGCATGATTTTAGCATAGACTTATAAAATGAATATTTGATGTTTTTAACACCTCCATGTTTAACAGTAATCTTTTCATAGAAATTGCCTTATTTCATAAGGAGCAAGCAGTGTTATGATATGGCTGTGTTACAGTTGGCCAAAAAGAGGTTCAACCTCCTTGATGTACCTAAATAACTGATTCTGGAAGACTAGCGTATTGTAAAAATAAATGCACTTGATTCTGTCAGTCATGATGGATATTTCTTTAACATAAAACGGTCACAACATACTAAAGATCTTCACCCTGTTTAGAACTTTTTGTATTTGGAGGGAAATGGTTTAATAACTTGTAAACTTTTGATAATTGGCATATGTGGTTTAAATCATTGGTCAAATGTGATTTGCTTATTAAAATAATTCCAGAACAAAGATAGGTTACAATCATGAATAAAATAGTCCGGGAGAAAGAATTAGAAATTTTACTTTTTTTCATGTTAAAGGGGCCAAACCATGAAAGTTCTACTTTTTGAGGTTTTAAGTGCATTATACTGTTCATTCCTCAATATAAAGAACCCCAAAACGGTATTTTGATCTGTTCATGTATTTGAGAGTAATCCTCTAAAAACCTGCGCTGTCTGCAGCAGCCCCTCCCATACCCACGAAAACGAGCGGATGGTATCGTGCTGACGTCAGCATGATGCAAACCGCCCCCTCCAGGAAAAATTTGTGCCGCAAGCTCCACCCCCAGACTGCAACGAACACACACCCACATTCTCCGTGGGGCTGTGGTGCAAAGTTAGTTATCCCCTACCAGAATGTGTATCCCGACAGGGGATAGCACCACAGCTGTACCAGGAACCGCTCTCTGACCCATCGTTCAAGGGTGTCCCGGTTCGTTTCCAATCGGACTGAATTTCGGTTTGCTCTGAGATTCCTCAGTCTGAACACGAAACGAACTGAGAATGGAACAACATGTAACTCGCACGGAGTGATATTTCTTCTTAAAAGCTCTATTGTAGTTCTAACAGATTTCTCTTTAAAAAACCCATAACACCACAACAATGAGACATGACAATTCAATAAAATGAGGTAGGATTAATTCAGGCTCAACAATCTATATATCACAAACACTTATTAACTTGTGTACCTGTAGCCGTAGCGTCCCCAGTAACCGTCATGCTGGATTCTTCCGCGGTACCAAAGCAGCAGTAAAAAGTGTTGAACCTGGCCTTCATATGGACGCTCAAAATCCATCAGAAAATCAAAAGTTTGAATTAGTGAAAAATCCTGGAAAGCATTTGCAGACTGCAGCGCATCCATCTTTCTCTTCTGTTTTGACCCGCCCCCATAGCTGCTGACCAATGTCTGAAGAGATCTTTAGTCACGTGGTTTTGTTTACAAATTTTGAAAGCACGCTGAGGGGGCTCGGGGAGGTCTATTGGTAAGCTCAAGGATGACGACGTGAAATGGGCGAAAAAGGAGCAAAAGGCGGTGCCTCAGATTGAGTCGTTTTACTTACGTGTATTAAAACAGTCCAAAAAAATGACACTTATTTCATAAATAATTTTTTTTTTAGTGTTCCGAAGGTAATATATGATCATATATATGGATATAGTTTTCTCTGAAAGGCTTAAGAAAATTTTGGTATGGCCTCTTTAAGCAATATTTTTGTTTTGAGAGATTCACATAGGTTAAATCTTTATGTGGATGCTTTAGATAATTAGTTCTTTTTTTCTAAAATAATTGTGTCATTTTAGATTTATTTTATTTTTACTGAATAAACTTGTTCAGTGATAATTGTGTTCCTGTTACATTTTTCCCACAATAGAGGACTTATATAAAAAGATTAAGCTTAAAATTGCCTTTCTTAGTAGAAAGTGACTATTCGCATGTATTTAGATAATTATGTGCGGCCAGTGCTGAACTTTTTTATTGGCTGCCCAGACCTGGTGGACGGGTTAAAGTTAGTATTGAGGTTAAATACACTAAATGGTACCTGAGGGGATGGGTTAAATGTGGGGATCAAATTTCACACATCTCGGTGTGCGACAACTAATAGAACTTTGAACGCTCTAGGATTAAACAGATTTAAAATACTGCAGCAATGTGCAACTTGGCCGCACATATTACACGTAAAAAAAAAAATTCAATTGAAAAAGCTCGTTGGTGTGACATAGAAGCTTTGCTCCATCCTGATACATTCATCTGCAGACAAATAGATCCATGTACGTCTTTGTTTTTGTCTGAGCTGGCATCTGGATCAAAATTATAAAAGATGAAGATCTCCAGTATTGCTCACCATTTTTGTAGCTCCTGTAATCTTAGATTGGGATTGTGAGAGGCTGTCAGCTAGCATGAAAGAGCATAAATAAATGCAACAACTCAGAGGTGAACTTCTAATGAACTACTGCCACTCTGCAGAAATTATGTTCTAGAAATGACACAAGATGTTTTATTTTGGCTAAAAATGGAATAATCATAATTAAAAGACCACATTTTTGAAAATTGTTTAAAAGATGATTGGAGTGGAATCTTGAACACCAGCGAGCCTATCCACCGTGTAAAATGTGTAAACTTTGACAGTTTTCCTGGTAAAATGCTGTAATTGTTCTTAAAACAATAAACATAGCAGTCTACCTTTTATTAAAAGATGCTTAGTTTTAATTCTAAAAGATATTTTCCATTACTTTTCATGGTCAGATTGTTCCATTATTAGGGCCACCATTGTGTCATTATCAGATTATTAGTGGCTGAACTCTCACCCTTACCTTCAGGTTCTCTCACTGCCAAACTCGCAGTACATTATTCTAATGATCCTACAGACATATACTCTGCTGCTGCCACCATGAGCCCCCATCTCTCCCCCCAGACCCTCTCCCACCTTGCGCACACACCCATCCTCACCCTCCCTTCCCCCTGGCCCTAAAAGAAGTCGGAACGTGAGAGAGAAGAGAGAGGGAGAAATTCAGGAGGAGAAAGCTTTGAAGTGGCTTTCCATCGTAGCAAGTCTGCCGGCCGTCTCCCCGAGACGTGTCACCTTTGCCGAGAGGGAATAGGAAAATCACGTTTCGAATGGTAATGATAACATACTAATCACTTGAGCTCTTTGAAGAACCCAGGGAGTATGCTACTCTGTCAGTATCCCTGGCTGCCTGATGCTCCCAAGCACACACAAGCAGTGCAGCCATGGTCTAGGTGTATTACTTCAAGCAATGCATGTCAATACGTCTGCTCTGTCTTTGCTGATCCATAGGGGCTCATTATAGGCCAAATTTGGTAACCATTTTCCCACCTACCAGCACACTGCCACTGTCTGTTTTGGGGCTGTTACCACTTCCAATCCATGTAACCTACCCTGTACACCCCTTTTGCCAAAAACATTCATTCCTAATCGCCATTTTCTTATCTGCTTTTGCTTACCACAAGCACATTTTATCAATCTCTTTACCCACCCTCCAACCACTCAGCCCTTCTGCTGCCCCATCTTTAACTATTAAAAGTGTCTGCAATTTTAAGTGACGTCTGTCAGCAGCATGAAAAAAAAAAAAAAGGAAATGAAGGATGGAAAGGAGTTCAGAGGGAGTTTTCTCCTCCCTGCTCTTTTCCCGTCCCTCTTGTTGTCAGACTTTGAAAAGTGTGTCGCTGGCTTTTTTTCTTTCTTACTTTCACATTTTTCATTTCCTCTGAGTGATTAACTGGTACAGATTTTGACAGCCCAACCAAGACCTGAGATTTGAGTTCCTCCCCTGTCCTCTTCACTCATGTGATGTGCTTACAACCCTGTCAGATGGGTGGTTGTCATTCACTGGGCTGACTATCAGAATTGCTACATCTGATCTGTTTTTTTTTTCTACTCGACCAGTTCAGTTAGACCATCAAAACCATAACATTTGAGTAAACATTTAACTCTTCTGCGATCAAGCTTTTGGCTGTCCTCTTCTTTGGGTTCAGTATTTGAACATTCCTACAAAGTTTGTTGAGATAGCTATCAATGCTGTGTATTTACTAGACTGTTAATATATTTCAATTTATTTTAAATTAATGCTTTTTTGACATAAAAGGGAAAAAAGATATATTAAAACATGTCCTACTTAAAAACCCATTAGCATCCTGGCCAGTTATTAAAATAGAAATAAAGAAAATAATCTAAAAAAAAAGGTTCAAAACAACCAAAAGTCTGTGTTGCATCTTAAACAAAGTATTGAATTTGTCTCTTTTTTTATCATGTCAGTATTGAAAGGCTGATTCTATTTAAGTGTATATTTAAACATCAAGATGAAGAGGTTATAGTAGTTGAAGCAGGCATTTTAGTGACACAGATTAAGAGAAGACAACAAAATACAGTGAACTTTAAGTCAACAGGTTGCCTTTTTTCAATGTTTCTTTGCCATTTAAGAGTTAATCATCTGCAAAGAAACAACACTTTGTGCTGTACATGGGATCTATAGGGGATTGCTATCAATTTCTCCAAAATATATTAAACTTTGTTACAGTTGGACACATTAATAATAAGCAACGATTTTACTTTCAAAGAAAAATGACAACCATCAAACTGATATTTTATTATTCAGGTATTTTCTTAATTTACTCAATGACATCCGTTATTACATACCTGATCTTATTGGTTTATTATTGATAGCGTTAGACATCATGATCAATTGGGTACGTTTACAAATTCAAAACACAAGACAACAAAATACAATGGACTTTTAGTCAACAGATTACCTCTTTTCAAGGTTTTGTTTTGCCGCATATCAGTTAATCGTCTGCAAAGACACCTAACTTTGTGCTATACGTGGTACCTAGGGATTGCTAACAATTTGGGTGCAGATATGTCCTCAAAATATTAAAATATATCACAGTTTGCCACATTAATAAATAACAATTTTAGTTTCAAAGAAAAATGACAACCATCTAACTGACATTTTACCATTTTTATTAAGCAGGCATTTTCTTATTTTAACCAGTGACATCCATTATTAAATGTCTGGTCTTGTTGGTTATTTGTTGATAGCTTAGATATCATGATCAATTGGGTAAATTTACCAATTCAAAACAAAATTTTCTTGGTTTTCATTTTTATTGTTTGTTTTATTTGCACTGAGAATGCAGTTATGTTCAGAAAGAAGACAAGTATTGAAGGAAATGTTGGTCTTTACAAGATTTTCATCTTTATGGTCATTTAGATTCCATCACATTTTTCTTTAGGTTTTTAAAATCAAAAGAAAAAAGTTTCTATCATGTAATAATGCTTTGTGTAACTTAGGGCTTGGCTGTCAAACAGTTCAGTGAAGCAGCAAGACTTCCAAGTAGTTGCTCCTATTATGTCCAAGATGAGGCAGCAACACCCATTACACCGTCTGTCTCAATGTGAATTTTCATCAGCATGTAACATACCATCACCCTTGAAGGTTATTTCCAGCTTGGTTGTATTTCTGTGGCACCGGTCTCTGTTTAGGTGACAGTGTTGATGTGTTCCTTTGAAATGGGTTCCAGCCCTCTCAATCAATTTTTATTTTCTGTTTTTCTTTTTTTTAACGTTATTTATTTATCCTCCCCTTTTTCCCCCATTTGTCGCAGAGAGCGCATCTGTTGGACAACACAGAGAGGCTGGAAAGGTCATCGCGGAGACTGGAGGCTGGCTACCAGATAGCAGTGGAGACTGGTTCGTATTCTGTTATGGATTGGAATAGATTGGGGTGTTGGTGGGTGGGAGTTGAGGATGGTGGCGAGGATGAGTGAGCGACAGCAAATTGTCTTGCTCATATGCGTGGTGGGAGGATTTGTGTGTGTTTATGTGAGTGTGTGTTGGAGGAGGGTGTGAAGGTAAAAAAAAAAATCTCTTTTTCCTTGACGACTGATGACATTTTCGGGGGAACATCAAAGACGAGCCAGGGAGGTAGAGGGAGAAGTGTACAGGCGACAGATCGGGTGCTGCATCTCCTTTCTCTGCTCCTGAAGAAAATTCAAGCATCACTATGGCGCCGTGCGATTGTTTGTGTTGTGTATGCAAGCGAATCAGGCCTTTATTTTCTTTTTTGCACAAATAAATAGACACTCTATGAAAATAAACAAAATATCTCATGAAGTTGGTAATTCAGTTGTGTGGAAGAAAGAGAAGGAAAATATATCACTTTCCAAATAAACCATCATTTTTAAGGGTGGTTTAATCTTAATATAGAGAAAAAATAACCAGTTTGCATATGTTTTTTCCTTCTGTCTTCTTCCATCCCGACAGTCACCACATTATTGAGGCACAGTCTATTCCTCAGAGACATATCAAAGCCTATTCTTGAAGTATCAACCAGCTTCTCGTGGCTTCCGTTGTAGTTTTGAAAAAGTTTGTCAATTTACACTATAATGGAGTGGCGGCTGGTACACGCGACATTGGCAGGTTTAATAATTCAAGTCAAGGAAGGTTCGCACACGGACTTTCAGCGTTTGATGTTCTTTGTGACATGCATTCACAAATTCATAAACATGATCTGCATTCTCTGCTTAAATCCCCTAATTCTTAGGATTCTGATGGTATTTCAGTAGATTCTGCGACATCCAGAAGAATTTTTTTTCCCCTTCCCTCAGCCGTCTTTCATTGTTACTTTCTTTTCCATCATGTGCCTCACAGCTTGGTGTTTTGTAGGGAATTTTGGTCCCGGCTCAACGCTGCTCAGTACATCATGGGTCCAGCAGTTTGTCCTGCTGTTGTCAGCCACATGCCCCTTGACCCCGTGACACTGCCGGCTGTCTGGTCGGCTGTGTGTGTGAGGCTGGCTAAGAACAATGCGCATTTATCCTGCCTCAGTCCCACACACTTGGCTTTCCTCACACCAGCTGTGGGGTGCATTTGTGGTTTGGCGGGGAAGCTTCGTCCCGTCTTTAATCCATGACCCCTTCTTTACTCTGCTGTCGATATCGGCCCTCCGCTCAGATGCACAACCTGAAATGCTGATGTCTTCAGGTCAAAGAAGGAATACATCTGCTTTTGGAATGCAGATACACGAGGAATATGCTCCTTTAGAACACACAAACAACACATGGTTGGTCGGTGCAGATATTTCTATGGGGTTCTTAACTTTGATAGTTATTTCATTTTTACCAAAATATTTTAGAATTAAATTTTTGTTGCATCTGAAAAGTTTCCTACACTTTAAGCTCGAATTTTTCCTTTTTTTAAAATTTCCTTTATATCTAAACAAGTAAATTTTTATTGTTATTCTGTCTGCAGTGTAAACAAAAACACACAAATATAAGAAAAAAGTCTATCGCTTTTCTATATTTAAATACAATATTTGAAATGTCACTGGTGGTGGGTAAGAGGTTTGTGTTTTCCACCCTGAAACTAATTAAAAGATTTAGTGTTTCTCCAATCAGGAATTGTCTAGTTATTCTGCTGATACTATTCTTGCAAAACTCTGCTTTTTTTTATAACATCTAAGCTGTTTCCTTTAGGAAGGGAATGGTTTAGTGTCATTATTTTGCAGTAATTCAAAGTTGCATTCTCCATTAGCAGTGACACAGTGACCCTTAACAAAAGCAGCTGACCAGCTGGAAGTAGAATTTAATGGCACTTTATTTCAAAGCGACAAATTCCGAACAAAGCAATGGTGTCGAAACTCAGCCTTTTCACATATAGATCTCTCAGTCGCCTACAATATATTTTTAATGAAAAGGGATTTAAAAAGCCAGGATGCTTATGGGTCATATTTAAGGAAGAAAAAAAAATAGATCTTGTTTCTAAGAAGAATAAAAAAAAAAGAAAAAACGAATGTTGACACAAAACCATTTTATCATAGATATTCATAGATATTTCAACATGTTTTTTTCTCTCTTCTCAATGTCACCCATGTATTTGCTGAAAACAAAGACTTGCCAAAAGCAGTGAGAGCCGTCTGGGGGATATAGAGAAGACTCTTTGGACATGCAGAGCTATTTTTCCCCACATTCACCCTGAAGAACCAGAGTTCCTTGTTTGTCTCATAAATAAAGTATAGAAGTTCATTAGCAGAGAGCTCTGACTTAAAAGCCTTTGCAGAGGATCCAGCAGACATGAGAGATAGCTTAGTTAAAGCGAGCAGTAAATAAAGGGGTAGGGCATGTAGTTAGCCAATTTAAAGATATTTGAGTCAAGGGCATTTGAAATGCCCAAATCTGGAGGCTTGTCAAACCTGGAGAGTGATGTTAAATCAAAGGATTGTCAAATTCTGGCCCTGCTACTCACATTTTTTAAGGAATTTAAATTATTTATGATATGTTTTAAAATTGCATATCAAACTAGACATCACACTTGCAACAAGGAGCTATTCCACCTTTTAAATAATATTTTTTTCTAAGTAAGATAACTTAGATGTTGATTGATGGTTCAACTAGAGTTTGACTGAAGGGAAAAAAAGCAAACAAATAAAATATTTGTATTAAATTTATAGCTATTATGACAAAGTTGTAATAGCCTTTATTTATTTTAATTGTTTATAGTCTATTAATCAATCTATAACTTTACTGATATGGTGCCTTAACACGACTCCAATCAAGGCACCATATCTATTTGCTAAACATTTAAATATTAAAACCACAACAAAACAGTTAAAAATTTAGAATTTGGTAAAATAATAGCATATTAAAAGCAAAATTAAAGCAATTTTAAACATTTTTAACAGCTTCTTTTAATTTTTTAGTATAATATAAAATAGGAGTTTTTGGGTACTAGTTTCAATTGATAAAATTGTCTCTGAGACTGCATTTTTTTTCATGTGTGCTATAGATTTTGAATGTTCTACAAAAAAATAACTTAATAAGCTCCAGTGAACTCAGAGAATTTCATTCTATTTTTAAACTATCTTTCTTGTCATCAATATAAAAATGGAAAACCTGTAAACTCTGAGGGCTCTTGGTATATAATCAACCCCTGCAAAATAAAACAGATCATTAGGGATTGATTTCAGCCCCATTTAGATAAGCAGAGAGGGTCAGGTTGTGGCCCCCAGGGGCCCCAGCCCAGTCCAAAGTTCACAACATGGCAGGTAGAGAGCAACACCACAGGCTATCAGCTTTATTAGGATGGAGATAATCTGATTAAAAATGGTCAATCAAAGGTACCAGGGACTCAGTCAAGGTCCTGGGGATTTGATTCTTTCTCTCCCTCTTTCTTTTTTTTTTTCTTTTTCCACTCTCACAATCGCGCTCTCTTTTTTTTCTGATAAATCATTGAAGCGACCAACAAAGTGGCAACCATCGCTGTTGAGCTAAGCAGCCCCTACAGTTGTCACCAAGGCAGACGTGCGAGGACCCTGTGATGATGTGATGACTATATTAAAGAGTACATCAATTTGTTTTAGAGCAGTTTGATTTTCAAGTGCGGTGGTATTAAAAAGACAGAGGGGAGGGCAAGCATGGCGGACAGAAATTCCAGAGGCAGTGCAAGGGGTGCTGGGACATCAAGAAATAAATACACAAATAACAAGAGTTACCAAAAGAAGGGGGGAAAGTGTTTTTGTTGAATTAAAAAAAGACGGAAAAAAAAAAGACAAGTCTTCACGGCTTTCTTTTGAAGCCGAGTGCAGCTTTGAGTCTTGCTGAGAGTCCATGGGTGCTGGAGTGGCCCAGTAACACAGTACACGTTTGTCCCGACTCTCTATCTCTCCCCCTCCATCTTCGTTTCTTTCTCTTTTTTACTCCCGCTTGCTTTCTTTCTTTCTCCCCGCTTCCTCTAAAGATCAGACTCGAGGATTCTTTTGGTGCTGGGCCACCAAAGTGGCGCCTGCTTCTCAAATCCGCGAGAAAACACTTAACAAATGACATAATCAGCGTCATTTACAAACCTGTACCGCCAGACTTGTTCATTAGCGCCTGTTTAAATTTAGATCCTGTAATATTTAATTATAAAGTGTTGACATTTAAAAAAAAAAATGATTATAAACTTTTTTTACAATTTAAAAGAATTTTTTTAAACTCTTAATTTAAAAGATCGATTTTAGATTAAAATGTATATTTTAGGGGTTCATTAAGCAGCATATATAACAATACTTGTAACTTTGTTCTACAGTCACTACATAGGTAAAAATATATACAGAATATATGCAATCATGTAAATCTTCTTTATTAATATCTAGCTCAGCCTTTCGTGTGCTTTATTTTAAAGTGCAGTCTCTTTCTTCTACAAGCTTCAATATTTAAAGCATCTTTCTTTTTTTTCTTAAAGGACGTTTGGTAAAGCCGATTCCTTGAGGTACAGAATAATAGATCTTTTTTTGTAGGCTGATACAATGGGTGCGCTGTGTTGTGTTCAAAAAGAATATAAAGTTATTTGATAATTGTTTGATTAGCAAAGGCAAGAGCGGAGACTTAAATATTTCACAGCTTGAGCTTTCTGCTAATGAGAAAGGAGGCGCTCTAAAAATATTTTAAATGTAAAAAAAATAAAAAGGGAAAAGTTTTTCCCACAGCGTTTTAAATTTAAAGTAAGCTTGGTAAACATTTTGAAAATTTCACGTTAAGCTACATTTTCTATATATATATATGCTTCAACGCACAACATCTTGTTCTGAGAAAATCTAGCCGTGGGTGAGCTGTTTATCGGTAAACCCCCGGTGGATGAAAGGCGCAGCAATAATGATTTTTTTTTTCTCCTAATCGGACCTTGTCAGCAAGGCGTCTTATCGTGGAGAGGAAAATGACACCGATCCTATCGAAGAGCCTGGAGTCCGAGTTGGCGCCGTGTGTCTCCCCCCCAATCATCGCCGGCCATGGCCCAGCCATATCTAGCGCCGCCACAAACGGCGAGCGTCGCTTTTTTCATGTGGACTTCAAAAACGTCGCGAGTCATTAAAATTGCACCCACGTTCGGCAGCAGGGATCAGCCGCTCCGGAGCGAAAATGGGATGTGGAAAGAGGAGACTCACTAAATGTGTTAATTCCATCCTCACATGTTTACAGCTTAATTTTAATCTGTTTGAGGGACAAGGAGGGGTGGAGGGACGATTGGAAAGGGGGGCAGGGGGAGGCAGTGAGAAAGCTTCGCGCTGCAATAAATCGCCATTATCTTTGACACCCTAGGACTCAGCTGTTCCAGGGATTTAGGGGTCCACTGGCAACAGTGTATATCGTAGGGCATGAAAACACTGTTTACGCTTGAACTGCGGTAGCTAAGGTGCAATCACCAGTTTTCGGCTACTCAGACAAAGGGCCTTGCCCGCACAATGGCCAGCTAGCATACGGACCCTCAATGGAAGAGCTGAACCAACAAGACTCAAGTGTGTGTTGGTGAGCGAGCTCCTGTTCCCGGGATCTGCTTGGACGAATCTAGATTTCTCCCAGTTTCAATGAGTTTTATTGCGAGTTTCCGGTTACTAGCTAAAACGTGAAAGGTAGATGGAACTTAGAACCACATTTGTGTTAATTAAAAGAAACATTTTACATGATTTCCTGGATAATAAGAGGTGTTCATTCCTACTTCCTTACAAAACATATACCTCTAATCTCCCTTTTAATAAAATAATACACAAATAATTAATTTTTTTTTTAGCCAAAGTCTAAAATTTTGGGACATTTTTAAGGTAACTAGAATTTGACTATAAAGCTTAATGCAGCATTTTAGTTAGACCCTACAATATTCTCTTCATAGATCTTAAATGGACAAAAGATAGAGTTGGTATTACTTAACTTTAAGTTTAAATTTTTAGATAAACATGCTTTGATTATTGATAAAATACAATTTTAGTAACGTTCATATATATATATATATATATATATATATATATATATATATATGTATATATATATATATGTAAATATATGTATATGTAGTGTGTACAGATGTACAATTTTATATTTTTAAAAAGTGGCAATGTAAATTTCAATAATACACTGTGTCCTTGCAACTCTGAAAACGAGGTCATTTTGTAAATTGGTCTATATTCTCAATCAGACTCCATCCAAAGCGTTTATTGATATAATCTAATCCTTATCCTGAGATACAAAACACCCTCCAATTGTCAGATAGTGGTATGCCACTATATCTTTAAAGACACCCTTATCCCAACCTTAAATAAGATTTTTTTTTCTCCCCCCTTCTATTTTGAGGTTGCAGTAACTAAAAAGATGCCCCCTGCCTTGGTGCATGGAGGAGAAAAAAGTGTGGCATTGACCTCTGGCTGACAGAGAAAACTAAGTGAGAGGGGGAGATAGAGGGGGTAAAAAAAAAGCAGCAGAAAGAGCGACGGAGGGGAGAGAGCTAAGACAACAACTGTGAAGAACCGCACAGGGTTAAAGAAAAACTGTTTCAGAAGGAAATGGGAGACAAAAGCAAGGACTCGAAGCCCCCGTGGGCACTTTAAAGAGCCAGTACATCTAAGGAGCTGAAATATTAAAAAACGGAAAGGGAGAGGAAAAAAAATCGGAAAAAGAGAAATTTAGTAAAGGAGCGGAGGAGAGGGAGATATGTGCCACCGTGTCACCCGAGGACGTATATTAGAATATTTCATTCAGTAATGAGAATAATGTTTTGAAAAAGACATGACATTCAAAACCCTAAAAAGTTATTTATTAATGTGAAGAATAAGTGCAGTTTGAGAATGACTTTACTAATATTTACAGAATCTACATATACTAAAAATATTGAGGCAAATATATACTCACACTTACAAGCATTTGTTCAAAATGTTGTAAAGATGACTTTTAACTGCTGCAAGAAAGCAGAGATTTTCAAAGTGAACTGAGCTGAAATATGTTGGTGGCCCTTTTTGATGCAGGTTCAGCTGCTATTTTGGGGTAAGGAATTATATGCATTGTAATACATTTTATATATATATATATATATATATATATATATTTTTTTTGCTCATTAATAAAGATTTAAATCTCACAATTGGAATAGTTCTTGTGGTCCTTGAAAACTTTATAGTTACTATTTTTTTCTATGATCAAAGAGATTTTTTTTTTTCAAAGATAGTAGCTTTCACAAATGTTTTTTCTTTTTGTATTAAAATGTCAAAACTAAAGCTGCACGTTCTAATATTGGAAAATTATTATTAACTTAAGGAAAATAAAAACATATAACTAAAATAGGATATAAGTTTATATCAAAGCAAGATTTTAAAAAAATAATTGATCAAATTTGGATTACTTTGGGATTTCTATAATATATACATGTCTTAAAATTCTCAATCCTTTCACTCTAAAAAAACTATTTTAATTTTTCTTCAAAGTGCAATAAATTCACAATTTTTATCTTTATTTCAAGTTATTGAAATATCTTGACATTTAAAAAAGAAGAAGAGGAGGATTATTTTGGTTTTTCTGGGTCTCAGATAACAGCTGTTGCTCATGAAGTTCATTGTTTTTTCATTATTTGAGTAGTTGAATAACTTGCTTAACGGTTGTAAAAGTATTTTATTGCAGGTTGCGGTTTTAAAAAAATTAATAAATCTTTTATTTAAAGAACTTTTTCACCTTTTTGGGTGTTAGCTCAGCCTTTTACTGAACTCACCATTTTTTTTTTGCCTTACACGTTTTGCTATTCACTTTTATATTTATATTATTTGCGATTTGTTCAAAAGTTGATAAACTAAAGACATAATTTTGCAGCATGAATTAATATAAGAATACAGAAATATTTAATTAAGAGAATAGTTTCAGAAGCTCATTATCATTTTTGTACAAATTCGCTGAGCCAACCCGTCAACTCCACCCTAAAATCTGACTTTGACTGTTTGAAACCCAATGAAGCCCATTAGTCACCTCCGCTTGTCCCCACAACTCCTCTGCTCAGTGGCAGTCACACCTCCCCTCCACTGTCAAAGGAGCCTTCTCTCAGGCCGCTCCATACCCATCAGAAGGGATTGTCCGCCCGTTTAAGACACCCGGGGAACATGAAACGGAGCTGAGCCCAGATGTCAGCTGGTTGCCCCATCTGCCAGTCAGTAGGATGGTAAAGCTTTTGTCCTGGGGGGTAACCTTAGGAGTGCTGTGTGTATGCTCCAAGCGTGTGTGTGCTTGTTATGAGTCAGGAAAATCCAATCACTGAGGAAAACTGCCAACTTGACCAAAATGGACAAAGTTTAAATAGAAACTCTGCTTGATTTGATAAGGGTAAAATAACTACTGTTTGTTGCAATGTATTTGTTTTTGAACTGGCAGTCATTTCAAGGCAAAATTTAAGGAGGTCCCAAGAAATTGTCCTTGTCTCGATGGAAGTTAATTGGTCTCATTTCAGATCTGCTCGCTCTACGTGGAGCTCAGTCGGTGAGGCATTTTAGAATTTTAAATTGCCTGAAGCTTATTTTTTACTCTTTTTTTCTGTTAAATATCATAACCTTGATAGTACAAACAGTTTGACTTTCATGTAAATGAAGCAAAGTGGTGACTGAGTGCTGGCAGAGGTGCATTTTTTACTGCATGCATTCTGCTTTTTGGTAGATAGGCTGCGCCCTTGAGCTTCTTTGGGAGTGGAGCTCTGGCGGCTCTTCAGTGCTGAAAGGGGGACTGCTGGAGTGCTCCTGTATAATCCAGTGGACCGGTCTGTGTGAACCCAAGTGTTCCTAAAAAGAAAACATACACTCCGACAGCGTCAGCCTTTCATTCGCTGCCGACTTATCAAAGTTATGCCTGTAACAGCGGTGTGAGGATGTTAATAGGTGCCTTTGTTTGATGCATCATACATTTTTTTTGCACCTAATTAGTTTCCCGATGAGTTAAAATAAGCCAAACGCAGAAAATAAATTGTAATTTTTTTTCGGTGTTTTATTTTTATTGATTTCCGTTTGCCTTAAAAAGTCAACACAAAGCCATGTTCACATCAGTAAGATGTTGGAGCAGGAGTCCTAAAGGGCTGATGTATGCACAGCTCTGCAAGTCCTCCCCGAGAACATCTATGATCTTGGGTTAGCCAATCATCAATCACGGCGGGCTGCAGCGAGCTGTACTGTCGCCCATCTTTTAAAGCACAGTTGTGAAGGACTGACTAAGGTGGCCTCAGGGACACCTTACTTGGTCTGGTCTACTTCAAGTTTGATGTGAGTAGGTGCCTAGTTAGGACTACACACAGAACAAAGTCGACACATTGATGTAGGCTTTTTTTTTAAGTGTTCATGTTAGTATTTTTAAACTGCATTTTAGATTTTTTTTAGTTAATTAATTTGGCATTTTTTATTTATTGTACTTTTTTTTTAAAACCTAATATTGTTGGGTAAGGTAGCATTTGGAAATTCAGAAGTTTTATTTTAATGTAGATTTTTCAAATATTTGAATTAATGTTTTTAAGTATTTGTAATTAATAACTGTTTGTTTAAAAGTAGCTAAATTTATCTTAAGAATCTAAGATAATTTGTCATATTGTCCAAAATTTATAAAGATTGATGCCAATGTTCTTGAGTGCCGTAAGATAAGATAATTATTGATCCAAACCTGGGAATTTGGCCATTACAGCAGCAGTGTACAGGTTTTAGTTTGTCCAACAAACACCAGGAGTTTACAAAATCTTCAACATCTTATCTATCTTTAGTGGTTTTAGTTTGGCTTTCTTTTTTTTAATGAGCTGGTCAGTTGCAGCTTAATGCAAAGTGTTTTTTATTTTTTATTTTTTAATAAGCCTAGACATATGGAATCAATGCAAATCTACAGCAAAAGAAAAAATCTATAAGTACAAAGGAGTGCCTTGGTTTTAATGAATATTTTCTTTTTATGCATATATAGACACGGTCAAGAAGGCCTGAGTTGAAGATAATTAAGATCTTCAACGTGGAAACTCTGTTGTTTTTTTTTTTAAATATGCACATCTGTGCACAGCCGTGGGATTGTTTTTTTTTTTTTTTTTTTTTTAAATAATTAGTTTATTTTGTGTTTTTTACAGTTCTGTCACTTCAGTCATCTGTGACAGGTTTTCCCATCTCTCCTGGGGAGGCTTTCAAACTCAATTTCTATGCAACCACTGTCAGGTGACAGCAGAAGCTCGAGCAAAGCACCTTTGGAATAGGACTCCAGTTAACTTAACAAGTCTGGATATGTGAGCTCCATCTTTGATGTAACCGATTTGACTGATTTAAGCATCTTTGTCGTTGAGATCTGTTAAGACGGTCCTTTGAGGGATACAGGTCAAATATGTAACATTTAAAATGTTTTTTTTTTTAAATGCATTTTTATCTCTTACTTTAATAAACTCACATAATCATCAGAATAAAAACGTATAGACATGTTGCACTTGGATCTCAGTAGGAGATGATGTAATCCATTTCTTCCTCTTCACGGTTGTCGTGGAGCGATCATAAAGCAGAGAGGAAATCACAGAGCTCCGTTTTAAAATGAAGAAGGTGGTTTCTTTACAAACAATTCATGTATTTCAGTGTGGTTGTCAGTGCGCTGCACCTTTCGTGGGTTGTGATTTACTATAAAAATGAGCACATTTGTTGTTGCGACTGTGTACTGTAAATCATTTGTATATTTTTTTTTCCCCCTTTGATAATTTAACAGACTTTGTAACACATTTGGCTCAGATGTTGCGCCTACTTTGAAAACAAGTGGAAAAATGACTGTGCACTGATAAGAAAAAAAGCACAAAACAAACATATCACACAAAACTACACAAAGTAAAACTGTCATAATTTCAGAGACTTCATAGTTCACCTAAAATGACTTGATCACATGACTTAGAAGGTAAAATTAAACCATTTATGTTCATCTAAACTTTAATTTGTGTGTTTTTGTCTGGGTTAAAGATGTGTTGAGTGACACGGACACTCGTCTTGAGCCACCTGGATTTATTTGGGCCAAACAAGAGGGGCCCATGTCTGTCTGGGCCCCCTCTCCTATCCGCTGTGGGGGCTTGGAGGCACGAACAGAAGGTGCCTCCTCACAACTTGCACCTGAGCTCCTCCCAGCCTGGGACCACAACTCTCTTTCTATCTCTTCCTGCACCATGCACCCTCTTTTCTCTCTTTCCATCCTCATCCTCGGCATCCTCTCTACTTCTCTCCCAGGCCACGGCCTGGCCTACTTTCTACCTCTCCCACTCTGGACCCTTTGATGTCAACTACATTGGCCTTTTCCACAGATCATGTGTATGATTGAAAATATCACATTTGCTAAATCTACACTCTGTTTGCAAATATATATTTCAAAAACAGGCTATGAAGTTATTGGTCTACTAGGACAAGACTTCTCTCCCATGCATTAGCTCAGCCTATCACAGGAAATGATGCTACGGTTCCTCCCCCTCATACACGATGCTCTTCTATCCTGTTGAGTTGTTCTTTCTTTTTCGTAAAATAATTATTTTTTTCAAACAAATCTTTTATTGGTTTTCCTTTCAGATCTTTTTTGTTGCACTTAAATGCTTCAAATAAAAAAAATCCAAATCAATAAAAATTTTAGTTTTGAAATGGTGCAATATATTATATTTATTAAAATAAAACAACATCACCCCTATTTAAATGAAAACGTAGAATTACCATGTACAAATATAAAAAAAAGCTGGGTGATTTTTTTTTTGTAAGTGCAGGATTTAAATGACGGTTTACGGTCAAATGTGTCTAATAGACTCATCAGGTCAGGTATCATTTTGTATTTCTTAATATTTCAAGATGTGCAAAAATAGTTGATAGCTAAGATGTTGTAACTAAATGCTTTTTTTTTCTTGAAAAAAAAACTAAGGGTAAGTCACAAAATATTACATTTTTTAACATGTTTTGAAAAAAGTTGAATAAAAAAATTCAGTTTATTTTAATTTCATATCCAAAGAGAAAGTATTAAGCTAAAAGGTTCTTTATTGTGGGTAAAACAATAAAATTTAATCAATAGTGTCTAGTTATATTTATTTCTGTTAACAGAAACATTAGCCAATTTTAACGGCTTGATGTTTCTTATACCTCTCTGTTAACTGTTCTAGGGAAAAGCAATCTTTGCCCTGATTTTATTTAGGGAATTTAATTGGCTTGGAGTTTTGTCAGTCGTTTGTACTTAATAATCAAAGCAACATGAGACCAAGTGGTGTTTCCAGCATCACGTGAAACCCAGCAGCTAATGAACCATGGCTGGATATCTTAGATTTAGTGGGGTTAAGTGAAAGTTTCTGCCTCACACTTAAACACCAGCATCATTTAGCCACTGCTAAGTTGTAATCATATAGGCTAAAAGAAGGATTCAAAGGATGAAACGTATATTTTCCTCTTGAGAGAGACTTTTAAGAGATCAGGCCCACTTATTATCTTAGCTTTATTTTCTTACCTCAGTCTTAAGAACTATATTTCCAAAAGCAGTTTTTCCCAAACTTATTCACAGAAAAAATCTCAATAAGCTTAATGGCTCTGGTGGTTTACGATATAATTGTATTTCAAACACAGACTTGTTCAAAAAATCAATGACAATAAATATAAATGTTTTAAATTTGGTATTTGGGTAGTTACCGATGTGCTTGAGGTAACCAACACAAATGTATTTTTGACTCACTTCTCACGAAGGCTAAAAATGGTTTTACCCAAAATGGATCTTTATTTAACATCAGTCTTTTGTTTTATTCTTCCACCAACAGATTTGACTATTGGGAGTTGTATTTGCCCATTCGATGTGTTAACCCAATTAATCAATGAGTTAATCTTCTGGATTGAAAGGCTTGGATTCATGAAGAAGGGAACCTCCTTAAAATATACTTTAGTATCTGTTGCTTTGTTTGATACCCTCTATTGCTTCTGGTCAGTTCACTTTCTCATCAGATTTGCTAAGCTGTCATAAAGTTGTAGTTTTCATTTGTTTTGACAAGTTTATTGATGATGCAACTATTTGATCACATCCCTATATTTTATTTTCCAAAGATATTGCATCCCAGAAATAATAGACTTCAGAGTTTGTGCGTAAGAGAATGGCTTTTCTCTGTCAGGCTATTATTATGAGAGATTATTCTTGAAGATATTTGAGACAGTAATTAGAAAATTGCTTTGAGCCATACTAAGCCAGATGAGTGAGAAGGTCTTTGGGGGAGCGAAAGGAACAGCAGCACGACCCAACCTAGAGACGAAGGGAGCCACCCATTTTGTAGTCTTGATGGAGGTTATATTTTCTGTGACAACTGGACCAGACTAATCAAAATGTGTTAATAATCCCTTCAAAGGCCCTGGCGGCACATCAGTGGAAGAGCCTCATTGAATGACAATCCCCCACCAGACCTTGATTCTGGTTATCCTTATTGCACTAACCCTGCGGCTACTTTTTCTTCTTCTTTAAAGTGAAAACCATTTATTAGTGGTTCTATCTTTCAGGTTCAACCATTAACAAATTTGTAGTGAAATTATTTATCAAATATTATTTATTCATTTGCAAAACCGACTCTTGATGAGGTTGTAGACCCATAAGAGGCCCTTGAATTGAGTTTCAGTGTCTGTTTTGGCCCCCTGCTGCTTGTTTCTGCCCCTTATAGTTGGAAATCCAGGTCAGATGTGTGGATTCCAATAAGTTTTATCTTTTGTTTGAGGATTAGCTCAAAGGTCAGAGTTCACGAAGGCGGCCAGATGAGGTCTCCCGTGCCAAATATCCATATCTTCCGTTCCTAAAAGAGTGTTGAGCATCGAGATCAATGGCTTCAATCGATGAGCACAGGGGTGGAAGTAAAGCTTGCAAAAAGTTTGATTGCATGCATATTGATCAGAGTAAGGCTAAGAAGCTGTTAGGCAATTGACTTGATTTGTTGTTGTTGTTTTAGCTCATTTCATGAATACCTACTTGAACTCAGCAAAGATGGAAGCTGTCGGTTAATGGTTAAATAAAGGAAAACAAAAGAGGTTTTCTGAACTGCAGTTATTCGATTGTAAGTCCAATAACTGGGCATCAAGAGAGCACATTTCATGGAAGCCTAAAACAAATAAACATGAGAATTGTTACAGTGGATATTTATTTATTTTGATGTGTAAAAGTCTTTGTTGGTATTCACGGGAATCTCCCTTTAAATTAAGTCCATTTAGCAGTCTAGTCTGAAGTTGTGTGTCATGACAGATTTGAAGCGTTAAAAAATGCATGCGGTCCAGGTGAGAAGTCCGAGCCCCAGTTTGCCATGGGATCAGATTGTGTGGTGTCTCGAGAGAGCCTGTGTCCGGTCCAAGGCAAGAGTGACGGCAGAGCTTAATAATAAAAACTTCAGATCAAAGGCCATAGAGTGGTGGTGACTGAGTTGGCATACATCATCTGTGTGTCAAGTTTCCATGCAGGTGATTTATGTTACCATTTCTTATGTTGAGAATCGTTTATTTTTATTTTTTTTTCATAATCGTGTGTGCAGTTTGAGGCATGAATATACACTGTATAATAAATTGAGTTTGTGCTTGCATGCTCATGGTTGCTCACCATAGGGCCTTCACTAGGTGGTGTTGCTCCCTGGGAAGGCCAGTGTAGCTGCAAGCGCTAGAGGACTCATTGACTTTATAATGATTAGTGGTCAGGCCCCCAGCCCATGCTAGTACCAGGGGTTTGGCCTAGCTACTGCTGCTAGCCCCTTGGCTACAGCCATGCACCACTATCGACTCACCCCTAGCCCCCTCTTTCTTTGGCCTGCCGGCGATGTGTCAAAACCCATTAGCCCAGAATTCCGCAACTATAGAGAAAGGATCATTTTAGGTTTATCTTTTTTTTGTTTTGTTTTACTTCTTCTTAGCCATCCCCTCTCTCTCTTTCCTTCTTCTTTCGCTGTCTCCTCATACTCCTCCGCCCTTCTAAAGTAAAGAGAGAAACGGAGAAAAAAAAAGTAGTAACCTTTGACAAGAGTAGTTCCAGTTGTGGTATGTATGGCAGTGTATTGATCTGCATTGGCTTTAGGAACTATAGAGAAGAGAGTTAGCAAGCTACTGTTGCTTTCAAGTCCCACACATTTTTTTCTGGGGAAAGACAAGGAAGTTTCAGATGCACGTTGACCTTCTCAGGTCTCATAAGCTATGGAGATTTGTTTAGAGAGTGGAGTCGGGTGTTGGAACATGTATACATGTGAAAAATAAGTTCAGGAGTGTATGACCCAGTGTGTAATCTTCTATCATTGTAATTTCCGTTATTTGTCTGCTTTTTACATATGTGTCTGTTTTGGCCAAGAAAAGATTTTTTTTTCTTTTTCCACTCTGTTTTAAAACTGTTTTTTTTTTGTTGCTCTTCTTGTTTAGTTTGACCTCCTGACACGTTTGGTTGTGCCTTTTAAGTTATTGACTGGTGCTGCCAATTTACCCATGCAACTGTTTTAGAAAGTAAAACTTCTTTATTTGTGAGAAAAAAAGACGAGCTGTGATTTGAATTTTTCTTTCGTCCACACACACCTTGAACACACACTCTCTTACACCCACGCACGTGCACTCTCACATGCATGCAACTCAGCGAGACATTTTTCCTGACACCCAGCACTTATTTTTCTGATAAGCTCAATCTCCCAGGAGAAAAGTGCCTGTCTAAGACTTTGTCCAAACAACAACAAACCTTTACGAAGAGAGAAGAAATACAAAAAAAACCCAATAAATATATAAAAAAAAGCACACACTTCTTTATCACTGTTCATCAATCCATCTACTTGTGACTTCATTATTTATTTAAGGATCTTTGGGGCGCGTTATTTGAATAATGCGGGGTATGACGAAGAGGGAGCTGTGTGAAAACAACAAGATGACAGCCACACCAAAACCACCCGAGGGCACATGCCAGCACAGCACATCAGTGTCATCCTTTCCTGCTATACCCCTGTGGGCTTGCTACTCTGCAGGTAGCCTCACAAACACACACTTATATAAGCACAGTAAGGCTTACTGTATATTCCAGAACAAACATAAATATATAAACTCCTTTTCTTGCACGAGCACACTGGAAGCAATCAGTAGCTTCCTAAAAAGAAAATGTCATTGACTCCACAACTTCCTGTCCCAGACCCACAGATACACACACATACATATGCACCATGCCCGTAGGCTCTGGAGATGGCAGAAGTGGCATCAGCAGTCTGATAGATGGATCCTGTCCCAATGTGATCTTCCATTGTCAGACAAGCGTCTCACAAAGCTTAAATACAAATCAAAACACAGAGTATAAAGCACACCCGAGTGTGATAGGACCTTGTGGTTGCCTCCCTTTCCATCAGTGGCTAAGATGTTTATCCATCAACTTCTAAGGAGGCTTTTAATGTGCGCCTGTCAGAGTGTTTGGGCTGTTGATGGGTTTGTTCACAAATAGGCTGGATATTTGTTTGGTTCATGCTGTGATCTTAGCTTTTGTTCTGTCCTGGAGATCATTATTAGGTTTTTGGCAGCTGAATATATAAATATACATAAAATAATGTTTTCCTTCATATATTTAAATATTTTAGATCAGTCCATCAACCGACATGTAAGGTTAAGTTGCTACAATGGCCACAATCAACTACAGCTTTGGTTCCGGTTGTGGATCTAGTCCCGCCCTAAACTGTCACTGTTCCCAAACCTAGTGGTGTCACAGGTAAACCTCACAGAAACCCATCAGCATAGCACAGCCCACCTAAATGCCACATAAAGAAAAGCCCGAGCTGGACCACAGCAAAAACCAGGCAGAGCTCACCTTTTGTTTACTACTCTCAAAGGTGGATCACGGACCAGGCCGGGTAAAGGATTGTGACAGAGGTGATGTCTAAATTAATCATTCATGCTCTTTTCACATGGGCTACAGTAACAGCACTAAAATATTAATGACAGCTGCAGAATAAATTTTATTTTCTTTTCCCTCTGATTATAATCCACAGGCGTGCTCACTCACACATGTTTATTTATGCCCTGGAGATGAGGTATGGGGTCACTATCAGAAGTTTGTCTGCAAACGTAGACAAACACACACACAATCTCCCCTTCTTTCTCCCTCTTGCTACTTGATCTGGTGTACAACCTCATTGTTTTGGAATATGAGCATATTTTTGTCTCATGTGGTGGAAGAGTGAGCTATACATTATACATTACATGCTCGTACCATCCAGGTGTGATATTCTGTATGAATACTGCACAGTTGGCATCCACATTCTTTTATTTGGTATTTTAATTAGCCAAGGGCTCCACCCCCCCACCACCCATGTTTTTTTGGAGATAACAACCCGTGTGGAGATAACAGAGGGCAGCATGTGTTATAGTGTTTGCGCGTCTTGGTGGAATCTGACTTGCAAACTGAGAAACGCCTCAACTCTGGTCATGCCACTCATGGATCCAGTGACGTGCTAACTTATTTAAGATATTTCCAGCTTCATAGTAATGAAACAAGCTTTTGAAAATACTTTAAATTATTTAAAGCGAACGAGAATCCATAAACATAACTGGACGTATACTTTTTACCACATTTACTTAGATTTCTGCTAAAAGTCGGCCATCAAATGGCTCCTTCTGTGGCTGTTGTCGTGTGACATTTTTTCAGCCGTATACTGATGGCTGGCTGTCATGGACTGTCTTGAGATTTTTTATTCTATTTTTTTTTTTTTTTTTTTTTACCATTTTCTATATTTTTGTAGCCCACACAGCATTTCTGTGTGAGCTTAACTTGCGACAGCGTAAACTGAGCTTGTTGCCGAGTTAACTACCAGCTGTTTGTCCCAACATGTCACTCAAGATCATCTTTTTCTGTCAGTTCCTTGTGTCGCACCTTCCCCCCTGTTTGCGCCTCATTGTCGACTGTAGTGTGGGATACAGAGCAGACCAACGGGCAATTCGTCATAGAAGCTAATACAGAAGCCTAAGTTTCTTAAACTTTTGTTGGCAGATTGCTTCTATTTGAGATTTCATTAAATATACATGCAGTCAATTATTTATCTATTGGTTCTTCTTTACTGTCTAAACTCAGGGTGTCTACCTTTAAAATAAAGGAAACCTGAGCAATTAGAAATTGGTATTCTTTTCAATTAAAGACTTACTCCAATCATCTATTGACCTACTTATTTATTTATTTATGTATTGTTTTTTATGTAAGGCACTTTGAGCTGCATCGGGAAATGAGAAGAGCTCTATAAATAAAGGTTGATTGATTTTAAAAGCGTTCTTTTAAATATTATATGCCGTTTTAGGTCAAAATCAAAAACCTGTGTATATTTCTAGGAGACCATTTCTGCAGAGTATCAGCAGTTTAATAAAAATATGCTTCTGAGTTGTGGGTGGGAGCTATTGACTGTATATTCACTGAACAATCGACCCCTCCCCTCTCATGTTCCAAATAGGAAGTACTTGCTGGTTTCAAGAAGTCAAAATCCTGAACTTCTAATGAGAAATAGACAGTTATTACTCAGTTATTTTATTTGTCAGAATAATCATTATTCCTCGGATACCATCTTTTTAACATCTTTCTGAAAATGCTTTTTAAAAGATGTATATTTTTTCTATATTGCAAGTTATTTAAGTTATTAACTGACTTATCAGATGCCTCAGTAAAACCATGTGGTGCCCGCTGGTCCCACCTCAAATGTTTGATTGACAGCTTCTCCCGAGCTCGCTTTCAGTGGAAGGGGTGTGGACTAGGGATGTAATAATTCAGTCAAGCTACGATTGGATTCAATTCACAGTTTTAAAGTCATATTTTGATTTTTTTCCAATTGTTTATTTTTCTTTTTTCCTCGACACAATGAATTTAAGACTTCTTAAGGCCAAGTCTGTTTTCTTTTTGCCCCTTACATCAAATTGTCTGTTTTCCTACTAAAAGAAATGAATAAATACACATCAGCAATTATACATAATGCTGAAATGATCACAAATTCTTTCACTCTTGGTTCATGTTGTGCTTCATTTGTGATGGACCACTCTGCACGCTTGCGCGCTCAGCGCAACCCCCTCCAGCCACTGAGTGCAGACTTGCTCGCGCACTTGCCCGTGTGCACACTCAGCGCAAATGACCGTTCACGCGCAACTTGCAGATAGAGCTAAAGAGAGTTCATATACAATGCGCACATACAGAGTGAGCCTGCATGAAGAAATGTGATCTACTCTGCCTTTAAGACAAACATCCATCATTTAGGCACAGGCTGTGACAAACCAATTTTTAAAATTTTCTGCAATGATGAACAGTTTGTCATGATTGGTGACGGTGGTTCCTCTAAAACAACGTGACTCAGACCAACTCGGACCAATCACTGTCATTGAGTTTCAAAATGGCAGCAGCGTATCAGGAAGCCACGGTGACGGTTTTGGTCTGATTTCACGAGGGCTGTAGGCAAAGCATTTTTTATGGGTGATGTAAACACCTTACTTTGTCGAGTGAATTCATAAATGTCTATGGCAGGACTATTGGTGCAAAGCAACCCCACTCCCCCTTCCTGTCACCTATGACTCAGAGCTATTCACATACTCTCCCGCTAACTTGCAACTCCTCATAACCCCTAATATTACTGGGATTTTTTGCATTCTCCTGATTCAAAACAGTTTGAATAAAGAAATACTCAGAAATGCTATTTTAAGTTTAAATGTCTTAATAGAGGGCCTCCATCAGAATATGGAGCTTATTAAAAAAAACTAAAAACATGGTTTTCAATGGATTTTGGTATTTAAAGAAAAATAAAAGAATTGTTATGCACATTTTTTTTTCCTACTGATATGTCCAAATATTTTTTTTCTTTTACAATGTCAAGAAGTTATTCTCCTAAATAATAATATTTAAGGTAATAACAAAAGAAAACATTAATTTTGTACGTATTTGTTGCACTACTTGTAGGTTATGACTCCTCCTGGGTCTGACATCTTCACTAATTTTCACATTATTTGCATTATAATTTTCTGTTAATTTACAGAAATATAAAATTAATTAATTTATTCTAAAATAATTATTTAAAAAATCAATGCGCTGTCCATAGAAATAATATTAAGGCTGTGTGTAATCAAGTTGTTGTGTGTTGTAAGAGTTTTTTTTTTTTTTTTTTACTCCCTCCTATATCTGGTTTGGTCGTTTTTAGCCCTGACTGTCTCTGCCACATTGCGCCTGCCACTACGACATCACAGCGGCCACAACGTCATGCTCTGTTTGAGGTTTGAAAATATCTGTCAAGAGGCTCTTTTTTTCTGTGCAAACAGGCATGCACCGATTTTCTCATGTCTGATGGAATGTATTTGAGCTTTCTGTATATGAATATTTGTGCCGTGGCGTGTGTACTCGTGTTTGTGTGTGTGTGTGTGATACTAATGATGCCTTCCTGCTGTAGTCTTTGGCTGTCAACACCGTGCTGGTGACTGTCAAACACAGTACAACGCCCTCCTTCCAAATCTTGCTGAGATGGGTCATTTTTGGTTGTCAGGACAGACGGTTTTTGGCACTGGATATATCCGACACACATTGCACTCATTACTCTGTTTGCATACGTCTTCTTCATACAAATATAAAAGTTGACATGTGCTGAAGGAATAAGCGGGAAACCTTTGTTTCCAATAGGCTAATGCAGCTGCATTGTTCTGCACCACAAGTACAAGACAAATCTGAATGACCTGTTAGCTCCATTTGGTTTGATCTTTTGTAGAAGAATTAATACTTTTATAGCACATCTTATCAATTTAACCCCTACTTCTAATAGATTTTATTTGATATCCCCTTAAATTTAAAACATTTTTTCACCAATGTACTTTCTTGCTTTTTAGTGATTGTGTTCCCCTCTCTTTATGAGTCAATCTTGTCCTTAATCTCAGATGTTTAATTAGTGCAAAACTTAGAAGGTAAAGAGTCAGAAAAAGTATCTAAAGAATGGACTATACCATTCTCTATTCTAGTCTTTTCTTTTACAACTATTGTTTTTCTCCAGGATTTTAAAAGGACGTTTTATTGTGTTGTTTTCTCCTCCATCTTTTCTTTATGTTGACTGGGATTTGGATGCTACTTGCCAGCAGACTTGCCTCCTCTGTACCAACCCTTCTTTCTCCTTGTTTTCTGTCCATCGACCGGTCCTCCTTGTTCTGGTGCTTTGTAAAGCCCCGTGTCCCATGACAATCAGCAAAGTTTTTGATCGGTTGTTTGTTTTTTTCCCAGAACTCTTTTACCAATAGATGTGTATATACACTTTAATATTTTAGATGGAGCATTACAAAGCAAGACAATTGTTCTTGGTTTACAATTATTGGGAATATTGGGATTGTAGTTTTTCATTTTCATGCAAAAAAAAAAAAAAAAACATGACTTTTCCTGACATTCAGTTACACTGCTACATGTTGGTTGCATTTTTTAAAGCAGAAACAGTTACTCATCATATGGGCCTGATGATCTTAGCTGACTCCTCATAAACTCATTGCGAAAAGGACAAAAAGAAGAAAAGGTTCTGTTTATAACATTTCAGGCTCCGTATATTTTTATTTCTGTGTATCCTCCTCTGGCACGGAACAAGTATGGCTGAGCTTTGCCCAGGTGCCGTCTGTGCCATTGGCGCCCGAGTGAGGAGAAGCTGGCACACTTTGGGCACGGCTGCGGCCTCTTCTTCCTCAAAGGCTTGCTCCATCTCCCTTCTTTCCCCTCACGGTCCCTGCTGCTCCGTAGCCCAGGGAGCTCATTAGGCCAGACTTCCTTTTTATTTAATCCATTTTTTATGGCTTAAAAAAATAGTCCCTGATCTTAAAAATCCTGGCTAATTTAAGCCTGGATGTTAGGGAAAAGAACTTGAAAAATCTAATGGAGGGGAAAAAAAGCTGTTCTGTGCAGACCTTTCATACTTGTGATGTCAAAACTAAATGTTTTTATGGAGTACTAGGATGGCCAGAGTAGGGAAACCACAACCAGCACTAATATGAACATTTCATGAAGAGTTTGGACCCCAATAGACCGTTTCCTATACCGTTCTCTTTCTTCTAGTCAGTAGGTCTTTGGGGAGACCAGTGTGTTAACTTGGCCTAATGATAACATTGGTAATAACATGCTGCCTGTCCATGTTCTTTTAATTATGTATCTCTAACTGGATACCAGAAAGCCCCTGTTGGGCTTCCATTCCACTTGTTGTGGAAGTGAAGTTTCATTTGTAACTTGACTCCTTGTGGGAACAATCTGCAGATACACACATTTTTATGTTCTTCCTCTCATGCCTACTTCTCATTTAAGGTCCCCTTTCAAGTAAGAAAGGAGACAATACATTTAAATGTTTTGTCTTTTAGAAATACACTTGGAAGTCGTCTTGTTTTTGGTAGTATATGCCATAAAAGCTGACTGACTGTTGACTATGACTGACTATCTGTTTAGATCATTCTTAATAAATATGCAGCAAACAAAAGTATCTGCTTTTGCAGCTCCAAGGTCAAGGAAGCTAAAGAAACCGATAGAGACAGATTTCACAAGGTACTAATACACCCATAAAATCTCTACAACCTAAAACCTCTTAAGTCCAGGAGTAAAATACTGCTATAATGATATCTGTATCTAGTGCTATTGCATCACTTGTTTTTGATTATTCAGCTTTTTTCCAAAGATTAGATTCCCCACAGTCTTTATGTCACTTAAAGACTGTTAACTTTCTTAGAAGTTGTTTAAGACTTTCTTCCTTTGACTTCCATCAGGACTGTTGATAAGTGACTGGGCCCCTTATGTGACACGTATTTCACCAGAACAAGGGGACACGAAAACGCTTGGAAAAAAAAAGCTTCTTGCTTACCCAGGCAACGACTGTGGGAGAATTACTAAGCAGTCTCGGTTGCCCTCTCGTTACTCTCCGAGACGCCTGGTGACAGAGGTGAGGCAGCGAAGGTGGGTGTGGGTTGAGAGTGGAGGGGTCGGTGCCCAAAGGGTACAGTGCCATGGCCGTGCCAGGCCAGGACCCCGTGCCACTGTCTCCCTTGCCCCCACTGTCGCCGCGTCCTGTGCTCCGGGCCACTGACAAGAGGGCACGGGGGGACTGTCACGCGTCGGCCCTAATTACAATCAGGGGAAGGAGCTTACGATGATTGTCCACTGTCACATGTCTCGCTGAACACCCATAATGGCTGCACGGTATCTTATTTCGCATGCAGAAGATGTTTGCATGAGATGTATACATTTTTAATGCCTTCTTCTTTGGTCTGTTACAAACCCTCATAATGAAACGATATATGTGAGATATAAATTGAGTGTTTAAAACCATATTTAAATACTATAACCTTATTTAAACATTATTCAGTTGTTTTGTTGAATATATTTATAAAGCTTAAAATGTAGAGTTGGTGTTTAATGTTTTGACATTGCAGTTGTGACCGTTTTAGTCATGGCCTTCATTTGGGCTCACAGTATGTAAAACAACGAAAAGTTCTGGAAAATTTGATGTGCTGCATTAGTTTTATTCCCAAAGAAAATTTCAATATTCATAAATCAATAAATCCCTTATTCTTTACCCAATTCCTGAAGTGTTTAAACAATTTCTTTTAGGTATTTTTATAGACCATTGGAGCTTCTGTCAGCTTACTTAACTCCCTGTTAGTTAAAAATTTCCAATAGTTTATCTCAACAATGGTATGTATCTGTGAAGCCTCGCATTCATCAATTCAAGATACTTTATTACTTGCTTAACCCTTTCATGCATGGAGATCACTTCAGTGTACAGAGTGCTTTGATAGCAAATACAGTACACGTCAAAAGTTTGGACACACCTTGTCATTCATTGTATTTTTTTATATTCATGACTATTTACATTGTAAATTCTCACTGAAGCATCAAAACTATGAATGAACACGTGGAGTTAGGTACTCAACCAAAAAAAGGTGAAATAACTGAAATCATATTTGATATTCTAGTGTGTTCAAAGTAGCCATCCTTTACTCTGATTACTGCTTTGTACACTCTTGATGAGCTTCAAGAGAAAGTCACCGGAAATTGTTTTCCAACATTTTTGAAGGAGCTCCCAGAGGTGTTTAGCAGTTTTTGGCCCCTTTGCCTCGACACCGGAGTCCAGCTCACCCCAAAACATGTCAATGGGGTTTGGATTCAGGTTCAGCTTACTGTGGAGACCAGGTCATCTGCCACAGCACTCCATCACTTGGTAATAGCTCTTACACAGCCTTCAGTGACAATTTAATATGTAATTAGTCAGGAAAATAAAGAAACCCAAAGAATGAGAAGGTGTGGCCAAACTTTGGTCTGTACTGTATATGATATTTACAGCATAAAGAGCAGATGCTCAGTTCAAAATAACAGTTTATAGATTTGATGGGAAGCAGATGATTCATGTTGAGTTCAGTGACTGTTACCTTCTGTTACACTTTTCTCAATTTAAACATTTAGTCTTTTTTCATGTTTTAGATCAAGTAACCTATAGAGATAGAGGAAACCAACATTACAACATGATAACATAATTATTTATAGTTATATCTACAAATTAACACATAAATACATGTTTACTGGACATTTATAAGATGATAATATGATAATAATATATCTTTAATAGAATTCAAATATATAGATTTTTTTTCTCTAAAAAATCCTAGAACAACTCTTCCGTTATGTTGATGTCAGTCACAGCAGGCTCATTCACCTTCTGTCGTCCAATGAGGAGAAAATCGAGCAAAAACTAGTTTAAATAAAAAATTTAATATATCCCTTGTACGTAAAAAAATAGAAATATCTAAAGATACGTTAACGTAGTTGATGACGTTCCCCCATCAGCATCACCCACCTGGAGCCACACTAGTCAAAGAAACTCTCTTCTATCTTGTTGGAACATTCATCAGAAAACCTTAAAAAGCCGCAAAGAAGCGAATTATCTTCTTTATTAGCAAAAACGACAATACACTTCACTTTGCTGTTGAAAAGAAGTGAAGGACTTGCTTTAAAAAGAGCCTGAAACAAAGAGTGATGGGCAGGAGAGGTTGGAGAAAAAAAGGACAGTTAAAGTTGACAATAGAGTTATAATATCATGTCCTTTATGAATAGTTAATTTGATGGTGCCAAGGTTCCTTGGGAGATTGATTAAATTCGTTCTGGCATGTCTTAAAACTTAGATACGCTTCATTACTGTAGAAATTGGTGGCAGGCGTGCTGTGTTTTCACTTAGGCTTTTTATTTAATGATGAGGGGCAGGAGAAACTTGTCTGGCTGACAGTAATGCACACTGTTAAATTCAATTTATTTTGCTTATAATACAGTTTGTTAATTAATTGACAAATTCTGAAGCTCAACATGTTATTCCTTTCCTTTTGCTTGACAGGTGGTCCTGCTTCTCTATTCAGTGATAGAATATCTGCCTGTGTGCGTATTGAAGGTTTTCTTAAGCTTTGTAGTGAAACTGATAATTATAAAAGCGCTTTTTAATAATTATTCTTTGATTGAGAGGAGGATGTTTAAAACTCGACTGGGCTATACGTTTAAAGACTAAACCTTTTTTCGAAACCGTGCACACGTTTTTGTTTTTTTTTTTTGTTTAAGAGCTAGTACAGCAAAATTCCTGAGACAAACACACTCTCCTTTGTAAAGCAGAACACACATCCCATAGTTAAGTAGAAGTTTCAAACCTCTGATGCCACTACTAACTCAGCTGTTTGACTAAGTTCCTCTGAAAATCGACTGTGAAGAAGGGGAATGATGTCCTTTGTCAGATATAAAACCTCCAGCAGACAAAAATGAATCACATTTTCTACAGTTTAAAAAATAATTTCGACAGTTTTAAAATGTGTCCTTAGATATTGCACTGTCACTACTGACTGAAGAATGAGCTTAAAAATGAACTGTATTGTAACTTGTGATTCCGTAGCTATGTGACGAGGCTAAAAAAGTTTTGAAATGAATCAGGAAAAGATCTGGACAGCAACAAACGTCAATTCTTTTATTTCTTTTTCTTTTCATTTTTAACTTTTGTTGTTTTGGCTTCAGCATCATTGTCTAAATTAGTTTCCCATTTTCAGAGAGGCTTTGCTGTCTGACAGACGGCCACACCTTTAACTCCAGAAACCTGTCGCATTTCAGATGCAGCTCTACAGACCTAAGCCCCGCTGCCATGTCATTTCAGATAATTTAAATTTAGGTTCCAGGCTTATCCCCAGCACATAATCATTGCTTCTCCAGCTTTTTTTTTTTTTTTTGTGAGTTGCTGGCTGCTGATGCTGCTGTCCCAGCACATAATTGGGCTGCAGATCTGCTCCTTCATGGTAACATATCTAGGATGACACCATCAGTTGATACCAAGCACATCAGAGTGTCTTTCTTTCTTTTTCCCTACTGTCTCTATGCTTGTTTGTTTGCTCTTATATTTAGAAAACTGATACTGGGACCCTAGAGTCGGGTGATGCTCTTGCAGCCACATATTCGCCATACAATGCTGCATTTCTGGGACTTTGAGTTTCTTTAATTTAGACTAATTTGTAAGAAATATGTTGAAACCAAAAAAAGAGTCATAAAACTGAAGTGATTTCACGATCGTTTTAGACCGACTTTTGTTCTCAGTTTGATAAATGTCTTTTTCTTTAGGCAAATTCTATATAAGCTGTTAGATTACAAGTTAATTCATTCATAAGTATATTTTTTTTACCCAGTTTCTTGTTGGATACGAGTTAATTATACTTCCTTTTTAATACTTGTTGGAAAAAAACCAACAAAGCATCTTTTTAATAAGTTTCCCTTTAACGGTTTAAGGAAATAGTTGCTTTCTTTCACAAATGTCTTGGTAATCTCCTCTGCCTTTTATACTGATACATTTTAGCTTTCGTGAAGACTTTCACTTTTTAAGCTGTTTTCATTGAGAATGCCGTATTGATTGAATTGGCACCATGCAGCGTCAGCACAAATGAACAATGTACACTGGGTTTTTACATCCCATCACATGTTGAGCGATTTCACGTAAATTCACAGTGGCAGCTGACAATTATCTGCCTTCAACTCTGTGGTCTCAGTCATTGTAAAATGAGGCGCATGATGTCTCTCTGTTGTTGTCTGTTTCTCATGCCCCCCGATAATAGCGGTGTTATTTGCCCTACACCAGAGAGAGGAAGTGCAGTGGTGCGACCCCAATGAAAAACATTCACTTGTATGTTCTGTGTCTGACAACTGTTTGTATCACCAATATCTAAAGAATATTTTTGTAAATGTGATGATAGATTTACCTTTGAGAGGCATATTCAACTGTATAAATTAAGATTCTAAACCCTAAGAAATTGAATCATTACAGCACCTCAGATGAATACATGTAAAAGTATAGTCCCATGTACCCATAGGAGGGTTGACCTGTATGAGTGTCTGTAGGTCATGCCGCCTTATGATACATTTTAGTTTTCAGTAAGAATTAGTTACAACTGCACAGAGTGAACATTTAGTAGAGTTTAATCTTTATATGACCGAAGGCTGGGAGAGTATGCACCGTATTTTACAGAGTATAAGTCGCACTTGATTAAAAGTCGCAGGAAAAAAAATGTCTAATCAAGAAGAAAAAAACCACAAATAAGTTGCTCTGGATAATAAGTCACACTTTTGTGAGAAAAGTCTGATGTTTCAAAACAAATCCGCCAATCCCAGCGTAACGCTGCGTTCACACTGAACGTGATTCACACGTCAAACTCGCATGTACTGCCTCTATGACTTTCTCTTCTGCATTAGTCTGAGGGCGCAAAAAAAAATAATAATTTGAGGCAAATAAGGAAAATATCAAAGTTTAAGAGGAAAACTAACGAAATCTTGATGCTTGTCTTGGGCGATACTTCTTCTTCTTTTACTGTCATTAGCAAACACTGACACATACATAAAGCACCCTCTAGTGGTTGTTCACTGAGACAACCGCTAAAGGGCAACTGGTTGTTAGTGGGAAAATAACAATACATGAGCCTATTTATACTTAAAAGAAAAAAATATGAAAAAAATGTGACCAGTACTATAGATAATATGATAATTAATCTTCATACATGTAAAATAAAGAATACAAATGCAAGGAATCACTAAAACATGGCAAATTACAATATTTCATACATATGTGGAACATGGTCACCTGAACAAGCCAAAAGTTATCAGTTTTTAGAGGTACGTTTCGAAACAGGATATTTATAAATGTAACTAGTTTTTTTGTAATTAATTTTCTTAAAACTTTTATTTCTGATAAATATTGTAGTGAAAGCAGTCCATTGTCATACCATCAGGTGAACAGACGATAACAAATAAAACTCACAACAACACTGATCTCAACACATAGACTGAAATGGACATTTTGGTAAAACAAGTTTTAACTCCCTCCCCCCTAAATCCCCTCTGTGTTTTTTTTTTTTTTTTTTTTTTTTTACATTCCCTTCCTCAACTCATTAGTGCTATTATTTTTTTTAGTTTAAAAGAAATATTCTTAATGCTTTGCCTGCTGACAGATTCTGTCAGTATAACTGTTTAATCTAACTAATGCCTGCAGTTTTCCTTCAGGCTAATTTTTGATGCTTCATTTTTACGTTTTCCTTTTCTCTCCAACACTAAATCATTGCATCTAGTGTTGTGACAAAGTTTGTTGTCTGTAAGTATGCTTGTTTTACAGGATTTATTAAGTAGGCTTTAGATGAGAAGAGGACAATGGTTGGTTTCTTTCATCTGATCAAATAGACAATGTGAACATGGATCAAGTAGCAAACTGATTTTTTTGGTCATGAAACAAACAAAATCTTGCGCTAAAACAAACAATACTTTGAATAATATTTTATTTGGGAAACTTTTCAACAGTGTGGCCATAGAGGATACTACACTAGCATCCATTTTTACATCACTGATAAGACTACGATCACATATCCTGAATTGCCACCGTAAGGCGTCCTAAATTCAGATTTTTTTTTAGCAAATTTGGCCAGTGGCCATGCAGTCACATTTTTACAAGATGTGCACTGGCTGTGGAGGTTTTAAGAAAAACCTCCACAAATTCAGCTGCCAGATGCGTTGGCAGCTGAATTTGTGGCCGTAGCATAAGTGAGTATAGAAAAATTTATGCCTAAATCCATTTTGCACCATTTGCTGAGGCAGCTGCATGGGCAAATTCAGCAAACTACATTTAGTAATCTATTTCATTTAATTATTAGCCAAAGGCAATTATCATAAAGATGTTAAAAGGTAAAAAATAAAAACATACATTACCACTACATGTGGGGGGAGCACTTAACAGGCTTTGTCAAAACATGCAAATAAGACAGTCCGGTTTTTGGCAAAGGTAATTAAGACATTTCGATTCAAGACGAGTTAATAGGGATGATTACAAGCCTCCTTTAGGTCTTCACTAATCATAAAGACTTTAAGCCTTTGCATGTTGGCTTGTGTGTGTAAACCCCCCCAATCGTCCGTTTTATTGGTTAATGAACTGTGGTAAATGTTAGATCTTCATTCCCAGTCTCTCACAGAGTTTGAGGAGAAAGGCAGGGAAGGGCTGCCTGAGGTATGGTGTTGTACAGATAATTAGACGGCAAAAAATGTGCGTTTCCCTCTTTGATCTGCCCGTCAACTTTCTGATTAAAGGCGTAAAAGCTTTTAATCAACAGTAATGCGATGATTAGCGTTTCTAAACTTGTGAAATTGAACTAGGGGGGCTTCAAGTTTTCTCTTTCTTCCTCTCTTTCCTCATATTTATAAATACGTCTGTCTCGCTTCATTTCTAAGAACACTTTTCACATGTTCAGCTCAATATTGCTTTTGGTTTGATTATTTTTCTTGTTGTGGCGTGACCCGAACGGCTGAAGTTCACGTCAAGTTGGACGATGTTTTGGTTTATGTTTTATAGTCTGAAGAGTGTTCATTTATCTACCTGGTACAGTGAAAATCAATTCAAATCCTCAACATTGTACGTGGACTTATTATTTGGACTGACTGTCCTGTATAAATGTTCATTTATAAGTATTTGTTATACACTCATGTTAATTTTTTCCATCTTTTAGGCTAGCACAATTGCATGACACAAATGTCAGACTTATGAATAATGCAAAAACAAATTAGCTCATTTGGTTTTGAGTTTTTAATTCTATACTTCATACATTTTATATAGTTTTGAACAAATTTAATCAAGAAATACAAAAACATTGCCTGTGCTGGAAATGGAATTTATATGTCAACTCTGAGCTTAACAATTGACCTGTTGGGATGTGAACGCTGGCAAAACAAGTGTAAATGCTGACCAGTCGCCTGTAGAAATTCCCTGTTTTTTTTTTTTTTTAATTGAGGACCTTAGAAAGTATTGCTCTTGTTCACACATTGTTGCATGTGGAGCAATCACTGTAAGCATCCAAGTCTATTAGTTTTCATTTGGATGGTTCAGTGAGACTGGTTGATTAAGTCCAGGCAATTTGCTAGAAGGAACACTCATTCTGCTCTCACTCCCCCTGCCTCTCAGCCCTTTGCCACCAGTCGCGTTGTCGTTCAGGTTAATTTAATCCAGTTTGTTAGATTTTTCCTCACAATAGTCTTGTGTCTGTCTCTGGGCTTAAGTAGAGGTTTGTTTTCCAGTAATATCCTGCAGAACTTTATTTTTCTGTAAATTCACAGTTAATTGTACTGAGGGTAAATATTGTAATCCAATAGTTTCCACCCAAACATTGATACCTGTGAGTGGCTTTGTCAATGTTTGTGTACCTTGTCCAAAGGGTTGTTTTTGTATGGGTGATTTCATAAATGTAAAAGCAAGCTTTTCCCTTCCAAGACTCATCAATTCTCATTGAGTGGAGTGGGACTTTTTCTGTTAAAAAAATGTAAATCTGGTAATCTGAGAATTTGACTTTGAGGTTGAGGTTAAGGGAAAATAGGAGGGGGAGCTGAAATAGAAAGAAAATGTAGCCTTCAGTTCTCTCCACCCCGATACAGCTATAAACAAATTGTTCCATTACCAGCTGCTCTCGTACCGGCCCAGTCATTTATACCCATTAAATCAGTGTCTTATCACCCATAAGACAGCCTTACGTCTCTCCATCCACCAATTGTCCATAATCAGCCATTTAAAGCAGCAGCGGAAATTTCTTTTGTGCTTTGCTTCGGTCTGACAGACAGGCAAACGAGCTGGGAGGAGGAGGGACGAGGGAGTAGAGAGGGATATTTTCTGTGGAATGATGAATAAGCCAGGTTGAGTGGCTGACTAACGGAGATCTGTCTTAATCAGAAGTGATTTGTCAGAACAGGAGCTCTGCGGGGTCAGGGCACAGGCGATGAATAAAACACAGTCTAGCAAAGTGAAGAAAGGGCCCAGAAATCCAACCTGACTGCCCACTACCACTCAAATACATGCAGGGAAAGGGCCAATGGATGGTTTATAGCTGGATAAACTGAAACTACACAAATACTCTTGACTATAGACAATACATTTTGACTTTTAAAATCTTATTACAGTATTTTGTGGACCATAAGGCACACTAAAAAAATAAAAATCCTTAAATTTTCTCAAAATATTGACAGCGCACCTTAGAATAGGGTGGTCCCTTGTGTAATAATCCTGGTTACAGACCTGGAACTGAAGATATTTGGTTTACAAAGCTAAAAAAAACTGTCCACATTTTTTCACACAACCTTGGTAAATTACAAACCTGCACCTGAATTTTCTGCCACCAAGTGACATGTGCCGTCTTTCAACATAATAAAAATGAAAAAGTGTTGTTTTGTTATTTATGTATTACAACTTGAACAGTTGTTGTTAATACAATTTAACTCATCTGTTGTGTTTCTCTTTCTGCAAAGGCTGGTTATTTCGGACAAAAGAGGCACGCATGAATGACACTGACCAATGCCCTACCTCTTGGTTACTATGTATTCTGGGTAGTTGTTTCACCAAAATAATACAACATTCCATGACATCTTTCTTAATGTTCCGTAAGATTCGGTCCACCTCATGCTTGATGCTGCGTTCACTGGAACGGGATTCGTGTTGCAGAAGTGGCCAGTATCAGTATTAAGTTAATGGTACAGAGGCGATCTGAGGTCCTGTGGCAAGGTGGTCAGGCAGCTGCGTGATTTGAGGGTGGCACAGCGAGAGCTTAGATATCAGAATTTTGGTGAGGTGGCCATGGCGCGTCTACCAATCAGGCTCTGCTTTGGGTTCATATGACGTGTATTAATCCAATGGACGCATTTTTTGCCCTGAACTTCGATCCTATTCTTTACCGGCTGGATTTCTGAATCTAGTTCTGGCTACAGTAGGGCGAAGGTGGGATACCCGCTGGACAGGTCGCCAGCCTATTGCACCCACGGATAGCATTCACCAACAGACAAGGGGTGAAGTGGGGAGGCTGCCTGCCTGCTCAAGTCTCCAGAACTTTGTGAAAATTTCTCATGTTCAACGAAACAATAATAGAAAAGGTCCCCTAATTTTGTTCTTGTTTTTATTTTTCCCCCTCACATGGGACAGTAAATCTTCAAACTCTGTCAGAGAGAGACCGAAAGACCTCGGAAGCGGCAGTCATTCTGACACAGTGATAGTGAAGTTCATTGTACCATGGTAAAATGAGTTTGAGAACCCTTCAATTGGGTGTCAAGTAGCTTTGGATACATAAGGTATGTATTTGTCTAAATTCTTATTGTGTTTTAGACCAACAGATGTTACTGTTACAATAGGGTGTTGTGCAGCTTCAGATATACAAGGTGTATATTTGTATAAACTCCTTTTTGTATTTTAGAATAACTTTTATTCTCATTGTATGTAAGTGCATTTTTTTATGGACTTGTTACTCCTGATGTAGTTAAGAATGTGGTGTAAGCTCTAGACTTCCTTAAAACATGCAAATGTATTCATTTATTAATGAATTTGAAATGGTAGCACTATTTGAATCTTGGTTTCTTCTTTACGTTAACCTTTACCCTACCACACATTGAGTTGTCTTGGATGTGATGCCTCTGTTAGACCGTCAAAAAAGCGCTCTTTACTACTAAATGAGAAGGAGCTGTGGTGATCCTTTAGGTACACCCCTGTCAGGTTATGTTCTCTTTAGGCTCCAGGGACTGAGGGAGCAGGTTAAAAAAAAAAAAGAAAGCCTGCCACACAGTTAACAATACAAGGCTCTCAGACACAGTGTAACTGCAATGGAAAAGTTTGTTTAAAATAGATTGTACCACCAATTAAAATTGAAGGGTGTAGACATGTTGGTGCTCCTGAGTTGCTTTCTAAGCGCCATAATTCTGAGGAATGGAGCAGAGCTCTAATTTATTGCACAACCACTCTGCATTTTTAAAATATGAAGCCTATGCTTTACTTTGGAATAAACAAAAATTGTTAAAAAATAGCTTAATGATTCTCCTCCTTAAAAAAAAGGTAACATTTTTGTTATTAAAAAGCAAATTACAAAAAAGATGGACAACTCCACTGGATAGGAAATCTTTTCTACTACAGATGACATTGTTTCATTTTTCTAATTTATCGCTATTGATACAGTTCTACTTGAGCCACACAGTTTTTAAGACTGTATAAATTTGTGTAAAAATTTAATTAAAAGCATTGGATTGTAATCTCCAATGATTTTCTATTTGGCAGATATCATTAAACATGGATCTGATGTGTCTTAGAATATACCCACATCCATTTGCTCAGGGCTAGAAAAAAATAAAAGTAAGAAAATGTGTCTTATGTGTTAACAGAAAATAATTTTGTGCAGATACGCTTTTTCCTCCTTCAGATTTCCGCGTTTACTGTTTTTGTACATGCTCTTTGTGTAGTTACATTAAAGGGCCACATTAAATTAAGACTCAGTGGTGCTGATGTAAATGTAATGTAATGGAATAATGGGCTTGTTAAATAGGCGTTTGGGGATGGGAATCTTTAACAAGAGAGTTGGAGCACGGCCTCCAGGCCAGGGTTATTTAAATTGTTAATAGCCGTTTAAACAGGCGGGGAATATTTTAAACGCTAACGAGCAACAAGTCAAGAGCATTAGCAGTAGATTTTTTCTCTTTTTCCATTTATTTTCATCAACTGGACAGCTTTAATTGAGTTCTTTTGCATATTTTTAGGGCTTTATAAGAAATTCTGTATTTACTCATAACCTCTTATTGATTTTAAACTTTCTGTGCGGGTTGTACGTACCTGCTCCGCTGTATAGGTATTGTTTCACACATGTTGACTTGACAATGGTTGGAATAGTTTTAATATTGATGGCAAAAACAAATGCACATTGCAAAACGAGAAACTTCTATAAAAAGAACCTGCGGCGTCCATACTAGATTATCATAAATCCTCTACTTTTAGAAAACCTTCTTGGGTTAATTTAATGGGATTTTTTAATTGTACCTTTTGATAGAGTTTTTTTTAACAGACTGACAGAAAAGTCTATTTGCTCAGGTAGGTATTTGTATTTCAACTTGTGTTCACAGGCTGCTTAAATTGAAAAGATTTAGATAATTTTGATGCTTGTTTAGTAAGATATTTAAAATACAGAAATAGACATCCAAACAGTAAAAAAAAGAAGGTATTTAAAAGTTATTTATTTGCTAACACAACATTTCTCGCAGTTGAGAACACGCGTCATTGCATTTTCATGTTATATTCTGCATTTATCACAACTGCTGACAAAAATATATTGTGGCTTCAGCCTTCAGTTCACTGAAATCACCTTTCTAGCCCAGACTATTTATGCATTCTTCACCTTTGTTGTCATCTAAACATTCATGAAATAATAATTACTAAACATAACTGCCTTTTTCCCATTACCTCATCCATCTTGTTACGCACTGCAAACCTTTCCAATAAACCACTTGACATAAAAAAACCCTCTCCTCCTGCAATACTTGTCACACTCATTTATTGAACAAAAAACCAACAGCCTTGACAGAGATGGATAGATGTGCTTATTTGTCTCTTTAACAGAAGATTTCCGCTTCAACTCCCTGCGTGTTTATTTCTTGTTCTCTTTCAGTTGGGACGGGGGAGGGATTCTTTTTTTTTTATGGTTATTAATACCTGCACTCAGTCTTTTAATCTGCCCTATTTGTCACATGTGACTGTCTGACTGCACTGTTTAATCTGGGTATCCTTCAATCTGTCTTTTCCCAGATTAGAAATTAATGAAGGCAGGAAGAGGCACATTTGAGTCACTTACAGTGCTGGGGAGTGAAAGGGATGAATGGGAAATAAATAGTGTTCTTTTGACAGTTTTTTTCTGCTGCTTCTCCCTGATCCCCTTTCTCTGTGACTCGTTCTTCATCCTTCTCTCTCTTCTCTTGTTTAGCTGCCAGATGTAGCCCATTTTTACACCGCTCCCCCCCTCCACACACAAAACAGGCGCTCAGCACGTGGGCCCTTTGGTGTGCGGCACCTGTGTAGCGTATTACAGTCAGCAATTGTGTTGTTTATTCTGGATTTGTTTGGTGTGCTTGAAAGCCCGCCTTTGATCGATACGAAGATTTTTCACTTATTTTCCTGATTCATCCTACTCCTCCTCTCATTTTAAAACTCTCATTCTTCAATTTGTGTGGCTGCACTGATGCCAGCATAACAGAGGGGAGAATTTTAAGAAATCTTTTTATTTAGTTTCTACTTCTCACTCCGTCCAATCATCTTTTGATCTATTGTAGAAGTGTTTCCAGTGGTCCTTTAGTTATGATTATGCACTTTTTTTTAGCCAAAATAAAAAAATCCAGTCTTTTTGTTAGGAAAGTTTCTGCTGAGCAACAGTAGTTCGTTAGAAGATTATCCTCTGAGTTGTGGGGGGAAATGTTGATACAGAGTAAGCCTGCCTCCTTTTCCTATCATCCCTCTGTTTACATGTTCTCCCGCTGGCTTACAGCACCAACATAACATTACCAGTGGCAAGCATTATCTGAGCGATCCAGTCGTACAGATTTAAACCAGATAATGTCTCAGACGAGGAAAACGTACCTGGATCTTTAGCCTTGTTTCCAGTCCGGTCCGATATTTTGTGTGTTTATATTGTAAAACGGACCCTTTAAACAGTATCAAACCATACCTCTTGAGGGCCCCCATCAGTTGTAGGTCCTTCGTAAAATGGAACGGATCAGTTGGGGCGGAGCCACTGTAGCTATCTGTTGATTGGCAGAAAGTTATGATGACATTAGATATTATGGAGCTCACATAAACTAACATTTACAATATTTTTAAGCATTCAGGCTTTTTCAGTTTCCTCTGTACTCTTTTGGTCATGAGTGTATATTGAAAATTCCTGCAAACAATGGAAAGGTCTGGTCTGCGATGGAACTCCAAACGTTTATTGCCATCCTTGGTGACGGTGTTATACAGGTTAAACTGCACGCTAGCAGTCTACACCATGCATGCGCCGTGTAAACAAACCGCTCAGGGGAAGCGGAGCTTAAGTGAGTTGAAACGCTCGCCAGAATTACCTGGACCGCACCACTTCTCAATGAACCGGACCGCTCAGTGGACTTATTTGTCTTGAAGTTGATGCATTGAAATAGAGATGAGCAGTCCCACTGATTAGTGCACCTATGTCATAAATATGCTCTTTTCAAATGACATTTTTTTTCATCTGTGCCTAATTCACAATGATTTGAATAAATAAATACTCAAATGCAGTTTTAAGCTTAATTTTCTTAAAGGGCCATATCATGATTTTCTTTAGTCTTTCAGAGTAAACTAAAACCATATATATTATTTTATCTTATTGCCTTATCTTATTACCTTTGGGACCCTAACAAACAAATTATTTATGAAAGAAGTTATTTTTGTGGACTGCTTTCTATCTGATCACTGCTACCTCAAGCTGCTAGCTTTGCAGAGAAAGTGTTTTTGTGTTAGCCTAGGGGCGGAGCAGACTCTTCCTGAAAGGGGCTGTCTCACTCTGTGACATCAGCACGTGAGGACCGGCTCATTTTTGTAGGTATGGGAGGGGCTGCTGCTGAGAGCACAGGTTTTTAGAGGATTACGCAGAAATGCGTGAACAGATCAAAATACCATTTGGGGTTCTCTGTAGTGAGGAATGAACAGTATAATGCAATTAGAAGCTCAAAAAGTATATTTTTCATGGTATGGCCCCTGTAATTTATGTCTGCTATAATGAGGAAAATGCCACAGGAACATGTTATAAACACAGTTTTCACTTGAGTGGTTTTTTAACTAGAAAATGACATTGACCATGGGTAACCCTGTCAAGTGCCTTATTTTTACAACTTTGTGCTTATTTGTTTTATTCAATAACAAAAATATTGGCTGATTTGGATCTATATTCTCCTTTATTTGATTTTGAGACATTTTAAACCAATGTTATAGATTTTTTTATATCAGATTTAATTCAAGCACATTTTTTTCCAGATGAAGATGCTTTGGGTGAAGAGACAACCCATATTGTTATATTGCCACCATTGTGGTGTGACATTGTGGCATGACTACGACAAGTGTTGCCTCTCACGCTACATATTCTTTTGCAGAACAAGTCGGACAGGAGATTCTCTCCAACCTGCACAGCGACCGTGAGAAGATACAGAAAGCCAGAGAGCGGGTGAGAGCACACAGCATCTGCACGCATTCAGACATCTGATCTAACAAAGATCTGCGAAACCAGAACGCCTGAAAGCCGGTTAGCAGCAATGTCATGATTTACCACTTTTGGAGTGTGCCAGGTAGCACACAAATGAAAATCAACACATCCAAATATGAAGGGGAGCTTTCATGGTGTCAGGCAGCAGAAATTTCTAATCCAGGGCTTGTGTCTTGCTGGTTTTCGAGATCCTATCCTTACTGCTGACAACCTTCCGTCAATAAGAAGCTGCAAGTTCAACAGAACACCGTAACATCTCAGATCTAACAACTGTTCATGTTTGTCAATCACAGAACTTTTTGATTGAATCAATATTTCATTGTGTAATTGCAGCTTTAAGGACCCTTTTTTTCCCCCACTTCCACTACTCCGAATAGAATAGCCTCTCCTTTCAGCCTCCTTCCTTCCTTTGCATTTCAGCAACCTCTCCACTCCCTCCTTCAGACTGTACCTCAGAGGCTGTTAATCCTTAATGCTGCCCCTCCTAACACACACACACACACAGGCTGCCAAACAGACAGGTAGGCAGACGCAGCAAAGACCAAACATAGGAAGGGGGCCCAGCCCTGTTGGCCCACTCAGCGCTGAATGCTTAAAGATCACAACATGGCAGAGGGCCTCGCACAGACGATTTCAAAGAAAATCAAACATCTCCTTTCAAAACTGTCTATAGTGACTACTGAGAGTACCTGTGCTCCTTTTTTTTTTTTTTTTTTTTTTTTTTAACTCTCCCTACCTCTCTCTTTCTCCACCCTCTTCCCATGGGTCTTCTTTGCTTAACCTCTCCAACAAATACATACACACACAAACGCACACAGAAGATGCTTCAGAATATAGTAGAAATATATATATATAAAAAAACGGGATGGTTTTAATTATATGATTTCATGAATATCGAAACAGAAACTGACACATACACTAATAATAATTGAAATGGTACACATTGACAGTTGCAGCTTCCAACAGAGGTTTGTTTTATTTACAATATTCCCAGATAGGTAACACCCTTTTATTGATACCTTTATTTTCAATAATTTTATTCATAAATAAAAGACAATATTCTCAATTTTTTCCAGTTTTTCTTTTTTAGTCTCCATCTCTTATAAGCTACTTACAAGAATTGGTAAATGGTGTATACTTGTATAGTGCTTTACTACCTTATTAGAAGGTCCAACACAGTTTACACATTCACACACTTTGTTGCCAAACATTGGCGCCAACCTAAAACCACTAGAAGCAATGTGGGGTTCAGTGTCTTGCCCTGACACATGGGGGTGGGAACCAAACCTGCAATCTTACAAACAGAGGTTGACCACTGTACCTCTGCACCACTGATGCTCAATTCATTTTTTAAATTGGATTTGATTTTTGATGGTGCCAAACTTGTAAGTTTCATTAGATTTTACCATTAAAAAATGTTTTGACATGTTGCCTGAAAAGTAACTTTGAACAAACACCTTTTAAGACACTGAGCTGCAAAAAAAAAAAAAAAAAAAAAAAGTACTTGGTTTCCATTTCAGGTTAAGGAAGAAAGTGGAAAAAATTGGCACAGCGGGTGTGAACGAGGGGGAGGGACGAAAGGATGATTCAAAAGGAGAAATGTATTTCGGGAGGAAGTGTTAGGCGTCTAGGGGACAGATCTATGGGCATAGACAGACATCAGGCAACTGCTGGACTTGTTGTCTTTGCCAGAGGGCCTAAACCCCAGGTCCCTCACCCCCTACCCTGTACCACATGGATCCTTGGCTCCAATAATCTGCATTACACCAGCTCAGACTGCCAGAGGGTTGGAAAGAAAGATAGAAGAAAATCAAAAAGGTGGGAAGAGAACATCGAAAAAAAATCAGGCTAAGAAAGATGACATCAAAATAAGCAAGAACATGCAGGAAAAGATTGGTTGTTGGGAAAATGGGTTTACAGAGTGAAATTTGGAAGCTAAATACAATTCTTGTGATTTTAAAGAAATTAATGTAATTTTATAACTTAAGACATAAGAATAACATTTGACATTTAATGGTGAAAAGTCTTTACTTTTCTATGCTATAACTTAGTGTTTCGTGTTGGTCAAAAGTACATCCATCTTATTTTTCTTACACCATTACAAAGATTTCTCCACAAAAGGATGAGTTCCTTGTGGCTGAAAAGATTTGTTGCCTTCGCAATTAAAAAGTAGTTTTTAGCCGGAGTTAGTTATTTTTCTATAGCGCATGGAAAAAATAGACTGTTTAGAAAGTATAGTCTGTGTTTCCACCTTGAAGTGAATCTGAAAGTATGTTCTAAACTTTTGATGGAGGATCGTCTCCTGATAGCTAGATAACTACTTTAAAGGTAGATCAATAAACTGTGTTTCTAAAATGCAATTCATCTCTTTGTTTTATAACCAAATGCTTTGGGTGAAAAGAGGAACACCCAGTTCCATGAACACAAAAAATGTGTTCTCTTCCATTGGGGGGTAGATAAATGTAGTAACCATCAGAGGCTAGATTCCCAAACCCCAAATTCCCCAGCCACCTTTGGTTTTTAGAATACCTGCCTCAACTACACAGTTGGAGTGTGTTATTCTTTTACCACAATAGAAATATCTATTTCTTGGTTTTCCCTTTTCTTGTGACCATTTGATTGAAGAAGTTTAGACTCGTCAGTTCATAAACTAGCAACATTTTTCTCCAATATTATGTGCAAAAGTTAAAGCTTTGATCAGACTAAAAACATACACTCTTCTCGATGCAACTAAAAATCTGTCCTTGGAAGTTATTAAAAGAATCTTTGACCAATGGATGGACGTTACCAGATATGGTTTTTTTTATATACTTCATCAAAGACATTCCAATAAAACAGGAAAGATATTCCCATTTTCAACCTAAAAACGAGGCTCCTTCAAGAGACTGCTGACATCAAGAGTTCCTATTACCATTTATGCATTTTTCCAAACACGTTGAATCCTTTTTGGGATCAGAGGGTTGCTGGAGCCTATCCCAGCCCCCTTTTTAATTTTTTTTTTTTAGTAACTTCTCCTGTTAGCAACTGAGCAAACGTAATAGTTGAGGCCCTATTGTGTTGGACATATGTTACTGTTACAGTAGGGAATTAGAAATCTTCAGACACACGAGGAGTATATTTGTATAAACCTCTTCTGTATATTAGGCTAAACTGTAATTGTATTATACATGCATACATTTCTTATTGGATATATTGTCAAATCTAGTTAATCACTATTGATGCTGATTGTACTTATTTCTAGTGGTATGTATCGGCAAGATTCTGGTGATATGAAGCATTTCGCGATATACAACATGAAACGTGAAATATCTCAAGACCACCCCTGTAGTCTTGAGATATTTCACAATATATCTCAAGACTATACCAAAACAATTTTTTCTATTTTTAAGCTGACGCTCCATGCCAGACCCACTGCGCAGCCTCATTGCTTCACTTATTTTTATTTGAGCCTGGTATAATGCACCATTATCCGCGTTTTTGTATAATACTGGTTGCAACGTGGCACAGAGTTTCAGTTCTTAGGTTCTTAGTTCTTGTTGTTTTGGTCGCAGTTTAGAGCTGCTCAAAGAGGCTCAGTGTGCTGTGCTGCCAACTAGTGGTCGGGGTTTAAGTCCAAGTATTGCCAAATGAAATTTCGTGTTTCATCACCACATCAGTTTTTCCCTACACCTCTACTTATTTTTTCACTACAAGGAGGCCTATGTTGTGATATGATCTAAAACTTTTTCCACACTTTGGAAGACTATCTAGCTTTATTTATATATAAAATTATATATTTTTGTGCCTGTGCGTTGCTCTGTTTCCTTGTAAACAGTGTGCCTTCGAATTGGAAATGAAAGCTGTCTTTTACTGTTCTGCCTTTGCAGCTGAGAGAAACGGACGCCAACTTGGGCAAGAGTTCCCGCATCCTCACTGGCATGCTGAGAAGGTAAGAGGCAGGTAGGGACTCAGCTTTTGCTGGTTTTTTGCTACAACAGTGTTGTGAATAGCATGAGACGTTTTTAAACACTTTTTCAAGAAAAATTGTTTTGGATAAGTGTCAACAATCCATCCATTTTTTTTTATTGATTTGCTTGGGTCAGTAACTGTATATGTGTGTCATATTAAGTTAGGTTTTTTCATTGACCCTTCTTTTCTTTCTTTTTTTTTTTTAAATTGTCTTATTTCATTATAGTCATCATTGTAGTGAACTGAGTACACTGAAGCTGTAAGTAATTGGTGGAATTCTATAGTATTTGTAAGAAACGAGCAGCCCAGTGAACAGAAAAAGGCTGGAGAAGACAAGTACGCTCTGTACATGTCTCCATTCTTTTCTCCGCTGTTATTTTTCACAAAGGAAAGTTGCGGGCCGAATCTCATTCGCTGCCTTTGTTTCTTTTTCTTACTATAGTTCATAAACAAAGCTTCGCTCGACATAAACACAGCTCTTGAACACAAATATATCAATAGGCTTTGCATTACACCAACCCCGAGAACACACACTCACACAAACGGGTGATGTCTAGTCACATCTCCATTTCATAAAACGCCTGTGTGCTCACCCCTGAACCGTAACTGCACGGTTTTGTTTCTTGTTCCCCCCTTCCTGTGGATTTTGATTAAATGTAATATGTAAATGACACGGACTGAATGTGAAATCCTTGCGCGGGAAGGAAGTGCCAATTGAAATAGATGCTTCAGTGCCTGTAGACAATTTGCTGGGCGGCTCGCAGGGCGACCAGCAGATAGTAAGGAGGGAAGGCCTGAGCAGGGCTGTGACGCCAACTGTAACCAATATTTCTGCATATGTCTCTATTTTGTCAAGTCTGATTATGGGGGAAAGAAGGAGGATTGAGAGGACGGGGGTCACCTCACGTGGTATGTCACCCAAAGCTGTCCAGAAATCATTCATCATTCCCTCCTCCTCCCATTCTCTCCCCCCCACTCCCTCTGGTGCAGAAGTAAATAACACACACTTATTTCAATATTATCATATTAGTGTTAAAGTTCAGCTGTCACCTAATGGGAAGACTTAATCAGACATAGCATTTTAAGTGGCATGCCCCCTCCCGTCTATGTGCTTTCCAGCACCCCCCCTCTTCTTGATGTGCTTTGGCTCCTCTGGTTAGAGCCCCTCTCAAATCAGGATTTATGAGGGCTTTCTAAAGTGGTGCCCGGCTGCGAGCCTCTTCGTATACTGCCTGCCATTCCGCTTGATGGGAGCACAAGAAACCAGCCCCTCCACACACACACACCTTTGTGTCATTCTTTCTTAGTTCTAAAATAAAAGGAAGACTTTTATTTGTTGTATTGCTTTTTATTTTTTGTGTGACTGACCAATGTACACTTTTAGAGAAAAATTGTTCGGTGACCGTAAAATTGTAACTTTTTCATGAAACCCGCATGGCAAACACGATTAAAAATAACGCAGCAGGGACACCTGCCAAATTTTCTGAACAGCTTACATTTTAAATCACTGCGTGGTGGCATTTTGGGATTTGTGACTGTAGTCTTATTATTTTGGCAAACTGAATGCATTCTATACAGGAGACAGCAGGGAGGAGATGATTGACAAGGTCAACAGCCAATCAGGATGCAGAACACACTGCATTGCTAAATATAGAAAAACCTTGATTAGATTAGTGAGTTTAAAGCATTGGCTGTATAAATGAACTGGACTAAGGAAGTTTGACGCCACCTAAGGAAAATACCTTACTTCTGGCTCCAACAAAAATTAAGCCAATAAACAAAATTACACTGAAAGAAATCTCCAAAACAGTGAGACTATTATATTGCCAGGGAACACTATAAATGCAGAAAAGTCCATTTACAAAAGATAATCTTCTCTAAAAGTAAGCAAAAAATTGATAGAAATAATATTAGATGGATTAGTATTTTTCTCTACTCATTTCAGTAATTAAGAGAAATGTTTTTCATGATTAGCATACACTTTTACATCACTAAAAGATGAATAAATATAGCAGCTTCTCTTTGACAAGTTATAACCACTCTCTCTTAAATTTCAGATGAGACGTGTTTGTTGTGGTTTCCTGATTCCTGTTGATGTTGTACGATAGAACCGACACCTTACACAGTTCTTAGTGCTCTTAAGGCTGTCACCCCTGCTGAGAAACAATTAGACACTCATTAGGCTATCTGCCGCAGTTCAAGAAAGCTAATTAACTTTAAGAATCTGTGAATATCACTTATTGCAAGCGACCCGGGGAAACACGCTCATCCCAAATAGCTGTGGCTTTGTTTTTTAAGCAAAACTGTTGTTGCATTCAGACAGAAACTCATAACTTCAACGAAGGGTAATTAGTGAAAGAGATTGTTACGGGAGCTGTTAATTGGTTCTTTCATGGGCTTCCAGCTCATTTCACAAACTGATATCTTTGATGCCTTAATTCCAAATTATTTGACATTTTGATCAAGTCTGATAAAAATGGTAAGTTTGGCGCTGGCTGCGGTGGGAGGGGTCACAGTATTCCATAATGTGGATTATTGTCCCTGATTAAAAGGTTTTGGGATCTTTGATAAGAAAGACCCTTGTAGTTTCTGTGGAGCTTTGACTCTGTTTGACGAGTGCTATACCGAGCATCTTAAGCCTCTCGTACATCCCATGATCGGATCAGTTGGGAATGGGATGCAGCTCCAGACCCAGTTAGAACTACTGGGGCTCTTGGCAGATTCACGGAAGGAGGGGGTACAGTGAAAAGCAATGAAGCATCGAAGGGAGGATGAAGGGGGAAGGATGTGTATTTTGAAGCAGAGGGGTTGTCTGCTCACGCTGGCAGCTGATCCCACATGCAGGTGGTCGACTCAGTCGCCAGGCAGATCAAAAAGTCAAGGCCCCGAGTGGACCTCCCTTTGAAATGGGAATGGGGTCTAGATATCAGACAGAAAACATAAGCAAGCTCCAAGCCACAGAACAGCTCCATATTCATGGCTGGGCCTGGAAGTAGCAACGGGCATTCAGAATGGACAGAACCCCGGCCTTCAGAAAAAAACTCCTGCAATCTCAACACCGATTAAGAGATCAGCCTAAAAGTTGGAGTGAGGTGATGCAGAAACCTGCAGGCTTTGCTGATGCTGTTGCACCGTTACCAGAACTTCCTGATGAAGTGCTTTTTGTTTTTGCATGCGACGACTCTGTCGCAGCAACAGCCACCCTCCGAGAATTTTCTTTTGAAACCCTTTGAAAAAAATATTTACTTTTTAATCTTTTTTTATAAATAAAGAGGGATTTGTGTTTGAAGATTTATTCTGTGTTTTTCAAAATAAAGTTCAAGCAGTAGTGGGGGTAAAAGAGGTGAGCACAGTTGTGCACCCAGTCTTGCCTGGGGTTCCTCTGGGGAGAGTCCTATATGGGTTCCACTTGAATCGTGTTTGATAGAAAGTAGGTTCAACAGAATGAGTTTTATGGAAAAAAGGTCAGATGTTCAATAGATGAAATCAAATTTGGATTTAGCATTGAGAGAAAACTGAGTCTGTGTTCACAGGGCCTCATAACTTTGCATTTTATTTCTGTATACTTATTAATTATTAGTAAATACTATACAATACCACATGAGTACTGTGTAAATTATTGCCTTTTTCCATATGGTCAGTACAATGAAAAAACTTCTAAGTAAGTAAAAAGTAAATTCCAGGCCAGGGATGGGCACAGGGGCCATATGCGTCCCATTAAACCAATTTAATCTGGCCTGCCATATGAAATAAATTCCATTGATTATCCTTATTAATGTTTTATATTTCCCTTTAATTTTGGTGTCACCTCTTAGATGGTGGACCAAAAATAAACTGACTTATGTTTAGCTGCATAAATGTATTTTGCATTCAGATTTGTTGTTTTTCTCAAGTTCATGTGTGTTTTTGAAGTCAATCGTTTTTGTGTTCATTCCAACACAACAAACACCGTGTTTTTCTTATTGTGTGTTTTTCCTTGAAAGACATCAACCAAAACCACTGTTTTTAAATTAAAATATCAGATTTTTCTTCAGATTTCATGTTGTTTTTCCATATGAGGTCACTTTCCAAAACACTTCAAGCATTTGATGCGGCCCATCTGTCAAGTTTTAGAATCCTTTGTGGCTCACAAGTCAAAGAGTTTGCCCCCCCTGTTCTTGGCACTTTTTCTCAATATTTCAAAGGTAGTTTCTTTTTACCAACTATCTTGTTACACATGGTTGGTACCAACCATGAAACATACAATAAGTTAGCAAGTAAAGTCAAGGTACAAGAGATATATTAACTCGAGAGGTAAATACCCGATACGTACCGTGTAAAAATCCAGTGTGTACAAAAAAATACCCAGTTGGTACCACGTAAATATGAACCAAGTTGGACCACTTAAATACGCAGAAAGTACCACAAAAGTATCCAGTTGGTACAACAAAAGTACAGTGTAATTACTAGGGGTGTGACTTGGCAAGAGTCTAGCAGTACGATAGATATTGCGATACACATCTAACGATACATATCACGATACATCAGAACTATACCAGAACAATTTTTCACCATGACAGAAATAAAATCTACTTGAATATTAATACAGCTTATATGTTAATAAAATTATGAAATTACTTTTGTCAATAATCCCAAAATGCTCAAATAATTAATTGAATATCATCTGGTCAATATTGTAACCCTTCTGCTCTCCTAGGCTTGTTTACATTTAAAGTGGGGTCATCTTGACCCCACAAGACAGTGCGCTGATCTTTTTTTTTTATCTTTGATTTTTGAGTTTCACTAATGGTAGACATAAAATCCTGTCCACCTTTGTTCACATTTGTCATGGAAGGAATCATAGATCAATATATGGTTTGAGTCATCTGGACCCCAAAGATAGGGGAAGGGTTAAATCGATACAAGTATCTGCAAATGAAATATTGAGATATATGGCCAAACGATTTTTCCCTTCTCCCCTAGTAATTGCCACTTAAATACCTTATAAGTACATTACTGTAAAACAAAGTGTTACTGGAATAGTTTTGCTGTAGTTCAGTTTATGTTTAAAGAGGGTTCTTTCCATCATTGCCCGCTGCTTGGTGCATTTTTAGGAAAAAAATTGACCTAAAACTAGGTATTTGTGTTTTTGAAGAGTTTGTTTTTGGAATCTGAAGAAAACATTCCTAAAAGTTTAAATTTAACCAAATTGAGGTCATAAATCTAAGGGAATTTTTTAAATCAAATCAGATTATTCAGGGCTTTATATAATATTTACATGTGTTTATTTCATGTACTTCGTCCACACGGCAGTGCAGTTTGTTGCAACACAACTCGAGTCATCACACAACTCCTGATTTGTTTTTTGGTTGTTGTTTTTTTTTTTTTTTGCCCCAAGTGGGGCAGATTTCTCCCACCGGATCAAACTCTCTCTGATCTTTTCTCTTGTTTTGCTGCCACAATGATTCCATGTACTGCCCTTAAACTCATCCCCTTTGCTTTGTAATTTGTTCATCCTGGCATCATCAACACCCCAATCTACCCCTCTGCTCCCCACCATAAAACGGTGCTACATCCCTCTGGATCAGTCACGCCCCGGCTTTTCTGTTCCCTCCAGGGAACGTTCTGTCCTGCCTGCTTTTCACTTTGGAATTAGAACAAAGTGAAGTATACATTTTCTGTGCCCTTTTGGCATGGCCTTTATAAACTTTAAAGTACATATCAAGGTGAACGCAGCTGTTGTACGATCTGTTCACAAATTTGAGGAAAGTGTGAGTTTTTTTAGCTTTACTCGCTCAATTAAGCCCAACATTTTTTTGGTTCAAGCTCATATGTCGCTGATACTATAGCTTAATAATTACACAGAAATATCAAGATAATAGGTTGAATAGAAATGAATTACGACCATCAGAAAATTCCTTTTTGTAGGATTAAAAGGCTAGAAAATAAGATAAGATTTTAATGTTTCACTTCCCTCTCTTTTTATTCCTTCTTCTGTTAGGGTGTTGAATGTCAGATGATTGTCTTATTTTGACATAGCTGATGCTTTTTGTTATTCCTCTGTGCCTGTCTGTGGCTACAGGCTGCTGCTGGGACAATGACAGGGAGCGCCTCGGCCTCATTACTCGCTGCTCCCGAGCCAAACAAGCGCCGCTGCCTTCACTCTGTCTTCCTGACTCTCCCTCCTCCTTCATCTCATCCTTTTTCTTTCCTCTCTTCCTACACTTTGCCTATTAGAGAGTGCTGATGGGACAATTTTTGCAGGAGGAAAGAAAAAAAAGTAGACACACACGAGCCCGGGTTGTAGAGGAATGGCTTGTTGACAAGGGCAAAGACCTGTTGTTGTTTTATATAAGGGATGCATTTGTGTGCTTAGGATTGACTCACTTAACTGGCTGCCAAAGCCTCCTTTTTCTGCCTGCATACCTCCTGTTTTCTATTATTCAGCCCATAGTAGGATTCTGTTATTTGATGAGGCCGAGCTGCCCTGAAATCTGTTTTCTTTTAAAGAAAAATGTGTTAAAATGCAGAAAAATAACACAACAATTTAACTTGTTTTCCCCCAAAATTGCAGAATTTTTATATTTTATGTAAAAATCTATTTAAAAAATACACTACGATTCCTACAAATGCTTCACGGTCATCTTGACACAAACATTGAGGTGATGCTTTGTTCAGCCGTGCTCAAGCCATCCTAACTGAAAGAACTTTTTTTTTTTTTTATTTTTCCCCCACATCCTGTAACCCTGACTGACTTTCCTTCTGACGAGATCACCAGAGATCAGTGGTGTCCTTATCCCTTGAAGTGGCTCCAGGTGTCACTCCAAGGGTACATGCCCCGTTTGATCTGTCGTCGAGCGCCAGTCGGGCCGTGGCACCCTCTGATTTCCCGTCAGGAAAGAACGAGCCTCTCAGTCCAAAAGTTCCACTTCTACTTTTGAGTGACAGGAGGCGTGAGAAACTGGCAAGTTTGACACCTCATCCCGACAAAGAAAATGATCGTGAAATATTTTGGAAATTAACCATTTCCACATATCTTTTCAGAGGAGCCTCCGTGGGAATATTGTGTACAGGTGATCTTGAAACAAACAAAAGAAAACTACCAAAACATCCTCAGTGATCATGCTGTGAACCCTGCCTTAAGAACAAAAAACATCCTCTAAGATGCTGTCCAAAGTAGGTCCCTCTGTTTATTGAGGAGCTGCTGAAACAAAAGAGATAGATGAAACAAAATGAAGGAACCTATCTTTGGAGCAAATATAGATGGCAGCATCCTTCCTGTCTTTTATTCTATTATATCTCTTGTGTTTTTCCCCCACCTACTGTGCACTTCTTCAAAAATTACAGGTGAGATCTCAGTCTGTGGCAGGCCCTGCTTTTCGTCTATAGTGAACAAGGGGAAGGGTGGTGGGTGTAAAAAAAAAAAAAAAAAAAAAAAAAAGGGGAGAAAAGACTGGAGAGGAAAAAGGGATTCATGCTATGCAGGATTGCTGTGTTTGTGGAACGCACTCTTCCCTTTGTGTGTCTGGAGATAACTTATTCAGCACAGGGCCGTTCATCCAGGGGTTGAGCTCAGGCGTCCGTCAAGATGGAAAATAATGAGGCGACAGCCGCGCAGAGGATAGCTTTCACCCTCTGTCTAGGTCTCCTAGCCGTTCCTCCCACCCTTCTCCATCTCCACATCCTACCCTCACATTATCAGCCGATTTAAATAGATAATAGGGGGGTCTTCTTCAGGACATTTTGAAGCAATTAGAAACTGTCACATTGTTTTTGCTTTTCCCTCAGAATAAACTAGTCTAAATACCTTTGGACAGGCTTTAGAGGAATAACCTAGAATTTTGTTAAACGTCGGTTTATCACCAGTTCTTTGAAAAATAAATTTCTCCATTCTTCATTTTTCATATCAGTCATTATGCTAAACAAAATCATCTGTGGAGGTGCACTCATCAGTAGCTGGACTGTTGTACACATGAATGTTTTGCTGTCAAACACTCTCTTATTTATACTGAATGAACTTTTTTTTTTTTTTTTTTAGCCATGAAATCATAAAGAAAGACTTTGTGTGTGTAGTTACGACATAATACTTTGAGCTACATTTTTTTAAACAAAAATATTCATGTTTCATAGGTTCTTTTTCAAGCATATATTTCAAATAGGGCATCTGTAATGCTGCATTCACATGAATCACGATTTGCGTGAAAATCCACATGGCCAGTCCCTATTTTGCCACACGGAGAATTTGCTGCCGGCCGAATGTGAAAAAATGTGTTCCTGAGCTTAATGCCGCGTGTGGGAGGAGCTACCAGCTAATGTTTTTAGCCTGATCACTACATGGAGCAGTGTCTGTGTTTACATCACTTTTCTCAACACAGAGGGTGTTGAGAAATCAGGTTTATTTATTTTGAAGAGTTCTACAAAAAACACAGATGAACACGTTTCCATGTCTGGGTTTATGTGATCATTCAAAGATTTTCACAGTATCAGGGGCTTCTAGCTCATTCTGAGGGCTGTATGACAGCCGCTTCCATGGTGTGTCTGTGTTTGTGACTGAGTTTGAAGGCTCATCGTCCCGCAATAACCAGAGAAAGGAAAAATAGAAACAAAAATAAAATTAGAGTACCTTTTTTGTTTAATTGTTGTCTCAATGAAAATAAAAAAAAATACCACAAAGTTCAGGAGACTCGATCCGGCAGTCTCCACACACCGCAGCGGTTCTCTTTTTGCCGGTGTATCGAGCTCCACTCAGTAACTGGGACGGGTCTGGAGGCCTCAGCAGGTTAAGGAATTTGATGGGAATTCAGGACAAAAACTCTTGCATTGGATTAGTAACAAACCCATTGAATGAGTCACTCCAAACTTCACGTGCCCAAACCTGAGTTCCTTATTGGTAGATGTGACGCGACAACCTGCCAAAATTCAGATATTTGAACTCTGGTTGCGCAGCTCAATTCACACTGCTGCCAGACTGCCGCGCTGTAGGACCTCAGCTCATGTTGGTACCATTGACTTCACAATAAAACTGTCCGCCTCTGCCACGCAAATCATGTTTGGTGTGAACGCAGTATCAAAAACCAACCCCTATCCAAATGTGTTTTTGCTGTTTGTAACTTGTTCTTATTTCAATTTCAAATCACAGGGAACATTTGTAAAGAAAATGAAGATTAAAACTGAGTATTTCTTTATTCAAACTACAGTGAATCAGGAGCACACAAAAACATCCATTTTGAAAAAACTTTCAGTTTTTATGTGCAAACGCCAACTTCCTGCTTCACTCTATTATGATGCATCCATTTGCAGACAAGTAGATCCATTAGCATCTTTGTTTTCCTCCTCTGAGCATGTGACTCAACTAACTGTATGGGTGGGTATCTCCAAAGTTGCTAGCCATTTTTGTTGCATCGTTAATGTTAGCTTGGGGGCGTGAGGGGCTGTAAGCTAGTGGGAGAGCATATTATAAAAAGGGACAACTTACTGCCAACTACTGCGGGTCTCCAGAAAATGTCTTAGAAAACGAGATTTTTTAATGTAGCCTAAAAAGGGTGTTATCATAATTGGAAGACAACTGGGAAGGCTGCTGCAATAGATCAATAGAGAATAGAAGTGGGATTAATTGTAATCAGATTGATTTTGTTATTGATTCACAAGTTAAAAAAAAGTTAAATTTAAGGATTTTTCAAACATTTGGATCACATGTTTTTCTACATTCACATCTCTCTACCATTATAATGGAATTAATGATCTATTTTATAAGAAAGGGTAAAAAGTGCAAAAACAGGATCATGTTTTATCACTTAGTTGAACAATAATTCATTTTCTTGAATTACAAGCTTATGACATAGATACTTTCATACCATACATGAAATAAATCTTTGTGCACATGACATTTTTCTGTTTTAAGGTCCAAAAGCTGAAAAGTTGGATCCTCTCGTCTCTTATAGTTACCAATTGTGAAGGACAAGCCATGATGTGTAAAAAAGATTTTGACAAACGCAAAACTTTCAAAGTTTCTGATTTACCAATTCCAATTTCTAATTGTTTACAACTCCAGCAAAAACATTCAATATTTTTGAATTCTTTCTATTGTCATATGAAAATTGGTGTTTGTCACCGACTATAGAATTTTTTCAGATAAAAGAAAAAATACAACAAAAGAAGAACTGAGAAAGGAAATTGCATTTTTTTCTTTTCGGTTATTGTTTACCTAATCCTCCTCCTGTTAAATGGTTTCACCAGAACGGTGTTTTTCAACCTTTTTGAGCCACAGTTTATTTCTTGGTAAAAACCAAAAGGCATACCAACCTAAAAAGAAAAAATAAATAAATAAACATTGTCTGTTTCAACAATATATATCCACTTTTATCAAAGTGTCTTTAATATGAATTAAATAAACACAGAGTTTTTTTCATGATCTTTCATATTCCTAACTATCAGTGTGAAACTTTGGATGAACTCAGAGCTGAAAACCCAGTAATAGTAAATATTTTTAGACTAATTTAGTAGAATTGAATAATTTCACGCAGCACATCTGAACACCTTTTATGGGACAATAGTTTTTCATGTCACTTTATGATCAATAACGACTCACTGAATTTATGTTCAAAAGAAATGACTACGCGTATATGTCAAAAGTTTATGTAAATTGTAAAATCAGGAGCAAGATTACCTAAATAGTATAATACATTGTTTAAATTTTGGACTCCTCCATTGAAGACAAAAATTAGTTATTAACTTAAAAACTTATATTTGTACTTGTGCTGGTAAAAGTATGTACTACCTTTTTTCTGGTTTAATTTTTCAAACTTTATAGAAAATGGTAGGAATGCAACTTTTAGGTTTTAGTTTTCAAATTTCAAATTACTTGGAACAATGGCTATGTTCGATTCCCCTCCATACTCCCTAAGAATTAAAAAACTATGTAGTCCAGTAATATGTAATGCCCTGGATTTTAAAAGCATTTCGGACACATGCTACTTTTTTTTTTCTTTTTTAAGCTGCGCATATGACGTCATGGATTTCACAAAGTAAAAACATAATCAATATGTGGATTTTACAACCGTTAGTTTTGAATCCACTATGTTTTGATGATGAAAATTGTGTTTTAAAAAAATTTAAAAATCTCTTTTTTGTTTTGTTTTGTTTCAATGCAATGCAATATGGACTATATTCACCAATGTAGTGTGTATTGTTGCATACTTTATTTTGTTATTCTGCAAAGAATTCGGGGGTATTTAAGCCACTCGATTTTAGAATTGTTGATTTGAATGTCACTACAAAATAATATATAGTGCGTAGTGAAGGAATTCGGACATGGGGACTATCGACTCATCAAATTGATTAATCCATTTTCTCAGGATTTTTTACAAGTAATTTTTTTAAATTTTCCTAGCTAAAAACAGTTTTTTGTTTGTTTTTATTGTAAAAAAGCATAATTTTACTGTTTATTTGTGTCCTAGTTACTAAATCAAACGTACTGTATTTTGTATGGAAATAGTAACAGTAATTCAATATAAAATTTTAAATCTATCCCCATTGAATCAGTTCACACCTTTGCCAATCAAAACCTGTCATAAGTATAAGACCACCTTCAGCCAATCCTGGCTGACCATGTTCCTCTGTTCCTAGCAGGTTGTCTGTATTATACTGTTAGTTTAGACACCTCTGCTCAGCCATTAAATGCTACATCAGAGTTGCCCCTTTGCCCCCGTGACTGTCTCTTGTTTGGGTAGGCAAACTGGCATCCAAGAAGCTCTGGAGAAGAGGAGCTGTTGGCAAAGCACGCTGATGTTAAGCTAGGCTCAGTGCCAACTCCAGAAAAGACTTCCCTGCACACCCCACAGTCTTTGTGGTGAAAGGGAAGCTAGTTAGCACCTCACAGGTCAAAATAATACCATTGTGATCTGCATGAGCAGCTGTGCTCACAGCATTGCGCTGGAAACTTTATAGATTGGGTTTTTGTTAATACCCACTTGAGGAACCAACATTGAACGCACTTAGTACATAATCAACACTAATAAAATGAATTTTACTTTTACTTTCAGAATAATCTCAACAGCTTCCAAAAGCTGTTAAAAAAGTAAAAATTATAAATCAAAACATTGTAAAAGTAAATCATAAAAAAGATGCATTTGTATGTAGTTTTCCAAGCACGTTTTTTATTTGTTTTTAAACCACAGAAGAAATTTAGTTTCTTAAAATATTAACCTTTAATTTTCCATTGACAAAAATCAGATTTTTCGTCCTAAACGTCTTTTTATTTTCTAATCCTTTTAATGACTTTTGTCATCATTAAATCTTCTTCTCGAACGTTTCCTTGATACTTAGGAGATACCTCGTCCATCACTGAAACACTTTTTATTGTATACATGCAAGATTCCACACTGCTGTGGGCTGACTTTTGGGGCCAAGAGTCCAAACGGTTTCAGTGTACTAACAAGAATGCTATTAAATTTACAAAAAATTCTGTTTACAGACTTGGTCACCTCAAAAAGTAGCAGCTTTTTCTCCTCAAACAAATCTGAACTACAGTACAAAACTTTTTTTTGTAGGAAAGTTCTTCCTAAAACCTTCATCTAAACCCCGAAAGCCACTGTATTTCAAAAATTAAAGCCACTTTGTTTATTTTTCGAAGAGTTTACTGGGTCAGATGTGTACATCCTGTCGTCCGTCGTGTAAACTTGAACCCCCCCTTACCCGACATTCTGATGGCGCCATGGCTAACATTGCTTCACTGTTGAAGGGAAGTTATGAGGACATTGATGCCTTGGCCTTGCATCCTGGTGTCATTTTCCCAGCCTGTTTGTGGAGCCCGCCAATCCCCTTATTCTCCTCAGCTGACCTGAATGCATCACGGAGTATCACACACATGCGAGGAGCCAATCCAGCCAGCAGCAAATGTTCCCCTAACATTTCTTTTGCATTATTATCGTACACCGCTGTGATCCTCTGTTTTGGATCATATTTAGGCTCTCTTGGGTGGATGGATGTTTTTCTCCTGTGTTTTTCAGCCCAAGATTTTATTTAACAAGACGCTAATGTACACCCATCTCTTCTAAAGGTTCCCTTGTGGTATGGCATTCGAGAACAGTCCGAACATAAACCATTTCTAAACACTGGTTTCACTCACCCATCTTTAATTACATTGTACAAACCAAAGTACAAAATCACAGCAAAGCGCCATGCTAGCAAACTGTGTCATAGTGAGGCTTACCACAGCCGGAGGACATTGGGCTGAGAAAAAGGGAAAAATACCATCTACAAATAAATACTGAATGAAAGATTAGGGTGGTGAGAGGGATAGAGACTTCTAAGAATGAACGTTAATTGCTTCTGACCTAAAAGGGAACAGGGAGGGCTTTCAGCATTTGAATACGATGTGTTTTAAAGGAAAACCTCCCATGCGTGATGGCAGCGATGCTCATTGGCCGAGGGATTTGGTTTATAAAGTTCACCATCAGGCTATGTCAATGTGCTGCTCCAATAGAAAAACAAAACAAATAATTTTAAAAAATCTACATATTTCAAGTAATTTAAGCCAGAATCAACAAGTGACTATAGTTGAGTAGTGGCCTTTATTAGTGACAAACGTTGCATCGAATGGTCTTAAAGGGTAAAGTAAGTCCCCCTCCGCTGAAAATCATGTTTTTTTTTTTGTTTTCAACATGTATGTGTGATATTTTTCTTTTCTTCTTTCTTTCTTCTTTCTGAGTATTTCTCCTTTTAAGTTGCTGTCAAGCAAACTGTTGCAGACGGGCTCTGTTTAAATGAATGAGACTTCTATATGTCACAACTCTGCTGCACATGCACTAAACCCCTCATCTGGCCCGGCTAGCGCGCCTAGCTCAGGTGATATGAGGGGCCCTTCGCATTTCAGTGGTCAAATCAGCTGTCACTGGATCTTTTTTTTCCCTTTTTGTCTTTAAATAAGAGAAAATTGCCATAGAGCGACTTTAATACTCCATACTGAGTAAACATGAGTTTTATGACCTACTTAAAGCCTAGCAAATTATTTGAAAGTAATATTAAATATAATACCATAGTCTAGATTTCTTAGTTTGTTGTTAATGCTCCATTTCAATACTTATGCATTTGCATTACAGTATTGTTTCTATAGTGAAAAGTCACGCTGCCTAACAAAGCCTCAAAGAGGAAGGCATAGTCAATTATCTCTAGGTATACAAACTGCTCGATGGCATTCCAGTCGCATGGCGTTCAGTGCATTATGATGCTATGAAGAGTTGCATTGTTGCTCGGAAAGATTTGCAAGCCTCCCTCCAGCTCAGTGACAAAGGCAGCAGTGAGGTCACGACTGAGGCCACGACTATCAGAACCATCAGTCTAGCCAAGAGAACGACAACAATAAGCCCAGTCAAATAATGGTGTCAACTATGTGACTGTGTGAGGAGAGTCTCTAGTCTAGGAGATCACATTTTACAATTCTTTCTCTGGTTTTTCTTTACAAATATAAAATTATTATACTTTTCAGATGCAAAAACTGTTTTTTTTTTTCCTTTCTGTAAACTTTTGAGAACCATCAAAGGAATGAAAACAGATGTGTTTATACTGTAAAATGATTGTGTTGTTTTCTCGAACATAGTTTCTGCAGAACGGCAGTAGTTCATTGGAAATTTGCCTGAGTTGTGGGCAGGATGGTTGGCATGGCGCAACCCCCCTCTCCCTTTCCCTGAGAGCTCTCTGTTTACACGTTCTCCTGCTAGCTTAGGGTGTGTATTTGCAGATATTTGGATACATGTGTCATGATGTGATACATATCTCGATATATCCCAAGACAGTGCAAGACAATATTTCACTATTTTTTTTTTTTTTTTTATTATGACTTAAGAATTATCAGAAAATAAATATTTTTTTTTACAAAAGTAAAATACATGTTATTCAATGATTAGAACTTTAAGCACTCCAACTGTATCTCATAAACAAGTTGCTTTTACCCAAACAAATTAATGATGCTTTTCTTTTAGTAATTTAGGAAATATTTAAGTGGAAAACAAAAGTAGGACTGAACTACATTTTTGCTTATAAATAATTAATTAAATATAGTCTTTTTAAGTATTTTATATTGATACAAATATTACCAAATGAAATATTGCTATATTTCATTGAATCGACATTATCTTGCACTCCTATCTCATATATGGTGAGAAAGTAAACTCATCCAATTTGTGGTTGCACGTAGTTCTTAATTTGTAACTCGTATAATACATTTTGTGAGTAGCTTGCAGCATTTAAACGCATCATTTACTCACAAATCTCGGAGTGATAAGAGTGTCAAATCAGATTTGTGCAGAAATGTGTTTTCGTGTATCTATATCAGGCAATTTGTGGGTACTTTTTAAAGAGTTGATGGCATAGTTAGTTTTAAACATTTGTAATTTGAATTTTTTTGTGTATAAATTGTATTTTCTTTTGTTTTTTATCATTTTTGTATATGTGAATACACATTGCAACTACATAAAGTTAACACAAAAATGTAAAATTTTCATCAAAGTGGGTGTTTAAGGTTAAACTTTACAGTTTAAAAAAAACTTTTTATCAACCTTTGGTTGATAATATTCATACTTGAAGACCTTTATGAAGAATTATGAACATTATAATTTTACTTTTTGGGGTGGTGGTTAGGTTTTACAGACAATATTCTCAACACACTACACAATCCATCAAATGTTCCTTCATCACTCAAAGATTGTTATCATTTTGAACAGCCAGTTTGTATCTGGAATCAAACAAAAGGTTTTAGTCATTTGCTTAACTCTCCTGTTGTCTTTCATGCACTTTAGATATTCTTTTTGAACCATTTGCTATTTGGTAATTATCGACCACCGTTCCTCCACACCCCGCGCTCTTGGTTTTACCTTCTTCCTTTACCTGACTTGTCTGATAAAATGATTTCTTTTAGCTTCTCTTTTCTTTTCTAGTCAGAATATTGCTTCCCTCCTCTGCCACACCACATCTTCCCCCCTGTTCTCCTAACAGTAAACGTTAAGATCCAGGAGTGGATCAATGGCTGTTATCCTTTGATGTGTTGGGACACATTAGAAGGGGTGAGTTCTAATTGGGGCAGAGAGCTGGGGATCAATGTTGGCTGTAATTGCCTAACACAGAGAGGGGTGTGAGACTTTATTATCATTAATATTTAGACATGATGTAGGAGGATCCAGCCAAGCTAAATGTACTACAGCCGTGCAGGCCTTTGATCTCGGGAGATAAGCAGATCGATTGGTTAGGAGTTGCTGAAGGAAGAGAGGTCACGGAAACATGGCTGTGTGGATGTGAAGTGAGGAAAACCCACTGATCTTTTTTTTTTAGAAATTTTTAAGATATTGTTAAAAATCGGATCATTTCTATTATTCTCCAATTCCTATTCTTTTTAGAATAGAAATTCAGGTTTTCTCAAGTGTGTATCTAGCTTTAAATTCAAAGAAATCGACAAGTAAGGCTAAGAAGATCTGATTCTGACAGGTACATTGTTTAAGGGAATATGATCGTAGAGGACTCTCGGTGGAGCCCTGTTCTGCTGCCTTGGTGTCAGCAAACACAAGATGATGTTACTTAATCTTATGGGTAAAAAAAATGGGACTAGATTGGCTGATCTCCCTCTCTCACGGCATAACCAGGGGCAGCAGAGACTATTGATTCACGGAAGAGGGTAGGAGTACACGGAAACTGAGACATTATAATGTGAACTCCCACTGCTGTCTCCTCTTTTTATGTTCACCTGATTCCCCAAGGAGTGATACCATTATCAACTGCACTTAGCAAAACAAAGATGGGTAACAAGTTGCACAAAAACAAGTGTGTTAGTTTTCACATACGTGATTGGGTGTCTGTTTTTGAGCTGTTGAGAGAGAAAGACTTAAGTTTCTGGGTTAACAAGGACACTGAGGCTCGGAGGGGTCTTCAGTAGAAATAGCAAAATTAGTTGTTTATTAATTTAAACAAAAAACTGTTATATGTATTTATGAAGCTTATTAAAACTAAAGAAGTTACAGTTTTTCATTTAGTTATTTCACGTTTTAACCCACTGACTTTGCCTTTTTAATGCTCTTAATTGTATTCAGAAGCTGATTGAATTGTTTAAGTTGTAAATTTGCCAGATGCGCCTCCCTCCTCCAATACAAGCAAACAATTGTGTATAGTTTGCTCTTTGTGTCTTTCTCTCATTGCTGTCAATTCTTGTGTGCACCCCTGACACATCATTGTACAGAGATCGGAGACTTTGCAACAAATACCACCACTATGTAACTTTTTTACACACCGGCATCATTACCATAAAAAGGACCCTGCTTTATGTTACTTAATAAACTGTATTTAACTCTACCTTATAAAGTAAATTGTTGTGGTTCTAACTACAATACACTGTTTATTTAAAATAACATGATAGTTTTTACTTGCATGTATTATCTGATATTGTTAGTAATTCTATGAAATAAGAATTAAAAGTACTAAAAAATGTCCACAAACCCAGCATAAAAACTTGTCTTTGCATCGGCTAACATTATCTCTCAAATAACTGCAAACCTTAAAGTTAACTTTTTTTTTGTTACCATTTGTTCTTAAAATTCATGTTTACTTGTCTGAATTCATGTAGAGCTTCCAGCAAATGTTTGTTCAGTCAACTCAGTGCCTCCAACTGGCCAAGTTTGTGGCTGTAAAACAAGTTCTAATCATGACAATCCATTGTATTTAGGATTCTGGATGAGCTGTTTGTGCTGTTTGGTTTGATGCTACGCTCACAGCAGGCTCAGAAACGCACGTTCAAGTGACCACTTCCACTTCCGTTTTAAGCTTCTGTATTCGAAACTGGTTTTTAAGTCAGTTTTTGGGCTCTACATACAAAACTCACAGCCAAGAGTTAAAAGTTAAACCAGTTTAACTTTGAACAATCGGGGACTCGGATTTGGTAGCGACCATAGACATTAGTTAAGTGCATTTTAGTAGCAACACATGGCAGCTTTTTTTCCATTTCTACAAAAAGAAATAGTTTAAAATGCAACTTTTAAAAATATGGAACCTTGAAATCATCAAATATGTGAATTCCTCAAACCTCTATGTATGCAGTGTGTCCACATCATGTTTAATGTCTCGTTTACATTAAAGTCTGCTCATTCTAGGCTTTGCTTTTGCCGTCGCCCTGTGTTTATATATATATACGCATATATGAAAGAAAAGTCAGTGTTTTTGTCTTTTTTGGCTGTATATGTGTGTATTTAAAGAGAATCTGAGCACACACCTGAGTGTCTGTGGACGAGGGAGACGATATAGGAAGAAGATGAAGAGGATCTTTTACTCTTAGAGGCGTCCCCATCTGTTCGTCGAAGCCTAATTGTTTCTAGGTGCGAGGACACGGAAAAAAGGCAGGAAAAGCAACTGTACTCATCCCTTGTCCCAGAATAATTTCCGTAACATTAAAAGAGCGCCACCAGCATGCTCAAGATTATTGCTGTATAAATAATGGCACTTGGCTCGATTCCCCACTAATGAATGTCATTTACACTTTTAAACGAGGATTAATTATCGACAGAGGACCCTTCTCTCCTCCCCCTAGGAACATGTCGCAATTAGCTGCCAGAGGATGGCTGCTTACATTTCTGTTTTTAAATGCATCTATATGTGGGCATGTGTTCCTATGTTCTTGTGACGGAAACGCTCTCAATTAAATGGCTTTCTTAATCCGACTTGAAACCGAGAGAATCGAGAAACGAAAGATGCATTCCAGCTTAATATTCTTGCCTGTATACACAATTCTTTATTTATTTTTATTAAATTGATGGCGCTGGACATTGTTGTGAAACTATAGGAAAAGGACGAGTTGTGCTGCTTTGGAGTCTGCCTCCTAGTTTCAAAATAAAAGCAGGAAAAACAAACACAGGCCTGAAATTAGATTTCCCAAAACATACCTCTCCCTCTCATTTTACACACCACTGCGGCCTGCAGACGAGAATAGAATAAGCCATGAAACCCGCCTCAGAGGCAGAATGGCACAGTCACTGGAGCATTTGTCAACCTTGGGCATTGGAAATCTCTATGAGCTATGGGAGAAAAAAAGATCAAGATATCTATTTTTTTAAGCTTTTTGGGATCATATAAGGTTTAATACAAGTTTAATCTGTTGTTTTCTTTATTTAAACTTCACAATGAACAATTATGTTTAATCTTTGTGCCTTATTTAGGCACTCTTCTTTTTTTCTCTGCTCATCTCATTTGTGCTGCTTTTCTTTAACCCTCGTGCTTTCTTATGGGGTCCAGATGACCCCACCCTTACATCAATGTGTGATCCCTCCCATGACAAAGGTGGATGAAGGTGGAAAGGATTTTATATCTGCCACAGACACCAGTGAAAATAAAAAATCCTTGGAAAAAAAAAAGTTCTGTCACATACTTTCATTGAAGCAACAGATTGGCCAATTTATAACTTGAATAACTTGTAATAAAGAAATAATGTGAAAAAATAGGGTTAACAAGAGCATGTCAAAAAAGTTAGCCAGGCAGCCACTGTTTATTTCTCAATTCAAGTCTTTATATAAGTTTATGGGATTTGGGCTTCTTGGAACCAGCAGGTACTTCCTATTGTGAACACAAAGGGGGAGGAGTCACATAGTCCTGTTCTCATATAAAGTTGATGCTTGTAGCTAAAATCTTTCAGTTGAAATGTTTTATTTTGAAATTTTGTTTGGTCTATTTTACCCTAGAAAAAATAAGATGCTGTAAATCTACAGCAGTATTTGGAAGTCAAATACAGTGCAGGGAGAAGCAAGAAACTCAAATTGTTAATTCAAGGCCTTCATTTAAAGGAATCGCAAAAATATAAAGAAATATAGAAAAATACGTATTACCAGTACTTCACAAGTGAGAGAATTTGTCTCAAAAAATTCCAACACTATCCAATTAATGCCAGAAAACATAAATATATAATCTCTAAAATAGCACCATTGAGATAAAATTGCACAAGTGAAGTCATCTTGCTTCAGTTTCCTCTCTTTTCTGGTTGGATGACCAGATTCTGGTTTCTTTTACCCCTTTACACCCCCCCAGCACAGCCACAGATCCACATGAGCACCACCAAGAAATCTGTTTCTGTTTGGGTGCAAGGATCCGATTTATCCTCTCCTGACCGTGTCATCGGACATGTGTTCCTACACAAAGTTTCAGTGATTAGGCAAATGTTTATGTGTATAAATAACGTTTGTATATAAACTCCTAAAGAGAGACAGACCTCTGGTTTGAGCGTATTTACTGTAACGTTGACACAACACTTACAATGGCGGGTAAACAGCAGAAAGGTCTGATGTATTTGGAGCTAAAAGAAAAAAGTGCAGGATTCCTGCATCACCACTTTTGCACCTTCTTTCCACTAGTTTGATTTTTCTTTCCTCACTTTCTTTCCATCTATCCACCAGGAGCAGGGGCATGCTCCAGGCTGTTGCAGGCTTAGCAGATTCTGAGGAGAATAATTTGGAATCGGCTCCGTTTCATCATCTCCTGCTGTCAGAAGTTTGTTTCTGAAGCAGGAGCCTGAACATTTGCTTCCTCGGATGATGTGTCACAAGTGCCACTTTGTTGTGCACTTGTATTTGTTTTTGTCGGGTTTAACATAGAGAAAACGAACAGGAATAAACAGTCATACAGTGAGCAAAGTCTTCTGTATTCAGAGATTTTTTTTTTTTTCTGCCAGGGAATTGTTTCAGTATTTTACTAAATATTCTTGATTTCCTTTTGGAGATTTACTGTGTTTTTCTTTTTTTTTGTCCAGATTATTTGCTACAACTAACGTTTTTGTCTGAATTTAGATCAGAAATTCATATTATGTATCAACAAGTATTTGTTTTATTCAAAGAAGGGTGAAATGGATTTGACAGAATGATTAAAAGACCTTTATTTTGAAATAAAATCGCGAGTTTCAAACACTCCAAGTGAAAACATTTGATCCAGCTTTTGCCCAAGTACCAAAGGAGAACTCGTGAAGGAAGATGTTAAAGCTTGAAAATGTTTTTGTGCACCCACGTGCACAAGGTGTAAGTGGACGACCGGAAAGGAGGCTGCAGAAAGAGGCCCTCTGGCTGCGGGCCAGACAGGTAATACCTGCAGCATAGTTTTAGTAGGGCCACAGCAAGCCAAGCCCGCCTCAGCAGTCAGACTGTCTGCACATTTCTGCCACTGATGGCATACCAGGGGCGCCATTTTCCTCCTTGAGACAGACAAGCCAGAGGATCTGATTGGCCTTGCGCCAATGCGCGCTCACAAAGACTCTTTTGACAGCAGGTCAGTCGGTTAACCAAGCAGCAGGCGGAGGGAGACGAGAATAAGCCAGGAAAAAAAAAAAAAAAAAACTCCTCTTCACCCCTAAGCTGCATGATTAAAAGGTTCCACAGACTAAAAAAAGTTCATCCTACTCGTGTCAGAAATGTAGCAGACATGTTTGGATACGCTATCAGCTCTGCAGGCCCTTAGCTTGCATTTTGAGAAGTTTGTGCCGGCCTCACATTCACAGACGCGGGGATCTGAGTGTGTGTTTGCTTTCTATAAGCAAATATGACCTGCGCTGGTGTGTTCTGGGTGTCAGCTCACATCTTTGTGGTCTTGTGGAGACTTTCAGGCTGGCAAAAGTGTGCCAGTGTGTTAAAAAAGGACTGACAATAACGTGTCATTTTTTTCTCCTTCTTGATATAGTTACTTTACAGCGCCAGGCTTACCTAAACTTTTTCTGTGTGCATGGTAAAGGAAGAAAATTTGTATTTTGTTGCATTATACTTTCAAAATGACTGTTTATGTCAGAAATAGTCTGTATGGAGATTCTGATTAACAGATGGATTTTATTTTGTCTATCGAATGCATTCGTGTAGAATTATTGTTTTGATGTTGATGCAGCCGCGCATCCTATATTTTTATCATAAAGCTGTGTAGGTGCTGACAGGCTAGCGTTAAATAGCTGTTGATGTTCTCATGTGGGCTCCCGGGCTCATTATCTCTCCGGTCCAGGCCTTGCTTTCCCCGCTTTCTCCTGCCGCCCGTTTCCTCCCCTGTGTATCAGCCACTTTGCATACGACTGATGTTTAAATGCTGCATTGTTAACTGACGTGGGGTAGCCCTTTGCTGACCCGGGAGGTATTTGCCCGTTTGATCACGCCGCAGCAGATTTAATGTATTGGAGCAGCGCGGCTCCCGTAAAGCCCCCGGTATAGGTAGAGACGGGCCCATAAGCAAGACGCGGGGGGCTATTGGTTGCTGGCTTGACAGTAAAGAAGGGATAGTGATTATTAGAATATCTATTGGTCAGCAAGGCCGGAAGGGATGCCGCTGATCCTGCATTTCCACTTGTGCAGCGATGATGATGTTTGAGTAGGAGCAGCAGGGGGTGTGGCAGGGATGAAGAAAGAGGTCTATTTGGTAATAATTCCATTGTTTTTCTTTTATTTGAACATTTCCAAACAGCTTTGCTTTAAAATTAACATGAATTTGTCACAAAAGCTGCAAAAAAAGCATCAAGTTTGAGTGAAGACCACCTCCGGATGGAAGAATCTCATTTTACCACAACAGAAGGAAAATGTTGAAAGGGAAAACAGGGACACAAACACTGTACGGGTTTGTCTTTGCACCCTGGGACCCGGCTATCAAGAACCTGTTTGCACTGAAGGGAACCAGGTGCTGACCCTTTAAACAAAAATATTGAACATTTCCTCCCTTTTTTCCTCCTTTTTTCCCCCCTCCTTTCCCTGCACTTCCTTTTTTGTGTCTCTTTGAGTGACATTGACCATCGGTACAAGAGGGAGAAAGAAAAAGAAAAAACAAAAGAAAAGAAAGCCCACTTGCTGAACTACATTATTAATATTTGATGGATAGATCCCCCATGAATTTCCCATAGCATTCCATAGTGACCAGAATAAAAGGCTGCAGAGAGGAGACTTGACTTGAAGCACAGCTCACAGTCGGCGTCTTTGACCAGTTAGACCACAAATAAAATATGAAAAACGGATGTTTACAAAATACTGTGCTATTTCTCCCATCCACAGTTTAAAAAAATAAATGAAGGTACCTTTTAAATTTTGATAAAATTTGATAGAATTTGTCAAATGAACTCCCACCTCTCTGGATCTAAGTCCAGCTCTGTGCCTTCTCACAACTGGATCCTGTAAATATGAATTTCCTCATATTATTTCCAGCAGTCCCACAGCAACCCGGGTGCCCTTTGACTTTTGAACCGCGGTTCACAGGAAAGCAGAGGTGAAGCAGCATCTGCATCTCTCATCCCGCTTCAACGCCCACACTGTAGCTGAGATGGAAAGCGTGAGAGTGCCACAAGAGTTTACTTCTGCACGAGGAGGAAGGAATTCTAAGTCGCTCGACTTCTGCTGTCAACATCGTCTCTTTCACAACGCTTCACATTTTTTATCCATCATTTTTATTGTTTTTGGTCGTGATTTTTCAGGTTTTTACTGAATTGACTCCTCGCTTGAATTAAAGCTGGGATTAGCAGGATTTTAGAGTTTAGTGCATTGATCGTCCCTGTAGAGCAAATGAAGCTGGAGAAACGCATCAATAATGCTGCTACTGCAACAATTCTAGTCACATTGAATGACTTCCTTAAGGACCCATGCTAATGAAAATTGTGTTTTGTTTTTTTTTTATTTTTGCTTAGTATCATTTGTGATTATACTGGCCATATGTTAAGAAAACTAAGCTTAAAATTGCATATTTGAGTATTTGTTTATACAAATCATTATGGGTAAGGAGCAGATGAGACTCTCTGCTCCACTTCACTGTGATGCATCCAAAAATAGATCCATGTACGTCTTTGTTTTCCTCATCCGAGCTAATATCTGGCTCAAAACGTCTGGATGTTGCTAGCCGGTTTTTATGGCACTGCAAATCTTAGGTTTGGGCAACGATGGGGCTGTAAGCTAGCGGAAGAAAGTTTATGAAAGTGTATGTATAAGAATGCACTCAGCAATGAGGAAGGGAAGGGGGGCGGGGTTGCTTCTTACCCACAACTTACATGTAAATTTATAGTGAACTACTACTGCTCTGGAACTCGGGAAGACACAGGCCTTGAGCTCTGGGAACGCTTGTAAAATAGTTCAAAAGAGTGGGTCTTTAAAGGGTAACCAAACACTGAATCTTTTTTTTTTTTTTTTGGCAGTTGACCTCTAAAAATAGGGCTTTAAAAGTGCCCAATTTTTGCCAATTAGAAATAAACTTATTTAATTCATAAAAATACAGTCTAAAACTGTATGCTGCCCCTGTGGGTTAAATCGAGGTATTACAGTTGAATTTTGTGATTGGTCAACTGAATTAAGTCCCACGTCATTTCAGAAGTTTCATGTCATCATGCTGTGCAGCTCCAGTATAAAAGTGTAGTATGGAGTCAGCATCCAACTGTCCTGGTATGTTACCCTTTGACCTTTGTTCTAATCCTAGGCATGTTCATACGCCTAGGATTGCACAAGACAGCGCGCTGAACTTTTTTTCTTTTTTAAAGGATTTTTTTTATCTTCACTGGTGTCCATGGATGACATAAAATCCTGTCCACCTTTGTCATGGGATGGAACACACATGGATATAAGAGTCGGGGCACCTGGACCCCATAAGAGAGCACGAGGGTTAATCACTCCAATATCTGTTTTCCCCAAACAAGTAAAAAAAAAAAATAAGGGGATGAATGTAAATCTTTACTTTTTTTTGCACATTTGGTTTATCAATTAAGTAACCATGTTTTTTTTCAACTTAAAAATAACTTTGAGTGGGATAAACTGGGAATTTTGTTTATTTAAACTAGTTCTACTCTGGTTCTACTTAGGTTCTGAGTCTAATTTACTACTCATCCTTCCTCTCTTATCTCTCATACCATCGAATCTGTCTCTCTGAGCTGAGATTCAGAGAGTAGGGAAGCTAGTCTGCAAATTTAATGGTACAGCATGGATTATTTAGACTGACTAAAGTCTCCCTTGTAGTGTCAAATGGGGGCTTGTGGGATGACATTATACCCCTACATTCTCCCCTTCTTCTGCTGCTCTGCTCCAACTTGCAGGTTTCCACACGATGAGCCTCGTTGGTTCCAATAATCTCTGACTCATCTGGGTTACTTCACGCAAGATTTTTGTAAAACACTCATCAGAACAACTTTGCCGTGTTTTCGACAAATGCATTTTTGTTTGGCACTGGTCCTCCGCTAGCTTAGCAGGACAAAGCAATGGGGCCACATAAACACAGGACTTTTTTAGCAACTGCCCATAACAACGTGGTGTAAAATAGGACATTTTAAGAGCCACTATACAATAGTTGAATGTTTACATAGTTGTGACTTAACCATTGCGGGGATTTGTACATTTGTGGGAGAAAGGTCCAGCCTGTGTGTTTGTGTGTGCGTGCTGGTGAACAATCTGTGGACACACAGGATGCAAAACCACACGGGACTTGATGCAAATATTTAGAGAGTTGATTTAAAATGGCAAACAAACAGTTTGGGTGGATTTTCCTTAACATTAGAAAAAGACTCAGACATAAACACCAATATCCTTGAGTTTGGCATGAAATCCTAGATGGACCCTTTTTTTTTCTTTCTACTCCTTCTTCCTCGATTTAGAACTTATGAAGCGAAAAATAGTTGGAAGCGTCGACACAGAGCTGTCAAACAAGTGGTAAAATTAGAAAGAATTGAAATACATTAAGCACTGAGGTAACACCCTGAAACTTTCCAGATTAATAAATGTTTTCAGGTCAGCCTAAAAATATTTGGAAAAAAAACCTGATTTATTTTAGTATAATATAATACATTTATTATCGTCTTTTCCTTTTTTAGAGCGCATTTGTCAGACAGTCATGTTAAGTTCACATTTGTAAATTGGATTTTAGTACTGAGGAAATGAAACATTTTGATGGGATTCGTAACTTTTGGAGTTCTGAAGCCTACTTTGTTCACCTTTTACTCTTAAGTTCAGTAATCAGCTAAAACCTCACCCTCACTGAGTGGAAGCTAGGATAACTGTAGAGAAAGTGATGTATATTTTCTTTTACTTTAAGTTTGACAAAGAATAGTACTGTTAAATTAGTTATTTTAATCATGCTTTTAGTGCCTAAACTCAAATAGTCAATCAATATTTTAATTGTGTGTTAACAAAAGCAACTGCAGGAGAGCTCTTTAGAAAAGAAGACACATTTTATGGAAAAAAAATCCCATATTTAGCATTTCTGCTACTTTTTTTTATAACAAGGATATGCCAATGGGAGTTTGTTCACTTGTCTGCGTGCTTGCCAGCATGATCAAACACATCTAAGGCACAAAATAAAATAGTGTTGAAGTTTTCCTGTGGTGCAGCAGACAAACATGAAGTCAGTTTGATCCAGTTTTAGAGTTTCAGTTTCAGATCAGGTCACCTGCAGCTTTACTTGTCCCTTATTTAAGTAATAATGAAATAATCCAGATTTATTACAGGTATTAAGATGTGCCACCATCTTGGAGCAGACGAGGACGTGTGACACAACTTTTGATTGATTTGACTATAAAAAGTTAATCGAATTGATATTTTTTCTTTTGGTTTTAGCCTGTTTTTTTACTCTCACTTGTTACAAAAATACATATTTAAAAAAAAATATATCAGCAATTAAGCAACTTGCAATCTAAAAATAGCCCATTTGAATTAGTTTAATAAACAACAAAGATGTATGCCAATATTTTGTGATTAATTGTGCATTAGCTATTGACAGAATATGATTTCTTCCAATTAAAAGTTTCATTTGATTGACACCTTGTTTTATGGTATCATTCCCATTTGTGCATGCATAATTCTTGATTTGTAACATTTGGTGCATAGATAAAAAAAATACAAATAAAATTTAAAAAATACAATTTACACATGCACAACTTAAAAATTACAACACCCCGAAACTAACTACATGCAATTCTCTTTTTTTCAATTATGCATGAGATGCTTAAAACCACATTGACACACACATCTGATTTGAGATTGTTTTCACATCTCCATGAAAGAAAATACTCATCCATAAGTGATGCATTTAAATGCTACTCGAATGCTCAGTCATCAGAGTTTTCTTTTCAGCTAATTTGAACTTAGATTGTGAATATTATCTAGTGAAATTTGACATCTTCCCACTTTCTTAAACAGATATTCCCAATAATTAATATAAAAAAGTATAAATATGCCTCTTTAAAACATTTATCCTTTTAAAAATATTTTTTTTTCCAGAACAGAACGCTTCCTCAAATTAGATTTGTGCTTAAATGTGGTTCTGTGAGTACTTAACAAGCTATTCGTGCCTAGTTTTTAAAGATTTGTGTGTGTAGTTAGTTTCAAGGTGTTGTAGTTGTAAATTGTTTCTGTGTACATTTTATTTTGTGTGGTTTTTTTTTGTACATATGCCCAAATGTATTATATGAGTTAATAAAACAACAATTACCCACAAGTGGAAATTACTATTTTCTCACCATAGTTTTTACGTATCACAATTTTTTTTTTTTTTATATAAATTGCTTTTTTGCCGTTTTTCCACTTTGTCTTGCCAGAATGGAGTTTATGCTGGAGCCTATCCTAAATGAAACTACAGGCAGTTCTTGTAGTCACCAAAAAGATGAGCACAACTAAACTTTAGTCCTTGAAAAATGTTCAGAATACAGAATAAAATAATTGTTCTGGTTAAATCAGAATCTGATAAAAGGCTGAAATAATAAATAAAGCTTGACTTCATAAAAAAATGGGAAAAATGAATGCCTCCACTTAGAAACGCTCCATTTAGTCATCAAACCAGACACCTTTTCATTGTTCGCCAACAGGTGATAACCATCACCTGAATGTGCAGTCGCAGTGATGGGTATCCCTGCATTATAGAATGCCCTGAGGGTTAAATCAATTCAAGATCGCTGATTTTAACGAAGTTCACAAAGTGGAACAAAATAATCTAATCAGAAATGACTTGTCCAGTCCTGTTTTTTAAAGATCCACCAGTTATATGTGGAAAAAGATTTCTGGAGATATTGTTTTTATAATGACTAAAGTTTGAAGTTTTTTCTCATCTTTTTGTAGGTAATTGCTTAAATTTTTTGCACTTAAACTGCATTTTTATATCTAAATGTTGCACAAAACTGATTGTTGGATCTATGTACATTTAGACTTTTGAGCGCCACCTATGTGTAGCAGAAGAATCAAGCAAATTAATAGCTGCTGCCTGAAACTGCTGTCAGCAGGAAAAAGTTCTTCAAAGTTGTTCAAACTTTCTCTTTCATACAGTTTGCATTTCCCTCTCCGTCATCTACTCTCTCCACACTTCTTATCCCGTTTCTTAAAGACGTGCACACATATTCTTATCTTCGCGGTCTATATTTACTCCACTTTACCTCCTTCTGTCCTTAACTTTCTCTCAGTCTATCTCTGCCCTCATTCTCTTCTACAGTTTTTGTGCAGAATACTGGGCCACAGTCTAGTCTTCTGCCGGCCAAGGTTGTTAGCTGCCAAATAAAAAATGGATGAACCGGTCAGGCCCTGGTGCCGTTCTCCTGCATCTATTTGGTAGGGAAGGAGAGTAAAGTGGGAAAATCAGGCCATGCTTTCCTGGCAAAAAGACTCTCCAACTATTTTAGGTTTTAGCAAATTTGAAAGAATTCATATTTGTGTCAGAACAGGTTGAGAGAAAAAGGAAGAAAAAAAAAAAGTGCACTTTGCCATAAATCCACTCTACATATATCCTTATTAAAAGAGGTCCAATCGAGGGCGAGAGTTTTCCCAGATGCTGCTGGGTAAACATCAGACCGCTTCTCTGACAGAATTTCAAACTAAATGTCTTTCAGCTCAGATTTGGACGAAACCAAAACTGGCAAGACATTTGGGGCAGCTGGGAATCAAACCCTGATTAGTGAAAAAAAGTATTTAGAAGACGTTTTTTGGAACGAAAACAAGGCTCACCTTCAAGAAATGCAAATAAACGCAACAAAACTTACTGTGATCCATCATAAATTTGCGAGTGTGGCGTAGTTTAGGGCTGCATGATGACTTCCATGTCATGTTTTTTAAAATCTAAATTTGCTTCATTTTAGGAAAAGGAGGATTAAACCAATAATTTGACCCTAAAAGGAGAGTCAACCACAGGCCTATAGTAAGAATCGATTTCTAACATTAAATAAAGATACACTGCAAAAAGAGGTGGCCTTTTTCCCTAAAGATAGAGAAAAAGAAAATCATTGAATAGTAGTAAAATTATCTCTCTGTGCAGAAAATCATTTTTACTTAACAAGTATATCAAAATCGAGAAACAAGGAGGTCTATCCAAGCATTCAAAAAGGGTTAAAAAAAAAAAGCCTAAAAAAAGCAAATTTTTGGATAGAGTTCAATAATACAGCTCAATAAGAAGTAGATTTGCTGCCTTTAAGTACATTGTTTATATTTTCTGATTTTTCTTATGTACCTAATTTAAATATTTTTGATTACAGTGACAAAAAACGATTTGTGTAACAAATAGAAATGACTCATTTTAGATCAAAATGTGAACAAAATGAGAATACAATCTTAATGAGTTGGCCTATTTTCATAAATCCCTGTGAAATCTAAAACGTATTCTTCCAACATAAATCCAAATTTTTGTTTCTAAAATAATAACAATGAATACCAGTCTAACTTTATTAAACTTTAGAATAACATCCTCAAAATGTAAACAAAAATATAGTAAAATTTGGATTTTTTTTTGTCTAAGTTTTTCTACAGTTTAAAGTATGAAGCAACAGGATTTTGACAAATTTTAAAAGCAATTTTTGTTATTTCTAGAGCTTAATGAAACAAAATAAAAATTTAATTTATGAATTATTATAGAGAATAAATCACTACCAAATTAAAAACAGCTTCAAACCTGGTAACATATGATGAATGTGAAAACAAGGTTTGAAATTTTTGCAAAAATGTGATAGTTTAGTGTCTAATATTGTAACTTCTTCATTTTTCTTCTTTTCATTTTTTCTCAATGTTTTAATATGAGCTTATAGCTTAATTTAATAACAATCTAATAGATTCTTTCATTGCTGAACAGTAAACATGTGGCTTTGCTCTTAAATACTCTTTTACTTCTGGGAATTACATGATGTTTGGGTCGTCTTTAAATAATTACAGTAAACATCTTCCAATTAAAGAGCCTCTCTTAGTTTGTGTGTGTGCGCGCATCTCAGAAACCATCGTTTAGCTTTAACGTCCTCTCGGGGGCAGTAGACGGCGCAGCGGTATCAGAACCTTCCAGAAAACAGGTCAAATTTTATCCTAGCCTAAGTCTCACAGTGTAAAAGTTTTCCACCTGTCCTCGGTCAAACGGGTCCGACAGTAGGCGCCGCTCAGCGTTTCCTTCAGATGTAAGTGTGTTTTTTTTGCGCGTCTGCTCCAGACAAAACCAGATTTTATTGTGCGCATAGAAGGGAGATGAAAAATACGTTTGAATTAGTCTGGGCTAAGAAGTTGGGGCATTACTTAGACTTTCTCCCAGCGGCGCCCCACCTCCATGTCCATCAGTCAAACCATTTGTGAACACATTGATCCTTCCCTCCCTCCCTGTTTCTCCCCTCCTTCTCTTCCATGCTGTATATTCCCAGGGTTTGGAAGGAGGAGAGCCAGAATGGCTCAGACAGCCATTGATTTTTATTTTATTGGTCTACTTGTGGAAAAAGGAAGGATAAGGGAGGGCCTGAGAGATGTATCTCTAAAGCTAAGTTTGCTGGTAGTGTTGTGTGTCTGTGTGTGTGTGTTTGTGTGCACGTTTGAAGGTGGCTTGGGCCTGTCTGAGGTTGTTTTTGTTTTTGGGGAAGGGGTGTTATCTGTCTGTCTAAAGGTGTGCATATGTGTCTGCATGTCCAGCCACCTCTGAGAGCCATCAAAGCAGCGCGAACAAGCGTCTCTGTGTGTCTTTGTGTGTAAGTGTGCTTACATGTGTGTCACTGAAGGAGCTGGGGAATCTGGGTTACTGATGGAGCTGGCACCAGGGACTTGGACCCCAACACACACACATCACCACACAGCTGAGGTGCATCCCGGTGCTCATTAGAGCTGGTAATAAGGCTGAAAGAGGAGGGAGAACCAGGCAAAGGAAGTGAGGGAGGGAGTAAGAGGTTGGGAAGGGAGAAAAAGGGAGGGGGTGAAAAAAAAGAGAGATTTTAAATTTTAATAACACTGGTACGATTTTGTAAATCTTTCCTGACAGAAAAGTCCTCATTATTTTCATCTGTCTCTGAGGAGCCTCTCCTCCAGCTTTGCCTCCTTGGGTAAACGGACCTTTCTCTCTCCTCCTCCATCTCTCATTCCCTCTTTCTGTCCACTCAATCCATCTCTCAATTCTATTTTTTACCGTTTCTTGCTTCTTTTTTTTTTCCTCGTTTATGTTCATTGCTTGTTTTATTATTTGCTCATTTCGCTGCATTTTTATTTTTTTTGGTGTGTGTGGGTTATTCTGTCTGAACGTCTGTCCGGCGTGATGTTAACCCACTGCCAAACTTCTCTGACGGATCCTCAGGAGCCAATAGAAAAGCCAGCGCTCTTTCCTCCTGTTGGCTGACATTTTAGCTACAGTTACAGCGTGGAGATCCAGGAAGGAAGCATTCAGACGCCCTACAGAGGGAAAAAAATTTTGCAACAACAATTACAATATAATATTATATATTAGTAATAGGAATGTGGCTAAATCTCGGATGAATTACATTTTCAGGTTAAATAACTCTTAAACAAAAATAATTGCATCCAACTGTCTTTATATTCATTTTAAGCACTTTATTATAAGATCTAGTATTTTTGTTTTACTTGTTTTAAAGTTTGCTGTGTAATTTTACAGCTGTATTAACATTGAGTTAAGTTAGCAGTCGGTGTGTATGTTCCAGCACACACGAATCACTTCCTGCTTTGATGTGAAGTGTCAAATCTGGAGGATGTTTCCAGCTTGACGAGTGCTGTTCAATTGGAGTGTCGTCTAGACAGATTCAACCACTCAGCAAAAAAAAAAAAAAAAGTAGTACTCTAAATTTTGAGGATTTTTTTTTTTTGTCTTCGATAATAGTTTTTTTGTGTGTGTGTTTTTAACATGTTCTTGTAGCATTTACGGATGACATATATGAAGAAAATTAAGCTTCAAATGGCATTTTTGAGTATTTCTTTAGTTAAATTGTTGCAAGTCATGAGCAGACAAAAATTTCGTCAGACAAAGACCTTATTAGTTTCGTAGAGTAACATGCTCCGCTGCACTCTGATGCATCCGCTTGTAAACAAATAGATCCATGTATGTCTTTGTTTTCCTCGTCCGGATCAAAACTGTTCATCTGGATAAGCTCCGATATTGCTCACCATTTTTGTTGCACTGGCAATGTTAGGTTGGGGTTGTGGGGGGGCTGTAACCTAGTGGGAGAACATGTAAATAGTTCAGTTTACATTATTTTATATCACAATAACAATATATATCACGATATACCACAATAAAGTATATTTTTAGTGTTTCTCTTAAAAAAATTGACAAAAATGTCACTTACTTTTCTCTATTTTTTCAAGTAACATTTAACTGAATCGTCACAAATGAGAAACATTTTTTTAAAGTGCACAACAGTTTTAAATTTCTTAGGAGGAAAACACATTTTTGAACAAAAGTTCAGCAATAAAAAATAAAAACAATAGAAACAACAGAAGAGAAATGACCCAATAGACACTTTTCAACTGCCCACACGATATGTATCGTCATCTTCGCCCAGCACTACTGTGTATAATTCACTTCATGTAGTCTGCTTTTCTTCTTTAAAATAGTCTATACTGACCACTCCTTTCAGTATAGACTGATTGGCTGTTGTTCTTTTTGTCAAAAAATACAATTTTCTTCAATTGTTGTAGAGGAATTTATGAGTTCCCCGTCCTATTTCAAGTAATTCAGTGCTATGCTGTGTTGAACTTGTAACACATTCAAAAAAAAAAGCTTTATTTTAAAGGAAACGGGTGAACAAATTTGTTTTCTTTTGTGGGGTATAATGTTAGATAAGCAACATTTTTTGTTTTCTCTTTGTAACTACAGGATTTTAGTGAGGCGTTTACATAGTTTTCTGCTGTCTGTGAAGATCTGTGGCCTGCTGCTCCACATCAAAGATGAGCTTCATTAACACAATTCACAGGAAGTCTTTTATTTTCTTAAAGCAGCTGGAAAATTAGTAAAAAGTTTGCCAAGTGACAGGACTTTAAGCATAATTTAAAACCATATTTTATCTATTAAATATTTATTCTATTTTTTTTAAGAAAATATGCTAATAATTTTGCACATATTTAAATAAAAGTTAAGGTAACCTATCTTGGGTTCCATGGTGCAAAAGATATTTATGATCATCAGTCTAGCTTATGACTGTATAAAAAAAATACTCAACTTTATTTTAAGCAATTAAAAAAGTTATATAACTCGTTTTACATGTTCTCTTAGATTGTTTAACTGAATTGGTTTTGGACAAAAAAATGTTTGTTTTATGTATTTTTTTAATTTGTCCTCAGAGATAATATCTTAAAATACAGCCCCATCATATTCTGTACAGCTTTGAAGCTTTGAGTGTTTGAAGTTATTCTGTGTTGTTTGCTGTCAAATCACACTCTTTTAATAAATGCTGTTTTATTTGCGCCCAGGCTTACAGCAAAAAAAAAAAAGAACTAAACTTCCTTTACATTTTTCCTCAGCAGGCCTCTAGTCATCCCCTCCCCTTTTTTTCCCTCCCAGCAGAAAAATTAACAAACAACACAAAGTGAGCTGGTTTGCACACGCACACACAAACGCACTCCTCGGGGTATTTGGATGGGATAAATAATCATCGTGAATAATGAATGTCAATTAATAGGGAGAGACGTGGTCTTCCTAAGTGTGCTCTGATTAGAGTTTCACTGGGATCTCCTCCCCAGTTTGCAGCAGCCAGACTCATCTGGTGAGGTTGGTCTATCCCCGTCTAACTTCCACTGAGGGTTTTCATTCTCTGTTATCTGACAGATAAATGTGAGCTGGACCTTTGTAGCAGGAAAACTATAGTCCGGATTAGAATGCATGGATTTATTCAAGGATAAACATCTTCTTTTCAATGCAAATCTACACATTAATGAGCTTTGGTATTATCTAGTTTCACTGCATAAAGAGTTAGCCAAAAAATAGGAAAGACACACTAATCTTATGGCTTAGTTACAACTTCCTTTACAAGTGGATATGGGGCAAAAAAATGGGCAAATTGGTACAGGGCACACAGGTGACCGCATGAAATTGTTCCTCTCAGTGAACCCATAAAGCAAAAATGTTCATTTGTTTCTTCAAGGATGCAGCAGGTGACAACAACACTTAAAGTTTAACTATGAGGGTAAATAAGGATAAAGTAGGTGAAATGCTGGTACATTGTACAGATTTCTTCTTTTTTTGTTTTACCCCCCAAAACCTCCACACGGTGCAAAGAGCCCATTAGTGCTGTTGAAGGGCTACTTGTGCGCTCTTTACATGCCTGTTGCACGTCACTGTTGGAAAAATTAGGCTACCAGAATGTAGTTTGTGTGAGCATCCTACAAGCACTTCCATGTCACGTGCACAGCCCTTGTGTGCGGTCAGTAAGGGGTCAATGCGCGCACCTCACTAACGACTAGAGTGTGGAATTAGGTCACCGTACGCCTGCATCACTCGTACGTCATAAGTGCCTGCAACTTGAATTATCCTTAAAAATGCTTCACAATAATACACTTACCACACGCACAGTAATCACTTCATTTTTATGACTTCACACCAGGAAACCCCTTTGAAGTCACATACTTTTTTCCAACCTAAAAGCGTTCCCAGTGGGCTTTTATTTATGATTGTCGTTTTAAGCCAAAATCAAAAAGCTCGTGTTGCCATTAAGACCTATTTTCTCCAGAGTGGCAGTAGCTCGTTAGAAATTTGCCTCTGAGTTGTGAGTGGGACCGTTAGCCTGGAGAAATTTCCCAGCAGCCCTTTATTTACACTCTCTTTTGCTAGCTTATGCCACCTCACGACCCCATGTCAACATTAGTGCAGCAGCAAAAACGACAAGCAGCATGAGAGCTATCCAGCCATACAGTTTTGAGCAATGAAGACGTTAATGGATCTATTTGACTGGAAGTGGATGCATCACAATTGTAGCAGAGAAAGGAGACTTGTTAGTTTCTGCTTCACAAACCTGAGCTTTTTTTCAAACCACTGCTTTTCGTCTGCTCCTAATCCAACATAATTTGAATAAAGAAATACTCAGCAACATCTTACTTCTAAATTATTTCATAAATGTCCTCCATCATGAGAAAAATGCTACAAAAATCTCGATTTTCAAGTGCACACTGAGTGTGACTTTGAAATGATGAAATTAGACAATCAGAATGTTGTTGTTGGGGGGCTTTCTTATCACATACACTCCCTGTTCCTGCAGCATTTGTGCACGGTCAGTACGACATACGGGAACTGTATAGCATCATCACCCATTCGTAATAAGTACATGATACCTACATTATCCTTACAAGTGTTTCATGATACACTATGAAGCACTACTATACGCACAACAATTGTACATCACATTTTCATGACGTCTGTGTGAGCCTCAAGAGAACTTCAAGACAAACTTGCACTTCCTGTCTGTGACCTTGCATGACCCCAAACACCCCAAAAACCCTCGTCACCTGTACAGATCAATGGATGCGTGTGACTAAGGCAATAGACAGAAAATCACTAGAATATAGAAAGTAATTTTTACCTAAAAACTCTTATAGGATGGCAAAATCTAGAAATGGATTCAAAAAAGGAAAATTAACCTACAACATTTAATTTTTAGATAGAATGACTTGGAGTTGAATGTTATACAGTCCAATAAAAAGTATTTTTGTCATTAGTTCCAAGTATATTGTTTATATATATATATTTTTTTTCGTTTTTATGTACCTAATTGTATTTTTTTTTATTACAGTATAAAAAAATAGTGTCAAATGATAACACAAGAGGAAAAATATAATAGGGAAAAAAAGAGGAGATAAATCTTGAAGTAAATCTGCAAAATATCTAAAAATGTCATAATCTAAAAATATTAAATACAGTCAGACTGAAATACAGTGTAATGTGGCTTCCCCGTGTTATGAAGTAATTCTGTTTAATAATATTAATTTAAATATATTTTGAAAATGTCCATTCATGAGCAATTTTGTGTGTTAAATCAAGTTTGTTTGTTTTTTTTTTCGTCTAGGGAAATGGACTAAATTATTATTAATGTACTTATTTCTAGATTTGAGCTCTTTAGAGAAATAAAAAGTTCTCAACTGCTGATTTTAAGTAAAGCTTGGGAAGGTGCAGAACATAAACAATATAAACCTGGTAAAAAATCTTAAATGCCTTAAATCAATGTTTTAAATAGTTTGCAGTGTTTCAGTTCTTCAGGATGTCCTCTGCATCTTTTGCTCTGCGATGTTTATCACGATGGTGACAGAATCCTTGAAGGAGAGGAGTTTCTGAAAGTACACACTTCCCTGACGGAAGGTCTATACTAAGGAAACTAGATGTAATCATTAATGCTCATCACTGGGACACAACAGAGCAGAGTCGTGTTTTTCCTCTTCCCCTCCTCCTGCTGTGGCTTTAAACTAAGTGGCTGGTTGAAGCGGCGGCGAGTCCGAGCTGTTGGACAGCGCGAGGCTGTGAGCTCCACTGCTGTGTCGGCGCAGACTCAGACTTTAGAGGGTAGCGGGGTGACTGAACAGTGAGCCAACCACACACATGCACACACACTTCCACCACCTTCCGCCAGTGATAAATGGCTATGGCACGGGCTATTCATCTCCTGCTTAGAGAAGTGGACAGTGCCCCCCTACCGGCCTCTCCTCCACCCCTCCACATGTCAGCAAATGTGATAATTCTCTCATTTGTCAGAAGCAGCAGAGGGTTAGGAATGTGTATGTGTGCGTCCGCATGTGTGTGTGTGTTTATCTGTACGGGAGTTTGAGTAGTGTTACAAACACTGGGGAACTTGGGGCACAGAGGATAAGTGTCCACATAAGCACTTACTGGATCTGTCCAGCATTGTTTCCTTTCAGTTTAAAAGCCCCCTTTTGTCAAGTTTACTTCGGTCGACGTCGGAAAAAGTGGACGTGCAAAAGGAAGCTTTCTTTATGAACGATTCCATCATTAATAGAAAGCTTTTATTGCCTACAGGAAACTAGTGAGCCGTTTTTTCCACTTTAAAGTGCTAATAAAGTTTTTTTTTTTTTCCTGACGCCTAAAAAATGGACACAAATAGTTTAAAAACCTTGAATCAAATCAAATTTTTAAATTTGACCCTCTGTCTTCCGCTCATGGTTGACTTTTTAGTTTACTCATTAACAACAAATTATTTTATGTTATTAATATGCTATATGGTTTGGCTGAATCTGAACTGATGTCTGCCCTTCTCCTTTTCTTCTCCTTAGGATCATCCAGAACCGCATTCTGGTCTTCATGCTGGGAGCCATCATTCTTCTCACCATCATACTGGCCATCTATTTCAATCTGCGAGGCCACTGATCTCAGCTGTACACACACACGCGTACCAGCTCCCCCCCTCCCTCCCCAAAACAAATACAAATACACACTCACCCTTGATTAATAGCGACAAACGCGTTGTTCTGCTGTAATTAGGACAAATGGTCCCAATGAATCACTGTTTCCAAAGCCTGACAGGGAGCTTTTTTTCTCCGTTTCTTCCTTTTCTTTTCTTTTTTCCCTCCTCTCTTTGTGCGTCCTTTCTCCTTCTATTTATCAGTTGTTTATCGGCTTTTTCTTACATCTCCAGAGGGATGAAAAAAAAAAACCCTAGGTGAGAAATTTTTCCACCAGTTAAATCTTTCTGTGGCATCATCTATAGTTTGGTGAACACAGTCCGAATCAAAGCAGATTCCCAAGTTCACTTTCCTCTTTCTACAACAGAGGTGTGGCAAGCGACTAGTGTACGGAAAGAAAATAGTCTTAAAACTTTAAAAATGTTGTGTTAGCTTCTGCAGCTTAACGAGTCTTTATAGTCCCATGCAAACAAAACTCGACGCACAGCACATCATTTGAGTTTCTGATTTGTAATTGTAGAAATTAAACAAATATGTGAATATTTTAAGAGCCCAGAAACTGAAACTAATAAATCACCTTTCTACATTTTTAAAGGAAACTGACCCGGCCTAGTCAGGTTCAACCCATAAAAACAATGCAGAGAAAAACTTTTCCTGACTGTAAAGTATGAGCTTCAGCTTCCAGACACTCCCGAAGCACACATTACAACTCATTTTTATGGACTTGTGGAAATATACAAGTTTCACACTGTTGTGTACTAACATTTAAATGTCTATCTTGTGTATTTTTTTTCTTCAATATGAGCAATTCTGTTTGTATTTATTTATGATTTCAAGATTCCAATTAAAATGTATGTAGTGGAACTGTACAATTTAGGATGTTTGTTGTTGTTTCCAATATTGTTTGTTTTGGCTGTAAGATGATGAAGAACAGAAGGCAGGACCAGGTAAAATGTTTCATTATATTCTTTCTTAAATGGATTTATCTGGTTTTAGAACTCATCGGCTATGTCTGAATTCCCTCCCTACCCCTTTCTACTTAAAAAAATATAGTGTGGGTAGTCCGAGTGCCCTGGATTGTAAAAGGAATTCCACGCTCGCTACTTTTTTTTAACGGTAAATATGATGTCATCAATTTCTAAAGATGAAAACTTAATTAGTTTATACAACCCAGATTAAAGACATTTTTTCCCAGTTAAAAATTGTTCAAAAGCAATATATTGTGTCATCTAATTCAAGTGAGCATTTGAATGCCACTGTTATAGTTCCCCAAGGATTTCTGTGGAAATTTTTGTGAGTGGCCAACTGGATATTTTAGTGGAGCAATTTGCGGTTAAGGTTACATTTTTAATAGAATTATATGTTACAATTGCATGAATTTACCCTAGGGATCCCCCTCCTTTAGAAAACCATGGTAGCCATGGGAAATATCCAAATGGCGGGTGAGCATTTCTAAATATGGTACCTCGATTGTTACAAAAATATTTCATGTGTTTTTGCCGCAGTCTCAAAAATATTGATTGATTGTTTTAATTTGATTTATTGGCTTATTTTAAGCATTATTCTGGCTATTCTTGCACAAAATTAAGTCTTTGAGCTTAAATAGTACCTACAGAAGACAGTGTGTATATACTGTGTGTGTGTGTGTATATATATATATATATATATATATAATATATATATATATATATATATATATATATATATAAAATCTCACACTTTAGTGTTGTGATTAATCACAGTGTTTTATGAGACAAATTTTATATAACAATATGCAGCTTTTCTACAAAAACAGGCCAGAGAGAAAATGTTTTCCTTAATTTTTTTTGTCTGAAATGTTTAGATTTATGAAGTATTACCCTACTCAAAAGTGAAATTTTTTCTTATCAACAGTAATATAAAAAAAACTTTAAAGACTTCTATGTTTGCAGCATTACTCTATTCTGATTGGCTGCTGGGTGTGGATGCACACCTAAAAAAGACGTTCCAGTCACAATATTTTTCATGTGCAGCAGGCTTCTGCTTCTGGACAAAAACAGGCAGTAAGAATTGAACTTTCTCTCTGAAGTGATGCTTAACCTATTGAGACGATCAGCATATATTGCTCTCTTTTACCTCTGCATTCAATATCGTTTTCGGCTCAGCAACACGGTGTCGTGTGAAAAAGTGTTCTAAACCTCATAAATATGATAACATAATATAAATAACATGTTATAAGCAGGATAATGCCAGACAAGGTGTGCATTATCAGTAATTAATCCAAGCCGTGGAAGCCTGAACCAGCTAAAGACAGTTGCCTTCAGGAGTGCAATTAATTGCTGTTAAAAAATATTAAAATGGACATTTAGTGATTTTGTAAGTGACCTTGTTACAAGTGGGATAATGCCCGACGAAGTGTGCATTATCAGAAATTGACACTCGCCGTTCAAGTCTAAACAGTGAAAGACAGTTGCTTCCCGGGGTGAAATTAGGTGCCGTTAAAAGGTGTTGACATGTTAATTTGTTTTTTGATTAACCAGCACTTTTATATATATATATATATATGCATGTACATTCATCTTGGATTTTCTTATGGCTAATGGGCTTTTCTGAAAAGGGGATCTAAGGTACATTCATATATCAATATGGAAGCATTATTCAAAAACCGATTCCACTATTTAGAATAGTGGATTTGATCAGCTCTACAAAATGGCTAACACACTATATAGTGCGCTGAAAAGTGAGTAGTGACGGAATTTGGACGCAACTGTAGCGTTTGTTTTATGTTTGAAGTGACATACTTTCACTTTTTTTTTATTATTATTAACTCTTCAAAAAATTTTGGAAAATCCAAATTTAAAACCCCTATTTTGGAATTTTCTGTATGTGACATGGAGGATGGATAGGAGTGCTGTTCTAACCAGAAGCACATACGGGGGTAGCAGACCACAGGAAAGTGTCTCTCGTGGCCGGTGTTCCCACTGAGGACATTTGCTATTCTGTTTCAGAGCCATAGTCTTCTTTTTTTGGTTCGTGGGGGGGGAGTCGTCCCCCTCCACCCCATAAACACACACCAGAGTACCTCCCCTGTCAGCCATCGTTTCACAGACCCTCACCAGCCGCTGCTCCGTCGTCGGCTTCAAAGCCTCAAATTAATGGCCAACAAAATAGTGTGCCTCCAAATGTCCCATGCGGGGCCACCCCACCACGAGTTATCATTAAAGTCGCGGAATAGCGAAAACCGAATCAAGGAAAAAAAAGAAGTGAAAAAGGAAGGAAGGACATTGGCGGGGGGTGCCAAGGAGGGGGTGCGTTCCCCGGTAGTTGGGCAAACCCCGTCTGTTAATGACCCTCGTAGATTGTGCCTTCACCCAGTGAAAGTGCACGGTGTGTGTCTGCCTGCATGTGCAGCCTGCCTACAGTCTGTGCTCTCTTCTCTGTCTTACCCCCCCTCCACCACCACCACCCCCTTTCCCTGTACCTCTCCTGCCACCTCCTCCCTGTCCTCCCCTCTCTCCCTGCCTCCCTCCCTCCATCCCAGCCTGTCAGATGAGCGGAGCGGTAGCTAGTGAGTGAGCGGTGGAAGGCAGCGTGGCGGCGGCTTCTATTTGAAGTTGTAATGGTGTCAAAAAGTCAGGGCTGACTGACAGACGTCAGTCCCACAGGGCCTCATTAAAAACAGACCCACTTGACAAGGAAATAATTGAACGCCGGCGACAACTCCGGGGCCCCTCCGTGTTTTTAGATGTTTTTATTTTCTTTTCATTATTAGCGCCGAGCTATTATGTTCATTAAGAAATGGCATTAAGACAAGTTTTAAAAAGCGGGCAACGGCGGGGAGGGGCGGAGGGATTCACGGAGGTGGGGAGACAGCGATTTGTGTAGAACCCCTGTTTTGTTTTATTATTGAAAACGCCATCATGTGATCGCTCGACTCTCATTCTTCTCCCTTTTTCCCCTCATTTATCCTCCGGCTTTCATCTTTTTCGCACATCTCTTCCCTTCTTTCTTTCTTTCTTTCCTCCCTACCTTGCCCCTCTTTTTTCCTGTCTCCGTCACACTCTTTCTCTGAGAAGTGGGTGTCTCGGAATAAGGAACTGGATTATTCATTAACCTCCCCTCCACCACCACATCACCTCCACTCCCTCCGTTTGCTGATTTAGTTTTCGACAAGCGTCTCGCAGCAGAAGAGAATGAGAACTTGTCAAAAATAGGTTATATCTTATTCCGAGGGGCAACAAAAGCAGCAGCTACAGACATCTTTTAATATTTAATCTACATGGGTGTTAACCCTTCTTAAGTGACGGTCTCAAAAAGAAGAAGGGTGGGGGATAAATAAACACGATTAATTATTGTAAGGTGCGTTTGTCTTCTAAAATGTGACAGCTCCATTTAAAATACAATTTTTCTCATCGTTTTTCTTCTTTGTTTTAACAGCTAAAGTAAGATTAGACTTTTATTTTGTAATCTATTGCTGCACTACTCCCATCATCCGGCTGATGCCCTCCTCCTGCTCCTCAGCAGCGTCTGTGATAAACAGGCAGATGTTCGTCAGAGTGACAACAAGCCTCGTTTTTAGCAATCTGTGTTAGTGTGGGGGGATAAACAGCACCTGTGGAGGGTGGGCATCTTAAAGAGTGTCCACAGCAAACATGCATGTATTTTTAAAGAGGCCCTGAGAAAACAAAAAACAAAAAAACAGCACGTACAATGGTTGTGTTTGAGAACTACAATGAGCCTTCTTCTGTTTGATTCACAGCGCTGCTGCACGTATGGTGGATGCACCCCATTAAGAGCACACACACGATCTAGTGTACGGGTCTCAGAAACGGAGCCATGTTCTCCATTTGTACACGCCACCGGCTCCGGCAGAATGGCTCCCTTTCTCTCATCTGCCCTTTATCTGTCTTTTCCTTCACCCCACAAGCGCCGTCGACCATTTTATTGGTGTTTGTGCTCACAGTGAAATGACAATGACCCCCATTATTTCAGGAAGCCACAGGGTCTGCAGCCATACATACATTGATGTCTGTGTGCGCATGATGCATCCCCCTGTCGCTCAGATGAAGCCGGAGAAAGAGGAGACGCCGGATTGTCTTTTATTTCCACGTGACTCATTTTTCCTTCTCCTCCTCGCTCCGTTCCGACGGACCAATCAGAACTGGATTTGTGTGATCTTCTTGTCAGTGCCTGTACTGTTTAACATCTGTGTTTAAAGCAGTTCTGATATGAATAAAAAATCAACATATCATGTTGTGACTCTTGACTGAGTCAGACCAAATCACTCAACGCAGAAGAAAGTAACAGATTACTTTCTAAAACTAGGTCAAGTGATGTTAATGTGAATTAACTTTTTTGTTTTTTAAAAGTTCCAATGTTAACTTTTAAAAATACTTTATAAAAGAACAGTTTTTGATGATTGTGAATGCTTGTTTGCACGAGTAAATTCTCATTTAGCAGTTATGGACCTGATGAAGGAAGGACGATGTTGCTGTTCGATCACGATGGATCAAGTTCTGAAAGCTCTCTGCCAATCAGAGCAGTTCCTGCAAAGGTTTGACATGCCAGCCCCCTGTGAACTTTCTTAACATTAAAAATGTCTCCACTTTTTTGTCAGCGTAATTGTAAGATGCATCCACTTGCCTTTTGTTTCTTTGTCGACAGACGAGGGGAAACTACTTGTAGTATTGAAGGTTAGCTTATGAGGGAGGCAGCTGAACGTTCAGGTGAGCAGATGAGAGCTGAAAGAGATGGTTCTGTTTGTTTCCTCTGTTAGCTCACATAATTTGTCTGGTATGAAAGCTCATGTAAACTAAAAGAAACAAACTGTGCTGTGCTTAAAAAGCTTGACTTGCAAGTGAACCCGAGTGCGCTGCAGTAATGAGCAATGCAACGATGCACATTCCCCACGATTCAATTCAAAACAAATTTTTTTGGTTTTTGTTTCAGTTAGATATGATTTCTGTTTTATATATTATTAAATAATTATATTTGATTAATACTATTATTTATTATTTTTGTAATAAGCACGTAACAATGATAAATACGCTTTTAGTTGGCCTATACCACGGTTGAACTATTGCCGCTTTGCAGAAACCATGTCTTTAAAAATGACTTTTTTTTTTATTTTATTTTGAGTAAAAACTGCATAATCATAATTAAAACACCACTGGAAACACTTTTAAAATAGATTTAAAAAATGGTTGGAGTGGGTGTTCAAGAAGGGTTATTGTAGGGTTAATTAAAGTAGTCCATTGAAACTGTCAGAAGCAGCAGGATTGACTTGAAGATTTTAATCATATTTTTAGTTGGTGAACTTGATGGAGATGAAAATCAACAGTTATATTTTTTTTAATCTATTGTGAAGTTGTTCCCAGTGGTCTTTTTGACATATTTCGTGCAGGGGGGCAGAAAATATTACAAATGTAGAAATTTTACTTGAAGTTGTGGGCGGGACAGTTGACATTTTGCTGCTTACTATAGCGTACAGCCTCTCACAACCTCGAGCTAACATAAGAGGTGCAATAAAATTGACAAATAATATTGTATATTGTAATATACCATCCATACATACAGTTTAGAGCCAGATGGCAGCTCAGACGAGGAAAACTAAGGCGTTCATGGATTGCTTTTTCTGCAAGTGGATGCATCGGAATGGAATGGAGAGGGAACCTTTACCCCGCCCATTTTAGTTGCATCACAAATTCTAGCTTTTTCAGACGGCCCATATTTATCTCTTACGATTTGATCAAAGATCAAAGAGAGATACTTAAAAATCTTAAATATTTCATGTACGTCCTCCATCATGAGAAAAATGCTACAAAGAAGATGTTAATGACACCACAAACTCTATTTTCATTCTTTAAATAACCTGTTATTTGTATTAGTCATTTAAGCAATGATTAGTTATATTTTCAGTATCTTTATATTATGCACAATAATCCTCATATTTTCCATTTGAATTAAAACAAGTATCTGCTTACATCATTTTTTTTTACATTTTCAGTGCACTCCTCACATTTTTGACAGATAAAACCCTACTCTAATATTTTTAGACCTCATAAATATTTAAGAAACACCAAGTTAGATCAAACTTATCAGTTTAATAAACTGGTACCTCTAACCTTGTTACTTTACCTGTAATTGAGTATTTTAGCAGCATCGCAGAGCTTCTTCCTCCGCTGCCACTCAGCAGCAGCATCTGCCAACTCCCCCCTGATCTCTCATCTCCATCGTACCTTCCTTTTCCCTCCCTGTAGAATTCTGACACACCCTTTGAACTGAAATTAACACTTTACCACTACAAAGACAAAGAGTTGTAACCAGTAAATCCATTTGCATGATAATGTAGAGAAGAAGGAAACGCTGCTGTTAATGGCAGACAGCCCCCCCTCCCATCTTTCTCATTCAACTCTTCTGTTACGATTATTATATGACGAGTTTCCTAAAAAGGAGAGGGTTAAATCTGGATCTTCCTCTTTGGTTGTTTCTTTTTTATAATGATGGATAAAAGGAGTGAAGGTGAGAAGAGTGGCCGGTGTGTTTTTGAGTGGAGGGTTTAGCCGGGCTCGCCCCTGTACAGTAATTTACTTTGCATACGGTGTCTTAGCAGACACGATTCTAAATTTCCAACTGGGAGGCATCAGTGGAGGAATCACCGTCTTCAAAAGACGGCCTGCCAGTCACGCTCCTCCCGCAGTCGGAGATCTGAGCGCGCAGTGATAACCCACGACAACTTTCTAGAAAAACGGGGAGTCGATCAGCTTTGATGGAGCACATCCTCCATGACAGGCTACTGAGGAGCTCGCTAATGAACTGGGAAGGAGGGGGGTGGGCATCGCTTAGGTTAAGATGATGAGTGCGGGATAGATGGATGGATGGATAGATTGAGGTATTTTTAGGGGGAGATATATATTTTGGTTTCATTTTTCTAAAGAAACGGAAGCCTGTTTTCTGTCAAACCAAGCTCCAGATTGGTTGGTGTCAATCAAATATTCATTCTCTCACTGTTTGTTTGTTTGTTTTTCCATGCTGACCAAGATGCATAATTGGATACTCATAAGGCAGGTCAGGGCCACGAGGTCGTGTAGTGGCCATGACTTTTGCTCCCAGACCTTCATTCTACATCCTATCTATAAATATAAAGCTTACATCAACATAAAAAAGTATCAAGAATCCATAGCGGACCACCTCTGACAGGTCTGAGTGGCACAACCTCCCATCTCCCAAGCTACATTCACGCTGTCCTTCAGCCACTACATAGAAAAGTCTATGTAAACGCTCTTTTCCGACTTCCCTTGTTCTAAACCAGGGGTGTCAAACTGCAGTCCTCGTGGGCCGGCCTCCTGCTGGTTTTTAAGAAATCCTGCCTCTTCTGTTGCTGATTACCTGGATCAGGTGTGTTTAGCCAATGAAGAGCTCTCATAGAAAGGGTAGTTAGAAAACATGTAGGACACCGGCCCTCGAGGACTGGATCTTGACACCCCTGTTCTAAACTCTTCCATTCATGCATAGCTACGCAAGTATCTACAACTTTTTAGGCTCTATGTACAAAAACCAAAAGCCACTGAACGCTAGTTAAACCAGTTACGCTTTGGCCAATCGGGGACTCTGATTGATTGCAACTTTATAATTCAAGGAAGAGCCAACAGTTGGAAAATTGATCATTAAGGAGAAATTCATATTTTCGGTTGGTGCCTGACAGGAATTCTATGATACAAAGTCTTTCGCGTGTATGGAGCTGTGAAAGAAAAAGCCTGGAGCAAGATTCACCAGATTTGCACCATTTCAAGCCTTCCAAACAGGTGACAGACATGCGCTAATAAACTGTAGAAAAAGAAGAAAAGGCCCCTCCCTTCTCGTCCATGGGGCGTACTCGCATACAAGAACACTGTGATTGAAAGATTGCAGGTTTGGTTCTGTCCATGTGTCGAGTGTTAAGAAACTGAACCCCACTTTGCCACCAGCGGTTATAAGTTGGTGCCATTGACGTATATTATTTTACTGGACAAAACAAGGTGTTGACGTCACCCGTAGAAAATACTTTACCTTCGGCACTTGCAAAATCAGGCCAGAATCCCGTCCAAGTCAGTCTGAGTTAAGTTTTTTGAGGAACTCCTTTCGCCAATCATGATTGAGCTTGTTTGAAGTCCGCTTCCACTGAGAGCACCTCAGGAGAATCTGTCAATCAAACGTTGGAGGTGGGACCACAGGCCACCACCTGCCTTCACTGAGGAATTTTAGAACTTCAATAACTTACAATGAAGAAAAAATGTCTTTAAAAATAAATTAGTATTAGAAATAAGATGTTAAGAAGAAAATATCAGGGCAAGAATGGTTATTCTGACTAATACAATGACTGAGAAATTACTGTATATTTCTCAATAGAAGTCTATGGGATTTTGACCTATATGGATCACGAGAGGGAAGGGGTTGATACGTCCAGCGATTATATAGTCAATGATTGGCAGCAGAGCCACTATCAGTGTTTTCAATGGAACTGTGACTGGAAACACTTTGGGCCTTAGAGGAACGTAGGAAAGCGCCATAAAGTATACGTCATTTAAACACGCTTTCTCAAACGTGTTTCACATCCCCTGTGTGCTCGTAGCTTTGTACCGAAAGTTCTCACTTGAGGTGCGGTAACTACATTCAAGTAACAATAATAAAATCTGAACAAAGCACCAAATCTAACTACCAATGAGGACTCCATAACAAAACAACAAATCAATACAAATCGTAATAAGGCACCTCACCCACTACTTGCCTTGCAGTTACTATAATAAATATCCACCTTTTTTTTTTTTTTTTTTTTTTTAGTATCAGGTACCGCAAATATTATCTGTTTCCCTTCCATTCACTTCTGCCTATTTTCTGTTGACACTAGAGGCTAAAGCTGTTCTGCCTGAATTTGTTTTTTTTTTTTTTTTTTTATGCATTGTGTATGATTTTAAACAGTAGCTTCAAGCAATCTACATCAGCGGCGTCATACTCAATCGCACAAGGGGCCAAAATCTAAAACACACCCTAGGTCAGGGGCCGAACAGAATAAACATTTATTGAATACACTAAAGCTAACATTTTAAAACTTTAAAACCGTAACTTTTTAACATAATTATGAACTAGATATAAAGCATTACCTGCAATAATGCTAGTGTGAATACTGTAAGCTGAATTTGGCTGCTGAAGATGCTAGTGCTGATAGCCATCTGAAATATTAACTAAATGCCAAATTAGCCTAAAAAGTAATGAAAAAAAACATAGCTGAAAAAAATTGTTAAATTTTAAGATAGCCTACAAAGCTGAAAAAAATTCCTAAGTTAACCAAAACAGCTAACGTGTAAATATTAACCTTTCTCCAAAACAGCCTGAGAAGCTTTTAAACAATCGTAAATTAGCCAAAACAGCTAGCATGTAAGCTGAAATATTAGCCTATCTCCAAAATAGCCTAAAAATCTTTGGAAATGCCAAAATAAAAATTTTTTTTAAAAAACTAGCAGAATGTATATTTTTTTTAACTTAAAACTTTATATATAACTTAATACGTATATAACTTTTTAACGTAATTATGAATAATAAAAAGACATAAATATTTTTCCAGAATAAATCAATATATAATTATTATTTTACCTTCCATAAAACATATTTTGTCAAAATTATGCAATTTATAATTAAGCACAAGATATCATCAGGCCATTAATAACAATAAGATCAAATTATCTGGAGGGCCGGATATAATTACCCGGGGGGCCGAATCCGGCCCCCGTGCCTTGACTGACACATGTGATCTAGAGCATAAAGTTGTGCCAAATTCACAAAATTGGTGGCTCTTAATAAATCAACTCAGCTGTATTCCTTCAATATAAGAAGTTTTTATCCGTTCTCAGGTCTCATACAAGCAAAAGACTAGCATGTCTTGATCGACATGCTGGCCTCAACATCACAGATCAAATGGCCTCAACATCACAGATCAAATATCTGAATTGTTATTGCAACTGTCTCCATAAAGTTTTGGTAATTTTGAAGGCCTCTGGCAGACTTCTTGGAACCTGAAATATAATTGGATAAAAACTCTATGTATGAAACAGTTGGCAACTGAGCCAAAAAAGACAATATGATATAAACTCTGAGGAGAAAAACTAATATTGTTTCTTTTAAATTGCATTTTAATATAAAAAGAGCAATTAAACATACTTTTCTGAATAAATTAAGACCAGCAGAAAGGCCTTGAAGGCACTTCACAGCAATTACCACCAACCTGATTGACTGACATCATATGAAATGTATTTATTTATTTTTACTTGTTAAAAACTGAACTTTTAAAACAAGCCAAAGCTTCAAATGATAGTCTGCAAAGATCCGGTCTCATTTACTCATAATTTTCATTTCAATCATTATTGTATCTTTCTTTACAAAAAACCTCTGCACATCCTGGAAATAATGGAAGCAGCCTTCAGACGCAAACCCTACTGTTTGCTTTCCCTCCCTTAACAATACACACAAATACACCTTTACTGAGACGTATAGATTTAGCCACAAAATGCACAACTTTTTGTTCATCTCAAGGACTTGTGAGGGCCCAAGTGAACCGAGAGGCCTTATTGATTTTCCCTCTTTTCATTCTGCGACTCTGGGATTACCCATTTTCTCATTCATTTTTAAACACAACTCGTGAGATTCTTCCTTTCCTCTTTCTCTCTGTTTATTCCTCTTTCCACCCCCGCCTTCAGCATCCACAACCACCATCAGCGAAACAGTTGTAGCCACTCCTCTTCCACAACCAAGTCCCTCCTTGACCCTGAAAATTGTAATTCAGCCATAGATCACAGCTGCTGAATATTAGGGCTTACAAAAGCAGTTAAATAAAATATGTTGAAATCATATATTCCCAGAGGCCAAAGACGGAATTCAAATCAGGTGAAAGAAAAGGGAAGGAGTCAGGAAGGGGGGTTATGGGTAAAGAGAATTGTCTGGATTTGCACCACAGACGTATGAGGCAGAAATCTCTGTAGTTGAATCAGACGAGTGGACGGTTTTGGAAATGTACATCCTGCGTGTAATTCCAATAAACTGTGCACTTAAAGTCCCACTCTGATCTTCTTTTGATCTGATGTAAAAGGTTTTCAGTAGGAGTGTGTATTGACAAGAATTTTGGCGATCATCACGATACACGTCTTGCGATATGGGGATAAATCCGAAGATTGTACCGTTTTCCCCTTTTTTTTTGTTCTTTTTTTTTTTTTATTAAAAAGAATACGACTCACACAAGTAGCACATGTCTCGTAACAACCAAAACCATGAGGCTGACTGAACCAATGAGACTGAATATTTGATACAAGCTGGTTCTCGCGAGATTTTGTTGTGATCTTCAGCTGCTTAAAGTGTGCTGCCAACTAGTGGTCAGGGGTTTTAAGTGGAAAACAAAAGTAAGATGCTGAAGGATGCACATGAATAATTTTAAAACATAGTCTTGTCAGCATTTTAAATCGATACACGTATCTCCAAATGAAATATTACGACATATCACAGAAAAGGATACATAAACATTCAAGATGGCCACTCGAACTGAGATTTTTTGTCCTGAACTTCCATCCATTTTCTGCTGGGTTTTTTTTTTCGTCTGTTCCTGACTCACAGCAGTTTGAATAAAAAAAAATACTACGAAATGCAATTAGAATCTAAATTTTCTTGAGAAAAAATGCCACAAGAATATGAGCGCACAATTGTTTCACTGAAGTGAAGCTTTAAGACAATTTTAAAGCATTTCAACCTTATAATTCCATACTCTTCCCTGTTTACAGTCGGTGCCAAAAGCAGGATTGCCCCCAGCTAAAAGTCTCTGAAGTGAGCAGCCTCCCATAACATGCAGTGTCAACCTGTAAAATAATTGAGTCTCCGGGTATTAATGCACTCATTTTATGCTAAATAAGCCAGCAACACTTTTAGCCCATAGGCCTTCCTTTGACCAGATGTAGGAGGGTGTCAAAACATATTAATTATTCTCCTGTTATGCTTGTTATGGTGAACCACAAAGGTTGACCCAACTGAGAGCACTGCATTATCCAGCGCTATTCAAGATGATAAGACCTCTTTCTTTTTTTTTTTTTTTTACTAAATCGCTCTTACGTGAACTGCTGATGTGAGTCCAACAAAGGCGGCCAGCTCTTTTAAGGTCCAAACACAATAAATGTTCTTTCATGTCATGCTATGCTGGTGCGATGAGAAACCCATAAACCAAGCTCAAACTCAAGCTTGTCAGGAGCACCATGAAGAACTTCTCACACTCGGGTTCAGCCACACGTTAAAGGTTGGACAGTCCGCAGAGAGGTGATTGATCGTGCTTCAACGCCTCAGCGGCTCTCCAAACACGGAGACGTTCACTTCAGGATCAAGATGCTGAATTCCCAAACCCGGCGCCTGGGCAGTGTGGCTTCTGCTCGGTTTTACAGCAGGAACTTGTGCAGAGCTGCGAAGTAAAAATGAACAGGCTCTTACATTTTTGCTAATATATTTGAAAGTTCCTTGACCGCTTCAAAATGACTCAACAGAACAAAAAACAACTCAAAATTGGAACATTAAGTAAAAAGAAAAAAATATTAAACCCTTTTAGCTCTTTAAAAGTTAAATAAATAAGACATTCCTGATGATGAATCTTGTTTACATGAAATACTTCTGTGTACAAAATAATGCTAAAATAGTACAATGCTAATCTTTTATTTAGTTTTTCTAAGTTTTATTTTGTAAGAGCTGCTCTTTTATATGAATCCAGCAGCAAAAGCATTCAACACGAGAGCACTTCAGTGTTTATTTGAGATTTACAGTCTAAATAGATGTTGCCACTCAGAGGAAAAAGAAAAAAACCCTCTTTTGTTGCTTGGATAGGGCAAACATGTTTTTCATGCACGCTCCTGTTTACTCCCATTGAAATCAAATGTAGTTTATTACAGCTTATGACGGCGGTTGAAGGTCAGCCGTTTGAAAAGAGGATGATCTTATTGTTGCACATATCTAGGGCTTTTCAAAGCGCGCTCACAACTGTAGTGTTCTTTCTGAGAAAATGCTCCTTTGAGTGGAGGTGCTTCTCTGAAATAAGACAACCTGAATGAAAGGTAAATAAAACTAAAAGTGGTGTAACTGAGAGCTCTTCATTTTCTGCGGTTTCACATGGGTTGAGGGAAGGTCGGCGGCAGGAGGAGCTCGTCTCTACAGACGCGCTGCTGTGCGCGATTGTGTCGCGGCCTTGGGATCACACTGGGGCAGTTTAAAAGTCTTTTGCTGATTAAGTTGCACTTACCATTTTGAATGTAAAATCCTTGTTTTTCATCTGTTAAGATTGCACCTATTATGACTTATAAAAATCTATTCCAGCTCTCTTTAACTAAAACGTTCCGTAAGTAAACTTGCTTAACTTATTTAAGTTTATGACGGCTCAAACACTGTCACTATGTTACTTTAAAAGTTTTGGTGACCAGTTCAAATGTGCAGGTGTGGAATTATCCAGCATCTCTTCTTTAAACCAAAAAGAAAAATTTCAATTTGTTAGAATATTTTTTGGACATTTGAGGAGTTTTTGGCTCTCGTAAAATTCCATTTTGCACAAACAGCAATATCCTTAAATTGGGGAAACATTTAGCAACAATTGTAACATTTATCTATCTTCCAGACATAGGTTATCCAATCACATGGTGGCTGGAGCCTATCCCAGTTGATGTTTGGAGAGGGGAGTGCTGCACCCTGGACCGGTTGTCAGACTGTTGTGCACACAGTTACACTTAGGGACAATTTAGTCAGCAACTTCTGAAACATGTTTTTGGATCATGGACGGAAACCAGAGTGCCAGAAGAACATTCAAACTCCACACAGGAAAGATCCAGACAGGATTTGAATCAGGAACTTGTCATTGTTTGGCGAGAGTGCTAGCCTAACTTGTACAATTTGCTTCAAAATTTGAAAGAATAGAATATGGATGAGGTCAAAGAAGAACTTTGATATCAAAAGGTTTTAGTCAGATTTGTAAAAAAGTCCTAAATCTACATTTAATAAAATTAAAAACTGGATTAAATCTCATATGATAGCTCTTTAGTTACATTGTTCTAAATTTATTTAGTTTGCTGTGCTCAAATCTTCTTCTAATTTAGATGATTGGGTTGAAAAAAAAATCTTCTGATGTTGGAAACAGACTTAATGCACCTTTAGCCAGCTGGAGAGCAAATGTTGCAATTATTTTTCTTACTGCAACTTTTATAAACTTGATGAGTGATGCTCAAAAATAACAAAGTGGTCACATGACTTAAAGTTTTGAACAAAAAATTGATCTCTTAGATCACTTTATACAAAATAAGATTGATTGTTCATTAAATATGGTCTTAAAAAGAAGTCTCACATTTGACTTGAAGAAGCCCGTTGAAACCCTTCGTGACTTAAGACTTCTCTGTGATCATATATCAGGAACAAGTTTGTCTTATTTTATATACATATATTTTTAACCTGCATTTTTACCAGAAAATTCTATTGAGATTAGATCTCTTTTACAATAAAAATTACCAAAATAGGTCCCATTTATAAGTAATTTAGATCTACTTTATATTACTTTTAACCTTTAATTTTGATTACGTTATAAATTTTAACCTTATCTAGTCTGAACTGTGTCTTTTTGTCCCTCTTTGCTTTCCGTACATCAGGTTCATCCTCATGTAAATCACTCGTTTAGGGTGTCATTATAAAGTTAGCTTCACAAACTTGCTTTATATCAATATACCTTTAATTTTTTTGCTGTTGGTGCCTTTATGAACCAAAATGAGAGTTTTATTGATTAAATTTGTGGATGGAGGGTCAAACTTTTAGTGCTTGAATTAAGTCGAGGGATTTGTTTCGAAGAGGATTGAGACACAATCATCGTCTCCACTTCTACATTATCTGTTTAATTTGCTTTTTTACCCCACATTTGTGTTGCACATCAAAAACAGGAAAGAAAATTGAAGTTTGTGCTCAAAGGGATCAGACATATAATACATATGTATGTGCTGTTTGTATCTTTTGTTGTTGATTGACCTGTTTTTAGTTGCCTTTAGACAGTTGGCATTGTAAACTTTGATGAATTATGACCAAAAAAAAAATCAGAAAATATTCCTGAGCTTTGGGGGACTGACAACTTGAAGAAAACATGAATTTTTAAAATATTCAAACAAAAAAAATATCGATCATGTGAAAATATACAGTAAAAAAGGAACTTAAGAGGCTAAATTTCTGTATTAAAGGCTTTCTGGCAGTAAAACACAGTTGTGCGAGTAAGCAGAGACAAAAGGACGCAGGTTTGTTTCACCTGTCAGGTTGCCTCAGTAGATGTCTGTCAGAGTTTGAACTCCACGGGTTAAACGTACAGACTGATGGATGATGGGTATCCACCAGAGAAGACCCCATCCAAGAAAGGCCAGATATGTGGAAAAAGACAGGCTGAAAATGAACTTAGAGTTCACGGCCTGGAAGGTTTTCTTCAAAGAAGCAGAAATCAAATCTGACCTTGACGGAGAAACAAAATAAATCCTGAGTGTGGAATACAGCTTAAAAATTCAGATTGAAATGCGGGCGCGTTGCAATTACTCATGTAATGTAGTTGAACGCTCCTGTATGGCATCAGTGTGATTAATTGCTCTTTTTAAAAATGTTATACGTATTAAGTTCATAGATGAACGTTGGTATGCATTCCCTTTAGATTGGAGAGTGTGTGAAACATGCTGGACAGGTTTGTTTCAGCACCACGGACAGCTACGCAATGCCTGACTTGGTCAATAGGACTGACTCTTAAAAAGTTTGAATTGAATTCATCTTAAAAAGGCTAAATCAGGGATCTGCAACCTGTAGCTTTGGAGCCACTTGTGACTCTTTTACCTCTCCATAATGGCTCTTTGGCTGCATAAAAATAAAATAATTGTATTCTTTTTATTTAGAATAATTAAATTTGACTGAGGTGCACCTCAAATATAGACTGTGTAAAGATTTTACAGTCCTAGTGACTTAAAGAAGTCTTGTTTGCTCTATGCTTCCGACAGAATAAACAGATTTTAAATACTAAGAAAAGCTTTAGTAAATTCAGATCTTTAATTAGTTTAAAGCACATGCCGTCCGGAGCCGCTCTGGAATGATCCAGTCTGGCACGAGGCATCTTATTTTGAAAGGAAATCAAACGTAAAAATAATTTTTGAGAAAATGCTAGTTTCTTTTTCAATTCTGTTTTTATTCACATTAAAAAAAGAAGCATACTTCATATTTATGATTTAAAAATGCATTGTAATAAATGCACAGCAGTGTCAAAATAAGATTTTGTGGCTAAAACTAGGTTTTGATCTACAGAAAACAAGTTCAAATGACTCTTTAGTTGTTAAAGGTAACAAACCCTTGGGCCAAATTAACTAATCAAATCTGTGAAATGATTTTTTGAGCCCATGTCTTTTGTGTTCATTTTGAAAGTAAGAATTAACAATTTTCTCAATTAAAGCCACAAGTTTTTCAGTTCAAATTAATAGCATGGGAAAGCAGGGTTTCTTAACCAAACCAAAACGATATTAGAACGAAAATCAACAAAAAAAGACATTTCAAAGAGTTGTGGATGAACTTTTGAAAGAAATTTGACTTGAGTTTAGTCAAAATATTATTTGAGCTGTTGGTACCCCTTTAAGTGTGTAAATGGTAAGGCCCAAAGCGCTGCACATTCACACACACATTTACATACTGGTGGTTGCTCCTCTGCCGAACACTGGCGCCGACCTTTAAACATAGACAATTTTGGGGTTCAGTGAGACACTTGTCTATGAGTGTTTTAACATTAAATTCATATAAAAATCAGGGCTAGGTATCGGTTATAAATTCCAGAATCAATTCAGTTCGATTCACCAGAGTTTTTTTTTAAATATTTTTTTGATTGTTCAATTCAACTTTGAGTTTACACATTTATACACGTTTGTTTAGAAATACACTAATAGTCTACTGTATGTTTTGAATATATATTGATCTGATACAGTTTAGATACTGTAAAATGTATTATTGAAATGATGAGATTGTTACTAGCATACAGTGTTACATGGTTTCTCAAAGAAGAACCTCAAACAAAAATGTTCAAATCATTTAACATTGTAAACATCGTTCTTCTTCTTTTGGAAGGCGTTTCAGTTTGGCCACTAGGTAACGATCAAGGTATAGCAGTACACCTTATTCCAGGAGAAGACAGTATGAGTACTAACGGAAAATAACTGTGTTTCAATTCATTCAAAATGATTAATTAATTTAGTCAACCCAGCTCTTAAAAGACATGCTACATGATTATGAGAAACTGTTTGTTGCAACTGATATACAAGGAAAAACTCACTGCAATCTAGAGGTTGCAAATGAGACCAAAATGTCAGTGTTTGGAGCAAAAGTTTGGGATGCTTCGTGAGCTTTAAATGTCAAATTTTTACCACAAACTAAAGATAGTTGAGACTGACTCGTCTCAACTTTTAAACATTTTAAATCAGGACTGTTTCAGGTTTCAGGTGATGATTTAACAATCAAATTTTCATGAACTCTGAGGACACATGCATCAAATGAGCCGCGAAACTGTTTTATTATCGGGGAGAAAGCGATACAACCCCTTCTGGCCAAAGAGGTGTTTGTTGTTTTGCATGTGACTCACACCCATGCTCCGTGAATCAGAGTGGTGGTGAAGCGGCGGCCCTTCTGGATATACACCGTGTCTCCCTAAAAAACATACACAGAAAAAAAAAAAAAAAAAAAAAAAACAATCTCCTGGTGGAGCTCCGGCTTCAAGCTGATGTGCTATAGGGAGTGGAGGTCATCGGTTCATCCGTCAGACAGACTCCTCGCTGATGGATGGCACTCAGAGCAACGCGCGCCCAATCCGTTGTAGCCCTAACCGCTGAGAAAAGGCCTTTGCAGGCAGAGAAATAAATAAATAAACAGCAACATCAAAGGGATGTTCAAAAGAAAAACAAAGCCTGCACACGTTCGTTTGCAAACACACACACACACACACACACACACACACGAGCATCAGCCCTTCTCGCACACATCCGGCTAGCAAAGAGGAAAAAGGGAGGTGGAGGGGAGTAAATACAAAGGACTGAAAACATACACGTAGTTTACTCTCCAATGACACCGAGCTTGAAGAAAACAGACAAAACAAGGCAGAGTGGCAAAAATTGAAGCGTTTGATGGTTCAATATTCACTCTGAGCAAACTCCAAAGATCAAGACAAAAATGGAACATAGTTCCCGTTTTTTATAGCTGTGATGATTTCTCATTATTTCTCTGTCTTGTTGGTAGAAGAGGGTAATCTTTTTTTTTTTTCTTGGAGCAACTTGGAGTGAGGAGCTCCTGTTTTCCTCTGACCTCCTGCATGGATTTCTATGTTTAGAAGGTGCTAAGGCCAGAAGAGCATCATCATCAAATATATTTTATCAGGGCAAACCGGGGTACAAGGTGGTGTAGTGGGTAACGCCTCATAGCGAGAAGGCCCTGGTTAGTGGGGACCTTTCTGTGTGGCGTTTGCATGTTCTCTCTTTGGGTTTTCTCCGGGTATTCTGGCCTCCTCGCACAATCCCAAAAACATGCCTCATCGATATTAGGTCACTTTAAAGCAGGGTCCCCAAATGTCTTCCTGTGAATGACACATTTACTGTTTTCTTCTCTGATGTGGGGCCGGAGTCGGTTTGTCAAATCAACACTTAAAGAATTCAACTTTTTGGTGATACATTATAGTCCGATTTTTGTTTTTTTTTTTTTCACAAAAAAAGCTCCAATGTCAAACTCCTCGCACACTTTTTATACTTTTTTTTTGGACAAACATTAAATTTTCACACATTTTTTTCCTCTAGTTTAAAGTCTTAAGCTAAACTTTTTTTTTAGAAAAGTAAGCTCACAATTTTAGAATGAAATGATCTGATTGATTGATTTATTTTAAGCAAAGATTATAAGGAGTACAGGACAAAACACACATTTATTTGAAATTCATCACAGAAATAATAAAATGAATTGATTTGAAAATAGAAAACAAACAAAACACACTTATGCCACATTTGGTTCATTGATTTGTGTGATTATTCACTAAAGTCAGTGGAGTTTGATTTATTCCTTGAAAAGGAGTGGGAAGAAGCGAGTGTATATAATCCAACCCCTCTAACCTGCTGTTGATTACATGGATCGGGTGTATTTAGCAAATAATGACCTTCAATGGCAGGTTGGAAACCGGCCCTCGAGGCCTGGATTCTGACAGTCCTGCTGTAACCCTGTGCTATCCTAGGCATGTTTACATTATAAGTGGGGTCATCTGGACCCCACAAGACAGCACGCTGAACCTTTCCCTTCAAGGTTTTTTCACTGATGTCCGTGGCAGACATAAAATCCTCTCCACTTTTGTCATGGGAGGGATCACACATCAATGTAAAGGTGGGGTCATCTGGACCCCTTAAGATAGCACGAGGGCTAAAGTGTCCCTAGGTGTGCATGTGGGAGTGATTGTGTGTCCTGTGACAGACTGGTTGAATGACGACCTCTCTACCACTTTCACCCAGCCTATGCCAACATCAACAGGTGTTGGCATAGGCTCCAGCAACCTAAAAGAGTTATAACGGGTTAAGAAAATGGATAGATGGATCAGGGCGAGACAAACAACAACTTCAGAGGTGGGAGCTGTGGAATCTCGCAAACTTGGCACATTTATCTGAATAAGTTTAAGCTCCACAACTTTTCCCTTTTAAAGCCCAAAGGAGGTAGAGGAACCTTGAAATTATTATTGGGTGCACCCCTCCATGAAAAAAATAAACCAAAAAAAACATTGTTTGGCTTCTCTTATTGCCCCCTCAGACATGTTGCCCCTCTTCTTTTATAGACTTTTTCATAAAACTCCGAGCAGGAAGCGGCGCGCTGATCTCAGTCTGGTTTAAGTGATTCCTGAGAAAGGGCGGCTAAATGTTTTTGTTTCCGAGATGGTGGATATTGGCAGCTCGGAATCGTGAGCGCTTTGGTTGCTCGCATGGCCTTGAGTTAGTCAGCGTGGACTCAATTCATGAAATATTGAGGAAGCCGGGAAAGCTCAGCTGGGGCCCCGTGTACGATGTGTGCTTTTTGAGGGGGAATGCTTGATGCTCCAAACAGTGGGTGTTGTGTCAGCTCCCCCAAACCAAAACAAACTCCTATAGCCCTCTTAGTCTACTCCTAAGATCTGAAAAGTGAATTACAATATAGCGCACCTTGCACTGAAAAGTCTCTCTTGTTTTCACAGCCCCGCTCCCCCTGCTGCTCTGCCCTCCAATCCTTTCTATTTCACACACATCAGCCCTCCTAGATTTAATCTCATCCGCATTCCCTTAATCTTTTGATTTCTTTACAACTCCATTTCCACATGCAAATCAATTCCTCTCATCTTTTTGATTATTCTCCTTCTCTTTCTGCCTCTTTCGGTGTTTTTCCAATCAGCCGCCTGTGTGTGCAGAAACGCGTGTGCCAAGTCAGTCGGTGAGCTGAGCTACAGTACAGACAGTTTAGTACAGTTGAAAGAGCACATCAGACTTGTGCTCTGCTCTCTCTGAGGGCTGATAATATGGGCCCCTCTTACCTGTTAGGAGCTAGTGAGCCGCTGCTCCTCCCTTTAAATGAACTTCAGAGGGCGGATCAGATTGACAGGAACACAGAGAGGGCTGCCTCGTTTGACTGGCGGTCCTGTCAAGGTGAGCCCAAGGTGCTCTCTCAGGCCTGCTCGGCTTTCCACAAGGCTGCCCCGCTGCACTGATTGGCTCTTAATGGTGCAGTAATGACCAAAATAAAGCCTCTGCGCGCGCGCTCACCCGGCATGGGCGCCGCACGCCGTCTCAACAGATCGTAGGGAGCTAAAGCGGGCTAATTTAGCGTCGCTTGAGCTTAATCTTTGTTCCAAAGTATGTGAGGGAAATACAAAGTTGGGCGCAGAAGCAGTTTGAGGAAGCATTAGGGTTGCCAGGTCTCGTCGTCGTCCCCCCCCCCCCCCCCCCCCCCGACATATTCTGCATGGTAATAAAGAAGCCTCTTTTTAAGGCTCAGCACCTTAATAGCCTGTATGATGACACTTTATCTATAGTTTGCGCATATAATCACCAAACTAAAGGGGGTGACCTCAGGGTGTAGGTTCATCCGCTGACACTTGACATCTTTATAATTAACTGGGAAGGTCTAATCTCTGGCTTCAAATGACGCAAGGCCACATTCCATTTAATATGCTTATAAGCAGCATGTTTTATTCAAATATGCTGATGAGAGTCTGTTAGAAAACAGACTTTGTGACACAGATTTTGGGTGGGGTGGGGGGTGCTAATGGACCTTTGGGGGTCGGAGAACACCAGCCCTTCCGAATTCCTCATTACCTGTGGAAAATACGGAAGTTTTCTTCAAATTTTTTGTCATCTGTGCACGATCATTTTTAGTTAAAATAAAAATATATATAGGTTGGCAGAAACAGAATTGCTTCCCTACGCTCACATTTAGCATTCCAAGTGGAGAGATATGGAAAAAATAGCGTTACTACCACTGGATGACATCATCAATAATCACCGGTTATTTTTATAGCTATTTTTTTTTGCTGTTTACTCCTATAAATGGGGCTATAAAAGTGCTGTCCGTTGCCACATTTTTGACAATTTAAAATCAACATGTTTAATTCCTGAAACAAAAATCTAAAACCGTATGTGTGCTTCCCACAACAGGCTGAAACAAGGTATTACAGTTGAATTTTGTGATTGGTCAACTGGTGTAAATCTCACGTCATTTCAGAAGTTTCCCGTCATCATTCTCTGCAGCTCTAGAATAAAAGCCCCGCCCATCTTTGATTCTGTAGCGGTCGGTCATTATGGTGTTAGCTTTAGCATGGCTCGTAGGTGTTAAGCTTTTGGTTGTCAAAAATCTACTGGCTTGCACAACTTTATGCTAGACTTGGAAGGTAAACAACAGTAGTTTCGCGCATTTGGCATCAAATCCAAAAAACTCCAACCTGCTGATGGGATTTGCAATGAACGTTTTACTCTGTTGTTGTTTTTTTTTTTTTGCTTAAAAACGTTAGCTGTTATTAGCTTATGATGCTGGCGTCATTTTACCCCTCAGACACAGGTCTCCTTCAGACTGGACCATGAGTGCCTCACTCAGGCAAAGGTGGAGGAGAAAAATCCTCAACCTCGACAGGAAGTTCTGTGGTTACCAGCATCACTTTGCTCAAAACCACTTTCTTTAAGTTACTTCAAGCTAACCTCACTGTTGATCACAGATCCAAACCACACCTCCTCCCTTTTTTTTTTTTATTTTTCAAATCTAGGCTGAGAGCGGAGTCAGCCTCCAATTGTCTTGTTGTGTACCTTTAAAAAAAAAACCACTACAGCTTTAAATGCCCCAACTGTTGGAGCATTAGGGAGTGGAGGATACGGAAGCAATTCAGATTCGGTCATTGGGTCAGAATTCCTTTGCCACTCTCCTCTTGCAATTTTGTTGTTGTTGTTCAAATCTGCAATTTCAAAGCCCTAAAAATCTCCCACAAGCACGAAAAACCAAAGATTCTCACTAGATTGCCAAATACAGACCACAATGCATTGCGTTTGAACATTTTTTCATTCAAAAAACATATTTAAAAAACATTCAAATGATCACATTAGGTTTATATGTAAGAAAAAAGTAGTGAGCATAGATAGTCCAGCACTATATAGTTTTTTTAGTAATTAGGGAGTAAATTTGGACAGAGCCTAAGTTTGTCGTCCATTTCTTGTTGGATTTACCGAAAGGATTTGGCAGCCATATTTAACTTGAGTGAAGCAGTGGGGGGTTTGATGGATGCAGGCTCTAACGGGGGCTGGAAGAATGAGCCTCTTATGTTCACTTTTCCTTGTGCTACTTTTGAGAGGCTGGTGGTCGCCGGGTCAGAGGCTTCAGTGAGCTGGTAACAACTACACGAAGCCCTCAGTCCTCACCGGGGCTTTTCAAGTGCAGCAGTGCTTCTCCTCCATGCTTTCAGCTGAAGCAGGGAGTCAAGTCAGACTTCTACACAGGGTGCCTTCGGTCCAGAACGCGATTCATGCTTTCGCCCTCTCCTTTTTTTTTTTTTTAAATCCATATTCATGAATCACTCGCACAAAATTGCTAAATCAATAAAACACCGCAATTACACGGAGCTGAGGTCACGCGGTCCTGTTATTTGGAAATCTAACATGCACATATCATCGAAATGAAAAAATAAAAGCACCGGAAAGATATTATAATTAATTCATCAAGCACCTAAATAATCACAAACAAGAATATTAATTTCTTCCAGATATTTAAAGCACCATTTGTCTTGTGATGTTAAACAGTTTTATGGTGATCAATGTTACATTTCTCTCACCTAGAGTCACTAAAATGACTCGTTATGGATTTTCTCATCTCTATTTTTCATTGGTTAACTCTTAAACAGATAAAAAGACAATGAGACTTAAATTATTTATCATTAAGGACCACAAAAGTCTACAGTTCAAGCGGTCCGACTCAAGTTTTTCTGTCAATTTGCTCTTTACATGGTATCGAACAGCCCAGAATCCCCTTTTTGTCTTCCTTAAAGGATGTAAACATTTGTAAATGAGTGCTTGCATGTGTTGCAGGCATATTAGGTATTCTCCCTGTCGTCCGTGGGGGTTTATTGAGTGTGCTGTTGTTGATCCTGGACAGCGAATCCTTCCGTGCTCTCTCCTCTGCCTGCAGCCTGCCCCCAGCCCCTCTGCAGCCTCCCACCGAGTTCCCTCTGTTTCTGGCTTCATCCGCAGCTCTCTGCCTGTCCGGCAAACCGCCGAAGCTCCTGCCTCCTACATCCTCTTCTTTTTAAATGAACTCTGGGCCTTTGTTTGTTTGTTTTTTTTTTTTTTTTCCTAATCAGTTCAAGTCTTTGCATTTCAGTTAAATCATAATTCTGGTTTTGGTTTCATCTCAGTTCTCCTATCCTGAGATCAGGACTCTTTCTTTTTGTACCCAATAAATTATATGTTTACAATTTATTAAATAAACTAACGCTTTTTTTTTTTTAAAGCAAAAAATTTGTAATTTTGACATCATTTCTGTGAACTTTTGGTGTTTTGATGAATTCATAAAAACATAAAGATCACTTTTTTATGTTTTCTGTAAAGATGATGGAGAATTTAGTCAAGCCAGTCAAAAATATTTGATACCTTTACACCCAAAATAATTTTAAAAATCCCCCTTGATGGAAGATATTTATTAAGAAAATCAAGATTAAAATCTAATTTTTCCAGCAGACGAAAAAATGCTATTTGAATAAGCTTGAAGTTGTGACGGAGGAACTACAATTGGCAGGCCGCAGTCTCCCTCTACTCTGATGCATCCACTAGAATCTTGACCAGGGCTCCCCAAACTTTATATCGTGAGGCCCAAATAACTTTTTTCTTCACTGATGTGAGGTTGGGGTCAGTTTTCTGTCTGCGATTGATGCTAACAGTGTTTTCTGTTAGCATCAATGGCAGGCTGTGTCAGAACGTAAACATTCATGGTTTTCCAGAAAGCCAAACATAATCAGATATTAATAACTCTTTCTGAGATATTCACAGAAAAAAATCAGGAAATAAATACTTCACTGGCTCCCTGTTAATTTTACTTAATTTGTTAAAGTGAGCTTAAAGTGAGCCAGATTGAAAAAAATAAAATAAATAGAAAATAATGCATCTTCAATATGGTTCAGGTGCCAGACCAAATGTGGAGGTGGGCCGGATCCGTAGTTTGGGGACCCCTGATCTTGACAAAAAGATCTTTGTGAGACTTTTTTTTTTTCTTGTCTGAGCTGGAATATAAATCAAAACTTTACAGCTGGATATTTCCAATTTTCCCGCCATTTTTGTTGTGCCGGTACTGCTAGGTTGGGGTTGTGAGGGGCTGTAAGCTATTGGGAGAGCGCGTAAACAGATGGATGAGGGGAAAAGGAGGGGGGCTTACTTTGTGCCAACAGTCCCACCCACACTTTAGACATATTTCTAATGAACAACTGATGCAGAAACTATATCCTAGATGACGACACAAGTTTTAAAAATTTTGTCTAAAAACAGCATAGTTAAAGTTAAAAAGAGATCTACAGAGGATCGGAGTGGGTGCTAAACAATTTTTTGGGTCTTACAGATGACGCAAACTGTTCTCTAAAACAAAAGCTGGTTTGCAGTTAAAGCAGAAAACATAAAAAAAAAAAAAGTCTGCAATGAACTCTTTAACTTTTTCACCTTTATCTGCTGAGACCAAGAGATGGACGTTTTCCTGCTGTTTTCCCCTACCACTATAAAAAATAAAGGTAGTAAATCTAACAATAAACTTTTACAGGGCATAAGTTTTACTCTGCATCTGTTTTTGTGAAGTTATCGTAACACAAATCGCTCCTTTTGTAAAGAGGAAGTCCTTGAAAAGGGCCAAATAAAAATAATGTGAGTAGGACGCAGTTCAGAGTGCTACCCACAAACAAGTTTTACCAGATACATTAAAAGTGAAATAATCTGAAAAAAAAAAAGTGCAAAGCCGGCCTTTCTGCAGCCATAGCAGCAGACAGATTTATTACTTTCCTCGCATCCACCTGTTGTTTTTCATGGGGCTCAATTAGAAGCCTGCCGTGTGTGTCATAATGTCGCCTCACTCATTTTGGCATCCTGAGAATGTGTGGCGTAAAAAAACTTTGCTCAGGGAGAGCAATGTTGCAGCCTTGTGTCACTTTATAACGGCGGGATTTTAACAAGCCAAGTGGTGGTGCCCTTTGCTCCCGCCGGCCTGCCGCCGTCTGCCTCTCGCCGACCCCCGCAGCATCACTCCCGAGCACACATCCTTCCTCTCCCTCTCCAGGCTGAGCAGATTGTCACTGTTATTTACCAAATATAGTCTGACAAAGAAGGAGTGGGATTTTTTTACTGATTGAAGATCAAAGTGGCAAAGTCTCCTCCTCAAAGCCCGCCCCTTCTATTAGCCGCCCTTAAGAACAGAGGAAAACATCAATTTCTCGCACATCAATGGCGGCTTCATAATCAATTGAAAAAGACACTTGTATGGGGATGCAAATCTTATCTTTGTCTTATTAGAGCTTTTAGAAGATGCATGTCGGGATTTAATGTTATGAAATAAAAGGGGGTCGCTTTTTTAATCTAAAGATGCAGAGGCGTTAGTAATGGTCGAAATCAAAGCTCGGAGACTGTGGTAATTACTGGAGGAGTTTGCCTATCCTTATTAATATTGATCAAATATTACTGTTATCTGATCTCTGGGCTTGTGATGAATTTTGAAGGTGGTTAATGAGCACAAACGGGAATGTGGCGCTCGTTTTTCCCTCCAGTTTTCCTCTTCCTGAGCTTTTGACCACGAATGACAGAAAAAAAATAAATTGTTGGAGGTAAAGCTGCCTTTCTCCTGTTGACTGTATTCCTCTTTTTGCCTTGAGTCTTACCCGGATGAGGATGTTTTGCGCCGCTCGGATGATTGGAATCAGACAGATGTGTCACTGGGAATACGGGGTTGCAGCTTTATTGACCTAATGATGATGTGCAAAGGTATCAAATGGCCCTAAATAACCCGATGAGCTGTGGGCAAAAGGGAGGCGCGAAAAACACTCTGATTCAACCGCCAACAATGCTGCAGATGATCACAGAATGTTAAGAGATCTTCGTTTTGAAGTGTAAATAAGGCTGGTTCAGAAGTGTTGCCGATAAGGGCACTATTTCTACACAAGCGTCTATGCCCGTTTAGAAAGGCTTAAGTTATATCTAAGTGGTGACCTGGAATATACGCCGTTTATCACACGGGATTGCAAAAAAGGTGCAAAACTCATTAATGTTTATTTCATTTGAAATTCATATATCGAAAACCTGCAGCTATGAAAACATAAACAAAAGAGTGAGGCAGCTTTGGAGCCACCCATGTGGAAAGCATTGATTGATGCTCGCTTGAAGCCTTCAGGAGTCTATTGGACATAAAACTTTAGGCCAATTGATTTTTCTGCATTAATTTCTCAATTAGGACCTTCGAAGAGGACCACAAGGGCTGCAACCAAAACAAGGTAAAAGCAAGGAGGCTTTGGGGCCTTTTTTTTTTTTTTTTTTTTTTTTTTGGATTTGTGTGTTTTTCGTGTGTTCATTTACTGTATATGTGTCCACATCTGATCTACCTAACAGAAGACTGTCTGTGTGATTACGAAGGGTTTTGAAATCAATTCTCAGGAAAAGTGAACACTGGAGAGGTAATCAATATTTGAACCAAAAAATGCCCTTAAACTTCCTCCACCCGAATCCCTCCATGAGAGTCGAACACCAGAACAAAAGACCGACAGACCTTTAAGAGCAGCTGTGAGCCAAGAGTGTGTGTCATCCTGACAACAAAGAGCAGCTCAACAAAGAAAAAATTACACAGATGAATACGTACTCTGTTGTATTTACTTTTCCCTCCATTTTCTGTGTCGGAGAAAAAAAAAAAAAAGTTAAAAACATTTCTGAATGTTAGCACTTTGAGTCATCTTACCTGCAGAAATAAGTAATGTACACCTTAAGCCTTTAATGCTATGTGCACACTGGGCATGTGATGTTCAGGAATGCACTAAACGCACTTCTTTTGGTGTTCACACTGGACTGTCACCACTCACTACTAGTGCACATCTACAGTTGGAAGAGGCTTGGTGCAAAATGTCACAGTGGTGCAAGTCTTACTTTTTTACAGCTCTATTCTGATTTATGTAAGACTTGCTGTCATTTAATTTGTAATTTATATTTAGACATTTATATATTTAGATTTATATTGTTGAAATTGTATTTAGATTTTCATTGCAAGGGGATGACTTTTTACCAGAATAACTCCCCTAAACTGAATTTAAAGTAGCTTATTTCATAAAGTTCAGTGTTCGCACACAACAAATCTTTCTAAACATCTCCAAGGAAACAAAAATGTCAAACTCCTGCCACCTTCTGCTTATTATTTGCAGTTGTAGCCTCAATCTTCTGATCAGATCGCAACAATAATTGATAAACCTGTCTCTGTGTTTATCGCACTTTTCCTGTTTTCTTTGTAAAATAGAAATAATGATGGCAGTGTCAGACTGCCGAGACGCCAGCCTTTTGCACCAGCTCTCACCTGCTTTCAATTTACCCTTGGATGATGTTTAACTTTCATTTGACTCTTATTGTACAAAGAATGTGGACTGATATCTCATTAATGGCCTCGTCTTCCGCTCTGTTAATGAAAACCCTGCTAGATGAGCGCGACGTTGCACTGATTTACTCGCAGAGTCGACTCATTTGACTGAAGGTCGTGCTTCAACACTCGTTAATAAGTGTGCGTGCTAAAAATGCTCTAAAGCTTTTATTTTTTTCAGGAACTTATAGTACTAACTGAAAAAATGAGCAGTAGGGTCGGTTCACGTGAGCGTACTTTAGTCATTTGACTTTAGCTCATAAAACTTTTGCTGAAACCCACACAGAGTGAAGCAGCCCGCCATGATGCACATAATGACTCTTCATTCAGAGAGGTCAACTTGCGCTCCGCTGTGACTTTAATTGAAGTCCCATTGTCAGGAACAAGAGGACGACACAGTTGCTTCTTTTCCTCTCTCACAATGAGGCCTCCTGCTTTCCTGGTTGAGGAAGCACCTTCTCCCTGGTAAAGAAGAAATCAGAAATAATTTCTTGATGTTTGCTGCCTTTTTTTGTTCATTTGTAACCCGAAATTCTAAAAATCAAAAAGAGCTTTTAATTATCAAAGGGTGTCTTCACTTACCCTTAAATGATGAAGTCTGTCGGGGATTTCTATGACACCTGAACAGTAATACAAACATCTTTAGCCATCAAGACATGAATCAGAAAATAATTCTCTTTGGCTGCCTGACGCCTGATGCGTTCACTGTAAAGCCGTGTGAAAACATTTCTCCAACCAGCAGCCACTGACCTTTAAGTAACATTTCGCAGCCAGCAGCAGAAGCTTTGGCTCGTCCCTCCCTGCGAGATGCTGCGGTGACGGACAGGTGAGCAGTGTGTGTGCTGGCCTGCAGATCTGCAGCCGCACATGAGCTACTACCCCCGTCTCTCAGGTGGATTCCATGTTTGGAGAGTTCAGGACCTGCCTGGGACCTTGATTAATGGCCATCGCGGCTATTTCTGAAAAACGCTTGGCTGTTTGTTTTGGAGGTGATGGGAGACGCCTCACGGTGCCGGGCTGACACTTTTCCCATGACGCCGAGCAGACGAGTTCTGGAGACGCTCTGCTCCTGGTTGCAGCGATATGAAAAGCGCCGGGGCCTCCATTAATCATGCAGGGAGAGAAAACTCCTGACCCAGCTGCTGGGCCTTCTCTCCGGAAAAACAAAACACACTTTTCATTTTGGGATTTGATCGGTCTGGTTTATTGACTCTCAAACTTTTAAACTGATGAAATCCTTGTCGAGCTCTTTGTTGGGATCTCATGAGAAATAGTATTGATTTAAGATGAGTCACAGGCCGGGGTGAATTGTTCCTCATTACACTATTATTTTATGGGTTTGCTGTGTTTGATGTGGGCTGCCAACAGACAGAAAATAAATAAATACCAGGAAACTTGATTTTACACATTTTCTTGCTTTAAAGTCCATCTTTTGATCTATTTTAAAAGTGTTCCCAGTGGCCTTTTAATTATGATTATTCTGCTTTTAGCCAAAATTAAACAAACTCATTTTCTTAGGGATGGGTATCGATAATAAATTCTAGGAACAATTTGATTCGTTTCACAGAGCCTGGAATGATTTGATTCTGATTTTTTTTCAATTCTTTCTATCCGCTCAATTCAATTCAATCTTGAGTTCACACATTTGTTTAGAAATGCATTAATAATCTACTATACGTTTTAAATATATTTATATTAATCTGATACAGTTTGCACTGTAAAATGTATTACTGAAATAATGAGATTGTTATTAGCATACAATCTTACATGGTTTCTCAAAAGGAGAAGTTCTAGCAAAAATGTTCAGATTGTTAACATTGTAAACATTGTTCTGCTTCTCCTGGAGGGTGTTTAAGTTTAGCCACTAGGTGGCGATTGTGCTATAGCATTACACCTTATTCCAGAAGAAGAAAAAGTATGAGCAAAGAAACTGCTGAAGACCACAAAATGGTTACTTTAAAATGTTTCCTTAAAAGAGTTTTGGAAATTCATACCTGTGAGTAAATAAAGACGTTCATTTAGTAAGTAATATATGTTTAGGTTGACCAAGCGTTACCATTAGCCATCCTATGGGAAATCCCATTAAACTTTAGCATCAAGCTAACGGACATCAGATTTATGTCCTAAATCGATCTCTATATTTATTTATTAAGCTTAAATCGATTTTATCAACCCAGCCACACATTTACTTGGACACAGTTTCCGTAGAGCAGTAGCAGTTCATTAGAAATTCACCTTTAAGATGTGTGGACGGGACTGTTGGCATAGAGCAGCCCCGTACCCATGGCCCGTCCAGTGTGTTTTCTACGTCAAAAATGTAATGTTTGTCAAACTGTGTCATTTTTGTTTCTGAGTTCTGATTCACAACGATTTGACTAGAAAATATTCAGAAATGCAGTTTTTTGCTTAGGTATCATCAGAAAATACATGTTAAAAACAAGTTTCATTGAAGTGGGTATTTAATAAGGCTGACCAGACAATTTCTTTTTTTTTTATAGATTTTTTAGAAGTTCGTGGAAGTGGCTCTAAACAATTTCTTACAGAAGCTTCCTAAATTTCAAGCTTAGCTATAATAACAAGTGACTACTTTCTTTTCGTCTCTATGTATAGAATTAAAATCTCAGTCTTTAAAAATATCCTCAATACTGTTTCGTGGCACGCCGGATTTAAGGACAACAGTAGGTCCAGTATTTAAAACTCCTGGCATTTCTATCCAAATGCAAGCGTGCATATTTGTCGTTTCATTTGCTTTCATTCCGACAAATGACATGCAGCATGAAACATGCTTTTCATAATCAGTTCATTCTGTCTCTCCATTCTGCTTTCCAAAAATAATGACAAGCACCATTAGTAAATATATAATTGCAGCTAACACTATTATCTCGCTGATAGACTTTATGTGAGCAATAAATACCACGCATGTTAAACATCATGACTTCCTGCAATGAGGGGGGATAGAGTAAAAAAAAAAAGGCACTCAACTAAAATGTAACTGAAGTTAAATGTTAAGTTTCACTTAGGGAACGTACATCTCGACGGGGGGAACAAATAAGCGGCTGTAAAAACGAGCGTGGAAAAAGGAACGAAATGTCCAGCGGTAATATGTTAATCGAGCATTGAGGGACCTTTTAGAAGCTGTGGTTGGCATCATGGATTCACAGTGGTTAATTAACTGTTTAGGAGGGTGGATAATGTGTGTGAAAGCTCAACATTTGGAAATTTCACTGATCCCAGATGCATCCTCATGCAAAACAACAAAATCTTTATTTTCAAGAACTACTCAAATCGGATTCTTAAATTCATTTCTCCGTGTTTGTGCAGGTTAACTACATGTTACTTGACAATTAAACTTTTGATTTTGTTTATTTTTCCTCAAATGTGGGATGCATTTTCTGGATTATGACATTATCACTGATATTCAGTTCAGTCTTCTTTTAAAGAAATGTTTTTTCAGAATTTCTTCATTTTTTTCGCATTATTTGACTGTTAAATTATTCAGAATTTGTAAAAACCATCAACCCAAGAGTCATCGGATACCAAAACACAATTAAAGAAACAACTTCTAGAGCCAAAACAGGAGAAAAAAGGGAGGCATTTAAAGTGTTTTGTAGATGCGTGCTTTTCATGTAGCCCCTATTTTCTGCCTCATTTGAAAGCATATATTTGGGGAAATGAACAAACAAACAAACAACAAAAAAAAAATCATAAGCATGTAGATCAAAATGCTGTATGTTATTAGTTGGAATTTTTCACTATCAGAGGAAGTAGTTGAGGCTGGTGATGTCTCCATGCTCCTCCAGAAGGATGGTGTAACCTCCTTTTATTTGGTTTTCTTAAACAGAGATGAGTAACAGTAGCCGATATGAGACGTACTCCATCATCAGGAGCAGTGAAGACAGCACAGCCTATCATCATGTTATTAAAGGGCTCTGCAGATTACAATCACAAGCCAGTGTCCCTGAGGCACCGCAGTGCGCTGCTCCTCAATCCAACTCCCAGGTACCCTCTGTGGCGGTCCGGGCGTACAGGGCCTGGTCTCTGGATCTGCATGAAGTCCCCCCTCCCCGAGCAGCGGGGTTGCCTCTTCCTGTACTGGCTGGCGAGGCACAGACGATGAGAACCAGAGGCGGACGCCCCCCTCTTCTCCCCTCCTGCACGCTTCCCTAACAGTGCAGCCAGCAAGCACAAACACTGCCTTCCCTTCATTCACATAAAGAACATCAGTGAGCGCAGTCGTCTGCTTTCAGGATGGTCTGCGCGCTGGTTGGCAGATGCACTATTTTTGGTTAAATTAGGGTTAATTTAACCCGTTTTGTCCACATATTGTATATTTAAATACATGTTAAGTCTTTATTTATTTATAAATTAAGTAAAAATAAATATTTTTAGGTTTATCTGGACTAAAATAATCGTACAGCTTGGCTGAAGAAAGGAGGAAAAAATATATATATATATATATAAAATAATAACAGCTCAGCCTGTGCTGCCAATGAGGAATTCTGGGTAATTCCCAGAGGACATCACACCTGTCAAGAAAGCAGAATGCAACACACCCTCCATCCCAAAAAATAGATCTAAGGAAACATTAGCCAATATAATGAAAAATAGATCTGAGGAGCTGACAAAGCACATAAAATAGGAAAGCAAGCTGCACTTTGATAGGCCTTGAGTATTTAGTAAGCAGAAATATATAAAAAGTAGGTTAAAGGAGAAAATAAAACATTATTATTTTTTTTACTTTATTTGGCCCAAGTGTGACAGACTGAGTCAAACAGCCTGAGGAAGTGCCCCCTTTTCCCTTTTTTCCCCGCCCATGTGCGTTTAATCCACATTTGCAAGCACTTCCCTATCTTCCTGCTATTTTACCATCACTGTCCTGCTCCCAAACTGCCTTTTTTTCCCCTCCTCACATGCTTTTTCACTGCAGTCGTCCGCAGACTTCCTCCAGCACTCCCTCTTTTCTTCTTCTTCTCCCCCCCTCCCTCCTTTCTCTGTCCTTTTTTTTCCTCCTATTTATGAAAACGTCACTTCAAGTCCCTCCCTGTTTGAATCTCATTAGTTTCTTGTGTGTTTCTCCCTGTCAATAATCCCGAATCCAGACTCTCTCTATTTCCATCCCTCTCTATCTGTCAATCAGCGCCGCCTTTGAACTGAAAACCACTCCGACCAACTTCAACTCACTCAATCCGAGCGGCTCGGCTCCTTCTCCGGCTTCCCTTTTCTGCCAAGATTCCCCCTTCTTTTCTAGTTTTGTTTGGAAAACGCCGATACACAGCAGCAGCAGCAGAAGAAGAAACTTCCAGCGCGGACTTTCGAGATCAACCGACATTAAAAAACTTTGGGCTTTGCCCCCTCTTTTCAACCGACGTTTCTTTTTTTTTTTTTTTTTTTTTCCTTTTTACTTTTTTGGTTTCACTCGGGGAAAAAATGCCGCAGCTCAACGGCGGTGGAGGGGACGACCTGGGCGCAAACGATGAAATGATTTCCTTCAAAGACGAAGGGGAGCAGGAAGAGAAAATTTCGGAGAACTCCTCGGCAGAAAGGGATTTAGCAGATGTCAAATCTTCACTCGTGAACGAGTCGGAAACGAATCAAAACAGCTCGTCGGATTCGGAGGTAAGTTCAGATTAAAGCGCGGCGGAGCGGCCGTTAAGTTAGGGCCTACTTTTCTTCTACTTGACACACGAAGAGAAGAAAGTTAACTCCCGTTTGTTCACTTTAACGCAATCCCTGTGTTTCATTGCATTTCAAGGCGGAAAGACGGCCTCCGCCTAGATCTGAAACTTTCAGAGACAAAACAAGAGAAAGTTTAGAGGAGGGTGAGTTTCTGCTTTATTGTTTTTTGTCCATGACATTATGTGTTCCCCGCGGAGGGTTATCTCCTCCGCGTTATTCCACAAGTGCGTCTAATTTTTTTAAATTGTCGGAAAACTAAACTTCACATGGCCAGTTTTATTTTAAAAACTTTTCCTCTCTTTTCCCCCCACCCCCGCCATGTTAGCTGCGAAAAGGCAAGATGGAGGGCTGTTCAAGAGCCCACCGTACCCGGGCTATCCGTTTATAATGATCCCCGATCTCACAAGCCCCTACCTTCCCAATGGATCACTTTCTCCGACAGCACGCACAGTAAGTTCATTTATTTACAGCTGCTTATGTGCTCACGCGCGCGCCGCTCGCGGCTTCCGAAGTGGGCTGCGGGAAGTGTTGCCCGCAAACTGGAGAAGGGGGGTGACAAAAAAAGAAAAAGGGGGAGAGCGAAGTTTTTCCAACTCCCCCTGAAGTGTACAGTACGGCGGCATGCGTGCACTCCCGCGCGCCCTCCTCATGGACGGAGGCTAGCATGCTAAATGCTAATCAAAGGGGACTTTGCAGTTAAAAGGCAGATCTATGTGTCAACAAAAAAGCAATAAATATAATAAAATTGTGATAATTAGACCGCCCAACAGCAATAATAATTCAAACATCATCTGTGTTTTTAAATTTAAAGATGTTGATAGACTCAATATTTTTATAGTTTTTTAAATTTAATTCGACACTTAAAAAAAAAAAGATAACATATGATTCATGTAAACAGTGGAGCTGCAGAAGCCCGCGCATAAAATCAATATGCAAATCAGTTACTTAAAGTGATTTGCATGTGTCAAAAAGGATGCATTTAGGAACACTTATTTTCCCTGTAAAACATAAAACGTTTTCCCCCTCCTTGTAATATTTTTTTATATATAGACGTATTTATTTATTAATGAAAGCATTTAGAAGGTGTGATATTTGTATTTTTTTTTTTAAACAAAGGTGCATGTGTTTATATTTACATTCAATTATAAAAATGTATTAGTTAAAGGTGTATTCATTTCATTTATTTACACATTTTGGCAGACTGTATAATTATGCACGTTTGCATATTGCGCCTCCATAATCTCAGAGGGGAAGCGGCAGTTTTGGAGAAGCATAATTTTCTTAACAATGGGTGTTACTTTCTTGTATTTTTCTGAATTCTAAATGGCTCCAATTACAAGTCTGTGCTGAAGGACCTGTCATCTAGTTTTCCAAGGTGAAGGCAAAGAGCAGGTATTAGGAAATTTGACCCACCTCCCTTTGAGTATATATAATTTTTTTTTTAAACACTTAATTCATAATATTTTCCTTTCTGTTTGACACAATTTCTTCTCTGCTATCAAATAAAGTTGCTCTCACGTGAAAATCTTTTCTGATTGCGCGGCTCTTTCCCTGCGTGCCTGTTTGTTTTTCGGCACAGCAGAACATTTTGCCATTCTTTCTCCACTCTGAGTGAGCCAGCCTTGTTAAAGCTGCTGGCTGGTATGTGGAATTAGTCACTCGTTATTCTCATCGGTGCTGACACAAATGCGCATTCACAAACATCCCACATGATTGGAGGTGAAGGACTTCCTTCTTCCAGCGGTGGAGTTTTAGTAGTTTTTTGCATGACAGATGCAGCGAGATGCATCCTTCCATTCTACCATTTTTTCTTTTTTTTTTTTTTTTGGCGCAAAAGGATAAAATTTCTTCAGTATGCCCTAATATCACCCGTTATCCTCATCAAACACTCGTGTGACATTTTTTCCCCCAAAAATCCAGTGGCGCACCTGAGCGACGGCTCTGTCAGGAGGAGCTTTTCGGCTTCCTCATACACCGCCAGGGCCCCCCGTGTCTGAAGCGCCCTGTGTGTCCAGCCATTAGAGCTTTGAAGTCAGCGGTGGCTGTAATATAAATCTATTAGACTTAAAACTGGCATAAATAATTCACCTGGACATTGATTAGCTGTCTTGCTCCCTAACATGTCATGTTGGGGCTCTGAATATGACTGCTCGTATTATTAGAATGAGACTTTCTGTGTCTTGTCATAAAATCCTTTGATTCTTGCTTCTTTTTTCCCCATCAGATTTATTCATCTCCTCTACTTTGGTTTCAACGATGCTTTGACTTTTCTTTTAAATATCTTCCCAAAATTAAATATTTTTTTTTACAATAACATACATGTTGTCTAATACATCTTGAGTTGTTTTGCTTTATTTCCCTGTCTGCATGATAAACCTGAAAAAAGAAAAAAAAATTCTGCACGGGGCCATTAACTATAGTTTGTCTGACCTCTGGGAGTCATAACAACTGAGGATTTGTTTTTCCTACCACCTAAAGAGGTTCACAATTTAGTATCATTTAGCAATTTTACATGACGCTGCGGCCGGGCTTTAAAAGCCCTGCTGCTCCTGCCTCCTGCCCGCAGCCTCCCCCCTCCTCCTCCTCCTCCTCCCTGTAGCTGACACAAAGGCCCTGCTGCATCCCTGGGCGCACTTTGAAACAAGGAAGTGGCTTGGCTAGTTTCCCCCTCGCTCCCTTTGCTCCCCCATATTGCATCCTCTCTGGGTGCTCTTTTATTTTTATTTGAGAAAAAAAAAAAAAGGAAAAAAAAAGCTTATTTTGAGAAAAAAAAAAAAAAAGGCAGCAGGTTAACTCCTGTGCTGTGGGCCAACATCACACCTCAACAGGTCCGGAGAGGCGGAGGGAAGGGGTGAGCGGCGGGATCTCAGCCCTCTCGCAGTCGGGGCTGCAGGGCCGTAAATCCACCGGCTTTATTTACTGCCTCTCGGACTTATGAATGTTAAGATATTTGACGCCACCTCTGGCCCCATTATTCTCGGGGCCCGAAGTCGTCATTTGGCGGCGGTTTTCAGTTTCAACGTGTAATTACAAGATTTTTTTAAAGTATAAATGCCGTTTAAAAATGCAACACTGAGCTTCCGCTACCGTTTAGAGTTGTGGGTGGTGGTGGTGCACGCAGAAGCCGCAATGATTCTACTATAAGATTGTGAAAAGGCTTTGTGTGGTTGAAACCCCTTTGTTTCAGATGTCTTGGCTGCTATTTTCTTCTATTTAAGAAAAAATAAATCCTCTTTCATGCAGGCTCACTTATCCCTTTTTACGCAATTTTAAGAAATAATAAAACCATTCTTTTTCTTGAGCTTTTCTTGTCAAATTATTGTATCATTAAGCATGCATGAGCGAGGACAGGTCCCCTCTGCTTTGTGCTCACACATGGCTCCGGCCTTATCGGCTGTAAATGACAGTATCTTCCTCCAGCATGCCAGCAGCGTGCGCATAACAATAGTATATCATATGGATTATGGGTGTTCAGCAGCTGTAAATGGATTTTTTTGGCTGTGACAAGAGGAAAGATGGTTTAAATGCGGATTTAAGGGGATCGGGGCCCGCACCTTATCAAATTGGCTTTACATGTTAATCGGGCCTAATTGGTGTCTGCGGGGGTGGTGGTGGTGGGGGTGTCCCGTGGCACGGAGCGGCCACATCTTCTCCCTCCAGCGCCAAAACTGCACCCCTGAATCTTGAAAGAAAAGGTTGCGCCCCTTTTGTCTTGCAAATCACTTTTGTTTACAAAGTATGGCGGAAGCTGCTCCCGCTCTCCAGCTCCCCTCCCACCAGTCCCCCCCCCCCATCTCTTCCTACCCCCTCCCGTGCTGCTCCTCTACGTGAGGGAAGATGGAGAGAAAAAAAAAGGTCCTCCAATTTTTTCCTCGACTCAATAAACAGCCATAAAAAAAAGTACAATCTGCTTTGGATTTGAGGAGTTAAGTTTGAGAAGGTGAAGAAGGAGAGGGGGGGTGGGAAACAAAGTTTGGCACCATTAAACTGAAATTGGGGTCTGCTAGACATTAGTGGTGTGCAGCACATTCTCGGAGCTTAATTAGTCCGAACTGTAATTGTTCATGGTCTGCCAATAGGAGTAATGCTCAGGAAAAGTGAAGTCGCACTAAATCGGCCCGGGGTTTTTAAAACAATAAATCACTCGCATATTTGTGCTGTGATTCAGATGGAGGCTCGACCTCTCCCATCTCGACATGTGGTAAATTGTAAAGTCAATGAATCGCAGATGTAGAGGGTGGTGGGGCGGCAGCGGCGGCGGTGGTGGTGGGGACTCGGGGAAAAGAGACGGAGGGAGTACAGTAAGGTTTTGTTAGCGCCTGCTGAATGAATGGAAAAGATTTGTGCAGTAAATATTTATCGAGGAGATGCATATAATTTAATTTTTTTTCTTCTCTTCCTCGCAGGGTTTAATTGTCTAATGCTGGTGATGGCAGGCTGAGCCGTGTGAGAGCTTAGGCGCCTGTCGATCTGTCACTCTGCTTGAAACACCACAGAGGAGGGGAAAAATCCGTTTGTGTGGTGGTGTGTTTTTAATCAGATTTTAAACTAGTGCAAAGGGAGTAGCGGCTCCCAGGTGGCAGGCAGAGCTAGGTTTGGGTGTAGCAGCTGTAGTCGAGTCTGGCTTGGAGCAGAACCTTTATATGAGAAGAAATCATGGACTTTGGGAGTTGTTTTTAATGTAATGGCAGCTACTCTGAGGTCAAATTTTGACATCAGAATGACAGATTATGGCTGTTATCCATTCATTTGAACCACAATCTGTTTTGTTTTATAATTAACAACAAAGTCAAAACCCAAACTGTGAATAATTGCACTGGTTAAAGCGGTGCTTGTAATGGAAATCATGAAATCGGTTAATATTTTTCTAAAAATTACTTTTTCCCTCCCCTAAATATTTATCAATTTCATCTGAAACATCCTTTCATTTGTTTACATTTAACATAATTGACTTATTTAATTTTAATTATGTTAATCAATTTGAAGCTAAATTTCAAAGAAATAAGATAATCAAAAAAAAAAAGATTTGTTACAGATGCAGCAGATTGCCAGGTGGGGGCGATGTAAAGAGCAAATACTTTTTTTTTATAAACACAAGAAAAAGCAGATTTGCTAACAAATAATAAAAGTTGAGACTTAGCAACATAGCACGACTAGAAAAGAAATTCATATACAAGAAAATTAAAATATTATAATGAACTTAAATACATTGCCATCGTTTATCGTCAGGGATACATTCCAGAAAATAATCTACGAGAGGTGAAATTCGCGAAGTAGAATAAAATGTTTTAAGGGTGCAAAACTTTGCATTTTCACTTTTCTGTGTTGTTTAAACTTATGTTCAAATCTCCGTAAAAAAAAAAGTGGTTACTAAAATGAAAGCAAATCTTTGATCGCAATCAAAGATTTACTTATATTCGGAGAGCTGAATGCTTTAAAAAAAAAAAATGCAGCATTGCAGTAACAAAAATCAACAAAAGAGCAAAGCCTCAAAACCGCGTTATAGCGAAAGTTCACTGTAGTTGTTATTCGTTAATGATAGCTAACGTTAACTATCGTATTTGAAATGATGACAAAAACCCTTATGCAAAGACATGTTTGTTTTGCGTCTAAATAATTAGATTTTTTTTAACAAGTCAAAAAGAGTTGACTTTTACTGCTAAAAATACTAGTAGATACTAATTTTATGTAAGTCTCTGTTTTCACTTCCTTTTAAAAATGTATTTCTAAATTAAAAAATTTGAAAATATTCAGAAACACTAAAATATAAATTCTAAAAATTTTAAATTTCCAATTTATTATTATTTTTTAACAGTTGGCAAAAAATTAGCGTGTGCCTTTGAAATTATATTTTTATTTCTTATGTTTAGGTTTGATTGACAGTTAAAAAGATGCACCTAATGAATTGATAAAGTCAATGAATATTAATCACATCACAACACGGAGGAGATTGAATGACAAGATATCCAGCCAATCAGGACACAGAGCACTGATAAATAAGAGATAAAAATCAGCATGCAAATTGCGCTACAAAATCAAGAAACAGCGAAACTGTGGAAGATGAATAACGTTATAGCTAGTCCATATTTGTGAACAAAAGCTAGCATAAACCTATTTGAAATGACAAAAAAAAAGTCGGAATGTTCAAACTGACCTCTTAAAGAACACAAAGAAAAAGCTATTTTGGATAATTGGTGGATGTTTTTTAACAAATTAGAGATAATTGCTTTGACCACTAGCGACGCTAGCAGATAATAATCGATATTAAGCTAATAATAATAATAATCGATATTAAGCTAAAGTTTAATTTAAGCTTCATAAAGAAGATGGAACCTTTTCCATTCCCTTTAGAAACTAATTCATTGATAAACTAGAAAGTTTTCCGACAAAATTACCCCCCCCCACACACACACACACAGGCATCAAAACAGTCTTTTTATGTTTTTGATTAACAGTTACAAATTTGCACTAAATGAATCAATAAAATAAATCACATAATTTGCAGATTAAGGGTTTTGGCTGAATTTGGAGTTCCTTATGTTTTTAATCAATTGCAGCATGTACGTTTTTTTCCTAAAATGTTAAAGAGCAAAGCTTCACGTCTAAATGAGACCCACATTCTGAAGTAAATGTATATCTTAGTGCATTTTATTTCAGCTGGGAGAAGTGAGGGTGAAAATTCAGACGGTGGAACCCTCCTGGTGTGTGCGTTCCTTTGCTTGCCTCAAAAGGTTTCTGTAAGTTCACTCATAATGGGTCCAGAGTGCTCCAACAGCCAAATGAGTTCAGCAGCAGGAGCAGAGTGGGAGGGGGCAAGGAGAGAAGCGGGAAATATGTGCTGGGTGTGTGAGTGAAGGGGCGACGGCGGGAGGGGGGCCCGCAGGTCGGAGGCACAAAAGCCGTCTGAATAGAGCGCATAATTGCTGTTAATGCCAGGGCAATGAGAGCAGCGACAGTTCCTGGTTAGATGTCCAAACAATAGTGCCCCTGGGCTTCACATTTATCTTCAGCGTAAGACAGCCAGAGAGAGGAAAGGAAGAAATGTGGGGCCGCGGAGTTTCGGTTTTGCAGCCATGCTTGATGACCAAGCATGTTTTTTTTTGTTTTTGCCTCTAAAACAGAAACCCCTTGAGGGTCCTCCACCCCTCTTTTCTTCCCTCATCGTCATCTCAAAATTAACCTCAAAAGCTCCGGCTGAGCGAGTCGCTGTGACGCTGGAGGAATTCCGGCAGTCCCGGCCTCCTGTTTGGATAGCGTAGGATGTTTAGGAAGGGTCAGCCGCTAACAAGTTTCAGTTATAAAAGCCCCTCCTTCTTCCACCTATTTGTTTTTTCTTTTTCAGTATAAGTGAATCTGTACGTGCGTGTGCATGCTTGTATATACCGCCAGTAGGTACCACACTGTCATCACAGCTCTTAATGATCACGTTGTGCTCGATAATGACTAGCTGTGCCAGTGTGCAGTGAACACCTGTGGTACACCAGACTTTTATGAATGTGGTAAAAAGCATTGCAGCTTCAGACGAAAGACCTTCGTGTCTAAATATTCTTTTTTAAAACCTCTTTTTTTTTCCCCCTTTAAGCTTATAGGAAATTCAGATTTTCCTCACATATTCTGTAGCATCCTACTAAAGTAAGGAGAAATTGATTTGATGATATATTGCGATATTGTGTTGGTCACTACTTGTATCAATTTAAAACGCTGACAAGACAATATTTAACTATTTATGAGCATCCTCCAGCGTTTTACTTTTGTTTTCTACCTTCAACCTCTGACTGCTAGTTTTCAGCTGAGCACACTGAGCTTCTTTGAGCAGCTCTACACTGTGACGAAAACAGCACAATCTCGCGAGAACCAGCTTGTGTTAAATGCTCAGTCAGCCTTGCGGTTTTTATTGTAATGAGACCTATACTACTTAGTTTTTACTTGGGATGTGTACATTATATTTATTTTTCTATACCAAGATGGGATAAATACATATAGGATGCACATCTGCAGAGTTGTAAGCTCAATGCAATGTAGAATACATCTGGTGTGTTAAAAAAATCAGTGTCTTCCATTCCTAAAGCAGTCAAGGGAATTTCAGTATGCAGATAATCTGTTCCGAATGCTTTGGATGGGGAAGGGGGGACTTGCGTTTGCTAAATACATAATGGGGGGAGTTTAAGGTGATAAAACTCCATTCAATGTATTTTTAATCTGCTAATTAAACTTTTAATTGTAGCAGGATAAGCTCCAAGGAGTGCATTATGTGTGGGGTTCTGGAAAAGCGGAGGGAGTCCGCTAATGAGGTGATCGTTCGCTTGTTTGTCGTTTTTTTTTTTTTTTTTATAAAGGTTGTGGGCACGTAGCCGCCTGCAAAAGGTGAGGGAGGTTTTGGAGTGCCAGCAGAAATAAATTCATCTACTAATCTGCGGATTATAGATGGATTTAAGCAAAAAAAGAAATGTTGGCAATGTAGAAATGCACAAGGCTAATAAAATGCAACCCCTTTACCCAGCAAGGCTTCATTCTTTTTTTTTTTTCTCGTCTAGTTGATGAACCAATTCCTGTGGAAAACAGATTAAGAGAAAATTCCCATGTGAGCTCTTTAACCAGCTGTTAGAAACCTATTTACACACAATAATAACACGCCTCTTACAAAGCGACAGCTGTCAACTTGTGCACGGCACTAGATAACATTTCATGTGAACAGCTTGTCACATCCGCACGGCCTGTACCTAAATCACACAAGCACTGAATTGCATAACGATTGTGCCAGCGATGATGGATTGAGTCTTCATTGTGCTTCAAAATCCAGCATCAAGCGCAATAATTGTTCATAGCAACGGAGAAAGGATTCGATATTTGTTCGCGTCTGACAAAAATTCAGTTGTCACCCCCTCTCTGCCCCCCTTGATGCACTCATCATGCATTCATTCCTCTGCAGTAAGGGGATTTTATATGTATGTGTGCGTGAGACAGCTGAGCTCAGGGTCAATTCTAAAAGTGAACAAATTGACTTTTGGAAGTGAATTGTCAATTGTCTCTCCCGCAACGGGGTCGGACTGAATGAAGTGTCTTGTTTGGACAACTGTCGGGAGGTGAGGCGGGTGGCCCTCCCCCGTGCGGCCCCCGAGGGACAGGCCAACGTCAAGAGTCAAACAAACGGAGAGCCACCAAATGAACTGGCAGACAAACAGATAGCCCAGAGAGAGAGAGCGCAACTCCGCAGAGGCCCAAAACAATGCAATCTAGTTACCCTGAAATTGCTGTTTGATTGCAGTAATGACCTGCAGTTCCTCATTGCTGGCAGCTCCAATTGTGTCCAGCGCTGACGCGCAGACAGAGAGGAAGCAGGGATTGTGGGCTTCCTACGATAAAAACCAAGCCTGAACGACAGCTGATTTATGGGACCTCTGTGTTAAATATTAAATGCAAATTAGAGCAGCACATGTTCTCCTACTTCAGCTGGAGCACTTTGGCACTGGGAGGCTCAAGGAGGGTTTTCCTATGTGCTGCTTTTCATAAATGTGAGTTCTTGCTCCAAGCTGGATGGAATTCCTAGTCCAGCAGCTTTCCCAGTGGCAGTTCTAGATTTCTGTTCTTAGTTTGGAACAATCTGATACCTCCCAAAAATGGAATTCCAAAATGAAAAATCTTGGTTTCTGTACTGGACTTTGATAACTGGCGTGTATTCTCTGGTGTAAAGTTGTCTTTTTGTATTGTAAAACCTAAGGTGAAGTTCAAACATTAGCTGTCATCCTCAAAAGCTGCAGTGCAGTAATAATGAAAGAAGAGATTAGAAGCCATCATGGCTAAACGGGGCCTGGCCCTCGTGTCTTGTGAAGGACGTCATTGTGCACTTTAGAATCAGGAGCCTTTTTATCTCCACTTTACTGCCTCCTTTATCTTTACTGCCTGCCACGCTTTGCATATTTCAAATATCAATAAAGATAAATTTCCAGCTTGGTCATTACAGGTAGAATTCAAGTGGGTAGGGTTTCAGTAAGAGCCCTTTAGGGATGGGAGGATTTCCTGTAAATACCTCTTCTGTTGGGAGGTCATCCTTAGAATATGTCACAGGGAAATGAAGTTGCGGGTGCAACGCTCTGGAGGAAATCCAGTCAGCAAATCCAGTTTTGCAGGTGCATGAACGGATGACCCTTGCGCTTGCGAGGCCGGTACCTGCCTCAGCGCCGGCATGCTGGCCTGTAGTGAGGATGCAGCGGCTGGCGTAGGAATGCTTCGTGTTCTGTTTAAACAGCGGCTTGTCTCAGTGCGGGCTTGAAGGGCTGGAGGGAAGGAAGTTGCTGCATGTTTACATTGTTGAATTGTCTGTGGGATGTCCCCCCCCCCTTCTCTGAGAAACTAATGTACTTCTGTTCAAACATTCACAAGTGTGGCCATGACCCCCACTGATGCTGGCGTTCGCATCTCAGCCTCCACGCGGCCTCTCTCTGTCTGAATGTGTCTGTGAACAATGGAGACACAGACTCTGCTTTCCTCCCTGCTGCGGGTGTTTGCTGCTTTAACCTGGAGGCTTGGATGGTAGATAAAAAAGTATTACAAGACTCTGTTCATCACACGAGAGACGGGGAAGACCTGCAAACCAACAGGGATAGCTCTTGCCGAGGCCTTGTCCGATGAAGAACCAGATGTCGACTCACAGCAGAGTTTTCTGGCTAATTGTAGTTTGAATTAGTCGTTGTGATCCAATGACAAATCTCTCACCCTCTTTGCCATCAGAGCGTAAAATGTATCCGGTGGATTGGCATGATCTTCATGAGTGTGTAAACCTGGCTTCAACAAGATGGATAAATGCAATTATTGGACAGACCTGGAGAGGAGAAAATCTATTTAAAGCCCGCAAAGCTAAGCAGGGGCCTTGGTTAATTCATTTGGCCAATTTACGGGTGATGTACGAGTGTCAGGGTACATTAGTCAGGCAAGGGAAAGGAGTAAGTGTGTGTTGGCTCACGAGATTGGGAGGATGTGTTTTTGTTGTTTTTTTTTTTTTTTTTTTTATAAAAGGGAGGGGGGGCTCTAAGTGAAGATGATCTTTGCTTGCAGAGGAGTCTCCTTGAGACCCGGTTTCTGCACTTGGCCCCTCACTGCACGCCACTTGGTGTCTCAGCGAACAAAACCAATGGAGCCTGCTGGGCAAAATGACAAAAAGATGCACTGCATGCGTTGAGTGGGATTGCTTTGCAAATGAGGTGCGGAAACGTGGCTTTGCTCCGCTGGGCAGTAGAGTGAGGACCACAATGCTTGGCCATACCAAGAGCTCAATCAAGTCCTGTCAGCGCCCCTCCCCAATCCCACCACTCATCCTACAAGTTAAATGATCGGGTTTTCCTTATGCAGCAGGTGTAGCCACTCTGGAACTGTCTGGTTGTTCTCACTGTTTAGTTGTAATTTTTTGTCAAAAGCTTAATTGCGTCATAAGTGTACAACATTATTATAGGTGAGAGTTGTTACATTGAATTTGAAAAATCCACTGGCACTGTCATGAGCTCCTTTTATTTCATTTTTGGCACCCGTCAGTTTCACAACACTCCAGTTTTGTTTGCTGATGCTCCTTGATTCTGTTTATCACCTCTTGCGTTGTGTTGGCATTAGATGGTTTTACCCTGCCTTATCTGTTAAACAGTCTTTTGTCTTGGTGGAGCAAAACCACTCAACGGTTACACAAGCTGAGTGGTATGCAAAAACAGTGGTTAGAGCAAAGCAGGCCGAGTGAGAGGCGTTGAGGGAAGTTTTGGTTTACAGCTTCAAGCCGCAGCCTGAATCAGGGCAGGGTTTGCTGTCAGACACAGAGACGTCAGAGGTAAAGGCCTCACTCAGTACCATGCAGATGTTTTAAAGTGAGCTTTCTAAGTGGCTATATGATCATGCACCAGTGCCTCTTAGTTCAGTAGGTTTGGATCGCAGTCGTCAGCGGGGAAAGCACGTGTCACCTAGTCGTTAGGCAGCCGGCCCCGGGGATCTCAGGGTCAAAGTGAATGACTAAGATTATGGAAAACAGGTGCCAATACTGCCTACCATGCCTTCCATACAGCAGCTGAGGACTGACTCAGAGACCTATAATCAAGTTTGGGCCATTCGAAAACGTAGTCATCGAGTATTATTTGACAAAAGGATAGAAAAAGACAAGGTTTCGTACATTCTTCGGCCCTACTCTTGCTATTTGGATCTTTGTTTGGAAATGGTGTGTTTAGCAACCATATTATGTTTTAATGTACTTTTTGGCTTTTGAAAGGAAAATTCATGGTATATAAATATACATTGTGGATAATGTGTAAAGATACAAGAATCAAGCATACATTGCATAAATATACATTAAAGAATGGAGCATTACAAAGCATACAGTTAGCTAACTTCATACCGCTACTGTAGCATTAATATGATATTTAGTCCTTTGGCCACAAGATGCATGTCATAACTTCTTGTTTAGACTGGTTGTGCAGGTTCAAGAAAGATAGATACTCCATGGGAAAAAAATCCCTTTCTCCAAGCCCCTTCTCTTCAGGGTAACTTTTTGGTAGATGTGCCTGGGAGCCATTAGTCTGATTTCTGTCTTCTAGGGTGACGCTCTTTTCTAACCCTTTTATTTGGGATCATTTGAAGGGAAACACACAGTCCTGTACTGCTAATATGCAGATATGTGAAATGTGTCTCCCTGTGCACTTCTTCCAACTGTTTCACTCCCCTCCCCCCCCCCCCCCCCCCCCCCCCCCCCCATGGGAGAACAACTGCTGTCCACCATGTATAGGCCAAAGGAATGCCTTACTCTGAATCAGAACAGGGGGGAAAGAAATTATGAGTTTTCTCAATGCTCCCGTGGATCATTTTACATGAGTCAACGAGCCTCCCAACTTTTTTCTGTTAGTGGAAAGCCCCAAGTCCGCAGTTTCAAATTGTTCCACAAAATGAAACCAAGAAGTTCATGGTATTGCATCATGAGTTTTAAACAAATTACATTGTATTGTTTTTAGTTGTTTGCTATCATGATGCATGCAAGTGCAAACTATTATCACATGTATTTTTTAGAGTTCAGATTACTTTTTAGAGTTCAGTTTAAGCAATGAGTTTATAGTTGATATAGATTTTCAATTTGAGAAAAAAAAAATTTCAGAAAAATCCATCTTTGTTTGATGTGCATAAGTCCAGTTAAAGGACTTTAGTTTTTGGCATTTAACACTTTGGTCATATCTGTATTTCAGAAAAAATACAGAGAGGCTGAGCAGAACTCCAACCTGAACTTCAGAAGAATCTTGTGTTTTGGCCCCAGTTCAGTTACTGGAGACTAATGGTCAATGATCGAGAAGCTGTAAAAACTTGACCTCTAATTGTTCGCAGAAGTCATAATGCAGGAGGACTTCTGAAACATTGATGGGGAATCAGTGTTAATGCTTTCTTTTCTTAACATGGGTCAACGTTGTATTAAGCAACCAATCTTTCTAAATGTCTGACACAGTTGCAGTTTTATTTTTTATTCTTTTTTAACCCAAGTTGCCTATCAGATGCTGCATCTGCCCCTCTTTCCCAGCACTGCCTCAACACTCTCCCTTCTGCTTGTACCGCAAATCCAGTTTCTCTTTTTCAGCGTGCCATTTTTTTCGCAAATAACATTAGTAATCATTCAATTGGGCATAAAGTAATTGAGAGACGGCCTGCTTGCCATCTGTCTGGTGAGATTACTTCTTTCTGTGTAATTAAACGTGTGACCTTGCGGCCATGGAGGGAGGTGCCACTGGGTAGCCACTGCCAAAAGAGCCAGGCTGTCTTATTTGAAGTTGGGGGAGGCTGCCTCCGAGGTAGTGGTGGTGGGGGTGTTGTAGAGCTTTAAAAGTTTAGCCCAGCTGCTAAAGATAGTGCAGGCTGATGTGAGTTAAGCTTAAGTGGCGGTCTTTACGTGGACGTGTCCTGTGTGTGCACTCAAACATATAGCATTGAGCCCAAGTCAAAGCCCACGCAGCCAAGCCGCGCTCAATTTGGCCATTCCAGTGGAGGCCTGCCGAAGTCTGCATGATCCCTGTGTGCATACTGTGTAGCCAAGAGAAGACGGAGTGGCAGAGGTCAAAGAGTGTGTGTTTGTTTGTGCTGGTGGGGTCATGATAGGCTGAATGGAGGCTGCTGTTTTAACTCTGATTTTATGTGTGGTTTTGTTTGGACTCTTGACGTTTGGTTTCCCCTGGACACTCTCCAGAGACTACAAGGCCTGCTTCTGCTCAGCTCTCTTGTAAGGCTGACGTGAAGGGCCCTGCAAAGCGCTCTGATTGGATTTCAGCACTGATCTGGTGGTTTTGTGTTGTTAACAGGACATTAAAGTCAGGGGCAATGGGGAGATAACAAGTCCTTCTGCCAGTGCCTTCACTGGGATCTGTGGTTTGGGTGTTTAAGTTTTATCTTCATCAGCATCCACTGAATTCAGAAGAGGAACTAACCCCCCATAGTATGCTGATGACATACAGTTCACACACAACTGAAAGAAAGACATCAGTATGGGTTAGTCAGCGCGGCCCAAACGTCATGTTGCAATACTTCCTTCTAGAGCTCCAAAAAAAAACCCAAACTTGTTTCCCAACACAAAAATAACAATTGTAATTACAATGGTTGTGCGACGGTGCAGCCACAGCATGGCACATGGGTCCAGGATGAGGTGGCACTGGTCACATGGGATGAGTACGAGCTCTGGGCCAGCCTCTGAGGAAATTACAGGGTTGTGTGGAGAGATTGGGACAGAATCTGTCTGCCAACCCCTGTAACAGTGGGATGATGGGAAGCCATCAAGCTTGTTTCTGTTTCATCTCAAATCTCTGGCGATAATTGGAGTCAAAATGAAGAAACGCCTTTATTTTTCCACCAATTAAGCTTCAATGTTTTAAGATCTGTATATATTCATATAATCTTTTACTATGCAGCTATCTCCTGTCTTTCTTGCTTTTATTTCTACCTCTCTTGACCCAGCAATCCTCCCCTTCTCTCTTCTCCCTCTCAGTATGTGCTCTGATTACCTCTCCAAACTGGCAATAAGTTGATTGCTTTACAGAGATGATGTAAGCCCCTGCCCTAGGGTACATCAGGTTGGATTTCTCCTGCTTTATCTTGTAAAGCCTAAATTAACAGCTGGTTTGGTTGGAGTTCTCCTGGATCTGACTAAAGGATTAGGCCTGGTTCTCATGCGAGTCAATCCGGTTTGATTTATTGCAGGTCTATCAAAAAAGATCAATGGTAGTCCTTTTGAAAGTAAATCCTTAATCGCTCTTTGCACTTACGTGTCATCATTGCGAATTTTTTTCCTGCCTTCCATCTCTCCCTTGCTCCTTTCTAACATTTCTCACTGCCTAATTTCTATTCTGTCCTCACACCGCTGTCTTGTCTGTTTTTATTTTATTTTTTTTTCTAGCTCCTTTGCTCTACCAAACTCTGGTAGAAATCTCCTCTTGATAGTTTTTTTTTTTTCCACCACAATTTTTATGTTCTCATTAGTTTCTCTCGGGCTCGAGTCAGCCATGAACCCAACTTTAACATTCAAAAAAATAGAAATAAGAGTGTGCAGTCTTTGGTCTAAAAACAGATCTTTGTTGTCATTTATCTACACTGACTGTAGAACAGTGTAGGTAAAACCATAGTGTGTATTCAGACCGGATACATTTAGTTCGTTTAGAGTTTGTTTCCCCCAATAATCTGGAACAAATTTGAAGTGTCAGTGCATCTAAGCGAACCTCGTCTGGGACCAGGAACTGCTCTTTTGAGGTGGTCATGGTTTTTTCCAATTTGTAACTGCCTTGCTTCATGCCTCCACAAGCAATAAAAAAAGGGTTATACCTGACTTTGATCCAGACATTTAAAGTCAGTCAGCGAAATATGAAGAGATCTTTACCCACTTGGTTTTGTTTACAAGCTTTCGTTCGGAGCAGAAATGTCCGGTTGATGGCCATCTGAATACAGATCAAACGTTAGTTTTAGGACTCAATCTGGACCAAATTAAGTGAACTGTGTCCGGACCAACCAACATGTCCAGTCTGAATACCCCCATAGATTGTGATGAGGTCAGATACAATATGTTGCATGCATGTATTGACTTGTTTGGGTATTCCAAGTCTGTGTTTGTGAAACTGAGCATAAATATAGTTTTCATTGGTCTATACATTGAGTTTTCTTAAAGTCAGTAATACATGAAAGCTGCTTCAGCTTTCACCTGTGGATGACATTTACTTTAGTTTCACTTCCATTCTCTTTGGTTTAGTTACAGCAGGCTTATAGAACCAACCCACTCAAGTTCTTAAATTGTTCTGGGTTCATTTCCCTTTTGGTTTCTTATTGTCTTACTGCATTAGCTGAACATGGACCTATTTATCTCTCTTTAGTTCAATAACACCCTGACTGAAAAAGGTCAGCACGTTGACCTAAAATAAATAAACAAGAGCCTCTTGTTGCAAAAGTACAACAACGAACTGTTGCAGTAAGCAGCCTGTCATATTCAAATACCAGATGAGAGATCCTCCCTTGTCGCATAGAAAAGATGCCACCGTTTCAAACACGTTTGAAGTGACCTGGAAGAGCTGTCCTCGTGTTTCCTCTCACAATTTGTTTTCTCTCGTTATTGACACTCCTTTTCTCCATCACTCAATCCCATGATTCTATGGGAGTTTGTATCTTGAAGTGCGTAACAAACATCAACGACAAGTAGATGAGGCGGATTGACAAACAGCTCTGGTGGTGTCACCGATCTGAATGCTTCTCCTTCTTGACACAAACGTTCATCGTGAACGTTTTGCATGTCAACTAGCACTGAGGAGTGAGTGACAGATTTAGGCGTGTCCTCCTGGTGTGCTAGGTGAGCTTGTTGAGTTGGCATACCAGGGGGATGGAGGTATGGGAGAGGGAGGGGTCTGGGTGTGTGTATGTCTGTGAGAGAGGGTGAGATCGACGGGATACGTGGGAAGGAAGGGCTTGCTGTCAGCCAGCTGGACCTCTTAATCCCACTGCCTTGGGGAAAGGGTGTGCAAGTGTGTGTGTGGATTGTGTTTATCTCATAGAGGTTTGTCAATTTTAGCACACCTCTACTCTGCTCTTTGGCCCAGCTGAGCCCACAGTGTTTGTGTGTCTCTAGTCTAGAGAGACGCAACCAGAGTTTCGTGTGTGCTAGCTTTACTGTAGACTTCATTTTAGCAGCACTCCATATTTATGTGAAGACGACACGGTCCCTCGCCCTCTTGATGTTGGAGGGGAGCTGGGGTTGGTACACGAGTGAGGGGGGTAGGAATTTGTGTTTGAAGGGAATCTGCAAGGGCAACAAACACTGGCAGAATCCCCTGCTCCTCGTCCCATTCCCCGCCTTCGCGCCCAGCCCTCCAAGAAGTGTCAAGTGTGTGTTTATCCAAAACTTGTGTGTGCTCACCTTCCTCACCTCTCTGCATCACTCTGCAAACAGGCCAGCTGACTGCATCAGCCTCTTGTCAGTCATTAGACACAAAACATGCCATTTAGCTGCATTCCATGCTACTTCCCCCCCTGCATCTCTCTTTTTTTTTGTCTCTATCTCTGCCCGACTCCCTCTCTTTTGGCGTAGACTTTTGCATATATAACAGGCTGGCAGGGTAAGAGCTTGGGACTTCCCCACGCCACACTCCAAGCCTTTGATCCTTTGCTTTGGAGGTAACATCAAAAGGAGAGGCATAGAAAGGCAGCTACTACTGTGAAGTTCAATGTTCAACTTGATGGCTTGGCTGAGGGCTTTTTTTTTTTTCCTCTCTTCTCCTCCCCCATCCCTCACCTCCCTCCTCTCGTTGCTCCCTCAATCCCTTCGCTGCATCCCTCAGCTGACAAATGCACACAGTTTGTAGCCAAGGGTTTTTTTTCTCCCCCGTCTTTTTCTGACCTCACCTCCTGACATAAAACAAGATCTCACCCCCATAAAAAACGTAGGTGTACCGATACTACGCACAAATTCAGACATGTCTTTCTGTTTGACGGTGAGGGAAAGTGTGCAAATCCGAGCGCCAAACCTTTCTATTTCTGTGTGGATAACAGGCAACAGACTGTGTTGCAGCTTGTTGCATCAATGCAGCGCCGAACCAGGCAGCTTGCAGCAGAGGTAGATAAGTTTGAACAGGCAAAAGGGCGCCATGTTTTATCATTTTTTTCCCCCTCCCACTTTGTGTAAATCCATCCTAAATAGAGTGATCACTGCATTTTGTCCTCGTAATTTTTGGAAAAATGATGCTGCTAGTCTCATGGCTGGTTTATACTTCATAGCAAGTTTTAACCTCTTGGGCCGCGTTGGTTACTAGACCATCGGTAGGAAATGGCCCCAGTCACTTCATCCACAATCGGAATCTTACACCTATAGTACAAACGCATGCTCCATATAACCTATACTTATTTGGCACGATAAAAATATGCAATGGTGGAGCAAACTCAATCCAGAAAATTACTGTTTCCACATCTCAAGATTTTAAAGACAAGGAGGCTGTTGCTGCTTTTTAAATACAAGAGGGGTTGGACATTATTTCATTCTGATTCGGTTCCAAAAAAAAAAAAACATTATCACAGCATATTTTCTTTCTTATGTAACTACAACTTGTTTACTATTAATTTACTCGATTAAGATATGGAGCAGGTTGCTTATCATTACCAATGGCAAGTCTATAGCTATTTGGTATAGGGCTGGGAATCACTGGGTACCTCACATAGGATGCGATACACGATAACGTGTGTCACGATACCTATGATATCGCCATACTGGAGTAACTGGTAAAAAATCACTCTAATAACTCGCATTATATAGCAGAACGCATATTTGTTTTTAAATTATATCTCCGTTTATTTTTTAGCTTGAACACAATCAGAATAGACAACTGGTGTCTTATTTTGTGCAACAAATAATAAAAACTTTAGTCCAACATTGCTAAAATAAGTAATACTATGTCTGACAAGCATTGACACCAATTGAATTTGAATTATCTGTGAAATTCAGTGCTAACAATAGTAAACATGAACAGCAGTGCCAATACTTCGTGGAAAATTGATGTAAACAACACAACAAAAATTAAATAATTCAAGTGACTGCCGACTGCCAGTCTTGGTGAGAGTTCCAAAGGAATGTCTTACCAAAGGAAGACGAACGTAATGTTTTACAGCCTCCTCAAATGGAAATAAAAGATCGATATTTGGTGAGAACCCATCGAGAATCAATCGCAGGGCTAAATTTCGCGATTCATTGCAACATCAATATTTTGGCACACCCTTAATTTGGTGTGTTAGTGGCTGGATGGCTCAGATGGCTATATGCAGAACTGGCACATGAAAATTCAGGGTCTATTTCCCAGGGCCCGCAATGAGCTTGTTCCTGTGCGAGTCCCTAGGCAAGACTTTTCACTCCATTTCCCTATTGTGTAGCCACAGGTCTTCCCAAGTCTGGGTCTTTTTGTGCCGATTCCTCGGCTACATAAAATTCAAGGTTGGGTCCAGAAGGGCGTCCAGAAAAAAAACACTATGCCAAACCAAATGTGTGGATCAGTGAAAGCTGAGTCGCTATGGCTACCCCTGACGAGATATAATGAAAGATGGAAAAACTAAGTTATTTGGTATGTTGAGGCTTTTAAAATACTAATAAACCTGGTGTGCCACCTACTTTTCTGCACTATTACTTAACTTATTTATTTAAATGTAAATATCTACTGAAAGATTAGAGACAGTCATCTCAATAGCTTGAAAAGTTTAAGAAATTCAGAAATTTGTTGCAGTTTTCACTGACAATTGCAAGCATAACCTGTCAACCTTAGTATGTACTACACCACACGATTACAGTAGGGTTGCGGTATGGTTGACGTGATGGTTAAATGCTATGACGTATAAACTGGACGTTAGATATAAAAAAAAAACCTAGTAATCACACTATGAGACGTAGGTAACTATAAACCCCATTCACGGGACAGCCTTCTGTTTGGGGGATCTTGAAAAAAGTGTAAGAAATTGAAAAATCAAAGGCTAAATCCTGAGCTATCTAATGGAATGTCAATAGTATCTAGAAAAAAATTGAAATGGAGCCTCATTTCTGTCATATCTAGCAGATGAAGCTGTAGATAGTGAATCTGGCATTGGAATTTGACAATTCAATAGAGTAATTTTGTGATCCATCCTTCTCTGTTCTTAACCCTTCCGCTCTCCTTAGCTTGTCATCTGGACCCCACAAGACAGTGCGCTGAACTAATTTTTTATCTTTTATTTTTGAGTTTCACTAATGTCCATGGCAGACATAAAATCTTGTCCACCTTTGTCCACATTTGTCATGGAAGGAGTCACACATCAATATATGGTTGTCATCTAGACCAGTGTTCCTCATTCCAGGTCCTCGAGAGCCGCCATCCTTCCTGTTTTCCAGCTCTCCATGTACTGCTTGCTGCTGATTACCTGGACCAGGTGTGTTCATTCAATCAGTGTGTGGAGGCATCTGACTGAACTAATCAGCAGGTAGCAGGGCTTGGAGATCTGGAAAACAGGCAGGATGGCGGCTCTCGAGGACCTGGAACGAGGAACACTGATCTAGACCCTTAAGATAGCGGAAGGGTATGTATAGGTAGCATCTTACAGAAAAAAACAAGTTTTTAATTTTAAAAAGCATTCTCTACACTATGGCCCTGTGGTATTGAATAGCAAAGTTGCTGTTTGATCTTAGGCATGGTCACAAACCAGCTGTATCAGGAAAGGTATACAGTAAAAATCTTAATGTTTAACCATCATGCAATTCAGTGTGCCGTGGCAAGCCCTTAAAACAACCACCACCAACGAATAAAAGAAGAAACTCTGCTTATATTCAGACGAAGAGATGCTCTTCTTTTGCATTTCTTGCTTCTTTTGTTGGTGTTTTCTATAAGTTTGAAATGGCATGACAACGGTTGCTTTTAATGAACGCCTTGGTTTAGTTTCTCAAAAAAGACCCTAAGTTAAGGAAGTGTCAGATGAAACCATGTGTTCCACGTCAAAGCTGCACTTTTCTGAGGGTTATAAACTGTACCTAATGACAAAGACGATGATGGGATCTAGAAAGCTGAGGTGCTCCTCTAAATGTTTTTTTTATCCTTTATGAGCTTCCCTCTCTGGCTGTGCCAATTAGCAAAGGCGTGTGGCCTGCTTTTTCTTCTGCTCCTCTCTTTTTGTCCTTCCACAACTGTCTTTCTAGACAGATGCTCTCTCTATCATACCCCCGCAGACACACACGGCTGTGCACGGCACCAAGCACACATTTCGAGTATCATTAGCTTAGTGTGCTGGGAGGCGTGCGAGCCGGGGCTCTCTCCTGCCTTATCTCCATGTCAATCACAGCGTGTGTGTGAACATCAGTTGTAATGATCTCCATCCAGCCTGTCGGTGCGTGTTAGCGCCCGGCTTCCCTCGCCCCCGGAGCAAGCCGTTCCCTAGCTAATAGATGCAAAATTAAGCTGATCAATAGATGGCCTTGGCTCATTATTGACATGTTATCGCGGCGTGGGATTTTTGTCCTGGCATTTTCGTACAGACCTAGCCAGAGATGCAAGCAATGGGAGGGAAAAAAGTTAGCATCTTTACCAAATGGTATGGGCTAGTTCATTTCAGTTCTGGGATGATATTACATTAAACCAATTTATTCCCAGTCAATTTATTTCTTGTTATGCGAGTTGCTAAAGCCTCTCCTGGAACTGTAAGCATCGACTCAGTGGTAGGAAATGAGACGGAGGTTTTTGCAAAACGGTATATTAAAGATTCATCAATAATTGGCATGTGTGCTGATGTTTGTGTTGCAATGGAGGAGGGTGGAGGGGCTCTTATGGCCGGATCACCACGTGATTGAGCTAAGTGGTAATTAACCATGAGAGATATGTGTGTGTGTGCCTTTTGAGCCCATGGTTGTAGCTTTGCGAGCGATCATCAAGATGCATGTGTGTGTTTAAGGGAGGGTGGAGTTACTAAGGATAAGGATGCAAACGCCGACGGAGATGATTTGCCAAATTGAGAACATTGGGTTATCTACGAAGAGGTTGGAAGGGGCAAGTAGAGTACAGTCGTACCTGACCTTCCTCAGCTCTTATCACCCATCATCATCACCTATCAGCTTCACCCATTTTAATGAGCTCTAATAACCAAAACCCAATTACTTATTTAAGATCCAGAGGTATCTTGATGTAAATATATATTTCCTCTATCCATACAACCACATTACATATTACATTGATTACATTACATTATTGTAAAGCTTGTCAAAATGGTATAAATTTGTTAAAGCTGTTGAATGATATTACAAACTCATTACCTGAAACTATATTTATTCCTAAAACCTTAGAACTCTAGATCTCATGAATATGAAAGCTCAACTGCTTCAAGGTGCATGTGCAAATGTGACTTGGACACAAAACAAAGTGTTTGTTTCAGGTGATTAGTTTCTTGTTAGTGTGTTTTGTCGTGCATTCTCGCGCAGTGCTTTTAGATTGATGAATTTGCGTGGGTGGAATAGTGTGATCGTTTGTTGTGGTTTTTGGAGAATATCCCAAGTCTTTTTGAAGCCTGAGAGTGCACACATTCTTTTTTTTTTCTCTGAGGCATGTTTCATCGCTTCCTCATATCCAGTCCACCATTTAACTAATTCATAGTGAACTCTTGCAGAACAAAACCAGACACCCAACATCAAGGGCAGCGCTCGGCTCTCTTCTAGCACAATACCAAATACAGCACTCCACCAGCCTAACGTGGGTGCTGCAATTGGATTGTATTCTCCCCTCAGCGGAGCTCAGCTGCAGGTCATTGCTTTAACTTTTCATTCCATGCCATAAGATGCCTCCTGCAAACAAAGGTACGGTTGGAGTGAGTGTATCGGTTGCCCAATCTCTTCTCCTTCTACCCTTTCGTGGCCTGACCTTGCGTAAAGTACTCAGGCACACCTTAAGCTGTACACAAACCTGATTCATAATTATGCTAGTCCACAGGAATTCTGGTGCTTTCTAACTGTAGCCCGGAAGCTCAGTTTTTTAACCAATTTCCAGTATTCCAGTTGTCTTAAAATGATTTATTTCAATGATTAGCACAGAATATATCTTATTACATGCACATGTGATAGTGCGGGCAATTTATTTGGGAGGCTATTGTGAGAGAACACTCGAAAACAAACTAACAAATGGAGTTCAACCTATAAGTGTGATTGTTTCCTTGTCAAAAGTTGCTTTATCCTTCCTCCTCAATAACTTAATCAATAACTGTATTAAGTTGAAAGTTAAAGCATAAAGACGAAGTAGGTATTTTGTTCTAGGGCTGACTCTGGCCTGTACTCTTATGTTGTTCAGACCTTTATTTAGGTACAGGAAGTTATTCTGCATTTATGTAGAAGATTTGCTCTTTTTGTGATTTTTCTGATCTTTCCAACATGGCATGAACACTGCATTTCTCTAAGTTTCAGTTTTTCCCTTCAGACTTCAGACCATTGGTCCAATTGGCACTAAAATAAGAACTAAAGTCGCAGTTTTAAAATAAACCACCCAAAAAATTCCTGTTGAATGCATCTAATGTTACGCTGGAATTACGCTACTTGCTTAAACAGTTGAAGAGTTATGGTAGTCAAAACAATGTCAACGCTGGAGTTAATGCTCTGGCGTTAAAAGGTTAATGACCTTTTAGTTGGCACATATACAAAATTCTTGGCTGGAGTGTCTACTTGGAACCAAATAATACAAAGATAAACAACAAAGCATAAAAAGATGATGAAATATTTCTTAATTCACAGTGAAAAAAATGCAGACATAGCAGTGAATAATGCTTTGTGGAACTGCAGAAAAACACCTTTGAGAAGTGGCATTCTGTTGCATCTCTTGATGCTAAAGATGCCAGGCTTTCTGATCATTAGCAAGGCTGACAGAAGACCAGTCATCTCCTGCTGGCCCTCACCGTCTCTATTTATAGAACAGCCAAGAGAAACTTGTATTGACACGGGACAGTGGCAAAGGGAGAGTGGGTGCAAAAGTCAGATATGGAACACTGTTTACTTTCTAAGGCTAGTTTTGGAATGTGGTCATGTCAACATCACACTTTCTTTGAGAGGTTTGCAAATCCACATAGGTGTGTAAGTTCTTGCTAGTATCTGAAACATTGTTACTCAAATCTGGAAAAAGAATTATGAAACCTCACTTCATAATGTCTTTAATTGGTCAATTTATTATTTAACTTCTTGGTTTAATCATTATTGGAGCTATTGTAACCTTGTGTTTAGTCATCCTCACAATGGAACTTGTGGCTACGAGGACTATGAGTCTGTGGTCACTGGACGCTGAGAAGCAGCTGTGTTGCTTCAAGACCACAAACTGAAATCCATTAATGTCAAAGCCATTAGTGAGTGTTTGGCAATAAATAGAGGACGTCAGTGTGGAGAACACCATTCCTGTAAAAAAGATGAGCCCGTGAAAAATCAAAACAGAAACTTGCTTAAAAAGAAAAACACAAAATATTTCTTGAAAAATTTAGAAACAAATTCTGCATGCATGCTAAACAAATGTGGGAATGAAGCCAGAACTGGATCAATGCTCCAATAATGCGGAAGATATTGGTATTATAAACCAACCGCAGCCAAGATTTAAAGGGTTGTGTGTAGGAGCACCACAAGGTTTTGAACTCTCACCCCTCTTTTTTTTTTTTTTTTTAAGTAATTCCCAGAGGACTAAATAATGGTCTACCTGAGCACTACTTTGTTTTAAATTGCAACAATAACATCATAGAAAGAAGGAAACATGCTATACTCCTTGATGAGGCTTGGGATCTTTACTGTTACTGTGTTTACTATGGCAGAGAGCAACGTGTTCTTTGTGGTCACCTCGTAGGGCTGCAGCATCTGACCCAGTGACTCAAAACAAAATGTTAACTAACTTATCAAAGTGGTCGGTGAGATTTATGTGGTGAGAATGGCAATGGAGTACATGCAGCAGGTTGAAGACATTCGCAACATTATTGACAAATATGGACACATTTTGTTTTTGTTGTTTTCTTCTTGAAGAAATGTTGAAAGAAGCCATGACTCTGCTCCTATGACTTATTTTGGTTAAAATCTTTGTTTATATTTCTTTATATTTAATTCAGTTTATCAATAAAATGCCAGTTTTCAACTGATTTGGACTCAAGTCGATGTGATGTTATGTCTTTTCTGCTTGTACCATGGCAATCTAGTTTCATTTTGATGTAATTTAAAAAAAAAGGTCCAATATTAATTGAAATAAATTAAAATGTATGTCAACCTGCCTCTATATTTATTAGCTTTTTCTATAGAAAAGTTGTTGCCCCCTTGCATTGTGCAATCCTTTAACGTTTTGGTCTATCAGCTGGTGTTTGAACGGCATATTTACCCACACCTACTAACTAAATAGTGTCAGAGTGGAGTTTTACTGATCATATATAGGTGTGTTTTAAGAGTGTACCTTTTAAGCTCAGTCTTTTTCAAATTAGCTGCTTAGAAAATCCAAAAAAGGAATAATTTCACAAAAGATTGAAGCAAAATTTCTCAGGGTGTGTATTGGCAAGAGTCTGGCGATACGGTACGAATCGCAATAAATGTGTATTGATACGATATGACTATCAAACTAACATTACAGTACCAGACAATATTTGACTTTTTTTTTTTCAATTATGACTGAATAATTATCTGAAAATGAATGGATTGTTCCAAAAAAATTTAAATAGGAAAATACATCTTAATTAATGGTTAGAACATAAAGCACTGCAACTGTATATCAGATTTTGATTTTTTTGGACAATATTTAATATTTCTTGGAAATATTAAAAGTAAAACAAAAATAAGACTTAGCTGCATGCTTGCTTAAAAATAAGGAATTAAATGTCGTCTTGAGAGCATTTTAAATCAATTCAAGTATTGCGAAGTAAAGCATCATGATATTTCATGGAATGGATTTTTTCCTCACATCCCTAAAAAATACTATTATCTTTCTTGTATTTTGGTTTGAAGCATCATGCTACCCTGAGAATTTATTGCTGTTTTGTATGGTATGGTGACATGTTCTTTCGCCTACAAACTTGTTTTAAAAAGGTGATCAAAGTCTGAGTTTGTTGAAAAGGAAGGAGAGGCCATGTTTTGTGCACCCAGTGGAAAGAAAAGCCTTATTTGAAAACTTTAGGTTGAGTTTTTTAGAAAGAAAAAAAATCGACAGAGAAAAGGAGTTTGGGGTTGAAATGGAAATTGTTGTGAGAGGTTGGTAGTAGGTGAGGAAGGGGGGAGGTTTATCATCAGGTCGGGTGCCCCCAGTGCTGTCAGGGCTGGTAGATCCCCCAAGCGGTTCTGGCTTTGGAGTAAATATGGGCTCAGTGGACCCTTTCCCGCCCCCGGGCACGCAAACCCCAGGCCTTCCCACATTTCACTTTTATTTTCCTGGTTGCAAAATGCCTCTGGCTATCAGCGCAGGTGGGGTGCTTTTTTTCTTTAATATTTACTCATAAAATGTGCATTAGTAGAACCAAAGCAGCCATGATGGGCCCTCTAGTGTTGGATAACTTTTTCTCAATTTTATCAAGAAACTCTTGCACTGTTTCCCCCTATCCTACAAAGATGTACTATTTTAGCTTTAAAAGCAAACTGAGTTTTTTTAAGCTTTTTTCAATTATTAGTGTCAGGATTTTTTTTCCCCCCCAATTGGAGTAAATAATTTGTCAGCATAAGCGTTTGCTTCTTTTCCTCCACCTGTGGCCTAAAAAAATAAAATAAATAAAATCTGTAACAGATCAAGACAATATGTTCCGATCTCATTTTTAAAGAGGATGAAATTGTAGTTAAACTGGATGGGCTAATCCTTTAAGCTCTGTGCAGTTTACATGCCAATCTTTGAATAGAGTCCTCTTACTAGCCTTGATCATTTCCAGATTTAAATAAAGCTCTTTATAGTAGGAGTTTGATTGGGAGTAATCTGCAAGCTGTCAATCCTATCTCTGAGCCAATCACCCCTAAGGAATACTCAAACGTTGGTGTGCATTGTTGCTCAGGTGTGAATCAGACTGGAAGCATGTACAAGTATGTTAGAGGAGTGATGAAAGGGGTCACCGCGAATGCACTTTCATTGTCTGCATTCATGCCTGTGCAGCGCCATGTCATGTGTGGGATAGGAGGCAGCCGCAGATGGCCAGAAGATCCCGCGTGTCTCTTTAGTGCAGCACCCAGCATCCATATGCTGACTGTAACCCAAAGCTGCTATCTGTCTGTCTCTTCGTGTCAGCCGGCCCCCTGCGCTCACATTGCTCACATGTCTGAAATCCTCCGCGGAGCCTCGGCGGTCCCCGCCGTTTGTCTCGTGGTTGCCCACTGGAAGGGAGACCAGTGTATGTGAGCCATATTGGCACATAAGAAGCTCAGTTTGTTTGATTGGTCTCAAGCCCTCTGCTCTTAATCCAAAACAAAACGAACAAGCCGTGCTGTGGCTGCCGCTCTGGCTGCCAGGCAGCTTGTGATAAACACATCAGATGGGGGGGTTTGATGGAAAGAAGCTGGTTGTTTAGTGAAATGGACAAAACAACTTAGTACTGTTCTGTCATTTACTTAAACACATTTGAGGGAGTCGTGCTTCTTTTTTTCACCAAACTGGCTCCACTATGTTTTCACTGCGACCTTCATTGTGGATCTAGACTTAAATGAATTTGTCCTTTCAAATAGCCAAATTTAGCTGCTTCAGCGCCAATAATGCGCTAATAACATAGATGAGTGTAAACTAGGCACACCACAAATCCTGGTTTAAAACTGAACCATGTTTTAAACCACACACCGAATCTGTTGGGAATGTGAATTGTTGCATACCAGTATGTTAGCATTAAAGTGTCAAACACGTGTTGGCCAAATTTAAGAAGGATTCATTTTTTTATTAGATCACACCAGACTTGGTATAAGCCATTGACTGAGTGACCCCCTGGCATTCCAGACAGAAAGTCCCCACTGTTAGAATAAGCATTCTTGCTCTGATACCTTTTTGTTAACACGCTCTTGCTAATCCTATTTATTTGTGTTTTTCTTTATTGAAAGTTATTCAAGTTATAAACTGGCCAATAGGATGCCTCAAAAGTACATGGGCTCACTTTGAAACGTTTTATTGGTGTTTCGAGCCTGCTTTAAAGCGGTGGGGGTGTGGACTTTCCTACAAGCTCACTCCTGATTGGTGAGATTGCTTGCTATAGAAGAGTTGAGTTGTAGAATCCCAAAAAAACGGAAATCGTGACTAAATTAACTTAATTTTGTTGGAGCAGGAAGTAATAAATGGATAATGTCACTCTCACTTGGTCCAGTTCTCTATACAGTAAATGGAATTAAGCCAACTGAAAGGTTTTTCATCATTTTATTTAAAAAATATTGTTCTGATTTTTTTTTTAGTTTTTCGTAGTTGTGATAATGATATATTGAACCAAAACAAAACGTGACCTAAAAATCGAGGTTTTAACTGAATCGTGGGCAAAGTTTATTGGGATTTTGTGTATGGTGACATTGTGTATGGCGATATTGTGTATCGTGACTGTGTATTGGGACATTGCGTATGGTGACATTGCGTATGGTGACATTGCGTATGGTGACATTGCGTATGGTGACATTGCACATCGTAACAATTTGTATGGTAATATTGTGTATCGTGCCATTGTGTGTGTTGACATTGTGTATTGTGACATTGTGTATTGTGATATATGGTATCTTAAAATTGCAAATGGTGACATTGCGTATGGTGAAAATTTGTATGACAATATAGTGTATTGTGACATTGTGTATTGTGACATTGTGTATCGTGGTATCGCCAATGTCAACTTTGTCAAAAAACCTCTTTTAAACAACACTGGAGTAAAGACATAACTGAATTGACTGCAGATGAAATGATCAATGTAGAAGTTCATTATAGCTTCTAAACCTTTCTGACAACCCCTCCCCCATTACCACCACCACCACCCCCTCCTCCCCCCGTGCACTTGGGAAAGCAGTCGATGACAGTAAAATCGGGACGGGGAGGCTGAGTTCATCCCCTCTGTAAGGATTTATGGGACTCCCTTGTCTTTCACTTCATTAGAGACAATTGAGTCATTCAGCTCCCATTGTGGGGCTGCCCATGCGAGGAGGGGCGCGGGGCAGGGGAACAGAACAACTTTGGGTGGGAAGGCTGAAAGGGGAAAAAGGAGAAGCTTCGCAGCCACTGGGTGGCTCTTTTTGGGTGGGGGTCTGTCATGGGGGGGGGTGCTGGTTAGTGTTTATCTGTGGAAAGGAGGGAGGAGGGGTGGGGGTGGGGGGGAAGCAGGAGAGACAGAGGAGAGGAGAGAGTTATCCTGGAACTCCGGAGCAATTTGTCACTTTGGAATGGCTCTTGAGTTACATGGGGGGCCCCCTCATAGCAGGAGAGTTTTCAGGTTGCAGAGTAGGGAACAAGGAGGGGCTTGGAGCAGCAGCGAGGGGTCGGAGGTCACGGCCTACTCGAGCCCAGGCAGTGCGTCCGTTAGCCATGCAGACGGACGGGGGGTGAGGGGGGGCGAAGAGGCAGGAGGCCAAGAGGAGGTGGGGGGTTGGAAAGCCTGTTGCTTGCCAATGCGCCGTCTTCCTCGCCATGCCTGTAAAACCTGCGGGGGAGATTAGTGTGTGAGAACATTTGCAGAAGTGGAGCCACTTGTCAGGGCGGGCGCTAAAAGGCCCCCTCTGTCCAAAGTTGTTCAGTGTCCCACTCCTCCGTTGGCACAATTGGGATGTCCCCCTTTGCTGCCGCCGCCCCCCCCCGCACGCTTAGAATGTCCTATACTGGCTGCAGCTGTGTTTGAATGTGCGAGCGTGCATGCGCATGTCATGGCAGAGCTTTCCCATGTCTCCATTCACAATCCATCTTTCTCTTGCGCTGCCCTGCCTTCCAGCCCCTCCGGCTCCGGTGACTGTTGTCTTAAATTACCCTATAGATGACAGCAGTCCTGTCACTCTCCTCCTCTTTTACTCGTTGCAACTCCACCCTCCTCTCCTACGCGTGGTAGTTAATATCCACTGTGGGTAAAGGGGTTCGTAAAAACCAACAGCACCTCAAATCTGGAGCTTTTACGGCCCGTCCTTTTTTTTTTCCATTTTGAAGACATACAAACGAGCATAAACAAACTCAGATGTAAAAGCCGTCTTTGAGTCATAAATGAACATTTGCGGTTTAGAAGGACCAGGCAGGAGTTTTTTTTTTTTTTTTTTTTTTGTGCAGTGAACGGGCTGTAACTGAGGACATGGAGTCAATAACTCCCTCCAGCGTCAACCACAGGCAGGCACCCCACAGTGAACTCTTTGCTAATTACGCCTGATTTAGACACTGTCTCAGGAAGGGTCGAGACACACTCACTTCTTCGACCAGCTCCGACACACACACACACACATACATGCACAGAGAGACCGTCAGGCATGCATGCAAGCCAGCGCAGCAGTCACCTATGCCAGAAAAACCCACACAAACGGAATCCTCTGCACTTGTGTCACCAGCAGATAATTAAGCCTCGTTTCTGCCGGACTCCACTCTGTGAGGAACTGGTAATTATTTATTAAACAGCAAACTTTTGTAAGTGCCACCATGTGATCCAGAGTTCAATAATTATGTTGGGGTGATTATTGAAACGCAGCAGAAACTGCTGGGGTCATTATTGCAAAGAAAAAATTCACTCGGTCCCGAAACGTTATTTAAGATGATGGGAAGAGAAGAAAGACCCCCTCTGCATTTTTTTCTTTTTTTTTTTTGATCATGTCGAAGGTTTGTATCCAAATGGCATTAGAGATGCAGCTCCAAGTTCAGGTGCACTCATCGGAGCTCTTCAGGTCTAATAAAGCCGAGCGCAATATCTTGACAATTTTTAATGAGCGTCTGTGGCGCCAAGGTTACAACGCGGGCCCGTTTTCCTTCTTTGCATTAATTATCCAAAAAAAAACCCTGTGATTGCTCCTTCATCTTGTCTCCCAAGGCAGACCTGGAAAGACTATCGACTTCCTTAAAAGATCTTTCTTTTATTTAGTTTTCGTACATATCAAATTCCTCTTTGCATTTTGCTTTTTTAGAACAGCACACATGGTTTTACACTTTGTAAACAGTCACTGTGACCTTCTTACCCCAAACTATGTGACTGTGACACTGATAAGCAAAGTTGAGCTCCCTTGACACCATGAAGTCAGCTGTAAATAATCAATAGAATGTGCCAAATCTTGAAACACTAATACCCCTTAAATGTGTTATATAATTATATAAATATGATTCAAAATAGCTTTTTTTTTTTTTTTGATTGGCTTTTTTCCAGCATTTGTCATCAAATAACTTTACCCAGTTTATTACCTGGGCAGATGTTTTTCGTGACCCTTGTTTCTGCTTATCTGTTTGTTTCTGTGCTCATGTGGGTGTGTGAGTGAGAAAAGGAGGGCAGCAACAGACAGACAGACTGACTGACTTCTGATAGAGGCAAAAGTCAATCATTTATGGAAGCAGGTTGAGGGCTTTAACTGAGCAGGAGCGTGGTGAGACGCCACACTCCCCCCCTTGTTTTGTTTATGGTGTCCAATAAAAATGTCACATTGACGACATTAAGTCACCGTAAAGCCACATATTTGCCTCCTATAAGTGACCTTTTTGTGTGTTTTTTCTTATTCCTTGATTGTAAAATGGTTCTTTATTTTGTATTCTAAAAAAAAACGCTCTTGACTTTTGATTGCATGTTTAAGGCTGTTCCCATCCTTCCATCCGCCTTAAAAGTTTTTATTTGCGTCTCCATGTTTTGAGTTTCCACTCCTGTGCTTGTGTTAAGAAGTGTCGTCTCTCCCTCTTTATTTTTTATTTATTTTCTGTCCTACTTTTGGTTTTTGCTTTCTGCATTGTTAACATGTTTTTTTTCTTTCTTTCCATTCTGTTTCCTTTTCCTTCATTCAGTATCTACAGATGAAATGGCCCCTGCTAGATGTTCAACCAGGAGGTCTTCAGAGTAGACAAGCACTTAAAGATGCCAGGTCCCCGTCACCGGCACACATTGTTGTAAGTAGCACTCCACTTGGTACTTTTCCTCTTTTTCACTAGCTCTTCCTCTCCTTTTTTTTCTCCCCCATGAAAAACCAGAACAGAACTCTGCTTCCTTTCTCTTGTCCGTTTTGTCGTTTGGACACTTGATCACTAACACACCGATTTTATTTGCATATTTCAACCTTTTCATAGACGTGATCAGAAGGGAAGTTGCACTCGAAGGGTGGCAGCTGCAAAAAAATAAAGTTGTTCTTTGAACAGGCTTGTCACCTGTAATCTCAGGGAAAATGATAACTCCCAGGCTCCGAGTTAGACGATTACGGAGAACTGACCTCATGCTGACAACTTTTCCATGAAAATAAACGAATGCGGAGGCAGGAAAACAGGAAGTGTGGGCGTCCTTTTGACAGAGATTACACTGTCTATGGAGTCCAGTAAGAGATCTAGCTGGACAGCCATTGGGGGGATTACACACGAATAACAGAGCATCCACCTCAGGCATATCGATGTGTGAGAGGCTTTTAATGTAAAGTTGCGAAAGGATGCAAGTTTACAGGAAGTCAGGGAAAAGGTTGAGAGAAATCAGTATAAAACCATACGTTTTTCCTTAAGTTTTAGACATTCAAAATGCACGTTAGCTTGAGGCCTTTTTTACGATCCAGCCGCGATAAAGCTCCAACCCAACCAGATGCCATCGAGGCTCCACAGCTAAAGGTAACAGCCGTTTTTTTTTTTTATCGCCCAGATTATTCTGACAAGACACCATGTCCCTCTGAGTCACATCAGTCCATTCGCTTTTATGGTCCCACCGTAAAATTCATCGCAAATCAAAAGCCACAACCACCTTTGAGTCTTGCCCGTTTAAGTTGAGCGCCGTCTTAAAATAGCGCCTATTTGAAACAGAAACCTTGTCAAAAGTTTAGAACAAAAGTGATGTCTGTGTTGGTCTGAACAACACAGGCCCAGCTAAGCCCCCCTCCCAACCACCAGTCCTTTATCTTCCCCAAATGATGTTTGTGTTATTTTTGTACCTAAGAGTTCAGTGCGCGTTCTTACTCTTGTTATTTTAGGAGACGCTGAGAGAGAGGCTTCCAGCTCCTATGAAATCATTAAACTGCTCGTAGGCAGCAAATGCTGCAGGTAAATATTTAAGGTTTGGTCCTGATGTGAGTCATATGGCAGTAAACACAATCCCCTGCCGTGCGCCTGAATTTAAATCACCCCGAGGAGAAATATGTGAAGGCGGAAAGATAAGAAGTTTTTTTGCATAATATTTTCACATTTTTAGTGACACTTTGGTTGCTGAAGTAATTTCTGTTCAATTAGATAAGTAATAATAACAAACAGATTCAAAGCAGTCCAGAATCTGATGTGATTCAGATGAAAAATTAGAGCTCACGTGGTCTGGAAGCATACAACATATTGAGGTGTGCAAAAAAGGCATCATAAGGAGGAGAATTGAAATCTAAAAAATTAGAAAGCAAATGAAAGAAAATATTCTGCTCAACAAATTAAAAACCGCAACATGGAAAATGTTTTCAGTGATGTTTTCTGTAGGTTTTATTTTTCCTTAAAATTAGGTGAACCTTGTTGCTTGTTCTCAGATGAAAGCAGTTGTGGTGAAAGCTGTTTTTTTTTGTTGTTGTTGTTGCAGACTTGGTTGTTGGATTTGTTGATTGATCACTCAGGATCTAAAACTTTACACGCCTTCCTTTGGTTTATTTATTTTGCTCTCCAGGCTCGAATTCTCAGAAAGAAAATAAAAAGCAAATCAAAGGCTCACTTCAGTTATCTGAGGATTGTTAAACCAATATTGTGAGCAGCATAAACACAGAACAATATGAAAAAAAAACAAAGCAAAGCAAAGTCTATTGTAATAAATAATGTGATCCGTTTGTCAGATGTTATGGTAAGATCAGAAGCATGGCGGCGTTTCTCTCTCGGCACACAGCGGCCTGTTAGTGCAAGTGATGAAATTGAATGTGAAGTGCGGCTTGTACTGTTGGCGCTCTGGCTTTATTCTACTCCAGCATCCACCTCTAAATGGGATGGAGGTGTCCTAGAAGGAGATGTTAAATTTTTTGGGAGAGATTTCCTAAACTGTAGTTTCTTTTTTTGTCTACGAACGCAGAGAAACATTTGAGCATCTTGACCTCCGGCCGCCTGGAGCGTGTGCAGCCTGGTAGCGATAAGGAGCCGTTGAATGGCCTGCTAGATAACAAACATCTGAAGTGACCCACACAGCTAAAACAATAATAGATCGTCATAAAGAGAAGGAAATATAGATGCAGATGGAGCTCCTGGAGATTAAAACCATGGCTTTAAGGAGAAGGAACTTACATCCTGATTTGCAGGATTCGAATGCTCGGTAGATGGAGGAGGAAGTGACTCCTCTTTGGGCTGGGCTTTCTGAGGATGAGCCTGGTACCCTGTTGACCATGCCACCAAAGGAGGCCACGCCAGCCCTTTTTGAAGTGCCTAACCTCCCCGCAGGCAGCCTGAAAACCTGCCGCTGCTGAACTTTTATGCCACTGGCTGAAAGTTATTCAATATTTATCCAGCTATTGATGTGCACTTTTTGAGGGTGAGACTCCGAGAAACGTTTTTTTAATGTTCAGAAAACCTAAAATGGACGTAAAAATCAAAGATTTTTGTGAATAGAAAAATATTGTTGTTTCTTTTTAAAGTTTAACTCAGATAATTTATAGAGCTTGTTTAAAAGCGTTCCCAGTGGATCAACCATGACCCCACTTACCGTCACCCATCTGTTTACATGCTCTTCCGCTAGCTTACATTCCCTCTAGTTTGCAGCCCTTTGTCTCTTTTTCAGATTGTATTTTTTTTCTTATCCACACTCTCAACAATTTGAAAAAAAGAACGTAATTTTCCTTAGAAATTAGGGGTATGTATTTGCAACAGCCTGTCGATATGATACATATCACAATACTTGTTTCATAATACAATGCATATCGTGATATATCCCAACACTTCCACAATAATTTTTCACTTTTAAAAGTTTGACTTATCAAAAAGCTCTACCTGAATATTAATACATATTTCATTGTTATAAAATGGTAAAATTCATTTTATTTAATGATCACTACTAGGGATGGGAATCACTGGCTACCTCACCACACACATGGCTCACAATATTGATGATATCACGATACTGCGATAATTGATAAAAAAAAAAAATCTCTAGAAATTCACAATATATATGTTTTTGTAGGAAAATATATCCCAATTTAATTTTTAGCTTGAACACAATCATAGTGAACAACTTGTGTCTAATTTTGTTCAACAAGTAATTGACACTTTAAGGCAACATTGCTCAAATAAGTAATACTATGTCTTTGACAAGCATCGACACCAATTGAATTTGAATTACCTGTAAAATTCAGTGTTAACGATAGTAAACATGAACAGCAGTGGCACTACTTAGTGCAAAATTGTTGTAAACAACAGAACAAAGATTGAATAATTCAAGTTGCTGCCAGACACATTGGTGCAACGCAACAGCCAGTCTCGACGCGCGCCCCCTATCTACCTCTAAAAGAACTTTTCAGCAAAGGATGTCGAATATAACCTTTTACAGCCTCTTCAAATGAAAAAACCTCGATACTTGGTGAGAAAATCCATCACAGGGCTAAATATTGCAATACTGATATTTTTGCACACCCCTGATCACACCTGTAAGTGATGCAACTGTATACTGATACTGACAGAAATGTGGCACAGAGTTTTATTTCTATACCCATCCCAAGTAAAAACTAAGTAGTAAATGTCTCATAACAAAAAAAAAAAAAAAAAAAAAAAAAAAAAGACGCTAAGCTGACTAAACATTTGCCTCAAGCTGGTTTTCATGAAATGTTGATGTTTTGTTTTAATGGTCAACTAATCACTGATCATTTTTTCCGAGTAGTCGGCTAATCGGATCATGCACAAACTGGATATAAAGCACACATCATTAGCTATTAACCATTATTAGCTTTAAACTATCTAAAAACTAGATATATAGCATAACCTTCGATAATGCTAGTGTGAATGTTGTTAGCTGAATTTGGCTGCTGGAGATGCTAGTGCTGATAGCGGAAGACGCTGAGATTGATAGCTAAAAACACTGAATTTGATAGCTGATATCGCTAAAGCTGAAAACATTGATGCTGCTAGCCAGCTAAAATATTAAATACCAAATTAGCTTAAAAAACAGAAAAACTGTAAATTAGCCAAAATAGCTAGCATGTAGCTGAAATATTAGTAAACTCCAAATTTGTCCAAAAACCTTAGTAGTTCCAAAATAGTCCCAAAAGCTAGCATAATGCCATTATAACTTTCAACTTTGCTACACTCTGACTCCATATAATATAAAGTAACGACTAATCGACTGTTAAATTAGTCGTCGACTATTTTAATAGAGGTTCAGTGTGCTGTGCTGTCAACCACTGGTCAGGGGTTTAGGTGTAAAATAAAAATAAGGCGCTGAAGGATGTTCATAAATAATTACGTAAATATCGTCTTGTCAGCATTTTAGATCAATACAAGTATCACCAAGCGAAATATCGCGAAATATTTGTGAATTGATTTTTTTTTTCCCCCCTACATCCCTATTATAAATCTTCTCCATCATCAGAAAAATGCCACAAGAACATGATAAAAACAATTCAATTTTATCTATGTAACTAACATCACAAAACAGTATATTCACAATATTCATCGGAGTGGGTCTCTTAATAATACCAGAAGAGATACAGTTGAATAGGTGCAGACTAAAGGAACATTAGCCTGAGAGGAATGAAACTTTTTCTCACGATTATGTTATCCAACTTTTTACGCTTTTGGGTTTGAACCCATGATAAACTCAAGTCATTCGTACCAAATCCCATTTATTAATTTGCTGTCCTCTGTATTGGCCGGAGGGGAGAATGCCCACCCTACACACACACACACACACACACCGTTCTATGACGTCCATGCGCGCTCACACACACAACCTCAGAGTCTAGAGTTTAGCTCCAGCCAAACAATGTCTCCGTTGTTTTGTGGGCTTTCACTGGCAGCAGGGGATGACTGGAGTGTTAACCATTTCCCAACTGCACCTCACTGTGTGTTATTGTGTGTATCGGAGGTAGTGAAGCGTGTGCTGGAAGAAAGGCGAGAGGGGGTTTGCCTAACATGTATGATAATTAGCGAGGAGGAAGTGATGGAATTTGGCCATATTTACGGCCTGAAGGACCTCCCACTTGAACTTTTACCAATGCGGAACCATGCTAGGTTTATTATCATTCCATCTAACCTGTTAGATCACGGCTAAGTCTTTCTTATGATTATGTACCATATAAAATACCAGAATTGAAGAACTGTTATGTTGTAGACTTAGGACCCCAACCACCTTCCAGGACCTCTTCTCTGTCCGCCTTTAAGGAGAATGGAGAAGAGGGGGCTTCCTGAGATCTGAATAGGCTTTGCACCTGGACTACCCAGACAATTGTTCAGGACTGAGAGAGGCCCGGCGTTCCCTGTTGTTAATGAACGACCCCGTGGTCAACAAGCGCCACCCACGCACTGTCCGCAGACTTCACCTTGGAGGCTTTCTATGTCCTGAATGCTGACCCAAAGCCCTTTTTCCTGCTGCCTTTGTCCAGATAACCCCTTTTGTCTTCTTTCTGTGCATGCATCTCTGCATCCAAACTTTGCTGCAGGAGAAATCTCAAGAACAGGATCTGTTCTTACACTTTCTCTTATTCTAAGGAAGATTCTTGGAATACTTGAGCGTTTCTGTGTTGAATGTTCAGAATGAATGAATGACACCAGCACAACCCTTACCTTGTGCTTTGGTTATTCTGGTGTGGATTCAGCTCCTTAGATGCAGGCTGTTGCTCAGTTTATATCAGAGGAAGGGTTTGTTCCTGGGGTCGCGCCTGCATCACTGGACAGGGCCAAAAAATCTGAGGCTGTCGAGACGTAACGTCAGGCCTGGGAACTCTGACAATGAGAATGAAAGTACCTCAGTCATTGTATCGCTCCAGGATTCTGGATGGCAGCTCATTCACACAGACAATCCACTCAGTGTTGTCATTACTCGCAGCGAGACTACAAGCAAACATAACTGCACACTTTGATTTCACAAAGAACCTTTCATTGATGGTAACTTTTAATTCTCCTGTTTTGGGTTTGTCCTGTTTAGGGGGATGACTGCTAGAAAATCCCAGCGAGCTAGAGAAACCCGGAGGAATCTGTCATTTTAAAAAAATAGACAATAAAAAGCAGGCACATGTACTACATTTGTGACTGTGTGTGAGAACTCTGTCGAGCTTTATATGAGAAGCTATCTAGTTGGCCGTAGGGTCAAGCACAAGAACAAATACACTCTAGTAATCTGAGTTCTCAGTAGCTTTTAGGTGCTGGGGCCCTTCAGTAATAAAAGACCCTGTTGCTTCTTCCCTTTTTTTTGTTTCTATTTGACTTCTTCGTGTCTCTCCCTTCCTCTTAGCTAAATCAATATGTTCCTTCTTCTCAGCTCTTGTCCTCTGTCGTCCCATAATACTAATAACTAGTTACTGTGTACTAATAAACGATATCTTCTGCCTGTCAGGTGAGTTAACTGGAGCTAACAATGTTAGCAAGTGTTGCCAAGGACTTTTTTGACAACCAGATCCAATGACAAATGAAAAGTTTTAAGCATAAAGCAAGCTGAAACATCACAAAGCGAATAAAAAGCTATCAAAGAATCATGGAGATGCAGAAGATATTGCTTAATAGACATTGAGCTTTCATATTAAGGCGGGGGCAGCAGAATATCAACTTGGGTGCCACAAATGGCTCGTGGGCCGCCAGCTTGAGACCCCTGCCCTAAATGTTTTCACATGCAAAAAAATTTGATGCCAGTTTGATGTATTTAAAAAAATTAAATGGAATGCATTTGATCAATTAGATGGACATCTTGTATGTTAGATAGATACGCTCCTCTTATGAAGACAGGTAATTTGGAGGATAATTTTAAGTTCTGCTGAATTATCACAAGTCATATCGTCTTTGCGCTAATATTGCACAACGCAAGTCTCTCTAATGTGCCGCCCTACTCTGTACTATTACTACCCAATATTAGCACAAGTACCTACTGTTGGAAGAAGCTTGGTGCGAATTTTGCTCCAAGCTTTTTCTTTCCCAGTTCTATTCCAATATATTAAAGACTTGGTGTCACAGAATTCCCATGAGGTATACAACTGTCCTTCAGGATTAATTGTCAAACAGTTGGCACTTCCGTGAATTAGAAACAACGATACCCATATAGGTTGCTACCAAATCCGGGTCCCTGATTGGTCAAAGTTTAACTGGTTTGGCTTTCAACGCGCGTTCAATGGATGTGCAATACTGGACTTTCAGAAAACACACATATATGCTTGTTTACATACACTTTTCATTGGAAGTGGTCGCTTGAACGCATAAATGCTGGGCCAGTGTGAACGTAGCATGATAGATAGATAGATAGATAGATAGATATTTAAGACATCCATAATCCATTAAACAAATGTTCTGCTATAGTAAAACATTGTTTTACCAACTACCCATGAAACACAATTTCTGTAATAAAGTGCAGTTCAGAGTTTTCCTGTGTTAAATTACCAGGAAAAGGGGCCGAACACGCACCCAGGAGGAAGCTGAACCAGCAGAGACGAGCTAGTACTTTAAATAAGTAAAAAAAAAAGAAGAAGAAGAAGAAGCCAGGGGATGCATTATTTCCAGGGAGAACACGGAGCTTTTACATGAAACCTGGTCGGCTGAGATTGTGTGCAGATCTTTGCGTGCTCGTGTGTGTGAGTGTGAAAGAGAATAAAGAAGAGATGGAGAGCTGATATAATTGTGTGACTTGGGAACGTCCATCTTTGCCTTTCAGGGGCCCTTCTGCTGGGAATTCCCCGGACAGTCAGATCTGAGCCTTCACCAATTTCATTTGGTGAGAGACCTTTGAATTCCACAAACACCTTCTTGGAAATTTTCTCTCTCTTTTCCATAATTTTGGCTGATTCCACACACACAAAATGAATTTATGCTTGATTATAAATCAAAGCAAAGCAAACCTTAAATCATGGTGATGCTTGAAATGATGCTGTTGTGCTTTGTGCTTATTCAGTCCTGCTTTGCTGCTCATCTGCTTTTGTGTGAAAGCGATTTTTTTTTTGCAATGATACATGTATATTTATTTATTTTCCAGAATCTCCTCTGCTTCTTGACAGCTTTATTTGGCTTTGATCTCACATCTAGATCTTAAGGATTTTATGTACCTCTTTTTTAATTATTCTTTGTACTATTTGTATTATGTCTCATCGTTTATGGATCCAGTGTGAACATCTTTCCTTTGTCAGGAAAAGGTGTATGTTTAGAGTTTGAAGCGGCCTAGGATCCTGCAGCAGGAGGAGAAGGGAGGCTTTCTGTTTTGTTTGCGCCTCCTCATGCAGCTGCTTTGAATTGAGCTCTTTCCTAACCCAATCTGGGGAAAAGAGCTCTACAAGCCGAGATGAAGTAACATTACGGTTTGCTGCCTGAAGATTTGGAGGAAAGGTTACCACATTAGAACAACGTAAACGACCTCCTGTTATTTAATTGTCCAACAAAAAGTTTGACTGCAAAAATACAGATTGAATGCAGCGCTGGCATAAAAGAGGACATCAGTCAGACATGTTTGGATTAGCTTTACTGATGCAGCAAGAAATGACATTGCATCATGGCCTGGAGCAAAAGTTTTGATTTCGTCCACAATTGTTTGACTAATCAATTCCTCGACGCTCCCACACACTTTGGAGAACTTTTGTTGTTTTTGAACCAAAGTATTCCTTCAAAAAAGACTGTAATGACGTAAAAAAAAAAAAAAAAAAAAAAAAAACTTTGGAACTTGTTCATGTCAACCTGATGCCTCAGTTCCCTCCCTTTCTTATTCAAGTGTCTGTGCTAGAACTTGTTTGGCAGGGTCTGGCAGGATCACTGCTGGGTGTGACTTTCTGTTGTTCTGTGCACGTCTTACAAAAACACCTTTGTCTACTTCGTTTTGGCGTCCTTGCATAGGAGGTGTGGCTGAAGGTGGGCATCAAGTCAAACAATTTTAGCGTTTTATTTTATTTTATTTTTTTATATAAAAAATAATGTCTAAGACTCATCCTTCTGGTCTCTACAGCATAATTATATATTCCTGCTGGTTTTTATATCTATCTTGTGAGCTTGTAAGAATTGTTCTATTGACTTGATAAACTTCCTCACAGAGTGACAGTTTGTGCACTCATCTTTGACAAATTCCCCCTGCATTCTGCTGCCGCCCCGGTGAGCGGCGGCAGACCCGGCAGCTCAGCTCGGCACGCCACTGCTGTATTATCACTGGAGGCTGTTTCACAGGGAAACTTGTTTTGACAGAGCTCCAGGTGTCTCATTGTCGCGGACGGCACGGTTCAACAGATTAACCAATTAGCACCAGGCTGAGGGCACAGGAAGGGGCGGGAGCGAAGAAGAAGGGGGAGGGAAGAAAGGAAACTGTTGGGGGGGGGGGGGTCTGGCCACAGTGATGGAATGAGGCTTTAAGTGAGAGTGGGGAAAGGCGTAGACGTTAGGGGGGTAAGGGGGAGGAGCTGTGACCATAAGGAGGCAGCGTGGAGTAAGGCGATCCTTGACCTCATTTTTTTTCTTTTTTTCCCAGCAGTAGAAGAAGCTGAGCCACACAGGGAGGATAAGGTGGGGGGGTTAAAGGTGGAGAGTTGGGGGCGTGACAAAAATGTATCTTTTTTTTACTTGGTTACTCAGCAAATCTTAAACTTTGACGTTATTTTTCTATGGAATTCAACAGGTCTTTTATTTAAATTGCCATCAGCTTGCACTGTAATTGTTTTTTTTATTTTTTTATGATACATCTCAATAAAAATGTTCCCTCCGTCTTTATTTAAAAACTTTCTTTCAAAAGAAACTCACTTTATTTGCCGACTAATTACAAAGCCAAAAATCAGGAAGTTGTTAGTTAATGGGATTAGTTGGATTAAAACTGTGGAAGGTGGCTAGTACAGTAACCGAGTGTTTGTTTGTTTTTGCCCTTTTGATTCTTTTAGCATACTGTTGTTGAAGTTTTCATTTAATAGCAATACTTTACAAAAAACTCAACAGTATTTGGTTTTCTTTGCTTTTGAACCACTGAGGCTTTTATTTTGTAGAATTTAAAGTGCAACATTCTTTTTTTTCAAAGGGAAGTGCTTGAAACTTTCCATGCATGTAAAAAGTAAAAGTGCTAAGTCAAAATGAAGATCTATTTAAAATTTTAAATGATAATACAGTTTTTGAAAATATATAATACTTTGAAAAAGTTACATTTTTTCATTTTTAGCTTTTTTAACAAATTAAAAAATGAGTTGATGCTTTACTCAACTTAAAAATGTATTTTTGATAAAAACTAATATTTTTTAATGTAACAAATTAGAGTTTTTGTTTATCGATCCAACATTTCACTTTTTACAGTGTAGTATAAAGAGTTGAATCCAATTTTCAAAAGTCAATCCAAACAAAATTGATGCTTTTTTTCATGAAAAAAACAAGTTTTTAGATTTAGATTGGTCACATGACACATTTACTCAAAAGGAATTTTAAAATATATATTTCAATTTTAGACACAAGTAGACGGCACCTGTGCTTGAAATTAAAAAAAAAAAAAAAAAGTTCCTAGAAAAATGACAAAAAAAATTAGACTCAGGAAGAGATTGTAAAGTTATTGATGTGTTCTTCTTAATAAGCTCCAGATCACTGTGAGGCCTCGGGAATATGTCTGGTTTTATAAGGATTTAGTGTGGAGAAATACCGCAATTGCTTTGGCAAGTGTCTGTTTTTCTTTTTTTACTTATGAACAAGCAGCATGAGAGTGAAAGTAATGGAGACAGCTTTTTGGAAAGGGAGAGTAAGACTGGGACTAAACTGAGGGAAGGATGGGAGGGAGAACATGAAGCCCCACCAAATTCCCAGAAGAACAATTTACTGTTATGGATGAATACCCTGTCGCAGTCAAATTTCTACTCGGTGGATGTGTGTGCTGAAGACGCTGGAATGCTGAGTGATTCCAGAGAGCACTTAAGCTGCCTCGAATTTGGTTTTCTGTCCCCACCCGCGTGTCAACAGCAGAGGGGCTTTTCTTTGGAGTTTGCAGGGGTAAACACTGGGTATCTGCTTTCCGAGCCATTAAGCGTCGCCCTCCGTCACCTTCCTCTATATTCAAAAAAGAAGCACGTTCTGCCAGAACACTTCTAACTCGCCAATTTATTAGATTTATCTTCCACCCTGCAGCTTGAATGGGGACTTATCTAACCTTTTTTGGAGTTTGTTTGGTTTCAGTTTTGATGTGCTGGTTGTTATTTATTTATTTGTCTTCATTTTTCAGTCTGGTATAGTTGAGAGTGCCAGGCCCCGCTTTTGTCTCAGCCTGGGGGAGAAATTGTCATCTGACTCTCTTTTTTTTTTTTTTTTTACTACCAATCGAGTTTCTTTGAGTACTTTCCCCCTTGCTTCTGTCGGGATTCCTGTTTTGTCTCGACAATTTGAGACGAGCGATGCGTTTCGAGGCGTGCACCTGCATTAGTATTTGTTTACCTGCCTTTAAGAAGAACTTGTCCTGTTGCTGAAGCGTCAAAGAAGTCAGTCATGCAACAGCAGGAGGGAAGTTTTTTTTTTGAGTTGAAGGAAAGTCTTTCTGTAAAATCAAGGTTTATTACCCTTTTGGGTGCTTTGGAGTCATTGAAATGGGATGAATTCATAGATTGTAAATGAGAACTGGACTGAGTGACTCCTCCCCCTCGTGTTCTAAACAGGAAGTACCCACTTGTTCAAGAAGTCAAAAATCCATAGATTTGTATTCATAAGTAAAATACATCAATTAATCTTATTTTTTCGCTGTTTTTTTTTTTTTTTTTAATTAATTGCAAGCTGTTCAAGTTATAGACAGACCAATCAGATTCCATGATATTTCAAAACGTTTGACTGATTCTCTTGAGCTCTTTTTCATTGGAAGGGGTGTGGAGCTCCAACAAGCTCTTTCTTGATTGACTAAAGTGGACTTTGTGTAAATCACTGCTAACTAACTTTATTTGGCTCCGTGACGGATCACGAAAAAAATGGCAAATAGATTGACTTCATTTTGTTGGAGCCGGAAGTAAGCTTTTCTTAGGGTGACGTCACACTCACTTGGTCCAGTTCTCTTATGCTGTGGACATTATCTCCAATCGTCACCATCGATGGATACAACAGAGTGAATGCTGGGAAAAAAATAAAGGAATTAAAGTTGGGGAGTGGTTGCTAAAGAAACAACTTAAATCAACTTTGGACAAATTACTGCTTACTGACACTATCTGGCTCCAAGATGGGGCTGAATCACCAAAAAGAAAAAAAAAAAGGCGACTAAATTGACTTAATTTCGTTGGAGCTAGAAGTAAGCCATTTTTCTATGGGTGATGTCACACTCACTTGGTCCAGTTCTCTTATACAGTGGACTTAATCTCCTTAAGTCTCCATTGATTGATGCAACTGACTGCATGCTGGGAAAATAAGAAATGAGTTTAAGTTGGGGAAAAATCCAGATTTTTAGCTTTCCTTTAAACAAATAATTTGTATATTTATTCATCCGTTTGTCTTGTTAACATCCTCCTGGAGTAAGATAAACAGCGTGGCCAGACTTGGCTCGGTGACAGTAGTGTGAGATTTGAATAAAAAGCTCTGGCGGCATGATTGGAGCGAATTCTGTGGACACCAGACTTCCTCTCCAGGCTCATTAAGGGACAGTAAGGCGATGATGTCGAATCGGCGCACACTTTCCTGGCCTGCCTTTCCCTTTGAACACATCGGCCTCTTATCTGCAACATGCTCTGTTCCTCCATAACAAGACGTTCCTTCTCCCATAGGCGCACGCGCTTAGTCTGTCTGTCTTCACTCAAATATTCTGCCGACATACACACTCTTCTTTACCCATTTGTTTGCTTAAAAAGAAAACTATTAAGGATGGAGCGTGTCTGTGAAATCTTGGCAGCTTTTCGTGGCATTTTCTTCTCCGGAAAAGTCCTGGAACATATATATATTGTTTGTTTTTCTGCACAGACATCACAATGTCGTCCGTTTTAATTGGAACTTTTGCCACTGTCTCCATCTTGCGTTGGGACGGAAGACGTGGCTGGCGAGGTTTGAGACTGGGCTGATTGGTGTGTAGCGAGGCATGCCTAAATCAACTGGCGGCATGAATGGCTCGCCTGATTCTCACTGGCATTCAGTTGAATCTTTCAGGAAAAAAAAAATCCAGATAACCAGCGCAGGAGTGACTGCCTCCTACTTCCTTGAAGCATGACTTCCCTTTAGTTGCATTCGTGCAATTTACTCGCCTTTATGCCGTCGCACTTCTTGGTTCTTTTGTCAGAATAAAAGGGCTCACCCTTGTTGTTGCTGTGCCCCAGCCACATATGAATTCATTTTAAAACACATGGCGTGGGCGGCAGTTGATTGTGTCTGTAAAACGGCAGCATTAGAACTCGAGGCGGTGATGTGTGAAGGGACAAATCTAAAAATCTGCTCTGTGGAGATTTTCCAAACATCTCCTTTTTCTTTTTTTAAGTGATGTAAAGTACTCCGACTGTGTCAAATCATGACTCTTTTGATGGAATGTTGTATTTGGATGACTCAAGCTGTTTACAAGGGCTTTGTTATAAAGGGGGGCCATTTGGAAAAACCTTCAGGTTCAAGAAAGAGGATTAAAAGATGGAAATAAAATGTAAATTTGGCACCACTGAACCTCGTTTTCAGTGCCAGACTCCACAGCTCAAAGGAATTAAAACCGTTTACTCATAATTCCAAATTTTACACGACGTTAGATAAGCAGATGGTGCTGCAAGTGACTTGTTTATTCATTCATAGTGTCCATTTCCTGGATCTCGGGCTATGAAAGGGAATAAATCACCTACTCAAAATTACATGTTGGGTCCGAATCCTGCTCCAGGGAAGGAGCAACTAATGCAAACCACATGCTGGAGTTGTGCATCTGCACAACTACACACCTGTTTAAATGCGGACCTCGAATGGTAAAGTCAGACACTTGTGGTAGAGGTGGAGTAGCTGCAGGGACAGGTCAGTCTGGAGTTGTTGTAATCCCCCTTGACATAATGTAATCTATGTACTTGGCTGTACACATATGTGCAGGTGAGGCTGCTCTCTCTGTGAATGCAAATCAGCGTCTTTATCTGTGTGTGTTTGTGGAGATTTCTCTTCGGGCTGGTAGTCAGTGCTGTGTAATTACCTGGCTGTCTGCCACTGAGCCCCACTGGAGCAGAGACTGACACAGTGTGTCCTACACAACAAAAAACTGCAGCCCATCTGAACCACTGGACCAGAATTTACCCAGCGTGGGGTCTGGTGATGGTGAGAAGTCATTGAGGCAAGCTCAAGGGGGAGAAACAAGGAGCCATAAAGGTTCAGAACTTTATATTTTTTTGAATATAATAGTTGAAAATTATTATCACGATTGTGGGATATTTAAATCGTCACTCTTGATTTATTTTCAAAGTGTTCCCAGTGGTCTTTTAATTATGATTGTACTTCTTTTAGCCAAAATCATGAAACCTTAGCTATTTTCTTCCCTCTTCACCTCACTGTTGCTGAGAGCTCTCTGTTTACATGCTGTCCTGCTAGCTTACAGCCTCAACCTAAACTTCAATAATACAGGTTTGAGCCAGATGCTAGCTCAGACGAGGAAAATTAAGATATCCATGGATCTTATCATCTACAATAATGAAGTGGAACAGGGAGATTGTGGCCCGCTGATTGTAGCATCTGTCACAACTATAAGCATCAGAGTGGGTTTTAAAGAGCTAAAAGAACAATTTACTACTTACAGATTTGGTGATTGTAGTAATTACTAATGTGTAAGAACATATTGATTCTCTGAAATATCGCGATATTTCACTGTCTTGTGATATGTCGTGATACGTATAGTGACACTCGTATCGCAATATATACTGTATCACCAGACTTGCAAATACACATGACTTGTAAATACAGAGGCAGATAAGATGAAGGAATGAATCAAAAGATGAGCCAGAAATAACAACAAGACCAATTCAAAGCATTTGCATTAAAAAGGCATCTTGGGTTACATTCAATCCCCCCTCCCTTTTTTTTTTTCTTCTTCTTTTTTTTTTAGTACTGCTTTAAAAAGGCCCCCCCACTGCTCACCTGCAAAAGGCCAGTTTTCTGGCTGCAGAGGCACACTCGTGCCCCCGTGAGCGCACGCTGCCATGTCAGCCCGCCTCTCCCGCCATTTTAATTGTTATATATCCTCAGCCTTGATATGAGCAAAAAGGGAGGCCTCTGCAAAACTTGGCACTTCAAAGGCTACCTCCCCTAGTCTTACAAGTTGCCTGTCTCTTCGGAGGAGCCCAGGCTTTGGAGAGTCAGAAAAGGGGATTGGAGAGGTGATGTGGATTCCCGACTGGAATGAGTTTGATGGGCTAATTGTAGCCCCCAGTGGACACAGACGCACATCACAGAGGGCTGGCGGGGGTGGGGTGTCGGTGGGGGCAGAGCTGCGGTCGAGGAGCCGCGGAGGTTGGCTGCTGACGCTCGCCTCCTCCTCCGTCTCCGCGCTCATGACTCCCTGCTTCCTTTGATTTCGGCATCCTGTCATGAGTGAATGGATGCCATGAATATTCCCGCCGCATTTGGGTTCTTTTGTTTTCCAGTGTGTTCGGATTCTCCTCCCTGATGCTGCAAACCAGCTGCAGACTTTCCACAACGCAATTAGCACGCTCCCGCAGGTAAATGCGGACGCTCCGATTAGAAAAGCACGGTGGTCCGGCTGCAGATCCAGAGGTGAAAACGCTTTTTTTTTTTTTTTTTTTTTGCTAACAGCATTACCAACTGGCTCAACTCTAGCAATGATCAAAACGGCCTTTTGCAGCTTTGAACACTTTTTCTTTTTTTCCCCTATCTGTATCAAAAGGAAATCAATAGCCAAAAACTTTTGAGCGCATGTATCAGTTTTTCCCATCCTTTTGGCTGGTTTGGCAGTTGTACATTATGCCACAAGAGTAAAACACAGTTAAAAGGAGGAAGGCACAAGGAGATGACACCAGCGAGGAAGCAGCTCATGTAGGGAAGGGCCTTGGCTGGGAGAAAATCAATGGGAGGGAGCACTTCCATACACGGAAATGGCACAATGGGAGGGAGAGAAGGGAGTAAAGATTTTTTTTTCCTCCCTTTAACTGAAAAATGATGCATTTGTTTTACCCAGGGAGAGAAAAAGCAAAGATGAGGAGATAAAAAAAAAAAAGAAGAAGCGAGCGCTCTTCTGAACATCTTTTGAAAAAAGGCTAGCTCTTTGGTGAGGTTGAGTTGTGTGGTTAAGGTTTGTTTTATCCAACTGTGCAGAAGCGTGTGTAGCTGTCTTTCAGGTCTCTTTTTAGTTGAGGCGCAGAAAGACTTCTCATGGCATGTTCAAGGGCACTCAGTGGACACGGATGCCCTGCAGGAGGCGGAATTATGAATACAACATGAGTAAACAGACTCCTACATATACGGTTAAAATAGTAAGCCTAGTACTTGGCAAGGCACCATCTTAGTAGTAATTTGAGCCGGTCCTTAGCCTCGCTTCTGTGAGGGTCATTGAGAACGTCTTGTAAAAAATAAGCTCTAATTTGCCCGATGGTGGAATGATTTGCTCATTGGCAGTAATGTGTTCCTCTGTGCATTCCTGCAGTACAACCGTTTTGAGGATTCAATTCAGTGATAAAGGATTTTTTTTTTTTACACAACAGCTGTGAACAAAGAATACATTAGTGCAGAAACTTGAAACACAATTCCGAGCCTGAGCTTTGAATGGCATTCAGACTTCACTGTGACTGAGCGAGCCCATTCAGTGGGAGCGCGCGGCAGTTGAAGAGATGGTATCGAGTTGCCTGCAGATGGAGGTCAGTGTGACTGGCACAGTTGGCACCTTGGCACAGCATCAGCTTGCCGCAGCACTCGGCTCCGCGAAAGGATGCGACAACCGAAAGCGGGTGGTGATGATGATGATGGGGGGCCCGGGGAGCAATGCGTTCCTCTCACTTCTCCTTTTTCTTTTTTTATTTTTTTCATATTGTCTGGGCTTCCTGTTTTGAAAGCCATTAAGGAGCAAATTTCCTCACAGTGAGAGGGGAGATGAAAAGGCCCGGTCTTTTGAAACATGTCCAAGCGCAAATGTGAAAAAGAGGGGGGAATGATAGCTATCTGTAAACATCTTTGTGGAGGGGTCGACGGAAAAGGAATTGTGAGGGAAAAGGGGGGGGTGCGCAATGATACATTCATTTGCGTTCTGTTTTTTTTGATTAGCTGATGAAAGACATGCTCCACTTTTTGTTCAGAGCCAGCTGTATTGCTCTTTTCAGCCCCACTCTAATGTATCAGGGCAGAATCACATAACTACACATCCACCACCCCCTAACCCCCTTCCGAAAAGGCTTTGTGACACCTGCATCCACACATGTCGCCATTCACTGGAGCCAGTCAGTATTTATAGATGAGTTGAATTTGTCCTCCATTGATCCTAACAGGTTCTCTGATCACTAAATTCAACTTTTATGTGCCAATCTAATGGTAATCTCTGCACATTTGAACAGAGAGCATCAATGGGGATCTGCTTAACTTGATGTGAAGTCTTGATGAAGCACTTTCCTTCAGTTTTGTTGGGTTACCACCCAACTCTGGTTAGGATCAACTGTCATCTCTGTTTAGGTGGTTTTATAGTTTAATTGCTCTTCGCCTTCATTGCTTAGCTCCTCAAGAGAAGCTGCAGATTGGTTCTGCACTTTCCTCCCCCCTCTCCTCGTACTCCTCCCTCCTCTACCCCTCACTGCCCCCGAGCCTGGCCAGTCTGCGCCTCTTAATAAAACTGACAGGCTCTAATTGGGCTTAATTGCACCCTTTGGGCGTCGTCAAAAAGAGTGTTGCTAAACAAACTGCAGGGTCTGCAGGCAGGCCAGGCAGTCTTGTGCAGCGCGTTGGCCGCCGAGCTCATGCCTCCGTGCATGTGCACGGCTCGTGAAAGCGTCTGCAAAGAAGCGTCACATATGTGCGCGTGTGTGTGTGTGAGATGGCGCATTAGGAATGTGCATGAGTAAGCATCAGATTTAATTGTGTGGGTGTGCATGCACTGCTTTTGGAAGAGTGCAACAAACCATTCATGGGTCTCAGTGAGCCAAGTAAACAAGAGCTCACTAGTCTGAGAATCTTATGCATTCATGGAGGCAGCATCTCCTCCATGTGAAGCTCTCACAGCGGTTCTCCGCCGTCGAATCGACACCCACAATGAAATGGGTAGACAACTAAATGAACGTTTTTTTTATTTTTATTTTTAATCCAGACTGTTGTGAAAAATTACTACTAAACACATCCTGGCCGGAAACAGGCGCAGCAGAGCTCTGCATCTCTGCAGCACCACCTTCTGGCTAACAGACTGTGACGGTCGCACCCTTCTCGAATCAGGTCTAATTCGGAGGTGGAGCACGCGGGCCTTTGACGGGTCACTGACCACAGTTGATGGAAAGGCGATTGAGTCATCGAAAACCGTGAACCCCGCGTGTTCGACCCTAAAGCTGCAACACATCAGTATTTATTTGCATAGCTTCTCATTACAGCCTTTCACAGCTTGTTAGCCTTCTTTTAAAGGATTTCCTTATACTTGACGCGGGAAAAAACACATTGTAGGGAAGGAGCTTAAAGTATTGATGCAGTGAGGATCCATAAAGGCCTTGTTTCAGGAACCTGCTCGCAAACTCTAAGAGCAGTTCTTTTAGGAAATGAGGCAGAGCACATAATTAAGATATACAGGCCGGGCTGGACAGAATATATAGACTGAAAATACAGAGGAGCAGGCCAGCCGGCCTCAATCACAGCCTGTGGTTTTGTGTTTTTGCTGCAGACGCTGCCCAGACTTGTGTGTGTCTGTCAGCAGTGTGAGCAGCATGCTATAAAAGGCTGGTGAGTTGAGCCACAGCCTCTCTGTGTGTCGGGGTCACACCGAGCCAAACTGTTTGTGTGTGCAAGTGTGCACGTACACACACAGGTATTCTCCCAATGCATTTCTGTGTGTGTGTGTGTGTGTTTTAAGGATGCCGACCTGCTCCCTGACCCGAACCTCTTCTTTATCCCATTCGCCTGCAACCAATGCAGCTGCAATGTGCGATGCTGCAGTGTGTTTGCTCCTTGACTTTACATCCCAAATGCACACTTTAGTGCTCACGCCTCGCTTGTTTAAAGGCTTTGTCACTCTCTAATGATAACTATCCATCAATGGTAGGGACGGTGCTCTTGAAAATGAAGATAGATTGAATTAGTCTTGAGTGTGCTGGCCGCCGTGTCGTGGCGGCAACCCGTAATTACACTGTCAGGGCCATTGAATCACCCCTCCCTTCGTACAGGACACTGAACTTAACGCATTTACACCAGTGTTTATTACAAGCTCTTTTAGCCTGACCAGATTTACATCGTGCAGTTACTAATGGAAAATGAAAGGCCTAATGAATCATGGAAGATTTGTGCACTAGTACATAGTGCATGCAGCAGTTCTTTTATTTATAAAAATTTATTTTTTTTGTTTTTAAAGGGAGGAAATCAACTAGGTTCACTACGAAAACATAAAAAAATCTGTTTGCATTTGAGTTTTAAAAAGCAGCAGAATTGAAAAGCTGGGAAAAGAGGAAACTTTCTGCTATCAGATAAATTCAAACTTTTGTGGATGAACACTGCTGCATGTCTAGAGACTGGTGTTATTTTTGCTCTTTCTTTAAAAGCCAAGCATCCTGAAGCCTCCATTGTTGCACCCATTGTACTTTAGCAATGCATCTGAAAACAATCCAAAAAGGATATTTTGGTTCATTGACATGCAGCAGATTTCTTTTTTGGAATTCTGGTTCTCTTTAAATTTTCCTCTCTGGAGCTAAAAATTATTTGTCTGCAAACTATACAAAGATGTACAAAAATACACTGTTTAAAAAAAAAAGTCTGTTTCATTGGTTGCTAGCTGTCAAGTAGCTAATAAATAAAAAATAAATAAAAAGCTTATGCTGCAAAAAATTCACAAAAAACAGTGGTGCATTCAAGGAACACAAACAAAAACGAATCCTCCAGTATCCATAAAAAAATCAAAATTAGGCTGAAGTGCTTTGTTATTAAATACATCCAGGAAAACTCCAGGAAATGGACTTAATTTCATATAGACACACATGACTCAGAGCATGTTAGTGAACCAATTAACCTCACCTCAGCTCATTAAAAACTCTCCTTTCATAGCCAGAAGCAGCAACTCATCTGCTAACACGGGACATGAAAGCACAAATTTGTCCATCTAAAACTCTCCAAAGTAATTGGAAAGGTAGATATGAAGGGCCAGTAATCTGGTGACACAGCCTAAACTGAGTGAAGTGAAAATATAAGGGATTATTGAGAACATTGGCACAAGTGGAAAGATCGAGCAGGCTAAATTGTAAAAAGTCTGACTATGTTATCGGCTCGGGAAAGAATGCAGATAATCTTAAAAGCCACAACCGGTATTCAAAAAGTTTGTTTTTGTGAGGTCACCGCGGGATTGAAGGCCGTCCTGAGTTCACACAGAGCATTGTCCCCTTAAGATGAGGGATAAACAGCTTAATTAGTACAATGACTTATTTTGCAAATACTTTTAAGAAAACGCAGGCTTTAAAAGGTGACGAGGGCAACTGGCATTTGGTTTTTATACAGTGATTGCTGCAATGTTGAAGTTTTAACCCTAAATTTTTAGGTTTAAAAGCTAAAAAATGTTTCCCTTTGCCTCATCACACCACTTTGTTGCTAACGGCCTGTACTTCCAATCTCATTGAAAATCCATTTCTGTCACCCAAAACATTATTATTAATATTAGTCCTAACGTAGAAGTAATTTTACGTGCACAGTCTCCTTTTTTTTTTTTTTTTGCTCATAAAACATTGTTTTCAAGCCTTTGTTGAATTTATCTAATGGATTAATGGCATTGAGGGAATCCATTCAGCTCAGTGCATGTATCAGAGTTGTGTGCGTTCGCGTGTTTTGGGCTCACACTGTGCGCACTCATCTAGCCACATGCAAACAACCAATCTCTGTCATCTGCATCACAATAATTACAGAGATAAACACACAATTTGACCATTTTCACAGTGATCTAATCTGAAGCCGGGCTGTGAAAGCGCACGGGGGAGATGATCAAATCCCCGCTTAATGGAACTGATCACTGCTGTGTGTTCAGTGTTCAGCCGACAGCCGTATTACACATGCATCATCTCGTCTTTCATGCCCGCTTTGTCTCTTCAGCAGCGTTTTTCGTGGAAGGGAAATTAGACAAAAAAGAAAAATCACATTTGGTGTTAATTTAGGTTTTGACGGTGTTTCGTATCTTCCTTGTGCAGCACATAACATTTAGTTATAGAAAAACCAAGTGCGGGCCTTTTGTTCTGGGGTCAGGCTTGGCGATGAACTGGAATTGTATTGGTTTCAGCCTTACTACTCCACACATTTCTATCTCCTTTTTAGCTTGAAGGCAAATCCGAAATCTGATTAGCCCCCATTATAAAGAGTGATATTTTCATCCCGCCGATTCTCGGCACTGCGTCGGAGCATTTGGTCGCTTTTATGCCGGGAAAAGCCTGCTCTTTTGACAGATAGTAGATATCCCCGACATCTCTTGTTTGGACGTTTCTGTCTTTTGTGACATGGAATAAAAGACATGCAAGAAAATAAAAAGCAACTAAATAATGTTAAAAGATCAGAAATCAATGAGGTCGGAGGAACGTGATCCGCACGGGGCCTTACGCGTCCGGCCCGCTTTACCACTCCCATGCATTACGAGAGTCTTTCTACAGCCACTGAAGTTGCTTTTGTTCAACCCCCTCAGAGATGTAACTCAAGCACGAGGAAGCCGTCTGACAGTGTTTGGAGATCGGCAAAAAATAGCCCGTTACTTAAAGGTTACTTGCAGAGGTTTATTGAGTTACTGCAGTGATGGGAGGCAGAAGAGTTGAGCCAGGAGAAGGAGACGTTAATGTGTAGGTTTGTATTTCACTTTTTGATGTCAGCATGACGGGGAGTAGCAGGAAATGATCAATGAGAGTACGGAGAAAAAAAGTTTAAAACAGCAGAGGAAAATATCCTCTTTGCTGCAGATTGAAAGTAAGCATTTTTGAAACTTTGTATGGTTCACATAAAATAGATTAAGTTTAATATGTTTAAATAAAATGTATATAAATATTTCTGGTTTTAGTTATATACTTGTTAGAATTTGTTGGTACATTTATTTTGTGTTTTTAAATTTTGTTTTAATCCTGAAAACATATATATATATATATATATATGTATATATATATATATATATATAGTGCCTCCACATGTAGGGTAAAAGTAGGACTAATCTTTGTTTGGTACTTTTTTGTTAAAACCGTAGGTCACTGGAAAAGCTACTTTATCGGCTTTTTCTTCCCAAAGACGCGTTGGACTCCTTTAAAGTAATTTTTCTGGGTTACACTGGAGGTTACAGTATAGGGTGTCAACTTCTGTGGCAGTTGTGATCTGTTCTAATGAGAAAAAGAAAATGCAGCACCACAATGCTTTGTGTCACCCACTGAGGCAGAGAGATAGACACAGGATTAAAAAAGAAAAAAAAAAGAGAAAGAAAGAAGGGGGGAAAAACAATTTCTGGGCATTTCTAGGAGATAAATTTAATTTCTTTGCTATTTGGAGGTCTTCTTTGAAAAAGCAATTGTAATGAACACATTCAAAACTGGAGAATAGATTTACCCTCGGCTTCAAATAAGTCTGCGTTATCGGAGTCTGTCATTCGCTCCTTCCCATTTTCGAGCTGCTAATTGATGTTTTTGATGTCGGCGAGAAAATTGAAGAAAATGTCATGTGTGAACCGGCGCGGAAGTTAATAAGATTGACTTCGTTGGTTGAATTCACAATGAGCGAAAAGAAAGGCGTGTAATAAGGACTGCTGCGAATTCGCACGTCCATCTGCCGAAGGATGAAATCGACTCCGATACGAACGGGCCTGTAAAGGTCGAAATGCGGGGAAGGAGAGTTTGGGATAACCCATCCTCTTAAGAAAGTTTTTTTTTTTTTTTTTCGGCGTTCCTTAGTGGCTCCGTTTTTTATTTTGTTTTCCCACTGACTGAAGTGCATAAGCAGCTGTTTTTCCAGAGGGCTCCTGCCCGGTTCGGGTCCAGCTTTTCAGTTAAGTCGTCTCCCTGGGCAGCCTCTTCCATGGCTCCCAACAATACTCGTTTTTAATGCTGTTTTGAGTCTGAAAAGCCGCAGAGCTTTATAAAGGTTAGAGTTAGATGAAGCTAAAAGATGCTCCGATATCAGTTAGGGTCATTGCATATGCTTGGCCGATGTGAAGCCGAGCCTAAACTTAAATCCCCCCCAAATAAAAGGATAGAAGCACCACTGGGGTCGCGCCATCTTGAGCCATTTATCGAGCGCCGGCTTAAAACAAGACGTGGATGGTTTCGTTTTTAGTTCTTTTTTTCCTAAATTCAGACTCATTTAATAATTAAGCTATTTACTTAAAAAGACCATTGTTTAATTTGTTTATACGTCCGACAAATATGTTTACATTTACAGAACTCAATATCAGGTTTAACGTTTTCGCAGATTTCTTTTTAATTAGGGTGCGGATTAGTGGAGTTCGGTTCAGCGCTTCTGATTATTTTTCCCCGGCATAAAGGAGACCGAGCTAAACCCCTAATACGTCCAGTACCCCAAAGCGCTAGCCTTTTGAAGATTCCGAACAAAAAAAAAAAAATGCCCTCTGCTAGCGTTTGGCCCTCCGAGGTTCGTGGTTAAGGGACATTATTCACAGAATAGGCAATTAATTCTGCTGGCAACGATCGGTTCGAGCTTCTTCCCCACCGCCCATCCAGATGCCCTCCCCTCCACCCTCCACTCGCCATTTGAAATGCTAACACAATGAAATATTTTCTATTGGTCCGTGTCCCTCGGCTAAGCCACCGCCGCGGGCAAAGAATTTCATCGACTGATGAGACCACAGGCATGCCCGATAAAAAGGTTAACTGTACGTGACATGCACTCCAAGTAGCCAAAGCTACCTTGAACTCTCAAGTTCTGTAACTTTTATTTGACTTTTTATTGTTAGCGAGTCTGGCTAGTTTGGCTGCCGCGGCAGTTTTTTTTTTTTTTTTTTGTCGCTCTTCTTTTATTGTCGCCGTGTAAGTGAAAATTGGAGATTACGAGAAGCTTTTTAATAGCGGCTCTAGTTTTTGATTATGCTAATACAGCACCGCCATTTTTTACGTTTAATACCGTTTTTGCAAAAAAGCGTGTAGCATTTGATTGAAGAATAAAACAATAGATTTTTTAAACAATAACAAATTTTAAAAATTGCTATTACAACAACAAATAAATTCATAATTATGATCATTAAAAAAATATAAATATTATTATATGTTGTCTTTTTTTTTTTTTTTTTATACAACCTTTGTTTGAAGTTTTTGCTTGGCTTTGCTGTGAAAATAAAGAACAATCCAACCTTCCACCATCATGAAAAGGCGAGGTAGACTGCCACGAGAGTAGGAAGAGGATTCCAGGCTGTTTTCAAATTGTTAGTAAAAGATATATGGGCACAGAATAGGTACTGCTGCTGCAATACCCCCAACCCCATCTTTCATGCACATAAACACGCACGCACAGCGGCGTGCACGTGCGCAGACACACACGCGGGGAGCGCTCTGCGAGGACTGAGGCAGGTGGCTCCCCATGGCTGCAGCTTCATGACAACATGCCATTAGAAATAGCAGGCCTGTTGATCAATCCTGCCGACATGACAGCTTCGCCGCGAGGCCTGGCTCTTTGAGTGCCGACGCCGCGGCAGCTCCCTCTCCCGTTTCTCCCCACTAATTGGTGAAGGTTTCTCTTATATATGCTTTTGGCACAGGGCTTTTTTTTTTTTTTTCCTCTTCTTCCACCTCCTTCTCCTCCAAATCTAGCTTTTTTTCGTCTCCTTCTTGTTTTCTCTTTGTGTACGTATGTTTATTTTATATATGTTTTTTATATATGTATTTTATATATATATATGTATGTATATATGCAATGTGACACAGAAGCATTAAGTGTGGGTGAGATATTGCAGGTGAGTTTAGCAAAGGGATTTTTTGCGCCGCAGGCTCTGTTCATTCTGTATCTTTTGCGGGACTTCTGGCGCTGGGATTTGACATTGACTCAAGGCACTGTGCATCACTACGAGATTCACAGTGGGAGTCAACCAGATAAAAACTTTGTCAGGTGAAGTATGGGAGAAAACAGGCCTTTGATACCGTTGCATATAAAGTTGTTAGGCTTAAAACATTTTCAATGCTGCAAAAAAAAAAAAAGGCACGTTTTTAATTAAGCAGCAGAGCATCATTTAGACGTATTTTTTTCATATATATAATTCCAGTGTTTTACATATTTATTTAATTCATTGCCTAATTTTCTATTGCTCTCTTCAAACGGAATTAAGTTGTGAGACGTCAAAACAATTGTCGGGGAAAATGGTTGTGTTGCTTGGCGGCACGTGATGCTGCGTTTCAAACCCACCGGCGTTTCGCCGCTCCGCAACGCCATCTACTCTGAATTTCTCTTAACTAAATAAATGAAGGGGGAGGCGGGGAAGGGATAAGCACACATTAAATGTTTAACTGTCTTGCATTTGTCATCTGTTTTACCCCCTCTTAATTAAACAGGCTCGGCTTAGCCCGGCGCTCCGAGTGCAGACGTGCTCGTACACAAACATGCACACGCCCTGCTTCTTTGAGCGCCGGAGCCTGAGCGCAAACACCGTCCTGCCGGTGATTAATGTAGCCGTTAATATTTATTTTGCACTGTGCTGCTATGTTAGCAGCTCAGCGGAGGGTGAACCCACGTTTCTGTTTGGCAGCTTGGGGTTGGCTGCTTTGTTGCAAAATGCAGATATTTCTGCTAGTTTCTCTCTTCTCGAACGTTTCCCTCATCATCATTTTAGCTGGTGAACAAGAGTTTTCAGGGGCCGGTTATGGTTTGTGTCTCCATGTATTGTAGTGATACGGTGTATGTTGGAAACATTAACTACTACCTCCACCCAGTGGCACAAAATAAAAAAAAGCAGGTGTGATTGGCAGCACACATTTAATGTAGTGGGAAGACTTGCCTTAAGCGAAGAGGGGGATGTATTCATCACACAATAGTGCTGCTATCTTCCACTCTCCATTGTCTCTCTCATCGCAGACCTTATTACATGCCGTATTTGGCATCAAGAAACCACTCCTTATCAGCTCTGAATTTTAATGCCAATATGCTTCGATGGCCGACATATTCTGCTGCTTGTTTTTGAAATCATATTGAATTTAATTTTGCTTTTGTTATTTCGGGGGGTAAAAAAAAAACAAAAAACACAGATCTGCCTGCGCCACTCGCCGACTGCTCTCCCAACACAGTTGGATCAGTGTGCTGCACCGGTTCTCAGGGCACCGGCAGGCGTGGAAAAAGGGAGAAAAGCGAGCCGCAGCCCGGGCCCGGGGTGAGTGGGAGAAAAGAACAGAGTAGAATTGGGGGGTTCCTGTGATGCTCCCTCTCCAGATCCGAGGAGAGGAGCGGGGATCAAAGTGGGCTTGTTTTATGTGGCTGGCGCAAGACTTTGAAGTCCCAGAGTCACCTACAGCACTCACTTCATCAAGTTCACTAGTGTCTTAATAGCAGATCAATAAATTTCAAAGTCGTAGAGTTAATTTGATACTCGCACTGATGTGATCACACCGGGCTGCAAAGCTGCCTGCTCTGCACAGCCTCTTTCCTTCTCTCCTCCTCATCTAGATTGGCGCCGTTTTAGCTCATCGTGAATCGAGTCGCGGTGTATGGAACGTCTTTTTTACTGCAGTTTCCTGAGCAGACTTTAGCCATACAGAGCAGTCATTAAATTATGTATTAATTACATCCTATTTGTGCTATTTTGTCCTGAGTTAAAAAATGTGGATTTTACATTTTAAAATCTTATAATTTTTGTTTTGGGATGATCAATCTGTGTAGATAATAATATATAGAAAATAATGTAAAACTGTCTTGTTTCCATATTTTTATTGAAATTTTTAAATTGCTGTTTTTAAGGTTTTTAATTTGAACGCTAAAATAAATTTTATACTTGTTGCCAAAAGAAAAAAATATTTATACAGAAAGTAAAATAAAAGTTTGCCCAAACGAAAAACAGAAAAAGAAAAGCCGACGGCTTCGGAAAGCGGGCGATTGAGGAGAAAGACGCGCTTTCATTTGAAGAAAAAGTCAGACCATCTGCATTTGGTGCCGCTTCACAACAGCGGTGTGGTGTGGCCAGATCGGCACCATGAGAACAAAAGGCCAATTTAGTATGTTCATCTAAGGGTTGCTAATGGTATTAGGGGAGCCGGCAGGGTGGTCGGCAGGGGCCCGGCGCTCCAAGGTGAGCCCCGCAGCTTGACCCCCACGCTCACACCAATTCACGGTGCTGCTGGCATTATTGCCCCACATCTGCCGTTTCTCTGTGGAACCCCATCACTGCTCTTTTTTATATTATTTGTTTCTTTTTTTTTTTTTTGTTTTCTTTGCACCTCCTTTTCTGATGAAAAAATCTGTAATGTGGAAAAAAGCAGGTAATTTCAACACTGCAGTTTGGAAATATTGCTTTTTTTCTTAAAATATTGTAGAAATTGATAAATTCTTGCAAAAGGATATTTTTAACTTTTGTGGTTAATTTTTGAGGGTTGAGATGTTTTCTTTGGATATTGTTTACGGCTGGAAAAAAGTCATTTGTGGCCGCTGACATAAAGCTTTTGAGAGAGCGGGTCCGAGAGCAGAACTCCTGGAAGGAGCTGAAGCTCTGCAGCGGGTGGTGCTGATGCAGGCTGCCTGTGTGGTCCTCCACGGTCAGCGCTCCGCCGCTCTCCGCCGAGCGCATCAGAGGTCCGGGATTTTAATGAATGTTTCATGTTAAATTTAACGCCGGCTATGTTCGCGGTGCAGAGCTCGCAGGGCTTCGTCTTTTATTCATCTCTGCGCTTCGACAAAAGGTGAAAAAGCAAATCTAGACCTCTCGGAAAAGAAAAAAAAAAAGAGATAAGTGGTGTTTCATCAAATAAGAGAAAAAAAATGTGGTGTTTGAATTTATTCCCTTGCCATCAACATTTGGTATTTATAATTTGATCCTTTTTTTTTAAAAAATGAGTCGGAATATATCCTAAATTCCTGCTGTTCATGCAGCATGAAATCTTGCTTCATTAAAAGTGTATTAATCTTGTCTCGTCTTATGGGAGGCACCTTAAGATGATGTTGCTTCTTTTTCTTTAAATTGTTGGAGGAAAAAAAAATCCAGATTTGGTCCCTGTCAGTCAGAAATAATTGTGTGCTTAATCTTGTCCCTGATGGATGACTTGGAGTTCAGCAATGGGCCAGCTCCAATGACAAATACAATATTAATATTCATTAACTGCTTTGACAATGCTAATTTTGATGCAGTAGTAAAGGGCCTTCCAAAGTTAGCGGCCAAAGCATCAGAGCTGAGCAAGGTGGCAAGATAATTTGTGCTGCTTTGCTGAGCTGAAGGCTTTTAAAGTCTTAAGCAGGAGGAAAAAAAGGCTAGGTACCACAAACAAAATAAAAGAGAAAGGGAAAAAGTTCAGACGCATTGGAAACCAGGACTGTGGAAGTAATACGATCAAGTGACGGCTGCAAAAAATTTGACACCTCCAATGCTGCATCTTTGAGCTTTTTTTTTTCCTCCTCCTTTTTAATTAATATTATTTAAACCAAAACTTCCTAAGAAAAAAAAAGGAGCACAACATGGTAAGTCAGCACATTCTCTTCTTCTTTTGTTTAATCTTTTTGATCTTTTCAATTATCGCCATTTGAAGATCAATAGTAATTTTTTTCTGCTGTGGTTAAAAGGCTCACAGCGGTGGTTTGGTGGATGGTCGGATCACGGCTTTAAGAGTGGGTTTCCTCTCTGTTCCAGCCATCAGTTGGTCGGATTCAATTTTCTAATGCCAGCTCTTCGGAAGTCGTCCACGGCTCGCATCCATTTATTTGTGGTTTTGGGTGTTTTCTGCTGCTGCTTGTTGCCTCGTCGTCTGGCAGGTTCCTCTTAAGACTTGGCGCTCCTTTTTCCCTCTCAGTTGTCTGAGGAGAGTTCAGCCAGGAAAGCTGGAGGTGCAGAAGCTGCTGCAGTGACGGGCTATTTTTTTTATTAATGCTCTTTTTTTTGTTTGTTTTTTTTTATTTTTTTGTTATTTAAAAAAACTTTGGCGACCGGCGGGCTGGACTTGGGGGGGCTTCAACTCTACACAGCCTTTGCCCTGGATCGGAAGGCTTTTTTTCTTTCCTGACACTTCTCCTGGTCAGTGTTTGTGTTTCTGATTTTGCATTTAATTTACTGTGACTGGCGGTGAATGGAGCGTGGCTAGTTTTGGGGATTAATGGCATGACGAGAGACACCCCGCTGCTTGAGTTTAGCCAAGTTAGGGCAAACTCGTATAGACGGCACTCCACCACCTTTATGTCTGCCAAGCCGCTGAATGAAAAGCCTTTCTTTCTCTCCCTCTTTTTGTTGTTCTTTCAACTTATCAAAGAAAGAGAGATGGACACAAAAGAGCATATTAGGGGGGATATGAAGATGAACGAGGGAGAAAGAGGGAGTCTGGGGCAGACGCGGAGAGGAGCAGCGCAGCCTGAGAGCGCGGCTGAATGGCTGAGAGGGAGCGCTGAGCTCCGGCCGCTCCTCTTCACTTTTTTTCGGGAACTTGACGAGCTGCCGTCCCCCCCCTAAGTGGCTCCAGCACACCTTTCGGCCGGTCCTCCGGTCGCGGTCTTATCGGCTTTACCCATCGGGTTTTAGCGAGGGGGCTGCCCGTAAATGAGGTGCTGCCCCCCAGTGGATTAGTGGCTGACATGGTGGTGGGAGTCTGCTTGGAGTCTGTGCACTACCATGAGTGCCAGCATGCTTGTTTTAACCAGGAACCGAGCAGCATCCCAAATACAGCTCTTTTAAATGGTAAGACTTTTCAACATTTCAATTGTAATTTTTTCCCTATTTTTTGGTGCTAGTTTGATTAGAAATGGTGTGTTTTGATTGAAGGCATTGATTGATATTTTATCTGCTCTCTCTTTGGCAATTTATAACACTTATGTTGCTAAGTGACAGATTGACAATTTGGGTAATGAAAGGCACTGTTTGATTGCTTTGTCTTGACAGCCTGACAGTTTTGTATTACTCTAAGACATAAAGCTAAATGTGACTTTTTGTATTGCATCAAAAAGACATAATTATGTTAAATGTATTTAATTATACTTATTTTATTACTGAGTACATTTGTATTTTTATATTTTATCAATATTGAAATAGACTTATTTTTTCTTATGTTAATATCTCCTTTTTTTGTGCGTTCATTAATCAATTGGTATTCATTATAATATATTTTTTTAATGAAATTTTAAATCTAAAAATTGAGATTATTTTTAATTTTTCATTTATTGTAATTTTTTGTCAAAATAGAAAAGGAGCTTTAAAGTTTAAGCAGGATTGTTATATATATATATATATATGGTGTAATAATTGCTTTGATTTATTATCGAAAATAAATTAATGAAGGTCATAGGTGTTTGTTTTTGTCCTTGCTTTTACTTTGCTTTTACTTTTTTCCTGCACGCTTGTGGATCTTCCGCGCACGTCTTGGACAGAAGTGGAATAGTTTTTTTCTTCTTCTTTAGTATCCCCCCCTTTTCGCTTGTGTTGCTGCATTGATGCCATTGTGGCTGAGTGATTGGGAGCTGTCCATCACTCACGGAGAACTGGCAGTTTACTTAAGAAAGTGCACGTGGGACAATGGGAGATGGCAGGAGCGTGGCAGGGCGCTTGAATGGAGGGAGGGCAGGCAATTAGCCGCCGCCTTGTCGGAGCTCTTTTACTTGTCAAGCTGGAGCCCCAGTGCTATTGTCCAACTTGTGTAAAGAACATTCCCGCCGCTTTTGTTTTGGCTCTCCGGGCCTCGGGACTGCCTGCTGCAGGCCAAGAGAAGAGCAGTGTCCTAACAGCGATGGAGAGGCTGAACGAGTGCACGACAATAACAAAAAAAAAAAGAAAAAGCGGCACATCATGAGAAGTTTTTTCTAATTAATTTTATTAATTTGCTCACATTTTTTATTTTTATCATTTATTATATTTAAATCATTGACATTGTTCCTGCTGTTTGACCCTAAAAATTATTCAATTAATATTTAATTTGCTATAATAAGAGCATGTCAAGACTATTTTAATGCAATTCATTAATTAATGTTAAATAGGTTTTTCTATGTTTAAGAAATTTTATTTAAAATCCCTTAATTACTATATATATATATATATATATATATATATATATATATTCTTAATACAAAAAAAGTTCTATATATTTACACACAAATATGGAAAATTTCAAGCTTTCCCAGAAAAATCTTAAAATTCGAAGGAATTTCTTTGCGCGTGTTCTAGAAAAAAGAAAAAAAAAAATCTGTCTTGACCACTCGGAGCTCGTCGTCGGATTTTATTATTCAGGAGAATAATGGTTGTGAAGGTGAAATGGTTGCGGAGAAAGGCGAGGAGGGAGAAGAAGAGGGGGGCCCGGGGCCTTGTTCACGTGAACCTTGAATGGAGTTGAGCGAGGGTGAGTCGGGTGTGGGTGGGTGGGGGGGATGTTTTGAAAAAGAATTATTCCCCACTCTGAAGGTATTGTTTGGAAGAGGAAGAGCGGGAAGAAAGGAAATGGGAATAACAAAAAAAAAAAAACTGCGACGAAAAGTGCCATGTCCGTGTCAGAGTGAAGACTTTTTGCGCCCACCCCCCACCCTCCTGGAAAAGCGGACATGAAGAGGCGACTGTCAGCATCACACGGATGCAGTGACTGTTGGCCACACTTTTCTGAGCCTGCCCTCCTTTTGTGGATGTTGTCTTGTCTTTTCTTCTTTCTACCTCTCTCCCTTTCCGCCGTTCTCCTCTTTGTCTCCGTCTCTCGCTTTGCTCACTTTACCTTGTAGCCGAAAGCTTTTCAAGCTGCCAGTTCGTCTTTGGGCATCCTGGAGGCACCGCAGAGCCCACACACATGCACAGACGTATTCCTGAGAAATGCATACACAGGCCAGAGACGTGGCTAATAACAGATTTTATTTTTTTAATGCCCGTTTGTGAGTTTTTATTTCTCTTTTTTTTGGAGAGCTCTCAGCATTTCTTCCTGCTCTTGAACTTGAACCGGCGTGAAAATGTTCCCTGGGAGAGAAGAGGAGATCCCCGTCTGCTAAGCTGAGCGCAGGCAGAGGGCTTTTCTGCTTTTAGGGGGGAAAATTGAGGGGATTTTCCAAAAAAAAAAAAGAAAGAAGAGGATTGATGAGGGTGAGTGGGGAGGCCCCAAACCCCTGAGCCTGCTCTGGTATTGTTGAAGATTGCCCTCTCTTGAATGTCCAAACCTGGTCTAAGAAAGGTCAGCTGGCTGTAGCACCAAGGAGGAGTCGAGACGCAAAAAGAAGAAGAGGGATTCTTGTTAGGGTGGGACAGAGGGGGTCATGCACCCTCAGGATGGAGCTGCAGCCAGGCCAGAGGACACCGGGGCCAAGGCAGCAGACCTAGGCCCCGGGCTCTCACTCCTCCAGCAGGTGGGCTGCTGGCACCTCAGTCTAAGCAGTTTGGTGAGTAATCCAGTGCTGCCCCCCTCCCCTTTTATTTATATATAAATATATTCCACCACTGAAGGCTTTTGGCAGCGTTTTGCAACACCAGCAGAAGTGGGGGTAAGGTGGAGTCATCTCACTTTTGAAGTTCGGTCAAACTTGAGGCGAAAACTTGACAAACCCAAGAATTTGTGAAAAGAAGACACTCACGGCCCAAAAAAGAAAAAAAAAAAACATCACACGCACCGTAATTAAAAAAACAGTGAATTTGCCGAGATGTGACCCTCTCCAGAGGAATATTATTTACTCCACAAAACCTGATGTGATCAAGCTCATGTCTTAACCATGAAATGAGAAAAAAAAATTTCAATAACCTGGCAGATTAACATATTCCTTTGTTAATTGCGCCACCCAATTCAAATTCCTAATTGCTTGGCTTTCAAGTGAATTTCTGAGCGGCTGATTGCATTTCAAAAGGCAGAATTCAGTCTGGCTCTTAGCAGCGTGATGCAATATTACCTCTCAGAAAAGCCCCTTCAACTCAGGTATGGGAGTTCAAGAGCCTGTTTACTCTAAAGGGGGGGGCTTTAACACACATGCGTGTCTAAGAGGCGATTTGTCTTCACAGAATACAACAGTTCTGCCGAAAGCCACTTCATATTTAAGCTATTTGTGCGCAGCTTTATTTATCTATGACATATCAGAACATGTCCTTTCTGCGATTCTATTTGATGTGCCGACTATCAAAGATGGGGAAGTGAAAATAAATGGTGACGAACGCCTCGAGTGCTGGCAAAGAGAGCAGGAGGGAAAGAAGGGAGCAAAGGCGCTGGCCCACATAATATTTTTGTTCGGCGCTCTGATCAAGCAGTCGGCAAGTCACTGCAGCAAAGTGAATAGATTAACTTTTAAATATAGCCACGGTCTCGGGAGCCTCCTGCCCTCGGAGACGCGTCTCAGAAGAGAGGCTGATCAACACCTCCATATCCAATTTTTAAACTGATTCCAACCATTTTTTTTTTTCTTTGTTGAGATTATTTGGAAGATTCTGAACTTTAAGGATGATTTTGTTAAAAAAAAAAAAAAAAAGTGACATCATTTGATTTATATTTTGAAACTTGTCTTGGACATTTAATATAATGTTTGGCCTGGAGGGGGCTCTCTTACCTCTCTGAGAATAATAGCAACTGGCAGGTTTTTTTTCACAACAGGACATTGAATGATAGCAGATGAAGCTGCTAAAATTGTTTTTCACTCATTGGCATACACACAAATTTTAAGATCTAGGATGCCCTCCTCAACCTTTTTTTTTCTTTCTTTTTTTTTGCCCTTCTGTATGTTTTATTTGTGAAGCCATTTCGGATGAGGCAAAGCTTTGACAGCTTTTTCTGCTTGCTTTGGAATTTTTAAGGGCCCCCCTCTAACCCCCGCCCCCATCCACTCTGCTGTCACCACCATCGTTCTGTCATTCCCACATCTTCCAGTTTTTCCTCCCGGCCTCGCCCTCCGTGCCTCGGCCTCTCTACAGCTCATTAGCACCCTGCAAGCTGTTGTGACAACTCATCATATCATGACATAAAGCAGGAAGACAGAAGCCCCCCCTCCTTTTGCCCAACTATCCAGTGGCCCCAGAAGGTCGCCACCTTCACTTTTGGGCTCCAATTGCCCCTTGCAAGGTGCCACCATGCGGAAATTGCAGGGCCAACAGCTTTTTCCTGTCTGACCCTCCACCTCTGCGTCTCCCTCCCATTGTCTTGCTCTGTCCTGCTGTCACTTTGCCCAACTCGGAGCAGCTCCTTCATTTTCTCCACCAATTAGCAACCTGCTAGCGTGGCTAATGTTTGCGGTCAGCCGTTTGAGGAGCCCCGCTGCGGATCCGGCACAATCACACGATGACTTGAAGCAGAAAGGCTGGTGTTTCTGTGAGCAGTTTGAAGCTTGCAGCTGGAGAAGGAGGACCAGCAGCAGAAAGCGAAGGCATCAATAACATGACCAGAGGCAACAGCTGCTGCAGCAAAAGTGCGAAAGCGCGAATTTCACAGAGCTGGCCTTCCTCTGCAACGAGCACCGTATGAGTCCAGGATGTGGAAAGAGTAAACGCGTCCATTGATGTTCACACAAAAGAGTGCTCTTCAATTTTTCTTTTGGGGGCTTTCAAACACAACTTTTTTTTTTTTCCGGGGAGTTGAAAACCCAGTCATGGTAGGTTCAGAGCGGTGTGTTTGTCTTCCTCTGTATTTGTTTTATTTAAGGACAGCAGTGGTGGGAAGGATGTGAGCCAGCAGGGGTGTAAGGGCTCCTTTCTTTTTCCCCTTGGCTTTTGTGGAGCAGGAGTGGTAAAGCCTCCCACGTCGCCCGCTTTTGTTTTTCTGTGCGGCTTCAGCACCCCGAGGCCTTCCAAATCAAGGCTTCTGTCCCACGGTGGTCATTCGTACAGTTGCTCGGCCTTGGACATCTGCAGGATGCGCTGTACATTAAACTGTCAAACGTGCAGAATGTGTGAGTTAATAGAATCCTAGATGTGAGCTTGACTGATGTCCATTCTTTTTTTTTTTTTTTTTTTTTTAAAGATGATCACAAAAAAGTATTTTTTTTAGCCTTTGCAAAAGAAGTTAAACAAAATGTTTACTTTGTTGGACAGTTTTGTTTTCACCTCCAACTAATGCTGGCCGATATGACTATACATAATAAAGTTAAAAAGTGTCTATCGAGCCCTTTCTCTTTTATCGTTTCTAGAGTTTTTTTTGTTTATTTTTATTACCGAACTTTTGTGCAAAAATGTGTTTTCCTACCAAGAAACTTAAAACTGTTGTGCGTTTTAAAAAGTTTTTTATGACATATTTGTCAATTTTTTTCATAGAATAAATTAAAATATACTTCATTCTAGTATATCTTGGTAAACATTGTTATTCTGATATAAAATAATTTATATTGTGATATACATTTTTTTCCATATCAGCACTACCTCAAACTAAGGTGTATTTGTGCCATTTTGAGACACTTTTATCCCACAAGTCAGTACAATGTAAACCGTCTGGCCTTTCTCAGTCTCTCAGACCCGCCTCCCTTATTCTTTTTTTTTCCCAAATTGTTTCCTCAATGCCAGGGTTCCTTGGACAAAGACAGAACTTCTATAAATGGCCACATTTAAAGGAGTCTTTCCTTAAATACGGCCATGTTTTTCAACCCAATGAAAAGCTTTTTCAATGAAGAATTGGTTGCATTCTTTTGGGGCATTACCCGAAGAAGGAGCAAGGATTGGTGAAGGAGGAGGTTGGGAGGTGGCATTTCGATAGAAGGGATAAATTGATACGAAGAAATGTCCTTAAACTTCATCCCGTTTTGCTTTGACCTCAGAATTGACCATTTTTCTCCTGCTTCTTGTCCTCCTTTATCCTTTTTCTTGGTTTATGAAGATCAGATCCCAGTTATTCGTCTTTTCATAGCGTGCCCCATTGCACGTGAAGCCCCCACGCCACACAAACAGCCCCTTCAATTCCAAAAGCTCTGCCTCTCCCTCCTCCCTAGCCTTTTCAGCTCGGGGCTGTGAATGAGTCCCAGGAGTCCCTCTGCCTCCCTGGAGTTCTGCTGGGGTTCATTAATCTTTCATTGGGACCATGGCAATAGGGAATGCCCCCCACTTTCACACACACTGAACTCCTTCCACAATTGCGGCTATAGGAGAGGTGTAGATGATCATGCTTATCCTCCATACTGACAGACAGCTTTAACAACTCAGAGAAAGTTTGGGACCAACTCCTCGGACTTGTGGTGCATCTCACGGGCCTGATATTAACTTTAGCCTTTAACGGCCTGGCCAGATGATTAGTTTGCAGCGCTGAGTTCTGCACACATTTGTCTTGCCCTAGGCCCACAGCTTTGCATTTGTATTGTCAATGAGCGTCGGGCAACTGTGCATCTTATGCATGTAGCCCCCCTGCCAACATCTAGCCCCATTAATGTTTTTCAAAGTCTTCTGGAAATGTGCCACAGTGGAGCGCTCTGTTTTTTTTTTTTCTTCTTCTTGCATGGCTTAAAGTCACTAATGAGGGTGTGTGGCCTATGAGGAGGCTGAACACACACACAATAAGCTTGGTGTCTTACTCTTCTCCCCCTGAACTTATCATCCATGTTATGATAAGCCTGATTAGTGCTGCTTCTTTGACGTCTAAGGGCAGGAAAAGGATGTGTGGGTAAAGAGACGAGAGCTGCCTCTGCTACTAGTCTAATCTACAGCACAGCGTTAATCTGGTTATCTTGCGTTCAGGGACTGTGTGTATTACCCTCTGTCCCAGCCTGGGCTGTAGAGAGGGGCTGAGATGCGGTTAACACAGGGGGCCTACGGCAGCACACCCCTAAAGCGCCACTGTAATCTTCGGGTAATTGAAAAAAAGCGAGTCGGCACCACTTAAGAGCACAAAAAGAAGATTACATAGCTAAAGCTAATTTGCCAAAAGAAAAAAAAATGTAGAAATAGATTTTCAGTCCCGCCTCTTCTCTCCAAACCCCTTTCAGTAATACACTATTACCCTTCATGAACAGTGCAAGTACAGAGAGAGACTGACTGCAGCTGCTAATGGCTGTGGATTTACACCCGCTGCCTTGATTTTTGTGGTTCACGGATGATCGATTACTGTGGTTAAAAAGTGTCTCATCACATATCAAATCCAAATGTGAATTTGCAAACCCAGCCAATCTCTTAGATTGTGTTACTGAATTCCAGAGTGACGCTTTAAAAGTGCTTTTAATTACAATCCACTCCTGTGGTTTGATGGTTTGGCGCCACAAGTGTACCCGGAATTTGATAGCTCCTCTCTTGAGTCGGAAGGAGCTCCAAGTCTTGACCTTTGATTGAACATCCTAATATTAACAATATTCTTTTTGTTCTTTCTTTTTTCCCCATTTCCTCCTGTCTTTCTATTGTTTCTCTCTCTCTCTCTCTCAGTCTAATAAGGTTCCAGTGGTACAGCACCCCCACCATGTGCACCCTCTCACACCTCTGATCACCTACAGCAATGAGCACTTCACACCGGGGAACCCCCCACCTCACCTACAGACAGACGTGGATCCCAAAACAGGTAAGACTTCTCCTGCACCCGGTATCTGTTGAACTCAAGTTTGTGGAATCTGAAACTTACATGAGGTACATCAGACAAAAATGCTTAATACCTTCAAGTTTTTTAGCCAAAGTCTCAGCAGCTTAAAGACAGTTTATATTTTAGGTACTTGTCTTCTTTAATGGAAGTTGTTTGTAAGACTGCAGCAATTAAATCTGGTTGTAGTTTTCACACCTTTTTACAGTTTACAGAAAGTCATTAATAACTCAGGTATTATGATGTAAGTGACAGAATACCCATCAGCCGGGGTTTTCTTGGACCTTAGTGCAGCCTTCCATCCACACAGCAGACCATTTAATACCCAATGAGACTCAATGGTTATAAAATATTTTTTGGTTGGGATTTTGTTTTTGAAAAAGATCCAAGTGGCATGTGGAGTTCCCAAAGGTTTGTTCTAAATCCCACACTTTTTAGTCTTTAGATGCTGCCTCTTGGTGATCTCATCAGGCGATAAACATTTTTGCAATTTTGATATCTGAAGGGACATTATTCTGTACAAAAATTGCTATTTAAAATAAGTTAAATTGATGCAAATATCCCCGAATAAAGCATTGCGATATTTCATAGAATCAAAATGTTCGCACACCCGTACGTAATACTTAACGAGATTCAATAGTTTATCAAATATTTTACGGTTTGGATTTTATTTTTGACTTTATTGAATGTTCATCTAAAAAGACCAAATTGGCATGTGGAGTTCCTCAAGGTTTTGTTCTGGGTCCCTCACTTTTTAGTCTTAGTCACTTGGTGATGTCATCAGAGGAAATACATTTTTGCAATTTTGAGAAGTCCAGGACCAGCATTCTGTATAAAAATAGCTAGTAAATAAATAGAATTTAAATCAATTTATGTTAATCCATTGAACTAAAAAGAATAATTTTCTATTGCTAATTTAGGATGCATTTTTGGGAAAACAAAAGTAAGACTGAACTACATGTTTTTCCATAAATAATTAATTAAATATTGCCTTGGCAGTATTTTAAATTGATAGAAGTTTTGCAATAGTTATATTACAGTTCAGTATTTTTTTACACGCCTCATTATTATCCAATGAGAGTCAATGGTTTATAAAAGTTTTAAAGTTGGGATAATATTGTGGACTTTATTGAATGTCAATCTAAAAAGACCAAATTGGCAAATGAAGTTCCACAAGGTTTTGTTTTGGGTCCCACACTTTTTTTACTTTAAATGCTGTCAGTGATGTCATAAGAGAGCATATATTTTTGCAATTCTAAAAACTCAAGGGGGCAGCATTGTTTATGAATTTTTTATATAAATAAAAGTTTAATCAGTTTATGTTTTTCTATTTAACTAGATTAATTTTAATCTTTTAGACGGATGGATTTTGTAAAAGTTAAGTCAAGCTTGGGGTGATCACTTCTGTACCTGTCTTTGGGGGGGGGGTAGTCTTCCCAATATCTGCAACACACTTCCATGTAATTAAAATCTTTTCTGTGAATGTCTTTAACCAGCTCTTCATTTTTATCCATTCAGCCTAATCATTTAGGTTAATGCATTTGCAGTGTACTAAATAATTTGGTGCTTTTCCATGGTCTCTGGTGGGTTCAGCCTGTGTGTTTTTTTTAGGTAATAACGTTCCCTTATTACGATGGCTCTTACAAAAGGGGGAAATAATGTGCCACCTGCTGTTTAATGTACTGCTTAATGGAGCATCTTAATTGGGCACAGTGTTTAATTAATTAATGAGTCATATTAGGTCTCGAGCGCCGCACAGCAATGGGATAATGTTCCGGTGACTTTCCTTTTCATTAGAACACGCCTTTGTTGTAGTGATTCCAAGTAATCTTTACATTCCCGCCCACACGCCACATTCAGAGTTCCTCTGAAGCGTCTGATCCAGGATCAGATGAGCATTGGCATGTCTTCATGCAGAATCCCTGATTTTGATTGGTGCTGATGCTGGACAAAACACCTAAAAAGTGGAAGGGAAAAAAAAGTTTAATTAGTTGTTTCCTGCTCCACCAATGTGGCTTCGTTGAAGTTTTCTTCAGCAGTTTTGGACTTGCTGTTGTTCAGATAGAATATTTTAACGGAGGTTTTATGCAGTAAACCCAATTTGCTTCCATGTTTTATGTTTGATCTCAGGTCTAGCAAAATAAAAGTTCATGCGTGTAAAGTAAAAGTATTGATCTTACATTTTGTCACTGCTGCACAACTCTTTTATCGGTTTAGTCACCCGTCTCCAATCAGGCTAAATCCAGAATGCCAGCAGACAGAATCGCCACCGTTTCCATATTGGCTGCTCTCTGATGAGAGAAAGAGCTTTTAATTATATTGCTGTATTTCATTACCTTTCAAACCTCAGTCATTTCCTATAATTAATCTCCGGATTTGCCAGACGAATGTGACAAGAATCGCGTTGATGTATTTTTCTTCCTCACCTCTCTCCCCTCTGCCTCTTCCAACACATTGTGCTGCTGCGTCGCCTCAAAGGCCTTTGATCAGGAAGTGTGATTTAATGCTGTGTACATGAGAGCAACAACCACCACCACCCCCCTCCAGCTGCACTCCTGTGATGTCTGCCCCATTCAGATGTGTAACTCAACAAAGAATTAATGCAGCCCTGACAAAGATTTTGTTCTCTTTCTCTCTTGTCATCACCTTTTCTGTCCACCCTCCCTCTGCTCCCATCATCCTCTTCCTTTCCACAGGAATTCCGAGGCCTCCGCATCCTCCTGATATATCTCCCTATTACCCTCTTTCACCTGGCACTGTTGGCCAGATCCCCCATCCGCTAGGATGGTTAGTACCACAGTAAGCAACTCTTTTTTTTATTACCTCTCTTTCTGATTTCTTTTAGGTAGAATTCTTCATGTGTATTAAGGAATAGTACTCTCAAAAAGAAGCTAAATAACAAATAGTTGATGTGTTTTGGTGTTCTAGAAGGTACTGAAGCAAATTAGGAAATTGTTAAAGTGTGTGTTTAATTGACTGTGTATAAGAACTGGACAAAGTGGGTGTGATGTCACCCATGGAAAATGGATTACTTCTGGCTCCAACTAAATGAGCTCAATTCAATCACCATTTTTTCGTGATATGGCCACCAGAGTTTTTGAGTAAGGACCAAGTCGTTTCTATAGCAACCACTCTCACCAATCAGGAGTGAGCTTATTGGAAGACCACAACCAGACAATTTGAAAGAGGGTTCCATGAAATCTGTCAAATGTTTCAAATGTTAGGCAAATGCTTTTATCAAGGCACTTGATAGGTTTATAACTTTAATAACTTGCACAACAGTTAAAAAAAAAAAAAAAAGTAATAATAATAAATAAAAATATGATTTTTTTCAAGACTATTTAAAAAGATGTAGACAAGAATAGTTATTCTGACAAATAGAATGATTGAGTAATATCTGTTTATCTTTCAATAAAAGTCTTTGAGATTTTGGCTTCTATGAGCTTGCTAGTCCTTCCTATTTGGAACTCGAATTAGTCCAATTCTCATATACAAGTAATTGGTTGGTTTCTATGAATGTAGAACTTTTCATCCTACTTGGGACTTGAACCAAATCTCTCAAGTTTCGAGTGTAAGGCGAGTTCACGGCTTCATTCCTAAAACAACTAGGAATGAATCCCATTTGTATGCTCTCCTATAGGACCACTATGATAGATGTGTGGCAAATGTTAGCTAGAGATCAATTTCTACATGAACCAGAAATGTCTATTGATCATTGTGAATTCCGCTACCATCCATGATAGGTAGTCCATTGTTACGTTTTATGGAATGACTTTTATAGTTGAAGTTGCTTTTATTTAACCCTTTAGCATTGGAGCTGTCCCCGGTGACAGTAAAACAACACACACTCTGTGATTTACTGTAACTCTTCAACCATTTACTCAATTAATGTAATTCCAATAGATTCTGATGCTTCTGTTGAAGCTACATTAATTGCGTAAACATTAAAATTTTATGGAAATTTAAAGAAAATCAAAATTGGAGCTACTGTGTTAAAGGGTTAATATAGCTTGATGGTTCATAAGTTAATATTCTGTCTTAAGCCACCTGTCTATTGTTTTTTTAATGTGTTAATGAGATGCACAGCCCCCAAAAAATCTTAGGCTTTCTGTGGTTCAGCAATCTAAAACAAACTGGGCTCCAACCTTTAACTTTAACCTTTGAATTTGCCTCCTATTTGAAGTTTTGGCTTTTGGTTTTTTGTTGAACCATCAGCTTTCAATACCATTACTGCGCATGCTCCAGCAACCATCAAGATTGTTAGCTCCGCCTACTTTTCCGCTATCATTGACATTTTTCAAAAACAAAAAACAACTGGTTTAAAATCAGACTCACAAAGGCGATGGATTACACATCCAATATTATTTCTAGCTCTTGAGCAAGACTCATTAGATGCCCGCCACACATCGTGGCGTACGCTAAACCTACAAGATGGCTGGAATCGCACAGCGTGTTGCCGCCTTTAGGCTTCCACCACCTCTACTTGCTATTTTGTGGCAAATGCAATTTTGCATGTCTGTGTTTAGTTCAATTAGAGTAATGAACTGTGATTGCTTGTATTTTACCCACAATTCCTCATAGGGACTCTCCCCTGGTAACTCTTGTCAACACTTGTTAATATGACAAAAGGCTACAAATTAAGCTCTGTTAATTTAATGTTTTCTCACCGCGATCTAAATACCGAGAGAGGCCCTGAGCGCAGTCATGGCGCCCTTTGATTTGCTGCACTTTATTTTGGTATAAATTTACATTCATTATTGTTTGTCTTTGGATGTGCAGACCTCAATTAGTGTGATGGCTCCATTAAAGGAGCCCGCGCTTCGTCTTTAATTATCACAACAAAACACCTAGTTCCAGCTTGGGGAGGAACAGGGCCCCACTCTGTCGACACAGAGCGAAGGGTTATGAAATTTAATTAGCCATCGCTATCAAGATTTGTGGCAGTCAAATTGTTCAGAGTTTTCCGAACCCTTTTATCAGCGCTCTGCAATCCCCCAGATTTTTGTCCTTATCAAATGAGGAAAAAAAAAGAGGCCCTCTGTGGGGCAGACGAAGAGCTTTAGAGTCTTCCATCAACCCTGTCCCTTTACCTTTTTTCTCTTTCTTCTTTTCTTCCTAGGCAAGGTCAACCTGTTTATCCAATCACAACAGGGGGTTTCAGACACCCATACCCAACTGCGCTTACTGTCAACGCATCCATGTCAAGGTGAGTTAAGCCACTAAGAGTCAAGCACATCCTCCTCCTCCTCCTCGCTTTCTCCGGTGTGCACTACCTGCACGAGCAGCACACACACACACACACACACACACGGACTGTAAGGAGAAACGTCTCCCTAAAGGAGAGCTCCCCTCTCTGTGTTCAAAAGGCCAGTTCTCCACCGCGGTGCTCCAGCTAGCACCATCAAATATTAATTATATTTATCATTTTCTAATGAGGCCCCTGAAGAACGTTTACCCCCACTGCATGTCAGGCAGATGTGAAATGAGCTGGGGCATGTCCTTGCTGTGAGTCTGAGCAGCCAGACAGATAAACAAACAGCAACTCTTTGAAGGCTACTTGATGATATAAGCTGGGGCCCGACACTTGGCTGGTGCTTTGGTCCAGCCCATTAGACTCCAGCTCAAGTGCTGCTCTGGACATTAGTGCACCAATTGGGTTTGCGAGAAGGGGGGGGGTTGTATGTGCATCTGTTGCCATGTTGTAAATGTGTGTGTGTGTGTTTGTCGGTCTGTGTTTCCCTCAATGAGCACACTATGTTGTATGGGATATTTAATTTTGGATGACTAAAAGCCGATGATTTGTGTGTCTCTGTGAGCTTCAAAAATCCCAACAGCAACACATGAAAAACCTCTCTTCTCATCTTCACTTCTTCCTCTCCTCTACACACTCCTTAAGACTTAAGACAGGTGGTTTAGAGTCTAGGGATAAATCCCAGATTTAGTTAATTGCTGCCTGATTGGAAAAGCAGCTCCTGAGGGCAGATTGTACAGACCAGGGATGGGCAAACTACGGCCCGGGGGCCATATGCGGCCCATTTAACCATTTAATTTGGCCCCCCCAAACTAGAATAAATTATATTGATGATCCTAATTATTGTTAGGGCTGGAAATCACTAGGTACCTCACGATACGATGCGTGATACATGCCTCACGATATCAATGATATCGTGATACTGCGATAATTGGTAAAAATCATCTCTAATAACTCACATTATATAGAAGAACACATTTTTTGGGGGGAAAATGTATCAACATTTATTTTTCATCTTGAACACAATTATAACTAGAAATTGCATTACCTCCGATAATGCATGTGTGAATGCATCGTTGCTGGAAATCTAGCTGTAATTAGCATTAATTGCGTTAATTTGCATTAATTGTATTAATTTGTATGAAATGTGTAAATTGTGTAAGGTGCATAAAGTGTTTAAATTCTGTGAAGTGCTGAATTTGTGTAAAGTGCATTAATTGCTTTAATTGTAGTAATTAGCATTAATTAGCATTAATTGCGTTAATTTGCATTAATTGTATGAATTTGTATGAATTGTGTAAATTGTGTAAGGTGCATGAAGTGTTTAAATTCTGTGAAGTGCTTAATTTGTGTAAATTGCTTAAGTTCTGTGAAGTTTTAAATTTCCCCATTGACTTATAATGGGCTAATAATTAGCATAAATTGCGCTAAATCTCGAAAACTGTAAAATTTGTGAAAACCAAAAATACAAGCAGAAATGTCCTTAACGAGCCGAACGTTTTGATACCAAGATTGCGTAACTTGCATAAAGTGTGCTTGAGTTTTTACGTGCCGAAAAACGTACGGAAGTGGACATAAACTATAATAATAACTAGAAAAGTGCATTACCTCCGATAATGCATGTGTGAATGCATATTGCGGAATGTGGTTGCTGAAGATGCAGAAGATTTTTGCTTAAAATCTGCACAAAAACCTAAAAATCTGCCAAATTAGCCAAAAAAGCTAACAAGTTGCTAATATGCTAGCTTAAACCTGAATTAGCCCAAAAAAAACCTAAAAAGTTGCCAAATTAGCCCAAAAAGCTAACACGTTGCTAATATGTTAGCTTAACTCCAAATTAGCCCAAAAAACCTAAAAAGTTGCCAAATTAGCCAAAAAAGCTAACACGTTGCTAATATGTTAGCTTAACTCCAAATTAGCCCAAAAACCCTAAAAAGTAGCCAAATTAGCCAAAAAAGCTAACACGTTGCTAATATGTTAGCTTAACTCCAAATTAGCCCAAAAAAACCTACAAAGTAGCCAAATTAGCCAAAAAAGCTAACACGTTGCTAATATGTTAGCTTAACTCCAAATTAGCCCAGAAAAACCTAAAAAGTAGCCAAATTAGCCAAAAAAGCTAACACGTTGCTAATATGTTAGCTTAACTCCAAATTAGCTCAAAAAAACCTAAAAAGTAGCCAAATTAGCCAAAAAAGCTAACACGTTGCTAATATGCTAGCTTAAACCTGAATTAGCACAAAAAACCTAAAAAGTTGCCAAATTAGCCAAAAAAGCTAAAACGTTGCTAATATGTTAGCTTAACTCCAAATTAGCCCAGAAAAACCTAAAAAGTAGCCAAATTAGCCAAAAAAGCTAACACGTTGCTAATATGTTAGCTTAACTCCAAATTAGCCCAAAAAAACCTCAAAAGTTGTCAAATTAGCCAAAAAAGCTAACACGTTGCTAATATGTTAACTTAACTCCAAATTAGCCCAAAAAAACCTAAAAACTAGCCAAATTAGCCAAAAAGCTAACACATTGCTAATAAGTTAGCTTAACTCCAAATTAGCCCAAAAAACCTAAAAAAGTTGCCAAATTACCCGAAAAAGCATAAGTGCCGAAAGTTTTATAACGATTTGAAAAATGTTCCTATTGACATAACATAGGGCTAACAATTAGCATAAATTGCGCAAAATCGCAAAAAACGTAAAATTTGCGAAAACCAAAAACACAAGCTATAATGTCCTCAACGAGCTGAACGTTTTGATACCAAGATTGCACAAGTGTAAAAAGTACACAAAGTTTTATAACAATTTTAAAAATGTCCATTAATTGTCAATGAGGCTAGTAAACTAGCATAGATTGCGTTAAAATCGTTACGTGTATGAATTTCAAAAGTACAAGCTATAATGTCCTGAACAAGCTGAACGTTTTGATACCAATATTGCACAAGTGTAAAAAGTGCACAAAGTTTTATAACAATTTTAAAAATGTCCATTAATTGTCAATGAGGCTAGTAACTAGCACAGATTGCGTTAAAATCGTTACGTGTATGAATTCCAAAAGTACAAGCACAAATGTCCAGAACAAGCTGAACGTATTGATACCAATATTGCACAAGTGTAAAAAGTGCAGAAATTTTTATAACGATTTTAAAAATTCCATTCATTTTCAATTAGGCTAGTAATTTGCATAATTTGCGTAAAAACCGTAAATTTTAAGAATTTCAAAAATACATTTATGAATGTCCTAAATTTGCAGAACATTTTGATAACAATATTGCATAAGTTGCATAAGTGCAGAAATTTTTATAACAATTTGAAAAATTTTCCCATTGACTTAACATAGGGCCAAAAATTAGCATAAATTGCGCAAAATTGCAAAAACTGTAAAATTTGCGAAATCCAAAAAGAAAAGCAGTAATGTCCTCAACGAGCTGAACGTTTTGATACCAAGATTGCACAAGTGTAAAAAGTGCACAAAGTTTTATAACAATTTTAAAAATGTCCATTAATTGTCAATGAGGCTAGTAAACTAGCATAGATTGCGTTAAAATCGTTACGTGTATGAATTCCAAAAGTACAAGCACGAATGTCCTGAACGAGCTGAACGTTTTGATACCAATATTGCACAAGTGTAAAAAGTGCACAAAGTTTTATAACAATTTTAAAAATGTCCATTAATTGTCAATGAGGCTAGTAATTTGCATAATTTGCGTAAAAACCGTAAATTTTAAGAATACCAAAAATACATTTATGAATGTCCTAAATTTGCAGAACATTTTGATAACAATATTGCACAAGTTTAAAAAGTGCACAAAGTTTTATAACGATTTTAAAAATTCCATTCATTTTCAATGAGGCTAGTAATTTGCATAATTTGCGTAAAAACCGTAAATTTTAAGAATACCAAAAATACATTTATGAATGTCCTAAATTTGCAGAACATTTTGATAACAATATTGCATAAGTTGCATAAGTGCAGAAATTTTTATAACAATTTGAAAAATTTTCCCATTGACTTAACATAGGGCCAAAAATTAGCATAAATTGCGCAAAATCGCGAAAACCGTAAAATTTGCGAAAACCAAAAGTACAAGCAGTAATGTCCTTAACGTGCTGAACGTTTTGATACCAAGATTGCGTAAATTGCATAAAGTGTGCTTAAGTTTTTACCCGTCAAAAAACGTACGGAAGAACTCGTAAATAATAATAATATTTAAAGAGAAACAGGATCACAATAGTGTGAATGCATTGAATGCATTCACACAATAAAGAGAAACAGGAAAACAATAGTGTGAATGCATTGTAATGCATTCACACAATAAACAACTTGTGTCTTATTTTGTGCAAAAAATTACAGACACTTCTTTTCAAATCAGTAGTTTCTTTGACAAGCATTTCCACCAATTGAATTTTAAATTACTATTAATACTCAGTGCTAATAAAAGTAAACATGAACAGCAGGGCCACTACTTAGTGCATAATTGTTGTAAACAGAAAAAAAAATAAACAACAAAAAAAAATTAAATAATTTAAGTAGCTGCCAGGTGCTCGCGACAGCCATTCTTGAAACGTGCGCTCTCTATCGACCAAAGTAACGTCTCACCAAAGGATGACAAATATAACATTTTAAAGCCTCTTCAAACCAAAACAAAAGATAGATACTTGGTGACAACCCATCAAGAAACAATCGCAGAACTAAATATTGCGATTTATCGCAATATCAATATTTTGGCACACCCCTAACTATTGTGTGGCGTTATTTCAAGTATCTCCCCATAGATGATTCAATAAAGAAACCCTGTCATCTAAGTTCTGAAAGTTATTCTGCATTCATGTGGGTTTGTTTGTTTCGTGTGTAATTTCTGAGTCGGAGCTGCATTTTTCCGTTCATTCCAACAGCACATGAATGCAGCATTTGTTGAAGTTTGTGTTTTCCTCAGAGGGAAATCATCCAATTGGTGAAGCTGCCGCTAAAATGAAGAAAAAAAGTCAGTTTTGAAAAAAATAAAAGCTTCAAAATGTTCTGTTTTAAAATATATTGATTTTAAATGAAAATTAGCATGCCTTTGTCCAAATTGAGGCAGATTACCCAAACACGCCACACAATTGCTACTGGTCCGACCCTTCTGTCAAATGTTCCTTTTTGGCCACAAATCACCCTGCACCCCTGGTTCAAACCTTTGTCATGGTGGTAGATCATGAAGGTTTTAGAGAGGCAGCAGTTGGTGGACTGAGCTCAAACTACGTTCACATCGCCCTCGGCAACATGCATTCAATGAAAAATCTACAGCTCTGACGGATTTCCTACCCTAATCCCTAACAACTAAAAACCTATATAGTTTCCTGGATGTTAAAGGCAATTTGGACACGATGCTCACTACTTTTCTTTTTTTTTCATTATTCTAAACAGTGGATATGATGTCACCAATTTCACTAAGTCAAAATTGAATCATTATTACGTTTTACGTTGTTTATTTATGACTCCACTTCACTCTAATGGTGAAAATGTGGGTGGTTTTATTCAAAAATTACCTTTAAACACGTTTGTTCGAATTTGTTCAACCCCAATGCATTGTGGTCTACATCTTGTGAGTATCGATGTATGCTAGCTTTTTACATTGACTTCTGGGAAATTTTAGTGCACTCGATTTTGGAATTAGTAGATTCAGAGAGCACTAGAATATGAGAAACGCACTATTAAGGGATTAGGAGGGGCATTTGGACATAGCTTAAGTCAATGCGCATTTCGAGCTTCCGTGTTCAAAACTCGCATTGCTACGCAAGTCTCTACGACCATTTTCAGACTATGTTCAAAATGCGACTCCATTTAACGCAGGTCGAAAGGTAAACCAGGTCGAACTCTGAGCAATCAGGGATTCAGATTAGACAAGTTAATTACTGCGGTTTGTGCCTGGACTGAATTATACAACACCAAGTCTTTCATATTTCTGAATAGAGCTGTAAAAGAAAAAGCCTAGACTTTTTACCGCTTTGACATTTCACACCAAGCCTCTTCCAACTGTAGGTGGCAGACATGGGTTAGAAAACAGTAGCAAAAGTAAAAGAAGAGCAAAATTTTTTTTTTTTATTGAACTCACCTGAATTTCCTTTTCAATCATGGCTGCCCCACAACTTTCCCCGACATGTGTCAGGTGCAAGGGGGGTCACATGTAAGGTCTGTCCAGACATTGGCATCTGGCAGCAGGACATAGCCAACTGGGGCTTTAAGTGGCTGCTAATTTGGTCCCTTAATGACAGCCTCTGCTATGCGATCATCTTATTTCCAGTGCGGCTAATTGAATATACTGGCTGGGGTGTGGGGGGGCTGGCCATGGGGAAGAGTTAATGCCCTGTGATGAGGCCCCTAATTGAATTAGTATAACTGAATAGATGGAGAGCTCTGGGAGTTCTCTGCAGAGCGGGAGGTTTTCGCTCATCGCCCCGCCCTCCCGACAGCCCCCTACCGCAGAAGAGAGGAGAAATTTTGAACGAATCCGGCAACAGTTTGTGTGATTGTGTCCGCACAACGGCATCCTCCGTTCATACGTAGCCTTCAGCTGGCTGGCTTCATTCAAAGACAGTTTTGATGGCTTCCAGTGAGGAAATCACAGTGAAAAATGCCTCGGCCTTGTACTCCTGTCAGGATTTCGGTCTTTCCAGGAGTGCCTCGTTTCATCTCGGCCTCCTGCGTCCAAACCGAATTAGGATGCGGGGCTTGACTCGTGCCTCGTCGTCCCGTGATGAGGACCCCGCCGTCTAAGTCTTGTTAAAAATACAGTGGAGAAAAATGACATTATTTTGGTAATGGGGCTGGAACCAGTGGAAGTCCCTCATCATCTGCGTGGGTTTGGGGCCAGGTGGGTTGATGCGACGGCCCTTTTGGCCCTCGCGCTTAAGCCTGGCCTTTGATATCCGTCCCGCTTCTTCTCTTTTCTCGGGGAACAGGAAAGGCGCGACGTCCAGATCATTATACATTAAACAGGCACAGGGGCCACCGCTTCACACCGGCAATTAAATGGCGCTGGCTGACATCGGGCTCTCTGCGGCAGGATCCCCCCCCAACCAACACAACCACACACACTCCACCCCGCTAGCCATTTTTTTTTTTTTTTTACCTTTCAGAATTGAGATGTAGGAGCCCTGAGGTGGGGAGGTGGGTGGGGGTCTAAACTGCTTCTCCCGCTCCACGCTGCTTAAATTAGCCGGAGCCGGCGCTGGCTGCTGATGAGGCCGGTGATGATGGCGACGGTGCCCCTGCGCTTCAAAGGGGTTGCTCATCATGTTTAAACCATAACCTGGGCGACGCAGCGGCAAGCGGGACAAGGGGAGGGATGAGGAGCAGGAAGCAAAGGAGTACGGAGGTGGTGAGGGGACAAGGAGGAGTAGAGAAGAGAAAAAGAAAAGGGGAGGGCGAGAGGGGAAAGAAAAAAAAATCTTGGAACAGAGGAAATTTTAACAAGTGCACAGAGAGAAAAGGCGGGCGGCGAACGGGGATAGAGGAAAACGGAGCGAGTGAAGAAAACGCAGCCCTAATGATGGGCGATATGCAGCCACTGCCGCCGAGATCCCCATCAACACATGACATGGCACAAACACCAGTGTGCCGGTGATGAAGGAAGAAGAGGGGGAACGGAGGGAAAAAGAGGGAAAGAGTTTGAGGGGGGGGCGCTGGCACTCCCCTGAGATGGCCTCCAACAGAAACTAGTTGTTCCTGGCGAGTTTATCCTCATCATTATATTCTGGCTCGGAGCCATGCAGCCAGACACAGCCGGATAATGAGCAGCTTTAAACAAAAATCTTTTTTTTTTTCCTCCTCTCTTTCTCTCTTCTGTTAAATTGTGTAATGTAGAAGCCGAAGCAATACACCGATACACATGTTCTGGTAATTAGAGTGATGCGCACATTCACATACTGTCCGCTCTGTAAGACTCCTTTTTCTTAAATAAGATTATCTGGCCTTAACGTGGTAAATGGTGAGCAGAAGAGATAAAAAAATATATATATATATATATATATATATATATCCACTGACTGTGCTGAATTTGCAGAAAAGTGGGAGGAAAGACTTAAAACTAGAAGTGAAGATGAGACAGAAGATAAAAAGTGTCTTTTCCTATCATCAAACCTCATGTCTCCATGGTTCAACAATGACCTGAAGTCTTACAGTTGGGTTTTCTTCATTATTCTGGTTTATTCTTAAAGACCCACTCCAATACAATAGTTTTTCCTTTCACAATGAAGGTAATATATGAAGAAAATTAAGCTATAAGCAATATTGCGTAAAGGGTTGTAAGCCAGTAGTAGATAGACGAAGGTGAGCTGACTTTACACCCACAACTCAGAGGTGAATTAGAATGAACTCCTGCCGCTCTGCAGAAACTATGTTCTAAAAAACTACATTTATTTTTAAATTTAGTGAAAGGACCACGAGAAACACTTTGAAAATGTATAAAAATATAAGGGATGTGCAGACATAATTTTTTCCGGCCAAAAGCCAATATTTGCCGATACCGATATGTAAGTTGCTACAATAACACCAAGTTTAGATTTGCATTTTGATTCTTTATAAGCAATGCCGACTAAGAGATCTCATAGGAACAGCTATCACTTTAAAAATGTTAAAATATATCTGAAAACATTCAGACCATTTACTGACTGTTAGATGTAACTGTAAACATAAGCTTCTCATTGGCATGGATCTATTACACGTGTGTCAAAGTTAAGACCCTCAAAATCATTTTATTTTATTGTTATAAATGGCCCCAAGATAACTTTCTCTCATTTCTAACTTGTATAATTTTTTTGAAAATATATTTTTATTAAGAGTAAAAATATTGAAAGTTATTTAAGGTTTAAGTTGATTTATTCTAGAATATTATTCCTGCCTGTTTTGATTCATATTTATGTTAAGAGGTTACAGTTTTAAAAATTGGCATTCTGCTAGCTTTTTGTACTATTTTGGCATTTACTAGGATTTTTTTTAGGCTATTTTGGAGTTTAGCTAATATTTCAGCTATATGCTATGTTTTGGCTAATTTAGGGGGGTTTTTTTCAGTTTTTCAGGATATTTTGAAGTTAAGCTATTTTTTCAGCTACATGCTAGCTGTTCTGACTAAGTTTTTTTTTTTGGCTAATTTATCATTTAGCTCATATTTTAGCTGGCTATCAGCTTTAGTGTTTTCCAGCAATCAGCTCCAGCGTTTTTAGCTATCAGCGCTGGCATCTTGAGCAGCTTACAGCATTCACACTAGCATGATCACAGGTAATGCTGTATATCTCGGTTATAATTTTGTTAAAAAATAACGGTTTTAAAGTTTTAAAAATATAGTTTCAGAGAGTTTAATAAATGTTTTTCCTGTTCGGCCTACGACCTGAGGTGTGTTTTTGATTTTGGCCTTTTGTGGGATTGAGTTTGACACCCCTGGTCTATTTGGAAGAAGTATCTATGTTAAATAAGATATCTGAAAACAGTCAAAACAAAATCAGCTCATAATTTTTTTTTTTTTTTTTTTTTAGCATAGGTCCGATACCAATAATTTCAAATTGTGCAAATATCGGCCGATACTGATACCTCACAGATATATTGCCCATCCCTTCAACTTACGATTAGAGTGGGACTCAAAATAAATCCAGAAAGCAGAAGATAAATTCAGCTGAAGTGTATCATTTTGTTGCACGTTTAGTGACTGTACAACCATCCAGGCTACATTCTGTGATGTCAAATTCTAATTCGGTTCAAGCATCCAAGTCCATCCTGATTAATTGGAGCAATCGCAGACAGCGTTGGATGTGTTGATGTTTATATCTACATTTGCTTGTGGCTTTAAGTCCATTTTGTCTTTTTTATGGTCTTTTATTTTGAAAAACCAGTAGCTTTGAAACAAATGAAAGCCATTTTGGACTTTTAGCAACAGTGTTTCTGTGTGTTCCATCTTTCCATTTCACTCGTGTCCATTCTGACGATTTACACAGTCTTCTGTCCTCCAGGTTCCCCCCACACATGGTGCCCCCTCACCACAGTTTGCACACCACAGGCATCCCACACCCAGCCATCGTCACACCCAACGTCAAGCAGGAATCCTCCCATAGTGACATTAGCTCCCTCAACAGCTCGTAAGTACACCATCTCCATCCTTTTTTTGTCGTCCCACTACACCTGCGGCATTTCCTCCCGCTCACTGTCCCGCTCTCCCCTCCGCCAGAAAACAGTCAGATGCCAAGAAGGAGGAGGAGAAGAAGAAGCAGGTCCACATAAAGAAGCCTCTGAACGCCTTCATGCTCTACATGAAGGAGATGCGGGCGAAGGTGGTGGCGGAGTGCACGCTGAAAGAAAGCGCTGCCATCAACCAGATTCTGGGGAGAAGGGTGAGTCCAGACCCAAAGAAGAACCTTGGAAACCCGGGTGATTGTACACGTGACCTTATGCACCTCCTGCTTACTTTACAGTGGCACGCCCTATCGCGGGAGGAGCAGGCCAAGTACTATGAGCTGGCCAGGAAAGAACGACAGCTCCACATGCAGCTGTACCCGGGCTGGTCAGCACGAGACAACTATGTAAGTTTTTAAGTTTACAAGTCGTAACAGCCTCTTCTTCTCCCCAGCCGACCCTGAGGGATTCGCTTTGTTTTTTTTTTTGTTTTGTTTTGTTTTTTACTAAATCCATTTGTTTGAGTCTTGATGGATGACACTGACTGGACACTCGGGTTGGTTCCACAAACGGAAACCTAAAACTGTCATACATTTGGAGAAATGTGGTTTATTTATTCATGTGTTTACAAAGTTGATGAAAATAGGTTGTTCCAATGGCTCCCCGTGGTCAAAACGTCTGAAAATGGTGCAGTGTCAATGTTAAAAATGCAATTGTGTATAAATGTATTCATATTTACAAAAAAAACAACTAATGTTATCACGTATAGCAAAAAAAATACCTATGGATCCTAATTTTTATTGATTCTTGTAAATTTATCTTTAATAAATCTCACATTGACCTATTCAGACCAGATCTTTCGATGCAGTTCAGTTTCACCACAAAGCTGACCAGAGGAGGACTATTTCTTCCAAAGCTGAAGTGTGTCCAATTGTCTGGATGTTAGCAGAACACAGGAAAATAACAACAAAAGATTTCAGAAAAAAAGAAGAAAAGAGCAGCAGCAGGAGGAGGAGGAGGGAGAATGTTAGTCTGGCCTGCAGTGGCTGCAACAAACCGCAGGGCAATGACAGCAGAGAAAAAAAAAAAGAGAGTGAATGAATAAATAAGTAAACAGAAAGATCAGTCCTATTCTCCGTTTCATGTTTTGAACATTCTGCAATATAATAACTAAGGTTCCTGTCTGCGTCTGTTTTCTTTTTCTTTCTATTTTTTTGGCGGCTAACCAACAGGGGAAAAGGAAGAAGAGAAAAAGGGAAAAGCAGCAAGCAGAGAGCAATGGTAAGTGAGCTGCAATTATCTCTCATATTAGAAGAGCCCCATCATGTGTCAGGCAGATGTGACATCTTGCAAGATAAAAGTCAAGCTGTTTTTTTTTTTTTTTTCTTTTTTTTTTAATGCCTTATGTTTTTTGTGTCTTATTGTGCCTGCCCCCCTCCCCTCTTTCTTTTTTTGTAGTAGTTATTCTACCCAGTGAAATATTTAAATGATATAGTTGCCTGTAACCCCCCCCCCTCCCTTTTTACCCTGCCTCTCCCTAGCTAATACAACTGAATATGCATGACCCCCCTCCCTCCACACTCCACCCCCACCCCCCATGGCTTGGCCTTTTGGTCTTTTTTTTTTTTTTTGTTATTTTATTTTGAAAGTTGACTTGTAAGAACCATTAACTTTGCAAGTGTTTTAAACTGCTTGTACCCCTGCAGACTGTATTACTTGATATGTATATGTGTGTGCATGTGAGTGTGCATGAGTGTGCTTGTGCCCCCCCCCATCCTTTGCTCGCTTCCATGCATGCACCTATAAAGAGAAATCACCTTAAAATTAAGGAGGTTTGCTAATTCCATTACTTTTTTTTATTCATTTGTAGTCTTCTGATCATTTTGTGAGGAGCCACTTGTTGTTGTGCATTTTTTATTTTTTTGCGCTGGTTTTGGTGACGGATTTCTTCTTGAAGGCCTCTCTATCTGTTTCTTTTTTTTCAGAACACAGAGAATATTTTCCAAACCCTTGCCTTTCACTTCCTCCGATTACAGGTGCTAATGTCATTTTGAGTATTAAATCACTGTTTTGTTGTTGATTTTTCTTTAAGGTTATTGCAATGTTTAGGCAAATTCTGAAAACATCATGCTCTCCTTGTTTGCTGCTTCCTTCTTTTTAATCGATGCTAAAGCTAAACTACTTTGACTTTGACATGATGATGCAGTAAAGTTAGAAGTTCGACCTAAAGGGTGAACCTCCTTAATCTGACGGCTTCAGTAGCAGCACTTGTAGCTTTCCTGGGCCGGCATGAGTTTGGCCTCCAAAAGAAAAAAAAGAAAAAAAAGAAAGTGCTTCTGCTCAGATGAAGCTGGCCTCAAACCGGGCTGTCACTTTTGCTCCACTTCTGATTGTGACACCATTCCTGCTTGGAGTGTGACTGGCAGCTGTTGAGCTGCAGACAGCCAACGCTGATGGAAACCAATCAAGGGTTTGATGCCAGCTCTGAAGAGCAGATTCCCCTCTTCGGGTTCCAGCCTCCTTTTTTTTTTTTTTTTTTTTTAATCCTTCCCTCTTGGCTCAGGCTAAATCCTGCCGTTTTAAGCAATCTGCTACCGCCTATTTCCACCACCTTGACCCCTAGTGCACTGATAGCATCTAACAGCAAATTAATCCAATCCCGGCCAAAGACGCTTGTCTTTAACTTGAGTTTAGATTATCTGACGGAGTCTTTGCAATCTGATAATAATGCATGCGTTTTGATTCCACTAATGTGTTTTGAATGCATTCCTGTCTTGATATATATGATGGCTTTTGTGGGTTTGAAGGTATTTCTTGCTTCACAGATTCACCTTTACCTGTTTTTTTTTCTCCTCATTCCTTTTTTGTTTGGATTTCCTTATTCTATCGGTTCCTTTTCCTCCTCCTCTCTGCTGGCTTCCCCTTCCTTGTTGCGGCATCAGACCTGAGCGCTCCTAAGAAGTGTCGAGCGCGCTTTGGGCTCGACCAACAGAATAACTGGTGTGGCCCGTGCAGGTGTGTATGGTGTGTGCTTGCACTTGCCAAGGCCAGGTGAAGGCTGAGTAACTGTATGCTGGGACTTCCTCCGCTGCTCTGTGCTACTCCTTCCCCCTCTTTGCCCACCTCCCTCCCTCCGCCTGTCCCACCAGGCTATCGGGACCTCACAGCTTCCTCCAGCCACGCCCTGTTCTCTGGGTTTTGATTTTTAACTTTTGGGGGGGCAAAAAAGAAACTCATTAGGCTGAGATTGTTTGACTGAACGGTGTGTGTGAGTGTGTGTGAGTGTTAAAAAGTTGTGTTTAAAGTCGTAAACTGGCAGGTTGGGGCTTGGAGGATCTGGAGGCTGATGGCTTGGTCCATATGGAAGATGTCCTAGTGTTGCCAGCCTACATCTAAGCCCTGGCCTCCTTTTTTTTTTGTCTGTGCAATGACATGTCCGTTTTTTTTTTTCCTTTTTTTTTTCTTTTTTTTTTGTCTGTGTTTGTGTCTACCTCTTTGGCTAACAGATGCAAATACCCCAAAGAAGTGTCGTGCCTTGTTCGGGCTTGACCAGCTGAGTTTATGGTGCAAACCATGCAGGTATTAACTGCTGTAGCGACATTTTGGGGGGTTGAAGACATCCCCCAAAACGAGCATCTTCCTCCAAGATCATTGGCTCAGATGTTCTTTTTCCTTAAAGCAGAGCAGTGAGGTGTCCTTTCGCCTCACTGACGCATTTCCTGCTTATTCTTTCGCTGAACTCAGTTCAAGCCCAGGAAAAGAAAATGGATTTTTCCAGAAAAACAAACAAAAAAAGTCATTTAAGTGAAATTCAAAACAGATTCCTATTTAGTTAAAAAATCCATTTTCTTTCCAAGCGTAACTCCCTCCCAACTCTACTGTTCTGTTTGTCCTAATTGGCAGCTTTTTTTTGAGTAACCGCGTTGTCCGTACAAATTTAGCCCTGCTTTCTCTGAGGGCCTGTTCAGTGACACTCTTTTCTGTGCCCTCTTCCTCCTTCTCCTCCTCCTCCTTCTTCCTCTTCAATAACCCTTACTTAGTCCCTACCTGTTGTCTTTCTGTTCCGACACAAGCAGTCTTTGAATTTGGAATATTTTCATGGTAGGTATTTGTTTCTGCTACGTTAACACCCTCCGTTGTGTCTTCACCGCCACGCTTCTGCTGCACCTTTTCATCGAGAGGCTTCATCCACAAGTTTTCCATATTCCACAAATCAGCTATTTCCATTGGGTCTCCTTACTTAGTTAGACGTTTCCTATTTTTTTTTTTTTTTTAAACCAGCACTTTTACTTAAAGAATAATGCTCCAAAAGTGCTGTAATTCACTCAGAGAGGTTAAAAGTTCTCTCTGGGCTCCATTTCCTAAAAGATGCATCTGCTATAATTTCCCAGGAGACAGAGAATCAATAACACACACAGGCACATACTATAAATCAATATGTCTGTTAAAAAATGGATATTAGCTCATTTGTTGCAGTTTGACAGACAGTTACAGGGACCGTGATGTATGTAGGAGCAAAACGATACCTTTTTAAGGCCCGGTCGATGCTCCGCACCGGCGTCAGTGCTCCCAGAAGCCTCATCCTCACTCTTATTTTTTTTTGTTGTTTTTTTTCTTCTCTGTGTTTTCGTTTGCTCATCACAAGTGCATGCCTGTCTTTTCATCCAGCATGTCCTCAAGGTTTTTCACGGGCCTGTATTCTGTTGGAGTTCGTCTTTTCTCGGTAATCTGCTCTCTGGATTTAGATGGAAAACAAAAGAAAATAAAATTCAATTCGTATACGTCTTCAAAAGCTTGTGAATGTCCCAGGAAAGGCTGGAATAGACCCCACTGCTGCAGGCAGGACCCGACTGAGAGGGGGGGGTCACTGTGGGGGTCAGCGTAAAAGATAAGCTTTTGCAGTAGAGTCGCATTCATGCAGCAGACCCCTCCCCTTGCATGAGCTCAACAGGGGGGGGTCCCAACCCCAGGCAGGAATGTAAACATGCTGCCTTGACCCCCTCAACACACGCTCACACTTGTGTCCGTGGGGCAGATGCAAAGGTGGTGTTGACTTTTTTCGCCCAGTTTCCAAACTCGGCGCCCCCAGGAAGAGGGAGTGAGGGCGGGCGGATTGAAGAAGGAGGGGATCATCCTCCACTTTAAATTCAGAGAGCAAACGTTACCACTCCATCCATTTTCCTTCTATCACCAACTTTTTTCCCTCAATCTCTGTCCTGTCTGGTGGTCAGTGTTTACCCCCTCCCTCCTGAGCGCAGGGTTTATTTAAATGCCCCTAAAATCCGCCGGTTTTCGAGGACGGCCGGACCGAATTTGGGCGCATTTAAGTAATCTGAAGTGCTCTGGAGGCTGAGAGTTTAAGGGTTTGATGCTAAAAGATGTTTTTTTTCCTTCTCATCTTCTCCCTCAGGAGAAAAAAAAAGTGCATTCGCTACATCCAAGGTGAAGGCAGCTGTGCCAGTCCTCCCTCTACGGACGGAAGCTTACTAGACTCCCCCCCATCCTCTCCTTCCTCAGTGGCTCCCTCCCCCTCCTCAAAAGAGTCCAAACCTCAGACTGAACAAATGCAACCTCTTTCACTGACTATGAAACCGGCCCACCAGCCACTCCACCACCCGCACCTCCTGGCTGGGCCGCCTTTGGTTCAACTGGAAAACTCTGCGGCAGCCGGCAAAACGCCCGCCGCCTCCTCCCACAACGGAGCTCTGGAGCGCGCCGACGTCTCGTCCTCGCGGCAACCGGGCTCCTCGATGGTCCGGCCCTCGGCAGCGCTGTGTCATTCCCGCTCGCTCCACCCCTCCGCAGCCCCCCAGCCTCTATCGCTAGTGACCAAGTCTATAGAATAGTCTGCCCTTTTAGTTTTCTTTTTCCGCTCTGCACTCGCCCTTGTGCTTTTATTTTTTAACGTTTCTGTGCCGCGAGGCTCCGAAATTTTTTCGTTCTTTTCTCGAAGTTCATTGGTCAATATTTGACCCCTCATTATTGAAAAAAAATTAATTATTATAAAGAAATGATACAACGAGCTGTAGTATAGCCCAAATTTTTATGGAATTTTATTTTATTTTTTTGTAGTGTTAAACATTACCAACACACTAAAAAAAAACACAACATCAAACGGTTTAAATGTTCAGATTTTTTTTTTTTGAAGCGGTAGATTATTCAGTGAGCCCTGTTCTGGAAAGAGTTGGTTCTTCTTCTTATTTGTATTAAATACGAGCTCTTGAACCAATCATTCGACACCTGTTCAAACTCTTGGAGGGCAGGAGGCTGGCTGTGACCCCTCCCCGAGGAGCAACTTTAATTGTGATGTTACTTGTTTAAATGTACAGAATTGGAAAAAGAGGGGGGGTTGGCGTTACTGTGTTAAATATGCATTCTTCCACTGTCTCTTTTTTTCTTGTTTACCTTTGGGGGCGGAGTCAGGAACGTTGAGGGTGGGCTTAAGGGGCGGGTGGGGAGGGTTAAGGGATATTAAATTGTCACAACGCTAGGACCAGTAGTATTTATTGCTTTAGAAATTGCTTGTTGTATCTTGTATGTGTCTCTTTTTATTATTTTTTTTCTGTTGAATACATTGTACAAATATTTTTCTTAAGATAAAGGATGGATCCATTTTTACAAGGAGGTCTGTCTGTCGCCTGATTCGTCCTCACCCAAATCCCCCGGATTTCCCTCACGAACAAGAAGTATGCACAGCCTCATTTCAAGAAACGCTTCTGTAAGCCATTTTACACACACACAAAAAAAAGGACGGCAAGAAAACTTGAAACCAGACAGTGGGGTACCGTTTGTTCAGTGCTTGGAAAAGTGTCTAAAGCCCTTGTTTTTTATTGCACAGTCACACCTCAGACTGTAGATCCGTGTACAGATTTTCCGTGCCAAAATTTTTGTGATTTTTTTTTTTTTTTTCTCTGCCCCAGCCCACCTCCCCAGATTTAAAAAAAATCAAAAAAAGCTGTAGGGATCTATTTTAATTTTTTTTTTTTTCATTTGTTTTGATGTTTGTTTTTATTTTATTTTGATACCATTCTTTGCTGTGACGTTACATAGATTGCTATGTATGTAGTATAAATGTTGCTATAACAAATGTGTTTGGTAGCAAATTGTCAAATAAAATTTAAACTTAATAAAAAGACGGACATCATACTGTATAAACCCACGAGGGCCAAATTATGTATATTAGGAGGTTCATAAAAAACTATTAAATACAAAAAAAAATACACAAACTGCCACTTTTAAGTACACTACTGCATATAGGTAGATAGAAAAAATAGGCATGTTGATGTTGCAAGAGGCTGTAAAAAAAAGCTACAAAAGAATCATCCACTCGGTGCCATTGTAGTTGACATGACACGACTGTAATCTGTCGATTTCTTCTCTGGTTTACTAAGATGCTAATGATAAATAGTTTGAATGTTTCCTTAACGGCTGTGATGTTGCTGTTCTATTTTATGCTCTTATCTTTTATTTTTTCTGTTTGTTTGTTTGTTTTTTCCTGTTATTTTAAATGGTTCCAAAACCACGTTTTTTGTAATGAATAAATGTTTATGCTGTACAGTCTCTGTAGCATGCAGTTCTGTATTAATAAAAGCAACTTAGTATGTGCATATTTGTGTTTTCATTTTATTTTGAAAGTCCCTAGGCTTGAGCTACATCCTGTGGAAGTGCGGCTCTGCAGGTAATTCTTGTTTAGCTTTCCTAAAAGCCAGAAGAATACTTTCTTGAAATTAGTGTTTGATTTTTAATAGAAAGCATCAGGCGGCTGTTTCTGTACTTTGAAATAGAAAGAAAAATCAAACTTCTTAACAATAAAAAAAATATTTTTTGTGTTCCCAAATTTTTTAACTGTATTTAATGATTTTTTTTAAAGTAGATAACCAAAGAACTTTGAACGGTTTCAATTAGTTTTCTATAAAAATAACCCAATGTCAACCTTTAAATTAGATACAAGCTGAATTGCGGAAACCATTGACTGGTTGTTATAATATTTGCTGTGACTATTAATTGAATCCTGTTTTTGCTTGTTTGCATCAAGTTATGTTTCCTTACAGCAAAACTGTTAGATGATGTACAATTCAAATTAAATGTAAACTACAGAACAGTAAAGATTTACCTAAAGTAAGCAAGGGGAAAAAAAGAAAATTGAAAATACTAGCATTATAAATATACCCCAGATTGTTTTTTTTTTTTTTTTAAAAAAACTATAATCTTTAAAATTAATCACTAAAAAGGACTTTAAGTGATTTTAATCTGACAGGTTTGGGACATGTTGAGCACGAGTAACATCCTACGTCATGTAATACTTATGTTTGTAAGAACCCCCCACAGGCTGTTTCTCACCTTAAACTCAGGTCCTCTACCAGAGTCCTGGGAGTTTGAATCTTAGCCGTTCCCTAGCTTTGTGCTTTTCTTGAGTCAGGTATTTCCAGGGATCCGCTGGTTCCACTCCTCCAGTTTAGGGGTTGCTCCAATGGCCTTATGCATCACTATCGCCTTCCCCTTCCAAACTTTCTCCAGTTCTTCTTGGAGTCTCTGTTATTCCTCCAGTTTCTCACGTTCTCATTGCTGTTGCCACATCCACCTCAACAGCTTTTCTCTGTTCTTTATCCAGTTTAATATCTAGTTGGGATTATGTATATATGAATATGTGTTGAAAACCTGAAAACAGCCACAAGTAAGTCATTTTAAATATAAAAAGTTTGAATATAAAGGTAAAAAACACATCTGCTTAAATATTAAATTCTATTTGTAATTGATTTTATTTTGCAATATTTGACTTTTTTGTAGTCCAGGTCATTTAAATAAAGCCAAAAGGTCTTAGTTGTATAATATTGGTCTCTAGTGGGGACCAGCAGGTTATCTTAAAGCTGTTTTTAATGTACTCCCTATACTGAATGTGCAAACAGCAACTATAGAGAAAAGCTCTTTCTGAATAATGGAGGAACATAAAGAAACCTCTAGCATGACCAGTCTGAGGAAGAGAGATCTGCCATGACTGTTTGAGGTCTGAGAGAACAGGAAAAAAAACTCTGGAATGTTTGCTGTATGACAAATAAGGTGGATTCGTTACTGCAATAGTGAGAAAATAGGAAGAAGATGCAAAAATCTATAGAACATCTGGATAAAGAAATGAGTTATCTATTGAAGCAATAAAGAATGACGAAAGTTACTGTAAAAGAGAGAAAACGACATATAAGCAAGATGATGAACCATCTCAAAACCACTGGAACATCAATAGACTTGGAGCAATCAGAACAGGACAAGAATGGTTCAACTCAAACAATTGACTAGACTTTTCTGCAGATGCAGGAAAACGACGAGCAACGGTTACTAAGAATAATCCTGACGACAAGACCAAACAACAAAAGGAAAGAAAAATGCAAAATTTTTAACAAAAAATCAGGCAAAACATCACAAAACATGTCCAAAGAAGGATGGCCACGCAGAAGATATTGCTTAACAAATATTAAACAAACTTTTTCAGCAGACATAGACAATGGACCAAAAACATAGACAGTGGATACTAAAACACATTTTTTCCACTAATAGAGTCCCAAATTTCCTATGTATCTGGAACAACACTACTTTATATATATTCATTAGGCCTCCACATCCATCCAATAAATTGAAGGAGAGCAGAACATTTACACGAGTGTTTTAAATATTTTTCTTCTCCCCTTAGAAGTCCCTCTTCCATCCTCTTTTGATCTATTGTAAATGCGTTCATAGTGGTCTCTTGATTGCGATTATACCTTTTTTCTTTTTTTTACCAAATTTAATAATAAAAACTTCTAGGAGATTGTTTCTGTAAATTTGTTAGAGTTCATTAAAAAAAAATACTCCCACTAGCTTACAGCCCCTCAAAACCCCAACTTAACATTAATATTGCAACAAAAATGGCGAGCAATATCGGAGTTATCCATCCTGGAACGTTTCGAGCCAGATGCCAGCTAAGACGAGGAAAATGAAGACAGTCATGGATCTGTTGTGGACTTATCTATAACGGATTGTAGCACCTACGTCACCGCTGTTAAAAACAACACAATCTTCCTTTAAACAAAGCAGCATCAGAGTTTCATTCATCTAAAGATAACTTCAAAACTACTAATGGGTGTCTTATTTATTGCATATATGTTTATTTCGTCTATAAAACCTTGAATATACGAAAAGAAAAAATCCAAGAAAAATGTTGGCATAAAGTAAACACAGGACAGTTACTGAAAGCATGTTTAGTCACACTCAGGCCGTTGTATTAAAGATGTTCTTGAACTTAATCTCACTCTTAACTTCTAAAGTCAAAGTGTCAGATGGTTGTCTCGCATATAAAGATGCACTTGAGAAGAGAATGTCTGAAGCTCAAAAGAATATTGAAGGCCGAACACACAATTCAAAGAAAACCTTTCAAAACTCCAAGTATGTCTTCATACTTAAAGACCACATTGTGCTAAAGGTCTGTTTGGATGTCATTTTAACAAGTGTAAGTGTGTTTGACCCGGATCACAGTGGAGGGGCGAAGTGGACGGCATAGAGAAGTGACTGAACTGCAATGTTTGTATTATTTAAAGACGTTCACGTCTCGATCTTAGTTAGATTTCAACTTACAAGAAAGAAGAGCTGTGGATCACCACTTACTGGATTTTGTGGAAGTTGCTCCAGAGTACAACTTGCAGCCCATTCTAGACGGTGAGGTTTTGGAGGAGTTGAAAATGTTGGATTCCAACAAGCCACCAGGTTTAGATGAGCTAGACCCTTTCTTTTTTAAAATTGCAGCCCCTGTGATTGCAGTCCCTGTTACAAATATTTTTAATCTTTCGCTCCAGACTGCTGAAATCCCTCAGGCCTGGAAATCGGCTCTGGTGCGTCCACTCTTTAAAGGTGGGGATCCGTCTGATCCCAATTGCTACAGACCAATTTCCATTCTCCCTTGTTTAGCAAAGGTTTTAGAAAGAATTGTAAATAACCAACTTACAGACTACCTCAAAAGTCACAACATTTTGTCTCCTGTCCAATCAGGTTTTAGGTCTGGTTATGGGTGCACAACAGCAAGTCTTAAAGTTCTTAATGATATTACATCTGCTTTAGATTCAAAATTGCAGTGCTCAGCTATTTTCATTGATTTAGCTAAAGCATTTGACTCTGTAAATCATTCCTGCCTTATTGAGAGGCTACGTGATGTTGGTATCTCTGAGAACTCTTTGTCATGGTTCTCCAACTATCTCAGTGACAGAAAGCAGTGTGTTAAGTCAGAAAAATTTCTTTCTCACCCCCTTCATGTCACCACTGGTGTACCACAGGGCTCCATCCTTGGACCCTCTCTTTTTACAATATACATCAATAACATAGGTGACTCTGCTGGTGATTCTCACATTCATCTCTATGCAGATGACACAGTTCTGTACTCTGTTGGTCCCTCTTTGGACGTTGTGAAAAAACAGCTCCAACATAGCTTTAACAGAATTCAACTTTCCTTTTCCAGACTGCACCTAAAGTTAAATGTAAACAAGACAAAAATCATGTGGTTTGGAAAAAAGGGTCATCTACCACCAAACCCCCCCCGTATCACCACACTCGATGGGACACCTATAAATCAAGTCACAAATTACAAATATCTTGGCATCTGGTTAGATGATACATTATCCTTCTCAACCCATATTCACCATCTGCAGTCAAAGGTTAAATCTAAAATAGGTGCTCTGTACAGAATGCGCTCCTCCCTCACCTTCTCTGCTCGACAAACACTGGTTCAAACAACCATCCTGCCCATCCTTGATTTTGGTGACGTTATTTACAGATCTGCTAGTAAGCAGTTGCTGCAAAAGCTGGACCCCTTGTATCACTCTGCTATTCGATTTATAACAAATGCTCCGTTCAGAACTCACCACTGTACACTTTATTCATCCGTGAACTGGACTTCATTATCCACCCGCCGAAAATGTCACTGGCTACTGTTAATTTATAAAACTCTACTTGGTCTTTCTCCACCCTATCTGCACCACCTTTTACATACCTCATCCTCTGTGTACAACACACGCACTTCAAAGCTGTTATTGTTAAGAGTCCCAAAATCCAGTTCTTCTGTTGGTTCTGAGTCGTTTCAATGTGCTGCAGCCAGAGACTGGAATGACTTACAAAAAACTCTGAAATTGGACACTTTTATATCAATAGCAGATTTTAAAAACCATCTTAATGACTATTTAAAAGATGAATGTTTTTGTTTCTCATAGTAATGATTTTAGGGTATTTTATTTTATACTGTTTTTGTTCTGATTTCTTTCTTATTTTATTCTATTGTATTTACTGTTTTTTTGCATCTGATTCCTTTCTGTTTTTATTCTATTTTTTATTTTCTTAAATCTCTTAACCTCTTTCCTTTTCTCAAAAGGTCTTGCCTTTTGCCAGGCCACAGTTGCAAATAAGAATGTTGTTCTTAATCTGTCCTGCCTGGATAAATAAAGGTTAAATAAAAAAAATAAAAAACAACTCACAGAAACATAATAAAGAAGGAAAAATCATGTACAAGTCGCACTGGAGCTGCGATAAAACACACGGAACGCAATTCACGCCTCAAATTTGCATCAAGTTCAATGCTTTACGAAAACATCAGAAAGCTCCATGTCTGGAATCATAAGATCATTCATTCATCATTCATTTTTTCCAGCTATCTTTACATTCTGCTGTACAGGAAGGAGGCAGTGTTTTCTCCTAAAATATACAGTAGTTTCCAGGTCTGCTTCACTTTTTCACTACCATTGGAGGATAGAAATGAAAAGCTTCTGAAATATGAGGTTAGTGTGAAAGTACATTTCTGAACTGATTCCAAAGCTTTGCAGCCACGCAGCTGCTGTGACCCTCATCATGAAGAAGGGTCACAGCTCTCCTTTCAAGGGGCTTGAAATAAAGGAGCTATCAAAAGTCGCTGGTTCAAAAGCACTGGAGTATTTGTTTGGGAGCTGCAATGACGAGTCAAGAGCCTCTTTGTTCTAGACTACATCTTCATGGAGAAAGATTACATTCATATATCTGAGAATGAACTCTCATCAATGTGTGTTTTTTACAATACAACAAGTAAAAGAGGTAGGACCTTGTGTAGGCATCTATACAAACTTTTCTCTACAGTCGAAGTGAGGGGTGTCAAACTCAATCGCACAGGAGGTCAAAATCCAAAAAATTCACTTTGGGTCATGGGCCAAACAGGATAAACATTTACCGAACACATTAAACTCTAAAAACTTTAAAACTCAACATTTTAAACATAAATATGAATAAAAACATAATTTTAAAGTTTAAATAACTTAACAAATAAATATCCTGTCCAAATTGAGGTAAAAATGTAAAGCTAATGTTAAAAGAAAAAAAACATTCACATTTTTTTACTTTTATGTAATTTCATATAAAAAATTTGAATTTTAAATATCTCAAAATATTTTTGCTCTCCATAAAAACATACCCAGTCAAAATATACAAATATGAACACTCCTGAAGAAAATTTGAAGTGAAAATCAAAGAAAACTGAGTGTTCAAAAAAAAAAAAAAAATTCTAAATTCCCATGGTTAAAAGCAACTTGTATGAGATACAGTTCCAGGATTTAATATTCTGATCATTTTAAAAAAGTCATTAAATAAGCTTTTCCCATATTAATTTATGTGAGAAGTGCATACATATTCAGATAAAGTTTTTTAATAAAGTCATTAAAAAACAAGTCAAATGTTGTGAATCTTGTGATATATCATGATATGTATTGTATCGTGACACATGTATAGCGATATTTATTTTATTGCCAAACTCTTGCCAATTCATACTCCTAATTAATTATTAATTCCAAGAATATATATATAATAGAGATCCGGCCTGTGGGCCAGACTTTAACACATGTGATTTAAGTGAAGAGGGAAGAAGAGCAGAGGAGGTTAAGGTAGAAACGTGGCATCTGTGTAGGGTAAACACGAAGATACTGATAGTTATGTTAGATTTAGTGTCAAAGCAAAAGGAAAACCATCTAAAACTGGACATTTGTACGGATCAAAGAGACATTATTTTTAGAGGAAACCACAAAACCAACTTTTACTAAATTAAAAAGTATATGTAAAATTATTTTATCTTCAATTTTAAATGTAAAAACTTAAAAAAAAATAACAACTTTCATTTATTAATGTTTGCTAAACAGAACTTTTTTTATTTATGAAGTTGCTTTGTACTCGAAAAAATAAAAGTTTACATTAAGTACTTCAGTGTTTGTAAAACTACTTTTAAAAGAACAATCTTAACCTTGGAAAACAAGAAAAACAAAGTGAATAAAAAGTGGATCGATTTTCTTCTCTTTACAATAAAGATGAATACTTTGCTTTTTCTTAGAACTAAACAGCCACTCAAAGAGCGCATTTGGAACAATGCTCTGTCTTAAGAACTGTTCCAGTGCTGAATGAAGCAACGAGGTCACATGGGGTCAGGCTTGAAACCATCAGTTTATGGAAGGTTCAGGTAAGAGGTACTATGAAAGGAACAATTGAAGGAAAGCGAAAGAGGAATAAAGAGAAATCATACCACCTTGAGTTCTTTGTCTTTTACTTACATCTTAACCCGCTTTCATGAAGCAATTGGCCTCTTAAGAAAATAAAATGCAATGTCTTATGAAGAAGAGCAGAGGAAAACTGCAGATGACATCCTGATGGAAGAGACGGAAGGGAGTTAGTGACATCAACATGATCATATATGACTGGTTTCAAAATTAACTGCCAGTAAAGAATCATGGAATTGCATATTATGATGGCAAAAAAGAGATGTTTTCTTCACAATCTGTGAAAAATGGTGTGTTTAGAGACCTACTCCAGTTTCTCAGCTTCTTTTCCAATTCGACTGTTTTTATAACTTTTAACCAAAATTGGGTTTTTTTTCTTTTTGTGTTTTGGGGTTTCCTCCTTTAAATCATCATAATTTGGGATCACACTTTCTCTGTTAATTGAGCTATATTTCAGGTTGGTTCAGATATCTTTTAACCACCCACAACAAAAGCTAACAAAAATATTTTCTTTTTTAAAGAAAAAGTTTGACAAATTTCAACATGATCTATTTGTCCAACCACAGCAGTTTTCCCCATCGTTGCTTAATTTTCTTTCATTTGTTCCCCCTCTTTAATGTGTCTTTCTTGAATAAGGTGGATGGAATTTTGAAGTAGTTTATTGGAAAAGTTGTATGTGGCTTCTCCATATAAATCTATTCAACTGTGCTCTTAAAAAAAATTACACTAATGCTGTGTTTATAACTTTATGTTGTAAATGTAATTAACTTAGTTAGGGAGCAAGCTTAAGTAAGCTTTGCCTTCCATCTATACTGAATTAAAGGGTGTAACCTAAACCACTTCAACAGAAACTGATTTACACATGTTGCATGATGTGTTGTGAGTTTGATTTTCGTTGAAAATTTTTTAGAAATGATGCAGCTGAAATTTAAATGTTTAGACTTCAAAAACCTGAAATCTGTCTTTTCTGCATTTAATCCTGACTCTCACTTCATTTGTCATTTAGAGTGATTTGTGTTTGCTTAATTCTTGATTTGTAACTCAGAATACATTTCGTGTGTATTCATTGTGTATTCGCATGAACAAAATTTTCAAAACAGAATTTAAACAAGCACAACTTAATTGGTAGACAATTTACAAAATAAGGATTAAGCACACACAAATCACGAGTTTACTAAACAAGGGTTAGATCACAAAGGCAGAGCAATAATTGTGTGTATTGTTGGTATTGCTAAGTATAGTGGACTAGTAAACTTTACCTCTGTTTCAAAATTAAGCATTTTTGGATTCAAAAACTGAGATTAAAAGGAGCTGTCAGGGTTGACGGGGTTCAGGTGAGGGTCGGGGCAGGCAGCAAGTGATCAGAAAATAAACAGAAGTTCAGGTCCAGACAGTAACGCTTAGCAATGGTGGCACAAAACAATACTTTGCGTAAGTGTCCTGTGGCTGATTGGTAATGAGAGACAGCTGAGCTGCATCTGGAGAGTGTGTGCTGGGGCAGCTGGGAGATGTAGTACGTTCAGTATTCTGGAGACAGCTCCCGCCGGTGACCAGAGGGTGAGACAGAATTCTGGCTCCTGACAGAATCCAAGTTTTTAATGACCATTTTTTGGATGACATCCCTTCCAGTTCATGGAAGTGCCAACCATTTGAAAACTGATCATGAAGGAGAATTGAATAATTATAGTTTGTGCCCAATAAGAATGATATGACACCAAGCATGGAGGAAAGATTTGCTTCGCTTTGACATTTCACACCAAAACTTTTGCAGGTAAAGGGCAAGTGCAGGTAAACAGCAGAAAAAGTGAAAGAAGGAGAAGCCCCTTCCTGCTTGTCCAATGTGAACACCCTATGCCAATGTCTTCAAGAACAGGCTTTTAGTGTATTTTTGAATGTGCTTCACGTAGCATGTATTAGACTGCATGATGGTGCAGAGGTGTCCAAAGTCAGTCCTCGAGGGCCGGTGTCCTACATGATTTCCAACCAACCTGCCATTGAAGCTCCTTATTGGCGAAATACACCTGATTCAGGAGATCAGCAGCAGATTAGGCAGGATTTCGGGAAAACCAGCAGGAGGCCGGCTCTCGAAGACGGACTTTGGACACCTCTGGCGTAGTAGTTAGCACCATCACCTCAAAAACACCCTGGTTTAAATTCCAGCTGGTTCATTTTTTAACCAATGGGATAGTGTCTATAGTGCCAATGACTTCTTAGTTCATTTGTTATCAGACATATTTGAAACACACCTGACATGTTCTGATGGAGGCCTTCCATCTTCCCCTTGCAGTGAAGTGTGATGTGCGTAAACAGCTGATTGACATTGAGCCGAAGTCACCCCTTAAACTTTGACAGGTGACTCCGCCCACTATTGCTCCAAGTACGGGTAAAAGGAAGGCCCCCTCATCTCGATTCATAGCCGTCTGGGTCCTTTTCTGTATGGAGTCTGCATGCTCTCCTCGTGTATACAGGGGTTTCTCTGATTGCACAGTCCAAAAACATGCTTTAAATGTTGATTGGTGAATCTAAATTGTCCCTATGCGTGGTTTTGCAACAGACTTGTGATCTCAGGGTCTTTGCCCAACAGTAGCTGGGATAGGCTCAAGCAACCCTGAGACCCCAAAAGGGATTTAGACCCTTGGAAGAGAGAAACTTCATACAAAAACAACCTGTAATCTGATGAAACACAATCATAAAATTCATTATTTGAGTCTTTGAATTAATTTTGAAAATATCTCACTGTAAAAAAGCTTTGCTGTAAGCCAAGTTGTTATTTTAAGTTTCTAGAAAAAAAATGTAAATTCTTGCAAAAAAAAAAAAGAGGAGGGGAGGTGGCGACTCCAGCTTCAGCGACTGTAAAACAGAAATACCTTGAGACCAAGACAGACAAAACTGCAGAAGAACTGTAGCATATTTACAGGTGTTATGTGTGCAACTGTTTGAATGAAGGCTTGCGTTTCACCTTCCCAGCACAAGTGCCCTAGTCCCTAATGATGGCGGTGTGCAGTAAGCTAACTACCCTCACAGTGGAGCGAGCCCCCAGGCTAGTGCCACATCTCTCCATCAAGGCCTGCCTTCATCCTGCTTTACACTGGGCCCTTTCCAAAGACACACACACATACACACACACGGCCAATGACAAATAATTCATATTATGGCCTGCCTGAAAGTTTGCCACACTACCTCATTAAGCAGCCTATTGTAACTGGCTGACATTCCCTCAGCATAATAACATTCCTTGGTCGGCTTGTTTTTGAAGTGACATCTCACTAGAGGGAAAAAGAAATAAATAAAGTAATAATATAAAAAAAAAAAACACCCCGTTGCTCTGTGGTGTTTTTCACCTTCGGAACTCTCAAGGTGATGCAACTTTAGCTGCCAGATATCAATAATGGATTCCTGTTGTTTCTTGATAAAGTACAAGGTCCAGCAATGACATATCAAATGAAGACAGAAAAACATGGTTACTTGTGCCAGCCATTTAAAAAAAATGTATTTTTATTTGTTTTTAAAGTCACAAAAGTACAAAGTCACAATGAGTTTCCATACGTACTCGTCTTTTTATGTATTCATACTTTTATTTTAATCATACTGTACAGTCAAGGTGTTGTCATGGATCTAATGACCCCGGTTTGTTGCTAAAAGTTGCATCATGTGCTGCATATTTGTTCCTGGAAAGTGGAAGACATGAGACGCTGAACCCACAAAGGCCACAGCTGCAGCTTCCATATGAAAACGCAAGCCTAAATATTGAGCTTCGAATTGGAAGCTGCATTGGTTTGCTCTGATAGAAACTGTAACATGGATGATCTAACAATTTTGCATTGGCCAAAAAAAAAAAAGAGATTGAGGAGTTGGATGATGTGTGAAGGGAAGCATCTGGGACGCATGACTTGATGAGGGCGAGGAGAAGCGAACGTGCTTCTTTGATGGGCTCCGTGTTTGCACGTGTGGCAGCAAATGGCAGAACAGCAACAGTGTGGGAGTTTTTTTTTTTTTTTTTCCTCTGCTGAGTGGCAATCAGTCAGTTCAGAGGCGCTGAGCTCCTGGCGAGCCTACAAGGCATGTGGCTAGGTGCTCTCTGTCCTGCGGGCAAGACAGGGAGAATTCTGACTTTTCCGGGGCAACAAGGAGGCATGGGAGAGGAACAAGAAACTTTCTTAGAAAAGTGAAAAGGGGAAACGGGGGGAAATCATCCGAGGAAGGCAGGCTTGAAGAGGAGAGCGCTTCAGTTTCCACCTATCTTGATGAGTGAACCAAGCATGGATTTCGCATAAACACAAGTCACGTCTCAGCAGTGATTCAGAGGAATAACAACAAAAAAAGGGGAAACCTTTAACATAACAAATGTGAACTCTTCGTAAAGTTCTTTCCCTCATCAAGAACATTTTCTCCTTCTAATCATCAGACACGACATCTCAGCTGTAGGTCTTCTCTCATTCTCCCAGAATGCACTGGTCAATCTCAGCAATAAGGGATTAGGAGCAAAAAAATTCCACATAAATTAATTCCATGTGGCTGCATCTCTGCTTAATAATTGTGTTGCATCCAATTACTCCTCTTCTTCTCCGATTAGAGTCAATCCTCACTGAACCGACCCTGACCTGTTCTGATGAATAAAAAGAAAGGCCACTGTCATTGAGGACAGTCCGCCTTGTGTTCTGGGTTGTTTCACAGTGCAGGAAGAGTCAAAAAGGAGGAAGAGAAGTGAAGTGGATGTGAAAAACAAAGATAAAGTCATATGATTTTTACATTGTTGTTTCTGAAAGATTTTTTTTTCAACAAAATAATTCAGATTAATTTAACTCAACAAAATAAATACGTAAATGACTATGCAGCTTTCAATGTTACACATAACCATAAATTTTAAATACTCAAAAACCCACTTAGATAACAAAAAGGTTTTTGGTGTTTCTAACAGGTTCTTGTGGCATTTTTCTCATAATGAAGAGCATTTGTGAAACAATTAAGCTTAAAACTGCATTTCCGAGTACTTCTTTATTCAAATCCTAGAGAATTAAGAGCAGACGGGGAAAAAAAAGCTGTTTGAACAATTCTGTCATTATTTGAAAAATGTAATGGGGATAGAAAATGTTATAGGTTTGGGGTGTGCGGGGCTGTAAGCTAGCGGGAGGGCACTTAAACAGATGGATGATGGGAAATAGGGCAGGCTTACTCCGAACCAACAGTTCCGGCAACAACTCTGAGATCAATTTCAAATGAACTACTGCCTTGCTGCAGAAACTGGTCAAGACTGCTCTTGATTTTGGGTAAAAACAACATAATCCTGATTAAAATCCCGTTGGGAATCCTTTAAAACATGATAGCAGCACCAGATCTGTCTGACCAGTCTATCAGGGTAGTTCTGATTCTGTGATGATTCAAGGATGGTCATGTATTAGTCCCGCCTCTGAGAAACGTGTTCTCTCAGATCCCACTTCTGACACCCCGTGTTACAGGTCTATTGCAAACACAGATAAGTAGAAACACGCTTACAGACATTTAAATTAATCAATCAACCTATGAAACATAAAAAATCAGGAATACCAAGAAAGAACCCTTGCATGGATGGGGAGAACATTCAAACTACACAAAGCAAGAACCCAGCCGCGTTCAAACCTAACTCTAAGTGAGATAACAGTGCTAACCACTACACACCACCATGCAACCTCTGAGTGGAAGAGAAATTTTATTTTTTGCCATCTTTTTAAAAACATGTTGAAATTTACGAGACAAGCCAGAAACATGTGGCAGAATAGTGTTAGTGTTAATTGATTTATAATTAGAAATATAAAGTTGAGCCTGTTTAGTGCTTATTTCACAATTTCAAGATATAAACAAAACGAGTAACCAAAACAGATGTTTGTTTATTTGTTTCTCCGCTAATTTCCTATTTAAATTTTGAAATATCATATGTTAGGGGATGCTTTGTTTTTTACACTGAATCAAACAGCTACCATTAAAAACTATAACCTTATTGCTTACATTACTTTACACCACAGCAAGTTAGAAACAAATACAAATGTACAGGAAGAGAAAGTTAAAAATCCCCCACAAATATCCTGCTCCAGTTTTCCTGCAAGGTACAAAATAAAAGCCCTAAGAGAAGAAGTCAATTAGGATTCTTTAACCCCCAGAGAAATTTGACGATTTCAATCACCGCGCCTAATGATACACTTAACAAGATGGTTTCATCACAAGAGTGACAGCAGGAACAGGTTTTGTTTTTGTACTGTGCGTTACTCCTTATTACCACATTTAGTTCTGGGAGATTAGAAAGCACAAGACACGCTGAAGTGGCTGAAAATAGCAGGTAAAAATACTTTGACTCCTCAGTCAAGTACAATGTATTGCAACTTCAGTGGCGCACGCTCAACCTTATAGAACAAAAGTGGCACAAAGTGGGACGCCGAGTCTCATGGAGTAGGCACAATTACAGTGTTGAGGCGATGCTGTGAGCATCCGATGTAAGACAAGAGAGCCATTTTAAAGGAGATTAGTGCTGACACCTCCCTGTGTCTCAGCATGCAGTGATCACACTGCGCCGCTACTGTGTGTGGGAGGCCTTTTGTCACTTGTACCATTCAAAGTGGGAGAGGGAAAACAAGCGTCGGGATGACACCCGGCCGCCTCCAATAGATCAAAACCAAACTAATAAGCAAGGATGCTCAAATTAACAATGAGGCCTCTTGTTTAACTCAGCAGCTTGACTTCCTCAGCCGTCAGTTTTAAACTCGATCAGGATAAGACTTTGGAAATAATGACGGCTCCACAGGTGAAAGAAAAACATTTCTTTATGTTCGTGCGCGTAATGAGGGAAAACGCTGTATCAGAAGAGGCGGATGTGGAAGCACATTAGCAGGTCAGTCATCCACTTCGTAACAATAGTAATCCATTTCTATTGTTCCCCTGAAGAGGCTTGTTGAAAATTAATTTGGGCTGGTCAGCAGTCAATAACCGCCTCCCCGGAGAGCCGCAGTTTAACCCCAACAGTGCTCAACGCGCAAACACTCCAACCCACATTCCACTCTGTTGCCTCTCAATAGCGAGAGGAAAGGATTATTGACCAATTTCTGAGTTTAATGTACCTACATCTCACCCTCCAGGCATGTTACGCTCACCTCCTCCACCCACTTTATTGTAGCGTGAAGCCGTCATGTGATCTTTTATTCAGCGCACACTATTAGGTGAGGACTGAGCCGAGTCAAGCCGAGCACCCTAAATATGTTTGAATTCACAGAAGATCACCACACTTCATCTGCATAAAGGTTTTATTTTGGCTAAAAAATATTATTTACAAACAATTTATTAAAAAAATAAAAAATATTTTAGTTACAGATGAGCTGCTGGTAAATTATTTAAAGCAACGCTTAATAAATTAATGATAAAGGGTTCTACAAAGGCACGACACTTTTAAACTTTTATACATTTTTCAAACACTCCTGCAACTGGAAAAAAAAAAAGTTTCACAACTTACAAAGAGATAAACAGAATTTGTTTATGATTTTTCAAGCAGACCTGCCATCTGTTTTCTATGCTTTACCCTTCACTAAATACAGTTAAATAACCATTTCTAATGCTGGTTAGCAGGAAAACCTGCCAGAGTTTACAAATGCAGAGCGTGGCAAATTTTGTCAAAACTTTTAAGTGATTTTGTACATTTGTTGACGATAAAAGTTGCAAGCAGGAATTAAACTATCTGTCAGTGTGTGCTGACTCTCTCTTTGTGGATCACCAAAAGATGGACAGTGCTGCTGTCAGCTTCTCGCCTGGCCCTTTGCTGCAGACCTCCATTTGAAAGTGGAGATTTCCTGTTTTTTGCTGAAAAGTGCAAAAAAAAAAAAAAAAAAAACTATTTCATAGTAGTCAGCTGTTTAAGTTCTCAATCCTGAAGTTCAGTGTTTGCTCACAGAGACTTCTCTGTAGAGGAAAAACATAGACGCTGTTCCAGCTCAGAGTTTATTTAATCTATGTGGCAATTAGTGCTCCGTTGTTATTTATAAATAAAGTTATTCCTCATGTGCCAAGCTGGCCTGAGATATCTTTAAGGATAAAAAAAATAAAGGACTTTTTATAGAAACCTACTCCGATCATCTTTTGATCTATTTAAAAAGCTGATTGTTTGATATGCTGTTTTTTTTTTTTTTTTACAAAATCAAAATACCTGATTTTTTTTTGTACAAATTTAATAGGAATTTGCCTCTGAGTTGTGGGCACGGAGTAACCCAGCCTCCTTTTTCCTTCTCTGTTGCTGAGAGCACTCTGTTTACATGCTCTCCTTCTAACTTAGCACAAATCCCAAAATGTCACGACGCAGCGACCAAAAGGCAAGTTGTTTAGCTAGATCAGCAAGTGGCCGCCAACGTCAGGAGCCAAATTTTCTTTTAATATTACAGAAAAATCACCCAATATCCCTGATAAATTCCTTTCTGAAATTACATAATTTTCTTACTTCTCATTCCTTCAATGATTTATGCCTAAAAAGGCCAGAAGGGGGCACACAGGACTTGTTTTCACTCATTTGAGTAAAAGCTCTCATTGAGGAAATGGCTTGACGCGTTTTCTTTCTTTCTCCTTTCAGGTAAATATTTATTTGTTCAGAATATTTCTTGAGTCTAAACTGTCAGTTTGTTCTTTAAATGTCAGAAATGTTTTGTTTATGGCTGTTATGTTTAAGAAGTGGAGAAAAGTAATTAGCTTGTTCGGTTTTCAACCACGTGGCTGAATGACGAACACCTGTCATTTTGAATGTAGTGTCACAGAAATTGAGATGTTTTATCATATTCTCTTTGAAGCAATGTTTAAATTTCTAAATTGTATGAAAACAAGATTCATTTGAGGAAACAGCTTGACGCGTTTTCTCCTTTCAGGACAGAAATACTTGATGGCGGTTATATTTGACCGTAGTATTACAGCCCCTCACACCTAGAATTACTAGTACAACATAAACGGCGAGCTGTGATAGGTAGGTCAATCCAACATATCAATAGTATCTATCTCAAGTTGGTATTGTGATCGTACAGATATCGATATTTCCACTCTTGTTTGAAACTTTTCTTTCTGCACAAAGGATCCAGCTGAGTCGCTGTCTCACCACTCTCATCTAAGCCTGTCTTCAGCATCCTCTACTCTAACACCAGCCACCTTCATGTCTTCATTCACTGCTTCCATAAACCTCCTCTTTGGTCTTCCTGTAGACCTCTTGCCTGGTAGCTCTAACTGTCTCTCCTCTGAACATGTCCAAACCATCTCAGTCTGGCCTCTCTCACTTTATCTCCAAAACCTCTAACATGTGCTGTTCCTCTGATGGATTCATTCCTGATCCTATCCATCCTGGTCACTCCCAAAGAGAACCTCAGCATCTTCATCTCTGCTACCTCCAGCTCTGCTTTCTGTCTTTTCTTCACTGTTTCTAGTCCAACAACATGGCTGCTCTCACCACAGTCTTGTACATCTTTCCTTTCATTTGTGCTGAAACTCTTCTATCACACATCACACCTGACACTTTTCTCCACCCATTCCAACCTGCTTGCACTCGCCTCTTCACTTCTTTTCCACACTCTCCATTACTCTGTACTGTTGACCCTAAATACTTAAACTCCTCCCCCTTCTTTATCTCTTCTCCCTGTAACCTCACTCTTCCACTTGGGTTCCTCTCATTCACACACATGTACTCTGTCTTACTGCGGCTAACCTTCATTCATCTCCTTTCCAGGGCAAACCCCCACCTCTCTAGCTCCTCCTCCACCTCTCTAGCTCCTCCTCCTCCTGTTTTCTGCTCTCGCTACAAAGCACAATATCATCTGCGAACATCATAGTCCATGGTGATTCCTGTCTAACCTCATCAGTCAGTCTGTCCATCACCATTGCAAACAGGAAGTGGCTCAGAGCTGATCCCTGATGTAATCCCACCTCCACCTTGAACTCCTCTGTCACCCCGACAGCACACCTCACCACTGTCTTACAGCCCTCATACATGTCCTGCACTGCTCCAACATACTTCTCTGTCACTCCAGACTTCCTCATACAATACCATAGTTCCTCTCTGGACACTCTGTCATAAGCTTTCTCCAGATCTACAAAGATACAGTGGAGCTCTCTCTGACCTTCTCTGTACTTCTCTATCAACATCCTCAAAGCAAATGTAGCATCTGTAATTCTCTTTCCTGGCATGAAACCATACTGCTGCTCACAAATGTTCACTTCTGCTCTTAGTCTAGCTTCAACTACTCTTTCCCATACCTTCACTGTATGGCTCATCAGCTTTATTCCTCTGTAGTTACCACAACTCTGCACATCTCCCTTATTCTTAAAAATGAGCACGATCACACTTCTCCTCCATTCCTCAGGCATCTTCTCACCACCTAAGATCCTGTTGAACAACCCGGTCAGAAACTCCACGTCCATCTCTCTTAGACACTTCCATACCTCCACAGGTATATCATCAGGACCAAGAGCCTTTCCACTCTTCATCCTCTTCAAAACCCTTCTCACTTCACCTTTACTAATCTTTGTTACTTCCTGCTTCACAACAGTCACCTCTTCTATTCTTTGTTCTCTCTCATTCTCTTCATTCATCAACTCTTCAAAGTATTCTTTCCATCTTTCCATTACACCACTGACACCTGTCAACACATTACCATCTCTATCCTTGATCACCCTAACCTGCTGCATTTCCTACCCAACTCTGTCTCTCTGTCTTGCTAATCTGTACAGGTCAGTCTCTCCCTCTTTACTACCCAACCTAGCATACAAGTCATCATAAGCCCCTTGTTTGACCTTTGACACCTCTACTTTCACCTTACGCTGCATCTTCCTGTACTTCTGTCTACTCTCCTCAGTCCTCTCAGTGTCCCACTTCTTCTTAGCTAGCCTCTTACTCCTGCACCTCCTCATTCCACCACCAAGTCTCCTTATCAACTTTCTTTCCTGAAAACACACCAAGTACACTCCTACCTGTCTCCCTGATCACAGTAGCTGTAGTTATCCAGTCATCTGGGAGTTATTCCTGACCCCCAAGAACCTGTTTCTTTAAAGTCCTGCAACAATCCTCTTTTTTCAGCTTCCACCAGTCTGTCCTCTTCTCTGCCTTTGCTCTCTCTTTTTTCATCTTCTTCATCACCAGAGTCATTCTACACACCACCATCCTGTCACCACTACTTTACAGTCACTGATCTTCTTCAGATTACACCGTCTACGCAAGATGTAGTCTATCTGTGTGCTTCTCCCTCCACTCTTATAGGACACCCTATGTTCTTGTCTCTTCTCAAAGAATGTATTCAATAGAGCCATTTCCATCTTTTTTGAAAAATCAACCACCATCTGTCCGTCTACATTCCTCTCCTGGATGCCAAACCTGCCCATCACCTCGGTTTCCTGCACCAACATTTTTCATTGAAATCTGCACCAATGACAGCTCTCATTTCCAGGGATGCTCATCATCACTTCATCAAGGTCCAACCAGAACTTTTCCTTCTCTTCCAGCTCACACCCTACCTGTGGGGCATACCCACTAACAACACTGAACATCACACCCTTTATTTCTATCTTCAGACTCATCACTCTGACACAATTTTCACCTCCATAACACTCCTAACAAACTCCTCCTTTAAGAAAACTCCTCCTCCATTTCTCTTCCCATCTTTACCATGATAGAACAACTTGAACCCTGCTCCTAAGCTTCAAGCCTTGCTACCTTTCCACCTGGTCTCCTGGACACACAGTATGTCTACCTTTCTCCTCTGCATCATGTCAACTAACTCTCTACCTTTTCCTGTCATAGTTCCAACATTCAAAGTTCCAACTCTCAGTCCAACACTAGTGACTTTCCTCTTCTCTCTCTTCCGATGAACCCGCCTTCCTCCTCTACTTTTTTGACCAACAGTAGTCCAATTTCCACCAGCACCCTGTCGGTGAACAGCACCGATGGGGGTCGTTGTTAACCCGTGGCTCGACCAATCCGGTATGGATGTCTTTGGTCTGATTCGGATATTTGATTTGGCAAAGATTTTACGTTGGATGCTCTCCCTGACACAACCCTCTATATTTTTCTGGGCTTGGGACCGGCACAATGAGACCCTGGTTTGGGCCTCCCCGTGGCTACATTTTTATTTTAATTGACTATTTTCCATTAAATTGAAAATACTGTCCTAATTCTGTTTTTGTGTTTAACAATTAAGATTTTTAGGTTCATGTCAGATCCACCGCATTTACAATAAATATTGACATCTGCAATATTGACCGGTATCGGACCGATATCCAAATGCTCAGTGTTACGTCCCCTACGGGTAAACCTGGCTCAGGTTTAGGAGGAAAAAAAACAAAAGGGGACAACAACAAAACTGGACACCAGTGAGAATAAAAAGAACACAGTTTATTAAAAAAAGGAAGTCCTGTGTCCTGGTATGAAAGAACAAAAATCAAATAATCAGTGTGCTGGTTAAAATAAAACGACAAACCAAAAGGGAATGTGAACTTTAGCCAAAAATAAAATAAGTCAGGGAGACTGCCGTCCCAGCCATGTCGATCATTGCAGTCAGCAGCTCCTTGCTAAGAGCTGCCTAACCAAAATCTACCTAAAGAGAACAAATAAACAAAGCCCACAAATCAAAACTACCAAAGTCCTACTCCAAACTAAAATAACAAAACCCCTAAGTGTAAGACTGCTGAGGAAGAAAAGAACAAAACAAACCAGCACAACTCAAAACAACCCCCAACTGCTACACAACTGCTCTGCTCCCCACCTGCCTTGGTGAGGCCACCTCTACCTTAAGTACTTGGCAGGTGCTAATCATGATCATGTGATCCACCTGCCAGGTGAGCAGAATGGCAGGGTATGTTAAAAAGGTGCAGCAGCAGGATGTAACATCAGCATCGCCCAGCCTTGATGGTGAGCGTTAGGCCAGCTCGATCGAGGAAAACAAAGACGTCTTTTAACTTGTTACTATTCTTCCTTCCTTTTCTTAGAATCTGCGATGGACCGAGCTGCTCTCTACCACACACCTTCTCATAGAGGAGAAGCATCATCGTTTGGTTGAGAGTGAGTACTGAGGGGCACGTATGAGCCATTTTGTCAGAGCAAGCGGTGAGGGTTTGGTGGGGAGTGAAGACACCAGAGGAGAAGCGTCTGCATTGAGGCTGCAAAACAGTACGAGAACACAGAGAGAATGGGGCTCACCCCCCACCCCCCCAATCAAAGCTTTCCCCTCCAGCGGAGCGGTGTCTTGTGATATTTATTTATTGAGATGATTTTGCCAGAAACCCAGTGGCCTGGCTGCCCCCCCCCAACTCTTTGATATGTTGCGTGGTTCTTAGCCGGCTGTCCTGGGGGGGAAAGAGAGGTCGGGGGGTCAGCCAAAGAGACCCCGAGAGGAAAAATTGTGGCTCACAGAGAACACTTAGAAACACCTTACACCATATGATTGCACACGTACACACAAACAGCACATAGGATGATACAAAGAGAAGTGGGGGGACGGCGGTGGATGTGGGGGGGGTTCAGCATTGATTATCATTAAAGGGCCAATGATTTGTTTCCCCCACCATTTGGAGGAACATGTCTCACATCTAAATGAATATCAGATTAATACCTTGGAGTTATTACAGCGTGTGTTGTCATATTGAGTCCATTCACAACAAGGTTAAGGAAGAGAAAGACAAACACAGGCAGATGTGTGGCGAGAGGTGGGGGCACACGAGATCGACAGGGTTTTTACTTTCCTCATCAAAACTTTTTTATTTTAAATTGTATTTAGATACCTCCCCCCAAAAAAAAAAATAAATAAATAAATAAATAAATAAATAACCTCCTGCTCATGTTTCCTTTATGTCATAACCTAAATTTCAAGAAAAATTATGTGTTTATTTGCTTAAATTATTGTGAGTCAGGAGTAGACATAAAAAGCTGTTTAAAAAGGCTTGCTCTGCTCCATTCTTATTCCGATGCATCCAACGAATAGATTCTTAAACATCTTCATTTTCCTCATCCGAGGAAACTGTACGGCTGGATAGCACCGATATTGCTCGCCAATTTTTGTTGCAGCATTTATGCTAACTTGGAGTTATGAGTAAGGGTGTATTTAGACTTGACGCATTTGGTTTGCTCAAAGTGAACCCCCGATAATCTGGAACAAATTTTTAGTCTGAATACGGACAGGCGAACTCCGGTCCGGGATCAGAAACCGCTCTCACACGCATTTTTTAAGGTGGTCTTGGTTCATTTCCAATTGGACTGAACTTTGATTCACTCAGAAGTTCCTTGGTCTGAAAAACACCACGTGCTAAAACCGGAACAACTGAACAAAAAAAAAAGGCCACCGTAGTCAGTTATTAGTGGACAAATGTGGAGCAGTCAAATGTGGTCAGATGAATGCAGTCTCATTAAAACAACTTTTAATGTGAAACACATTACTTTAAATACTGTTTTCCCAACAATGTATATGTCATAAACATTTATCACCGTACTTCGTGGCGTCCCCAGTGAACGCCTTGCAGTATGCCTCTTGCCGTACAAAAGTAATAGTAAAAAGTGTTGAACCTGGCTTTCAGACAGGCGTTCAAAAGTGTGGTCAACAAAATAAAAAGTTTAAGTAATCAATCTTTGCAAAGATTTGAAAAGTGCAGCATCTCTTTCTTTCTTTTTTTTTTTCTGTCTCGCCCCGTAACTGCTAACCAATTACTGGAGAGATTTTTAGTCACATGGTTTTGTTTACAAGCTTTGATCTGGAAAGAGATAGTCTGCTTGACTGCAGACTGAATACAGACCAAACGCAAGGTTCAGGACTTAATCCGGACCTAATAAGTTGGACCCGGTACGGAACAAATCCTTTTTCCAGTCTGAATACACCCTGACCGTAAGTTCCAGGCGCAGTTAGTCAATACAGGGATGATGGGAAATGAGGGTGGACTTTCTTCACTTCACTGAGCCCCTTGACAACTCAGAGATGAATTTCTAATGAGCTGATGCTGTTGGAGTCGGATTTAGTTTCATTTCTAGTTTGTGGTGCAGTGGTAGTGCAGCTGACTGCTGATCGAGAGATTGCAAGTTTGATTCCCGCCTTGCCTGCCCACGTGTCAAAATGTCATTGCGCAAGACACTGAACTCCACATCGCCTCTGGTGGAAGGTTGGCTGTAGCGTTCTGCAGCAGAGCTACAACCAGTGTGTGACTGTGTGAAAGGATCTTTGGGCTTCTGAGGAAGGTAGAAAATATTATCAAGAGTATTTACAATTTAAATATAATTATCAAGATTTGTATTTCTTATTTTTATTAATGAGACTGGATTCAGACCTATCATGACACCTCCTTCGCAATCTGCAGCCTCAGATGGGGCTCAGTAAATTTTTGAGACAAAAAGAAAATTGAGACTTCTGAATAAAAACACTTTGATAAAAGAGTACAAAATGTGCCGCGCTGCAGAAACTATGTTCTAGAAAATGACAAGTTTTTTTAGATTAAAAGATGCTTTAAAAATAGATCCACTGATGGTTTGACTAAAACAACGATGCTAAAGTTAGCTTATGTCCTGCCCTGACCCCGTCGGTGCAGATGGAGACAGTTCGTTAGCACCTTGTCATTTGCAACTGCAAAATAGCGTTAGGGACAGACTTGAGGGTTTCTGTTGAACCCTTTTGTCGTTTTCACTCAGCGTGGACTATCAAACTCAGAAAGGATCTTTACGGCACAAATAAATGCTGACAATAACCGAGCATGACCCTGAAACACAAACTGGCAGTAGAATTCATGCATACTGATGCTCCTTAGCATTTATTTTGGCACTTTCTAACTTTGAATAGGTATGGAGGCTCCTGGTCAGTCCCCTCCCTCCCATGAGGCTGACTCGTCCACAGAGAATTGACAAAGTGGCAGCTCACTGCACCGCAGGCTGTAATTTTAGCCGCAGGGGAGGACATGCTCATCTTTTTTGTGTGACACATCTCCAGCATAATGCATTGTCAAATAATTCTTAATATGTCCGGTGTGACATGATGTCCGTGTTCTCAATATTCAGATTTGCTCTGGCTCATAAACTTGGGCGCCGCTGCGTGCCATTGGCCCATCAATCAAGACATCTCCACCCACAGTCCCTCCTCCCCCTCCCTCTGGGCCTTTTTTTTTTTTTTTTTCACCTGTCAGCCCATTTGAATATGAGGTGGCGCTTGGATGGCTTCCATGAAATAAGCTTCTGGGAGAACAAGGCCTGTGAAGCTGTTTACACATGTAGGAATTTTGATTGAGGAATACATGCAGCTCTGCTGTGCCAACACGTTTGACAGCCCCCCCCTTCAGTCACAGGTCTTCTGGAGACTCATTTGCATATTACAAGATCCATTTTATCATCGCGTAGCAAAAGTCAGGGCTTTAGAAATTAATTTGAGGGCCTGCCTGTTATGTTGCCACGCTTTGTTTGAACAGTTTTGCAAAATTCCTCCGCCAGGACTGCAAGTCCTCTGCACTGCTCGCTCGGGTTTGATGATAAAAAAACAAACATTGACAGAAGATATCAAGAGCTGACAATCACTGCCCATCTTCCTCCACACCCCCATCCAGACACCCCGTGTAATTGAACACGTGCAAACAATAATCCATCTGAAAGCAGACGGGCCATTTAACAAAGAGTGATTGTTTGCATATGAGGGTAAACAAACAGAGCACCGCTGGATCTGTCAGCGCTTGAACCCTCTCTAGATAAAGATGGATGGGGAGTGCAAAGGAGGGGGGGGGCCGATTTAAAGAGAACGTCAACTGCCTCCCCTCAGCAAAATTCAAGAAGCGCTGTTCAAACTTTAACATCAATTGGAGCCAGGGAACGGAAAGATGATTGCAGTACAGGAGCCACGTCAACTGCTCTCCTTCCTCATGCATTAAATTCAAAGCGGTTGCTGCTTCAAAACTTCCCATTGATCAAGTTTGGGAGCCAGGGAACGTGCGGTAGAAGTGGTGATAATGAGGGTGGTAGGATGATGTGGGGGGTGAGCCTCAGCTTTGGCATACGTGAATCCAGCACATTGGCAAATGGATGTCTCATCCAGGCAATGGACACTGCAATTTGCCATCTATTTCCTCATCAATCAAACTTGAGATTCGTGATAAATCGTGATAAGAGAGTATGCGTGTTTTGATAATTGAGGAATGGTGTGTGTTTGTCCAGAGGCACAGGACATTTCCAAACCCATAAGAGGATAACGGATGCCTGGAGAAGTAGTCCTCCCCCATTTTTGTACGGGATGATCTTAACACCCAATCAAAATGCAATTGAAAAAAATATTTAAATAACATTATTTAAATGGTTTTTTTCTTTCCGGTTCGTCATGTGATCTATTGATACTTAAGGATTTATAATGAACTCTGTAGCTGTGTTGGTAAGGAATAAATCTCTGATAAGAAGTTATGAACCGGATATTGATAATTCATCTAAAGGAAATGGTAAGGTTTAGCCGGGGTGGGATTATATAAATTTGCATCCTTGCACTCCTTTTCAAGCAATCTATAATTTGATGCCTGGTTATCCTACTTTTGACATATCTTTGAATGGATGTAAATCCTCTGTTGACTGTATTATACATGAATTATACTTGTTTTTGATTGTTTGAAATAAACCATTTCAAATCAAAATATTTAAAACCTCTTAGGATCCGAGCTAACATGTTGTCACTGGGTCCCAGTTGAGCAAAATGAGCTTTGGAAACATCCCCCAAAGTGTGATGTCCATGTATGTGGACGCCAGTTCCTGAGAAGTTAAGATCACTAAAACAATTTTTAAAAAGTACAAAAATGATTTTAGGAAGCAAAACTCAATTCCAGAAACAAAAACTACGAAAAAAAAGAAACACGATAAAAATTTAGTGTTTTGGAAAACAAAACTAATTTAAATAAAAAGAGAAAATTTTAAAGTAAAACCGGAATATGTGCATTCAATTTTCTGTTGAGCAAGTGAAGAAAACCCCAGAACCCTTGTTGCTGAAGGTGGTTAAGGCCAAAGCAAAAAGTCAGGAGGAGAACGTGCCGGCAAAATGCCTGTAATGCAGATAAACACACTTCCATGAATTTAATTGTGATTGGCTGGGAAGAAAGTCAACGCTTTAGCTATTGGTTTAGAGTTAGGACTGAGTGACGAGTGAAGTGTGGAATACAGATTTCAATTCAGTTAAGTTTTATTTATGTTTCCCAATATTACTACACACTATTGTCTCATAGGACTTTACACTAGGGCTGGAAATCACAGGGTACCTCATGATATGATGCAATATGCGACGCATGGTTCACAATATTGATGATATCGTGATATTACGATAATTGGTCAAATATTCTCCAATAACTCATATTTATTGGAACACATATTTTATTGGGTAAAATATATCCCCATTATTTTTTTCAGCTTGAAACACAATTAACAACGACGAAAGGATGATAAATACAACGTCTTACAGCCCCTTTAAACAAAAGTAAAATATTACTTGGTAAGAACCCATCAAGAATCCACTGCAGGACTAAATAGTGTATTACAATATTGATATTTTGACACACCCCTACTTCACACCTGTGACTGTCCAAAAACTTAAAATCACTCATAAAATATAAATGATAGGTGATAGCTAAAGTGGAGTAGTTGTAGTTTGTTGAGGGTTCTGATTGTGAGACTAGAAGATAGAATTAGAGTAGTCGAGGCTAAAAGTGACCTAACTGTGAAACAAGATGGAGGGGAGTAGACGGTGAGAGAAGGGCGGAGACGATAAATGTCACGCGGATGGAAGTAGTTAGCTCGAGTAACGAAAAGATAGTGAGCTGTCAAGGAGGACACCCAGACTCTTTACCTAAAGGGAGGAGGAGACGGAAGCTGGATCTACGGAGAGTGTGATACTCTACACTTTAAAAAGGTGGATTTGGAGCCTACAAGAAGTATTTTGGTTTTGTCGCTATTGAGTTTAAGAATGTTTAACGTGAACCAATTTTTGATTTTAGACAAACAGGAGAAGAGGGTGGATGAGATGAATCAGGTTTTTTACTGGACAGATATATAGAGCTGGGTGTCATCTGCAAAACAGTGAAAATCAATGTTGAATTTACAAAGAAAAATTGCCAAGAGGTAGGAGGTAAGAAATGAAGAGAAGCGTACCAAGGACAGAACCTTGAGGAACACCAGTAGAAACTGATGAAGACAGAGATCTAAAGAATTTGAGATGGGCACTGCAGCCCTCAATGTTTGAAGTTGCCTACTCCTGCCTTAGACCATCCTTTTTGAAAAGGATAAAAAAAACAGAATCTGGAGGAAAAAAAGAAGAAACCTCAAGGAAGTCCACATGAAGGAGGGATCCTCTCCCAGGATGAACAGGCGATGTACTAGGACTTTTAAAGAAGATTTATCTTATCTGACTCTGGAAATACATGTTTGAATAGTGTAGCAGATGGGGCTGGAACAGCTAGGAGCTGACGTGAGCCAGAGGCGAGGTCCATTGCCAATGACAGGAACACAGACGATCTTTCATCCAGAAGGAACAGGGGCACAGCTGGTGCAACAGAATCAGTAACTTGAAGTTGGGGTTGATCTGCCTTATTCAAATTGCACAAAAAATTAACTTCCAGAAATCAAAATAAAATATAAAAAAATGAAACAAAAGAAAAAAAAACAGAAAAGATAGATACTATGGGACATTGCTTCTTGGATGAAGACGTTCATCAATTTAGCCAAAACATATTTATTATAAACTGATACTTGATGTGCTCTATATAATTCATAAAATTTGTATAAGTATGTGGGTACTGAGGAAGCATTTGACAAAACGATTCTGAAATGTTGTTTTCTAAAGTACAATTATTATTTGTTTTACTTTTTTTAATTGTTGTCTTTACATTTTTTTTGCGCAGTGATTCTTTGCTGTGATTTGCACCGTAAAGCCTTTTTCTAGAAATTTGTAAAAGGCTAACTGAAAAAAAGATCTACTTTCCTTTTCAAAACACACATTTACATCAAACCTTTATAGCCCAACTGGCTACAAAAGCTTATTTATGCCCTTAAGGTAATGCTCTCTTTCTCCCCTCTTGGCCTCTTATCAGTAGATTAACATCTGTTGAGTTGCTTTGGACTCCATACACTCCTGAATATCTCAAATAAAATCTTTCAACTGACCACTAGATGTTATCCTCGCCTAATTTGCTTCTAATAAATAGCTTTTTAGCCGCTGGCGCACGCCTTCAGACAAGCAGTTTGTATGCCCCATGAAAAACACACAAATCAAGATGCTCTTTGCAACCTATAGAAGTTTTAATCCCAAGTTATCATGAAACTGGCAGTTCCATTGAAAATCTAATCTTAATAGATTTCCTTTTTTCCCCCCTGAGGCGGTTATGCTAACCTCTCTGCAACTTATCATTTTTAGGTTTGTAGCACTTTTAGCAAATTGACTAGATCAGAAGTTAAGAAAATGATGAAAATGTTATTTTTTATGTAAATATGTGATATTACATAATTTCCCTAAGAGTTTTGATTGAGGTGCTTAATATTTAAATAAAAAAGGTTTTATTAATTAATATATTAATGTTTTAAAGGATTGATACATTTTAATAAATAAATATGTTTGCTAAATAATAAAGAGACACAAAATTCTCCTGTTTGGAACCTAATTTTTTGTAAATGATTAATAAAATATTTTTTTTCCCCAATTTAAAAGAAGAAATCCTAATTGCCTCTTCAAACCACAGGTATGGAACGACAGCTCTATATATAGACATGCAGTGCAGCCTCAGTTTGAGATCATTTCGGCCTTTAGGAAGTCTAGACTTTCAGGTCAAGAGTGTTAAAAGTCTTTTTGGTTGGGGCTATTAGGCTTTGGAATGAAGCGCCTGAAGGGATCAGCGTCTGCTTTCCCCAAAAAGCTTTCCCTTGACTCACCTTTGGCCGCTGGCTTAAAACTGAACCACGCTGATCACTGCGGAAAGACGCCTCTAGGAATCTCGGCAGACAACACAAACCCAGCTTGAAATAAAAAAAGACTCAAAAATAAATTTGTTGCATTTATTTTAATGCAAATTTCTCTTTACTTTGTTACAAAAAGAAAATTCAATAGTTCACCTCACAAAAAATATCAACGGGCATTGAACCTGAACCTTATCTTTCTTGATCTTGAGGAGATCCTCATAATTAACCTGCACACGCCCTTTGACCTATTCTAGCTTTTAGCAAGCAGGCTGTAACATGTGCATCTCATGTTATGACGACTCCTCCGAGGAGATCCATGGCTTATTTATAGGAATAACAGATTGTCCCCAAGTGACTCTGAACTCTTTGCAAAGTATAACGCTTGACTGGAGGCTGGCACCAGTGTCGGCTTTAGTTAAACTTTAACTAAGTTTGACTCTACATTTGGAATGAAGTTCTAATTTGATTTTTAAATCTCAAAAAAATCCTGATTTAGCATTCAAATAAATACATTTTTAGGACACAATTTCAAAAATAAATGTCGGAAACTTTTATTTTGAAAGAACTATTTAGATTTAATCCTATATATATATATATATATATATATATTTATATTTATTGAACATTGTTTTTAAACTTGTAATATTTTTACTTTAATTGGATCACTTTGAAAATGTCTAAATTATCTTTAAATCAGCAAAATCTGTAAGAAAAATACAAGTTTGTGTTTCTTCAAATACTAACAAGTTTGCAATTTTAAATTTGATCTATCTGTGATTTGTTTTTAAAAAACAAATAATAGAAAAATGTATAAAAAAAAATAGTATATAGGCGAGAATTTCTCCCAAACCGATGTGCTTTACATAGTGCAACTACTGATGAGGGCAACAGGAGGATGCTGGACTGACAGTCTGGTAAAAGAATAAATATGCGAGGAGAACAAAAAGTAAGAGCACCACACAAAACACACACAGGCACACACACAAAGGAGAATCTCTATTTTTCACTTGCTCTCTTTCGCTCTCTTTGTCATCCAGTCTCAGTGCTAGCGAGGGTGCTGGCATCCACTCGGGCTGGGAGATGTTCTAAGACCTTTTCTTACTTTGTGCCAGCTCTGCTATACCCTAGTGGGTGTGCGTTTAAGTTTCCCCATCTGCTTCTGTTCACATTATCTGGCTCCAGGGCAGGCACCATGCCTAAAATACACACTCGCACTCGTGCACACTGACGCGCACACTGAGAGTTTTATCTTTGTGCTGATGACGCAGTTTTTAGAGTTGTGTGAAGCCCACACACACAGCATAGCAGGGGAGTTTTTTTTTTTTTTTTTTTATCTTTACCTTCCTCTTCTTTTCTCGACAGAACAGACAAAATCAAGAGGAAGCGATGGCCTCTGGAGAGTGGAGGCCGCTAACTTCCTCTGAGCGTTGTGATCACTTGCTTCTCATCCCCGGGAGGTTAAATCAGCGGTGAGGCTCCGAGGACGTAGGGGAGCGAACATCACTGAGCCGTGAAAGAGGGGCCGAATTTGCATCAGACTTCCTGTTTTAAATACCTTCACATTCTGGGTTTAACTTTCGAGGTAAAAGCCAAAAAAATAATAAAAAGAAACACCCATAGAGGCTGCAGATTACTCATTGATGGCAAAAAATGCAGGGGGTGAGTAATGCACGAGTGCCCAAAGTGATTTGCGATGTGATGCTGCTAATTTAAAGTCTAACATTGAGGCTACATAACTGAAGAGAGGTTAGAATGAAAAAGGAAACTCTAGAGATGCTGCCAACTTTTCTTTTTCTTCTTATTTTTACACCCGAGTGATGTTCTCTTTATAGTCTCTGTTACGACTGACTGAATGGGCTCTCCGCTGGAGGGGTCAGAGGTCAAACCCATCTTGTCAGAGGAAGGCTGTTGATGAGCCACAGGGAACGGTTAAAGGGCTTTGACCCCTCTACCGTCCTGCGTATATATATCACAGCTCGGGAGGGAGGCTCCCGCAAACTATGAAGGAAATCGGCGGCGACACGAGGTGACTCTGGGTGGCTGGACCAGTCTGTCAGCAGCTATTTTCGAAATCCTGAAGAGGAAAAAAAAGAGCAGAAAGGGAGTCCAGCAGGGGGCTGTTGTCTTTTTGCTTTTGTTTCTCCTAAAAAAAGAAAAACGCTTTGGTTGAAAGATGCAGGCAGACATCAGTCAAAGCGTTTTGAACAGTGGAAGTTAAAAATAAGAGCAGCACGCCGTACCTGGCACAATCAAATAAATGTTATGCAACAAAGTCAAAATTCATGTAACGCTTCAATCCATTTAAAAAAAAAAAAAAGGAGGAAGCAGGCATGCTATTTACGCCTCCACTTCCAAAAAGTCAAGGCCAAAGGACAGAGCGCCACAGATAAAAGTGAACAAGACCTTGTATACAAACCATCAAACAAACAATTTATTCTGACTTTAGAGAAAAGAACTTCCCGCGGTTAGTTTTTGTGCATCCTTGTTTGGACCCCATGTTTCATGGATAACAATATGTTGTTTCCTTTATATCTTTTTATCTGTTTTTCCTTTATTTTTTTTTCATATCTGCAATTTGGGAACCCTGTTCCCGCCTCTTGATATTTGTCAATACAAGCTTGACCTCGGCGGGCAAAGTCTCTCCTCTGAAGTGCGAGCCGGCGATAGCCTTGAAAACAGACCTTTAAATTAAACGGGGGAGAACACAGATTGTTGTATAATTCATCCAGACCCCCCGTCGAGGATCCTCTGCGCAAGCATGTTACAGTCAAGATTAGAATTTCCTTTTGTTGCCGCCTGTTTGTGTTACACACAATGTGGATCCTGCCAGGGCCCAGTAAATTACCTCTTTAAACATTCATTTGCCTTAACCAAGAAGAAGGGGGGAGCGGGAGCGGCACAGAGAGGCAGAAGAGTCTCTTGATTTCACACACAATGAATAAGTTAATAAAAAGATTTTCCTCCCCTTTTCCTTGTTGCATACATTTTTCCCCCTCTCCCTTGAAATCACCCCTTCCAAAAAAGTTTAAAAAAAAAGCGACGGATGAAGAAGGAAAGTGAGACACAGAATGTGTGCGTTTGCAAAAGTACAACACCAAGAAGAGGAGGAGAGCTGGTTGGAGAGAAGAGGGGAAGCAAGGCAAAAGGGAAAGAACCAGATGAGCTCCTGGAATGATTGTGCCTCATCGTCCCCGCTTGCGTATCCCAAAATACCTGATGCTGGAAATGTGAAAGCCAGGCGCACGACGGACGCCGTTCCCCAGAGAGGCTCCGCTGGTATCATTAGTGAGGGAAGCGGCGGGCTCAAGTGGCGTACAAACTTCAGCAAAACGTCAAGCGAGAGAAATGTGCACGCACTGCGCTTCTTTTCTTCCCCTTCCCCTCTTTCCCCACTTTTTTCCCACTCTCCCCCCTTCTCTTTCTTCTTTCTTTGTGTTGTGTTTCAGACGCGAACACCACTCTTCTGCCAAATTAATATTTCTCAAAATAAAAGCCAGGACAACTTTAAACTAGCGAGTGAAGAACGGGGAAGGAAGAGGAGAAGAGAGAAGGGGAAGACACAGAGGGAGAATTTGGTTCAGTTTGCACGCTCCGTGTGATGTTGAGTCTCCGTCTTCCTGCTCCTCTCATTTTGAGGTCTGCGGTTTTGTCGTCGCCGTCTTGGAGTCAGCTCCATCTAACTGATGAGGTCGTCACAACTGCTTATGAATGGCAAATGAAGCGAACGTCTTTTTGAGCAGAAAGGACATTTCCATATTGTTGGTACTATGAGCAGAAATCCATGAACAATAGTGGTGTAATCATTTTTACTGAAACCGATAACAAAAATTTCTCTTGCAACTGCAATAGTCGATATTTGCAGAAACCGATATTTAAGTGTCTACAATAACACCAAGTTTAGATTTGCTTTTTGTTTCTTTATAAGAAATGCACAACTTTTCTTTTACTATACAATCAAATTCTACTTTTTTTTTTACATGAAGCAAGGAACAACTGCAGCTTTAAAAATATATAATGCACATCTAAAAACATTCAGACCATTTACTGGCTAAATGTAAAACAGAAGCATCCCAGTGGCAAGGATCTATTATGAACAAATATCAATGAAGTGTATCTGAAAACAGTCAGAAACATATTGGTGGATTTTTTTTTTTGTAATTGTCCGATACGACAAACTCAAATAATGCAAATATCGTTAATATTGATGTATTGCCCATCCCTAGTGTAACCATTAATCAACTTAATTGATTATAATTCAACCAGACTGATCTGTCTGAGCCAACTTGTAAATCAAATCATTATAAAATAATTTCAAAATAAAATAAATAAATATTGGAAGATACCATTTGGATTGTGGTGTTTATTTATATATAATGTAAAAAAATATCATCACAGTAGACAACAAACGTAATGACAGCAAAATGATCAACTATCATTAAAGTCCAATGTGTGGAAAAACTCTGAATTTTGCAAAAACATGTGGTTTTAGTGGTTTGTGTTATAATAATGTTCCATTTGGATTATTTTTCTGAAGAAAAACAAACTTTATGAAACTAAAATGTAAAGGGATTAGTCTTTAATTATTGTTTACTTGTTTGTTTCACAATCAGCTAAAATAATCATTCAAATTTTTGTCATCTCTTGGTTATCTTTTTAGAGTTCCAAACACTTGTTATTTTTTCTGTGGATCTTTTAGCCTTTTAATAAAATAGTTTAAAAACAAGTTTTGCTGTTTCGAGTCTATTCTATTTTAACCTTCAAACTTACTGAATTTTGTGTTACTGTCGGTCTTATTTTGATGTTATGTGTTTTGAGTGTTTGTTGTTGGCAAAGCTACCACTTCAATAAGGACTACATTTGAAAATAAGCTTTGTAGCTAACACTGGAACATTTACACATATGTCCATGAATGTGCACTGTCCCTGTTCATATAAATATTAAATAAAATGCATAAAGTATGCCTATGATTTAAATTAAAACAAGATATTCGTACACATTAAAAAAAAATGGTTATTGTGTTACTTGAATTTGACTGTGGGGCTTAGAAAACATCTCTGAAATTAATTTGCTTGATTTATGTTTAGATGTTTACATTTTTTACTCTATAAACCATTGTGTTATTGTTCAAGAACATGCAAAAATACATCTATATACCAACAAAACAAACAAATTAGTCTAATAAAAATCACTTAGATCTTCTAAAAGTATTGAAAGCTGAATCAGAGAAAAGTCTTTGTGTGTTTGAACATTTCCTCAGTTTGTTTATTTTGATTTATCGCAGCCATGGTGGATTGATAGTGGACAACCGCTGAAGCTCACATTATTGGGAAAGGAGGTTGCTGTCAGTGTGTTGGGTGAAATCCATGAATGATTTTAATTTGGGCTCTGATTATTGCTTTATAAGGTTTTTTATATAACCTGGTCAAAACTGACCCTAACACCACAAAGGACATAAATTCAACCAGAGCATGAAGAATAAATAAAAAAATTAAACTTAATTTTGTTGAAATTGTTTCTTACAAGGTCAAAAAGCCTTGATGGAATCAATTGATTTTAAATAATTATTTTATGCAATTAAAAACTGAAACAGGTCAGTGCCGACCCTAACACAAGACTAATTTATCCTTAATTATCTTGCAAGAACTTTAGGAATCTGGAAAATTTCAGCTGCACTGATGTCTTTGATTGGTCAGTGAATTGTTTCATTTAAAAGGAACACCTATAGATGATCAATCATATCCTTAACCACAAATTACGATATAAATGATTTGTTGTTAAAAAGAATTGCTACACCCTAATTAAACTGATATTGCTAGACTATTAAAACACAATTATTACCAATAATCTGCTGGATTTTAATATGTTATACTTTGAAACATTTTAGTGAAAAATCTGGGCATTTTGTAAAAATACCCACTGACTCTAACACAGTCAGAAGACTTGCAAACTCTCCTTCTGCAGAGCCACCGGCTACAATGCACAACAGTAATCAGAAGGGACGGCAAGCACCGTTTGGCAACTGGCTGGCAAGTGAAGCCAAAAATGTCTGTCCTATGTGGCGCAGTCTGACGCAGACATAATTACAAGTTAGATCTAAAAGAGACAAAGAAACAAACAGGCTTGACTGGCCCTTCAGGAGCTGCTGCCAGGGACGCACGCTCGCGTCTGCTGCAGCACATACAGATGTGTTCCATACCGAGCGCGAGCAACACGCAGCACAACAGCCAACCCTGTTATCATGCAGGTCCTCACAAGCACTCCATACTTCCTAATGACAGCTCCAGTACCAGCATAAACATACAGAACACATACATCCAGACACGTCGGGTATAATTTCAGCCGCCCTATGGAGCTGAAGGATGGGACTTTTCTGTCTGATGACACAAGGCACAAATTCAGTGTAATTGTTGAGCAAACCAACAATTTGACTTAACTTTAAATGGTGGTTTTCAATGGGAATCAAAGATCCACTGAGGCTGACCTCACAGTGGTGCTAAACTTGGAGTGGCGGGTTCTTTTCCACTTCAGAAAAATAGAAAACGGAGGAGCAACGGAACATGAACAAACACCCCGGCCGGAGCACGTAAAAATCTGACAACCTGTGAAGCACAAATAATAACTGACCTAAACAACAACTTTTATTATATTTATCAATTACAGTAAATATGTGTTAATCCATTAAAATATGCTTAAATGCAATTAAAAAGTATTCAGTTTTTTACTTGCAGATATTGGTGATGTTTTTGTGAGTTTTGTCAATAGAAGCGGTCAAAAAACTCAGTAAGAAAAAGTCAGAAATAATTAACTCTCACTCAGAATGACGGAATGAGCTATAAAAATAATCCTTGCGAGGATCATGTGTGGTGTTGTTGCATAAGTGACTACTTCAAACTTTTTGACTTGTGGGCCACAAAGGGTTCTAAAATTTGGCATAAGGGCCAGACAAGGAGCAGATGGAAGGAGTGATTTGGTAATCAATCTCATAAACTAAAAAGATAATATGGAATTTAGAGAAAAACATGCTTTAATTTGGATTGAAATTCACATATATTTATTTAAAAACAGAAAATTTGGGAGTTTTAATTTCTAAATTTTGATTTTTGTTCTCTTTTGGGTGATCCAATGGGTTGATGTTTTTCAGACGAAAATGCGAACTCAAAGAAATGCTGCATTTATGTGGTGTAGGAATAATCCGAAAACCCACCATCTGACTCAGAAAAAAAACACACACGAACGTCAGAGAAACACCATTTATGAGAAGAAACCAGAAATACAATGAGAATAAAACAATAATTAGAATTTTTGATTCAATGTATTTTAATTTTGAGGGCCAGATTAAATATCTTAAGGGGCCGCATGTGGCCCCCGGGCCGTAGTTTGCCAACCACTGGACTATCAGTAGCTAATTATAAGACCATGTCATAAAAACAAAAGATTATGACTCCATCCTTGATTTATTTTAGACATATTTTTCAGCATTTTAAGATTTTTAGTCCAGTTACAAAAATAAAAGTTCTGGATTTCTGATTTTGCATCCCCACGTGAATATTATTTCACAAATAAAGCAGTTTTACAAAAAAAAAAAAAGATTTTATAATTTCCATCCAGCAGTGCTAACTTGAAGCCTGTGTTCCCTCATGACCTCACATCACCTTCACAGCTTGGCTGGAGAACAGTAGACTGCTGTCTTGTTTGTTTACATTTCCCAGACAGATTTAAGGCTTTTGCAACAGGTTGTTTTCCATCTTCTACTTTAATTTCTTTTTTTGAGTTTCCTGTTGCATCATTCCTTCTCTGACTCTTTTTTTTTTTTTTTTTGTATTTTTGTTGTTGAAAATAAAAGCATCAACTTTGGGTGGATTAGCCTCGTATAAATATTTGTTGGACGTAAGTGAGTAAAAATCCGGGTTGCGTGGCCGCAAACTCAACAAATCAACTCCGCGCTTGACAATAGAGCCGTGTGTTTGGATACACCAGACGGGTTGTTGTGCTTTGGTTCTGTCTGTCCAAAAAAAAAAAGAAAAAAAAAAAAAGCCTAACATTTATGGATTCAATCAAATGAAGATTTGCTGACATAAGCTTTATAATTATGTTTTTATCACAGACAAAATCTAGGAAACCCTTTCAAGCAAAATGAGTCACACTTTTTTGTCAATTTGTACGTTTTTGCTTTTAACATTTTTTTCCTCTAAAGTATGCTGTCTAACTTTTGAACTTCTGCTTACATAAGATTTAAATAACAGGAAATATTGTTTCCAGTTTGATGAGCATCTTTTTGAGTTTTCATCTGATCACTGCTGCAGCTGCAGAGAAAAAAACTTTCTTGTCAAATAGAATAAAAATTTAAAATGTAATTAGTCCTGCAGAATTATTTAATTGTTAGAACTTGGGTCTCAATTGATTAAGCCGTTTTTACCATCATTACTTAGGAGATTAAAAAAAGAAAATGTATTTCTTAAAAAAGTATTTTTTTAATTGAATGTGCTGTGAAGCCGAAACAGTCTAAGTCTGTTTTTGTAACTCTAAAATCTAACAGAAACTTTTAAAATTCATGTTTGAAAGTAAAAAGAAAATGTCACATTTCTAAAATTAATTTTCACTGACCTGGTACTTGTTCAATATGTTTAAACTAACCTATTTTGATACCATAAGTGCAAAAAAAACACACATTAAATTTTGAAAACAGCATACTTTTCTTTCTTGTTGTAATCCCAGAGCCCTTATTTGGTCGTCTTGTGTCTGACATATTTACAGATGTTTTAAAACCTTTGTTTAATATTTTGGTCAAATGCATATCTTAGAACTAAAACCTTTATTCTTTTCACAGCAGGTGGATCAAAATGTGAAAATTCAGCTAACTAGTGATGATAATGAAAGAGAGTTGAATTAAAAGCTGCTATCACTTTTTAATTTAAATCCAGATCCTTTTAGTGGCTGAAAAGTGCATTTAGAAATGAATCAGTACAGATAGTAGTTCTTAAAGACCAACGCTGATGAAAATTGTGTTTTTGGTGATGTTCTAATGGCATTTTTTCACATATGAAAAAATAAAACTAAAAACTGAATTTCTGAGTAATTCTTCATACAAAACTTAATGAATCGGGGACAGATGGAAAAAATGACTTTGGTAAAAGTTGTGACGTAGAAGCTGCAATCGGCATACCACAAGCTCCCTTCAGATGCATCCACTTGTAGACGACTAGATCCAGGTACTTCTTTGTTGGCATCTGGCTCAAAACTGTAAGGCGGGGTAGCTGTGATATTTCTCGCCTTTTTTGTTGCACTGATCATGTTAGGTAGTAGTTGTGAGGGGCTGTAAGCTAGCAGGAGAGAGAGTAACTGATTCTGCACCTTTAGCCCTGCCCTCAACTCAGAGGGATAATGAATTCCTGCAAAAACTAAAACACTTTTTTTTAAAGTTTTGGTTAAAAACTGCATTAATATAAGTAAAAGAGCCTGAAAGTGTTTTCACAACAGATCAGAAGATGATTGGAGAACATAAAGATGTGTAAAGTTGTTTTATTAAAAGCTAGTCTGAAAATCTACACTTAAGTGATTTTTTTTCCCATCATGCTCCTCAGGTAGCTTGAAAACTACCTTTCATGCAGTCAGGAACAACAGCTATAATCTGACAGTTTGTGCTCGTATAGAATGATCATGAGACAGTTTTTTTTTTTTTTTTTTTATTGACGCTTCTAAAAGCAATAAAAAACCTGTTTGAATTCCCTCTGAATGTAAAGCAAGTAACAAATCAACATATGTATGAGTACAGTTCGACAAGTTAAAGGTCACCTCTTCTCATCCACCTGAGTTTTCCCCCTGTACACACTTTAGCCACCGATGGAGCTTTTTAAAGCAGCAAATGTTCTGATAATGTGCTACGTTTGAAGGTCTCATTGCTTTGAAACACTGGTGGGATGAGGTGTGGGAATCCAATCCATTAGATAAAGCCAACAGTAATAGGTATCCCATATCAAAGGGACATAATTTAGACTGCAGGGGCTTTGGATGCGCTCACTGCATTCTATTGTTTCAAGTAGAGCTTTATGCACAGGAGGTGATATCAACACACTAACAAAAGTCTTTCAACACCAGTGGGCTTATAGTGACATCAAATGTGGCTATTAACCAACCTCTTAACAAGCCAAGGTGATTCATCTCCACTGTGCCGCCTGCCTGTGTGAGTGTGTGTGTGGATGTTCTCAGTCCTAATAGGAAACAGTTTTTTTGGTGAGTTTCTACCTTTAGAGTTATTCCAAAAAGTCACGAAAAGATTGAAGATTCAATCTAATTTGCTCCCTTTAGTGTGAGGCTTAAACGGGAGATAAACGGTTAACCATCACGCCCTGACAGCTCACCAGATTCCTCACGCCTGGCGGCGCAACTCTGTGCCACTGTGAAAATAAATAAATAAATAAAACAAGAGGCCCTAAAAATCAAAGCCCCCTTCAGCTCAATCACTCCGTCTGCCTCTTGCAAACACTAATAATCACTTTCCTCCTTCCTTTTTTCTCCCCTTGTGTGAAACATCATATCGCCTTTGATTGGGCTGTTTAAATGATTAGCACACCACCTCGGCGGAGACGGCTGGCGGTGGCACCAGGAAGGAGGCGAGCCGAGGCCTCCCGCTGAGTGCGGCGCTGGAAGAGACGAGGCATGGACCCCCTTGTCACATCACAAGGAAGACGGCGTCCAATAAACACCCACGACGGTCTCAACTCCGCTGCACAGCAACTTACATGATTTCACTTAGTGTCTGTTCCCGGAGGGGCGTGTCATGCAGGAAGTGGGCGAGGGCAGCTTGTTTTGTTGTGTGTCGGATGTAAATCTGGATGCAGGTGGGGTGTCGTGTTTGCCGTCTAGAAGTGACGTCGAGCTGCGTTTTAACTAAAGAAATCTGGTTCAATCTGACTTTTCCTGGGGGTTGATTTTACCCACAATCCCCTGCATCATCACAACTAGGTATTTGTAAAATGCAGCCTTGAATGACCTTTTGGAATTCAGTTTTAAGAAACAAAACAAAATGTGAAGAATTCGCGAGCACTTTTCGATGACAAAAGTTGGGTCTCTGCGGCCAAAGTCCTGAGCGAACAACACGGAGAGACACTTTGATGTGACAATCATTCCCAAGTTAATTTGTCTTCAGTGGCGGAGTGCTCAGGGGGACGAGTGTGCAATCAGCGGAGACGCAGAGCGACTGCAGTCCAGAATGTTTTCTGAACGCAGCTCTTACTTTGATTCCTGCTTGATCGGAACTTACCTTAAGGCTGAACTAGAAATTAAAAACCATAAGGACAATGAATCAGCCAGAATATCTTTGCTTTGGACTTATCTGTTGACACACATACCGCACAGATAAATTACCGCTTCAGTTTAATCTTCCATATTTAACAGATTTTGCTTTTATCCAAGTGTTTCATTAAATATTTCCATTTATGACCTCAAAAGGTCAATTTAACATGTGTTTGTGCGATTAACATGCAGCGAAGACTTTTGAAGGGTGGCAAATGAAAACAGCAGAATGGAATTTAATTAAAAATTACTGCATCAAATATAAAGAAATGTAAAAAATCTGCAATTTGAGGCGCTCAAAATAAAAACAAATGTTTTTGTTATTTTTGCAATGAAGCTTGATTTCTTAATATTAGTCAATATTTACAATAAAATTGACTCAAAAATTGTAGCTCCGCCCCTTTTAAAAAGATTAATTTTGACTTTTCTTTAAAAACCCAAATATGAGGAAAAAGTGACTTTTTCGCCTGTATAAATACATTTTTTTTTGTCTGAAACGTCTTTTATAAGCTAAATATTGTGTATTAAAAAAACACAACACTATATTCTCTTGTTGACCGTCATTGTTGATGCAATTTTAATCATTAAAAGCTTCATTATCTAAACTATCTCCCTCTGATTGAGTGTTATAAACTGTTTCTTTTAGATCCAATTTCAGCATTCCTCGCGCTGCATTGTCAGGATTTTCAGCTCATTATTGCAATTTTTCCAACTATGGTTATTTTCCACAAAAGACCATTTCCGAATGAACAAAGGGCTTGTTTAATAACGCTCACAGTTGGAACCACGAGTGTGAGCCGTTCCTCCACTCCTCTAACAATAATTTCCAGATCTGTTGGTGTAGTTTGTGTTGTTGTTGTTGTTGTTTTGCAAGTTGCACACAGGAAAATAAATAAATTTAAAAAAAGGCTGTCTTTGCTCTCTCTGGTGAGTAAAGAAAGCTGCTTCAAAGAACCTCTGCGTTCCTTGTGCTCTTCTGCCACCTGGTGGCCACCGGGGAGAACAGAGAGAAATCTCCAAAGAGCCAGCCTGAAGAGGTTGATCAGCCCTCATCCTGCATCAAAACATCATGATTGCATCTTAGGAAAATTCTTAGCCATCAGCCTGGAAGGCAAAAATAAACCTCCTTCAACTCTCTTTCCGTCACATCTCTCTGTCTTCTCTCCTCTCCTTTGTCGTGACAGCTGATACCTCTTTAATGGCAAAGACAATTAACTTTCTTGCAGGTGCAAAAGAAGGTGGTGGGTGGGGGGGGGGACTGGAAAAGAAAAGAAAAGAAAAGAAAAGCTGTGTCTGTTTACCCACGTCATCATTAAAGTGACGACCAACACCAGCCCGCTGGGCTCATCTGCATAATTGAGCAGAGTAAAGAAATGCAGCAAAGCCCATAATTTCAGTCTGGGTGTGGACTCTGGAGACTCGTCCTCTGGACACAAACGTCATCATTAGACCTCCTTAGCCCAGCACATAACAAAGACGAGGCTCATTACTGACAAAAGCATCTCTGCTAATGTCTTCCCCGCTTTGCCCCGTTCTCCTCTAATCTCTCCTGGCATGGATGACTTCTATTTCACAATGATAACATAGAACAAAAAAGAAAAAGGAGCGAGCACAGAGGAGCTGGAGGAAAGAAAGAAACCATTTGGGTGACATGGCCACACTGTGTACAGAGATAGGCATGCCAAAATACAGAGAGGAATGAAAGAGCTTTCTTCCTGGCAACATTCTTGCCAACATCTGTCACAGGCAGGCTTGCTGTGTGAAGGTGTGTCTATACAGTATGTGGCACTGGTGTGCATTCGCCTCCTAATGTGAAAGAATACATATTCATGTTGCGCGAGGCCGCGTGTCTGCAGCAAAATATGTGTTCCAGTTTGGGTTTCTGGGTGCATTCACACACACGCGAGTGCTTGTGCTTTTATGTGTACATCCAAAGCTTCCTCTGCTCATTTCCTGCAGATTTTTTCTGTGTGTCTGCGCGAGGCGTGAATGTGAGCGTGCGCCGGGGCCAACCCATACATCCAAAAAGCTCCCTCATTTACCCCCGCGTTTTGTAGGTGCGTGCGCATGCTGTGCGCCGACACAAGGAGCAGTGACAGCTGTAGCCTCTTCACCCCGCAGCCCGCCTTCCAGAAATGCGCCTACTGCTCGTGGTGGAGGATCGTGGCCACTTGCTGCAACCAAACTGCAGCATCTTACACAAGCAGCTCCAGTTTTCCAAGTTGATTTTAGTGAGAACTAAATCTTTTTTTTTTTTTTTAAGTATCAAAAAGATGTTAACTGCAAAATAGAAAACATAAAATATCAAGTTAGTTTGTTCTATTGATAGTTTCAAAGAAGGTAAAGATGATTTCATCAGTTTACATCAGTTTTTTCTTTTCAAACCACAAGGAATCAAACCAAAGATCTGGAGCGAATCGAGGAAAGAAATGTGTTTTTTTTTTTTTAAATCCACACCAGCTCGACCTTTTTTTCTTCTAAATTTAACTCACAGAATGAAGAGTTTTTCCAACAGTCATTAATCACACATCCAGGTGAACAGAGAAACTCAAAGGATCAATATTATCTGTCTTTAAGCTGGAATTATTATTGACTGTAGAATCAATGTCTATTAATCATCAGTCTACTCAAGAAAAGTATTTAAAAAATAGTAACACTTTAGATGAGGTGCTGAAAATGAATCATTATAATGTTGACAAAAATAGTTAATACATTGGTTAACCTTATATTCAGTTTATTAATCACTTTAGATGTAAATGAATCTTATAAGAATGTTAATAAACCTTATTTGGGTTATCATGTTACTTAATGTCTTAGTAACACATGAATAATGTTTGTTAATGTGTTAATAAAGCTTGTTAAGGAAGTCTTACCAAAACATGTTTTACAAAAGTTCTTGGATTTGCTGATCAGAAGGCAAACCGAACTTTGTTTTCATTGTAAGTTGAGGCTCCGGTGACCCCGAGTCTGACCCACATCAGCATCACCAACCCAGAACTCTTCAGCTCCAACTGGGGTCTCTCTCCTCCGAGCCATCTCTAGTAGGCGGATAAGATCCAGCTCCTCCTCTACAAGTCCATGTGAAAAAGAGGAACAGACATGGCAGTGGTCGGGTCTCCTCTCTCCACACATCTCTCCCTGTGTGAGAAAGCCTTCTGCTGGGCTGATTGGCCGACTCAGAGCAAGGAGCAGATAGGATCACTCTATTTGCCCTGCAGCGGGGCTGCCTCTCAATCAGCACTACCTCTGGAGGGGGTTTATCTGGCCTACTGATAACAATGTTTTCCCCCGCGTACATCCCCTCCCTGACGAGTTGTTACACTAGTAAATGGGAGTCGAGGCTGAAGCTGAGCTGCTGGAACAGCTGCAGTCTGCAGTTCTCCGCTACGCCTTGTAAACAAGGCTGGCTCCGTTTGCTTTTCGAGCTGACTGGTTGAAAAGAGAGACTGAGGGAAGATAGATAGTACACAACATTTCTTCTCCAGCAACTCGGATGAAATGAGATTTTTATGAATATTCCTAGAAAGTATTAGACAATGTTTCCGCTCTCTTGATCAGTGTAGCATGAGCTCCTTCTCTCTGTGCCAGTACATCTGTCGCTGGAGAGGAGCCAACTCAACAAATGCGAGCGGTTAGCCCACAAGTGTGGAAGCAGGACCATCTGTGTCAGATGAGGCCCAGGTGGAGTTGCAGTTTGATCTGCTTTAAGTTACGGATCACTTTGAGAGCTCGGTGTGGTCAAACCTTCAACACCTCTTCCAGCCGAGAAAAGAAGATCCCTGTTTTCCCTGTCGAAACATCTGTGACAGAGGCTGTAAAAACATATACCCTGAGGAATAGTGAAAGCTCTATGAATAAACTTGCATTTTTTTTTTTTTTGTGTCATGCTCTTATCACAGTGTGGATCCGTCGTTAGTTCTCCTCGTGATTCAGATCCGGATGTTTTTGCTTAAAAATGGTCTTGTTTTGGTCCACTTCTGTTTTCCATGGGAACAAACCTCACAAGCAAAAAAGTAAAAAAACAAACAAATAGATAAATAAATGATTAATATAAAAAAAATAAAATTTGACTAGTTAAATTAAAAATGTAAGCATTAAAAATTCAGCTTTAAATTGATATAAATATGCACTTCTGCTCCAAAAATATCTTAACTTAGTATTTCAAAGTATAGCTGGAAATAAATCCAGGTGTCAGGAAGTTAAATTTAATGTATTTTCAATTTTTTACTATCTTTTGTAAACATGATAACTAATTTTTTACAAGTTTTTCCTTTCAAAATAAAACCTTTGTTTTTGCCATTTTTTTGCTTAGCTAAATAAAAAAAAAAAGCTTTTTAGTTTTTTTTAATCATGCTTTGACCCACTTTTGTTCTTTTTTTAAAAGTACTTGGCTAAATTAAATGTGTTTCTTTTCTACCTATGTCCTTTTTTCAAATAAAACAAAACAAATATAAATTTCACCTTCATAAATAAATGTATTTTTCTGCTTTTTTTCTGACACCATACATTCATGAGCCCAAACGTCTGGTTATTTTTATTTAAAAAAAAGGCTTTTTGCACTGTAGTCCATTTCAAATATGTGGCCCACTGAACACCAAATCTTCACACACAGTGAGAATGAAATCCAGCTAATGGCCTGAGATCTCCATCTCCCTCACAGCACAGCTAAATCTCTGCTTTTATGTGCCTGCACTGAGTGCGTGCATTCCTCTTTGGGATGACTGTCCTAGATTTAAAAGGCGTGTCAGAAACCACCAGGCCTTCATTTCTCCCTGAACTTATTTTTTTTCTTTTTCATTTAATCTTTTTGCATTGTTCACTGGGGAATTCTTGCAGCAGGGATGGTGTTGCAATGAATTAGACCAAAAAAAAAAAAAATCGTCCACTACTGGGAGCTGAGATAAGATTCCTTCATCCCTCTTTGTCAGTGTCTTTTGTTTGCAGCTGTGACATGCAAAGTATTCAAATGCATTAGAAGTTATAGAGTTGCAGGTTTATTTTTAATAAAACGAAGTGATAGCAGCATAAAACCGCCGCAGCAAACTGATGATATCTCACAGAGAGGTCACAGTTTGAAAATGAAAACGGTGATGCTCAGTCTTGACAAGTATTCTGCGATTGTCGGCTGCTGAGATAAATAAAACAGGGCTTTTAAACTGGACTGAAATGAGAGGCGCTCGCGTTGTTCCTTCTGAACATCTCCGTCAGTCTGACATCTCTCTCAGCGCAGTGCCACGGTGGAGGAAAGAGCACTTCCGTGGCGCAGGTAAAGCCGCCAGGAGATGGAAGGGCCCCTCATGAATAAATGATGGTGACACGCAGCAGTAATTTGCATTCGTGTAAAAGTGACGCATCAGCGCTTTTGTCTGCCAAGAAGTCTAGAGGTGCGTTTTTTATTTTATTATTTAATAGCAAATGGCTTTCATTAACGGTGGCAAACCTAAAGGTGTTGACAGCCGTGCACTGTCTTGTCAAGCCGATCACAGCCTGTTTTCCAAGCTGATCACAGCCTCTGCCTCTTTTTCTCTAATTAGGCATATGCTGGAGGCAACATAGCAAACGCTGAAACAGGTTTGTCCTTCCCTAATCCAGGGAACTAATTTTTAAGGTTATTATGCAAATCGATACTGTTTACAAACATGAAAGCCAGACTCCTATTTTTGATGTGCCACATCGGTTTTCGATAGCTTGAAGCCGGCCTCGGCAGGTGTCATGTCAATAACAACCAGCAATCGATCAGTGCCAGTCTGAGGGGAATTGGGACAGCAGGGCCTTGAGGTGCATTGTGGGGGGGTGGTTCATCAGTGGAACACTCAGACAGACTCTGCAAACCCTTAAATCTTCTCTGCATGGACACACAGATTATAATCTGCTTATTGTTGTGCTGGAACACGACAGCATGACTGCACTTTTTAATTTGATTGAGAGCTAAACAGAGATCACTTTTTTTTTTTTTTTTGTAAAGATCACCCACAGCTGGACCATAAAACAGATTGAGCTCAGGATTTACAAAGAAGTTTTTTTTTTGTTTATTTGTTTTTGGTACATTTCTGCAATGAAAGAAACTTTATTGTACCAGCAAGGAAAAGAAACAGGTACACACTTAATTTTAAAAGCAATTCAGACACCATGCTCACCACTTTTCTTTAGTTTTTTTTAAATGTGACTTCACCAATGTCTGTAAGTAAAAATCTAAACAATACAAACATTTCAGGATGTCTATTTGTGACTCCACAGTGTTCTGATGATAAAAATGTGAATGATTTATTTAAAAATTACATTTAAACACGTCTTTATTTGGTTTTTGCAAAAATTGTTCGATCACTGTGCATTGTGGTCTATGTTCGCTAATGTAGTGAGCGCGCTAGTTTTTCGCAAAGACTCCTAGTGTACTCGATATTGGAATCCGTACTCGTAACACTTGCACATATATTTTTCGTCATTTCCACTAAAGCATTTTACGGCATGTGCTTATCAGAATGCTCAATAAAGTTTGTTGGAAAAAAAAAAAAAACTTTGACATCTTAAAACGTTTACCACAGTGAAGAATAGACTCTTTTTTTCTGGGACGTTAGACAAAATGGCGAGAGGGCAGTAAATGTGAATTGTGACTTCCGGTTTACGGATGTAAACAGGGAAAGCTGACAGCTCAATGCTGTTGAACAGAATTTTACATTAAATAATTAAAGGTAACCTTAGCAATTGTGAGGGAATTTTTTTAAAGGCTTCATTTTACAAATGTCCTATCTAACTGCATTGGTTTTCTTCTCTTGAATTGCTCACAAACCAAAATACAAATGGATGATATCCTCAATATTGGATATTTTATTGAAAATACGACCTTTCATTGGAGGAGATATTATTCTTACGGTTTCTATTTTGGCTGATGTAATTTGCACATACTTGAATGGGATCAAGCCGGTAGAAATTCATGTTAGCCACATTTAATTTCTTCAGCAAAGCATCCCTGTATGCATTTTTATCACTTCCCAGGCTAAATTTATTTGTTGTTCTACGGGATATTTTAGGGAAATAATTGTAAAAAAAAGGAATGGATTGGTTCAGAGAAAATGTTAACAGCAGCTATCGATCCACGGAGTGTCATCTTTCAAAATAAGAGCGGACAAGTAAAAAAAAAAAAAAAAATCTCTGGGCGACTACGTGGAATTAGTCTCTTATATTTTTGGCAACAGTTTCCAATTACTTTGATAATTTTTTACCTTTTTTTTCAGATTGGACGTAGTTATGAGCAAAACCAAAGAGGAGCGACGTTAGAACCACGGCTGAGCTAACAGCGGCTCACTGACCACAGTAGAAAACACTGCAACAGTATTAAGTTTTACTTGAATGTCAGACACACTGAAATTGTGTGACTTTTGCTCTGTTTACAATGATTTTGTGCACATGGAAATTTAGGCAACTTTTAACTGGCCAGAAAAGATCACGTGCAGCTCCTCGTCTCATAGCCAAAGCTAGCGCTAGCGTTAGCATTAGCATCAGTACAGATTAAAAGAATAAAATCAAAATAACTTTAACTGGGTTGTCAGATTGTTAGATTGTTCACAAACTTTGGTTTGTGAACAATCTAGGAGAGGAAAACAAATACAACCAGGTTATGTCTGTTTTACAATTTTCATTTATAAGTCATTTTTCATTGATAGAGGGTGGGAGGTTGGCTTTTATTGGGTGGGGGGTTGGCTTTTATTGTATATGTTTTTGTTTTTAATGTAAAGCGCTTCGAGCTGCACAAAGTATGAGAAGCGCTTTTTTATAAATAAAGTTTGATTGATAGGACATTTCTAAAATAAAAATTGTACAAATTTTGGTTACAGTTGGTTAGGTTACCTTTTTTTTTTTACGTACAATTGCTTTAAACATAGCTGCCATCAGTGTTGCTGTGCTTAACAACATCCAACAGCAGTGAATCCACATTTGACCGGCGATGTGTGACGTCACGTGAAAAGAGTCTATGGACCCCCCTCCCCCACCACAAAAAACCCAATGCCTACAAGGGAGATTTATTTGGAATTTGTACATTTTTGTAGCTTGTTGAACGATCTTTATTGTAATTTACAATTTCACACCTGCCATGCTAAATCGAGGCAAACCCATCTTGGCATCTGTGGTTCCTTGAGTAAAAGTGTTTAACTTACTATTCAGTGGGAACGGCTCCCGTGAGTCCAGCACAGTAAGCCTCGCCTAATTTCCCATCAACCCTCAGTTTACACTCTCTCCTGCACGCTTATTTCACCTCACAAGCTCAAGCTGATATTAGCATAGCAACAGAATGCCAAGCAATCCTGGAGCTATTAAGTGCAGTTTTGCACCAGATGTCAACTCAGACGAGGACAATGGAGACGTTATTGGATCTATTTGTCATCAGAACTGGCATGGAGTAGCGAGACTTTGGCCCGCGCATGTCAGTTGTTGCATCACAAACCTGAGCTCAGTCTAAACCATCATGACATTGAACCTTAGACTTTTTTAATACACGTCCTCTATTATGATAAAAATGCTGCAAGAGCATGTTAAAAACACGAAAAGCTCAATTTTTATTGGAGTGCACCTTCAAGAAACTGATATAGTTATTCTATCTTCTGTCTTAATTATTAAAATTTAACTTTTATCCAAAAAAATTGTGATAAATAAAAACTTTTAATTTTATTTAAGCTGATTGTAGCTTATTTTTTTCATAAATATAAATTAAAATGAACTGGAATAATACATTTTACCTCCCCAAAAACATTTTTGCTTGACTTACAGAGAATCTGTCAATTTGTAGTAATGGCTCTGGAGGAATTAGCAGAATTTTTTGATGTTTCAGTGTAAGTCACGACTCTCAATTAACCTGACCATCTCATCCAAAGACGGGTCTTGACCCCCATTGTATTTACACCTAAACACAGAAACAAAATGGGTTTCAAACTTTGCTTTTATGAAATTCTTGGACTTGATGCCGTGTCAACTGTTACTTCTTTCATGACTGTTCCAGCCCTTTGAGGAATTTCACCAGAGCAAACTTCTTTTGATGTTGTGCTCCTGCCTGCCCGTCACATGAATGGATCAACAACATACATCCATGATCAACACGAGCAGCAAGCTGTGACGGCCAAAGCTCAGCTCCCCTTCTCTGTATCACATGTAGCAGCCTCTGTCCTGCAGAACTTCAAAGCTCTGAAAGCTACGGAGAATTGTGTCTGTTTCCTCTCCTCTAAATCTCTCTTTTCAGTTGACTCGTATCTGCAGAACACAACCTGTCAATACAGATTGAGATTATTACATTTTTGAAATAATCTCAGTTGAAAGTAAATCTGCCACAGCTGCCTTTATTTTGGGGCTCAGTATCATTTCTGCGACTTACCGGTAATAATATCCTAAAATAAAAAGTTTTCAAGCCCAGACTGTTTCACTTTTTTCCTTCTAGTTTCTCAACAACTTAGCAAAGTTCAAATCTTTGAGTTTCTCCTGCAGTTTCACTCCAGCCATTCATACATCCAGTAATTTATTCATAAATTTATTTCAAGCATCGCTCAATAATATCTGACCCGGGTGACCCACCATCTGACTCCCCCTTCTGAGACAGAGCACCACGTGTCCCCGGAGAGCCAAGGAATGCAGGTCGGAGGCAGAGTTTACTTGGGAAGGGGGTGGGCAATTTTCACAATGCAGCGGTGTTAAGCGGGTAATCATAATGTGATAGTGCTCCAGCTTCTGGGGTCATGTCTGCTTATGAATGTTAAAGAGAATCGTTTTAAAGGCCTTCAAAATTACCCCCATGATATCAAACGCTGACCTTTCGGAGAGACTGCAACATGCTGTGATGATCAGAATTACAATGTGAGCCGCTCTCGCAGCGTTTTCTGGCTTCAGGATGAAACAAAGGAGGATAAAACTCTGGCTGGATTCATGCAAATGTTTGCTTTAAAACAAGTCAAATCAAAAACTGTATTTTTGAGTCATGAGTGTCCTACAATGTGGTTCTATGGGCTGCAGGTGCATCCTGTAAATAAACAGCTTTCACAGTCAGCTTTTATGTTGGGTTGACTTAAAAAGAGGAGATCAACTAATTTAACCCCAAATTTAGGTTCAGATATTATTTCTAAAAGTTGTTTTTCACACAAATTGTCTGATTTCCAAAAACAATATTTGGTTTATATTAGTTACCTTTCAAATTAAGCAACAATCTGGTTCAAAATACCTTATGTATCATCATTTATTAACCCTTTCACAACTGAATTAAGTTCTAATCAAATAAAAACAAATACTTTAGTGTTTTTTTTTTCTTTCTAGCTGATAATTTTCCAGTCAGATTGCAAATTAGCGACATATGGCGTGAAGGGATTATGGAAAAAAATCAGAAAAAGGAAAGTGCTGTACGTATAGGAAAAACCCAAATTATTAATCTTAAAAAAGGAAAACTACTGTTAGAGAATAAAAATGCCTTTAAAAATATTACGTTATTAATTCAATATTTGTAAAAATAATGGACCTAACAGAAATCTTTCTTTACCATAAGGATTCAAAAGGATTGACACTGGTATTCGTTTACTTTTCCCTGAATAAAAAAGCAATTACAGTCAATCTAAAAGTTATTATAAATCTGAAATAAATCATAAACCATTGACTGGACTGACCAATAGAAAATGGCTTACTTCTGGCTCCAAAAAAAAAAGGAAGCCAATTCTGTCGACATTTCTCTGCAATACTGATGTTGCCATGTTGGAGCCAGACGACAGTGATTGGTCCAAGTCAGTCGGAGTCACCGTTTCTACGGCAACTACCATCGCCAATCAGGAGTAAGCTTGTTTGAGCAACAGAGAACCTGTTAATCAAGCGTTGGAGGCGGGAACCAGCGGGCATCATATGATTTTATAACTTGCAATAGAGATAAAATATCAGAAAAAAATAGGATTAGCAAGAAGATGAACAAAATAAATTAAAGAAATAATGGTTATTCTGACTGACTGACTGAGCCGTTTATTTCTAGAAAGATTCTTCTTGGAGCCGGGGGGTTCTTCCTGTTTAGAACGGGAGGGGTCACTCACTCCAGTTCTCTTATACAGTCAATTGCATAAATACAAAAAAATCTGAACTTGTTGCCATTCAAGGAACTGTAGATTCACATTTGGGAGTAGAATTGGGGGTCTTGACTTGTGATTATATACAATCAGTTTTCTAGCTTCACAGTTGCTCAGATAAGACCTTGTTGAGCCCTGGCAACTACACCAAAAGGTAGTACTCTGACAGGTGTTAACATTTGCTTTGTAAAGCTGAAAATGTAAAAAAAGACCTCTTCCCATTTGAGAACAGTTCAGAAGTCAATGATGCTTAACTCAGTTAAAATCTTACCATAAGACACAAAAAAAGACACTGGAACCAGACGATTTTTTGGGATATTTCTGAGTAGCTGTTATACTTGTACAACAAACCCTTTTGTACAACAAAAGCAGACATCATGGAGAGATGTGAGGAATACATGGTGAGCTATGTCATAAGTTATAACCCAAGAGATTGTGAGGGGATGTAATGGTAGAGCGGAACCGCGGAGAGAACTGATCAATGATAAAATACATTTATTCAGATTTCTTAATATAATGATGTGTATCAAAGACATCCTAAACCAGGGTGCTGTAATCTGTGGGTTAGTTAATTAAATTCCTGGATTTTTAACTTTAGCTGTAATGTGGAAGTCTGGTTGATCATTTGGCAGCGTTAAGACGATTTGTAAGGTCTACATTAAGCAGGATTTGATTTTGGATCTCATACAGCTAAAATAACTGACCCCAGGCTGTACAGTAATTGGAATCATTCTCCTGTAGTTTAGCATTTAACCTGTAAATACTGTAGTTTTCTGGAGAAACTTGCTAAAAAGTGCAAAAGTAAGTTTTCCTGTGTATTCACATCAATGGGATTTAGTTACTGGTTCAAATACTTTTAACATGTCAACATGGGTGCTAATAGAAAGACACTTTATCATATGACAGGGAGAGGATGTGGGTTTCCAATTAAGAACTGTGTGTCTTTTAACTCTGCTCCACAATTGCAAACCTTCTGTTCCCGTGTTGCACTTTAAATTAAAACTCAAAGATTTGCGGATCTATTTATATTGTTTAGCACCAGCTCAGTGTGTTTCTTTCCTACGCAGTAATCCAGCCTTCAAATGCTGTGAAACAGGAGCTTGGAAGTTAGAATACACAAGACTTTGCCTCAATGAAAACTTTCAGTTCACTCAGCGGTGCACCTACCCAAGGAGTTCATCTCTTATCAGAGAGCAGATAATTGTTGAAACAGGTGTAACTGTCGAAGTGTCGACGCGCCTCTCTGGTCCCCCAACCAGCCTCCGCATGTGTGACTCCACCTCATAAGTCTTTCAGACAACCTTGGTGTGATTTCTTGACAAAAGCGCAGCCGCTCTCAAGGTGCACTCGAGAGCGAAGTAGAAAGGGACAAAGACAGAGCCTGAGAGAAGACACGGGAAGAAATGGATTTCTTCTCTAATTATGCAAGAAACAGAGACTTTGTGAAGATAAAGTTGGGTGACACAAGGGCACACTGAGGGACACGCTCACTTTAGGAAGATTTTTCAAAGTGGGAGGCACAAATGGATGTTTGTGCTATGAGCTATTGCTGCTAATTGGTACAAACTTAATGAATGCAGGGTGCTGCGCGGAGACAGATGCTTTGTGCAAAGTGGCAGATTTCAGTGCCTGTTTCTCTCCCTCGTTGGAACATCAAGAAGTGGAGAACATTTGGCAGGTCACAAAATGATGCGAGGAAAAGGGGGAAACCCAAGAAGCAGGAAAAAAAAGCAGTTGTTTATTTTATTTTCTGTTAATTTGTGTTTTTTTTTTTTTTTTTTTATGGGTGTGAGTATTTTTCAAGCGCTTGCTTTTGTTTTGGCTTTCTTTCCTTACCAGCTCTGCGACTCTCAATTAGCACACAAGCCTGAGGGACCTAATTAACCGATTCAATTAAAAAAAAAAAAAAACTTTATTAAGAATCTCATGCAAGCCATTTTGACATTTGTCAGCCATTCAGGAGCTATTGTGTGTTTCTGAGCGTGTGTAAATGTAAAGACTGATTAGCTTGTTTGCAAGCTCTGCTCATCCCCTGGGTGTCCAGGGACAGTGCTGTGTGTGTGTTTGCAAGTGTGTGTGTGGCAGCTTCCTCACAGCGCTGGACCCCACACATGACCTTTTATCGAGTGTCCAATCAATAATGTGCAAGCGTCCTTCCCTTTGAGTTGCAGCCTCAGCTCGGGCTTCTGAAGGCCTGTGGCCAGCCGCAAAGCAGGAAGGAAACGGGCTTCACAGTGGGGCAAAGGAGTCCTTGGGGGGGCAAGAATGGAACAGAACCAACTGGCTCTTGTCATCTCTTCATAATGATGTCTTCCTCCCCCTCCACCTTGGAATCGGCCTTCTTTGTCTGAGCGGTAAAAGCAGATTCTGTGATTAAACAACAGAGGACCGTTTTTCCACATTTAGCACTTCTCATAGCTACCAACGTGGTCACATATGGAGTAATATCTCATCTTTTGGGAACTGTAACATATATTCCCTGGTGGGTACAGTGGAACAGATGTGCTTGTTTAATTTGTTGCATTATCTCCCAGCGTTGACTTTACAGGATCTGGTTGTCACCACCAAAGCAGCAGCTCTGAAGGATCTGACTGTGTGCTGGTGTTCATTAAACACACTCCAAACAGCCTTCAAAACGACTCCATTAGCGGTTGCCTCCAGAACAAGACACGTCTGAATGCAATTTTTGACCATGAAATGCTCTTTAGGCAGATGAATGAGACTTGAAAGATGAGCAGGGACTTGATGTTTCCTCCTGTTTTTTTTTATTATTTTATATTTTTTCTGAGAAATGCCAGCTAGGAGTCAATCACTGGATTTCAAAGCAACAGGGACACATGGGAAAATCCAGTAATAATACATAGCTGCACAGCTGCAGAAGAATGGAAAGCTGGGTTGCAAGGAGCGAAAATCGACCTTAATAACAGCAGCTTGCTGTTTATCTGTCTGAAAGTGACAGTTCGCTCTGAACTGACAACTTGTTTACCATGAAACCGATCCGAATGGGAACTATTTCTAGATACTTGGTTGATCCCGCTGCAGGGGACATGAGGATCTGTCTGGTTTGTTGGAGCAGGAAATGGCCTACTCTGGTACCAAACAACAAAAAAAAAAAAAAAAAAAGAAAAACAAATGTTAAATATATCAGCAGACGAACACTTTATTAGGTACACTTTTCCAGTACCAGGTTGGACCCTCTTTTTGCCTTCAGAACTGCCTTAATTTCATGGTGGCATAGATTCAACAAAGTACTGGAAGCATTCCTTAGAGCAGGGGTGTCAAACTCAATTGCAAAGGGGGCCAAAATCCATACCTTAGGTCGTGGGCCGGACAGGATAAACATTTACTGAACAACTGAAAAATTTTTTTTAAAAAACCTAGATTAGCTAAAACAGCTGGCATGTAACTGAAAAAAAATAACTAAACTTCAAAATATCCTAAAAAACTGAAAAAAGCCTAAATTAGCCACAACAGATGGCAAAATCTTAGCAAAATGCCAAAATAGTCCAAAAAGCTAGGGAAATGATCTTTAGCTGATCATCCACGCTTTTATCTCTTCTCATTCAGATAACTGTAATTTTCTTTTCACTTGTCTTCCTATTAAATTTAGAAATTAATTTTAACCCATGAACCAATTTTTTTAAAAAATAAAATTAAGTGGAAAACACCACAATCGACCACAGATAACATTTCAGATGCTTTTCTGTTACACTGATGTCACTATGGGTTCTCATGGGTTAAGATTTTAATTTTAGTTTTAAAAGCTATACTTCTAACCTCTTAACTCCCTACACTTTGCACATTCCTTGAGGTCCACTGATAATAATCTTTAATATGTTCCAAAGAGTCGTTGTAACCCTTGTGCTATCCAAGGCATGTTTACATTAAAAGTGGGGTCATCTGGACCCCAAAAGACAGCGCGCTGAACTTTTTTTTTTCAATGATTTTTAATCTTCACTGGCAGACATAAAATCCTGTCTATTTTTGTCGTGGGAGGAATCACATCAATATAGGGGTGGGGTCATCTGGACCCCATAAGAGAGCACAAGGGGGAGACTTTGTCTTTCAGGCAGACTTTGGATTGACCTCCCTCTGTCTCTGCACTCAATCAAGTGTTTTAAAACTCAAGTTAAGAGGTTTTTATTTAAAAGAGCTTTTAGCTGACTTTTACTTGTGTTCACTTTTGTTTTACTTGTATACTTGAGTGTGTTTTATTGGGGGGTTATACCTGCTTTAGGTACACTGTGCCATTTTGTGTTGTATCTTGTTTTAACTTTGTAAAGCACTTAGTGAGTCATCCTCTGAGAAAAGTGCTTCATAAATAAAGATTTACTTACTTACTCAGGTGGGCTGTGGGATTGTAACCATGCTCATTTGGCACTAAGGGGGCCAAAGTGTGCCAATAAAATAACCCCCATATCATTACACCACCACCACCATCTTGAATAGTTGATACAGAATAGGATGGATCCATGCTGTCATGTAGTTGGTGCTAAATTCTGTCCACATGTCCCAACAGAAATGGAGATTCATCAGATCAGGCAACATTTTTTCAATCTTCTATTGTCCAGTTTTGTGAGTCTGTGGGAATTGTTGCCTCAGTTTCCTGTTTTTAGCTGACAGGAGTGGGACTGCCTCACGGTTAGATGTGTTGGAGATGTTCTTCTGCAGACCTCGGTTGTAACCAGTGGTTATTAGTTGTTGTCTTTCTATCAGCTGGAACCAGTCTGGACATTCTCCTCTGAGTTCAATAAGGCATTTCTGCCCACAGAACTGCTGCTCACTGGATGTTTCTCTTTTTCTGACCATTCTCTATTAACCCTAGAGATGGTTGTGGGGTAAAAGTCACTTAAATCACCCTTCTTCCCAATTTGAACTGCAGCAGATCATCTTGACCGTGTCTATTGAATTGCTGGCATGTGATTGGCTGATTAGAAATTAGGGTTAACAAGCAGTTGGACAGATAAAGATGCCAGTGAGTGAATAACTCATAAAGACATGCACTTATGAAGGCTTACAATAAACATCAGCAGTGGAACTCAGTCCTCATCACAGCTGAGCCGGAGAGATTTCAGCCCATCGATTGGTAAAACTAAAGTGTGTGAAAGTGAGTGTGAGTCAAAAGGGGATCTAAAGGTGGGCTTACAGATGCGAGACACAAGCAGGACCTAAAGATGGAGAGATCACTTTTGTTCTCTGTCTGGTTTGACCGAGGCCTTCTCCGCTCAGAGGTGACTGTTGCACTCTCCGGCGCCCTTTTACACGCCGCCGAGCTCCCCTCCGCTCCACTCCGCTGCCTCCACTTTGATGCAACAAGGGGGTTATTGTGTAAATATTTTGTTTGAGCATTTGAGCATCTTAATCTTCCACAAGGTGATCTTTGGAGTGGAGCAGCATGAGGTGCTGATGTTCAGAAGAGCTCCCAGTTGTAGAAAAGAAACAGGGAGCAACAGAGACAGAGAAGGGAGGGAGAGGAAAGAGAAGAAGGTCTGTGTACTTGCTAGAGTGCTGGGAGCTAGAGTTCACTACGGGGGCGTAAGTGTGTCAAGAAGAGCGCTTTTCCCCCATCCGCAAGCCCGGGGCCCTCTCCACAACATTAAAAAGCATAAACAGTCAATACTGAATGTAACTCACAGAAAGAGCAAGAGAGGGAGCGTGGAAAAAAAAAAAAAAGAAACAAGTGCGAGAACGCAAGGGTGTTTCAAGCGTTACACAACATAGTGAGATCAGAGAAGTAGAGGCTGGGCTATGGTGTAGAGTTGCAAAGCTTTCTGATGGAGGAAGGGAGCCTCTCCAAGTGAATCATTCATTGCAGGCGGCAGGGGTGTAAATATGAAGGGGAGGGTTGAAGGAGAGCGGGATCAAGGAAATGCACACCTGGTGCAAGACAGGGGTCAGATTGGCCCTACAAAAAAGGGATGGAAGGAGAAGAAGGGAGCGGGTTGTTAGCATACCTCCGTTTAGACAGCAGCCTCTTTTGGTGCAGTACCGGGGTGCACACGCAATGAGAGGGAGGTTGTCTTGTTTCAATAATAATAACAACCAAAAAAAAAAAAAGACTTTCAAACATTTTAGACTTCTCCTTTTGAGATGTGAGGGCTTGTTTATCTGTGGCACATTGTTCCTGCTCGTAGTCGCTCAAGAGTCTCAATCAGTTACTCGCTCTCACCGCCTCTCTTAAGTTTCTTTCAAAAGACATCTCAGGAACACTCGACACCTGGCTGACTGACTTCAGAGCACCAAATCAGCGGAGAAGTCTGCGTGTCTCTGGCTTTTTTTTTTAATCATCCATTCAGTCACTCCTCAAACGTTCAAACCCTAGAATTCAGGGAGATCTTTTCTCTTCAGACCGATCATGAAATGACAGAGCTTACTGGAGAACAGGTGTTTGTAGGCTGCGGCGGCGGGGCATGCATGCGGCACACGTGCATTGTTTACGTTGAGCAGATCACAGATGGGTTTGAACCTCCGTGCGTTCAATTATAATTTTTAGTAAACACAACACTTCCTTTTATTATTTGTTGGAATTTTTTTGCAGCATCTACAAGCATATGGTGTTAATTTCAAACGAGGCCTCTCAACTAATAAACATTCAAAGTCTTGTTTCTTCCTTGCAGTTCATACCCAAAAAGTTACTTCACTTCTGTTTGAGCCACTTTCCTAGCAGAGCTCCACATTTTAAACATTTAGAGGAGGGAACAATATCTGTGAAAAGTGAAAAAATTTGATTTCTACCCCACTGAATAGGCCGTTTCCTTGTGTTGTCAAACAGAATGACTAAACATGCTCATTCACATGCTCCCATGGTAGGGTGTTATTAATTTATCATCATGCTTTTACATGCACACACACACACCCACTCACACACACGGCCGTTTGCTTCTCGGTGACTGACAATGTGATAAATTTTATTTGAATATGGCGTACATGAATTATGTAACCATAGAGACTGCAGGCTTTGTTGCCTCCCTCCAGCTCATCGTTTCCCCTCCAAGAGAACATATAGTTGATAATTTACAGTAGAACCCATTCGGAGAGTAGAAAGGAGGAAATAAAAACAATGCCCCACAAAAGAAAAGGAGAAGAAAAGCTGTAAGTTTCTGTAGCTGATTCGGAGGAGGGAAAAGGTTTGTGCTGAAAGGTGAAGACGGCTGACACTTCTGACACTGAAAAGTGGTTCCTCACAAGTTCAGATCTGATGCTAGCCACAAAGTCTCAGCAGACTGGGGCCAGGTAAAGAAAAAATAAATAAATCAACACGAATAAAAGGGGAAGAAAAATGAGCACTTCTCCCCCTGGCATCTGATGTTGATAGCTGTGGCGAAAGACCGCCTTTGAAAGGCTTGAGAAAAGTGACAAAATCCAGTGTTTTGCTGTTTTTTTTTTCTCTTTTTTCTCGCCTTGTTGTTACTTTTCCAGACGGCTAACATGAAAAATGAAAAAAACCCGTCTGATTGGTCTGAAAAGACTGTCAAATGTCAAGCAGGTATCAAACGGCAGACTTGTTTTCCTTTAAGAAGAGACGGGCAGAAGGAAAAGCCTAACCTTTCAGCGAGCGCGTGGAAGTCAGTCATCCCATCATGTGAGGTACTCCACATAAGCACATCCTCTGCTCTTTACACAGCTTGCACTCTCCCCTCTGATTCCCATCTTGTTGACACAATATGTTGACAGCTGAAATAAATGGAACTTCATCTATATATATGTGTAAGAAGAAAATCTAGCGGATTATTTCCTTTGGCAGATAGAAAACATGACTTTTTCCTTGCAGAAACTTCAAAATAAAGCGTTCCAGTTAACGGTTAAAACTAAAATGTTTTAACGTGACTTGTATATATTTTTTTATTCTTCTAAACGCTGTTGTATTTTTCTTTTTCAGATCTCGTCACACTCGTACAGAGACTTTGTGCTATGGGTTTTCAAAATAATACCTCGTACCCTCGGCTCATTGATTAGTGCTGTGGTGAACCGTGAAGACAAACTTCTGCATGACTTTCCCAGAAACCCACGCTTCGTTCTTTTTTATTTTATTCAGACAGTCTGTCTGCTCTGCACAGGAAGGTCGAAGGTCAGGATGGAGCTGGCAGAAATTTACAGTCTTGCTCAAAGGCACTTTTTTATGGAAGAAGCTCCATAAACCCAAACAATTGATGATTCTTTTTCATTTAAGGTGAACAATTTTTTTAATTCAGTTCAACATTGTTGTCATCTGTCTCTAAACGAATTGTTTCACAAAGAGAATTTTGCTTTTTCTAGAGAAAAAGTCAAAGAGGAGAAGGGTGGAGGCCTGAGCTGTCACTTTCTCCTCTTGTTTATGAGCTGCAGATCTAGTGCCGAGGGATTTGAACTCACCTCTGCCCGCCACATAAAGCTGCCATATGACTGGGCGTCTTGGGTGTATATTTGCAGACGGTGAATTAATTTCAAAGCTGAACTTTTAGATGTTTTGGGTAGATTTCTGCAGGGCCTGATCCAAGTCGAGCAGCTGCTGCTGAAAACATTACATCTTTCCTTTCAAACAAAGGTGAGTTGAGGAGGAACTCTGCCATTTGGAGTTGCTCTACACTGAAGTGAGGTTAGAATGAACATTAATATGTACAGCTGGCTCTTTATATAACTCTTGCTGTGCTGCCTTTGCTGTCCTGTTGAGAGGGTGTCTGAGCAGCGCACTATCAATAACGAGGAACAAAGCCGGAGAAAATCTTTTTCCTCAACTGCCTGGCTGCCTGCCTTTCACTGCCTTAAGATTAATCTAATTTACTCTTTATTGAGAAATGGGTAAGAGCAGTTTTGTTTTATTTATGTATGTTTTTCTTTTTTTTTTCGCCTTTTCTGCTCTTTTCCTTTGTTGCTTCTCCACGGCTGCTTCTGACAAAAGACAGCCAGCCTGCCAAGCCTGGTGTTGCTCTGGGACGGACCTGTCAATCACTCCTGACGGCACTCTGACAACATGTACGTTAAAATTTCAAACGGGATTCAAAGCCGGCGCATGACAGCCGAGCCTTTGAAAGTGGCTGTAGCGCTCGGCGACAGCCAGAGGAGTCAGGATGGAAAACAAACTAGAAAACAACAGTGCAGAGGGAGAGGGGAAAAGGGAAAAAAACACCAAAGTTAAAAGCAAAACAGTGAAGAATGTGGGTCTTGATGATAGAAACTGGCATTAGCTTCTCCCTTAGTGTATCACTGTTCTTTTTTAATTTGGTTGAAACTCCCCCGAATGGAGATTTGGGTCTTTCAGGACCCGTGTTTTCTACAGTCCAGGGACGGCTGAGCCTCTCTGCAGCTCCTCTGGGGCTTCACTCAGATCTCCTCCACTTCTCCAAAACTACTGCGCACAAATCTTAATAACACCCTGTAACATATCTCTTAATGGTTGTTCAATTAACTCCCAGCAGAAATGGGAAGCAGCGATCTCCGCGGTAAAGTCTGTAGCTTCACACATCTTGATAAGAAACGGACAACTCAGTTTAGCATCTCACTGTGCTTCTCTGAAAGGACAAAAATCCTACAAGCAGCCATATGGAACCCAACGTGAGAACATAAGCTCCAGGATGTATTTTGAAACAATCTCCAGTCGCAACAAGCCGGCACAGACCACCAGCACCTCTTCAGCGAGGCTAAATGAACCACAGAACACAAAGGCCCGGCTGTGCCAGACCCTATGGGAGAACTGCCATCTCTGCAGCCCTGCAGTTTGTGCACTGATCCTTCTGTCAGCATCCACATCTGCAGTTCAAAAACACACACTGGCTTGAAACTGCTACAAAGCTAACTGTTCATTGTCTGTCTGAGACTTTGTTTTGACCATGCTGTGTGCGTTGGTGTGTGTTTGGTTAAAGTTTGTTTGAAAACGCAGAACCGAGTGGGGAAAATGTGTGTCAGTTCTACAAAGAAGGGGACAAGCAGCATGTGCACTGGGACGCAGGTCATGTCATCCTGTCGGAGGTGTATTTTTAGCCGCTTCTATGCTTTGTCGCAATGTTGATAGGCATCGGTACAGACAAGAGACGTGGCACTGACATACTAAAAGCTGTGCCACATGAATGCATGCCATCATCTAACTCATGCCCACATATGTGAGTGTCCAGACTTCCTTTCAAAGGTAAACCAACAAACAAGCTGCTCAGAGACATGGCTGTCAATAAAGAAGTGAAAAAAAAATCCTGCAGATCTCCAATGCTTTGGTTTCTAGTGCCCTCTAGTGGCTGGAAAAGGTCACCAAACTTGATCTGAACCAATGCAGCGGAGAACAGAAATCTATGAACTTTTATAACATTCTTTTTAAAATGGCTTTCGGATTCTTGTTTTTATCTGATGAATTATATGTTATTTAAAATTAAAAAACAACTAGGATTACAATTTATTTGTGTTATTACCAGGTTTCACAGTAAATCTGAAACAGGAATAATTTTAAGCAACATTCCAAAACATTAATGTCCAATCAATGCTTTTTTAAATAAGATTTTTGTTTTAGAATTTTCCATTAATAAATAGATTCATAAAAAAATAAGCCTAATTTGAACAGAAAATTAACTCACAGTTTTTGTTTATTTGTTTAAATAAATTGATATGTGTGTTTAGTCAATGATTTTATGCAAATTACTGAAAATACTAAAAACATTTTATTGATTTTTTAAAATGAACATTTTAAATTAAATAAGATTAATAAAATGTTACAACAAAAATTGTGTCCCTGATTTAAATACCCAGTTCTATTATCCTATGAGTTAGGGATGTAAATAAATGTTTTAAATATTATTTTAATAAACGTATAAATATATGAACTTAGTGTTATATTATTACTATCAAAACCTCAAAGTATACGTTTGGAAAAAGGGATTTAGAGAACAAAACAGCTTTGATTAATAAAAATGCTTTTATTTTGAAATTAGCCTATTTTTCTCCATTTGATAAAAGATATATTGCTATGATTTCTTTTACTCACAAAAAGCAACAATTTAAGATGTAAGTTGATAAAAACATGATTTGAACTGTTTTGAAGTTATTTAAAAAGACACGTATAACTATAAAGACACATTTTCATAAAATAAAGTTGTTTGATTCTATTCTTTTTAAAATAAGGTCAGGTAAAATTGACACATTAAGCAAAAGCTGAAAAAATGCATCAGGATCTTCCATGTGTAGATTTTCTGACAGTTTAAATTTACAATAATAATAAAAAAAGAGGCTTTTTTTGTCAATAATATGCATGCACTTTTTGTGCATTCATGATGGAGCCAGCAGAGGTGGGATTTGAGAGGCACCTCAAAGTACTGATTATCCTGAGTGTCTCTGCCCAATAACGTTACCTGCTGGGACAGCAGCACTGCTCCTCTAAATAAATTGCAAGTGGCCTTGGGCAATAAGAGGAACCTTGCTTTGATCTGCCTGACTGCCAACCAGGAAAATGTGCAGGCAGTCAATCAAACTCTTAAGGCTTCGCAACAATGGAGTCGACCCCAGTTTATTATTTATTTTTTAAACTGATGTGTTTCATTATCACAAGGTGTCTACTTGGTGGGGTGCAGTAGGGGGGCGTGAGGAGGCGGAGGGGGAGCTACATGATCAATAATTGATATGCGGCGTGAAAAAGCTGATCTGCCGCCTCTCCGCTGGTGCACTTGTCACTAGCTGTTGTCAGAACACATTTGCTTTGATGACAAATTTGAAGAAGTGAACAACAGCATCACATCTTATTAGGAATTTTGTGAGCGGTGAAAGGCAGGGGCCCCTTCTCGCCGAGGCTCTGTTTGTTCAGGGCGCTCTGGAGGAATGAGTACCAGGCGCTGGGGTGAGTTACAGCCTTGTAAGCAGAGAGATGAGAGGGGGGTTGAACTTTTTTGTCATGTGTCAGTAAACAGTGTGACTTGTTTGAAAGGTACCTGGATTACAGGGTGAAGAGTTGCTCTCTAAACCTTTAAAGCTTTGGGGTATGGGAGGCACGCCACGTCAAAACAGAATGTGGAGATGAGGAGTGAGAGCAGCTAAAAGCCTTCGCTCCCCCAGGTGTGCGTCTGCTGAGAGATGGAGGAGCTGTCCTGCTTTTCACAGAGTTTGGGTCATGTAGCATGGTGCAGCATCTGAAATAGATCCGGCTAAATAAAGACTTCTTGGTGCTCAGATGTGAAGAAAATCCATGCTAATAACTTCAATCACAGTGGGAAAAAAACAACTTTTATTTAGATGTTTGGTATTTTGGAAAATGTATTCTGTAGAGGGCACAGTGCATAAAAACATGAAAAAAAACCCTACTTTTTAAGACTTTTTTTAAAAAAAAAGACGAGATACTTTAGCAGCTAAATTGATTGGAAGCAGATTTATTTAATTTTTACAAATAATTTGACAAAAAATCCTTAATTTTTGACGTATTTTCTTCAGGTTTTTAAACTTTTTTGCATTCAGTAAATGTTGAATATAAAGATAATGTTGTTACCTATTAAGGTTTTTCTTCCAAAGTTTCGAAGTTTTTTTTAACTTTTTTTTAAAGTTGTGATTTAATTTGAAAGCCTGGCTCCTAATTGATTAATTAAAAAAAAGTATGTCAAAACTTTAAAACTAAAGATGGGAAAGGAAGACAAAATCTTGGAAAAATAAAGAACAATTCAACATAATTGACAGCTGCATCCATTTTCTCACCCCCCTACTCCTCATCTCCCTCTTTTCCATTTTTCTTCCAATACCATTTCCTCTTTTAATTATCCCTCGTAAAAAAAAAAAAAAGATGGAGCACATCAGACGCGTTGCGGTAAATCCTGGCCCTGGCACCGGCTCACAGTGGATCCTGCATCTGGCGGTCCCGATAGAGCCGGGCGCGCTGGCAGTGACAAGAGAGGAAGGATGCCTCGAGTTTTTCTGACAGAAAGAATGGAGAGGGTGATCTCTCAGCAAAGGAGAGGTCTCCATTCTACTCCCGGCGTGGGAGTCGTTTTGGCAAGCACCTTCCCGTCATGCCACATTTTTAGCACCAGATTAGCCGATTCTCAAGAGCCGAACTCACACAGACCCCCTTGTTTACACCTCACTAGCACAATGTCTTTGTCATGTCTGTTCAGTGAACATTGGAGGCGCCACAAGCTCAGTTCCTATCACTCCGTAAAACATTTTAGGGGTGAGACCACGGCAGAATCAGAGCGAGCGTGGTCTGGATTTAGAAAATGTGATTAATTCTGTTTTGAAAGAAGCCTCTGTTGGGCTAAAATGGGTTTTTCTGAGAAAACTGCACATTTATTTTGCAATCAGGGCTTTTCTTTCGCTTGCAGGATAGATGAAAAAGGTTAGGAGTTCACTGTTGCCTGACAAAGTTTCTCCTGCGTTTGTCATTCTGAGAGCTGAGTGTCGTCATCTCCCACGTGGTTACACACTTGGCACAATGAGATCCTTCGGACACATAGGAGCAGAAAAGTCTCGCTCCTTTCCTTGTCTTCCGTCATTCTGAGATGAAGAGTGGAACGCTGCTTTCTTTCTTTCTTGTCGTCTGGGGGGAACTGAGGAAGCAGGCGAGGACCTGTGTGATGTCAGATTCCCTTCAGGGTGGGAAGGAGACTCATGCACAGCTAAACGGAGACACACAGAACCAGGACTTCCACTACAAAGTTAAAAGATTATGGTGACGGTGAAGCATAATCTGGATTAGCGGCTAAAGTCCCACACGATCATTTTTTGATGTATTTTAAAAGTGTTCCCAGTGGTATTTTAATTATTTCATATAATCATTTTAATTATATTCGTATTCATTTTCTAAGACAATGTTCATTAGACATTTGCCTCTGAGTTGTGGGCAGGTCTGTTAAGGGATAAGCCTGCGTTTACTTCCCAACATCCAACATGCTTTCCCCATTGACTGTATACGAGAACTGGACCGAGCGAGTGTAACATTACCCTCAGAAAATGAATTGTTTCTGGTTCAAACCAAATGAAGTCAGTTCAGTTCACCATTGTTGCTTCAACTTCTCCCTAACCCTCCAATTGTAGGGGCATAGTAAGGTTGTTCTTATTGGTTTTAAAAGCAATTTGGGCATGATGCTCACTACTTTACGTTTGTTTTACTAAACGGCAGATATGACGTCACGAATTTCACAAAGTGAAAATTGAATAAATACGAACATTTCACAATGTCTATTTGTGACTCCATTCTGTTTTGATGATGAAAATGAGGATGGTTTGTTAAAAAATGCAATTAAAAACGTTTTTGTCTTTTTTGTCAAAACTGTTCGACCGCAATGCATTGTGGTCTATATTCACTAATATAGTGAGCATCAATGCATGCAAGTTTTCACAAAGACTTCTGGGAAATCTCTAGTGCACTCGATTCTTGAATAGTAGATTCAGGCAGCACAAGAAAATGGCGAACGCACTATATAGTATACTATGTAGTGAGTAGGGAAAGAATTCAAGTAAAGCTACTATTTTTCCATCACTCTCACCTTCTGACAGATAACTGTAGGGATGAGGAGAAGCTATAGGGGTAGAGGAAGAATTTGCATTCAGCCAACATTTCTATGACAACCACTCCCTCCAATCAAGAGTGATGTTATAGGCCAAACTTCTTCCATTGAAAGGGGGAGAATCTGTAAAACGCTTTGAATGTTTGACACCTGGCCACCTGCTTTTGGTCAATTTATAACTTGAATAACTTGTAAAATAAAAATAAAAAAAAACATTATGATTAGCAATAACATGTAAAAATGATATCAGAGCAAGAATAGTAATTCTGACGTATATAATGAGTAATCGTTGTTTATTTCTCATTAGAAGTCTGTGGGATTTTGGTCCTCTGAGACCAGTGGGTACTTCCTGTTTGGAACGTGAGGGGTCACTCAGTCCAGTTCTCATATACAGTCAATGATTAGATTAGATTAGAATAGATTAGATTACCAATGGACTCTTAAGTAATCAAAGCAAGAGTAATTAATGAGCAATAAAATCAACAGAGCTTTACATCCACACAAAGACGTGTCAAACATAAGATAACCAGACATCAAATTTTAGATTGCTTGAAAGGGAGGGGGAGGAAGCGAATCTATATAATCCCACCCCGTCTCTACCTTACTGTTTTCTTTACATGAATTATCATTATCTGGTTTATAACTTCTAATCAGATACTTATACCTCACTAACACAGATTTAGGTCATTGTGATACCTTAAGTATCAATAAATCACAATTACCGGTACGTAAGTAGCCATAACGTTATTTCAGAATTCATCATTGCATATGCAGATCATACAGGAATCAAAATATAAAAAATTCATTCAATGATAAGAAGATTTATAAGTTCTCCCACTAGCTTACAACCCCTCACAACCCCTACTCATCCATCTATTTGGATGCATCAGAATGGAGCTTGTGAAATAATGATTTTTTTTTTTGTCTGCTCAATAAAGAAATACTCAGAAATGCACTTTTAATCTTGATTTTCTCTATATATGCCCACAATCATGAGAAAAATGCAAGAACATGTTGAAAACCCCAAAAACATCATTTTTATTGGAGTGGGTCTTTATACAGCAGTAATAGCTAAGCTGAAAAACAGAGCTCACAGAGCAAAAAAAAAAAAACTGCCTTGCTGTTGTACCCAAGTCTCCTTACTGGAACAAGTGCTTGACAGAGTAGAAATCCCTGTCATTCTGCTGCCTCTTTCCCACTTTCAAAGACTTCACATTCAATAAAAATGATGAAAGAATCGTTTATCTCTGGGCGTGAGGGAGATGTAAACAGTTGTTTCTTATATATTCTGATTAAACCTTTCCTTCCAAAAAGTAAATATTTGCTCCAGAAACTCACAAAACAAAACAACATCCCATCTGATGGTCGACTGCAATTAGGCTGCATGGTGTGATGAAAGGATATCAATGGTCTATTTATGTCATAGAGAAAGAGCAGAGCTTCAAACATGAAACCTACTGAAGCCTGTGAGAGTTTCAAGTCGATCGATGATCAAAGCAGCCAAAAGCCTATCAACACAGTTTCTTAACACCGAATGTGTCGTACAGACTTGGATATCCACCATTGTAGCTGTGTTTTTACCCAGGAACATAATGGCTATTGTGTTTTTTTGAAAACCTTTCTTTTACATAGATGAAGCTGCAAAAAGCAGACAAAGTGGAGAGAGGGCAAAGGCTCTTTATCCTGATGAAAGGCTAAAGGATCGGCCTGACCTTTCTGGCATCAGCTGGGCTTTGGGAGCACAATACGTGGCTACAACTCATTCTGGCCTTTTTACTTTCCTGCTCTGGGCTACGCTTACAAGCCAAAGACTCAATTTCAAACATCTCTTCCTTTTATACAAAGACGATGATGCCCCAAACCTCTGCTTTTATGTCATTCTGGCCTGAGCGCACACACCTTACAGTTCTGTTTGTGCATCTGCAAACAGACTGGTCCCGTCTGGCAGCGCCGCACGACTGCGGGCGATGGAAGCAGAAACAGACACAAATCGGGGCAGATCACATCCGCAGTTCAAGCTCCTCAGACAGGAAATGAACAGTAGTTCAGCCGTTCCACATCAAAACCCTGCCACTCAAAACCCATTCAAACTGCTCAACAACTGTGTTACTTTCTGCTCCCGCAATCGTGACCCGGTTAAGTACTAGTTTAGAGCGAGGCCTCCCAAAACTGACACACTTCATATGCATTGTTGCTGGGGGGCCGCATACCTCAAAGGGCCTTTTGTCTAACATTTCAAAAGGCTGCATCACAAGGTCACAGCACAACAAGGGTCACGCAAGCACAGAATGGCACTTTGGTGCTGTAATATTTAGGCAGGGGGGGGTTGCTAATTCTATAGGTAAACTCTAGCAGAAAGGAGATAAGTTGCCCCTGAGCTGGCAGACAAAGAGAACAGTAGTAGGCTTCTAAAAAGGTAAAGAGTAGTAGTTCCTGACGTGTCAGAGGCCTCACCGGCAGCAGGAGAGTATAAAAGGACGTGTAGGTGTATGTAGGGCTATGATGCGCAAACGTTCACAGGCCTGCAGCCATGGGAAAGGTACGAGCTCACACGCACTGAGGATTTAGCTTTTGGCTAGGGGGGTAGACAAGGAAAAGGGCATAGTATCAGAAGTGAGGGAAAAACATAAGAATTCGTGTTGTTTGAAAAGACAAAATTCTAGGTTTTTATTAGTCTTCCAATCAAGACGATGACTGAGTTTGTTCAAGGGGGAGCAGTGTCCCCTACAGTCTGTTCATGAATATGACAATCTGATTAAATTGATGCCCATTTCTCTGCTTTAATTTGTGTTTGTTTGAAGATTGTCTTCTACGAGGGCCGCAACTTCCAGGGCCGCCACTGGGAGTGCAGCAGTGACTGCATGGACACTTTCAGGCACTTCAACTTCTGCAACTCCATCCGGGTCAACGGCGGTCACTGGGTGGCCTACCAGAGGCCCAACTACATGGGGTATCAGTACATTCTGGGGCCCGGCGAGTACCCCGACTACCACAGCTGGATGGGCTTCAACAACTGCATCCGCTCCTGCCAGATGTTCCCCCCTGTAAGTCAATCAAACTGAGGCGGCATGGGCCGTGGCGTCCCGCACCCCCAGTCACCTTGCACATCAAACGCTGCTTTAAAAAACGGATGTCAATCACAGAGGTTTTTGATGTCCTTCACAGATCTCATACAGGTCAGAACATAAAAGTCTCTGCTGCTAAGTCCACAAGGAAACCCAGTCAAAATTTTTAAAAGCTTGTAATGCCTCCCATAAGACCTGGTGCCTTTTCTCTTATTCTGTTAGGCGCTCTGAGTGTTTCTGTCAGTCTAGAGAGGGAAAAAAAATCTCCCATCCTCCTTAAAGTTCCTGCTTACTCACACTTAAAGTGCTTGCATGAATTAATAGAAGAATTAAACAACCGAGTAATTAAAGCCATTTTATTTTACAGTATAGAGGATCCTACAGGATGAGGATTTTCAACAGGCCTGACATGATGGGACAGATGATGGAGTTCTCAGACGACTGCCCCAACGTGTACGAGCGCTTCCGCTACCGTGACATCTACTCCTGCAACGTCATGGAGGGCTACTGGATCTTCTACGAGCACCCCAACTACAGGGGCCGCCAGTACTTCATGAGGCCCGGAGAGTACAGGAGCTGCGGCGACTGGGGCTGCCACAACCCCATGGTGGGCTCCTTCAGAAGGATGAGGACTCACATGTAAAATCACCTGAACTTAAATGTGCATTAAACAATATGTTTTGAAAAAACAATAAAGCCTCGGTGAGATTTTTTCTTTTTTTGGGTACATTTGTGCTAGCACTATTCTGAGGTGCAGGTACTTTCTCAGCAGAGAAAACTGTAGTTCAAACCATGATGTCCCGCTGCTACCTAATGACCTGTCACCATTAAATCCACACTGAAAAAGTCTCTTTCTTCACTGTTTTTCTTGTGTGTGTTGCTGGCATTCGGACCAATAAAGGCAGATGTTGCAACTCTAGTTGGAGGCCTCAGAGAAAAAATGCCGTTGTACAGTATTTTCTATAGATAGACAGAGCTTTGACAAAGACAAAGCGACTGCTGGAGATCACCAGTCCAGCAGTGTTCTGCAGTTTATAAAGTACACTGTGCTGACATGACAAAGCTTTGTTCCTGCCTCACAAAAGCCTGATCCTAGCGAGGTCTATAAAGAGGTCCGGCACGGCCCAGCATCTGGTCCGGTCTGAACTTAACACAATTACAATGGGCAAGGTAAGAATTGGAATTTTAAAACTTAACAGATTTTTAATGGGTTTAAAAACCAAATTGGCATAAATGGACAAACTCTTACTAACTGTGGCGTGCAAAAAGATTGAATAGAAGTTAAAATTTTATAACTGCCAGTTTTTACTCTGAAAATACACATCAATTAAGTGTATTGATTGAATCGAGTTTTTTATGTATTTTCCTTTTCTTTTAGCCAAAAGGATATTTTCTGTTTGGTTTTAATACAAGAATTTACAATTTAACACCTTTATTCAGTTAATTTTACTTTGTAAAAACATGTTGTCATCATAAACAAAACTGGTTTAAGAGTTGAAACTTATAAATAAAATGACATATTATTTAATAATGTCTAAGAGTGAAAAAATAAAATCAAATCATGAAATCAATTCTGATGAGGGTGTAACGGTTAATCAATTTTTATTCCAAAAATTCAATCTGCCTGAGGCAAGTTGTTAATCGATTTGACATATATTATTATAAAATTGTTTCAAAATTAGATAAACTAATAACCAGTATTGTAAAATACCATAATACCAAAATGATCGTCATCATTACGGTCTAATGCAGGGGTGGGCAAACTTTTTGACTTGTGGCCCAAAAAGCGCAACAAAATTTGACAGAAGGGCCGGATCACAACCAGATGCGTGGAGTTCTTTGGTAATCCACCACATAAGAGAAAGAAATAACTTTAAATCTGTATGAAAACATGTTTTTATTTGGATTAAAACTAATATAAAAAAAATAATTTTTATTTAAAAACTTGACTTTAGTTCTCATTTTAGTGCCAATTGTGCCAATGGTTTAATGTTTTTCAGGGAAAACTGTAAACTTAGAGAAATGATGCGTTCATGTGATGTTGGAATGATCGGAAAAAGGGCTGTCGGACTCATAAAAAGCAAACAACAACAAAAAAAAAAATTTCCGACACCCACCACAGAAAGGCAGAATAACTCTTTCTGCACCTAGACAAAGGTCAATGTACTTACAGTGCGCCACTTATCAGGAAACACTGAATTTATAGGAAAAATTAAGCGAATAAGTATTTTCACTATAATTTATTCTCATCAGGCAGGCCAGATTTTGCCCCGGGCCATAGTTTACCCAGTAAATGTGTGAAAACACTTCAAATTTGCAAATACGTGTGACCATACACTGTGGGATAATGTTTTAATAATGTTCAATTTATTTTTATGAGGAAAAACAAACTTAAAATGTGAATAGATTTTTCATTAATTGTTGTTTGTGTACACATTTAAATTTGATTATCTTGCAAGAAATAAAAGGAATCTGGAAAATTTCATCTGCACTGTTAGGTTTGATTGTGATGCTGTGATAATTAACCATCTGTCATGTGCAGATTATCTTCTATGAAGACAGGAACTTCCAGGGTCGTCACTATGAGTGCAGTAGTGACTGCCCTGAGATGCAGAACTTCTTCGTCCGCTGTAACTCCATAAAAGTCGATAGTGGTTGCTGGGTGGCCTACGAGAAGCCCAACTATTCTGGATATCAGTACATGCTGCACAAGGGGGAGTATCCGGACTACCAGCACTGGGCGGGCTTTAACGACTGCATCCGCTCCTGCCGCATGATCCCACCTGTGAGCTGCAGATCCCACGTTCTCCATCATTAAATGACACATTCGCGGGTACTTTATGTTTATTCCAAACGTTTCTCTTTCAGTACGCTGGCAACTACAGGATGAAGATTTTTGAGCGGTCTGACTTCGGAGGCCAAAACCTGGAGCTGGTAGAGGACTGCCCGAATCTGCACGAGCGCTTCCACACCCGTGACATCTCCTCCGTCAACGTCATGGAGGGCTACTGGATGCTGCACGAGCACCCCAACTACAGGGGGCGGCAGTACTTCTTGCGTCCAGGAGAGTACAGGAGGCACAACGAATGGGGGAGCACCAGCCCCACCTTCGGGTCCCTGAGGCGTGTCACCGAGAGCAACTGATCGACAGTGGCCTCCTTTTGTTTAGATCTCCACCCTTCTGTTTCATTTAGCAGTGTGGTGTCAGAAGTGTCGTCGGTGTTCTACGTTCTGGGTTTGTTGCTTCGGCAACGCTCCCAATGAAAAGTGATGGTCTTTTTTTTTTGCTTTGGCTTCACCAAAGCAGGTCCCCAACCTTCTGTGCCACTCGAATCCCAATAAAGGAAAAGTGGATAAAAGTCAATGAAAGCAGGGCTTTGTTAATTTCCTCCTGACTACTACAGCTGTCACTATCAAAAGATCAGGGCTTGTCATGAAGCTCCTCTCTTTTATATGATTAATGAACTTTTGTTTCATTGTAGAGTTATATTGTAATCACTGAGGTCCTAGGAAGACGAAAAAATAAGCACTTTGCTGGTTTTTTCCCCTCTATATAGTCATTTGGCATACACAAAGAAAATTATCAAGGCTTTTCTTTGAAGCTCGCTATTAAAGACAGAAAAAAAGAATTTGTGAGGATGGGCATGTTGGAGTCTTTATGAGATCACATGGTGGAGAGTGAGCGCTTTGGGTCCATGAAAGATGCCCATATTAGATCCACATCATAAGGCCAGTGCCAGCTCAAAGAGCTGGAGTCAAAGTGGCCTGGTATTAGCCCCGAGCATCAAGCTCTCTCAGAACAAAAAAACAAAACCCCGTCCACGTCCCTGCTCATGCATTTTTCATCGGCCCAAGATACTCAACTCTTTCAGAAATAAATATCAATTATTGAAATTGTTAATTAGACACAGAGTAATTGGTGAAGATACATATGAATTAATAACACAGACTATAAATTATTGATTTTAAAAAATTTGAAGCCCAGCGGGGATCGTATTTGAGAGTCCTAAGATCAAGCAAAACAAGAAATATGAGTTTTGGCCTTGAGTAATGTCCAATTAGAGGATTGTCGGCTTTGCTGTAAGAGTCCGGTGATTTGCCCTCATCATCTTTTTATTATATCTGTAGACAACAATGCCCAGTGGACAGCACAACACGAACAGTGTGCAGCATGGGACTGGAGGAGACAGTGAAAAGATGAAAGGGTGGTCTGAGAAATAACTGAAAGTTACTTAAAGGTTACTTTAGGACGGAAGAACTCCTGACACGAGCACAACAAAAAGCCTGTTTAAAGTTATAGTTTTATAAGCTACATGTGAGAGTTGCTGCTAACTGCCTTATTTTCACACATTTTCGACTAGTTTACAACCTAAAATATTGCTAAAATCCACCCATCGAGGGGCTATCAAGCTAAGATGATGCAATATTTAGAAACGCTTTATATACTGCAACGTTGCCTCAACCCAACACTTTTAGTAATTTTAGTTTCAGATCAATTTGGATGCAAAATGTGCATTTATAAGGATCGATTTCAGTCAGTAGATGTTTCCCTTCACTACAAAAGCCCTATTCAGGCGCCTGTGAAGTTAAAAACTTCAGTCTATCAGTGTACACACACACACATCAAAAGCAGCTGTAATCACAGTGATGCTCGAGATTAGTTGAAAATAAATTTCTATAAAAGCGCCAGAGGAAGCACTCGGTGTCCCCGGATTTGTGTTTCTCTACCTCGAGTCATTCAGATTCTATTTTCAATCATTTCGTACATTCAAAGCACAAAAGAGTGGGATCCCGGCTTTTTTCTCTCCCTCCTTCTTCATCTCTGAACCCTTTGGACTTATGATGGGAGGCTGATTGAAGGGTAAGTAGTGCATTTTGGAGAATGAATTCTTCAGATGATAGAAAAAGAAAGAAAAAGGGGGCGAAAAAAAAAGAAACAGAAACGCAGAACAGAAGTCTGTAATTTCATTACCAGTCTCAGTCTTTCCCTTCGCTCTTTTTATTTCTGATGGCTGGATAATTAAACCTCTATAGTATTGTCTTCCATCTTCCTCGCCCCACTTCCAGCAATGCAAATGTCCCTGTGGGCAAATTTTAAGAAGCCCGCTTTTAGACATCTGTTTTTCAAATCAGTACGGCTCCTTTGCTCCCCTCCCTCACTTTAATTTGTGTTCTTTGTGAAAGTAGAAAGACTGGTGCGAGGACAAGAGTGGAGAAAAAAGAAACCCTCAATATTTCAGCAGCAGGAAATAAAAGAAATCAAAGACTAAAAGGAAGATATCCAAATATTCTTTTTTAACTCGTTTTAATTTCAAACCATTACACCTTTTAATGAGCCTAAACCAGTGCTGAGGTGCACACTGGAAGACTTCATAAAGCAGCTCAGAGGCTGGGATGTTGCAGAGCTTCATTTAAAAGAAGTCTCATTTCCCCCTCAAGCTTAAAGGAGAGAGCTTGTCAATTACGATTCCCGCTCTGACAGAGGCTTTGAGCGCCACGAGGAACAAGCAGAAAAGTAACAAAGCACTGTAAAATGAGCACAACGTGCAACAATAATCAACCACAGAATGATTCAAGTTCAAATGTGTAAGAGTAGTGTGTAACTCACATTTTTTCATCTTAATTTCACGCTTTTTAAGTTGGAATTTAAGTTAAAATTCGGAACTAAATTTAAATAAAAAGTTTAAAACATTTTGACTATGTGCTTATTTCTGCACCATATAGAAATAGATTCAGAAACAATTAAATAATAAACAATAAATAAATTAACAACCCAATTTACTACATCAATAAAACAAATTATGTGGCACAAAGCTTTACTTCATAAAAGCTTTTTCGGCAATATTTAATTTTATTTTTAAATGTTTTATTCACTTAAGTGCTGCATCTTCCTATTTTAAGTCATCCTTCGGGAAATAAATACTACAATTATTCATTTACAAGACTAATTGATTGGAGAAAAATCTGTAAACTTTTAATCCCTGACTAACAGATAAAAAAAAAAAAAGGTGCTAAAACTCCGGAGATCCAGAGAACATGGGAATTACTGTAAATTTTCTACAAACAGGAACGGAAAGTTGCTTTCTCCTTTATGTCGTATGTTGCTAACGTACCATTTAATTCGGACAAAAATAGCATCACCTTGGAAGGAAAAAAATTGATATATACTTTTTCTCTTTTTTATAATTGGAAATAAATTAAGGCATGAAAGAGATCTTTAAAACTAGTTGCTGTCGCTCTGTGTAACTACTTCCTGTCCCAAAGGCAGGCTTTCATGGAGGTACGTTTGGGTTCCATGTTCTGAGAAGTCAGCCACCGTGTGGCCATCCCCTCTAAGAACCCACTTCGTAGTGAGGAGTCCCTCAATGCCCACAGGACCCCTGGCGTGAATGCGAGCTGTGCTAATACCCACCTCTGCACCTGCAGTAACACAGACGAACGGTAGGTAAAAAACAATAAATGCAATGAAGAAGTGTGTACAGTTATATATAAAAATAAAATAAAATGGATAATACCAACCAAGACCAAACCGATAACCGTCGGCAAAACGAGAACTGGCATTCCAGAACACGCAGGCGCTGTCCAGCTGCTGCAAGAACTGCTCAGCCGTCTTCTCTGCAAGATCAGAACCAACAAACAAGACTTCACATCAGCTGTGACACAAACAAAACTCATTCATGTAGTTCTTGCATATATTTTTAACAACTGATTTTTTTTAAAAAGTGCAAAATAAAAGTTATTAAAAGAAGATTTATAATTCTTTATCAGTTTTAAGTGATTTACTAATTTTGATTTTGATTTTTTTTATGACAGCCCATGTTCTAGTTTTGGGACTTTATTGCAGAATTTCTCATGAAATCACAAACTTTTTCCATATTTAATCTGTTCATCCATGAGGTTTAGTTTGCTGAAGTACAGTTTCTTACCACTAGATGGCAGTAACACAACCTTCACTGATGGAAAGATGATTTCTGGATGCAAATTTGACTTCCAGTGTAAAAAAAAAGAATTTGTTAAATATGCATCACAAAAATCAAAATGGGCAAATCTTCAAATATTTAGGACTTTGTTCCCTCGTTTTGTTTATTTTGCATATTTTTTCTTTAAAAAAGATCATAACAGCAGACAACTAATTCTTAAATATTTGATCAATTTTATGTCAAAACTGACTTCTTAAGTTTTTTAAATGGTATTTTTCACATGCCCAGGTACACTTCAGGGATGCACAGATCCGTTTTCCAACTCCAAATGAGTTGCCAAGATGCAGAGTGATGGCTCACTTCAAACACTCGTTTGAGCAGGAGTCAAAGTTTTGACAGGCAAAAGTCTCTTGAACTGATAATCATCTGCTTTGCATTTTAAATGGCCTTTTTCCACTACAGTGGACTCAAAGGGGAGACGTGCACAACTCCTGACAACAAAGTGTCGCAGCTCATTACTCGCTGCTGCAGAAGGTGAGGCGGAGTGTTTTATCAGAGTTTGACGGGCAACCTAAACGACGAAGAGGGAAGATCTGCAGTTTTACTGGTTGGAGGTGTAAGCCACCTACCATTTTCTGTGATGATGACGTCTGTGTGGGAGCTGCCATATTTGTGAATATGCTCTACGGCTTCCTGCATGCTGTCAACCACCTCCACGCAGCACTCCAGGTCATTGTATTCGGTCCGGAGAGACTTGGCCTCTGATGGACTGAACGTCAGGTATGAAGCGAACCGCGGGCCCGCATGAATCCTCACCTGGGAGCACCACCGAAAAAGAAAATCCATTTACTTCCCGAGAAAAAACAGAAACTTCATCTGCAGCTTCTGAACAGCCATTTTGAAATGTTTCAACCTTTACCCGTTCAGTTCGAAGCATGTCAACAATCTGGTCAAACAGTGGAGTCCTGAGGATGTCTCTGTGGATCAGCAGAGTTTCCATTGCATTGCACGCAGCAGGATATTCACACTTTGAGTCTCTCACTGAAGAAGGAAACCATCGGTCACATGCAGGTAGCTTAATCGACCGACGAGCACGGCTATCAGCTACTGACCGATTCCGATAACTTTATCTGCACTAGCATCAGCATCGACATAGACGTGGCAGACGCCCTCGCTGTGACCGAGCACCGGGATGCCCTTGGCCGCCCGCTTGATGTCCTGCACCAGCTGGGACGACCCTCTGGGGATAATCAGGTCAATCATTTTGTCCAGCCGGCACAGGCCCTCCACCTCCTCACGAGTGCTCACCTTGAAGGGAAAACATCAAAGTGACAGTTCAATTTTTTTTATAAAAAACAAAAAGGAAGAATCGATTGAATGAAAGGGAGTGTTTTTATCCTGTGAGACCTCCTGCTTTTACCATCTGCACAGCCTCTCTCACTCCATGCATAGAGAGGGCTTCCTGGGTGAGCTGGAGTAACACACGGTTGGTGTTAGCCGCCTCTTTGCCGCCTTTCAGAAGAAGAGCGTTGCCACTGGCTATTGCCAGGGCTGATACCTAGATATAAACAAGGAGGTTTAGTGAGTAAAGAGCTGGCAGGATGCGCAGAGATACAACACAATCTGCTTTTTCTCAGGTTTCCAAGCCTAATATACTGTATGTGATTGCTGCATTTATTTTTATTCTTCTATTAAAAGTATAATAAAATATTCTAGTTATTTTAATTACATTTTCTTCTCTTTTTTTGAGTTATTGTCCTTTTTGAAAACTCCATACTTGCGGTAAACAGTCAGGCCGGGCTTCAAAGATAACCAGAACAACTCCGATGGGTACTGTGATCTGCTCCAGCTCCAGGTTGGGAGCCACCCTTGTCCGCCGCAGCACACGACCCGTACTGTTCTGGGCTGATGTGGCAATTTGCCGAAGGCCTACAGACAAACTGTGGATTTTGGCCACTGACAAGCTCAGGCGCTTCAACATGGCAGGAGGTAAACGACCTAAGGAAACAATAGATAATGTGGTAAAAACTCAAATCTGATGAAATCATTCATTTTTTGAAGAAAGTGACAGTCGCCATCTGGTGGTGGGATTTAGATTACACTCAAAAGGTGAGATTTTATGAGTTAAGCATTACAGAAAATATATTTAATAAATAAAAACATAAATGTATATATTGACTTTAAATTTTATAAACAAACTTACATAAAAAGTGATGTTTTTGTAATGAGAAGAGCAAAAAAAATTTGTTTCAGTTTATCATATAAAGTGCATCGTTTCACCTGAACTGCTTGCAACCTGCATGTCCATTTTGTTAGCTGCCAGTATTTCCTCTGTCTTTTCAGTCAAAAGGTCTGCTAGACGACAGATGATCTCACTTCTCTGGGAAAACAACCAAATCCAGACAAGCTTAGCGCATTTTTGTCAGCAGGAGATCAGTGTTTCTACAAATGCGTCAAAGAAAACTTCACAGATTATATCATAAATCCTATATTTTTGCCAACTATTAGAGAAAATGCTTCAAATCTAACCTTCTCCGCCTGCAGAGATGCAAGAATTCTCCCAGAGCTGCGCACCATTTCTGTCTGCTCCTCTACTGAAGGCCCTGCAATTAAAAAAGGCTCAATATCTCAAAAACAGCTTCAACATATGTTCAGTTCAATATGTAAAGGAGAGATGAAGTGAAAACTTGCCAGCAGGTTTAATTTCAGAAAAGAAGGTTCCCAACTTTTTACCCTCCACAATGTCAGTGATGACGTGACCCGTTACTTTTGGATTAGTACCATTAGCTATGACCACTGAGGTGCCTCCTTGTAATGCCCAAAGAGCAGCCTTGACCTGCAAATAAGAAGGTTTGAAACTCGCATCAATCAGATTTTAAGACATAGCGGTTATCTTTGCAATATAAAGACTAGAATCCTAAAGCAAAATTAATGCCAAACAGATTTTCAACAAAATATTATTACTCTTGTTGTCATCTTCAATAACATGCAGGCAATTTCTATAAATGGTATAAATGCAAATATATTGTGAATATAAAATATTAATTACTTCAATTTTAGTCCACAAACTTCCACATCAGGTCTTTGGGATAAAGAAATTACAGATTTTGGTTGCTTAAGATTTTCTTTAACTATTTATAAAATATAATAACTTATTAATATTACTACTAATAATAATATTAATAAAACGATAATCCATGTAAAGGAAATGGTAAGGTCGAGCCAGGGTGGGATTATATAAATTTGCTTCCTCCCACTCCCTTTCAAGCAATCTACTTATGAGTGATTATATAATATTTTATTAATTATTATCTGACTGCTTGAAATAAACATTTCATTCATTCATTCAAAATAAAGGAGAAATTATTGTCTTAAAACCCAGCAGATGAAAAATAGCTCTCGAGCTAACTCTGGTGCATTGACAGGAATGCTTTTTAATGTGCAATGTCCCTGTCAAATAAATAAATAAATAAGACCCGTTCTGGCAAAAATTGGGGTTTGGGTGTTTCTTACATGATCTTGTGCTATCTTTCTTAAGATTGAGGACATTTAGAAAAGAACATTTAACTTAAATTTGCCTTTCTGAGAATTTTCTTATTCAAATAATTGTAAACGAGGAGTAGATACAAAAAATACTATTGCATATAGCTTGTTAATTGTGACATACAAGTTTCTTCGGTCACCCACAAGCTCCCTCCTACGCCTTTTTTTATGCATCCACTTGTAGACAAACAGATCCATGTACGTCTTTTTTTCCACGTCCAAACTGGCATCTGGCTCTAAACTGTACGGCTGGATAGCTCAGAAATTGCTCGCCATTCTTTTTGCACCGGTAATGCTTAGTTGGGGATGTGAGGAGCTATAAGCTAGTGGCAGTACATGTAAGCAAACCTTGGCCTCCATGCCTCCAAGCCCAACTCTGGACTTTGTGCCAAAGGTGATGGAGTGCTGGTCTCCGGGGTAGAAAATGTCTATGAGTTTGGCATCATCAGTTCCAGGTGGGCTGTTGTACAATCCTAAAAAAATAATGGAGAAAAAATAAAAAACAATAAAATGTGCATTGCAAAACAAAACAGAAAAATTTCCAAATTATTTCATAACTGGATTACTTCCCAGCGCATTAGTTAAAAAGAAGAAACAAGGCTTCGTGTTTATCTTTGCTGCACAAATCTCAGATGAACTTTTGAGTGTGATGATTTTACCCAGAGAGAGACATGGACAGATGGTGTTGTTAGCTAATGGCTAACCCAGGCTGTCACTGTGTTAACACTTTTACCTTCCACATCAGAGAGCGCGATGAGCAGGTCAGCCTTCATCTCTACAGCCAGACGTGCGGCCAGGCTATCGTTGTCCTTAATGCTTATCACCTGCAGGAAAGTGTTTATGTAATGAAATACAAGAAATTCAATCTATTTCTTTAATCTTCTGGAATTGTGGCTGCTGCTAAACTGAACAAAATGTTAAAAATCAGTGGAGTGGATCCATATTTTCATGCATATACCACTGACAGGAGAGCTAAACATACCTGAGTCAGAATATATGTGAATAAATAATAACATTTTACATTTATTGAATAGTTGATGTATTGCAAAAAAAAGTCTAACGGCGTCCAATCTGATCCCACATTTACCCCGTGCAGGTCGCTGTTTGGTTCTGGCGGGGGCACCACGGCATCGTTGGTGTTGATGATGGGCACGATGTTCATGCACAGCAGCTCCTGCAGCGTGCTGTGGAGGTTCTGCCGCTTTTCTTCGTCATGGAAATCCAGGTTTGTCACCAGAACCTGGCAGCAAAGAGGGGAAGGAGGAGAACGTCACAAGAGCAGCCAGAGAAAAAGCAAAGAGGTACGTGACCTTGGGAAGCATACCTGCGCTGTGCACGTGCTGTACTGAGAGAACATGGCCTCGTAAAGCGCCATTAGACCGCTCTGTCCGGCTGCGGCACAGGCTCGAGCCTCCAGAAGCGGCACGGACTGCAACATTCAGACTGATTACAGTCAGCAACACAAACAAGCTTAAATTAGAGCAAACAAAACAATAAAAACTATGATTATTTAACTGTACTACATACCAAAAAACTCTTATTTCTGAATTTACTTTAAAATTCCAGCAAACTAAATAGAAAATACAACACAGTCTTTTTTAAGGAAATAAACAGATTTTTTTTGCCTTAAGTACTTTTTACTTTGAATAATATTGGGTTATGTGTACAGTTTTTAATAGAAACAGTCCTCTTCTTTCTCTGACCATGTCTTTGGGCTGATTGTGTCCGGACTGCAGCGCCTGTCGAACACTTTGGGACAGCAGGATCTCATGTCTCAATCTTTGCTTTCCGAAGGCCACGGCTCCACTGGTGACAATCACCATCTCCCTGCCCTGATTCTGCAGCATAGCCACCTGGACAAGAACATGCGAACATTGAATTGAAGCAAATGTGGAGTTTATGTGTCCATAAAGATTTCACATTAGGGACTAAAATCTCACCTGCTCCACTATAGATGCCAGCCTTCCCAGAGCCAAACCACACTCATCGCCGCGGGTCACCACCGCACTGCCGAGCTTAACTACGATCCTTTTGGCTCGGCGAAGTGCACAGCGATGTGCGAAGGAGCTGGCATGAGCCCTGCTCTGAGGAGCTGTATGGAGGAGAGGAAATGTACATTTACTATTTAAAGCAAGTGAGAAAGATTCAAATACCTTAAAAAACATTAGTATTTTTCAGCATTTAACCCAGTAAACTAACCTCTGCTTATTAAAACTGAATAGGTTAGTTTTGGGAGAAAATTATTAAACATCGGCTTATGATTGTCTTATACTCAAAAAAAGAAAAAAAAGAAGCAATTTAGATTTTATTTAATTACATCTTCAAACTTATTTAACAAAAAAGTAATCTAAAGCAGTTTTAAGTCAAATATTATGTCAGTATTTTCTCTTTAATGTGATCATTTTCAAATCCATTTCTTTAACCTTTTTGTGAATGTGGCTTTAGACTCAAGATAAAAAAAAATAAATTTCATCTGACAATGATCAGAGTCAAGATGGTTTTGATTTGGCCAAAAAAAAACAAACAAACCCAGAACTAATTGACGATTTACCAAATGATTTATCTAATAAAAGATTTGAGAGACTTGCAGCCTGTAAAAATATAACTCCTGACTTAAAAAAAACAGGGGAATATTAGCTGCACACAGTTAGTAAAATAACAAAACCACTGCTATGCTTTTATATTAGAAATTATATGCAATTTTACTAAACCAGCTAACTGTCCAACATGAATGATGCAAAGAAAGTAAAGGCTTTATCCCTCGGTGACCGAGGAAACGGGTGATGACGGCCTTCAGACCGCCGCATCAGCAAACAAGCTGAAAAGCCTTTGCTGACACGACACATCTCTTTGAGGCAATGAGGCACAAGAGGGACAAGCACAGACGGAAAAAATATTTTAACAAACCTGATTTTGTCATTATGCTCAGTTTAGTACTGGTCTGTGTACAAATCATTTTAAGGAGAAACTAATCTGGGATTTTTTTTTTTTTTTTTTTTACTTTCACACAAAAAAATTCAGTTCCTCCTCACTCAGCATATGTAACTAAACCCTTTAAAGATATATCTTATATGAAAAAAGCAAAGCAACACCAGTTGCTTTGGCTGCAACTTAAATAAATAATTGGATTATAACTTTTCAAATTCCTTTTTTTCTAACAAGTAGACAAACTTAATGTCCTAAACTTTCAGAAAGCTGCAGTAACGTTTCTTTTATCGATCAAGACTAAAATGATGGAGATTATTCTCGGTAGCTCAAAAAAAAAAAATCTTTGTGAAACTTGAATGATCTAAACATTAATGGAAACTTTACTTCCTATCGCCACCTTTAAATGTGGGCAATTTTCTAACTAAAGACTTACTGATACTTTTCTGCAATCCAGGTTGCACAGTGACAGTTGTTTGACTGTTAAATGAACACATAACAAAAAGACAATGTTGCTTGCCTTCAGCCAGGAGTCTGTTAAGGAACCGGAACAGGCTTCTCTGTGAAACCAGGGGGAATTTTGAACTCACCATGGTCACTTCAGAGGGAGAAATAAACAATTTTCATGAAAAACTAATAGTGTGAAAACAACCCTAAAAAAGCAAAACCAGCTACTAATACAAAAATGTAAAATAATAAATAGTAGTACATTTTATTTAAACCAAAAGAACTTGAAATGCAATTTTTTTTTTTAGGAATCCACATTTCCTTTATCCTTAGCTTCAATAAACAAGTTTAAACAATAAAAAAATAAAGGAGCACATTCTTACTGAATTTGTCAGGGTTCCACTAAGAAAACCAGTTCTGTTAAATGTCTTCTTTTCCATGTTTGAGCATTTACTCCACTTTTTATCACACAAGGACTGTGAAAGGGACGGGCTCAGCACGAGGGAAACCCCTCCCACAACCGCGTGCAAGCTTCTGATCAAATGTTATTTTCTTAAAACTATTAAAGTAGGAAACGACACCTAAAGAAGCCTTTGAGTCCGTTTACCAAACCGAAAAATATCTGAACGTCGGTAAAATTCCGACAAATAAAAATATTTGAGGGGATAAAAATATAAATAAATGAAGTTGAAGGATGTGACGTCACGCCGACCGGAAAATGTGGAGAAAGTTTAGAGCAAACGATTTTATTTCAAAATAAAAGAAGATTCAAAGATGGCAAACCAAAAATAGTGCCTTGTTATCTTTCTTCTTTAATATTTTTTATTTGCCTTTACTTAGAGCAGAGCTGCCAATAACACTGATAATGTTACGATGACAATTCAATTAAATGTATTGTTATTTTTGTTGATGGTAGGGAAACTTATTGAGGGTAATCCTGTGTTATTGGTAATCTTTTCATAAAAAGTTATCAATTTAAGTGTACTAAAAATACACTTAGTCTATGCTTAAAGTGAGACAGTAAGTTAAAGTTTACTATCTATAGATTGTCAAGTTTCAATATTTCAATTAGTATGCTTCCTACACTACACATGCGTGGTCTGTAGTGTTCTTGCTATGCTTGTACTTAATTAGGGATATATAAAAAATAAAATCCATTGTACTGGTTTTTTTTTTGTTGTTTTTGTTTGATAAAGGATATTATTTGTTTTACAAAAAACGTTTTTAAAAAATTACTATTAATTTATACTGCACTTCTTTTTCAAGAATAGACAAAAAACCTACGTGTCAACTGTAATTTACATTTGAGTCCCTAGGTTTTTCCACACTGTAAAGACATGTTAAATATTAGCCTATTTAAGTCCAATAATGCACCATAAGTCCAATAAATTTGAGTAAGAATGTGAACATAGCCCTGTTTTTTTTTTTTTTTGTATATTAGTAATTTTGTAGCACATTTTGATCACTCCATTACCTTTATTTTTTATTTTTTTTCTGTTATCATTTGTAGAAAGCTCAACTTATTGTATCCAGTTTAAAAAAAAGAAAGAAAGACAGAAAGACTGTGATTTCTGACAGATTGTTAGTTTTTAATTACCTGGTCACCTTTCATTTTTCTGTGTGGAAAAAAAGTGACAAAAGTTTTCGTATATACCTACATCATCCAGCTGTGACTACATGAAAAGTAACCTAAAGCCCCGCTGATTGACACTGCTCAACCCCCACTGCCCCCAGGACCAAAGATAATTATATTGGCTCCTGTTGCTCTGGTTAAATGCGTGTTATCCCATTATATCAGTTATGTGTTCTTCTCTGCTGCCTGCTTTTGCCCTTTATCTGTTCTTCTGTGTTCCTCCTCCTACTCTTTGTTCTTTTATCCGTTCATCAGTCTCAAGGGAGGGGGCTGACCCTCACCTCGTCCCTAGCCTTACAGATCCACTCTGTTTGTTGTGTGTTTCCACAATAACATGCTCAAATATATATTTGCAGAACCTGAAGTGTAAACACCTTTTCTTTGTTTCTTTTGAGTGAATAGCTTTGGTGTTTCTTCCATTTTTAACATCACAGCATTATTTGTATTCTTGGAAGCCACAATATAATATTTGCACATGTGATGAACATTAATAAAAGTCAAGAAATAACAATAAGCATGTAAAAATAAAAAAGAAATAAAGTGGGAAAGGGCTTGGAATATAAACGTTCACTTACTCACACTATTTTTCAAGCAAATAATTAAATTACAAACGTAATTTTTACAAACGTAATATTTTTGGTTTTAATGTGTCATGTACTGTATGCAGAAGTGTTAATATGTGTATTTACGATCAAAATCTTCAGACCCGAGCTGTTGTTTGATAAACCTTTTTATTTTGTATAGTTATAGGGCCCCAATTTACCAGAATTAACTACTGTGCTAAGATAACCCAACAAGTGATGTCCACACATGTAGACAGCATATTTTCGAGGTTCAGAGCAAATGTAGTTGAATTATTTACATGTGTATCTGGATGTATTCATACGTATAAATATTTTCAAATCAATTCATGACTAATTATTCTATGTTTCATATATCTCTTCATAGATATGTATTTCTGTTGTTTTTCTTCTTTAGTTTCATATTTTCCAGTGCTAAATAAAAAAAATATTTTCCGAGTCCAATAATCTCTTTTATTGTTACACTTTTTTTTTATTTTACTCTTCATTTTTATAATTCTGCAATTGTTTATCAGACATCTACCAGTTTGTATTTATGCCCTTTGCCAAAGAATAGTATTAAATAATAAAATAACTATAAAGATGGAATGAGTTGGTTTGTTGGGTGTGATCCTGCATATTTTTTGGTAAAATAATAATAATAATTATAATAATAATAATTTTAAGATGCATTTAGTAGTTAGAGCTTGGTATTTTTTAAATAAAGATCGACAAACTAATCTGCAGCACCTTTAATTTTATTTGCTAAAAGTTTAAACAAAATTGTGTATTTTATTTTGAAATTCCCATATCTAAAAGTCTAAAATATAAAAGTTTAAATTGACACTTTTTATTTTAAGTAACTTTTTTTTTAAACCCTAAGATTTGTTGTAAATTTTAAATTGTCAATTAACGCAAACCCCAACGTTCTTATGTGAGAATAAGTTGAACTTTTTATCCCTGTACCTAAATACAGCTTTGCATCTCCAATGACCAAATCTCTATGAAGACTCACCATGTAGAGAGTTCATCAAGACAGATAATAATCTGTCTGTGTAAAAGATGGACCTATTTGTGCTTTTCAAAGGCTTTGGCAGAGATAACTTCAGGGGGAGTGCAGAAGGCCCTGTGTGTAATGATAGTGCAGATACTGGCGACCTTTAAAAGGTGCGCAAAAAGACCTGAAAGCCATAAGAGAAGTCCATTAGTGGGTCCAGCGTTGAAGGAAGCCCTCTGATCTGATGGTATCAGTGCTGCAGGGCAGAGAAAGTGAACACGACAAATCCTATCAGGCAGCACGGGTTGAAAAACAGGATGACTATCTGCACAAAGTGCTCCGAAGCACGTACTCTCACGTAATGGCACACCAACACATCCAGGTATAAAAGACGGGAGCACCTTTGGGTTTACCACTGACGAAGGTGGAGACTTAGACCTTTGACAAACGGGGGATGATGGAACAGAAGAAAAAAGAAAATGGAGTTGCTGCTATGGCGGTCTGCTATGAGAAATTTGATCCTGCAGCATATCTGCAGTACAACTACACTCCGCCGAGGGCTGATTTTGCTAGAAAAGACAGCATTGTACCCTGGAAGCTGGCATGTCTGCACCGAGCTTTCACCGAAGGTGGGACATTGGCATTTAGATCTGTCATATTTGCAAGTTTATTTTTACTGACAGTTTTAACTTCTATTCCCTTCATCTTAATTGTTTCCTCAGGTGATGTGAGGGGTGAGCTCCTGGTAGACGTCGGTTCGGGTCCCACTCTGTACCAGGTGCTGAGTGGTTGTGAGGTTTTCAGAAAAGTTCTGCTGACAGACTTCCTGGATGTGAACAGGCAGGAACTGAAGCGCTGGCTCAGGGACGAGGAAGGATGTAATCTGGACTGGACGCCATACTTACAGCACGTCTGCAAACTGGAGGGCCGGCGGTACGTCACAGAAATCTGCTGAGTTTCACGTTTTTGTATATTTGCAGTTGTGATATCATGTGATGGTGCATATGTGTAAAATAAATGTTGAAAAAAACAACAATCAGACAATACAAAGTGTCAAATTTCAACCTTGTGCAGCATTTCCAAATGATTTTCTTCATTTTGTTCTTTAGACCCTCAGACTGGACAGAAAAAGCTGCCCAGCTGCGTCGGGTCGTCATTGACGTCGTCCCCGTCGACGTCCACTGCTCCCAGCCTCTGGCCCCTGATGTCCTTCCTCCATCGGGGGCCGACTGCCTGGTCTCCTGCTTCTGCCTGGAGAGCGTCAGCCCCGACTTACCTACCTTCACCAGAGCCCTGGGACACACCCGGAAGCTCCTTCGGCCCGGGGGTCACCTCATGCTCATCGGAGCCCTCGGAGAGAGCTATTACTTTGCAGGACCTGATGTGAGGATCCCTGTAGTCCCACTGGATGAAGCCCAGGTGTGTGCCAGCTTGAAAGAGAGCGGCTACACTCTGATTCGTCTGGAGGTGTACACGCTCCCTCCAGACATGAGGGTGGGAGTGGATGATGTGACAGGTGTCTTTTTTCTAAAGGCAGTCAATCAATGAGTTGGTGAATTAAAAAAAAAAAAAAAAAAAGCTGCTTTCGCTCAATATAGTCACATATATTTGTTTTTTTGCACAATTGTCAATGTTGCAATCATCCATCACGTCAAAAATACAACAAAATCACACAAGCTGAATATTAATCTTTATTTTTAGTTGTATTCTTCAGGGACAGTAAGTGTTTTTTCTCCAAAACTCCCTTTTGCCAAAGCACTTTAGCTGCACTAGAAACATTTTAAAGATTTTCTCCATTAATCACTAACACACCTACTGCTGCCACAAAGCTCTAAATATTCATAAAGGTGGATATCATGCAAACAATAACATTGCAAGCTCTGCTAAAGCCCTGCACTTCAATAACCTAAACATTATATGTCGCCTTACTCTGACTCTTCTTTAAATAAAACATTTATTGCACGTTTCAAGTTTTTGTTTATTTCAACGACTAAAGTGGAAAGTTTTATTGTTGGTGAAATAGGTTTACACTTTTATTTGAATTTTGTGTGAACTAGAAGTGCTATTTGCTGGATGTCAATGGTGCAGAGAAGATAGAACATAGGAAAAATAAAATAAAACAAAAGTAAACATAAACATTCCTATATTTTCTCATGATTCTTGTTCATAAACCCTAAAGATCAACAATTTTGAGGAATAAAGTGAATTCTTTGCAAATGTATTAAAGTTAGGGACCTGAAAGGAAACAAAAGTCACTTAAATTCAACTATATCATTTGTTTGTTTGTTGTTTAGTAAAAAGAAGGATTTTTCTGCTCAACTCCACAAACTAAAACACAATCTGCAATGCTGAACAAAGATATTTATGCGCAGATATAGGATTTTTATCATCACCAAAGCCTAAAAACTTCTGATATCTTTCAGCCCCAATAGACAAAAAAACGTATTCAGCATTTTTTATGACAACAAATTTAATATACGTCAACGCTGTCATTTATTGTTTCACTCCTTGCTAACGTCTAAAGTATTTTGGAAAGCTTAGAAAGTAGTTAAGTCTTAAAATAAAATTTTAGCTTTAAACTAAAGTACTGAGCATTGCTTAAATCATAATGATTTTATCTTAAATATTACCGTGTGTGCTGTTTATATTTAGCAATATTTTAAATATTATAAATTCAATGGTTCATAAATCTCGAGGTTTATTAAGCTTGGGAGCTTTAAGAATACACAACTTACTTAAATTCAACTATCTGATTGTTTTCTTAAATAAAAATAAATATTTTTAGGCATCACTCCACAAATGAGACAACATTTCATGTGCAGATTTATGATTTTTGTCATCACCAAAACCTAAAACTTCTGATATCTTTCAGCCCCATGTGTCAAAAACTAGTCTGACTTAATTTTTTTAAATATTTTGTGACAGTGGATTTGATCTAAGCCAGCACCATCTGTCATTTATCACTTTATTTTCACCGACCTTGCAAGCGTGTGCAGTTCCTGAGAGAACTCCCATGAGATTTTGACTGTTTTACAATCTATCAAAGGTCATTCATCCACTGCATTCACTCCATGACCTTAAATTCCAGTTTCTAGTCTAGAAATGTACACAAACAAACTCCAGTTCCTTTAAATGAAGCTTCATCACAGTTAAACATTAACAAAACTGAGATATTCACACTTAAGATAGTATAGATATTTTTTTACTTTCATTACATTTAATTTCTCTATGGCTAATGAATGTAGCTTACGGACATTATAATATTAAAGACATTTGGAAATTAATTATTCTAATATTAAAATTTGTCATCTGAAATTTGACTAATAGTTTAATTCTGATGTAATCTTTTCAATTGATTCTTAGTAGCGGAAAAAGTTTTATGTTTTCCTCCCCTTTTGTCTGAATGTAGCATTTTTGCGACATGCACTTACAAAACCACACAATTACAAACACTCTTGCAGACATGACTCCTTTCAGACTTCTTGTCATTAACTCTTTCCTCCCTCGTTTTGGGTGCTTTTGTTGTTAATTTTTTTTATTTTGCTGTTGGATTTTCCTGCAGACCGTGTGAATTCTTGGCTGGTTTGCTTTCTTCCTTCGGATCTGGCATTGAAGGAATTTCAACAGTATAAGTGAAATCCTTTGTAAAACACCAACTCGAGAGGATGACATTTGTGAATGTTGAACCCACCTGTGGCTAAGCCCATCTGCTGCCTCTTCACATCACGCTGCCCCTCCTCTTCTGCTGGAGAAGTCTCTTTGTCCATGTCTAAGGAGGAGAAGTGTGCCTGGGCCATCCTCTGGACAGCTGCAAATCAACAGAGCGTTCCTTATGATTTTTTTTATATTTTTGCATCAATAAAAAAAAATGTAGGTGTAGGGAAAAGTAGATTTGGTGATATGTCACATTATTTTGTTTGGTTATACTTGTTTTAGTTTAAAATGCTGACAAGACGATTTTTATTAAGTAATTCTGAGCGTCTTTCAGCATCTTACTTTTGTTTTCCCTCTAAACCTCCGACCACTAGCTGGCAGCACAGCACACTGAACGTCTTTGAGCAGCTCTACACTCAACCAAAACAGTAAGAAGATCTCATGAGAATCAGCTTGTGTTAAAATTTCAGTCAGCCTCAAGGGTTTTGTTGTTATGACACATGCACTACTTAGTTCTTACTTGGGATGTGTACCGAACCAAAACTCTGTGACTTGCTTCTGCCGGTATACATTTGCAGTGGTTAATGCAGTTATCATTAAATAAAATGAATTTTACCGTTTTATTACAATGAAAGACACATTCATATTCAGGTAGAGTTGATTCTATTGAAAAAAGTGAAAAATTGTTCTGGTACAGTGTTAGGATATATATTGCGATATTTATCGTATCATGAGACAAGTATATTCAGTTTTTTTCTAAGGCCCAATCCGATTTCTTCCCTTCCATTTGAAGGTGCAGTTTAAGTGTAAGTTGTGTCCGGGAAGGGTATTTTTTAAAACCGACCCTCCAAACGGAGGGATATGAAGTCCTCCATCTTGAGAGTAAACCGCGTCGCGCTGAGAATCGCTTGTCTTCACATGGGTGCTGCAAGTTTATTTATAAAGTACAATTCCTACCCAAGACAATTCAAAGTGCTGTATAAGAATATTTAAAATTACAAAAATAAAATAAAAATCTATTGATAAAACACAAGTAAAATCATAGAAGTCAACAAGATTAAAATTCAGAAATGTAAAATATTTAAATAATACACATAAAATAGTTCCCATTTTAAAACACATTGATAAATAAAAAAGTTTTCAGCTCAGACTCAACATTTTCAGACTTGAGGCCTTTTCACATTTTCAGGGAGATTGTTCCAAACTTTTGAAGAGAAATACTGAAAGACTGCCTCCCCATGTTTAGTTTTCATTCTTGGAACCTGAACCACAGAAGTTTACATTTAAATGTAAGTCATAACTTTATGCAGTTGCATGACCTTTTTACAGTCATAAAACCACTGTTGTTATGTTTATTCAAGTGCTGGAAGCTCCTCGCTAACGCTAGCGGACCGGCGATTCTTGGTGACGTCATCGGAAGAAAGTGACGTCCGAAATATGAGACACAAATTTTTTTATAACTCTCCATTAGGAGGACTTAATGAAGGGGAAGGGAGAAGAGAAGAATTCCGATTAGGCCTAAGTCATATTCTTAAAAGAAAAGGGAAAAATTGTTTGGTTACAGTCTTAGGATATCCATCACAATATATATCATAACATGAGAGAAATAAATTCATGTAAAATTTTATCTAAGTCATATTCTGAACAAAAAGTGAAAAAATGTTCTGTTACATTCTTAGGATATACGTCATATCGTGTGATAAGTATATTCAGGTTTTTCGAGATCAAACTCTTAAAAAAAGTGAAAAAATGTTCTGGTACAGCCTTAGGATATATATATATATATATATATATATATATATATATATATATAATATATATATATATATATTTAAATGCGTAAATATGTGTTGTAAGATGAAGGACTTATAGGGTTTAGTTTCATAATTCAACCCAAGAAAATGAGAAAAGGAGCAAAACAAACAATTCATTAAAGAAATTATTTAAATTGAAGTTCGGGAAAAGAGTGTGTGCATGCATGTGTTTGTGTGTGAGAGATTTCAGCCGCAATCTACAATCCAGGATGATCTAGAACAGACCCACAGCTGTCTCTCCTCCTAATCTCACATAACATTCCTGCAGCGATACCCAAAGCAGACACACATTTCAATGTTCTTTTTATAAATACACGCATAATCCTGACAGATGACAAACCACACGTTATCTGACCTTGATTTTGCCGGTGTTATTTTGTTAAATTAGTGAAAAACAGCTGCACCAGAGAGTTTAAAAGTGCATTTACCTTTCAGAGAGGGTGGCTGGTAGGTTGACATGTGAACCAGTTTAGGTTTTAAAACGCCTTTTTCACCCAGAGCCCGCTGCAGAGAAATAGAAAACACATTGTTAATGGAAAGCTCTTATAAGTTAACTTTTGTTTATATTCATCTGGCTGTTTTAAATATTTTTTTATGTTTTTGCAGTTGGGGGAAGAGCACCTCCTTTAAATTTGTAGCTTTGAGTTTTGAAGGAATTTTTCCTGACACCTAAATAAAAGTATTTATCAAATAAATCTGTGCTATTTTGCTGTCTCTTATTAACAAATGTGTCTCATTTACAAATTCAGAGCCTATTTTAGACGTTTTTTTGATGAGTATTTTAGGACTCCTTTTAAAATTTGGCATTTTTTTAATGCTATTTTTTAAATTTAAATGATTGAGTAACACAGTCAACTGGGCAACCTGACGCTGGCCACTGTCTTCCTCAGGAGACGCTGCATCTGTCAGTCTGAAAAGCGTGGCAGGTGTCGGCCTCCGACGTCGAATCTTAGCAGAGACAAGAAGAGAAAAATGATTTTCTTCCTCTGATCAGAACGAAATCAAGGGTTCAAGCCGGGGATTATTTTTAAATTCTTTCCTGTCACTGCCTTTAAAACCGCTCATTCTTTACTCCTTTGCAGCTTTAACCTTTTCCTCTTTACATGATTTAAATAACATTTTAGCCTTAAACTAAAGCATTGCCAACATAAATAATATTACAATCAGTGTGCAGTTTATATTTAGCAACATTTTAAATATTGAAGATTCATTGGTTCAGAAAAATAGAAGAATCCATTTTATTTTATTTCAATGTGTGCCAATGTCTCGATTTTACAGCATTTTATAGCAGGAGAGAATTATTAGATAAGAGTGGCTGAGAAGCCAATCACAGCTCTGAGTGTGGGCATGAGATGTGTGGGCAGTTTTCACTCTGGAACAACCCTTACTGCCTTTTGTTTGTTGAATTCATCCATATTCATCATTTACTCTCTCCAACCAAACACAGTCGTCTAGTTTGGGGGAATAAGTGCAAATATGAGCGACGGTGGATGTGTTTTTTAATGGGGTAATGTCACAAATGGATGGTTTCACAGATCTCTTTTAGCACTTGGAACTGAAGGACCACTCCACAATTAAGAACCCGTCCATTAACCTTCTATTATTATTGGTAATACGGAAAGCAACATGAGAAGAAGGTCAAGTGCATTTAGAGTTTGTGCTGCTTTCAAAGTGCTTTCTGGCTCGTTTAGACTCCCACATGATGGAAGGAAGTCACGATGGAAAGGACCCAAGCGAAAACAACCGAATAATCAGAGGAATAAAGTGTAATATTTAGAATATTTTTCGGCTCCAAGAGAGACCCACACAGTGGCACATTTATGCAAGTGCTGCTGTTTGTGAAGCTGCAGCTGAAGCACAATTCTTTGCTCAGTCTCATTTCACAAACGCTTGGCAGCGAGTTAGCAGACTTAGCAATCTTTGCCGTGACCTCCTCAGGACTTTCAGCTGCACTGTAGCAGCATCTTTGCAGCTCCTTGAACAAAGAATCTGCACAAGGCTAACAGAAATCCTCCTTTTGTTGTTTTTTTTTTATCTTTAGCTGTGTAAGATAAAAGCTGACACATCCTCTTGGGAACAATTAGCCACCAACTTTTGTTTGGAGTTCAAAATTGTTTTAACTCTCCAATCTAATCTACTCTAATTGGATCAACTAAGTTCTACATTGCTACATTTCTATGGAGTTAAATTGGGGCCAATATTATTGGAAACCCAAATAAAACAAATGGAAAAAAATTGTAGTGTTTGACCAAAAAAATGTAAAATGTCCAAAACATTTTGCTATTCTACTATAAACTTAAATATTCTCAGCTTCAAATTTTCTTTTTTTTACGTTTCAAACTTAAAATTTCAATTTCAAAACTTGTTTTTCACTTTCAATTTTTTTCTTTGTTTTCAAAACCTGAAAATATCATTTTTCAAAACTTTTGGCACCATTGTAGCGTATTGCGGCAGGGCTAATTCAACATTTTCAAAGTTTTCGACATTTTCTAAGGACGTTTTGATGCCTGTATTTGACATAACAAGATGGCGCTTTGAACGGGCTAGAACAGTGTTTTGGATGCACAGTTTGTATGGGACAAAACTCTGCTTTTTACACCCGTCTTGGGACAACTTCAGACAATGAAACCATTTCCTGACTGTAATTATCCAAGTTCTTAGTCAGTGAATGCATTGCGACTGAAGTTACCACCCTCATTGATTTTTATTGTCCTTCGTGTTAGCCCCGCCCCAACGTAACACAACAGGGCCAAAAGTTTTGAAAATAACATTTTCAGATTCAAAAACGAAGAATAAAAAGTTGAAACCGAAAAAAAAGTTTTGAAATTAAAATTTTGAGTTTTGAAACTGAAAAAAAATCAAACATATGAAGCTGAAAATCATTACATTTATTTTGGAATAGCAAAAAAGTTTCTGACATTTTACTTTTTTTTGGCTAATTTTGACCAGTTTTTTCAATTTGTTCTATTTGGGTTTCAAATAATATTGGCCTTAATTTAACTCCATACACTTCCACCTGGCAAACAACAAGGTTAAAAAGCTTTTATTTATCATGTCAAGCCATCAAAGCAGCATCTGTCAGCCACAATGAAAGCTTTTGAAACCTTTTATATTTATACTAGCATGCTAAAGTGTGCAAAAACTGGAGTTCAAACCCATTCTGATGTAAAAATAGAACTTATGTTACTTTAAAACCTATAAAATATTTTGATTTTTAGAAGCTAAAAAGAGAAAATAATAAAGTTTGATTGGCTACTGTTTCTTTGAGCAACAGGTGGGTGTTGGCACTGAATTTATGAATGCATAATCCAAGAAAATTTGACCAATTGGTGTGACATATATGGGTATACAAATGATTTTCTTCAGGGAATTACTTTTTAATCAAATTTAGTCCTTATACTAATACAGATTTAACTCTAAACGTGTCATTTTCAGATCAGATTCTCCTCTCTGCTGCACAAATGCAGCTTTTACCAGCCTGTTTTTCATATGGCTTTTGAATAAATCAACCCTTTCTATTTTACATAACACGCTCTCCACCTCCTTCCATTACATGAGCAATTATGTGACCTTTTGTTTCATTTTTCGTTGTTGCCGAGCACCTCTCATTTTCACAATTACATATGCTGCTGCAACCCTCACTTCCCCCTCTGTTCTTCCATCCTCCTGAAGGGCAGAGATGTTTCGAAAAGCTGTATAGCTCAGACTGATCCCTGCTGCTGCCCACCATGCATCAAAATACAGTGGCGGGAATTATGTAACTGTCTTTTCACCTCAGTGAAAGACTGCACACACAAAAGAGGAATGAAAGGCTTCACTTTAAAGTCCTGAAAGTTTCTCTTACTGGTCAATACTTCTGTCTGTGTGATCAATCAGACTAAAGAAAAGGAAGTTAAAGTGTGTTTCCTAACAAACACAAGTCTGACCTCCTCATTAGGCAAACACTATTATTATGTGTGGGCAACATCACGCTTCCTCACCATCTCCACCTGGCGTGGGTCCAGTTGGACTGGCACGGATGAAGGCACAGAGAACTGGATCTTCCTCTTCTCATCCTTGTCTTCCTCCATCATCCCCGCGTCTGCGGGCAGCCTGCCCCCTCCACAGCCACGCGCACAAATGTCCAACTTAAAGTCCAACTCCGACTTATCCCCCTGTGCAGCCTGCATCACTCCCTGCTTTAAAATCTCTTCTTCTTTTTTTTTTTTTTTTTTTTTTAATCAGATAAGCGCTGATGAATGAGCTGCTCTTTGTGTCACAGCGGATTTTGGAGTTTGACAGCTTTGCCTGCTTCCTCCCCAGTCTGCCTGCCTGCTCTCCTCTTCCTCCCTCCCTCCCTCGCTCGCTGCTCGCATGCGTCTTTCACTGTGACATTGATTTATTCTACGCGATGGGGAGAGGAGAGGTGTGAAGATGGTAAATGTGCGCAGAAGCTTTATTATACCGCATGATGCTTTCAGGCCCCGTGGGAAACTTCAGTTTTAGTGCTTCACAAAAAAATGTGAGAAAAGTTGATGTGTCTAAAGCTGCAGGGGGGAAGTTTAAGCTTTGTTTTAGAGCACTTTAATGTTGGATTTGTGCATGAAAATTAACTTTTAAATGACATTTTGTTTCACTTTTCAGAGTTGGGGAAGAACTATCATTCATTTCATTCATAAACTTCAATTATCTACTTTTTTAAAACATTTTTTTTAGATATAAACTTTAAACACACTAATTATCACTTGAAAAACTAATATTACTTAAATTTAAAATATATAAATTAATAAACAGTTTCCATTAAAATATGTTTATGATTCACACATTTCAGTTTTCCCTTTTTTTTTAGCGATCATATCTTAAAAGTCTAAACAAATAAAGTGTTAAATCATAACCCACCTTTGACATTTATTTTGTGTGTCTGTTTGCAGAGATTACTGCAGCACACACACCACTCTGGTCTACTATAAATTACTTTGACAAAAGGTTCAGTGGGAAAAAAAAAGCAGAATATCTCCCATAAATAGTTATGATATTTATCCAAGCCTGCAAACACAATTTTTACTTAAATTGTTGCATTATTTGTAGAGTCTGATGCTTAGTTTAATTCAGATTTTAAGCTTAGATCTACTTGTATGCCACCTTCACCAAACAGCAGCCAGGACAGGCTCCAGCAACCCCGTAGGATAGCGAGTTAAGAAAATGAATGGATAATGTAGACCCACTTTTATCCAAACATTACAAAATTTATTGAAATATTTCAATCCTTTCTTCATTTTCCTCGTAACAGAATGGAAAAGCTGTGCTCTTCTTTTCTGCTGTCCAGTAAACCAGATCAGTCTGATAAATTCTCAAGAAGTCATTGGAGAAAAGCATTGCCTGGCAACCGTTTTTTTTTCTTTTTTTTGCAGTGAAGTGTTGGCTGTTCTTGTGTGAGAGTGCTCCAGCATCAGTTACGGGATCTAGGGGTCAGAGAGAGATGAATGCATGTGCAGGTGCTGGATGAAAAACTAGAAAAGAGAAGGATTATTCTGGTTTTGCGTGGGTGGATTTACCGCACTGTGGCAACAATGTGTTGGCCAGCAGTCAAACTCGAACTATTTCTTTAAGACTGTGCGATGGACACGATGTCCCTGTTGATTTATGCTTACAGAGAGTCTATATGTCATGAAGTGTCAACAGGAGATACAAGCAGAGAATTATTCCCAAAAGAAAGATTGACGCTGATATGCAGCTAGCTTGAAAAACTTCAAAACAAGCAGAGATGCTAATGACAGCAAACTGTGGAATAAGCCCTTCAGACAAATGAGCAGAGTCCAATTTTGTTAAAAATTTGGAAAAAAAAAAAAAACAGATTTTAAACTCTATACAGATAAATATATTATATACTCTCTGGTCTGATATTGACTTAAAATGGAGGAAATAAAGATCAAAATAATATAAATTGTCAAAGCTCTAATAAAAACAGAAACAGACAGAAAAAAAACCTGTTTTAATGTGAAATGCCTTTGCTTTAATGCATTATAACAACCGACCACAAGATGGCGCCAAAACACTTACAATTGGTTTCTTGTGACTGGACATTGCATCGCTGTCAGTTTAACTAAATATAATGTGATGCAAACATGAAACTATAATGTAACACAAATATATTATAATTCTATTATAACAAATTTTGACTGGAAAGCAAAAAAGGGATTTTTTAATATCCCGTTTGAGATCCTTCGTATCTATATGGTCCTATTGCAGACGGATGCTGTAGAAACTGTGGCATCGTACATGTCGTCTTTTGAGGTTGACCCCCAAAAAAGAGTATTCTCCCAAAAAAAATCTCCCAATGCATCCACTAATATTTCTTGAATTATTGTTTACACTGAATATTCACTCACTAAACATATTTTTGCATCATATTTTGTAAATTCCATTGCTGGTTGCAAGACAGACCATCACCCTGAACTGGTTTAAGCCCTGCCTACCAACTATAGCTCAGTGGAAACTAAAATTAAGATAGTTCTGTTATATGGAGTATTTGACTGACCAACTACAGCCTAAAGTTGGTGTTATTTCTTTCAAAAGATTTGGTGATTGGCCATGGGAAAAAATAAAAAAGTGGCAAGAAGAATTCTGACTTTAATTTTAAGACTATTAATTTTTTCCTGAATTTTCATTTTAATCTTAGATTTAATTTAGTCTTAAAATTCTGACTGTATTTTTATTTTTAAAAATGCTGATTTCATTTAAAGTCAGACTTCTGACTTGTAACTTTGAAATTAAAGTGAGAATTCTGACTAAAAAATCAGAATATGGTTCAAGTGAGAATTCTGAGATTAAAGTCAGAATTTTAAGAATAAAAAGGTCAGAATTCTTAGATTAATATTAAAATTCTGAGAAAAGAAATTACAGTTTGGAGATTAAAGTTAGAATTCTGAGATTAAAGTTAAAATTCTGAGTAAATAAAAGTTAAAGTTAAAGTTAAAGTCCCATTAGTTGTCACACACCTAGGTGTGCTAAATTTGTTCTCCGCATTTGACCCATCCCCTAAGGGAGCGGTGAGCTGCAGACACAGCCGCGCTCGGGAACCATTTGGTGGTTTAACCCCCCCAATCCAACCCCTTAATGCTGAGTGCCAAGCAGGGAGGCACTGGGTCCCATTTTTACAGTCTTTGGTATGACTCGGCCTGGACTTGAACCCATGACCTTCCAATCTCAGGGCGGACACTCTACCACAAGGCCACTGAAATAAATCATAATTCTGACATTAAAATCAAATTACTGAGAAAAAAATTAAAACTCTGAGTTTATATTCAGAAATCTGAGATTAAAGTCATAAAAACTGAAGATAAAGGCAGAATTTTATGGTTCAAGTCAGATTTCTGATTTTAAAGTCAAAATTTTCATATACAAAGTCAGAATTCCGAGATTTTTTAGATAAATTTTTTTTTAAAAAGTTGAAATTATGAAATTAAAATCAGAATTCTGAGTTTAAAGTCAGAGTTCTTAGATTAAAGTCAAATTTATGAGGTTTTAATTAGAAATATAAGAATATATTAATATTTCCGAGAATAAAATACTAATTCTCTGAAGTCAGAATTATCAGAAAAAGTTAAAAATCTGAGATTAAAGTACCGGTAATAACAATAAAGTCAGAATTCTGAGGGAAAAAAAGTCAGATTTCTAAAATTAAAGTAATTAGACCAAAATCTGAATTATGAGAAAGAAGTCAGAATAATAAGATTAAAGTAAGAATCCTTTTTGGCCCTTTATTTATTTTCTTTGCGGTTATAATCCTCTTCTGTAGGCTGTTACAATGCTCCTTGTCTCTTTCTTTTTAAATTTTTTTATTCCTCTCTTTCCTTTTTACTTCTTAGGCTGAACCCAGTCTCAACACGTCACTGTATGTTCTTATCTTAAACTTTAAAATATTGCATTTTCAGCCAAAAAAAGTTCTAAAATACATTGCAAATAGTACTAATGTGAAGAGTCTGAAATTATGCATTCTAAGGTTTGTTTCCACAAACAAAATGCTTTATTAAACAAAGTAAAAAATGCCACATATATTAATACATTGAAGTATATAGATGTTTAATGTATTTGATAGAGTCTACTGTACTAACATTTTAGAACCAGCAGATGTCACTAGAACATAACTACAAATGGAGGATATGCAGAAAATAGTTGGTTCTGTGGTAATTAAAACATACAAGGGTCTCTCATAATATCCATGACCTAGCACTGAGGACATAATCCAACCCAGACACATCCGCTTCAACATCAAGTGGAATTAATGTGTCATTTACCTCCATCTACATTTATGTAATTTGCCATTATTATTATTATTATTAATATGTTATTATAATGTGTTATTTTACTCATCAAATTTGGTTTGTTTGCCATTAGAATATTTTTTCTTTTTATTGTGATCACTTTAAAAGTCTATTCAAATATTTTAGTTTATGTCACTCAATTGACAAATAGATACAAAATGAAACTATTTAAGACAGATTTGACGAATGTATTTTTATTTTCTTATTAAAAAAAATAGTACAAATGTTGACCTTCTTACATTTTGATTACAAACGTTCTCTGTTGGCCAAGAGCTATACAGCTTCATTGCGGAGGAGCTGAAAGGTCAGGTGTAGAAACATTTCAGATGTTTCAGCAAAATTGGAGAGAATCAGCAAACACTCTGGAGAGGATGCTCTGGATTTCTTTATTATTCTCTTCCCCTCTTATTCCTGGTCTTGCCCCATCTCTTGGCCCCTCTTTCCAATCTGTGCCTCTGCCACCTTTGGCACCGGTCCGCCCACCAGCACCTGTGCCAAGCCTGGCAACACAAACCAAGATGCTCTGCTTAGCTGAGTTCAATTGACTCATTTAGACAATTGCTCTCTGACTCTGATCTTCATGGCCTGGGAATCATCCCAGGCCGCTGGAGGAATTAGTTGATGGTGGTGAAAATAAGAGTTATTTCACTGAAATAGTATTCCCACAGGTCTTATAGGGATTATTTGCTGTCATCCGATTGTATAAATCAGCTCTATATTATATGGTTTCTATAACTCTTAAAGTGGCTGTTTCCCTAAACCCTTTATATGAGATTAACCCTGTTTTTTCCTAAAGATATGGAGGCTAACAGAGGATTTTTTCCCCCTCTACCATCCTCTCCTTATTCCATTTTCTCTTTCAGCTCAGTGACAGATGGCGAGTCCTTCTCCCCGAGGGGAAGCCAGTCTCTCTGAATGCGGCCGCATGTCAATCACCCGCTCTCATGTGATGGCTCTTGCCAATGACGTGCCAGCCATATGGGCCTGGCATCAGAGCTCGTATGTAACCCACCCAGTCCTGCCTCTGAGGTACCACACGGCTCCCTCCGCGCGTCTGGGCAGAGGATAGACGCGGCTGCAGCAGACAGAGAGAGCAGGGAGGCAGGGCAGGAGAGAAGGTGTGAGGACGGACACGCAGCGTCTCGCCTGCACGAGCAGCCGCGCAAAAGACGTGTGGATGTGGTGCCCACCCGGAGAGACATGGTATAAACAAACCGGCTCTGCCCCGACTCTGAGCTCCACCACGGAGGTACGTTTACGCATCCGCAGGTTCACATTTGGTTGAGTCTTTGTGTTGCAGCTAAGAGGCAGGAGGGATGCTGCAGCTGGTGAGGAAAAGATGAGTGAATTTTCATGCGCTGAGCGTAATTGATAATGAGGGACAACACGCTTTTCCCCTTTTCTTTTTTATGATTTGATCTTTTTGATTCCTGTCCTCTAGGGAGCTGATCCATCACAAGAAATCCACTCTCGTCTGTTTACCTTACATTCCTTCTTATTAAACGAACACATTTCAATCTTGAAGATTCAAAAGTGGCATTTTTTTCACTCAGAAATCGAGCAACGAAAGTCTTATTTGTGATTGTGTGGTGCGTAAGCGTGCATGCGCATGTGAAGGGGGTGGGGGGTACATGCGTGTGTTCCTGCAGGATGAGCACCGTGGGGGTAGAATTCTCCACAGAGAGACACAGGCTAATTGACAAGGTATTGGTTGGCATTAATTACATTGTGCTTACAAGATTAAAAAAAGAAAGAACGAAAAAAAACTTGGTTTTCACATCTGAGCTCCTGATGGGTCCGGAAAGGATTCTAATGCGCATCAGAAGGACTCAGCGATCAAATGAAAGGTACATTTTCTTTGAATTATGAATCAAAACAGAAGGAATTGATTATTATGTGGGGTAAAATATAGAATAAGATAAAGAAAACTAAACATTTTGTAGTTGAAAAGAGGCTCTAAACCGTTTTTATCTATTATTCTCTTGAAAAGATTAAAATTTATCATTTCAGATTTTAAGATGAATAAAAAATGTAAATCACGTTTGAAATGTTTCCCTTTTTTATATGAATTCCTAATACAATATTTTTTCGTTCACGAGTGTTTCGGAATGCCTCTGGGATGGTGTTTTTCGTGCGTGGACGCAGGAGGGACGCGCATCCACGGTGCGTCCCGTGGGAAATCAGAGGAAGCTTGTTGACGTGGCTCCCTGAGCCGCACAGAAGAGAAAGACAATTTATTTGCTGATTTACGCAAATAACTTGACACCTTTTTATCTGATTTTATGACAAGAAATCTTGTTTTAATCGAAATTTCCCCAAATCATAACATGGAAAAATGGAAAAGTTTGAATATCGTTCAGGTTTCGGACCTGTAAGGACTCTTGGTTATAATATTTGCTTTCATTTTTGGGATTCTGACCTTAAATTAAGGCAAGTTTAAAAAATAAGTGAAATTTGCTGCATACAAGAGCCACAAAACAATGAAATTGTATTTAAAAATACAAATCTTCCCTTAACAAAGACGCAGCTTTTCTTGTTTTTGGTGCGTAAAATGTTAAATCAACAGTCAAACTGCAGTGCTGTTGTGCTTCTCCACAGGTTGCCCGCTACAATGTTGAGCCGTCTGTTCAGTGAGGTGCTGCCTGACGTCCAGAGGCTCGCAGCGGACTGGGTGGAGGACAATGAGAGCGAGGACTGCAAGACCAAGGACGGCCACGACCGATGCGCCCTCGAAGAGGACGAGCTGGACGAGCCGCAGGAGGGCAGCAGCCGAGCAGAGTCTGAGATGGCCGGCGATGATGATGAGGATGATGATGCCGAGGAGGAAGAGTGCGGGGATGAGAACAGCGGAGACAAACCCAAGAAGCGCGGCCCAAAGAAACGAAAGATGACAGCGGCGCGCGTCGAGCGCTCCAAGGTGCGTCGACTTAAGGCCAACGCGCGGGAGCGCACGCGCATGCATGACCTGAACTCTGCGTTGGACAACTTGCGCAAAGTTGTGCCGTGCTACTCCAAGACCCAGAAACTCTCTAAGATCGAAACTTTGCGGCTGGCCAAGAATTACATATTGGCGCTCGGGGAGATTTTGCGCAACGGAAAGCGTCCAGATGTGGTGACCTACGTGCAGATGCTGTGCAAAGGCCTGTCCCAGCCCACCACTAATCTGGTGGCGGGCTGTCTGCAGCTCAACACCAGAAACTTTCTGACTGAACAATGCACGGATGGCGCTCGCTTCCACATGCCCACCTCTCCTTTCTCCGTCCATCCCTACTCCTACCGGTGCTCCCGGCTCTCCAGTCCTCACTACCAGCCCGGCACGGGTGCGCTCAACCTCAGAGGCCATTCCTACGGCCCTGGATATGAGGGTGTGTTTCCGGCGGGCGGGACGTCTCCTGATTACAGCAGCCCAGACTACGAAGGTCAGCACAGCCCGCCCGTGTGCCTGAATGGCGGGATTTCCGGGAGGCAGCAGGAGCCCCCAGAGACAGACAGGAATTATCATTACTCTATGCATTACTCCGGACTGAGCACCTCCAGGCCCAGCCACAGCTTACCGTTTGGGCCCTCGGGAGCGCGCAGTGGCGTTGCGCACTCAGAAAACATTCCACCTTTCCATGACGGCCACCTGCACCACGACAGGGCGCCACCATACGAGGACCTCAATGCATTTTTCCACAACTGACATGATTAATGACCCAAGCAGGCTTATGAACTTTACAATGACAATCTAATATTGTTCTGTAAACACAGGAGCTCCCCTAAAATATTCGAGACATGGAAGTGACAGAAAGCATCCTCTGATAATCTTCTGTATTCTGATGTCATCCCTGTACTGTTGTACACCCTTTCAAAGTGTGTCCACTATAATCCTGTATGCAGAATCAGTGCAATTGACATTATCAATGTAAGCCAACAAGAGACGTGTTATGAAAAAGAAAGGAAATAAAGTGTTTTATAATTGTCTGAAAATGTGAGTTTTAAGAATGACTAAAAATCATATTTTTTTGTTTTCAACTTAAATTAAATTTTCAGGGAAAAGAAATTCAATAATTGGCTGGAAGTCATCAAAATGTCATTTTTTGGGACAATTATTTCTTATTAGAACATTTTTATTATTAAATTATTGTCCAATATATACATAGTCCTTGTAAAAGGACTCAGGATAAAATGTGAATTTATTATTTGTATAATTGCTTGTTACAATGACGCCAGATAATTGATAAATAATAAAAAAAAAAATAAAAAAAAAATAAGGGTTACTTAAAGTAACTAATCAAATTGGCTTTTAGAAAAAAAAAACATAGAGAAATGAATTGATGATGCAAACAAACAATATATTTGTATTTACATTTTTATTTCATTCCATGTTGGGAATGCAACTATAGGAGCAACAGATCCCCCCTCAAAAAGTGTGTAGGCCTATAGATCATTTTCCTAAAAAAAAAAAAAAAAAAAAAAAGAAAAGAAAAACGAAAATATTTCGGATACAAGTAGGTCGAGTTACAAGTTCCATTAAAATGTTATTCGCATACGCCAAAATTGGAAAAAATTCAGATTCGAGATAAAAAGATTAAACAAAACACTTATTTTTTTCTGTGTTTAGCTTCAGTCAACGGAGCCAGACGCATGGATCAGGCCTCACACCTGAAATAATACCACGGTTTGACGCACGGGCCTGCGCATTGATGCACGTGAACACGGGTCCCTACTAAATTTGAGTCATATTGCTGCAAAAATAAATGGAAGCTTTTTTTTTTCAATTATTACATTTTTAGGAAATGAACACTGGCAAGTTTTTACAATTGGAAAAGCTCTATATACAGGTTTTTCCAGACTCATTTCGCACATTGTATGGTTGAATTTTCTGGGCCAGTTCACATTATTGGTGATTTCTGAAGTCAATAGCGGGAGCAAGCCCATCTTTTGGAAAAGTGCCCTGGGTCCCATATGGTGGTGCCGGCATCCAGGGGAAATCAGTACCGGGCACTGAAGTGTGGAAATGGTCCTGTTCGGCTCTGAGGATAAAGGAGGATAAAGGTACGGAGAATGGAAAAACTGGATAAAAAAATAATAAATCAATACAATAAAATTGCCAAATCATATGAAGGCCTAAAGTATTTTTTTTCTTTCCAAAAATTAGAGAGTTTGTTGTGATCAAAAATAACCGCCTGACTCAACAATTGGCTTCAAACATTGAGCGGGTGCAAAATATCTTGTGGCCCGTGGTTTGCTGGCACGCGCGTGCATCCACGTGTGAGCGCAAACTTACAAAACTCACAGCAGGAAATGGAAAGTCCAGATTGTTCTCTAAATTAAAAAAAAAAAAATTAAATGGATTATAGGTACTCGCAATGTTGTAACAGCTGAAGCAATCTCAAATGAGCACATCATTTAAAAATTAAAACTACAAAAAATGTAAAAACTCAAGACATTTAAATATACAGGGGCAAAAATATAATCAATCGCATTTTTAAGAATTCTAAAACATAGCATAAATAAAAAAAAATAATTAATTAGAGAAAAATGTATTTTAATATTGGTGACAATTGAATTAAGCTTTTCATTATGTTTTTGGCAAGTTATGAGAATAACTAGCACTAAAATGAGACAATAACTTTTTTTTAAGTGTAGTTTTTCAAAGTTTCAAAGTCAAAGTAATAATTCAAACTGAAACTTCTACTGATGATTTTTCTCCTTTGGAGACGTTGTGCGTAAAATAGCGCACAAGTTGGTCAAAAGCAAACTTCTGATGTGTCCATTCCCTGCGCGCGCGGGTGTACGGGGAGGTCGGGTCGTGCTTTAACTTCTAACCTTTCACTTAACTTTTCGATTTTAATATTATAATTTTTCTTGGAGGTTTTCTTTTCGCGAAGACAGCTCTTGGTTGGCAGAAGATTTAATGGAAGAACCGGTGCCAAGTCGCTAAATGTCTGAGTACCAGTAAAGCCGGGGACCAGTGAAGCCCTCCGCCACCGACCCGGTGCCAGCTGCGCCACGCGGCAGCCAGGCGGTCCCTGCCAAAGTGGCCCTTGTGGGAGGGACCCTGTATTTCTTTCCTAATTCACTCAGCATCTGTTCATTATTCTCCAAAGTTAAAGCAAGCTTAGTGTCCACGCGTGGCGGGAAAGGGAGTGTTCGGTCATGGAGGGAGGTAACCTTTAAATCTTTAAGAAAGTTGACCAAAGTAAAAACTGAAAGAGGAATTAAAAATAATATTCAGTCACTTAAAAAAAAAAAAAGTTTTAAAAATCTCTGTGACCTTTTGTTTATCTGGGGTCACGGAATTCAGTTAAATAAATAAATCACATCTTAAAATTTGAATTTTTACTGTAAATATTGTTGATAATAATATTAAGACAAGATGGAAACTTTGAATAAATCGTTTAACCTTTGACAATATTTTTTTCATGATAGGCCTTTTCCATTGACCTCCTATAAGCAGATGGCTTTTGAAGTCTGATTAGTTTTTCATCAACAAACGGGCCAAAATAAAGCACCAAAAACCAGTTAATGTGACAAATAATGCCACGCAATTATCCCAATTGAATAATCCTCCTCATGGTTCATTTTGAACGCTCTGAATAGGATCAACTGGTATGAGATACCCGCACAACTCTGCAAACACGGCACCACAGGGGCTGGCCTGTTCCACTTTAAACGCCCATCTGGACGGTTTTACTCCCATTTATTGAATTAGATGAACATTTATCGGATTATATTTGGGGATTTAACTGGAAAAATAAATTAATAATGGGTGTAATCAGTGTTACATGATAGGATATGGGTGGAAAGGCAGAAGTAAATCAGTCCTCCAGTGATTATTTAAGTGAATATGAATGGAAAAAGAGGGAAATTATAATTAATAATATTAAAAAGATCAGTATGTGAATGTAGTTGTTGCAACTTTTCCGTTTGGTGCATGCACAACTACCCAGGAGTCACCTCCACTGCATTGGGCATCAGGTATACCAGCCTCCATCTTTGCCACGCCCAGCTAACAGATAAGAATTCCTCTACAATTTGGGACCACATCCATTTTTGCAAAGCGAAGGCATTTTCTGAATCAGTTACGAACAGAGAATCGAATCAATAAAAGTGTCGACAAACTAAAAAGATGGGCCCTCTCTGTAATGCATTAAAAGGCTACAAAAGTATGGTGTGTTCGCCTGAGAGCAGTGCTTGAAGTGGAGCCTTTGTTGTGCATGGTAGGGTTTAGAGGTTGTTGTCACTCTGCACAGATGGTGGAGTACATATTTTTTATTTATTTATTTTCAGGGGGGAGTGTGAAGAAATGAAGAGAGGGCACAGAGAGAGAGAGAGGGAAAAAAAGGGAAAGGAAAGGCAAGGCAAGGAGGAGGTTTGCATCTCTGATGCTGCCACGCCACGGTCACACGGGCAGCATTAATTGGCCTCCATATTGAGGGGTTTTGCGGTGCTGCGGGGTGGGCAAACTCCCAGCTGGACCTGTCAGATGCTATTCAGTCCAGCTCATTGCTCTCGCTCCTTTTTCTCCCCTCTGTCTCCTCTCCTTCACTGGTTTGTTCATTTTCTTCTCCTTCTTTTCTGGCCTTTTGCCAATCGTTCCCATCTCTTGTTCATCCCACACAAAAACTTACACTCACACAGTTCCTCTTTTTTAGTCATCACTTACTTCTTTCACAACACTCTCCCCTCCCGGCCTAGCGCTTCTGTCCTGCTTTTCTTTCTCTTCCTTGTAATTTTTTAGCACTTATGGCACACGCTCACTTCTATCTAACACGTTCAGTATCTTTAAGTACATCACACCTTTGTCGGGCTCCTATCACTGGTCACCCACGTGTAAAATCACACGCAATCACGCAGAGTTTTTCAGCACCTCCGAAGACGTCATAGCAGGTGTAACTTCGAAAACAACCCGGACCATACTTTCCACTTAGCACAAAGGATGGAAAGAAATATGGAAGAGCAAAAACCTCAAAAAAAATTTTTTTTAACGTTAAATATCACTACTTTTTTCCATCTGTTTCTTTTAAAAAACTGAGATAGAGTGAAGTTAAGTGAAGGTAAAAAAAAAAGCACTTTGTTACTCAACAAACAAAACTTCACGTCTCTGAGCTACACAAATGCAAACAGGCAGACACTTTTTGAAGCTTTGTGTTCAAGCTGAATTTTGGAAGCATCAGGTTTGCATCAATTGAGGGAACATGGAGTACAAACCTGAAAATAAAACATGAAGTTCCATCAGAAGAAAGCTTGAAAAAGCAACAAGTAGTTCATCTCATCAAGCTTGGTGGGCATCCCCATCTGTACTTGCAAAAATGTTTTCAAACAAAAGGAAAAATCAAATGCATTTAAAATTCCTCTTATATGCATTTTCTCAATTCCTCTGATCTATCTCCTTTTACTTCTTGATATGACCTAAAACTCTTATTTACAGGATAACATAAATAATTTGGAGCATTAAATACTGTTGACCCATCCAGGATGTACCCTGCCTTTGCCCAACAGCTGGGATAGGCTCCAGTAACCCCAGGATTGAGGATGGTTTGAAAATAGGTTGGAACAATACTTCATAAGTATTATTAAAATGCATTTTATGGAATTTATTAAATTCTTTACAGAAAATCTGAGAATAAAATAATTCCAACAAATAATATATAATTTCTAAGCTGAATAAAACTGACTTACAACTATCATCTGACTTAACACCATCTTGTTCACACATAGTTGTATAGAAAATACAATTTAAGGATTAAAGTCAAAGAAGAATTTTGTCTTTTATTCATTTTACTTTTTCTTTTTACAGAAAAAAGTGTAGTTAAACTTATAATGATCATATGTTTTAGCATAGATTTTACTTTTTTAGTTATTTTGTGCAATTTTAAGATGGGTGTGAGTTTAATTTGAAAAAATAACATTTTATTTTTACAAAATATAAAAACATTATGAAAAAGGTTATTTTTTAATTTAAACTGTTTTGGGCAAAAATCTTATCTTTTGGTGAACGTAACTTAAGTTTCTTTAAATACAAACTTTGTAAATGAGTTGTCAAGTCTCTCAACTAGGATTTTTTATGTGCTTCTTGTATAAAAAGATAAATGTTTTCATGAACGACTCATGTGTTTTTCAGTTCATTGATATCTTCTTTGTTGAAGTAATAAATGGAGGATTGGGAATTTTATATTCAAAATTCACACATTGCATGAGCATTTTTAACAGTTGTTTTATGATGAAATGCTTAAATAGAGCTACAAAAATGTATTTTTTGAGTGTTTTCCCTGTGAATTTGGTGGAAAAACTGTCAGCTGATTGAACAATACCTCAATTTCTGGATTTATTCCAACATTTTGAGTTGTTTATGAATTTTGCTGCAAGTACACAGTGTCCTGAGCTGTGAGCTGTGTCACATTCCAGCAGGGATAACAACAACACATGATTATAGTGTCTAGATTTGACTTTTCTAACTCGTAATAGCCAATTAAAAAATATATTTTATTATTTTGAATTCCAAACAATGCAATTTTTTAATGAAATCTAAGAAACAATGGTTGGAAATAAACGAGGAGACATGAATGAAATGTGTCTGTCCTGTGGAGTGTCTTTGTGCTGCTGCACGCCGCTTTGAGGAATCAGCAAGGTGGGGCTGTAATGGACTAATGAACAGCTGTCACTGGATTTAAACGCTCTTTCACACATCCATAGACTGCCACAGCATCCCACACATATGCATAGTTACAGCACGTGCAAACCCACACACACATACTCGCGCGCTTACGAATCTTCTATCTCTTCAGCTGAGCGCGACTTCCACAGGTTTTTAACTTTGTGTGGGTCTAAAGCATTTCTCCTTGTTCTGACATTGACGTGGACAGAAAAGTTATCAATCATGTAATATTTGATTTGAATAGAAAGCTGGAACATTTTTGACACCCAGATGTTTTAACCAGGGCTGAGTATCACTGCCAAACTACTGAATCAATACAGTTCATCAAGTCCTAATGCAGTTAGAATTACAATTCAACACAACTGACTTAAATAGTATTTTATTTGTTGAATTTTTCATTCTTAAATCAAATTTTCTTAATAATAAAATGTGTTTTTTAAAAAACAAGTAATTTAAACTTAAAATTTGAACTTTTATTAATAAAATCATAAACTCTTACACTAAAAACATACAGAAAAGCAATTTTTTGACCTAAATATTACAAAATATTTCTATAAATAAAAACTGATGAACAGATTTGATGAACTGAAGTTCCCTTTTCTAAGTGAAGACCAATTTGACTGACAAAATGAATGCTTTCAAGTCAGCCCTGCTATAATTAGTTAATTCCAAGCAGTTTTAGTAGCATTTGTTTCAGCAAACTGTGACAAACAGAATAAAACAAAGATAAATAAATGTATATTTTATGTATCAATAATCTTTTATTAATCACAATTTAAGGGTAATTACAATAATTTATCAAAAATGTTTTGAATAAATTGCCTGTAGATCTCAACAAATAATTACATTTGAGGCTTTTAATGCTAAGTTGTCTTTGTTTTGTGTTTCTATTTTTGCTGCAGTGTTGGACTAAGCTATGTGTGATATGAAAAAGTGGGTGGAATGGAGAAAATAGTTCTCATAACATCCACAACTTGCTGCAAACGTGTGGAAAAAAGCTGTTATAACAGTATGTCTGTTGAATATTGTTAGTCTTATATAATGAAGTATCAGCTTTTTCAAGATGTTGATCAGTGGTATAAATAATAACGATAATAGTTTGTTTTTTTTGCCTCGGGTGTAATAAACAAAGAAAATATTTAAAGAGGCTTTCAACTCAAGTGCAGCTTTTTTCTTTTTTAAGAACAAAAATAGTGAGATATAAACGGCTTTTCCTTAGTTATTTTTTTTTACTTACAACAGCAAAAGAGCAATAACACAATACCAATTGTCATGTGGCTCAAATCTAAAAATTCTAATGTTATAATTTTAAACCCCCCCCCACACACACACACACACTTTTCTACAATTTGTTTCCTCTAGATCTTTAATCCAAAAACTAAATAAAGTGTGTTCCAATAGACACATATGGTTGCTTTCTCAGAATTAAAGATTTGAAGAAGGAGAAACTTCACTGAAATTTACAACAAATGGATAACATGACTGAAATTCACATAAAAAAAGAGTAAAAAGGGACACTTGCAGATATTCTGGTTTTAAGCAAACGTTTGCACACATGGAAGGAGAACATCAACTCCAGAAAATTGGCTTTGGGACTTTTATTGTTAGACGCTATGTAAGACTTTGCAGCACATCGAAAGTAAAAAAAAAACTCTAATTATTTTTAAAATAAACATGACAAGTTTTCAGAAGAAATAAAAAAAACCCCAACTACATCCTTTTTAAAGCAATTAATCGGACCGTGCTGCATCCCTCAAGAGGAATATGCTGTCAAAGTTTGTAGGTTCAGACAAAAAAAAAGGACTTTTAGAAAAAACGTAGCTACATTTTAAAATTAATTCTTGTTTTTCTTGTTGTGACGTTTGACAAATAACTCATTAAGTCTATTTGGAGGATATGAAATATGATTTTTCTTCTATTATAAAAGCTTTATGCAGCTCATTTTCAAACATCTACTGTTTTTAGGGCTGAATAATAGTGAGAAATAGTGTCTAATCTAAAACATGTGGTCAGTTTTTTAGAAGCAAAAGCTTCTGCACCACCTGAAGCACAGGAAGGGTCAGGTGAGTCAATGCCAGTTGTAGAATATTTATAATACAGTAGGATTGGAACTCTAGAAAACATCCAAAATTGCCAATTTTTTATTCTTTTTAAGCTATTTTTTTTTTTCCTTCCAACATCCTTCTGTATTATAGCTGTACAACTATGTGCTATATTCTGCTTTTACTTTCACATTGTGAGCCAAATTCGCTTGAAAAATTAAAACCAGTCACAAAATTGCCAGCCATCACAGCTTCACATCGGAGCGTGAGCACAAGTATCCACCAGGATGAATAAATCAACACCATCCCCTAAATTAATCTCTCTCAAGTCAAAATTTTATTACAGACGAGTTTGGACATCTCCATGGTAACAGAAATTCCACCGCCATTCCCCGGTGGATTCGCAATCAGCATGCGCGCGTACTGACAGCATGGCGTGCCGCGAACATGTGTTCAGCTACTTGAAGAAGACCCTTCACGTAGAGCACAGATGTCCATTACCCAAAACCATCCCACACCAAAACAAACAGGACATTTGAGTCATTGCTCATGCCGAATATTTAAATGTCACATTCTTCACTCCACTAACTGACAGCTCAAGTTTGTCCATCTGCAAGCTAGCAAACACACACAAAGAATCAGCACACTTTGAGTCTGCTGTATTCTTGGTCTTTCCAGTTGGCGGCGGCCAGACGCGGCGGGGCTGGCACAGCCAGAGTCAGAGTGCCAAGGGGAATGGAGCGCCACATGGCACGTTCATGGCGGGGCCAGCTGGGGGGGGAGTTGCTGCATGTGAGTGTGTGTACACAGATCTGTGTGTGTCAGACAGGGGGTTGGTGGAGGGGTGGTTTTGCATCCTAAATTCCACAACATCTGTTCAATAGGCAGCACCATATATACCACTAAAGCTGGTGTGTTTACAGGCAGCCATCTCAACAGCGGGATGGTCTGTAATGGGCATGTGCGGGAGCATGTGGATGCAAAGGTGTTATGGAAGTTGGGGGGGAGGTGGGAGAGCAGGATAATGATGCTGGATGTTGAGGGCAAATTTTCTGTTGTTGGCTTCAGAACTCCACGATTGGTCAAAAAGCTCAAAAATTAAACAAGAGCGATTCAATTTGCCTCCCATATGGCAGTTTTGCTCGAGGCTGATTTATGGTGTCTGACTGAAGATCATAATTTGTAGTTGATCACAACAACTGGGCTACAAGTAATTGCAACATCATCTCCATGCCGTTCCTAAGCCAGTGAGCGAGCTGTGTGCTGGTGCGAGGGGAATTATCTCCCTCCTGAATGGTGCATGACTTCTCACCTGCTTGCCCCTGAAAGAGAAAGTTTGATCCAAAAAGAGCCATTCCTACGCATGCAAAAACGTACAGCAAAACATACAGTACGCAGGCATATACGCTGAGTCTCTCCCCACCCATCCCCTCGTCATCCCTGCTGGCACTTTGGGGAAAAGTGCCTCCTCCCACTCCCATTTATCCCACCCCCCGTCCCCCACCCACGGCAGCCAACGTCCCTTGCAGCGTGGCGTACCATCTGTTGCCCCCCCCACTCCTTGCCACCCCCCCCAACCAAACACCATACCACCCTTTTCCCCCTTCTACCATTCCACCCATGCAGCGGCTCTGCAACCCGTCTTTGGAATCAGCAAACGAGAAGATTTCAACAGATCCATCAGAGCTTCAACTAAATTCCCCTCATTTGTTTCTTTTTTTTTTCAATTGCATCATTGCAGGAAGCTGACATTATAAACTGATGGTCTGGCAGCACGTATGCATCATTTAGCATGAAGCTGGAGAAAGATGATGCACAAACTGCACATGAAGTTGTACAGCAGGAGAGAACACATAGGGTTTGATGATTACTCCCATGAATGTTTAATCTGAGAGGCTTTAATAGGGATGAGGTCTGTAAAACCTCCTCCAACACCTCCAGGCTAAAAGTGAAACCATGCCAAAAGCCTAATTAAATGTTTTTAAACCTTTCCCCTTGGAGAGGGCAGAGAGTTGTTTCACCCCAGTGAGTGTTTGTGCGATTCTCTACAAAGAGATTGCTTAGTATGGACTCTGTGTGCCTCAGAAAGCAACACAAGGGTAGGTTGTAGTGTTATCTTGCACCTTTCAAATGCTATCCGATTGCTTCAGTAACATGGAAAGACACAATTTCTATTATATTTTTTGTTGTTCTTCTCAGTTTTTAAATCTTTTCATTGCTAAAAGCAGAAAAGCGTGAAAAAAAAGTGTCATTTGCTTTAACATTAAGAACAGATGAGAGAAACTTTATTATGATTCATCAGAGGATGCATACCTTAACCTTTAGCTTCCAAACAAGCAAGTTCTTCGCTGACACAGCAACAGCCTGACATTTGACAATGTGGTCACCTCTGAAAAGGATGCAAGGAGTCATGATGCTTACTCATTTGTTTAAGGAGCGACCTCAATGCCGCCTTAAAGTCCTCCATGACAAATTTTTTGATTTAAAAGAAATGTTCCCAGTCGTGTTTTAATTATGATTATGAAGCTTTTAACCAAAATCCCAGAACCTTAATGTCTCAAAAAGCAATTTTTCATGTTGATTTGAAGCTTTTGTTTATAAAATCTCCTAGTTCCAGTTTACAAAAGACTCTATAATCTAATTCTCAAATGTTTATTGACGTTGCTGTGACCAATACATACAATCCATTGATTTCCCAGAGCAGAAAATAATGGTCTTTTATTGATTTACAATTCTTTCCATGGCCAAATCAAGAATCTTTGGAGTCTCACTGAGATTTTCCAGCATTCTCAGCCCTGCTACCGTAAGTACTGTATGAAACTCACACAAAACATCCAGTGACCACAGAAATGCGAACGGCGGTTCATTTGACTGCAGTCAATGGGAAGATCCCATCTTCTCTTCTCCAGCACCTGAACACGCTAGCCGGGCTAGATGAGGGTTTAGTGCATGTACAGCAGAGCTGTTGTGACGTAAAGAAGACTCATGAATTCAAACAGAGCCTGTCTGCAACAGTTTGATTGACAACAATTTAAAAGGAGAAATACTCAGAAATGCAAAAACAAAATGATTTCTTCTCACATTTGCTCTCTTTCATAAGAAAAATGTCACACAAACATGTTAAAAACTCAAAAAACATGATTTTCATTGGAGAGGGGAGTTTAAAGAAAACTACAAAATTAAGGATGAAAAGATAAACTAGGATCAGTTGTGGGCAAACTACGACCCTTTTGACTATGTAATCTGAACCACTAAACTGGAATAGATTATACACATAATCCTTACTAATGTTTTATTTTCCTATTGTTTTGGTATCTCCCCATGGATGGTACATATATGTAAGTTGACCTTTGTCAAGGTGCAGAAAAGTAATATGAGTTCATGTGGTGTTGAGGATTTGTTATTCTGACGTTCATGTCAAAAAATAATTTTTCCGATCATTCCAACGACACAGGAATGCAAAATTTCTCTAAGTTTGTCTTTTTCCGGAGGGAACTCAATCTATTGGTGCAATTAACGCGAAAATGGGAACAAAATCCAAAGTTTTGAGATAAAAACTAAACTTTTCTGTTTTAAACCCTATGCTCTCTTTTGGGGTCCAGATGACTCCTCCCTTATACTGATGTGTGATCCTCCCATAACAAAGGTGGACAGGATTTTATGTCTGTCATGGACACCACCCCTGAGTTACTAGCAAGTTCTAACATGGAGAATCACTGCAACTCATTGAAAACCCAATCTCTCTAGGCCTGTCAATGTAATACTGACTCAAACGGCTTAAAGGCAAAAGTAAAAAGCTGTTTAGGAAATATTGCAGATTAATTAAATTTGGGGTAATAATTATGAGAGTTCACTACATCCTCTCTTTTTACTTCAAAAGCAGACCATCAGAATTGAACATAAAAAGGTTATCTTGATGACACTAACCATTTATTTTATCAATCCAGAATTTTAAAACTGTATGACTTTGTTGATGTTTACACTGCACAAATTCTATGCCGAGCAAGTGGGAAAACGTTACCATACAATATCCAAAAATAGTTCTCAGAAAATGAAGAGGGTGCAAACTGAGAAGATATAAGCACTTCAAGGTCAAATTCTGTGTGTTTGTGTGAGGCACTAAACTTTGGATCAGATTAAGAAATGAGTTCAAACAATGTTAAAAAATCAGTAAATTCCGGAAAACATATAAAGAAACTCCAATTTCACAATATGAAGATAAGACGAGTTAAAGATCAACTGGTGTTTGAATGATTCCAAGTGTGGTGAAATAATCTTTTTTAAATGCAACCAAAGAGTTTTACATCACGTAATATGCAGTAATGATCACTGAAATGTTTGCAATCAATATGGGATTGATTTTCTTTACTTGATCTGAAATATGTAGCGATGATTACAGGATTAATGTAATAATGTGTTCGAATGATAATCAATGGTTATTACAAATTGTGCGAATCATGAGTGTTTAATGAAAATATGTAAGAATTCTTTCAGAGAATAATCAATAAGCACTATAATGTTATTTGAAAACTTGATATTCAATGTTTAATGGCATGCATTAATACGAAATTGTGTTTTGGTGATAATCAATGAGTAATACATATCTGTTACAAGATGCGTGATTTATGTTACAGTTTGCTAAAATCCTGAATGAATGTTTCATGAGATTAATTAATACGCAACAAGCGCTTCACTTTTCTACTTTAAAAAAACAAACTTGTATTTGATCTGATCAGAACTGGATTATACAACCATGCAAAACTGTAAAATTAGGTAACTAAGTATGGATGGGATTATATAAGTTTGCTTCTTTCAACTCCTTTTCAAGCAATCAATCAAACTCTGCTTGACTTAAGTTTATAATTACAAAAATTAAATGAACCAAATGTGACATGCGTGCTTTTTTTGTTTGTTTTCTATTTTTTAATCAACGTATTTCATTATTTCTGTAATGAGTTTGATGTATTTGTGTATTTTGTCAGTTTTTTTTCACAATCTATGCTTGAAATTAGTCAATCAATCAAGCAATCAATCAATAGATCAATTTCACAGCAGAGGATTGTTAATTTCTTGCAGTGGACTTGTGTTATCATGGACTAAATTTGATTAATCCTTGATTTGATTTTAAATGTACTTTGTGCATTTAAACAGTTAACATTCCTCCGGCTTCCTTTTCCAAAACAAACATTCCTCACAGAAACACACCTTTTCATTTTACATGATCTTCTCTGATGTTTGAAATTGAATGAATTCAGATCAAACCATTTTAAGACTATAAGCAGTTCTTCTAAGCCTCTAAATTCTGCCTCTAAATTCAAGTAAGACTGAAGCTGTTGTTGTAAGCATGCTGGAATCTTCGATGTTTTAATTGGAAGTGATCCTGAAAGCATTGCTGCAATTCCTCAAAAGACCATTTGGGGAAAAGTTTCTGGGTTGGTTTCAGAGATTGGCATTGACTCCTTGGATGTAGAATAGTAAATTCTGGAACAGATTTTGAAACATTTGTCTTCTTTTTCAATTTTCTTTTAGTTAAAATACTTTAAATTTCATAACACAGAAAAAAATCTACTTATTGCACCTTTGTCGCAAGGTAAGTTTTTGTTCATTTAAAATTTTCAGGGTTATACTGCTGAAATTTACATTTATTAGGCCGTATAGTGCAAAATTTGTTTGAAGTTTTAATAAAATATAGTCTGACAAAAGGAAAGAGCTATCTATTAATTGAATATTTGCAATTATTTGTATTTTTTCCACAAATCAATTTGTTTAATCCAGCAATAAATGTAAACCAAATGACCTATAATAACATTGACATGACAATGCTAGAAACACACATATACTGTATTGAATTGACAAGAAATATGTATTTAAAAGATATGAACGGTTTGGATTTTAAAAATCTTGATAAATCTATTTAGCTTGACAAAATGAATTAGACATTCACTTATCTGATTACTTATTTCCTCCATAATTATCACTTTTACAGTGAAATGATGCTGTGTGGATCAATAGTATTCATGCATGATGATTACATTTGTGTGCCAAAAACAAAAAATTAAATCATTTTTCTGGAATGCTTAGGATGAATTATTTTACATCGACGCCTGTGTTGATGATGCACTGACATTTGCCATTGTTTTGCTTGCACAAAGGCACAACCTCTGAGTCTCCCTGGAATGACTCTGGCAGTGAGGTTCAGGGTCATTCCAGCTGATTCCCCTGATTAAAGCAACAAATTAAAATTTATATGCTGCATTTGCCAAATTAAAACAATCATAACAAAGGATGAATGCTTGACCTCAGTAGACAACCTTTGTTACACGAGCAAGAGTTTGACTGGAAGACGGTCACACGCTTTGGGCATGGAATTTAATTTGGCATTCTTGCCTGGCATGAAGCCGATATTGACTTATAGGTTGTTCATGGCATTATTAATAAGTATTGGATGGAAAAATTTTATTTTAAAGCATTAATAATTAGTTTTTATTGTATTTTTTTTGTAATGTATGCGCTGGTATACAATTTCATAAAATTGCGAAAAGTCAAGGATTGCCAAAAAGTGATGCCCCCGCATGGGTGACAACAGAATCCACCCAAACAAAAAAAGATGGATAGATGAAGAAGGGGCCACTGCTGTTGGACCATTCATCTCAGGTGAATGAGAAAGGGCTCAACAATGACAGCTCATCCATCAACCAGGGACACTCCTAAGCCTCCTGGAATAGAACCAAAGTCCATCTCTAGTTGTTTGTCTCTTAATTGTGTCCTAAAGTTGTATAAAATACTAAATTTTTGTGTTTCCTAGTGCCACAGACACCTGTACAGATGTGTTCAAAGCTGTAGGATGAAGGGATTAAACAAAAAGAAGAGTTTGAGAAGAACATGTGTTCACGTATACGAGGAAGAGAGAGCGGGGTAAGGTAGGCAGCTAAACAGCAGCTGTCGACCTAATTCCTTCTTAACGCAGTGCTTGTGCTCTGATTAAGAAAACGATCTGGCCTTTAATTTTCTCCTGACACGGGCTAATGCTCTGTGTCTCAATCGCCCATTCCAGTTCTCCCTCTCACAACTGTGATACAACAACCTGGAAAACCAAACAGGGAAATCTGAGAGTGTGAAGGAGTCAAATGCTCATGGAAGAAGAGGATTGAAAGAATTGTTTTTAACAGATTTTGTATTTTGAAGAAAAAAAAAATAATGTGGATTTTGCCGAAAACTTCTCTTCCTTAAATTTGAACAAAAAAAGAAAAACTTTTAATCAAATTGCACTGTCTATTTTTTATAAGTAGTTTAAAACACACAATTCAGTCCCAAAATGTCTTATTTCCTTATTTAAATAAATAACTGAAAAGTACTCAAGTAGTATTACTTTCCTCCTTTTGTAGTTTTAGAGTTTAGTGATTTTAATTACAACCCCCTCAAGTACACTTGTTTAAAAAAAAGAAAAAAGAGATAGAATTATAAAAATAAAAACTGTATTTTCTGGACAATAGAGGCATCTGTATATAAGCCGCATCCTCTCTACTTTTTAACATTTCTCTGAAAAAAGATATGCAAGCCTCACTGTGCTATGAGCCGCAGATGTCTATGCTGAAAATGATTTACATGGAAAAATACAGAATAATTTTGTACTGTAAATGTGCTACTCTGTACCTGCCACTTCAAACGACTCACCATAGATGCATTGATGCTAAGCTTGCGTACAGCAGCGCGGGTTCCCTCCTGGACAGCAAGCTCGATGAACTAGCATCATACCAACTTCTTTATGTGGTTTCCAGGATGAAGGGGGTAGGGTTTGAAAACAATTATCAGTTAGTAATTTGTCGTGCATGTCTATCTGCTAAAGAAAAAGTAGCGTTTGCTATTCTGATTTGCATTGATTTTTTCTCTATCTTGTTTTTTATTCTGATTCAAGTTAGAGCGCCCCAAGTGGTGGAAGAAAGATCCACAGAATAGCAGCACCTTTGTATAAGCTGCATGGTTCAAAACTAGGAAAAAAGTAGCTGTTTATAGTCCAGAGGTAATTTATATATATATATATATATATATATATATATATATATATATATATATATATATATATATATAGACAGTATCTCACAGAAGTGAGTACACCCTCACCTTTATTACCAGGTTTTTTTTTTTTTTTGGCTATTTAATGCCTCTATTGTGATTTGTTTTGCAGAAAAAACAACTTTACACTGTTATACAAGATGGACGCTGACTACTTTTCATTTAGTCAAAAAATTTGTATAAAATATATATATATATATATATATATTATATATATATATATATATATATATATATATATATATTATATATATTATATATTATATATTATTATATTATATATATATATATATATTATTTCTAACATTTTTGAGGATTTTTCTTCATGTGACATTAATTATTTTCAATATGGCTTGCCAACTATAGAGCTGCTACTGAAAGTGCTACCATTAAACTTTTTGGTAAGCACTGAAATCAAGCTCTTCTCATTGTTCATAAATGCACTGATTGTAAGCCTCACAGCAAAAAGTAATCATGCAGCACTTTCATCATTTAGTTTAAAATACTCCTTGTATGTTTACTAAACTTTTTGCGTTGAATTGAGATATAAAATCAGATTATGACTTAATCAGTTTGAAAAAAAGGCAAACACTGGCTTCGACTTTCTGTTTTAACTCAAATTATATATTTTTAATCTATAATAGCACCATTAAAATTAATAATCAAATTGATGTCATGGCACTGGAGTGAACTGGACTGGGCAATCCCCGCCCCCCTTGCATTCCACAGTGGAATCAAGTCAAATCAATCCAGTCTTTATTTACTTTTCATATAAAAGAATAATACAAAGTGCAGGAAGTACCTGCTGGCTCCAAGAAGCCAAAATCCGATTGACTTCTTTTGAAAAATAAACCATGATTGTGATTGTCAGAATAACCATTGTTGCTTTTAACATCTTCTTGATAATCCTATTTTTTTCATAATAGTTTTCTTTGTCTTAAGTTATTCAAGTTATAAACTGACCAATCAGATGGCTCAATAAAAGCATGTGGTGCCCAATGGCCCCCACCTTAAAAGTTTCAGTGACAGAAGTTGCCTTAAAAACTAAAACGGACCCGGACCAATCACTGTTGCTCAAACATGGCGACGTTCATGTCGTGGATAAATGGCGACTGATTAGGCTTCATTTTGATGGATGTCAGGCATTTTCTGTGGGTGATGTCACACTTATTCAGCCCGGTGAGAACAGGTTCTCCCGCTGTATCAGAAAAAAGCAACCTTCGTCTGTGAAAAACAAAAGATAAAAACACTTTATGGCAAAAGAAATTAACAAGTTATGCTAGTCAATGTAATGAGTTTTACAGAAAATAAAAGAGCAATCATTTACACAAACAATTATGAGAAAACGTTATATATGATTTATGTTAATGTTCAAACGAAACTGATATTGCTGTGATTCCATTCCAGTACTTTACAGTAATAAATCTGCTACACTGCAGGATGTAAAATGGATTTTATTGGGATTTAATTATGGGAATGAAAATGAGAAACTAAACTAAACTAGACAGCCAATCAGAAGTGATGGCAGAACACAGAGTTGTTGAATTTGGCATTTTCTTGTGCTTTTCTTCTAAAGTGGTAAACTGGAGATCCAGCTCTTGTTTTGTAGACTGAGAATCTGTGAGAGGACATGAACAAACACAAGAATGCCGCTAAACCTTGGGCAAACACGAGGTGCACCAGTGTGTTTGCAGCAAACACGCTCCATTCCAATGGCCATGTGGCGTGTGTGCGAGCGAGGTGGCGTTGCTAGGAGCACCAGGTTGTGTGCAGACAGCGGTAACAGAGTAGAGACGGCAGTAGCAGCCTGGCAGTGGAGAAGAAAGGAGTGGAGCAATGCCAAGAAGATTCCCCCTGAGAGATCGCAGAAAGAGACTGACAGAGAAGGAAAGAAACAGGAAGAGAAAATGCTGAAAGGATACAAAAACAAATACCAAGACAAACAAAGAGTCCTAATATCGCCAAATCTAAATGTGATATAAGGCTAAGAGGGTCATTAACAATGAGAAGGACAGCTTTGAGGTCTATAAGCTATAATAGCATGGATGTAAAGAAATAATGGAACAGCAGGAGGGAGAAGATGGTTTACAAGCTTGACTGGAGGGATGAGCAAAAGAAAGAAGTAGAGTGAGACAATCTGCTGGGGCTCAAATTTGCCATCAGCCCCTCATGTCACCCATCCGTCAGATAAACTCTTTCCCAACCAGATCGCATCACATCTTCGCCCCACACTTACCCTGCTGAGCCTCTCCCTTGTTTTCTATTTGTTGTCTCCTTTTCCAATTTCCCTCTTCCTTCTTCCTTCCCCCTTTTTTTTTGTCTTTACAGAGAGCCGTGTGAACAGGCTATGCAAATGAGATGGTTATTACCCCACTGCTCATCAAGGCGCGCAGAGGAGACATTAATAGGCTGATGAATATGCATGTGAATTTGTTAATTAAGTTAATTATTCTGCTGAAAATGCATTCGTCTTCCAAGGACATCTTCCCCAGGATTTCAACCTGCTCCACTCATTAGTCATGCGATATTTCATACACAGAGCGAGGAGGAGAGAGGGAGGCAGACAGTGGGAGGGAGAATGATGGGAAGAGGTGTTGGGTAAAAATAATGCATTTTAGACTCATCAGAGCTCACAATGGGATGTGTACTAACTACTCATAATAGCAAACCAAAGCATAGTTTCCATTCTAAAAAAACGAAATGTTAGCCGGAGTAAATGTTCTCCATTTTCAGCCATTTTTGTGCAGCTCCTTCTACCTCACTAGTTACTTTTCCCTAATTGCTTATTAAAACCCTCTTAAATGAACTTTTTGTGCCAACTTTCCAACACATTAATTAATTGTTGTAGCCAATTAAGTGCGGTTGTGCAAATGAGCCTCATCACAAATGGTCCTATAGGGCCTAACCCCTCCTTTCTCTATCCCTCTTCCTCATCTCTTGCTGTTCCCTCACTTCACCACCCTCCCCCTGGTCCTCCCAGCTGCCCATGCACTTCAAGGCACTCAGTGCCAGGGAAGCAGAAACTGTCCTGATAATGCTGCACAGTTTTCTGGACTATTTCCAGACTTCAGGCTCACTGATCTCAAACTTGTAAAAAGCAAAAGGCACGAATTATTCTTTTTTTTTTTCCTCCTTTTATCTGTTAGAGAATTTGCTTGTTAGTTTACCACAGTGGCCAAACAGAAACTGTGCAAACTGTATTGTGTGGCAACAGAATAATAAAAAATATATGTAAGAAAAAAAAGAAAAGTTAGTTTATAAAACTTCTAATTTTTTTTCATGTTTCAAAACTGTTTTTATTAATCAATATCAGCTACTTTTAATCAATAAAAACCTGAAAAGAAATGTAAAATCTATTATCATTGTTTGTACTTCTTGCATCCAAATGCTTCATTCTCATGTATCTCCTGGGAAATCTTAGGCAAATTTGTTTGCTTTTCATATGATGCTTCATAGATGCAGCAAAAGTAAGTTAGGGCTTCACAAGGGTCAGACCATCTGTTGTAAGACCCCCCGCTGCTTCTTGTCAATAACATTTTCTGTAACTGGTTCCACGGCCGGGTGGCAGTCACGTCGCCAAAGAATTTTAGAATCGTCGAAAAAGGTTTGGAAATGAAAAATACATGTTTTTTTTTTTAAAGATAAAAACTCTGATTTTTTTTTTTTTTTTCATTCCAAAACCTTTTTAAATATTCTGTTAAGCTCCTCACAAATTGAGATATCTCCTACATGTAACATAATATTTCTAAAAATATGCTGATGATGCATTGGATTGATTCTCGCCACTTATATTTGGTGGCAATGTTGAAAATGATCCTCAAGAAACTTTGAATTTTTATTTGTCATCATTATCTGAAATGTAAAATCTGCTTGAGAGCCGAAAGGTTCTCTCATTCCTACAATGTCAAATAAAGTCCTTAAATGAGTGCTATTATTCATGCATTCATTGTGTAGTTTCTCAAAGAGTGGTCAAATCCTACACATGTTTCTTTTCTTAAACGCTCAACTTCTCTGTATTTTTACATCCAGTAATGCGAGTGATCTGCTGCCAATGAACAAGTGATTAACCCACTTAGCTGTGAAATTTATCCGGCGTTTTAGTGCCAAAGTTTTCCAGCCTTGTGTTGTTTTGTCTTTTTTTAGATCAATACTTAGCTTTTTTTTTAAAACATTTAGAACAGCAACACAATAGAGCAGTGATTTGTGTTTCATGCTAGTGTTCTCTAATAGGAATCTACCATTAAAAAGCACTTAGATGGTAATTTTTTGAAAAGTAAGTTATTATATTGAGATTTCAGATTTATTCAGACATTTTATGCATAACTGGCATATTTAGAGTCATGGAGATTCACTTAAGAATTTCTGGTCATTGTAAAAATTGAAGTCAGGGTATCATTCAGAAATGTAAACACTTCTGGGTTATGCTGACAACCTTATGTGAAACAATATTTCTGTGGTGTCTTCGGCCTTCCTCTGCTGACTCTCCTTGTGTCCGGACATGGCACTGACACAAGCACCATGAAGATTAGAGAAGGTTTAGCTACTGTTCCAGCCTCACTCCCCGAGCTGTCCCCACCCTCCGCACAGAGGGGGTCCCGCTTGGCATGGCAAGGTGAACTAGCCCCTGATTGATGGGCATGGTTTCAGCTTGCTACTGTGCTCCCTAGGCTCGTGCCTCCTTTTCCTTTCCCCCCACCGCCGTCTTGGCAGCAGTACCTAAATCCTCATCCATGCCAGGCAGCCAGCTAAAGCTCCTGGTGGGCACATCAATTACATAGCAGCACCTCCCCTCTTTTCTCCTGTCTGTCTACGGTTCTGTCTTCTGTCTCAGGCGATGCCAATCTGGTCTCTCTCCATCTCAAATGCTGTCTAAAGCTGTCTGTTGTGTGTGTGTTGTGTTGTACACATGTTCCTAAATACATTTTTGTGTATGCACAAATATATTCATGAACACACTCCTTGCTCTCTCTAATGGGCAAGTCCTAATGGTTGGTGGGAAATCCTCCCTTGAGAGCACTCATTGCCACAGGCTCAGTTATACAATAGACTCAGGTGTATGTATGCTGTGTTTGTGTGTGCAGAGAATGACTGTCTCTGCTCTTCATATATTTGTATTTTACTCCACTCCTTAGTTCCACAGATTGTTAGATGTGTTACTATGTCGTGAAAATAGACATTTATGTATAGGGAAAAAAACTGATAGAAATATGTCAAAAAAGAATAGAATCTTCAGTGATTGATATTAGGCTGTTTAGTTTCTGCTTAGTTGCTTCTCTTACATATCGGACATATATCATTTTCTTGTAGTAGTGCGCCACCTGGTGGTTGAACTGATCCACTTTTCTGCATAACTGGCAGAAATGACGAGTAGGGTGTACCTGCAGGCCTGGAGAACCAACAGCGCTCACAGGACCACGCTCTCAGGACCGCACTCTCAGGACCCAGGGGGTTTTAACACAGCGCCTCCTACAGGATGGAGTTTGTTATGTTAATTTCTGGAGACTTTACGAGACACATTGCACACGTGAGTAGTATGAGTAAGAGTTAAAAAATGATCCAAGCGCTGCTAAAGGATAAACAACTAGATAAATTATCACATGAATCTTAAAATATAAAAAGGGAAATTACAAATTAATTTCCGTTTTTTGCAGAAACATAAACAGTGATGTTTATGTAGCTTAGCTTAGCTTTTATCCAAATTAATGTTCTTTGTGCAAAAATAAATTCATGACGGTTTGTTAGATTACATCTTTCAGCATTTACAGCATACTTAATTTTGGTATTTTTCCATCTTCATGTGTTATATTTTTTTTTTTTTTGTGCAATTCATTACTATTGTGTCATTATAACCCAAATATAGTCGACATGTATTACAAAACCGGGAAAATTAAATGTTTATTGAGCAAAGTCAAGTATGAATTTATATGTATTTTACTATTTGGTAATGTAATATAAAGACTTGATTCATTACTATTACTGAATAATATTACTTTTTTAAGTAATAAGTATTTATGTATTTATGTATTGTTCAGAACTAATTTACTCTTTACTTTACATTTTACTTATGTATCTTTTTTTCCAGATGGATACAACAATTCAAAAGAGGAAATCTCCAGATGAAACAGTGTGTTGAATGCTTTGTTCTGCAAAATATTTCCAACCAACAATAGTATAAAAAGTTCAAATTCATGATTAAAAACTCTCAAACTTAAAAAAAATAAATAAATGGCAACTGTTACAAAACATTTCTGAGAGCAAAATATTTATTTTAGTAAAGTAGATACATTTGACAGAGGATTGGTATAGAATTGAAACAGCAGAGAAACTCCCCAAGTAGAAAGTATTTTTTAATCTCATGTTTAATTTGAAAAATTGTTCGAAGATATTTTTCCTTTCCAATATGCAGCTGTGATTTCTTGTACAGAAAATATCTGTTAGGTGGCTACAAGTATTGTTTTTTAAATGTACCTTATTCTGTTTAATGTAACTTCTAATAAAAGTTATTCTTCCCACCTCAGCAGATCCTGTTTAATTTTCCAAATGTTTTGGGTTTGGTTTTTATTTGATTTTCTGGCACGTTTTAATTTATTATATTCCATTTTTATTAATTATAAAATACATGTGTTTCTCATTGAGAATGTGTTAAATTAGTGCAACCGAATAAGACAAAATGTAAAGACGAGTTTATATTAAAATCCAAATATTCTCAACTTCTGATAAGTATTACGTGGGTGAAAAAAACACCAGACTCAACTCTCTATCAGCAGTTTGATAAAACAATAAAGAGAAATCAGTTTGGATTCTCTTGCCAAATGTTTCAAGATCTATACGTACTGAATTATATTTCCACTGAAAAACCCTGGTGCCTAAAGAGTTAAAATAAATCTATGATTCATCAGAAAGAAACATTAGAAATATTCAGTCAACATTTGTAACACTTACTAAAAAAAAAAATAAAATAAAGACAAACGGCACTCAGCAGCAAGGAAGCGCTGTCTCAAAAAATGAGTCCTTAAATCGTCCTGAGGGTGCAGTTCGTCCTCCAGCCAGTAGGGGCGCTGTCTCAAAAAGACCTGGGTCCTGAGAATGCGGTCCTGAGAACGTGGTCCTGTGAGCGCTGTTGGGTCTCCAGTTCTGCAGGTTTATATTACTGGAAATGACAAACTTTGCTAGAGCTGCCTCTTTGGATCAATGTGAAGAAATAATATAAAATAAAAATGCAATAAAATAAATAATAATAATGATAAAGTAAAATTTAATTAATTTAAACAAAAATGTTGATATCAAAAATAAAATAATATATAGATAACATATAGATATCAAACTAAAATAAAATGTAGTTATCAAAATTAAAATAACATAGATAACAGATGAAATAAAATAAAATAAAATAGCAAATAGGTATTAATATAAAATAAAATTTCTTATATATATATTAAAATAAAATTAAAATCTAGGTATCAATATTGAAAAAAATATATATGGGTATGAAAATAAATAATGATAATAAATCAAAACGTTGGTTAAAAAAAATAAATTCAATCAAATAAAATAGTATATGGGTATGACAATTCAATGAAATGAAATAAAATACAAATAAATGTAAGTATGTTCCGGAAATCTGCGCGGACCGGAGCAGACAGCGGACAATGGCGTCCGGGCCTGTTGTGTCGGTGCAGAGCGGCAGCCCCGCTGGAGAACTCCCGACATCGGTACAACAGGGAGGAAACCCAACTATTATAGATCGGGTAAAGACGGAAGATCCAACAGGTGCGAGTTATTCGTTTATTGACACTCTTAGCCTGATTCTGTTTCTTTTTTGAGTCATTGATAAATACAGAAGGCAGCAGTATGATGCTACATAGGCTAACGGCTAACAGCTAAGTTAGCGGAATAGAAACAAATGAGTCAATTCTTCTCTATAAATTAGACAATTTACATATTTTCCATGTCACAAAAATAAATAAATAAATAAAAATATTTCTCATTGAGCTTGACCATTTTCTTTTTCTTCGAAAGGTAGAATTAGTTAAAGCTAAAGGCTAATATAAACAACTTGCTAATGTAAACTTTGCACGAATTAGCAATTGAATTGTGGTCCTTAAAAATGTATATGTAGCATAATAGGTGAGTCTTATTTATTGTAATGTTCAACTATCTGGTCATAAGTAGCAAGTTATTACGTTTTAACAATTAATAATAACACAGTGTTTTAGTATTGGCTTCATGTAGCGTTTAGTGATGTTTTGTTTTTGTACGTGTAAATTCTTCGTTCTTTCAGTACTAGGTACAAAAACAGCTTACAAAAGACAAACAAAGTTTTTGGAGGAAAAGTTTTTGCTTATGGAAACTAAAGCTTTTACTGCAAGGTTCATTTTTAACGAATTTTTTTTCCATGTTTTTTTTTTTATTTTTATCAACGTTAAAAAAAAAAAAAACTCCTATTTTGAAAAACCTGGATTTGTGCATATTACAGTTTACTACAGTGCTATTACCAGGCATAAATTGTTTAGCTAAAATGCGTATATCTTTTATCATAATTATACAAACATATTGCAATCTGTAACAAAGAGGTGTTTGTATTTTTAAAGCTTTTCACAACTGCTTATAATTTATGTGGTCACATAAAGAATATACACCTTAAATCATTGAGCACAGTTACTTAAAATATATATTTTAGAAAGTAAGATGTCCTCCTTAAATGGTATTACTTTTAGCTGAAAGTTAACAAAAACTGTGTAAAAATGTTTACAGTTTAACCTAAGAATTAAGTTGATGCCTATTTTTGCATGTAAACTAATATAATTTTCAGAGATTTTTTTTCAGGGTGATAAACTGGGGAAAAATTGCAGCATAAAAGATTTGTCATAACTAAGTGTTACTAAGCTTTAAATGTGTCATTTGGAGTTATGTAAAGGACAATACCTGACAACTAACTGCATAATATACAACTTGTCTCTTTATTAAAATGGTCAGGTTTTCTTTTGCTTTATAAGATGAAATCAAATAAAAAAACAACAGAAAAAACCTTGACATAAGTTCATGCACATATTTCTTTTTCATTTTTTTACACAAAGAAATAAATTCAATGTGGAAAGGTAAAACAGTAAAGAGTCTTAACTGTAATCTGTCTCTGTTGGATCTTTTTAGAGGCAGAAAAGCAGAGTCGAACAGTTGCTCTGTTAGAGAGGCTTCATGCTAAACACAACGCTTCCCGACCATGGCAAGAAACCTGCAAAGTTGTCCGTCAGGCCATGGTAAGAGAGATATTATTGCTTTCCACAGTGTCACACATAGAATATTTCTAGATTACTGCACATATAAGAGTGCAGTGGCGGTTCAGGTAAAGCCTATCAGTGTTTTTAGTTAAACATATAACTAACAAAAACAAAACTGCTTAAAGAAGTTATTTCTTTACTGACCTCCCTTGGTGACATTTAAATGTCAAACCAAGAGTGCTGGGTATGCATATTAAAAGTATGCCGATTTTGTTGTTTAAAGCATAATCATTATTTTCAACATTTTCTTCTTTTTTTTTCTCTCTCTTTATTCGTGTTGTGCCTCAGGAGAAACGTGGTGTGATGAATGCGGCAGGTCACCAGCTCCTGCTCAACTGCTTGGAGACTCTGCAGAGAGCACTAAAAGGTAAGAGCCTCGTTCCACAGTGCAAAAAGAAAAAAAATGGATGGATTATGTGAACTTTTTTATAGTTAATGTTTCTCTATTGTTCAGTAAAGTCTTGAAGGCTTCATATAAATAGTTTATGCTTTTCCTCCACATTTTTAACTCACAGCTAAAAGTAAATTTTAAAAGGTCATATAAGAACTACTGTAGCTAACTATTGTGTATTCAAAACATGCAAATATAAAAAAATCTCATTTTAGTATCTCATATGGACTCATATATATATATATCTGCTTGTTGTCCTTTTTCAGTGTCATCTCTGTCTTCAATGACTGATCGGCTGGAATCCATCGCACGACAAAACATGTAACATCATAACTTTTTTATTTTGACCATTTAATCTCATTGCATCTCTAGTATTTATAAATATGTATAATACATATCTTATACTTTCAAAAGGTCATTTCAGGACACTGACAAAACCTATAAAACAAAACTTCTTTATTTTTCTTCCTTGTACAGGTTGGGCTCTCATCTCAGTCCTACAGGAACAGAGTGCTACATCACCTCAGATATGTTTTATGTGGAGGTGCAGCTGGACTCAAACGGTCAGCTGGTGGACGTCAAGGTGGCTCATCAAGGAGAGAACCCCACAGTCAGTGTTTTTTTATGATTCAAAATCCCGATTCATACTTTTTACTGACAATCCACAGTATATTGCATTGAAATATAAATGGTTTGCCTGGAAGTAGTTTTTAGTCTCTTCTGTTCTTTGTGTTTTTCACTTAGATACATGAAAATGTTTTACCTGACATGTCTTATCTTGTTTATTACAGAGTTGTCCTGAGTTAATTCAGCATTTAAGGTCTGTGAAAATTAAATCTGTTAAACATAAAGATACAACCTTTGATACACTGATGTAGTCATTTCTAATGGCATAATTAACAAAATAGTTTTCTTTGTTTTTCAAACAGGGAAAAGAAATTTGAAGAGTTTTCTAAACATCTCAAAGGACTTGTTGATTTGTACAAACTTCCAGGAGATAAGTAAGCGGATTTATGTTCTATAAAGATATGAAATAAAAAACTGCTGGACATAACATAACACATAGTGTTTGTTGGAGGTTTCAGTTTATATTATAATTCATATTTTGAACATTTTTTGTTTGAAAACAAAGCAATTATATTATTTTTAAGGATTAAAGATAAAAACGCTTTCCTCATTATGTTCTTTCTGCATTTCAGTAAACTGAAGACAAAAATGTACATTGCACTGCAATCGTTGGAGCTTGATCTGGCCAAAATGATGCACATGTTCAGGTAAGTTTAAGAACAAAGTTTCTGTTGAGATAGAACAATTTCAAGTTTTAAAAAATTTTGTTTAAGGTTTGATTTTTTTTATTTTTTAAAGGGAGCAATCATTGTAGGAAAGATTTCTGGGTGTAAAACTCTAGAAATTATAGCAAACATATTTTTTTATAGGAAAAGGGAATTATTTTGTAGGCCAATTAAAATTAATTTTATTGAATAAAAATCCACTATTACAATAAATTGTAATATTACAGAACTGTTTTTTTGGTACTGGAACTGCACTGGTGGAAATGCAGGATCCCAGGGATCTGATGGAAAAACGTTTATGTGTGGTGTTAGTAAAGGTGAAACATGGCATTGCTGGCATTGACTTTTCTTAACGTATTTGCCATGACAAGCAATTCTATGCAATATAATTGGAAGTGTGAGGAGAAAACACTGGAACCACTTTTCTTTGTGTGTTAGAAAGAACCCAAGTCGTCCCAATTAAAAATAAACTGCAAACCAAGACTAATGACACTTTAAATAAAATGAATGATCAAATATCTGCATAAATTAGAATTTTCAAAAGAATCAGCATCTATAACAATGTATTTATCATCTGATAAATATTATAAAACTTATAGTTATATCAAAGTCAAAGATTTTGGACTGAACATAGGCTCTCTTTCATATGTACCCAGCAACCATAAAGGGGTTGAAAGACTTTTAAAAAAATTAAACGAGTTAATGGTAATGATTTAGTTGATGCAAAGATTTCTTGTTTTCGTATTTCTTTTGATTTTGAAAGATTGAAATTGTTGATTGAGAAAAAAAATCTCTTTTTTATCTTAAAGGTTAGCAACCAGCGCTAATACAGTGGAGACCATTCTCCACGGGAGTGTGGGTTTGTTGACACCCAGGAGCGGCGGCAATCTGGTTACTCTTCAGTGTTACGTTTCGCCTTACGACATCTTTCAGGAGGGAACCGGCACACAGCTCAACTTAACTGACAACAATGGCAAGTAGGCCTGTGTATCCATTCAGTTTAGAGTCACAAGTTCAAGAGTTGTTTCAATTAAATATCAATTTAGTTTCCTCATTTACATTCAAAGCCAACTTTAGTTATGAAAGGGCTTTTTGTATATAGGCTTTTATAGATAAGTAGGGATTAAACTCAATTAATTTGACATTTTTTATGAAAAAAATAATTAATTTCCACACTGAAAATGAGCAAAAAGGTTTTTTTCTTTAGCAAAAGAATGAAAGAAATTTCTCATGAGAATGGACTAGAAAAGAATAATTTTGATTTTTTTTTTTTACCCTAGCCCTAAAGTGTACAGTAGAAAACAACATTTTATGTATTTTTTTGCTGATGATGTAATGTTTTTGTCATTTTCTGTGACTTGCTGCTTTACATTTGCAGTGCCACGCTCTCTTGGAGTCGGTGTATCTGTGACGATTGAGGGAACCTCATCTGTGTACAAGCTTCCAATTGCACCGCTCATCACTGGCTCACACCCAGTTGACATCAAGGGGTACAAGAACATGTTGATGTTGCATAACTTGCCTGAAAACATTTTATCTGTCAAGAGAAAATGTTCCTAATGTTATATTTTGTTGTCTTGTCTTTCAGCACTCCTGCCTTTTCCACTGTGACCAACTCCAACTGTGTGGACCTGCCAGCCTGTTTCTTCTTGAAGATGAACCGCCCAATGCCTTTCTCAGCTGCTTTCATTAAGAGGATGAGTAACGCTACTTGTACGTTTACTAAGATGCTTTTGTTCTTAGTTGTTGTTAAAGGGGATATTTTTTAAGTGCATCTTTGGGAATGGTTTGAATTGAAATGTTTGCTTCTCTTTGTTGGCAGTGATTCCCGTGTTTGAGACTCCTCCCAGCCTGTCACCTCTTTACCAGTTAATCGTTCAGAGTCAGCTGGAGGAGGGCAGCTCTTTGCCAGCACCCTCACACAACATGCTCTTTTATTCTGTAAGCAGATTCAAATCTTCCAAACATATAATTTATTTTGATTTTAAACCATAAAAACACACCAATAAATATTATGTTTTGCTTTAAATCAATTCAAGATTTCATTGTATCAATGCTGAAAAGTTTTTAAAGTGAATATGAACATTTTTTTTTAAAATAGATTTTGCCAGATCAGCAGCACTGTTACTTTCTGAACGGTAACGCTCCAATTCAAGACGGCCATTCCCTTCAAGGAGCAATGGTGTCCAAAATTCCCTTTCGCCACCCAGCACACGTGCCACTTCTGCTGGACATCATCCGCCACCAGGCAGCTTACAACACCCTGATCGGCAGCTGTGTCCGGCAAAAATCCATCAAAGAAGGTGAGTGGGTCTGATCTGGTTGTGTGCAAATTCATTTCAAAAACTGAAGCACAGCATGTGTGTTTTTGTTCCGTCAGACAGTGCAGGCCTTCTGCAGTTTGAAGTTTGTCCTCTCACAGACTCCAGTTTTGGCGTCTCTTTCCAGCATCCGGTCAATGAATCATTAGTTTGTGGTGAGCATTTACTTCACTTATCTGTATTTTTTTTAATACAGTAATATAAAAAAAGACTTATTTTCAATAGGCGATAAACAACAAACTTGGGACAACATTAGTTTTGGTAGATAAATGCATCATAAGACTTGTAATCTTTTGTTTTTACTAATATCTGCTTATCATTCAGATTAAGGAGACATAGACCTAAATATATGGAAAAAACACCAGTTTTTAAAATGTTTTTGCTTTTGCTGAAGTAATTTGAAGATAATTTTAAAATAAAACTCTAAGGTTCAGACTGTCCTTTTGCATAAGAATCATTATTGCATTTTTTTTTGCATTATGAATTGCTCCTGAGTACAAGTCGAAGCAGCCAAAAAATGCATAAGAAGTCAAATATAAGTCGCACTTTGAGGAGAAATGTATTTAACAAATTACTAAATCAAGAACAAACGTTTCATCTTGAAAGGAAAATCATAACAGAATAAATATAGACAAATGCACGATCCACTACAGCAACAAACTGATGCTTATTTAGCTTCATAAAACAGAGTTTAGCATGTTACAAACAATTATTCAGATAACCATTGCATAAAGTGTCATGAATGTAGTGATGTGACGTTCTGTATCGAGGCTTCTAGGCGTGTGTCGAGTAGTGGAGGAGGAGCTTCTGTGATGCGCGAATCGAGGCTTGCTTCATCTAGGGGAGGAGCCGAGAAGGATGACGTCCGCGTGACTTGTTTAAATTTAAAAAAAAAAGAAAAATTGTCTCATAAACAATGATCACCCGCCGTATCTCAGTGTTACAAAAGTACGATCATTATCCATTGCCTGAGTGACATTCTAAAAAAAAAACAGAGAATGGACAATATCCATGAAAGATTCATCTTTATTTTTATTTAAGGGTGTAAAGCCCCAGTTCAGTTTAATTTAGTGTTGAGACGCTCTGTATTGAAGCTTCAGCTTCACGGTGGATGTGCCATAGCAGAGGAGGGGAGGGGAAGTTTCTTTGTGTGCAGAGGCTCCTCGCGAGTTTTACAGCGTCATGAATCTCACAGGCTCCATTCATAATGTAGATGTTTGATGGAAAGTTACGGTTAGCGAGTTTAGAGATAGTCTGGACTGATGTAGAGATAGTTTGGAGAAAGTCTGGAGATTTAGAGGAATAATAATAATATTACAATTAATAATAATAATAATAAAACAAATATTCTGTCCCTTCAAGCACTGATCTGATCTCAATGTTATTAAAGTAGAATAATTTTCCAAACCCTTCACACTGTGACACTTTGTGTTTTCATTGCTTTAGTTTACAACAAAGAAACTTTAAAACATCCGTTCTTAGTTAAAATCTTATTTTGTTTCTGCTTTTTTCACCTTTAGTGGTGATGGAGGTAATTGACTCCAGACAAGTGTCCTGCAAGCTGTATAAAGGGCAATCAGATGCTTTGATCTGCACTGATGATTTCATCACCAAAGTGGTCCAGAGGTGAGTCAGCTATGGTCCCAAACTTGTTTGACGTGAACATTGTAACTTTGAAGGTAATTATTTATTTGTTCTTGTAGATGCATGTCTATTCCTGTGACCATGCGGGCCATTCGGAGGAAAGCTGAGACCATCCAGGCAGACACTCCAGCTCTTCTGCTCATTGCGGAGACAGTGGCGACTATGGTGAAGAATAACCTTCAACCTTCTGGCAGTCCCACCTACAACATGGCAGCAGGAGATGGGTCAAACCCAGGGTTGCATGGACTCACGGGAAGCAACACGCCAACTGCTGGTGGGTTGCCCGGCGGCCCAAATTTCCCCTTGTTTGGCATGCCTCGCCAAGAGAGGCAACCCCAAGGCGGAGAGTGTGCGACCCCGGGAGCTGCTGGCCCGCAGCAGCTCCAGCAGCAGCAAGGTCAAGGTCACACAGATGACTACAACAAGGTCACCCAAAACCCCATACTGACCAGTTTATTGCAAATTACTGGAAATGTTGGTTCCAGTCCCAGCTCCCAAAATGCGCCACCACCCCACCAAACTCCACCCCCAACATCCTCTCCTGCCAGCAACACTAAAAACCATCCTATGTTGATGAACTTGTTGAAAGACAACCCCACGCAGGATTTTGCTGCCTTGTACGGCTCAGGTTCAATGGAGAGACAGAACTCTTCCTCTGGTTCTCCTCGAACGGACGGCATGGGTGGAGCCTGCCCTGGAGGTAACCCAAAGGGGAAAAAGAAACGGCCCAGAGGGACGGAAAAAGGTGGAGGGATACCTGGAGCGGGGACTTGTGGTGGAAGTGGGGGTTTGAGCATGAAACCGCAGCAGTTGTCCATGCCACAACAGCAGCACCACTCAGTGTCACATGAAGACGACTTTCACCGGGAGCTCTTCTCTATGGATGTGGATGCTTCTCAGAATTCTATTTTTGACGTCAACTTGACAGGTGATGGTCTGGACACACCCCATAGCATCACTCCAGCACCAAGCCAGTGTGGGACACCACCTCCTGGCTCGAATATGCCCTATTCACAGTCTCACATCCAGCCTCAACAACCACCAGGAACCGTTCCACCCCGCATGGTCCGACTCTCCAGCTCTGATAGTATTGGACCCGATATCACTGAAATCTTGCAGGATTTACCAGAACAAACAGGCAAAGGCAGCAGTGAGAGCCACGGGCAGCACCCTATGGGGGGTGGCGGGGATGATGTAGGCCCCTTAGGCACCCCCATCCGGGATTCATCCAGCTCCGGTCAAGGTAGCGCCGTGTTCGATTCGGGAGACATTTTTAACACCAACAGCAATGAAAATCCCTTTACAGATACGGATCTGATTCCAACTCCACCTGATCCCATTCAGGATAGCGATTGTTCCTCCTCTCCTTTCTTTCCTGATCCACCCGACTTCACCCCAGAGCACAGCTTCCCTCAGAACTTCTTTGAAACCTGCCCTGAAAGTCCTGATGGAGTCATGGAAATGGTCAAGGGATTTGGGAGTCAACAGAATACTCCATCTGGAACTCCTCAGAACCCTACTCCACATGGACAGAACACACCAGAACCCTCGCTGAAGGACCCGTTTGATATGGGGATAGTGTTTGGAGGCAACAGTGGGAGTGGGAAACCGCTTCTGGGGCACGCTCCTGATCTTGGAGACACTCATGGAGGAGGATCCCAGAGTCCTCTCATGATGGGGCTTGGAGCTTCCTGTTCGGATTTTAAAAGTACTGAACCCAAAGTTAAACAACAACAGGGTATTGTTCGAGCAAAGGATGATAGCGGGGGCAGTGGGGGGAGCAATTCAGGAATGGGAATGGGGACCAGCTCAACCGAAGGGAAACAGGTTAAACGAAGCAGAACCCCATCCAGCGAGGGGAAGTCAAAAGAAAAGCCTCCCAAACGCAAAAAGGTGGATCCAGATGGAAAATCTCCCTCTCACAGTTCAGGTGGGCGACCCTATACACCCCCTAGTGGTGGTTTGAGTTCAGGGGTTAGCTTAAGCGCAGGAGGCTCCAAGTCTCCTGGTAGTTCAGGACGCTCCCAGACTCCCCCTGGAGTGGCCACACCTCCAATTCCCAAAATCACCATTCAGATCCCAAAAGGGACTATAACCGGCGGGAAAACCTCGTCCCATAGCGGATACACCTCCAGCAGCTCAGCCACCAGCAGCTCAGGAGGTGCGGGAAGTACGAGCAGCAGCAAAAGCCACCACTCTCACTCGTCTTCCTCCGGAAAGATCAAGTCCAAAGAAAGCTCCTTATCACAGGGAAACAACTCCAAACCAGGGGGAGCAGGAGGTGGAAGTGGACAGTCCCAGTCAAAAGGCTCCTCTCAAGGGGTTAGCAAGCCAGGATCGTCACCGATAACAAAACATGGATTTTCAGGGCCTGGTGGTGCTGGAAGTGGTAATAAAATCAAGCCACAAGGAGGAAAACCTCCCGGGTCTCTGATTAACCCCAACGTAAAGCCGAATATTTCCCCTTCCCATTCCCGCTCCAGTGGCTCTGGGGACAAACTGTCGTCTCCCATGAAGATGCAGCAACCACAAGTTCCAGGAACTCCTCCATCCTCAAAGGCTAAATCCCCAATGGGGTCTGGAGGAAGCAGCTCGGGAGGGTCCAAGTCTTCCTCTGGTGGAAGCCAAAGCTCGCAGAAACCAATCGGTGGCGGCTCCTCTTCAACCGGATCTTCCTCATCCTCCAGTTCGTCCTCATCCTCTGGTTCCATGAGCTTCTCAGGAGGCTCCCAGTCTCAGTATGTTGGCGGAGGAGGAGGAAGTGGAGGAGGAAGTGGGGGGAGTGGTGGAGGGAGCGGTCAGAACAACTCAAACAACCCCAATGCAAAAGGGAAGTCTCCCAGTCGGAACAAAAAGCCCTCCCTAACAGCGGTCATCGATAAGCTGAAGAGCGTGGGCGGAGGCGGAGTTGGAGAAGACGGCTGCGATGGAGGGCCCCCCGCACCAGGGGCTGGTTCAGCATCTGCTCCTGGCGGTTCTGGAAATGTTTCCAGTGGACCTTCTAACATAAGTTCCTCCAAGCATACCTCGTCCTCCCAAAGCGGCGAGTACAAACGGGAAAAATCTGATAAGGAGGCAAAAGCTAAAGTGTCTGTTTCTGGGGGAAACAGTAGCGAGAAGAAGACAATGGACTCAAAGGCAGGTGGTGGGGGCGGAACTACCCTCGCCAAAATTATCATTAGCAAACCAGATGGTGGCTCACCAAGCATTAAGGCTAAAGTGACCCTCCAGAAGGCAGGGGAGGGATCCGGTGACTCTATCCGTCCACAGATTTCTAGTCTTAAAGCGTCCCCGCTTTTTAGTGGATCTACGCCCAAACACGACCGCTCGTCGCCCAGCCATAGCCGGTCCCCCGCATATACCCCGCTCAACCCCGACAGCGAGAGTGAATCCGGTAGCAGCTCAGTCGCAGAGAAGTCCCACCAGAACAGCCCCAGCTCTGACGATGACCAGAACATGCGTCCTCTTCCTCCACAAGACTACATGAGCTCCATCCCTCTGGGTTCAGGGGAGAAGCACAAGAAACACAAGAAGGAGAAGAAGAAGCAGAAAGAGAAGGAGCGGGAGAGGGACAGAGACAGAGAACGGGACAGGGACAAGGAGAAGAAGAAGTCTTCCCTGTCCATGGGGTTGTCCTCCCACCCGATGAAAGCAGACAGTTGGTCCCGGTCGCCCATCTCAGCCTCAGATTCCTCCCTGTCCATGCTCAGTTCAGATCGGCCGTCAAGGTCCAGCCCGATGTACATGAGAAACGAAGAAGATGAACTGATGGACTCAGCCCTCACTGGCAAGTTTGATCCAAACTAGACGTTTTATAGAATATTGGGAGCCTTTTAGCAAATACCATTAGACGTATTAACGATTAACTTAATCAATCCTAAAATTGAAATTTGAGGAGAAAAAATCATTAAGCTATATTTTAATGTCATTTTTTTTTACTGTATAATGTTGTTAAACAGATATCCCAATTTTGTCAGAATTATTATGAGCCACTTCACATTGTAATCCTTCAATGACTTGTGGCTATTTTGTTCTGTAATGCTGGAACTTTTCATTAAATGTGTAAAAAAAAAGTCAAAATTATTACTGTTCTTCATTTTTCTTTTAAATTATTTGAGTTAACAGAGCTGTGTAGGAAAGTGTTGCTTTTTTCATATAAAAGCACTCTTTTTTTCAGTTTTTTTCACACATTTTGAACTATTATTGTATAAATTAGTCTAGTCAACAATATATGGAAAATGTTTGAAAAGATGTAGATGTTTTTTTACTTGAATATCTGGAGGCTTTTAATAAATATGACATCTAGAGAGGTCGTTGTTTAAATGACTAATTATTCACATTTATACTCATTAAGGTTTTTAGTCTCAGATTTTATGCTCTCGATCCACTAGATGGCAGCAGAGAGTCACATTTTTAACCAGGACAAATATTCTAAACATCAAAAACCTTCCTTTTTTTTTAACCAAAGCAAAGTTGAGTTAATTTTTAGATTGTGAAGATATTTGAAGTCACAAAAGAGACTATAATACTACCAAGGAAAAAGTCTAAAAATGGGCAAAAGCAAAACAAACATACAGCTTTGTCGTAGTCATTAATGTTAGAATCACGACAGATCACACCCAAAGCAACAGTTAGAATTTTACAAAAGTGAGGTAAAAAATCCAAATTACTTGAAGCACAAACATTGCAGAAGTATATTTTATTATTTTATTTGCATAATTTTTGGAGTGTTAAAGCCGAATGATTAGTATGCTTCAAATTGTAATACTTTTTGATAAGTTTGGTGCATTTAAAAGATAACAAAAGTGGCATATCTTCAGATTCCATCAAAAACAAAAAAAAATTGTAATAATTTATTAATTATATGTTCACTTTATATGATTTTTTTAAACATAAATTAAGGAAAAATAGTAAATGTATGGGGTATACTGACTACATCATTCAAATATACAAACTTCGAAGCACCAGCAAAAAAAGACAACTAAGAATATTAAAAAAATCACATAAAAACAATGGCTTACTATATGTTCAGTGAGTGTACGTATGATCACATGATCTGTTGCCTCGTCCATCCAAGGCTTAAATGTTTCACAGACTCAAGTTGCTTCTTGTTATTTGTGTACAATATCTCAGATGGGTTTAGCTCTGGACTCCGACTAAATCAACATTATACTCACAAAGATGTTATTTCTGATGTTTTAGGTTGTATTATTGATCATGTGATGAATCCTCACACGCATAACATTTTAACGTTTGTTGTTTACGCTACTGCTAAACTAACGAGCTATTTTAGATTTAAATTTTAAATTTAGACATGGGGAGGATTTGAAAATCTTATTTCTAACAAACCTTGCAGTTGATGTTTGAATTTGTCCACACAGCTACAGTTAATCCATTGAGATTTAAGTGATTTTAGCACACAGCGTCCACAGGCACTTCCTTAATCATACTCCTTTAAGGATGACATTTAAAAGGCCATCAGTTGAAAGCCTTTTTGTGTTTTTTTGTAGATGTCCAAATGGATTTTTGGTTAATGTCAATGCAGAATAATAACAAAAACACATAATAAAAAAAAAAAAGAAAGAAAATGATTCAGTAAATAAATATATATTTTAAGTATTATGTAAGAAAAGAGAGTCAGCATATCTGCTGTACCAAAAACATTTGTACAAACACGCTAAAATGTTATTCCAATCTCTGTTCTCCGTCGATCTCTGTCTGCTGATTGTTTTCTAAAGCACCACAGATTTTCTGTTGACCCGGCTCTAAACTCTGTTCAAATGACATCTCACTGTCTTGCTTTTTTCTCACACATTAGTGCTTCCGTGCATATTTTTTCGCACAAGCCTGCTGACAAATGCACATCTGTGATGTTTCCGTGTAGAGTTGGCTGGTGAGCAGAAATGTTTCTTGGCAAAAAGAGAGCAGGATATTAAAAAAAGGAAGAATGATCTCTTGGAAACTTAAATTATTCTATTGTGCCTGAGGCAAAGTATATTCAAAACAGTCTGTGTGCTCTGTTTTATCAACAGGACTGTTAATATGGGGGAAAAAAAGCTCTTAAAGATTTTTAACATTGTTGCACTTTGTGTGAATTTTGTAATTTAGTAAAGATTAAAGTATATATGGATGCATCTGTATGCCCTCAAAAGATAACTTTTGAGTGTTTACAGCATGTAAAAGTTTGAATATTTGAAATGTTTTGAAATTGAGGAAAAACTATTTAAATTAACAAACTCTACTTATGGCCGATAATAATTTAAGAAAACTGACAAAAACTGTTTTAGAGGTGCGTGTATAAGACTCCCAGAGCTAACATTGTAATTCAAAGTAGGAAACGTTCCTCTTTAGTTTTCAATTTATTAAAAAATAAAAACATGTCGGCAGGCTATAATATGCTGAAAGGGGGATTTTTTTTTTTTTTTTAAGAGACAGGATACATTTTTCAGTACAAATGAGATGATGTCAGCAAAAAAGGAATGGATGAAAGGAGAGTCCAAACACAAATGCTAAAGTCAAAAGAGGAAACTATTGCTAAATATACTAGATAATCACTGGATTGGAACATTTTCTGGCATCTGAAGAGTCTTGTCTGAGGAAAAACAAAGTTTTAAATGTAATTTCTTCGGACTTTTGAATTTTTCAGACTAAACCCTAATGACGACACGCATATTTTTATTTAAATCTCTTTTTATCTGAGTATTGTGTTTGAATATTTAAGTGTTTATGAATGCATTTACCTTTTTTAAATTAGGTCACAGTGATACAGAAAAAAATAACCATGCTAAAAAATAAAAAAGTCATGTGTCCCTCCTAGACTAACCAACTAAAAGTATCTTTTTGGTTTTGCGGTTGTGCAGATCTTTGAAAAAACGATGCACTAAGAAAAAATTCCCTTCCTGTATGAAGTCTTAAAGTTATTCTGAGGTTGACTAAAAAAGGAGGCAGTAAAAACTCTGACTCTTGTAAAACCTCAGCAAAACTGAAGGAGGGAGAGAACACCTACCTTAGTTCACAGACACAGTCTGACGAAGAAAAAACAACGCAAAAACTCCTAAAAATAAAAAATGCATTGGGAATATGCAATATGAATGAAAAAGCCCAGACCTCTTAACAATTTGACAGCCTTTTATGAAATATTACATAATGTTCATAACGTTCCCCCTTTTCAGAACCTTGGAGAGTTCCACATCACAAATTATGTTCCTGTAATATTCCAAAAGATTGATTTCAAATAGATTTTCTGAACCACAAGTAACAATTGCAGTACATTCCTGGGGAACTAAACCGATCAGAATTTTAGTTGCATAACACATCAAATTATTTATATCCTCATTTTCAATAGTCCGTTTATTCTGTGTCATGACAGTTTAATGGAGTTTCCATCTATCCACTGAACATAAATAGGAGTAGACCGGAGAGCATTGTAAAATCATGCAGCAACTTAAAGTAAGCTTTAAAATTCTGCTTTTAAATGCAAACTATAAGATCTTTAGGGGTCAAACACATTCCTTCTGGGTTCACTCTTTCATGCACAACACAACAAACTTGTCAAGGAGCAAGTCAAACAGATGCACAAATTCATTAGTTCCTGCAGAATCTATGACAACGTTTTGAGTCTTTGTGATCCTTAATTCAAATTGTTGTTGACTTTTCCATTAAAAATGTGCTATGTTTAATGTTTACACACAGGCAACTGCAGAACAAATTACTCAAAAGGAATGTTAGATTAAATTAACCTTCACCTTGATGCGCTTTATTCATTTAACAAGAGCTGAATATGAAAAGACATGAATGTGTATCTTTCACCAACTCAAGATCTTCAGCACATCACTTATGAAGTGTCTTCATGTGCACAACTACTGCAAAAGTTTTCTTTATAAGGTTCATCAAAGTCATTTTTAAGTGCAAAATGAGAATAATTAGAATGTCAGATCGCAATGATTTGTCGTTTAATGGTAATGTTATTGCCACATTAAAGTAAAGATGAACTCAAATGTATTTGTCATCTGACACAGTAATGCCAAACTCTCCAATACAACAATCATTTACAAAGGAAGATGAAAAAATGTTCACTCATCTGACCTTGAGACTAAACCTTTGAACATTTTTTTTAGAAATGAACTATGTTTCAGAGGTTTTTTTTGTGCTTTGCTATTTCATCCAAAGATAATTAAAAGCAATGAATATATTAAAAAAGGTTAAAGTACTTCAAAACAATTGCTAGTAGACACAGCATAAAGAATTGCTCTTTTAATGTTCTCCAATTTTGTCCTTTTTTATTTAATTATGTATTTATCCATCCACGATCCATTCCTCCATCCATCTGCCTGTCGGTCCTTCTATCCATCCATTTTGGCGTGAAACTCTCAATTATGAGCCTTTTACCAATAAATCCCGTAACAAATCCATTAAAAAGTTTCTTATTCTATATCATTTTGGCACAGTCTTAGTAACTGTAACCAAGTTGATACAAATAATTTGGAAACTGTATTCGGAAACTATATTTAAATATTAAATACAAATATTGAAATGAAACAAAAAAAAAACATTTAATTAAATATGTGGAAAAAATGCATTAATAAATTCTAGCAAAAATATTTATTGATAGATTATTTTGTTTCATAAAAATACTTCACTATTTTTAAAGAGCTCAACCTTTTTCCACCAATATATTGCAGATTCATATTCCACATTTACATCAATATTCATTTGGCATTCAAATTTGCACAACTTAGAAAGAATTTCAATGGTTAATCTGTATTATAAAAACATTTTATTGAGTTTTCTCAGTTTATCATAATTCAATAAGTAGTTGGCTGCTGATGAAGATGTTAGACTTTTCTTTAATTTTTATCAAAGAATGTTTTTTTTTCTTTGTTTGTTTTATATTCTACTTAAAATTATCCCCCAGATTTTGTATTTTCCTGACCTTTAAGTAGCTTTAGGTTTAGGGGTTAATTCTGACATATTCAGTCTTCGTCTCTGTAATTCTCTTGTTCGATAATAATTTTTCTTCCAACAGTCCTTGTCACAGTAAGAGGCTGCCCAGAATATGTTTATTTCCTCTCATTATGTGATAACCATTTTCTCAAAACCAGACTCAGGACAGGCAATTTAATTTACTGCTGTTTGTGAGCTCTAATAATTGAGTTTTCTCATAATTGGTTAAAACCTTCTTCCAGTTTTCGCTGCACTTGTCACTCTTTCCATTTGCTGTGACATTAAAACACGGATAAAGAAAACTCTTTAATTTGTGTCACTGTCTGATACTGAATAACACGTTTTGTTTTTTTTTTACATTTCAAAGGGAAACATGCTGATCTGTAATTAATCTGTTGCTGATATCATTTAAATTTAATGTATTCTCACTTCAGAGCCAACGGCTATCAGCTCTAAAATGCAAGAAATTTTAGCTTTACTGATCGGAGCAAATTAAGACGGTTTAATTCTTCAAATGTTTTCCTAGAATTTTTTATTTTCTATGCTTTATGTGAATGTTTAGAAAAGACAGCTAAAAACGAACACTTTGTTTTACATTGTCATTATACACTGAGACTGCTGGTTACATAATGAGAGAAACTTGGTCCCAATCAGGAGTAGCTGTGTTCGTGTTTGACCCAGATTCATCCTGTGAAGATTCATCACATCAAAGACTTTAAATTTAGCTTTCTCATTTAAATAGAAGAGGGTCTTTAAAGTAGCACTCCTCTTCACATGGTGGGCTTATAAATTAACTTCAAGGAAAGATGAAGGACTTTTTTTTTAAATCCTCATGAGACAGTAGAAGTAAACAGATTGTTTTCTCTTTTGTCAGCCAGGAGCTTCTCAGATGCTTTTAAACCTTTACAAGCACGATGACAGCAGCTTGCAGAGCAGCACCAACCGATGTTTTCCATGAAAATCTCTATTTTATTCCCAGTGTGTTTGAACCGCTGCAGATTCTCAGAGAACATGTCATGTCTGGCTTCTCTCAGACTCCTTTTGCAGGTGAGAGGTTTACTGTTTGTGCTGTATGTTACAGGAGAACATGCGATAACCCGCGTGTACTCCATGACCTGCGCCGCTCCATAAAGAGAAGTCCCTTTCATTTTTTGGTAAAACAGAAATAAAATCTGTACATTCTAATAATAATTGATCAGAAATTGTGTTTGCAGATCTTCTTGAAAGAAAAAAAAAAAGAATTTGACACATTTTATATAGTAATATAGATGCATACATTGACTTTCTTGTTTGTTTGTTTGTTCCTCCTTTTAATTTTAGACTAAAACCAACACCACAGAAACCCAAAGAAACAACATAGCAGTCACCAACCCTTTGTAACTATCAGTCCTCAACCACCTTTACTGGGACATATGTCTCAACAGGAGGGAGTCAGATGCCCTTTGCCAGAACAAATGAAACATGAACTTTTTTATTCGCTTGGTTTCCCATCCACCCGCACTCACTTTTGCTGACCCAACTCCATTTGAGGCGTTTGTGCAGCACGCCTGCTGTCTCCAAAGGTTTTGTGTTTTGATGTTGCTTTCCATTATTGGGTCAGAAGGTGCATTCTGTCACCGGCAATCCCCCTTTCAAAAAATCCACCGATCATTGTTTCTAATATAACATTATATTAGTAATCAGTTTCTTCTTTAGATGTTAAAATATTGGAAATCCATTTGATTTTCCTTCATGGAATTTTTTTGTTTGGAAACACAAATAAGAAAAACATCTTACTCTCACGTCTGGTTTGTTTTATTTTTTTATTTAAGCTATTGTTATTTTTGTTTAACAACCTGAGAATTAATTCATTCATTTCAATCTTTCCAAAGGCATTTTGCTGTCTATTGCTCAATTAAATTCTGTGGATGCCACGTAAATATAAATCATTTGCCTGAGTCTAATATGCACATAATTTATATTCCATCATGTACTTTCGAGTTTTGGATTAGAGGAACTTTCAAGTCAGCAAGGTCATTTTGCAGCTTGGAGTGTCATGTAATGAATAGTAAATCATATTTTAGTTTGGGATGTTGACTTTGGAGAATCACCTTTTTATAAAACAATTTAGGAGAGTTAGATAATTTAAGAAAGTAAGAAGTTTGATGGGAAAATAATTTTACTTGAACCTTCAGAATAGCTTTAGCTTTTTGATACAATAATATTAAATAACAAAGGAAGATAAAACCGTTATTCAAGGAGGAAAACCTAAGGAAAACTTCTTTTTACGGAATTGTGTTCAAGAAGTCACATGAGGTGAGCTTCACCAAATTACCAGTACATCGCCAAAGACCAACAACAGCTGGACATAAATAGAAGGGGGGAACACGTGAAAAACAATGGAAAAGCTGAAAGATTACTGAAACATGTCACTAAAAGAAAGGTTTCTATTTTCCCTTTCTCGCTCATTTTTTCTACTTTAAAGTAGAAAAAGTCATAAAAGTACAAATTCCCCTTTTAAAGTTCCTCTCCAATACTCTTTTGATCAATTCCAAGTATCAATAGAACTCTTTTAATTATGATTATGCCATTTGTATTGATTTCCAGGACATAGTTTCTGCAGAGTGACAGGAGTTCATCAGAAATTTGTCACTGAGTGCTACTCAATTCAATTTTACTTATATACCCCAATAGTAAAACATAGTTGTCACATCTGGCTTCACACTAGTAATTGTCTAAAACCATGAATTCACTAAGAACATTTGAATAGTGGCTGATTGCAAAACTAAACTAAAAAGACTGAATTAAACTGGACATCACTGCCCTCAAACCCTCTTTCCTGGTAAGGGAGAACTCCTAAAAAAAACTGATTGCAGGAAAAAAAGAAGAAACCTCAGGGAAGTCCACATGAAGGAGGTGTGTCCACATGTTTACAGTTTAGCAGATGAGCTTCATCCAGATGGAACTGAGGGACAGCTGGGGGGCGAGTCGAGCTGCAGGCGAGGTCCACTGAAAGGGACAGGAGCACAGACAAGCCATCTGGAATCTGGAATTTCCCAACACATGAATCTCACTGCACCAAACAGAGGCACGGAGAACTAAATGGAAATGTTGCCATGTAGAGGGAGACCCGAAAACAGGAAAGACTTGAACAAATCCAACATGTTCAGCAGATTTAATAACAAAAGGCCAGAACATCACAGCAAGGATAAGACGCTCCAGTGACGCAATATCAGAGTTTTGAGCCAGATGCCAACTTGAACGAGGAAAACAAAGACAAACATGGATCTAGTCATCTGCAAGTGGATGCATCAGAATGGAATGAAGGAGGGAGCTTTTAGCTTGCAGGATGTAGCACCTACATCACTGATACAAGCTTTTTCCAACTGCATTTTTTTCATCTGCTCCTGATTCACAATGATTTGAATAAATAAATACTCCGAAATGCAATTTAAACATCAGATTCTTTGTATATGTCTTCCATCATGAGAAAAATGCCACAAGAAAACACCATTTTCATTAGAGTGGGTCTTTAAAATGATTATGCAATGTCATGCATTTCAGTTTATAAACCTTGAAAGATTTCAAAAGAAAAAAAAAACATTCACACACATTACAAATTGAGTCATTATTTTATTCTTAAATGGAACACAGTCAGATGTTGTTTTTGTTTTTTAGTGATTGTAGGAGAGTCAGTGGATGAAGGCCAGTAAGTAGAGCGAAAAAGTCTCCTTCCTGAGCACTTAATAAAAGATGATGCTGCAAAATGGATACCAGAAAGAGCTCTGCCATTTAGGGAGAGCGTCAGTATTTCGTGACTCAACACTGAGCATAATTATAAGTGTATCTCACAGGACTGTTCGGTCCACAGATGTGGGTACAAAATGCGACTCACAAAAAAAAAATTCTAATCTTCACAGCCTTCAAAGTGTCTTTTTGTTCTATTTTTTTCCATGTCATTTTTCTGAGCGGCAGGCCTGTGAAGTTTGCATGCATTATACATAATCATGTGGGCATCCAGCTGCCATAGAAACCCAGCTAAACATTAAAAAATTGTGAGATTTGTGGCTCACTGATGACATTTGCATCCAGTGAGAAATTCACAATTTGATTAGAGTTATGTAATAAAAGACTTTGATCGTTTCTGAGCCTGAAAAAAAGACAGATAGTTCACTATAAGCACCATTAAAGCATGTACCCTGTTAGACAAATAATCTAAACAGAAAGAGAGTAATGTAGAATTTGTTTAAATCAGATGAATTTGCACATCTTCACATTTCCGCATACACTAGAAGCAGAAATAATTACTGTCACACTGGTGCCTCTGCTTTGTTCTGAACTGTTTCTATTTTTAACTCAGTATCATGGAGTACATAACACAATGACTGCAAGCAGTTATTTCAGAAAACCCAACCAAGTTTGCTTGATAATAGGTATTTGGTTATAAAAGGAAGTGGAGAACAGTTAGCGTGAAACCAGGCAATTTTACATTTAAGCTTGATAATTAGTGAGAGTCAGAAGCAAGCAGGCAGGAGCTGTCCTTGGTGCTGAATCAGCCACCCATCCTTGGCTGCTGGGCTCTCTGTGGGCAGTCAGTTCACCAGAGGATCCTTGTAGTGTCTGAACCATGCATTATAATTTCAACACAAGCACAAAGGAATACAGAATGAGTCTCGTCTATTTATATAGTGCTGTATTTTAATGCACTTAATTTATGTTATTGTATTGATCAAAAAATCAATGAAATATTATTTTAAAAAGCACAAAATGACTTTTTGTACATTGTACAACATTATACTGAAAAGGTATATAATTGCTGCCATCATTTTAAAGTGTTTTCCTCGTTGTAATAATAACAAAAAATTATAAATTTAATTTTTATATAAGTTTTCTATTTTTATTTTTTATTTTATACTTTGCTATAATGTTCATAAATGCAAGGTATCAATGTGTTAGATCATGCCAAAATTATGTTTACAATGAGTAAATGCAAAAATATTAGTTTTTAAGTTAATTCAATGTTTTCTTTTTTTCAGTGTAAATAAAAAAGCAAAGGGTTTTAAGCTGTTTTTATTTGATTTGCATCTTCTCCTCCCGTCGTAGATCCAGGTAAACTCCACTGGTGCCTCTGGCTGGAGATTGACCAATCAGAGCGCTCCTCGCCGTTCGTCACAGGGAAATAAAAGTTGTAAAAGCGCGTGTGCGCGCGCGAGGGCAGAGGCGCGAGACGCGGTGCAGGGAAAACGTCAAGACGATACCGGATATTTCCTTCAGGCAAACAGACCTCTTTGCTCTCATTTATACGGTCAAACCTTTAAGGGAAAAGGAGATTTTTCTTTTTTTGTCACGGAATTTATCAAATGAACGCCGCTCACCAGAGAATGAGTTTACAGTCATTTGTCTTTGAACGCCGCATCGCAGCTCTCTTCAAATTCCAGCACTGTCGTTTATTTAAGCTTTTTGGACTCAATTGTTGTTATTGAGGGATATTTTTTTTTCAGTTCGGAATGACGGAAATCAGCGAGAAAGAGAATGAGCCTCAGAACCGGGACTTTAACCAGCAAACCACCAGCCAAACAGAATCAAAGGTATTTCTTTAACAACACATTACTGGTGTGTTTTAATTGAAAACGTGTGCTGTTATGTTATATTTTGTCTTTTTTGGTTTAAAATAAGACGTCTGAGCATGCACGTTGACTGTCTTACGAAGCTAATTCTGTAACTGCAGGTCTTGCATAACAAGCCTAAGCCGATTTGATTTTGGTACCTAAGTTGACCTCAGAGTTAAAGAGCATTTTTACACCATGTCTACTTTTGAAGATCAGAATATCCAACATATTTGAATTCATCCAAGTCATAATTCAGATTAACAGTGATAAACAACTGCAGAAGTTGATGGGTGTAAAGAAGAAAAAAGTGACCCTGTATAGTCTGGGATATTTTTATAGGGCTTAAAGTTTCTTACAGAAGTTTATCCCTAATTTATTTTATTAGTTTCCCTTTTAATCACTTTGAAAAAGTTGCTTAATAGATCTAAACTTCACATAATGTTTAAATTCCTATTTTTCCCTCTAATATTGCAGGTTAATCAAAATTTTTAATGGATACACCAATAGAAATAATTCTAATTAGCCTTCTTTTTTAATTGAAAATCATCATTTGTTATCATTTAATCACATTTAGCCTTAATTTTATAATTATAGCTTCACTTGAACTTTGTAGCTAAACATTTATGTTTTTTTCACGTTCATTCACTGAGTAAAGAACTTGGCCGCTAATTTGCTTTGCTTTTACAATAGCATAGTTGTCCCAAAGCTGTTATAAATGTTTTACAGAATGGTACTAAAAAAAAGAAAGAACACACTCTGTATTGGTTCAGATTCTTAACTCATTTAGACCTAATTTTCCTTTGTAACATGAATATTTCAACGTACATTTGTTCCTCTGAAACTGAGTGGCTTAAAGTGTTACAGCTGAAAGATGGCGCGAGTTCATCTAACCAATTTGTATTTCTTGAAGACTGATTTTTTTGAAAAAAGAAGAATTCTTGGATAATTTAATTTACTTATTTATTTTACAGCAAATAGAAATTGTATTTATTCCTTAAGTTTTTGGTGGTCACACGTGTACAGTTATTTAAAGACTCCCTCTGATAAGAATTGAGCTTTTTAAAATGTTTTTGTAGTATTTTTCTCATGATTGGGAGCATGTTTAAAGAAAAGTGAGCTTAAAATTTATTTATTTTTTGTATTTTTTGGGGTTAATTTTGTCGTTAATCAAATGCAGGTAAAAAATGGAAAAGCTGGTAATTCTGACGTAGAAGCTACAATTGGCGAGCTACAAGCTCTCTGCTCTGCTCCATTCTGATGCATCCATTAGTAGACGACTAGATCCATGAATGTCTTCGTTTTCCTCATCTAAGCTGGCATGCGGCTCAAAATTCTATGGCTGGATAGCTTAGATATTGCTTGCCATTTTTGTTGAATGGACGATGTTTATACAAATGGATGATGGAAAGTGGGGCCGGGCTTACACTACTTAAAGTCCCGCCCATGACTCAGAGGTGAATTCTTGATGAATTCCTGTTGCTCTGTAGAAACTATGTCCTAGAAAACAACAGGTTTTTGCCTAAAAATGGCATAATTCTAATTAAAAGACCACTAGGTATGCTTTGAAAATAGATAAAAAATGATCAAAGTGAGACTTTAAAGGGTAACCAAACCCTAAATTAACTTTTTTTGGCTGTTGATCTCTATAAATGGGGCTTTAAAAGTGCTGTCTGTCAGTCATAGCCAAATACTTGACAAATTGAAATAAAACTGCTTAGTTCTTCAAAATATCCTCGAAAAGCATCCGTGTGCTGACCCCCTACAGGTTGAAATGAGGTATTACAGTTGAATTTTGTGTGGTCAAACCATGTAGGTTTCAGAAGTCTGACATCATGATCTAAAGCTCCAGTAATGATAACAGTCCTGCCCCCCAAGCCCCACCCCTCCGACTGGATTTAAAATTTCAGCTGTGGGTGGAGTCAGCCTCCAATTCCTGGTTTGGTTACCCTTTAATATCTTCTCAATTGAATTCATTCATTTATGTGGTAATAAAAGCTTGATCTGCTCCAATATTTATGCTTCTACACCAACAACTTGGGCTTCTACACCAACTGAAGATAAAGCTGCTGCGACAAATTCAGTTATGGTTGCCTTTAGTTGTTAATAAACAGAAATCTGTGAGAAGCTTGACAAACAGTCCTGATATTTCCATTTGTCAACAGATAGCACAATAGATGGTGGGCAGTGAGCTGCTTCAGGAATTTATGAGCCAATCAGCTAGCAGATGTTTGCTATGTCTTGCTCGGGGCTCTGCCATAATTCACACAAGTGATGGTCCGCACGAAATGGAACCGGATGGAGGCGATCCTCAGAGCTGCCATGTAAGCAGTTGTTTGCCAGACTTCTGCTGGCAGCATTGACTTACTAACAAATAAAACATTTTTTTTTTCAAATGCATGTGAGCTTAACTTGATTTTCTCTTTCGTCACTTTCAATCCTCTTTCTAATTAATTCAAAGCAATCTTCTCGAATCCCCTCTATCAGACTTTATCAGTGCCTCTCCATGCATCTCTTTACGGTTTTCATAATCTCTTCAGCAGCCCTCGCTGACGTCTCAAACCCTCCCGCTCTCTGCTGTCCCTCATCTCTCTCAGAGTATGATTCTAAGTGGGCCCACCGGCTTTCTAGAGTGCTTCAAATAGACGCAGTGACAGAGAGTGAATAGTTATTCCACCTCCACCACCTACAGTCAAGGTGATAGCTCCAAAAATATTATTATTCCTCTATAATCACACGGAGCAAATGCCAATCAAGTATTGTCCATTAACAAGTACAAGTGGGTTTCGTGTTTGTTCAGTTTTTTAAAGAGGGATATCTGCAAGGTTCTAATGTATTTATTTCTGGACTTTAATTGCAGTTGCTGGTCAGCTTGTGTTTTGTTTTGCAAAAAAAAGTATTTTCCAAAATGTCAAACTGAATTTGTTCAGCGGTGGATGAAACGAGAGAGTTTGCTACATTAAATTTAATAAAAGTCTGTGAAGTGGGTGTAAATGGTGATAATGCCAGGTGGCTGCGTGCCCTCAGACAGGCCACTCAATATTCAGCTGACATTTTTATGGGAGTGAAATTGTGACTGTGTTTTTAGTCGGATTTTGTTCCCATCCATCATTTTTCAGACTCTTACTCATCAGATTTTTCTCTTTTCGAAACGCTCCCTCCAACTGCAATTCTGTTCCTCCGCTCGCTGGCTGTGTCTGATGACCTTTCCTTCATCGTTCCCTCTGCATGTTCTTTTTACATTTGCGTTTCTCTCCTCGTGAATGGTCTCCTCCCTCTATATCAGTGAGACACTGGGGGGGGGTGTTTGGAAAATGAAGGGTTGGAGGATAAAAATGAAACGCAAACAAAGAGGAAAAAACAAAACCAGGAATCAGTTTTATCTGCAGCTCATTAAAACGGTGTGCTGTTGTGCTTTTGCCAAATAATGCAGCTTGTGTTCATTTGCATTTTAGTATTGTTGATAATTGCAAAATAGAGCCTGTCTTTTATTAAACAGCAGCCACTAGCTTAGGTTTGGATATAAAAAATCAGAGTAGGTGGCATTCTCTAAGAATTGTTTCATCTGTCTCAAGAGGATATATCCGTCTCCCAATGTTTCTGCATTTGCAGGATATATTTGTTTTTTCTTTTTTGTTTTATGCCTGCCAAAGAGATTGAATTATCTTGCTGAACTTTGAAGAAGCTTTGAAAAAAATACACACAGAATCCCATCACTCTGGCTCGTCCAGTTTCTTTCATATCTGCACGGTGTCATTGCTGTTGAACAGCAGTTCTGATGAGTTGCTGGGCTTCAAAAATGTGGCTGATCCAGCAGAGTTCAGGCTCAGTGTCAGGGTTAGAAAGAAGTCAGTGGGGAATAAGGATAGATTTTTCTCACCGACTTTATCAGTGGCTTACTCCCCCGTCGAGTGACTTGAATATAAGTGCAAGAGACGTTTATCGCGGTAAGGTTTAAACAGGGGGTCTTTATTTCACTCATTTAAGATGCTAATATGCTAATTCCACATCTCAGTTATCTGTTAGAAGGTGGAGAAAGTCAAGAAGTTGGTCAAATACGATAAATGTTATAAAATGACACAATCAAAAAGGCAAATTATTTATTTTACCTTTTCATTGAGAACATTTAGATCAGTTTAGTTTAGAAATGATCATAAAATGTTTCATATTTCCAAACTCTGATTAATAGAATACATTTTTTGTCATTGTACTACAAAAATTAGCTAAAAAGGCAACAAGTTTAGTAAAAAAGGATAAAATAACCCCTACTTCCCCGAGCAAGTATCCACAATATACATTTTCATGCCTCTCCACGTGTTCTCCTTTTATTGAGACCTCAAAGCCCCCAAGCACCAGCAGCTTTGATGCTCATTGAGCCAGAACAGCTTTCTATTTGCACAAAAGGTCATCTTAGTTCACTTTTCTCTAAAAACTTCCAAATGGAGCTGTGCCTAACAGGGTCACCTTTAATTCACGGCTCAGGTCAACGTGAGGAGAATGATGCACAGACTGAGCTTTGCTTAACTAAAAACATGCGAGTACAGGAGACACATTAAGTTAAGAAAAGCCTGAAGTTAGCAGGTGTTTAAGAGATTTTTTTATATCAGAAATATGTGGATATACATTTTTTTAATAAAGATCTTCAGATTGTCAGTCCAAAAATAACTCAAGCTATCCATTTTCAATCCTTAAACTCTTGGAAGAAAAGATAAAACAAGCCGCTCAGCCTGAGTGAATTTGACAGCATTAAATCCCATGTTTCATTGTCTAACTCCAGAAAATTTCAATTTTACAGAAAGAAATAGAGATTTTCAGTCAGCAGCGTTTTAGTTTTATTTGAGAAATTATTTTTTTTAATTTATTAATAATAATTTACATGACAGTGTTTTATTTTCTAATTTTCAAATCTTTCACAGACTTTTTCAAAAATTCTCTGTAGAAAAATCTAAAACAGCTTTTTCTGCATAAACCTCTGACAAATCTCTTCACTGGGACTTAGTTTCCATGCTGCCTTCCAGCTCAGAGGAGGAACGTCTCAGAATTTAGAAAAAAACATGCTAATACATGTTTCCAAAATTAGTTTAAAAGGGTTTTTTTTAATAGAAAGTGGAAGAAGAAAGAGATTAGAGCATCAAGTGGCCAATTAATGCTCAATAAAATAGAGTTCAAAATACAGCATTTGATCCAATTCTTGATTTTCGATGCAACTGAAAATAATTTAAATTAATTTAAACCTTTAAGAAATAGATTCCGTAAGTAAAAAGTTCTGTTGAACACTAGCAAGTATAACTTCAGTCATTTGTTTGGCACTGAAAACACAATGGAACAACATTTATTTTATTGTTTTTTCCCTTTAAGAAGTTCTATTGCATCAATATGACATTAAAAATAAAAACATTTACAATAAATGTATATATTTTTAGAAACATTTGCAAAGAAACCTCCAAAAACAACACTAAATATCTCAAATGTGCACTTTAATATCAGTTTAATATCTTTTTTTAGTCTGTTTTTCTTGTATGTTTACTTGCACTGATTGCCTTCAAAATCTTTAAAATTGCTTGATTTCCCCTTATAATATTAGGCTTTATTTTCTGCATTACTAATGTAGTTATATAATTCAAACCTTTGCTAGGATGTGTTTTAGCTTCCTGCAAAACAGCACACCTTCACACATGCAGCAGTCCGTGTTTACAAATGTAAAAGCACAAGACTTTTATTTCTAGCCGTCTTGGAAAAGTTTCATATTAATAATGCATAAAATTACTGCTATACTCTTTCTTTAAAGAGCTGTTTCCAGAGTTTCCTTACAGCGTTGCTTTTTAAGTTGAAGAAAAAAAAATGAAGAAAACATGAGCCTGGGAGCATCATTTAAGGAACAGCCAGAAAACTTTTTGTCTGAACACCCACAGAACTCCTCTGAATTATTAATACACCCAAGCATTTCACCCAGCAGCCTATTTTTAGAAGCCTTTGCCAAACAAATCCCCAGCAAGACCGAGATGGTTGGATGTTGTAGCATTGAACCCTTTATATTTTTTAATAATTGACATAGACTGCCCACTTAAATGTGTTCATTCCTTATTTCCTTATTTTCGAACACTAGAAAACTTAAAAAAAAATATGTTAATTCCCATCAGTGGCTGACAATCTGATGACTTCCGGTTCCACGATCCATAAAACGACCTTTTTCAAACTTAACGGCGAGCGGCGTGAAGAAACGTGGAGATTTGCATTCATTAGACATTCTCACTCCTTCTCTTTACATGGAAGGCCGTCACAAGAAAAAATAAGACGCTCCTAATCAATAACCCAATAGCTGCTCTGACACAGTGTCTTCCACAGTCCTGCGCCTGTCTAACAAGTGCAACCACGAAGCCTTGGAGATAATGAAGATGGTGGTGCATTTGCAGTGTGATCCACACACACAATCATGATTATTTTTGGGCTCATTAATGCCAGAATTGTAAACTAGTGATAAGACCTTTAAACAAAGTGTTTCCACTCAAATCCAGTCACAGTGAATCCCTGGAACGCCTGTTTGCTACCAGTGAGGAACGCTTTAGGGACAAAAACTACCCTGTATTCACTGTCATCAGGGTACAATTACTGTTAGGCTGATATACAGCTCAAAGCTAATGTACAAAGCTGTAGAAATGACATAAAGCTATTCATTTGTGTCATGCAAGTGCTGTAGATTTTCGCACTTTTAATAATATAGAATTATTTAGTTTTTTTTCTTTCAAAATAATTTCATTTGGTTTCATTTTCTGTGTAATCAGCTGCAAGTCTTTCGTTGTCATTTTGACTTCAACTATCACTATAATTGCTACTGTGCTGTTTGGTAACATGGTGTCTGCCACACTGAACATGGAGCTCACGCAGCCTTCTCAAGAGACTAGAAATAAATTCACAGACTTAAGGGTAAAGAGTTAAGAGTCAACCATTTCTGACCATATCTCAGCAGCTTAGGGTCCACCAGATTGTAGAAAACTTCTCTAGATGTGGATCCAAAGAGGAAAACTGAGTAGAAACTAAAAAGACGAGCGGGCCCAGAACAACTTCTTAAGACATACATTTGGACTTCAACGTCAGATTTTGCCATGTGCTGCTGGAGCTAAAGTGGACTTCATGGGAGGTTATTACAGACAATGTGGATTACAGTAAATTGGCAATAATATTGGGACTGGATTGCTTATTTACAAGCCACAAATCCTCTGTTAGAATGTCATTTGGACATGTTAGGTTTCTGCTGAAGTACAGTGGAAAAAAAGTATTTAATTAGCCACCAAATGTGCAAATTCTCCCACTTAAAAAGATGAGAGGTCTGTAATTTCCATCATAGGTATACCTCAACTATGAGAGACAAAATGAGATTAAAATCCAGAAAATCTCATTGTCTGATTTTTTTTAAAGATTTTTTTTTGCAAATTATGATTGTAAATAAGTAGGTGGTCATTTTCTCTGTATCATCTGTCCTCCACTCGTTACTTGTATTAATGACACCTGTTTGAACTTTTTATCTATATAAAAAACACCTGTCCACAACCTCAAGCAGTCACGCTCCAAACTCCACTATGGACAAGACCAAACAGCTTGTCTAAGTACACCAGAAACAAAATAATTGAGCTGCACCAGGTTGGGAGAGTGAATCTGCAATAGATAAGCAGTTTGGTGTGAAGACATCAACTGTTGGAGCAATTATTAGGAAATGGAAGACATACAAGACCACTGAGAATCTCCATCAATCTGGGGCTCCACACAAGATCTCGCCCTGTGGGGTCAAAACGATCACCAGAACTGTGAGAATCATGGGGCAATCATGCATATCAAGAACAGAAGATTGACTGTTGTGGAACATGAAGGAGCCATGGTCATGTGCTGGGGCTATCATGGCGTTCTGGAGCAAAATGTGATGACTAGTGTCAGAAAAATGGATTATGACACAGACAGAAAAATACCCACCCACACTTAGTTCTGAAAAAAACAAGTTACCTTATAAGAGAATCCAATTTAAAAGGAAGGAGGAGCCTAAAAAAGGCCATCTGCAAAAGTTGAAACGACAGAAGGAATGGGTCAGGATACCTGTTACAGGTGCAGAAATCCAACAGAAATCATTTTGTTGCAATGTTTGCCTCAAAAGTGCAACAAAACATTAAATTAGGGGATTTTTGTTCAAGTCTGGTTCATTAGAATATCAAAATCCTGTTGGTTTTCTTTCATTAGCAGAGGTGTACTGACAGCTTTGTCTTCATCTGTCTATACCTCACCGTAATGCAAAAATAGACGGTCTTATATTACAGACTTCTGTTTATATTTTTAAGAACTACAATTACAGATGAGCATTTTAACCTGTCTATTGATTACCTCTTCAACTGCTTACAAACAACCATAATGTTGTTCCTTTAGTTGCGTATATGGTAATTATGTTTGCAACTTTCTCAAGACTAATTTTTATCATTATTCAACCGTGTAATGCCATTTACAAATTGTCTTGCATTAGCATTTTTGCATTTCTCTCTTTTTTTTTATGTATTTAATCATTTAAAGAGTGTACTGAGGCATTGATTAGTGAATATGTTGTCTAGTTTTTGATTAAAAACTTTGTTTTCTCTTTTTTTCTGGAGTGAAAGCAGTCCCTCACTCCAGAGACGATTAACGCAGTCAGACAAGATAAAGCTTCAACAGAGAGAGACATTCATTACTGAACGGGCTAGCAGTCAGCCAAGAAAAGCCTATTAAAAAAAGTATGAAGTCAGCTACCCAGAGAGGACATTTACGACAGGAACCCATTATTGAGTGAACAGAGACTTCTTCTTTCATCACTCAACCTAATTGGCATCTGCAAATTTGTAGCTTAAAGAAGAAGAGCATGCTCAATGTTATTGATTGTTTTCCATTGGGTAAACACAAACTGGGATTGTGGATCAAAAATGCAGAAAGCGTTATGTTAATACAGGAAGATATTGAGGGATCTCCTTCAACTGTTTGCACACTGAATAAGATTTTTTTTTACAACAGAAAGCTGAAAGAAATCCAAAATATCTTAATTCAACCTCTAAATTTAAATAATGATTAAAACAAATCTGAAAATTGTAATTCAAGTTCTTTGAAACGATCATAATTTTGGGAAAATCTCATAAGCTTTTTGAAATATTTCAGATTTATTACATTTGATATGTATTTAAATATCTTAATCTTGTCTCATTTTACCGAGTTGTCAAGACAGAAAAAAATCAAACTCAGAGAATAAATGTCTAATTGAGTCAAATAAATAAATAAATAAAAACACTCCAGTTTGGAGGTTCAAAATGCTGCCACCATCCAGGTCACAAACCCGAGCAGCTAATGAGCCGCTTCTCACTGTCAGTGATCTGTTACATTATTATCTCAGTCATTAAACTACTTTTTTGTTGTTGTACAAGTCCACTGGAGTTAATGTGACTCTATTTTGGTTCTCATTATTCCTTTCCTTGAAAACTATCTTTACTAAGCTGTTTTTTATTTCATTTTTGTGGTTTAGATTATTAAAATGCATGACGGAATATTTGGTCCATTTTACAAGCAAAAGCAGATTTGAATTATGACTAGAGTTGTACATTTACAAGAAAAAAATGTTGTAACTGTTAATTTAAGCAAAGAAAGTTGTGTGTTTATTACTTTAAAGCTCAGAGGCTAAATTTCAGACTTTTTTTCTCGTATGTGTACGACTTTAAAACACGGTAAAAAATGTACGGGGAAAAAACTCAAATTTACAAGAAAAAAGTCAAACTTTTTCAAACTTAATCGCACAAGGGGCAAAAATCCAATACACACCTTAGGTCGTGAACAAGATAACCATCTATTTTACACTCTAAAACTACATTTAAAAATTTTGAAACCATAACTTTTTAACATAAATATGAACTCGATATATAGCACTACCTGCAGTAATTCGAGTGTGAAAGCTGTAAGCTGAATTTGTCCGCTGGAGATGCTACTGATGATGGCTAAATATGCTGAGATAGATAGCTAAAAACACTGAAGCTGATAGCTGAAGCCACTGAGGCCAATGGCTGAAAACCCTGCAGCTGATAACCAGCTAAAATATGATCTAAATGCCAAATAAGCCTAAAAAGCTTAAAAAAAGGTTAGCCAAAACAGCTAGCATGTAGCTGAAAAAAATAGCTGAATTTCAAAATAGCATAAAAAACAGAAAACAGCCCAAATTAGCCAAAACAGCTAACTCCAAAATAGCCTAAAAAATCTTAGTCAACGTCAAAATAGTCCAAAAAACTAGACATTTTTAAAACTTTGAAACCGTAACTTTTTAACATAACTTTCAATATTTTACTCTCCATAAAAATATATTTTGACAAAATTATACAAGTTATAAAATAAATGTAAGATAACTTTGGGCCATTAATAGCAACGAAATATGAAATGATTTGGAGGGCCGGATAAAATAACCCAAAGGACCGGATAGGGCCCCCCGGCCCTGACTTTGACACGTGATTCAAGAGAAGAAGAATAGAATATTGTATTCCAGTGTCTATTATAAAGGGGAAAACAATCCTCTACAGAAAATCTTAGGAACAATGTGCTCTTGTTTCTGTCATGACAATCACAGAAAATGTCAGGAACTGGAAAGATTTTAAAAATATCTTTAAAAGCTGAAGCACTAATGAACTGTTTTCTTTAGCTCACAGCAAAAAGAATCATGATTGGCGACTGGCTTGCCCTAATATGAAAATTGGGTTTTTGTTAGTAAGTTCTTCATTTTGCAAAGAAGTAGTGTGCATTTATTATTGTAATTTGCTCTTATAGAACAAGGCCTAAACTCTTTCATTTCCTCTTCCAGCTGCAGCGCCTGAAGCGCTCCCTGTCCCTCAAATCCGTCATACGCAGCAAGAGCGTGGACAACTTTTTCCAGCGTAGCAATGGCGAGTCAAAGCCATCCTTAGCCCTCATCACTGCACCGCCACCGCCGTCCCCTCCTCCCTTCTCAGAGTCTCCTTTAGGCTACGAGCGCTCTCCTTCCTTATCTCCCTCTGTCAGTCCTAACCCTTCACTGTCATCACATTCCCCTTCCATCAGTCCTTCACTGTCCGGAAAACTCAAGATCCAGCTGAAGTCTCAGACCAAGCCATTGCAGGCGGGCAAGACCCACTGTTTCCAGGAGCATGTCTTCCGTAAGCCTACCAGCTGCCAGCGATGCAAACACATAATCCAAGGTTTGTTGGATGAAATATTGTGTTTTTTAAGCATCAAATGGAAATCAAAAATGTATATTTATAGCATTTACAATGTTGTTATTATTTTCTAAATTATTTTAATGCCCTAATTTAGTTGCTTCATCTTGTTGTCAATTGATGCTACTAACAGTTTTACATCTTGCATTGTCTGGTGTTAAAACAGGAAACTCCAAACAAGGTTTGCGGTGTAAAGCCTGTAAGCTGGCAGCTCACCTTTGGTGCTCGTCCGAGCTCTCCCTGCAGGCCTGTAATGGCAAGGTAAGACCTCTTTAGGGCTTTATTTCACCATTAATGACTTACTTTTTTGCATTTTGCTAAAATATTGAAATACTCATAGCTTACCTCTTTGATTTTCTTAAAAAATATCAACAATTGGAATAAAACTGGGTTTGTGGTTTTGGTTTATTAGTTTGAGTTAATAAAGTTTTGTGATGGTTCATTTTCAGTATGAGCTTAAGACTTTTAAATTACACTTGCATGTGTAGATTTTTTAAAAAATAACCATCCACCTAATATTGTCATGTTTATTTTCCATAGCGAGAGAAGAAAAATGATGACAGGTCATCGATGTTGTGAAATAAAATGTCATATTTACTTGACTTTCTTGCATTTGCCATTCAAGTAAATCTGCAGTAGTAGAAAGAATTTATTTTATTTCATTTTATTTACTTCATTTTGGACAACGCATTTTTATTTTTACTTTAAGTAAGCATGATCACATTACATTAAAAATCAAGCACTCAAACACAGGGTGGATTTTATTTTGAAAGGAAACTTTAAATTATTCTGTCAAAAGTTACACAAAAAAAAGGTAAAATTACTTCTAACAAGTGAACACTGTTACTGTGTAATTCAGTTATTGTAAATGTTTAAAAGTCACTCGTTATAAACAAATGGCTTAATAAGCACAAAAACATAAATAAAGGGTATTTTTCTAACAGGGAACAGCAGCTCTTGCTGGGCTTTGGTTAGAAAAAATCTGAACCAAATGGCTCTTTTGTATTTAAAGTTGCAGATCCCTGATTTAACCAAATAAGAAGTGTTGTATTTAGTGTAAAAGACTGATCAAATTCCTTATTTTACCTTTGAAAATTAACCACATTTGCAACCTAACATTACTAATAGTATCAGCCTAACTCGTCTTTTTTTTATAACAAGAACTCTTAGCTCTCCATTTGACACAGTGTTTAATTTATTCTTTTATAAGAGGGCACAATGTGACCCTTGAGGAGACAGGTTATTAGGATAACGTACTTAACAGGTCTGGTTGGTTTCACACCATTATTAAAAATTAAAAGAAGTTTGTTTCTGGCATCTCCCAGCAGCCTTGCTTACCATAGAAAAAAAAAACATAATTAATTACTTTTTTATACTGAGTGCGATTGTTTCCCAAATGTACAGGGAGATAGTTTATCCCCCGCAGTGGAAAAAACCTGAAAATACACAGTGTCAGCAGAACAAACTATAGTCTGAATGCTGGATTTGTCCCTCTGTTATTTAGTGTGGCCCTTTAGAGCAGAAAAGATGCTTAGCATTAAAGCAATTAAACCCAATTTCCACCCAGCAGAAATTAAAATGCAAGACTTTAAATTGGAATAAGACACTTTTTGCTGAATTCAACTTTCCTACTCTAAAAAATGTTGGGGTTGTAGTGGCATAAAACAATACCCCGAATGTACAAATAGAGAAAAATCCAGAGCTTAAAGCTGCTGAAGTTCACATCAAAACATGCCAGCGCTGTCTCACAGTTTTTTTCTCTTTCCTTCTGCACGTGCTGATCTTCTCACTCAATGTCCTCCTCTCTTCCTCTTCCTCTTCCTCTTCCTCGTCTGCGTTTCCTTCCTCCGCTGTCAACTCTGTTGGAAAATCAATATCTCTCTGTTCCAGCTGGTCTGGCTAATTCAGCGTGAAATTCAGTGTGTTTGAGGCGGGGACAATCCCTGAAGGATGTGATGTGGCCGACTCCCTCGACATTCTAAGGGCACTGTCCTTTGCCATTACCTACCATTAGCAGTTTGGTTTTGTTTTATGCTGGATAGGTGTAGCAAAAAGTCTGCAACCAAAAACAAAAAATATGCCAAAAAGCTCAGCGGCACACTCAAACCTGGCTTGTTTCTTCACAGTATGTGACCAATTACTTTTCCAAGCTTCAGTAGAGTTAAATCACTTTTTCATCATATCTATTTGCTAATAGTGCTGATTAAACTGCAGGTTTTAAAGTTTTATTAGACATTTTTTATTAGACATGAGGTCTGCATAAAATATTTTCTGGTTAAGCCTAGTTTTACATTCTAAAGCTCCATTCATTTAAAACTTCACTCCAGCTTTACTTTTTTCTTTTTGTAAAATTGTTCCCAGTGTTTTTTTTTTCTTTAATTTATTATGCAGTTTTTACCCAAAATCAGAAAGTCTATGTTGTTTTTTTAAAACATGTTTTCTGCAACTCAGCAAGACTTCCTTAAAAAATTCTCATCTAGGTTGTGGGAAGGACTATTGGCACAGATGTTGGGCCCACTAATTTCCAATCAGCCCTTTGTTTACCCTCTCCCTCTAGCTTATAGAACCTCACAAGCCCAAGCTGATGTTAGCATAGAAAAAGAAAAAATTGGTAATCAGTATTGGAACTAGCCAGTTGCACTATTCTAAGCCAGATTCTAGCTCAGACGAAGAAAATGAAGACATTGATGGATCTATTTGTTTGCAAGTTCATTCTTTAGAAATGTAGCGGAGAAGGGAGACTTTAGCCCGCCCATTATATATGGCAGTTGCTGCATCACAAATCCAAGCTTTTTCATCTGGTCCAAAATACCCAGAAACGCAGTTTTAAGTTTTTTTTTTTTCAAATCTAACGCAATTTGTATAAAAAATACTTTTTACAGTTTTAATCCTAAATTGTTTCCACAGTGTACTAAAAAGTTTTAAAAGCATTGACTTTACGAATTAAGACATCAAGAGGCTTCAAAAATATTTTAATATCTGAGCCTTAAAAATGGTGCTGTTTGAAACTTCTCAGTTTCACATTTTTTTTAAATAATGATTATTTGATTGATCAAATAATGGAAATAAAGAGCCAGAGAACAAATCATTATGCACCAATACACTGAATGCCGACGCTACAGTTTTGATCCTAAATTGGGAATAAATTAAATCAATGAAACGGAAATAGGCTGAGAAATTGGTCTTGATTTTTGATATGCATGGCTTTAAAAAGTCTGGAATTGAACTTGAAGAAAATAGTAGGGCCCCCTGTTTATTTATGTCCTCCGTTATGACAAAAATGCTTTAAGAACATGTTAAAAACAACAAAAACATAATTTTCATTGGAGTGGATCATTAAGGATAGGCGACTGCACCAAAACTTTTTTGTATTTTGTGCCCTAAAATTGTTTTGCCTTTTCTTATTAAACTTATAGTGTACACAATTTAAACTTAATGGGTTTTATTGATATGGTAAATCTATTTTTTATTTTACTAAAAAATCCTATTCCAACCTAACATTATCAATCTAACAAAAATGGTGTGGAATATTGGAGCGATCCAGCTGTACAGTTGTAAACCAGATGCCAGCTCAGACAAGGAAAACAAAGACACTCACCATATGTAATACTATGCATTTACAAACATCATATTATGAAGAAATTTGTGCCAAAAGGGAGAAAGAAAGAAAAATATATGCTGTGCTAAATTAATTTCCTATGATTCCCTGCATTGAGCCAAAACTGAAGTTTTTTTTTTACAGATTATATTTGATTAAATATATAAAAGTTGGTTGTTTTTACCAATGTACTAAATATTCAGATTTAATGTTGTTTAAAAAAAACATATCAACTAAGTATTAATATGTAAAATCAATAGACAAACCAAAAGACATGATGTGCTTTTCAAAAAAAAATCTCTGCAACAGTCATAAGATCTTAAATTTCCCTTACTAAATTATTTCTGTCTCAGACTATCAGAAACTTTTTTAAGTTAAATTCATAAAAAAACACATTTTATAAGAGTTTAGTGCTTACATCTGGCTGTTATCGTGAGCAGAAAAAAGGATTGTTTCAGATAATTTAAAAAAAAAACATTACATGCATGGTATATTAATTAAACATGGAGATTTTTTTTTCAAAACAGCAGATATTTTTAAAATCCTGATTAATAGTGAGTTAAGTTGCTGAGTCACTAATAAGGAGAAAACACTGACAAAGAGAAAGACTTTAAAGTGCTTTCTAGACATCCTTATAGGAGGCTCATTAAAATTTAACTTTTGTTCTTTCCTGCATGAAGTCATACAAAACCTAAGCTGGAGCCAATTTCAATCTGCAGGACAGATATCATCCACCAAAGCCTCTCTGTCACAAAATGAGTCTAATTTTATCTCAAAGTCACGCTATGGAGCCAAGCATATTTTCTCGTGCTAAAAAAAGCATTGCTCTCATCAAAGCCGAGCGGTATCGGATCTGCTTTGGTTGTTTTATTCGACAGATTCTTGGTAGAGCCTCCATCACATGGATGAAAACAGAAGCGGCATGCTGAAGTTTCTACAGATCAGTGTTAGTACCTGTGTGGACTGAATGATTCTTACCACAAAGTCAATGCAGTAATTGATCATATTAACCTTCATGTGTCGAAACGGGAACAAAGCTCATTTAGAGGGACGCTGGATATGGATCCGTTGTGTAATTTGTTTGTGTTTTTGAGATGATTAGACGTTGAGTCATTACTGTCTCGTTGATGTTTGCCATCAAATGATTATAAAGGGAAACAACACTTTAGCAGAGCCTGCTCATTTATCATTATTAGTTTTGTGAAAGCAAATAAGAGAGATTGTTTAGCATTCATAAAATAGAATTTAGCCCAAAACACACATGGATTTTGGTTTTGACCAGCCTGCAAACCTGCTCTTGTGATGTCAGTTCTATTCATCGTTTGTTTGGCTCTTTTTGAAAAATGTCATGTTCTGTTTGAATCATGTTTTAGAGTTTTTATGAAACTGGATTGAACTAATCTTTGTCTACAGCTTCACTTTGAACAGTTTCATTCTTTCCTCAGTAGCTGTGTTTACATGGAAAAATCCTCTGAAACTGTGCAAATAATCATGTGAATTACCAATTGAATTACCAATGAGTTACCAATCGTGACCAGACAACATGAAGACTGTTATTCCCACATTTTCATGCATCGCCGCACAAATCTTAAGTGCATCCAAGGCTAAATCCTTCCTCCAGGTCCGTGCAGCCAAGAAAAAAGCTCTGACCACATGGGTTTAGAAAATGATGAGTCACTTAAAAATATTGTTAATATTAACTAAAGCACGCTTAGAAGATCATCTCCCTTAAAGCTACAACAACTTCTTCTGGCTGTTTCCAGTATTTTAGATACTATTGCACATGTCAAAATGTTTTATTCCAATCACATGTAAATAATTGTTATAGTCAGATAACGTTTTTTAAGGCCTTTGGGCACAGTTCAATTCTAATTTGATCAAGGACATTTTGTACATGTAACTGCAGCTACTGACTTAAAGTCCCACTCCGACCGTAAAGACTGTCCTAGTTGTTGTTTGATTATGATTGTGCTGCTTTGTTGCGAAAATTCTGCAGAGACTAAGGCCCAATCCAAATTCTTCTCTTCTCCCTTCCCCTTAATTTATCCCTCCAAACAGAAAGCTATGAAAAATTGTGTCTCATATTTCTGGCGCTACTATCAATCGATAATATCATCAATAATAACTCTAACTTAATCTCTGCAGTAGTTCATTAGAAATCCGCCTCTAAATTGTAGGCAGGACCGTTGGCACTGTAATCCCACCCCTGCTTCCAGACAGCTTACAGCCCCTCACGCCCCCCCAACCTAACATTTTAGCAATTTTAGAGCTCACCGACTGTAAAACTTATGTCACATGTTATGTTCCAATGACATTTTTTGTCTGCTTCTGATTCACAATTTAAATAGAGAAATGCCCAGAAAAGCATCCTAATTTTATTTATACACTAGCCACAATTGCTTGTTAAACACACAAAAAACATGATTTTCTTTGGAGTGGGTCTTTAAGATTTTCTTATCGTGTTACACAAACAATTTTACACTGCTGACCTGTCTTGTTTTGGTTCTCTTCTGTCGTTTGTTTCTCCTCTTCCCTTCGCTGCATCTCCTCTCACATATCAGGCTGGAGCTTTTAAGAGAAACTTCAGCTCTCCTCTGCTGTCCATTGATCCACTGGGTGTGGTCAGAGAGGCTCCTGCTGCCCAGGGTGAGTGATGAAACCACGAAGCAGCCTGACGGATTGCTGCGTGTCAAAATGTGGATGTGTACGCTTCAAAACTACAGATTTCTGATGGTTGCTGGTTTTATTCTGTGTCTTGTAGAGGCAGACAATGTGATTGTTGATCCAGTGTATGAGGCTCTGCGCTATGGCACTTCGCTGGCTCAGATGAGTCGCTCCAGCTTTGGCAGTGTCTCAGAGTCTCCCTGCCACGAGGTAGAAAATGCTAGCCACTCCTGTGAATGATGTGAATATCAATGAGGAATATCACATGATATTTTCTTTGTTATAGACAGAAAAACTTCAGGAAAAACTAGAAAACCAGCCCATTGCTGAGGAGGAGCAAATCCCAGGAAGTGAGTAATGTTATTTATAATGAAAATATAACTTTTTTTTTAGTTAAAAAAATAAAAATCCATTTCAATTTTTATTAAAAGGAGCACATTTCTGAATTGTAGTAGTTGTTTCTATCTTATAGAATATAGAAAAATATATTTTTCAGGCATAGTTTTGTTGAACTCCAATCATCTTTTGATGTATTTTTAAAAAGTTCCCAGTGGTCTTTTTTTTTTTTAATTATTTTAGGCAATATCAAAAAAACGTGTTGTTTTCTAGGACAACCGTATCCAGAATCCTATGGTCTCGTTCATACTAGGGGTGTAACGGATGATTAGTCATGGTTCAGCACACATGGACCGCGGATCACACACACACGTGTTAAATTCGTGTACACCGTCTTTGTTAAAGCGTCAAAGTTACTGCTTGACCGTTCTTCAAAGCTCCCCGATTTCGTGGCGGGACCCGAAGCTCGTGTGGGAGGAGAGTCAGTTAAAGGCGTTTCTCGACCTCATTACGGAGGACGCGAATGATTTGATATTAGGTTTATTTAGTTTAAAGAGCCGAATAAAAGCATCGATACACGTCTCCATGTCTGGCTTAAGAGAATCTTTCAGTGAGGAGCAGCAGCTGACCCAAGCAAAACTGCTGCTCCGTCTATGACAGGGGAGGGCAGTATGGCAAGCAAAAGGTGTCAAAAATTGCCAACAAAAGCGGGAAAGGCAGTACATCACCTGGACATGTTCTACAAATAATAATATTTATTTTAAATATTGAAACTAAATAAAGTTTATTTTAACAGTTTTATTAAGGATTTAATTTGGGGGGTTACTGCAGATAGATTTGGTCATTTCAAAACCCTTTTCAAGCATTCTTCTCTCCCAGTTTTTGTAGATTTGGTCTCAAGATACTTAAATGTCATCAGAAAACGATATGTTTTAGTTTTTTGTTTGTGTCCAAAGTTTTTTCTTATCCGAAAAATGATCCGAACCGTTACCCTAAAACCGTGACATGATCCGAACCGTGAGTTTTGTGATCTGTTGCACCCCTAGTTCCTACTAATGTTTGGTTTTGCTTGTGACTGTCTGCAATGACTGCGATGAACTTAGTGGTGTTATACTTTTCAGTTGTCTCCAGCGTTTAAATTTACCTTGAGCGACAACCTACTCATGCACTTGCTGTGTGTGCAAATGCATTAAGGCAGAACTATGTGGTGTGCTCGCCCATTAAGAAGAAGTAGGTGTAATACAGAGGGAAAAAAAAAACAGATGAATTGCATTTTCTAGTGCAAGATATGAGATACAAGATCTTTCCAGTAGCTTGCTCTGTCTTCTATATAGTTGTTTACTCTCTGTCTCTGGGTTTCTGTGTCTGCGTGTGAAGTTTGATATTTCCTGATTTCTTCAATTAAGTTTTCATCATCTACAGTTCCATCATTGCTTACTCTAGTCCAGAGGTGGGCAAACTTTCTCACTCGGGGGGGCCACAAAGGGTTCTAAAATTTGACTGAAGGGCTGGACCAGATTTTTGGTGCCATTTTTACCAATGTGTTGATGTCCCTCAAGGAAAAACTCAAACTCAGGGAAATTCTATGTACATGTGGTGTTGGAAAAATCAGAAAGACGGCTGTTCGACTTGGAAATCACATATGAATATCAGAAAAGCAACACATTTTGAAACACTACATGAATTAAGAATAACTCTGTGCCTGAACAAAAGTGAATTTATTTGTCAGTCTATGGGGAGACACCTGAGCTACAAGGAAAATAAAACGGTAAACATTTTGATTACATACAAGTAATCAAAATAATTTATTCCAGTTCGGCGGGCCTGGCCAAATATGGCCCCCAGGCCGTAGTTTGCCCACCCCTGCTCTAGTCGGTCAAAATAAATTCCAGTTAAATGGCAAAATTTGCATGTGATTGTAAAGGTTATGTATTGCCAAGAGTCTGGTGATACGAAACATGTTGCGATACGCATCTAACAATACGATCTGTATCTCAATATATCCCAAGACTATGCCAGAAGAATTTCCAATGTTCTATTGTAGCTGAGGCTCTGTGCATGACCTGCTGCACGTTTGCAGTGCTTCACTTGTCTTCTACAAAGCACAGCAATCTATGTTTTTACATGATACTGGCAGAAATAAGGCACACAGTTTTGGTTTGGTACCCACCCCAAGTAAAAAAGACATATCTCATGAATACAAAAATCACAAGGCTGACTTAACATTTAACACAAGCTGTGCTGCCCAAGAGCTATCGGGGATTTAGGGATTTAGGGATTTAGGTGAAAACTGAAGTAAATGCTGAAGGACACTCATAAAAAATTAGCAAAACATCATCTTTTGAGTATTTTAAATGAAATGAAAGAATCAATGAAGGAAATGGTTTATTTCAAGCAATCAGGAATAATACATGAAATAACATATCACATAATGAGTGGAAGGAAGCAAACTTATATAATCCCACCCGACTCAACCATATCATTTTCTCTACATGAATTATCAATATCCGGTTCAGGACTTAATATCAAATATTTATACTCTACAATAATAGATTCAGGTTATAAAGGATCATTAATATCAGTGATGTAATCAAATTTCAAAACATCCACAGACAAATCATTTATATTCATTAGTAACAATGCAGATTGTATTAAAGAATTATTGTAATAATACAAAAAGTAATAAGTAAAAATCATCATTTGTTAATGCAAAGAAAAATTCAAAATATTTTCATTAAAAAAGACAATTTGTGCAGATTGTATTTATCAAAGAATATTTGTAGTAAGAGTAATAAGTAAAAAATCTTTTTCATTTGTTAAAGCAAAAAAAAAAAAAAAAAGTTGTTGCGATATCTCACCAAATCAATTTTACCCCTACATCCTCAGCGATCACACTATGGGTGTAAACTTCCAGTCGCATTCTGCAGCCACTGAAGCGCTTCCACTCCAATGGGTCCCTGAAATGCTAGCAAAAAATCACTTTTGAAGTATAAACCGGCCTTTTTTTTCAAACTGCATTTTTGTCACTTTCTTTATATTTTTCCTCTATCATCAAAAAAATGCAACAATTACACGTTAAAAGCACCAAAAACATAATTTCATCAAAGTGTGTCTTTTAAAGGGTAACCAAACCCTAAATTAACTTTTTTTGACTGTTGACATCTATAAATAGGGCTTTAAAAGTGCTGTCCTTGTAAAGCATCTGTGAGCTGACCCCTTCAGGTTTAAATGAGGTATTACAGTTGAATTTTGTGATAGCTCAAACCATGTAAGTTTCAGAAGTCTGACATCATGATCTGCAGATTCAATAATGATAACAGTCCTGCCCCCAAGCCCCACCCCTTTGACTGGATTTTCAAATTTCAGCAGGGGGTGGAGTCAGCCTCCCAACTTCCTGGTTTGGTTACCCTTTAAGTTTTATTTGTTGCTTTGAAGAATAATGTATTTCCCTAACATTAAATAAGCCTGTGTGAGTTTTGGTCAAAGTGACTGCTTTTGTTTTTCAGTAAATGTTTAGTGTGTGTTGTGGCTCTGCAAATGTGTTGTAATATTCTCTGTACTGTTTTTTTTACAGATAAATTAGACTTTTCTTCTTTTTTTTCCTTCATTCGAAGATAATGAAGCAATAAAACGTTAGACTTTCACCTTTTTACATCAACATAAAGACTTTCGAAAGATAATTAATACACAGAAGAAGTAAGCCTGCGCTTCAGTGCAACTTTGATTGCGTGACCTGGAGACAGATGAATCCTCATAGTTGAGCTCCTTTAATAAAAGTGTTAAACATTTAAGCAGCTATCTAAATATTGAAGTGTTTGCGGCGTGCTTTAATGCAGTGAACCTGAGTATGAAGGTCATCTCTGTCTTTGTGTACTCTGTACTTTTTCTTTTTGCCTTCAGTCCCAGGAGAAAAGATCGTCTTTCAGTGCTTTGCTTGCACTTTACTGTAAATGACCTCCACATGCTCCTTGTCTCTGCTGGTCATTTGTAAACTCTCCCTTTTTTAATCTTTCCTCATCTTTTTCTCACTTTTTATGACCTTTCTTTGCCTGAGTCATTTTGTCTTATCCACTCAGTACTTTTCTCCCCCCCTCGTGTCATGGGTCTCTCTGTCTCCCCAGTGCTCACCCCTCCTGAAAGCGAGAAAGCTGATTCAGAAGACAGGGTCAGCCTGAAGGTATGTAGTCAGCACTGATACACCAAAACAGCCAGTCATACCTATTCTAAATCAGTACTTTCCTTTCTTTTGTTGTTGTTCTTTTTCTTCAGACGCCCAAGCGAGTGCCGGTTCATTCTCTCCACACTTATGTGGCGCTCTACAAGTTTTTGCCCCAGGAGAAGAACGACTTGGAACTACAGTTAGTTTGGTTTTGTTGTGCTCTGTTGGTGTGCGTTTTTGTGGATCAGGGTATCCTGGTGAGAGAGGACATTCACACACCATCTGCTTCCTCAGCAGGATGATTGTAGGGGTTTGGAGGGGAGCTTCAGACCGGGAGGGAAGAATGTGCTGGGAGGCCAGGAAGGACAAACAGCTGCGCCGACAGAAAAAAAAACAAAAAAAAACAGTCTTTGTATGTTAGTAGGTGCAGGAAACTGCTGAGTGTGATAGCCCACCTGCAGCTAATGTGGAGGGTACAGTAAATCTGTGAAAGATGTATGGCATGAAGCTCCTCTTCACACTCAGAATCTCCGGAGACGTGTGAAAAATGTCCTGCTTGTTTGCTGCATCATCACAATCTCTTCCTGCAGGAAAAATGGTGCTTAAATATTAACCAATCACATTCAATGTTTAGTCTGAATTAAATTTGTGTGCTGCATTTTGTTTGTTTTCAATCTACATACAATATACCTTCAATATTTTCCGGACTGTTCGTTGCAGCAACCATATAATGCATTATAGCTAAAAAAGAAAAACAAAACATATATATACAAATCCACTGGAATATAAGTCACACTTTTGGGAGAAATATGTGATGCTTCTTATCAACTTAGTCTCTGAAAAAAACAGTAGAGTAAATTTCTAAGTTGTGATTACAATATAATGTTTTAGTTATTTTTGGGCTGCAGTTTTGTATTTTTCGGAAGCCACAAATATTTATTTGAATAAATCTTTAGCTAGAAGTCTGACATATTGATCAGAACTGCTCTTTTTAGCATAAAAGCTGCGATATACTTTAAAACTTAATTTTTATAACTATTTATTTCAGTTCCGCTGCAAAGCTTTTTTAAACACCACACACAGCATCATGGGTTTAGGTTCTCTTTCCATTATCATCCATTAAAGGTTAAGATGGAGAATCCCTAAGAAAATACATCGACAGACCTTTTGTAATTTTAAGATTTTGTAATTTGGTGTGTTTGTATTCCATTTGTGCTTTGCAGACCTGGAGACAGAGTTCAAGTCACAGATGACTCAAATGAAGATTGGTGGAAGGTAAGCATCTGAAATAACACGTATTTTTAAAAAATTGTATGATTTTTGTTCTCTTTTCCGAGCAAATGCTCATCTGAATAAAACATAACTATGTTTTTATCTATATAATCTTTGAAACACCTCTTAAAACAGTAGATATTTGTGAACTAGTTGTAATTTTTAGCCTAAAATGTGTTTTATTCACATAATATCTATTTAAATGTAAACAATATTAATATCATAAAAGTTGTTGTAGGTTGCTGGAACTTTTGTATCTAGATTAATTGTTTGGTAACTGAAAAAAGTGAACATTTTGATCATTTCTAACAATATTAAGGAAGGTGTCTCTTGACTTTTATCTAGTTGACATGCTGGTCTTTAATTTTTTTCTCTACAAAGTCATTCATTTTTCATTTTGACTTTTATGTTTATAAATGCAGAAACAGTTGGAGGTTTTGTTCTGTGCACTAAAAGAATTCTTCTTCAGATTAGCTGACTTCACATTTTTGTGGCTGTGTGTTTACCAGGGGAAAAGTGGACACAAGGTGGGATTTTTCCCTGCTAACTTTGTGCAGCGGGTACGCCCCGGGGAGCGGGTGTGGAAGGTCACTACTGGTTTCCATGGCAACCGAGACAAAGGCCAGATGACTGTAAAAGAAGCGCAGGTGATCGTCATCTCTTTATGCATACTGCCTTTTTTTTTTTTTTTTTTAGAAGGTATGCTAATTAATGCAGAAACTGCAGAGATTAGAGGACAGGCTGTTGTGGCTTTCTGTCAAAAACTTTCACATTAAACTCTTTTTCTATCCTTTTACTTCCTGTTTCAGATTTGTGTTGGTAAAAACGAGGATGTTGACGGCTTCCTGCGGCTAAGCAGCGGGAAGAAGCGAGGCCTGGTCCCTGCGACTCACCTGATAGAAATATGACCGAGGCGGACCCCTCCTTGACCTTTCATCTGATAAAGGAGTTTGCATTGATGGAGGATCGCTCAGCAGTGTTTAGCCAGCACTCCACTGGCGACCGTCCACCTCCAGCTCTCCAAAAACCAATCCAGCTCCTGCCAAAAAAAAACGGCTTGAAACCACTTATAGCTACTAAAGGAATAGACGGAGGGGTCTAGAATGTTCGATCGTCCTTTCCATGCAGCAGACTAAAGAGAACTTGAGACGCGATGGAGCATCTTCACTGCTACTTTCCTGTAGCACGACGTCACTTTTTTGTGTAAGAGAAATGTAGCATCGGATTGAAGAGGCATACAGGCCGGTTACCTCACTTAGCCATCTCCACTGGCCACCTCTTTTTGTGAAAAAAAGGAGGCAATTTTCTGATAGCATGTTAAACATTTGAGTCAGAAGTGAGCAGCCGGTGTTCATCTCACTGTTGTGCAGAGAAATCCAGACAAGCTGATAATTGTTCTTGCTTTTGCAAACACCTCTAAGCTGAACAGATGCTATATTTGTGTGTGTGTTTTTTTTCTCTGTTGATCAACTTGTGCACGTTTAATGCTGTAAAACATAATATGCATCCATGTCACTTCAGTAAATCAGGTATTTATCTGCATAAAAACACAAATCTCTTCAGTTTTGGTCTCACGAAAGTCAAACTTTCTTAAGCAAACATTAGATTTCAAGATCCCAGTGATTTAAAAATATGCTTAATTTGTGTCACAGATCTAAAGTAATGAATACTTTGCATTGTGGGAGTTTTTATAGTGTAAGATGAGAAAGGAAAAAAAAAAACACACAGGATTTGTATTTTCCACTTCACGGGGACATTTGAAACCTGCCCCCTGTCGCAACCCCCCAACTGCCCTTCATCTGAAACGTGTAGTGTTACATTGTGTGTATTTTTAACAACTTCAATGATGTGAAACCAGCAAGAGAAAAAAAAAAAGAGCAAGAGAAAAATAAGACAATTTAGCTGGATTTTTAGTGAGAGGACTTTTTTTTTCAATTTTTAATTAAAAAAAAACAATTTACCAAACAAAAATCTTTCTAAAACGAATGGATAAATTTAGGGCTTAGCTGAAAAGGTGATAGAGAGCTCAATCGCCATAATCTACACAATCTTCTGCTGTGTCAAATATACAGAAGCAACAATGCAATGGCAATAACTGTATACACATACGACTAACTGTAAATAACCGTAATAAATGACTGTACATAAATGTCTGCTCTAAATAATAATCTAATAGGTCTCAGGAGCCGACTGAGGGCATTATTTGATTTTACTGTTAACTGTTCCACTTGTCTTAATTATTTATTCTATTTATTTATGCTTCTGTTTCCTTTAATATATTTTTTGTCAGCACAACTCTTTACAGATACTATGCACAGCAGCTTTTGCCTCACTCTTTTTTTTTGTCAACCCACAGCAAGATTGGAAGTTGTGTTTCTGTCATCCTCTTGACTCCGTCCACACCATGCTACTCCAGAACATTATAGTCACAGAATAGAAGCCGGATCGGCTCAGGATCAGTCTGATATCTTCACCTCACTGCACACTGCCTGGCTAGTTCTCTGCATGGGTAGCTGCCTGGTGATCTAACTCAATAAAATCAGTTAATCTCTCAAGCTGTGTGGTTTTTTTCTTATCAGTGGATTTGCTGCCAAATGCTTTTATTGTGAAAGGGAAACCATGGATGTATTCACATTATTTTAACCATTAAGAGCAAACATGATTAGACTTTTGTTTGGTTTATTCATCAGTACAGTGTTTGTCTCTATTAATGCCACATAAATGAGTAGTTCTTAAGATTATAAAATTAAAAGATTTAACAAGATTTGAGCCATTTGTAGCTTTTTTGATGCCTCATTGGACTACAATCTCTAAAGATACCACTTATAAACATCAAGTTTTATTGAGGTTAAGTTGTAAACATGAACCTCAATGTTTTAGGATTGGAGAGTGGTTGTTTAGAAGCGTTTTTAAAAAACAAAAGAGACTTTAAAAAGCAAAAAAAAAACTGGTAAAATGTTGGTTTTGTAAAGTTGGCCTCCATCTAATCCTTTCATTTACATCGTCCTCAACAATATCCATGAACCTCCTTTTTGTTCTTTCTTTCCAGATAGTTCCAACCTCAGCATCCTTTTATTTAATCAATATTCCTTCTTATAACCTGCCCAAACCATCTCAATCTTCTTTCCTGCATGTATCTCCAAAATATGAGTGGTTCCTCCAATGGCTTCATTGCCAATCCTGTCCATCCTCATCCAAAGAGAACCTAAACATCTTCATCTCTACTGCTGTCTCTTTCTCAGAGTCTCTGGCTACTGTCACCACAATCTTCTCTTGTCACATCTGAAAGCTCCCTCCACCTATTCCAATATGCTGCTTCATCTCTTTCCTACAGTCTAAAATGATGTATTACTCTAGTACTTTATGTCCTCCTCCTTCTTCACGTTTGCTCCCTTTAACTTTACAGTTCCACACGAGTCCCTCTCAGTTATTCACAGATCTAAAAAGGTTTCAGAAAATCCAATGCTCATTTGTTGGCTAAATATTTATCCTTTAAACATGATGAACTTTGTGTAAACAGTGTAAGTGTAAAGCGTAAAGAAAATATTGCTCACCTTTCGGGTTGTCCCTTCAGGGTCGCCATAGCGAATTACTGATCCGCACGTTTGGTTTTAGAGTTTTACGCAGGATGTCCTTCCTGACACAACCTTGTATATTATACGGGCTGGGGACTGGCACAGGGAATACCTAAACTCAGACCCACCTGTGGCTTTATAGTTGGGCAATAGTGTGAAGGGTCTGCATGCAGCCCACTGAGTCATGCAACTACTGTAAACAAAATCTATTATAAGAACTTAAAGGATGGGGTTGAGGAGGAGCTGGACTCTACATTTTTAGGAAATCTCAATGGCTCTTTTTCTTATATTAAAAAAATATATGATGTATATAATCGATCCAAGAAGAGGCAAAAATCAATATATGTAACCATAAAGCACAAAGATAATCTGAAAAGAAAGGTGGAGCAATAGAACCAGGCTGAAGTTGAGGTCAGGTAGAATTTCAAGATTTCTTAGAAAAAATTCAAAAATTTACATTCAATAGCTACATGTAACACTACAAACAATTTTTAAAAAATCCTCTTCAAGTTTTATTAGCATAAAAATCTATTTTTATGCTCTTGATTTACTCCGTTGTTATTGTGAATTATGCACAAACAAATTTTGAAAGAAACCATAATCTAACAAAAAAAAAAATCGGTTGAAAATACTTTAATTATGTCAATTAAATCTCTTTATGTAACAAAATTATGTATTTTACAGTTACAGGGAGTCTAAGGGTGTTCAACTGTAATTCAGCTAAAATCAGGATTTCACCATTTTTATTCTGTAAGAATAAAACGAGAAACTGATTGTTTAAGAGCTTAAGTATGACTGAGATTCCAGCTTTGTTTGTTAGAAAAGCTTTTGTGACAGAAATGTGTTTTCTTTGTGTCAAAGTCTGGTTCAAGGAGTCATTGTAATATAGAATAAAAGTTTTATTTGTGGAAGTTTTCCCATCTATACCAAGACAAAAAAAATGATGACAATATAATCAACTCTAAATGAAATTAATTTGCTTTGTGGAGACTGGCAGGCCGTGCACTGAGCCGGCCCTGTGCTGTGTTTTGTGCGTCCCTGTTGTGGTGCAATCGTGACCCAGTTCTGTTATCAGACTGGATCAAACGTGTTTTTCGTCTCCGTGGAGAAGCAGACAGAATTGCTTGCAGCTGGCAGTACATCAAGCCAGTCGTACATTTTATAAAATTGCTGACTTTGGAGCCCAAGATGCTGCAGTGCTCCAAGAGTGCCTGTCGTATACTTGAGCTCCCTTTTCTCTCATTGCAATGAGCAGAGCAATAAAGCTTTCCTTCAAAATCCTCTCCTTGGCTCAGCAATACACAGAAAATCAAGTTACAACTTCCAAAAATAGATTCTTCCACCCGTCCGTTTCACACAAGAACAATTCAAGCATTTTAGAATATTTTCCGGCACCTGGAAACCTGGAGTCACATCTGCATGTTTGCATCTTTAAAAAGCTGGTCAGCAGCTGCTAGACACCTTCTCAGCAGTAGCAGTAATCTCAGCTGAAGAAACGTGAACAGGCAGCAGAAATATAGCAACAATGCACATTCTGAAGGTTAATCCTGGCTCAAAATAGCATGTGATTACACAGTCAGGCAGGAGGAAAGGAAAACACTGTCAGAGAAAAATAAGGCTTACTGGTTCTTCCCGACAAACCTGGCAGACCCCCGCCGCATTAAACACCAAAAACAAATCATCTCTAACTTCCTAAGAGTCTGCATGAAAACCATCAACATGTATCAGTGCAGCGTTTGGATGCAGACGGCCCACATGCTGCAGATTGGTAATGAACAGAGTTGGTATCTGCTGTCTCAGCTTTGCTCTCATCGTTTCCTGCAGGTATGCAAAACGCTTAGGTGGACTGAGACCGGAGGAAGGGGGGAGGATGATAGTAAATTCTGCTCTGGCGGGATGAGAAGCCTGTGGCGAGATTCCTGTGCTGAAGATCAACTTTGAGAAATGCTGCATGAGCCAAAGCTGCATAATTTAGCAAAGCAATGGTTCATATACTTATACAGGATTATGAAGGCTGCACAGAGTACACAGGGTAGGGATAGGAAGTAAGATGTAGTATACAGGATCAACATATAAAGTTGCACCTGATATCAAACTTATGCCATGCCTGTTTGGTAATCAAAACCTTTTCTTTTTTACCCTTTCAGGAAAATTTGACACTACTTTGCATCATTACATTGTTTTTTAATAATAAATACTAATTATTTATTTTAAATAAATACATAAATATTAAGACAAACTAGGGTCTTCCCTAAAAGTAAAGTTTACTTTTGACAGAAGCTCAAATTACTTTTTTCAAAATAAAAGACTTCCTGTCCCAAACAGTAACATCCAAGTAAAGCAAATGCATTCCTAAACAACACGAGACAAAAAGGACGTTTTCTCTTGTTATACTTGTGTTTACTTTGGTGAGCCATCATCCTTTTTCCTACTTACTACAGCTGTTAACTGGGGCACAAACATGAAACATTATCAAGGATCCAGGAGAAAAAGTATATGAAGAATACTTAAGATAAAATGTACTTTAAAGTCATAAACTAAACTCAGCAATCAGAAAAGATCAGACGTTTTACCAAATAAGTTAGCTACCCTTATTTTAAAAAATTACAATTATGTTATTCTTCTTTTGCCAGAGAGCCACTGTGGAGGGGTAAAAGAGCCTCATGTGGCTCAGGATCCTCAGGTTGCTGACACCTGTGCTAGATTCATGAAACCAAAGGCAAAGTGAGATTTACTCTTATGTGTTTAAGGGTCACATGAGCAGTTTACAAATCCTGCCACTCTGATCATATTCGATCTATTGTAAAAGGACTCCCAGTGGTCTTTTTAATTATAATTATGCCTTTTTCAAACCAAATTTGAATCCATTTTCTAGGACATTTTTCAACAGTAGTTCATTAAAAATTCCCCTCCGAGTTGTGATTTATGATAATTTCATAAAGAAATACTCAGAAATGCAATTTTAAGCTTAATTTTCTTTACATGTGTACTTTAACATCAGAAAAATACTACAAGTACATGTTAAAAACCACAAACACAATTTTTTATTAGAGTGGATCTTAAAATCGAGCTTGGACACAGAGATAGGATTCAGTTCGGTTCAAAAATATTTATATCAGACATTTGAAATATGTATGTGGAGCAGCCAAATAAAAAATATATATTAAAAACAAAAATGTGAAAGGGAGTGAGAAGAAAAAAAACTGTATAAATTGGAATCCCCGTATCATGCATTATTAATATTCCTAAACCCAGTACATCCAAAATTAAAGTCTAGTGCCCTAGCTAAAAGTACACTATATTACAATTACACATGTACACACATGTAAACAACCCACATGAATAATGCAATCTCATTTTATAAGCATACATATTTACTTATCCTGGAGTTTGTTTTGTATTTGTACACATTTATCAATGATCATATTTCTGTATTTATATTTAAACTTTTTTTGTTTGGATATTGTTTCAAGCATTTATTGGTTCTATTCCAGTTTCAATCCACATATTGAAACGCAAAATCTTTTTTGTTTGTTTGTGCTTCGTGTATAAGAAATGTATTTTTTTCCCCTGAGATTGTATTTTTCCTCTTTTTTAATAAATAATATTTGGATATTTATTGGTAATAAATTGTTTTCTGCCTTGAATATTTTTTGAGCTGTACAACACTCTACTAGATCACAAAGGTGAGTAATAAGTATAAATAATTCATTTTTGTGCTAAAGGTAACTTGCTTTGTGTATGATTCGTGCTGCTCTCTTTTGAAGTATTGAAAGTGAATTTAATGTTGTTTTATAGTTAGCCCCCAAACCTGGATCAGATAATAAAAATAGTTCTTGTTAGCGTGGTTTAATTGGATTTAACTGAACATTTTTATAGTTTATTTTTCTTTTGCTTGTTCCACAGAAATATCTTAGCAAGGATTTGAATCAGAAACTTCTTACTGTGAAGTGAGGGTGCTGACCGCTACACCACCTTAGCCCAACACTGGCTGGGATAGGCTCCAGCAACCCCTGTAACCCTGGATAGGATTAAACTGAAGATAGAGGGATGGATGTAGTGCATTACTTTTATCAGAAATGTTTTGAAAAGCTATTTAAAACTTTGTTTGAAATAAATATTCAGCAAAAGCAAGTGAACTAAGTAAAAAAAATGAACAAAAATGTGACTCTTAAGGTTGTCCCTCCTCACCACAGTACTTCCATTGAGATGCTGCGCATCATAAGGATTTTTTCATGTAATTCAGAGTCAATATGCTGATTAAAAATTAACACAGCCTCATGTTGAATGTGATTTTTAAATGAATTGGGGGTTCAGTGTTTGCTCCGTGTCCGCTAGTTACAGGATTGTTTACATTCTTACAGACTCTTAGCTACAGGACCCAAAATGAAATGGACGAACAGAGATGACATGTTTAATGCATGATCTTATATCCTGTGAGTCCTGTAAGTCAATGTCATTGGATCATTCACTAAACAGGGATAAAAGTAAAAGATTTGCTGTCAAAGTTAGTCTTAAAAAGACCTAATAAATAATTATGCTTTTGTAAGTCTTAATAATGTGAAACTCTGTTTGTGCTGGTATTTTAGAATAAGAGGACTTTTATTTTTCTCCCAAATTTTCATCCCCATGGAAACTTGCCTAAAAAAAAGCTTTAAAAATTAACGAAAAAATACAAATAAAGCTACATTTGATAACAGTATCAATGTACTTGCGTTAGAATTAAGATTTTTGAATTTAAAATGAGAATTAAGTAAAATAAAACAAAAGTTTTGTTTTGTTTTTTTCTGACTGTGGTGCAGCTGTCTTTGTAAATAAAATACTTTTTTTTCTTTAATTTCTCAAATGTTGGCATGAAGAGTCACCTTGAACAGATGAATGTGATGAAAGTAACTTTGGAAAAGATAGGAGACTGATGGCAAAAAAATGATAACTGAAAATGTAACAACAACTACCTCACTAAGAATTTATGTGAAATGTGCCTTCTTGAACTGGTCAATGTGCAATACTTCAGATTCTTCAAAAGGCTCTTTTTTGTACCTTTATCATTCTATCTTTTATACTCTTTGTATTTTACTTTTATTTTTATTTATTTTTTTATCATCCTATTGATGTAAATATTTCGTAATCTTGGAACTTTTTAATCTTGCACTCCAGTCTTCAATCCAACAGTGACTCTGAGAGCTCTGCACACAAAATTCCAATATGCTCCAATGTACGTTGCTGCATACATGGCAAATAAAAGACCTTGAACCTTGAACCTTGAACCTTGACTCTCTATTTTTTGTTTAATCGTAGCCTTCTAATAACAACAGCCACCTTTGAGATGCTAAAGAAGATCAACAATAACCAACAATGTGTTAATATTAATGAGTCAGACTTTTACAACAAGCTTTAAAATGAGTTTATATTTTAACATGGGTTTATTTCAAGGTCTAACTAGAACGCATAGCTAAATATATCTGTATTGAAAGTATTACAAAGAACTTGAATAATAATAATAATAATTTTCAGCATTTTTCCTGAAACTCAAAGTACTTTTATATTCCTTAATCATTAACTCTTGTGTAGACTGACTTATTTAAATTTTTATGTAAACACATTCCATCATCCCATCAGCATTTGTAGAATTAAAAGTGATTTTTACATGAATTTTAATCTTAACTGATCTAAAACTGCATCATGTTCTCTTACTTTTCTCCATTTTTATGGTGAAACACATAAAAGCAGTTTAGAATAAATGAGTCCCTGAGGGGCAAATTATTCTGAATTAGCATCTTATTTATGCTAATTTGTTGTTCAAGAACATTTTAGTTGCATGTGTGCGAGGTTTCATTATAATATGTAAACTTAAATGCGTGTACGCTACTTTAGAAACGCGTCTCAGGTGAATCCCTACAGTAGGTTAATTGCAAAATGAAAAGTTGCGAGTCCTTTCAGAAGCAGGGGCGACTATGTTGAAAAGACCATGTCCAGATGGCTGTTTCCTCAAAATTTGTCTGAATCAATCCCAGAATTCCTTTTAAAGCATAATACGGCCTTCTGCTCCTTCAGATCCAGCTCCCCATCTGCTTGGAGTGTTGTCATTCCACAGAAGCGCATTAACCTGCACACCTAAAGAGGAAACTCTTTAATCGGGGGTGAAGACCCCTTTTTTCTCAGCCTCTCTTTCTGCTTCATCCTCCTCCTCCTCGGGGCGGTAATGTAGCTTTGATGTGATTGTTGGCCTCTTGACTCTCTGGCAAAGAGAAAAATCTCTTAAGACTGCAGCTTCAATTAGCGAGCAAGAACCTGGACTCTGCAAGAAATAAGCGTTTAATGCAACCCGTTTGGATTTTATCAGATCCCTTTGATCAAGTAGAGGGTTACTTTGTAGACATTAATGAGAAATGGTCTTCTATGCATTTGATTAAAAGTCTGCACCAGTAGAGCTGTCAACACTTTGCTTCCTTTCTTATTTGTCAAACAAAGCTAATATTATGACTTTTAGGCGGGCTCCTCTTGTCTTTCTTGTTTGACATTTTTGGATGAAGCAAATGTTTTGAAGCTCCTACCTGTAACATGTTTTCACAATTCTTTCATCACATACTTACAAATTCACCAAAATGTACTCAGACCTAATACTTAGTAAAAATGAATTATGAGCATGACATCAGGAGGAACCATCAAAGGAAATGAATGAAGCCAAAATGTTTTATGGGATCAAAAAAGAAACTTAGCTCAAAATATATTAATAAAACCAAAACATTAGTGTCAGGAATATCCAAAGGGAGTTTTAAAATGATCATGGGATGGTCACAGGTGGCTATTTAGTGATCAAAGTGGGGAGTTTGAATTTTTACTCAATGTGAGGGGAAAAAATTGGTTTGAGTGCCAACCAAGGTTTAGTTGACCTTTGACCTTTTCTTCTTCTTTTTCTTCTTGTACCTTAAATGGCGGACAGCACCAATGTCAAGGTGCAATTCCACCACCCACGAACCCCAAACCTTGATTCCAACTTTTTTTAAATCAATCAGTGCTATAACATTATCAAAAAACTAACAAAAAGGTAATTCGAACTAATTTGATTTTTTGAAAAATTTAACACATATTGAACCCCAAAGGTTACTGGATTTTTTTTTCTATTTTATATATATTTATCATTTTTTGCTAGCTTTTTCTGCAATTTTTACACATTTCCGTTCCCCCTGAGACATTTATTTTGTTGTTGTATTGTGTTGTTTGTCACTAAAGTTTGAAAAAAAAAAATCTCCACCACCTACGGTGTAGGAGTGGAAGTCGAAGTATTGGACAGACCTTTGACCTCGGAAACAGGCTACCATCTAAAGCTTTCAAAAAATAAAAAAAATACCTTTACTACAAGCTACATTTCGTAATCCTCCAAACTCATCGAGCATCATCAGCAAGCTACTTTAGAAAATATGTTGGAATTAAAGTTGTAAATTTTAGCTAGCAAGTTGAGCTAGCAAAATTGGCGTTCGCCTGTTGCTCAAATAATTTTTACCAGAATACTGGGAAAATTTACTACATGAATTCTCTGCTAAAGCTAAAAAAAACAATATGACGTATGATATGAACAAAGTAGAAATATGACATCTGTTGCCAAGGAAATCTGAAAATTTAGTTTTGCCGATTCTTTTAAAAATGGCATAAACAAGTTTGTTAAACCCAGACGACAAAAAAATCAAATGGTTGCTAAGGAGGTAAAATTAACAGAAAAGATGCAAGTGTTTTTCTGATGAATTCATCACATATAGATCTGAACAGAGTGGCAGAAGAAGGGGTGAATGAGGGGTACATAGCAGTTGCCCAGCTGGTGAGAGAGAGTAGATAGAGGGGCTGCAAGGGAGGGTGGCGATTCCACTCACGGCTTTAATTTTATGTTCTGTTTTCTCTGAATCTAAGCGCTGCAAAGGACACAGAAAAATCCTTATCTGTTGTCCTCTACAGAAATGTTCCATCAACTGGAATGTTATTTATTCCTGAGGATGTGATTGTGTTGCTACAGGCCATCTCTTTGCCTCGGCTCTCCCAAACTCAGCCCTCCGTGCCCTTAAATGGTTTCCAAATCCAACGTGCTCTTAAATCTTAAAAGCACACTTCAAAATCCATTAAGTCGCCAAGAAAAGAATTTGAAAATCCTTCTCTTTCTTTCAGATCTGTCCGTATGCAAAGAGCGTACATAACTCAGCATATTTGTGGACTTGAAGACATACATTTTTAATATGCACTAAATCACTTCTTTTTTATTCCCTGCATGTTGAGGCATTAGTATGCAGAAACCTCACATGGTCTGTTGTTTTCCTCACAATAGACTCAGCTGAGTCTTCATTTTAGGGATTTTACCCACAAAAGACCATAAAATGTTGAATCCTGATGACATTCCCAACTCATTATTCAGAATGACGTGGAACAGATTTTGGGATCTATGCCTTGAAGAGGCAAAGAGATTAGGGAGTAATCGGAGAGGCTGTTTTTCTGCTCAAGACGTGTGCATCTGTGGTAGTTGAAGCCACTTTTTTCTCAGGTTAGCATCACTTTTTGACAAAAAAGACAAGAGAAGAAGAAAACCCTCTCCACGTCAGGGAAGGATTTTGGGATTATTTATGTCATGTTTATACAAAACAGTCATGCGAGGGCTGAGAGCAAATAGACAAAAAAAATGATTTAATTCAAATATTGCAGTAAGACACAAAACTCAACTTTTATAAAATTTTCAATCATGAATAATAACTTTATGGTAAATTTCTTCTTAAATCCCCACTCTGTATAAACCATCTTCATCATCTATCTTTAAAATGTTTCCTGTAACATTTTTTTAACTATTTTTAAATTATACAAGCAACAGCAAATGGTATTGTATTAGTTAAAAAATACAATATAAAAAGTTCATTCATCATTCGTCTGTTAACACATTCTCCTGCAACCTAAAACCCAATCCAACATTAGTGGTGCAACAGAAATAATGAGAACTATTCAGAGGATCAATTAACTATTTGTTAAGCATTTATAAAAGCAGAAGCAACCAAAGAACTGAACATAAATTCAAATACAAACAAAAAATATTAAACAATAAAATACAATAAGAGAACCAATAAAAGTAAAAATACAATAACAGCAATAAAAACAATTAAAACAGGCTGGCTCACTAAATCTGATCACTGGAGTTAAAAGCTTGGATAAAAAGATCATTTTTAAAGTGACTTAAAACCACTGACAGTTCAGGCAGACCTCATACAACAATTTGAATAAAGATTATACTCAGAAATGCAATTTTAAGATTCATTTTTCTCTGTGACTAAAATGGCACGAGAACATGTTAAAAAAACACCAAAAACACATTTTTTATAGCCGTTCTTAAATTAAAAGCTCAGCCACCAGATTGACAAAATTATTTTAACAGAAATCCTGATGATCAGTCACAGGAATTCACTTTTTTTCTTTTACTAATTTAATCCAGCAGTCACTCATCTCCGTGAGTCAGGTTACTTGTCCATCTGGCCTTCCATCTCACAAACAGGATTTTTTTTTTTACAGAAAATGTGAAAAAAGCCACTTAAAAATGCCTCTAATAACTGTAAAGCTTCTCTAAAGGAAGGTGTCCTTCTTTTTATTCCATCTGACTTTTGCTGGAGCTCACTGATGGAACACCGGTAACCAGAGATATTGGAAAAACAAGCAGGAAACTGACCCTGAAAATCTGAATAGGACATCATTATGTGTCTGGGAAGAGTGGGATGTGGTATCGCATTAGAATGTTGCAAGACATGGTTCATTGCATGTGTCATCTGCATTGTTTGGCACAGAAATGTGTCAAATAAATAAATAAACGAGTCACATCAAAACTTTCTCTATAAACTACCAGGTTCTGTTTGGAAATGTCTTCAATTCTGGCAAATTTCAGATTTCCAGACAATTTTCACTCAAAGACAGCAGCAGGAGATTTATTATTTTCTCTCTTAAATTGGATGGTCTCCATTCAGGAGTCCAGTCTGCCGTGTGTGGTACACAAACACCTCTTCGTTTGAGTAATCAGCCGCTGAGTGCCATCCCAGAGCACGCCTCCTTTAGATCAGATAATAACAAATTCCTCCCTCGCGCCGTAACATCTGCAGCAGCTGAAACGTTCACACTGAGTCACCGTAGTGTCGGCGTTTGACGAAAAAAAATGTTCTGAAAAATACTAAATTCATGATTAGGTCTTTTGTACTTTTCTAATTTCAAACTCAAAGATATTAATCAAGATAATCAGATGAGGATGAAATTCCTTTTAGACGTGCCTCAGATTAGATCACTGAAGTTTTGCTTCTAATCCTTTCACAGTGGAAACTTCTAATTCAGAGCAGAGCTGCTCGCTTAATGGTTTTATGTTTTGTGTGAGTAGAACAAGAGAGGAGTGAAAAAGCGTCGACAGTCGCCTGAGGTTGAAAAAAATGGGACCAGAAAGCTGCCACTTTGAATCGACTCTGCAGCTTGAAAAAGTCCATGAGAAGTGTGTGTTCCACCTAGCCTTTACAAGAACAATCTAAATCTTTTAAATATGTGGCTTACATAATATTTTTTAAAGAATTTTGAACAATTATTGTTCAGGATTTTTTGAATCAGCTTGTATCCTACAATAATCAACACACTCAACATAACCTAAAACTTGCAAGAAACAGCGGCTGATCGGAATCACTGTGCAATAAGAGAACTACTTAAAAAGAAAAACAAAAACAGACTTTTTCTTTTCTGTTGTGCAAGAAGTGAAATATTTTGTGCAATACATGAACTATTATGTGCAATAAATTGACTTTTAATAATGCTCTGTGTTATTACTTTCAACTTTTTATGCTATTATGGTAAAACTTCTATGTAATCCTGTTAACTTTTAATTTTCTTCCTGAACTGCAGAGAAACACTTGAATATCATTTGAATGTCACTATGAAAATAAAGCCTATTCTGATTCTGAATTGTTCTTTTTTTTTTTTTTTTTTTTGCAAAAAGTGGCACTAGGCGTGATTTTAACCCATAAAGATGGAGCTCAGGAATGTATCAATGTGGGATCTGACAGTGCTGTGTCATACTGATGTGGAGTCATGATCAAAGAGCAAAAAAATATATATAAAAAAGTGAGGTGAAAAGGATGAAGGAGATCCCCCGGGAATGGAATCCTACTTTTTTCTGTAGACACAAACACCATTCTGCTCATTTTGACATCTATAGACCTCCAATGGATCCAGAAATATCTTTTAGACAATTTTTATTAAGCAAAAGCCACTGTGCAATGAAAGGGACCACCAGCAGTCAAAGCTAAAGAGGGTCAGTAGACTAACAAGAGCTTTAATGTAGTTGTAAGATAATTGTTTTTCTATTTAAAAATGATCTCCCTTTAATTAATTTTATTTTCCCATTTCAGTTTGCTATTGAGGACATCCTGAATTCTTGAGCATGCCTCATTTGTCTTGCCTGGGTTGAAGGCCAAATGTAATAAAGAGAGCTGTTTCGTTTCAGCTCATATTCCTCTCCTTATCTAATCCCATTAAGACTCACGCTTCAGGAAATAGGAGCCTCCCGATAATGAAGAGACGCATAAAGGGAGCAACAAAATAGCCTTCCCGCACAAAGGCGGTTTTCTCCTTCAGTAATCCTTGTGACATTTTCCAGCAGAGCTCCGGTGGTTTATTCTTTGACAATTAATTTGGCATGAATTCATTTTGCATACTGTTAAATTAAATGTTTGGAGAGGAAGCAGCTGAGTGTGGAATTGAAACCTCGGTTTGTGCTGGGGTGAGACTTTTTACAGCTGTTCCATACATTCAGAAGCCATGAAAACCTTTTTACAGAGAGGAGAAAATTCAGCCCCAGCTGTAGAAAAAAAAAGAGTAAAACTATGTCTGTCAGTAAAAATCTGGACAAGAGAAATGTCATACTGACAAGCTAACAAATGAATCTGCCACCTCCCAAATGATGCAGCTACAGACTGAGCAGAAATGGATGATATAGGAAGAGTGTTTTGACCATTTTCCAGTTAGAAATCACTGTGTGATGACAGCTTAAACGAACAAAGATCAAAACCTGTTCTTTTGCATTTAACTAGAAAATAAACCTTTTGTCCTTGTAAAATTGTGTTTTGTGTTATAGTCCCTTAAGTCTGTCAATCTTTGGTGTTAACCACTTTTAGGTTCAGAATAGTTCTCTACTCCCAAGGTGATCATTGTTTTTATTACCAATTTAACGCTTTTACAACCTCTGACTTAATGTGAAAATCACACTGCAAATAACATTCATTTCAGTTTATTTATGTGGTTTTATGCAGGATTTAAAACTGTTTCACATTCCTTTCAGTAATTAAAATATAAATATTTCCTTTTGTGTCTAGAACTAACAAAATTCAATTTTAAAAATTAAGTATATAAAATACTGGATGTCATATTATTGGAAAAGCTACTTTAAGATTTTTGATATGCAGACAAAAACAATCTCTAATTTTGCAAAAAAAAAAAAAAAAAGCAAAAAATCGCACAAATGTTCACAAGTTAAAATAATCATTGGCTTGGTCATTTTTGGAAAAGTTACATTTTTTTTATTTTTTTCTGTAGCTGCAAATGTTTAAGCAGTGAATTACATTGAAAACGTTAAATTAAAAAAAATGCAATCATCTTACTTTTGTCTTGGAAAAATACATACAAAATGTCTGCAAAATAATCTGACTGAATTATTTTGTTGTTAAATCTATATTTGTAATGAAATGTTTTGTTAGTGAGCAGGCCTAATGCATTATTAATAGTTCAATCAGCTGTTGTGCTCCAAGTCTAGTCAGAATCTAAAAAGAAATCTTGTGGATGATATTTTTATAGAACATTTTGGCTTCATTAAAGGAACTCCTTTTGTGGCTGTTTTGTCCTTTGCTGCCACCTGCTGGTCCTCACAAGTATTTCAACTGTTAAACATTTTTCATTTCAGGCACATCTCATCAAGGGTTACCCTTCCTGACACAATCCTGCATTTCATCCAGACTGGGGACTGGCACAGGGAAAACCCAGACTCTTGGCCCCCCATATGGCTACATAGACAGTATCGTGAAGGCTGTTGCCTGGAACAAGCTCATTGTGACCTTTGCGATTCAAACCCTCATTTCCCCATGCGCTAGTCCTAAATGTAACCAACTGAGTCATCCTGCCGCTCTAATTTTCATTAGCTAAAACCTCTGTTGAATTTTAACCCTTGTGCTCTCTTATGGGGTCTAAATGACCCCACCCTTACATTGATGTGTGATCCCTCCCATGACAAATGTGGACAGGATTTTATGTCTGCCACAGACACAATGACTCACACATTCATTTCTGTTAGAATTTATTATCAACAACAAAAGGCCAAACTTGACAGTTTTAACTTCTGATTTATTTCTTTGTCGTCTCCTCCTCCTTTGACAAGTTCTTGATGATTTCTTCTTTCTTGGCCAACAGACGCTCTTCTCTGCGCTTACGGGCCTCCTTTGTCTTTGTACGACGAGCCTCAGCTTGGTCACTGAGAGAGAGAAGTAAACAGTTAAAAAAAACCAAGTATGCCAACGTCACAACTTTACCTCATAAATGCGTAAATAAAAACGTACGCCAGAAGCTTCTTGCGAGCCTTATCAGCCTTGAGTTTGTGAATGTGCTCCATCAGGATGCGCTTGTTCTTGAAGACGTTACCTTTAGCCTTCAGGTAGAGGCTGTGGTACCTGGAGAACAAAGACCAACACTTTAGGATATCAAAGAGCTTCACATTAGCGAGAGCTCACACCCACACTTACATGTGCCTGTCAATTTTCTTGGACTCCCTGTAGCGACGGAGAAGACGACGGAGGATCCTCATGCGGCGCATCCATGACAGCTTCTCTGGCATACGAGCATTAGCGGTACCCTTTCTCTTACCTGAGGGAGAGAAAGTAGTTTTACATCAAGCTAAAAAGACCAGAAGTTACGACTACGTGAAGGTTTTCATATTCGGAAATCTTATGGCACTCACCATAGCCCATGTGACGTCCCTTGCGACGTGCCAGAGTATTCTTGCGGCAGCGAGCGCGAGAGTGAACCGTCACAGGTTTCCTGATGATTAGCCCATCCTTCACCAGTTTTCGGATCTGCTGGCCTGCACACGATAAGCACAGCTAGGTATAGGAGGAATCTCTCAACAGAACACTTTGTGAGCATTTCAAAAATAAAAGCTTACGAGAGTTGGCATTGGCAATCTCATTGGTTTCATTGGGGTCCAACCAGACCTTCTTCTTGCCACAGCGCAAGACGCTGGAGGCCAAGCGCTTCTGGAGCCTGAGCATGCTGAAAGAGCAAACAGAGACCTCTCATCAATACTTTATAATGGTTAAATACAGGGGGGAAAAAATATGAGCGGACTACAAAGATGATTTACATTGAAATATTTAAGTTATGATTGCCAAACCCCCTTTTTTTTGGCAGAAATTGTGCAGCAAATAACAATTTTGAGGGAAAACTTACATGAATCAAAACTACAAACTAGCCATTTAAAAATTGAAATTAAGAAACCATTAATTTTTAGAATGTTGTATATCCATAGCAATGCTGATGTTTGTGAATTCTGGTTGTAAAATAATCTAAATTGTTTTATTTTTAAGTAGGAAGCATTCATTTAAGGAAATAAATGACTATTATTAGACAGCTGGAGAGCGAAGAACTCCCAATATGCTAAGATGCGACTCAAATAGGTGGACTGGAAGACATTATTATAATGTTAAAATCTGTTAAGAGTTCGTTTTAAAACTTTTTTGGGGGGTCCAACAACAAAAACTGTTAAATGTGCGGCGCTTGCCTCCTCACATAAAAGCAGCGGCAGCGTTTCTCTAACATGTTGTGACATATCTTAGTTAGCATGGTTAGCTTAACATTAAAGGCCGCAAAGGGTTTATTATAAGAAGGAACCTTTTGAGGTGACTAAATCTAAGTTTTGATATTTCACGTGATAATAAACTTTAAAGGGGGATAGCAATGCTTTCATTTAGGTGTCGGATATAAGCGCTAAACCGAGAGTTTAATGTGTAGCTCACCTCATGGCTGCCGATAGCTTGGTAGACACGGAGGAAATAGAACGACTGAGATCCTACCATTATAGGAAATAGCTTGGCTGAGTTCGATGTGGCAGAGTAAAAACAAGTAAAAGTAGCAACAAATATACGAATTATGGAATATGTGTCACATAATTTTTCCATTTTAATTTATAAAGTTTAAATTTTTAGATTATTTGAACACGTTTTTGTTTTTTTAAATGGAATTCAATTAATTAGTTTTGGCGCAATGGTACGCTCCAAGTAAATTGCACTGTTGATTTATGAGCACTAGAGGGCGCTAAAATATTAAATTCTTTTCATATACAGCCACAACTCTAGTCACAAAAGTAAATTGTTTACGCACAATTATTTAGGACATAGTATATGGGGTTCCATTTGTGCTTTTAAAAAAGTGTTTTTTGTGTCTGTTTATGTCTGCTGAACAAGTTTACTGAACATTTGTTCATGTCAATGTAATACTGAGCAATAGATTCTGTGTGTAAATGCTTTTTTGATGATATTTTATATTTTCTTTTTTTAAACAAAGCAAGCTTAAACATCACAGAGCAAATGCAAAGAAATCCTCAAAAAAAAGCATTGACACTCAGAAGATAGCTTAGTAGTACATTGGCATGAACAAATATTCAACAAACTTGTTCAGTAGACATATATGTGTACTGAACAAGTTTGTTGAATATTTGTTCATGTCAATGTACTTCTTTGTTGTCTATAGACAATGGACGCAAAAACATATTTTTTAGCACAAATGGAACCCCATATAATAGTTCAGAGACATGAACGAATGTTCAATAAACTCGTCCATTAGACATAGACAATGGAGATATCCTCATTCCTCATACAAACATGCATTAGGGTGAAGCGGAGGGTGGTTTTATTGCAGTGCCTCCTCTAGCCACTGTATGGATTTGGTATTATTTTTAGTGCTTGGACATCACTGCCAGCAAGCAGTAGATGTCCTCTCAGTGCCCTTCCCACCAATTTAAACCGCACCATAGACATGTAGGGCCATTGGAGAGAGGGCAACGGGGCATCGGTGTGAGCAATCAGGAGATGTCCTGTCAAGGCCCTACTCACCAATTTTAACTGCACCCTTTAGTACACACCTCTAACACCTCAAAATATACACTCTAACACACAAACACGCATACATCACACAAGGGAGGTGGGACCTTCGACCTTCTGTCCCCTACCCCATCCCTGGCGGGGGGACGGGATCCCTCGGCCTGGTGGTCTTGTCTCTTGGGTGCCGTTCTCCTGGGCTCAGCGGCCTCCTCTCCGCGCTAGGAGAGGGATTTAAGATCTAGAGCACAGGATCAAACCACATTGGAGCCAGGGGGTGTCCAGGTCTCAGTGGAGCGGGTTCCGGTCATTGATCTCGAGAACGGGGCCTCTCCAAAAGCTTTATCAGTGGGTGTGCCTGGTTGGGCTTTGTTTACATCACTCCTCCGGGATCCCCGTTTCTCTTTGGTACCTCTCTTCTCGGCGGGGGGTGGGTGGCCCTTGTCTTGCTTCCCGCTCCCGCGTCGGGGGCGGGTGGTTGTCTGGAGCATGGAAGTGGGTCTCCCTTGGGGGACCCTGTCTCATACTTGGGGTGGGGCGGGGGATGCTCGGCGCTGCTGGGAGGTGGTGGGCTGCTCTTTTGGAGTCGGGGGGGCTCTCCGGGGGTGGTCCCCGTGGGGGGGCTGCTGTTTTTGCTGGGCGAGGGCCTGCACTCTCTGTGCTCCTGTGCCTTCCTGCTCCCGCGTGTGAGGGGCCTCTGCGAAGGTCCCTTGTGCTGTGGTCTGGGGGTTTGGCGGGCGGATTCTCTCCGCGGCTCCATGGCGGGTGTCGGGGGGTCCGGATTGGTGCTGCTGTCCCGGCGGGGGGTCGGGGCATGGGGATGAACGGGCGCTCGCCCCCTTCCTACATTTCATCATCATCATCATCATCCACCTCAGCAAAACATAAACACTCACCTGAGTACAGGTGTCAGCTCACTTTCACTCTAAAAGTGTGCATGACAGAATGAAAGGCTTTATTTGTATTGGTTTGTATGATTAAGTCTGTGAGCTGTAGTTGCACTTGCATTGTGTACATTTTATGTAAATTTTGACTAGTTTAAATGTGGAAACTATTTTGGCCAACAGGTATGTGTGTAACTACAGAGTGTGTGTGTAGATAGGCCCCGCCCATTCTAGTTTGCCATTCAGACTTGGTTGTTTTATGATGTGACTTCCTTTTGCTGCCATCTTCTTTCTTCTCTAACCCCCCTCTTTTACCCCCCCAACCTCCCTCTCCTTTTTTTCTGTCCAGTCCAACAAAAAAAATATTAAAAAAAGATACAAACATAATGAATATAAATAAAGTTTTGTCACTGTTGTGACAATAAAATCTGCTCAACACTAGAGGCTCTCAGCCCATATCGGTTTGCTCAGCTGTTGGACAGGACAAGTTAGAAGAAAAAAAATAAAAATAAATAAACATAGACAATGAACCAAAGACAAAACAGAGGATGCTAAAAGATGTTTTTGGCACAAATTGAAACCCATATCAAAATAGTACTTAAATAAAAAAACGTTTTTTGTCTGAAAATATTATAACCTTTAAATAAAACAATATATTAAATTTTATATTGAATTATTCCTAATGGACAGTTGTAATATGGTAAACTTACTTTGCCAAAACAAAATAATAAAAATATTTCAAATTAAATATTAACCCACCATTAGTATGTCCAGGTCAAAACCGCAATCGCTATTTTTACTTTCCGTTATCTCAAAGCAAATGTGAATCTATCAAATTGCTTTATTACACGCCCCCCAACAAAAAAATGCCATTTTAGGGTAAGGTGATCATCTTAGAAATCCCTGGATTACCAAAATCAGTGAGCTGTCAATAGTTTTAGGGTACTTTCAATTTTAATCTCCTTCTTTGTTGTCAGAGGAAATACCAGTTTCCTCAACACATTTCCTCATAACCTCTAAGTTTGTGCAACTGTCCAAGGACTCATTCATAAATGAAAATAAATAAATTGAGTGTAATCGTGGTAAGGGAACAAACATTACTCAGAGCGTTTGATCCATATTGACATGATAGCATCATACAGTTGCTGCAGATTTGTCGGCTGCACATCCATGATGCCGATCTCCCGCTCCTCCACATTCCAGAGGTCATCTATTGGGTTGAGATCCGGTGACTGTGGAGGCTATTTAAGATTTTTCCAGATTTATGACATGGCGCGTTTTCCACAGTGTACCATCAGAAGATGAGTACACTGTGGTCATAAAGGGTCAGCAGCAATACTCAGATTGGCTGTGGTATTGTAACCAATAGAATAGAATAGAATAGAATAGAATAGAATAGAATAGAATAGAATAGAATAGAATAGAATAGAATAGAACTTTATTAATACCACAGAGTGGAAATTACCTTGTTACCATAGCTCTATTAAACAGCATATAGATAACAAATAGTTATTAAAAGACACTTATATTTTTAAAACAACAATAGTATTCTTGTGAAAGTAAACACAACTGTACACCTGTAGTTTGATTCACCTGTAACAGCGATGTTTCTTTCTTTCTTTATATTTATTTTGTTATTTTCCGATTTTCACAATATTTTAAATGGAAATTTCCTTGAGGTTCTTATGGCATTCACAGCATATCTTATCATTTTTTGCTATAGTTTGAATTTATTGTATAGATTTTCGGATTTAATTAATTTAAGTAACTAAATAATTATCTAGTCACATGATTACTAGTTTGCGTGAGAGTTTGTGTTATCTAAGCCTCCCTCAGAGCTCTCAGAAACCTTGGAGTGTCAGAAAAAATAACACCTTTTGATGAAGATCCAAAGCAGATTTTGGGACCGTTTCCTTCAAATAAAGAATGGAGGTCAACCAAAGAGCATGGTACCAAGATTTAATGTTCACACACTTGTATCAGCACCTTTAAATTATTATATTTTACTTTTTAATAAAGCTTTTTAATCACCTTCACAGCTACAGTTTCACATCTGTCAGAATGACTTCTGTCGTCATTTTGACCTCCTTGCTTTGCTCTATTAAACTCCAAGGGTCTAAAACTCATCAAAATAGAGTCCTTTTGGGTTTTTTTTAGGCTGATTATACATTTAAAATAATGTTTTATTTCTGTTGTAACAATATTTAAAATATTTTAAATGTATTTCACCAAACTTGTTTCAACTCTTAATTAAAAATAAAATTATACATATTTTAAAAAATTGTAAAAAAAAAAAAAAATTGTAAAAAAAAAAAAAAAAAAAAGGATTTAAAAACAAAGTTGGCTTAAATAATTTGATTATTAGCTTGTTCCTTAAGTTTCAAGCTAAAAATCATCTTGTAGTTCAGTTTAGTTTAAAAATAAGTCTAAATATGTAAATGTAAGGAAATTGTGTCATGATGTGTGCCAAGACAAAGGGAATTTCCTAAGGTTTGCTATATATAAGTCATTAAGGGTATGGATCATGAATAGTTCTCACTTGAGGTCATTTCTGAAGCAATGCGTCTCCTGATTGGTGAGTAGAAGATTTTTGTGATGGTTACTTGAGAAGTTTATTATTAGAGGGAAAGGAACAAGAAGTAATGGTAAATGAGGAGCGACCAACTCCAAAAATAACTAAGATTTTTTGCGTTTTGTCTTTTTGAAATCATGTTTTTTTTGTGTGTGCGTAAAGTTTGGATACATGCGTTCAGATGCTTGGGATGTAAATTGGATCGCGCTTCTTAACTATTCTCAGCGCCAGCGGCGTCAGTTTTTACGCAAGGAGAGGGGGAACACCCCCGTCCTGCAGTGCGCCGGAGCAGTCCAAGAGAAGCGCAGGCTTTGTTCTGCTTCCAGGCTGTGGTTTATCGTGACAGTTTCTCATCTTCCTGCCGCAGTTTTCGCCCTCTCCATGGCCACCACCGCCAGCGGCGCACCTCTCCCGGACAACAGCTCACTTGTTGGGACTCCGCAGTTTCAAGAGATCCTAAAGGACAGCAGCAGCCTCACGCACAAGATCCTGCAGTCGATTCAGGGCGCGCACCGATCGTGCGTCAACGTTGAGGTAAGACGCAGCGCAGACAGTGGATCCACTGCGCCAAAACGAAATCTGGAAGAGCAGCAGTAGACTTTTTTAAATCAGTCTATTATTGGCTGACCTACGGGTACAAACCATATTAGGTGTGTAATAGTTTTGTCTTTGGTAACTGCAGTACTCGCTGTACCTAACATTTAAACGTGTAATTAAAATATATTTTCCCTCAAAACTGAACAACTGACAAAAGTTCATTTTTATGTTTGTCAGCCCTACACTTTTCTGTATCAAAATAGGTTAATTATGCAGCAATATGTGTACTTTGGTGCTTGGAATCCAACCTTTTACCGTCTCTTATCTATATTTGCAGACTTTTAAACTCAATTCCTCTGAAAATCACAAGCTTGCCTCACTGGCATCCACCATCGGGATACCTTCAGCTCCTGCCCTGAGTGCCCTTTCGACAAACTTCACTCTGGTCAGCATCTACTTCTGTATAAACACAAAACAAAGATGATCTGTTTGAAATAACACTCTTTTTTTTTTCTCAGAATACCATGCTAAGGCGCATGCTTGAAGGCCTGCAGCTGCACAAAGACTTGCTGAGTCATGTCTTACCTCGGCTGGAAGTCAAAGAACATGTGATAGATCTGACGCATGATCTCAACGATCTGTCGGTTCAGATTTTAAAGGTGCGGTATCTTTTTTTCAACCATCTGTTTTGGGGAGGAATGCCGTTTCACTTGAACAAAACCTTTTTCTGTGTTTTGCAGATGCTAAAATTGTCCCAAAAGGAAGGCGTGTCAAAGCCCACTCCTACTGGACTCACCTTGGACCTGCGAGGCAGTTATGAAGTCCAGGTGGCGATACACCTGATCCTGGTGCAGCTGCAGAACTTTGAGCAGGACATGGACCGCTGCCTCCGAAGCCTGGAGCAGAATCCTCTTCTAGAGGAGGAGGCCGAATACTGAACAATCACATCTCAAGTGAAAATCTTTAATCTATTAGGGATATATATTAATAATTTATTTTTATATTTATCACTTTATTTATATAAAGTATTTATTTCTTTAATTTATTTTTTTATAACTCCAAGAATTGTGAAAAATAAAGGAAATACAGAACCAGAGATTGTTCTTCCGCTTGTTTTTTGAATCATTCTTCTGAATTTTTTGAGAACCAAAACATGTTTTATATTTACTGAAATTTTAATAAAACTCATGAAAAGACTGACAGGAAACGGTTCCCGCTTACCAATAATTACTCATTGAAATAACCGGCGTCAGAAATTCCTGTTGGGTTTGCACAGTAATGAAGAAGCGAAGCTAAAAGTGAAACACTGACTCTCGTTTTGCAATGCCAGACGGCAACTCTCGAGGAAATGGCGTAAGCGCCTGATGACCACCGGCGTCAACCTCAGAGGACGCTTCTCCTTTACGGTCATGTGATGCGACTTGTGATTGTTCACAAGGTTTGATCACAGCAGATGTCACACCGTCTGTATAAACACACAAACTGAAAAAAACAGTAGAGTTTTTCTTTTTATACTAAATTTATACAATTTTATACGTATAAAAAAAAGATACAAAAGTCAAAACGTCACGCTAACAAAAGTAACATTTGTTGTTACATTTGATTTTTCTTGTGGGGGGTTAAAGCTTAATGTTCACAAAGCAGAGATGGCTTTGGCTGCCACTCTCCTCCCCAGGGGCAGAGTCAGGTCAGTGATGGCCAGGACCACTTTAGGATTGGACAAGGCGGGCAGCTTCACCAGCTCAGAAACCTGAATAAATAAAGAAGAGCATGTTTGTGTAAACTCCAAAGAAACAAAAGGAAAAAATGAGTCATATTACCTAAAAACTCAGGAATTTTAAAAGTATTGTAATCTTAGCTTATTATATAACAAAACATCTGTCCGCTTAACCGCCAGATAAGAACGGAGATGTGGTAAATACATTCTTCCAGAGTTGCTTGCACTCCCGCCCAGCTCCATCGCCTCCCTGATTTCCGTCTCAGACGGAGACAGTCTTTCTCATCATTGACTCCCAGCCCATTACTCACCATTGTGAAAGGCATGAACTGCAGGATGCTCCCACGGCTCCCCTGTTCCAGGCACTCCACACACTCCTCGATGAAGCTCTGGACAAACTGAGTGTGAGGACCGGCCATCTTTGACCCCACGATGGAGGAGATGAGAAGGAAAAGGTTGGCTGGAGAGAAAAACAACAGATAAAATAAAAGTTTGTCATTAAAGTCCCACTTCAGTCATCTTTAAAGGTGGTCTTTTAATTAGGATTATGCTATTTTTAGCCAGTTTTAGTCATTTTCTAGGACACATGTCAAAATCAAGGCCACCAGGTAATCCTATCCAGCCCTCCAGATCATTTTATTTTATTGTTATTAATGGCCTGATATTCTGTTGCACTTATTTCTAACCTGTATAATTTTGAAAAAATCTATTTTTATGGAGAGTAAAATATTGAAAGTTATATAAAGTTAATTTATTCTGGAATAATATTTCTGCTGGTTTTTATTCATAGTTATGCTAAAAAGTTTTTAAAGTTTTAAAACGCAGTTTTAGTGTGGTTCATAAATGTTTATCTTGTTCGGCTCGTGACCTAAGGTGTGTTTTGGATTCTGGTCCCCTGTGCGATTAAGTTTTAGGATATACAGTTGCAAGAAAAAGTGTGTGAATCCTTTGGGATTACTTGGATTTCTGCATGACTTTGTCATTAAATATGTTCCAGCTTCATCTGAGTCACATCACAAGATAAATACAGTCTGCTTAAACTAATACAACTTCAAAGTGGTTGAAGTTATTAATGCTTAAAGAGGGGCAACCAGTTATTAAATCCAAAGGTTCACGTAATTTTTCCACCCTTCACTTTGAATGTTTACACATTTTGTTTAATAAAAACTTACTTTTTTGTGTTGCATTGGTTAAAGCAGACTGTGATTATCATGTGATGTGACTCAGAACATATTTCATGGCAAATTCATGAAGAAATCAAAGTAATTCCGGAGCTGTCCAGCTGTCCAGTTTTGAGGCAGATACCAGGTTGGAAGAGGAAAACAAAAGATCTATTTGTCTGCAAGTGGATGCAGAGCAGGGAGCTTGTGCCCCGCCGATTCTAGCTTCTACGTCACAACTACAAGTTAACAATCTGTTCTTAGAGGTGCATAACAGCATATTCAACACCCCATATTCCTCTGGGAGAATAAAGTTTATTTGGTTTGATTGATTTTTCAACTGCATTTTTTGTCTGCTCCTGATTCACAGTCATGGGAATAAAAAAAACCCCTCAATTTTAAGCTTAGTTATTTTTTAATATATGGCCTCTAATGTCATAAAAATACCACATGGACACATTAAAACGTCAAAAATATGATTTTCATCAAAGTGGGTCTTTAAAAGAAAGGAATGGCTCCCTCGTCACAGCCTAAAAAAAAGACTTATCTTCACAGTTTGGTCAGGATTCTACTTTTGTGAGCATAGTTTTAGGTTAAACGACATATTAAATAGTAGTTGAATTTATTAAATACATTTTAAAAAAAAGAAAAATTTAAATCCCAACTTTTATTCAGATTAAATCTTCAATGAAGTAATATTGTGAAAAACCCACAGCTGAGTTAAAGTGTACGTTACGTGGTTTATGCTCTTATTCAGGGACGAACATATCAGATTGATTTGAAATAGTCAAGGATAAGATGTAGATTTTATCTTAATGACTGATTAGATGACTGTTCCAGGTTATTTCTGTTATTTCTGCAGGAGGTGAAGCGTTAAGGAACATAATAACAGACATAAAATGGGAGGACTTCCTTTGCTCATCCATGACTCAGTTTTTACTTTGAATAAGGTTAATGTTATCCTAATGTTTGCGGTTTTACTAACAGTTTCCTCCTCCCTCTCTTTCAGAAGCCTTTTGACTTTTACCCCAGTGTATCTATGAGTGTTCTATCAGAAATGATGCTCATGTAAAACGCCCAACAGCTGGCCAGAAAGACAAATTTATAGAACAAAAATTTAAGCTATGATTTTTTTCCCTCAACGAGTAATAGATGATAAGAAAACTCTCTTCTCTAAAGATCTAAGCATTTGTCAATGATAAACAATTATTTTAATATTCGACTAATCACCAATTATTTTTTCCGATTAGTCGACTAATCGGGTCATAATTAGCTTTAAAATAACTTAAAGAAAGACAATTAAGAGGGTAGTTCAATAAACCTTAAATGAATCATGCAGCCTCTGTCTTTTATTAGCTTCTGGTACTAAAACAAGATTAATATTAAGATTAAACTAAAATCTGATATGAATATATTTTAAATTGAGAAATGGAGCCAATTTCATTGTCATAAGTCTTAGTAGGGATGAATTAAAATAAAAAAAACACGGGTCACTAACGATGAATCTAAAATCTATGTAAAAAATAAATTTGGATGAGATACAAAATGGGAAAAAAATTAAAAGTAGTAAAAAAAAAAAAAAGAGTAATTGTGTAGGATTTTTAAAAACTAATGGGTTGATTTTGCTCACAGAGGTCAGTTGACTTACTTTCATTTTTTTTGGCTGACTTGTTTCATGTTTTCCTCAGTGTTTGTGTTGTACACAAAGCAGAACGTTACAATAATACATTACTTTTTTTTCTTTATTTAGGTACTTTACTGTGAGGCAATACTAATAATTTTTAAATAATATTTTACTAAGTACACTACAGTAACTCTTGTATTCGAGCAGATAAACCAGCCTAAGATAAAACTATTCAAAGCATCGGGAACATGAAGAGGCGTTAGAGGAATAAAGAAAGGTCACAACCTCATCTTTACCTTATGATAGATATATAAAGGACAAAAATTGTTGTTTTGTAGATAGCTAGAAAACTTAAATTGCATAATAAGAATATTTCAAGATGCATCAAGTATAATTAACATATTGACACCCTAATTTATTTATATATTTTTTTTGATAGAACTGTAAATCTTTCTTGGAGCAGAGAGCCTCACCCAGGACTCGGTTGAGCGGGTCCCTCATGTTGACGGTGTGGAGCTGAGAGGCCGACAGGGAACTGCTCATGGATCGGTCTCCTGCAGGGCGACACGACACATGACAACTGTCAGAGTTAAGTTTCACATTTCATACTGCAGTCAATTTATTTCAGAAGTGGACAGCTTCCGCTTTTTCCCATTACATTATTGTTTGGCTTTTAGCAGCTGAGTGAGCTTTCAGTTTCAAAACCAGAACTCTGGTGGAGCGACGGCATCAACACAAAGCATTATGCAGCAGTTTAGGGGATGCTGGGACTTTCTGAAGTCAGTTTCAAAATCACAAACACAAAAATGCAATTCTTGAGTTAACCCCAATTCTAATTTTAAATGTCTTATTTTGTCATGATCTGGGAATTACATTAAAGGGTGCCAGCAATCACTGTAGTAGACAACTGAAGAGTAAAATGGGAAACTCCAATGAGTTCAGTCCAGAAAAAAAGGGGTATGCGACACTTCAACACTTAAAGAGCCATTTGGGTCGATATCCCACCAAAGACAATACAGTCGGAGCCACAAAGTCTTATTTCATCCTTTAGAAAAATAAGACGCAGATTAGTATTTAGGTTATTGTTACGATAACGATAAATATAAATAATATGTAGCTTTTTTTAGGATAAATAAAACATGAAAATAATGAGATTTAAATATGAAATAGTTACCTTTTGACAGAGGTTTATATGACTTCCTTTCAAAATAAAAGACCTTGCGCCACAGGATTATCTCAGAGCCCTAAATGAAGTATTGATTGTAGTGACTTTTTTTTTTTATCGTTTATATTGAATTTCAGCCTGAAATGTGTAAATGTAACAAACAAAAATTAAATCATGAGCTATTTAAGTGACCCTTTACGGTTTTTGGTACTTGAAATCCTTGAATTTGCCAAAAAATAGAAAATCCCCCTTTATAATCCATAAGTATGATTTCAGGTTTTGCTTATTGACCTCAAATAGATTTTCAGTGGTAAACAAAAATCTGTCAAAATGTTTGACTTTGATTTGTGATACTTTAATTGTTTGTGAATTAAGTTGTACAAAGTTTTTTACTGTACTGCTTACTTATTTATTTTTGTATTTTACAATTAAAGTTAAAAACATTCTTTTTCTTGATTCAAAGAGTCAATAGAGGAGTTAAAGGAGTCTCAGGTTTCAGACCTTTGTTCCAGACGCTTAAGGTTCAAAAATCATTTTTTCACCTTTCCACATGCTGTGGAACTCACAACTAACAGTTTCATTTCCAGAGTAAAGACAATTCCATTTAAGATAAACGTCACACTTACTATCAAATCAGAAAGCTAGATTCTTTTTTTGTAAGCAACTAATTCCGAAGCTCCGGAGATTAGGCCGCTGTCAGCTGTTTTCTTAACAACCGCAGACTCATTAAAAAAAATGTAGATAAATTTGAGTTTTCAAGAAAAAACAGAAGCAGACATAAAACTGATCACCAAAAAAAAAAATCTTTCTGTGAATTAATTCTAAAAAAATGAACTTTTCTGAACATCCTGTGAACTCCCCACCACTTCTAGATAGAAGCCCTTGAATACTCAATTTTTCCAGAATTGCTCTCAGTTTTGAAGCTTTATGTTTTAATTTCTTAGTTTATTTGTAAGAAAACAGAAATATGTTGATTTGTTGCAGGAGTTCATAAAGATAAAGAGGGTCATAATCATTTCATCACATTGAAGTTAGCGACGCCTCTCCCATGCTGTGGTTTTTTAGATTGTGGCAGATAGCTGCATTATTAAAAGTTGTTTCAGTACCAGTAAAAAAAAAAAAAAAAAAAATGTTTCCCGTGTGCGGGTAAAAAGCAAAGCTCAGGCAGTTTCCCCTTCGGTTCAGTAATCCCAGGTTTGGCTCTACACCAGAAGGAAATTTATAAGGGTGAAAATTCCAGAAGCTGATAATCAGAGAGCTCATTAGGTTGATCATGTGAACGGATTGACTGAAAGTGCAAACAGGAACAGCTTCATGCTGCGACTGCTTTCTGTGTTAGACCCACTCTGGTGTTGAGCTGTTTACGACACGCTGCAGTATTTAGATAAAATCACAGGTAGAACTTATAAGAGTATTCATGCAGAGACAGATAAATTCATAAAGCCAGGTTTACTGCATTTATAAGTAGATTATGTTAGTAAAAGCCCAGTTTTTATGTATAAGCTGTATATCATTGGGGTATAACAATTCACTTTAACAGCGATTCAATTACCGATCCAATTCATAGAGGATATCAGTTCATCTTAAACAATCTGATTTGATTTGTTGACGTTAAATGGATCTTTTAGCCAAAAAAAAAAAAAAAAAAAATCAACCAGTGTGATTTAGATATAAATACCTGGTACTGAACAGAGCAGGAGAAGTTCATAAAATTCTGCCCACCAAATAATACCAACATAACATAATACCTCACTGTATGGTCACACGTCTTTCCTAAAGTCAAAGTGTTTCCACACAATGGACTGTAATGATGGATTGATTGTTTTTGCTGCCATCACATGTGTTTTGTCCAGTTTGTTATCCGCCTTTACAATAATATAATCAACCTACTATACCTCAATGCAAATGTTATTTTCCAATCTCCACTATAATCGATTTATTTAATTTTTAAGCAATTTCATAGATATGGATTGATTCGATTAATAATTTGTCCCAGAAAGCTCAATCTGGTCGTATCTTAGATACATAAATCGATTTGACTAATAGTTGAACCCCTAATATATGAGCATAATGTATAATATGTAAAAAACTAAACATGGTGTATATGTGCTCCTTCCCTCCTGCCAATTCAAAAAATGCTACACGATTAGCTTGTCTTGTAAAAATACTGTCATTCAACAGTTTGAAACTACAAAAAAAAAAAAAAAAAAAGGAAATAGACACATATGAAGAAGAAAAAAAAAAAAGTCAATGTTTTCCCGGACATATTACACCTCAAATATCTTCCATAACAATAATTACAGTCAAATGACTCATTTTCAGATCCCTTTGGGGTGGGAGGAGCACAGAAATCCACTTGGGGGGAAATTGTTTTAAACAATGAAGGTTTTTACCAAACAAATGACCTGAAACCTGAAAGTACTGAGGGTGTAGGCTACTCATTTCACTTTTCCCCACCATAAACAAAAAGCATATTTCATGTATTGAGTGACTGTGGGATCTCAGCACATCACTGATCCGGATGTATATAGATTGATACACCTTAGTGGTGAAAAAGCTCTAGATATTCATTTCTAACAGTTTTGGAGTGTTTTAAAGAGGATTTATCATTAAATACAGTATTTAGATCGACATCCACAAACCTGCTGATAGTTTCATGAGCAACAACTGAGTCACTTCAGCTAAAAGACCAGAAAAGCTGAATAGACTGACCTGGACTGGAAAGAGTTACAGGCTCGTCCTCATTGGAGCTGAGCAGCCGCATGAGTTTCGATGGTTGTGTGTCATCCAGCGGAAACAGGCTGTTGTAGTCCTGCAAACAATGCATTAATGAACCGTTACGTCATTGAGTTTTGAAGTCGCCTTTCCAGTTTTACTGATGCAAAAAAAAAAGGCGTAATTTATAAAAATGTACACATTTCCTACATCTCAGCATATGAAAGTGTCTGTACCTCAATATCTTCTTTCTGTCGTTTTCGCTGTCGGGCAGAAAGCGGGCCTCTGTGGTGGGAGGAGTAAGAGCTGAGCGCACACCATACAGACAACCTGCGACACCACGGGGAGAATTAAAGACTGCCCGCCGCTACTGCCATCAACATCAAGGCGTTAAGCTCTTACTTGGCCAGAGCCTTCCCGGGTGGGTCCGACAGGCTGTGCCAGTGGGCGGAGTCGGTCATCAGGTTGGGTAATATGGTACCCAACAGCGTCAGGGTGATCTGCTGAGTGTCCAAGCAGAAGATGCTGTAAAGCAGCTCGACCGCTCGGTTGGCCCACTCCCGCCGTGTTTCTTTGAGAAGTTCCTGAAATAAAACAGTGTTTCATTAAATCAATTGTTTTAAAGACCGAAAATCGTGTTTTTACCATGTGGTAAAAATGGTATTTTGAGCCGTTCACGCATTTCTGAGTAATCGTCTACAAAGCTGCGCTCTCAACAGCAGCCCCTCCCGTACCCATGAAAACGAGTGGGTTCTCACGATCTGACATCACAACGTGAGACAGCCTCTTTCAGGAAGAGTCTGCCTCGCCCCCAGGCTCGCACAAACAAAGCTAGCAGCTCAAGCTAGCACAGAGCAGCTAGCTTCTGTGTTGTGTTAGCAGCTGGCTAAGTAACGCTCATTCTTTAGCATTCAAGCAAATATCGGCTGGTGAGAAATCTACACAACGTGCGAGATGGATCCTCAACGTATCTGAGAATGGCACAAGAAGACGGAGGATATTGGGAAGACGGCAGGAGAAAGGGAGCAGACTATTTCCTGGGGGAAAAATCAAGTGACAAATTGGGAGAAGAGGTTAAAACGTGGATTATTGAGCAACGGTAGAAAGGTAAATAGATCTGCATGAGAGCAAGAGGATTTTTGATATGTAGATTATATGTCATCATTTCAATAAATCCTGAAATGAACATCTGGTGTTGTTGTCTGCATTTTTTGACTGAATTTCACAGCAAAAATGAAGCCATTACGCAGCACCATTCTGTCTGTGCCAAATTTGGGGAGAAAACGCCGTGGGTGACACGGCAGCTCGAGGATGATGTCATGAAGTGGGTGGAACCCTCGGGAAGCGAAAGGCAGAGCCTCGGAGATCGAGTTGTTTTACTTCCGGGTATAAGAATAGTTCCAAAAAATAACTCATGTTTAATAAATAATTCGTTTTTTTTGGTGTTCCAAAGGTAATATATGAGCATTTACATGGATATAGCTTACTCTAAAAAACTTAAGAAAATCATGGTATATGGCTCCTTTAAATCAGTGTGAATCAGGAGCAGACAAAAAATGTAGTTTAAAGAACTTGTTTTTTTTTTAAGCACAAACTGCAATTGGCGAGCCACGAGCTCCCTGCTCCGCTCCATTCGGATGCATCCACTTGCAGACAAATAGATCCTGGCCTAAGCTGGCATCTGGATCCAAACTGTAACGCTGGATAGCTCAAACATTGCCCGCCATTTTTGTTGCACAGGTAATGTTAACTTGGGGTTGTAAGCTATTGGGAAAGCATATAAACAAGGGAACTGTCCCGTCCACAACTCAGAAGCGAGTTTCTGCAAAGCCCTAAAAATAGCACAGTTATTTTCATTTTGCTAAAAATTGCATAATCATCATTTAAAGACCACAGATATGCTTTTACAATGCATCAAAAGATGATCGGAGTGGAACTTTAAGCATTTTCTTCCTTTTTCTCACCTTAATCAAATTGTTTGTGAACCAGAAGACCCCTCCCATGTTGAGGAGACCCTCGAACAGATGCAGCGCTTGGCTGTCCACCCAGCCTTTGCGCAGAACCGTCTGGAACTGGCTGCTTAGGGCCTTCCGGATGGGTTCTTTGGCGGGAAGCAGGTTGCGGTAAGGAATCTGCTCCTGACTTTCCACCGGGGGGCGCAACGCGGCGCCCATTTGCTGGAAGACGTCGGCACACATGTGCTCCATGATGGAACTCATAATGGTGACCCTGGGGAGATTTTAAGGGGGACGGCGTTAGTCTTGAAACAGATTAATTTCCCGTCAAAGGTTTTTGATTGTGTTTTGTACCGTTCACTGTAAAACTGCAGGGTGTTTTCTGCATAAAGCGGGGTGATGAGCTGTCGGATCATCGTCTGGGGTTTCTCCCTCTCATCTCTTCCCAGCATCCTGACGTGGGCCACCAACCAAGCCACGGCACAGATAGCCATGCTGCAGACCTTCCCTTTGATGTTGTCTGTAATATTCTGCCATCAGTGTAAGCCATCAACCAGAAAGGAGGAAGGAAAGAGATTACAAGATGGATGTGGTGTATTACTTAACTTACAAGATCTAAAAACAGCATCCACTTTGAGTGGAAAGAGAAAAGCAAATGACAAGCAGAATTACACTGTAGGATGTCATTAACGTTGCAACAGTTTTGCATCAGTTTCCCCAAATCAGCTCATGGTTCAGCTGAGTCAGACTTCCAGAGTACAGACTTAAAATATGACCTTTCTTTAACTAAAATAAAAAAAAAGCAAAAACAAACCCAAACACTGACCTGCACGGCCTCCACTGACAGCAAACCGTTCTCCCATGCATTGAGAATTTCCAATATGGCCGCAGGAATGCTGATGCAGATTTCATGCCACTTCACTTGACTGTTAAAACAAAAAGAAGGTTAGAAGAAACCCAAATTTAGAGATGTAGAGATCGACTTATATGCTTATTAATAGTCCAGAAGGCCAGTAACTGATATTTATTTGCAATAAAAGCAAAAATACTAGCATCAAAATATAGAATGATACAAATACCATCAATAAATGTAGCTGATTTACAAAAATGTAATTAAAAAAAAAGTTAAATAAACAGTTCCCTGAAAGTTTTAATAAAGTAAAACTTCCTTATAAATCAATGAGTTATCTTGATAAGATTAAACAAAAAAGTGCAAGGAGGTCATTGGAACTGTAGCATGTTTTATAAGTTCAAATAAAAAGGTAAACTAATAAAAAATATAAACGAATAAATAGCTCCCTAAAGTTTTGTGAAGTCAATAAAGTTAAAAACAATTTAAGAAAGAAGCGACTGTAAAATTTTCCCCAAGACAAAACCAAAAAAATATAAATAAAGTCATTTTTTTACAGTCTTGGGTCTATAAAAAACAATAAATAAAAAAAGGTTGTTCCCAATAAACGTCTAAATAACAAATATTGGCCCTGATCGATCAGCCTTAGCATCAAGTCACATGGAAAAAAATTTGAGATGGAAAATAGTTGGATGGAGGCAAAAAAAAAAAAAAAACTGTCTTCTTAAATCCGTTTGAAACCCATAATCTCTGTTTATGTCAACACAAGCGACCTACACCAGCCTCATTTCTGAGGAGTTGTTCAGAAGCGTCACCAGGCTCTCCACTTTTCCAGGTTCAGGTCTGAAGCAAGGGTGGTCTGGGTTCAGAGTTTTGCCCTCTTCTGGCATGCACGTCTGCAGCCAGGTTTCAAAAAAGGGCGTCTCCCCCATGGGACTCGGCTCTGACAAGACCACCTAAAGCAGAAAAAAAACAAATATATCCATATATTTACATTTATTTCAGAATCCTGTTCTTGCAGACAAGGTTAGATCTTTCCCCGTCTTCTTTTGACCTCTAGTGGTCTTAATGTGAAACTTCCAGTTCATAACTTGCCTCAGAGCCGTACGTCTGCACAACATGGCAGAGCATGAGGAAGGAGATGTCAAAGAGCAGGGCCCGCACAGATGCAGATTTGGCTAAGAGAAAGAGGGAGACGTGTCCCAGACATTAATGCTTCAAACATATCCAAAGAAAATCCCACGTAGGAAAATGCCACTCCTGGATTTACACTCACATCCTTCTCCGCTAATGTGCTTGGGAAACTCGTTAAGCCTGAAAAGGGAAGAAAAAAACAAGATGGAGATCAAGTAAATTATAGGGAGAGACCACTTATCCTCCATCGTGACTCAAAGTGACTACTTACTTAATGAATTTTCTCGCAAAGGATTTGAGTTTTCCCGTAGCTGCTGCCGCTGCAAGCAGCAGATCCAGGCTCTTCCCCGAGAGCATGTGTCCAAGAACCCCAAGAAGGCCCTCAGGGGACTTGGAGTGGTCTGCATCGACCGTCTAGTGAGACAAAAAGGTGATTTTTTTTTTTTTTCCATTATTGACAGAAAGTATTTTCTGTCTCATCCCGTACTGATGGGGTCTACCTTGAGAATGTTGGTGACAGTGGGCTCAGCTCTCAGGATGAGGACGGGGTTTGGCTGTTTGTTAGCATTGTCTCCAGTTTTGAGCTTTGGGGCAGACTCCCTGTCCTCAGTCCTAAATCAAATGTGCATGGAGGGGGTGGGGCGGGGTAGGGAAAAGGGCAGGGGGCAGAAGAAGGTCGGGGGATGGGGCGTAGATGGGTTGTACTTTGTCAACATGGTGGCTCTGATACCAAAGATGTGACCGAAAAATGAGCTTTGTGTGAGAAGAACGCCAAACCGTTTGCACGTGAGGCTGGCCGTGTTGGAATCCGACAGCAGACCCAGCTTGTTACACTCTTGTAGGAGCATGCTCAGACAGTCACAGCTAGAAACAAAACCAGGATAACGGGATTAATGATCTGAGGTGCTCGATTTATCTGAACTTCATCAAGTTCTGCATGGATAGCTTCAAGTCCTTACGTGCATCTCTGGTCTGCTTTGTCGAGCAGTGGCGTGAGTTTAAGCAAGTACTGAAACGCCACATTCACATCATCCATGAAATCCTGGAAAAAAACAAAAATGAAAAAAAGAATAAAAAAAGCTGCGTGCTTTTTTCCTGACTTTTCATGCATAAAAATTGCTCCACCTAAAACAAAATCATTAATTAAAAACTAATAAATGCATATTAAACAGATAGAAAGTGATTTAGAAACTAACAAGTCATTTTTCACTACTTTTCTGGAAACCGGTACTTTACCTGCCCTTGATCACCCTGAGGATATTTTTTCAGTCGAAGTAGAACTTGAGGGATCTGAAGTAAAAAAAAAAAAAGGTTTGTTTAATCCAAAAAAAGTACAACAAAATGCTTATTTATTTTAGAAAATTTGACACTAACACAAACTGCAGCTCAGTACAGCAGAAACTGTACAAAACATTAAATATATGAAAATGAATAAACTTTAAATTTTTACACTAAACTTGCACTAAAACCTATAAGAATGCTTTACAAGAGCAAAGCAAAAGAATTAACTCATATGTCTAATTCATAAATTCACTGATACTGATAGAAAAAAAACAGGAAAATAAAACACAGAAATTTAAACACGGCTTACTTTCAGGAAAGTGAAGGCGGTCCATTTCAGCTCCTCTGTGCCCTCTGGTGACTCGATCAGGCCGGTGAAACAAGCTTTCCATATCTCCAGGACAAAAAGCGGAGTGGGAATTTTCTAGAGAAAGAAATGAATATTAAGATTATTCTTCATAAAAACAATGAAAAGAGAAAGAATAAATAGTACGAGAGAGAAACATTTAGATTTGGCCGATGGATGTCTTTTTTTTTTGTCAAAACAGTTGTAACTTGCTGTCCACACATGTAAATACGTTTTGCATCTACAAACAACAATGGTGCAGCTAAACAAAATCATACACAAAAGTGTAGAATTTTCTTTTTCATTTTGTAATATTAAATTGTCTAGCTGGGAAAAAATAAATCAAATATATTTAAAACAGTTTTGAACACCTTGTAAAATGTAAAATGGATTATTGCAAAAATTATATTTTCTCAATTTCTGTCACTAAAAGTTGGGAATATTTTCTACTGTCCTCTTAAGTGCCATAATTTCAGATCCCTATTTCAGATACGTGTCCGGAAGGTTTGACAGAACAGTATTATCTGTAATTTAGTTTTTTTGAATGAAAAATTATCAAATGTCCTCATTTGATGACAAATTATTCTCTTATTTGCTTATCTGTGTTAATTTTCTTCCCATGTAAAGAAATGCAACATAATGCACAATTTGCAAGAAATGTATCTCCAAAATCCTATGTTCTGTCCATTATGAGACTACAGGAAATTGATCAGATTTTCACAATAAAGCAGCATCCTTATCTGACAATATTTTCTTAGGTTATAATTCATAACCACACAATAATAAGGCTCTACAAATGATGATATATGTTTTTAAATTGGAGGTTTTCTTCAGCCCCATTATGTGAGATTTCAAAACAAAAGACACTGTGAAAAGATCCAGGAATTGGTTTTGTCATCTGGAAATCTAAAGTTAATCCTTGCAAACAACCTTTATGCTTGTCCACTCTAATTAATTATAATTTTTTTGCTTTTGTTTTTATTGCTTTGTTAAAGTAAAGTTTATTGCAAATCTGTACTGGATATGTGACGCTGCACAGCAAATGTATTTGATATTTTTGTAGACACGTTCCATTACTGTGAACCAAAGATTACATTTACTTCTCATGTAACAAAATTAATTATATTTTGGAAATAGAAACTTTCTCAATTTCGTACAGTGAGGTAAAATTGGAAGGAAAATAAAGGAATACATGTTCATACTGAACTATTTTTCTTAAAAATATTTATAAATTGTTTCAATGACACTTTCATTTGCAGCAATATTTTTTTCCCTACAAAAGGAAAACTTTGGCGTAAAGCAAAACTAAGGTACGTAATTATGAATTTGATTTCAATGTAATTACACAGTAAGTTAAGAAAAAATGTTTCTTCAGGCTAAAACAGTCTGATTAAGCAAAATGATCTAAAATTTGTAAAATAGTTGTAATAGTTTTAAAAGTTAACATATTTTACCTGACAATAATCATGCTTTGTTTTAACATTGTTTCACCTGCAAAATATTTGCAAAAAGAAAATCTCTATTTCTAACTCATGGTTGCAGATCACAGAAATTATACATAAAGATTTGAATGAATTTCAGGCTCACCTGCATTCTCTTGATCATCATCAACTGCTCCACCAGAGGCTGGATCTCCCCAATTAAATTCATGGTTGCCTCCAGCATAATGAAGGCATGAACTGATGGGAAGGAGGCACGCACTGGAAGGTCACACTGCACAGAGAGCATGCTGGGAATACTGTGGAGAAAATCAGGAGTTATCCCAAGAAAAATTAACTTTTTTTTTTTTTGCTTTAAACACTTCTGAGTAACAGCTGAGTGGTTGGGGAAGCTTCACCTTTTCACTAAAAACAAACTTTCTTCCAGCGAAGTTCTTAACGTCTGGTTTGGTACATTTCCAAGACCTTCTGTTACTTTAAGCATTGCTTGCTCCACATTGCTCCAGGAACCTTTGAAAGAGGAATTTCATGTCAAACCTATAATCTTTGTGTATATAACATTAATTTTTCAAAATTTCCTTTGAATATTTTGCTTCCAAACCTTGATCTTCCAGTCGAGCAATGTGAACCAGAGCTCTGTTCTTGGTGCTGTTCATCAGGGTCTGCAGCCTCTCCTGGCAGGTTCTGAGAATAGCCTCTATGTTGGGTGCCGGACCGAGCTCTCTGAGGTTCTCACAGTACCACGCACAGGCCTGCAGCAGCCAGACCACCACCCCCAGCAAAGCCCGACACAGCCCAATGCATTCCTCTGCTTTTCCATGACAGCTGAGAGAGAACACAAGAGTTTACATTCATCATAAACAACATTAACAATTACAGCTGTAGTACAAATATAGGCTAATAACAATAAGACCAGGTAGTGTGAACAACAAAAATTAAAAGTTTTTAAAAAATTAATAATTGTGTAACTATGTACTAAAGGTGAGAACAAGCTTTTTTTTATCATGTTTATAGATATTTGGCAGGTTACATAAAAGTTAAATTACATATCAATAACATTGTTTGAAAACTTCACCTTCAAATTAAGAACTTTGAACATTTAAAAACCCTGACTAAAATTCTGCACAAATTAAAAAATATATACATCACACACAAAAGTATACTAGTCACAATGACAAAATACTGTTATGTACTGAGAAGTACTCAGACCTTAGGCGACCAGAGAACATGTCCATTATATCCAGCAACGACTTCACACAGAGGTCCCGCGAGAAATCATGAAACTATTTTAAAAAATAAATAAATAAAACATGGCAAAAATTATGCAAAGAAACATGTAAATATCAAGATTCCATCATTTTTATCACCCAACACACCTTGCTGATGGCTGTGAGCACACTAGCATAAGACACCATCTAGAAAAGAAAAACATCAACAATCATAATAATAATATCAATAATATATATTTTTAAATTTTTCAAAATAAAAGTTCTTTTCCAACCTGCGAACTTATAGCATATTTGAGGTAGGACAAGATGAGTGGATTCGGGGATGGACCGATCATCGCTTGTTCCATCAAAGCTTCTGAAAACCACGAATAAAATAATAAAGATTATAAACACTATATGCATCTTAGAGGATGAGTAGTTGATAATAATTAAAAACCTGCGAGGTTTAGGTAGTCCCATGATGCTCCCTTTGGAAAGTTTTTCTTGATATTGACAGCCCACTGGTAGTCTGTCCACCTTTCTTTCCACGCCTGCAGGATCGCCTGCTTCAAATTAACCACCTTCATGCTGGAAAGGAGCGAGCACAATTACTCGTAAGAGAATACAAATATATATGTTAAAACTGCGAAATGAACATTCGTTTAAATAGATAAACACTTGCTCCATCCATGCAGCTGTTAGATTCTCAGTTCGCCGTTAGCATACCTTCCCAACATTAGCTAACAAAAGGGAAAACAAACGTATTTTGTCTCGCGAACAAACACGGAATCGTCCTCGGAAGAAGCCTGGACGTAGTTCACAAAGTTTTATTATCGACTTAATTCATATCTACCTGTTTTAACTTTATTAAAGCGTAAGATGTAGTTGTTTTCAGCTTCACAGCTTTACAGTGCAAGGTACTCCATTGCTCTTATGAACAACAACGCAGCTCATTGGCTACTCTTGACGCTGCACCAGTATTCTATTTGGTGATTGGCTAATGACGTTTCCCACTTTTTTGGCTCGACATTCTGCAGGGTCCGACTTGCACCACAAGATGTCGCTGTTTACCACAGTCTTTTTAATCATGAACTTGAACAACCAAGAGTTGGTCTCGTGACATTTCTGCATTATAAAAAGCTTATATGAAACTTTTTTTCCCCACTTTCTTTTTCCCAAAAAATTGGAAAGTCACTTCTCAATAGCAAAATAATAATAGTAAAAATGATTTTAATTAAAATAAAGAAATGTAAAAACTTCAATAATAAGAAGAATTTTACATTTATGAAAGTAACTGATGTTTTTAATTAAAAACAGACTAATTTATGAACTTTTTTTCACATTACTGTTTTGCAAAAAAAAACATTTTCCCTGCATCAAAATATCAAACTCCATCAGAACCAATCTTGTATTGAGTCAGCACCAACAAAGAGCTTCTTTCTGCTTGTTACTGGAGATGATGGTCTGACTAGAGTGAGGTCTGTGTCCTGGGACAGGAGTTATGTAAGACCATAAGAGATGATCAGCGCATATTAGGCGGACAAGTGCTAGAGGACTGATGAAGCTGCATGCGTGTTTGCATGGAGGTGTGTCTGGAGAGAATGATCTTTTCTCCTTTACCTCACACAGAGAGCTCTGTTAAGGAGGAGGCTTGGTGACAGCTCTGCATCTGTCACAGGGGTGATCAGAGGGTCTGTGGCTGCAGCTCTGTCTTTTCTCACGGCTTCATTTCAGAGATTAACAATGTTTAGCTGAATCTTGCTTCTCTTTCTTCCAAACTTTATTATGTTACTTGTTATTGTTCAAAAGTGATCCCTTATCTTGCAGTATAATTGCATCACAGCTTTCAAGCTACTTTCTTTTATAAATATAGTGACAATGTGTTGCAAAGTTTATTTAAATTAGCAACAAGTACATTTATTATATCAATATTGTACATTTTTGATAAAGTGAAAGCACGGGGACTGTAAGAAAATCCAAGTCAGTTTAGTCTAACAAACTTAAAAAAGGCAATCCACTTTAAAAAAAGAGAAACCAAATAGAGACCAGTGCTTGATGTACCTCAGAAGACTAAAACTTGAGGTCCACTAAGACTTTTTCTGTTTTTCTTATCTTTTTTTTTTCTCAAATTCACCGACAGCCTTTAGGCACACAAAGATGATTACCGAGAGTGGAGATCGAGGAAATGAGAGAGACCCCGTCCTGTCCCCCCAGGATTTCCATTTTGATAATGAGACTCAGAGCAGATCAGTATCACTCATTAGAATCCACAGTAAATTCAAAATACACAAAAATCGCTTTCAACACACGTTAAACACATTTATAGATTAGTACAAATACACAGATTGTTGCCATTTGACTGATAGCTTTTAAAGATCCTGTCAAAATATTAAAATAATTAAAAAAAAACGCAAAATAAAAGCATCTGCAGGTAAATTAAGAATAATAACGTGTCTTTTGACTCGCTGTTTCTCAACAAATGTAATTTGTGGAGGAATTTGTTGCTCATTCAACCTTTTTTATTTTGAATACAAGTAAAAAAGACACAAAATTGTTATGTCCTCAATGACAACATCCCCTTTAAGGAGAACTTTTTACAGGTTATGAGGTGACTTTCCTGTTTTCATTCTGAACTTCTGCATGAGTTTGGTTTTTGTACTCTAGACATTTAAAAAAAACCGGACAATGAAGTGCAGAACCAATCGGTTCAAAAACAGTTTTTATCCAAGAGCAATAGTCTCCTTAAATGCAATTTAAAGTGTTTGGGTGCAATAATATGTATAATGTGTGCAGAATGGAAGACGTACAATTGGTTTTATTGTTTTATCTTTTTAGCATTTTAGTATTTATATTTGTTCCTTTTAATAGGAATATCTTTTTAATTTAGCACTAGTACTTTGTTTTATTATTTTACACTCTTATACTTCTATTGCTTCTGCACTAATGAATGGGGATTACTTTTAAATTTCATTGTACAAAGTGCAATGACAAATAAAGATTATTCTATTCTATTCTATTCTATTCTATTCTATCTGTCACTTTACATTTTACACAATGAACACTTCTGTCACAGACGAACACGTTAAACTTTGGGGACTTGTGACCTTTTTGGCGACCTTAAGAACTAGATTGTTTATAATTATTGCATATTGCAATAATCTAACTTTTATCTTTATCCTCATACTGTCAGACAGTCGTAAAATACATTTCACTGCATATTATACTTTGTAGAGACATTTATGTATCAAATTTGAACTTGGAATGATTTTGAAAATTAGCTTTTTTTATCACATTTTTTTCCCTCAAGAATAAAAATGTGTTGGACAGAGAGTATTTTCTGTTTTTTGCACATTACAAACATTACCTCAGCTTTATAGAAGAAACATTATTTGTTATAGAAGCATATATTGCAGTAATCTCTCTTGGCTTTGAATTTGTAACTTTTAAAATTAAGCATACTGGTTTTAACTGAATGTTAAAAAGATGCGATTTGATCAAATCAGGTTTTATTTTCAAGTACATTTCCTTAAAAATACATTTTTACCCACATTTATCTTACTTTTTTTTTTTTTACTTTCATTAAGTAATCATTCATTTTTTTTGCAAGTATAAGATATTTTGTATATTCTAAATTGTCAAGTTGTAAAAAAAAACAAGATTTGTGGCTGTAAAAAAATTTTAAGAACTAAAGAAATAAAAGTTCTGCACACTTTGTAAAATATGACACCAATTTTTCATAAAGGTACTGTGTTTTTCTTACTTAAGTCACTAAAACCCGGAACTGTTTCTACTGTTAGTCTCAGAAACAGTGACCTGACCCGTTTAAAAGAATCTGTCAAATCAGCCTTCATTCAAGATCTGTCACGATATACCTATAGAATAGCATAGTAAAGAATATTCGAGTGAAAAAAAACACACCAGAAACTTTTTTTTTTTAGATAATGCGTTTATTTGATCTCAACTCTGCATGTAAAATGACCAAATGTCCTCATTTGATGATGAATTATTCTCTTATTTAGTTTATTTGTTTTTTTTCTGTTTTGTACCTATAATTAATGAAATTTATATGCAAAATCATTCTTCCAATGTGTGACTTTTTAATCAAATTAACCAAATTCAGTTTGACACAAAACTGCCCAGGAGAAACAGTAAAGGAAGACTTTAGTCAGGCAGATGTTACTTTCTTATATTTATTCTGAGTATATCTGCTTGAGTGATATTATCACAGGAACTAACTGGGAGTCTGCTGCTTGATGAAAGTAAGCCACATGTGGTTTGACATCAGAGCTTTATGCGATGCAACACACTTTTTCTCTCTCATTTTACTGCCATCAACAGTTCAGGCCGCAGACAGTCTGATTGAAAACTAATTAGAGCAAATGTGCGGGCAGAGATCCCAGCATTTTGTCTGAAGCTTTCACATCTCTCCTAAACACTTTAAATATATTTTTCTTTGTGAGGTGGCTTTCATTTTTGTGTCATGTGAGAAAATGCGTGCGTCCAGACCCCAGCTGGCTCCATCAACTGCTCCCTGGGAATCACAGAGGAGACGTTCCCAGAGGATTCAGCTTTTCAACTTTGCTGTTGCGTAACTTAGACCCAACATGAAATATCACGTCTATCTATCTATTATGCAGTTGGGCCCGTGCCATGAAAAGTTAGCCAATTGCCAAATCACTTTTTATAGGACGGCCAAATATGGTGCTAACTTGTTCTGAAAGTCAACGTGATTAGCTTTAAGTGGCTGGACTGTGTAAAAAGAGATTATTACTCTTAAAAATTCACAGTATTTAAAAATAATACTCTTTTGGGGTTAAATTAATAGATTGTGGCACAGTTAGTGAAAGGGTTTGAATAAAAGTGTTCTGGGATTTAAGGAGAAGAAAAATAAAAAAAATTTTAAACAAAAAATCTACAAAATTTAGTAAGTGACTTCTGTAAAATTATTAAAAATAAAATAATTCAAAAATAGATTCCCTGCTTCGATTTAAAATCTTCAGTCTTCTGAGAGAACGAGAGGAGATTTAGTTTGAAAGATAAAAAAATGTCGAAATTGATTTAAAATGTGTTCTTTTTTTTATTTGACAATCTCAAAGCAGGATTGGAATCACCAGAAGATGGAAAACTCAAGTAAAGATTTTAATAACAGCAAACCATAGATTAACAATATTTTATGGAATCTGTAGTTGATGAAGATTATTTGAAGCATCTGAGATCACGTCTCAAGTCCTTCAAAAGTGTAATCTAACAATGCAGTAAATCAAAGATCTTATCCCTGTGAAAACTGAAACTTAAGAAAATAAAAGACCCTTTTTTTAAAAAAAAAATTGGTCTCATAAAGAAAGTTTTTCAGTGACAAAATACTTTTAGTTTAAAAAAACCCGTCTTAGTGACCAATATGTTATTCTTAAAATCTAGAATAAATAAGAGTTTGTGGCCTCTTGGCAGACTTTTTGCTGCTTTTTTAAGGAAAAGTTTTCAAATTTCAAGATTTTTTCATTTATTTCTAGAAGACCTTTATTTTGTTCTGAATTTATCTTAATTGCAAAAATCCAATATGTTTAAAGACTAATCAAAGAAGCCCACTCTCATCCCAAAAATCTCCACTTTTGCCCTGTGGGTGTGTGATACTAAGTCACAGAAAGCCCTGAACACAGCTCGCTCTTGTTACGTAATCATTCTGGACAAAAGCTTCCAGCATAGCCTCTGTGGTCCCAGTGCCAGTTAGAGCCGAAGCCCATCGCTCCAGATCAGCACAACCTGCAGCCAGAGAACCAATCCTGCACGAACAGTGCCACACCAACACAACACTTTTAAAGGGAAGTTCACTGCAGTGCACATATTTAGGATTTTGTTGGTAGCTGTCGCTGCACCAGCATACGTATGTCTGACTCTCCTTCCTATTCTTCATTAGTTCTTGTTTGAGCATTTTTTGTAAGCTCTAAACGATGTATATAAGGATTTGTATCTCATTTAAACCGTGTTAGTTTGAGGTCAATCTCAAAACTTAGTGATTTGGTCTAAATTCTACCAAAACAAATATTTAGCCTTCTGTCTATTAAAAACAGAAAACTCTATACTTTTTCATGACTGTTCTCTCCATTTATGGAGATACAGTAGATGGATGGGTGGATTCTACAGGAAATGATCAATAGAATTAAATTAAATTAAATTAATTGCAACAAAGTCTTCACTGAAGCCATTTTTAGATCTGCTTAAACCACACATGTTAAATATTTAACTATATTCACCTGTTGATCTTTTTTTATATTTTTTACCTATTTTATTTTTAAAAGACGTTGGCAAAAATAGGAAAATGACACAATATTTAAGAAGAAATCATCACAAAATTGTAAAATATCTTTTTGTGCAGTAAAAAATTTTTACTTACAAGAAGATTTTTAATATGATATCAAAATGCAGAAACAGGGAATTCCATACAAGCATTTAAAACTGGAAAATAAGCTAGAAAAACAAATATTGTTCGGTAGAATGACTTAATATTGAATGCTATAAGCCCAATATAAGTATGTTTTGCTAGTTCTATGACAATAATTTGCATTTTTGAGTTTTCACACACTTATAGTGACAAAAAAGTAGTGCAATGAGTGGAAATGACTCATTTTAGAGTAAAATGCAAGGAAAATGAGAATACTATCTTATTCCAAGTTGACCCATCTTCATAAAATCTACAACCAGCAGTTATTTTTGAAAAAAAATCTAATATTAAAAAGTAATAATTAAATAGTAAAATTTGATGTTTTTGAGTCCTAAATCAAGTTTTTCTATTTTCAAGAGCATCCAGCAAAGTTACTTTGACTCGTTTTGATATTAACTTTCTTTTTCATTCTAGATCTTAGCTCTTAAAAATGTTGAAAGTCCTGGTTTTCAGAAAATATGTTGAACAAATATCAGCTAAAACAACAAAAAATCTGGTAAAGTATCTTGAATGTCTACAAACAAGGGTTTAAATCTTTGCAAGTATCAAGTAGTTTGCTGTGTGCCTGATTTTCTTGCAATGAGTAACTCATATAACTTATTTTTTCCCCCCCATTTTGGCTTTTTACTATATCATTTCATATTTTACATGGTAGATCCACCAGCTTCCCTCTGTATTTATCCTAGCTTTGCTATTTTCCCTGCCTGAGCTCTTGTTTAATGACCAAAAGTGTAGATACTGGGTCCCAGTTTAAGGTTTTACCTTACCTCGAGGTGACACGCTAGATCTCACATGTTGTAATTAATCTGGCAAATCAGGCTACATGCCTCCATAGGGACCAAATAAGCCCTCCTAATTTTTTGGTTGTTCTGCCGTCACGCTGATTTATTTATTCTTGAATAAATAGGCCAGGCCCAGAAAGTCATGTGAGTTTTTCTTCATCTACTCCTCTCTCCATGTTAGGTCACACTAGTCCACAAGCGGCAAATGTTGGTGGGAAAAACACAAGATAAAAAACAGTAGCCTTTCTCTTTTGCTGTATTGTTTTTTTTTTATTTTATTCATTTAAATAAATGCAAATCAAACGCCCAGTAGACACGACTGGACATAGGAAGACTTCTACAGAGGTCAAAGGTTACTTTCTGTCTAGATAATCCCTTTAAGAGAAATATGTATTCAATCATGTGCAGACAGGAAAGAGCAGAAACAAAACAATCTAAAACAACCGATAAGAAAACTTTCTTGACGTCTGGATTTCACCTTCAATCTGTGGTAAAAACAGATGAATATTGATTGCTGCATTCTATCAAAAAAACAAACTTTGTATAAAAATAAGCAAGTTTTGTTCAGCCTGGCAGATTCCTGTAATCTTTTAACTTTTTTTAATCATCACAATTTGCTTTTTACATTACAAACCTCAATATTTTGATGAAAATGTTTGTGTGCTTTGTGTTTAAAGGCTCAAGCGAGCAACATGTCTGAGAAAAAATACTCTGTAGAAAGGATTGAACTGTGCATTTCTGTTGACTCAAGAGTTTGTGATCAAGTGCAGAGATTTCACACTTTAGACAACCTTCCCAGAAGGTAAAGAGCATTTTCAGTGTTTAGGATCGGTCAAAGGATGCTTCATTTGTCAGCCAAAATAAAAGTTCTACACGGATTTTACTACTTTTTACACGGTTCTGAAAGAGCGACATACATAGACTTAAATATATCCATAGAGTAAAATGACAACCAGGAAAATAGGAGTCATTTTCACCAACATAACAACCAACTTCTTTGCTTTTTAATATATTTCACCATAATATTTTCCCTTCATCTTATATGTGTGACTTCTCACACTACCATGACATCTTAGTGAGGTAATAGATAAACTTAAAAAAAATAACAAAATACATAATTTAAACACGATCAGGACTCATTCAAATCTTTTTAAAAGTTCTGCTGGGAAATTATAATCAGAACAACTGTCAACAGTTTTTAAAGAATAAAATAAAACTTTATTTGCTTTCATCAGTTCAGCAGTGTATCAATAATCTAAACTGGTTTAGGAAGATTACAGTGGGAAAGATCAGCTTAAATCTGAGCTGAACTCCAGTACTTTGGTATTTAAGATGAAAAAATAAATGCACAATGGAAGCTTTAAACATCAAGAACAGAGCAACAACAAAGAACGTTGCTATTCTACTGTTATCTTACAGAAATCTCTTTGGGTTTCTAAATATGTATGCTTTGTAAAGGAATTCATTAAAAAATACGTTTATCAAAGTACGATTTCTGTTTATTGCTTTTGTTATGACCTAAATCCACTGATTTTTCTACAAGCATGTTGTTAAAAATATTTTATTTGGTATTTTTTTTTTACTTTTTTAGTTCAACAATTTAAAAAAAGTATATTTTTGTTTGTTTTTGAGATGTTTACATGCACAACGGTTTTGGTCTGTACAAAGTACAATGTTGCGCCTTTCTATAACCTAACTATAGGCAAGTATCAAACTAAGCGGCCCCACCTTAAGATAAATTAGCTATTTTTATTGGTTTAAAACAAAACATGATATCGAATGTGGACTTTAGTTCTTTTGGAATTTAAATATTTGTCGTTTTTTTATTAGTAATAATGTATAGGAAGGTGCTGTGCTTAGGTAGTTGTGAAGAAATCCATCCATCTCCAGTTCCTGCTTAGTCCTTTGAGCGCAAGGTCATGGGGATGCTAGAATAGTCAAAAGTACATACTAAAAATATTTGATTTAATTAATTTAGTAACCAGACAAATCATCCATTTGCTGTTCCAATAATTTAATTATTCACTTTTGGTTAAAATAAATCCTTTTTTTAATAGTTCACTAATACATTTCATTGGGTACATTTTAATTAAGTGTCAATGTTTAGTTTAAAATTCTGGCATAAATTATATTAGGAAGTTTGTGGGAGTCCACAAAAAATAACCACATTATATCCTTTATAACTGTGTTTTAATTAATGCTAATGTTAATTAAAATTGAATTTAAGGATGGATGTTAAATTTTAGACCAGTTTGGCTAAATATTTATATTTTATTCTTTCGAGAGGCTTCTTTAGTTTGTTTTAGATTTTGTTTTTTTAAAGAGCCTATACCATGCAAAATCAACTTTGGGCTTTTCAATGTCTAATAAAGTTCATTCCTCACAACAAACAACCTCAAAGTGTCGTTTTGATCCGTTTGTGCATTTCTGATTAATCCTCTAAAAACCTGCACTCAGAGCATAAGCCCCTCCCAATACACAAAAACGAGTGGATTCTTACGAGCTGACATCACAAAGTGAGAACAGCCCCTTTCAGGCAGAGTCTACGCTTCCAGCACCGCCCCAAGGCTAACATACGCGCCCAATTTTACCATTCAGCCACCGGTGCTCCAAATGTTAACTTCCCTGCTCAGCTAACAGTGCTCAGCCGCTAACTTCGCCGGTTGGCTAGCAGTGCTCAGACGCTTATTTTGCTGCTGGGCTAGTGATGCTCAACCGGTAACTTTGCCAGTAAGCTAGCAAAATCAGCCTCTAACTTTGCCGCTTGGCTAGCGGTGCTCAGCCGTAAATTTTGCCACTCAAGCTAGCACTGATTAGCTCCTAACTTTGCCACTCAGCTAGCTAACTTCACCAGTCGCTGAAACCAGTGTAGGAATGGCCAGAGTAACTGAAGACATTTAGTACTCATACATCTATGCAAAATTTTGGATTTTGTGTGTTTTTGTGGGAGAAACGCAGACACGCTGCCGAGGCCGGCTAGGTTAACGTCACGAAACAGGTGAAACCTACGAGCAGTGAAAGAGATCTTAAAAAACTTACAAAAATAACTAATACTTCATAAATTATATGTTGTGTAGTGTGCCAAATTTAATATGTGATCATATATATAGATATAGGTTACTCTGAAAGACTTAAGAAATGCATAGTATAGGCTCTTTAAATAAATGTTTAAAAATTTGCAATCTTGAAGATTTACTTTTGAAATTATGAATTTGTTTTTTTTTAAGCTCCAAACTTTGATTGTATATTACTGCATTATATCATCACTAAAAACCACCTCGTATCCCCTGATATTGTTACAATGCATAGATTCCTTTCCTTAACAAAGTATACAACAATTATATATATATATATTTTTGTGATTTTGAGTTATTTTTTGTATAAAAAAGCTTGTGGCTGCCAGCATACACATCTTATAACTAGTTTGATAGATGCCTTTTTAAGGCAAATTTCTATTTGTAAGGTGCATTTCATTGTAAGAACAAAATTGCAACTAATGAATTAACTTTGTGGGAATAAATGTGAACATTTAACGGAATCGTTGTAATCATTGTCCATCAATTGTGCTTTTTTTTTCCTTGCATGAAATATCTGTCAGCAGCTTAGCCATGTGATTATGGCTTTTAAGAGGCATTAAGTGGTCATAAATAGAGCTTTCATACACTTTCATTGCATCTGTTCATTACATTCCTTTTCACTTTTGAGGCCATTTTTTCTGCTTTTTTGCTCTTTGTTTTAGTTTTCAGGATGCTGCCATGCTAAAAAGCAGATGTTAAGTTTCTTTTTTTTCACCTCAGTGGTCAAATGTTTTGTCCCGTCTCATTGTCCTTGACTGCTGAAGTGCATGGATTTTCAAAGTGCTGCTGAGTGCTGGTCCAGGATTTACAGCAAATCAAGGTAAGTATAGCGTCTATTTTTTTTTTTGGAAACTGATACAGCACACAAACATAGCTTTTCTAAGAAATGTATTTACACCTACAGTTTAAACAAAAGAGGTTGATGAATTAGCTTGAACACTCCTAACTCAAAATGACCATGTGAAAAAAAATTCAAGTTTCTATAGAGGAAGAAGGTCTTTCTCTGGCCTTTTCCTTGATTCTAGACATTCCTAAATGTTTTTCAAAGCTGTGCACGCCATTGTTTCCACATGTTCGTCATTTAGTGTTTCTCAGTGGTCATCCTATGGCACTTTGCATTGTTCTGCATTTTTACCTCCTGGATAAAGTTATTATACCTAGGTCATTTTTTTTTTAGGGGTCATATTTCGGACTCTCTGCGATATGACCTTTGATCCAGTGCCCTGGTTGCCTGTAGACGTTCCAACTCGTGACGGCTGCTCCGGTCTGGACTGAGATTCGCCAGAGGCCTGCTACCACCACCCATGTCCTCCTCTTCCTCCTCGTCATCCCGATTTAGGAAAGCCAGCTCATTTTCGTAGCAGAATGTGTTTGAGTTGGGTACTAGGAACTTGTTCTCCACCATGTCCTTGGCACTACAGCGTGGAGTGGACGGCACCTCGTAGGTTTTATGAAAGTGAGAATAATCCACCTTGTACAGGTTTTTCTCCTCGAACAAAACCGGCTCAAACCTGTGACCCCAGAAGATCTCGGAAGCCAGGTAGGAGCTGCGAGCCTGCGTCGTCATTGCCGTTGCTTCCACCATGCCTTCCAGGATGACAACAATCTCAAAATCTGCCGTCTCCAAGTCCTGCTTGCTGATCCCAAAGAGAGGACTCTCTTCGTCTATCTCATGGAGAATCGTGATGGGTGAAACCAGGAAGATTCTGTCCAATCCTTTATCAAATCCTACATTAATGTCTATCTGGTCTAGAGGAATGTATTCCCCCTCGTCGGTTATTCGAGGTTTGATGAGCTGTGCTCTGACGTGAGCTTCCACAATGTGGCTCTTGCGAAGATTCCCAACTCTCCACATGAGACACAGTTTTCCGTCCCGCATGGCAATGACGGCATTGTGACTAAACAAGAGCGTTTGAGCTCGCTTCTTAGGCCTGGCCATTTTAGCCATAATCGCACCGATCATGAAACAGTCAATGATACAACCTACTATAGACTGAAAAACCACCATGAAGACAGCCACGGGGCACTCTTCTGTCACACAACGGTAGCCATAACCGATGGTAGACTGCGTTTCAATGGAGAAGAGAAAGGCAGCCACGAATCCGTTGACCTGTAGTACACAGGGAGTGAAGTTATCATCTCCGGCAGGATTGTCCAGATCTCCATGAAGCAGCGCAATCACCCAAAAGGCCAGGCCAAAGGCCAGCCATGAGACGACAAACACAAGGGTGAAGACCACCAGCATCCATCGCCAGCGAATGTCCACACACGTGGTGAATATGTCAGCCATGTAGCGCTGTGACTTATCATCCATGTTAGCGAACTGGACATTGCACTGGCCATTCTTCTTCACAAAACGGTTGCGGCACTTGCGGCGTGTGTGAATCTTGCCATTGCCAAAGCCGTTCATGCCATGCATGGTAGTGAGGCGGAGGCCCTCTTCTTCGGATGACACAATGCTGTAGCGATTGATCCTTCCCACGCTCATGCTCCTGACTTGGCCTCCAGCTGCAGAGTCTGAGCAGAAGGGCAGGCCCAGAGTCCTGGTGTGCGATCAAGGCCCCCTCACAGCTTGATCACCGGCAAGGCAGCTTTTTAGTGAGTCATTTAGGGAGCAGAGTGGGAGCTCTGTGCATGAATCCAGTCCCTGTGGAGTGTCAGGAGAGATCATGTGTCAGTGACAGGATGGTGAAATTGTACAGCACACAGAACATTTTCAGAGATATTACCACAAAAGCTTCTTATACATGAAAGTGTTGTATTTATCTTTTCACATGTCAATAATTTTACAAAAATAGCATAGCGTATTTTTCCACTCTAAGATGTTAAGACGCAGCATCAAAAATTGTATATTTTTGAAGTTGTCTCATAACACTAAACTATATTAAACGAGACAAAATAGTCAGAAATAAGTTAGTCAGTCAGGCCTTATAATGTTTATAATAACTCTAAGGCAGGGGGGTCAAACTCAATCGCACAGGGGGTCAAAATCCAAAACACCCCTCGGGTTGTGGGCCGAACCTGATAAACATTTATTGACCACACCAAAACTACATTTTTAAAACTTAAAAAACGTAACTTTTTAACACAACTATGAATAAAAAGGCAGGAATACAATTCCAGAATAAATCAACGTAAACCTTAAATAACTTTCGATATTTTACGCTCTGTAAAAATATATTTTGTCAAAATTATACAAGTTAGAAATAAGCATAAGATAGCATTGGGTCATTAATAACAATAAAATAAAATGATCTGGAGGGCTGGATCTGACGGGCCTTTACTTTACACATATACTTTAAGGCTATGTGCGAATTCCCACCATAATCCATAACTACTAGAAATTATAAAGTGCAGGACTATCTCACGTCTTTGATTTTAAAAGCAATTCGGACAACATTCTTACTACTTTTTTTTTTAATGGCAAGTATGATGTGACTGATTTCATGAACTGAAAATCTGATCAATAGAATCATTTTATTACATTTATATATAAATCCACTGTGTTCAGATGTTGGAAACATTGATAGTTTATCTAAAAATTATATTTAAACTTTTTTTTTGGCAAAAATTGTTCAGCAAAGACTTCTGGGAAATTTCTAGTGCAGTCAATTTTGGAATTGTAGATTACTACAAAATGGAGAACTGACTATATTAAATGAGTGGTGAAGGGATTCATACACATCCTGTAGCTTGTTTGTAATATGCTACACGTTAACGCCCCATTCACACTGGACGCGAAAGCGCCGCGAAGCGGCGCGGAACGGAGTCCGCTTCCATTCGGCGCCCTTGTTATCCTATGGCGTCGTTCACACAAGGCGCGGAGCGGAGCGGAGCGGAGCGGAGCGGCGCGGAGGGCCCGCGCGGTGCAGCGGATCGTTTCCGCGTCTGCTCTATTTTGTGCGCGAGCCGCGAGCGTTCCGCGTCAATTCTGGCCGGAAGTTGCTTCAAGATACATGAGAAAATCCGGGTTCTTTTCAAAATATAACCAGTTTTTCACAATAAAATGCCGCGATTGACAAATGTGATCATGTTTTTGTATCTAAATAGATGGTAGACACCGATTTAAACATACAATCACATCACAAACGTGCGCGCGAGAGCACAGAGACACACAAAACAGACAGACACGCACACTTTTTTTTTCTTTTTTCACAGACACGTACACACGCAGATCAACGTGGATAGACTCCGGTGCGGGGTGAGGAGTTTCGGGAGTTAATAAAACGAAAAAAGAGATACAGTGAGCTGCTCCTCTTAGCAGAAATATGGGTTAATAATTGTAGTTTATTAATTTACCCACACACAGACACCTGCGAGCGCGTGCGCACAGACACACACAAAACAGAGATGCACACGCGCGCGCACACAGATCAGTACAGTGGGCCGACAGAGCGGGTGGGCGGGGTTTTGAGAGAGCAGTTTTTTTTAGCAGTAACATGGGTTAATGTCTGTAGGCTATGAAATTATCAACCATGGTGGCAAAAACAAAGAAAGCTCTAGCAGAAGCGCCTGTGGACCGCCGCGGAAAAATGCACGTCTGGTGTGAACGACAGAGCGGAGCGGAAGCGGCGCGGACTCCGCTCCGCTCCGCTTCGCGGCGCTTCCGCGTCCAGTGTGACCCCGGCGTTAGCCTCAGCAGAAACGTTAGCTGCTTTAGAATATTCACAACAGCTGGATTCCTCAACCTTGTTTCTAACATGTAAAAATACAAGAAGGTGACTATTGAGGCGTAATTATCTAATCACGTGCATGCCAGTGCTAAATTTTTTCTTGGCCGCATGCATCCGGGGGGAAGGTAATGATTACAGTTACGGTTAGTGTTAATGCACTTTAATGCAGTTTTTCAAGCACGGCTGTGTCAGCAGCTCAACGCTCCTCCAGTGGATGTGTCAATGGGAGAATAAATGTGACAAGGACTTTAACATTAAACCTAATAATGTGTTTGGGTCAAAATTGGCCCATTTTGACACAATTTAATAGTTAAATACATGCGACCAGTGACAACAATTAACCTTGGACTCACAAATATGTATTACAATATGTGTAACACGTATTACACATATTATGTGTCGCCAACATGAATTCCCATCCATTTTCGAGCTGGTTACACGTAAATATGTGCGAATTACGTCAGGCAAAATACAAACTAATACCCCTGAAGCAAACATCACTTTAAATAAACAAACTTCCAACACGTAAAAAAAATAACAAAAGGTCTGACACTGCTGCACATTAGCCAGGTTAGCATACTCACAATAACATCCAACCAAACATTGCGAGCACAAGAATTGATCCATAAAAAGAACGCTATTGGACTGTAAGGTTTCTTTTATAAGTAAAGTGCTCAGGTGCGCTTTATAGAGCTGAATCATTATACTAAAAAAAATTAAAGAATAAAATGTGCAGATTTTTATGTGAAGAGGATAAAAAAAAAAAAAAACTGACAATTCCAATAAAATAACAAAATCATTTTATGCTTGTGGTGTTTGGTCACTTTACACTCCAGTCTCTTCCAATTCCCTTTTTAATCATCACAAATGAAAACCCTCTTACCCTTGTTGAAAGCATCTCCTGTCTTTTGATGCTAACTGGAGAGTTTGCATCTCAACACGTCCACTTGTGTCGAGCAGCCCTTCTTTGGTTTTGTTTTATTCTAAATGGTAACAAGATCAATATTGAAAGCCAAATCTTCCTTAATCAGGTGGTTTTATTTTTTTTTTTTTCAAATTTATGGAACAAAATGAATGCGAGTTTCAGCACTTCTTGTTTACATTTATAGTCCAACATCCAGTCATTATGCATTTACTGGGTTAGCTGTGTTGTAATATTAACTGTCTTCTGTTTACTTAAGTTTTATTACAACGTATTAGGAAAGTATTGTGGGGGTTGTGTGTGTATTTAAACTCCTTTGGGACTTGTGTTAGTACCACAGATTCATTGAACATGCAATTCCAGATGCTTCATGCAGAGATGGAGAGAGGGCTTTATTTATTTGACCTCATTCTGTACAGTTTGCAGTGTTATTAATCATGCTAAGAAGACGCAGTAAAAATATATACATGCCTCTCTCTCTTGTGCCACATACAAACACAATGTGGATTTCCTTGATTTTTTTTCTTATAATTGCAGAATTTTAGGGCACAAAAATGACCAAACAGGTCATATAATAAAGTTTGGGTTCAGTCAGAATATGTTTAATGTCTTCATTAAAGCAGAATGATATAACCTAACCAGTGGGCTGCATGCTCAGTCCTGGGGGTCAAAGAGTTTTCCTCACGGGAGCTGGACTGAGGTCCCTTTGGGTGCAGATAGCTCTTATCGCCTGGTCGAATCCACGTTGTGCGTTTGCCTGTCTGATCTGAACCCTGAAGACAAAAAAAAAAAAAAAAGGTTCACTCATGTGCGCTCTCAAATCCCATGTGGCCTTCCGTCTGCCACTTACTAACCCCCCCTCCACTCGCACTCTTTCAGGTGGAAGTTCTCCTGATCTGGGGCCGGATCGGAAACTTGTTTCCCCTCAGGGTCAAAGACGTATCCATATCAAGAAAACATACTGTATTTAAATTGTCTATTTTTATCCTAGCACAAGCTTTCCATGCCAAATGACAATAAAGGACGTCACATCCCAGCGGAGCACAGCTGTTGTTAATTCTAAAAATAGCCATTCCACCTCTTCTCTCAGTTTTTAAAAGTATGATGAGAATCAAACTTATTAGTATAGTTATTAAAATACTTTAACTCATATCTTAACTTTAACTCCATTAAGACATAGATAAAGATGGCTGCTGGGATTCACACAGTGACAAAGTTATATAATTGAAATTATGATGTCATGTTAAACTCTATAGGCTCCACCAAAAGAGTCCTACTACAATGAATTCACATCCAACTGTGGTCATGCAGTGTCAGATGTCTGCTCAGATGATAGTAAAAACCCTCCCAACATCGTGGTCATTAGATAATTGCTTCAGGCTTTGCAGAACGATTTTTCTGTTACTTGAGAGTTATCTAATTCAGACTGTGCATTAGAGAGGTCACGCATGTGAACTTAAGAATGACGTTTTTGACAGTATTTCAGCTGTTTCAAGGATTTTATGCAGCTCCAGAAGATAGAAGTCTGTTCATTTCATTCCCTAAAAAAATATTACTTCTAATGGGATGGTTAAAAAATAATACATGAAGTTTTAGTTAATATAAATAAACATTGTTTTTTCTTTCTTTAGATTTTTTTAATGCTAAAAGACAAAAATTTGATGCAGACTTAATTATAATCAGACAGTTCCATTATGGTGACATCGCACACTTAAATCACACAAATCTATTGTTACCATTAGGAAAAGTTAGGCTAACCAGGCAGAACATTTAATAAAAGTGTCTAAAATAATTTTACGTCCATCATTATTTAATTCAGTCATAAACAACACTCCAAATAAATATAAATGGCATAAGACTGATCATGCTAAAGTTTTTCATCCTCCTGAATGGTTAACAAATCCACGTGTTCAATAAATGTAATGTTTTTTCAATTAAAAACAATGTTTATAGAATATATTTCTTTAACATTTTTTTTTTGTTGACCTCCATAAATGGGACTTTAAGAGTGTTGTCTGTTGCCAAATTTCTTACAAATGAAAATGAACGTATGTAATTCTTGTTAATGTAGTCAAAAACCATCTGTGTCCTGCCCCCTACAGGTAGAATCGAGGTATTACATTTACATTTCGTGATTGGTCAAACCATTCAAGTCTCACTTCCTGATCTGCAGCTCCAGTATGATAACAGTCCTGTTCCTCAGCTCCACCCTTCTAACTGGATTTTTAAATTTCAGCTGTGGGTGGAGTCAGCCTCCAACTTCCCTGTTTGGTTACCCTTTAAGTTTGATTTCAGTTTTTAAATGCTCAGCAAAACATTCAGATTCTTGGCATTAATGCTGTCTAAAAGTGGACCAGTGATTAAGTTATTTGATGTTTCACTCTAAATTAGAATTTTTTGAAAAATAACTAATACTACCACGGATGACGCCCTCATGTTATTGTTGGTCTAGGGCCCCCAATATGCTAAGTCTGCCACTGTCGATTGTAAAGGGTGATCTACTGTGGGAACGCCTAAACAGTGTTAGAAAAACCAAAAAAACATTGTTTCCAGACTTTTTTTTTGTAATCTATGATAAATTAAAAGCAGCAATTGCTTTAAAGATCCACTCGAATAAAATATCATGGTTCTGGAGTTTTTTACATGTTGTTGCATATAAAAAGAAAAGCTTAAAATTGTACTTATTCAAATTTGACCAAAAAAAGCAGTTCCATAAAGCTTGTAAGTGTAATGTAGAAGTCATAAGTTCCCTGTTTCACTCCATTGAAATGCATCCACTCGTAGACGACTGGATCCATGTACATCTTCGTATGCGTAGAAAGCTCCAATATTTGTTGCACAGGTAATGTTAAGTTAAGGGTTGAAGGGCTGTAAGCTGTAAGTATAAACAGGTAGATGATGGGAAGTAAGGGAGGGCTTACTTAACAATCCCATCCACAACTTAGGGGTAAATTTTAAATAAACTTTTGCCGCTCTGCAGCAAATTTCAAATTTAGTCTAAAATTAACATAATCATAACTTAAAGATCACTGGGAGTACTATTACAATAAATCAAAAGTTGAGTTGATCTTTAGGTTTTGTGGCATGAAAGCAGTAATTATTATTTACTTTTATTTATACAGGTTGGTCGATTGAGAACAATTTCTCAATTACTGCTGATTACGCATCAGCTGTGCAAAAATAGAACAACAGGGCAATAAGTTACATAGAGATTAAAACATGAACTTCTAACATCAATATTTTAAATATTTACAATAAAAATTCAACAGGAGGCACCAAGTTAATAATTACAATAAAAGACTCATTAAACCCATTAAAAAATTAAATTAAATTAAAAAGTGAAGTTAATAACATTTGCTGATGGAAAAGCAATGCCTGAAAAATGTGAATCATGCTAAGTACAGTAAGTTTACTTTATTGTAAAGTAACTGTTGTAGTAGTCACTGTTGTAAGAGCTGCATTGGAAAACTACATAAACAACAACAATTTCCTTTTTCTTTTAGAGATACTGGAAACTGAAAGATAAAAAAAGATTGCACAGAATACATTTATTTGAGTTACTTTTTGACTATAAGTTTGACTGGTGTGCGACGGTAAAATACACTGGACGGGGGTCCAGATGAAGTCCCGGATGAAGATCATGAGTATCTGCTGATTTGAATGTCTCACTTGAAGGTGGTTGAGGAGAAAAAAGGAATTTGGATCCAGGAAATTTGTATTTCGTCCGAAAAAAGTTTTAAAAGATTTATCTTTAGTTTCTGAGCAAGGTTTGAGAAGAATCTCTCAAGGGGAATATCTAAATGTTGACACTAGGACTTGTCTGAGAGGATAAAGGTGAGACGGGACTCGGACTGAAGTCTAGTCAGGGACAGAAAATCGGTTGGCACAGTCGACTGGTACTGAAGTGTACAAACACAGGTGGAAACAGGTGAATTTTAGCTCACAAAGGAAGAAGACGGAGAAACAGGAGGGACAAAAAGTGTCAAGAAAGGCTACATCCTGGACAAACATGACAATTTTCCATGGTTTTCAAGTATAAACCCATCAATAATTTACATTCCAAAAGTAAAGGATGATAATTACAAGGTAATTAATTGAAGGAGTAAAACAATTGTGAATCTTAAAAAAAAAAAATCAGTTAAATGCCAAATTGAAACACTAAAAGTATGAAAATTTTGGCAAAAGTTGCTATAAAAGACCACAAATATGTTTAATCTAACTGAGCTAACCCTAATATTGACATTGAATTATTGTTCCTGATTCTTACATCAAGTACAGGTAAATATCTCTATTTTCCTCATATTACAAATTAAATATGTTTCCCCCATGCTTCGTCTGGCCTTATGCAACCTGCTGTTGAGTTGTGAGGGGCTGCTGAAGGCAAGAAAATGAGTTCAGCACTGATTAAAAGAACAGAAGAAGTAATCGGGTGTGCACGGTAATAGAAAGAATTGTAAGGAACAGCGAGGTCCAGAGGGAGATCACTTCGAGACAAGCTTGTCAGAGACAGAGCTACCGAGGAACGATGATCCCAGCCCACCTCCCGAGGTCATTGTGAAGAAATAACTGAGGCTCAGGTGTCACTGTATTTTCCTGCAGCTCACCACATGGATCTCACCTGGTCTCGAGTGACCTACATGTATATTTCTGCAGAGAGTAACACCACTTAGGACTAAAGGCACGCCGTCCTATTTTGCAAAACACTTAGCAGTCGCGCTAAGTGTAATGCAGTAATTGGTGCTTGACATTTCACAGGCTCTGAGTGCCACAAAAAGGTGGAGAAAGTCTGATTTGAATCCAGACAATGTCCAACCGTGGAGGTTGTTCAGATCTATATGTAGGCCATCCTCTGTGGGCAAAAGCTATTTCAGGCTGTTCCTGGAACACTTGTTAATCCAGACTGATAAAACTTTAAATAACAGCCGTTTTTGCTTATTGCTACGGTTGATTTATAAGTTTATAAGTGTCAAAAGAAGCACAAGACATGTACATGTAGAATTATCCTAACACATATAACCAAACAGATTTTCTTTGGCCTTCCTGAAGCCTTTTTTGGCATTTCTTTTTGTTAAAATAACATAAAATAAGAAGCAAATAAAGGATATTTTCCATCAATCACTGCTGCATTGTCTTCTTTTTGTGTGTTTTTTACTTATTTTCTTCAATATTTTAACACACTACACTCCGTTTTGCACCTGCACAGCCTTTTGCATCATCTTTTATTAGTTATTTGTCAAACCTAAATTGGAATCATGGCAAATATTTGCTTGCACTGACTTGATTTATGAGTCTGGTGATTACATTTGTTGAGACAAGGTGGGTTTTCGAAAGTAAAGCTTTATTTTATAACTCTGATGCAAATTTAGCTAAAAGAATACATTTTTTTAAATGACTTTACCTTACATTTTACTATAAAATATTATGACTTAACCAACGTCAATTTGAGATCAAAAACCTTAATAATTGTGCATTAAAATAAGAAAACACTTGTAGAAATGACAGCATATTATCTTTTGAGTTATCATTTTTTTTACATTTATTACGCTTCAGCATCATCAGTTCATTTTTTACCAAGCCTTCAGTTCCTGATTTCTCTGTTCAAATGATTTATGAATGTCTAATATTAGATGAGTGCACTATTTCACCATAATGAGAGTGACTATGCTCTTCAGAGGCTACTTGACAGTCCACATAATCCTCAGCTGGCCATTTCCTAAAAGTACAGAATGTCACTGAGTATCTGACTGCCGTGCTACAGGTTTAAAATAAAGTTTTTTGTCCTCCGCTTACCTTCACCGGTCGTGATCCAGCCTGGACAGCTCTACGTCGGTGTCTTCCGTGTCCTTTTGTTAACCAAACTGAGACATTTTTTGTTTTTTTTTGTCTTGGTCACTACAGCTACTCCTCGAGTCCAGAAGGAACCCTCTTCATCATCTTCAGATCAAAGCACAGTCCTCTGAAATTCTTCATCCTTACCAGATCTCTGGAGAGTTTTTTTTTTTTTTGTGGTCACCACAGATGAAAAGCAGTTCTGATCCAGAGAAATCCCATCAAAACCAAAGTGCCGTGCTGCCAAGCTTGCAAACAGGTGTGGAGCTTTTATAATTAGAGCTTTCCCAGCATAGATTTAAGCTTAAGTATCTCCATGTTTTCTGGCTGTTTCTCCACTTCTCGCGTTCAAGCTTTTATTTTCCAACAACTTTGTCCTTTGCATTGAAAAAAAAAACTGTCTTGTGCCTCTGAACAGCTCTCTCTATCAATCTTTTGCAATCTGATCTAGTAGGACTGCTGTTCTCCCCTCTCCTCTCCTCTCCTCCCTCTCCCTCTCTCCCTGCTTCATGTGGTGTCACAGAAGCTGCCATTTGCAGCCTCCCTCCCAATCTCTTTTCTCCTCCTCTCCATATCTTGCCGTCTCACTCTCCCTCCCACATCACGGCACTACCAGTTGACAACAACTTGATGAAGAGACACATCATTCAGGAAACACAAGCAGGCCATCAGAGCGCCATCATTTTCAATCAGGAGTTGATGGAGGCGGCATTATGAGTAGAGGAGGCTTTAGAAACAATCGCGAGGATTTTGCGTCATGAAGCTCGCGTGATGAAAAGGTTTCCTCTTTTTCCACTTGTTGATTCATAAACATAGTTTTACCTCAGTGGTCACTTTGTAGCACATCATTTATTTGAATAAAGAAAAATTACTTTGTTCCAGCATCAATATAATTAAATAAAGTACTTGCTTTCTTTATAATACGACAAAATATAAGGTTTTTACAATGATAAAAAACATTTTTTACAATTAGAGAAGCAAAAGTCAATAATTTATGCTAGTTGAAAATTTCCCAAACCTTTTATTTTTGGTTTGTATCACAAAAATCTGTCAGATTCTCTGAAAAAAATTGCATTCCAGTTAGCATATTCAGCACCTATTTGCTGTTTATAACACTTTTTTGGAAAAGAGAGTCGGCAGCGAGACAGAAGTAAACAAAAGTCTGGTGGGTGATAATTATAAGGTTTCCTATTCTAATTAACAATTTGGATCAGGGACAAAAGAAAAAGTCTGGATCCAACTTCAAACAGAATTCGGCCTGTGTTTCAGCCAGAAATTACGACACAGGTATTATATGAAAAATGTAGTATACTTAAAGTACTTTTAAAGAGTAACTGATTACTTAAGTTATTGAAGGAAATTCAATTTGACTCATTCCCTAATTTAAAAAGTAATCTACTACTGGTCACTTTACTTTTCTAGTAACTCAGTGGCCTTGTGGTAGAGTGCCCACCTTGAGACTGGAAGGTCATGAGTTCAAATCCAGGTCCGACCAGAGACTCTAAAAATGGGACTGTGTTCCTCCCTGCTTGACACTCAGCATTAAGGGGTTGGATTGGGGGGTTAAACTACCAAATGGTTCCAGAGGGCACCTGTGTCTGCAGCTCACCACTCCCCCAGGGGTCAAATACGGAGAACAAATTTCATACATGTTGGTGCGTGACGACTAAAGGGAATTTTTTCTACTCATGTACAAATTCTAAGAGGAATAAAGCAAGATACAATTGTAAACTCAATCAAATGAAAACATAGAGACAACACAAGGGCAACTGAGTTTTTTTTAAACCAACCCCTTTAATTTCATGACAAAAATTTACATTTTATGATACATAATATATACTGGTGAAAAGTTGCTCACTGATACTGTGGCAATAGAAAGGTGTTTATTTCCAGGGTATAACTTGTGCTTACATTAAATGCTTTTGCCTTTATTTTCAACAAGTTGGAAATAATTAAAATATCTCCAGTTGTTGAATCCCCTCTCAAATTTGTCCAAACTCCTTCACTCTATCTTAATTTGATAATCTCCAACTCTGAATCAGCGCATGTGTCAGTAACTGTTTTTTTTTCTTTATTACTCTCTGTTCTGTTTTGTTTCATTTAACTTACAGAAAATGTCAAAACTAAATGTTTACAAAAATGATTTGTTTTATTAGTCATCTCTGGTTGCACTGCTCCAAACGTAAATAATGTTATAAAGTAATAACTGAAATTTGATCTGTTACTTTATTACTGACAAAAGCAATACATTTACGTTGTAATGCATTACCCCCACACTGTATGTACAAATATTGCAATTATTTAGAAAATTTTAGAAAACCTACATGATATTTTTTTTAAAGGTACTTTATGATTATTTTGTAACTAATAAATAATCATTTTATCATTTGGGGGGTAAGGCCTAAAAAATAGATGGACAAACTAAAAGATATGGGGTTCATTTAGACCTAGGAACAGATTTTTTCTTTAGCTTATTGTTACAGATAAAGTTTACAACAAAAAAATAAGTTACATGGTGACAGTTTCTCGAAGTTGTCATATTTTTAGAATTTTTAGGCAGATGTTTGCAGTTAAAGAAGAAGAAAAATGAAGCTACAGCAGTTTTTCTTTGTTGCAAAATCATTCTACATTCTCTATTATGACATAATTACTCTTAGTAATGAAAAAAACAACATTTTCTCTATGTAGCCCATCATCCCTCAAGTTTCCCCCCTCTTGGTTCACAGTTTCTATCATTTTTGTACAAAAATATATATATATAAAAAAATTACTACTAAATACAGGGCAAAATGCAGAGTGCATTCTAAAGATTCAACAAGTCTAGGCAGCACAGCTTCATTACATTGATATAATAAAAAACACATTGTGTTGCTTACTTACAGTATATATAGTAGGTGATACACCTACATCTATTGCCAACAGCCACTTGCACATGTTTATGTGTTAAAGTAAAAGTCTACAGTTCAAACCTATCATCTGTTGAAAGTAATACATTTGATTTGATAAATTACAACAAATTTCCTTAATTATATATATATATATATTTTTTTTTTACTAATTAAAGGAACAAATTAATTTTCATTTGTTTTAGTAGGACATTTTTGGTAGTTATTTTTCTATCTTATCTTAGGTCACTTGACACTAATATCTTTTTAATCATCAAATAATTTTTCACATTCCTATATTCTCCCATCAGATGAGAGTCATTTGACACATTTTCTTTGACAACTTCCACGTTGCTGTTTTGAAAAGTGGAAGTTGGGAATGCTGAGGTTCTTTTTTACAACAGAAGGATTTAATCTTACAAGTTTATGCTCAAAATGGGTCAGTTAACCCATGTAAACCTTGTAAATTCCTATATCTGTTAGGTATTTTAAGCCACCCCGTCATTTTAGCAATTGGTGAGTATTTTTTCCTGATTTTACATAAAGAAAAAAAACAATTGGATTGACTGTGATTAATAGTTCCTTTTCTTGTAAAGCTTAAATATTCCAGTACCGCCCCTCGTTTTTGCCCTGAGTTATTTCTGGGAGCAGACTTTTTTCAAGCGCTGCCACCATAAGCATTTTACTGTTACACTTGACAGCTTCAAATGTGACATTATCCCCACATCTGAGAGCCTGCTTCTCCTTTTCACATCTTTGCAAAGAATCAGCCATCAGTGAGGCACAAAAAGAGATGACAATTAGTTAGGGAGGGGGCCGAAGGAGTGAGAAGTTTCTAAATACAGCCAGACTGGCTCAGTCCCAGTTTTACACCAGTGATTCATCAGAGCAGGAACCCTCTCTTCTTTCCCTTTAATGCTGTTTTTTTCCTGCAGCCTCTGATTTCAAAGGGTGATTTGCTGTACAGCCTGTGTGTGATCATCACCAGCCTATTGTATTTGGTGGAGAACGTCAACTAATGGCGCCCAAAAGCGTCTTTTTTTTTTTTTTTTTTTTCAGGAGTGCTTCGGTTTGAGCCAGCAACAGGTATTCTTCTGATTCCCACACAATGCAAGGCTTCAGTGCCGTGATGGAGCACGCTTGGAGAACATTAGATCACAAGGTTCACACATGCAGACTGGGAACCTTGTTATGTAACTTCACTATTATCGCAGGTGGCTGCTCAGAGATCCTTTGCACTTCTGTATGGGAGGTGTTTTAGCGGGATTTATTCCTGCTTCCATAGCTACAGGTTTAGCACACTTTTTCTATTTTTAGAACCAAATTGGTGTAAATAAAGCAAAATGAGAGATAAGGAACGGGCAGTGGTTCTTCTTTACGCTAAGTTATTGGCACCCTGGGACAGGGGGAGCTGGCACAAATATTAGGATGGCACCCCAAATTGATCCCCCATGTGTTATCTCAGATATATTTCAGTTCAAATATTGTATTTGCAAGTTTCTCGATTCTTGTTAATCAGAAAATAGAAAATGCAACCAACAAATTTACTTTAAATTTGAAGAACACTTCTAAAAACACAGTTGGAAATGTGACACACACAACATATATTAGAAAAGTTTTAATGTGCAATCAACTATTTTAATAAAAGTAATCAATTTGCAAAAAGAGGTTGCCATAAAACAGAAAAATAAAACAAATCTGCAGACGAAAATCACTAGAAAGTAATAAATTATGTATCCACGCAGATGAGATAACCAGAAATAAGGAGTATACAAGCATTAAGAAAATAAATAAATAAACTAAATAAGCTAATTGTTAAATAGAATTCCTTCAACTTGAATGTTTTACAGCCCAATAATAAGAATTTTTTACTCTATATATTTAGAGTTTTTATGGAGCCAAATGAAGTTGATTTTGATTACATGGACAAAAAATTTGTGCAAAAGATGGAAATTGTTTATTTTAGAGCAACAAATGAACAAAATGAGAATTCCATCTTAGTACAAGCTGAGCCATCTTAATAAATCCTCACAAAATCTATTACTAGCACTGAATTCTTGGATCAGAAATCTCAATTTATGTTCCAAAATAATAACAATTGAATGCCAGTCTAATTTGTTAACATTTTTTAGAATAAAAAAAATATCTTCAAATTTGAATCAAACTAGACAGGAAATTTGAGGTTTTTTGAGTCTTAAATCTTTTTTTTTTTTTTTACTGTCAAGAGTTTTGAACAAAATGATCTGAAAAAGCAGTGATTGATTATATAGATGGACAGCAGTCGTGTCATGTAAACATTCAATTTGTATTGAGTAGATAAAGAGCCAGCTTTTCAGTTTTATGGTGAGTGGCATACTTATAAAGCACCTTTTTACCTTTACAATCTTTAGTCACAGTCTCATTCACCCATCCACACACACACACTCTGATGGCGGCTCTGCTGCTGAACACTGATGCCAACCTGTAACCACCAGGAGCAACGTGGGGTTCAGTGTCTTGGACAAGGACACTTCAACACATGAGCGGGCGAAATGGGAACTGAACCTGTGATCCACCAATTAAAGGTCGACTGCTCTACATCTATGCGTGCTCCTGAGTACTTTGGCTTCCTCCCACAGTTCAAAAACGTGCTTCTTAGATTAATTGATATCTCTAAATTGCCCCCAATGTGAGAGTGAGAATGTGTCCCTGCAACAGACTTGCAACCTGTTCAGAGTAGCTGAAATGGCTCCAGCAACCCTGTGACCCTGGCAGGGATGATGAATCCACTGTGGTGGAAGGGGACTTAGTTGCTTCAATAACCACCACCTAGTGGCTACCCTGAGAATTGTTCTGGTTTCATCCATTGACACTATATAGAAATAGACAAAGAATCTGTGACGTCATCCATAAACAAATTCCTTACAAAATGAAGTCAATTCAGTCTACATTTTCCTGCAATACAGATGTTTTCATGTTGGAACCAGATAACTTTGGTAAGCAGTGATTGGTCCAAGTCGGTCTAAGTCAGAATTTCTATGGCGATCCCCCTGGTTATTTCAGAACTGAGTGTGATGGAAAGCCACACCCCTTCCACTGAAAGCGGGCTGAGGGAGAATCTGTCGATCAAACATTTCAAACATTCAGGGTGGGAACCAGCAGGCACCACTTGCTTTTACTCAGGCATTTGATTGGTCAGTTTATAACTTGCAATAACGGTAATCATGAAAGAAAATGGAAGGAATGTTTTAAAAAGAGGTATCGGAAAAATAATTTTTATTCTGACAAATATAATGACAGAGTAATAGTTGTTTATTTCTCTACAGAAGTCTATAGGATATTGGCTTTCTGGGATACTTCCTGTTTGGAATGTGAGGGAGGAGGAGTTACTGCGTCCAGTTCTCACATACTGTCCAAGGTTTCTCCAGACTTTTTCAAATCAGCTTCAAACCGGAAGTACGAGTGTTGCCTCTGGAATGCAATTGGTTCTTTAATTGATTTTTTTTTTGTCCTTTCTAGGGAAATAGCAACAGGATTTTAAGTAAGTATATGTTCAATTTGTTTGACAAAGGCATTATCTCAGGGCAGACACTACACATGAGATCCCCAGACTTATCACTGCTGACAGCTCAATCTCTCTCCATCATAATCAAGAAACATCTCATAGGATCTGATTCAGAAGCACATCTGAGTGCTTGACATCAAGTGGAACAGTGTGTACACTTTATTCTGATTAAATGTGGCATTTTTATAACTTCAGATGAAAACTGTAAATGAGTTTTACCAGTCATAATTAATTATTCTAAAATATTGTACATTTTAATAATTAAAAAAAAAAACTTTAGCCACTTTCACAGATCTTCCTCTTTTTTCAGTTGTTTACTCCAAGAACTGGGTCTGAAGCTTTGACTTCAGGCTTTAAATTTCTATTTTAGAGCTACATTTCTAGTCAGGAATGTAATATTAATATGAAATATATCAAAACAATCAAATAGTACAGATTTCCTTGTTTAATTGTGTTGTTCTGCCCAACTTCAATATTGACCAAAGATCAAATTATAGGCAAAAATGTTTATTATCGTATTAGTTCCTTAATAAGGTCAATCACATCAGATATTACAGTTAAACCCTCTGCTCACTAGTCATCAAGTAATGGAGGTTTCCTGCATTATATAATCCCTCCTTATATTTTCAGACCCACAGCTCCTCTGAAGACAGGTTGACTGTCAGATTTGTGTAAAAAAAAAAATTCAGCGTTCAAGAGAAGCAACACCTACACTGTCACCTTCACAGAAGCCCCGGTTTCATCAGAAGACAGACTATTAGTGCTTTTTGTTCCTACACCTGTGCTTAACGTCTCTCTATCTCAGACAGAGGAATGGAGGAAATGGAGGAAATGTGAATGACATTTTAACTACCTTTTTAAACTTCAACCCTGCTTAATGCAAATGGACAACTTTCATGCCCTGTTTTGTTTAAACCTTTTACATCATAAGTTCTGGTTACTGGATGAAAACTGAGCTGAACAGCTGGTGATTTTCAAATGACAACAGACTGCTATTAATAACTGCAGGTGTTAAATTGAACTGAAACTAATTAAAAAAGTAATTCTATGTATTAACTTTATGTCATAGTTTTGCGTGAAGTAACTTTAACTTTTCATTTGACAGTAGACTTAATTGTGCAGTTAAATAAACATGAGGGAAAAAGAAAGTTTTTATAAAACCTGCAACATAATTTTCTTTATCTATGGTTATCGTTGAAATATAGAAATGTTTGTAGTTTTGAATGGAGTTGTTTTCACCAGAGCTTGATATCCTAACTGTATGCTTGTCGCATTAAGTTGATCAAATCTGTATTTCTGTTGATCTATGAGTAATATTTGCCATTCCTTAAACATTTTTAACAATTTTCTAGTGGTAAAGATAATTTCAGATTGCTTACCCACAAATAGCATTCTTTTTCACAAACAAGAATCAGTTATTTTTTGTAAATTTATTTAAGTTATTTTTTGGAAAAAAAAATTTTTTACTGCAGTTAGGCACTTTAAAGCCTAAATCTATACCCTGTTTTAGCCAAAACACACGTGACATAGTAACAACATGTAGCATGAGAAATTGGTTTTACTCCTCGTCTTCGCAGGTACTTGTTGTAAAAACAAAAGTGATGTTCAAGAGTGACTTGAGATACATTGTTTGTCAGAAAGTAACTGATTAACTTTTGAAAATCATACAGATTATCTCTTTTTATCTATTTTCTCGAAAGAGCTTTATGTCTATGGAATCATGTTTATTTAGTGCAAAGCTGCTCAGCCTAATAGACTTAACGGAAATATGGCGATGGAAATTTGTTATTAACATGTTGTTGTGGCAGCTTTCTGATGATAGCGGGCATATATACACGTATATAAAGAAAATTAAGATAAAAAAATGTATTTCTGAGTATTTCTTTAATTAAATTGTGAATCAAGAGCAGAGGAAAAACTGCAGTTTAAAAAAGAGATTTCTTGTGATGTAGAAAATACGCTGGGTGGGTTACAAACTCCCTGCTCTGAGCTCCCAGCAATGAGGAGGGGAAGGGGGGGCGGGTTGCTCCTTGCCAACAACACCACTTAAAACTCCACAAGGTGAATTTTGTAGAAAACACATTTTTTTTAATTATTTTGTCTAAAAACAACTTAATTATAATTTAAAGACCACTCTGAACACCTTTAAAAAAGATCAAAAGATGATGGGAGTGGGTCTTTAATGATTCAAAGTTTAAGTTAAATCAAAAGTACACCGAACATATTGTTGATTTTGTTAGGAGGCCAACAAGTTTTATTTAAGTTTTGGTTAACCATGAAAGTTGTTCACATCTAAACTGCTTTTGGAAGCACTTTAATGAGTGATTAAACATTGTTATTTTCATAGTATTCGTACAGTTTGTGTTTCTTGCCTGAGTCCAGATCCTTCCTTTCTAAAGAACTGAAGTGTTATGCAATGTACTTTACAGTGTGCTGGAGCAGCTTGTCTACGCTCCATTGTGTCTGCTCACTGGTTAGACATGGAGAAAACCTCATCTGTCTTTCCACTAATACCTGGGGGTTTGAAATTAATCTGCTCAGTATCCAGTGTCCATAGAGCCACTCCCCTGTGTTCCAGCCCAGGTCTATTTATTCTTCAGGTAACAGAACAATTTCTGCTCAGAACTTTGTTTGAGCCTCAAAAGTACGTTTTTGGTGATCTGTAGTTATTCATTAGGACTTTTGAAGGTTGTTGAATCTTTTCAGTGTCATTTAGTAGCATAACATAATTTCTTTCAAGGTTTGTTACAACTCTGAGCTTTTTGATGAATTAGAAAAGGAAATGTGTGAGCAGTTCCAAGTTTATTTTTACATTAATACTTTTTTGTTAGATTTTATGCTCAATTCTTTCATTTTCTTCTCTGCCGGCCGGTAGTCTTGATCACACCAGGTTTCAATGTGTGTGTGTCTTTTTTTTATCCATCACACGTTCATTCTTTTCTGTCAAATTGTGGTTTAGCAAAGATCTATTTAGTTTTTTTTTTTTTGTTTTTTTTTTTAAGTCATTTACTTGATAAACCAGCTAAATTCTCTTATTTGTGCTGCTTCTGTTCCTTTTCTGGAGTCCTAAAATTTTTGTTCTCATTCCAGAAAACTTTGTTGATTCTTAATTATAAAAAAAAAAAAAAAAAAAAAAACTTCCAACATACATCCAACATACTTCCTATTTTCTTTAAGAATTCCTTTGAAACAATCATATGGATGTGTAGCTGTTACTTAAAATGCAAAATTGCAAAAATATAATTTATAGTCCGGAAAATACGGTACATGCATCTTAGCTGCACGTAGTATGTGTGGGCAACATCAATTTCCATCACTTTTTATGCAGGTTGCACAAAAATGCACACAAATAACATCAACTTTTAATAAAATAGTCAGTATCTGTTTTGCCAGAAAAAACAACATTATTGTGAAAGTTTTCTGCGTCGCAAAATACTCTTGATCATCATCTCTTAGTGACTAGAAATTCTTTCTCAAAATAAGAACCATTTTTCTTACCATAGTGTCAGATTTGTTTTTATTTTTCTGAAGAAAAGAAAAGTTTTCAAATTTCAAGCAATTTTGTGTTATTTCAAGGGGGACTGTTTTTATAAAGCAAAACAAAGCCACACATGGCAGAAATAAATGCATTTATAGCATTTTAATTGAGCAAAAGAAAAAAAGATGCAGACAATTTACAGCAGAAAACTAAGAGAATCTAGAAAACAAGTACGCACATAAGCAGGATTGCTGAAATGAGGTAATGATGAAGAAGGGAAGCTTATAAAAAAAAAATTAAAAAAGGACTACATTTCTTCAAAACAAAACCAGAAATAAAGTCAGAAGAGGCTCAGTATAAGAGACAAAATTCTATAGATAATGACAGCATGAAGACATTCTCAATCATAAATGTTATAATCCCACACATTTCTTACAATTTGGCTCATTTCAGATGGTAGAATGAGGACACAAAGAGCAGTGAGGAGTTAGCAGGTACATTGTGCCTTCATTGGAGCTCCTCTTTCTGTTCCCTGATGACGGAGCTGCAGTGAAACTGAACGGCTTCTGCAGTAAATCACAATAATAAAGGATCAAGAATGTGGAGTAAAATGTTCAGAGAAGGGAGGAAGCACACAAATCCTGTTTTTTTTCTGTTACTGAACTTTACTCAAGCTTTGTGACTCCTTCATTGCAGCACAAATATTTATTGTTGTTAAATTTTGTGCAGAGCTTTCATGCACGTGTTTTTTAGATCAGTCTGTGTGAGGGGTGTAGGTTTTATATCTATGTTAGAACTTGTCTTCTTTGCTCTGACTTTCTCTAACCATCATGTGTGTGTGCACATCGAGAAATGTGTGCACACAGCTATTTGTAGCAGGTCTGACTCCCTTGGAACCATCCTCCATCTGTCGGTTCCACACAGCCGAGCCCGGCTAAGCCCTCATTTTACCCTAAATTTACCAGCAGCTGACCCTCTTTCTCAGACCCTGTTATCCCTTGCATCACTGATACTTGCTCCTTTATTTCTCACGTACTCTCTCCACTTTAGCCCCTTCCTCTCCGGCACACACACTCACAAAGACCTATCTTTACTCTCTCTGCGCTCCTTCACACACTCAGACAGTCACTTTCACACCTACACACACTCATATGTGCTGTCACCAGAATAGACACAAGAAACAGCAGATTCATAGCGAATGAAAGGGAGCTTTTCAAAACCAGCTATCGTTTGACAGCTAATTTTCTTTTTTTTTTCCCCTCAAAGTATTCGTTTCATATGTTGGTATGACAGGCATATTGAGATGCTAAAAAACGGTGCCTGTGGCCTTGAAAAAAATGAATTAACCAGTGGCGCATATGGTGGTTTTGAGCAGGCATATGGTGAAATACCACTTGCCCCCTTAGCTTGGGGCATTGCAGGGAAAGCATTGAGAAGTCATTCACAAGACCAGACAGGCTAATCCCAATGTAATATATTATATAAGTGACCTGTGGCTTTCAATTATTCATAACTTAAGGAAAAAATACCACAGTTAATTTAAGGTAACCAAATTTTCTATTAGAAAATTTATTTGAATTATAATTTTCTAATTTCTAAGTAATTATTTCACCTCCAGACAAACACCTCTATAATAAAATTAAGGCAAAATGTTATGCGGTAAACCATAAATAATTCTAGGTTCACAAATGTAACTGCCACCAAGGGATGGGGAGGTAGAATCTTCCAGATTTCATGCAGATTTTTTTTTTAAATGGTTGCCATTGTCATGAATGTAGACGGTGGCGTGCATAATGGCCCGCTTTTTAACCCTTGTGCTATCTTATATTGATGTGTTATCCTTTTCATGAGAAAGGTAGACAGGATTTCATGTCTGCCATGGACACCAGTGAAAATCAAAAATCATTGAAAAAAATAAAGTTCAGCACACTGTCTTGTGGTTTCCAAATGACCCCACCAGCATAGGATAGGATAGCACAATTACTGTATTTTTTGGACTATATGTCACATTTCTTTTTAATAGATTGGCCAGGGGTGCAGCTTATACTCGGGAGCGACTTATTTATGAGTTTTGTAAAAACATGAATAGGCTCATATATTTGTTATTTTCCCAATAACTACTGGTTGACTTTTAGCGGTTGTTACCCGCTAACAACCACTAGAGGGCACTGTATGTTTGTGTATCAGTATTTACTGCTGACAGAAACGCAGATGAAGAAGTGCTGTCCAAAACAAACAGGGCTGAGTATCTGATGGTGCTTTTCTTATTTGTTTTTTTTTCTTTTCTTTTCTTATTTAGCTCCTGAAGGCTAGAAGGTAACGACCACAAAAAAAAAGAAAAGACTGCTGCAATGGGAGCGTCTTGTTTATGAACACATTTTTGGACAAGCATTGAGCATTAAATTTGACGCATGTAAAAAGAGGAAGCTCGAATTTGACGCATGAATCGCGTTCGCTGTCAAATGCAACGTTACATCGGCATTGATGAATTTGTTCATAAATGTTGGACTTTAAAAGTGCAACTTATACTCCGGAGTAACTTTTATGCTTTTATTCCTCTACATTATGCATTTTAGCAAGCTCTACAAGAGCGAGCTCTTCTGTATTGAGCTAGCGAGCTTCTCTGTAGCGAGCTAGCAAGCTTCGCTGTAGTGAGCTAGCGAGCTCTGTTGTTCACTAGGCGGTTGGATAGCATGGCGAGCCTACAAACTGAATGTCCATTTTAACCAATGTGGGCAAACACAGGTGGGCCACCACAGAAACTGTGGACAAACCCATTTGGGGCCAACATTTTCTACCTACTTTTAAACCACGTGGGGCCCACTTGGCTTTGCTGGCGGGGTAAGTTGCCACGTGGTGTTATTTTAGGACATGTTAATATTTTAGTCTAACACCAGAATGACATATTATTGCAGAAAACCTAAAAATAAGCATTTGACCTTGAGCTACACTTTAAAAATATCACAGGCAATTTCAGAGTAAATAACTGTTGAGTGAGGAGCTTCATCTTATTAAATATAGTTAACATTTCCACGGAGGTGTGGTCACTTGTCGCGAGCGCCAGAGCCTTTTCATGTTAGGTTCCAGTGTTGCAGCAGCTGAAAGCTAGGCTGCAGCAGTGTCGTCGTGTCAGCTGTATTCTCCATGGAGGCTTTACACTAATTCACTGCATCCGATCCCGCAGCGAGGTCCTCAATGGCCCCGCTCACGGGCTCCAAAGGCCAAACATTTCTGCCATTGTTCCCTCCAGTAGGCCTAGATTTAAAAAGGATGGATAGAGAGGAGCATGATGTTCAGCAACTTTTCTGGATTGCTTGTGCTTGCATAAGGGAACTGCACCTGGTGGTGCAGCGGTTAACACTTTCAGCAAGGAAGCCCCAGTTTAAATCCCAGCTGGGACCTTTCTGTATGGAGTTTGCATGTTTTCCACATGCATGCTTGGGTTTTCTCCACGGACTCCAATTTCCTCCAAAAACATGCTTCTTGGATTGATTGATTGATTGATTACTCTAAATTGTCCCTTGGTGTGACTATGAGTGTGTATGGGTGTGTGGCCCTGCAACAGAGACCTCAAATGTGGACAGATGGATGGACGGACGGAGGGACCTGCACCTGTACCTGTATTTTTTTTTTTTTTAATGTTGGGAGAGTTCAGAAAAATTATTTAGCTGGACAATTCATCAACAAATTAATCCCTGGTTTAGTTTTACGTATAGTTTAAAAGTTTCTTTAAATCTTTTTTTTTCTTTTTTTTTGTAAAGAAATGAATAATGCTTCCGTCTCAATCCCACAGTAGATTATTTGGCTGGTGTGATTCCTCATTGTGTTTTGAGGACAGGCTTCATAATGTCAATTTTTGACCTCATTGGTCTTATTTTAATATAAAATTAATGGACATTGAGACCACATAGACCAGGGGTAGGGAACCCTGGTCCTCGAGAGCCACATTCCTGCATGTTTTCCACCATACCCTGCTCTGGCATGTTCTTATTGGCTGAACACACCTGAACCAGGTAATCAGTGTAGGGACTCATGACAATTACCTGGGTCAGGTGTGTTCAGCCAATAAGAACATGCCAGAGCAGGGTATGGTGGAAAACATGCAGGAATGTGGCTCTCGAGGACCAGGGTTCCCTACCCCTGACATAGACCAATGTAGACACCATCCAAATTATTGGGGGATCTGTCTGGTTTGTTGCCAAAACTGAGTGTTTGGTCGAGTTTTGGGCGGAGAAGACGATCCTGTAGCTGCCCCAACAAAAAAGTGCAGAAATATCCCAAAATCAATCCAAGGCCAACTCTGGCTTCTCCTTTGCAGTGCAGCGAAGAAGAAGCGCTTTTCTTCACGTGGATGTGGTCTGATGCACAGAATTTACATATAAATGTAAGTAATGATTTTATGTTTTTGCGTGAACTTTTTTAAGTTATAAAACCAATGTTGTACTGCATTTTCGACCGCTAGCAGCTCTGCACTAACCTAGCTGACTGGCAACTATTGGTGACGTCATCAAGGAGGAGTAACATCCAAATTTGAAGACACCAGCTATGTCCGAATTCCTTCACTACATAGTGCACTATGTAGAACGTTCCCCATTTTGTAGTCCCATCCAAATCTAGGATTTCAAAATCGAGTGCACTAGAAATTTCCCAGAAGTCTTTGCGAAAAACTAGCGTGCATCGATGCTCAGTAGATTAGCGAGTGTAAACAATGCATTGGGGTTGAACAATTTTTGTAAAAAAATGTGTTTAAATAAACTTTTTTTAAAAGACGATCTACATTTTAATCATATGAACAGTGGAGTTACAAATAGACGTCGTGAAATGTTCGTGTTGATTCCATTTTCACTTAGAAGAGACATGATGTGACAAACACTCTCCATCGGTTTTCATTTTAGAGGCGAATGAGCAAGGAATTTTTTTAGTGGAGCCTGAAACACCAAGCACTCAATGCCCCCTGTTGTGATGCCAATACAGCAGGAACAAATGAGTGCAGACCCTCAAAAAATATCTATCTTATATGTCATACCAAACTAAAATGATCAAAACTGTAATTATTTTTCCACATTCTTATAAATAACATTTTTCTATTAACTGATCAAAATCAATTAATCTCACAGCTGGAGTTCCTTCATGTTTTCAGGGTCAAAGTCTAGACTGAGTTACGAACGGAGAAAATGTAGGAAAATGCGGGCTTGATTCCTGACTGAGCCTTTGTGTGCTTTTTGTACCAGCACCCACAAGGCAGATTCACGTTTCTCTGTGTGAAACAAATTTTTTTGGAGTTGCGTTCACTCTTTAACAGCTCTCCCTGTGGGTGTGTGGATGAGAAGTGAGAAACAGACTGAAGCTGGTTAAAATAAAGAAAATCATCCCTGGTTTTATTCACAGGAATCCCATATTGTAGAAGGATACAGAATCCTTATCAGTCCCCCTTAATTCAATATTATCTTTTTAGTTCGCTTGTTAGAGTGAGTTATTATTATATCCGCAAATTGACCCTCAGGTCATATTTTCAATTTTCAACTTCCTAAAAAGGGAAAAATAATTGATAATAGTAGTAATAACAATTCATGCATGTACTATTAAGATATATGAAAACCATCTGAGTCATTCAGGAGAGTCTGATGACCCGCACTCATTACAGCAATGAGGCTCCTGAGAGAGCTCTCATGTCAACATTAGCTTCAGACCCACAGCTTCATGAAAGAAGAGGTGCAAACAGGCAGTCGGCACTCTTCTCCGTTACACTAATTGGAGATGCTACTATTAAGCTGTCAATAAAGCGGTCACTGAAACTGGTATTGGAGAACACCCCCTAAGGTTTAGACTCACCTGGAACTCCATCTCACCCCTTCTGAGCAGCATTAGCCTTTTAAGATTTAATTGGCTTTCAATTCGCATGTTAGTTTTCTATATTTATTGCATTTTAACCCTTTTTTCCACTGTTGCTAACAATTGTTCTTTTAGCGCTAGTTTTTTTTTTTACAAGAACACGTGAAGAAACTTCTTTACTTTTGTTAAAGTTTCAAGATCTGAAGCACTCTCACCATTTAAAGATTTTTTTGTTAAGAAATAATTGAAAAGTGAGCCAAAAGATCTAAAAAGGGCTGCAACTTCTTTCTAAAAAAGACATTAAGTGGATAGTCTTCCTGACTTTTTGAGTAACCATCTAGTAGTCTACTCATCATTTGATAGAAGCATTTCATTTTCAATATGAAAGCATTATGTGATGTAAAGTTGGGAATCCTCAATGGTTTATTTTAATTTTATTTAATAAAAGTATCACAGTAACAGGATTCACTGATCATGGAAGAAAATGATTTGGCAAATTATGAATGAATGAATGAACGAATGAATGAATGAAGCTTTATTTATATAGCACTTTACAATACTTTTATAAGTCCGTCACAATAAAAGAAAGAAAAAAAAGCTTAAAAATGAGGCAATAAAAACTAAAAAAATGAAAAACAGCATAAAATTACAAAAAGTAGTCAGCAATAAAATAAACAAAAGACAAATAACAATGCCTAAAAACAAATAAAAAAGAAAACAAAAGGCCACCAATTACTGAGCATTAAAAAGGATTCAAAAAGGTAAGTTTTTAATAGATATCCTCCTGAGTCCCAGAAAAAAAAAAGTTTTGGAATTTCTTTTTTTTTTACATCACATCAGTCTTTGGGGTGTTAAAAACATAATTCCAACAAAAAAAATTCAAAACATGTTTTTATTTTTGTTTTATAGCATGTCCTTTGGAGAGGACATCTGGACGTTTATGGAAAATATTAACATATGAACACATTAACAATTTTTTTTTACACTTACATTAACACTGTGACATTTAGGACTGTACATTTAAACTTTAACCCTTCTGAACTTAAATTTTAGTGTAAACTCTTTTACTCCTGAGAGAAATGACACTTGACCAAGATAATGTCACATGGTAAGCAAAATGGCACCAGTCGACATGATTTGAAGCAGTACTGCCTATGGCATCTCTGGTGTCTTCCAACACAGGCATGAATCTTAGGAGATGGACAAAGAAATACTGTTAATTTCTGTAATTAAAGTATTTCAGCTTCTTGCTTACCTTAAAATATTTCCTATTGACAACATCATTCCATCTAAAACAAAATATCTCAGAAGCCTACATGTTAGTTCTGGCCCATAGCTGACGATGAGTCCTCGCCTCCGTTACTTTGTTCGTCCTCTTCCTCAGTCGATAACGACTCTTCTGCACTCTCTACCTCATCTGCATCTATGACTCCTTGTGGAGTCTCATCATCTGACAAGTCTATGTCTGAATCTCCATCAAGGATTTTGTAAAGAATTTTCTCTGTCTCAGTCAGTGAGCTGGCTCCAATCACATTGTGATAAAAAGGTCGAAAAAAAGTTAGCAAGGCCGGATGTCCTCTATGGAGTACATACACAAACAAGACATTTTTCATGTGGAAAAAATAAATAAACTTCTCAGAAAACTCACCTAAACTATTCCTAAGATAGTTATTTACTGGAATCAATCTGAATATTTAACTCACAAAACTCATAATTTCAGTAATATAAACTTACCTGTCTTCTTCCCATAAAATGTGCTTGCTGCGATGGCTGCCATTTTGAAGAATGAAAAAAGGTGTTTTGTCAAGATCCCACCCCCAAACATGTGATATCATTGGAAAGCCCTGGATGTCCTCTGTAAGGGCCAGTAAGATTTAACACAATGCCATCTATGGTTTCAGAGATACAGACCAAAAACTAATGTACCCCACAGAGGACAAAAATGAATGGCTGGGACTCAGGAGGATATTTAAAATTAATTTCGTCAGATAGCATGTGCAGTTCTGCTATTCCATAAGTGAGGGCCGACAATGGAAAAACTTTGGTCATCCTGGCATTTCTGTTTCAAGGGCACATCCAGCAGAAATTGATTAGCAGACCTTAAGACCCTAGGACAGTTAAAAGATTGGTTAAGTAAACTTGGACAAGACCATGACAAGCTTTAAATTAGTGAAAACAATGGTTAAAAAATATTTTCAAAATAATTAACATCCCTAAATATATGTAATTTTTAAATTGATGCTAAAATTTGTCGGATTAATTTACAATATCCGAGATGCTGAAAGGAAACTAAAGGGTTAATCCTTTCGCAACTCGCAGTGATCCTCTAATTACTGTAATTGCTGCGGTGGAAGCAGGTCGTGTGGTGGATTCATGGCTGCAGCCGGTTCACCGGCCTCTGCTTGTCTCCTCTCAGCATCATCACCTCAGCTGCCTCCAGAAGCATCACCCTCCCAGATTCAATTTCACTGGTTTTCATCTACCCCCCTGATGACCCCACACAGAGGGCTTTTAAATTTCTACAAGGGGTGATGACCTTTAGTTTTTACCTCATAATGTGTGATATTTTTGTGAAAAGAAAGCAAAAATGTGCAAATATATATATATATATATATATATATATATATATATATATATATATTTAATTCAATTTACAACAAAACTGCTTCAATGATTGATGTAAGTTAATAATTTTTATTTACTTTTTTTTATTATTATTATTTAAATGACATCATTCCAATATTTTCACCAGTGAAAAACCCATAGTGTCATAGCTACTTCGCCTCTGAGTGTTATAAGGACACGTTAGCAATCCGCTCTCTTTTTAGATCTGTTTCTCAAAAATTTTGCCTCATAAGATTGTTTTTTTTTTTTCAAGATGACAGTTTTTGAGGGAGGCAGGAGGGAGAGGTGACAGTGCTCTGTGCTGTCAGACTAGCTTAGTGTCAGGGGCCGTACAGTGAAGACTCCCAGGCAGGGAACCAGCAGAGCGGTGACACTCCCAGGACTTGCAACCTTTTCTAAAACCCCTCACCCTGGACTCCTCTCCCAACTTGACATCTAAAGGAGCGGTAGTTTGCATGCAATATTAGTACATCAGCACATCTGATGTTGTATTATCATCAAAATTTCTTTTAATTATAACATTTTTGTTGGTTTTATGTTAAATTCTTGTCATTCTTCTGCATTAATTTGGTTCAAATTGAACTCATGGAGTTGCAGTTGCAGTGTTTTGCACAAGGAGAGCAAGAAAATGTTCAAAAATGAAGGATTGTTTAATAAAAGCTGTGAGTAACACTTCTTGCAGAACACAAAAGGCCTTGTTGTTGCTTCATGGCGGTGTCTCGAGGCTTCTGTTTGCTGAGAGTCTTTAGCAGCTCTGTAATAGATTTTCATCTGCAGGGGTGCTATAGACTGAGTTACATTCACTTTTGTGGCTTTGACTGTGTGAGTCAGCTTATGAATGGACAACAATGTATTGATTAATGGATTACTTTTAATTAATTCCCACAGGAATTATTCATTATTTCAGACTTCAGTGGAAAATATGGAACTGAACTATTCCAACTGAGTTGTTTAAAAAACTTTTAGGCAAAAATTTGTGGTAACGCTTTACATGAGGTGATGCAAAACGCTCAAAATAATGTTGGCAAAAATAGTTAATACATTTTTAAGCAGTTTATTAATATGACCTTTATAGACAATGGTCTCACTTTAGATGTTAATGAAACTTACTATGTTAATAAACTTGATTTGGCTTATTGTGCTAATAAATGTCTTACTAACAGCCTATAAACTCATTAATAATGTTTTTTAATGTGTTAATAAAGTTTGTTAAGGAATCTTATTATAAAGTGTTTCAAAATTGGTAAAGTCAAAACATTGGATCGTTATTTTTATTTCAGAAAAGTAAAATAAATCTTATGTCAAATTTAAAGTTATTTAGAAAAGTAAAATCTTCTTCCAAACTTTCATTATTTTTGTTGATCTGAGACGTTGCTTCAAAGTATCAGCCTATTTTCTCCTGTAGTAGGGTGCAGAGCAACCCCACATCATGATTCTTCCACCTCAAACTTTATATCTATGTAAACAGGTCGTTTTAACAATAACAACATTTCAACAGGTCAATATTGGTTTTATTATACAACCAATCATCATTTTAAAATGTTGCTATCTTTGTTTAAACTAAATACAAACATGAATCTGCAAATACTGACATATTTTTAACTATTAATGTTATTTGGAAAAAAAATAACTTTTTTCTTTTTCCATAATGCCTGCTTGTTGTGTTTATGTTTCTCCAAAGCCTTCTCAAAACTACACGCAGACTCACAAAGTCTACATGTTGCTCCCTAATGTCTTAATTTATTCCCATAATTCCGTGCTATAATGCCCTTTTTATTGAAGGAGAGCCTTACAAATTTTCTTTATATTTTAAAGGCTCACAGTGTGAAACGACAGACCAGACCAGGTGTGTGTGTAATCACTTTAAATGTTATACACTCTCAACATGTTTCAGCAGTTTGAAGCCAGTTCTTAAAACTATATATATTCTTTTTTTTTTTTAATAATGACTGTCACGATTTGATATTGTTCTGTCTCCTGCATTCGTTCCAGCCTTCTCCTAAGGGAAAATCTAATCCGCTCTTGTCTAATAGTAGCTTTTTGAGATGTGAAGATGCATTGTAAGAGTGAGGATGCTGATCTAATCACACTTCCATCATGTCAAGTGCAGCATTCTGGACAGAGAAATCAGTATTTTTGATCATAATAGACAGTGACATGTCTGCTAGGATATCAGTGCAACATACAGAGTGAGTTTTTCCGTATTACCTTCAAGAAAACTCCCAATTTATCTAAACTATCAAAGAACATAGTTTAAAAAATTTTTTTTTTCCATTGTTTAAGTAAGAGCAAATGGTTGTTTTTTTAACCTGCTGCTTTGATAGGATCTATCTGGTCGAGAATCTAAGCAGACACATCTTCTTCATACTTTGAAAAAAGAAATGTGGAGCTTTTTTGTCCACTATTATTAAACCTCCAATTATCATGACATTGCTAAAACTAGCTAAACATTCAACACGATGTGTAAAAAATAAACAAGTGAACTCAAATGCAACAGTTATACATTTCAATAACCTCCAATGACCATTTTTCTCATGACTAATAACATTTGCTGAGTTTGTTTTGCAGAAATGTTTTTCTCAGTTTATTCAAACATTTTTTTTCTCAGTTTATTTCAATAAATTGGAGCAGGTTGGCCAATGATCAAAAGGTCAACAGTTCGATCCTCGCTCTGCCCAGTCAACCTGTTGTGTCCTTGGGCATGACGCATTACCCTTTCTGCCTCCAGCGTGGCTCCACTGGTGTGTGAATGGACACACATTGTAAGCACTTTGAATATCAAGAAAAGCATAGAAAAAAAATTAAATAAGTTTCTTTAGACCCCAAAAGAAGCTCAAATGATCACCCTTCCAGCTCCATGATGAAAGTTTTTTTTTGTGTTTGACTGTTAGACTTTGTTTTTTTTTTTTTTGTCTTTGTTTTCTTTTTTTTTAATAAGAAATTTAAAAAAAAACTGTATGTCACAGTCAATTTTATAGATAAAATTCTCAAACTGCTTTTCAATGGTAAGCTCAGTGGAGCTCCAAATTATTTTTATCGTGTTAACGGTTTTGCAGGTGATATCACGGGTGTTAAAGGGTTAAATAGAAACTTTTTTCTTGCACAAGCGGTACTATTTGAGGCTTTCTGATAGACTTTTAATACCGTCACAGTTTTACTTGTATCCCAATAAGTAAAGGCTATTTTTCTTCGTACATTTTTTTTTTATTTAAAAGAAGAACAATTAAAAAAAGACTGAAGAGCTTCTTACATTTGTCTACTGTGGCTTAATTAGAGTCTTAAGGGGTTTTTTACATTCGTGTAATCAGTCACTAAACTCTAAGCAGTCTTGCAGTTTCACTTTACTGGGTCAGACAGATGTAATTTCTTCCCACTTTTCTGTCCTGGTTTTTTTCTTTTTTTTCTTTTTTTTTAATCCAAAACGGGGTGTCACTTTGTGTTTGTTCTTTTAGCCTCCCGGAGGACTGATAAAGTGTTCTATGCTTTTATAGGCTTCCGCTCCGCTCGGCACTCTGCCGTCTCGCAAAGTAACTACAGCAATGTCAAACATGTGCGAGTCCCCAAGTACAACAGGACATTTAGCGTTTTACAGGGTCAGTGTAGATTTCCCTCTTTCTGGGCTACTGCTAAAATTGAAAGTGTGTCAGTTAACCAACTCTTGTACCTGATCATTTGATTTGATAGGCCATATGTAATAGATTTTTGTCATAAAAACTGCTCCAGATGGGACAGCAAATAAAGCATAAAACATCCAAGACCTAAATTAAACCTGATTTTATTTTATTCATCTATTTATTCTTTTCAATCTAAAGCTACAATTTACTATTTTATGGATCCTTTATTTGCAGCAGTTTGACTTCAAATGCAGTTGTAGTTCATTCAACGTTGACTTCTTTTGAATTAATCTGGAATCTTTGTGTGGATCTGTGATTAGTCTTAAAGCTGCAGAGCAGGATTAGTCCATCTTTCCATCCAGCTCCTGTCCATTTCTCTCCAATCAAGCTATCTCATCTTATTACTTCTCTAATTAACTGCAGTCGGTGGTATTTTTAGCATCCAGGTCAGCCTCATGTCAGTGTTAACTGCACAGACCGAGTGGATTTTAAAAAGCTGCACACTCAGAAAAAAAAATCGGCATAATATAATAATCCAAAAAAGAAAAAATATATATATATTGCAAAAAGTTAATTCACGTGTTACCTTTTACCACTGCTTCCAAAAATCTCTTGAAAAGTTAAGCAACAATGAAAAACAAAGAGTGGATTTTACATAAAAAGCTGACTCTCAAAAACACTTTTTTTTGCATAATTCATTGGTCCAAACTAGAATAAATAAGTAACTAAAAAATGTCCTGTCATTCAGAGGACAAGTGACCTTCAATAGGACACGTCTTTTCAAAGAGCTCAGAGGCGAAATGAGGAGTGATGTGAAGTGACAACAAGGATCATCGCTGACCTGCACATTCAGGCACTCCATAAACTTTCCCTCGAAATGAAGCGAATGGTTGTTTTCATCCTGTGTCTACAAAGTAAAACATATTTGGCATTCCTTAGCAAAACTTGAAACAATCACAATCCGGTCCAGTTCTTCTAAAAGCATCAACTCATAAACATGTGATGAAACGAGGAAAATTGAATCTGCATGACTTTTAATTTATTGCTGCATTTCAAAATGATTTTAAAATTATGTTTACTTTTTTATACATATTTTGCCTCCCTGTCTTCATTTTGTCATTAATATGTGTCAAATTGACAAAGGTTTCTTATAAAATTATTAAAAATGTGAAAGACTTCTGTTTAAAACAATGAGGGGGTTTCAAATTGAGAAATAAAAATGTTAAAAAGTGTGGTTTGTAGAATCTATATAGGAGTCTTTAAATCAATGAAAATTGGGAAAAAAAAAAAAAAAAAAAAAAAAAATCAAAAAAAACTGCCTTTTTTTTTTCTCAAAAAATAAAAAACAAAAAATTTTTTAAAAAAAAAAATAAAACAAAAAAAAAAAAAAAAAATAAATAAACAAAATTACCACAAAAATGCATCATTTCCAAAAATTACGTCATGCATGACAGCACAGCACAGAACCTAATGTTGATTTAAAGGCCGACCTGTGAATTATTATCAGGCTTCCTACTTATGGTGATTATTTTTCTCAACCACATTCTCTTTGTCTGCTCTCTCAGTGTTTTGCAATCGCACTCGAAATGAATCATCTGCCACTCTGAATGCATTGTTTCTGACCGGGGCACTTACTGTGCTTTTTACTCGTGCAACAGCAGAACAAACTGCAGCTGAACCTCCTCTCACGATTTCTGTGAGTTTGCACCCATCTGCCTCCTCTCAGATTAAAACGAGGTGTAGCTTAAGGTGCCCAACACCATCGGAGTCCCATTTCTTTTTGAATAGAGGCAAAAATCAACTGAGCGGCAGAATAAAAGGTGTTTAAATATCTTGGCTAAAACACACAACACTGATGAGCCAAATAAATAGATGAAAAGAACAGCTACATTAACCTTTATTGAGCTCAGAAATCCAGCTGATTTATCATTTGCGTCTGCAGAAACAATTAAGACAACCAAAGGTTGGTTTCCCTTTAAAATCTGCATGGAAAAGTGACCTTCCAGCAGCTTGCAGTTACATTCTATAAGTGGAGACGAGCCCATCAGTTATTTTCCTCAGGTTGCATTGCATATTTAAAGACTGTGCAGAAGATCACACTTTAAGACCTGTGATTATTCATTCTCACTTCCATATGCTGCCTGCCGCCTTTGAAGATGAGGTATTACAGATGAGAAAAAGCAGCAGATCTGCATGTTTCTATTCAAATATAACCATCATTGTATCAAATTTGATACACATTTCATTGGCAGGATCAAAACTTTCCTCAAAAACTCATTGGATGTAACTGTTTTCTACCCTGTAGTTCATCATCCTTCCACTAGGGGCTGTAGCAGGGCTTTCCTGCTTTGTCAAACTGGCTGCTTCCATAATACTTTTGGCGGGAAAAAGATTGGCTAATTTTCGAAACTTTATGATGAGAATAACTTAACTATTGTTATTATTTTTTTTAAACAACTACTTGCTGTATTAAAATAATGAAAATTTTGTTGATAATGAATTATTTATAATACAGTTACACCGTGTTTAACGTGTCTGGATTAAATTTGAGACGGCTGGTAAATAAGGCGTTTTTTTCCTGAACACGCATCAATATTTTTTGCATCTTAAACTAACAATGTTGTAGCCTCAACCTACAAAATCACAACAACATGTCATATTTGATACTCTGAAGTGAAATTAGAAACCTTATATTTCATCAAAGAGTTTAAAAACATCTTATTTCCAAAAAATCTGAATTTTCTGTTGATTTAGTTAGCTTTACAGTTGAGTTGGAGTATATAAATCTACAGTTGTCCTGAATCTAAGAAAAGCAGCATTTAAACTCCTTTTTAATGCTGTGAGCTCACTACATCTACAGAAAATTCTGTTTTGTTTTGTTTTTTTTTTTTTTAATTAAGATGTTTTTAAACCCTTGAAGTATCGTGTTTGTAATTTCACTTAAGAGTATCAAATATGAAATGTTGGGTGATTTTGTACGTTTTTGCTGCAACAGTGTTAGTTTAAAATTCAAACAATATTGACAAGTATTCAGGAAAAAAGCACATATGCTGCCTGCTGCTTTTGAAGATGAGGCATTACAGATTAGGAAAAGTAGATCCTAAATCTGCTCGTGCTTGTTTCTGTCGTTGGATCAAACTTGATACACGTTTCATTGGCGTGACCAAAACTTTCCTCAAAAAGCCATTGCATTTAACTGTTTTCTGCCCTGTAGTTTGCCATCAGTCCACTAGGGGCAGAGGCAGGGCTCTTCCTGCTCATTTCAAAATGGCTGCTTCCATAATACTTTTGGCAGGAAAAAGCTTTGCTGATTTTAAAAACTTTATGCTGAGAATAACTCAACTATGACTTCTCTCTTTTTTATTATTTCTTGCTGTATTGAGATAAGGATTTTTTTTTTATAATACAGTTACACCATGTTTAAAATGTGAGGATCAAATTTGAGATGGTAGGTAAATAAGGTTTTTTTTTTTTTCCTGAACATTCGTCAATATTTTTGGATCTTAGACTAACACAAAAATGCACTAAATCACCCAAGGGAAATCACAAACATTATATATCATCAAAGAGTTAAAAAGCATCTTCATTTCTAAAAAATCTTAATTTTCTTTAGATGTAATGAGCTTTACAGCGTTACATAGAAGTTTAATTTTTTTGCATCTTCATTTAGTATTCAGAACAACTGTAGATTTATAAACCCCAAACTCAACTAAAAAAGACTCTCCAGCTCTAGTTACTGGTCACCTGAAACCCAGGATCCCCGGCCTCCTACAAGTCATCAACGTCATTTGTTACTTTCACTGCAAAGCCCTGTAAATGGAGCTGTAGTAATACTGTCTACATAAAGATGCAAATACGCATCATCCTGAAAGTCTTGATGCTCCATCAGTGAGATGTGTTGGTTTTTTGTGAAATACATTTCACTTGTTTGTAACTAAATCAAGCCGTGCATTAATCATGCATAATCAGGCATCCTGTAATAAGCAGATGCCTCTAACATTTTAATCAAATACAATGAGCAAGCTTGTGTTTCCTGTCATGACTGTCAGTGGTTCCTGGTTGCATCCCTGCAGGTTGGCTGCTTAACTGTTTTCCATCTCTGCCTGATGAAGCCGGTGTTAGCTGGGCCTTTCAGCAGCTCCGTCTCCTCACTTTCACTGCCCGCCGCTGAGACAACCTGGCTCTTTGCCCTGCAAACATCCTCCTCCTCCTCCTCCTGCTGCTTTTTGTTCAATCACCTCATCTGCCCCTAAGCCAGAGCCCGCTCCCCTCTGAGGACCAACAACAGCGCTCCGTGAAGTAAAGATGTAAACGACACTAGTCATCAACGGCACCCTCCTCCATTATTCATCTCTTGGCCTTAATGAGTTTTCCATCCACCTTCAGGTCCAACTAAATTAAAAGAAACAATGATTTTGTTTAATTACATCAATTCAATCTGAGTAGAAAATTAATGATGTTGCGTTGAAATGAAGGATGTTTCATTTCTCCACAGAGCCCTGAAACATCACGAAAACTTTGCTGATGCTGCAGAATTTGTTTCCAGAAGATGGAGAAATTAAGTTGCCGATAAATTATCTTTTGTGACCCTCATTTTTTTCTTTTGAGGCTATAGAATTGTCTAAGCTTTCATAGGTGTGCTAGACCCAAAGACTGCGTGTCAATCACACAGATAATATGCGTGTTTACATGCAATGATCATGAAAAGGAGGGCTGGTAAATATTTAATGGCTTCTTCAAGTTACTCAGGAGCCTTGTGATACAACACTAGGGTTGGACTCCAGCACCTGAAGTCATTGTTAAACACCACCAAGGAACAACCGTGGGTACATAACCCTGGCAGTGGAGCAGGAAAATTAGCCAAGTCACTGTTAGTGCTACAATTTTTATTTGTCATGTTCGTTAATCGGCCCTGACCTCTCCGTGACCCTTGATTCTCCTTATCAAGCAATACTGCAGTGGACAAGGTTCAACCAAGCATGTGTCTGTACCCCGGATCTGCAAAAACTGCTTGCACCACTCCAGTCTAACCACTCACAACGCAGATTCCTCCCAAGATTGCAGAGTAGTTCCAGTGCGAGCTGGGACAATGTGAAACGTATAGGCTAAACAAAAGCCCAGAGGGAGACAAAGAGTGAGTGGGATGAGAGTGAGCAAAAGATCTGGAGACGAGACAAAAGTCTGGAGAGGCACAAAGTGCAATTAAGAGCGTAGTCATGACAGTGTCTCATCCCATTTCTTCTTCGCCATCAGTTTAATTGTGTTAATCCAAAATTAACACTTCAGAGGGAAATATTAAGGAGATGTCAAATTTGGGGTTGTTGCCTATGGAGAGGATAAAAACAAAGAACATCACAGCTACTCCAGATTAGTACATGTTGAAGCATCATTGAAAGAGAATTTCAATCTGAAATAATTTAGGATTTGTCCAAAAAAAAAAAAAAAAACGGCATCTGAATAGCACTGCGGCTTGCCTTACTCCGGCCTTACTCCAGCAGCTAAAACAAGCATGATGCTAATTTGATGAAGGTTCAAGTGTTGATAAGAGGATTCACATCAAAGGAGGGTCCAGAAGGTAACACAAGGAAACAGATGCCCTTAATTAAAGCAAGGTCTAATTAACTTAAATCATCTTTTTTTAGTCTTTGTGTATTTATTTATCTTTTTACGTTCTTTCTTTGGTTTTTATTCCACCATTTTTCCCTCGGGGACTCTATCTGAAACCCCTAAATAATGCAGACCGAGAGAAGGGGCTTAAAGGGCTGATGATGGATCACTCCCCTCCTTCTGCTACAGTTGTATCCTCTTACAAAGCTTATTTATTATTTCCAAAATGACACTGTTCTCAGGTGAATCTCAAGATATCTATATTTACAGCAGATTGCTTTTTTTCAGGATTTTCTTCTTCCTCTCCTCCACTGTGATCCAGTTTTCAGTGTGTGGCGTCACACAAGTGGGTCATGGAAAGGCTGTGAAGCATTATTATTATTGTGTGGCCTTGCCTGCAGGCACACAGAAATTGCTTTTGTAAAGATTTTACACATAGGATCCTCCTATGTACTTGAAATGTGATCACTATTTCAAAAAGTTTAAAAAAATGTAAGCAATAATTTAAATCACTAATTTATTTCTGTAAAACAAAGTTATTATCTCTATAAGCTGGAGAAAAGTTACTTTGACACAACTGTTTTTGGGGAAAAAAATACGCATATTTTGTGATGATTCTTGGATAGGGCATCCGAAATGTTCAAAAGACACAAACATTTGGCAGAAATACATTACTTTTTCACTTACTTTTTGACTTTTAAAAGTGAATGTTTTGAAGGCATATAGAAAAGTTCAACAGATAAAAGTAAACGTTTATAAATAGTTTTCAATTTTCTGGTAAATGTTTATTAATTCACTTTAATTCAAATGTATTTTTTTCTTAATGTGGCACTAATTACATGTTCCTTTTGACACAACAGTAACACTAAATCTATATGAATATTATCAAATATGCTGCCTTCATTTATTTATTTTTTCTGTTTTCTTGACACTCATGTTTACATCACACCCCGGTTCACATGATCTGACTGCATCACACACTGTTGCATTAAGCGTCAGACAGGCATTTCTCTTGCTAAGTTTCATATTGATCGGACAAAGAATGTGAGATGTTAGGCCTGAGACTTTGATTTCAACAATGTAAGAGCTTTTGATTACTTTTTAGTACCCAGGAGTTTGGGTAAGAAGGAATGAAGATCTGTTTTTTTTTATTTTCTACAATAAAAGTTTAACGTTTTGAGGAAAATGAACTGTTTGATGCTGCCATTTTACATTTCTTTTGTTTTTAGCTGTCAGTCAAAATATAAAAAGTAGATGTAATTTGTCAGAACTCATTTACATAGTAATCAAAGTAAAAAAATATATATAGTGCTAAGTGCTAAATAAAAAAAAAAAAAAAACTAAGCAAATGGAAACATGAATGATAAACTCCCTAATAAAAAAATGTAAAAATCTTTTCAGAAAATTTTAAACACTTTTAAAAAACTAAACAAGCTTATAGTTAAAATGTTTTATTATTATCATTAAAACAAATAGAATAACAAAAAAGGAAGATTTCAATTTAAAGGTACATTTTGTTTTTTAATTGAGTCAACAAGAGAGAGAATTTCTATTAATCAATTCAATATTTTGGCATTGGAACATTTTTTGAGGAAATAGTAATGTTTTTTGTTTCTATTATTTTTTTTTTAATTAAAACGTATTTCAAACATGTTAATATTGAAGGATATGCAATATGGCACAAATAGTGAATGATAATAATAACAACAATACCAACAGCAGCAAAAATAATTTAATTACATTGAAGTTTATTTTGTATTTGGATATATTTATAAAACGTTTCACAACCTTTAAGTGATAACCAACAACAACCAAAAAGGAATGAGCTAAAGTATGATGCTTATCAAAGCCAATCCAAAGATAAAATTTACACAAAAACAAAACTTAACATCAAGTTGACAAATATGCCACAAACATAAAAATCAAAATTTGTGCACATTCATACATATATGCATGCATAAATGCATATGCAAATGCATAAATAAATACATATTTTCAAATACAAAATAAAATATCACTATTATTGACCCTTTTTTTACTCAGTAACCTAATTTTTTTACAAGTGTTAACTCGTTTAAGATCTTTATCCAAAGAGTTTCAGCCTTTTTGTTACAGAAACAGGACATCTTCATTTGTTTGAAACATTTCTGAATCTTTCAAACTTGAAATTACCACTCAAATTATAATGTTCCTCTTTTCTTAAAAATAATGACTGTACAGACACATTTGAAATAAAGCAGGTAGAAGCTTAGCCTTTTCTAAGTTAGATGTCATCAAAGCTAAGAAAGAGGATCTCCACAATGCAAATACAATCACAGTAATCTCCATGATACATAGTATAACATAAAAGGGTTTATTAAAGTAAATTTTTTTAAAGCAGATCTATATTCTATAAACTATGCTAAAAAGATGCTAAAAGTTTGTATAAATTTAAAAAAAAAAATCCCAATTAAATACATTAAAAATAATGAAATTTTGTTTAAAAATGCAATTATAAAGTACCACACTGAAAGTGTGCTTTCTTTTTTCTGACCACTAAACTGGCCATCCGCAGAAAATACACTGAGCACTAACTAACTCCCTCTTTAACAGAGCATCAGAGGTTTGTAAGTGGTGACGAGAGCAGCAAAATCCCAGAGGAACAAACAGATGACTCATGACTTTGTCCAGAGGAGGGGAAATAAATATTTAAATTGTGATTCAGCGTCAGATTGTTTGACTCATTTCCAAGGGTCCTGTTTTTATTACACACTGACCATCAGGTTTGTGTCATGTCTAATATCACTTCATTTCTTTTATTCCATCTTTTTTTCATTTTTTCTGTTTGCCACAGGTGTTTTGGTACTCAGTAGAAGCTGTCATCCACTGCAGGCTAATTCACTCATCCTAATCAAAAATAAACCCGATGCACTGTGGAAGGCACCAGCACTGGGGGTAGTGTGACCCCTGGTGGATTAAAAAAAATCTTCCTTCTTGTATTCAAATTTGGTTAAAAAAAAAATGCATGTTTCCATCATCTAGAAAACTTTAACAAAGACTTCAAATAAGTTATTCCGCAAATTAGGGAGTTTATTATTCTAATAATCGTTAAATCGTCCACATTAATTATTTTATCCTCTTTTTATTGTTTACTTTTTAACCTGGGAGAGTTCTAAAAAAGGGACTTGAAGATTTGTGGCTGAACCAAAACATCCTTCCTGTTCTTGCTGGGCTCAGAATGGGGTTAAATGCGAAGAAAAAAATACACTAAAATAGAGAAAGTAATGTCTTTTTCAAGGTGGTTCAATCCAGAGCGTGGATTCAGACGGATCGAAAAAAATGAGAACTGTGTGGTGCTACAGTTCACTAAAATGCAGCATTGTACAGCTTGAACTGGCAACAATACTGAACTATGAATACGCGTCCCATTGAGATTAGCAGGGGTCACATTTGCCGGTCCATGTTTCAGAGTTTCATTTTGGGATGGAAAGTGGAGCAGAACATAAAATGCTCTTTAGTCCCAACAGAATACTGCAGCTACAGAGGGGTTTTCAAGTACTTTCAGTTTCTGCCTGAAATGTTACCAAATAGACCCCATTTGCATCAATGATTCCCAACTAATATATTCAAACAAACTTAGGAAATTCAAGCACAGACACTCAGTAATAGAAAACCCTATTTAAACTGCGTGCCACATTAGGATGGCGTGACAAATATGAGATTTTGAGTTCAGCCAATTCATTCATTTAGTATGAGTCATGCATAAAAAGTATATCTTTGACCTCTAAATGCATATGTGAATGTCATCTAATGGACAAGCCGAGAAGCTCTTTCAACACACGTGTCAGTGTCACAATGAAAGTGGGGTAAAAAAAAACAAAAAAAAAACAGGAAGCCTCTTATAATCCAGCTGCTTGTTGTCTGGATAGCTCAGTTAGACGCTTTGCTTTTAGCTCACAATGTGTTGTTTTTGACATAATGCAATGAACCACGACATGCTACTTTTATGTTGGTACAGTAAATAAACTAATTTAAATGAGAAAAATATTTGAAAATGTAACAATTTTGAACAAAACACTGTGGGTTGAATAATTGTTGAGGGTATCTTTGCCTTAAGACAGGGGTGTCAAACTCAATCACACGGGGGGCAAAATCTTAGGTAACGGTCCGAACAAGATAAACATTTATTGAACACACTAAAATTACATTTTTTAAACTTTGAAAATGTAACTTTTTAACATAAATGTGAATGAAAACAGTCAGGAATATTATTCCAGAATAAATCAACCTAAACCTTAAATAACTTTCCATATTTTACTCTCCATAAAACATATTTTGTCAAAATTATACAAGTTAGAAATAAAATAAACATTAAAATTAAAAAAAGATTCAAATTTCTTTACTTTAATGCCATTTTATATGAAAAAATACACTTAGAAATATCCCAAAAGATTCTGATTTCCATCAAATGTCCTATTAAATTGATACAAATATGAACATGCTGCCGAACAAAACAAACAAAGCCGGGAAATAAAAATAAAATGAGTGTTTTTCAGCAAAAGATAAATCAAATCATTCTGCTTTGCTGTGTGTTTTGTTTTTGGTTGTTTTGTTTTCCCCTTAGTTATTTTATCCGGTTATGTTTATTTTTTTATGCACCATGAGTGAGAGGTGAGAGGGAGGAAGAGGATGATGACATCCTTGTGATGTAAAACACTGAGTGTCCAAAAAAAAAAAGCAATTGATCATTATAAACTGATCTCTCAGTCTCTATAATCATAGTGTTGCTTCAATGTTACCAGCAAGACAACAACGGTGCGTGAGTGTGTTTAATGAGAGAAAAAAAAGATACGCTAAATTTAGGTTTTGCAGCAGGTTTTCAATTCTAGGACAAACACCTTCTGCAGAAAATATGATCAAAACCACAAAGAGACAATATTTCCTCTAAGGATCATTCTTTCATTGATACTTAAGCTATTAATAGCAAATAGGTATTTCAAGATATTGCAAAAATTGTTGTGGAAAATATAGACAATTTCCAATTAAGAGTAGCATTCTGTTGGGTTATAAATGTCATTGAAAATATGTGAAAAAACATAAAGGCAGCTGAAAGATGGAGCAGCTGTCACCTGTGTGGAAACAAATTTAACCTTCTGGATCTGTCGTTTCCTGCTTGTCAAACGGTTCATCTGAGTCTGCCGCCTGTTTCCTGAAATCATAACTGTTTAAACTTGAGAAAATTTCTAAACCACATAATTTAGAAAACATTACAAAAACCAAAGATTTTTGACATCAAGACACTTTATTTCTCATATAAACAAATAGGCATGATAAATACAACACAGTATCTGTTATTTTAATATTTATTTGCACCTAAATAATGTAAAAAACAATCAATAAAAAGCTGACTTCTTCTTAACGACGAGTGTTCTTGAGCGACTGCTTTACAGTCAGTCCCGTAATATGATTTGAGGTCTCTATGGCTGCTTCCGGTCCTCGGTAACCTGAGCTCTAGATGAGGATTGAGGATACCAGCCATCAAGTCTCATCATGTGACTGCAAGTAAATTGGTTTGGCCTGCTTCCTGAGACGCTGCTGGACTCGCAGCTTCCTGCCCTTCTGAGTGGCCAGTCCCAGCGGCGGCAGGTATGTCTATAAAAACATCCAGAGGAAAATCCAACAATTTAATTTGGCCTAAATGTGAAAAAAAGAGGAATCACTTCAATGGTGAATACTTACAGCTCTTGGATATGGATTCCTATAATGCAATCCTATAAAAGAAAAAAACAGTTGATATTAGGCAGTATTACATCCAGGCACAAATTAAGTGTATAGTTAGGCACCCACGGCTGTACAAGTACAGTTTAATTAATTATTAAAATATAACAATAACTTAATATTTGCAGTAACAGATCTTTTTCAACTTTAGTATATATTTTAATTTTTTTCCCCAATAAATCTGTCAAAAAAATTCAATTCATGGTATATGTAGACTGAGTACACCAAAGGTAAAAGCATAAAAACAAAACAGGACCTGCACCCAAAACTCCAACTAAATGCAAGAGGACGAGTCTGTAAGCATCCACAAATATTGGATATTAAACTGCTGTCTGTTGCCTCTTATAATAACTACAAAAAAAAAAAAAAAAAAAAAAATTAAGTTCTGAAAAAACAAATTCTAAAAGTTTTATATTTCATGAGCAAAACCTGTTTCCTTCATACCTATTTCTAACCTCGCCTCACATTCTTCTATGCAGCTCTTTATCACTTCTGGATCTGTGAGCTGTAAATAGAAACACACACATAAAAATTAAAATAAATGTTGTGGGACTCCACAAACAACCACTTTAACAAATCTGTGAGCCTGTAACACCTGCTGGTTCTGCCTAAACAGAGTGCGGGCCTCTTGTTGAATGTACTTTCTTTCAGTCTCTGTGTCCGCTTTAACGCCGCTCTGAGCCTGCCAGGTCCGGGCGACGCGAAACACGCGTGTGTACAGAGACAACACTGTGCTGCGAGTGCACGCCGTCATCAGGACTAAAAAATCTGAGAGGAGAGAAGCTTCCTGCAAAACAAAAGAAGATAAATTTAAAGGATGGTAAAGAAATATTAGGTAATAAATTAGGAAATATTTCAGAATACTTTCAGTGTGTTTTGATCTCAAATAAGTTGAGGGCATTTTATTTTCTGAGGATGCAGAAAAGACAGCTCTTTGTTAATATTTTTTTTTCTGCTAATAAATGTGACCTGATTGACAGAACAAAGGAGTCACTTTAAGAACAGATATTTGATCTCTGACACTCAGCTTGCAAGGATGACCTTGGACATTGAAACCTAAATTGCTCCTGATGGCTGTAAAGTACAATTTTGCAAGAGCATATTGATGGACTAAAATACAATCTGAAAAGTTAATAAATTTAAAATTTTATGCAAATAACTTTAAGATATGCTTAGATACTGTACAACTCCATCTTTATTAGAACACTATATTAATAACACTGAAGTCATCTGCATAATAAATGCTTTAGGCAACCTAATCATTCATCAGGGAACTCAACTGGCTTTTATTCCAGATTTACTTGCTACCATAAAACAACACTAGAGGACACTAAACTGAAGCTTATTTCATTACATATCTGATACATGACAGACTGGTGTCGTGGTTTCACTTATATTAAATAACAACGACAGTTTTCATAAATGTTTTCATCTTTGTACTCCGTGCTCTCGCAGTGTGCAAACGAAGGCTTAATTTAAGCACTTAGATTACAATTTTAAAAACCAAATGTGTGTGAAAAAGTAAAACATATAAGACAAGGTTTCCTTCTTAGTGGTTGCCTAAATTGCCAGTAAAAATTTACTATACATTTAACGAAAACTAGGTAGAAATTTAACCTACCCGTTTCACAAGCTTGCTAGGACAACAGAAGAGCAAAAACGATAATCTGTCGCTTAATGATGACGTCTTCAAAAAAAACTTTATTAACAACTGCAGGTAACAACTCAGCTGTGTTGTTGTGTTTATGTATTTTTTTTTTATTTGTGTTAGTGTTTTGTGAAATATGTAAATATTTTTTTAACTTAAATGCATACGTGAACAATACTTAAAAATGTAAGCATAAAAATTAGATAATTAAAAGAGTTTTTGCTAATCAGAGAGAAACACAATTTGAAAGGATTGATAATTACTATCCTTTCCACGCACAGAATGTTGTTGACATTTGGTAATTGTTTAAAAATAATTTAAATTGGATGTGAAAACTTATGGTTTGCACGTATATACTGAATAAAAGACCAATAAAAGATCACTACTTTGTTGTACTTGTTGGTCACATTTGAATTGTTTACATTTAGCAATATTAATTTAAAAAAAAATCCCTTCTATGTAAATTTTTTACTTTAAGTGTTTTAGAAATGTAAATTTAAAAGATAACCATTATAGTATTTTTTTTAAAATTAGCAATACATTGGTTTGAAGTTTTGTGCAAATGCTTAACATAAATAAATAAATGAAAGAAATTCAAACCTTTCTTTTAGCTTGATTTTTTTCTTGAATCTACATAGTTAAACAAGTTCATGCTAACAACAAAACCACTTTGAAATATTTGTCTATACACTTTAAGTTTTTCTTTCTTTTTCTTCAACCAGACATCCTTTAATTGAAATTTGGAATGAATATCCATTTTGATGTCTAGAAAAATTGTATACGACTGCATGAATCATTCTAGGAAGTAAATAGCACAATGGTACACAACACAGGAAATACTATTTTTTCTTAACCATGAACCAAAAGACTGTATTTATTTTTATTTATTTATTTTTTGTCTGTCTGTTATAAATGCTGGAAATTTAACATGAGTAATTTTCTGCTCAGTAAATCATACGTCACGTTAATAGTAATCAAAATGTATACAAGAAACACATTTTCTATGACTTTTAAGTGACCCTAATTAGGTCACAAAGTTTGGTGGGTCACACAATTTGGCGTTACACCCCCGTTCAGATGAAGATCAGCTGTTGGCTGCTTTCGGTGAGGGAGGAAGTGATGCAGGAAAATGCCCATAATGTTGCTACACTCATTGACTTAAAGGGGGAAAGCACAAAGAAACGGAGTGCTTTAGTCCAACATTATCTTTTCACTTTTTTCAGTTATCAAGCAAAGCTAAACAAAATAGTTCAAACTATATCTGTTTTCCCCGTTAATGTTGCCTTTCCTTCCCTCTGCGTGTCGTCTAGAATTAGACATTAATGTGGAAGTTTTTTTTTTTTTTTTTTTTTTTTTTTTTTTTTTGTCAGCTCACCGCTAGTAAGCTAACAATCTGAGTTAACGCGACGAGTTTCTCAGTTCGCTTGTAGTCCCTTTCGGCTAACTTATTTTGTTACCCAATTTAACTGGCATTCTTTTAGCGATGCTGATCCACACACCGAATGAGAAAATGTCTTTTCAAAGAGGTAAGTTTGTTTTCGCTTGTATTTTGGGTACTTCTATCAATCGGAAAGGACCTAGCATAGCAAATAGCTAACTTTTAGTGATCCAGGCTGATGCTAGCTAGCTATGGCGACGTCGCCAGGGCCAGTCAGTTTTAAATGTAAGTGTGAAAATGACCCACTGACGGGACAATATTGTCGCTCAGTTTCTGCGATTTAAATGTAGCATGTCGTTTAGGGTTTTTGCTGTAAATTGGTCGTTTTATTTGACTCCCTAAACATTGTTTACCTCTCATTTAGGGTGGTTGTACATGTGCTGTTAAGCTCTTTTGATCTCCTCGAAGTGTTTAGACCTTCAAACCAAACTGAACTCGACCTTTTTATGGTAGACAATATACTTGAATAACTCCTCAGTCAATGTGTTGCAATAACAGTGGTGCAGATGTTGCACAGTCATGTTCCAAATCTACTTTGTCTAGGGCTGGTTTAAGACTAGCTAATCTGGTTAAACTAATGTCTGGTTAAGTTCCTTGATGTGCCCTGCTAGTTTATTGTGAATGTGTTGTCCATTTATTTGTTGGGTGACCTGAGAGACTTGCCCCAACATGCCTAGAGCATTGATCAGGAGAGGATTTGCTCTGCTCTAGAATATGCTGCTTATGTTGTGACTTAAGTCCTGACTCAGCGATCGTGCCTCTGAGGTTCTTTTCCTTTAGCTTTAAAGTCTACACTGGAACTTTTTAGCTAAATTTAAGCTATAATTCTGTGCGATACAGTCCTTTTAAATGTCTGATTTTTGAAAGAAAACCTTAGAACAATAGAGGTCCTCATCTGATGACAATAGGTCAACTGTGTGTGCCCCCCCCCAGTATGCCATTGCATCATGCTGCACTAAGGTATGGCTGTGCTCAAGCTGCAAAGACCCAAACCATGTTGACAACAATAATCCCTGGAAGTGTGGGAACGGTGAGTCATCACTTTATACTCTTGATGACAAGATAATGTGTCTTTTCAGCTTTGCTGTGATGTCAAGGTCACAATGATGGCGCAGGACTGAAAGATAATGCCATCCCGGGGAGTATCTGTAAGTAACATCCTCATAGCTGCTCCAATACTCACATTTGTTCTCATTTTATACATTTGATTTGTACTAACTGGGCTGAGAATAATGACAATGCAGAGCTGATGAGTCACATGTACTGTTATGTGCCATGGAAGATTGGAGTACAGGTGACTTTTTTTTTTTTTTTCGCCACTCCTATAAATGAACTTGTAAGACTTCCTGATTAATCGTATTATGAAATGTTCAGCCATTAAAATTCATCATCAGGCTTCATGGCCCGGTCTCTGCAGGCCAGAAAAACAGGTTAAACACATAAAAAACTCAACTAATCAGATGAGAGATTCAACTAAATCTCAGTGAAACAGGATCAAATGTAAACAGTGGATATTTACATAGTCTCAGAGCATTTCTCAGCATTACTTTCTCCAGTTTGCTGATCTGCCCTTCGCCGTTCATCATCAGTCAGGTTACAATCTCCGAAAATGAGTCACATGACTGGTGGTTTTATGACCCAGACTTTTTTTGTTTTTTTTCTTTTTAAATCTGTAATTTTCTGAAGAATTTTTGCAGTTCCTCTAAAAGAGTCGGTTGAGAGAAAATCAAACGTGTGTAAGGTTTGCGTAAAAGCCTCACTTCTTTATCAAGTGCTTCCCTTTTGAAACAAATGTTGAAACTGAAACTCCAGGTTAATGAGACACTCGACTCAGTCTTATGGTTTTTTTTCTTTTTATTTTACTTTTTTTGGACAGAAAAATAGTAAAGAGTCTTTCAGAGACTTGAAGCCATAACTTTTTTTTGGCTACAAAATGCAAAATAATTGAATTTGAATAAACAAAAAGAGTTACTTTAGATAATTTTGTGATATTTCCTTGTTGTATAGTGATTATCCTGCTCCTTTCCATAAATCTTTTAGCACAAAAAATTCAATCACGCTTTCATCGACTTTGGTAATCTTGGCATCAAAACATTTAGCTTGTTCAGGACATTACTGCTTGTATTGTTGGTATTCATAAACTTTATAGTTTTTGAAATATTGAACGTAATATGTCCCATTGGAAATAAATGAGATAGTCTTAACATTTTAACCAGATTAGCAACAAGCCTTTAAATATATTAATGGGCTATGTTTTAATCTTATATTGGATATTTAAAAAAAAAAAAGGATTTTAGTAAATATTTTCCTTTAGTTCACTGAGGAATTTTAGGCTACTTTTGTGTTTAGCTAGTATCTAAGCAACATGCTAGCCTTTTTTTTTTTTTTTGGCTAATTAGGCATCTACTGGGGTTTTTTTGGGCTAATTTGGAGTTTAGCTTATATTTTAGCAACAGGCTAATGTTTTTGACTAATTTAGTTTACTGAGGAATTTTAGGCTATTTTCAAAATTAGCTAATATTAAGCCTAGCCTTTTTTTTTTTTTTTTTTTTTTTGGTTAATTTGGGTACAAAGATTTTTTTGGGCTGATTTGGTATAATGAGTACAGCTCATATGTAAATAACCTAAATATTTTTGGGAAATTGGCATTTATTAGGGATTATTAAGCAAGTTTACTATTTTTTTTAAAGAAATTTAGGTAAACCTCATTGCTGTTTCATAGTTCATTTAAGAAAGTTCCAGTCTTTTAGCAGATTTAACATTTTGTAAATAGCTTTTGCTTTTTCAGTAAATCCCTTTTAAATTGTGTCATAATTTTCTGCTAAAAGCTTTAGCATCTTCAGCAACTACTTTCAGCAAAAAACATTCACACAAGCATTATCGCAGGAAATGCAACCTTTCTAGTTTCATTTTTTTTATCATCAGTATTTTACCAGAAATGTATGTTGTTCTTGTACTGTGCTGTAATAACTGTGCTTTCATGTTTTGTTTTGTTTTGTTTTTTTTTTTAAGAGATTTTGACTTTCCCAGTTGAAGTTTTGGTCTCTGACAGATCCATCACAGGTAGTGCCACTTTTATTTCTTGGATATTTTTTTTTTATTGCCTCCCTCTGTCAGTGATGAGTGCTCTCCATTCTAGGCCTGAGGGTATGTTGAGACGTCTCGCCAGGCCAGTTCAGAGGCGTTTAGGTGGTTCGGACGGGGACTGAATGAGAGGAGGAAAGGAGAGGGACCAGTGAGAAAGACATGGGCCAGTGCGTCACCAAGTGTAAGAATCCGGCGTCCTCACTCGGCAGTAAGAGTGGAGACAAGGACAGCAGTTCCAAGTCCAGCAAGAAAAGCGGCACTGCTGGAGGCGGGAGCCACAAGGAAGAGCTGAGCGCTCCATGTAGCAAAGCCACCAGTGAGCTTTCGAATGGCACCAAAACCCCCGATGTTACAGTGGAGACGCCCATCCTCCCTTCACTGATGGGGGAGTCCCTCAAAGATGAGCGTGTGAATGGAGATGGGTTGTCCATGTGGCGTATCGAGGAGCTCTTCTGTTGCTACAAGGATGAGCAGGAAGATGCCATTTTGGAAGAAGGCATGGAGAGATTTTGCAATGATTTGTGTGTGGACCCAGCTGAGTTTCGTGTACTGGTTCTTGCCTGGAGGTTTCAAGCAGCCACTATGTGCAAGTTTACAAGGTAAGGAATCCGTTTGAAAATATAATGATCAATGTGTTTGTTTTTTATTTCCCAATATCAGAAACTTCTCTTTTTTTTGGATAAACAGTGATGATTTTGGGTTGATTGTGATACAGAGGTTGAGCCTCTGATTAGATAGTTAGGTTGTGGGTTTGGTTCCTGCTTTACCCCTGCCCCCGTCTTGGGGTCATTGGGCAAGACACGGAACCCACAATGCTCCTGGTGGTCTGGCTTGCTGCCTTTTATGGGTGCTCTGCCACCATCACTGATTGGGTTAATGGGACTTGTGACTGTCGAGCACTTTGGGCCTTAATGATTCTAGAAAAGTGCTAGACAAGTAAATACAGTGAGGCGAAATGTATTAGTCAGTCACAGACTCTGCTAGTTGTCCCACCTAAAAAAAATTAGGTCTGTAATGTTCATCATAGGTTAAAGTGAATCCAGGATATCACATTATATGTTTTTACATTTATTTGGTGCAGAAAATAAGGATTTGATCAGTAGCTAAAGTTCACCTTAATACTTTGTAATGTAACCCTGGTTGGCAATGGTAGGTCTAATGTTCCCTGAGGGTCCTCTCCATGAATAAACTCACAGTAGTTGATATTTTGGACAATTCTTCCATGCAGCTCTTTTCAAGAGCTGTGATGTTTTGGTGTTGTCACTGGGCAATACAGACTTTAGACTCCCTTAACAGATTCTCTATTGGATTGAGGTCTATATGCTGGTTAGACCATTCCAATACTCTGCAATGAGTTTTATGTGGTAGAGAAAAATCGATTCAGCATATATTGTGATATTTTTATTGATTTAAAATGCTGACAAAACAATATTTATTTTATAAGCTTCCTTTAGCATCTTACTTTTGTTTTACGTCTAAACCTGACCATTAGGCAGCACAGCCCACAGAGACTCCTTGAGCAACTCTACACCGCACCAGAATAACAAGATCTTGCGAGAACAAGCTTGTGTTAAATGTTCAGTCTCACTGGTTCAGTCAGATTCACTGTTTTTGTTGTTATGAGACATGTACTACTCAGTTTGACTTGTTTTTTTTTATTTTTATTTTTATCTAAGTCGTACGCTTTAAGAAAAAAAAAAAAGAAAAATGGTTCTGGTACTGTCTTGGGATATGTATATAGTGATTTATATCATTTCGCAAGCCGTTTATCGCGATATCTATCATATCTGTCGATATGATACATATCACAATGTGTCGTATGTGAACTCTCACTGATGGAAGGAGCCTTTTAATCAAAATCCCACCTCACATTTCTCATGTTTGCACCCACTTTGAAGCATGCGGGTAGATGCATAATTATGTTTTTGAGATGCAACTCAACATTCTTAACCCTCCAAACAAGGCGAACGTCATTTATACCATTGAGTTCCATTTTTATTTTATCTGACCAAATGACCTTCTCCCAGTCATCCTCTGGATCATCCAGATGGTCTGTGGAGAACTTTAGACGGGCCTGGACACCTGCTGCTATAAGCAGGGGAACCTTGGAAGCTCTGCAGGATTTGAATCCATGCTGATGTGGCGTGTTACTGTAGTAACCTTCGTTACTCTGGTCCCAGCTCTCTCCAGATCATTGACCACATCAACTGTGTAGTTTCTTCACAGTAATTATTAGTACCTAAACAGGTGAGATCCTTCATGGAGTTCCAGGTGGAGGGAGATTGTTTGTGATCTTGAATCTCTTCCATTTCTAATAATTGCTCTGACTTTTGATTTCTTTTCGTCAGTTGGTTTGTTTATTGTAGATTTTTTCATCATAGTCTTGTTCAGGTCGGCGATGTTGTCCCTGGTGGCTTTAGACTACTCTTTAGTCTTTGCTATGGTGTGGAGGTCCAGTTTAAAAACTTTAGGCAGGGATCCCCAAACTGCTAAATTATAAATTTCTCCAGTTTTTTTAGGATAATTTGGCCTTCAGCTAATATTTTGGCTGCACGCTAGATGTTTAGCTTATTTTGGGTATTTTAGGCTTATTTGGAGCCTATCTAATATTTCAGCTTTATGTTAGAAGTTTTGGCTAAATTAGACATCTTTTTAGGCTAATTTGGTATATAGCTAATATTTTAGCTATATGCTAGCTGTTGAGCTAATTTAGAGTTTTTCTGTTTTTTTAGGCTAATTTGGCATTTGGCTAATATTGTAGCCAGCTATCAGCTAGTTAAGAGTTAAGGTGATTCCTTAACCCTACAGAAGTTGCACAGGATGTCCAACTTCTCCAGGATGGCACATCCACACGTGCTGCAGCAAGAAGGTTTAATGCGTCTCCCAGCACAATCTCCAGAACATGGAGGAGATTTCAGGAGACTGGTGGTTGTTCTGGGAGACCTGGACAGGGCTGTAGAAGGTCCTCAACCCTTCAGCAGGACAGGCGGAACAGGCTGAGCACTGCTCGTGCCCTACAGAATGACCTCCAGAGGGCCACTGGTGTGAATGTCTCTACCCAAACAATCAGGAACAGACTTCATGAAGGTGGCCTGAGGGCCCCACGTCCTGTAGTGGGCCCTGTGCTCACTGTCCAGCACCGTGGAGCTCCACTGGGATTTGCTCAAGAACACCAGAACTGGCAAGTCCGCCACTGGCGCCCTGTACTTTTCACAGACGAGAGCAGGTTCACTCTGAGCACCTTTGATAGACGTGAAAGAGTCTGGAGAAGACAAGGAGAACGTTCTGCTGCCTGCAATGTGGTTCAACATGACAGGTTTGGTGGTGGGTCAGTGATGGTCTGGGGAGGCATATCCATGGAGGGACGCACAGACCTCTACTGCCTAGGAAATTGTGCTCTGACTGCCATAAGGTATCCAGATGAAATCCTTGAACCCATTGTCAGACCCTACGCTGGTGCAGTAGGTCCTGGTTTCCTCCTAATGCGCGACAATGCTCACCCGGCAAAAGTATGCAGGCAGTACCTGGAGGACAAAGAAATTGAAACAATTGAATGGCCTTCACCATCCCCTGATTTAAACTCAATAGAACATCTCTGGGAATTTATGTTTGGGTCCATTGGGTGCCGCCAGGTTGCTTCTCAGACTCTACAACAGCTCAGGGATGACCTCGCACAGATCTGGGAGGAAAAGCCACAAGACACCATTCGCCATCTCAATAGGAGCATGCCGCAACGTTGTCAAGCATGCATACAGGCTCGTGGGGGCCACAAAAGATACTGAAAAGCATTTTGAGTTGCAGAAATTAAGTTTTGGAGAAAATAGACTAGCCTGCCACATCTTCATTTCACTCTGATTTTATGGTGTCTACACAATTATGCCCTCTGTAGACTGAAAACTTTTATGTCCATTAAAAGACTTGGCCTCCGTTTGTTCCTAGACACTGCCCTGTCATTATTTGTACAGATATCCAACTTCATATTCAGATCTGATGTGTCTAATGTGTTTCTTTAAAGTGCTCCTTCAATTTTTGTGAGCAGTATAGTTATGTGGCCCACAGAAGAAAAAGTTTGGGGACCCCTAATTTAAGGTTATGGACCGGTCGTATTTAATACTGATTCAAACCAGTGAGATTAATAAAGATCATTAGTGGGAGATGGAATAGTTTGTTTATTTTTTTTTTTTTCATAAGAAATAATTCCAGTTGGTTTTGGTTCCTTGTGACATTACTGACATAATGTATACGTTGCAATGCCACACTAAAAGCTGGTAGTTAAAAGAAAGCAAGAAGCAAATAAAATCAATTGTCTCAAGTTTCTTAAATCTCCTAATTTAGCAACTTTTCAAATTTATGAAGATGATTATACCTCCAAGTTTAAACTTCAGTGGAGTTTTCCTATTTCCTGTCAAGAACTACTGAATAGAGAGCTATCTGCTCCCATCACTGTTGTCAACCGTTCCAAGGATTTTCATTAAGTAAATTTGTTGGAGAAAAACTATTCTGTCAAGATACATTTTAAAAAATTAGGTTACAAAAGACATGCATTAAATGTTATCACTGAGGTAAGGTTTCTTGATACCAAAAGTCGCTGACAGAGCTGGCACTGAAACTGCTGCTGGAATTTTTTTTTTGAAAACATAAATCATCTCATTTAAGAAATTAAGTAGCAAAAACTTCACTTTTTCTGATGCATTTCTGTTTTTTGTAATTTTTTTTCTCCTGTAAAATCTGGACCGTTCCCCTTTTTGTAAGGCAATAAATTTCATTTCTGCACATTGTTCAACTGCTATCATCACCTTAATGAGCTGCAGCAAAAGAGGAAGGCAAACAAAGCTGATCTGAGCTGTTGCTACAGAAAAACATCTTTATCCAGAGCTGCAGTTGTTCCCTGCGATTTTTGGTATTTCTTCACACTTGTTGTGTATTACAATCATATTTTTATTACATTCTTGCAAAAGGAAACAATCGATCAGAAACCGAGCACATTTATTCTGCAAAAGTCACAAGCTCTTTGTGTATTTTGTTACAATATATACAAAGATTTAACCAGAAGACATCAGAAATTCTAGTGAGTGCGCCTTGATAGTATTTAACACCAATGTGATTTTTTTTTTCTTTTTTTTCATTCATTTTGAATGAAGACATGTTTACACAAGACATATTTCAGGTTCTTTGCTTTTGTACGAAAACATTTCATCTTGTTACCGTGCCCCAAATATGTTTTTCCTTGAAGACTCAGTCATAGAAACTGCTCAGTAATGCATACCTGGAATATTAAACTTGGAGGTGGTTCTTTGTACAACCTCATCTCTGTTCTCAGAACAGCCGTGTCACTAAACTTTTGTTTTCTGCGTTAAAACAGAAGAACCAGTTTGAGAGACGTTTGTTCAGTCTTTAAGAGAAAGTTTGCAGCAATTCTGCAAAACATTGCAGACTGAAATTAAAAGCTAACAGGTCTTTTTTTTTTTTTACTATTTAATTAAAGATCATGTATTTTATAGTTTAAAATCCCAAAACAAGCGACACACATTCGCAATCTTTATAATTCTAATATTTTTGCTCAACATCTTTTATAAAAAGACTTCAGTGTCTTCTATTGTTTGTCCTTTGAGTGTGGACTTTAAGGGCTCAACAACTAAAACGTTGCTTTGCTTTTAGCTCATCTTTCTTCTCAAATTATCCTAAAATTATATTTACCATGTCTGAATTTGTTGCTTAATTTAATTTAAAAATGGTTTTTAGTAATATGTTTAAAAGAGAAAGTTAAAATAATAATTTAGCTTGAAATGTTTTGATAATAAAATAAATTAAATTAAATAAAGTTATTAAATTACTTTAGCAAATTAAATAATAGTAAATTAAGTAATAAAATTTGAATTACAGGAACTGCAGAAAATGTACTTTATGTTTTGAAGGTACGACAATTTAAAGTAAACAAAAACATGTTCACATTTTGTAGTGCAGCCTCGAACTTTTTTCTCTTTTTCAGTTCAATAATGAGATCTCCCTATAGTTGCCATCCTTTTTACATTTTTACTTGTAAAAAATAAGCTATACATAACTAATAATACTCCGCTGTATGTTTGGAAGATGCTCTGATAAAAGATGAACTTACAGGAGTTTTAGCTTGTCTGTTAGATGTTTAACTTAACAGAAATTAAGTTGCTGTTAAGGAAGCAAGGAAGTAAAACAGCTACGGCTGTAAAGTTCTAAAAATAAAGAGCACTATGAAATTCCCTTTTAATTTTATCACAAGCAATGAGTTGGCCAAATTTAGATCCAGTATTTTAGTTTTGTGTAACTCTCACCACGTACGCAACCGAACTGCTTCTTGCCTTTGATGCAGCCAGATCTGTGCCTCAGGAAATAAGAATTTTAGCTGGATTTGTGATGCGTTCAGATTTTTTTTTGGCTTATGTTGTTGTCAGACTGCGTGTTCTGCAGAAAATGTTGGATGAACTCTGGGTTCAGTTCACTCAGCTGCATACAGTGATGCGGCTGTCAGTACACAATGCTGTGTCAGGTGTTTATAGATCACTGACAGCCCTGGGAGATGAAGCACACGGCTGAGTCCAACACTTGAAAAGCCAAAGTCAACTGACAATTACCACAGTTCAACTATGTGACCCTCTGCAACTTTAGATATGTGCTTAGGCTTTAGATTCTTCTATTTAAAGAGAAGATGCTGTTCAAGCTGTCAAATCTCTGAAAGGATCCACAGGGATGTTAAACTTGAGAGCAGTTTTTAACTTTTATTTGTTCTTAGGAGATAAACTGTAATTTAATAACTCAAAAATTAATCTAGATAAATGTGGATAATTTTGCTTTTTTTTTCTTTGTTGCAGAGCGACTTTAAAAATGACAGCCAAACTAGTTTTGTGCATATGTAGAAAGTTCTTATCCTAAGGAATTTACAGTAATAGTGTTTAACACACAGTTAATAGTCAAATTCTTGTTTGAACAACTATAATCGGATTATTTGTGTTCACTGGTGGAAACAAAAACTAAAATAATTTCTCACGGATGCCAACAAGTGGTGGCGAAATTCTCCTTAAAGTTATCTAATTTTTAAAAATGTATTTATCGTAAAATTTTGAAATGAAAATTTTGATGATGCAGAATAAATGGCAAAATTAAAATTACAAAATGTGATTTCTTAATCTGCAAATGATGTACAAATATTGCAGTCTTTCATAATTCCACTTTGATATTGCATTTATAAAAAAGGGAGTTGCATTCATTTGAATGCTGTTATTTGAAAATGCATATAAAAAACAAAAATTGAAGAATATATCTACATTATAAGATCAAAGATTTTAACCAAACACGTACAAGTGGTATGAATAAAAACAAAGGCATTTTCTTTGAGGTTTTACTGGCTTTCATTGAACTCAAGTCATTTTAGATATATTATTTTTATGGAGCAAGTATGTTTAGCTTAAAGTAGTGGTTCTGGTTGGGGGGCACACTGAGCTGTAATATACTTAATGGTATTTCTGATGGATCTGCAAATGAAATTCTTTTATTACAACATCTTTTTCTGCAAGGCTTTTCACAGCACAAACCACTCGTTATTGGTTAACCTCCAATATTCGTGCAACGTCAAAGAAACTAAAAGCCGCCACAAAAGTACTTTTCTAAACTTGCCTCAAACCAGACTCTTCTGAACAACAATCTGTAGGGACTGTTGGTCATATTTTAACTTCAATGCACTAGAAAAAAGCTATATGCTGACAAACAAACGATAAGGAAGAGAAAAGGGGAAGAAATGGAGCATAACATTTAGGAAGAAGGTTGCTTTTGCATTAAAAAAAACCCTACAGATTAAAACAAGTTACCACTTTCTGTGATAAATGTTATATTATTTACAACTATAATAAATGTTATGTCAGTGAGGTAGATGGTGTCTGTCAGCTTCCATATCAGGTTCTAATGCACATGCTAACACCATGCAGTGTTACTGGTCTGCCCCCCTCCACTGCAGATTGTGCCAGATATAACTAGAACTCTGTGCTGTGGCTGAATCATTTGTTCCCAGTGCCCTCTTGTCATTTTTTTTTTTTTTAACTCAGCTCTTCTTTTTTTCTTTTTTCACCACTACACTCTATTAACCAGCATGGTTGATTGTCAGGTGATGTTAACAAATATTAGAACACTTTTAAAACGCATTTAAAACTGTGTTTTGTGATTAAAACTTAAGTTTCTTATAACAAAAAACAATTTGTGGAAAAGTTTATTTTCTTCATTTATTTTAACCAGGAGGTGATCTCCCATTGTGTTTGAGGCAAAGTTTGACCAAAACTACACATTTCAAATTAAATATTGTATTTTCTGTAGTATAAGTCATACTAGATTTTAAGTCACAGGGGCAAAAAATGTATGATCAAGAAAAAAAAACATAGAAGTTGTGTTTTTGAGAGAAAAATCTGACTTTTTAGAGCAAATCCGCCAAGCACAGCGTAACGCTGCGTTTACAACGAACACTTCTTTTTCGACATGCATCTTTGCAAGCGCTTTGAGTTTACTTATTGTATGAAAGGCGCTTTTATAAAGAAAGTTTGATTTGATCAAATTCGCATCCATTATCTCTTTTGATGCAAGTCAAATTAGGTGCGTCCAAAAAATGTTTTTTTTTTTTTTTTAAATATGAACTAGATGTCGCATGTGGGAGAAGCTACCATCAAGTTTTTTGCCTCATTGCTACTTGGAAGCATTGATTGTATAACTTATTTATTAAGAAACAAGCCAATAAGTTGCTAATTTGTATAAGTCACACCATACACCATTGGCTAAACTATGGGAAAAAAAAAACTGTGACCTGTACCCTGGAAAATACTGTATTTATAGTAAAAAAAAAAAATATCGAGCTCTTTTTTTTTTTTCTAGATTGTCTGATACAGATCCCAAAGGTTTTGAAGTTTACAGACCTTAAATTGCAGTTTATTCTCTTTTTAACACATTTCTTTCAGTTTTGTTCATATTATTTGATGCAAAACATTTAGCCTGCCTGTTGTTTTACATGAAAATCCAGCAATTCAAGTATTTTTACAAATAAAGATAATTTTTAGCGGTTCAATATAAACATTAATCTTGACTTGACTTTCCCAAAACTTAATATATTTTTATACCTCAATGTTATTTAAATTAAATGAAAAAAAAATTCAACATTTTCTAATTTTTTTTTTTCTGGACTATGTAAAGCTATATAAAGTATTTAATCATGATTGAGCTGTTTTTTAGGCAAAATCAAAGGTGTTTTCTAGGACATAGTTTCTGCAGAGCGAGTTGAGGACAGCACTGTTAATTCTGCTCCTCAGTTCCCTTGCCGTTGCAGAGCAGGGAGATTTTGGCTCGTCCAGTGTATTTTCTACGTTACAAATGCTCTCTTTTTCCAGCTGCATTAATTCTTCTGCCTCTGATTTACGATTTTAGAAATGCAATTTTATGCATAATTTTGTTAATATATCAGGAAAATGCCACAAGGACACGTTTTTACACCAAAAACACATTTTTCATCAAATCTGTTTGTTGATGTATGAAGCTAATCGACTGTTTTTCAGATTTACCATTTTACTTTTTTGGTTAAAATTTCTATATTAATTGTAATGTCTTCTTTTAGTATTGACTTCATTGGCTTATTTTTTTCCTGCAGGTCTACTGTTCAGTTTTGTCAGTTTTTATAAAGATCATTAGTGAAATTCTCATCATCTTCCTTGTTTTTTTTCTCTTTCCAGGAAGGAGTTTGTTGAAGGCTGCAAGGCCATAAAGGCGGACAGTTTAGAAGGCATCTGCTCACGCTTCCCCTGCATGCTGGTGGAGGCCCAGGGCGAGGAGAACTTCAAAGACCTTTACCGCTTCACCTTCCAGTTCGGCCTGGATGCCGACGAGGGCCAGCGCTCTCTGCAGCGTGAAATCGCCATCGCCTTGTGGCGGCTGGTTTTCACGCAGAACAAGCCCGAGATCCTGGAACAGTGGCTGGACTTCCTCGCTGACAACCCCTCGGGAATTCGGGGCATCTCGAGGGACACTTGGAACATGTTCCTCAATTTCACGCAGGCTATAGGGCCTGACCTGAGTAACTACAGCGAGGACGAGGCCTGGCCCAGCCTCTTCGACACGTTCGTGGAGTGGGAGTTGGAGCGCAGGAAAAAAGATCAGTTTGCAAAACAGGAAGAGGAAAAATGTTCTGTGACAGAATCTTCTTCCACCACAGATGGACTTGAAACAGAGGGAGGTCGGGGGTCACAGACATGGGGGGGGCACTGACCAGAAAATAATTTACAAGAGAGAGAAGGATACTTTTAAGTGAAACATACATCTGTGAATCATTGGATAAATATGAGTATTACCATTTCATTCGCTTTTTTAGCTCTCCGTTAATATTGGGATTGGATTTCCGCTTTTCTCTTGTGTTGTGTTCTAAGGGCTCTAAAACTGTTTTAAGCACTTCTATTTAAGTTATTTTATGTTTCCCCCTTCCTTCCACATGTTTTTAGTCATTGGACTTGTGGTCTATTTTAATACAAACACATATACACCTTAAACCAGCAGTTTGCTAAATAAAAACTTGGTTTTTAAAGTGGTCATCAAAGCCTTTTACCCAAATTTGACAGTTTTAACCTGATGTGTTTTGTATGATTTGGTTTCTAATAAAGAAGGGACATTTTAGCAGCCTGTCTGCAAATAATTTCTTATCACCAAATATGACATTTGGCATCATGTATCATTTAAAGTATTGTGTGTTGATTTGACTTGCTTTAATTTACTCTGATTGGCCTCGCAGTGATACATGCAAAAAATATTTATCTCAGTGGGCATTAAAACGACTGAATTACATTTAGGTCTTTGCAATATTTACATCTCTATTGGTTTCGTTACGGTTTTGTTGAATGGTTCTTGAGTGCTTACTGAGCTTGATTTAAGCAGCTGCTTTGCTTCCTGTCGACCTCAATTCTATTGATGTCCACCGATTTTCAAGAAGCAATTAAGCGGATGCAGCATAAAGCTAATGACACTGGCTCATGTCACTTTTTTCACTGGGAGACGTATATTGCAAGTAAATCAAAGTATAAATTATTTCAACTGTATGGATAAACTTGCAGTAAATTTAGGTCCTTTTGTACCCCAAGAGTTTGAGGCTTTGCATCTTTAAACTGCAACACATAAAAGAAATATGCAACCTTTAAATATACGTTTATTGCATAAATAATGGCTGTAATTGCACAGAAACCAATGACATGTTAACTTGCTATATTTGGAATGCTTTGCAAAGATTGATGTTAACCACATTATAAAATCTTGGAAATTTCCCAAATTGTGCACCTATAGTGCTACTTTGAAACGAGTGTTAATTAAACCTGCTGGTTATCAACAGACTTTGATAAGGGTCCAGTTTAAGGTTGGGTATTACCAGGTTTACATTTTATTTTATTTTATTTTTTTTATTGTACACAAAGCATGTTCATTTCAGTTTATAATGAAATATAAAAACAAATAAAGGCAGGTCTGTATTTTTACCCTTTTCTGCCCTGGAAAGGTTTTTATTGTTGGAATCCAAAGACATGGGGGAGGAGCCTTATTGTGGTGTCGTCACATCTGAAGCCAAGACGGAGAGCGGCCAGAGGGCGTGACTAACAATGAGCTGCTCTGATTGGTGGACTGCTATCCTGGTTACCAACCAACACTACACGAGACACATGAGAAAACGGGGAAAATAGGGAAAATAAATTCGTACTTCCACTCGAAATGGCAACCAAAAAACAAAAGCGTCTTTACATAAAGTGAGTATTTTTTAATAAAATTTTAAAGGAACTCGGAAGAGAAAACGCTCTATAGACTACGAAGGTTGTTTTGACTTTATAAATTATTTTATTTGTTAACTTGTCATATGCTAACTCACTAGCTTTCCGTTTGTTATTAGCATCAGTGCTAGCTTGATTTGGAAGCTTGCTAATGTTCTGTGTACCAAAGAACATTTATGCGTTCAACTTTAAGCAGGTAAAAAACAGAAAATTAATCATTTAACCGTAACTGAACAGAGATGGTAAGCAGCACCAGGCGATAACTCCCCTGAATGTTTACATATTTAACGAAATAGTCTGTTTTTTTTTTATTGTTTTGTACCAACACACTAAATTAGGATGTTCCCCTTTAATTCTTCGAAAATGCTGCGAACATTTAATGAGCAGCATTATTTATTTTTTGTAAGGACAGATGTGAATGCTAACCTTAGAATTTCCTCCCTGCAGCGATGGACGAATTTTAAAGATGCGTTGAAACGGTCGCTTCCCTGCAAATTATGGGCTAGTAGTAGTTTCTTTACATCTGTATCATCCGCAGCACACAATGGAGGTGAGATTTTTTTAATTTTTTTTTTTTTTAAATCTTCTCTGTTGCTAACATGTTTGCTTTACTATTCGAGTCACCCACGCTTATTAACCTCCAAGAAAACCTCTGGAGTCGGTTGCCACGCATGTGTTTTTCCACAGATGTTTTCTTTCACTAACACATCTTTTCTATTTTCTCCCTCCTCAATATGCTTCGCCTCTCTTCTGAAGCTGTAGATTTGGCTTGTAGATCCTGAGTAAGACCCCTCTGTTTTCTTCTCTTGCATGATTGCTCATGGTGATGGAAGTGGAATGACTTGTGACTGTGTTATGACAACACAAACAGCTAATGCTTCTTCCATGTTCATTCAGCTCTGTTCTCCCAGCATTTTATGCTGGAACTTTAACACTTTATTTTCTTATTTGTATTTTGTCTATAACCATGTTTACAATATTATTTGCAGGTGCACATTATTTACTACTTCATCATGTTGGATCATTGATGACATATTTTTTTTATCAAGTTATTCATCAAATCAGGCACAAAGATTAATATTTGTGTCCTTATTTTTCTACTAATACTTTAAGCTGTTAATGCTGCATTTAGCTACAGATCAGAACATTTTGCAGCCTCTTATTTCAAATATCTTGTTTGTACTTTGTATTATTTTTCAATAGGAGTGTAACAATTAATCCGCTTTAATCGATTAATGTTGCTATGATCCAAGCAGGTCAATCTGTTTAAGCCAAGTTGGTAATTAAACTATTTCAAAATTAAATAAATATTGATTTTGGAAAATATGATGTGGATTGAAGCATGGTGATCTTATTTTTTACTATATGTAAAAATGACCATCATAGCAGACAACACATATGTGATCGTAGCAAAAAATGATCTAAATATCTTTACAGTTTAATATGTGGAAACAATTTGAAAATTGAAAAAGGCATGGGACAATACATTGTGGTATCATGTTCTAATAATGTCGCTTTTGTATTATTTTGATGTGGAAAAACAACAGTGGGCTGAACTTTATGAAACTAAATTAAACTAATTAATTCTTTTTTACTTTTCTGTACACATATTTACTTCACCTGCACTGTTCAGGTATTTATCACACTGGTTGAACTTTTGGCTAAAGACATCCTGGATAGATTTTAGGTCAGTGAACTGGATCGAATCGGATCATTCAAACTGAACCAACATTGACTATGAATCATATCAGCAGCAAACACAAATTATAATATGGAGTAAAGCATGATAAACTGAATTGGCACACCCTTATTGTTCAGTGTTTTTAGAATCCTAATACAACTAGATACAAAAAAAATGAGTCACAGGGTTGCACCCTTGTATAAAAAACATCAATGTACAATGTCATGACAATAGCTTTAAGGTACTTTAATATTTTTTTTTACTTTATGCCTCAGCAGCACATCTCACTTCTGTCACTATTGGTGATATGCTTTTTTTTTTTTATCAGCTTGATACTATTTTTAAAGACTGGGGGAGCAAAGTTGCATGTATAAATGTTTCTATGTTTACAATTGGGTTATTTGTGAACACTGGTGTAAAAAGTAGTACGTTTTTGTTCCATCAGCTGCATATTATTATTATTGTTTTATGACTCCTGATTGCATGTGGTTTGCTTTATGCATGTGTTTCAAAAGAAGACTAAGAAGTGCCAAACGGAGAAGCCTGCCTTTGCTGGAGATGACACTCTGGATGAATATTTAATCTCCCTCCAACACAAAAACAGGTGAAGTGTGAGCACAGGCAGATCCAGATGGCCAGATTGGATTTCACAGAGGAGATGATCTTGTTTGACTTTCAGTGGTGTCCAGCAGCTACACTGATTAGTTTGGTTCTTGGCTTTAAAAAATACATTTCTATGCTATAGCTGTGAAGTTTGTGGATTTTGCTTTAAAACAGGAAGTTTAAATAGTTTTTTGTATATTATTTTTCTTTTTTTTTTTTTGGTGCTGAAAATTTTTCTTTGCTTTTCAGAGTCTTAAAGCGCCTCAGAGTAAAAGACCCCAAAGAGATTGAGTTGGAACGGCTTGAGCAAGGTTTTTCAATTTATCTTAACGGAGCCAATGCTGAATGTAACAAAAAGCAGCTCAAAGGCCCCAAGAAAAAGCCCGACTCCTCTCTGCCCACACGTGCAGCTGGTATGCTGTGTTTCGAAATCAATTTAATTTATTTTTATTTTTTTTACTAATAAACTGTAAAGATTGTTAGTTACACTTAAAACAAGCTGCATAGTTGTGTCACATGAGACAGATTTAATGCATCAATTAAAGACCACCTCTTCCTCAGCTTGTGGTTTGCATGCTCTGATTCTCTGCTCAGTCATTGTGAGTAAATAGAAGTGACAATTGTAGCTAGCAGCGACTATTTATTTACTTTTTTTGTTTTTTTTCCCCCGTTTTGCATGTGCTGTGCACCATCTGCATGTGTGCCTCTCCTCCGAGGCAGCAGTCTGCTGCTCATGCTCCTCTCTGTGCTGTGACTCATCTGCAGATGTGTGTAGAAGCGCCCACCAGCTAACTGGAGGTAGCCGCTTTCCGGACCAGACATACAGTGAGAGGAGCCAAACTGCCCCAGAAAAGGCTCAGAGGAAAGAATGGGTGCAGGTATAGCCCTCCGATATCTCATTTATCGATTTAACGAAAAAAAAAACAAGATTATGTCTTTTTATTTCCCTTTTCATGTCTTTAGAATTCAGTTGAAATACGAACAGAGGATGGCCTCACTTTGAAATTGACCCCAGAGACACGCTACTCTGATGACTTTGAGCCCTATGAAAGTGTAGACATGGAGGTAGGGAGACGATTCCCACTAAGACAGCATGTGTGGGTGTTTTTAGGGGAGGCATTGTGTGTAAGATGTAGCTGTCTCAACCACTCAGCATCTCTCTAGCTCCTCTTGTTTTCCCTTCTTTTTTTCTTTTCCGACGACTGTGACTCTGCACAGAGCTCTAGTCCTCTCTCAAGTCCTCGCTCCCCTCATAGTCCATGCTGCCAGAGAGACCCCTGCAAGGTTTCACGTTCCTTCAGCTCCAAGCCTGAGAGCCAGGGAGGCCAAGCAAGCCAGGAGCATGCAGAGAAGGTGCTCCTGAACCTTGAGGAAGTGAAGGTAAACAGAGGATTTCAAGCTAATTTTGAATATTTGGATATTATAAATCGTCCGTCGACAGTGTCTGCATACTTGATGACTCCAGAAATGTAAGTGTTTTTGGATGTCTAAACTAGGTTTTGCGTCGGAACCTGGAGGTTAGCATGCGACGAAGCAGCAGCGTTTCAGCCGGGGAGGAGTCTGACGAGGAGTGGGTAGAGGAGCAGATAGAGAGAGAGGACAGCACAGAGAGTCTGGATGAGCTCGGGCTCCCCCTCTCCTCCAAGTCCTCCTCTAACTCGGAACCAAGCCGGACTCAGAGTCACTTTGACTCAACAAAGCTCATCGTTTTGGATTTCGGACCTTCACCAAAAGGTCGTGTCTGTTTCTTTGTTCTTCTTGAACTTAAATTTTAATTGAACGTTTGATGGAAATGCGTCTGTTTGGATTAACAGGTCATAAAATTGAACGCTCTCTTTCTGCAAAACGGAAAGAAAGCGCTGACACCTTTATACCAGTCAAACCTGTGTTGGTGAAGAGCAAAACTTTAGACGGCTGGGATGTTCAGAGTAAGTTGCACATTTTAATTTTCAAATGTAAAAATCAGAATAAAGTTGTTTTTTTTTTCTTTTGCATTAATCCATAAAGAAATAGCTTTGAAAAATATCTGTTTCTCCTCAAGGGCCAAGAAGTCAGTTGGAGAGATCCCTGTCAGCCACTAGAAAGGCTTCAGTTGAAGAGCGAGACTCGGAGGAGACGCGGTACATGGTGTGCCAGGCAATACAGAAAGAAAACGCTGAGCTCTTCAGTCGGAGCATGGTTCGTTTGACCCCCTAGTACTTATGGTGCCTTTCCAAAGTCCCACTCTGATGAAATTGTGTTTTAACATGTTTTTGTGGTATTGTTCTCATGGTGGAGGACACGTATAAAGAAAATTAAGCTTAAAATTACATTTTGGAGTATTTATTTATTCAAATAAATTGGAAATTGCAAACTATAAGGTTTCTGATGCATCCACTAAATCAGGGGTGTTAAACCAATCCCACAAGGGGCCAAAATCCAAAACACACCTTAGGTCGCAGACCGAACAGGATAAACATTTATTGAACACTCTAAAACAAAATTTTTAAAACTTTAAAATCTTTTTAACATAATTACAAACTAGATATATAGCATTACCTTCAATAATGCTAGTGTGAATGCTGTAAACTGAATTTGTCTGCTGAAGTTGCTAGTGTTGATAACTGAAAACGCTGAAGTTGATAGCTGAAAACACTGAAGCTGTTAGCCAGCTAAAATGTTAGCTTAATGCCAAATTAGCCTAAAAACTTTTTAAAAACAACTTAGGTTAGCCAAAACGGCTAGCAAGTAGCTGAAAAAATAGCTAAACTTCAAAATATCCTTAAAAACTGAAAAATGCTTAAGTTAGCTGAAACAGCTGGTGTGTAAATATTATCGTAACTCCAAAACAGCCAAAAAAACTTGAAAAGAAAAGCTTAAATTAGCCAAAACAGCTGGCATGTACGGTAGCTGAAATATTAGCTAAACTCCATAATAGCCTAAAAAAATCTTAGTAAATGCCAAAAAACTAGTAGACTGCCCATTTTTAAAACTGTAACTTTTTAACTTAATTATAGATAATGAAAAGGCAGGACTATTATTCTAGAAAAAAATCAACGTAAACCTTAAATAACTTTCAATATTTGACTCTCCAAAAAATATATATTTTGTAAAAAATTATACAAGTTGGAAACAAATGCAAGATAACATCGAGCCAATAATAACAATAAAAAAATGAAATGACCTGGAGGGCCGGATAGTGCCGGATAGTGCTTTGCAGAACTTGTGTCCCTTGGAAATGTCAGTTTTTAAAATTTTGGGTAAAAACCTCAACAAAATTTAAAGACCAATTTAACATAGATCAAAAAATTACTCCAGCAGGTCTTTAAGATTATACACTTATTGCGTCTTCCCTCTTTTGTCTGTTTGGGTTTTATTTTAAGAGCCGACCTCTTATGCTGTCAATTTGTTACTGTTTCATCCAGACTCGGGGACACCAGATGATGGATGGCTTAAAGCTCGACAGCAAACACGACAAGGATGAGAACAATGTCACCGTGGCAATGCAGCGAATAACGCTCATGGCTCCCAGGTAAAACAGCAATTTGGTGAAAATGTTTTGGGTGTGAACTAAGTCACTTTACATAAGGGTTGTAGCTACTGCAGGGCTCAGCCGTCATACAGCTGACAAAGCTGACAAGCTCACGGTGTCAAAAACTCTGTTTAGGCAACAACAGACGCTGCTCAAAGCCCTGGAGAAACTCGACGCTGGACCCAGCCACAATATTTCTCACACCATGAAGTCAGATCACAGCAAGCAGGCTGTGAGTCAGCAACACGTCTCGCAGATCAGAGTGAATAATCCTGATAATGCCGCGCTACACCAACTGTGGTTTGGTGTTGTTGCAGAGAGGGCAGTCGCCAGCAGAGGTCACTCCCGCGTTATACGTTACCATGGAGATCCTGTCAAACTGGGGGAACTTGCTCCAGGTCGGGTTGACTGAGGTGCAGTTTTTCTGCCGCAGAGGCAAGAAGATCTATGTGTCGCCTCATGACCTAGACATCAGGAATGCCGACTTTCCAGGGAACCTGGGCGCGCTCGTCAACGGAAAAATGAAGGTGGATATCTCCTGCACAAAATTAAATAATTGTTCATTCTACTTGCTTGATAGTTACACTGGTTCTCCCCAAATTGAGGTTAAACTTTCTGTTACACATGGTTTCAACTTGACTAGAAATATATTGCTTGTTAACATTTGCTGATCCATCTTTTCTCGTTTTTGGACAGACAACTAAAGAGCGCTACATGTGGACGTGCCCTTTCCACCCTCCAATCCAGCTTTATTTCATCATCAGAAACATGGAGCGCTCTCTGGATTTTGGAATATCTTGCATCAAAATTTGGAATTACAACAGAAGCCTCAAAGTATGTGATTTAAATGTTTCTTTAAAGTTTTAAAATTGTGTGTTTTGAGTTTTTGACATGTATGTGTGGCATTTTTCTTATAAAAGAGAACAAATGTAATAAGAAATCATTTTGTTTTTGCATTTCCAAGTATTTCTCCTTTAAATTGCTGTCAGTCAAACTGTTGCAGACAGGCTCTGTTTGAATTAATGAGCCGTGCCGGTCACGTGCTCAAATGCAAAAATCCCTCATCTGGCCCGGCTAGTGTGTCTAGCTCAGGAGCTGGAGAAGAGAAGATGGCATCTTCGCACGACTGCAGTCAAATGAACCGCCGTTCACATTTCCGTGCTCAAATCATATGGGGTCAAATCAGGATCAGCTTAAAGTCAACGAAAAAACAGATTGAAAACTTTAAAAATAGACATAGCAACTGAAAACATTTTTAAAAATTTGAAAACAAGACGTAAATTTGAAAAAATGAAAAAACAATGTTTTGAAAATGTAAAAAAAAAAAAAAAACCCAGAAAACTTAAAATAAATTGTGAAAAAATTGAAAAAAAATACTGACAACTTGAATAAAAAAACTATAAATGTAAAAATTACCTGTTGAAAAAAAATGTATCCATTAGTTACAGCTGCTGTTTTGAATTTTCAACTTTCTGTCACCCCTGGGAAATATGTTCTGGTAGCCAATGAGCAAAGCCCTTCCCCCATGCAAAATTACGCTCACCTCAACAGCAAAAACTCAAAAATCAGAATTGAAACTGTAAACTGAGGACTGCAAGTGAAGATTCAGTGAAGCAAAAAATTGTTTAAAAAAGTGGAAAATTCAAGAAAGGAGCTTTTACTAATGGAAAAATTATGTCAATCGGTAATTTTTACATTTATCGTTTTTTTAATTAAACTTTCCAGTAATTTTTTTTTTATTTTCCAGAAAATGTTGTTTTCAAATTTTCATTTTTTTTTGAAATTCTCAAGATTTATTTCAAGATTTAAGGGTTTTTTTTTTTTTTTCAAATTTTTAAAACATTTTTTTTTACTTTTTCTTTTTTTCAAATTTCTTTTTTTCAGATGTCTTGTTTTCAAATTTTCATTTTTTTCAGTTACAATGTCTATTTTTAAAGTGTTTTTTCGTTCATTTTATGCTCATCCTGATTTGACCTCATACAGAGGCTTCAGATTTACATGAAAAAATTCTTTTTAAGACAATTAGGCTGTGGCATTTTGTTAAAAACTACTGCAAATGTTTTTTTTCAATGAAAAAAATTGTCATGGGGGACTTTAAATCTAATTTGAAATGAATTGTGAAGACATTTGTGAGTTCTGTGGCAGCGGGCTTCACCAGCTTGCATGTGGCTGTCGTGGGGGTGACTGTTGGCTATGTGAGGGAAGTGCTCCTCTTTAAGCTCTGGTTGGCTAAGCTGACAGTCAGTCCACCCAAATGTGGAACACTGAGAGATTAGCCAGAGGATTAGCGTGGCGTGGGCTTCTGTCTTTGAGCGGTTTCTGCTCATAAAGGCAGTACAAATGCTTCATTAGATCATTTTGTAGCTTCATTAAAGTCACATCTACTTATTACCTGTTAGTATTTTAATGTGTAAGAGGGCTTGAGCGTGTGAGGTAAGTCATTTTTTTCAGGGGTTGAGACAGAATCGGCTGATTTAGTTCGTAGTGACATCATTTATTGCTAGCCTAGTACGTTAGATATTAATGCTTTATATTTTTCTATTTAAAACAGAAACTTTAAAGTATTTCTCTTTATGTTTTAGGCTTTGTGCAGATGATTTGTTGAAGCTGAACTGTTTTTTCAGATCAGTCAAACTTGTGTCTGTTGCAGGACCTCGACATAGGAGCACGCCATGTAAAGCTTTACCTTAACAGCACCCTAGTGTTTGAAGGTGAGCTGGAGAAGGGTTGCGGCAGTCAAGTCTTTGACTACAGCACCACAATCAACCTTCAAGATTTCCAGATTCCAGATCCCTTCTCCACCTCTGTGTGTTCCGGCCACAATCTGAGGGGGGCGACTCCCCATCACTATGACGACAACAAGGGAGCAGAGAGCGGCAGCATGCAGCGGTACAGGAGTTCAGTAGCGTCATCGGATGCAGCAGGGCAGATTTTGGTCGACATGCAGGAGAAATCCCACACGCCCCTGCTGCCCATCATCCCGTCAGCCGCTTCTGCGTGGCGTTCCTCCACACAGAAGAACTCTTTTGACCTGGCTTCGTCAGACGAGTTCCATTCTGCGAGGCAGCAGGTCGAGCAGCTGCTGCCTCTAGACCAGACGGTCACCACTCAGCCATCCTCCTCAAGAGTTGCCCCCCAGTGGCTGCAGCCTCTTAGCAGAGGCGCCCCAGAGGGATGTGAAGCCAGCAGGGAGAAGCCTCGCTGGCTGGTACCTCAGAACTCTGGCGAGTCCAAACCACCAGCACCCTCATCCTCTTCCATGCTACCAGAACTGCCTTGTAACCCGGGCCGAGTGTGCCGGGGGGTAGCAAATGGGGGGCAGAAAAAGGCAGGCTCCTTTGACTTGAGCGCGAACCTGCTGGAAGAGTTTTTGGAGCCAAAGACAGAAAGACCCATCAGCGGACGCAGGAGCTCCTTCAGAAGTCCATCAGTTGTTGGAGTGCAGGCAGAGGAGCAGAGGGCTGCAGCAGGGACAAACACAGGTTTGTAGCAGTGCTGGGGGGTGGAAAATCGATTTTTAGATGCATCAATTATTATCTATAAATGATTTAAAGTAAAAGTAACAAGCAGAGTTCACTCTCTTGAAGAGCGCACAAACATGGCTGACCTTCCAGATCTCGTCATCTGACCGGCTCCGAATTTATTTAAAACAACTGTTTAGAAGCACTTTGGCTTTCATAGTGTCGAGGGTCAATTGGATGAAAGTGTGTCTGTTATGTCACAGCAAAATTAAATATATAGGGAACACAACAAATTTGCTAAATCACAACATGGAGCTAGCTAGACACTACTTTGTTTGACATTTAAAGCTGATGTAATGATAAAACCTAACATCTTATTTAAGGTTGTTGAGTTCAGGGAAAATTTTTCACTTTTGATGCTGTGAAAGATTTTTGATTATCAAAATAAATATTTTTCATGTCAGAATTTTTATGTTCTCAGCAAAAGTTAAACAAGTTTACTGATCTTGTCTTTTGTTAAAAATGCATTTTGGTGGAGAAAAGTAAGTAATCGAATTGTTGCCTCCTGAATCGTAATCTAACCCATTTATATTTTTACTAGCTGCTCACAAGCTAACACACCTTTAAATTCATTTTTAGTTAAACATGTTTTTATAAACCTTTAATTTATAAGGGCTTCTACAGTTTATTCATCAATATTGTCTTTTTGATGTGAATTAGAGATTTTTGAGACTGTGGATTTGGGTCTCTTGACACAGCGCTTGCAGATGTTTATTTTTAGTATTTTTGTGTCCAAATAAACCAACATACTTTGGACATGCTGCGTTTGAGTATAAACACACAGTTCAAGTTTTTATTTATTTGATTTTATTTGTATGTGTTTATTCTAGAGTCTGGTATTTATTCCTTAGAAGATCCGATGTCTCTGGTGAACCCCGGCAGGAGGCAGAGCAGCTCCCGGGCCCAGCTGCACAGCCAGCAGGACGACACCCTCAGGGAGTCCTGGGACTCGCTCGTGAAGTTTAACCAGTGTCAGCGGGGACGCATCTCCAACATGAGCTTTGAAGGCGACATCTTTGATGAATTCCTTCAGCATCAGAGACTGGACACCCCCTCAGTCCACAACGCCTCGACAGTTCCTCCCAGAAGCCCGGTGACTCCCCTGGCCTCTCAGGGGCTAACGTGCGAAGTCTCTGAAGATGATCCATCTGCGGAGCGAGAGGACGAATTTGAGATCCCTGTGCTCCCACAGGGACAAAAGTTGGTTATAAACATTCTGTCCACGTGGGGAGATCGCCATTACGTAGGTCTCAACGGCATCGAGGTGTTCAGCTCTTCTGGGAAGCCCCTCCGCCCTGTGCACATCCACGCCAACCCCCCGGACATCAACATTCTCCCAGCGTACGGCAAGGATCCGCGGGTGGTCACCAACTTAATCGATGGTGTTAATCGCACCCAGGACGACATGCACCTTTGGCTAGCTCCGTTTACTCCCGGACGCAACCATACCATCTTCATGGACTTCGGAGGTGTGTGTCAGATCGCTATGATCCGCATCTGGAACTACAACAAGTCCCGCATTCACTCATTCCGCGGTGTGAGAGAAGTGGAGATGCTACTAGATGGAAGATGCATCTTCAGAGAAGAAATCGCCAAAGCGTCTGGAACGCTCTCTGGAGGTAACCGACCCGGAAGCTTCACAAAATCTACACTTCTGTTCATTTTATTCCTCATTCTGTTGTCACTTTAGAATTGGACCAGTTTGGAGACACCATCCTGTTCACTACTGATGATGAGATCTTAGAAGCCATGTCTCGTTATGACGAAACCTTCCTCAGCGAATTTGAGGGCCCTCAGAGCCTGGCGTCTGAGGAGGAGCTGCAGAGGCCGCGCACCGCTGACGGCGAAGGAGAAGAACGGCCGTTCACGCAGGCTGGCTTCAGAGAGGAAGACCTCAGTGTAAGAGGAATTATTGTTCATTTAAAGATGTGAAACCCCTAAAATTTCAACATGGAAAAAGAAATGAACAGCAGTCAAATACAAAAAGAAACACTAATATGAGAAGTTTAATATTTTGACTTTTTGTACTTGTAGTTAAAACATCCACTGAAGTACCCCTTGAGCAATTATGAGGAGAACGTGGAGCAAATTCCTGGGATGTACACTGGAAAGTGTGAGTAAACTGATCCTTCTCTTAAAGAGTGACCAAACAGGGTAGTTGGAGGCTGTCTCCATTCTCAGCCCAGATTTGAAAAATGCCAAGAAGGGGGCGGGGCTAGTGGAGTCAGACTGAGCGGCAGAAGTGTTACTTGGTGCTAGGACTGACAGTTAAGTCCGCTTTATGTAACGTACGCTGGGTCTAATATGGGAGTAGTACCGGTAAAGTGAAGTTTCTCCACAGAACTTTCTGAGGAGGTTGAGGATTTTTCACCTGGTCCAGAACCTTATTGTTACGAGCCGCTGGCTCAAGACGTTGCTTTTCCACTGCCCGACAGTGGTGCTGCTGAGGGTTTGCAGGTCCGAAGGGGACGCTTGTCTGAGAGTGCTGCTAGCATCAGAGCTAATAAAGGCTAACGTATTAAACAAACAATCCTGAGTGAAATGTTCATTGAAAACCCATCATCAGGACGGAGTTTCCTGGATTCAATGCCAATTGCACTCAACCTCTGTTCCTCAATTTCAAAGTCCACTGGAAAGTTGTGTAAACCAGTATATTTTGGACCACTGAAGGCAAAATATGACGACGTCAAACTTCTGAGACTTGCACCAGTGGACCAATCACAAAATTCAACTGTAATACATCGTTTCAACCTGTAGGGGGCAAGCACACAGATGGTTTTTAACTACTGGTATATTTTCATGAGTTGAAGAAGTTTATTTTAATTTGTCCAAAAAAATGGTAATGACCATCAGACAGAACTTTTAAAGTTAAAAATAGTATTTTTAGTTTTTTTTAACATTTTCTTATGGCCTTTTCTGATGATGAAGGGCACATGTAAAGAAAATTAAGCACGACATTTTTTCAGAATATCAGGAGCAGACGAAAAATTGTTTAAAAAATTTGTTGGATAGAAAATATGATAAGTTGAAGTAAGTTTCCCTCTCTAAGCTCTCAGCAGTGGGAAGGGGGAGCGGGGTTGCTCCGTATCAATTGGACCGCCAACAACTCAGAGGCAAATTTATAATAAACTCCTGCCGCTCTGCCGAAACCATGTTCTGGAAACAAGATTGTTTATTTTGGCAAAAAACGGCATAATCATGATTAAAAGACCCCTGGGCACACTTTTAATGTAAATCAAAAGATGATCAAAGTCTGTTTTTAAGCTGTTTTCCATCGTTTTTTTTGTTTTTTTTTGTTAGTATCATGACTCTCTTTGGTCCTTCTAGGCCTTAGAATAGAGCTGGTGACGACATGGGGAGACTCCCATTATGTGGGCCTCACAGGTCTGGAGGTAGTGGGTAAAAATGGTGACAGTTTACCTTTAGATCTCAGCATGATAGCTGCCTCACCGAGGGACCTCAACGACCTAGAGGAGTACGAAAATGACCTGCGAACCCTCGATAAGTATGTCTGACAGAGTCCAAACATTCAGTACTGAAGTGAATCTGCTGGAGAGGTCTTAAAAAACTCCTTCTCTTATTCAGGCTAATAGACGGCCACAACGTCACCACAGACGATGAGCACATGTGGCTGATCCCTTTCTCCTGTGGAGAGCCCCACATTTTGAGCATCACCTTCACCAAGCCCCAGGTTATTGCTGGGCTCCGGATCTGGAACTACAACAAGTCTCCTGAGGACTCGTACAGAGGGGTAGGATTTCTTTCAGGAGTACTAAAGCTTAGTTGAAACACATACTTTTTCTGTGTTAGAAGCAATTAAATAATGCAGTTCTATGTCTTCAAAAAAATTAGTACATCAAGTAAATTTAAAAATCTGTGTGTTCAGGTGAAAGTCATCCATTTGTTTTTGGACGATGCTGCAATCTCTCCGGTGGAAGGATTCCTCATCAGGAAAGGACCTGGAAACTGTCACTTTGATTTTGCCCAGGAGCTCCTCTTTATCGACTTCCTTCAGACACCAACAAATAATAAGAATAACGCAGAATCTCACAGGTAAGAGATAGAAGTTCTCCACAAACTTTTGTTTTTAAACCAAACTGGACACAATTTAATTAAATATGTGTAATGTTTGGATTGTAGAGTAAGTTCCAAGAAGCAGGAGCTGGCCAGCATGGATTATGAAGCTCCCATAATGCCTTGTGGATGTATCCTTTTCTACAGTAATTTGGATAAACTAGACTAGAATATCTCAACTAGAAATATACGCTAACTAAACATCATTAACTAAACTTGAAGTGCAGTATGTGCTAACTAACTATCATTTGCTAAATAGAAGTATATGCTAACTAGCTGTCACAAACTAAACTCGAAATATATGCTAACTAACCATCATTACCTAAAATAAAACAATACGCTAACAAACGATCATTAACTAGATTTGAAGTATATGCTAACTAGCCATCATTAACTAAACTTGAAGTAAATGATAACTAACCATCATTAGCTAAACTAGAAGTATATGCTAACTAGCCATCATTAACTAAACTTGAAGTAAATGATAACTAACCATCCTTAGCTAAACTAGAAGTATATGCTAACTAGCCATCATTAACTAAACTTGAAGTATATGCTAACTAACCATCATTAACTAAACTTGAAGTATATGCTAACTAACCATCACAAATAAATAAAATAAGTTGATACATAAAAAGTGCAGCTTGAGTGACAAGCATAAAAACAAATAAATACATGATAGAATATAATATCAATTATGAGAGAAAAATACTAGATCCCAAACACAGTATCTGCTTAAAAGTTGAATTAAATAAATGTGTCTTTAGTTTCTTTTTTTAAAACCTTAACAGTGGATGAGTCCCTCACATCATCAGGCATGCTGTTCCATAGACTAGGCCCATGAAATCTCAAAGAGGCCTTACTGTGGATTTCTGTCCTGACCCATGAGACCTTCAGCAGGCCTGTACCTGAGGACCTGAGAGCGGAAGGTTCATAAGCTAAAAGAAAATCTGAAATAAAAAAAAGGACCAAGACCACAAACACTCTTATAAACTATTAAAAGACTTAAAATCAATCCTAAAGCTGACAGGGGGCTAGTGCAGATTTCAAAATATAGCCAAGTTTTGGACAAGCTGCACACGATTAAGGTTGGTTTTTGTTTACACCAGAAAGAAAAACCTTTACAGCAGAGGTCCCCAAACTACGGCCCGCAGGCCGGATCCGGCCCCCAAACTGTTTTGGCTAAATTTGAAATTTTTCCAGGTTTGTTGTAGGTTTGATTTGCCATTTAGCTAATATTTGAGCTACATGCTAGCTGTTTCGCCTAATTTAGGTTTTTTTCATGATTTTTAGGCTAATTAGGCATTTAACTTATAGTTGGGCTACATTCTAGCTGTTTCAGCCAATTTAGAATTTTTTTTTTTGTTTTTTAGGCTAATTTGGATTTTAGTTTATATGCTAGAAATTATTTATTTTAGACTAATTTGGCATATAGCTAATATTTCAGCAACATTCTCGCTGTTTTGTCTAATTTAGGTTTTTTTCCCGTTTTTAGGCTATTTTGAAGTTGGCTAATATTTCTGCTACATGCTAGCTGTTTTGGCTAATATAGAATTTTTCAGTTTTTTCAGCTAATTTGGTACTTTGCTAACATTTTAGCTAGCTACCAGCTTCAGAGTCTTTGCTTTCAGTTTAAGTATTTTTAGCTATCAAATTAAGCATCTTCAGCTATTAATCTATCGCAGGTAACGCTTTATATCTAGTTTTTCAAATGTTTTATTGTTATTTTTTTGTGAAGATTACAGAAATGAATTATTTCAAATTTGGCAATGTGTGGCTTTCTGGAAAACCATAAATGTTTACGTTTAGGCTTTGATTGTTACACTTTTTCTGTTAGCCTACAAACCGACCCCGGCCCCACATCAGAGAAGAAAACAGTTATGTGGCCTACACAAGAAAAAGTTCAGGGACTCCTGCTTTACAGTAAACTATTCTTGATGTTACAAAAGCATGAATTAAGATTTCAGAAGTGGCTCTAGAGACAAAGGGTCTCCCTCAGGTGATGTTGATAAAATGCCATTTTAGTTTAATTGTGGCAGCCCTAATAGAGTCATCTTAACATCACAGTTGTGATAGAACATGTTTTTTTCTTTCCGTTTATTCTTTAACATCACCTATCAGTCATATTTCAGCTGCAGCTTTTAACTACCTGGGGAGATCCATACTACATCGGTCTGAACGGCCTGGAGTTCTACAACCAGAACCACGAGAAAATCAACCTCTCTGACAACAGTATCCTTTTGTTGACTTATTTGCAGCCCCTGCTTTTGTGATCCATCACTCTAACTCCATGTGGTCAGAGGGTTTTTGAAAGCAGACTGTCTCCATTTCTGAATTATTCATGCCGCATTGCCCTCAACATTTCGTCCACCAGACATCGCAGCGTTTCCAGATAGTGTGAACGTGTTGGACAACATCAGCGGTGATGTGAGGACTCCTGATAAATTAATAGATGGAATCAACGACACCCACGACGGCAGGCATATGTGGTTAGCGCCCGTGCTGCCAGGATTGGTGAGAAGGAAAAAATATTTTTAGCGAATTCTTGCTGTCGAACGACGTGTCAACAGGTGGTTTGTGATGCAGGTGAACCGGGTCTACATCATCTTTGATCAGCCGGTAACCGTTTCCATGATCAAGCTCTGGAACTATTCAAAGACACCTCAGAGAGGAGTTAAAGAGTTTGGGGTAAGTTTTGTTTTTTTGGGGAATTTTTCATCTTTTGGACTTCTAACCCCATGACTGTCTGTGTGTAGCTACTAGTGGACGACCTTTTGGTTTATAATGGCATCTTGGAATGCGTAAGCCCCCGAGCACAGGGAATCCTGCCCACCTGTGATCCAGTGGTGCAGTACCACACCATCTTGTTCACAGACGACGCTTACATCGCTCACCGGGAGAGGAACACGGTCATCAGGTACTCCAGCTTTTTCACTTATTGAATCTCCTTTTTTTTTTTTGTCGTTGATTTAAAACTGTCCCGTATAAAAAAAGGATCCATGCACCAATAACGCAATAGTTTTGAACAACTATTCTTCACTTCAGCCCTCGTGGCAGCAGACACCACCCACAGTGAGTAACAGAGCTCAGAAAGTTCAATGTTGGTACCTCCCTGTGGTCAATCCCTGTAACGACGACCCCACGCCCCGCAGTTCCACGTGCTTGATTTGTGACGTCTTTCTTTTTCCCCTCCGTGTATTTTGTTTTCAGAGCTTCAAGTTTGTGCAGGAAAACAACAAAAATATATATATATATGTGAATCTGATTTACCTGAAAATTGCCTGCTATTATCTTGTTCCTGCTGTGCAGTAATCACGTGGAGGACCAGGACGTGAAGATGACCAACGAGAATCAGATTATTCATCACAGCAAGAAAAAGCAAACGGCCGATCCAGGTGATTTAGGATAACGATGCTTTTGCATAAAATTAGGATTTTACTTATCAATGTTAAAACCTGTCTTTGCTTGCAGCTCTTCGGCCTAAAACCTGCATGACCGATGGTGGAAAGCACGGAAAGAGGAGGTACTAAATGACGAGTCGACACACAAAAAGGCAAAATTACATCAGAAAATGGGGCCTAACCAACCAGCAGCCACTTTTCTACGACTCCTAACGGCTACACTAAGTGGACGGAGCATGGACACGCTTTATTTTTTGATTTTGTCCCCTCCCACAGTGCCAGGAGAATACGAGACGCTGCGTTTTACCAGCCCTTTAATCGTGCCTAAACTCAACACTGTACATGTGGCTGCTATGTGTGAATCTTGTGCTGCATATACTAATGCTGCTTCTGACATAATCGCTCAAAGATCTGATACATATATATATATACTCGCATCAGGATGTCAGTGATTGTGTTTGTGTCCACTTATGAGCTGAACCCATCCTCATATACTCTAATGAAAAGCCAGATGTAAAGCTATGCAGCCACCCATTTCTATCCACAAATGATCTCAAAATCTCAAAGCGAGATGTTTTAAACTTAGTAAATTTATATGACTGATTATTATAAATACTAGGTAGATTGTTGAAAAACTAAAGTTATGCAAACATCTGTCTGATTGAGCCAATATTTGATTTTAAAAAGTTTGCAATCCTTTATCAAAGATGCTGTTTTGTGGAGGCAGAACTTTACGATTTTAAAAAGTCTATATGAAACGTGTTATGCAAATGCTGTTTGATTACCTCAAGACGAGCAGGATGGTATTTAAAGGGAAATATATAGTCCACTATAGTGCTTAGATAGTATTGTACCTTTCTTTAAATCGATATCTACTGTACTGAGACGTTGCATGGAAGTGTCCTCAATAATAGTTTTGTTTGGAGAAGTTTGTACTGTTTGTTAAACCTCCAGTACCAACGATTTTGCACTCTGTACTCCTGAGAGTAACTGTACACGAAATGCAGTTTTATGTATTTAATTTCAGAACAGCAGCAATGCTCATTACTGTGTATATCAGTTATGCTGTTTGGAACAGCAACCACTGCTTAGTTTATTTTGAATATTTATTTTTCTAATCTTTATTATGTGTATTTGATGTTAGTTTATTGAAATGAATAAACTTTTAAGAAGATTTTTCTTCTGTTTTCTTCAAAAATAAATGTATTTGAAGTTGGAGGAAAACACACAACAAACACAAACTCTGCAAATATAGCTCTTGAGTTTTTAATGTCAAATCGGTTTTACATTTCTTGGTTTCTGTAAGGAATGAACATTTGGTTTTAGAGTGCTCCTGAGGCACAGCAGTACAAACATTTAGCTGAAGAGATGAAACCTTTGCAGGTAAACTGCCTCGTCCGGGGCAGCTTCAGATTTTTCCCGGGAATGTCCCCTCGTCTCGCTGATCATCCCATTTCTGGACCTACAGGGACAACGATTCAAACAGGATCAACGCTTTTGGAAAACACAAACAAATTATTTACATTTTAAAACAACTCTGACTTTTAAATGATATTATTTGTGCTTAAACAGAGATAAAGGTCAACATTGATGGATTATCTGGTGAAGTCCATTCAATTAAAAGACCTCCTTTTGGTCATATTTGTCTTTGGATTGTGTTATTTTACACATATTTACATGCAACCAAGTAACTCTGCATGCAACTCTTCATCTGGGTCCATGTCAAAAGTGAAACACTGGATCAATTTAAAAAGCTGTCATTTGTTACATTTAAAAATATTACTTTGTATCAAGTGAAGTTAAAGCATCAACTCAAATGAATAATTTTACCTGTACCAAATTACAGAACTTTTGTTAATTGATCCAGTGTTTCACTGCAGATTACTGCAAATTACATGCAGATAGTCAATTTCTCAGTTTTTTTTTTTTTTTTTGTCTTTTTTTTATTTTGCTCCAGTGAGAACTGAAGGAGGTTCAAATCAACCAAAAAAAAAAAAAAAAAAAAGTATTTTTTGTCCATCTTTAGATGATGACTAAAGTTGTTCCCATGACAATTCACATTATTTTTTATGACCAGCAGAGGCTTTTTATATTCTGCTTTAATGCTTGTTGTTTTTCCCCACATAAGATAAGAATTATGGGATATATTTACCCAGGACATGGGGCAAAGAGATTTGTAGACCCTCTTGTACCATTCACAGGGGGCTGTGTCTACTCCTTTAGCCTCCAGCGCTTTCTGACAGCGGTAGAAATCTATCGACAGAAGAAAACACTAAATTAAATGTAGAAATGTGTGTTTTTATTAATCATAGAAACATACAGAGACATCAACTTGTTGGGCTTATTGTTTCACAGCCTAACATCTATTTTAAGAAGACCCATTCAGTGTATTCTTGTAGTCTTACCCACATAGTTGGACCAGCAGTTTCTGGTCTGGTTCTGGTTGGGAAATCTAGCGTCAAAGGGAGCAGTGCGGTAGTTCTGCAGCTTGTTTTGAATGTCTTCGGCCATTTTTACTCTGCTGAGAGATTAAACATATGATTAAAAAAATTCCTGTCTAATCTTGTAACCCTGACAGGACGAAGGAGTGAAACGAGACAGTGGCTTTAAATTAGGATTAGCATAGATCAGGGAACTTTCGGGACTGCTGTTTCTGAAAGTGAGCATCCAACGCTGCCTTCATCCATATTTAACCACAGAAACACTGTTTTAACATTTAAAAACTTTCCACAGCCACGATAAGAACATTAAAGACAAAAAATAAAGATATTAAATGACCTTGGCGGCCAGAAACCGACTTTCAGGCCACACAGACATCTATTTCCTTCATTTTCATTTAATTATCCGAGCGGCGCCACATTCTTCAAATTCGTTTATTTATTTATTTATGTCTAACCTAAAAACACACGTCATTATATTTCAAAGGGTTCCGTTTAATAAACACAAAGGCAGAGGGCATGAAAATAAACGTTACCTTAGAGTAGCTTGCTCGATATGAAAGAGACTTTATACCGGAAGGTTTAATATGTGACGTTCCTCCAGAACCATGCGCGACGCGCGCGTGCGCTCCGGTTTGGATGTGCTGCGACCGTGAGGCTCCGTGATATAGGTATGGCGGACTCAGGTCACATTGAAATGATGATCCCACACACTCAGACAGGTTTAATCCAAAGTCAAATTTAGTATAATATCTTCATATGAAAAAGTATTTTAATTTGAGGTAAATAGTTCCCAGAACATGGAGCGTTGTTTGTTTTCACAAACGCGGAAGTATTATTTTTGTTCTTTACTCGCGTTAATCATTTACTAGTATTTGCTTTTTTATCTTTTAGGTGAAAAAGTGTACATTTACTGATTATTTATTTAAATGTATTAAAGAAAAAAAATAAAAACGGAATTTTAAAACATTCCTGCCAGGTTTTAATTGCTGTTTTCAGGAATTCAAATAAAGTGTCACAACTTTTCATGTATTGTTTTTTTTTTTTTTGACAAATGTTCCTATATCAAAAGGCGGATGCTATTTTTAAATAAATAAATTATTGTATTTATGTTAGGTTTTTTAAATATATATATATATATATATATATTGGCTTTTTAGGCACGTGCGCGTTTCGCGCGCCCGTCTACGTCACAAACTGCGTTGGTTTAGGATCCTCGCGCTCCACGAGTTTTATTCATACATTATCATTTCTATTGCCAACAACTTTCTTCTTTTTAATACAACTTCAAAACATTTGGACAGTCTGTCTTGTTTCGGGAAAAATATTAAACTGTAAGTCACCGCCCATGTTGGACGTGACTAATGTCAAATGCGCAGAGAATGTTCCAGCAACTGCACTATATTTTCATACTCCAGGGGGCGCCAAAAGCTCGTTATTTTAAATTATAGACGAGGATGGTTTAAGTCCAGGAGAGGCACAGCAGAAAACAAGGATGCTGAAGTTGGATTTATTTGATTAATATATATAAGAAAGAGGGACGTGAGGATGGATGTAATGGAGGATGGTCATTTGATGTGGCAACCTCTAATGTAGGCTGAAAGGATAAAAATAAGTTTTGATAACCCTCAAGAAAAAAGGCATACAAGGGATTACACTTAAAATATATTGTTTTATTCAATTTAAACATTTGATCACAAAATCAGGAAAAAAAAACAGTTTCAGTAAAGGCAGATTTCACAGGATCAAGATATTTGAAGAGGCAAAAATAAAGCAAAAAATGTTTACTTATTGTTCTAACAGAAAATTCTACGTTTGAAAATTGAACTTAAAACCCCAAATTACTTTATATAACATAAAATAATAAAAACTGTATGAAAACAAATGTGATGCAAACTGCTTTACTTTTTAAAGTCTGAAATTACATTTCCAGGGACTAAAAATAAAACAAGTGCTTAAATTAAGGATCTTAGAATTGAAAAATAAGGTAATATTAAATACATATTGGTGGATTGTGTTAAGTTTAAACAAGAAACAAGGTTTTGGGGGATCTTGGATGAAGTGATGATGTGACTGAGGTGGTTTAAAGAGTCACAATTCAGTTTCTTTAACAAAAATGGTGGCAAAATCTTTTTTATAACAAAAAAAGATGGCAATTTTTTGCACTAAGGGCTTTTAGAAAATCTTTTTTTTGAGTCAATAATCTGTAATTATTGCCCTGAAATTTGGCTTTAAGAGGTACAGCATTTGTATGGGAAAAAAAACAAATAGATTTTTTAAGAAGGCTGCCTTTTGAATGCCATCCCAAGATAAATGCGGTCACTTCAGCAGATGAATTTACAGCACCAGTAGAGGTTAGGACTTTTGTTTACATCTTAACTTTTAAATGCTTTTTATTTTTAGTGCACCTGTTGTACCTACAGTTTCAGCATTTCCTTACGTATGAAAGAACTGTCCATCTGACTGATATTTGGAAAACCAAGCGGTGGCCGCCCTTAAAGCAGCACACACGAGCATCAGTCCAAATCACGGCCCAGCTTCTGAACGTCAGTACCCAGCATCTATGAAGTAAAGTGCAAGAAATAATCCAGCAAGGCACATTTCAGAGATTTTTTCAGCAGGAGAACAGCAATCAGAGAAGAATAAACAGCGGCTACTTGTGCTTCTGAAAGCATCTATAGCAGCTGAATTTAAAATCAAGTATTCCCGGTTATGAAAGAGCCTGAAAAAGTCGTGCTATAATCCTCGAACCAGGAGGGATTTTCTTTAGCGGTCAGCAGTTGGAAAGTCTCGGGTCGGTTTTAAAGAGATGATTTAGCACGTTCGCTCATTGACCACTGAAGCGGAGTCTATTGAAGGCCTCTTTGATGGCCTCGTTGAATTCGTCGACAGAGCCGATTCGGAGTACGTTAGATGACGGGACGTCCTCCTTCAGCTTGCGTTTAGTGAGGACTACAGTCCCATTGGCTCCCTCCACCTGAGGCCCCGTCAGTAGGATGTAGGCAGCATGGCGTCCAAGTTCCATGAGTGTGGCTGAGATCCAAGACAGTGACATCAAAAATGTGTTTCTGGTTTTTTTTTTTTGCTAAAACCACATTAAATATAAGATCAAACAAACCTTTGAATGCTATGATGTGCTCCATGACATTAGAGCACTCGAGAAGGATTTTAGGATAGTGAGGAAGCAGCATGTAAGAGCGCCGCTTACCCACGAATGATTCCTGAAACAGCATTTATGTTACCAAAAAATCTGTTTAAATACTGACTTTATGTTGCTTTTAAAACAAAATCTGTTTACTTACAGAATTGTTGGAGTTTGAGGGCATCAGACCCCAAAACATGAAGACAGAGATAGACTTGGTTGTGTACACCGACCCGGGTCTTGGAGAGTTAGCGACAGCCAAAAGGTCAACCTCCCACAAAACACCACCAGACTTACCATCCAGGATAACAACCTACAACATCGTACACAGAGATCATACGCTTTTATCACATTTAAATGGCTTTCAGTTTTCATTTTCAAGCTTTTATTTAGCTTAACAAATTAAACATAAACAAAAAAAAAAAAAAATCTAATACAATTGATTTCCAATTGAACTTACTCTTTTTGTATTGTTGCCTAGGTTGTCTTCAACCACAATGTCAAGAATCTCATCTTTATTAAAATGACCAAAAGAGAGCTCACTGGAAAAAGAGAAAAAAAAAATACAATTATTAAGAAGATAACTACATTGTTTTGATTTTTACAGTAACTCTAAAAAACATTTTAAAGTAAGTATGACGTTTCAGTTACTTGGAAACATACTTTATTTACAGGTCTAAAAATTTGGGTAAAATAATCGAGAAACAATAGAAAAATGTACAAGTATCAATTATTAGAAGTGACAATTGAAGCTTTAACTCAAAAATGATGATTATTTCCATCAAGACATTTCTGTAAAGTAATTCCTAATTTTACATCACTTTTATTTATTAAGTGTTACAAACATTAGTTTCAATTAGAAATGTAATATTTGTTATAATAGAATATTTTTTAGCAAATGTTTGCAAATCTTTTAGTTCTTCAGAGAAAGCAATAGTTGTACTAAGCTCTTCATATTAAAAGCATCTGTGTTTTAGTTTCTCAAACTAGGAGAATTATTACTACCTTCAAAATAAAAGTCCCCTCGTGTGAGCTCTTTTTAGAAAACTTTTTTTTTTTTTTTATAACTAAAATAACAGACGCAGGAAGACACATTTTACCAAAAAATACATAAAAATAATAATACCTGACGACTGCACTGGTATTGAATCTCCACCTTGACTGTAGTTTGTTTCCATCAATTAACACCACTCCACTTGACGTCACAACCAGCATGTCGGACGGATCGCCTGTTTTCTTAGTTCGGAGCGCGCTCACTCCGTCAAACCTGCAAAATTATTATTTATTTATTTATTTTAATCACATTTTCTTTTTCCTAAAGTCGCAACATTAAAAACCAGAATAACAAGAGTGATTGTTAAGGAGGGACCTACTCAAAGATGGGAATGAGGGGAGCTGAGTCACTGGCATTTTTCTCCAGGTGTTTGTCCTTCTTCAGCTCCACGTTCAACCTCGCCTTCGCTGCGATCCGCCAAAGAGCCAGTCCGTACACGCCAGTGTCTGTAAGTGAAACCAGACGTGCTTACCAAAGAAAACCACAAGGTCTCAATTATCCGACTTCACAAATAAAGTTCATCACGTGGCTGCAACTGGTATACTTCTCATTTTAAAAACTGATAGTTTTTGTCTTAATGAGGGGAAATACATGCAATGAAGGAAAAAAAACATGTTTGTATAATTGATTTAATTAAAATAACATTTTTGGTAAATAAACTATTCTTTTAAAGTGTTTTTTAGGACACTTTCCTGAAAACAAAAAATAATTTATATCAAAACAACCAACTATAATTGACACTTGTGTATGAATACATACGACAATGACCATCCCCTGAAGTCTCATCAAAGTTTTACATCTCATTAAATCTTGATATTTCATAACAAGGTTTAAGATCTTGCTACATTTTTCCAATAATTTCCTTAAATACCAACCTTTTTGTAAAAGTACGTAATAAGAACCGTCTTTCGTACGGTGGAGGAGGTGGCTGGCCGTGTCAGTAAAATCAAGAACTACGGGGAAACCGATCTGGACACCCGTCTTTCCTGAGAGGAGAACCAGCTGAGTCTGCAAACAAGACGAGAAGCAATGAAAGTTTATTCACCGTCATTAACCATTTACATCTTATTGCTAAAAGAGCAGCAATAGATTACAAAATAATGTAATAAAAAAGTGTGACTGATGAAGTTTGTAACCAATAAGTGTTTCAAAGTTCACCTGCGTGCTGTCAGATGCCACCAGAAGGACATCACTGTCCTTGTCCCCATCAAGATCTGGGACAGTGAGAAAAGGCAAAGAGCTCTGCAGACCCGTTGGCTGAGGCTGCTGCCAAACGATTTTACCTGAACATCAAAGGTTAGGAGATTTAGTGTCAATTTGTTTGTGTTTAACTAACATTTTATTAGTTAATAAAGTATTAAATCAACAAAACAGAATTATTAATTATCAAAAACTAGCCTTATAGTTTTATGTTATTTCTGGGTGATGTAGAACATTGGAAATAACCAATAATCCTCGGTTTTATCAGGCCAGTCACTTCTTATTTTCTATTAATAATAATTTATAACTAGGGCTGCCATGATAAGTCAACTAATCAACGACTATTAAAATAGTCGACAACTAATTTAATTGATGATTAGTCGTTATTTTATGTCATTTGAGATGAAGTTGAACACAGTTGTGAGCATTCAGCTAAAAAAAAAAATATTTTAATTTTTGAGTCAGTGAGATCAAAAACTTTATCTTTTGTGAAAAATAGTTTGTTTTCTCAGATGTCGACCTCATTTGATTTAATTTTATTTTAAAACTAGAAACTACTGAAGGACAGAGGCTGCATGATTCATTAAAAGTTTAATAAACTATCGTCTTAAATGTTTATTTTTTTGTTAGTTTAAAGCTAATCATGGTTAAGATGTGTGCTTTACATCCAGTTATCTATCCCTATTAGTTGACTAATTGAAAAAAAAAAAATAATCAGTGATTAGTCGACTATTAAAAATAAAATTGTCATTTGTGCCGGCTCTGTTTATAACCCTTGATTTTTAAACCCTTTGTAAGTCAGTTTTTCTCTTTTGACTCCAAATAATACTTAGATTTTAAAAAAGCTGTAAATACTTGTAAATTTGCTGAAGAATGAGAAAAAAAATGCAAAAAAAAAAAGATTCTGTAATAATTTAGGTATTTTCTCCAAAAGAAAGGGCTCTTGAGTCTAAAAATTGATATTTAAATTTTTAAAATCTAGTTTTCTATAATAAGGATTTGTCATATGTTGGAGTACGGGAAGTCACTGACCAGTGTATTTGTCAATGGCTGTTAGGTTGTGTGAATGAGCCACCAGGCAGTGCCAGTTTTTCTCTGGTTCCTCCTGCTGACCACACTGGGCCCAGTGGAACTCAGCTTCCAGTGGCCTCTCCCACAGAGTCTCTCCATCTGTGCCATCCACCCCGATAAAAAACAGACACGGCGAGCTTAGCCCTGAAAAAAAATAAACAAGATTTAAAAAAGATTATATTAAATTAAAAACAACTGTTATTGCAGAGAGTGTAAAATTGAATCTGAATATGGTTTTATACCTGCACTGGCACATGACATGTTGTTTGCACCTTCTGTGTTTTTTAGGACAAATAAAATATCCACCATCTGGTCACTGCTTGCATGTTCAACAGCTAGGAAGTCATAGGTTGCTGGAGTGGAGAACAAGAAAACTGCAGTTAGAAATAAGACACGTATTTAATATTGAGAAAAAAAAAACATGTGAGGCACCTGCTTCAGAGAAAGTCCTGTTCCAGGTTTTGAGGTACTGTGCTCTTACGGGACAGGGGAGGATGAAGGAGAAGGCAAACACGATGGTGAGGCAAATAAACAAGGACAGGAAAAAGATCGCTGTTCTCCAGTGGGTCCGTTTGGGGACGCCAACGTTTTTGGTGTTCTCCCTCTGCTCCGATGCCGATGGTGCCGTTTCTGCTCCATCCTCTCTCCTGAGAGGATCAGCCTCAGTGGGATGCTCTGTCGACTCCATCGGTGTTTCAGCGCATTACCAGCTTACAAAACTGCAAATATAATAACAATAATAATGTCAGAAACAATGAAAGCAAAATCAAACCCTTACATTTTGGTAGCTCATTCCAGCATGTGAAATGTTTATAATGAGCAGAGCCAGACAAAACATGATGACAGCTATATTAAATTGGGGACAAAGAAATTGCTAAAAGGGAGCCAGTCAGTGTTTGCTAGTCGAGTTGCTTCTACCGCATCAACCTTTGTGGACTAGTGTCTATTCAGACGTGCCAACACCAGAGCTTCCTCCCAAAAAAAAAAAAAAAACGCACCCAGTTGTTGTAGCTTTTTTTTTTTTTAACAAGACCCCAGGCTAAGTCGTTTTAAAAAATTACAAACAAAACTGAAACTCCAGTGAAGGCAAATAAATTAAAATATATATTTCTAAAAACATTGTTTTCGTTTTGAGGCTATCTACTTTAGTAATTCAACTACAAAAGTTTCATGGTTTTGCTATGTTGGTTGGCCAACTTGTTGAGCAAAACCAACCATAAACCTTTTCGAAAGTTTTATTTGAGATACATTTTAGCATATATAATACAGAATAAAGCAGTTTTCTTACTAATATCTGTAACAGTCGTTTCTTTCGTCCGCTGTGCTGTTGGTGACAAGAAGCTAGCAGCAGGACGAACAGCTCACAGCTTTGTTTATGTATTTACCCAGAAATTTGTCTGTCAGGTTCGGCCACATTTATGCGTTTGAATAACATAAAGTGTTTAAATTCTCTAATTTAAAGCTAAATAAAATAAGAATTAAAGAACTGTATATGTACTGCATAAAGATAACCCATAAGTAAATGAGTTTGCTTTAGATTAATTTAGCCTGTCAGTCAAACGTTAGGGATTAATAAATGTAATGTGTCATTTGCTGAGCTTTGATTGGTTGGGTTACTTTTCAAAGGACCATCACGATTGGCCGAAAACTGATGTTATCGTAGAAGAACTGCCAGATATCTGTCGTCACTTCCCCAAAACAAAACGGAAACTGGCGAGCTCGCGAAATAAGGAAAAGCTGTGCTGGGTAATGGTTGGATGAATAATTTGTTCGACTAACCCCGCGTAAAAAACAAGGAACCGTTCACGGGTTTTCGCTTTTTAATAAAAAAGTTGTCGAAGGAACACCCTCGATAATGTCTGCCCAAGCTCAAATGAGAGCGCTGCTCGACCAACTCATGGGAACAGCGCGGGATGGTGAGTAGCTGTAGCATGCTAACGGAGCTAGCTAGCCAAGATGGAGTCTCTGCTGAGGCTGGCTTGTGTTGGCGTGTGATGGACAGACCTGCATGAATGAGTGTGCCGTAAGGGCTGCTTGTACAACTAAAACGTTAGTTTAAGGTGACAAAAATACAATCAATTAAAGAATTTGATACTACTTGTTGTGGCTTTTTTACATCTTGATGAGTTTGCATCTACCCTTTGTTATTTGTAGCACTACGGCTAAGTTAGCTAATACTTGCGTAACGTTATTGTAAAGCAACTCAATCCTTGGGTACCACGGTGTTAATACCTGGACCAAGGTTAATTTGCCAAGTGGTATAGCTGTGATAAAAATATTGTTTTGTTCAGTTTAATGCAATGAAATTATACTTATCCTTGCAAGATCTACTACTAGCTTAAATTGTGACGTTACAATGTCGTGTGAAAAGTGACGTTATTACGTAGGTATAAAGAAATATGTAAAAATACGTATTTACTCATCAGTTTTGGCTCTACCATCAGAAATAAACTAAATATTAATTATATTTCTGTAGTATTTAAGTGCTCCTATTGAATTAAGTCTATATTATATTAACTTATAGCACTTTTGCATCATATTATGACTTAATTTGACCAGACTTTGATGTCAACAAACAAATTAGCTATACCGACATTTCTGTAAGACAGAAATTGTTCAAATGTGTTTAGGAGATTGTTTTCCCTGCATTATTATATTTTAACTCCTAACATTTGACTGACAGGTTATACTTCTAGTAAGCTCATAAACCTTTGCAAAACGTCTAATGGTGTTTTTTTTTTTAAGGAAATTATTTACAATATAATCATGTGAGAAATGTAATTCATGTAAAAATGACTCTACTGATTTAAGTTGAAATAAAATTGCAGCTTTATAAATCAACTTAAAAAGAAAAACAAAGTGAACTTGTGTTGTGAGTTTGTTGTTGTATGCGTGATGAGATTGATATAAAATTCTTCCCATACATTTGTTGCATACAAACTGAACAATTGTGGCCCCTTTATTTTATTCATTAAGGTTCAGTGTATCATTGCCAGCCTACATCAATCTGCAAAGGAGTTGCAGAAAAGCCTCATGTTCATCGAGCCGTGAGTCACACATAATTTTTAAAGATGTTATGAATAATATCCAAACAATTTGTTTGCCTTCCGGAAGTTATTGCAGCTTTTTCTTTCATTTTTAACACAAGTTGGTAATTCTTCAGTGGCACACAAATACATAACAAGTTAATTGTTGTGTGGTACCAGATTTACAATTTGCAATAGTGCAACACAGTTTGAACTAAGGCGTTTGTGCGCGTTTTACCGAAAGAAACAACTCTCAGTTTACCTCACACTTTGCAGTCCATTCACGTCTACATTTCAGACGACAGTGTTTAGCTTTCCACACAAAAAAAAAAAACGTTGCATTATTTACAGTGTGTTTTTTGTATGACTCCCAACTTCTTACTACAGGTATTGGCAAGAAAACTGTTACCATTTATACTTTTCGACAGCGGGTTTTAAATTCTGCAGCTGGGGTCTTGAAGATGCAGAAGGGTACAGTATGTGGTGGAGATCACAGTGTGTATCATTTTTATTTCCCCATTTGATTTATGTTAAATTGTTTTTTTTTTCCAATAATGACAAACTTGGATGAACTTTTTTGAAAGAAGTTTACATTTTTTTTATACAAGCAATTTAGAATAAGTGACATTACTTATTCTTTCTCTAGAGTGGACATGTAGCCTTATGCGAGTTAAAATGACTTGAGGCTGTTGCATAGCAAAGCCATAATTGAGGTTAAGGTAAGCGTATAGAAATGCCAAGTTCAATAAAGTATGCAACTCTGTTTAGTTTTGCTTCATTAATGACAAAATAAAAAACAAAAAATCTCAAACAGATTTCTTTAGTGATGCTGATGGCATGTATTATGAGGTTGTAAAACTTCACAGTAACAAGAGTCATATTTTTTCTTTTATTTTTTTCCCATCTCAATCTATTTTTTCCATCAAACTCTACAAAAAAAAGACATTTGCCCAATGGATGCACTTAAAGCACTGGATATCTAACCCCTGATCTCAGATGTGTGAGGTGGCTCTAATGGTTTGGGGTTTTTTGTACCGTTACAGGAGATGAGACGCGGCAGAGGGTCAAGTTCACCGATGAGCGAGTGTGCAAGAGTCATCTTCTCAACTGCTGTCCACATGACATTCTGTCAGGAACTGTAAGGAGCCTCTAAAATCCTTAAACTTTGTGACAGATATTTTTGAATTGTTAAACACATTAGATGTAGTATATTTATAATAACAATGTTGTTTTGCTATGTCTGTGTTAGCGTATGGACCTGGGGGAGTGTACAAAGATCCATGACTTGGCACTTCGGGCGGACTATGAAATAGCCTCCAAGGAGAGAGATCTTTTCTTTGAGCTTGATGTAAGTAGTATGACCAATTCTTTTTTTATATATACATGTTATCTAAAAGAGAAGCTGCATTTTTCATGTGTCTCATATTTTCTCTAACAAGACTTCTTCTGTCTTTTTGTTATTGGATATAAAGGCGGTTGATCATCTGGAGTCATTCATTGCTGACTGTGACCGAAGAACTGAGCTCGCAAAGAAGCGTCTGGCTGAAACTCAGGAAGAGATCAGTGCTGAAGTGGCAGCAAAGGTAACAATTTACATTCCAGTTTTCCCATGTTTAGTGTTTTGGCGCCACACAAAAGTTGATCAAGCTGTGTCGTTTTTATTGTATTTTAGGCAGAGAAAGTGCATGAGCTGAATGAAGAAATAGGGAAGCTTCTGGCCAAGGCTGAGCAACTTGGAGCTGAAGGCAACGTGGATGAAGCTCAGAAGGTTCTGCAGGAAGTGGAAAAGGTCCGCACCAAGAAAAAGGATGCAGAGGTGAGTAAGAGCACAATGAAACCTCACACTTGATTTGATAAAACCTTTCCTTTACTAATACTTTGTATTTGTATCTGCTCAGGAGGAATACAGGAACTCCATGCCAGCTTCCAGCTTTCAGCAACAGAAACTCAGAGTTTGTGAGGTGTGCTCTGCATATCTAGGTCTCCATGACAACGACCGCCGTTTGGCTGACCATTTTGGCGGAAAGCTTCATCTGGGCTTCATTCAGATAAGAGAGAAACTGGACCAGCTTAAGGTGTGCTTTCATTCCTGCATAGTTGGTAAACTCATTTAGGTTGATGGTATTTTAGCAGTGTGGAATCCAGATAAGTCATTTCAAAAGGTTGTTAAAGGTTGATCTTAATAGTAAGTTGTGTGCTTTTATGTGATTTATCAGAAAACGGTGCTTGAAAAGCAAGAGAAGCGGAACCAGGAGCGCTTAAAGAGACGAGAAGAGAGAGAAAAGGAGGAGAGGATGAAGAGGAGGTGAAAGAAACATTTTTGATTCTGCCAAAACTATTCTGGAGGTCCAATTACTTGTCTTATGTACTTTTAAACCTCATTCTCCTTTGCCATTTCTTAACAGAACCAGATCCCGGAGCAGGGACCACAGAAGGTCCCGTTCTCGTGACCGCAGGAGGAGGCGTTCACGCTCCGCGTCCCGCGAAAGACGCCGTTCTCGGTCACGCTCCAGGGACAGGCGGAGGAGGCACCGCAGTCGGTCCCGCTCCCGCAGCCGAGGGCACCGTCACAGCCATAGCCAAGAGCAGAGCTCCAGACACAAGTAAGTGTGCTCACAGTGAGCATTTCACCACAAAGCCAACAGTCCGCTTTCCATTAAATGACACAACGGTCATAAAAACCCCTCTGCATGAATTATGATTTTTCATTATTTAGTAGGGATGTGAATCTTACAACATGTCACGATTCGATTCGATTCCGATTCTTGGGGTGCCGATTCGATTCTGAAACGATTCTCGATTCTCGATTCAGGCATTTAAAACACAAAGGAAAAATTTTAATACAAAAAAAGGGAATGTATTTATGATACTGTGCAAACTTATATTATTCAGACCCTCAAGGATTTCACAGAAGATTTTTATGATTGTTCTGGCCCGAAATGGCCGATGTTGCAGCAGCTTTTGTAAAAAGTTGCAATGTGTTTGAATATATACATATTTTTAAAAGCACCTAAAAATTTTAATTATGAAATACAAATCATATTATCATGTTCCAATTCGTTTTATGATGACATATGCACAAAGTAAATACAACACAGCATCATCCCCTTGAGCTGTCATTTAACTTGAATAGAACTGTCAAACATAAAATGAACTTTGGTCTTTCCTGCTAACATAACCCAAATATGTGTTGATTTAAACATATTTTAGAATAAAATATTTCCAGATTTCCAGTGAAAAATCATGAACTTAAAAACATCATAAACAGATGAATCCTCAGATGTTCTCAGAATCTTCCTCTTTATCTATTTCTAAAACATCACTGCTGAGTTGCTGGTAGAAGAAGACAAAGACTTTGAGGAGTTGATCTGGTTTTATTGATCTGACCTGTTTTACAGAAGCTTCTCTCAGCTTCTCTGTACCTGCGCCCCCCGTGCCGCGTGCGCGCCCGGGGACAGCGCACCTTCACCTCCGCGTGCACGCAGCGCATGCTCACCTGCGGGGTGACCGTTCACGCGCGTTATGAAGAGAAAAAGTGTGAGAGGACTATAGAACGATAATTAAAGAGAGCACGGCCGAATCGGAAGGGAAACGGTCTCGTGGTCATCCATGACTGTTGTCACGGTAGATTGATCTCAATAAAGTTGCGGTGAAAATAAAAAGCTGCAAGGTGCGCAACAAATCTCGGGGTTTGATTGGATTTGCATTAAAATTTGTTATCGAAACATCAGGAAATCCTGGAGGGACGGATGATTTCAACAGTATGAAGGCAGAGAAAGACTTTTCAAAGCTCCAGTGATGGACGAGATATGAGCGCGAGCATTTGAAGTGTTCCCGAAGTGTCTGATTTAGCAGATTTTCCACACTGCACGTCATGTCAAGCTCCTTACCCCAGGATTTGTGGAATCCGAAGTGAGCCCATACATTTGCCAATTTATAACGGGACAGGAGGAATCTCTTTTTCTCTCATGCTGCGTAGCGCGCGCGCTCAGTAAGCTCCGCTCGCCTCCAGGGAAAACAAACTAGGGTAGCCGTTTCGGGACAAACATTACGGCTTGCAAGTAAGCTAGCAGGTTCGAGCCATTAAATAAAACATATAAATGCAGGAATATGGCGGGAGGGGGCGAATCGATTCTTGGATATTTAGAATCGATTCTGAATCGTTAAAAATGAGAATCTAGATTCGAATGTGAATCGATTTTTTCCGACACCCCTATTATTTAGATATCTAAATATTTTTAGACATAGTTAGACATTTTGCCATAAGGTACATTCTAGATCAGAGGTGTCAAACTCAATCGCACAAAATACACCTTAGTTCGTGAGCCGAACAGGATAAACATTTATTGAACACTCTAAAACCGAATTTGTAAAACTGTTATTTTTCAAAATAATTATGGAATAGATATATAGCATTACCTGGGGTAATGGTAGCGTGAATGCTGTAAGCTGAATTTAGCCACTGAAGATGCTAGTGCTGATAGCTAAGAATGCTGAAGCTGATAGTTGAAAACGCTGAAGCTGAAACATTAGCGAAATGCCAAACAAAAAATCTTAGGTTTGCCTAAACAGCTAGCATGGTGCTGAAATATTAGCTAAACTCCAAAACAGCCCAAAAAAATCTTAAATAGTCCAAAAAGCTCGCAGAATGCCAATTTTGAAAACTTAACTGAAACTGTAGCTTTTTAACATAATTATCACTGAAAAAAAGGCAGGAATATTATTCCAGAATAAATCAACTTAAACCTTCAATAACCTTCTATATTTTACTCTCCATAAATATATACGTTGTCAAAATTATACAAGTTAGAAATGAGCTCAATATAGCATTGGGCCGTTCATAAGAATAAAATAAAATGATCTGGAGGGCAGAATATAATACCAGACGGGCCGGATCTGGCCCCCGGGCCTTCACTTGACGCTTGTGCTGTAGATCAAAATAGTGATGTGATTAGCAAAACTAGGGGCAAGAACAAAAACAAATCTGTTTATTCTTGTTTGCATCAACCTGACACATTACTGTTCTGGATCCCCATGCATGATGCTCTGTGAAATTAGCTTCATGCTTCATGTGTCTCAGGTCTTCGAGGGATCGAGAGCGCTCGTCCAGAGACCGCTCACGGGAGCGAGACAGGAGGGACGGCGTGAACGGCAGGTCGGACTCCCGCCGAGCCGAAGACAAGGACATGGGAGACTTCTAAAGACCAAACCCCATCTACGACACTCAGCCGCCTGTCCTTTGTCTGTCCATTGATGATATTCCAGTGTTGCATACAGTCTTTGCCTTGACTCCTTTATACTCCTTCTTTCTCTTTTATTTGTAAATCCTGCCCCATCCTCATCATAGAACTCGTTTGTTTTTTGTTTTGTTTTTCTAGTTTCCAAATCTCTGAGAAAGCTTCTGGATTTGGCAGTTTGGTTATTGATTATAGATGTAAAAAAATGCCCACATCTATAATGTAGTTTTAAGCCAACACATCCTTGTTATAAATCCCCCTAAAATGAGTCAAACATAGTAAACAGATCTGTTTTTGGGAAAACATGTTCAAGTTTCTGATTCTTTTATTGCAAACTGAGAAAACCTTGTGAAATAGAAGCTCAATTATTAATTGAGCCCACAAACTGTCATTGTTTAAAAAGAAAATTGATTCTTTTTTTTCTTCTCTGTGTACAAATGCATTTCTTGAATGTGTGTTCACATAAATATTGTCATTACTTTGTTCTTGAAGGCTAAAATTTCAAATTAAAATGACAGAGGTTTTAAAGTTGGTTGGATATGTGGCTTTTACTTCTTTAAAGCAAACAGGAAGCTTTACTTTTTGTTTTTAAATAATACTGAGCTCGAACTCTATCGAAAGAGTACTTCTAATTTTGATCTTTTTATTGTATTCTGAAATTTGATTTTCTTGGAGGGGTAAAAAAAGAAAAACATCAAAAGTGTCACTAAAATATTTAATTAACGCAGCATTAAAACATTGCATTCATTGCCTTAACTTCAAGTGATCATGATTTTGTTAGCACAAAGTCAGCTAAGTCTGTCAGGCACTTGAGCTGTGATAAATAGTGAATAAATCTACAGTCCACTGACACGGCGGCGTCAGAAAACCGCGGTGGATCCGCGGTGTGGATGTTCTGCAGCTCACAAAGTGCTGCTCTCCAGCTTCAGATCCACCTTCATTTTTTGTTTCTCCATTACAGCTTCCAACTCTGTTGCCCTTCTTGCATCCTACAAAAACAATAAAGAAAAAGAGAGAGAAAAATGTGTTATTAAAATGCATTAGATCAACTCAAAGTGTATTTATTGCTAAAAATGTGAGCAATAGTAAAAATTTGATTACTTTTAGGTTATTGCAAGAAGACTCCAATCATTTTAGCAACACAATGTGATAAAAATGTTCAGTTAAGATCAGTTTTCTCATTCTGTTTTTTAAACATAATGTAGGCCTAATGCATAATGTAAGTACAATAAAACAAAAAAAGACTAAAATATGTAATTTTACTGTAGTAAAAATGATATTTTAAAACAAAATATCTATTATTTGATTCCTAAAGTGCGCGTAATCTCAAGAAAGATGCTTGTCACAGTAATCTGATTACATCTTGTTATCATTTTGGTCGGAGTTCACAGAAGTTTTTCTGACATTAGCAGTGAATTTACCTCTAGCAGTGCTTTCTGCACGGTGAGCTGGCTGTACACTCTAGTGCCCTCTTCTGGAATGACCGATCGCAGCTCGTCTTTGTTGAGGGAGAACAGCTGAGCTCCTGTCAGCACGCCCAGACATTTCACCGTTCTGAGAAAAAAAATAATAAAAAAAACGGCACTGAGTGCCAAGCTCAAGAATAAATCCACCAACACAGAAAGCTGAGGACTCACGGCTCACTGAAGCCTTTCCCTCTGAGCCACTCGGCCACTTCCTCTGAAGGGGAATGATAATCCAGAGGAACGCTGGTCTCTGAGGAACGAGGGATGACCAGCGGTTTGTTCAGGTTGGCTTTTCCGTTGGTCAGCCTCTGCAGCAGCTCGTCGTTCACCAACATGACTAAAAAAAGATGAACACTTTAAGAAAAACGGAGACCCACAGAATTCTGGGATTTTGCAGGGAAAGCGCACCTTTGTCTGTTTCATCTGCTGCTTGCACGGCTTGACTGTAGGAGGGTAAGGTGCGCGGGCGCTGAGGGGAGGAGGAGGCTGTCCTGGGCAGGGCGGGAGGGCTGGGTTGGACTCCAAGGAGAGTTTTGGGCGGGGCAGTAGCAGGAGGCAGAGCTGGAGCCTGCAGGAATGATGAAAGGAGAGAAAAGGTGTTGGGAATTACTCTGGAATTCACAGGTGGAAGCACATCTGAGGGGCTGGAGGGATTTCTTACAGGGGGTGGTTCATTGGTGGGGTTTTCTATGTGGGACACTGGTTCTAGGATGTTAAAGGGCACAAAGCCGATCTGGTTGTATCGATTGCGACACTTCCACCAACGTTTGGATGATTCGATCACCTGTAAGACAGAACATGTGTGTCGTTAGCTGCATTTGATTAAGATTTCTAACATGGAAAAACTTTTTACCTCAAGAGTCTCTCCTTGTTGCACTGAAAGCTCACTGTTGTTCCTGGCTATGAAATCATAACTGCAGCTGTAGAGTCGCTCTGCGTCTGGAGGAAGTGCGACCCTGGAAACAAAAATGTGAATTCATGCAATCCTTATGCATAAGAACTGAAATTTTCATTAATGATAACCTACATGTCTTCGTAGTTGTGTCTTTCTGAAGGACGCTTGGACTGTTGCTACAAAAGATGAAAACAGGACAAAGTAAGTAATAAGCCCCACAGCATAATGAAACATCCCATCTTAAGAAAATAATTCTATTTTATCAATAAATGTTGGAAAATCTTAGCAACTACAGATGAGCAGGTATGATATCTGGAGCCCTTAAGAAGAAATTTATTTATTTTTTCTCCCCTAAATGTAGTTAAGTTCAATTAAAAACCAATTCACAACTAATTGTGAAAAATACAAAACATAGTAAGTCCAGCAAAAAGACCTGAATATTTTTATTGGATTGAAGTCAGTTTTAACAAACTAAAAGGCAGATCCTGATGTGTTTCCAGACTGAAACATAGAAGGAACACAGGTGGGTTTGAGGGAAAGAGAAAGTGAATCCACAGTTTTTGATGTTTTAGTGAGAAATTAAGGCCAAAAAAATGAGCGTTGAATTATAATATGAGTCAGCTAGAAAAATAATAACAACAAATAATAACAAAGTCTAAGTTGTTTCTTTTATTCCCAGAAGTTGAAATTCAAAGTTTGAATTTTTAATTAAAATTTTGAATTTTGTGATTACATTTTTGAATTATGCTATTAAAGTTTAGAATTATGTAACTAAAAATTAAATTTTGATGTTAACATTTTTGAAATTTGCAATTACAGTTTTAATAAAGTCTGAATTTTGATTTTAGAATTTTAGGATTTAGAATTTTGTGATAAAGTTTAGAATTATGTAACTTAAGCTTGAATTTTAATGCTAGAATTTTTTAATTTTCAAAAAAAACTTTTACATTTTGTAACTAAAGTTTGAATTTTGATGATAGAATTTTGAGTGCAAAGTTTTATATTTTAAGGTAAAAGTTTAAAAACTTTGTTATAAAAATAAAATTTTTAAAATAGAAAGTCGACTAAAAGCCGGAATGTTGACCAAAAATAACCAGAACTCCCGATTACAAAGCCAATTTCATCAATAAAAAACAAATTGACAAACAAAAATTTTTGAATACAGGTAAGTGCTTTAAAAATATTTACATAATTTTCTGCCACCCTTTATTTATTAGTAGAAATTTTCTTTATTTTACCTTTTAAACAGTTAAATGAATCACGTTTAAAATTAATATCCTGTCCAATAATAGCAATAACAAACTGTGAATACAAAAACCAGAAATCTCTTGTCTTTCTTCTGCAATTACTACACGTCTTTTTACACCATAATACTCCTTTTTTCACTCCTACACTCGTGTTTTCAGTCATTCTGAGCACTCAGTATAACCAGCGAATTCCCTATTCCACACAGGTATTCCATACCTCTTGTTTTGCGAGGAGAGCCTCATGCTTGTGCTGTGACTCAACCGGATCCTCCCAAACCTGCCCGTCCGCCCTTGCAGCTTCAGGCTTCCACCCATCCGAGAATACAGGAGTGTATGGAGCAACAGGTCCTCGGAGCTGAGAGCTAAGAGGAACGGGGAAATTCACAGCTTTGCTCCGCACTGACAATGGTTAGGACTTACATTTTTGTCTGATGTCTACAGTTAAATCAAATTTTACCGTGTCTACAACAAATGTTTACATTTAGTCTTTGAGGTTGATACTAATTAACGTATTGTTATTTTTTTTTGTCTAGAATTCTATTCAAGGTGAAAAAAACCATTGGTTACACATTAAAAAGTAGACTTTTATTTTGAAAAAAGTTTTTGAGATACCCATAAAGTACGAAAAAATAATTAAACTTAGCAGTTATTTCTGATAATATGTTTTACTACTGACCGGGGTTGCGTCCAGTTGGGGCCCAGAGACGTCCACAGTGTCTTTTCCTCCTCACTCAGAGTTTCTTGCAGCAGGGAAATGGCGGAGTTGGTCATGGCAGGGCTGGACACCGAGGCTCCCATAGCTGGCCCCCCTGTTGTTTTCACCATCTGTGACACACCCACATCGCACAGCATCACTGATAAGGCCCTCAGATGTGCAAACATGGCGTGCATAAATGGAGCCAGCAAATGGAAGTTGACATTGTTGCTCATTCTTTTGGTAATTGTGTGCATTGAAAGGCACACATGCAATCCAAATAGGTGCAACCACACAAAACAATGAACAGAAACCCTAATAAATGATGCATAAAACACTCGTGTTTACCTGATTCATTTATATGAAGCATCAACTGAAACTCTACATCTTCTATGTGTTAAAAACTTTAGTCAAATTTATTAGACTTTATTTGTACATTTTAGAACAGGGTTATACCGGGTGGCCTTGCTGGTTGTAAAGCTCACATTGACACTCATTGTTTGAAAAGTCCACTGAGAGCACAGCCTGATCAAACACAAGGTCAAACCTGTGCAAATACTGAGTGGACGTGTTTCTAACAACACTGCAGAACTACAACCAGGACTCGACATGACTTTGACATTATATATTTTTACCGTGTTTTACCCTTTAGGGCTGTCTCAATCGCACAAGGGGCAAAAATCCAAAACACATCTTAGGCCACGGGCCAAACAGGATAAACAAATATTGAATGCACTAAAACTACATTTTTAAAACTTTAACTGTAACTTCTTGACATAATTATGAACTATACATATATATACACTTAGCATTACCTGTGAAAATGCAAGTGTAAATGTCGTAAGTTGAATTTTACTGCTGAAGATGCTATAGTGCTAATAGCAGACAAGAGGGCTGCCACAAACGATTATTTTAATAGTCGACTAATCACCGATTATTTTTTCCGATTAGTCGACTAATCGGGTCATGCGCAAACTGGATGTAAAGACGCTGAAGTTTGATAACCAGACTGAAGTTTATAATAATGCCAAATTAGCCTAAAAAATAAAAAGAGCAAAAGTTAACCAAAATAGCTCGCATTCTGCTGAAATATTAGCTAAACTCAAAATTAGCCTAAAAAAACAGAAAAATCCTAAATTAACCAAAATAGCTGTGTCGCTGAAATATTAGTTAAACTTAAAAATAGCTTAAAAAACTAAAAAAAGAAACTTTAAGTTAGCCAAAACAGCTAGCATGTAGATTAAATATTAGCTAAACTCCATAAAAGACCAAAGAAACTTATTAAATGCCAAAATAGTCCAAAAAGCTAGCAGAATGCTATTATAACTTTTAACTTTACTACACTCTGACTTCATACAATATAAAGTAACGATTAATCGACTATTAAATTAGTTGTCGACTATTTTAATAGTCGATTAGTCATCGATTAGTCGACTAATCGTGGCAGCCCTAGCTGACAATGATAATGCTGATAGATGAAGATGCTAAAATTGATAGCTAAAATTGCTAAAGCTGCTAAGTGAAATCCCTGAAGCTGTTAGCTTAATGCCAACCTACCGGTAGCTTAAAAAATTTAGGTTAGCCAAAACAGCTAGCATGTAGCTGAAAATTAGTTAACATTTAAAATAGCCTAAAAAACTGGAATAAATAAATAAATAAATTATCCAAAACAATTACCCAAAACAGTTAGAATGACAGTATTAGGCTAACTTCAAAACAGCCTTAGCCTTTAGAAAAGTCTAAATTAGCCAAAATAATTACAGTGTCGCTTAAATAATAACTAGAAAAAGCCTAAAAAATCTTAGTAAATGCCAAAATAGTCCAAAAAACTAGAAGAATGTCAATTTTTAAAACTTTTAAACTGTAACTTTTTAACAAAATTAAGAATAATAAAAAGACAGGAATATTATTCCAGAATAAAACAACTTAAACCTTAAATCATTTTCAATATTTTACTCTCCATAAAAATATATTTTGTCAAAATATCAAAGTTAGAACTAACCACAGGATAACTTCTGTCCATAAATAGCAATAAAATAAAATGATCTGTTGGGCCGCATGTAATCCCCTGGAGGGCCAGATCCGGCCCCCGGGCCTTGACTTTGACGCATGTGTGTTAGATCAATTGTTAGTAAAACACTGGTTTAAATCACTGGGCACACAGCAAAAGTGTGTGTAAACATAAAACAGTTCTACTTCCTTCTAGTTTTCTTCTATCCTTGTTGATGTAAAAGGATCTCTAGGACAGCAGATTTCCAATCTTTGACTAAGAATCAGCTGACAGTAGGAAGGAGAGGCACTCTTGTTCTTGGGGTAGGGGTGGGGGGGGGGTTTGTTAAAACAAGACTGTGAATAAGAGAAAGCATAATTTTAAATACTGTTGAAGAAATGTGTAATTATTGTTTGTGCTGACTCAAGTGGAATGTAAATTCTGTTTTTGTTTTTCTATTGAAAATTCAATAAAAAGAATGTGGCAAAAAAAAAGAATCAGCTGACAGTTGCACGACTGCTATTTGTCCTGGCTTTATTTTTATGTTAAACATTTCGGGCGTGGATTGTGAAACTTTAGTGGTGCAGATCTTTAACTTGTCCTACAGAGAGACAACATAACCACCCTGAATGACCGCTTTAAGGATTTTGAAAGAATCTTTATTTATATAGCACTTTATAACAACAATTGCTTTTAGAATAAAATTAGGAAAAAAATAAATAAATGAAAAGCAACAAAAAATGTATTTTAACAAGTAAACTCCTATGATTTTTAGGTATTTTATGCAACTCTTTTCCTTAACTTTGTTGTCTTCATTAATCAATTTATCCCTTTTATTTCTGTGTTTCAATTGAGTGTTCTCTAGTCATTTATTTCCCTCTGATACATTTTTTATCATTTATTGTCTCATTTTCCCTTTCATGAACCTATATACCACTCTTTTTTTTTTTTTTTTATCTCTACAGCCATCTGTCTCCCGCTCTGTACATATATAGAACACTATATATTTCAGTGACACCAGCAGCTTATGTACCTGGATGTTTCCATTGTCTGGAGATCTTTGGAAAACACATTTATTTTAGGACACACATCGCATCCCATAGAAGCTTTTTATACCCACTGACAAAACCTCGTGCTCACAGCAGGTGCTGAGGTGGAGTTTATCCTGCTGACTCACCATATCTAGAGGTTTGAACACATGATGCACCAACTCCTCTGATGAAGGATTGACGATGGTTGATTTTAGACGGGCCTGAAGAGAAAAATGCCAATTTAGTAGTAACTCAGAAAAACTTAAAAAATATATATATAAGATATAAAATAAATACACACCAAGAGGCTGAAGCAATATTTGAATTTCTGAAAGATATCGACAAATTCCTCGGCTGATGGAGGTTGGGCCTTTGCAGCAAGCGCCTCATCTGTTTTATATATTATCATGAGTTAAGACAACTGTGCAGGAGCATCCTAAAAACCTTTTTTCTCGCCTCTCACCTTCAGCACTTTGCTTTTTACTTTTCTTCTTCTTCTTTTTCCTCTGTGCTAGCACCAGCGCAGCATCTGCCGTCTGCTGCAACTTGCCCATGAAACCCTCAATGTCATCAAAACAGTGATTGAGGATGCCCTGAGGAAAGGCACAACAGTCTTGTTTTTTTTTTTTAATGTTTTGCGGTTTAGATCGGAGATGCAGGCACAAGTGACCTTATCGGCTCAGAGGTGATGAGAGGCCTTACCACTTCTCTCTCCGCTCGCAGGAAAGAAATGTCAGGGCCGCCATTTACGCCATTCGCTGCAGTGCGAGAAAGCAGACAGTTCAGTTCGGCCCCTCACTTTACATTTAAATAACTTTACAGAAAGCTATTTCTGTGCCAATGTGAGGGTTTTTTTTTACATTTATCTGTCACTTAACTGCATATTTTCTCTACATCTAAGCCATCTCACCTCTGAGTCCAGGATATGGTGGCGGGTTGGCCGGTGGGGGGTTTGGAGCATGGGCGATCGGGTGGGTTGGTATGTCTTGGGGTTCCAGCATCTCTCTACTTGGAGAAGCCCTTTAAGAGGAGAGAAGAGTTTCTCTTGGAATCTTTGTTGAAAAACTGATAAAAAAAAAACCTCAAAGGTACACAGCATTTAAAACAATAACTCCTTTGTCCGTGAAATTTAACTCCCCTGACCTTAATCCATGGACAGAAGAGCACCGATTGTCCTAAATCATATCTGTATCCTAAAATGCAAACATTTATGCCTTTAAAACAAATTTAAATCATAAATATATAAATATTAAGTGGAAAAATGTCTAACATGTCAGGCTCAAGGGCAAAGACTTCAAGGTGCTGACTAAAACCCTTCCAGGCGCTTCCTCGTTCACCAAAGTCCACCAACTGACCTTCCTACCTGAAAAATCTGGCCTTGGAGTTTCCTCAAAAGACAAAAAAAAGTTCAATAAATATAATCCGCTGTGGCTCTGAGACTCCACTCCACGCCTGTCATCCCTCCTCTGCTTCTACTGTGGCCTTGCTGTCGCGCCTTCTTAAGCTATGTGGAAACCAGCAAAACAAGTTTCTGTCCCTGTCAGCTGTTTACACTGTCATCCTGAGTTTCTCCCTCCCTCACCTTAGACAGGTGGATGGGTGTCACAAGTCTGCTTTGACTCAAAGAACTCTGGGTGTGATGGCAGAGGGAGCGATGATGACTGACCAGCTTAAACCTCAATCTGGTTTTGCCATCTATTACACAGCACTATTACAACATTGACTCATGACACAAAAATCAGGACACTAGAAGACTTTAAAATATAGTTAAAATGTTATAAAACATTTTCTTTACCTCACAGAGTTGGGAGCGCTCTTGCCTCTAGTGGAAGAGGATGAAACTGCATCCGTGATGTCCTCACAGACTTGCTCTGCCTGAAGAAAGTGACATCACCTGTCAAACCTGAAGTAAGCAAACAGCGTCACTTATTCATCCAGGAAACACTGCGACAGATACTGACCTTCACAGTTTCACAGCTGAAGAAGAGGATGTCGGGCTTAGTCTGATCTGTTACTTGGCACACCAATAAAAGCATTGAAGGGAAGTGTTTGTCACTGTTAATGGAGTCACAGCGGTAGATGTTTTTGAGAGTGTATTGCTCCACCTCCTCCTGCGTAAAAATTTGACAATACAATGAACAATACATTTACAATTGAACAATACATTACATCCTGAATTTCCCTGAGGACTGCCAAAGGGATAAATAAAGTATTTTCTATTCTATTCTATTCTATTTGTTATGTTTCAAAGTTTAAAATGAATTATAATTATAAAAATCAAAAATTCACTCCCAAGTGATGCATTGTCTTCCTTCTAAGCCTTAAAATGAGTGAAACAATTTGTTGGTAACATGTTCCTTTCAATTTTGCATTCATTTGTGACACATTTGAATAAAATATGCCCCATATGAAAAGATAAGCACCACAATAAGCAACTGGCCTATACACGCAAATGAAACGGGCCAATTACAGCCTGCTCTGTCTTTCAGACTTAAAGAGGCAGAACAATCGATTTTATTTCCGCCAAACGTTCAGAGCAATAAACGTTCACATTACCTGGGTATTTACATCTCGAAGGTGAACAGCCTCTCCGCCAATATCTAAAAACATTTTTTGACTCCAAAGTTTGTTGCTGTCAGCCAAAAAAGAGAGACGTGCCTGCGCCTCCTCCACACTCTGTACATCCCCATCTTGGAGAGAAAATGTCAAAAGATGCTGGAAAAAAATAAAGGAAAGAATTAGATTTCTTTGTTTTTCTGGAAAAGGGTTTGTGTGGCAGACACAACTCACGTTAACAAGATGCCGTTTGAAGCCCATTGTTAATTAGTCGCTGTGTCAGCTCTGCTGTTTGGGAAAAAAAAGATGTTTACGATTTACAACGTACTGATGAGCTAAACGGAAGCTTCCTTTCTGTGATTCAACATTCTAATATGTTTCAGTTGTTTTACTCTGCCTTAACCTATCCTGTCTGCAGCTTTGTAACATGAGTTCATGCAGTGTGAGTTAGAGCTGCCTAACCAGTCTGGCTACAGTACAATCTCACTGTTCAATCTCTCCGTTCCTCAGTGACCATCAGTACAGGACTCGATGGAGTCACAGAAAGCAGACTTCACAATGTTTTCAGATGATGCATCGAACTCTGCTGTAAAACTAATATTTGCTAGTAAATTTGCACATGAAATATTTGTAATCAGTACAAAAATGAAAGATCCCACACTATAGTTATAATTTTGAAAAACTGTAAAGGCTGAATTTAATAGTAACAAAAAGACAATACATTTTCAATAATCTACTTCAAATATTCAGGTTTTTCATTTAATTAGAGAGAATAAAAAACTATTCTTACTCTATTTACATACAAAAAAAATGAAACAAAAACTAGTTCTATTATGTATTTTTTTTCTCACGGGATTCAGAGGTATTTTCCAGGTAAAATAAAAAAAAATAAATAACTGATATCATAAAACTGTTGAGATGCCCTCACAAAAACATGACATGAGAGGTTAAACGACGTACCAGAGCTGACAGGCTCCCACAGCTTCAGTGATGTGACAGTAAAAGCTCCGCCGTGTCTTCGTGTTACTCCGCAGGTGTTTCACTTTGCTCCAGGGAGTTATGTCAAAGCAAAAGGAGTGTCACCTGGTGAGTCCCGCCCAGCATCAACAACACCTTAGAGATGAAAAATATTTACTCTCAATCACTGCTTCAGGATAGAAGTGCACAAATTAATAGAGTATAGAAGGACTAGAACATGTGTACAAGTAAAGTTGCACTCCTCATCTAAAAATCTCAATTTTTTTGCTTATTTATTTATTCTTTTTTTTAAATGTAATTTAGTTTATAAAATATTCACTTCTTTTACAGACTTTGTTAAATCTTGTAATGAGAAAATAAAGCATATACTCACGCATGTGCAGGTGTGTCCCCTCGGGAGAAAATTTTCGTTTTGTACTCACCGCATCTCAGAGGTGAGCGAGCCCAACTTTTTGAGCCAATCAGAGGCAAGAGTGGGCGGGGCTACGTCACACAGCAGTAATCGCAGTATTTGACTTTGCTTCTAAGGACATTGGGAATACTTTGCTAAACGCGTCAAATAGTTGATAACAGCAGGTAAGTAGATTGTAATTTCGTAGTGAGATTTATATTAGACGTTAAGATGTGGCATTTATAGTTAAATCTCTGTTGGGGTTGATGATAAAGTTGCTTTTACCTATAGAGGGCAGGCATACGTGGCATGAGCGCGTGAGTTTGTGTTTATAAAAAATACTCTCTCCATACCACTCTGACGGAAGATGTGTCTTTATATAGAAATTAATTTTAAATGGTTCAAAACTCTGTCTTTTTCCATATATACGGCTCTCCTGTTTGTTTTAGTGTAAATTTTAAATCATACTTAGAATTTAAGACAGTAAAAACAAGTTAAAAAGTTACAAATCTTTAAGAAAAAGTTTATTGAAGATCTACAAACGACATCTGACTGTTCTTACACAGTTATTGTTCTGTGAGAAAGTGTGTTTACGTGCGGTTATTTGTGTGTGGAAACTTAGCTTAAAGTGTTTGTTAATGACTTGGGAAAGTATAATATCACCATTGTGACTTTTTTTTTTTTTTTTTTGGTCAATTATTATATATTTCTGGTGAAACTATTTCAAATAAATATGTTAACTAATTTATTATAACGTGGGGAAAGTAAGTGTCTGACGCTTCTTTAACTTAACTGACACTGTTCGGGATAGTACTCTGGATTCCGAGTCACCCCTAAACGCAGCGTAGGCTGCTGTAGGCGCGGTCATTGCATCACACGGAAGACAAGCATCGGCTGCAAGAAAGCCCAGAGCTACTTAAAATACGCGGGTAAATATGTTATAACAACTTGTTGTGTGATTGGAAAAAATATATATTACAATCGCACTTTAATGTTTTGTGTCTAACACGTGCCTTTAAAGATTTGAACAAACAAGTAATTTCGAGTGAGTGGTATGATCCATATTGTGATTGTAGCAGTTGTAGTCGCACGTGCTCGTTATCTGAGTAAGAAGCTAGCAAGATAAAAGATTATCGATAGTTTCTTCCATCAAGGTCAGTTTTATTTACATTAAACGACACTTTTCGCTCCCCACGTGGTTTGTTTTGTTTATTAATTGTTTCATTCTTTTTGCTGGAGGGTGAATAAATGTTCAACGTGGTCAAAAATCCACGTCGTTGCTTTGTCGTTTGAGTTACAGTGATCCTATTTTTGCTAGTTACTATGATCTACTAGTTATGTGAAGTATTTGAAGTGAGACTGTCTAATCGGGGATTATCCTAATAACCCAAGGCACGGTGAGAATACTTAAAGTAACTCACCATCTGTTTGGAAAAGCTGCTATTGCTTTAGTTCAGTAAAAGCAGCAAAAGGAAGAGGAAAAACATACAGTAGCTTTTGTGAAAACACATCAAAACCTATCTAGGTCTCCACAAACTAAGCCATAATTGCAGAGTTGAAAGAGTATTTTAGATTCCTTTGACTTTTTAATTATTATTATTATTATTGTTATTATTATATTATTATTATTATTATTATTATTATTATTTACCTTGTTTAGGTTTATTTTCCTCTGTTTTCTTCTTTTATCGAACACGTGTTTTAAACTTTCAGTTTTAAAAATATTTTCTGATGTTTTCAGTCTGTTTTGTATTCCAAATTGTAAAATGCGTTAAAAGATTATTGTTTATTTTATTTATTTATTTTTTAGGAATTTCTTTTTCAACAGGGAAATGAACTATTACTTTTTTTGTTTGTTTTTACGGCTCTTTTTCTTTTTACCAGTATAATTATTATTTTTTTATCATTGTTTTTTTTTTTTTTATTCAATAACTGAATTTGCAATTTTATTATTATCAGTGTAAGGCGTCGTATAAGAACTTAGGTTTTTTGGGGAGAATATAAACTGTCTGAAGACAAAGAAACTAAAAGATTTTTAAAAGTTTTTCAAAAATCAATGAACTTTCCACAGTAAAAGCTGGAGTGATACACCATTATCCAACACAAAATATAAATAAATGTATTTGTAGTCATTAAAATATCTTTTTTTGTTTTCTTTTTTTAATAGATGGAGAAGCAGCCGTTGCCAGCTGATGATGACAAGAGAGAAACTGTAGAGTCTGAGGTCGATGCCCTCACTGGTGAGGACAGACCGCAGGGCTCGTCGGAGCCTGCAGCTCGAGCAGGATGGAACAGCAAAATCGAGTATTTTTTGGCTCAGGTGGGATTCAGCGTCGGCCTCGGAAACGTTTGGAGGTTTCCGTATTTGTGTCATAAGAACGGAGGAGGTAGGAGCCGTGAATTGTTTTTGTTTTTCTCACCAAGTTAGAGAAATTTCAGCTCAGAGTCCTCAGAAAAACCATCTAATTACAGCTTGACATAAAACTCAGAGGGTTAATTTAAAGGAACGGCAAAAAGGTTTAAATAGTTTCACATTTAGGGCACTGTAACGCACCGGTTTCAACTCCAGACATTTTTTGAGTATCACTTTGACTCTTTTTTTTTTTTTCCCCCACTCTTTCTTAGGGGCTTTTCTCCTGCTGTACGTTCTCCTGCTGCTGGTCGTGGGAATTCCTCTCTTCTTCCTGGAGCTGGCAGCCGGTCAGGCCATCCGGCAGGGCAGCATCGGAGTGTGGAAGTACATCTCCCCCAAGCTCGCCGGAATCGGTTACTCCAGCTGTGTGGTAAAATATAAATCAATTGCCTAAATATGTTTGCTCTCCACAGTTCTGACTTTACCAACATGCACGTAGTTAACTTTCTTTCACTTTTTATGCCCGATTGATAATCTTTTCTTATATTTTCTCAGGTTTGTTTTTTTGTGGCTCTTTACTATAATGTGATCCTCGCTTGGAGTCTCTTCTACCTTGGGAACTCCTTCCAGTACCCGTTACCGTGGGAACAGTGTCCAAACCATACAAACATAACAGGTACACACAAAACTATAGGGGATAGTGCCACACTTTCACAACAATCCTGCCATTATTATTTAATATGATTCAGTGTAGCATGTTTCAATAGTATTACTTATTTTGCAGTTCTTGTTTTAGAAAAAATATTGTTTATTTTTATAGAGAACACCTTTACAGAACTGCTTAAAAAATGTGAAACAGGAACAACTATTTTACTCAGGATTAAGTGGAACTAACACATCCAGATGCTAAAAACCGACACAAATTCTCAGACATTTTTTTGCACATAAAGGGACACAGCTGCAGACCAGACCTACATGTGGTTTTGTATACTTGCACCACTTTATCTTTCCTTTTTAAAATTAATTTTAAAGCTAGAGCTTTGCGCTCTGCTGAAACAGCCATCTGGGAGTCATTCTAGTTATTATAGTTTTTGTTTTGAAGTCGGAGCATATTTCTCAAAGGGAAATAATCATATTTAGACAATATGTTGAAAAGGGAAATATAATTTCCTATTTGGACCATAGAAAATCCCTCAGCACACATTTGATATTTGTAATACTACTTTATCCCTCCATCTTATGTATGTGTTACAGTCAATCCTGTCTCTGTGCATCACCTAGACATAGTTTAGGAGTGCATACTGGCAGTTTCATCTCTGTGTTCTTATCTAGTAAAACACAAAAGTCTTGTCCAGATTTTTTTTTTTTTTTTTACTTAAAATATTTATCTGTAATGCACCACTTTTTCCTAACAGTGAAAGAATGTGAAATGAGCTCCGCTACATCGTATTTCTGGTTCCGGAAAGCTTTGGACACCACAGATTCAATCGACGAGGTGGGCTCCTTCAACACCAACATGATCGGCTGTCTGCTGGCGGCCTGGACCATCGTGTGTTTGGGGATGTTCAAAGGCATCAAATCCTCCGTCAAGGTACCCGTCTAAACGTTTACATCCTTCTCAATCTTTTGCTCTTTAAGCATCATTGAATCAGGAATCGGCTGAATGTAACCTAACCATTTTCCAGACTCTTGCTGCTTTATGAGCTGCCACATCTTTAAAAAAACTCACTAGTGTTTGTTCATCAGCAAGTCTATGAGTTCTGACTTCATGAGGACCTTTCCTCCTGTTGTGGTTCTTGCAGATCTGATGTGGTCAAATCTCCATCACATGGTTAGCTAGGATTGGAGTTACTGTACATAACAGAATCTGTGGAATGTCTGGCTCAATTGTTGACCTCCAGTAACCCAGAATCATGTTTTGTTTTTACTTTAATCTCACTCATTTTCACTGAGCTGCGCCTCGCTCCAGTCTTTACAGAACAGTGTAGCATAGAGAACAGAAAAGTAAGAATTGAAAGAGGAATATGGAAAAAAAAAAAAAGGTGAATATAGATGAAAATAAATTCATGCTATCGAGAGCTGAAATGAAGGAATACATGTGTTCCGAGCTTGAAACCCTCCTTGTGGACTTGTGGGCCATGTCGTGTCCACACTGATTGGTTTGTTTTATTCATTTTTACACACATAAACAATTCTTTATGATTTTAGCTAAATTTTGACAGATGGGAAGCTGAAGTCACTAATCCAAAAAAATAAAAGGAAATGTGTGTAATAAATGAAAAAAAATAATAAACAGATTCAAAGTGCAACTATCAACTAGAAAAATGAACTTTTATGTAGTAAATATAGGTGATAATTAGTTGTTTGAGAAAGTTAAGTGACTTTAGCTTTAATATCTTTAGAACTATTGAAAATTTTTAACACAATGCGATTCATTTTTGTATAATTCTTAATAATTAATGATGACTTTGTTGTAGCATAAATATGATAATAGTCTAAAACTATTTATTGGTTGTTATTTTTTAAAAATCTTTTAAGACTTTAACCTTTAAGATATCACATTTTGAGTTTTATTTCTACAATCTAAAAATGATTACAATTTAAAACAAATAAAAAAGGCATATCAAAGAAGAGCTCGGATCTTATGGAGTTAAATCACTTTGCTTAGCACAGTTAGCAGCTGCTCTGTAGCCTTCTCTGTCGACAGCATAGAGAGCTTAACATTAAAAATAAGCAAAAAAACATAACTTTATTTCTGTTGAATGCCTTTTTTGGTTGTTGTTTGCGTTGAGACAAACCAATGGACGGACTTGTGGCTTAAAGCGTTTTTAAGAAAGTTATTGATCCCGGAAGTCTGAATCTGTGAACATCTCGCTAGCTTACATGAACTGTTTTTTGTTAGCCTCCTGCTTGAACTGACGCCCTTTCTGTTGCACCTTACGGCAATTACATGTCGTGATCCGTTCATGGCATGTTGACTTCTAGTGGAGTATTCATCCGGAATAATAAGATGGAAATATAAAAATCAGTCAGATACTGATCTAGGAGAGCATGAACCACATGATTGGGCCTGACATTTGGTCACGTCATCAGATTGGATCAGGACATCCCTAAAAGTAAATACACAAATATGGAGCGCTGTACAAGTTTGACATAGCAGCAAGGAAGCTGCTTTACTCTGTTTTGTAGAGGATTAAACAGACTGCAAAGACTTGTTGGTCAGCTTAATCTGGAGACATGGACCATAAATCCTTTGTATTATGTAGCATTAACTTCTAAGCTTTAGTGAGAGACTCATAGAAATACTTCTTTTCTCTCTCCTCTTATTTCACAGGTGATGTATTTCTCCTCCATCTTTCCTTACGTGGTGCTCATATGTTTTCTTGTGAGAGGATTACTGCTGGAAGGAGCCACGGAGGGGATCATTTACATGTTCTACCCAAAGGTACACCTTCATACAAAGTGTGTCTGTGTGCTTGTTGAGATGTTTTCCTTGACTCGTCTTTTCTTCCTGCTGTGCCCCTCTAGCTGGAAAAATGGGCAGAGCTGCAGGTTTGGCTGCAGGCGGCCACTCAAGTTTTCTTTGCGTTGGGCCTCGGCTTCGGCTCCATCATTGCCTACTCCTCTTACAACCCCAAAAACAACAACTGTCACAGAGATGCCTTCACCGTCTCTTTCATCAACTTCCTCACGTCCGTGCTGGCCTCTCTGGTGGTGTTTGCCGTTCTCGGCTTCCACGCTAAGGTCAAAGTCAATAAATGCGTTGTCAGGTATGTTCTAGAAAAAGTGTTTCTTTGCATCGAGTGTGCTGTGAGATGACATCACTGAGGTTTGATGGTCATCTGCTTTATCTTTCAGTAACATGGAGAAACTATCAGAGCTTTATAACAAAGGTTTGGTTGACCCAACCCTGATGCCACCCTTCAACTCCTCTGATTCCAGTCCTGTGGCTCCAGAGCGCTACAGCAGCTGGTTCAGAGAGCACGGAAACAATCTCACTGCTAATTTAACAGACTGTGATCTTGAGAAACAGATGAAAGAAGTAAGATGAGACTTCCAGAAGCTTTTCAGTTTGTCGACAGCATTTTGTTTCTTATTTGAGTGTTTTTCTTGTTCTTCAGGGTGTGGAAGGAACAGGTCTGGCTTTTATTGCCTTCACGGAGGCGATGTCCCACCTGCCTGGCAGCCCCTTCTGGTCCGCACTCTTCTTTCTCATGTTGCTCAATTTGGGACTCAGCACCATGTTTGGCACCATGGAGGGCATCCTCGCCCCACTCGCCGATCGCTTCAAAACCCTGGCAAAAAACAAGACCAAACTTACCAGTGAGTACCTGCTTTTTTAATCCATTCGTACCCGTTTGTTCTTTTCCCCACTGACGTGTGGCGTGCTTTAGTTTTCAGCTGCATCGTCGGCTTCATCATCGGCCTGATCTTCACCCAGCGCTGTGGGAACTACTTCGTGACCATGTTTGACGACTACTCCGCCACCCTGCCCCTCATTATTGTTGTGGTCTTTGAGTGCTTCAGTGTGTCTTGGCTTTATGGGGCCGATAGGTGAGGAGGAAATTCATGTAGGAGGGCTGGGTATCAATAATAATTTCCAGAGACAATGAGATTCAATACAGATTTTTTAGATTCTTTTGATCCTCTGAATTCAATTCAATTTTGAGTTTACACATTTAGACACATTTGCTTAGAAATACATTATTAATCTACTATATTTTTGAAAATATTTATATTGATCTGTTACAGTTCAAATACTGTAAACTGATTAGTGAAATAATGAGATTGTTAATAGCGTACAGTATTAGTGTTGCATTGTTTCTCAAAAGGAGAAGTTTTAACAAAGTTTTAACATTATTCTACCTCTCCTCCAGGGCGTTTCAGTTTGGCCACTAGGTGGCGATCGTGCTATAGCACTACACCTTATTTCAAAAGAAGAAGAAAGTATGAGAAAAACACTGATTTAGACCGCAAATAGTTACTTTAAAAAATATTTTCTTAAAAGAGTTTGTAAAATTCATGACTGAGTTTATAAATATGTTAATTTAGTTAGAAATGTATGTTTATGTCGACCGAGCGTTAGCATTCGCCGTCCTATGGGAAATTCCAATAAACGTTAGCATCAAGATAGCGGACTTTAGCTTTATGTGCTAAATCTATTTATAATTTTTATGACCCGATTATTGATCTATTAAGCTTAAATTGATTCAAATTGATTTTACCAACCCAGTCTTATCATTTAGCGTGTTTTAGGGTGTCAAAGTTATACATGGTCGACTTACTAAACTCTGAATCTCTGCTGTTTGTTCTTCCTTCCCAGATTTCTTGATGACATCGAGATGATGTTAGGCTGGCGCCCAACAATCATCTACAAATATCTGTGGAAATATGTTTGCCTGCTGGCCATGGTGGGACTGCTGGGAGCCACTACCATCCGGACCTTTATCAAACGGCCCACATACACGGCGTGGAACCAGGAAAAGGTAAGAACTGCAAAGAAATGTGCTCATGTTTCAACAAAGACTCATTTGAACCGCTAGAGTTTCTGAGTAAAGCTCGTATATTCCTACATGTGTTCATGAAAACAACATTAAACTGTCACTCTGCTTCCTCTTTGGAGCACGAGAGACAAAAAAACACAATAGATGCTTCTGGTTGTTCAGTTCTTTCAGCGATTCATTAGAATTCCAATTCTCAGGCCTCAAACAGTGACCTGCCGTACCCCGACTGGGCTCTGGCTGTGCTGGCTCTGCTCATCGTATTCGCCATGATGCCCGTCCCCGTGGGCTTGATCCACTCTTTCCTGCAGGAACGGAGAAAGCCATCCAGAGACTCAGAGGCCGGTCAGTACCGCATCGTTAACACCGAGGAAACTCCCATGACTGACATGTCTGAGCTGGACCTCAGAAACGGCTTTGCTAACTCAGTGTCCTAAAAATTGGAAAAAAGAAAAAGCCAACAGTTTGCCCTACGTGGGATGCTTTTAAAAGACTTGTAGTTGACTGTGCAACACCAATATTTAATATTTAATATATTACCCCCATGTATTATAATTACTGATCTGAATCTTTATGTAAAATGAAAAGGGATGTCCTTAATTTTATTTAAGTTTCAGTAAAAATCCTTAAAATAATCAACCTGCTGGAAAATAGGGCACAAATAATATAATCCTGTTTAAAAACTTTGAAGTAAAATTCACCAAAGTCGTTATTTTTCTTTGTAAAAATGTCTTCCAAATGACCATATATTTAATACTGGAACTGTCAAATGTTCGCTTGAAAAATCAAATGTTTTTAATCGTACGTTTTTTTAAGTGATCCAATGTTTTTTATATATATATAATGCTGTTCATTTGATGAATGGTCAATACATTTTATGCTTTCTGCATAAACCTGAAATAAAGTGGATAAAAAAAGTAGAGGCTGCATCGGGGTGGGCAAACTTTTGAACTTGTGCGCCACAAAAGTTTTAAAATCTACCAAAAGGGCCGAACCAGGAGCGTGTTTTGATAATCCACTTCATAGGAGAACGAAACAACATCGAATCTGGACTAAAACATGCTTTCATTTTGATTAGAATTAATTAGTATCTTTAAATGCGGAACATTTTGGATGTTTGGTTTTTTTTTTCCAAACTTTTTTCTCACTTTAGTGCAGAATTTAGAGAAATGTTGCATTTATAAACATATGAACACCAGAAAACTATTCATGAATGCAGAAAAACTTTCTGCACTTAAGCAAAAGTCGATTCACTTACAGTGCATCATGTATGGGGAGACACAATAATGCAGGGAAAATCAAACATTTATTAGTAGAATTAATTCCAGTTTGATGGGCCAGATTAAATATTTTAATTGCCCCCAGGCCTTGGTTTGCCCCCCCCAATGGCTCCAGCAAAAAAAAAAAAAAGACAGGCATGATCCATTTTATCAGTGTGTTTTCTCACTGCCAAATATTTCAAAGTATAGTAAATGTTTCAAACACTTCCTCCGTGTTTACAACTTAAAACCAGGTCTGACGTCTTTGTTTCAGTTTATTTATTTGAGAATAAATCCAGGTCATTCTCATGATGTGTTAACAGAAAGTTTTGCTGAATTTTCTCACCCAAATATCTGTCAGAATCTGTTCGTTCAGACTGACGTGGACCTCAACAGCTGTGATGCCTTCATGCTTGGTTTTCTGCTCTGTATTTCTGACATCTTAAACAATACTGTGGTGTGGATGATATTTACTTCAGCATTTGAAGCGCTTCAATGACTTTAGTACACGTTTGACTTAGATTTTTCTTAAAAACAGCTACTTTGGCAAAAATGAGGAGCCATTTCTGGATTTAAGATGTTTTCTATTTGAAATGGTGACCCCTTTAATCTAACTTTTTTTTTAAAGTAAGGATTGTGAGAAACGCATTTTTGAGCCATAACAGCTGCTGTCAACCGCACTGTTTTAGCATATTTGAAAAAAGACACAATTCAGTGTAAAAAGGAGAAGCAGTGTTTGAGTTTACATGATCAGTAAACATCTATTTTTTTTTTAAGTTGACTGTTCCTGCATAAAGTATGTTACAAATCTCATTTATATCTAGCAGTTATGTTGGCTCCAGCAATAAACAGGACTGCCAGTTAGTGTTTTATGGGATAAATATAGATCAATGTGAATAACAATCAGGTGAGATCTTGAGCCCAAACAAAGTCTGAGAGAACCAGAAGGTATCAATGTAAAGATGAACTCAATTTTTGTAAATATATATATGTAGTGTGTGTAAAAAGTACTTTTCTACACATAGTAGTTCTGTATATATGTCACTTTGAAACCCAAAACTGCTTTTTGTTGTTGTTTTAGTGAAAATTAGGATGGTGTTTGGTTCCTGCAGATATCAGGGCAGTATCTGGCCTCTTTCAGACGTGTTTCCTCATAATATGGCAGCATTGTCACGTCTGAATGAGCTCTGTGATTTAATCCACAGTAATTGTTTTGGGGTTTTTTTTTCCTCTCTGTACGAGCCAAAAACATGAGAAGAAGAAAGCTCTGCTATCCTAAAGTTAAAACCAGGACATTTTATTGTTGTTTTGCATCGACACATTGAACCATAACAGTACAGAGTTTGCATGAAGTAAAAATGTTTGAAAATTCTGTTTAAAAAGGAAAAAAAATGTTTGTCTGTTCACTTCTACATTTTACGACACAATATGAGGGCTACTTTATAAACCCTTTTTTTTACAACATTAAATCGTAAATTTACAAGAAAAAAGTTGTAACTGCTGAATTACAAGAACAAAGTCGTATATTCATGACTTTCTTTAGTTTTCTTTAACTGATTTTTATTTTCGAATAAGAACAACAAAAAAAACCCAAACAAATAAAAAGAAATAATGTTAATTGTCCAACAATCAATCCCAGATTTAACAAAAGATGTTCAGAGTTTGAAAAAAGGATGAAGCTAAAAACTTATCAAGTCCAAGCCTCTTCGTTCTTATTCAGCCCATATTATATATATATATATATATATATATATATAATTATCTTCATTTATACTTCAAAACACACAGGCTAAATTTTTTGACTTTTTTTCTCATAGATTTACAGAATTAAAATGAATACATTTACAAGATTTAAAGCCCTAAATTTAATAGAATAAAATTTGTAATTTTCCGAGAATTAAAGTCGCAATTTTACAAAAAAAAAAAGTTTTAATGTTACTTTTTTTTTTTTTTTTCTTTGGTGGCCCTAATACTTCGTCGTTACATTTCAATAAATGTTGGATCAAAGGAAAGTGATGAGGGTTTGAATAAACACTTCATATCAAGCACTGCAGGCATGAACGTAGAAACAAGATGTGTTTTATAGAAAAGTTATTCCATTTTTAATAAAAAACACCCAGTGGTTTGATGACCAGATCAACATGAACGTTCCTGTGATCAAAGTGCCTTCAACTGTGATGGACTGAAAGCAACAAAGGTGTTACAAACCATCTGTACATATTTAAGAAAGTTTGTTTTTGTTAAACTGTAGTGTAAAAGTTGTATAGTTGATTTTAAAGACAATTTTATGTATAAATTCTGTTTTACTTCTTAATAAAGAAAACTTTTAGCATATATTTTTTGTCTCCTTCCTATTTTTTTTTAAGTCTTTTGAGTGTCGGCACATATTTTCTATAGACAAAATGTCCACTTTTGTTTAAATTCCAAAGTCAGCGATCGTCATTTTGATGATTCCCACCATCGTTCTGCACGCGCTCAGTGCGGACGTCTGTGCTGGAGCCGGTAGGTGGTCGTATCACTTTCCCGTTGGCCCAGAAATGCTGAAAGGTTTCGGAACATTTTGGTTCTCGTGTTTCTGACGATAACATGCTTCCATCACCTGCTGTGTGTGCCGCTTATCTGTGCTGTAATCTGCCTGGGAAAACTGAAGCAGATGGGAGCCCGGGCCAAGGTAAATGTCTGGAGAGGCAACGTAAAGATTTGTTTTTCCCACAAGCTGTGCAGACACTATCAACATATGAGTGCTTCGAAAGCAGATTTTACTTTGTACTGTTGTGTCTATAAAAGTCTAGCAGCTCTTTTGTATTTTTTCTTTTTTTGCAGATTGAGTGCAGGTGGCCTGAAACATGATCTCCTGCGCTGCTGACCTTTTGCAGACACTTTGCTTTTCTCAGCAGTCTTGTGTATTCTCTGTTTCTGTCAGCTCCTAAAACAGTTTTCCAGAACTGGAAACGGTGGAAAACCGATCAGTATCGTCTTGTTTTTGTAAAGAGCGCTGAAAATAATAAACATTCCAGGTAGGATAAAACAGGAAAGCTTAACCGGATCATTTCTGTTTAGTTTCGTGTTTGTCCACCTAAATAATTCAGATCAAGCACAATTTATTTGAAAGACTTCTTGAGTATTTTCAAAATGTCAAGTTCCAATTGAAATTTTAATAGAAAAAAACTCGCCTTGCAAACTTCTCCATCTTGCAAAATGGTAAATAAGATTTGATTAACCATAATTCCTCAGAAAGCTGAGGTTATTTTTACATCCATCCATCTTAAAGGGTAACTAAACCTTAAATCCATTTTTTTTTGGCTGTTGACTTCTATAAACGAGGCTTTAAGAGTATTGTCTGTTGGTCTTTGCCAAATTTTTGTCAAATTAAAATAAGCTTGTTTAAGTCTTGAAAATATGGTTAAAAACCGCCTGTGTGCTGCCCCCTACAGGTTGAATCGGGGTATTACAGTTGAATTTTGTGATTGGACAAACAATTCCCATTTCAGAAGTCCCACGTCATGATCCGCAGCTCCAGTAATGATAACAGTCCTGTTCCCCAGCCCCACCCCTCTGACAGGATTCTCAAATTTCGGCTGTGGGTGGAGTCAGCCTCCAACTTCCCTGTTTGGTGACCCTTTAAAGAACCAGAAAATTACTGTAGAAACATAATAATTAACCAATGAAGCATGCTTTTGGGAAGTGCCTTAAAACCCACGCACGCATGAGGAGAACATACAAACTCCCCACAGAAACGTCCCTGCCTGGATTTGAACCAGGACCACCTCACAGTGGGGTGAGAGCGCCAACCACTACACCGCTTCAAATATAAATTCAGATCTGGTAACTCAAATCTGTTGAATGCAGGAGATTTCTGAAAGTGTAGGGATGCTCAGGGATCTTCAGAACCAAGATTTTGTTTTTTACATGTATTTTGTTCATTTACTAAAAAAAAAACAATAAAATATTTGGTTTCCTTAAAACGATAAGAAGTAGAAATAAAAGAAAGTAAACTTAAAGAAGAAATAAGAGCTTCTCTCTTCCCTGATAATCCTTGATACTGTATGTGTTGGTCTTAGTGATTGAAGATTAATGACTCCAATAGCTGCTCATAAAAACACAATTCTAAACAAATGGCTTAAAGCTCTTCTTTTTATTTAAAGAAATTAACTTTTTAAAAAATCTTATCTGAATGAAATAATCATCTCATTTGTCAAACACAGTGGTGGTACTGTGATGGTCTGGAGTTGCTTGTATGACTTGTATTTGATTTAATCATGCTTTCTACCAGAACATCACAAAGAAGAATGTTCTGCTCTCCGTTAAACATGAATCTTATTTTGGTTCTGCAACAATGATGCAAACATGCAGTACCATAATGCCCTCTTCTCAGTGGTTCAGTAAAACTCAAAGTTTTAAATCCATTTGGGAGTTTTTTTTTCTACTGCTCAAATTACTGTTAACACTGGAAAATCTAGTGGAAATTAAAAAAAAAAAAAAAAAAAAAGAAAAGTTTGCTAAAACTTTTAAATATCCAATTAGTTAACTCACACCTAGGTATGTGAAATTTGACCCCTCCCTGAGGGAGGGGTGAGCTGCAGACACAGTTGCACTCAGGAACTAATTCATAGTTTAACCACCCAATCTTACCCCTCAATGCTGAAGGAGGGATTAGATCCCATTTTAAGAGTTTTTGGTATGACTTGGCCTGGATTCGAACTCATGACCTTCCAGTCTCAGAGTGGACACTCGCTCCACCACGAGGTCATTATTTGAAGTTTTTGATGACAGCAACACAAATAATTAATATTATTTTCTGACATAAGACCAGATAGATTTGAACATTCTGCTTTTATAGTTATAATAAAGCACAATATAAAAACAATTCTGCATTTTTTTTAAGTAGTAATAATGTAAAGTTAAACTTCATTTTTAAATCTATACAAGTTTGACAAATATACATAGATTAAATTAATGATAATGACAAACTGGACAAATAAAGAGATATTTAATGTTTTTAAGACAAGAAAAAATAAAATATAAACTTATGATTTACTTTTATGTAAACATTTTCTTGCGTTCTGCTGTTACTATTTGGACTCTCCATGTTTTTTCAAGGTAAATAAGTGACATTAGAACTGCTGCTTTCACAACATTTCATCATGTTACAACACATCATGTTACAACTAAATGAAGGAATGGAAGTTATATTTTATAGCTTTGCATTTTTTATTTTCATTTCTAATCACTGATATTTAAAGTGTCACGAAATAAAAGACAAACAAAAAAGAAATGCTCATAAGTCAATTTAAGAGCAGAATCTGTTACTCAAAGCTGTTGTTAAACCAGAGAATTCCTCATCAGGTTGTATTTACTTGACAACCAGCAGCTCCTGTGACATATTGTCTGCATGTGTGTGCTTGTATGAAGGTCCCTTTGGAAATAATTGCATGTCGAGGGAGCTCAGTCGTCTTGGATGCAGTCTCACTTGGGTAAGCTGTAGCAGCAGAGAAGACAGGAACAACCTCACATCCTCACTCTGACCTCCAGCACCGCTCGTCCTCATCCCTGCTTTGTGGAACTCTACGAAATATTACATATTTTGTTGTGTGATTCCAGATTTTTTCAAGAAATTTAAGGTAAGTTAAACTTACGTATGGTTTAAGATGGACTTCATCAAGCTCTGGGATTAAGTCTGCTTAACTATGGAAGTAAAAAATCCTCATCCAGGGTTTTCTGTGGCTAAACAAATTCATGTGGTTCCAGTTCCTGACTGTCATGGCGGGTCTGGCAGCTCTGTGCTTGTTGCTGATTTTCCCACTCAGCAGCTCGCAGAGCACCCTGAAGTCTGAGCAAGACGCCAGCGCCCATCAGGCTCCGCCCCCTGTTCCACCGCCACATATCCAGGACCTACTCTTGAAAGAGGAGTCCGCTAAGTTAAATGCTCAACATACATGTGAGGTTTTTTTTTTTTCTGCTCCATCCTGATGCATTTAGAACACGGGTGTCAAAGTCAAGGCCCGGGGGCCGGATCCGGCCCTCCGGATAATTCTATCTGGCCCTCCAGATCATTTTATTTTTATCAATGGCCCGATGTTACCTTGCGCTCATTTTTAACGTGTATAATTTTGACAAAAATATTTTAATGCAGAGTAAAATATTGAAAGTTATTTAAGGTTTAAGTTGATTTATTCTGGAAAAATAGTCCTGCCTTTTTATTATTCATAATTATGTTAAAAAGTTACGGTTTCAAAGTTGAAAAAAATTGCCGTTCTATTATCTTTTTTTGACTATTTTGGTATTTATTTAGATTTTTTAGGCTGTTTTTAGCTAATATTTCAGCTACATGCTAGCTGTTTTGCCTAACCTAAGTTTTTTTGTTTTGTTTTGTTTTTTTAGGCTTATTTGGTATTTAGTTAAGATTTGAGCTGGTTATCAGCTTCAGAGATTTCCTCTATCAGTTTCAGTGTTTTCAGCTATCAGCACTGGCATTTTCAGCAGCCAAATTCAGCTGACAGTTTTCACATTAGCATCATCGCAGGTATATATCTAGTTTATAATTATGTTAAAAAGTTACTGTTTCAAAGTTTTAAAAATGTAGTTTTAGAGTGTTCATTAAATATTTATCCTGTTCCACAACGTAATTTTGGCTGCCCGTGCGATTGAGTTTGACACTTCTGAATCTTGCGATTCTCTTCCAATTTCACAGATTTCAATGTAGACAAAGAAAATGGCAAGATAGGTTTGTTCATCGCTGCATCTGTCGGGACCTTCACTTTGATGATTGCAGTGTACTGCATCTACAACAGGTTCTACACCAAACACCAGTACCTGCACACCCAGCTCACTGACGACCCAGGTAACACTTCATGCTTCCAAATTTGAGTGATTTGAAGTTTCAAGAAGTTCAAACTTGACTCCATTAGCTCCACTTTGTACCCATTTTTGCATGTTTCTGTCTGCAGATGTAACCGCAGACTCCATGGATCCTCCTGTCCTTTACCACGGGGCTGCCGGTGGAGCGCCTATACAAAAATCCGGTTACGGCTCACTTGCTGACACTCCATCCATCATTTCTGTCCCTCCAAGCCTGTCCCCTCCTCTGTCTGCCATGCCCTTCCCTCCACGCTTCCTCTCCTCTCGCTCACTGAGAACCATATCAGCTCAAGATCTGGAGAAAGGTTGTATCTGATGTTAAACGTGCTTTCCTATATCTATGCATTATTTTCTTTAGGAAGCCTCCTCTCAGAACAACCCCCTACCCTCTGCTGAAGCTGGTAAATCGGTCACTTTCTGATGTATACAATCCTGTAAACTGTAGTCTGTTCACTTCTTAAATCCAATGAAGTCATTCACCTTTAAATTACAATAAAACTTAGCACTTTCTAAATTTGCGAGTACCATTTTTTTATCTTAAAAGTATGGCAATGTCATCACTGGGACACTAGCTTGTTTCTAAACTGTCAACTATAAAAAAAGCTGACAGCAAGGCCGGACTTACCATTAGGCAAAAGTAGGCGATTGCCTAGGACCCCAAACACTCTCGGGCTCCGAGCTGAAAACTAAAATACATTTTACGCCCATTATTATTTAACTGTCATTAAATTTTGAAAAAAAAAAAGCACACAAAATTATAAAGTAGAGTTTATTGCATATAAACCAACCATTTTAGCCATTTTATCCAGGCTAAAGGACTTTTTCTTCGCTTTAATTTGACACAATAAGATGGCGCTTTGAACGGGCTAGAACAGGACGTGTTGTTTGTACGTGATAAAACTGATTTTAACATACGTCTTGGGACAACTTCAGACGATGATAGTACAGAAAATACAACCATTTTCTGACCATATTTAAAGCAGTTCACAGAGTCGATGAATGCACCGGGACTAAATTTACCACCCTCGTCTATTTTGATTTGTTCTTCGTGTTAGCCCCGCCCCAATGCGCCACAATGGGATCAAGAGTTTTAAAACTGAAATTTTCAGATTAAACAATGAAGAAAAAGAAGTGATCAAACGGGAAAAGTTTTGAATTGGAAATTTTGAGTTTTGAAACCTAAAAAAAATGAACATTTGAAGGTGAAAATAAAGATTATTGCAGAAAACAGAAAAGTTTCTGACATTTTATCATTTTTTTTTATTTTTGGCCGAATACCAATGTTTCAAATAATATTGTCTCCTATTTAGCTCCATAGGGTAACCCCTGCTGTTCTCCCTGAGTTGGTTGATGAGGAAGTGAAAATTTTGCAAGAAAGTGAATCAATTTATTAAAAAGTTGGATCAAAGTTATTCAGAGTTCTGGGTTGCTGAACTTCAAAACATAAATGAATTGTAACAAATTAGGCTGATTAAATTGCAGCAGGGGTGTTCCCTGTCTATATAATTTTAGTGCAAAAAGTTTGAACACCTCTGGTTTAGCATTCTGATTAAAAACGTAAAGTTGTAATTTTGTTTTCCACTAAAACTCAATTCTTGACAAAAAAAAATTAAGAAAAAAACAACTATTTACTGGCTATTCACATTATATTTATCTTAAATTGTGTTGCCAAAACGTAAAAAACTTTTTTCCCACTTCTACTGGAAGCAATTAACAGACCATTTGTATGTTTTTTTTAATTTATCAATAACATTTTATCTTTGAATCAGCAGCTGAATTAAACTCCCTTATATAGCAGCATGTTAAAGTAGTCTATGGATGTTATAGTCCAGAAGTTATTGATCACCTTCTGTCATAAATGAATCTATAGCTCTGCCCCGGCAGCCTCTGCAAGGCAATCTGCCCATCTCGTCTTACAAATACCAGGAGTTTTGTTAATATGCTTCGATCGGACAGTGTTTACTCTTCATTCAAGGATCCGAGAATAGCCGTGCAGCCTGAGCGGTCGGTGCTTAAAAAGCCGGGCTGTGTGGAAGGAAGTGACACGCCACCTTCCACTACACACTCCTGGAGAGATTAGCGCGCAGGCGGCGGTAATCTGTTTCAGCACCACGGCCAGAGACGCTGCGTGGCCATGAATCCTGTCGAAAGTTGCCTCACCCGCGCCGCAAACTTCCAAGGACGCCGAAAAGTCTGACCAAGTTGCAGAGGATTGAAGACTGAAAATGTTTGTTGGGATTTGGTCTTCTGTGGCTGTAGTGAAGTAAATCTCGGGATAATTGACAACGGAGCTTCAACGGAAAGTAGAAACTCACTTTTTTTGGTTGGTTTATGTGAGTGAGACGCGCGTCAGGGGCGCACAGAGTCCGCGCGTCGGTTCGGTCCTGGAGTCGTGAGGATGGAGTTCCGGACGGACAGGTTTAAGGCCGTCACAGCCAAAACTCTTGGGAAAATATACGGGTGAGTACTTAAATACTGAAATATACTTCATTTTAAACAATAAAGTTTGTTTTTGAAACTTTATTTGAAACTACAGCTGCTGATTATCTTGAGGAGATAAAAGCGAAGGAGATCAGGATGTCCAATTGCTTGGATAATCTGCCACATCTGTCTGTAGACCACCCATCTATTAAAAGCCAAGCTTATTTTGAGTCTCTACAAATAATGAATTGTTTTTAAACTTGTGATATATTTAACCATATTTTTTTCTGGAACAAAGAAACGGATTGTGTTTCATTTTAGGTCTGAAATGTTCTGTCAGTGTAAAATGAAGAGGTTGGATCGATAGCTGGATCTATTTCAAGCTTTTCCGCAGCGCTGTCACACTATCAGGTTACAGAATTCTCTGTATGGAAGGGAAAAGCAGGAGTTGTGAAACTGAATAGAAAGTGTTATCCTTTAATTTCTACTTTAAACAATTGAACGTTTGCTTAATGGAGCTGTTTGTCCACAGAAGAACTATAGATAGCCCGAAGATGACCTTTCATTCATGCTCTGTGACCTTGAGAAGACAAAAGCTGAGAAAAGCTTTATAGAATAAGTGATAAGCAACTAAAATTCAAAATGCTCCAAAGCCTGAAATGCTTTAGTGTTTTTTCTCTGCAGTGAAATTCTTTGAAAGCACTCTCTGCAGACTTCACTAAAACACACTCCAGGAATAAGGAACTTCACTCTGGGACAAGACCAGTGATCTGAAAGCAAGCAGCTATTGATGGATTCCCCTTTCCCTCTCCCTCTCGGGATTTGATGCATCCTCTAAACACTTAAATCCTCTCCAGAAATAGCCTCTCCTCTTTCAAGCTGTCGTCCCACGCAAATCCCTGCAGGCAGTACACCTGGGCCTCCTCTACCTCTCCGCCTAAGTAGCTCGTCATCGCATGTAGCCCCACCCACTCACCACAGGACATCCAACTGCAGGGATTAGGACAGTCGACCTACGGCAGCGGGCTGCATAAGCTGTCATTTCCGCTCCGCGCACGTGCGCTCAGGCGCTCTTATTGCCCTGTGCGTAATGGGCACTGGCAGCGGTTCGGCACGACGCGTTTTACGCACGTTCGGTGGAACGTTTGACTACGTCTTAGAAATGCCTTCATCTTTCTCTTCTTTAAAATAATCAGGACTATTACCCTTTCAGTTACTGAAGTAATTCTGAACCATTCGGCTGAGCTGTTCTCACATGTGGCCTTGACGCATAAATTAAGAGATTAACTTGGAGAGGAAACCAGGTGCACTTACTAACCAACATGGAACCAACTGTTCAGATCTAAAACCAGAGCCTCAAAACTCTGCCTCCTTCCATCTAACATTGAGTTGATTTGACTCTTCCTCAAGGCTACATAAGAACTAGAAAAGTTGTATTACCTATGATAATGCTACAGTGTGAATGGTTTCTGCTGTAATGCTTTACTGTAATTGCTGAAAAAATTTGCTGAAAATCTATTTGCATACTACTAAAATTGCTAAAGAATTTGCAGAAATTGCATTAAATGCACAAAGAACTAGAATTTCTTAAAAATTAAAAAAAAGGAAAAATTTTAAATGCTCAGATTTAGCCCAGAACCTCATTAGATGCCAAAGAAAAAAAGTGATTATTTTTCTCAAAGGTTAGCTTACATCCAAAAAAGCTAAAAAAAAAAAAAAATCTTTGTAGGTGAAAATTAGCCAGATAATGTAAATAAAAAAACTAGCACATTGCTAAACTACTAGCTTAACTCTGAATTAGCCTTAAAGACATCAGTACATGCCAAAATAGCCACAAAACAGCAAACAAAGCTAAAACACTAGCTTAATTCAAAATTAGCCCAAAAAAACCCCAGTAGACTCCAAATTAGCCAAAAAGCTAACATGTTGCTAAATATTAGCTAAACTCAAAATTAGCCTCAAACACATTAGCAGCATTGATGTCTGTAACATGCTGAATGTTTTGATACCAAACTGCATAAGTTTCAAAGAGCGGAAAAAAACACAGAGTGGAAAAAGTTTCAAAGGAGTTACATTTAAAAAAAAAAAAAATCCTAAAATCGTTTTAAAATATTGTAATTCTTCAAACATTTCATAAAATGTATTATACCAAAAGTACAGATATGAATTTCTTCAACATACTGAATGTTTTTAAGTAACTGAATGGAAAAAATTCCCATTCATTTCAATGAAGCTAAATAAAAAAAGGGCATAAATTGCGTAAAATTGTAAAAAGTTTACAAATACCAAAAATGGATAATTACTTTAATGAGCTGAATGTTTTGATAGCAAGATTGTAGTAATTGGTGAAAGTGTGATTGAGTTTCTAAATGCTAAAAATCGTACGAATGAAAAAGAAATAATAAGAAAGAGAAACAGAATCACTTTATTGTGAATGCTAACAAAAGGTCAGATTTGTGAGGATTACAACAGATTTCCTTGATACTCATGAAAAGTGACTGCTGCAGATAAAGTACGGATAAATATTCAGCAGCTCCACAAACACGTCGTGTGTTGGGAATGAAGTTGAAGAAAAAATAAATGTTGAGTGTGAGTCAGGGGTGGTGACGGTAAAAGGGGGAAAGATGAAGAGGAGACAGGAAGAACAGAGAAAGAGGCCCGCCTGGACTAAAATAGTCCACGAGAGTCACAGATAGTCGGTTAATAATTCAGCAGAGAGCATCATTAATAGTTGATCACTGTTAAAGATTGTTGAAACCCCTCCAAGCAGGATGAACGTACTTAAGCTTCTGTATGTTTGTTCCTTTCCAGTCAGCTTCATATTAAATATGTCTAGGATTTTATGGTTTATATTTGAGGATCAAAGTAGGAACAATTGATAAAAGCTCAGACAAAGTTGAAAGAGGAGCCTTTTGATGTGTCACAAACTTCTTTTTTTGCTTCCAACACAAAAATTTATTCACAAATTTCCTTTTCAAATAGCACATTTCTGGAAAAATTGCATTAAAACCGTAGATTTAAACTTCATCAACATGATATCTGCAGAATAAGCTCCTCCTTCTTCTTCTTCTTCTTCTATGGTTCTCAAAAACACTTCTAAACTCTATAATTACTCAGCCCTATTATAATATTTTACTGCTTAAATGCTGTCTTTGAAATTACGGGTCTTAAGTTCTTGTTGTAATTCAATTTATAAGAAAATTCAGATTATAATAGTTCTAAAATAGAGTTTACTCAGTATTTTTGACTTTTAAATTTTTTTAAGATAGTTTTTTTATGTAATATTAGCAGATTTTGTCCAGTCAGCAGTTTTTCATCTTTCAGACCATAACTTGATTAAACAGTGATTTTTCTTTTCTTGGATCAAGTCACAAACTCAGACCTGCTGTCCTCAGGTGTCGTCACTCAGGTGGCGGTCACATATTAGAGACCTGAAAGAAAGGAAGATGCTGGACTGACTTATTATTGTAACTATAGTCTGAGAATTCAATGGTTTTGCTCCGATTCATTAACAGAGAAACCAGAAAAAATAGATGTTGACCACAGAAAATGCTTTAATAGATTTCAATATTTTACTTTAATAAGGTAAACTGAAACATTTGAAGAGGACTGACCTTACGTTCCCAATTTTCTTAATAAAACTCAATAAAACAAATCGGAATAAAATATGGTGAAATGGTTCTAATTCGCTCCATATATTTAAGGTCCATATAGTTGAGGTCTTTGAACTTTAACATCAGTGTGTCTTTTTACAGATGAAACAGGGATTTCAAAGATGCAGCTACTCTTGATCAGCAGCTTCTTCCCTCTTCCAGCTTCATCCAAGAGGCATTTTCACATATCATGTTTAATGCATGAGGGCTGCAGTGAGACACACGTTTGATGCTTGTTAGACCGGAGGCAGGCAGAGGTCAGACAGAACACGTTCCTGTTTCTGTCATGGCTTTAGCCCATTACTCGTGGTTTCGTTTTTGCTGTTTACACTGTTCCAAAAAAGGAAAGAAAACAAAACCTCTCAACATGATGACAACTTGACAGGACAAAACAAATGAAATTTTGTTGAGTTAGTCCTAGTAGAGGAAGACTAAACCTGTGTTCTTGTTAAAGTTTGGAGGAACAGCAGTAAAACTGACAGAGACAGTCTGAACATCTGGATCTTTATTTGAGTCAAAGTTGTCATCTGAAGTCCACAAAAACCAAAGGTTAGGTTTCAATATCATCTGATTCTTCTGAAACTTAATCCATAACTCAAATGAGATTATGTAATCCAACTAAACTACAAAAACAATATCAGAAGACCCTCCTTATAAATCCAAACAAATTCAGTTAAAATCAATGCTATTCAATCCTATAAATCAGTTTTATATTCTGTTTGGAACCTTGGAAGTGATATGTTTTATTTTATAATTTGCAGCTAACAAAATAATTGCTTTAATTTAGTAATAAGAAGGCAAAAGAAAGTTTCTTTGTAACTTTTTCAATTTTTTCAAGAGTACATGACAAATATGTTTAACAGTAAAGGAACCTGAGAGTAAACTCATATTTAAATGACAGAATGAAGAACGAAATCTTTATTCATAAAGCTCTTTACAATAAACAATTAAACTTTATTTATAAAGCTCTTTACAATTAACAAATAAACTTTATTTATAAAGCTCTTTTACGATCAACAAATAAACTTTATTTATAAAACTCTTTTACAATAAACAATTAAACTTTATTTATAAAGCTCTTTACGATTAACACATAACCTTTATTAATAAAGCTCTTTACAATTAACAAATAAACTTTATTTATAAAGCTCCTTACAATTAACAAATAAACTTTATTTATAAAGCTCTTTGACAATTAACAAATGAACTTTATTTATAAAGCTCTTTTACGATTAACACATAAACTTTATTTATAAAGCTCTTTTACAATTAACAAATGAACTTTATTTATAAAGCTCTTTTACAATAAACAATTAAACTTTATTTATAAAGCTCTTTACGATTAACAAATAAACTTTATTTATAAATCTCTTTACAATTAACAAATAAACTTTATTTATAAAGCTCCTTACAATTAACAAATAAACTTTATTTATAAAGCTCTTTGACAATTAACAAATGAACTTTATTTATAAAGCTCTTTTATGATTAACACATAAACTTTATTTATAAAGCTCTTTTACAATTAACAAATGAACTTTATTTATAAAGCTCTTTTACAATAAACAATTAAACTTTATTTATAAAGCTCTTTACGATTAACAAATAAACTTTATTTATAAAGCTCTTTACAATTAACAAATAATCTTAAGTCATGGAGCTTTTGATGATAAAGGAACAAGGTATATTCAATAAGCTCTTTACAGTGAACAAATAAACTTTATTTATAAAGTTTGTTATAATAAACAAATACACTGTATTCATAAAGCTCTTCACAATAAATCAATAAACTTTATTTATGTAGCTTTTTCCAATGGATGAATAAACTTTATTTATAAAGCTCTTTGCAATAAGTGAATAAACTTTATTCATAAAGCTCTTTTTAACAAACATACTTTATTCATAAAGATTTTTTCAACAAACATGAAGCTCTTGACCATTGCATTATGGGATTAGTCTTCACTTTATTCTGTAATACATATATAGTGCATACATTCCATTCCCTGACTTTTTGGTGCATTTTATTCAACTGTAGACAATTCTTCTCCATGTTTACACTTCATGAGAGTGAGAATCCTGTTTATCAGATTAAAAGTAAACAAAGTAAAAGACAAACTAACAAAACAAAGATAAGGATGGAGAATTCATTTTCTCCACTTATGATAAAATGTGGAAGGGATATAAAACTTGTTCTGATTCGAACAAACATTTTATTCTAGAATGGAAAAAGTTAAATTTTATTAATTAGCTTGAGTTCATAATTTGACATGAAAAAAGCATTGTTTCCTGTGATGAATAAGAGTTTTTAAAGCCTCTCTCCTACCCACGAATGACAGCAATCAAATGGAGCCTTGTGAGCTTTTATCTGCTGTCAGGTACTGACATTTTTGCATCCAAGAAGAGGAAACACAACAAAAAGAGACACAAAGTACTTGCAGATTGTTTTATTAAAACACAAACGTATCAGAAATGTGAAACGGCTAACCGAGCATCATTTTTTTCTCTTCAGAGCGCTTGAGAAGAAACAGGAAAATGGAGAGACCATCGAACTGTCAGCGGAGGGCCGCCCCGAGCTGGTGCAGGAGAAAGAGCTGCCCGTGGTGGACTGCACATGCTTCGGCCTGCCCAGGCGCTACATCATCGCCATCCTCTCCGGCATCGGCTTCTGCATCTCTTTTGGTATCAGATGCAACTTGGGCGTGGCCGTCGTCAGCATGGTGAACAGCCACAAAATCTTTAGAGACAACAAGGAAGTCATAGTGGTGAGTGAGTCTGTTTTCCATTCCTTTCCTGCAAGAAGACTAGATGAAGCAGTTCCATTCATTTGAGATGTTTATCTATTTTTCAGTCATTTCATATGTTTTAATAAATTTATTTAGTCTGTATGGGGTTATTAAACAAATCGGCTGTAGTTCTGGTGTTTGGTCAACAGGCGTCAGTAGCGAGCTGCACCACCCCTCATCTTACCCTGCTTTTGAAAATGTCCAGTTCCAGAAATGAACAAACCTTCTGCATGTTCGTCACATTCACATTTACATGCATCTCCACAGAAAGCCCAGTTTGAATGGGATCCAGAGACAGTGGGGTTGATCCATGGCTCTTTCTTCTGGGGATACATAGTGACCCAGATCCCTGGAGGGTTCATCTGCCAAAAGTTTGCAGCAAACAGGTTAGTACTACCGTCATTCATTCATTCATTCATTCACAGAGAACGGTTTCTGTAGAAAAGCTTCCTGTTTCTATATTTCCTTTCTGTTGCAGAGTGTTTGGATTTGCTATAGTGGCCACATCTTGCCTGAATATGCTCATCCCCACAGCAGCTCGGATGCACTTTGGCTGCGTGATCATCGTCAGGATATTTCAAGGACTTGTGGAGGTGATTTGACTCGATGTTTATCTGGGATTTCCGTCCATTTTAGACTACATGGCATAATGGTTTGGAGTCACTGTCTTGCAGGGGGTTTCATATCCAGCTTGTCACGGTATTTGGGCTAAATGGGCCCCGCCTCTTGAAAGAAGTCGTCTGGCCACAACAGCCTTTTGTGGTGAGTCCATATTAAAAAGGGAAAACAAATAGTCATAAAGTCACAAGTAGTTGATACAATTTCATCTTTATAAAAAAAATTAGCTTTTTTTAAAATTAAGAGATGTTTTCAATTTTTAACCAGAATTGTCTGACATTTCATTGAGTTGCTAAAATGCAAAGAGCTTCTAGAAGTTGTGGCTTTTTTTTAATCTTAGTACTTGTGCTTATAGCAGCATGAAACCAAATTCTGTCTTCTTCAGGTTCGTATGCAGGTGCTGTGATCGCCATGCCTTTAGCTGGAATCCTGGTTCAATACTCGGGATGGTCGTCCGTTTTCTACGTCTATGGTTGGTGACCTTTGACTTTCACCTCATGAGATGTTTGTTCTAATCTTCATTTCAGATAAACAACTGTTGAATTTTTAACTGAGAATTTGGCATTTTGTATTTTAAATATATCCAAAAGTAAATATTTTAAACTTTTGCTAAAATGACTTAAGTGCTTTTTTAGATTCTGAAGTTCCAACAGACTTATTTGTTAGTGCTCAAACCCACTATCTTCTGATCATGAGACAAAGGCCCTACCACTGCATCACGGCCGCCCATTTTTGTATTTGTATCAGCAAATGCTCTTTTATTTATTGCTGTTTTTTTCCCTCTTTACTTTGCGGGATCAAAGCCGTCTGCAGTCTAAGCAGTTGATGCCACAATGTTTAAGTTTTTGTTTAAAGAAAAGATCTTCAGACATGTTTGAGTTGGATTTATGAAACTCTACATCTTTACTTTTCTAATAACTGGCCTAATCGTGATTTTACTAAAATGACATGGGGACAAAAAGACTTGAAAATTGCTAAAAACGGCAATTTAGCAGTACTATATGATGTGGAATAAAATTATCCTGATTAGATTCTCTAATGTAAACTTTGAAAACCAAATGAATCAAAAACACTGTCCAGATTTGCTTTTTTGCTGAAAATATTTTAACAGTTATTTAACAGGTATTTTAACTCCAAACTGAGAGCAGGGAAATCCTCAAATTATTCGTTTTTTTTTTACTTAATTTTTATTAGGTTTTTTCATACCAAAACTAATGAAGCAGGCCATAACAAACACTTAGAGCATACGGAATTGACAATCGGCCATACTTGGTTTGTATGGAGATCTTAACATTGTCAAGAAATGAAGCACAAAACATAATGAACGGCACAAGTACTTATTAGATGAGTGAGTACAGCAATGTAACACTTTTCTAGTTATTTTGTTCCATGTTTAACATTCAGTTTTTCCAATATTCACAAATTATTAGTTCTATGAATAAAAAAAAGATTTTTAATAAACCCTGCGTATGTTTCTAAAGGTTTCTCATCAGGTGTTGGGCAAACCTGGCTCAGGCCTGGGGGGAGAAAAAAAAAAGAAAAAAAAAGACAGTCCTGTGTCCTGCAAAGAAGGAACAAAATGAAATAATAAGTGTGCTGGTCCAAACAAAAAGACACGTCGACCATCAGAGTCGGCTTGTCCCTGCTAATGGCTGTCTAACCAAATTCTACCTAAAGAAATAAATAAACAAAGCCCCCAAATTAAGACTACCAAGGTCTAACCCTAAACTAAAATAACAAAACGCAGAAAAGTACCTGGCAGGGGCTAATTAAGATTATTTGCCCCACCAGCCATGTGAACAGAAGGGCAGGGCATGTTAAAAAGTTACAGCACAGCAGCAGCAGGGCGTGACACCCGGTATTATAAGGTGTAGAATATAATATGATGTTATTATGAAATGTATTCAAAATGGTAGGAAAGAAGCGTCTCAAACTTTACTTCCTGCTGGTTTTACTTACTTACTTTTGTGCTTTTCACTGAAATTATAGACAAAAAAGAAGGATTATTTTGGGCTATTTTTCTGGAAAAAAACTTTTCTAATCTTTCTTCTCAGTCAGTCTTCAAAGTCACCTCACAGACAGAAAAGCACACGCTCACAAGTGCAGTGAGAACTGAAGGTTTTCACAGAAACATGACCTTAAAACGCTTTTTGAATTACAACTCCAAGTGACTAAATCCAGATTATAAATCAAAGAATCATTTTAAGGTTAAAACAAAGACCAGCACTTACATTAAATCAGATGACAGTCGGGTGTGCATGTGAGCCTCTCATTTCCTCCGTTTGATTTGTCTTATGCCACCTCAGATGAGGATTTGTTGACGCTCATTAAACTGGAAAATGATACAAAATTCCAGCTTTGCAGAAAAGAAAGTGGCTTTTTGAAACCTAATAGTAATAAATTGTTGCTCTAGTGAAACCCTAGTAGCATCACAAAAAATGTTTCTGTGATGCTTTTTGTGATTTGGAAAAAAAACTGAAATAATGACCATACTTTTGTTCCTGTTTTAGACTGAAAGCAAAAACAACCAGAGAAACTCTTTTCCTGTCAGTCGTCCAATGAAAATGGGTGTTTTCAACGTTTTTCGTTCGTTTCTCTCATTGTGGAGGACATATATATAAAAAAACTTGCATTTCTGAGTATTTCCTTATTCAAATTGTAGTGAATCAGAAGCAGGAAAAAAAAAGCTAAACCACACATGAAACAGAAGTTCTCTTTCTTTGTCTCTGTTTGAACTTCTTTTTGGTCTTTTGTCTTCAGGGAGCTTTGGTGTCATGTGGTACTGCTTCTGGATCCTGGTGTCGTACGAGAGTCCAGCAGCGCATCCCACCATCACCGATGAGGAAAGGAAATATATCGAGGAGAGCATCGGAGAGTCGGCCCAGCATACAGTGACGGTCGGAACAGAACTTATTCATTATTTTGTGTTAAATAAGTGTGGAGGATCAAACTGCTTAATGTTTAAATGAAAAGTTACCTGTGTCAGCATTTGAGGAAAAACATAGACCAGAGGTCGGCAACCTTTAAGAGTAAAAGAGCCTTTTGGGCTCGTTTTCTACTGATCAAAACCAAGAAGGAGCCGCATTGACTTACGTTAGCCTTTAAGAAATTTGGATTTGCATTAATAACCACCTTTTTGGTTTTTTTTAAATTTTACTAAATGTTAATAATGTCTATTTTTGGCGCGAACAAAAGCAAAAAAATATATAAAAAGAAACTAGCATCTCTGAAAAAGGTATTTTTTTTAACGTTTTTTACTTTAGTAGCAAAAAAGCCAGCTCGTTGTTTAATTACTAGCTGAACTTCAAATTAGCATAACATTTCTCTGTAAATTAAATCAGCCAAAAATTTTAGCATGTTGCTGAAAGGAAAGCTAAACTCAAAATTAGCCTAAAACCTCCAACAGATAACAAATGAGCTAAAAATGTTAGCATATTGCTAAAATATTAGCTAAACTCCAAATTAGCATAAAAAACTAATTATAGGCTAAATCTGCCAAAAAAGCTAGCTTGTTGCTTAATTACTATCTGAACTCCAAAATAAAATTCCTCAGAAAACTAACTTAGTCAAAATGTTAGCATGTTGCTAAAATAAAAGCTAAATTTTAAATTATTAAAAAAAATTCATAAGATAACAAATTAGCTTAAAACATTAGCATTTTACTAAAATATTAGCTAAACTCCAAATTAGCATAACATTTCTCAGAAAACTTAGCCAAAAACGTTAGCATGTTGCTAAAATAGAAGCTAAAGTTCTAAATTAGCCTAAAAACTCCAGAAAGTTACACATTAGCCAAAAACGTGAGCATGTTGCTAAAATAATAGCTAATCTCCAATTTTTTTTAAATTTACTATTATTTTATTTTTCTTCAACCAGAGAGCCACTATGGAGAGATAAAAGAGCCACATGTGGCTCTGGAGCTGCAGGTTGCAGACCCCTGACATAGACAAACACACCGTCATGCTATTTTTCTTTTTTTTTTTTTTTTTTTTTTTTAGCAAAAGCTCTTAGATTAGTAATAGTTAAGTCTAAAATTCATCTTGCAGAAGTTCAACACACCCTGGAGGGCCTTCTTCACCTCCATGCCTGTGTACGCCATCATTGTAGCCAATTTCTGCAGAAGCTGGACCTTCTACTTGCTCCTCATCAGCCAGCCCGCCTACTTTGAGGAGGTGTTTGGATTCGAGATAAGCAAGGTAAAAAGAAGCATCGCTTTAAAAGCTGAATAACAAACTGATGATTGATCTTCAAAAAGTTTCCTGGACATATGTTTAAAAAAATATTTCCTCCATGTAGGTTGGGATCGTTTCTGCACTTCCCCACCTGGTTATGACCATCATCGTGCCTATTGGTGGGCAAATCGCTGATCATTTGCGCTCTAACCACATTATGACCACTACCAACGTCCGGAAACTCATGAACTGTGGAGGTGAGAGAAAGGATAAATGAAAGGAAGTCAAAAATTCAGGCAATAGCAACCAATGACGATAGATATAGATATAGATATAGTGCTATACCCAAAAGCTAACATCTTGGTTGCTTCTATTTGCTCTCATTAGGGTTTGGCATGGAGGCTACCTTGCTGCTGGTGGTTGGTTTCTCACACACTAAAGGTGTTGCCATCACATTCCTCGTCTTGGCTGTCGGTTTCTCCGGTTTTGCCATTTCAGGTGAAATAAAACATATTTACCAGCACAATTTTTGACACGTTGGTGTTTATTTTACAAACAAAATATTGTTTTTGAATAAACAACAACTGCTACAAGACTCTGTAATGCTTCACAGACACTGAAAAGTAATTATTATCATTTTTTAAGGTGTATAATTAGTGTTATTTAATATTTCTTTTTAAAAAAAAAAAGAGGTATAAAAGGTAATTTACCCTTTATGGTATTAATAAAGTTCTATTCTATTCTATCCGTCTAAAATGTGTTTCTTTTTTCTTCAGGTTTCAATGTCAATCACCTGGACATTGCACCCCGGTATGCTAGTATCCTCATGGGTATCTCTAACGGCGTGGGGACTCTGTCCGGTATGGTTTGCCCACTCATAGTTGGCGCCATGACAAAGAATAAGGTTAGAGCTGACTCGTAAACACACTGAGGAAATATTTGTAATTTTCATTAAATTGTGTTAAAAGCAGTCAAATCTCACTTTGCTTAAAGTTCCCCTTTGATGAAAATCATATTTTTTAACATGTATGTGTGGCAGACCGGGGCGCGAGTCTTCAGCACTAATAGCCACGCCCCCTCAGAGAAGATTTTGGAAACAGGCTTCAGATCAACATGAAAAATGGCTTTTAAGTTGTGGCGTTTTGGATAAAAACATCATAATCATAATTTAAACACTACTGGGAACTTTTTTTTTTAAATAGAAAAATTGTCATAGGGAGACTTTAAAGAGACTTATTATTTAGCTATAAGAAAAAAACAGACGTTTGAGGAGAAATACAATGAGATTTTTAAAAATCTCATTGGTCATTTTTTTCATCTTTAATGTCCCACTCTGGTCATCTTTTAATTTATTGTTAAACAGTTCCCATTGATCTTTTTATTATGATTAAACCAGTTTTAGTCAAAAAAAAAAAAAATCAATGATTTGATCTGAATTGTGGGTGGGACTGTTAGCATGGAAGTACACCTCTGCTGATATCCCATCATCCTTGCACATTAGTGGTGCAGAATGAAGCACACAGGAAAACTGTGGCTCGCCCATTTCAGCTTTTACATCACAACTATAGGATAAGCTTTTTTAACTAGCACTTAAAAATACTCAGAAACACATTTTTAATCTTAAATTCTTTTACAAATGTCCTTCATCGTAAGTGAAATGCTACAAGGACGTGTTAAAAACACAATTTTCATCAAAATGGGTCTTTAAACATAATAACAGAGATCACCTGCAATCTGAGACTCCAGAATGAAACGATTTAACATTCACTGCTGCATGTTTTTACACTTTTCTTCTCTTCACAGACGCGTGAAGAATGGCAGGGTGTGTTTCTCATTGCTTCACTCGTTCACTATGGAGGCGTGATATTCTATGGTATGTATGCTTCTCTTGACTAAAACCCAATCCAAGGAAAACACGTTTAAACTGACAGAAGTAAAAGTTTTATTTTGGATGTAGAGTTTGGAATTTGTTTATTTCAAGCAATCAAAACAGAAGAGTGCTAAAGAAGAAAAACAAAAGAATTATAAATCTACACAAAAATGTATCAACTTTGATTAGTCGTGACTTGTTTGGATAAATAATGACATCCAGCCGCCCGATGGACAAACCCAACTCAGCAGAGCTCGCTGGCTCTCTACATCGGTGCTTGCTAGCTCTCTTTAGCAGAACTTGCTAGCTCGATACAGCAAAGCTTGCTAGCTCTTTACAGTGGAGCTCGCTAGCTCAATAGAGTAGATCTTGCTAGCTTTCTACAGTAGAGCTCGCTAGCTCTCTAAAGCGGAGCTCGCTAACTAATACTGCAGAGCTCGCTGGCTCTCTAAAGCAGAGCTCGCTAGCTCAATAGAGCAGATCTTGCTAGCTTTCTACAGTGGAGCTTGTTAGCTCTCTACAGTGGAGCTCACTGGCTGAATGCAGCAGAGCTTGCTAGCTTTCTGTAGCAGAGCTTGCTAACTTGCTATGTGAGAGCTCGCTAGGTTTCTACAGCAGAGATCACTAGCTTGATACAGCTCACTTAGCTCACTGCAGTGGAGCTTGCTAGCTCAAAACACTGGAGCTTGCTAACTCTCTACAGCAGAGCTAACAACAGTGAAGCTTACTTCATCGAAGTTCGCTAGCTTTCTACAGCGGAGCTCGCTAGCTCGATACAGCAAATCTTGAAACACCGGAGCCGTCAACAGCAGAGCTCACTAGCGCAATGCAGCAGATCTTGCTAACTTGCTACAGTAGAGCTCGCTAGCATGCTACGCGTTCACTGGGAGGCTGGGAGGTCGTGAGCCAACCCACTGAGTGCCCACTTAAGCCAATTTGTCCAAATCACAGAAACCATTGGGGGGGGGGGGGGCGCACACATTTTCTGCTTACATTTAAACTAAATTGGGTCCACTTAGCCTTGCTCTCTGGGCTGGTTCTTTAGTAGATGTGCAAATGCATCAGTTAACTTAAAGTTTGCCGCAGGCCTCTTTGCATCCGGAGAGAAGCAGTCCTGGGCCGAGCCGGAGGAACTGAGCGACGAGAAGTGCGGCATCCTGGATGAGGACGAACTTGCGAATGAGACGGAGGAACTGTACCGCACGAGCGGCGGAGGGGGCTACGGAGCCATGAACACGGCGTCGGATCCAAACGGAGGCGCAGCAGGCGGGGGAGGAGGCTGGGTCTCCGACTGGGACAAAACTGAGGAGTACGTCCAACCGGCTGGAACCAATAGTTATCTTCACGGGGGAGAGGACGAGCGAGAGTGACCATGAAAGCAGCAAACTCTGCGCACAAAGCAAACACCAGCAGTGTGGAACAAACTCACAAACAAGTGTGTCGGTGCAAACACACCTGAACTGATGTCAAATGGACTTGCACAGTGGAACTGACCACTCTAGTACGTGTAAAAAGTGTGTTTTTGTGACTGGAGTTGTGCACCCAGACTGTGTTTGATGGTGGCCGTCTTTGATGTCTAAAAAAAATTCTAGAGATGTGTTGGTTTCAATTCTACAAACGTATAAATCGATAAAATAGAAAGCCACGCCCACTTTTATCCTCCTCATCACAAGGCGGATTTTTCTGCCAACTCCAAACGAATAACAGAGGAGTCCGGATGAAACACGGAGATGAAATGCGTCTCCTGCAGAGCCGCTCCTCGTGCTGAAGAGGATTCCAACTTCTAATGATGTTAGCTCAACAGGGTTCCTCTTAGAAAAATAAAAGAGTTTCTGCACCTTGCAGTGAATAAAAACAGACATTTTCTCTAAAATTAGCTATAATTTTTGTTCTTAATCTGCACACAATTGAGATAAAAAAAAAAACCATTGTGCCAATACAACAAGTTTTTACTCTGTAGTATTGGATTATTAATGAAGGCGAGGAACACTTTCAAACATCACTTCATGCAGCGTTCTGTGTGGATTTTCTTTGTGTGTTAACAGAACAAAACTTTGAACACAAAATCTCTGATCTGCCTGACAAACGGAGGATCAAAAGACGTCAGACCAGAAAGGGCGTCACCAGGCAGGAAAATAATTGCACCTTCATATTTTGTTTCACTCCATCCCCACAACAAACACTTTTGAGACTGTTCTCAAATCAAATACCTTAATTTTGATGTATAATTTATTAGTTATTCTCGTGCTCTGCAGTCATGCTCAGAGACAGAAGAAAAGACGAGCAGTTTTAATATAGTGCAACATTTTTACTGTAAAAGCAGGACATTTCAGTAAGTTTTGTTCTTAGCATAAATGTATTTAAGGGCTTTAAGCTGTGTTCATTGATTTTAATTTGTAGAATTTTTACCACTTTTCATTGAAATGATTGTTAAATGTTTTCCTCGTGATCTGAAACTGTAAAGCAAACGATAAACATGTGGAAATATTGTATAATAAAACCTAGAGGTGTGGGTTTCTGTGCAGTATTTACAATGAACTGGCAGCTTGTGCTGGCATATCGCTGCCACCGTTGCATGTCTGTGCTGCTACCATTATCCTAATCTACAGGACGACCTGGGTTACATTTTCTTGGTGGAATCGTTTCATTTTTTTAGTTTAGGAGCTCAAACCTCTCATTTATCGATGATTCACAGCTAAAGCACTGAGATAGATTATCTTTCTTGTCTGGCATTTAGGAAAAGGGACAATAAAGAAGAATATACGAGATAGTTATTGCTGATATTGATTTTGTATTGTAACAGTGCAACCTAAATATATCTTTACTTCACTCCTTCTTCTCTCTGTAATTTAGTTGTCCATGTTTCATTTTATTTTTGTAATAATAACCACATCAAACTCCCTTTTTTGAGTGTTTTCCTTTTGACAGCTGACAGGAAACTGAACTGAGATCATCGTATGAAGTTGTTTGATATATACAGTTTTTTTAGCGTTGATGTACTTGAAATAGATAATATTAACCCCTTGCTGACCGTTGATCTAAATATGCAACTTAAAATAATATAACATCTACTTATAAGCCAAAATATAAGGAATTTTTTAAGGGGCGGCAAATAAACATATGTATATATTTTTTTTTGTGTTTCACTAAACAATTTCTATAGAAAACGTACTTTGATGAGTCAAGATGGCAAATATATATCTGACTTTATAAAAAGAAGGATAATTTGGAGTCTTTTTCTATGAAATAATTCAGATTGAAGGATGTTTTAAATGGCTCCTTATTTATTTCTCAGAAGTTAGTTAACGTAGCTGAAGTCAAGTGAAAATGTTGACTATTCATAAATTTCAAAGTTGACCTCATTTTTTTCCTTAAAATTATATTTTTTAATCATTCAATGCGTCTTGATCCTGTTTCTCTATTATTCCTAATTTATTCCTCCATATGTTTTTTTTTAATTCGTAGAATCTCAACTTTCAAGACTTTCAGCGATTTCATACATCAAAAGTTTTAATATGTTAAGGAAATTCCTTCTTTTACTTTTGGCATTTGTACATTTGAGGATTTTTAAGATATTACACAATTTATGTGATTTTTCAGCCCCAATGAAAATAAATGGGAATGTCTTAACAAATTTCTGAAATGTCTGCAAATTCTGCAATCAAGACATTCAGCCTGTTCGGGACATTCATGCTTGTACTATTTATTACTTGCACGTTTTTTGCATATAGCTTCAGCCTTTTCAGCAAACCCCTTCAGTAATTACAGTAAATCTCTTCAGCGACTAAATTCAGTAAAAAGCATTCACACAAGCATTTTATCACAGTTAAAACAACTTTTCTAGTTTACTTCTTTCTTCAATTTTACTACAATGTCTTTCCTCACATCTTTTGTAATTGAAACCTTTCCTAGCTGCATTTCTCCTATATTTTGAAATAATATGACATCTTCTCTTTATTACTTTTGTGGGTCAACTTTTTCTTTCTTTTTAATGCGATGGATCTTTTTTTAGGATCACAGTGGCCTCGTGCTGTAAATATATGAAAAAAGGCTGAGATTTGATGTTTTTAGTGACAGTTTAGAGACATACAAAATATACTTTTTAAAGTGTTTGACAAAAGATTATTCATTGTCAGATTGTGACTCCCTCCCTCTCTGACTGCAATCAAGATCCTTCTTCTCTGCTGTCTGACTCTACTAGTAAATTGTTGGAGTTAGTGTATAAATATCGCTTGTTCTTTAGGTCTTTCAACTTTGTTTCTTCCCTTGTTTCTTCTCTAAAACTACATTTTTAAAACCATAATTTCTAACATAATTATGAAATAGATATATAGCACTACCTGCGATAATACCAGTGTGAATGCTGTAAGCTGAATTTGGTGGCTGAAATTGATAGCTAAAATCACTGAAGCTAATAGCTGAAAATGCTGAAGCGGATAGCTGGCTAAAATATTAGCTAAATGTTAAATTATTTAGACTAAGACTCATAAGAAAAAAGACTAAAGTCAGCCAAAACAGCTAGCATGCAGGTGAAAAAATAGCTAAACCCCAAAACAGCCTAAAAATTCTTTTAAAAAGCCTAAATTAGCCGAAACAGCTAGCATGTAGCTGAAATATTAGCAAAAACTCTAAAATCGCCTAAAAAAAACTTTTAACCTTAAATTAGCCGAAACAGCTAGCATGTAGCTGAAATATTAGCGAAAACTCTAAAATTGCCTAAAAAAACCTTTTAACCTTAAATTAGCCGAAACAGCTAGCGTGTGGCTGAAATATTAGCTAAACTCCAAATAGCCTAAAAAAATCTTATAAATGGCAAAATACTCCAAGAACTAGAAGAATGTACATTTTAAAACTTTTTGACATAATTATGAGTTATAAAAAGACAGGAATATTATTCCAGAATAAATCAACTTTAACCTTAAATAACTTTCAATATTTTACTCTCCATAAAAATATATATTGTCAAAATTATACAAGTTAGAAATAAGTGCAAGGTAACATCGGAGCATTAATAACAATAAATTGACCTGGAGGGCCAGTTAGAATTGAAAGGAATAACCCGGCCTTGACTTTGGCACATGTGGTTTAAACCTTTCAGTATTTTAATCTGCGTCCTCCTGCTCTTGTTTCCATCTTTAGGAGGTTTGGTACTCTCACTGCATCCTCAGCCTCCTTTCATTTCCTCTTTCTTCGGTGCCTCACTACTTTTCCTCTATCTGCTCGATGCTTTTGGACGTAGGGTGTCATAGCCACCTTTTTTCCCGTGAGACGTCCTGCAAAGACACTCTACAAATGTCACCTTGAGCTTTCAGAGCCACATCCTGATAGAACGTAAAAAAATCCTGTTAGATGATATGGATAAGAGGATGTCTGCAGCCCACAGTGAGTATTCATCACCATTTACTCTCATCGTATTCCAAAAAACCAACAAATGTAAGTCCAATGATTGTCAAGATTTTAGCCATAAATATGATGGAATTGCACCATTATACTACATAAAACACACCTTTAAATAAAAGGCAGCGCGGTGACTTGAGATTAGGGGTGTTGTGATCAGTTTTACTCATTCTGCTTTTAAATCTGGCTGCAAATAAAAAACTAGAATGAAAAAAAAAACATAAAATATTTGTTAAATTCTCCATATAAATCCACTGTTCACTACAAATATAATAAAACTAAATAAAACTAAAATGAATAGAACATTTGAACGGTTAAACACAATTTTGCACTTTTTTTGTATTGTGTGAAAAAAACTGTTTTAATGAAAAGAAAAAAGACAAATTGACAAATCAAATTGAGAAAATGCAAAAGCTGCATGAAAACATGCTAAAAAATATAATATTACAAACGAGAAGCAGAGCCATCTCTGTTCTCTAACTGTAACTTCAACCAGAAAATAATTACAAAATTAGTTAATAATGTACCTGATCTGGTTACATTTTGCATCTTTTTAGGTAAAAAATATCACATTTCTGTAACATAAAAGTTTTTCATAAAAAACACATCATGTTACTAACACTACTGAGCTTTTGCAATTGTGGAAAAACGTCAATACGAAGCAAATTATAATTTTTTTCAATTTATTTATTCTATTTGGAACAGTTGAGCTAAATTTAAAAGCAAAATTTCTCCAGAGCAAATGCTTCCTTTTGAGAAATTTACGAAAAAACGGTTTCCTAAATATTATTAAATATAAAACTACTGCCAGACTGTTAATGCATTTTGTGCCTTAAAACCATAAAGTATATAAGCTCATCATTGAAATTAGCTGTTAATACAGAGTTCATTTGAGGACACGATAGATTTCAGGTGGATGACATAATGCAGGATTTTCAAAATAAAGTTAGATAAATCAGCAACTTTAATGCAATGCAAAAGAACTGTCAAATTAGGAACACATTGCTCACCTTCAAAGGAAAGTGTGACGAAAGAGTCAAGTATTTGGTTTTTTGTTTCTTAACTTTTCTCAGACTTGTGCTTTTGAAAACTATAAGGGAAAATAAATTCAAATGTTTTTAATCCGTCTTTGCTCCAATTGTTCAAAGGGTTTCAGTTGCTTCAAGTGGCCACAAGAGTCCAGCACTGCATTGAATAACTTAAAAATGTGGCCCAAGTTCAGATTTCATCCCATTAGAGGAAGCAAAACGAGCCGTTTTCTTCTTAAAAAACATATTTATATGTGCATTTTGTGAATAGATTATTAACAAGCTGTAAAATGTGATTACATTTCTAAATAAAAATCCCTCTAATGGTTTCACTCTAGAGTCCAATTTAAAGTTTGGTCTGATAGATCCAAACTTTATCTCACTTTCTCCTTTGCCGTTTAGTTTTAATGTTTGGACTCTCCAACAGCAAACCTGCTTATCGCACAGAAACTAGGAAAAAAAATGAGTCTGCATATTCCTTAAAGTGTTCACCGCACACTGTGACCTAGTTCTTTCTCAATGTATTTGAAAAAAAAAAAAAAAAAAAACGTGATAACAAAGGAGATGGGAAGAATGCTAGCTTCCAAGAAAACCATCCGCTGAAGGTGAGATGAATAAATTGGGCAAACCTACACAATGGACCAGTACCGGAAGAACAGAACTGAGAAGAGGTTTCCTGAAGTGCTGAAATGCAGGTGATGGAAGTCATCAAGAGCTTGGCTATTGTAGGATTCCTCTTACAGGGCAGCAGAGTGTTCGGTTGTGTGCATTAATGTGTTTAAAGCAGCTTTCCTTCCATCCTCTGATGGAGCTCTAAAAGCAAATGTAATGCAAGCATGAGGACGTTGGTTTTTTTTTTACTAAAGCTCTCCAAAAGTGGTTCAAACTTCTAATATAAACTTAACTCACATGGTATATTTACAATCTCAAGGGTTCAGTTTTAAACTTTTATCACTGACTTTTATAGAATTTTATTTGTACCTCCTCCCAGGGAACAACAGCGACAGAAAATGCAGAGAAAATGTCAATTAGAAGCGGTAAATATGCATGCAGAAACCCAGTATTTTACCCGTAGGGCACAGATGGTGATCCTGTAAGCCTCTGAGCTCTCTGCAAACAAACAGGCCTTACTGGGAATCAGCAGAGCCAGACAGCCAGGGTTTTCAGCACACAAACAGTTCCAATTTAGCTTTTCAGTTTGATTTGGTTTAGGTAACTCCTAGGAGCAACAATAATAGGAAATAAAGAGCAGTTTTAATGTAAGCTAATTTTTCCACAAACAAATATTGATTAATTAAAGCACAAGAGGCAGAAAAAGCTTTAATATAAAACACTTTGTTTGTTGATTCTGTTCACATTGGATTTTTTTTTTCAGCCCTCTGACTCCATTCCTCAGGCTGCAAACCTGCGCGATCAATTAACTACTGAAGCAGTGGGGTTGATTATAAACCGACAGGGTCCAACCTGAAGAATTACAAAAAGAACATCATTGAAGCAAAAGCAAAAAGACAGATTTGAAAATATTTATCAGCAAATTTTCAAATTAGAACAGTTTGAAGGATATTTGTAAAGTAGCATCCCACTAAAAGTTAAATAATGTCCGTTGTTCCAGGGGAGGGGTCTGCAACCTTCAACTCTGAAAGAACGGTAGGAGCCACAAAGTCTTCCTTCACTCTTTGAAAAAATAAGACATTGATTTGTATTTATGTATCGTCACTACCATCATCATCACATGTTCATTTTACATGGATGAAACGCAAATATCAAAAGAATATAACTTTTTTTTTTCTTTTGAGAGACGTTCCTTTCAAAATAAAAGACACCTTGTCTCATATGATCATCTCAGCAAAAGTAGTAGTAATAAGTGTAATGTCAGCAAAATAAAAATAAATTAAATAAAAACAGTTGATTTCAGTGTTGTTGGTGCATCTCTTCCAGAATTGTAGATTTAAAAAAACAAAATAAAATCTAAACTAATTAAGTAGCCGCTGCCATATTTTTCGAACACACTTAAAATTCATTCATTTTTTCAAAAATAGAGATTTCGCTTAATAATCTGGTGCACCTTAATATTGATTTTGTTTATTGACATCCATTGATTTTTTGTAGTCCAGGACAGGACGTACAAAAATGTGTTAAAATTTGACTTGTGATACGGACTGTCCTTCAACTGTTTGTTAATAAGTTAAAGTTAGTTTACTTTTTTTTACCTCCTTTACTATTTTCTCAATTCAACTTTATAGTTGCTTTTAATAACATTTAGATGAACATTTTTTAACTAAAGGGTTACATTGTTAAAGAACCCCTGCTGAACAGTTACTTTTATCCCTTAAGATTAATTTTATAATTGTTATATGAAAATGTTGTAGCTACAATACTAGAGGAAAGGAAAACTGATTTTTACATTTAGTTTGGCAGAGAGTTGCCCTTCTTGAAACAACCCTCTATTTTAACTGGGCTGGGGACTGGCACAGGAACCTCCAGACTTGGTCCCCCTTGTGGCTATTGATGATTTTATGAACCTCAGTCTCGAACAAGTTTTTAAAAGTCACTACTTTATATTTACACAATGACCTATATATGTTTGCTGTTTTATTTTCCTTCAAGCATTCTGAGGTTTGGCTGAACCTCAATCTGAATTCTTTTGGGGTCCAAATTTAATTTCTAAAGAATTTGCTGGAATTCCAACTTTTACAGGCAAATAGAACTCTATTAAATTGATTGGGGTACCTATTTAAAACATAATTAGCCTCCAGGACTTAACAATATGTGATCCTAAAAGACCTCATTTCTAAGTTTGCCAGGCTGTTAGTAGTCAAACTTAAAGGGCATTTTTAGAAAATGCTGATTTAAAAATGAAACGCTAAATGCTGTAGCATCAGAAAACCCCCACAATGGAGATAAATGCAAAAACTATGAGATATCTGAGTCTCCAAAGACTTGGAAAGCTTTAGAAAGCCTGCCAAGATGCCTTATTGTTATTTTTTTTTTTTACTGTACAAGCAGTGTTAATGGACATATTTCAAACATATTGTTTTCATTCATAAAACCGTCTCAAAACATCAAAGGAAACTATGAAGTGGTCAAACACTCCCGGGACGTGTGAGTGGGGAGCAGATAAAAGAGTGGGAATCCTATCACAGGACGAGTGGTTCTGATTGATGGAGTGGCTGAAATAATGAAGGAGAAAGCGCCGAGTGGCTCCAATGTTGCAGAACAGGGAAAGACATAAAAGACGGAGCAGGGCAGAGTAATGAGGAAAATTGGGGATAATTGAATAGAAGAGCACTTGGGTGCGAAACAAGAAAGCCCACAGAGAAACTGGCAGATACAGTAGATGGAGAGTGGAAGGAGAGCAAAGACGAAGGATCAATCCAGCAGCTGAAGTGAGACAGGGAGAAAGGGGTGTGTGTGCAGTGGAGACGGAGAGGGAGGGAGCGAGCATCTATACTAGGGCAGCGAGGAGGTGAAAGTGTGTGTTTTTGTGTGTGTGAATGAAAAAGAGAAAAAGAGGCTGCACAATACAGCAGCTCATGCAGGCAGGCTCACACCGACGCATGTTTCAAGAATGTTAGAGGAAGAATGAAAATCACTTTTACTTCTTTTTCTTCAAATCTGTTTTATCTGATGGATCTTTAGTGTTTTTTTTTTTCTTTTTGACCTGGTTCTATCGTTCTCTTTGTGGCTTATTGAGGAGGTCACTGCAGAGACAACAACTCAAGCATTTGCAAAAGACTTTAAAGGTATTTGCTTCATTTTTCTTATTTTTATTAGTTTTTAATCTGACTAAAACTGTGTTTTTTGTTGTTTTGCTTATTTTTTTTTTACAAAATGATGTTAAGTATTGTTGTGTAGGCTAGAAAATCCTTGAAGTACGCAAAAAAAGGACATTTCTTGATCTGTAGATGAAACTAAAAGCACCTTGCTGCTGAATCGAGTAGCTAGATAGAGTGGGGGGGGGGGGTGTCCTCTGAGGTCTGGCTTGCATGTTTTATGTAGGTGGGAAGGGAGAGCAAAGTGGGACAAGGAAAAAAAAAAGGACAAAGATCACAAAGATCTCAGAGAAAATTCAGCTCTAATTGTGTGCATTACTCCAGAGAAGAGCAGCTGATTAAACTCTCAGAATCCTTCGTTCTTTTATAAATTGGTGAAGTTTGGCAACTAAAAAACATGAATGAAAAATAATCACACTGCTGTCAGTCTAATAGCAAGCATTTTCTATAGAATCCAACTTTTTGGTCATGATTAAATCCTCTGTGACTCATAATGAAACATTTTTGCATATATATTTATTTATTTTGCAGCTACCTACAGTCATAAAGTAGACTACTTTTATATATTATTACAAATTGGTAATAATATTCAGTATTAGGGCTCAGGTAAAGACCCACTCCAATGAAAATGCTGGTTTTTTTTTTATTTATTTATTTATATATTGGGGGGAGGGGGGCATCTTCTTGTGGCATTTTTCTCATGATGGAGGACATATGTAAAGAAAATTCTGCTTTAAATCGCATTTCTGAGCATTTTTTTATTCAAATTGCTGTGAATCAGGAGCACATGAAAAAATGCAGATGGAATAAGCCTGGAGGTGTGACGTAGATGACACAGTCAGCAAGCTCACTGCTCTGCTCCATTCCAATGCCTCCACTTGTAGACATATAGATCCACGAACGTCTTTGTTTTCCTGCATCTACCTCAGAACTGCATATCTGGATAGCTCCTATCTTGCTCCCCTTGTTAGGTTAGGGGTGTGAGAGGCTGTCAAATAGAGGGTAAACAAAGGGATGATGGGAAATGAGGGAAGGCTTACCCTGCGTCAAAAATCTCTCAAAATTGCAGGTGAATTACTGCCTCTTTATGAAATTATGTCCTGAGCCACATGGGTTCATTTTATTTTATTTTATTGTAGTTATTTAATTTAATGGAGTATAGTCAATGTTTAGTTTATTTTCTGATTATGTTTTGTTCAGCTTTTTATTTATTTTTTATTTTAATATAATTTAGTTATTTATAATTTAATTTAATTTAATTCTGTTTTATTATTTATATTTATTTTTTATTAGATTTTTTAAAAATGTTTTTAATTTTTAAAATTTTTTTTACAATTCAATTTTTCAATTTAAAATTTTCAAGTATTTTCTTTTTATTATTTTTATTTAAAATGTATTTTCTTTTATTTTTCTTTTATTTTTATTTGTTTATTTAATTTGGGCTAAAAATGTCATTATTATAATCAAAAGACATCTGGGAATGCTTTGAAAATAGATTTTTAGGAAACAATTAAATTGTGTTTTTACAATAAGAAACATAAGTATAAGTGAAATGCTGGTATCTATTCTAGCATATTGTTGCTTTAGTCTCTGCTGAAGTACAGAGAAAGGTGCTGAAACAAAAAGGTGAGACAAAGTGAGAGCTCATCAACACAGAGGTTTCACACGCCTCTTTCAGCTGCCAAAATCGCCGCCACTGACAGCATTTCCATGTCAGCTGCTTGGAGAGGTGGAAACCTTCAGAGGGTGATGAAAAAGCGTCTCACACGTACACATGTAGCCGCTTACACAAACCCGGCTTAGTCCTGGCCTGGTGGTAAGAGGTTGTCGCTGCATGAGCGAAGGATGTGCATAAGTACTACGTCCCAGCTCTGCACTCTTAACATTCCTATGTGGTATAATTGACTGGTCGTCTTAAGAGCCCACACGCATTTTTATGCACAACAAGCAATGCTGACTTTGAAAGCATATTGCCCTCCTGGAGAATTGCTCTATGGGGAGTTAATTTGGTAACGAGAGAAAACAAACTGGGCAGTTTAGAGCAGAGTGAGCGTAGTAAGATTAATGGCTTCCTTACAATGGAACAAAGAGAGCTGGATGTCGTTATCAATGCCAGAAAGAGAGATTATGTGTAATGTGCGGATGCCAGACGAGAATGAGATTAGAAGACAATTGGGTGGAGGATAAAGGAGACACACAGTACCAGTCAGAAAGCCGGAGGTGTCAGTGGAAATGTGGGTCTCGGTTTCAGATTTTTTTGTTTCCCAACAGTCTTCTTGCAGCCTGTCATGTCTACATTTTTCTGTCCACTCCTGCTGTCCTCTGCATTCTCCACAGGGAGAGAAGGAGTCAATAAAACAGGCTGGTCACAAATGTAGATGTGACAGTGCTATATGGTCCACCAATTCCCCAGGGTTTGGTGTGAAAACAGTGTGGGACACAAGGCAGACCTGCTGAGGGCTTATTGCCGCTGACAGCTCGCTGCTGTGATGGGAAAAAGCCCGCTCTATTAGCCGGAGACTTCCTACTATATTTGTAAACAGATATGAGGATGACACTTTGACTAAAATTTGAGCGGACAAAAATGTAAAAGGAAACCAAAAGTCAAAAAGAGAAACATAAAAAGTAGGTTTTTAAAGTATTTATGAGGAAACTGTTTCTTGAAAAAAAAACATTTAAAATCGTTGTTCTGAATTTTTGTCCAGCGTCTGCAGAAGATTTTAAGTAAAACCAGAAAAGGTGCATTACCTGTGAAAATGCTAGGTGGAATGCTTTTCTGCAGAATCTAGTCGCTGAAGATGTTGAAGCTGTTTGCTGAAAATACTGAAACAATTTACTCTAATTGCTTAAGGGCTTGCTAAAAAAAAAAAAAAAGCAAAATCTATTTTGCTAAATTTGCTAAAACACTTGAAACTTTGTTAAAGTACAATGAAAGACTAAAGAAGTTGGCCTAAATTTCTAAAAAAAAATTGTGGTAAGTTTGCTCTAAAATTCCTAATACATGCAAATTTAGCAAAACCATGTAGTGTGATGCTTAAATATGAGCTAAATTCCAAATTAGCCCAAAACAACCCTTGTAGATGCCATTTTAGCCTAAAAAGCTAGCATATTGCTAAATTAGTGGCTCAACTCCAAAATAACATAAAAATCCTCAATAAATGCCAAATTATTTTAAAAAATACACAAATAAAGAAAATAAAACATTAGCTAAAATATTAGGTAAACTCCAAAAAGCCTAATAGACCACACTGGATAAGAAAAATAGCCCAAAACATTAGCATACTGACAAAATACAATTCCAAATTAGGATGAAAAAACATCAGCGGATAACATATTAGCCAAAAACCTTGGCATGTTGCTAAAATATTAGCTAAATACCAAATTAGCATTATAAACCTCAGTGGATGCCAAATTACCCAAATTAGCTAGCATAATGTTAATGTAAAAGCTTAATGATAAATTACTTTGAAATTACTGTAAACAATGGTTTCAAAGTGCACAAAGTACTATGTGCTGTACTTACATACCATCCTTATTTAAGTAAGTACATTTTTGAAGAATTGGAAAATGTATCTTTCACTTCCTGTGGGGCATATTTTTCTCAATATTTCAAAAACTTTTCAAAAACCAAAAGTACAAGTAGTAAAGTCCTGAACGAGCTGAATATTTTGATACCAAGACTTATGAAAGTGTGATGGAGTTTTTACGTACTGAAAAACATAAGGAAAGGAGCAGGAGAATCCCTATACTGTGTGAATGCTGTAACACATTCACACAACTATGCAAAATGTTCTAGATAAAAGGGAAGGTTTGTTGTTGCAGTAGTTCACTCATTTTTAGGATTGAACTATTGCAAAATTTCAATAAAAAAAAAATTAACAATGTCAAAAATCGAAACGTTTTGATGAGCAATTAAACATTAAAGTCCAACTCCAACTACATTATTTTCTTTCGTAAAATTGTTTTTTATTTATGATTTTTTTTTAAGACAAATTTTATTCCCAGCTGCATTAGCTCATCAAATAATTAAATCTTGCGGGCGGGACGGTTGCCTCGAGCAACCGTCTCTTTTCCTTCCCCGTCACTAGCTTTTAGCCACAAGCTAGCATTAGTAGCGCAAAAAACAATGAGCAATACTTTATCAGTGCAGCTGTACAGTTTCAGGTCAGAGGCCAGCCTGGACAAGTAAAATCAATGGGTGTAAGGAGGCGGAGTGGTAAGAAAGACTTCCACACGTCCAGGGGGTAGTTGAGTCGCTAGCGCAGGTTTTTCTAGAATCCTGTTTTCTTATCCAACGTGATTTGAATTAAGAAATACTCAGACATGCAGTTTAAATCGTAAATTATTTCAAATAGGTCCTCTATTATGAGAAAAATGCTACAAGAACATGTTAAAAGACAAAAAAGATTAAATTTAACTGGAGCTTATCTTTAAAAAAAATATTTTTGATTAAAGTTTTTTACTTGGAAAAAAAAGGAATTTATTGAATGTGCTAATTTTTTACCCGCTCACTTTCTTATAGGAAATTACCATATAAAAAAAAAATTACAGTATCTAAATATGCCCAATGTTTTCTCCCTAATCCTAACTACTAAAAACCTATAATGCAAAACTATCTAGTGCCCTGGATTTTAAATGCAATTTAGACACCATGCTCTCTTCTCTATCTCCTTTTTAAAAAAAACTGTGAATATGACATCACTTATTTTACGAAGCAAAAACCTAATCAATACAAGCATAAATTACATTCATATACTTCTTTTTATCCCCAAAAATTGTTGAAATGCAATGTATTGCGTTTGTTTTGAACATTATTCCCAAATCCAGTGAGCATCGATGCACACAGGGTTTTTCACAAAAAATTCTGGGAAATTTCTTAGACCGGGGTAGGGAACCCTGGTCCTCAAGAGCCACATTCCTGCATGTTTTCTACCATACCCTGCTCTGGCATGTTCTTATTGGATGAACACACCTGAACCAGGTAATTGCCATGAGTCCCTACACTGATTACCTGGTGCAGGTGTGTTCAGCCAATAAGAACATGCCAGAGCAGGGTATGGTGGAAAACATACAGGAATGTGGCTCTCGAAGACCAGGGTTCCCTAGCCCTGTCTTAGACACTCGATTTTGGAATTTGAGATTCAAACAGCTCTACAAAATGGCGAACACACTGTACAGTTCTCTGTGTCGTGAGTAGTGGGGGTGTGTCCGGTAATACAATTTATATTGCGATACAATAGGTCTCACGATATATCCCAAGACTATACCACAACAATTTTTCCACTTTTTTTAATCTGAGCTACTACAAAGTACTGCAATCTGCGATTTTATATGGTACAGGCAGCAACGTGGCACAGAGTTTCAGTTTGGTACCCATCCCAAGTAAAAACTAAGAATAAATGTCTCATAACAACAAAAACCATGAGGCTGACTGAACATTTAACATAAGCGGATTTTTTCGAGATCTTGCTGTTGTTTTGGTTGCGGTGTAAAGCTGCTCACAGAGTGTGCTGTGCTGCCAACTAGTGGTCGGAGGTTTAAGTGGAAAATTAAAGTAGGACGCTCTTAAATAATTAACTGAATATTATATTGCCAGCATTTTAAATCAATACAAGTATCGGCAAATGAAATATCGCGATATATCGTCAAATCGATTTTCCTCTACACCTCTAGTGAGTAGTGACGGAATTCGAACCCAACCACTCTCTACTGTTGATGGAATATTCTAACGCTGCACAGGGACGGGTTGAGCAGTCTTATGCCATTTCAATGACTTTGCTTTTTATAACAGTGTTGAATAATAATGGATGCGGAAATTATTTTAGACATAATTGTTAAGTGTAAGTGTTGGAGGTAATTGCCTACCTTTCCCACTAATGGTAAAACCGCCCCTAGATATAAATGTGAGCTCTCTTCAAAGCATCCTCTATGCTGCATTTAAATTTGAGTTCCAACAAGACTAACTCATCTTAGTATTCCTCTGTGAATTAAACAAGCAGCCCCGATCAACAATCTGACCCAACATGTTGGAAAATCTGGAGTTACATGAAAGTGTTTTGTTTTGTGTTTAATTAAAGCTCTTTAATTCCCCTCACTTCCTCTTTAAACACATGGCAAACATTCAACGAAGCAAAAATGAAGCTGGTAATTTGAGTCAAGCACAGCAAAATATTGAACAACAAGACAAGTAGATTTTAGACATTAAAACTTAATGAAATAATCCTCTAGTAGATTTGTTTTTTTACTTATAATTTTTTCATACTAGTTAAAAATCGTCATAAATTCAGACATGATCTTTTGAACTTTGAGTTGTTTTTATGATCATATCGTGAGTTTTTCCTATTTCTGCAGAATTGTTGCAAATCATAGAAGATGAAGCAAGAGCCCCTCAGCTCAGTGGGAAGAAATCAGATAGTCCCACCTGTACTGATTTTCACTGCACAACCTTTTACACGCACCGATTGACTGAGCTTCCAGCAAAAACCCAATGAAACCGAGACAGTAAATATCCGAGATAATCCACTATCTGTTCCTTTTCGTAGTCTAATTCATCCTCACCATCAAACTGTTGGTAATAATATTGAAATGATAAATGCCAGACTTGACAATGCTTCCCTTTTCTTGGTTTTCATCATATTTAAGGGTTTATTACAGTAATAATAGCAATATAACACAATAATGTTAAGAATTTTTGGAACCCCTTTCATTTCATGGCTTCAGAACAGGGGCTGACAGACGTCGTTCTGGTCCTCAGTTTGTTGTCTAACAGCATTCATTAGTATCTTGTTGACTTCTGTCTCTCAGTGTTACCTTTAAATAAGTGGACAGAGGAGGTAAGTGGAGTTGTCATTTGTGGGGCAGCTCATTTATACCTGATGTTAATCATGAAGCCATAAATACACACTCACCTCTGGATCCGTTTGTCTGTGGCTTGCTTTCACTGTATCCAAAGATATTTGTTCTGTACTGTGAAACGGGTGTCAGAATGTCAGAAATCTTTCACAGGTTTGTGTTTAACAGGAAATTCCCTTGGTTGCTGCATTTTGACAGCTCGTGGATAATAGGGTGAAAAAACTGCGAAAAAATATTCAAACTAGAAAAAAATTTCTCTTGGATTGGGCAGTGAAACAGGGGAAACAGGGTCTTGGTGGTTTGCTCTGCTCTCATAACAGTGAAATTAAGATGTTTGATCAAATCAAGTCAGCTGTTCACAAAATCCTCCACAAAGTTGTCTCACAGTATTTGCTGGCTAGTTCCACAATAGGCCTTAATTGTTAGAAAAACTCTGCAAGCAGTATTGGGGTGGGAAAAATGACTTTAATAAATTCCAAATCTTCTTGATTTCTTCTCATTGGTTTTTGCACCTCTTTTGTGTTGCTGAAATGTTTCAAAAAGTTGTACAAAAATCTTTCGGTGAAGTCGTTTGAGTCATCACAGGTGTCTAAAGCTTATTGGTTGAAGAGGGGGGGTGGAAGTCACAAAGTGTAATAAAATATATGTAAACTTCACAAAAGAGTGAAAACCTGGAGGTTAAATCTAAGACTGAATTAAGGATCAAACACAACAGGCAACTGCACGTTCAGTACTTGAACAAGTGTAATTACAGTAGGTGTGTAACTTTAAAAATTAATGAAATGTTGATACATGTTTGTTCATGTTTTCAATCAGTCCATAAATCACTCAAAAAACCTACAGTTAGAGTTATTCCATTAAAAATAGCAAACTATTCATTCTAGTCATTCTTGTATTTAGAGAAAATGTGAAAAGTACATTATTGGGAACTTTTTAAGATTTTTTTAAACTCCTGGGACAAAAGTTAAATCCTGCAGACCCCCTAAATGGACATGAAGTAAAAAAAAAAAAATGAAGTAAAAAAACAGTTTCTGGTCACTATCTGGTGTGCATCAGATACTAACTGGTAAATACAAGATACTAAATGATACGTACCAGTTAGTATCTTGTGCGCACAAGATACTAAGTGATGAGCAACAGACACTAACTGTTGATGATCAGTTAGATACTAACAGGTGATCCTCACCAGAACTAACTCCCAGAACTAACTGGTGGTACTCACCAGATACTTAATGATGCATGTGCCATACTAACTGGTAAGCACAAAATACTAACTGGTGAACACAAAATACTAACTGGTGAGCACTAGATACTAACTGGTGAACACAAAATGCTAACTGGCACGCACCAGGTACTAAATGCTGAGTAGAAGATACTAATTGGTGAGATCAAGACACTAACTGGTTTGCATCCGATACTAAATGGTGAGCACGAGATACTAACTGGTGAGCACAAGATACTAACTGGTGAGCACAAGATACTAACTGGTGAGCACAAGATACTAACTGGTGAGCACAAAATACCAACTGGTGAACATAAGATACTAACTGGTGAGACCAAGAAACTAACTGGAGAGCATCAGATACTAAATGGTGATCAAAAGATACTAACTGGGGAACACAAGATACTAACTGGTGAGCACCAGATACTAACGGGTGAGCACCAGTTACTAACGGGTGAGATCAAGACACTAACTAGTGAACACAAAATAGTAACTGGTGAACACAAGAAACCAACTGGTGAGCACAAGATACCAAGTGGTGAGCACCAGATACTAATTGGAGAACACAAGATACTAACTGGTGAACACCAGACACTAACTGGTGAACACAAAATGCATATTGGTGAGAACAAGATACTAACCGGTGAACACAAAATACTAATTAATGAGCACCAGAAACTAAGTGGGGCACACCCAATTCTAACTGGTGAGTGCCAGATACTAACTGGTGCTCACCAGTTAGTATTTGCTTCTTATCAGATACCTAACGATTTGCACCCAATACTAACTGGTGAGTACCAGAAACTAACTGGTACTTTAAATATAATAAGTGGTGAACATCAGATACTAACTGGTCAACAAGATACTAAATGCTGCTTACCAGTTAGCGTCTGGTGACCCCCAGATTACTAGTGTGCACTAGTTAGTATGTGGTGCTCACCAGATATTAACTGGAATTAATGTACTATGGCTGTTTCTAGTTATTAATGAACCCTACAACAGATGTACAGTGAGTTAGCCATAGTGTTCATGATTGACATTTCCAAGGAAACAGGGACAGATAAACACTTTATTATGGTTATTCTTCTACTGTATTTTACCCTTTTAAAAGTATAAAATCGATAAATATCTTAATAATACTTATAAGAAGTGTTTCTTCTGGTAAAGACCCTTACTATTGATGGAGGAGTCCATCTCCCATGGCGAAGAATACCTTTGTCAAATTAGTCACAGTAAGGCTAAAACAAGTTTTGCTACGATCCAACAAAATTCTTTCAAAGAAGGTTTAAATAAATTCTGCTTTAGGAGTTTACACTTTGTGGGAAACAAAGGATTGTGAGTTAAATGACGGATGTTGATCATAGTTTTTAAGAAGAAAAAAAAGGTTTGAGAAGAATAACTCCTTCATCTGTGCTACATTGAAGTCTCCCAGCCCACACAGCCAAGTTTAGACCAAGCAAGGCCCTCGGTGCACGTTCAACCTGACCCAATTATGTACAGTCTGAGGGGAAAGATAGCCCACTTTGATCAATGCGAGACTGCCAACCAAACTCAACTTTGAGTCTTTTCTATCTCGTCTTTTCTTTATTTGAACATAGATGCGTTTGAACGCTGATTAAAGTGCAGGACTCTGTGTGTGTAGGCACATCCTTAAACGTGCCTGAGTCCTCAGGCATGGGGCGCATAATGTATGATGCAAACTGTGTCCCTAAAAAAAAAAAAAAGTCCTTGGAGATGAAGCTTGCAATCAAAAGCAACAATCTTCATTTTCAAAATAAAGAGAATCTTTACTTTATTAAAAAATTATAGACCTTTTTAGTGCATTTTGTTAATTAAAACACATTTGCTAAGCTCTACCTGCTAATTTACTTTCTTTAAACAATTAAATAATTGTAACTTTCTTAATTCTAAAGAAACACCTTTTCACTAATCTGCATGAGCAACCTAAATAGATGCTCTAGCAATGGGGTCCCATATCGTAGCTTTAAGCTGAGCCTTCCCCCTACGTCAGAGCTCCGCCCCCTCCAGACCCGGATGGCTACGGCTGCACCATTCATATGAAAACCATCCGCTCCCCTTGTGTCGGTGACTCATTGCATCTGCCCCATGTCGGAGGAGGCCTCGAGTGTTCTCGATAGTTCCCCATCACTGGCGCAATAAAAAAAAGGCTTAAGGTTGGAGCCCCAGTCAAAGAGAGGGATATACGGCACGGCTGCTCCACTTTTTGCAGGCCGTAAAAGTGGGACAATCTGTTCCTTGGAAGATCTCCAATTCTACTTTCCCGGGACCGGTACACTGAAAATATATCTATGCACATACTCTGTCCTACATAGAAAGATGGTGTGTGTCCATGAGAGAAAGAGGAGGAGAGTGACAAAGAGAAACAAAGTGGGCATAAATGAATCAACTCCCCATAAACTCTAAACTTTAAACGATTATTTCTACCTGAAAGAACAAAAAAATCAGCAACAAAATGCTTTTTCAAGGCTTTACAGGAAATTTTTCTACAAGAAAAAAAATAATTTAACCATTTTGTGTCTAATTTTGTCATTAGGAAGATACAAAATTGTTGTAAGATGCACTTCAATAAAATCCTCCCAGGGAAGAAGGGGATAAATATAAAATTTAGTTATGGATGACCTCGTCAAGGCCGTACATCCATTCTTTTTTTTTCTTTTGACTGTCCAGATTCTCGAAGAGAATATCCATCTTTTCCCTCATTATCGAGATTAATTGGCTCCCGCTGTTTCATCTAACTGGCTGAAGACCCACAACCGGATCTATAGAAAAATACACTTCTCACTGCTCCTGATCAAAATGGAATACTTGATTTATCCTCCCATAAAGTGGAGAAAACGCTTATTAAGTTTGCCAATAATGTTCAACATTTTCTTTTTATGCATTTATTTTGTATTTATTTACCTGGAAGACAGATGAAGAACAATAATCTTATTTTCAACTGTGACAAAAGACAAGAACCTTTGAGGAAAGAAAAGATGTGGCAGGTAGCAGATAGAAAACATTAGAAAAAAAAAACACAATAATGATTATACTGTATTTCAGAAATCTTTTGTCTTTAAAGATTTTTAAAAATTAAAGCAACAGTTTCATTGAAATACAAGAAGATGCTTCAATTATATATTTGTGACTGAAATAAATAATAGTTAAAAAAGTAAAAAGTACCTTACTTTACTATATAATGTACTAGTAAGTTACTTTTCTTTACAAAAATGACACTTCTGACTGATAAAATCAAATAGTCTATGCATTGCACTGCAAAATTGTCATAAATATGATTTATTATATTTCTTTTCTTACAAGAACTTAATATAGTATTCAACCCTCATAGTATCACAATGTTATCCTGACCTTTGCTTCATGCAGCTTTTATTCCTCCAGGTCAAACTTTGACTCTCGCTGACCCAAACAGACAAATATTTAGGCTGTTAGAATCAACTACATAGAATTTATTAATATTTTTAAATAGGACCACACAATCCAAAATCTATTTTTAGATCATCCAACAAAAAATCTGATGGAAAATATCACATTTGTGGTCAGACAGATGCTAAGACAGCTCCGGGGTGTTAAAAATGTAAGAACGTGATTCTAAGATTGACATTCAGACAGCGCTGCAAGAAGAGCTGTCATTCCCTGAAGAAGCGTTTCAAGTGCTGCCATACAGAACTGCACTTTCAAGCACCACTATAGTGAACAGCAAAAGGAGACTCTTTGCCCAGAAATGGACTTTGTACTCGCTTCAAGACAAGTGTGGCTTCAAAAACAAACCCAATGTGCCGCATTTCAATTCCTCAAAACAGTTTTGTGTAAATTCACAGCATAATATAAAAAAAAAAAATAGAGAAAAACACAAAGAGCATCTTTTTATTTTTTTGCTTCTCAAACCTCTTTTTATTTTGTTTATTGATGCATGGATAAAACAACTAAAGATTTCACACTTCCATCTACAGTGTGGCGAGTGTGAAGTGCACTCAGCCTCAAATGGTTAAGTAAACTTTAACACTCATCAGACTACGGAAACAGTTTGTGCTTTTGCTTTGTTTGGCACAAACTGCCTAGAAGACTTAAGCTTAATTTCTGCTGAGCGGTCCGGTGCAATACAGTAAGCAGTGGTATGGTACGGTCCAGTTAATTCTGACGAGCGTTTCCACTCAGTTAAGCCTCGCTTCCACTGTTTAATTTCACGGCGCATGCGTGGTGTAGAGCAGGGGTCCCCAAACTTTTTCTTGAGAGGGGCACATAACTGTTTTCTTCTCTGACGTGGGGCCGGGGTCAGTTTACAGGCAACAGAAAAAGTGTAATAATCACGGCCTAAACGTAAACATTTATGGTTTTCCAGAAAGCAACACAATGCCAAATTTTAAATAATCAGATTCTGTAATCTTCCTTGAAAAAAAAATACTAAAATATTTTAAAAACTAAATATATAGCATTACCTGCGATAATGCGAGTGCAAATGCAGTAAGCTAAATGTGCCCTGTGAAGATGCTAGTGCTAATAAATGAAGATGCTAAAATTGATAACTGAAAGCACTGAAGCTAATAGCTGAAATAGCTGAAGTTGATAGCTAAGTAATACATTAGCGAAATACGAAATTAAAAAAAAAATCTAAATTAGCCAAAACAGCTAAAATATTAGCTGAATACCAAATTCGCAAAAAAACAAACAAAACTGTCTAACGTCAAAAAAATGTCTAATTTAACCAAAACAGCTAGCATAAAATATTAGCTAAACTCCAAATGTGCCTAAAAATCTGGTTAAAATCCTAAATTAGCCAAAACAGCTAGCATGTAGCAGAAATATTAGCTAAACTCCAAAACAGCCTAAAAAACTGAGAAAAAGCCTAAATTAGCCAAAACCGCTTGCAAGTAGCTTTTCTGATGATGTAGGATATTTGGTCTTACTAGTGTAAGAAAATTAAGCATTGAGTACTGACAGAATTTAATTTCTGAGAATGTCTTTATTCAAATTATTGTGAATCAGGAACATAGGAAAAAAGCCATTTGAAAAAGAACACAATTGTGACGTAAAAACAACTCCACAAACTCCCAGCTCCGCTCCATTCTGATGCATTCACATGCAGAAAAATAGATCCATGTACATCTTTGAGTTTCTTGTCCGAGCTGGAATCTATCTTAAAATTGTCCAACTGGATAGCTCCGACATTGCTTGCCGTTTTTGCTACACCGCTAATGATAATGTCAGGAGTCAGTGCTCTGTCTCCCCCTCTGGCCACTGGTGGGATCCATCTCCAGAGTACTGACAGCACTACATCTCGCAGCAACCCCAACACACAGTTCCTGGATGCTGCTCGGCTGTCTCTCATATAGCCCCACTCAGAGCGAAGTATTGTTTGTGCCACTCAGCCTGCATTACTGAGCGTTTCTTCCTGGACCTGATCTTCTGTGAACCTGACCTGCTTTATCTCTGATTGCCTGCCACCTGCCCTGACCCTCGCATGGACTCTGACAACTCTGGTCTCTTCTTGGATAATCCCATGCTTGTGCTTGACCTCTGCCTGTCTGACCCTGATTTAGCTTTGTAGGCTTTCAGCTGTGGTCAGTTCCTGTCTAAAGTAACAAACCTGCTGCATGTGGAACCATCTGCCCATTTATGACAGTTAGGATAGGGGTGTGAGGATCTGTAAGCTAGCGGGAGTGTAAACAGAGGGGTGGCAGGAAGTGGGGCAGACACCACTGACCCACAACTCAGAGGTAAATTTCTAATGAACTACTGCCGCTCTGCAGAAACTATGTCTTAGAAAACAGCACTGTTTTTTTGGAAAAAAAGGAAAGTTTGGCTAAAATGGCATAATCATAATCAAAAGACAACTGGAAATTTTTTAAAAATAAATCAAAATATGTTCAGGGTGGGACTTTAATTGTTAGCTCTAAATTTTCCCTGGATGTAAGTGTGTATGAATATGAGTGTTTGTGTGTCCCTGCAACCTACATATCTAAGGTGTGTTCTGCTGTCACCCAACAATACGTGGGATAGGCTCCAGCAACCCCCTAGCCCCAAAAGAGGATTAAGCAGATTTGGAAAATGGATGGATGGACTAAGATGAATAAAAGAGGCTGTGCCAGACTTGACACATGGTGCCAACTTTCTCAAATCTGGCGTGGTCCAATGTAGCATGTATGTAGCTGGAGCTGAACATGACAGCGGCTTGATTTTTTTTTTCTTTTGAAAAAAGAACAGAGTGAAAACAGTCAGAAACTCACACTTGGAGGCCAAAAGTTTCACTGAAGTGGCATAAGGGAAATTTGTAACTTTTATCAACTTTGGACAGTGACAAACCCAAAAGGGAATTTTCAAGGACAGACACTGTCGACGACAGTGAAAACACAACCGCTTTGTTCGGCAGGGATATTGATTTCCCCCCACCTGTCTTTTAAGAAAGGAAAAGTGAAGGCTTGCAGACAGCTGATGTCCGGGACTGAGTCTAAAAGCTGCAGTGGGAGTCAGTGCTGCCATTTCTGCAAGGAGCCACCATAGTTCCAGGAAATGTGACTGGAGTTCCCACAGCTCCTTTCTTCCATCGTTATTCCACCCCTACATCCCTGCTTCTTTTTGCTGTCACTCTCCTCTCCTGCAGCTGCTGCAATCCTCACACCACTCCCCTCTCTCTCAATCTGACTACTCTGCTTTATGCAAACTACAACTCTCTCTGTGTTTTTCTCTAGTGTATTCCCCTTTTGCTTATACATCCCAATTAGTTGGCTCCTGTCTCCCCTCCGCCTGTCCCTCCAGTTCCTTATCTTGCCTTGTAGAGGCTCAACTATGTTCAATATTTAATGAGATTTTTTCATAAATCGGCCCACTTTATTCCCTTCTGGTGTACTTGAATGAGAGTATTAAAACCTTGCAAGTGTTAACAGTCTGTTCAATGTCGTATTTTAATGAGGGAAGCGTTGAGCCCTCAATGTGAGCTCTGTTAATTGTGGTAGTCATACCTGCTAAGGTGAGCAGAGGTGCATTTCTGCAGAATATGGATTTTAGCATTTGATAAATGAACAGCTAAGCTCTCCCAAAGCCATCAGTGGGACTGGGAGCCGTTATTTTACCACTATTAGTGCTAAGGTTTAATAAAACGGGTCTTGCACAGGTTAAGCAGTGACATTAACACTTAAGGAACAGTATCTCCTCAGAAGGATTCAGCCACTTTTATTGTTGTTTGTCCTGTTTACCTGAGTACTTCTGTGTTGGCATTGCTTATCTTCTCCATCAATGTCAAAGTTTTGGGACTAAATAGCTCCTCAGTCTGTAGCGGTTCTGTCACAAATGACTGGATCCAAGCAGCAGGTTTTCTTGGCACAGACAGGAGAACAGGAGTGAAGCATGGCTAAAACTCCACAAAGCTAAATCAGGGTCAGGCAGGCAGAGGTCAAACATGAGCATGAGGGCATCAGAGAACAGCCAGAGGGGTCAGGGTTCAGGTGAGTGTCGGGGCAGGCGGCAAACAATCAGAGTCGAAGATGAAGCAGAGTCAGAAGAAACAGAAGATCAGGTCAGGATGCAAACAGAGCGGCACAAACAAAACTTCGCACCATGCACCGACAAAATACTGCTGGGAGTGATTGCAGATGGAAAATGGCTTTGGGGCTTCTGGGAGTGAAGCAGGGATTGATGGGAAGTGTAGTGTGGAGACCCAGGAAGTGCTAGTACTCAGGTGACGGATTCCACTGATGGCCAGAGGGGGAAAAAGGGGACAAATTCACGACAGGTTCCTTGAAACAGTAGCTGTGTTTCCATTACACATTTGCCAAAAATTTTATCAAAATTCTAGGCATTTCTAAAACACAGTTTCAAAATGAAACTTTTTCTATTAAATAATAATTATGCGATAAAGCACAAACAAACTCAAGTCATTAAAAACACGGCGATGGATGAAATCAAGTGTTCTTTTTTATTTGATTGACTGAAAAGGAGCATGTCGGCGACGTCACAGCACTGTCCGGCTCATGCATGCCGCGCAGTGAGTCCACTGACGGTCTCAGGTGCACGTGAGAAACCTGTTCAGCCGCAGCGGTTAAAAAAAAACATTCTAACAAATAAGCAGCTGGACCCATTTGTTTCTGTTTCAAAACAAGACAAGATCCATTTAAGTTTGTCACGGCACTCGCACTCATCCTCAAAGGAGAATTCTGCATCTAATTCAGGCTTCAAGCTGCAAAAGTGCAGATGCACATGAAGCGATGATGAAATCTTGGTGATTTTATTATGGAGGGGCTGCAATATTCCGTATGACATGCGCTGTGACGGTGTTGGATTTCTCGTGGTGCTGCGCTCTGACAGCCATTTCATAACAAGAAGCGCATTTATTTCGAAAAAAGTGTTTCCATTACAGTTTGGCGAAAAACGTCTTTTTCGAGAGGCCCCGAAAACCACCTCCTCTAAACGCAATAACTTTTTTTTGTAAAATGTGAGTTTTTACGAAATTGTAGTGTTTCAATTAGAATAATTTACTATCAAAATTCCAATTTCTAAAATTTCCGAGTTAATGGAAACTCACCAATTGATGCCTTTTGTTTGGACCGGTGTGAACCTTAAAAGCAGGCTTTGGATTCATTCAGACTGGACACTTTTGGTCAGCGTAATCCTTGTGCTATCCTAGGCAAGTTTACATTAAAAGTGGGGTCATCTGGAGCAAAACCATTGATTGTCGTGTTATCACACGGAAATAAATGGTCCAACTCCTTACTTGTTGGAAAGTCTATTTTACCACCTCTAAAAACACTTTTTGCTTTTCTGTGTCTTGTTACACAGCACATGCCCAACACTGCTGTGATGTCATCCTAAGACCTAAATTGTTGCTCGAACTACCTTGTAGTTTCATTGGAATTTGGTTCAGCAAAAGCAGGTGCATAAAGATGATTTTTAACATTGCTTTTCCTAACAATCTATGTCATAAACATTCAGTATACCTTCATACCCGAAATCTCCTTAGCACCACAGTTGCTAGCCTCTTCTTATCAGTAACATTTCCATGTCTCCGCTATACATTAGTAACAAGTGAAAATTCCTGACGTTCAAAACTGGTAAAAAAAAATATACAATTTGACTAAGTTAACTATACTAACAAGCATTTTAAAATGCTGCACCTCTGACTTTCTCTAAATTTTTTAACCCGCTTCATAGTTCCTGGGTACTAACTCAAGAGATCTTTAGTCACGTGGTTTTGTTTACAAGCTTTGGTCCAAGACAGAAATCTCCGGTAGACGCCAGTTTGAATACAAACAGAACCCAATCTCCAGGACTTGATCCAAACCAAATTAAGTGGACTCTAAACAAACCAACAGACTTTCCCAGTCTGAATACACACATAAAACTGTTTTTGCACACCGCCTGTCCATCACACAAATATTGCAGACTTCAGATCAAGTAGTTTTCCACAAAGTTAATTGTGTCTTAAAGGTGGTGCTCATTTATGTAAGATTTCAATGTGTAACAAATTGAATGGTTGGCTATTTTATTTTATTTATTTTTTTGTATTTAAAAAAATTCTAGAATTGTTATGAACTTATAAACTTATACAAATTCCCACAATTTCAAAGAATATGATTCAAGACTTAACCATAGTTTCTCAAATGAATGACTGAAGCAAAAATTTGAAAATAAAAAAGCCATAAGCTTTTATATATGTGTGGGTAAGCAAAGTTTTTGCTATTTGATTAGGTTTTGATGTTTCATATATCAAAGCTTTAATATTGCAACATGTTTTCTAATTCATGCTAAGATTTTGTACTAAATGGAAACCTCTCTGCATATAAAACAGAAGCCATGCTTAGCTTTTATACCAGAATAAGATTAAAAGCCTTCCTGTTGAAATATTGATTAAGCATCTGCTCTTCTCCAGTGTGTCCTTTGATTAGCTCTTGTCCAGTTTCTTCTTTTTCCACATTATTATTTATGTTAATTGCAGGCCATTGTAAGCTGTGCCCGACACCTGTCGATGTCCTCCGTCCCCAATAGAGGTCGATAAGTAAAAAGTCATCGTATTCTTAAAACCTTTTAACCATCATCATCAATTGAGCAACTAATTAAAATAACTGCATGTTGAAAGTCTGTGACTGAATGAGTTTAGTTCTTTGGCCTGATTTGAGACGCCTCTCTGTGGGTTGCCATCTGTCCATCTGCATATTCTGACGACCATGTGCATCCGATCCTCGACTCATATGATATTCAGAGCATCAAACTGTCACTGACATACTGGGATATCCCCTGCGTCACTCCCGATCATTAAGGCGGCTTCTGGCTATGAAGCACATCTGCATGATGGCAGAACTCCTGCGGCCTGACCGGAGAAGCAGGACGAACACAACGGTGTCAGCACTCCAGATGAATCGTGAAGAGAAACAGAGAATAAACCTTAAAGGAAAAGGAGACCTTTTAACGCTGTTGGACATCAGTCATGCTTTCATGTCTTATTTGCAAAAAATACAGAAAAATAAAAAAAAATGTTTCCACCTAAAGGGAATTGATTAATTTGACTTATATTAAAGATTCGTTAACAAGCATTTAATCAAGAATTCAAAAAGATTTTTTTTTTAAATCAAAATAATCTTTTTCTTTTTCTCTCTGGACCCAACACGTCTTCCAAGACAGACATTGTAGAAACAATGAAAATTTAATATTTGAAAACAATGATGGTGCTTTGTAAAATATACTGTGTAGTTCTCCCCTCCTGAAAAAAATGAATTGCTTCCATGTTGAATCTTCTATTTTGCTATTTAGTTGCCTCTCAGCTTTTTGGTTTTTTTTAACGTGGCGTCCTCATACATGGACATAACATTTTGGGTTATGTTGGCTCAATTCTGCTTAATCTGAGCTCACATGTGTGGAGGGTTAGCTCAAATATTAGCTTAAAACAAAGGTCAAACATAAAAAAAAACTACCTTCATTATAGACCCTTTTCACGATGACGTTACACAAAATGGCGACAGGGCTGTGTACACTATACGCAACGTTCGGTTAATGGATGTAGACCAGGAAAACAAAGAATTGAACGCTGTTAAACACAATTTTACGTAAATAATGAAAGATAACCAATTCAACAGAAAAATGTACAATATTTATTTTATGAATGTCCCGCCGAACTGTGTTTTCATTTCCTGTCTATGAATGCTTTTAATGGGAATATTTTTTTGACGAACGCAATTTATTTTTATCCATGTTTACTTTTATTATCCCGCAGGAATCAGACACAGCTATGAGCAGCAGCAAAATCGTAATTGTAATACACGTCGAAATTGTCCTAATCTAGCACTGTTTTTAGTGATTTTGTGAACACGCAAATGTAAGTAACTTTAGCTGGGCAGAATAGATCTTCTGCATCGTGGAAAGCTAGCGTTAGCGTTAGCATAAATTAGAAGAAGAAAATCCTAATTACCTTCATAATCAAGCAAGCAGCATACAATGAAATACCTGTAACCTTTGTATATCCACGACTCATTTAATAATATCCAAACAAATTTGGGGAAGCAGCTGTAAATAGGACGACTAACATTTGATCTAAGAGTGGGAACTGATACAACTAGGTAGAATATTTATAAAATAAATATTCTAAAGATTTCGGTTACAGTTAAAAAAAAACCTTCACTGACAGGAATGAAAGGTTATCTTTCATTTTTTACGTAAAATTGCTTTAACCCTCGTGCTCTTTTATGGGGTCCAGATGACCCCACCCTTTCCATGACAAAGGTGGACAAGACTTCATGTCTGTCAGCAGACACCAGTAAAGATCGACAATCATTGAAAAAAAAAGTTCAGGGCACTAACTTGTGGGGTCCAGATGACCACACTTTTATGTAAACAAGCCTAGGAGAGCGGAAGGGTTAAACAGTGTTCAGCTGTCAGTTTTGTTGTTGTAAACCATAGAAAAACATATAACCGAAAGTCACACTTCACAATCGCTGTTTTGTGTGACGTCATTTGAAAAGGGTCTATTCCTTAAATACAACCAATATACAATATGTTTTATTTTCAAATAAATAAAATTGTAAAAAAAAAAAAACATCAAAATAGTCATGTGAAAAAATGAGGACATTAGATAATAAGCTCTGTCTTAAAATATGCTAACATTTCAATCTCCAATCTTATTTTGAAAAATTTCTAAAAAAGAATAAAAATAAAAAAAGGAGTGGTTTGATTAAAAAAATCAGAAAAAAAAGAACATAACTATTACTCTACTCGGAAAAAAATGCTAACTGAAGAAAAATTCATTTTTTAATGGAAATCGAAGTTTAGACCTTTTTTCTTCTTTGGCTGAAATTGTGTCATTAAAACACTTTTTTATGGCATCTAACTGTAAGAGTTTAAACATAAAAAGAAATAGAAATTACATTCTTTTGAAATTACATTTCATATATACCGGTAGTTTGAAATAATCTTAAAAATTGTGTTCAACTTGACATCAAATCTGAATATATCCAAATATGTAGGAAAAGGCTTTCATAGGGTGTCCTTAATTATTTCACATCTACATATGGAGGTATGTCAGTATTTTTTGTTTGTGTGGTGCTGCTTTTGCTATGAGCAAAGTTAGTATGTATCAATTCTAAGTGCAAACTTTTGAAATCATTCTGCATTTTAGGAACTCATAGGATTTTTTTTTCAGTGTTTGCTGCTCAAGAAAATATTTCAAAAACATTTGAACAATACCCATTGCATGAATAGAGTGAGAGATCTTGTTTAATTCAAGCACAGACTGTGGACAATACAGACCAAAAGACACAGAATTCTCAAACTCATTACAGAAATAATTAGAGATTAAAACAAAAAACAAAACAAAGACACTCTTTTACCAAATGTGATACATTAAATACGGTTATTAATTAGCTAAAGTCGTGTCGATTTTGGTTTATTTTTTTTTAAAGAAATGTGAGAAAGCAAATTTATATAATCCCACCCCTACTTAAAGTTTTTGTAATCCAGTTCTAATCAGATCAGTTTGTGTAAATATTCAAAGTACTAACTTAAGTACTTTAAACGTAACTGTTTTATATACTTGCAGGTGTATATTTACCAGTTAAATGTCAGATAGGATAGCATACTTTGATTTATTATTGATTTACCGGTTTTAAACCATTTCTGTAGTTGATTTTGTTAAAACTGAGAGAAGCCGAATATTCACTGTGAATCTGTGAAAGTAGGAATATCGTTCTTAAACTGTCTTGCCCGCATACATGAAGGTTAAATACAACAAATAAAAGTAATGTTTTTTGTTATTCTTTGCTATATAATCCCTAAATCCTACACTTCACAGACTTTGACTCTCAACATTTCACCAAAATGAAGGTTTCCAAGTAAGTTATTGTTTGCACAGATAATTTCAAAAAATGTGTCATTTGTTGTAATAACACAGACGTAACCATGAGAATATTGGTAAAGCAAAGGGTCAAAGCAAATCTTTATTTATTATTTTAATAATCCTAAAAGTGTGCCGAAGTGTTGCAGTAAGTGTGGAGTTTTTCTCTTTAATAGTCTCAGATTAAACTGTTTGCCTTGGGCTGCAACTCAAACATAACTCAATTACCACAAAATAGAAATGATACTGACCTTCTATGACGATTCCTCTTTTGTGTCACCACCTCACTTTCTGCTGCAAAGAACCTGTGATGCAGATTCACACCGTTTATATTTAGCCTGTCTTCCATCAGCCTGCTCCTCCCTCGTGCATTCCCAGTGGCTAAATGGGAAATGTGGACCAGCTTTGTGCTAATTTCACACATTAACATTGCCATTGGCTAGTTTTGCAATTATTGCACGTGTCTTTTGTGTGTTAAGTTCACCCTGTCAGTGAAAGTGGAGTTGATTGACTAAAGTTTACTCCCCTCTCTACCTGTTTCCCACAGCATGTGTTTTAGGATGAAGCCAGTCTCATGGGATGTTTTGTCTCCATGACAGCTTTATCACTCAGACCTCTCTGCAGTGACCCCCTGCACAGCAAAGGATGCTGGGAAATAATGAGCACTTTTATCCCAGTCAGGACGACAAAGATGGGGAGGATGAGGAGGAGGAAGAGGAGCAAGGACGAGAAATAAGAAAAAACAAAGGTGAACGCGACCCACAGAATGGACTGGAGGGTCTGATAGGGAAGGAAATGACCGGAGGACGCCAATCCTGGGAGGGCAAAGGAGGCGAAGGGGGGAAGCCAGCAGCCATTGTGGTCGGTAGACAGAGAGTGGACCGACCAGGGAGGCCGGGTAACCCAGGCGGCCGGGGCGCCCCGTACATGCCCAACCAAGCCCCCGGTCATCAGCATGGTGCAAACAAGCAGCAGCAGCTTCAGCTGATAGCAGCAAAGAGGCGGGCTCAGATGGAGCGCAGCATGACCACCATGGCGCCGCTGGAGGACACCTTCCTGCCCATGATGGTGTTCCGCATTGGAATTCCAGACATCAAGCAAACAGTAGGTGCATAAAAACATGTCTTAAAATGTGGAAATACAGCATGACACTTTTAATTAGGTCCCCCATGTAGTTGATTCAGCAAATCTGAAAAATAAAATTACCCATCACGGCCATCATTTATTGTATTTGATGAACAATAAAATTAACCGACTCGTGAAATAGTCCGTAATTTTCCAGACATGCAGGCTTACATCAGGAGGCACCACCGGCACGAGCCTCTTCCAACTGTAGGTGGCGTACAGGCACTAGTAAACAGTAGAAAAAGAAGCCCCACCCTGCTTGTCCAGTGTGAACACTAAGGGCTAAACCACATGGGTCAAAGTCAAGGCCCGGGGGCCGGATCCGGCCCTCCAGATCATTTTATTTTATTGTTATAAATGGGCAGATGTTATCTTGCACTCATTTCTAACTTGTATAATTTTGACAAAATATATTTTATGGAGAGTAAAATATTGAAAGTTATTTAAGGTTTAAGTTGATTTCTTTTAGAATAATTTTCCTGTCTTTTAATTATTCATAAATATGTTAAGTTACCGTTTTAAAGTTTTCTGGACTATTTTGAAATTTACTAAGATTTTTTAGGCTATTTTGGAGTTTAGCTAATATTTCAGCTACATGCTAGCTGTTTTTGGTTAATTTAGGCTTTTTTTAAAAAAGTTTTTTACACTATTTTGGAGTTTAGCTAATATTTCAGCTACATGCTAGCTGTTTTTGGTTAATTTAGGCTTTTTTTAAAAAGTTTTTTATACTATTTTGGAGTTTAGCTAATATTTCAGCTACATGCTAGCTGTTTTTTGTTAATTTAGGCTTTTTTTTTTAAGTTTTTTATACTATTTTGGAGTTAAGCTAATATTTCAGCTACATGCTAGCTGTTTTTGGTCAATTTAGGCTTTTTTTTAAAAGTTTTTTACACTATTTTGGAGTTAAGCTAATATTTCAGCTACATGCTAGCTGTTTTTGGTTAATTTAGGCTTTTTTTTTAAGTTTTTTACACTATTTTGGAGTTTAGCTAATATTTCAGCTAAATGCTTGCCAATTTGGCTAATTTAGGCATTTTCCAGTTTTTTGTTTCTTTTTTTCCGTAGATATTTTGAAGTTTTTTCAGGTACATGTTGGCTGTTTTGGCTAACCCAAGTTTATTTTGTCTGATTTAGCATTTAGCTAATATTTTAGCTGGCTATCAGCTTCAGTGATTTCATCTATCAGCACTATTATTTTCAGCTGACAGTTTTCACACTAGCATTATCACAGGTAATGCTATATACAGTATCTAGTTCATAATTATGATAAAAAGTTAAGGTTTAAAAATTTAGTTTTACATTTTAGTTTAGTTTAATTTAGTTTTCAATAAATGTTTATCCTGTTCAGCCCGTGACCTAAGGTGTCTTTTGGATTTTGGCTCCCTGCGTGATTGAGTTTGACACCCCCGGGCTAAACACACGTTCTTGAACGTGCATCAAATGCCCGATCTGTACGTAGCTCAACAAGTTACGTTTTTTTTCTTTCCATTCTGCAAATTTAAAACTTTGGCAACACAAGTTTATTAAAAATAATGCGTGAAAAGTAGCATGCAACATGTAAAGTAACAGGAGAGAGAATGGATGATTTGATCACAAATCCCAGAGCACCACTCCTTCACATTTGGAGTGAAAAGCTCCAAATGTCCTCTGTAGATACCAAAAGGAGCTATTTCAGTTTTAGACAGTGACTGGGAACTACTTAGGTTTAGATGTGTCCTCTACAGAGGAGAAATTTGCATTTCTGGTGGTTAGGAGGTTGATGCTCAGAACCACAAAAACGGTGAGATAAATTTTACTGCAACACATTCAAACGACAGCTTTTTCTGTTCGCCATAAATATTCCATTTATAGGTTGTCAGTTAATTATAAATTGCGTAAAAAGTTTGCTCCCATCAAAACATTGTATGATAAATAAAATAAAATGTTTGGTGTTAACTGTCTTTATTTTGGACATGATCGTCAAATCTTCATGGCTATTTTTTTTCGATTGAGATCGTCATATCTCAATGGGTTTCATTATTAAAACTAAATCAAAGTCAATCAGTTTTAAACTCCAGTTATCCATGTGGAAAAAGCTCCCCCTCTCCCACCCCACACCCCAAACAGGGCACTGACAGGAGGTCTTTCCAAATGAGGAAGTAGTTCAAGCCAAGTCTCTGTGGCATTACACTCAGAGAGATTTAGATCTAACTTGACAAACAGCTTTTTAAAAAATGTATTTGACTTTTCTGAGCTGCCCCATGTGTGTTCTAAGAAAAAAAGACCATAAAGTATATAAGCCATTTTCACAATTTTCTAAGGAGACTTGACAAGAGCACAGCTTTGAGGTTTGGTATGTGTAGTTTAGCACATTTTTAAAAATCTGTTTTAATCCTGGTTTAATTAAGCTTTCTTGCTGCATTCTTCTGTTTGTGAAAGCCGTTCCCTTAATTAAAACATTTGAAGTGTTTTGCTGCAGTGTTGACTCCACAACCATTGGAAAATGAGTTGCTTTAAGGAACCCAAGGGTGCTCCGTGTACAATATGGTAGTTATTAAACAAAGAGTGCGCACAACAACCCACACACAGCCTGAACGTTTGGCATTTTATCACCCCGCGAGTTCAGAAATGAGCCCCGAAAGGAAAAGAGGTTCAAAGATCTGTCAGAGTTGAAAAAGAAAACCTACAAAAGATAGATTTATTCCGCAAACAGCATCAGTCGGATGTTTAATTAGGTCCCACAACTGAAGTTAGCATCATTTCACACTGACACTGTCTGGTGCCAGCAGGTGAGAAATAACAACCCCTCACTTTCAGGTGAGAATGCCCCTCCATCTTTATTTCTCCAACTCCCTGAACATGCCGACTGCTCTACATGTCAGCTAATCTGCCCTCAATATAACAGTAATTGCTAATTATCTAATAGGCTTTTAATGAGTTTGGGGAGAGCTGCGGAAAGAAGTGACTCTGAGTAAGTTAAGAAGAAGTCTTCAACCACTTTTAGCTTCAGAAGAAACAGAAAAAAGCTCATTCAAGCATCAAGAAAAACAAACAAAAGAAACTGTGTTTCTGGTCTCTCCACTCTACATTACATCAGTTTTCTCCCTCGGCCGTTCGATTGCTTTCTTGTTCTCGCACAAGCGCGCATACAATCCCAGAAGAACACACACGCTCGCCGCACGCCTCTGATATGTGTGAACGTAAACACACACAATCCTGCAGCTTTACCTCTCTGGGACCAACAAGGCATTGCTACGGCAACGGGGGTCTGATTCTGGTAATAAACCGGTTGCCATGCCAATAATGTTAGGTACACTGTCAAACAGCTCGACCTGTTTGGAGCTTCAGCGAGGGTTGGGCTGGAGTTTGCTGAGCTCTGCAGTTTTTACCTATAGTTTAAGAAAATATATTTATGGAACAATAGCCTGGATGCTATTGAGGACACTCAGCCCTGCTTTTTAAAACTGTATGTCAGTTCCACCATCTGGCTGCAAACTTCTTCAATCAAACAAAGATTTTCTTGAAAATGCAGAGGCAGTATGAGAAATGTGAGCCTCTGGTGGATCACACACCAAGAGGTGCAGGAGAAGAAAGAGGTGTAAATTTGACACTTTCCATACAGAAAAACACTTATTATGGTGTTGAATCTTTTTTTTTTTTTTTTTTACTTTTCTTTATGCAGAAAATCAAATAACCGAGTCCAGAAAATGTGGGCTCTAAAATGTGATAGCACAGATTAAAAGAATAGCACGAGTTCCGCGTTTCCCGTGACTGTGGCAGGTGATGAATTATTGAGAAGCAATGCATTAATATTCCCTGAATATCATCTATTCATGTGCTCATCATTCATCGACTGACTTCACGGCTGTCACGCATGTCAATCAATTATTATAAAAAGCAAACTGGTCGATCATTGAAGTAGAGCAGGGGTCTGCAACATCTCTCCATGGTGGCTCTCTGGCTGAAAAAAAAAGTTATTTTTTAAAGTAATGATTACTTAAGTAGCATTTACTTAATTTAGATTAGTTAAATTTATACATTGATCACATAGATGATAAACTATGTTTTTTTCCTTCAGCTTCCCTCCACTCAGGTGTTTTGGGCATCTGGAATCTGCCCTTTTGGGAGGGGATACTCTCATGATTCTATGCTTGGGTTTTTGTGGCGCTTTTGTCATGTTACGTTTTTCTTGTCAGTCCCACCGTGTCCACGTCACCATTTTGGTTTCCGTGGGTATTTGTCATGTTTCAGTTAGATAATTAAATGCTTTAAGTTCCTGTCACCAAGCCTGGTCTCCTGCATTTAGGTCCTCCACCAACACTTCCTGGCAGACCCCTGAACTAGACATTTCACACGTTTATTTGCAAATCCTCACGACACACAAAGGATTCTTAATTATGTATTTAATCTTTGATTTAGATCTTTAATTCAGAGTTTTATCAGTAGCATGTAATTATCACAAGTAAATGTCAAACCTCAGAAAAATCTTACGCAAATTTGTATTTTCACCTCAGAGAAATTCAGTGTTTAAGGGTTAGAATGATAGTTTGATGAATGTTTATTCTTAAATATCTAAAAAGTAAACTCTTGGTGTATTTTCTTACTCTTTCTCCTGTTTGAATTGTAATTTTCCATCACTGATTTGTGTGCAGATGAGAGAAATGTGGCCTCTGATCCCTTCCTTCCTGTCTGTCATGTCAGAGGTGTCTCCAGTTTGATCAGGACTGCACGGTGTGGAATGCTAAGCAGCAGATCATCTGCTCCCTCGGCGAATCGCTCTGGGACGCCTACAACTACGGCCTCTTCCAACCGGCCGGAGAGGGAGGGGACGCCAAGTTCCTGGAGGAGGAGCGGCTCCTCAGGGATTACGCACAGTCCTTTGAGAAAGGGGTTCCCTACCTGGAGGTATAGGACGCACAAAGATGAGATCAGACACAATCTACTTCCAATTTCTCTGATTTCCACAAAATAACTTTCCCAGAAAAGATCCTATGTCCGATGTGTTGCCTTGCTGCAGCGCTTTTTTTCCCCGGAGCCTGGTTTGTTCGGATAAATTCGTTATTAAAAAGATGTTAACCGTGAAAAATTGTCAGGCTTTGTGAGCAAACACCACAAAAACATTCTACTGAAGCAGCAGAAAAGCAGATTAGCGTCCCCTCCTCAAGTCTGTAAGTGAACTCAGGCAATGAGGACTTTAGAAAATTGCTCTGATTTAACTCAATTTTGCATGTTATGTAAGCTGCAAAGTGTATTATATTTATTCACTTCTGGATAAGTGGGTTGTGGGAGACCATCAGTTTTTTGGCTGTTATGATTTGATAGAGTGAAGGCACAGTGCCCTCTGGTGGTTCGGCTGATGGAACTGCGGGGGCGAAAAGAGTCAGTGATGTCCCTAATCAGATTTACTTTATTAACATTTTCCACCTGAGATCTTTGCTTTTTATAAGCTTAGTCTGGTCTATTGAGAAAATGTCTGAGAGCCTTTTAGATGAATCAGCAAGATCATAAACATTTTTCAGACGTATCCATCATCTTTAAAAAAGATCTTGTGTTTTCTTTTTACAATTAAACCATATTTCGGTTGTTTAGAATCTCAGTGATGCTTTTTAATCATTTTATCTTTTACTAGACCTGTATCCAGTCATTTAAAATAGTTACTCTTGAATTTTTACATGAAAAAAAACCCTAAATTATCTATAAGGAACCTTGTGTTTTACCTTCTGCTTTTAGAAAATGAAAATTTCGCACTAAGATTTAGAAAACTGGAAACACAGAACTTCATTTAATTTTTTATTTTATGGATCTATAGAGTTTTTATTTTTATTTTTGCCATAAAAAGCTGTGTTCTGCAGGGAGTTGTTCTTCTTTTCTGGAGATCTGTTTTTATAACTGCTTTACCACAGAGATTGTTCTGAGCTGCCAGCTCCAGAGGACAAAAAAAACTCGTCTTACTGTTTCCCGGAGCCGCTTTCTTTGAAATGGCAACAGAGCAATTCTTAATGTTCTTGGAGGAAATAAATCTCAACAGGAAGCTTTCTTTATCAGGCTGGTTGAGGTTATAGATGAATGTAAGAGTAACTTGTAATCGACGACACATCATACTCAGAATGCGGGAAAAGCTTTGGTGAAATTCAGTTTTTTTCGTCTCCCAAAATCCTAAATGCCAAACAACTTGTTTTTTCCCTTTCTTTTGCTTTATCCCTTTATATAATTTACCTCTGTGTGTTGTAGTGACATTTTGTTTTTGTTTTTTTATCACAATTTCTGCCACAAGATTTACTGGTTTTATGAATAGAATGCGTTCATTCTGTACTTCATAAACCCAAATTACTATAAAATTATTGCATACAAGGAGTAAAAATGTGCATCAAAGTGTGTGGTTCTTAGTACTTAATAAAATAAAATTAAATAAAATGAATTATAGTAAATTAATATAATACATTTAATGAAATGAATTTAATGAAATAGATTAAAATAGAATAGATTAAATGAATGGAATAAAATGAAAGAAAATCATATAAAATTGAATTTAATTCACTAGTCTATATTAAATGAATAAAATAAAATAGATTATTCTAAAAATACTAAAAATAAAACAAAACAAAATAGAATAGAATAGAATAAATTAGAATAGAATAGAATAGAATAGAATAGAATAGAATGGAATAGAATAGAATAGAATAGAATAGAATAGAATAGAATAGAATAGAATAGAATAGAATAAATTAATGGAATAAATTAATAGAATAAAATGAATTAAAGCAAATGAATAACAGAAAAAAATAAAATAAAATAAAATATAGGAGACTAGATCAGAATAAAATGAATTAAATTAAATGAACAACATAAAATGAAATAATAGGATATAATAGATTGAATCAATAAAATGAAAAAGACTAGACTAGACTAAAATATAATATAATAAAATAAAATAGATCTAATGAATAAAATAGAAAAAAAAAATAAAATAGACTGGACTAGACTTGGAAAATAGTTTATTATTGGACTGATATTCATCTTCAAATTAATTTTTGTTTTGCTAGTTCATATTAGATTAATTGATTAAGATTTTAAAAAGTTTCTTAGAATTCCCACAGGGTCTTAAAACTCTTAAAATAATTTAATTTATGAATTTGGAAATATTCCCTTTAAAAGCCTTAAAAAAGTCTTCAATCTTGATATTTTAAGCTTTAAAATTGTGCTGGTTGAAATTTCTCAGTTTCTCTGTACTTTCTTTTAACCATGATTATTTTGACATAACAATGGCAATAAACAGCATCAGAACAAATCTATATATATATTATATATATATATATATATAATATATATATATATTATATATATATATATATATATATATATATATATATATATATATATGTTTTTAAGTACTTTTTTTTAAAAAAAAACTTCAATTAATTCTAACATTAAGACTTCTGGAAAACAAAAGTTCTGCATTTGTGTCAGGAGTGAATAAATCCCACTCCTATAAACATCCAACTTGTGAAGAAGATTCCTCTAAACAGAAACCTGTTGCTAAAACTTTTTGTGGGAGTTTAGCTTGATAAAAACACAAAACGTTTAAGTGCAATAAACTTTTTATTTTTTATTTTAATGAACTGCAGATTTACTGGACTTTTGAATCATCTCTGTGTTGTTTTTCCACGTAGGCTGATAAACTGAACTGTGTTGCTATGTGACTCACTTTATTCACACAGGTCTCTTTTTTTCGTCCTCAGTTTAGGTACAAAACCAGGGTTTATAAACAGACCAATCTGGATGAAAAGGCTCTTGCTAAGCTCAGCTCAAAGGTATTTCATCTTTTCACCAAAATGTCGCTGGTTACTGATTTACAATCTCCAGGTCCACCTACAGGCATTCTGTTTCTCTCCACTCAGGCCAGTCAGAAGAAGTTTCTTGATTACATTCAGACTGGATCACTGGAGAAAATGGCTAAAGTTCTCGAAAAAGGTCTCGATCCGAATTTTCACGACCCAGACAGTGGAGGTGAGAACCCCTTTGTGACTATGAGGCAAACATTGTGAGAGCAAGCGGTGGTTGATCGGCACCTTCACTTGTCTGCTCGTCATCCTGGACTCAGAGACGCCGCTCTCTGTGGCCGTGCAGTCTGGACTGTCTGCAGATGGCCTCCGGCTGCTGGTTCTGGGCGGGGCTCACTTGGACTTCAGAAGCAGAGACGGTTCGACGGCGATGCACAAAGCTGTCAAAGCTCACAACCATGCTGGCTTAATGGTGAGAGAACACATCCCCACAGAATAACACAGAAGCAAGTGTGAAACTGACACTGGGAATCCATTAAAACAAAGCGGCATTCGTTTAAGAAGTCATCTAATAGCTCATTTTTTAATGAAAAACGTGTGGAAAGTTTATTAATGAGCTATTTAAAGACGTTAAAGTGAAACCCTCTTCTGATCCAGAGTTCATCACTTTTTCCTGTAGTTTTCCAACCCTCACACTTTCATATTTCTCAGACTTTCCAACAAAAAAAAAGAATTTTCCTTCACTCTTTAGTGTTCTTCTTTAATTAAAAAAATGCTTCCCTTCTGGCAGCTTAAACATCAAACCTTCCCTTACCAAAAATAAGTATATTTCAACTATATGTTTTAAAGTATTTCCCCAAGTACACTTGCAAAGTATTCTGGCAGTTTACTAACAAATGTACTTCTTGGGACTAAATTGGTCCACTTTTAGTTTATAAAGAGCATACTTAAAGTAGCCTTTCTGGGTTACGCCTACTGTAAGTTTACTGGCAACAAACCTACTGATTATATCTTCCATGAAAAATCAGTTTGTGATACACTCAATGGTACTATAGTATATCTTGATCAAAAGTTTAAGTATAGACTAAATATTTAAAAAATGTCTAATTAAGAAGAGGAAAACCAAATATAAAATAGAGTAAAAGTCAAACTTTTATGTTTGTCATGGAAAAAAGATTAAAAGAATCTGATTCTCCACCATGTTTGTTTTGGACGACACGTCTTCTTCTGGCACTGACAGAACTAAAAACAGCGCCCTCTAGTGGTTTTTAACAGAAACAACCGCTAAAGGGCAACTGGTTGCTAGTGGAAACATAAAAAAGATGAGAGCCTATTTAAGTTTAAAAAAATCACAAATAAGTCGCTCCTGAGTAGAAGTCGCACCCCTGGCTAAATGGAAAAAAAAAAGTGACTTACACTCCGGAAAATATGGTACTTAAAAAAAAAAAAAAAACTTTAGGTATACTATCCTAAATTTAGTTTTAAAACAGAAAAACTATTAGTAATAACGCTTTCAAAAGGCCCGACAGTGTTGTTTTCATGCATTCATTTAATTTTATGTGAGAATTTCATCAAAATAATCCAGTCTCCACATTGGTGTGGCCCATCAGGAAACTGATAAACATTACACAGCTACGGTGGATTAATGTAGTTGTATTTTGTTGTGAAATTCTAAAAATAAGCTTCCTAACATTAAAAAGACTTTAATTCAAATATCTGTTTTTTTGGTAAACTATCATTTTTTCTCTCACATCTTTTGTTTTGCTCCCTATTTTTCCCTTGTAGTTCTTTCCATGTAAACTTCTCTTTAATCTTGTTCATTTTCCACTCTTTTATTTTCATCCTGAAACTTTACCTCCTCTAATTGTTTCTTTTTCCTTGTTTACTTCTCCGATTTCTTCACCTCCTCCTCTAAATCCTGTCATGTTTTTTTTCTTTCTTCACTCCCTCGTTGTCTTTTTCACATTCTTTCATACTTGTTGCATGTAGTTCATATAGACATAAATCTGAGGCTTTATTTGAAGAAACGTGATGACCACACAAAGCTCTTTTCTTTTCATCCTCTCAGGCTCTTTTGTCTTTTGGAGCATCTCCGGACTACAAAGACCGCTGTGGCCTGACCCCGCTGTACCACACCGTGCTGGCAGGGGGCGACACTTCCTGTTGCGAAACTTTGCTTTATTACAGGGCAAGGCTGGGCACGAGGGATGAGAATGGTTGGGACGAATCCCATCAGGTACATTGTGAAGTGGTCGGTTCCTCATGGTTTCCTCTCATATTTTTGCGCGTGAAGCATCTCTGGTCTGTGTTAACTTCTGCAGCATCTTCTCCCCGTCTTCTCTCCGTGCAAGTTGTCATGTACTATCACCCCCAGTCTCTCAGCATTTTCTCACACCTCTCTTTCTGCGCCGTCCTCACTCATCTCTCCATCCTCTCTCCTTCCTCCCTTCTGTCTCTCAATAGCACAGGGATGAAGAGGAGTTTGGAATGGAAGAAATTCATAAGGTACTCCTCCTCCTCCTCCTCCTCTCACCAGCTCATTGACCGTACAAGCCTTTTAGAGACCACTGATAAAAAATAAATAAATAAAGTCCAGTTTGGAAAGAGGTGGATCTTCTCTCTATCTCTTACCGAGGAGAGATGCATTGCCTACACTGTCTGTGACGCTGTGGCAAATCGCATTTGAGCAGGTTGTCATGGTATTTTATTTTGGTTTCTCCATGTCACGTGTCTTCCTCCTTTACTTTCTGCGTATCTTGTGACATTTTCATCTCTGCAGAAAAAAAAATATGAAGAAACCTGTTAAGCTTCTGGAATCTCATCACTGTTCTGAATTCCTCCGTTTCTTTTCTTTATCTTAATCTTAAGCAAAGTCGTTTTGAGTCTAAATGTGAATTCAATGTGTATTTTCTAACCATTTTATCTCATTTCCTTCCTGTTCTGCTGCCTTATTCCAGCTCCCTTGTTTTATGTATAAAAAAAAAATGTCCTCATCAGCTCAGATTGTGTAGTCCTAACAATTTCTGCATATTTTGTTTTTCATTGTACTCTGGGCATTTAAAGGCTTGCCAGAATGGTTTTGCACAACACTTGGAGCATCTGCTGTTTTATGGGGCAGACACTGCTTCTCAAAACGCCTCAGGGAACACTGCACTTCACATTTCAGCCCTCTACAATAAGGCAAGTATATAGAGGGGAAGTTAAAATATTGTTACTGTCAAAGTGCTTTTTTTGTTGTTTTTTTTTTTTTTTTTTTTTTCTTCTGGAAAGATTGCATCTAATCCGCTTTTCCTGTCTGGTTGGGTAGGAGAGCTGTGTCCGTGTTCTGCTGTACCGGGGAGCAAACAAGGAGGCAAAGAATAAGCACGGTCAGACCCCTTTTCAGGTAAATATTTTGATCATAAATACTGAAAACTAGCTATTAAAACGGAACAATCTGTTTCAGAATAACTTCCCTTGTTGCGTATTTGCAGGTTGCAATAATGGCCGGACACTTTGAACTTGGTGAGATCATCAAAAACCACAAGGACACTGACGTTGGTGAGAATTCCTGCAGCAATCAGTTCTTTAAGGTTTTGAAATCAAACCTTACCTTCCTTGTAGGTTTACACAATTATTATCAAAGGTTCAGCCTTTTCAGCAACATCACTGCTTGTATTATGGTACTCATAAATGTTATAGTTTTTAAAATATTTATCAAAATGTGCACCATAGAAAATGAATGAGAAAGTCTTCAAATTTCTAAATTTTAAGTAGATTAGCAACAAGCCTTTAAATATATTCATGGGTTATTTTTTCAGCATTTAAAAAAAAAAATTGAAGTTAACCTCATATTTTAGCAAATTGCTACTGTTTTTAGCTAATTTGGCATTTACTGAGGTTTTTTTATGCTAATTTTTAGGTTAGGTAATATTTTAGCAACATGCTAACGCTTTTGGCTAATTTGTTATCTACTGAGATTATTATGGGCTAATGCAGAGTTCTATTTTAGCAACAGGCTAACATTTTTTTTAACTAATTTAGTTTCCTGAGAAATTTTAGGCTATTTTGGAGTTTAGCTAGTATTTAAGCAACAAGCTAGCGTTTTCTTGTGGCTAATTTGGCATCTACTATGGATTTTTGGGCAAATTTGGAGTTTAGATCATATTTAAGCAACAACCTAAATATTTTTTTAAAATTTAGATGTATTAAGGATTTTAAAGCACCTTAACTAGAGATTTTTCAGAAAATTAGGTCAACTTCAGCGCTCTTTCATTGTGCAAATTTAACATTTTGCGAATAGCTTTTGCATTTTTAACAAATAATTTCAGCAATTTAAAAAAAAATGCATTTTCAGCAAAAAGCTTCAGCATCTTCACTAACTACTTTCAGCAAAAAGCTTTTACACTACAATTATCACAGGTAATGCAACTTTTGTTGTCTTTGGGTGCAAAACGTCATTACGTACTGATGTGGAGGACGGTTTGTTGTTTATTTGATGTTCGGGCGTGTTTTTATAGTCAGACATGTTTTTTTCCAATCATTCAAACACCATATGAACGCGGCATTTCTGTAAATTTTTTTTTTTCCCGAGGGACATCACCCCATAAGCACAATTGGGTCTAAAATTAGAGTAAAAGCCACAAATTTTGAAATACAAACTCGAAATTATTCTGGTTTGAAGTAATTTTCAATCATATTAAAGTCCAGTTTTCATCCAGATTCCATATTGTTTCTTTACGTATAAATATATATATATACACACATATTTATATTTACATATGTGTAATATTTTTTACAGTCTTCCTATATACTGCCTCTTTAATCCAACGGCAGACCTCTCCTGTATTGAGGAACCATACAATTGTACAGTTTTTCTCCTTTATCTTATTGTTATTATTTTTATTTTTATTTCTCTCTATACGCCTGTGTCAGGTGTAACTTGTAACTTGTATTTTGATTGAAAGCACTCTCTGCACCTTAAAATAGAATTGCCCCTCGGGGATAAATAAAGTTGTTTTAACTTGAACTTGAACTTGAACCTATCTTATGAGGTGAATTAAAAAACACTACGTATCTTCTTATGTTCTGGCACCTCTGTGAAATTTTAGAACCCTTTAGAAGCCCACAAGTCTAAACGTTCACTTACCAATGTGTGGAAACACTTTGAATTTTTAAGATGTTCTACTAATGTTGTATTGTTTTGCTATGGAAAAACAACATGGGCTGAACTTTGTGAAGCTAAAATGAGAATGGATTTGCCATTAATTCTTGTTTGTTTGTACACATATTTAATTTACTCTTGAATATCTTGCAAGAACCAGAGGACTCTAAACATCACCTGCACTGTTCAGTGACACATTTATCTCTGAGTCACAGTGGTTGATTTTTTGGTTTGTGAATCGGATCGAATCAGGTCAAAATGGATCAATATAAACTATGAATTGTGTCGTTTTTATAATGAATAGTCACACCCCTACTATAGTTAAACGTTATTAGTCTTCGATTCTCTAAGTTTCCCCTTAAACAAACAATTTTTCACATAAAACAACATTCCTTCACCTCAAATTTCCCACCTTCAGTGCCATTCTTGGAATCCCCAAAGTTTGTTCCCAAACGAAGAGAGAGTTCGCACACGCTGCCTCTTCCCTCGCTTCAGTCCCACCCCCTGCTGCGTGCTAACAGCGACAACACCATGACCCAGTCTGACCCTTTGGCCTTTCCCAGCAAGCCTGCTACCAATCCCAACCCTGCACAGGTAACTGACGACCATGGAGTGGATGCCCGTGTGTTGGCGTTTGTTATTTTAACGTGGGATGTTCCGACAGGGCCAGCGCAGGGCCTCTGTGGGGATGAGAAGCTCCAGCAGCCCTAGAACTCGCACACGATCACCCTCCAGAGGAAGAGGAGGCCAGAGCGACACAGAGGAGAGACACCGGCAGCCAAGAGGAAGACAGGGGTGAGGAGCCTATGGAGAGATGACGCACTGTGTACATTATTATCACTGAGGCTGGCGGTCTCTTACTCTGATCACGTCTTTTGAGACTAGAATCTCAAAAGAAAAGAACTATCTTAGCCGCATGCTGCTTTCAGAAACTTTTTTGCAAATAAAAAGACTTAAGGAGATTTTCACAGGCTAGAAAAAGGTTTGTAAAATGTCAGACGGTGGCATAATTGGCTCACTGGCAAAACTTTAACAAGACAAGAGTCTGCTGCCACACTTAAGGCTCAGTCAAGCTGCGCACAGGCGCAGCTGGTCCTAATGCTAAATGCCACTGCCTGGATGCATATGATACAAGAGGGGTTATTAACATTTTATTGTTTGCTTTATTCACTACTTTGATTTTCTCTGCTGTTCTGCTAACTTCAGATAAAATGCAGCAGAATCCGAGCGATTGAGCAGAAGCATGAATTTGTTTTTTACACATTAGCAGACACAGAAATTTTATTTTTTTTTCTGTAAACAGAGCATTTTCTTTTCCAATATATGAAACAAAGAACATCATTTCTGTCTAATTACTGACACTATTCTCCGTCAATATTCACATTTTTGTGTTTAAATTTAAATAATTAAAAACACTGATTCATACTTTTTTTTTCTCAAAGACACATTTTTTCCTCACAGTTCGGGTTTTTTTTTTAGGCTTTTCGAGCAGCATCTTTTCACACATTAATATTTAGCAAAAAATAGCCACAACTGACCAAATACATCACTGAATTCAGTTTTTTTTAAGCTCATCCGAACTGTAATCAGACGAGTTATCACAGAGATGTCACCCCAACAGAAAAATGAATATATCAAGTAAATGTAGCAAAACATCAAAAACTAGTTTGATATTTGAATCAAGTGTTATATTATTGCATCCACCTATATTTTTAATGACATAAACTAACACATTCTGCACAAAAATGATGACATTTGGTCAATTTTTATTTAAAGCAATGACATTAGAGCATCGTATGAATATAAAAAATGATGCAAACATTTACTTTTCTTGACTTTTTCCATGTTCAGGTGTTTTGTTTTAAATTTTAAATAAATAATGTAAATTAATATTAGGGTACATAGTTTGAGAGATTGTTGAACACAATTACAACACAGCAACTCCAACCTACTCAATAAATATTTTACTAATGCAAGTATTAAAGAACTTTTGAAATAATAGGTTGAAATTTGGAGCTTCAGATTGGTTTACATCATGACAGTTTCTTGTCTGACCCACATTTGAAAAAGTTGTGTCCAGCTCCATTTGCTTCCAAAATCCAATATTTTTTTATGTTTAAAAAATAAATTAAATATGCAACATTAAAAAAAAGATTCAAAAGAGGCAGTTTATTTTTGTAGAATTATCTTTAAATTCATCCACTTCATTATGGAATATTAAAAATAAAAAAATAAAAAAAATCCTTGAACTCAAAATGAAACCTATAAGCAACGTTTTTGCTGTTTTCTTACACAGATGTGCAAATTAATTTTAATTAACAGATTTTATATTAGAGGTGTGTCGAAATATTGCTTTTGCAATATATTTAGTCCCACGATTGATTCTTAATGGGTTCTCACCAAGTAAACATCTTTTATTTTCATTTGAAGAGGCTGTAAAATGTTATATTTGTCATCCTTTGGTGAGACATTCCTTTGAGTTATTAGAGATTATATTTTACCAAATCACAATATCCCGATATCACTGATACTATAAGCCATGTATCATGTATCGCGAGGTACCCAGTGATTCGCAGCCCTAATTTATTTAGATAATTGAGAGAACGGTGGTGTTTTGGTTACCCATGTCGCCTCACAGTGAGAAGGCGCTGGTTCAAATCCCAGTGTAGACTTTGCGTGTTTGCCTAGAACAGACTTTGATTTTCACTGGGACCTCTTGCTTCCTTCTACAGTGCAAAAACCTGCTTAAGAGGTTAATTAGTATCTCTAAATTGGTCATAGCTGTGGATATGAAAGTACGACCCATTTGGGGTTTACTACACCTTTACCCAATAGTAGCTCTGGACGGATGGATGGATGGCCTTCAAGATGTTCATCGTAAAATATCTTCAACAAAAGCCGGTCTAAAAGGGGTTTGCTGTCATTTTAAAGAAAGAAACTATTACAGCATTATTCAAATTTCAAGTGTTTTTCTTGGTCTAAATTCTGTGGAAAACCTCAAAGGAGGTAAAATACTCTGTCAAAACAGACAAAAATAAGTTGTAGTTTTACTGACTGCATAACAGTACAAATACAACAACTCAAACGTAAGAACAAAAATGTCTCAAAAAACTTTAAATCAAAATCATAGAATGCTGTGTTTGACAGACCTATTGCAGCATGCAGTCTTTCTATTGCCATGACTGGTATGCATGACTCAGTCACAAAATGACAGCAATGTGACTGCACATAGTTGTTGGTTTGTATATTATGTCATGCTTTTGTAAATGCTGTTTCCCTGTAGTGCCACCTCAACGGGCAGCGGGACTGCTCCAATGAAGCGGATGTACAGCGCCGTGCCGGGGAGAGTGTATGTGGCCACTCGCTCCCACTCTGCCAGTGGAGACCGGGAGCTCTCCATAAGCAAAGGGGACAAAGTCAAAGGTGAGGACGTTTATTTGTAGACATAACTCCTGGCCAGTGGACAGCTAGACAAAAATACATTTTTGTGATATAAAATATGGAAAAAAATCTTTTTTACAGAATAAAGAGCAGGTATGCCACCAAAGTATATATAATTTATTTTAATTTTAACATGTGTCTATCAGTCATAAGTGTAGGAGAAGGAGGGTACTGGGAGGGGACGGTGAAAGGACGCACCGGCTGGTTTCCGTCAGATTGTGTTCAAGAGGTGGCTGCTCCAAGTAAAGACAAAGGTAGGATAAAAGACAGATACTCCACTTCTTTCTTTTTTTGAGATATCATTGGTTTGGTTGTGTTATGATGAAAAGAGTTTTGCTTTTGAATCTCTATTTTAATTCTGTTTGTTTTTAATTTTCAATTGAATTCATTTAAAAGAAAAAAAATGTTAGGAAAATAATATTTATATCAGCATCAAGTCTCAGACTTTTCTGCTTCTCTATTCACACTTGAGCAATAAAAACCAGGATTCAAACACAATAATGTCCATTTTGTTTCGCTAAAGCTGAAAATTTGAATTGGACGTTTGCTCGCTTTGGCTTTTCAGAGACACGCAGTGAAAAAGCCAAAAGGAAGCTGTTCCGTAACGTCACTGTGGGAGCTTACGACGGCACTGATGGCCCCAGGTAAGAAAAGATGCAAACATATTTGAGGGAGATTGAGCTGAACTAACTTATTATTTTCAATCTACAATTCAAGCTTCTATAAAATGAACCTTAAACCCTGAAGACAAAATTGAAATGGATGAAGAAGACATAATAAACCCCTTCACTTTCTAATTATTGAAGTGAAAGTTCTAAATTAAAGTCAAAAGCTTAATAATCCATTGACCTCTGATGACATTTGGAGGTCGCTCGGTGGCAGCTCAGTGGCAGGCAGGTGGCAGGAGGGCAGCAGTGTGAAAACGGACTGTCCCATTGCCACTGTCCGATAAAATTGTGCTGCAGCAGAATTTTTATTGTCATATTTTTTCTTTGTATGAGGGACTTAGTATAGCTTAGTATGCATTAAACAAGAAAATGATAAAATTACGGCTAAGGCAAATGTATATATATATATCTGGCTCTACATTAAATCTCTGTCTGTGACTTTTCTCTTCATTTTTTTTAAACGTTCGACCCTTTTTTGTTATTTTGCCATGTGTCATGGTGTGGAGCTTTTTAGAAAATTGCTGCAGCCTTTTGGGTTAAGGAGAACCAGGTAGCCCGACATCTGAACCAAGTTCCCTTGCCCACTTCTATCATTAAAAACCTGTGGTTTGCTGTGAAAATTGGTCTCTTATCTTGCAACCCGGGGGACGCTCAAAACAGCCATGTGGAGTCCTTTAAAATCAGTATTTTTCTGCAAAGCGAAAAAAGAAAAAAATTGAAACTGCTTAAAACATTTGAGAGCCTTTACTTGCCAGATTTTAATGTCAGATTAAGTGTTTTTCTATTTTTTTATTCAACAGGATAATTGCATATTACTCACTTAAATATATCCAGTGGTGTCAGAACTGTTGCTAAATCCATGAAGGAGACTGAAAGGCTGGAGGAATTTGATTGTCACATCATTCAGGGCAGAGCATTCTATGTCAGAAATGCTGGTTAAAATAATTACTCACCATTGTTTCCTGTATATTAAGCTGTCATGTCCTTCTGCATGCTGCATGCTCTCTCCTGATCCTGCTTATTTACTGCTGTTGCCACTCTAACCTCTAATATGTTCATCTGCGTGCTGCCATTTTCTCTCCTCGGATGCACGCAGTGGGTTATGATAAAAGAGGAGAACGTAGAATCAATTGTACAGCCAGAACTGGTTGATATGAAGCTAACTGTGCCTCTTTAAGTGTTGTGCATGCCTGTTTTGTTTTTTTTTTTTTTTTTTTTTTTTTTTTTTGCATGCTCATACATCATCCTGCTGATGAGTCATGAGGAGGCTGAAGCCCTGCTTAAGATCTCCAGGCTAGTGGGAAGGACTTAGCAGTCACCCTCTTTGGCTTTACTGTCCTTTAAACGTGTTACAGATGACATTGCTATAGTGCTGAGGAGCTTCCTCTGTCATTCCCTTTAAAGTCAAATCATCATTTAATCTATCCTAAAAGCATTCCCAGTAGTCTTTTAATCATTATTATACTGTTTTTGGCCAAAATAATTTATGTAGTTCCCATCATCCCTCTGTTTACATGCATGAAGCTGTGGGACGTATGTCCGGTTTATAATAAGACAGTTATTTACTTCAGGTTTCAACAAACTCTATACATCACCTTAGCAAAACTCTGTGTCCTATTCTTGGTATTGTCTCATTTTAGTTATTTCTTGCATTCTATATTAGATTATCGTTATGTGTTTACAAAATAGCATCCAAAAAGACAGTTTGCCTATCTGAAAATACTCACAAAACGCTACCATGTACTGTATGATCATATAACTTCTTTAGATGAAACGTAGCTATGTTTGAACATTTAAAATCTTTTCAACCTTTTAAGGGATTGATTTTTAAGCCACCAAGCAGTTCCCGGAGCATGGAAAGCAAAAATTTCACACACTTAAGTACGTGACAGTTAACCCTTTTTAGCACACTGTAACTTTTCAACCATTTGCACGATCCATGTGATTCCAGCAGATTCCGATTACATGGATCGTACTAACGGTTGAAAAGTTATGTTAAGTCAAAGACCAGTAACAGATCTACAGCTTCAATGTCAAAGAGTTAATGCAAGCTAGGATGTGGAAAAAGAAGACATATTTGTCTTCAAGAGGAGAAGGGAGTAGCACCTTCTACGTCACAACTTTTTTGGTTAATTTGTTATCTTCTGGGGTTTTTACCTCTAATTAAGAGTTTAGCTTCTATTTTAGCAACAGGGTAACACTAGGTAATTTTGGAGTTTAGCTAGTATTTAAGAAATGTGCTAGCTTTTTTGGCTAATCTGGTATCTACTGAGTTTTTTTTTACGCTAATTTGGAGTTAAGTTAATATTTTAGCAACATGCTAACGTTATTGGCTAATTTGTTATCTTCTGAGGTTTTTATAGGCTAATTAAGAGTTTAGCTCTTAAATTTACCAACAGGCTGTTTTTGAATAATTTAGTTTACTGAGGAATTTTAGGCTATTTTGGAGTTTAGCCAGTGTTTAAGCAATGTGCTAGCTTTTTTGGGGTGATTTGGTATCTACTGAGGTTTTTTGTGCTAATTGGGAGTTTAGCTAAGATTTTAGCAACATGCCAATATTTTGGCTAATTTGTTATTTTCTGAGGTGTTTAAGGGCTAATTGAGAGTTTAGCTTCTTTTATAGCAACAGGCTAACGTTTTTGACTAATTTAGCTTACTGAGGAATTTAGGGTATTTTGAAGTTTAACTAGTATTCAAGCATTGAGCTAGTTTTTTTGGCGAATTTCGGCAAATGGAGAAAGGTACCTTCTACGAAATCACTACTAACTTTTTAAAACTGCCTTTTTGCATTTTCTCCTGATTCACTACGATTTGAATAAAGAAATGCAGCAAAAATGCTATTTTAAGTTTAAATTTTTTCAATAAAAAATCAGAGTGGGTCTTAAATGCTTGTGTTCTGAATGCATGTATTAGCCATGGGGGTTGCATCACTTGTGCTTAGTCAGTGGAGCGTCATTGCATCTCCATGGTGAAGTGGTGCAAGTGGAGCAAGGTGTTCTGGAGATTGTTCTGTCACTGCAACGTGGTATTTTGGAGAACCTCAATGAGGCAGAGATTAAGAGCAGAGGTGTTGGTGAGCCTGCTCGGTGTTGACAGCTCTGTTAGAGAACAGAGGAAGTTGGCAAATGCAGCGCGTGAGTGAATCAGCTGTGAGCTTATCTGTGATATACCCGTCTGGATGCACAAATGCATCTCTGCATTGCCACTAATTTATACCCATCCCCCACCCCCCCACCCCACTCCTCAAATTCAGCTCGCCATCTCCCCAATTTCCCGACCAAACCCTCTTCCTGCCATCCACCAGCACACACGCCTCACATCTCTCCCTGTTGTGATAATCGCTGGTGTCCTGTTCCTTTCACATTGTCTTTCTCTTGTCTGAAGTACGTGTGTGTGTGGGGGGGTGCAGACCGTCACATTCTGTCTCTCCTCCCCGCTTGAGCTCTTGCTGTAAGACAGGGAGGGAGGAGGAGGAGAGCGAGCGAGCGAGAGAAAGAGGAGGGGGGGGACATGGCGATGGGGGGATGCAGGGAGAGCGATTGCTCTCTCTCCCTCTCTTCTTCGTGGCCATCACTGGGCCCCAGAAACAGGAGCGTGTGGTTCATTTACAGGTAGCGGCTGTTTCCTCATTCATTGGCTGGCTATGGATGTGAGGAGAGGACAATGGAGAGAGGGGAGAGGTAGATGATGCTCTTGAGAGGCCGTGCCTTTTCAAAGCCAGACTAACAAGCTATGTATTCTGTGCGTTTGGTGTGTGTGAATACGTGTGCGTCAAAACTGCATTTTTTTAATGTGCATGTGCTACAGGATAGAAGTGAATGAGACTGCCGCATGTTTATTTCTGTGTGTTTTCTAAAGGCGGTGTGTGTGTGTGTGTGTGTGTGTGTTGCTGCATGAAAGAGAGCACACATTCATGCATTTCAGTCAGACAGTGTGGGTGTATTTCATTCTCTTTGAGTCATGATGTCTTTCAGCAGACATTTTTCAACTCACCTGGAATTCCTTATAAAAACACACTGATCAAATTTCATATTTTGTTTGACATCTCACCACTGAAAAAGTGGGGTGTTCTGACTGAAAAGGGGGATGAAAATGGCGAGATTTATGTCTGTGTCTGCATGCATTTGTCTGACTGGAAGTGTGCATGCAACAACATACATGGAATCATGTACTTGTGTTCTCGAAATCCCTCTTAACACCTGTCAACTGCTTCATTTGTAGTGTGGGAACACACAGCTAGCCCCAAACGCGTGTGCGTTCAGCAGGTGTATGGTCAGAAAAGCCAAAAGAGAGGATGACTCAGGAGGTTCCACCGAAACTTTTCAATGCAGCCAGTTCTACCTCCCAATTAGTATCGATCAGGGACGTTTGCGCCTTTTCTGTTCATACGCAGCTGGTCACTCATAGATCTGCACTGCAACAACATAGAGAGGTCCCAGCCCCCTCCGGCTGCCCCGTCCAAGCGGACGAATAGAGAACCCCGCGGACAGTTTGATCCTCAAAAAAACGGGAAAAGAGCTCGATGAAGGACAGGGTGAGAGAAAAAAGCAAGGAGGTGTGAGGAACAGATGGCTGGAAGGCGGCTGAGCGTTGGCGAAACAGTAACATTGATGGAGAACGCGCAAGAGATGGACCTCAGGAGGGGAAACCGGCGATCATCTGTTCAGTGCTAAAGTTAAGGCTTGAAGTCTGCATCTTTAGGCTGCCGGCCCAACACTCTCGACTGTGATTCAACAGGCTGATTATGTGCATTCACATTTAAGAGAAACAGTATTATTTTGGATTTGAGCTGTAAAAACTGTCTTGATGGTAGTTTAAGTTATTTTGATTGTAGGAATTTCAGAGATGCTGGAATTATAGTCTTTGCTACTCTGTCCATGGACTGTGTTGTTATCCAATACTTTAAATTCTTCCTATGACAATAGTTTTTATTTTAAAAAAGCATTCCCAGTAGTCTTTTAATTATAATTTGGAAGTTTTAATCAAAAATCTCACAACCAAAATGTCTTAAAAAGCAAATTGTCATGTTGATTTGAAGCCTCTGTTTCCAAAACCTCCTCTGAGGGGGCGTGGCTTTTGGTGTTGAGCTGAGCAGCTCCGCCCCTGATCTGATTATGATAGCTCGAGCGTAAATCTTCACTGCTGCTACATAAAAACTTCAGTAATGTCCAGCCGTATGGTTCTGATCCGGATGTCAGCTCGGACGAGGAAGTGTAGAACTTCATGGACCGAACTTCCTCTAAAAGCCTGATTCTTTTTCCTTCCAGCTCACCAAAGACTCTTTTAGCTAATTATCCAATATTAATTGAGGTTTCTGTGATCAATACATTCAATCCATTGGTTTTTCAGAGCAGAGTCCCTTAGAAAATAATGATGCTCTTTCATTGATTTACAACTGCGGTCACATGAGCCGCCGTTCACATTTCCGTGGTCACATCAAGAAACTTCATGGAATCTCGTGGAGATTTTCCAGCGTTTTCAGCCCTGCTACAGTAAGTATTGTATGAAACTCACACAAAAAATCCAGTGTCGGCTGATTTGACTACAGAAATGTGAACGGCGGCTCATTTGACTGCAGTCAATGTGAAGATACCATCCTCTCTTCTCCAGCACCTGAACTAGACACGCTAGCCGGACCAGATGAGGGTTTAGTCCATGTGCATCAGAGCTGTTGTGACTTAAAGAAGACTCATTAACTCAAACAGTCTGTCTGCAACAGTTTGACTGACAACAATTCCAATGGACAAACACACAGAAATGCAAAAACTATATGATTTCTTATACATTTGTTCTGTTTCATAGGTAAAATGCCACAAAAACCTTTTTCATTTTCATCAGAGGGGGACCTTAAGATGTGTTTCCATCAATATTAGTGATGTGCATTATTGAGCTCAAAAGGCTCCAAGAAAGAGAAACATACAAGATATCATAAGCTGTCCACAACAAATTCAAAAACTACAAATTTCACTGAAGATGGATTTTTTTTAAAAGTCGCTGAAGAAACTTTTCACTTTTCACAGGACTGCTGTTTTGCAGTTCAACTCTAACCTTTCCCCAAAAAAGTAATCTCCCAAACCAGTCATCATATCCACCCACGGTTCAGCCCTTCCACAAAATCCAACCCTTGATTTGATTTCAGTTCAACTGCCAGTCAGAGTTTACTTGACGGCCACAAACTAACAAAGGAATGAGCTGACCATGAAGAAAAAATATATATATCAAGAATTTTGCTCAGATCATGCAGCCCAGCTCAGGCCTGGGGCTCTTCAACAGAGGCAGCCTGATTTGACATTGCTGGAAAGTCAAATCCAGTAGTGAGTCATGAGATGAGGCTTTGTGTGGAGTCCATTTAAGCAGTCCCATGTTGAAGACAAAGGTTTCAGAGCAGCAGAGCCAAAAGTCTCAGACATGAGTGCAGTGCCACCACTCAAAACTTTACTGAAGAAGAATGTTTGAGCGATCAGTCATCCATTTGGTGAAAAATTCTTCTTCTTGAGCTTTAACTTTTAAGTATTAGACTTTAATTGACCAAAATTTGCAAAGAGTGGAGGATATTTTTCATGCATTGCATCACCCATTTGCGATCCCATCGTTAGCTTTAAGTGTAACACAACCATCCGAGTCATCAAGCATTTTTCATTACATTCTCAATCCAACCAATCCTTTCCCTGAGTGTAATTTACGGTGTTTTATAGTATCAAATCAGGATCATCTTAAAGAGAATGAAAACCAGATTAAAAATGTGAAAATCAGGTATTTTGAATTTGAAAAAATAAAATTGAAAATGTAAAATAAATAATGAAAACTTGAGGGGGATTATTGAAAATTTGAAAAAAAAGATATTGAAAACTTTAAAGACATTTTGAAAATTTAAAAAAAGTCAATTTAAAACTTGAATTTTAAAAAAGATAAAACTGTTACCAATTTAAAAAATGTTTATTTGTACTTTCAACTTTCTTTTTCATTTCTCATTTCTTGCTTTTAGTTCTCTGTTTTCAGTTCAGAGTTTGCGAGTTTTCGCCGCTGAGCTGATCCTAATTTTACGTGGGGGCGGAGCTTTGAGATCATTGTGTGAGGTCAAACCAGGATCAGCTTAAAGGACAAAAAACAGATGGAAATTTTGAAAAAACCGACATTGTAATTGAAAATAAAATGAAAATGTGAGAAACAGAAATCAATATCCTCAGCCAGCCAACAAAAAATGGAAAATTAAAAAAATTTGAAAACTTGAAATTAAACTGAAAAATTTGAAAATATATTTTCAGTTTGGAAAAAAAAATAATAATACTGAAAATGTGAATAAAAAAACACTATTAATGTAAAATTACCAATGGAAAAAATTATCCATTAGTAGCATCTGCTGTTTTGAACTTTTTTTTGTTAATGAGCTCATGAGTCAATGAGCTCAAATCCTCCATGTAAAATCAGGATAAGCTCAGATGCTAAAACTCTGAATTGAAGTTGAAAACAGAGAACCAAAAGCAAAGAATAAGAAATGATAAAACAAAATTGAAAGTACAAATACACATTTTCTTTTTAATTCAAGTATTAAATTTCCTTTTTTTTCAATTTTTCAATATTTCTTTCAAGTTTTCAATATTTTTTTCAAATGTTCAATTTTATTTTTTTCATTTTTTTGTTTATAATTCCTTCACGTTTACATGTACATTTTTGAGTCTAAAACTGCTTTCAAATTTTCTTTTATTTTTTTTCTAATTTTTTAATCTTATTTTTCATTCACTTTAAGCTGGTCCGGATTTGACCTTATACCACTAATGGATACGTTATTTTCAATTTGTAGTTTTACATTTATAGTTTTTTGTAATTCCAGTTTTCAGTATTTTTTTTTTTCAAATTTAGAATATATTTTCACATTTTCAAGTTTTATTTCAAGTTTCCCATTATTTTTTTTTTCAAATATACAATGTATTGTTTTCAAATTGTCATTTTTTTTCTGTTAAGATGTCTGTTTACTCAAATTTTTAATCTGTTTTTTCGTTCACTTTAAGCTTATCCTGATTTAACCTCATATATTTTTCACATCATTAGCATAAAATCATTTTTTAAAATTTAAATATGAGTTGTTTTTCACCAAGTTTCTGCCTTTTTTGCCCTCTATCTCTCCCTCCTTTTGCCTCCTTTTCCTTTCCTGTCTCCTAGTGACTACATCATTAAGGAAAAGACTGTGCTTCTACAGAAGAAAGACAATGAAGGCTTTGGCTTTGTACTTAGAGGAGCCAAAGGTGAACCTCTTCTCTGCAACTCGATAACTTTCTGCATTATATACTTTTCCCCCACAATTTAAGCTCTCTGAGAAAAATCAATGATGTTGTTTGGCTATCTGGGTCTACTTTTGACACTCCTCTTATGTGACTGCATGCAGCTCAGACTCCCATAGAGGAGTTCACTCCAACGCCAGCTTTCCCTGCACTGCAGTACCTGGAGTCCGTTGATTAGGGGGGCGTGGCGTGGCGAGCGGGCCTCAGGATGGGGGATTTCCTCATCGAGGTAAAGTCACTGCCAGACTTAGAAGAACCAATGTTTTTTAGTGTTTACGTTTTACTTGTGTTTCATCGTTTGTTGCAGTAAAATATTGTTTTTAGTGTCAATTAAAACGGATTCTCCACAGTGCTGCAAGTGAGAGACAGGGTGACTGATTGGCTCCATCATTGGGCTAATGCAGAGACAGACAACCGTGTACTCTCACACTAATGGACAATTAACCATCAACAATTAACCTAACATGCAGAACTGTGACCAGAGCAGCTGGAGAAAATCCACTCAGACAGAGGAAATGACCTTGCATCAGATGGACAGCCTCTTTGGATCCAGAACTTTCTTGCAGATTTAAGGTTCTATTGGTTGTTCTATTCTGGCTTTTTTCTAGGGCGCATAAACTGACATAATTCATTGAATTATTGATGGTCATTCATTGAAGTTAGAAGTAGTACTTTATAATCTTTCAACCTACTTTCAGAAAAAAGTTTTCGAAGTCGGTGACGAATTAGAAAAAAAAAAGTCTGTTGTTGGTTCAGTAAATGGAAATCCTCTGTGATTGGTTAAGTAAGCGACCACAGTTTCACAGGTTTAGACTTGTATTTTTAAATGCTAAAGGAACCTTAAAGAAAACATTGTTGCAGCATTTTTAAGGAAAACCAGTGTGAATTGGTTTAGATTTCTGTTACATTTCCATACTGGTCACATTCTTCATTTGCAGCTTCTCCAAGCAAAAAAAGCACTGAGGTCTGCAATAGCTAATTAAGAATTGTTCAACAAACACAACTAAGAGACGATGTTTTCTGTTGCAAAGCCTATAAACTTAACAGAGTCGAGCTTGACTGCATCTGATGACGACTGTGGAAAACAAGCTCAATTCACAAAACCTCCACCCAGAACTGCCGTGGTGGATTTCCTTGTTGTCTTAAATCGTATCCTGACTAGTCGGAACTGTTTTGACATGAGGAAACATTAATAATCTGCTTTTGATACCAGAAAGGATGTAGAAAGTGTTCTTTTCCTGAGAGGTGCAGCAGCTTTAAGTTGTGGTTCTGTAGAAACACTGGGTCAGACCGTCCGTTTTATTCCTTTAAGAGTTTCTTTGTGTGCTTCTGAAAAGTTGCTTCTGAAAATGGCAATTATCAACCTCTATTAAAGCTGACATACTGCTAATTGGTATGCAGCCTAATATGACTCACTTCTGTAGCTGCCTGAGCTTTGGTATGAGTGATTTACTTTAACAGCTGCCTGAATTGCTGTTAATTCTGTCTGGGAGCCGAGACATTTTGTATAGACATAGCTTAAAAGATTATTACATGATACAGGAAAAAAAAGGTGTATTAATGACGGTGTAAATTAGGGCTGGGTTGATAAAATTGATTAACCGATTTAAATCGATCTAAGCTTAATAAACAATAGAAATAGAGATCAATTTAGAACAGAAAAGCTAAAGTCTGTTATCTTGATGTTAACATTTAATGGAATTCCTCATAGGACAGCTAATGGTAGTCGACCTAAACATACATTGCTGACTAAATGAAGAGCTTTATAAACTCGCAGGCATGAATTTTAAAAACTTTTTTAAGAAACATGGGTTTAAAAGTAACCATTTGTAACAGGGGTCCCCAAACTTTTTCTTGTGAGGGCCACATAACTGGTTTCTCCTCTGATCTGGCGCCGGGGTCGGTTTTCAGGCTAACAGAAACAGTGTAACAAGCACAGTATAAGAATAATCATTTACGAATTCCAGAAAGCCACAAATAGCCAAATTTTAAATGACTTCTGTCATCCCCATAGAAAAAATAATACTAAAACATTTTAAAAACTAGACATATAGCATTACCTGCAATAATTCTAGTGTAAATGCTGTGAGCTGAATTTGGCTACTGAAGATGCTAGTGCTGATGCCAGAAGACGCTTTAATTGATAACTAAACACGCTGACACTGATAGTTGAAAATGCTGAAGTTAATAGGTAGCTAAAATATTAGCGAAATGCCAAATTAGCCTAAAAAACTGGATAACTTTCTAAATAAACCAAAATATCTAGCATGTGACTAAATATTATCTAAACTCCTAAAAGGGCTAAATTACCCAAAACAACTAGCATGTAGCTGAAATATTAGCGAAATGCCAAATTTGTCAAAAAAATTGGTAGAGTGTCTAATTTAGCTAAAACAGCTAGCATCAGGCTAAAGTATTAGCTAAACTCCAAATTAGCCTAAAAAAAAGTGAAAATGCCTAAATTAGCAGAAACAACTTGTCTGTGGCTAAAATATTAGTTAAACCCCAAAATAGCCAAGAAATCCTTAAAAAATAGAATTTAAAAAATTAAAACGAGCTGAAGAGCTTTTTCCTTCCAAAAAACACACAGTAGAAAGTGAATACTAATAAAGAAATAAAGATAAAGTGCCTTACAGCAAATGTGGAGGAGGGACAAATCTGACCCACGGAGCGTAGTTTGGGGACACCCGGTCTAAAACACAGTTTATTGGTAATTATTTTTTCTTCTTCTGAAATGAGGTGTAATGCTATAGCACGATCGCCACCTAGTGGCCAAACTGAAACGCCCTCCAGGAGAAGCAGAAGAATGTTAATGATCCGAACATTTTTGTTAGAGCTCCTCCTTTTGAAAAACCATGTAACACTGTATGCTATTAACAATCTCTTTACTAAAACATTATACAGTATGTGAACTGTATCAGCTTTAAATGAATATCTTCAAATATTTATACATTAATAATGTATTTTTTAAACAAATGTGTATACTGTGTAAACTCAAAATTGAAAGTAATTGAATTGAATTGAGTGGATCAAAAAAAATGAAAAAAAAAAAAATTGTGAATCAAATCGATTTTGGAAATTATTATCAATACCCAGCCCTAGTGTAAATAACTTTTTAGTAATTGTCTCTGTCAGGTCAACGGCCAGAATGTGGTGAAAGTCGGTCACCGGCAGGTGGTGAACATGATCCGACAGGGCGGCAACAGCCTGATGGTGAAGGTGGTCATGGTTGCCCGAAACCCTGAATTAGAGGACACTGCTCGGAAGAAAGGTGGGGGGTTGTGCTTCTTCCTAAAAGTAAACTTCTCTCTGTTTTTCATGTGAAGTAAGGCTGATTGCATGTTTACCTTCCCCACTAAAAGCCTGTTGAAATGCGGTTGACTGCACATGTATATAACAGAGCTAAACATTAAATCTGTATTTTTTTTCAGCCCCGCAGCAGACCAAAAGGCTGACTCCTCCTGCCATCGCCCTGCGCTCCAAGTCAATGACATCAGAGCTGGAAGACATGGGTAAGATGATGGATAGGACAAAGCTTAGAAAGGAATAATCAAACAAATAAATTATGTTTTTCCAAAGTAGATTACAAGAAAATTGCTTTTTTGAGTGAAACCAGCAGCTTTTTAGGAAAAAATAAAACACAACTAGTGCGCAAGGCAAAGAAAATTCTCCCATATGGTGTCATTTCTTTTCTTTCTTTTTTCAAAAATGTGCTTTATTGTTCGTTTTCACTTCTACTGAAAAAGAAGAAAGGCGTTAATTAAACAGTGAGATTAAAAGAGAGGAAAGCACTTTCGTGCTGTGAAATGATTATTACATTATAGTCACATCGCTCTTTTTTTTTCTCCAAAATGTGCTGCATCCAGTGGACAAAGGTGGGATAATGGATTTTTCTCCTCTCGTGATCATTTCTTGTCCCATGCTCATCCCTCTCATCAGCATTCACATCATCACATGTGTCTAAGTATGTATTTCACCCTTTCATCGCTTTCATTCTCATGACTCTATTGCTTTTCTGGTCACGCCTAATTTATGTTTTCTTTTTTTTCTAAAAAAATATGTACGCCTCGGCAGCATCTCCATGGAAAAAAAAATCCGGTGAGATTGGATCTTTACCTGCATCGCCCCCTGAACTTTAATTAAAAGTCGACCTTTTTAATGATCTTTTCTCCTTCAGAATTCGAGTCATCTCAAGCTCCAGATAAGAAGAGGACAGTCTATCAGATGGCATTAAGTAAGGAATCATTTCCAGATTTTTTGTTACTCCGTAAAGTGATTTCTTTTCTTGCTATGTTGATGCTTTCCTGCCTTTTCAGATAAACTGGATGAAATATTGGCTGCTGCCCAACACACTATTACATCAGACAGTCAGGGCCAGAGAGGTCACGGAGGCAAGAGGGACCGGAGCAAGAGTATAGTTCCCAATGAGGTATAACTTCCTGTTTGGTGCAGTTATTTCAATAAATTTAGGATACTCAGACTCAATACTTTTGGGATTACACAATATTAATACATGAAAAAGATCCTGCATCACCTGCTTAGTTCTGCGATGAATACACACAACCTCATCACCCACCCCGCTGCTTCAGAATATAGCACGTTTAGTCATGGACATGACTAATGCTGGCATAGACAGCTTATCTACTGTATAACTGGGTGTTTTGCTGTTTTTTTCAAACACAGATTTATCTTTTTTTTTTTTTTTGGTTTCTATGTTCTCCTCACTGAACTCTGCAGATAATGATTGACTGTGGAGCGCCCACACAAAAAAAAAGAACAGTTCCTCAAGTTGAGTTAGAATGTGTCCATTCACATACAGTTTTAGCACATAAAGCTGACAGTTTTATTACGTAGCTATTAATAAATATCAGAAATTAGTCTATAACATTGTATGTTTATTGACACCTTTATGGGGTAAGATAGGTTTCAAAATGAAAATATTCATAAAGACAAAGTTGCGGAAAAAGATATAAAAATACAACCTTTAGTTTTACGTTTTACATGTCTCTTTTGAATACGACTTTTCTTTATCAAAAAAGCGTCACAGGGTCACATACATCGATCCAACTGAGAGACCATGCGCATTGCAACTCATTAATTAAACTACAATGGCAAGAAATTATCTTGACACAGCATCTGCAGGTGGAAAAAAAAGATATTACCAGTCAAGTCCTACCGCTTTTTTTTTTTTTTTTTTTTTTTTTTTGCCAGCCAACAACAGCAGCGCATATAAACAGTGAAACGGCAAAGAAGAGAGATGTTTATAATAGCATGATGAAAGAAAATAAAAACGCCCAACAAGGCAGCGGAAGGATCCCCGTCTCTCTACTGCTGCTTTGGTCCCGGTGTTTTACCAAGGAACGTCCCCTGCCAGAATGTGTTTCCCCATCATTTTGGCGGGGGGAACGTACCTTAGCACAACACCAGCCACCAGCGGCATGTTAGTGTGGGAGATCCTCGCTTAGCCGGGCAGTTTATTCCCGTGACAGCGAGGCAGGCTTTTCACCTGTCCAAATGTACCCTTGCCTTCACCCATCACTACCTTGGCCAGGCTCTAGCAGCACCGTGACCCTGAAACGGATAGTGGCTTAAGAAAATGGATGGAAAAGACAAAAACAGCTAAGCTAACTCTGAGCTAAAAAAAAAAAGCTAACTGTCGGCTGGTAGCCTTATTTAAAAAAAGAAAGAAAAATCAGAAACAGAAAGTAAGTTGGGTATTCTGATCCTACTAAGTTTTTAATTTTTGCTTGTTTGTTTGTTTTACAGCCCCAAAAGTCAGCTGAACGTCTACATTAGCTTTGAGTTAGCTTAGCCGTTTTTGTTTTGTCATCTAATTATTTTCGCCTAATATTACAGACATGTTTTTTTAACCACCTGATGAGTGTAGTGGCATGTCTGCGACTTCTTTTAGGGCTGTTTTCCCCCACTTCTGGGTCTAAAATTATCCACTGCTAAAATGTTTACACAACCGCCTCTTGTAGCCTGACAACCACAAAATGTGGTTTGATAGCTGTGTTTTGATCTATTTTATTAAATTGTCAACAGCTATGGCGATCAAGATAATTCTGTCCTTATGACATCAATAACATTCTTTAAATTTCTATTTTATTTTAGTTACATAAATAAACTGTAACAGACATGCCCAGTTTGATCAATCGATGTTTCTGGACTCGATGTATAACCCTGTGAACGGTGACGTATGTCTGACAGTTTGTGAACAGGAGAAATTTGTATTCAAGACTAAGAAAAGTCATTTTCAAAAGAGACATGTTAAACATAAAACTAAATGTAGTCATACTTTTTCTGTTAAGTTGTGCACAAAATTTAAATGTGTGCACAACTTTGTATTTATGAATATTAATTTCTATTTAAGAATACAACTTATTCTTTATGAATATGTTTTTTTTGACAACTATCTTACCACATACTCCTTCCCTCAACTTTTGTTTTTTCTACATTTATGTGTTTACGCTCGAACTAATGAAGCAACCCTATGAGCAGCAGTCAGTAGTGCAGAGCGGTCCGGGTTTCGGCTACAACCAAGCTCACTTTCAGCCCGGCCACGGGTCCCAGCATCCTGGAATGATGCGCCAAAAGTCCATCGGTAAATGCTGCTAAAATGTTCTTCTAATCTCAGTTAATGGCTGAGGTGCTCATAACTGGTTATTTTTTAATACCCAGGTGTAACAGATGAAGAGCGGCAGTACCTTCACCCACCTGCTATGAAACTGGCTCGGAGCTTATCAGTACCAGGGCCTGAGGAAATCCCCCCTCCCCCAAACACATCTGCTCCAGAGCCACCTCTGTCTGCAGGTCCTTATACTGGTCGAGGGCCCGCCATGCCAATTCCTTCGGTACCTCAAGGCCACTACCAGCTCCACTCTCAGCCGGGCCATCCCGCTCAAGGTGGCTGGGAGAGGGGAGGGCCTGGAGTGATGAACCAACCAGTTATGGTCCCCACCCTCCGCAGGCAATCGGAAGGACTCTGCATCAGAGAGCCAGACGTACCTCGAAGAGGCGGTGGTAAGATGGGAGGATTGAGAAGAGGCTACAGCAGTGCTACACCGCCAACAAGTGCTAAGCCCAAGTCCCAACAGCCACAACAACATCCCACACAAGTGACCAGCCGGGAGCAGGGGGGAGGGGGTGGTAGGGGTGTGGCGAAAAGGGGCGGACGCGGAGCTTTGATGAAGCAGTCAAAGGTGGAGGATGGACAAAGGCAACACCGAAGCAAAGGAGGTGCCTCAAAAGAGAAAAGCTCAATTCCCATTCCCACCATTATTGTCAAAGCGCCCTCCACCAGCAGCAGCGGTCGAAGCAGTCAGGGCAGCAGCATGGAGGCAGAGCCGTCCCAGGATGCTGAGGACCAAACTTCTGGAGATCCAACCACAGACAGCCCTAATGCAAGCCTGCCTTCACCCCTCACCTCCTTACCACCTCAGACTCAAACATCCACCTCCTTACCTTCATCAACGGCTGCGCCCACTGTTTCCTCCCAGCAAAACCTGGAAAATGTTGACTACACCTCAACGTTTAACAAAGCACTTGAAGGATCAGGGGCCCGAAGGGAAAGAGAACGTTTCAGAGACATGAGGAGAAAGAGTGCTTCTTTCTTTCTCTCATCTGAGGAGGACATCCAGGGTGAGGCAGGAGGTGGAGCAGGGGAAGGAGGAGGAGCATCGGGGGCACGAATTCAACCATTACAGGGGTCACAAATCGAAGTGCCCACGCCTCGACTCCGACCCTCCAAGTCTATAGATGAAGGTATGTTTTCTGCAGACAGCTATGTCAACTACTCCAGCAGCATGCCCCCGGCATTCGGACTGCCTGAGTACTCTTCTCCAATACTTGGTCAAGATGGCCAACCTAAGTCAGCTCCTTCACTGTATGGGTCCCAGCCTGCGACTACATTCATTCATCCACTGACGGGAAAAGTTCTGGACCCATCTTCCCCACTCGGATTAGCCTTGGCTGCAAGAGAGCGCGCCCTCAAAGATGACCGCAGACCACGCCGCGAGGACAGACATTTTGGCCGGCAGATGTCTACAGTCGGATCTTTTCCAACGCCAATTCAGACTCCTACACCTTCACTTTTTGCTACGCCAACACAATCCACCTATACATCCCCGGTTTCTCTCCACCTCAGCTCCCCAACAACTACCACCTCCCCTGCGTCTCTGAGCCGACCACAGTCACCGAGGATATTGCGTCTTGGGGGAGGCGGAGAGAGAATGGAGAGAGAAAAGAAGGGGGAAGGAGAGGTCCTGAGAGAGGCCAGTACTTAGAGTGCAATCAGTCCTTCGACCAGTACTACTCACAGAGCAGCAGAGAGAGAGAGAAGGACCATTACGACAGCAGATCTGCTCCACCACTACATCCTCCTCCTCCTCCCCGCTCAACCAGCCCCTCGTAGACCGTCCTACCTGCAAATGGAGAATGCTCACAACACCAGCTATATTCCTCAGTACACCGTTCCCACAGCTCCATCACACGCAAACGACACAACAAGAGAAGCAAGAGCCGAGGCAGGTGGAGGCCTGGGACTAATGGTTTTACCTCCACCTGCTCCCTCAATAGATGTAGATGAAGAGTTTGTCTTTGCAGATCCGTTGCCCCCACCACTACAGTTTGCCAACGGTAAGAATGAGAGGGTCGAGGAGTTCCATCAGCAGCAAGGTCACCACCCCGTTTGTCCTGGCCCACCATCTCATTCGTCCTCAAAGTCAACAAATGTACCACAAACGTCCTCACAAGGTGGGGATTCTGCCGCCTCCAGCCTGACTTCTTATGACAGTGAGGTAGCTAACCTCACACAGTCTGCTCTGTCGCCGTCGTACCCCTCCCCACAGATATTTCCCCCGTCTTCTACCAACGCTACCACAACTGGCACTGGGATGTCACTACACCGACCACAACCCATGTCCCATTCGCAGGCGTATTACAACAGCTCCAATGACTCCCTAGTTTGTGTTCACACTCCAGCCCAAGACAGAGGAACGGCTGCGCTTACCACCACCATGACCTATGCTACCACCACTATGACAGCAACTGCAGCCGCCGGCACCACCACAACCTCTCCAGCGTCCTCGGATTACAGCATGACCATGGCTGGGCGCAAGGCCAGCCTCGGCACAGAGGGAAAAGCTCCAGACCACGCGCAACACTCTACAGTCATGCCCAAAAGTGGAGACTGGCAGGATGCCGTGGTGGATTCTGGAATCGAAGAGCTGGACAGTCACAGCAGTAGTGACCATCATTTAGAAATGCTGGGTTTAAGGGGAGACAGAGGAGGGCATGGAGGAGATGGAAGAGGAGGAAAGGAGGATCATCCAGATTCCTGCACCGCCTATTCAGTCGGGCAAGCGTTTGAAGGGCACAGCGCCAAACTGGCCAATCCTGTATTTCCAAAGATGAGTCAATACAAAGAAGGAGGAGGAAGGATCCAACCTATAGCCCTACGAAGGCAGAGCAGCACCAACCCTGCTCCCTTGCAACTACAAAGACAAAACTACCCAGAAGATGCCGATTTAGATGGAACTTTTGCTGACGAGAAGAAGCACAACCCAAGTCGGTCTAAAATGGAGGATGGCTTCAGCTCTGCTCTGGCGGCCTGTTTAGAAAGGCCCTTAGACTCTCGATCGGTGGTCTGGGCCGAAATGGGGGAAAACGATCAAGGTGCAGTTCCAGGGGGAAGTATTGTTTTAGACGGTCGTAGACTTCACTCTCCCTTTTCAGGTGTGAAAGCCAGCATCATCAATGAGCTGAGCTCCAAGCTGCAACAGATGGGAAGCATGAAGAGCATGGACGACTGGAGCCATGCTCCAAAGTCCCCCAGCATGCATAGGTTTGTTTGTATTTACTCATTTGTCATTTATAGTCATTTGTGGAAAAAATGAGGGCACAAAAAAGTATCAACAATGTTTTCCTAGTTTTAGAATATTGTGAAATCAAAATTAATTTCTCTTTAGATTTAGAATCTTTTGTTTGTTCACAAATAAACATTTTTGATGGCCCAAACCTGTCAGTTTAGCTCAGTTGTCTGCAACCTTTAACAATTAAAGAGCCAATCGGGTGGATTTCTTACCAACCACAATTCAGCGGGAGCCACAAAGTCCTACAAAAATAAGATAATCTTGTATTTATGTTATTTTTACTATTATGACAAATATAAATAAATTGTTGTTTTTTTAACACGAGTAAAACGTAAATATTATGAGAAAAATATCATTTCTTTTCTAACTATAAGATAGGTTACATCTTTTGACATGACTTCCTTTCAAAATAAAAGACATAGGATCACCTTAATTCAGTAAATATTGTTGTAGGTAGTTTAATGCCAGCAGTAATTAAAAAACTGTGCAGTTTATTTTATAGTTTTTGGTAGAAATTAATAAATGTTGCTATGTAGAAATAATTTAGAGCTTATTAGTGGCATTTACTGTATTTTTAGGATTATGTGGTACAATTAAAACCCTTGAAACATTCCACTTTATTATAATCCGACGTGTTTGAATTCTTATTGTGCTTACTGACATTAAGTTTGGTGCTACACGGCACTCTGTTGTTTTAGTATGACCATGAAGGTTTCATAGTCATGGATTGTTGGAGCATTGTGGGTACCGTAATCACAAGCCTAGTGGAGAGACAATTCTTCAAATGTTTGTGAATTCATTTAATAAAGTTTGACTGTTTTGTTTAGAATAATGTGCCTCATAGTCAGAAAAAGTCTTAAAGGAGCCCTACGTCTAAAGCAACAAACACCTGTTTGAGCTGGAATTGTTGAAGACAGGACATAATGGGAAGATATACAGTATTCTGCATCTAAAATGAAAGTTTTTTGCTGATCACCACTAGCTCTGTTGAGAAATTGGGTGTTGGTGTTAGACCGGGGACAGTGCTGACAGAGCTCTCCTCCCGAAAGGGGCTGTTTTACTCTGTGACATCAGATTGTGAGAACCCGCTTGTTTTCGTGGGTATGGGATTACTCAGGATTACTCTTAAATGTATTAACGGATCAAAATACTGCTTTGGGTCTTTATAGTGAGTAACGAACAGTACACTTAAAAACTCAAAAAGTTGTTTTTTCATGGTATGGTCCCTTTAAAGGAAGACGTTAACTAAGGCTTTTAGCATCTGAGATTTGGCTTCTAGCTTTTTGTGCTTCCTAGATTAAGCCTTTAACACCGGAGCTCCAGTTTTTATGTTCTTTGATTTACTGTAATTTTTTAACAGTTGATCGTGTTGAAAAGTTAAAGTACGTTAAAGATTTTGTCGTCATCTGCGACGTCTCAGGTGTTAAAGAGTTAAATATCCAATCTTGACCATATTAATGACAGTCATTGATGGTTTCCACTTGTAAACCCTTTTTCATATTTTTAAGTTTTTGTCTCAAAATTGTTTAGCTATGATTGAAATTCTCTCCCAGATTGACAAACATCTGCAACTGCATACTAGTTCATTGATGATTCATGCTTGTATTTTATTTATTGGCAAAAGTATTACTTTTTAAGGAATTTTGGTTTAGCTTTTTCCTAATTTCACCAACTTTTTAAAATAGGAAAGGTGTTCATCATGTCCATATTTTAAAATGTTGAGGTCAGTCATGTGCTTTTATTCTGAGGTCTTCTTACCTAGCTATTAATTTTTGAAATGAAGAAAAATACATGTAAGCAGGTAGTCTTGCTTCATAAAACTTTATCATCAAAAAGAATAACTTTTTTTGAACATTTCATGCCAGTGAGGTCACATAAGATTTTATGTTTATTTTTTCAGGTATTCAGCCGATTTCACAGATGCATTCCACAGCCCGCCAACCGGACGCTCCACCTCACCGCTACCGACCTCCTCCCCACAGCACCATCAGATCCTGACTCCCAACCTCTCGGCCACCCCTTCTGTTTCACCCTCTTCTCAAGTCCCAGTTCAGCGCAACTGGACCCGATCCCCTTCTCCACAGGTGCCTACCTCCCCAGTGCATTCACACCCTCCCCATTCTCCAACATACTGCCCATACCCCACCTCACCTAAGCACAGATCCAAGTTTCGTAGGCAGACTTTTGATTTTCAGTGTAGTCCCACTAAAGAGAGGAGGTCTTCAGTCTCAAGACGCCGAGCTCCCAGCCCTCTCATCTACAACACCGAACAGTCAAACCCCACCCCTCCCAGACCGTCTTCTCTCCCCATTCTTCCCACAACACCCGTCTACAACAACCCCTTTGACTTTTCTAGTCCATTCAATCCTCCATCCCCCGGCCTCCCTGTGGCAGACCCCTACCAGGCGTCCACTCCTCCGCTCTTCTCCCCCTCTTGTGTTCCAAGCGCAAACCCCCTGCTTGTCTCTCGCTCCATCTCCCCCACTCCATTTTTCTCCGGGGCCTCCTCCCCCATGCATCTACCACCTAGTCCGTCATGCCTCAGCTACCCCCACGTCAACCCTCCTCCGCCGACCAAACCATTTGCCATTAAGCCACTCCCCTACTGGACCAAGTACGATGTGGCCGACTGGTTGGCTTATCTAAATCTGGGCGAACACAGAGAGCGTTTTATAGATAATGAGATAGACGGATCTCACCTGCCCTCGCTCACTAAGGATGACTTCTTGGACCTGGGAGTGACTCGTGTGGGACATCGAATGAACATTGAGAGGGCGCTCAAGAAACTCACGGACAGGTGAGTGAGGTCAAACTCAGGCTCAGGAACATGTAAAGGGAACTGCGTCAAACGGTCCAGTGGCTGGTTAAGGATCTTCAAGGTGTCTCAGTATTACCTCCATCCATATTGGCTCACTCACACCCTTCTTTCAGTAGATGCATATTGTTTGATAAGTTATCCTCATCCCTCCATTCATTCCCTTTTCTCTTTTTTGACATGTAAGACCTCATTTAGTTTGATCTATTTAGGTTTAACCTCCACCCATTCTCATTCTTTGATTCGGCTTCCTTTTCTTCCCAGGCGTCTCTCCTCTCCTTTGCATGTCACTACTTCCCCCCGAGACACTGACTGAAAGAGTGATTCAAAGAGAGGGAAAGAAACAAATTGAGAGAGATGAACAATAACAGAAGATTTGCAAGAAGAGAACAGTGGACCTCAACAGGCTAAGTTTTGTTAAGACCAATAGATTTGAAGGTTTGGTCGTGTGCCAGACGTGTAGAGGTTGTTGTTATGATGTTTGTGGGATGGGAATGATCAAGGCTAGAGTTATTTAAAGCTCTTCAATTAAAAATGTTCAGTTTTTGACGGACAGGCGTTTAATTAATGCCCCGTTTTTTTGCTGAAGAAGAGAAAACACACACATTTGTGCTCACACACACTGACAGATGGATTCTCACACCATCTGCTGCTTAGCAGCAATGAACAGTCTGAGTCTAAAAAGAAAAGTTACAAAACTTCTGCTCAAATTCTGATACACCTAACAGATATAACTACCGTATTTTCCGGAGTATAACGATAGGTTCACACGGAGTAGAGTGCGTTCTCCCCTGCAATTCACACCAAACGCTAATTTCTCCGCAACAGTTGACAGGCTCTTCTCCTAGAGCTTTTTTTTAAATATGTTTTTACCATCATGGGTAAATTAATAACCTAAAAATATTACCAAAACCCAGCCCCGCCCCCCGCTCCGGTGTCAGCCCACTACGTTGATCCGTATGTGTGTTGTGGTTGTATGTTTATTTTTATCCCTATAGTCTATTAAGATACCAAAAACGTGATTGCATTTGTCAATCGCTGTTTTATTGTGAAAAATTGGTTATATTTCGAAAATTAACTGGATTTTTCCAATGCATCTTGACGTAACTTACTGCCTGAATTGAGCGATCCCCTGCACGGTGTGAGCCTTCCGTGGAAGCCCGCGGTGCTCCGCGCCAGGTGTGAACCACGCCATGGGTTAACAAGGGCGCCAAATAGAAGCGGCCTCTGTTCCGTGGCGCTTCCACCTCCAGTGTGAACCAGGCGTAAGACGCAGTTTTTTTAGTTTAGCCAGGGGTTGCAACTTATACTCAGGGGCGTCTTATTTGTGTTTTTTTAACAACCACTAGAGGGCGCTCCATCTGAGTATAAGTATTTACTATTGACAGTGGCAGAAGAAGTATCGTCGTAAACAAATGTGTCCGAAAATCTGTTTGTTTTCAAGTTAAACTTTGATATTTTTCTTATACGTATCAAAAGAATAGTATTCTTGTATTTATTTATTTTATTTTAGCTCCGCTAAGATTTGTTCTGAAATACCAGACTTTTCTCCTAAAATTACGACTTATACTCCAGAGCGACTTATACTCTACAACGACTTTTCTCCAGAATGACTTATATTCTAGAGCGACGTATACTTTAGAATGACTTATACTCCATAGTGACTTATTTATGGTTTTTCTTCTTGATTAGACTTCTTTTTGCTCTTGCAACTTATACTCCAGAGCGACTTATACTCCAGAGCGACTTATACTCCAGAGCGACTTATACTCTAGAGCGACGTATACTTTAGAACAACTTATACTCCAGAGTGACTTATACTCTAGAGCGACGTATACTTTAGAACAACTTATACTCCAGAGTGACTTATACTCTAGAGCGACGTATACTTTAGAACAACTTATACTCCAGAGTGACTTATACTCTAGAGCGACGTATACTTTAGAACAACTTATACTCCAGAGTGACTTATACTCTAGAGCGACGTATACTTTAGAACAACTTATACTCCAGAGTGACTTATATATGATTTTCTTCTTCTTGATTAGACCTTTTTTGCTTTTGCGATTTATACTCCAGAGCGACTTATACTCCGGAAAATACAGTAAATCAGAAACGCCTCCTTGCATCATTTCAGTTGTTTCCAATGGCTTTGACGATGTGAGCCAAAGTCATAATGAGGCTGGTAACGCCTTGTTTATCTGTAAATGACGATAGAAAACGAGATAGACTATAATAGTACTGTTTTTATATATTTGACATATTCCCCCAGATGATGCTCCAATATGCTTTGTATGTTTGTACTTGCAAGCTCTAAATATATCTTAAATGTTAAACTGGATTGGTAGAACCATTTGTTTTGTACTAATAGCAATCACGCATATCAAACTGGTTTATATCATGTTGTGAGGACATAAAAATTCTTGATGTTAATCGAACTTTATCCTGATTATTCTGCAAAAAGCAGAGAAAACACAGAGGTGGATTTAGACAGTAAGTCATTTCATACCATTTTCGGAGAGTTGGCCCATAGCATGGGTCGAGGGATGCATCCATCCTTTTCTGAGGCCATCATGTTGACCCCTTTCTCTCACATAGCAGGTGCAGTGATCAAAAAAGGGCTTTTTAATGCTTTTCTGTCTGCCTGACTTCCTCAGCCTTCTGCCTCTGTGAGTCAGAGTGTTTGATTATGTGCGTGTTTGTCAGCCTGCGTTGGTAGCCAATTCCTCCCCTGACCTACGCTTCCCTCTCCTTAATGGCTTTTCCAAAACATGTTTATACAAAAAAAATGTTTTTTTTTTTCCTTGTTTTCTCACCAGCTGACAATCCCAACGTTTCACACATTGATGCTTTAAAAGGAATGCTCTGACCCACTTTAAAGAAAAAAAAAAAAACTTAAAATCTTGTATGTGTTACAAATAGTTAAACCTGCAATCCCTGGGTTTATTTTAAAACTGTGCACAAAAATACACAGTTATTGCTCTGTATGTATTGATGATAACAAAATATAGTATTATAAAGATTCTAATATTAAGTATTTAAACATTTTTAAGAATCTCTGTCTTCCAAATAGTGTGGACAAATTCTTTGATACTTTCTGTTTTTCCTGTAAATGCTTTCTATACTGCTTGCCCTGCTTTGACCTCATTGAAGCCCTAGTTTATGTATATTTTTACAAAATGAGCGCAAACACTCTCATGCTGAGCCGCCTCGATGCTTTATCTCATGACTAGTCTGAGATCATCTGAATGGACTGAGCAGTAGTATAGAAAGCATTACTATGAATTAAAAGAGCATTTTAGGTGTAGTGATTTGCATAATGAATTAAAGTATTACCATACTGTAAGTATGAAGAAATAAAAAGATATATATATAAATATAAATATGTATACATATATAAATATATATGTATATATACACATAGATTCTGTTTTGAATAAATGACATATATGCTGATAACATGATAGAGGTACCAATAAGGAGTTGAAATAAACACTGAAATAAACTGTGGTGATTCTCATTTCTCCTTGGATTTCTTCCACAGACATTCACATAATGTTCCAGTTTAACTGTTTGAATTGAGTCATTTGGCAGCGGCTCTTTGCAGCCCTGCGGTTGAACACAACATTGTTTTCTGATCCAGGATTGTTTTCCCATCTGTCTCATGCCAACAGGACAAAAGTTCTGAGCTCACGGCTAGAGGGAAGGATAAAACGGCCCGTTACAGAGCAACAAGTAGCCGCATCTTTAAAGCGATCAGAAATGCTCCTGTGAGGCGATGAAAAGCAGCCTGGGAGTGGATACATGTAGGAGTTGTGGCCTTTATTGAAAGCAAATTGCCAATATAAAGCTGCTTTTTAGGTTTGTAATTGTAAACCACTTTTGTGTCTCTCCAGCTGAAACTTACAAACGGAAGGAGCACAAATTTGAAGCAGGATCTCACTTTTTTCTCACTCTAAGGGATCAAAAGCACTACTTATTTGCATCTTCCTCATCTTTGATGTTTAGCTTTCAAAGAATTCATGGTTTAGATAAAAAGATGAAGTTCTTTAACTGTGAGTCATAAAAAAGGTTTCAGTTTTAATCACAAAAGACTAGTTTTGGAAAGGATGTTCACCAGTCATTTAACTGATGGTATGAAGCTATTGTTGAAAGCTAGATGTGAGATTTCTAAGAAATTATCTGTTGGTGGGAAAACCCCACATCCAGTGTCATCTGCCAAATCTTTTGAGACAAATTGTAGCGTTGACAATTTGGTTTAAGTTGTAATCTAAGCGTTCACAAGTTTGTCCCCAAACTACTTCCTTGAGTTGAAACAAACATTAAACTTTAACAACTAAATGTAATGAATATCTGAAGATTTCCTTTTTCTTTCAATAACATCACACTTTTTAATGTGGCTATAAAATTTAACATTGTGTGCAGGAAATCCAGAAGATATGTTGAAATTTGTATTTTCAATTTTTGAATTAAATCAAATGTTACAGTCGTTAATAGGAATTTTTTTGTCATTAAAATAAAAACATTTGGTATTTATAAAAAAATAAAATAAAATGAAACAATAAAAACAAATGAATGTCAGGATAAGAACATGTCTGATTTTTGATAGAAAATATTTAGAAAAAATCATTTATATTCGGATCTGAAGGAATCTGTATTTATTGGAAGGATTAAAATATAACAGTCCTTCCATATTATTGCAATTTTATATATAAATCTAAGAACTATGAATGTTATTCCACTTGAATAGCGTTGAATTTTTAAATTGTTGCAAAATGTGGCCACAGACAACTATGAAACTGTTGCAATCAGTTGTTGATTTTGTTAAACCTTTATTTTACCGGGAGATAACATTGACATAAGATTTCTATTTCAAGGCAGACCTGGGCGCAAAGGCGTCATCACAAGAAAATATATACAGTTAAAACAAATTTTTAAGAATAAAATACAATTAAAATCAACAGAATGATAATATTAAAAAGTTCAATTAATAAAAGTTCATGATTTAAATGTTTAAAAAAAGGTTTAAAGGAACTGGATCCATAATTGGGATTTAATAATTTATCTATTTTGTTAAATAAAATATTACTTAAGTTTTATAAAATGTTCATTTCTTGTGTCCGTTTTTTAATTTCCAAAAATGAGTCACAAGTTTGGTGTAAATTATTTCATAAAACTTCTGAGAAAATGACAAAGTAACCACCCGAGCTGTAGGTTATTACAGCAGTGGAGTAATGGAAAATCTAAAAGAAAAGACCAGACTTTACCAAATTGGGTAAAACTACTTTTAGAAGCAAGTGCAATGCATACGAAGTTTAGCAAAAACAGTCTAGTTTTTAAAATTTTTGTTGCTCAGATGCAGCCCAGTACCTTAGTTCTACTCTTGGGACACTTCAGAAATGTGACACTCGCAGTCTGGTTTGTCCACGTTCATTCTGTCCTGTGAGTCATGTCCACATCTGCTCACACGCTGCAACTGTATCCAGTTTGTTAGAGCCTTCACCCTCAGGGGAATGTCTGCCCTGTGGAGGATTAATTTGATTCAGCTGAGTTTTTGGTTCTGATCAGGATGAATTTGTTTCAACAGCAGGTCTCCAGGCTCCTGCTTTTTGCCTTTGACATAGTCAATCACGCCCCAGTCTGTAACCTGTCCACAGTCCAAAACCTGGAACAAAAAACAAAGTACAACCAGTTCAGAGAGCCAAACTTGGAAAGTCAGAACATTGAGAGGACAAGACAGGAAGCAGGTTCAGTTTGGAAAGTCACATTAGAAAACAGAAAAGGCTTTGTGTCCAGGTCACAGAGTCTGTTCAAGCGGACAAATTAAATAAGCCAAACCTTCACAATAAAAGTCTAATGGGAACCTCGACTTTTACAACATATATTTTTAGGAACAAAAACTTCATGTGAAACTTTTTAATTTAAAACTTTTTCCAATCCTAAAATCATGTTAAAATGCAACAATGTCAATGTGACAAACAAAATAATCTAAAAAGATCTATTCAAACAACTGATGGAGGAAGTCCAGTTTAAGAGCCACTCCAAAGAAAATTATGCTATGGTGTTATGTTCTTGAGACAGTTTTCTAATGATGGAGGACATATATAAAGAGAATTAAACTTGAAAATGATTTTTTTATACATTTCTTTATTCATGTGTGTCCGCAACTCAAGAGGCAAATTTCTAATGAACGTTTGCCGCTCTGCAGAAACTATGTCCTGGAAAATGACAGTTGTTCTCTTAATTTAGCCAAAAAATGGAAAAGTCATAATAAAAAGAGCACTGAGAAAACTCTTATAACTAGATTGGAGTGGGACTCCAGCCCTGGGCATAGATGAACTAGGCGGCCGCCTAGGTTGACATCTGCTTGAGATTTCACCAAATAACAATGATTGTTTATTAATTTTTCGTTTGTTTGTTTTTGTTTTATACAGTTTGACACTCTACTCATTTAATCTAAAAATAATAAAGTAAAAATTGAAAAACATAAATAAAATAACTCAATAGTTTGATGTTGAACTTTGCAGTGCAGCGCCCTTCCTGACGCTTTCTGAGCTTGTTTGGGGGGAGGAAAGGAGAGCGCATGAAGAGCTGTGCCTTTTTAAAACTTTAAGGATGGAAAAACAAGCCTTCTGGGGTAGCTAAGAGGGAAACAAATAAATAAAAGGAGAAAAACGAACTCAAAGCAGAAGTTTGTCTGCTTTACTTATATAAAATTTCAATTTTGTTAAAAAAGACAAATCTAGTGTTTTGGTGTTTTTTAATCACCTTTGACAGTTGCCTCATGATCATTAGAATTGATTCCCAGCTGGGACAGTCGGATTAAAAACCCAGATGAGCGCGCAATATCATGTTTTTTTCCTAGGGCACCATAAAGCCCAGGGCCGCGCCTGGATATATAACCTTTATTTATTTATACAGGTTGGTTGATTGAGAACAATTTCTCATTTATAATGACGACCTGCATGAAAATATATAGTATAACAGGGGTGTCAAACTCAATCGCACAAGGGACCAAAATCCAAAACACACCTTAGGTCGTGGGCCAAACAGTTGAACACTCTAAAACAAAATTTTTAAAACTTTAAAACCATAACTTTTAACACATTTGTGAATTTTAAAAAGGCTGGAATATTATTCCAGAATAAATCAACTTAAACCTTAAATAACTTTTAATATTTTACTCTCCATAAAGACATATTTTTTCAAAATTACACAAGTTAAAAATAAGTGCAACATAACATTGGTCCATTAATAACAATAAAATAAAATGATCTGGATAGAATTACCCATGGGCCTTCACTTTGACACATGGTATAGAATGTTAGGCACACTCACTAGTGAAAATTATACAACAGATGTTTGTCCAAATGTACATTTTCAGGATTGAATGTCACAAAAAAGGAAAGATTTATGTCTGTGAACTTAAAGCAGAGGAACCTCTTCTGCTGACATGTCCTCGTGATGTTTCCAACTTCTAGCAGTTGTACATGAATGAGCAAACTCTGAGGCCAGAGAGAAAAAAAAGCAGCAAACAGACAGAGGTGGCCCCTTCATCTTCTCAGGAGGAAAAAAAAAAAGAGTGGACAGATCGTTGATTAACATGGCCTTTACTGTACTGTACAAACCCACGGATTGGTGGTAGGTCGCAGGGAAAACCAACCTCTTCTTGTCACACACATCCACTAATAAGTTCACGGGGGTGTGCCACCGAGACACACCTGTAGCTTGAGCGGTGGACGGTTATAATTAAATGTAAGGTCTCATTAGCACCATATTGAGAGAAGGAGGGAGTGATGACCAGGCGGCGAGAAGGAGGGGGGCTTTTTTCCAACTGTTTTTTTAATAATAGAGTGGAGAGTTGGTCACACGGAGCTGGGAGAGCCAAACACCCTGATAAGACGGTAGCCGTCGAGCTATGAAAGCATGGGATTAAAGTAAAACTGAAGTGGGAGCAAAACCACAGCTGACGTGGGAGGAGAGGCACCGAGGTAAGTTTCTCTGTTTGGTTGCCCTGAAGCCAATTAAACATCTCAGTGGTTAACATTCAAAGGCGTAGCTTTGCTTTAACCTTTTCTCTAGATTCTGCTGTCTTGAGTTGTCTCACACCCACTTTGAGATCAACTACATGCATGTGTGTGACTTTAAATGCCATGGGAAAAGTGGGGAGGCAGAGAGGGGGGAAGCACTAGTTAAAGGAGAGGCGGAACATGGAGAGGAATCCTCCGCAGACCTTGAACTACAGTAACAAGTGGTCACTTGAGTAATCTGTGGTGATTCAAAGAGAAATGTAAGTGATGGCAGCTTCCAGGCATGACTGCTCAGTTGTCACTTTGTGTGTGTTTTTATTGTAATTAATTTGTGTGATTAAATAAAAGAGTGACGTGCTTGTTTGTGCTTGCTTGTCTTCTTTCTTTGGGGCTGCATTGTTTCTACTTAGAAAAATTAAAAGTTTGTGGAGAAACAGCATTTATTTTAAGTCACAGACAGTTCTGAATCTTTGTCATGCTCAATCTTGCGCCGTTGTTAGTCACTTTCCAATTACTCAGCCAACAGTGTCAACCCACAGACGTAAATAGGCCTGAATGTGACGGGTCTGTGCACGCATCTCCCTCACTTTGAGTCCTTTTTCCTGCTTTTCTGTTTATCTGCCACACCAAAAATGTCTGTTTAGTTCTCCTGAACTCTTTGCAGCTGGATCAGAAATCTGTCCCTACTTTTGATCATAATCTGTGAACTGTGTGGCTAAAATCTGGGGATGAAGGCGGTTGGTTTTATTAGGCTTCGTATTAGTCAGAGCGACGGGAAAGATGACCTTCCTCTGCTGTTTATTTTGGGAAGGCATCAGGAAGAATGCTGGAGCAGCTGTTCTGTTCCTGCTGGCAGATCCCACCCCTGTGAATTCCAGTCCGCCACTGGGACGGCACTCCCTTTAGTCATGCAGAGAGGTTTGGGGAGGGGGGCGTCTGTGCTTTGTGCAGTATACATTTCAGTTGGGTTTTTATGGGAAAAGTGCATAAAAAAAAATTCTACTTGGAACGTTTTATCTCTAGAAACTTTCTCCAATAAAAGAGGAAACAGCTTTGTTTACAGGAGTGAATTAATATAAAAACTAGAAAAGTGTGGTTGCTATGTGGTCACTAAATATGTTGAAGCTTTTTGCAAAAAATGCTGAAGAAGTTTATTTTATTTCCTGAAGGGATTTGCTGAAAATGCTAAAACTATTTACTAAAGTTGATAAAGGAATTAAAGAAAATGCGCAAGGAATTTGAAGAGTTTCATTAAAAAAAAATTACAAAATATTAAAAATGCGTAAAAAAAAGTATGAACTCAGAATTAGCCGAAAACTTCAGTATGCTAGGTTAGCAAAAAAAAAAAAAAATTAAATTAAAGGTCCAAAAGTCCTTTGAAGGTGCCAAACTACCCCCCCCCCCCCCCCCCCCCCCCCCCCCCCCCCCCCCCCCCCCCCCCCGCCCCCCCCCCCCAAAAAAAAAAAAAGAAAAAAAACACGTTGCTACAATTCTAGCTTTGCTCCCAATTGGCTAAAAAAATGTCAATATATGCCAAAGTAGCCACTAAAAAAATTGGAACAATGCCAAGATACTAGCTTAACTTAGAATTAGCCTTATAAGCCTCAGTATGTGCCAAAATAGCCAAAAAACCTAACATGTTGCTAAATACTAGTTCAACTCCAAATTAGCTCAAAAATTCTCAGTAGATGTAATATTAGCAAAAAAAACTAGCAGGTTTGTAGAATTAGCTTAGCTCAGATTTAGCCCAAAAAAATGTAGTAAATGCCAAATTAGCCAAAACAACCTGCATGTTGCTAAAATACTTGCTCAATTCAGAATTAGCCCAAAAAATCTCTTTTGATGCCAAATTAGCCAAAAATGTTAGCATGATGCTAAATTATTACCTAAACTCAAATATAGTCATAAAACCATATTAGATGCTAAATTATCCAAATGTGTTAACATGTCGCTAAAATATTAACTAAACTCAAAATTAGCCTTTGAAATGTCAGTAGCATTAATTCAATTTCAATTCAATTTTATTTATATTGCCCAAAATCACAAAGAAATTTACCTCATTGGGCTTCATGCAGGTCATTTTACAGATACAGAAAATAGTCATGAAACGTGAAAAAACTAGACTAAACACACTAAATAAACTGGATATCCCTGCCCTAGACCCTCCCGCTCAGTAAGGAAAAACTCCTAAAAAACCTGAGTCAGGAAAAACGAAGAAACCTTTGGGATTTCCACATGAAGGAGAGATTCTATGCCAGGACGAACAGGCGATACCAGAACTGGAAAAGAAAAATTAGCTTCTACAACTACGTATTTGAATAGAGAGCATTAATGCCCTCAACAAGCTGAGTGTTTTAACATCAATATTAAAAAGGTTTTAAAGGGCAAAAATACGTGGTTTGATCGTTGTTCTTAACATTTTCGCATAGCCAAACCATTCCTGTTTTCACTATTATTCCCTAAAATATCCTGTAGAGCAACAAGTAAATTTAGCCTGGGAATTGATTAAAATGCATGCAGGCAATGCAACAATGGGCGTCTCTGCCGAAGGTATTAAATGTGCCAACATGAATTTCTATCAGCTTTTGTGCTCGATCACACTTAAAATGTGTGCAAATAACATCAGCCATAATAGAACTCGTAAGAATAATATCTGCTCAAATGAAAGGTCGAAATTTTCCATAAAACATCCAATATTGTAAGATTAATCATATTTGTATTTTGAATTGTGAACGATTTAAGAGAGGAAATGAAAATACAGTTCAGCTGGACATGCATAAAATAAATATTGTACATTGTTCTTTTGAAATTGTAAAGTTACCTTTAGTTATTTACATAAAATTGTGTTGAACATTGTTCAGCTGTCACCTTTGCCACTCTAGATGCGAAGACCGTAAGTAACTATTCGCATTTTCAGCTCTGTCACCATTTTGTCTGATGTCAGCGTGAAAAGGGTCTATTACAAAATGCTAAAATATTGGCAAAATTAGAATTTTTTCCAGTTTTTAGGCTAATTTGGAGTTTAGCTAATATTTCAGGTACATGCTAGCTGTTTTTGCTAATTCTGACATTTTTACTGTTTTTTTGGGCTAATCTGGAGTTAAGATGACATTTTAACAATATGCTAGCTGTTTTGGCAAAATTAAAAAAATTTTTATTTATTTGGAGCTTAGCTAATTTTTTTTGCATTATGCTAGCTGTTTTGGCTAATTTGGACATTTTTCCATTTCTTAAGGCTCATTTGGAGTTTAGCTAATATTTTAACTATCTGCTAGTTGTTTTGGCAGGCATAAATATTTTTCCAGTTTTTTGGGGTTTTTTTTATTATAATTTGGCATTTAGGTAATATTTTAGCAAGCTTTTGGCTTCAGCATTTTCAGCTCAGCATTTTTACCCAGCCATCAGTTTCAGCATCTTCACCAGCCACATTCAGCTTACAGCGTTCACACTAGCATTATCGCAGATAATGCAATTAATCTAGTTAATTTAAGATATATTTTTTGTCCAAAAGCTCTACAAATAAATGCTGTGTTATCTCTATAAAATTAGATTTTTTTATTTCTGCCCGTCAGGACGTCTGATTGCGTCAATTAATATTAACACATTAATTCTGTTTCCATTAATCGCATGCCTTAACGCATGAAGTTTCACAGTCACTATAAAAACCTATTGCTCCTCACTGTGCCCTTTCTCTACACAAACAGTATTTTGCTTTCTGAGACAGACACATTCCCCAGAATGGCAAACCCCCAAAGAGAAGCGCTCGAGGATGTCAAAAAACAAAGTTTCTGGATGGTGAGGAACACATTTTATGCAAAATAAAAAAGTTGCAGGCAGTCTGACTAGTTTGAATATTTACAAGCACAATTTACATCTTTTACTTTTTTTCCTCAAGCCGGGGAATTTCGTACGAACGGTGCAACGAACTGATCAGTCATTTCAGGCTTGCAATGACATAGTGGCCTGCTTTGCGGAGAGAGCAAAGGTGGAGAAGCAGTACGCCCAGCAGCTCAGTCAGTGGAGCAACAAGTGGAAGTCAATTGTAGATTCACGTGAGTACTGTATATAAAGCAGCAAGCTTTAGTGAGCCAACTCATCTGCTCTAAATTTAAAGTCATGCCTTTTTTCTTCTGCTCAAGGGCCACTTTATGGCTCCCTCATGAGGGCGTGGCAATGTTTCTTCACCTCCACTGAGCGTTTGTCCGCCCTCCACTCCTCCATCTCCCAGTCCCTGGTTGAGGAGGAAGGGGAGCGAGTGAAAACCTGGCAGAAAGAGACTTTCCCCAAAAAGCTCTTTTGTGGGTTCAAGGAGAGCTACGACAACAGGACAAGTTTTTCACGTGCGCAGAAACCCTGGTCCAAAAAGCTACAGAAGGTCCAGCACACATGTCAGATACATTTGTAAAACACCTGACAGCTCTGATTCCAGGTGACACCTCGGATGGTTTTCTTGGCTTTAAAAGGAATTTTTCAGCCAAAATAACTAAACTTTACTGCTACAATTCTCACATATTAAAGTCTAATACCACATACTACATTATCATGTTGTTACAATGTCCTCCGTGCCAGATCTCTGGGAGAGGCTTAGAAAAATTCATCGTTTTTTTATGATGTGTTCAGTGGGAAACTTAACTACTTCACGTTTGTTAAATGAGGGTTGTAATTTTATACAAGCTTAAAGCTCAATAAACACAATTTCTGCTATTTGATAAACTTGAACTGAAATATTAAAAGCATCTGTCTAAAATAAATCTGTTTTTGACCACAAAAAAGGAATACTTTAGTAAATACTAATTTAACCTAGAAGAAATGAATAATTATTGACATTATAAATGCCATTTCTTTTAAAATAGTACATTCAGTGTCATAAAAGAATGTTAAAAAACAAAAAAATAAAGGCTCTTGAATAGTTTCTTTATAACATGAACAAACCAGCTGTTCAAGATTAAATCCAACATTTGTGCTAAATTAAGCTAATGTCACCTGAAAGATGTTTCATATTTACTGAACACATATGACAGTGGTGTCTTTTTTCTCTCAAAAAATACAAATAGCTAAAACAAAAAAGCCACATGCTGAAAATCTGTCTAGAACTTTTTGTATTATGTTTACAGTGGACATTTGTCAGGAATGACTCCAACTGTTCTTGTTATTTCACTTTTCTTTTAATGATTTTTGTTGATTTAAAAATAAACAGACATGGAGAGCATCGCTATGTACTTTAAGTATTTTTGCATGAACTGAAATGCATTCAGACTTTATAGTCACTTGGTCTTTAGCCTCGTTTCCACTGAGCAGTCCAGTTCGGTATTTTGAGTGTTCATTTCTGTATTTATTTCGGTGTTAAACTCAATTGCACAAAGGGACAAAGTCCAAAACCCACCTTAGGACACGGGTCAAACAGGATACGCATTTATTAAACACTCTAAAACTGTATTTTTAAACTTTAAAATGGTAACTTTTTAACATAATAATGTACTAGATAGACAGCACTACCTGGGATAATGCTAGTGTGAATGCTGTAAGCTGAATTTGGTCACTGTAGATTAAATTAAGCTGATAGCTAAAAACACTGAAGTCAATTGCTAAATACACTGAAGCTGATAGCCAGCTAAACTATTATCTAAATGCTAAATTAGCCACAAAAAAAAAACTTAGGTTAGCCAAAACAGCTAGCATTTAGTTGAAAAAATTACTAAACTTGAAAAACTGAAAGCCTAAAAAACTGAAAACAAAAGCCTAAATTAGCCAAAACATCTAGCGTGTAAATACTAGCCTAACTCCAAAACAGCTAGCATGTAGCTGAAATATTAGCTAAACTCCAAAATAGCCTAAAAAAATCTTAAATCTTAATAACAATACAATAAAATGATCTGGATAAAATTACCACGGGGGCCGGATCCAGCCCCCGGGCCTTGACTTTTGACAAGTGCATTAGACAGTTCCAAACTGTACCTCTTGAGGTACGTCGGTTGTGGGTCAATAGAAAAATAAAAACAGGAGGTTGGGGCGGGAGCCACCTATTGATTGGCAGAAAGTGATGACAACATTAGAAAGTGCCAATATAGCGCTAAGCTAGTTTTTTCTTTTCCTTTTTATGACAGTATTCTTCTCAGCCGTCTGCGATCTTCTTTCAAATATTAAATTCCTGTTATACAAGATGTACTAAAAGTAAAGCAAGAAAAAGACAATGACCTACATTGTTGTAACTTTACTGGTTGTCGCACTACAATGACGCAATGAGACACTAGCAGGCCACACTACAAATGAGGCGTGAAAAGAATGTGAAAACGCTCAGTGGAAACGAGGCTTTTGTGTCTCAAACTCATCTCAAAAGGCTCTTAATTTGCACGTCAAACTGTGATTGTTTATCTTGCTTGTTTATCCAGCATGAATCCCTAATTTCACAAAAGAACATTAGCCAAATGATAAATCCAAAATGGCATCCATTTATAAAAAATTTTTACTGAAATATTCAAAGTATTTTTGCCCCTGTTCATCCACAAAATGCTTAAGGAGTTCCTAACACTATTATATTGCTATTGTTTACATGTTATTTGTTTTTTAAAAGCTTGGATTTTATCATGGCTAATGTTGTGTTTTTGTGAGGGAGGGGATCCTAATGCACAAAATCTAAAAAAAACACAAAATCTAAACTAGCTCCACTAATATATAATCAGTTCTCATTCTTCTCTCTAGTTATTCACTCTGTAGTTTTGTTTAATCGTAAATCTCTATTTTAAAAGTTATTTTTGTAGTTTTTATTAACTCAAGAAAATCAAAAACATTAATCCAATGCGGTACAATTCTAACTTTTTTTATTTGCAGTGAAAATCTAGCCAACTAAAAAGCACTGTATCCTTTCTTAATGGGTTTTAAAGTGCATTTTGAGGTTCCAAAACTTTTATTTTTTTACGACAAACATTTAAGTATGGTGAAATGACCCTATTTTATTGAAATTGATTTTTAAAAAATGACATGGTTTTTAATGGTGTATCTTTGATACATTTGTTTGAATATGTATTCAACAGCTGGAGAAAGCTCGAGTTGCATACCACAAGTCTTGTCAGAGAGAACAAGTCGCCCTTGACAAAGAGAAACAAGCAAATGAGAACTCTGAGATGAGTGAGGAGAAAAAGCAGAAGCACTCTGAAGCCAGAGAAAAGGCCACAGAGGAGAAGGAAAAGGTGAAAACAGATGTTAACACACTTCAACACTTCATTCTAAGTGTCAAATTGTTGTAATCTAGCCATGTTTACTGTCATTTCATCATAATTGTATAGATTTTTTTTTTTTCACAACTCTGCTTTAAGACAATATGCTCTCCAGAAATCAGTTGGTGGAGTACCTCCTGTGATGACATTTTTTCACTTGGGAAAATTTCTAAACATGAAACTCAGCCTAAAAATTCTGCCCTGAGCATTTCCCATATGAGGAGGTGTTGTTGTTACTCTCCTCTGTTTATGGAGACCAGCATGAGAACAGAGAAAAGAACCAGATGCTTCGTATGCGTTAGCTAAAGGAGTACAGCGGAGAGGACAGCCCCGATCACTAATGTGTTTACCTCTGAACAGGCAAGAGATCAATATGAAAAGGGGCTGGAGGAAGTGACGTCTTATACGCCTCGCTACATGGAGGAGATGGAGGCCATTTTTGAACAGTCGCAGGAGGAAGAGAGGAAGAGAATCAACTTTTTGAAGCAAGTCTTCCTCTCGATCCACAGACATCTGGACATCACCAACAATGAGAGGTGACTTTGGTGCACTTAATAAGTCCAAAAATAATTTATTTTCAAAGTAAGTGGTCCCAATACAGTGCCTTGTGTCTTTAGTGTGAAAGCAGTTTACAGCGAGCTCCATCAGACTCTGATGTCTATAGATGAACAAGATGATCTGAAATGGTGGAAGAACAATAATGGTCCGGGAATGCCAACAGATTGGCCAAAAATTGATGTATGTAAAAAATGTTCTAGTACAAAAACAATCTCTTTTTCCAGAACATTTGACTTTTTCCCAACCATTTTGCTACTCTCTACTGTCTCTTTCTCCAGGAATGGGTCCCACCCGTAAAAAAGCTAAAGAGAAAGAAGAGAGATCGAAAAGGAAAAGAAAGCCGACCGTAAGTTTTTCTGAGTAAATTATTTAAAGTATTAAAAAGCCAATTTGAAAACTTTCTGTCATCGTAGAGTGATGATTGGGGGCGTGAAGGTTCGAGCTTTGTACGACTACATCGGTGAGGAGGGCGATGAGCTGTCTTTTAAAACAGGTAACCCATCCTGTGTAAAACAATTAACCCATTAATATTAAATCAATTAAAGACTGCATATGTAGCATTACCTGCAATAATGCAAATGGGAATGCTGTAATCTGAATGTGGCCTCTGAGGATGCTAGTTAAAAGCTGAAAGTGGTCAAACATATAGCTAAAAATGCTCAAGCTGAAAGCTGAAGCTGATGGCGTGCCAAAATTATAGCTAAATGCTAAATTTGCCAAAAAATTGGAAAAATGTAAAACTTTGCCAATAATGCTACAATGTTAGCTAAAACTCCAACTTGCCTAAATAACTTTAAAAAAGTCTGATTTTGACAAAACAGCTAGCATGTTTGTAGAATATTTGCTAAATTTGTATTTGTCTAAAAGGCAAAAACAAGTCAGATTTTGACACAATATCTAGCATGATGCTAAAATATTAGTAAAAGTCTAATTTGCCTTAAGAGCAAAAAATTTTTTTTTTTTTTTGCCAAAATAGTTTGCATAATGCTGAAAAGTTAGCTAAACTCCAAAATTGCCAAGAGCTTTAAAACGTCAAATTTTGACAATAAAGCTAGTATAATGCTAAAATGTTAGCTAAACTCCAATTTCCCTAAAGAACTGTAAAAAGTCTGATTTTGACAAATCAGGTAATGTAATTCTAAAATGTTAGCTAAACTCCAAAATTGCCTAAAAGTCAAATTTTGGTAAAATAGCTAGCATAATGCTAAAATTTTATTTAAATGTCAATTTGCCTAAACAACTTTAAAAAGTCAAATTTTGATAAAACAGCTAGCATGATGCTAAAATGTTTGCTAAACTTCAATTTGCCTAAAGAACTATTAACAAGTCTGATTTTGACAAAACAGGCGAGACAATGCTAAAACATTAGCTTAACTTAAATTTGCCTAAAGAACTTTTGAAAAAAAAAAATTAGCATGATGCTACAATATTAGCAAAACTCTAATTTGCCTTAAGAATGAAAAAAGTACATTTTGCCAAAACAGTTAGCATAATGCTAAAGTGTTAGCTAAAATCCAATTTGCCTGAAGAACTTTCAAAAAAGTCTGATTTTGACAAAACAGGTAACACAATGCTAAAATATTAGCTAAGCTCCAATTTTCCTAAGTAATTAAAAAAATGTCAAGTTTTGCCAAAAAAGGTAGCATAATGCTAAAATATTCACTCCAAACTACCCCCAAAGAAATGGAAAAAATTCTAACAAATAGCTTGCATGTTACTGAATTTAAAGCTAAATTCCAAATTACCCCCAAAAAAACGCAGTTTTGTTTGAAAGTTTGAATGTTGTCTCTAGCTGAAAATATGTGGAAGTTCACAAGTTTCAAAGTGCACAAAGTTTTTGAAGAATTTGAGGAATTTCCCATTCAAATCGTGAGGGGTATATTTTGTTCAATATTTTAAAAACTATAAAGCTTACGAATACCAAAAGTACAGTAATGTTCTGAACAAGCTGAAAATTTTGATACCGAGAGTGCTGAAATCTCTGAAAGTGTGATTGAATTTTATGTTCTGAAAAACGTATGGAAAGGAGGAGGAGAATCACTATTGTGGATTCACACAATTATTATTTTTTAAAACATTTAGGTTTTTGAAAACTCATTTGAAAGATTTTCATCTTTTTATGAGAGTTTTAGATTTGTGTTTTTATTACAGGTGAAGTCTTCTTGAAGGTTGAGGAGGAAGATGACCAGGGCTGGTGTCGTGGGGTGCTGAGTGAAGGGAAGGAGGGCTTCTATCCAGCCAATTATGTTGAAGTCGTTGAGTGATGTCACGTTAGCCAATAGATGAAGTCATGGAATGTTTTCTCATTAAAAAAAAAAAAAAAAAAAGTTTTTAATTTTTAAAAATTGTCAGTAACATATTATTGACAGGATACAGCATCTAATGAGTGTTTCTGCTAAAGTTAGGCTGTAATTTTGTCACTTTTTAACTTTAAATGTCAAGGCCTTAATATCAGAATTTAATACTGCAGCATGAATTAGCTTATTTAGGATATTTTTTACTTGTTGTGCACATGTGTGTGTTTTTGCATGTAAGAGCGCACTCTACAAAAAAGCAAAGAAAAACTGAGTTATTCACCACAATCATCTTCACATTCTTGTAAAGAATTAGGTCAACAATGATACGATTTACAATGTTTGCATGGGGTGTTTATGTTTACTTCCTCATATTTAATAAAACCTCACAGACATGATCTTAAAAGTATGGATTTCCACAATAAAAGCATTGTTTGTTGTACCTGGTGTTGTTGTTTTATCAATTCCTAATGTAAGTGGAGGGATTTGATTTTTGTTGCTCTGCAAAAACATGAAAATGACTGTTTGATGCCACTTGCTGCAAAGCCAGACGCCTTTTGCGTGCATGAACTATACAATTAGCAAAAATAAAAATAACGTAAAATAAAACATTACTGCAAAAAAGAAAACAAAATAAAAAAATCAGATTTTTTAAAGTAAATTTATTCTAATTGTTCTTTGCCTGTTTCACATTGTGGTTTCAAATTAGTTTCAGGTGTTAAAAGGTTAACCCAACAAGCAATTCATTGGAGGACCTCTGTCGGTTTTAGGGTTCTTTGTTCAATCAGGAAGAATCACTAAGGTAAAAAAAAGATTATTATATGTACCTAAAAAAAAAAAAATCGAATTAATAGTTTGGCATTTTGGGATGACTACACAAGTCATGAGCTGATACCACATCAGTAAGGCCTCAAACAGTTCCTCCCTTTCCTCCATCTTTTGAAGATTTTCCCTGCGTGAAGGTGGAAGGTCTTTGAAGGACAGACCTGCTGGGAAAATCTCCAACAGGAAGTGACCCGCAAAGATCTGGCACAGTTGGGCATTTTCCTGTTGTCCGACTCTGGAGAACAGATCTCAAATTCAGACGAGTAACTTACAGTAACCTAGAAAGGAGACAGTTTCATAATCATCTGAACTTAAATGTTTTGTGTCTCACTTTCTTTTCAAATTACAGGGATTTTTCATAATAGTGATTCTTGTGCTCCTTTCCTTATGTTTTTCGACATGCAAAATGCAATCACTTTCAGCGAAATCAGCAATCTTGGTATCAAAATGTTCAGCTCGCTCAGGACACTGCTTGTATTTTTGATATTTATAAACGTAATCTTTTTTTTTTAATTGTGGAGCAAATTATGTTCCATAGGAAAAAAAAAAATGAGAAAGCCTTCAAGTTCAGATTTTAAGAAGCTTACCAAACATTTTTAGCAACATGCTAACGTTTTTGGCTAATTTGCTACCCATTGAGGTTTTTATAGGCTAATTAGCTTTTTTTTTTTTTTTTAGCAACAAGCTAGTTTGTTATCCACTGAGGTTTTAGGCTGATTTAGAGCTTCTATTTTTACAATAGGCTAATATTTTTGACTAATTTAGTTCACCAAGGAATTTTTTGGCTATTTTGGTGTTTAGCTAGTATTTAAGCAAGGAGCTATTTTCTTGGCTAATTGGCATTTACTGTTTTTTTGTTTTTGTTTTTGTTTTTGTTTTTTCGTGGCTAATTTGGAGTTTAGCTAATATTTTAGCAGCATGCTAATGTTTTTGGCTAATTTGTCATTTACTGAGGTTTTAAGCCACACACTAAATATCCTTGCAAAATTGACATGTTAAAGCAATTTGCAACATTTTTTTCAAAAATTGAGGTCAACTTAATCACTCTTTAGAAGTTATCTAATGAAATTTCCAGTCTTTTAGCAAATTTAACATTTTGCAAATAGCTTTTGGATTTTTGGCAAACTTGAGCAATTAAACAAAATTGCATCACTACTTTCAGCAAAAGGGATTCACAATATTTATCGCAGTTAATGCAAGTTTTCTAGTTTTATTTACTTCTACTAGCCTGTTTAACCATTCGCCTCAACTAGTCATCAAATAAGGCACCCTGTGGCATGACAGAGCTCTTTGATGGAAAAAAAAAACCTGTTCAGCGAGATGTCTGCGAGCAGCAGGTGAATGACATATCATCCAAGCAACAACTGAAACATTTCTGAGGGCTGGAAGGATTTAGTGTTCCAGACTGTACTGTACAGTACATAAGACTGAGCATATGTGAGTAACTCTTTTTACATGATTATTTGATCATTTTCTTCAGTTAGCCTACTATTGTGGTATCAGTTAACCTTCGTATCAAATCTCTGCGTTTCAGCAGCTTGAAACACAATGGAATTTGCTTGTGGGTTTGTTTATGTGCCACCATCACTGGTTCAGAGAAATAACCAGCGACCTAATGCCGTGAAACGCTCAGGTAAGATTTCCGTCGGGCTCTCAGCTGGAGTTTTTCTTTTCATTGGAGCACGATGGGTGGTCGTGGTGATGGTGTGATTACATCTTGAGCAATCAGTGGCACACTTAACCTCCCCTTCAAATCTTTGTGGAAGCTTTCCGTTCAAATATTTGCAGAGTACCAACAAAGTTGTATTTTGTTTATCGAGTGTTATTCATGTTCCTTACATTTCTGTGCTCTCAAGGTTCTCAGAATCCCTTGAGAAAAGGAAGACTAGAATTAGCAGGGCTTCACACAAGAAGTAGTTTCAAAATATTTGTATGTAGCATCATTGCTCCCCAGGGGAAGTTTATTTTCTTTTTTTAGTTCACAAGAAAAAAACTGAGCTAATTGGAAGTACACTTCTGTCTTCCTTGTAGCTCTTCTTCCTCCTGCTAGTCGGATGCGCCCTCGCTCGCCTCCTCCTCCCCCTCCCACACAAAGAAGTCAAGAAGTGAAGGTCAAGAAGTCTACCTGTGATTTCTATGAAAATGCACAGTTTCATATCAACCGGGAGGCAACTTCCACCACAAATCTGATTCCTCAGCAGATAAACCCCAACCGAAAGACAGGTACGATGAATCTGCCCACATGTGGTAAAACTGGTTCTTGATGGATCTATTTTTGGACCACATTAGAGGATTACTAAGAAACACACACACACAAAATACTGCGGTATAAAAACATTTTGTTGTTAAAACCAGTGTATGCATGAAATGAAACAAACCAGTAAAACCAATCTGACCAAACAGAACAGCGTCACGGCTAAAGCTGTCCCATTATGAAAGACTTTCTTTGTGTTTTACGTTCTTTTGTTTTTTTGTTTCCACGTTTGACTTTTTTTTTTTTTACTTTTTTACATCAGTACTCACTATTCTTTGTTAGCTCAATACAGCGGAGCTCGCTAGCTCAATACAGCAGAACTTGCTAGCTCAAGACAGCCAGGCTTGCTAGATTGCTACAGCGAGCTCGTTAGCATGCTACAGCGGAGCTCTAGTTCAATACGGCGGAGCTCGTTAACTCAGTACAGCGGAGCTTGCTAGCTTGTTTGGGAGAAGCTTGCTAGCATGCTACAGTGGAGCTCGCAAGGTCAATACAGAGGAGCTCGCTAGCTAGATAAAGCAGAGCTTGATAGTATGCTACAACAGAGCTCGCTAGCATGTTGCAATGGAGTTTTCCAGCTTGCTACAGAAGAGCTCAAATCATACTGCAGACAAACTCACTAGCTCGCTTTAGCGGCGCTCGCTAGCACACTACGCTGTCCACCGGGCAGCTGGCTGGCGTAGCAAGTTAACCCACTGAATCTTCACTCAGTGGGGCCACCACAGAAACTGTGGACAAACCCAATTGGGGCCCACATTTTCTGCGCACTTTTAACCATATGAGGCCCACTTGGTTTTGCTGGCTTGGAAGAAGTAACAAACACAATATTTAGAAATAATCATGACTCCTTTATCTTTTTTGATCCAGTGATCTGTCGAGACATCAGAATGACATTCAACATTTTTCTCTTTTACCCAGCTCTTCTTCCGCCACATATGAGACCTACAGTTGGAAATGTGTCCGTCTCTCACCCCCAGAGTATTACCTATGAAGAGCCAGTAAATGAACCCACAGTGGACAAACACATCTGGGATCCAAACCACTCGAACAGTTCGTCAGATGGTTCATGGAGTGAAGCAAAGCTGCAAAATGACACTAGCGGACTTACATCAGGTAAAATGTCTCCATTTGAATTTATTTGAGTCACAGAATCAAACTTAGCTTGGTGTCCTCTCAAACTCTAGGTCCAGCCCTTCCACCGAGACCGACGTTTTTGGAATTAATCCCAGAGTATCTGACTCTGTTGCCTTCCTCTCCCACATCCCCCCAAAAGCAATCATCGACCACTCAATTTGCCCCATTTCCTACGGGGAAAGGTAAATCAAACCGTTTCTTTAAAGAAATTAAAATAAAAATGAAATACTTGTTTTACTTATTAGCGGAAAGCAAGCCACTGCAAGGAAATCCCAACGTGGTTCTCATCAGTTTAGCAAGATTGCTCTCCGAAGAAGGTTTTGCAACTTTACCAACATTTATAAATTTTTTTGTGTGTCTTTGAAATATTACACTATAAATTGTATTTTTTCAGCTCTTCCTTTACAAGTGGAACTCTCGCCCTGCTCTCATTGTGGCTCTGTCCTGGACTTCTACGACAATGACGTAAATGCATCAAACTGTGTCTTAAGGCATACGTGCATGGACGATTGCACTAATCTGTTCTTATATTTACTCTATCCCAGGTAAATGAATGCTACTTCTGTCATCCCTGGGACTGTCCCAGCTCCCCACATATTCCTTCAAACGAGCTTCAGGATGGACTATTTCTGCTCAATCCGAACGAAAAGCCCCAATCTGCTGATTCCCTCATCATTTTCTGCATCGATGTGTCGGGATCCATGAGCATCACCTCTGAGGTTTATGTCCGACCTGAATGTGGACAATATACAACTTTCTATCCTTCCTAAAAACATAAAAACTGTGATGTATTTTGTTAAGGTTTTAGGTGGAGAACACAGAACAAGACTTCAGGTAAATTGATTTAATATGTCTTGGTTAGATTTGAGTTAATATGCTAAAAAAAAAAATTTTTAAACAAAAAATGTAGATTAAAGCAGGATCTAACTAATCATTAAGCTGAGCTTTTGAGGTATTCATATGATGGATCTTCTTCACAACAGTTTGTCCAGGAGGCTGTTCTACAGTGTGTTCAGCGGCTCAGTGAGCAGCAGCCTGACGCGCGTGTAGGCCTCATCACCTTCAGCTATCAGGTAAAGACATGTGGATCAAAACTACTCTTTACACATTTCTGCATACAGATTTTTTTTCTGCTTTTGTTCTTATTTTTTGATCATTTCCCCCCCAGGTGACAATTCATGGGTATGAAAATTTTGCATCCCAGCTCCTGAGCGGAGCAGAGTTGAATAAAAGCAGGCATCTAAAAAACGTGGCTGCAAGTTTGCCAAACCCACCTCCAATTTCTCAAACTAAAGAGTTCCTGCAAAGACAAGTGATGGGGTAAGAGGGAGCTGTCATGTTTTTGTCTGATATTTTAAGATTTTTTTAAATACATTTTTGGTTGTTTGTTTAAAGTTTATCTGCAAATGGAACCACAGCGCTAGGTCCAGCTGCTCTTCTTGCCATAGCAATGGCTTCCAGACAACCGGGCTCCAAGGTCAGATCAAGACTTAAAGTTGTGTGCTTCATTTTATCCAATCCAACACAAATTCATATCTTAAAAAACAGATTTCTCAAGATTTTTTACCTTTTAATTTCAAGGAGACTGCATACATTTACATTGAGTTCTGCATGAAGAGAAACAAAAGTTCACACGTTCAACCAAGTTTACCTACCTGGTCAACCTCGGCTCACTAAGTTAGTTGTGTTTTATTTTCCTGGCTCAAAAATACCCAGTAGAGAAATTTTAAAATATTTTTACACTGAAAAAACTTTGTTTTACTGAGTTTCATGAGATTGCTCTGTTCTCAGAGCAAGGGTCTACAACGTTCAAAGCTTAAAGCCATTTGAGTTGATTTTTTTGCTGACCACAACCCAGCAGGAGCCACAAAGTCTCTGCTCACCATTTAGAGACTTCAGACTCTTATTTATATTTAGGTTATTTCTCCCATTATGATAAATATAAATTAACTATTTAAAAAATAAAAAATATCAATGAAAATATCATTTTTTCAAAATATGAAATAACATAACTTTTGACAGAGGTTCCTATGATAACTTTTCAAAATAAAAGACTCCCTGTGTCACATCATCTCAATGAAAATATGAGTAAATAACAGTTTATTTTCAGTTTCTGGTGCATCTCTGCCAGAAATGTATAAATCTAACAAGCCAAAATGATATCAGAGCTAATTCAGTTATTTTTTAACCTTAAGGGGGCACCTAAAATACTTCAATTTGTTTTTAAAAAATTGAAAATCTGTCTAAAAGACCGTGAATAGGATTTTTTCTTGTCCTTACTGACCTCAGATTGATTTTTTTTTTTTGTACTACACAGCGATCACAGATCTGTCACAATGTTGCAGCTGGACTTTGTGAAACTACAAACTGCTTTATGAATTGTTCAGAAAGTGCCCTGTCTTAAGTAATTTGCTATTAGATAATTTATTTACATAGAACTTTTTACTTTATATTTATTTTACTAGATGTCAAAGATAAGCATCTCAAAAAGAATACAGAGAACACCACAAAAACACATCCTATAATTGAACAAATTAAATCTTTTTTAAATGCTTCATTCGTTACATAGTTGGGTGTGCTGATAATACAACTACATACAAATATTAATTGAAATTACATTTATTAGCCTGTGGAGGTCTGGATGTGGAATCACACTCTAAATTAAAATGGAAAAACACACTTCAGGCTGACCCAATTTGTCTTTGTAACAAGTCAAAAAGAGGTTCATTTATGGTTGGTCACCATTTTCAGAACCACTTCTTCATCAAAGCTGTTTTGGTAATCGCCCATTATTTTTTTCACCTATTGTCTATTCCACTTGCACAAAAACATTTTAAAGTAATTGTGAGTTTATTTATGGAGGGATCACACAAATACACTTTTGTTTGTTGTTTATTTTCTTGGATGTTACATTTTTTGCTGCTTGATTATCAATTTCCTACGGGAATCAGGTGTTACAGCTAATCATCGAATCATTCAATGATTCAATAATTACATCTCTGATTAATTTGAACACAAACGCAGCAGGTCTGTGATCTGCAGGAAGCCATCAGCTGGTAGAACCTGGAGTCAGAGCTAAACAAAGATGCTGCCTTTTTGTACTGTTGTGCTGCAGATTTGGCCCAACAGCTACACGATTAAAGTCTTTAATTCTGTATTAGTCCATAATTTAACATTTACTTGTTTACATTTTTGTGTTATGATGTTTTACATTTAGTATTTTTAATTTTTATCAATATTTTTTTATTTTCTCTGAATTCTTGAATTAACTTTATGTGCAAAGTGGTTGCTTAAATAAAATTACCTTAAAAGCAATTTAACAAATTTTTTGAGTTTTAGAGCCCCTCTTATTCAACTAAGCACAAGTAAAGTTTTCAACTCTTTTGCCAAATACTGCGCTATAGTAAAAAAAATAATCCAAATCTAAAGCTGTTTTCAATCTGTTATGAAGATTTTAGGGACTTTAGCAACAAGAAGTGAATTAAATCAAAATGTGGTTAATTCCTATATGTTAACTATTTATGATTTTAAAAACAGATTTTTTTTATGTCTTTTTTCCCCTTGAAGGTTATAATTTGCACAGACGGGAAAGCCAATACAAAGCTGGGAAACCTTGATGATGAGGATATTGATGCTCAAACCCTCCTCTCATCCACGATTTTCTACCAGGAGTTAGGGGAGTCTGCTGCTAATCAAGGGTTAGTCCACAAATAGTTCCCAAATATTCTCAAATGTAGATATACAGTGGGGCAAAAAAATATTTAGTCACCCACTAACTGTGCAAGTTCTCCCACTAAAAAGATGACAGAGGAATGTAATTTTCATCATAGGTATACCTCAACTGTGAGAGACGAAATGAAGGAAAAAAAATCCACAAAATCACATTATCAGATTTTTATATAATTTATTTCTTAATAATGGTGGAAAAAAAGTATTTGGTCGATAGCAAAAGTTCAACTAAATACATGGTTATATGTTATTTTGTTGGTATTGACAGCAGTTGCTTGTTTTCTGTAAGTCTTCTAAAGGTTTTCCCAAACTGTTGCTGGTATTTTTGGTCCATTGCTCCATGCAGATCTCCTCAAGAGCAGCGAAGTTTTGAGGTTGTCTCAGAGCAACACGGACTCCAGAAAGTTTCTATGAGGTTGAGATATGGAGACTGGCTAGTTCACTTCACATTGAAATTCTTGAAATTCTTCTTACGAAGCCACGCCCTCGTTACCTGGACAGCGTGTTTGGTATCGTTGTCATGCTGAAAGACCCAGCCGTGTTTCATCTTCAATGCCCTTGCTGATGGAAGGAGGTTTTCACTCAGAATCTTATCATACATGGCCCCATTCATTCTTCCCTTCACACAGAACTTTGCTGAAACACAGGCCCAAACCATGATGTTTCCACCCCCATACTTTACAGTACGTTTTGTGTTCTTTGGATGTAACTCAGCATTCCTTCTCCTCCAAACAGTAGAGTTCTTACCAAAAAGTTCTATTTTAGTTTCATCTGACCACAGGACATTCTCCCAATCCTCTTCTGGATTATCCAAATGCACTCTCGTAAACTTTAGGCGGGCCTGCACATGTACTGGCTTTAGCAGGGGGACACATCTGGCACTGCAGGGTTTGTAGTGTGTTAGTGATAGTAGGCTTTGTTACTTTGGTCCCAGCTCTCTACAGGTCATTCACTAGTGTGGTTCTGGTACTTGTGCTCTTGTGATCATTTTGACCCCACGAGGTGAGATCTTGGGGGGAGCCCCAGATGAAGGGAGATTATCAGTGGTCTGTTTCCTAGTAATTGCTCCCACAGTGGATGTCTTCACATCAAGCTGCTTACTTATTGCAGATTCAGTCTTCCCAGCCTAATGCATGTTAGCAATTTTGTTTCTGGTGTCCTAAGATAGATCTTTGGTCTTGGCCACGGTGGAATTTGGAGTGTGTCTGTTTTTAGGTTGTGGACAGGTGTCTTTTATATAGATAACAAGTTCAAACAGGTGTCATCAATACAGGTAACGAGTGGAGGACAGAGGATCCTCCTACAAAAGAAGCTACAGGTCAGATATTTTGCTGTTTTGTAGGTGATCAAATACTTATTTTCCACCATAATTTGCAAATAAATTCTTTAAAAATCAAACATTGTGATTTTCCTTCTTTAACTTTGTCTTATAGTTGTTCATAATGAACATTACAGGCCTCTCTCATCTTTTTAAGTGGGAGAACTTGCACATTTGGCGGCTGACTAAACACCATTTCGCCTCACTGTTTATATATAAACCTTGAAGGCTTAGCTGGATTCTTGCTGCTCTTTTGATTTAGATTGACTGTGATGAAGGTCACTCTTAAGTTGTGCTTGCCTCCTCAGTGTGATGGTGTCTGTGCTGTCCATAGAAGGGACTGACTGCAGGCTGGATGAGCTGGGAAGACTCGCTGATCGCACCGGAGGGAAAGTAAGAGGAACACAGTGTTGTGAGTGAATTAAATCAGCCATGGTGACTTTTTTTTTTTTTTCCTTTTCCTGTCTGCTTCAGTTTCCAGAGTCAAACAAAATTAAATAATGCATTTTCAATGTCTGCAGGTGGTTATAGCCAGTCCCAACCGATTGCACTCAGAGTTTGAGCAGATTATTCAGAACAGAACAATAGCCACACAATGTACAGTAACCTTACTGCTGCCCAGATCTCTGTAAGATTAACACCTCACTATAGTAGTGTTAGAAAATTTCCGAAATAAGAGCACTGAGTTTATTTATCTTCTGGTGCAGACGTTTAAAAGGAGAAAAGGAAGCAGGACACAAGGGGACCAGAGAAGTGGGGAACGTGAACCAGGATGCAGAGATTACCTTCCAGTTTGGAGCGAACGAGGAAAGTAAATATGGTGAGAGAATTATGTATGTACTGTGTGTTCGGCCACAGCAGAGCTGGACTTTAAACAAAAAGAAAGAAAGCAAAAAAGTGCAGCCAATTTCTTTCAAAAATACTTTTATTTCTGTTGCTTCCAAGCGAGAACTGTTGCATTCCCACAGTGATGAGGTGGACCGTATCCAAAGCAAATCTGGCATATTGATGCTGTAAGGCTTCCCATCTTGGCTTTTATATTCCTTGACAGTACAGTAAATTTTAGAGCACACGCTCATAAACCAATTTATTCCGATAAAAAGTATGCTGAAATATGTCGATTTAAATTGAAATTAAAAGGTTGCTCGAAGTCCCACTCCAATCCTCTCTTGATTTATTGTCAAAAGCGTTCCCAGTGGTCTTTTAATTATGATTATGCTGTTTTTAGCCAAAATCTAAAAACATTTTGTTGTTTTTTAGGACACAGTTTCTGCAAAGTAGCAGGAGTTCAGTAGAAAAAAGTTGTTTGTGGAGTAAGCCTGCCAACACTTCCCATCATCTCTTTGTTTTCACCGGGGGTGTCAAACTCATTTTGGTTCAGGGGCCACATGATCTCAAGTGGGCCGGACCAGTAACATAATAGCAAAAAAATCGAGTCTTATCTGTAGCTTTAGTTTTTTTTCTGAGTTGGAAAAATGATTCAAACAACATCACTTATTGTTATTAGAGCTATTATTATTTTCTTTTTGACAACTACGTTTTGGTAATTGTACTGTCACACCTGATATTTTTAATAGCAACTTGCAAAGAAATGCCGTTTATTTCTTGCTCTCTTGTTATCTCAGTATTTCTTTTCCTTTGCTCCCCCTAGTGGCGCTAGGCTAGGTGGCGCTGTGGCTCTTCCTCCCTCATTAGAAAAATGCTATAAGAACCTGTTAAAAACACAATTTTCATTTGAGCAGATCTTTAATTTTTTTCCCAAACCCTTCTTTTCTGTTTGATCTGGAACACAAAAACAGCGACAAAACAAAATCTTTATTGGGAGTTTACATGCTGTACAACCGCATAACAGTCTAGCACTCAGCCTAATACACTGGTAGCCCTGCTGCTGCTGCTGCTGCTGGACAGACACGGAGGAAACTCTCCTAAAGAGTATGTGTGGGCGGTGTTTAACGAGCTCTATAAACCTGGCTGAAATCCTGTTTGCTGGCTTCTACTACATTTAATGAAAATCTAAATTAAGCTCTGAGGTAAACATGAGATTAATGAACATAAATGGAGGGTTATACATTCTCAGCGTCAGTCTGACAGTGAGATGTTCTTCAGAGATCTAACCTCCACAGTTGTTATTTCCTGACCTTCAGTAAGACATACAAAGCAACAGAACGACTCCAAAAAAATATTGCAATCGTTCCTGTCCTCCCGCTTCTCACATCCTTTGTGTTTGTTTGGTGTTTATTTTTAGTGCCGGCTCCTGGAAGTCGTGTGTCCATCCAGCTGCAGATCAAGTACAGGCAGAGGAACGGGCAGACGGTGCTCAGAGTGTTCACTGCAGACCAGGAGGTTACTGATGACAGGTGATAATCATGCTGTCATGCCAGCAATACCATTTGTCCTTTAAAAAAAACTTACATTTGCATTCAGATTTTGCAGGCTTTAGCTCCACCGTTAGCTAATTACATTCCTTCTTCTGGCATCTGTAATCACCAGTGTTTTCCCTTTAAAGGAAACAAATGGCCGCAAGCATATTTTTCTGTGTTTCAGGGAAACCTTCAGTCATTAAAAAAACAAATCTGTTGCTGAGATACCAATGCTTTTATGCAGAGAAGATCAGAGGAATTGTTTGTCCGTTCTGTTTAGTTACACAGTGAATGAACCACTCATCCAAGTCTGCCTGCTCTAGTCGACCTTCTCAGTGAAGGTCACGTAATTCAAAGTGTGAATGGATACAAAGCCCGTTTGCCCAATGTTGTAATGAAAGGGCTGTAAATGTTGAGGGGCTCTCTCATGACATCTCTGCGGCCGTCCTCCCTCAGCTCCGCCGTGCTGTCCTCCCTGTCTCTGGCCATCATTCAGCTGAACTCGTCTCAGGCCAGCGCCGCGTTGGCCGTCAGAGGCCGCCTACTGGACGCCAAAAAGGAAGGAGAAATGCAGCTGAACCTCATTGAGAGGGCAATGTGAGTAAGGGCTCGGGTCTGACGCAGCACGGGTGGGTGGCTGGTTTGAGAGCCGCTTCATACTGAAAGTCTGACAAAAGGCTTTAATGAAGGGTAATTTTACACATTCAGGACAAGCTGCTATTTAAACTGCAGAGGGCGGGATTTGAATGCAGTTTGGGGCCTTTTTTCAGCTCAATTATTTCTTAAACTAAAACCTGATATCTTCCTGTTTGCAGTGAGCACAATTGCAGCACAGAGGAGCAACAAACATTCAAGGAATGGGTTAAAACAATGGAGCCATTATACAACAACATACACAGTTTGGCAAGGGTGAGTCTTCACTATTCTAAAAAAAAAGACTTTGTATCCCTCAAAAATAAATTTCTAATTCTTTTCATATTTTATTTTTTTAGAATAAATCAACTATTTCAGACTCTCAGGTAAATATTTTCAATTCAAATACTTTGTATGGTAGCCTAGAAGGGTCATTCATCCTGAAAGCCACAAAAGAAAAGCTAAATACGGGTGTGACAAAAAAGAATATGAATTTTTGGGCAAAAATGAGAAAAAAACAATTTTAATACATGTCATTTTTTTTATTGAGACTTTATTCGAACATTTTTATTATTTTAACATAAATACAGACATTTTGGAAAAAAAAAAGAAGAATTAGTTCGGGGTGCCGTTTGTAAATCTGCTAAGTAAAATTTTAACATCAATGTTTTCAGATATTTAGCATGTTTTAGGGGAAAAAATTGGTTTTGTTTCTCAAAAGCATGTTTTCACCTTTTAAATTAATGTATTTATAAATGTTACATATACTTACTGAATATAAGCTAAATGTTTATTTAAAAAAATTATATTTAGCTTGCAAACTAAATACTTAATTTTTTTCCAAATTGAATATTTAGTTTGCACTGTAAACATTTATATCTGATCTGAATCTTTATTTTCCAAACTAAATATTTAAGTTTTAACACTAAATATTTACTTTTGAGCGAAATATTTAGCTCTCTTTCTTGAACATTTAGCTTGGATAGCTCAAGTTAAAAAGCTATAGCTTTAGTTAAATATTTATATTTTTAACTAAAAATTCAGCTTGGATCTAAATATATAATTAAAATACTAAATATTTAGGTAAATTAAAAATTAAGCTTGAATCTAAATATTTAGACTGAAGCTAATTATTTTGTTAAAAATGATACATTTATTTTTAAGCTAAATTTTTTGTTTTTGACCAAATATTTATTTTTTTTGCTAAATACTTAGTTTTTAAATAAGTATTTCACACTAAATATTTAGTTTTTAACTACATATTGCCAACTAAATATTTAGTTAGAAAATGAAACAAATATATTTATATTTAAAAAATATGCATTTGAAAAACAAAACCTGTTCTTTTCCCCTAAAACATGCTAAATACCTAACAACGATATTCAAATTTTGCTTTGCAGATTTACAAACGGCACCCCATAATAATGCCATTAAATAAATACATTTGTCAAATATTTTAAATTAGTTTTATGGCGAAGCTTCAGTATTAGTCAAACTAAATACTATTTCTCTTACCATGTTTGTGTCAAATGATTATGTTGAGTTCAAGAAAATTTGCAGTTTCCATTTATTTTATGCTTTTATCTTTCTGGCTTTGGGGATGTATGACCCTTTCTGGCCACCGTTCCCTCTTTTTATTGTAGAATTCCTAAAATATCTTGGCTTTTCAATGAATTTCTCTCCTGTCTCTGTAGTCTCTAACAGACGCTGGTGCAGCACTGCTCTACACCCTGAAGCACAGCAACAGGAAATCAATTAGCCTGAAGAAAGAACATCAACGTTAGACGGCCACTTTTTACCCAGTTGGACCCGACCCAAAATAAAACTCACAATTGGTCCTCTGGTGATCTGACTGATTCAATCGCCAGATTTTGTAAAGCAGATCATAAAGTCTATTTTGCATAAAAGCTGTAATAAAAATTGCTTTAATTTTGTAAATTATTGATTGGGAGAGGTGGTACAAGTTTGACTGTGAGAGGAAGCAGGAATATTCTAAGAATTCCCACAGGAACATTCACAAAGAGGAGGCTTCGAGCTGGAGTCTAAAGCAGGGCCTCCATGCTGTGAGGCTTCAGTCCTGACCGTTCTGAGAATGTAAACAGACCGCACGACTCTGCAAAAGGAAAACACACAAAAACCCTGATTCAGTGACACTGAAAGGAGGCAAACGCCTCCATCGTGTGGGGTTGGCATTACAAGAAGCTTTTAATCTCAACAAATCCAAAATGATTGAATGCCCATGAGAACTTCATGTATTAAACAAGAGGAGTCCAGGAGGAAGGAAACAGAAAAACATAGAGATGAAATATAAACCTGAACATGCATGCTAGTGGCTGAAACTGAAGATAACAGTTCTTTGAAGTGACCCGTCTCTCCCCAAACCCGGCAGAAATCAGCTCAGTTCAGGATTTCACTACTTGTATTTTTGATGTTCATAAAATTTACAGTTTTACAAATTTTGAGAAAAATATGCCCAATAGGAAGTAAATGAGAATTCAAATTTTTCCAAAACTTTGTGAAAATTATTATATTACAGTATTTTTTTTAATAATTTGGCATTGAGCTGTTATATTAGCATCATGCTAGTTCATTTGGGTGACTTGGCATCTAATTTTTTAAGCTAATTTGTGGAATTTATCTAATATTTTAGCAATATGCTAACCTTTTTGGCTAATTTGTAATCTACTTAGATTTTTTGTGCTAATTTTAAATTTGTCTAATATTTTAGCAACATGCTAACCTTTTTGGCTAATACAGTATATTGTCTACTGAGGTTTAATAGGCTGCTTTTGAGTTTACATAATATTTTAGCAAGAGGCTAGCATTTTTTTTTTTTTTTTTTTTTTTTACTAATTTGGCCTTTACTGAGGATTTTAGGCTACTTTTGAGTTTAGCAAGTATTTTATCAATATGCTAGCTTTTTAGGGTAATTTGGCATCTACCGGGGTTTTAGGGCTCATTTGGGGTTTAGCTCATAAGCGTCGTTGGTAAAGCAAAGTTTTTCTTGAGAGGGCCACATAACTGTTTTCTTCACTGATTTCTTTTTTTTTTTTTTTTTTTGGGGGGGGGGGGGGGGGTTTATAGGCCAACAAAAAAAAGGGAAATAATCACAGCCTAAACGTAAACATTTCTGTTTTTTCCAGAAAGTCACGCATAATCCAATTTTAAATAATTAATTTCTGTAATCTTCACAGAAAAAATACAACTAAAACATAAAAAAAATAAACAAATAAATAGTCTATCCTTTCCTGTTGTAGGTCAGACTGCATAAGGGTGGAATAAAAAGTCGCTGTGGTTCTCTTAATCCGGATTGAGAAAAAATAAAAATAAAAAAATATGCGTCTCTGGAAGTGTTTGGGAGCCGGACCAAATGTGAAGGCCAGTTGTGTTCTATAACATGATTGATATGTCAGCACTAAAAGCACATGTATTGTATCAAGCATCAAGACAGGAGAGACGGCGGGAGGCCTTCCTGATTAAACTTGCAAGAGAGCTGGCTAACAGTCGTGTGTCTGCAAAGAAGATACACATGTGGCAAATGCAGAAAGAAGATGCCATGGCAGTGCCAGGATTGTGAGTGATTGTTGAAATGTACTTTACAATTTTTATTATTATTTTCAAATAGGTGTGATATTCTTTATTTTTTTGTACCATCTTTATCAACAAATCTTATCAACAGAAGAAAGAAACCCATATCTGTTGATCTCTCCCTAAGATGGCAAAATTAAAAAGGTTTTGTTAAAGTGGTTTACATAACACAAGCATCCATTCACACCTGATTATAGATATTAGCCATTGATATATTGGCTGCCGTGCGGGTTTTATAGGTAGAAATGCGAAATGGCTCCTCTGTGGGACTTCTAGTGAACTTAAATCTATATTTATAAATTCTAGTATGACATTAAAATGACATTTTTGAGGACTTTTACGCTAAGATTAATTTTTTATTCAACTAAATATCGAGTATTGCTGAGAAAATCCTCCAGCTTCAAACATCTTCACAGGAGTCGTTTGTCATTCATTTTAAGATAAGGTTATTAAAGTTGTTTCTTTTTAAGAGTTTTCGATCATTTTTACTCCAGGTTTGCAAATATTTTGTTACTTTTTCTCTATAAAAAGTTTTTGGTAACTAACATAAAAAACAAACTTACGGAAAATCTCAGGAAGTGTTTTAACAGTTCTTTTTCAGTTGAACAAAGACACAATCAACTTTAACTCTGTTTATTAAAATTGCCACATTTGCTTTAAATTGCGTCTTAATTATATATTTGAAATGTTTAAAACAGGCAGGAAGCTCTGCATTGAACTTTAACATCAAAAGATGGCAAACATCTAAAACATACTGTTCATTTTTTGCAAAAACGTAGTGGTTGTTAGGGTTTAACAGGTAGTTTTGAATATATGTGGATATATTTTTGTAAGCACATAAGACAAAGTCACATCAACAGTACAAATCAGATTAAAAACAATACAGTTTTAGCCATTTTTATACAGTGAAGAAGCACAAACACTTTACATGACCTGTAAACTTTTTTAAAAAGCTGTTTTTGACTCTTTTTTAACCAGAAAAATCATTTAGAAATCATCCAAGGCCACTTGTTTTATGTCAGTGGGGTTTAAATGACAAAATGTGAAGCGTTTAAAGACCTTCTTCTTTGACTAGGTAGTCTGGGAGGGCGTGGAACGCAGGCTCAGGGACTGTGAGGGACATGCTGCTGGTTTCAGCTGCAGAGGCTTCGCTGGCAGGTGGAGGAGAGGGGAGCGGGTCCGTGTGGATGATGTTCAGGTCGGCGAGCTGCGAGGCGGGCTGCGCGGCGTCGCCGTGAGTCCGTAAGTGCTTGCGGAGGTAGGCGGCGAACAGGAAGGCTTTGCCGCAGTGGGGGCAGCTGTGGGGCTTGCTGGTGGAGTGGATCTTCTGGTGTTTTCGCAGTCCAGATTTGTTGAGGAAGCCCTTGCCGCAGCTGTTGCAGACGTGCGGCCTCGGCTTTGGGTGCTGCTTCTCGTGCTCCTGCAAGTCTGCCAGCTGTGCGTACTCCGCGTGGCAGGTGGCGCACACGTGTGACGCCAGCGACACGATTTTTGTGACCGACAGAGAAGTGGAGTGAAGGTTTTCGTGAGTCTGAACTTCCTCCCAGGAGCCAAACGTAGCGTCACAGTGGGTGCAGGAGAACTGAGGGAGGGTGGTGGCGGGGAAGCTTGATGTGGACGCGGCCTCGGCCTCCTGCTGCTGCTCAGAATGCTCCGCGAGGTGGGTTCTCTCGTGCTTACGCAGACTCGATGACACCACAAATGACTTCAGACACTCTTCGCATTTAAAGGGCCTCTCTCCAGAGTGCACGCGCCGGTGCTTGTTGAGACTCGAGCGCTCGGCGAACGACTTATCGCATTCTGTGCACGAGAAAGGCCGCAGGCCGGTGTGGACGAGCATGTGGCGCCGCAGGTCCCAGGACGCGACGAAGGCTTTGTCGCAGCTCTGGCATTTGTACGGCCGCTCTCCGGAGTGAACCCTCTCGTGAACCGCCAGGTCGGCGGGCTGCCGAAAACGCTTGGAGCACTTGTCGCAGGGGTAAGGTTTGAAACCCAAGTGGGCACGCTGGTGTCGGCGGAAACTGGAGGGGTCGGAGAACATCTTGCCACACTGCGGACAGAGAAACGGCTTTTCGCCTGAGTGAGTGCGGAGATGAGACTGGTAGGAGGACAGCTGAGTGAAGCCCTTCCCACACTGCTCACACTGGTAAGGTTTGTTCTGAGAGTGGATGCGCTGGTGGCAAGCCAGAGAGGAGGAGCGGGAGAAGGCCTTGCCACAGTCTGAGCAGAGGAAGGGCTTTTCTCCGGTGTGCGAGCGCTCGTGGTTTTTTAGGTCCTTCAACTCGGTGTACGTTTTGCCGCATTCATCGCAGGCATACGGCCGGTGCCCCTGATGGTTCCTCCTGTGTTTTCGGAACACAGACGGATCAGCAAAGCTCTTGCCGCACTCGGCACAGAAATACGGCTTTTCCCCGGTGTGAGAGCGCTCGTGCACCTTCAGTTTGGACAAAGTGGGGTAGCTCTTGGAGCACTGCCGACACGAGTATGGGCGCTCACCACTGTGCTGTGTCATGTGTATCCTCAGACATATAGCCTGCATAAAGGCTTTGCCGCACTCTGTGCATACGAAAGGTTTCTCCCCGGTATGCGAGCGGCTGTGGTTTCGCAGCTCCGTGGCCGTTTTGTAAGCCTTATGGCAATCTGGGCACTGGAAGGGGCGCTGGGAGGAGTGCGTGCGCTCGTGCTTCGATAGCTGAGCCTTGCTCATGAAAGTTTTGGTGCACTCGGAGCAGGAGTGGGGCTGCTGTGGACGTTCCTTCGTGTGCGCTGAGGTCTTGTGACTCTGCAGAGCTGACAGGCTCTTGAAGGACTCGCTGCACGTGGAGCATTTGAAAAGAGGTTTGGTTTTGGGAGGCCTCCCTCTGCCGCGTTTTTTAGCAGGCTGATCCTCCTCCTCCTCCTGCTCATTCTCCTCATCTTGCACAGGAGTGTTTTGCTCTATAAGAGGTGGGCTGCCAGGCTGAGGAGAGCTCATCTTTAATTCTGAAAGACATGGGAAAAAATCTTTTAAAGACATCTACACCTAATAAAATAAGGCAAATATTTTTATTTAGTAGTGACACGTTACTGACAAACTAAAACATGGTGCTATAATAAGCACAACCTGGGAAATCTGTCAATGTTGATTTAATCACAAAATGGCTGGCATTAGGACCTCAGGGACAATAAGATAGCCGCTCTGATGATGCCAGGGGAAGTTCGCGATCGATGCACCGATGGAGATAACGAGCACGAGCGACTGACACTGAACCAGAGCAGAAAAACAAAGGAAAAGTCACCAGACTAAATAGCATTTAAAAAATACGAGTTAACGCGTATCTTTTATGCTAGCATTAGATGCTACTCATTTTTACCAACTCAAAATGGCTGGCTTTAGGACCGCCGGCTGCTCGGTTCACTCCTCGACACTGCCATCATCCTCATCCTGACCCTCATTGTACAGCATGAATAAAGGTAAACATGTGCTCATTATCCCGTCTGTTTTAAAGAAAGAAGCCTTTCTTACCAGAATTGGGACATTAACAGTTGATCCTCAAAGCTGGAAGGATTTTAGTGCGAGACACGGGGATTGCTTTTGTTTGCTGACGGCTCTAGGACCATGATGACGACAGCAATCGACGAGGAAGCCAAGAGTGTAACAATAAAAAGCGTAAATTGACAAAACATTTTAAAATATATATTTAAAAAAATTCTAATTATGGGGCTATGGTAAAGGCTCTATTTTAGAATATTTTATTATAACTTGCTAATAAATACAGTGATAGCGTACCCAGCTATGCCAGCTATTTAACACCACCCACTAACATGTTTTTATTTTATTTTATTTTTGCATTAGAAGACGTTGGTTTTTATGATTTTACATATATGTTAGGATTACATATGTTTTCCTGAACATAATTCTGATTTTTTTAAAGGGGAAGCATTTAACAGTTGCACATTTCCTGTTTCCTAGCAACTAGGGTTATGTAAAAATGAGACTCAAGGATGCGAGAATGGGACAATTCAATTAAAAGAGACTTTTCTTTTTATATTAGACAAACGGTTTGCTGTTAGAAATACTATTTTACACGTTTATGGTCTGGATTGATTTCTACAGCTTCAGGTATTTAATTTTAACGCATTTAAAGCGGTTTTTTTCTCGGTTTCGAAACGACTTGTTTGTTTTTGATGCAATGTTTCTGTAGTAGCTAGCTTGTATGAGAATGCTAGTTTGTCGCTCTCCGTCGGGAGTCCGCCGGTCTTTTTCAATAGTAACAGCTATTTTTGAAACTTTCATCTTAAACTTTATGTCTTTCGCTGTTATTATAATGGGGAGAACGTATTCAATACATTTGTAGTAAGTATGGTGGCTTTGTTTACATAGCTACCTTAGTTAGCATGTTTCACTTTAAACACTATTGGGAGTCTGTTAAGTTACTACCACTTTACAATTAATTCTGTCCAAAAAAAAAAAAAGTATGTTTTTCATGGACATTTAAAGTCATGTTTGAGAAAGCAAACAAACAAAAAAAAAAACTATTTTTTTTATTATGACTAGTCTTCAAAACAATGATGTTTTGGCCCACAAAAATTTTTTAATTTTTTCTAGACTTTTCCAGAGTCTGTTTCTTGTCAAATCCACTGATGTGTTTACTGTTTTTACTGTGTAAAACAGTGTAGCTTGTCAAAAAGCTTATATGATTGCCAGCTTGTGATTCTGTTTTTTACATCAGACGATTGTAGATATATATAAACCAATGCAAACTATATTTTTTGGAAGTAAAGTGATTTATTTCAAACGTGTTAAAACAGTATAAAATAACAAATGTGATCACCATCTTGAATACTTAGAAGAAAAGGAAAAAAACTCTTTTACAGTGAAAAAAATACATGTTTGAAAAGGTGATTGATAGGGTTAAACCTATCCCTTTATCTACTTTTTACACATTGATCAATAATATTCAACACAATCTCTTATTATTGGATATTTCATAATTTTTGTTCATCCATCTGATATTTTAAGAACAGTTTCTCTTGAATTTTGACAGTAAATTGTTATCATATATATCTGTATTTACTATTTGATCATTAGAATTTATTTTCTTGTAATTTGTGAATAACTGATTAAACTTTGTTTGATCTGCTAATTAACTTCTGTTTATGAACTTTTATATACTTTCTTCTAACTGGCCTTTTTCTTTTCATCAACAGCTTTCTTTAAATGCTTTTGCTGAAGTCAAATCTGTATGAAACCAGCTCCCTCTTTGGACTCTTTTGTTAAAAATCTGGCTTCATTGTGTCAGGACTGGAGAAGGATCAAATGCATATCCCACCCGCACATTCACAGACGCTGTGTGTGCTGCACTTAACTGAGTTTGATGATGTCCGATCAGGATCTTGGCGGGGCGTCTGGGTTTCCCTGCAAACAATGTGACATGGTCTGCCCCACCGTGTCCAGTCTGTTGGAGCACATGGACGTTCATCATCTACAAGAGGATGAGCGCAAATATAAATGTGACGAATGCGGACGTTGTTATAGACACGCTGGCAGTCTGACCAATCACAGGCGGACTCATGAGGTGGGGCCTTTTCTGTGTCCCGAATGTGGAAAGGAAAACCCCAACGCCTCTGCTTTGAAGAGCCATCTCCGGAACCACTCCTTGTTAAGGAAACACTCCTGTGGAGAGTGCGGAAAAGGCTTTCGCTTAGCATCACAACTTGCCACACATAAGCGAGTTCACATGGCACAGAAAGTAAAAGAAGAATCTGATTATGAGTTTAGAAATGAGGCGCCACTTCCAGGTAGAGAACATTTTTCCAGTTTTGAGGTTTCTATGGAAAACAACTTATGTGAAGACAAGACAGAAGAATTCAGTAACTCACAATATGAGCCTTGGGATGAATCAGAAGATAGACCATTCAGGTGTGAAACATGCGGCAAATCATACATACACCAACGAAGTCTGAACAATCACAAAAAATGTCACCAATTGGGGAAATTTGAATGCTCAATTTGTTTTAAATTCTTCAATAATATGGCAACTCTCTACAGTCATCAGAGAACTCACAAATCGAAAAGTGGGTCAGACTTTAGCTTGACAGACGGGCCTCAAAACGGTACAGAACTTGACCCATTCTCACCTCAGAGCCAGAGGGCTTTAGAGAATTTTTGCCATTTGTGTCAGGTCCACTTTTCAACTGAGGATGGATTTCAGGAGCACATCCAAATGCATAACTCTTCCTCTTTATCATTCGGGATTGAAGACACTCTGGTTGAGAATCACAATGCGTCATACGATGGCGGCATTTCACCTCAGTCGAAACTTTTTGGTTCCAGTAAATGTATCCCTTCAGTTTCTTTACAAACATTTGGAAAAAACACCATGTAATGTGTTAACAGGCTGCTCCATTGATCAAAAACTACATTTCAGTAGCTCTCAGGGAGAATCCTCCGTTGTCGACTCAAGTATTGACAGTCCCACATGCGTGCCAGCCCATAATACCAGCAGCGTTTCCAAAGCGACAGAAAGTTCCACTGCAGATTCCGACGAGCGTCCCTTCAAGTGTCATATTTGTGGTAAATGCTATCGGCACTCTGGGAGCCTAATCAACCACAAAAGGTCTCATCAGGTGGGAGTCTTTCAGTGCCCCGTCTGCAAAAAGAATTATCCTCACCTGGCAGCCCTTAAAAGCCACCTCCGTCTCCACAAAACCCAGTCGTTCCGTCACGGTGCAGAAGAACGCCTGACCGTGGACGACCAGCAGAGCTCCTTCTCTTTCCAAACGGAGCAAAATCTCATGCCGGGAGCCGACCACAGCGACAGAGTTCTGTACCAGCAGCAGCACTTTGACCTGAACCCATCCCAGGACGTGACGACGCATCTACCTCAGAATGAAGAAGTGCCGCAGAGACACATGTGTGCGGACTGCGGGGGGACGTTTGCCGACATCGCGGGGATCAAGTCTCACATTTGCCCCGTCTTACTGCACCAGCCTGAAACTACAAATGCCGAGTACGTCAGCGGGTTAAACTTTCTTGTCAGTAACGGTCACAGCGCTGTTGGAAACCCAGACGCCAGCGTGGACCTGAACGGGAGCCAGAGTCAAAGTTTCTTTAAAGAAACTTTACATGAAAGTATGAGCAACGCTCAGTTAAGTCATGAGGTGGAAACTAGCAACCCTGTTGAGGAAGACGATCTCTATCAGTGCTCTATATGTGGCAACAGCTACTCGAGTATGAAGGCGCTCAGGTGCCACCTCCGAGGACACACACAGTCCAGCGACACCCCTGCGAGCTCAGGACCCTCCTCCATGTCCTCTCACGAAGAAGTGAAGGAAGAGGATGAAGGAGAGATGATGATCTGCAGTACATGCGGGGAAAGTTTTGCCAACAGCCTCGACTTGATTAACCATCAAATTCTGCACAACAATCACCAGGAAGAGGCTCTGGACCGATCGCACGAGGACGCTCCAGAACGCAAAGAGGAGCAGCCAATCATCTGCGGCAGCTGCGGCATCTCCTGCACTAGCTACGATCACCTCGACGACCACGGCTGTGCAGCCCAGAGGAGGGATGAGTTGGTGGAGTGTAAACAGGAAACGGACGATGTTTTCAAGCAGGAGGAAACGAGTCCCAGGAGGGAAGCCGACGACGCGGAGGACCGCCAGTACAAGTGTGAGCAGTGCGGACGCTCGTACAGGCACGCCGGCTCTCTCCTCAACCACAAAAAGTCCCACAAAACCGGCTTGTTCAGGTGTCAAATCTGTCAGAAACGTTTCTACAACCTGCTGGCCCTGAAAAACCATCAGAGGTCCCACTTTGATATTAAAAGGTCAGTTCTGCCATTTTCTGCTGAATTCTTTCACTGCTTAGTGCACTATTTTGTTAGAAATTTCCCAGAGGTCTCTGGGTGCACCAATGCTCTCTAAATGGGCAAATATAGAAAAAGCATTGTGTTTTGAATGTTTTTTGTTTTTTTTGTGAAAAAAAGTATTTTTTATGAATCATCCAAGTTTTGTAAAATTTATTTTTTATGTTTTTATTAAAAAAAAAAAAAAGGTGCTAGATCAGGGAGCCATTTGCGCCCCCCAAGTTTATATTTTGCGGCCCCTCGCCTTAATATGAAAGTTCAGTTTCTATTAATCACTGTCTTCTGCATGTCCATTCTTCTTTGATGATAGCTTTGTATTCGCTTTGTGATGTTTTAGTTTCCTTTATGCCTAAAACTTTGCGTTGTCGTTGGATCTGGTTGTTAGAAAAGTCCTTAGCAACATTTGCTAGTATCATTAGCTCCTGTCGTTTCACAGGACACGCAGAAGATATCGCTTAGTAGTACATAGGCATGAACAAATGTTCAATAAACTTGTTCTGTTGACAGTTCAGGGGTCGGCAACCTTTTCTACTGATCAAAATCTAGAAGGAGCCACATAGTTTCACTTTAGCCTTTAAGAAATCTGAATTTGCATTCACGACCTTCTGTTTTTTTAATAATAAATGTGAATTATGCCTATTTTTTGACACAAACAAAAGCAAAAAATATAAAAAGAACCTAGCATCTCTCAAAATGTTATTTTTTTTTCTTTTAAATAACAAATGTTGTGCAGTATAAGATAATATGTGCTTCTAACTCATAAAAGTTTTGCTCTGCATATAAATCTGTGCGTTCTGAAGGTAGTGTTGAGTTTATCATCTATGTGTACCTCAGCCATCAATTTCTAAATGTATCTAATCTAAATGAAATAAATGCTAATTAAGTAATTCCTGCTTTAAAAAGTGGTATTATATTTATTTCGTTCTTTTTCCAATCTTTGTCTTCAGCAGTCTTACACTGCTAGGTTTTGTTATTTTAGTTTGGGGTTGGATCTTGGTAGTCTTGGTCTGCAGGCTTTGTTTATTTGTTTTTTTTAGGGTACTTTTGGTTCAGCAGCCATTAGCAGGGAGCTGCTGACTTTGTCGATCGACATGGCTGGTCAGCAGTCTCCCCCACTTATTTTATGTTTATATAGACAGTGGACACAATAACATATTTTTGGCACAAATGGAACCCCGTACGACCCAGACTCTGCCTTCAGTGGCCTCAAGGTAAATTAAGTTTGAGAATTCTCCACTAGACTGTATAGTTTAGTAGTTGGGGGGAGAATTCGGACAGCCTTCAATTGTTGAGAAAAAATAGATTGTTATGGAAAAGAAGAAGTTGCTTCAACCCATTTGTTTATTTTAAATGAAACTTTATTTCCCTCTCCGCCTCCACAGGTACACGTGTCACGAGTGCGGGAAAGCCTTCAAAATTCAGAAGCAGCTGTTGATCCACCTGAGGAGGCACAAACGGAACCAAGCCAAAATGCAGGAACTGGACAATCAGATCCCGGCCCTCATGCAAACCAACGGCTCCGGGTCAGATGGGAATCTGTCGCTGTTGCCTCCAAACGCCAACCATACGTCTGCCTCCGCTCAGCACGCCGCGCCACAGCCCGAAGGGAGAAGAGCAGAAACGGAGGCGGAGAGCTCCGTCGCATCAAAGGACGCCGGCGACCGGCGACCTTTCGCGTGCGATCAGTGTGGGCGCACTTATCGCCACGCAGGAAGCTTGGTCAACCACAAGAACTCTCATAAAACAGGTGAATATTACTGTTCCATTTGCAACAACACCTACTCCAATCAGCTAGCGATGAAGAACCACCTGAGGACACACTTTTTGTACAAAAGACACACCTGCCAAAACTGTGGAAGAGGCTCCAGAGGAAAGAAGCAACTGCTCGCTCACGTCTGCGCCGACCTCAGAAAGGAAGGAGCTAAAGGGAGGAGGCTCCGGAAACCCAGGCAGCTTAAATGTAAGACGTGCAGGGAAGCTTTTCCCTCTGTAGATGAACTGTCGTCCCACACGTGTGAAGGACACTCGGACAGCAGGGAGTCCGCTTCCAGCCCCATCAAAGAAGAAAGGCCGTTCAGATGCAACATCTGCGGCCGCAGCTACCGCCACGCCGGCTCGCTGCTGAACCACAAAAACACGCACAAGACCGGCCACTTCAGCTGCAGCTTCTGCTCCAAGCCCTTCACCAACCCCATGGCTCTGCGCAACCACACGCGCATCCACACGCAGAAGAAGAAGTTCGTCTGCCTCACGTGCGGCAAGGCCTTCCGGCTCGCCAGCATACTCCACAACCACCAGAGGATTCACAACCGGGCGCTGAGTCACTTCAGCTGCCCCTCGTGTGGGCGGAGCTTCCAGAGCAGAGCCAGCCTGAGGAGGCACCACTGCCGCCGAGGTCAGGGGAGGAGCGCGCTCGCCGGAGTCCAGCGCGCGGAGAGAGGAAACAAATGCTTCACGTGAGTCTGTTTCTTATTGTGAAACCTGGAGGAATGACTTCCTGTTCCTCCTCGTGTGGTGTGGGTCATTTTCTTTATTTAGATTTAATATAATAGTTGTTTTGCAAGAAAGTTCTGGGTTTTTGTTTTTTTTTTTTTAAAAAAAAGACTAAATAAACTTATAATAGGGGAAAATTTTTTTTTTAATTTAATCAAGTGTTTCAAAATGTTGCCTTTTTCTATAATAAAACTAAAAGTAACATGCTGTAAATTTCACTTCGTCTTCATTACTTGATAAATATTCTGCACTTGGACAGGAAAAAGTATTATTTCTGTACAAATTTAAAAACCAGTCATGTGAAAAAGGAAGGAAGTTACTTTAAACCACATTTAGGGTTTTTTTTTTTTTTTTTTTTTAATATAAATTAGCTTTTTTCTATTCCCTTTTAAGCAATAAATCAAACTGTTTGAAAATTATTTTATTTTATTTGAGAACGGAAATCGATAAGTCGATTTTTGTGACAGTATTTGCCGTAGGGCTGGGTATCGGTTATATTTTTTCATTTGATTAGCTTTATGTGCTTCATCGATTTATATTTTAATGAATTTATTATTGATCTATTCAACTTAAATCGATTCAAATTGATTAATCAACTTTATCAAACCAGACGTCGATATTTAAATATATTTGCATTTATATTATCATTTTCATTTTGTTTTAAATGCTGTAATAACTTGAAAAAAGTTAATTTTTTTTTCAAAAAGCATCTTGAACGATTTCAAAACCCTTTCCAGTTTTAAAGTAAAAATAAATAAAACTGTTTTATTTTTACTTTACTGAAATCCTTTAATTTATTTAATTTACTAAAAACACAAAAGGCTATATAACTACTGCATATTTAGACGTTTTTTTCTAAAATGTATTAGGAGATTGTACATCAAATTAAATATTTTCTGCTGTATCTATTAGTTTTTCCTTATATAAGTGTATTTTTTATTCAGAAAAGTTAAATGTTTTGTGAGAATTATGGAATATTTTATTAAAAAAATGTTCATGACTGGACAAATGAACACCATCCTGTTCCTGTGTCAGGTGCGACTTGTGTGGGCGGTCCTACCGACACGCCGGCTCTCTCCTCAACCATAAGAAGTCTCACTCCGAAAGCCTCCACCACTGCGCCTTGTGCCTCCAGACGTTCCCCGACTCTCTCACGCTGCAGATACACTCCCAAATGAGACGCCACTGTTGCCCCGAGTGCGGTAAGACCTTCTGTCTGATCACACACCTGCAGAACCACATGGAGGTGCACTCCAAGGAGCAGGCGGTGGTCTGCGGCATCTGCCAGCAGAGCTTTCCGGATGCCAGCAGCTACCAGCAGCACCACAACGCCCTCCACACGGCTCAGAGCTCGTACCCTCAAGGCACGGAGATACCCGTGGAGAACAACCTCACCTGGGATTCTGTTATTCCTGAGACTTTGGGAACCCAAAAACAAGATCCAACAATGTTTCCTCCGCCTCCAAGAGATGTCTCAGATTCCCAAGTGAGCTGTGAAAGCTCCGCCCCTCAGGAGAAGAGCCACACCTGCGAGCACTGCGGTCGTACGTACCGCCACGCCGGCTCCCTCCTCAACCATAAGAACAGCCACAAGACCGGCGCCTACTTCTGCTCCGTCTGCCACAAGGAGTTCACCAACCTGATGGCCCTCAAGAACCACCGCCGCATCCACACGGAGCCCAAACGCTACCAGTGCCTGGAGTGTGGGAAGGCCTTCCGGGTGTCCACGCAGCTCATCTGTCACCGCAGGATCCACACCAAGGAGAAGCCCTTCACCTGCCAGCTGTGCAGCAAGAACTTCTCCAGCAAATCCAACCTGCGCCACCATCAGAAGATGCACCAGAACTCCAGCCAGAACTACGACGGCTCCTTCAGCATGGACTCATTCATGGACCTGGACATGGCGGCTTTCCTATGAGACAGCAGTAAAATGATTTTCTTCATTTTTAGAGTGTTCCTCTATTCAAAATGGTTTGGGTTCTCAGAGTGGGTAAGCTTGATTGAAACTGTTGGGTTTTCAGTGCCTCTGTAAATTCCTTAAAAAACTACAAATATATTTATCTCTGAAACTTCTGGTTATCTTTGGCATCTATGAAAGAATTTCATTTGGAAATCTGCAAATATGTTTGTCTATGATTATTTAAGAACCAACTGTACTCTTCCTGTTCCACTGCAAACCAACACGGATGTATTTATTCCTCTTTTGTACAGATGAACCTCTATGAATATTTTGTAAAGTTCATGTAGCGTTTAAGGACCTTGTCGATGCGTTTCACCTTAACGGTAGTTTCTCAGTTAAAAAGGAGCCACAGTCAGTCAGGGGAGCACTCAGGGCTGAAAACGAAAACGACTGATGAGCAAAAGATGTGTAGTATTTAGTATTTGCCGGCATGACGGTGGGAGCAGGTCTTAAAAAAATGTGTACATCTTCAGTTAAAATCTGTTTAAAGAGCCAGTGCCAAACTCAATCCCGATTCTTCCCTTCTCCCTTCCCCTCCATTTGAACGCCCAGGATATTTTATTTTTTAAATTTCACAAAGTTCTCCGTCGCAAGAGTAAACCACGTTTCCCTAAGACGCCCTTTTCTTCACGTGGGTGCGCTCTGAACCACAGAAGTTTACGTTTAAATGTAAGTAATGGCTTTTTGTGGTAGCATGACTTTTTAAAGTTTTAAAACCGCTGCTGTTATGTAAATTTTAGTTCTGGAGGCTCCGCACTAACGCTTACGGAATATTGGTGACGTCATCGAACGAAAGTGATGTCTGAGTATGAGGCACTAATTTTCATAACTCCGTTTTGAGGGCTAAATGAAGGGAGAAGGGAAGAGTTCAAATTGGGGCCAACAATTCCTGTCTTTTTTTTTTTTTTTTTGTGCAGCTTATATTTAAGGTATTTTTCATCTTTTGTAGTCTATAAAGTTACTTTAAGTTTCAATTTGAGGGAAACTCATCCAAATGAAATGAGTCCTTTTTATGTACAAGTTACTTTAGGATTCCAATTTGGAGAATGTTTTTTCCCAATTCACTTGTATTTATGTAGCCCCATATCACAGAAAAAAATGGCCTCATTGGGCTTCAAATTTATTTTTTTAGTAAATGAATTGCATTTTATCATAATTTGGCACTGGCTTTAACATGAAATACCTCAATATTCCTGCACACCCAATAGCTGCTATCTACTGTCTTTGCACACAAACTCACAGTCCAAACAGCAGGAAGCTTCGTTCCATTCTTTTTTTTTTTTCTTTTTTTGCCTTTTTAAAAGCAATATGCTCTAGTTGTCATTTTGTAGCAGTTTCAAATGAACATTCCCATGTGCCATAACTTAAAATCAACAAAAAATCTTAATTTTAAGAATTCCTTAACTTTGTTTAATGCCATTGCAAAATGGAAGCAGAAAAAAAGGCGTACTTTTACTTTCTTTTTCTTAAGTTATTTAGCACTTATTGTTCTGAGTTCTGTACATTTTAAATGAAAATATTGGGTGAATCTTTGTACATTTACTCTCTGAAGCAGCAGGAAACTGCTGGATTTTCTTTTGTGTAATAAAATAAACATAAGTATGGTTTTTATTACACTATTTATTTAAAAAAAATGCCTGTTATTAACTATTTCTAGAACAGTTTTGACATTTAAGGGTTCGATTTTTTATATCCTGTTATAGCAAAGAATGTACACGTTAAATTATGAGTGAGAATCATTAAAAGACTGGAAAAAAAATCTTTTTACATTTGGCCAATCATTCACACTTGCAGGATTCATGAAAGTTGTCAGTTTTATTGTGAAAATACATTTGCTACACAAAGCAGTTTATAAAGTGAGTAAAGAAAAGCCAGTGCATGTACAGGAAAAATTATCCAAAAAAAAGCAAAAGAAGCAGAATAGAAGTGTCATTTTTGATGGCTGGCCTGCTGAAAGTTTCACAAAGTCCCTTTGTGTTTGTCCCCTCGCACTTGATGCATTGCTACTCTGCAAGTATTTTAAAAAAAATAAATAAACATGAAAAGAAACTGCTTTAATGTGGGTGCCAGAGGACAAACACTGAGCAGACAGATCCAAAAAGTTGACCTGAAACATTGTCAGGGGACAAAAGAAAACAGGAAGTGCTTGCAGCGTCATGAAGAAAAGTAGAAAGAACGCGGAAAAAAACAATCATTTCTATACATCACTAAGCACTTTACAATGAAAAAGTGCGTCTGTTTTTTTTTTTTTTTGCTTAGAGAAGAGTTTAGCGGTCTAACATTGTGTGCACTGCAAGATGAGTGTCCAACAAAAACACTGCAGGTATTTTTCTTCACTACAGTACATTCCTCGCAGCATTCCCACGTGTTAGCAGTTTGGGAACTTATAGTGTTTCATGCATCAAGACCTACGATCACTGTGACAGCGATGCAGCTCCTGGAATTGTATTACAAGTCCATAAAAAAAAAAAAAAAAAACGTAGTAACACGAGAGCAGAGATGGCAATAATGCATGGACCTGAAACTGGGCGTGCACAGATTTCAGGAGGTGTAGTAGCAGTGCATGAGTGCAGTTTGTTCTCTCGGTCACAGCTTCATCGCTGGCTGCTGAAAGAACGTACATGGACATACTGGCAGGAAAAAAAACACAGTTTACCTAAAGGTAGCTACATTCAAACGGCCCCGATGTGCCACAGTATGTGTTCCTCGCGCTGTTGGGGCAGAGAGAGACCCCGTCTACCCCACCGGACTGTACGGGAGCGGCGTCCGTGTTACATTCGACGCTGCAGAACCCTAAACACCAGCACGGACCGCTGCTGAATCTCAACCTAAAAATCTCAGTTAGCAGGAAAAATAAGAAGGATCACAAATCTAAGATGAGACCACTATTAAGGTACTACGGTGTTACTGGTCCATCAAAGATAGGAATGTGGCTCTGAGAATGTCCCGTCCTCGCCTCACCACAGAACTTCAACTGAGCTTGAGAACTGAGCACATCTTTATAACTAAACAGTCTAATAAATAAAAATGGTCCGATTCCGGTCAAGGCACATCCCGCAGTCGGGCTGCGATTGTGGTCCAGAGGTTCCTCCGCCTGGGGTCTAACATCTGTTTCCAGAAGAAGATGAGGCTGTGGAAAAAAATAAAATCTGTTATTCTTTCAGCCTGTAAAGCCCACTACATTAAAAAAAAATGGACAGAAAAATCAATTTTTGTGTTTTTTATTAAATCTGCAAAAAATACTTTTAGAATATATATTTTTTTAATAAAATATTATGGTACCAATTATGATAAATTTGGGGGATTTTGTCCATTTTTATCACGAAAATATATAATATATATCTAATATAAATGTTTGAATTCCTTCATTGCTCACTATATAGTGCATTTACCATTTTGTAGTGCTGTCTGAATCTACAATTCCAAAAATTTTCCAGAATTCTTTGCGAAAAACTAGCATCCATCAATGTTCACCACATTAGCAAATATAGACCACAATGCATTGTGTTTGAAAACATTTTTTGCAAAAAATAAGAGGTTCTTAAATTTAATTTTTAAATGCACTATCAACGTTTTCATTGTCAGAACACAGTGGAGTCATAAAAGATTACGTAAAACACACATTTTTATTAGATTTCACTTTGTGATTGCGGTGATGTCATACTTGCCATTTAAAAAACAAATTAAAGAAGTGTCCGAATTGCTTTTAAAATCCAGGGCAGGAAATAGTCTCATATTATATCGTTTTTTAATAGTTAGGGATTAGGGTGGGAATTCTGAAATAGCCACTGAGATGAGTATTCAGGGGGAAAAAAAGCACCTTATTTAACAACGGTCTCAAATTTGATTCACACATTTTTAACACGGTGTAACTATTATAAATTATCACAAATTTTGCATCATTTCAATACTGTAGGCAGTTATTTAAAAATGAATAACAATAGATGAGTTATTCTTTTGGAAAAGTAGCTAATCTTTTTCTGCCAAAAGTGCTTTTTTTTTAGATTTCATGAGGGCAGCCATTTTGAAATTAGGAGAAAAAGCACTTCTACTGCCCCTAGTGGAAGGATGACGAACTACATGGCAGAAAACCCTAATCCCTAATTACTAAAAAAAACTTTATAGTGCAAAACTATCTAGTGCCTTGGATTTTAAAAGCCATGCTCACTGTTTCATTTTGCTTTTTTAAATGCCGGATATGGCGTCACCGATTTCACTAACTGAAAATCTACTCAATATGAACATTTCACTGCATCTATTTGTGACTCCACTGTGCTGATGATAAAAATGTGGCTGATTTATTGAAAAATTACATTTAAACTTGCTTTTCTTTTTTTTTTGCAAAAGTTGTTCGACCTCAATGCATTGTGGTCTACATTCGCCGATTTAGTGTGTTGGGAAATTTCTAGGGTACTCCATTTTGGAATTGTAGATTCGACCAGAACTAGAAAATGGTGAACTTTAAAAAAAAAAATCATAATCTCACCAAATTTAGTGAAAAGTTGCTGCAAAGATCTACTAGATAATGTAAGGAAATACCTACTCAGCTGTTTAAGCTTGATAAAGAGGTCCCGCCGTCTCTTCAATGGGTTCTGCAATAAATCAAGAAAGGAAGTGATGTGCACATGCCTTCAGAAACCATAACGGATAGCTCAATTTTTCTCATACAAAACACAGATCATTTGGGTTATTTGCACCTGCTCTCTCTGTGGCTAAAAAGGCTTCTGTGAAACAAGAGGTAATTTAATTCTCTATAAGTGAACCCACAGCATCGCTGGTGGTTAGACAGGCATTTACCAAGAACTGCTCCACACCACAGAGGCAAAAAGAGTTTTTAGCGGGCAGATTCTCCCTCCTCTTTTTTCTCTACCAAAGAAAATTCTTTGGAACAACATGTCAAAGTAAGTAACAACTTTTTTTCCCCCTTTTGGGCTCCCACATGACTCTTACCACGTAGAGGCTGTTTGTGTGACCTGCGCCGAAGCACCATGACCCCGATGATCAGCGCAGCCCCAACCAGAACCGCAGCCAGCACAGAGAAACTAGTGATTGCTGCTAGTTTCCACACATCGGGAGTCTCCTCAACCGATTTACCTGTTGAGCACAGAGACGAACCAACAAGTTTATCCGCTGCAACTGAAACAGGGTTCAGTTGGTGCCACCTGGAATTGGCTGAACCACCAAAAAAAAAAAAAAGTAGCAACGGCGGCAGAGTCTCACATGTGTTGCACGATGGGGTCTTCGGGTACTTCTTGCACGACGAACATGGTACACAACGTTCCAGGTCTGAGCTCCAGAACTCCGAATTGTGGCACGAAACTGCACATAAATAAGAGTCTTGTCAGTTTTTGAGCATTTTGTGGAATTAGCTGTTATAACTGGTTAAAGGCACACAGTAAAACCAGACAAACACAAAGAAGACAGAATGGATGGCTGTATGCATGGATGGATGGATGGATAGATGGATGGATGGATGGATGTACAGTCTTTCATATTAATTTTAAATTTTATTTTTTTACGTTTTTTGTGATTTTGCGTCTATTTTTTCTCACTGTTTGTACATTTTCTGCTCTATTTTATTCAACATGTCATTTTCTGAAGACAATGTTAAATCCTTCAGTACATTTCAATAACAGACATTTATTCATGCATCACAACAGAAATCCATCTCCGTCTTGACATGAAACCTAAAGAAAAAATGTGACTAGCGCGAGAAACATGACCCGAAACTGACATCATATTAAACTCTTTTCCTGTGAAATGAAAGCTGGAAACTCCTGTGAGCCGCAGGATATGTTATTACCTAAAGACCTCTTCCTCTGAATTGTTTTTTGCTGTTGTGTACATGCACATCTTCTAGAAAATAAACCACTATGTGTGTTTTATAGACAGAAAATGTCTAAACCCACAAAAGGAAACCACCTGAAGGGATGAGAAAAAACATAAACAGCATTAAAAGAAAGATTTTGTTGGAAGGATTAAATGAACTAATCCCTTTAATAAAAACAATGAGTGACTCAATGGCATGAATGACAGCTTTTATAGGCAACAAGGAAACAGGTGATATTTGACAGATAAATAGATAACAAAACTTCTTCCTCCTCGGCATCACTCATGGATTTGCATCAACAAGCCATTTCTCATCTGCTGCGATAACAGCCGAGCGCCCCGAGGATACTTTCATGCTCTGGCAGGAGGTTTTAATCACTACCAAAACTACCAGGGCGGCAGGAGTGACGTAAACCAAGAGAACTGAATGAGTGTGTGGAAAAATGCAGCTGTTTGAATGACAACAACATCACGCAGCCAATGTTGTCAGGCGGAGGAGCCTGAACATCGTCTGTGAGACGCTGTCAAAAAACTAAACCGAAACAGATGAAACTGAAACATTTTGATATTAAAACTGGTGGAGCAATAGCAGTCTGAACATGGGACTTCAAGGATGGAAGGACAGTTTTGTTTTAGGCAAAACGCTCCTCTTGTTGGTTAGAAACAGGAATGTGAAACTTAATTATAATGGCATTTTCATTTGAATTTATATATCTTTTACTTTTTTAATTTTCCAATCAAATCATGATCTGAAGTTTCATACATTTGTGCACAGATGTACATCTTTTTTGTCTTCTTTGTTGTTTTTTTTTTTGTTTAAATTGCTTGAAATAAATCTAAATGATGCAATATCTAATTTGTTAATCATGTTTTCTTAAGCAATGTCTTATATTTTTCTTGCAAAAAACAACAGTTTTAATGTAAGAATTGTTCATTTTACAACAAAACTTCAACTTTTGTTTAGTTTTAAACACTACTTTTGCATAACAAAGTTTCCAAAAAGAGATTTGACAAATACACTGATATTTAACATCGACATGACGTCAATAAGTAGTTTGGCAGTATTACTCAGCCTCATTTGCCAAAGTTTTAGTGTTTAATAAAAGCATTTTGATGAAATAATTTCCCACTCACCAAGGCCAAGTGGGCCCCATATGGTTTAAAAGTGAGCTGAAAAAGCGGGCCCCTAATGGGTGTCGCCACAGTTTACGTGGTGACCCCACCTGTGTTTAGGCACTCAGTGAGCTGGCTCGCTACGTTAGCTAGCCGCCCAGTGGACAGAAGAGCTTAATAACTCAATATTCCAGAGCTCAGTAAAGTGGAGTTCGTTACAGCGGAGCTTGCTAAAACAGAGCTCGCACAACAGTGGAGCTCGCTAACTTACTACAGCGGAGCTCACTAGCTCGATGGAGCAGAGCTCGCTAGCTCGATGGAGCAGAGCTCGCTAGCTTGATAGAGCAGAGCTCGCTAGCTCGATACACTGAAGCTCACCAGGGTGGAGCTCGCTAACTTTCTACAAGGGGGTTCGCCTGCTCGATACATTGGAGCTGGCTAGCACAATACAGAGCAGCTCGCTAACTTTCTGAAATGGAGCTCGCTAGCTTGATACAGTGGAGCTCGCTTAAGTGGCGCTCGCTACACCAGAGCTTGCTAGCACAATACAGTGGAGCTCCCTAACTTGCTATAGTGGAGCTCACTAGCTCGATAAAGCAGAGCTCACTAGCTTGATACACCAAAGCTCGCCAAAGTAGAGCTTGCTTGAACAAAACAGTAGAGCTTGCTAGCATGATACAGTGGAGCTTGCTAACATGCTACAACGGCATTCACTAGCTCACTACAGTTGAGCTCGTTACCATGCCATGCCGTTTACTGGGAGGCTGGCTAGCGTACCGGACCAATCCACTGGGTCCCCACTTAAGCCACTTTTAAACCATATGGGCCCCACTTGGCATTGGTGGCTAGGTTCATGCTCCAGCAGAACATGTGACCAAATCATAAACAAAAACATCACTTTCTGACCTTTAAAGCATATCTAACTTTGGATCTCCTGATCACGTCACGCCGATGTCATTGGGATTTCCTCTGCTCATGTTTTTAACACTTATTTTGCATTTTTGTTCAGGCCAAATTCAAAACGTGAGCAAGTTTGGATCTTGAGAGGAACTTTCGGTCACTTGGGAATTGAGTTTGTCTCATCAACAGACAACCCAAGAGTTTGGATTTCCCTCTTGGTAATTTACATGAAGCTTCTCAACCCTAACTTCTGCATTTGTCTTCTTCTTAAAGCAGCAAATGGAGGAAATGTAAGAAAAAAAAAAAAAAAAAGGAGTAATCTCATAAAAAAAGACTTCTAGGTCTCCATATTTCAAATTCACTAATGCCAACTGATCCCTATTTGGAAAATGTTTTCCACATTTACTGGACTTGTCCTGTTCCCACTATGAAGGAATGTGGACTTCAAGTCCAGAACCGTGTGAGTAAGCACCGTGTGATCTCCTCTGTGTGGCTCATTGTTAAACCATGCGGCTGCAGCCAAAAGCCACCTGCTCATCAAGTCATGTTGGAGGCATTTTGACCTCCAGCTCTCTCGTCTTCATTCCAGCCACATGTTGAAAAGTCCTCAGAGACTCCTCGTCCTGCACAGCCACAGCAGAGCCGGCTCCGTTTACAGCCGCGGTCACAGTGAAAATGTGTCACAGTTATTGTAAGCGGTTCTCCTGGTGATTTCAACCCCACACAATCCAAAAGGACTTAGAGGGAAGTGAACTGTGACTTCTGCTTGAACCCAGATTTTCTCCCATCAATCAATCAAAAACTGCTGATGAAACTTCACTGAGTTGAACTGAGATGAGCAGCAGCTGGAACTACTGAGCTTTTCCTTAGATTCACAGAGATTTGTGGTTTGTTATGTAAAAGCCTTTTTGGATTCTTGGGTGTTTTGGGGTGTGGGGGTGCTGTTTTATCATGCTCTGGTGGGTGTAACAACAGCTGATGTCCAGATGTAGAAAAGAATTCACAAAAAACCTGATTTAACCAAGAAAAAAGCCAGGGCGGGTTAATAAAATTGATTTAAACTTAATAGATCAATAATTGATCATAAAAATATAAATCAATTTAGCACATAAAGCTAAAGTCAGCTAGCTCAATGCTAACAATTAATAGAATTTCCCATTTAATGCTAACGCTTGGTCGATGTAAACATACATTGCTGACTAAATGAACATTTTTATAAACTCACAGGCATGAACTTTCAAAACTCTTTTAAGGAAATATATTTTTAAAAAAAAAACCTTTGTGGTCTAAAGGACAGTTTTTTGTGAGGCTGGGTATAAAATTTCCAGAAACGATTTAATTTGATTCATAAGAGTCTGAATCTATTTTATTCCGATTTTTTTTTTTTTTTTTCTTCAGTTCAATTCAATTTTGTATTTACACATTTATACACATTTGTTTAGAAATACATGAATAATCGACTATATGATTTGAATATATTTTTAATGATGTTACAGTTTACATACTGTAAAATGTATTTGTGAAATAATGAGATTGTTAATAGCATACATAGTTTTCCAACAAAATGTCCAGATATTTAACTTTGTAAACATTGTTCTGCCTCTCCTGTAGGGCGTTTCAGTTTGGCCACAAGGTGGCAATCGCGCTATAGCATTACACCTTATTCCAGAAGAAGAAAGTATGAGAAAATATATATAAATATATATATTATACCTCAAATTGTTACTTTAAAAATTGTTTTCTTAAAAGAGTTTGGATAAATCATACCGGTGGGTTTATAAATATGTTAATTTAATCAGTAATGTACGTTTAGGTCAACCGAGCGCTAGCTTTAGCTGTCCTATGGGGAAATTCCATTAAACGTTAGCATCAAGCTAGCAGACTTTAGCTTATGTCCTAAATCGATCAATTTTTTAATGTATTGATTTGTTTCTTTTAGCTTAAATAGATTCAAATGGATTTTTATTTTATTTTATTTTATAGACCCAGCCCTAGTATTTTCCTCATAGTGTCTTCTTCTGTAATAATGCTATCGCCACCTAGTGGCCAAACTGATACATCCTCCAGGAGAAACAGAACAGTTGTTGGATCTTCTCCTTTTGAGAATCCAATTTACACTGTATGGTTTTAACAATCTCATTATTATTTCACTGATACATTTTACAGTATGTGAACTGTATTAGATAAATCTAAACATAAACATTATACATGTATTGCTTAACAAATGTGTATAATGTGTAAACTCAAAATTGAATTGAAGAAAAAAAAAGTTAATCAAATCGATCCAGAATCTTGTGAATTGAATTGTTTCTAGAAATTTTAATCGACACCCAGCCCTAAAACCTACTTTTAAAAGTTTTTGGGGGGGGCGTAAAAGCTTGTTTTTGTGGAAAATCGAGGCACTTTCCATCGTTTTCATTGAGTGGCACGGGTGGATGGAGTGAAATAAGGCGATCGGAATGCGGAACCGGTGAGAAATGCAGCTGGTAAAGGAAGCGGCTCTGTGGGGAGAGCCGCTATCTGGCTCCATGAGATCCAGAAAACAATGCGGCGATTGTTTGGAGCCGAGGATGAGGGGGGAAAAGTGCCACGCGCGCGTAAAACTCATCATCCAAAGTTTTGGGGAAAAGTTTAGAAACAAATTTGTTTAAAAAAAAAAAGACTTACTTTTTTGTGCGTTTACGCAGTGGAGGCTGGCCACAGTCGCTAGAATAACTCCACACAGTGCGCAAAGAGCGGTGGAAGCCATGAGGCGCGCGGGAGGGAAGCTGTTCGCAGTCGGCAACACAATTCCCGAAAGTTCATCTGATTAACAATCCGTGCTGGTTTTCAGCATGGAAAAGCGAGCATCAGAGTGAGTCATCCGGAGGAGTCTGCGCCTTGTTTTAACAGCGCACACACCCACGCCGAACAGTTCAACTCCTATGAGTCATTTCCTATGTACTGTAGCGCCTCGGCTCTCTCTCAGTCGGTGCGCACAGGAAACTCCGCTGCCGCAGCGTGTGGCCGCGTTTGTTTCAGCCCGAGTGAAAGTTTCAATCACACCACCTCAGGTATGAAAGTTTCGCTTCATAGATCTCATATTTTACAAACAAATCCAGCCTTTTTTTTCTCGTTTCTCACAGCGTCTCTCTTGTTTTCACCACGCCTGACGACGTAATTGCGCGCCGCCTGCCAAGTAACACAAACTCTCTGGCAGGAGTCTGCACAAAAGAAAAAGAGGAACAGAAACCGAGACACAAACACGTGACACCCTTCAGTAAAATTATAGCCTTCGGGAGCGCGTGCCAAAAAGCGCAAAGTTTGTGCGTAAACACTGGAATGGAGGCTGGGTCGTCTTGGCTGACATTTGACCCCAACAGAGTGATGTTATTAATGTCTGGGGTTGGGTGTAGCCTTGTGCTGCAGCACAAATATGCAACAACAAAAGCCAGTGCACGAGCAATCAGCCTCATCTAATCTGCACTCATTCATTAATTTCCATGTGAAAACGGCACTTGATTATTAGCCAACTTTTTTCTTTTTCTTTATGACCACATGAAGGACAATTCCTGAGGAAGTCTCCTAACTGCTCCCACATGTCTTCTCTTTCCTCTCCTTCTTGCATATTTACTCTTCTCCTGGAACTTTTTTTTTTTCGCCTGTTACATGGTGCGAAGCGCCTTTCCCACAAAGCACTAACGTCAAACAGACGCCAGCAGGACTTCCAGCGAAGGGCTCACATCATCAGATCAGGAGGAGGAAAGAAACATATAAAAAAAAAAAACCAGCGCCATCGGCTCGGCACAATTAGGATTAGACAAATGTGTTTTGAGACTCTGCTGTCTGCTCCGTCTGCTGCAGGTCTCGCTTGGACTGGAGCAGCTCGGCCCACTAAGGACACCCATATGAGCCGACTTTCCGTTGAAGTGATTTCATCAGTAATGAGGCACTATAAGCTGCAGATGTTGTGTTAAACTCTGCAATGTTGCTATGGCAACGGGGTGAACACACACAGAGGCGCTTGCCCAAGGTGATCCAAACACTCCTGTATGTGCTGACTGGATGCCAAACTAGCCCTGATGTCTCTCAGGTATTGTTAATACTATAGCAAAAGACGTCAGACCAATCTGGCTCTAAAACTCCCTATATTGGAAACACGTTCTCTTTTTAAAAAGAATTAAGATCCTGCAAAGAAACACTTTTAGGAGCTTTCAAAGAGAACAGACACTGTGTACACAAACATCTGTGTTTATTAGCTAGACTCAATTCGATAAAGCACTATGTTTGGTCAGCAAATGGCAATGATGTGGTAAAAAAAACAACAAAATTAAAACACGGAGAAACACTTGATATCCTCAACACTTTGAATAAATCTCCAGTCCTTTTGGTTCCGTCTATCCTTTAGGTGATGTAAATGCGGTGAAAGTCATTGGCTCCGAAGGCACAGTTGCACTTGGGGCACTTCCTCTGCCGGGTGTCGTAGCGCATCTTCAGACATTCGTAACAGAAGACGTGGAAACACTTGGTGAGAACCGTCTCCTTGTCTCGCGTGTTGCAGCAGGGGCAGCGCAGCTTCGCCTGCAGACAAATACATGCACACAGTGTGCGCCACCTATAAGCACACTACTAGCCAACATCTATTACATCTATTTTACCTCTGTTTATTGTGCAGCGAGACTGGAGGGCGTTACTAGAATGATTTAATTAGTCTCTTTTACAATGTGCTGTGCAGCTGGTATTTTTGCTTTGCCAGCCGTGGGTTTAAAGTCAAGCGGAAACTTCACCTTGTACTGATTGATCTCCTCCTGAAGGATCTCGTCTGCATCAGAGTACACCTCCACCTTCTTCTGCTTCTCCAGCTTCCGTCTCAGTCTGGATAGATCTTCCTACATGGGAGAGAGGCCAGTTTTCAGAGCACTAACAACCCGACATCTCTGAGGGCACTTGAGCGGATTTTCATCTACATCACGTGTCAAAGTCAAGGCACGGGGGCCGGATCCGACCCTCCAGATGTTTTATTTTATTGTTATCAATGGCCCGATGTTATCTTGTGCTTATTTCTAACTTGTATAATTTGGACAAAATATATTTTTATGGAGAGTAAAATATTGAAAGTTATTTAAGGTTTACATTGGTTTATTCTGGAATAATATTTCTTCCTTTTTATTATTCATGATTATGTTAAAAAGTTACGGTTTAAACATTCTAAAAATTGGTATTCTGCTAGCTTTTTTGAATATTTTGGCATTTACAAAGATTTTTTTAGGCTATTTTAGAGTTTAGCTCATATTTCAGCTACATGCTAGCTGTTTCGGCTAATTTAAACTTTTTTTTTTTTTAGTTTTTTAGGCTGTTTTGGAGTTAAGCTAGTATTTTAGCAACATACTAGCAGTTTTGGCTCTTATAGGCTTTGTTCAGTTTTTTAGAGTATTTTGAAGTGTAGTTAGTTTTTCAGTAACAAGCTAGCTGTTTTAGCAAGTTTTTTTTAGGCTAATCTGGCATTTAGCTAATATTTTAGCTGGCTATTAGCTTCAGTGATTTCAGCTTCATAGGTTAATTGGCAACTCTAAATTGTCCCTAGGTATGAATGTGTGTGCGAATGTGGCCCTGCGACAGACTGGCGAACTGTCCAGGGTAAACCCTGCCTTCGCCCATCAGCAGCCGGGATAGGCTCCGGCATCCCCGCGACCCCGAAAGGGATAAAGCGGCATGGAAAATGAATGAATGAATGAATGAATGATTTCAGCTTCAGCGTTTTTAGCTGTCAATTTTAGCATCTTCAGTGGCTAAATTCAGCTTACACCATTCACGCTAGCATTATTGTAGGTAATGCTATATATCTATTTCATAATTATGTTAAAAGTTACGGTTTTAAAGTTTGAAAATTTATTTTAAGAATGTTCAATAAACATTAATCCTGTTTGGTCCGCGACCTCAGGTGTGTTTTGGATTTTGGCTCCTTGAGCGATTGAGTTTGACACCCTTGATCTGTATGATGCAGGTATCGGCATACCTGTGCCCGCTTCAGGTTGCTGCTCTCTCTTTCGCGGGCGGTGCGGTTCTCTGCCACGGAGACCTGGATCTCCTTCAGCTTGGCCTGAGTGTGCTCCAGCTGCACTTTCAGGTCTTCTGCCAGCTGAGCGGCCTCCACCGCCTGCAGCAGGGGAAGGAAGCAGGAACACTCAGTGAAAACAGCAGCTAATAATTGGATTCCTGAGTGGCAAAGAGGAGGCTGAGTCAGCGCGGATCAACTGGCAAATGAGGCAAATGTTTGTGTTTGTATTTTTCCTGTTTACAATAGATTTTCAGCCCAAGACAATAGATATATTCTTTTGATTTAATACATTTACAAAATCAAAACATTTTATTATTGTCATGCTTTCCTGGACTTAATCAAAGTGATCAAACTATGAATTATTAACCTATAAATGGTTTGGGATTTTAATCAACCAACCAGGATTTGAAAAGTGAAAACAAAGTCACAACTAATGTTATGCAACAACCAAAAGCAGAGTTCCACTTCTCGTTTTTAAATCAGGAAGTGTATTTTATTTAGCGCCATGCAAACACATCAGACAATTTTTTTAAATTTAATTTGGTGACCACTTTATGTGCTCTTTAACCCCTTTAACACCATAAATATTGCCAGCGACACCTAAATAACACGCGACATCCAGTAAACATTCATGCATCAATGTGAATCAGCTGATTCTGGCGCATAAAAAAGTGGCTTTTTATATCAGCTTATACATTTTTAAGGTAAAGTGTTGCATAATGGTGCAAAACAACTTTTCTCTGCGACAGAGTTAGATGATATAGGTCGATTGTGTGAGTAATTCACTTTTGTTAAGTGTTGCATTTCAGTTCAAAGCTAATTTTCTCCTCTTCAAAATCCGCTGGAATTAAGTTAAACGTTTGAAAAGTTACGGTGGTTCAAATACTTTAATTCCCAAATCAACTATTTAGTGATGTCTGTTGGTTGTTGCCAATTTTTTGACAAATTAAAATATAGTCAAAAACTGTCTGTGTGCTGCCCCCTACAGGTTGAAAAAGGTATTACAGTTAAATTTTGTGATTGGTTAACTTGTGCAAGCCCCAGAAGCTTCACGTCATCATGCTCTGCAGCTCCAGTATAATATTCTACAACCGTCTGTTGTTGTTGTGCTAGCTTTAGCATGGCTCGTAGGTGTTTTGCTTACACAACTTTCTGGTGGATTTGGAAAAAGTAGAACAGAGGTTGAGTGCAATTGACATTGAATCCAGAAAACTTTATACTGGTGATTTATTTGCAATGAACATTTCACTCTGCATTGTTTGTTTAATACATTAGCCTTTATTAGCTATGATGCTAGCAGCATTTTACTACCCTCAGAAACGGGTCCCTTTCAGACCTGCAAACCCTCAGCTGCGCCACCAATCCTGCTAAGGTTCTGGACCATGAGCGCCGGCCTCAGAGGAGGCGAAAAATCCTTAACCTCCTAAGAAAGTTCAGTGGAGAAACTGGCATCACTTTGCTCGGTACCACTCTCCATACTGGACCTAGCATACGTTACATAAAGTTAACCTAATCAGAATCAGAATCAGAATCAGAATGGTCTTTAATGTCATTGTTCCACAAGGATTTGCGTTGCAACGAAAAAACAGTGGCTCTCCAGACAAGTGTAAAGAAATTAAGATACGATAAATAAAAGTCTAAAAACTCTGTAGAATAAAAAATAAGAATAAAGAATAATGGACAGGCATAGATTCAAGCCACACCTCCGCTGCTCAGTCCAACTCCACTAGCCCCACCCCCTTTTTAGCATTTTCAAATCTGGTCTGAGAATGGAGTCCGCCTCCAACTGCCCTGTTTGGTTACCCTTTAAACACTGCAGCTACAACTTTGGTTTAAAAGGGTTAAGGGGAGTTGGCGGCCATCTTTTCTCACCTTCCTCTTGTTGAGCTCCAGTGCTTGTGTTCTGACACCGAGTTCCTTTTCCAGAGCAGCCAGCGTACTCTGCAGGACTCCCTCTTTTTCTTCCAGCTTCTGCACAACCAGCAGCTGGGCGTCCACCTGCAACAGAGAGCAAAAGTAGCAAACTGGTACTTCCCTGCTTCAGAGTATAAAACTTCTCAGTTCTCAGGTTCAGGAGGTCGCGGCCCACCTGAGTTTTGAAGGTGAGAACTTGGTCGGCCAGTTCCTCCTTCTCCTCCTTCAGCAGTTTGTAGATCTGGTTGGATTTGATCCGCTCACTCATCAGCTTGAAGTTGGCATCGTCTTTCTCCCGTAGTTGCTGCAGCAGCCGGCTGTTCTGCTCCTGCATGTCCTCGAAGGCCTGACCTGTAACATCCATCTCACTCAGCAAAGCTTCTTCCTCCTGAAACAAACATGAGTTGAATTATTAGAAAAATGTAGAAGCACAAACTTTGGTAGAATTTTAATTAAAAACAACAAATTAATCTAAAGTTTTTGAAATAAAACACATCAGAGCATCAACATCATGGGATTTTTTTGTTCCACATGCGTTAGAAACATATCTACCTCAGTTATGTAGCTCCCTTTTGCAACTTTCCCCCAGTGATCAATAGACTCTAAGCTTTATTTATCGTCACAGATCTCATAAAAACACACATTTATTTGCTGTGACGCAACTGAAACTTTTTTGTCGTTTGTTTTTTGTTCATTTGTAAAAGTATGACAACTTAAACTCATCTTTAAAAAAATAGTAATAAAACAGCTTTGAAAAAAAAATCGTCATGGCATGAAGTTAAAATTAGACTCAAAAGTGTTAAAAATCTAAGCAATTAAAAATCTGCAAGATGTGCCAAAAATGACAAACAACACATTTCATCCAGTCTGTTTTTGTCACCCAGACTCCACACACTGAAATAACAAATCAAGACTCATGTAGGGAGAAATCTTTTTTTATCGGTGCAACTCAAGGGAATTAAAGAGAATCTGGCCACAGAGAAAAGATATGGCGCTCAAAAATTAATATCTGGAAGCCACTCCCCCTGCCAGCCGCAAAAAACATCATATGTGACTGAAATCATTGGCCACAGGCCCTCAACTGGAACCCCCCGTTTTAAGCTTTCGACCTTTTTTCCCTTTGACATAATGCTTACATGATCAGCGGATTCAGAGAAAAAAACGCAGCAATTCGACGGCTTTTTATCAGGAGGTAAATGGGTGAAGTTATACAAATTTAAACATTTCTTAATATTGACTTCTGTTCCATTGGAAGCTCATCTGCACATTAAACTGTGATACAGTTATAGTTCATTCACATTTAAATGCTTAAAAGCTGATATTTCTGAAAAGTTTTTAAAATGTCCGTTTTAAAAGTATTTCTTGAAGTTTAGGAAATTTCTGCCTATGCAACTGGCTACAGTTCCGCTTCCGGCTAGAGTTTGTTTCTGGCACCATTTTCCGTGTAACCAGAGGCCCCTCAGATAATTATATATTTGATGCTTTAACACAACAGATTGTTTTTTTATTATATTTTCCATAAAAACTACGCATCTTTAAATATTTTTTTTTGTAAGAGACCTCACTGAATGCTTCAAACCTCATTGTGGAATCAGGTTGAAAACCTCAATTATCTATAACATCCTAAAGGATTTTATAGATTCCACTGCTGTCACAATTAAAACAAATAATTTGGCTTAAATTTAACAAAGCCAATTCTTCACTGAAACATTTTTTTAAGCAACAGAACCCCAAAGATGAAAAAAAAAAAAAGGTTACCAGCAACAATCTCGTGGCTATAAAGGAGGACAGTGGGTTTGCATTAATGTGAGCTCAGCTGATTAGAGCAGAGAAATGAGAGCAGCTTTCAGTTCCTCTTGACCTGCTGCCTAACATTAGGAGGCAAACATGATAATCATCACGCTAGTTTCGCTCCACAACAGCTGTCAGCTTGTATACATCTGGGTGAACTCCCAAAGGCTTCAACATCTGTACAATCAAAGAGCGAGATCTATTTTCTAGTCAAACTTTTATGCAACAGAAAAAAAAAATGCTTTATGGATCATTTTTGACTGAGGTTTTCTAGTTTGGTCAAAATACCTGCTTGGTTGCAGCGAGTTTCTTCTGCAGATGCTCAATCGTTTCTTCGGCCACGCGGATCTTCCTGAGGGCGTCTTCATCTGCCAGCTTCTTGCTTTCCTTCCTCTCCCTCTCCTCCAGCTCTCGCACTCGCATCCTAAAGTCTTCCACCTGGAGATGTTGGAGATTAGAGTGAATGAAGCATTCATCTTCCAAATCTCTTCAGGAGGTAGAACAAAGAACAAATACCTCTGCTTTAGATTTGCGCTCCGCCGCCATTAGCTGCACTTTGTCCCGTTGCTCCTTTGGAGCAGATTTATACATGTCCAGCAGGAGCTTCATCTCTTTTTGGGATTCCTGGGCTTTCCTGAAAAGTGTTAAGATTTCTACATTAGATAAGAGGAAGAAGATCAGTGTTTTCCTTAGAGCTTTTTTGTCTCTTTATCTAAACCAACATGTGGAGAGCATTTGTCGAGGTTACAAAAGTACAGTAAATATTTTTGATTTAACCAAATGTGTGACTCTGTATCTCCCTCCAGCAACAGATGAGGATCCCTCCCATATTTACCTCATTTTCAAACCAATTTAGAAAAAACCCTCAAATTTTTGCCTCCCCTCAGAAAAACTAATCACATTGGACGCTTGGAGGAAAAGAAGTGATTTTATTAAAGTAGAGGTTCACCTTTTTGCCTCATGTTTTAATTAGGGCTGCCACGATTAGTCGACTAATCGATGACTAATTGACTATTAAAATAGTCGACAACTAATTTAATAGTCGATTAATCGTTACTTTATATTGTATGAAGTCAGAGTGTAGTAAAGTTAAAAGTTATAATAGCATTCTGCCAGCTTTTTGGACTATTTTGGCATTTAATAAGTTTCTTTGGCCTTTTATGGAGTTTAGCTAATATTTAATCTACATGCTAGCTGTTTTGGCTAACTTAAGGTTTCTTTTTTTAGTTTTTTAAGCTATTTTTAAGTTTAACTAATATTTCAGCGACATAGCTATTTTGGTTAATTTAGGATTTTTCTGTTTTTTTTAGGCTAATTTTGAGTTTAGCTAATATTTCAGCAGTATGTGAGCTATTTTAGTTAACTTTGGCTCTTTTTATTTTTTAGGCTAATTTGGCATTTAATTAATATTTCAGCTGGTTATCAACTTCAGCGTCTTTACATCTAGTTTGCGCATGACCCGATTAGTCGACTAATCGGAAAAAATAATCGGTGATTAGTCGACTATTAAAATAATCGTTTGTGGCAGCCCTAGTTTTAATGAGATAAGGTGGTCAGAGTGGAACAAAGAAGTTTGAAAAGGAAAAGAAATCTGAGACTCTTTCGTAGGATCTTCTAAAATCCCAAAATTGTATTTTTTCTCTTTCATTCAGGTGTTTTCTTCCCTTTTCTTTCTTCTAAACTGACTGAAACATTGACGTTTATAATAAAACAGAACGGTGATGTACTTGAGTTCTATCCGGAGCATCTTCAGCGTGTCCGAGTCCTTCCTCTTCAGCTCGTCGCTCCGCTGCCTCTCTCTCTCGCGCTCCTTCTCTCGCTCTCGTTCGGCCTCCCTCTCCCTCTCTCTCTCCCGGGCTCGCTGCCTCTCCAGCTCCTTCCTCCTCTCCTCCTCTTCCTCCTGGTCGTCCTCCTCCTCTTTCTTCACTTCCACGCCGTCGCCTGGCGCCTCTTCGAGGATTAAAACTCCGCTTTCTCCACTCTGACAACGCAGCTGGCAAAGAAGACAACCGAGGTTTAAAGGATTGTTGATATTTTTAATAGTTTTATTAAAGCCAATCGATTATTTACCTTATTTATCTCCATCTGCGTTTCTCGCAGCTTCCTCTTGTAGCGTTGCACATCCCCCTTTAGCTGAAGGTTGTGGTTTTGAAGACTGCTAATTAAATGTCGCATCTCTCTGTTGATTGGTCCTAAACCAGAAGACAGACAAAATTAACACAAAAATAAACTTCATAGTCAAGCATTTTAACAGCAAAATCCACAGAATTGACATTATTCCAAGGAAAATGCATCATTTGATACGTTCGTAGATTGTTCTGATCATTTTAACGTCCTCTAGTGCTACAATAAAAGATCTGCTCCGTATAAAAGCTGATCTAGAACACCTGTTGTGGTGCTTTAACATCTTGGCTCGTGTGAAGTCGTGTTTTGGGAGGACCCACCTGCTTGTTCGTTGGCTGCCAGGTTCTGCTCAAACTCGATACGCAGCATCTCGTACTCTTTGCGTACCTGAGCCAGCGTGTCCTCCAGCTGGATTACCTCAGTTCGCAGTTTCTTCTGAAGAGACAGCTCATCACTCTTAAGCACAAAACAGAGACATCTTGTTGGCAAACATTATTTATTAACCTTTCTTACAACTTGAATGATTAACTTCAATCTGATTTCTTTATTTGAATTAAAAAGCAGACCGATATGTGAAATCACCTCCATGTGTTCGATCTGACGAAGATGAGCGTTCTTCGCTGTGAGCAGGAGAGCCCGCGCCTCGTCCAGCTGAGTTTTAACCCCGAGTGATTCATTGTACAGCAAAGAGAACTGAGACTGCAGACATTTGTACTCCAAAGTTTCCTTCACGACTTCTTCTGGAATATTTCGCAAATCCATCTGAAAAATAGGATTGATTGTTGAGATTCAAACTAGATCACCGTTTATATAGAAAGAGCTAAAAGAAGGAAGCGTGTCGGTGGTGAGGATAGACGACCTTAAGCTTCTCGCTCTCCCTCACAGCCTCCTGAAGCTCCACTTGAAGCTTCTCCAGCTCCGCCATGCGACTGTTGGCCAACTCCTGGTTGTGCTCCAACTCCGCATTGAGACTTTCAAACTAAAAATCAAAACGAGATGCATCCCACATGAGGATTTAAATGGGAGCGCATCAGTGGTCTCGAAGAATCCTTCTACTCACCTTCTGGATGTTCAGCGTTATCTGCCCTCCAGCTAGTCCACCGGAGCTCCCGGAGCTGCTGTAGCCAGATTTAAGCTGCAGAGGAACAGACAAGACAGAAAAACTCTTAAAATCAACTTTTTTTTAAAACTTTGATCTATGAGAAAATAAAAAAAATGTGTATTTGAGTGAAGAACTCAAAAGGTGCTTTGAGTTTCTACAGTAAACTCACAAAAAAGAAAGTTTTAAGTTTAGGAATAAATGAGCAGCTGTTTACAACAACAACGACACAAACACACCTGCTCCATCGCCTCAGCCAGATGTTTGTTCAGCTTCTGTTCTCTGTTGCGAAGTTTCTCGATGTCCCACTGGAGGTCCTCCACCGTCGTTTCCATTTCAGACACTTTCGTCTCTGCGCTTGTTACCTTGTCAACCAGCTCATTGTACTGCAGGACAATGAGTCAAAACAACTATTTTAGCAGCAAAGCAAAAACTAAATGTGGTTTTAAAAAAAGTCTCAGACTTTACCTCCATGGACATCTTGTGGTGACGGCCATGCAGGAGAGTGGAGAGTTCATGCAGTCGCGTGTTCTCCTCCAGTAACGTGCGGTTCTGGGTGATGTCAGGGTGGTTCTCGTCTTTACAAGCTAACAACAGTCACAAAAATACAAATCATTTCATTATTTTTCAAGAGCATGCTGAGTTTTGATTTTACTAAGATTGTTTGACTATTTTTTTTTAATTATACGTTTGATTTCAATAGAACATGATAGTACTGAGTGGAAAAAATAAAACCAACCAGAAAAACAGCAGCAAGCACTTAAAAGTTGAAACACATGTTTGAACAAATCTCAGTCAAATATTTTTTAAAGAATAGATTTTTCAAAAATGTAAGGGTTATTAACCACAGAATCTCATCATCATTGGTTTATCTCACTTTAAGGACATTAATCTGTAATTTGCTTTATTTTTTTTTATTCACAGTTGGACTTGTCATTTTGAACCACTGATTGAAGTAGGAACTAAGTTTCCTCAGTTTTCAGATCACAGATGAATAAAATTTAGATTAGGATTCATGTTTTGACATTTATGATAAGCTGGTTTGGGTCTTAAAGTAGCTAAAATCCATCATGACTTTTACAATAAAGTTATTTTCAAAACGCTATATTACTTACTCCACCTTAAAATCTATTTCTATAAAAAAGTTGCACCATAACTTTAGCCACGTAATTTTTACCCAATAAAAAGTATTTTACATTAAAAAGTAGGATAAATTAGAGTAATTTCATTTTATTTTCAACTGTGGTTTACGTAATGAAATTGAAAATAAAAACAAAGGAAGATCTTCAAAACATGCTTGAACATTATTGAAAAATTTTAGATTTGAGAACAAAAAATTTCATTAAAAAAATAGTAATAATGATAAAAATGCAACATATTAAAAATTATGTAAACACTTTCACCCAGTGATAGTTCTCGAGGGGTTAACTACTGGGCACATGCCTCTCAATAATTCATTTTACTCCCCCCATTCAGAGAATAGTTCTTCAGAAAGATGTTTGTTCATTATGAAAGAATTTATGTTCTTTGTCAGCGGTAGTTCTCTCCTTAAACATGGATTACATTTTGGCCAAAATCTGTCTTAGGTAACTCATAAATATGGACCACAACTACAGCAAATTTTTTGTTGTCTTAAATTTCCATAAATCCTAATAGATATAAGGTGTTTAAATCAACTTTTAAAAGTTTTCTCTGTGGATAATGTCTCCCAAAATGACTTCCTTTAAGTCCTTAAAACTCCTTTAAAGCAGTGTTCTGAGTGGCACATATCAAATGTGTTTCGGTTGGTTCTTGATTTTTCTTTTTTTTTATATTACAATATACTGGAGTACCACAGCCAGCTTCTATTTAAGTTAATTCCTTAATTCAACAGGCCTGGCAGTAATCAGTCCTGGGTGTGGCTAATGAAATTGAACTCAGTTTTTATAATTTGAAAATGCAGACAAGTTGTTTTAAACATGGGACTTGAAGGTAATTTTGTCTCTTAAACCTACAGAAAATCACCAACTTGTTTTTAAATATAAAAAAATATTACTTTAACCACTAATAAAAAAAAAAACAAAAAACTAACTGCTATTTCAGATCGGTGAATGTGTTTCTGAGGGAGTTTAGATATTTACCTGCAGCCTGAGCGGCTCTGCACATGCTGTCAATCCGGCTGTGCAGTCTGTCAAAGACGCACACCAGCTGGGCGATGGCGTCTTTGCTGAACTGCATGCGGTCCTGGAGATGCAAGGACAGTTCTTCCTCGGTACTTTGCTCAAGTACCGTCAAAAATCCCTTAGCATTTTCACTCAGTGGAGGAGGTGGCGGCGATGAGTCTGCAAAAAAATAAAACTAGTTATGAGGATTAAGAGACTAAAAGAATGGGCTCGTGAATAATTTATCAATGTGATCAAACTCCAAAGCTCTGAAACATTTAAATCTATGAAGAGACTAATTTTATACTTACAGATATTGACACGATGAGTGAAAAGCGTGAAATTAAAACTGAGGCTTCAATTTATCAAAGTTGCTAACCTGCTTTTGCTTCTGGTGCAGGTTCCGTCGGTGTCACCAACTCTTCTGACCCGGCAGGCAGTGGGGGCTGCTGTTCTTCCGGGTTTTTTTCCTGACGCTCCTCGACCTGCTGCTGGTCCATCGGCTCACTTTCGCTCTGGATTTCAGGCACAGGTGGCGCTGGTCCTTCAGAGCGAGGCGACGATAGTCTGACACCACTTTCATCAACTGCTGCGGGGTCGGTGACCGGTGCCATGGGAGGAGCCGGAACAGGCTGCTCAGGCTCGATGCGTTTGCGAAGCAACCTTACACTTTCTTCCAACTGTAAACCAGAGATGACACAAAGTGTTAATTTACAGACTACTGATGACTCAATAGACAGTAATTCTAAAAGATTTATTTGTAATGCCTCTGATTACTCAGGATGAAAGCCAAACACTGTAATAAATGAGTTAACTGTCTTTAAATTTGTTTTCAATAAGATTTAAAATGTAAACTATGCAATTTCTTTGACTTTTATTAACTCTTTGTATGACATTTAGTTTGTTTCAACCTCTGGTATTTTGTTACATTATTATTTTATTTTTTTTTTAAATATACTGTTTGTATAGATGTACAACATATATTATTGGCTATTTTACACTGTTTTTTGTACTGAAACTGATGTTTACAATAAAGATTAAAATAAATGATGTACCTGTGACCAGTAGCGATTGACAATCAGAAGAGTGGTGTCATCCGTGGCTTGTCTCTTCTCCAACTTTTCAATTTTCTCTCGTAACTCATCCTCCATGGCTTGCCTCTGCTCCAGGCGCTCACACAACTTCTTATTCTTGAACTGGATTACCTTCATGTCCATTTCCTCCTGCACATCATCACAAGACATGTATGTTCACATCTTTTGAGTGTGGAAAACTTTAATGAATGAAATAAACCATATTTGAAAAATCTAAGCACTAAATGACAGACCGTGGAGGAGACTCCGGCAATACGGATTGGCTCAATAAGCGTCGTGGTGGTCTTCTCCTCTTTCTTGCTCTTTTTCTCAGGTGGTCCAGGGGGACTGTCCCCTCCTGAGGGACGCTTCCCTCCCCCAGCACCTGACATGTTGTCTTCTCCTGCATGAAAATGTACACAAACATACATTTAGTACCAATCTGTTAATCAAATCTAAATTTCTCAGCAAATTTAATTATATGATGAAAACTAATTACTTTCAAAGGAGGGAAACTGCAGTATATTCCGATTAAGCTATAGAAACATTAACATTACATTCAGACTATCCTATTGTATTAAAGTAAACGCTGCAGTTAATATTACGTTGGCCTTTCTCTTCAAATTATTGTATTTTTGTAAGCTTGCTAACACTAGCTAAGCTAATGGTTAGCTAAACAGCGCTTCTTTTTTTAGCGCATAAAATTACTTTGTTTCCGTATTTTATTTCTCCGACCATCACTACACAAACAGTGCATTCAAAGCCGCAAACCAACAATTATTCACATATTCTGAAAGACGCAAAAATACCTCGGAAATGTTGACACAACAGACCTTAGCAAAGAACGACTCAGGAGGCGTCAGGAAAAGCCTTTCTTCTTCGTTTGAAGGCACATCGCATAGACTTGTATCTCTATCGCCACCTAGTGTTCATTTTCTGCTATTGCTTAAAAAAGCATTGAGATTCCTCAAATTATGGGGATGATAAAAGTTTTTTTTCCAACCCATTTCACTGAGACTGGGTTGTTTTTTTTCTCACGAAATAATTTAGATTAAGGAGAAAAAAAATGATGTGAAGATTAATACGGGACGAAAACAGGGATTTGTTTGTTTCTATAAGGGCAGTTAAGATGTATAATTGTCTGAGGTTATATTCATTTAAATATTAAAAGATTTAAAAATACATTTAGAGGTGTGATTCAACAAAAATACTTACGTTTTACTTGAGAGTGTGCACATTGGATGTTTTGTAAGTGTTTTTTTAATGGCTGTGCTTTGCATTTTAAAGTAAACGTTGTTGCTTTTTGGTGCATTCATATGTAAATATTGGGGTGTATTGATTGATCGATTGCGATTGCAACAATCCAACCAGATTGATCTATTTGAGGCAAAATCAAATCGAATTGACTTGTATCGTTAAAAAAAATGTTTAAAAATGAGAAAAGCAATATTGGAAAATGCCATTTGGGTTGAAACATGGTGGATTCATTATTATAAAAGATAAAAATGACAGTGTATCACGGTGAACAACACACGTGATTACAGCAAAAGACGATCAAGTCATAATTACAGTAAGATGTGTAGAAATACTTTGAATTTGGACATGTGACCATACGTAGTGGTATAATATTCTAATATATTCTGTTTGTATTATTTTGATGTGGAAAAATTAGTGGACTTAGCTTTATAAAACGAAGGCATGATTGGATTTGGCATTAATTTTTGTTTGTACACATATTTATCTCACAAGAAACAAAATTGAATTTTTTTCGGCTAAAGATTGATTTTAGGTCAGTAAATTGGATCAGATTCAAAATGAGCAAAGATATATTACCAATTGAACCGCAAACAACAAATTATGATATCATTGAAATCGTTGTTCAAATGAACCGTTGTGCCTCTATTAAATAATTGTCCATAAGCTTACACAAAATTGCATATAACAATAAATTACCTGTATTGGATTACTAATGATAATTTCTGGGTTTGTTTAAGTTTACAATAATTCTTCTTTATATGTGTAACATGTTATGTTGCTTGTTTGAATTAGTTACTTTGTGTTCTATTTTTCAGTTTTCAAGAATATTTTTTACAGTATTCAAAAACAAATCTTCTTTATTCTTTTTATTGTATCATATTTTGTTTTTTTTTTCCCCAAAAAAACACAATTTCTTAAACATTAAAAAAATGTATGTTTTCTTTAAATTCATATAAAGTTGACATTTTAAATTTAATTTAATTTACTACTAATCAATATTAGTTTAATACAATATTATTATTAGCAGTGGTGGTAGGAGCACTCGTCATGCAATTCTCACTCCCGCCTCTTGGGGGCAGTGTCGCCACAGCAGGAAACCGGTCTCAAACGATTTTGAAGGAATTTGACCAGAATGTAAACATTGCTCTAACCGGAGACAACTTTTTAGGCAACTCTGGGGTGCCGTCACGACTCTGTAACACACAGTTATGTCTTCGACATAAATCCCCCGAGCAGAGGGTATCAGTTCTGCTGATATTCGCGGTCCTTTTACTTGCAGTTTTTTTTGGCCAGAGTTGGTGAGTAGCTTCCTGGTCGGTCAGTGAACCTGCTCACTGTACAAGGCCAAATCAAAGACGTTCTAACCTTACTGACGAGTCCGTGTTTTACTCTTAAATTATCACAAATAACACGTTTTTTAAAAATGAGTTTATAGCGAACAATTGGGGTGTTTGAATGTTTGCTAAGTCCCAACTAAACTTCCTCCTGTTAGCTAAGTCGTCCCTGTCGGGCGCGCGCGTGAGTGAATTTGTTGCTGTTCCAGATCCATCATGACCAAGGACATCGTTGTTGGAGACGAACTGCCGGACTGGGTGGGAGCGAAGGAATTTTACCAGAAATATGACCCGAAGGAGGTTATTGGCAGGTGAGCAGAGAGAAAAGAACAGGATGTTCTCTAAAGAGAACAAGCGTCCCGCTTGACGCTAATGATGGAGACGTGGTGCGTTCACGTGCGTCTGTGATTCTCCCAGGGGGGTGAGCAGCGTGGTGCGCCGCTGTGTGCACAGGCACACGGGCCAGGAGCTGGCCGTGAAAATCATAGAGATCACCGCCGAGAAGATGACGGTCCAGCAGCTGGAGGAGGTGAAAAGCTCCACCCTGAAGGAGATCCACCTTCTCAACATGGTGAAGGGACACTCCTCCATCAGTAGGTCCCCCCCATGCAAAGTACTGGCATCTAGTTGTTGATTTCATCATATAAAACTATGTTTTTGTCTCCCTTTAGTCACTCTTATTGATTCCTATGAGTCCACAACGTTCATATTTCTAGTGTTTGACCTGTAAGTATAAAAACATAAAATTAAATACTTCTAAAATGTTAATTATGACATAAATTATTATTGTTTTGTGCATTTTAGAATGAGGCGAGGAGAGCTGTTTGACTACCTCACAGAAAAAGTAACACTGAGTGAGAAGGAGACGAGGTGAGTTCCACAATTTGACCAACTCCGCTCATCTTTTGAACTATTTTCAAAGCATTCATCTTCTGTTTTTTGATATTTTTAGCCAAAATCCAAAAACATGTGTTGACTTAGTTTCTGCAGAGCAGCAATAGTTCATTAGAAATTCACCTCTAAGTTATGGGTGGGACTGATGGCGCAGGGTAAGCCTGCTCCTCTTCCCATCATCCATCTCTTTATGCTCTCTCCCGCTAGCTTACAGCTTCTCACGCCCCCAACCAAACATTAACAATAACGAACAATATCGGAACTATCCAGGCAAACAGTTTTTGAGACAAATTCCAGCTCAAACAAGGAAAACAAAGACATACTTGGCTCTTTAGTCAGCTTTAGTAACTTTAAAGACAATTACTAGCTTTTTCAGTTTTTCATCTGCTCCTGATTCACAACAATCTAAATAAAGAAATACTCACAAATAAAATTTTTACCTTAATTTTCTTTTTATTTGTCATGGATCATGAGAAAATCCCCCAAAACATGTTAAAAAAAACACAATTTTCATTGTAGTGGGTTTTTTAATCTTTATATAATATCCTATAATCCTACAATTGATCAATTTTAAGTACATCTTTTTATTGGCATCTATTTTAAAAACAGTTCAGACGATGATTATGTTTTAAGTGAGTTGCATAAACAGAATAGTTTCTGTAATATTTACTTTCCTATATTTTAAATCCAAATTTTGGGCCTAATTTTTAGGGTTTTTTCCAACATAATTTTTCAATCTCTGTTTTTTTTTTTGTTTTGAATCAATTTTAAACAAATACAGAGTTGTTATTTTTGTTTAAGTACATGACTTGAAGTCTTATTAACGTAGATCTAAAAATTGGTTCAAATGTTTTTTGTTTTTTTTAACAAGTCAATTTTTAATTTGAATTGGAATGTCAGTTCTTCTGTTGAGTAAATGGTCCAGATGATCTCCAGCCAGTGGTTCTTTCCAAGGGGTCCACTTGATGCCATTTCCTAGTTACAGCCCCCATTTTTTAAATTTATTTATTATTATTATTATTTATTTTATAGCTTTTCCTGTCCTTTGTTGTGTGTAAACTTTGCCCTTTTGGCTGTTGGGACTGCTATTTGTGTTCTAAATGTGGATTCTTGGAAAACACAATAAAAGTTAAGTAAAAAAATGATCACTTTTTAAAAATATTTTTTAAATTTATTTTTAAACATTTTCACAGCTACAAACTCACCGTTAAAGTTGATCAGTTTTTCCAGTAGCAAGGGGATGTGTGACAGTGCAGCAGGGCTGTCACGATTAGTTAACTAATCGACTATTAAAATAATCTATGAATAATTTAAAAGTCAATTTGTCATTACTTTATTTTATATTGAGTCAGAGTGTAGTAAAGTTGAACAAAGTTGTGAGCGTTTGCACTTAGATTATACACTTTTTAATATTTAAGTCAGTAAGACTAAAACTTTATCTTTTGTTAAAAATAGTTCCTCGTTTCAGATGCCGACCTCATTTAATTTAAACTTATATTAATACCAAAAACGAATGAATGACAGAGACTGCACGGTTCATGAAAAGTTTTAGAAACTATAATTTTAATTATCTTTATTCTTAGTTTGTTAAAAGCTAATGCGCCGATTAGCATGACCAAATTAATCGACTAATCTGAAAAAATAATCTGTTATTAGTCGACCTTTAAAATAACCGTTTGTAGCAGCCCTTCAGTGCATTCTGTGTTCTTTTCTGGCCCTCAGGAGTATAATGCGCGCTCTGCTGGAGGCTGTGCAGTACCTGCATTCGCTGAACATCGTGCACCGGGATCTGAAACCTGAAAACATTCTTCTAGATGATCATGGGCACATCAAACTCTCTGACTTTGGCTTCTCAGTGCAGCTAGAACCTGGACAGAATCTTAGAGGTATGTCTATAAGGTCCAGAGTTTTGGATTTGTTGTTGTGAAACTAAAACCTTTTGTTTTTCTATATTATTAGAACTCTGTGGAACGCCTGGATATCTGGCCCCGGAAATACTGAAGTGCTCCATGGATGAAATGCATCCAGGCTATGGCAAAGAGGTTGATCTGTAAGTCTTCTATTCCTAATTTTAAAAAAGCAACCCACTTTATCCTCTAAACTTGTTTATACATTTTTTTTTTTGAAGATGGGCTTGTGGAGTCATCCTCTTCACCCTCTTAGCTGGCTCGCCGCCGTTTTGGCATCGTAAACAGATGCTGATGCTGCGAATGATCATGGAGGGTCGGTACCAGTTCAGCTCTCCGGAGTGGGACGACCGCTCGGACACTGTGAAAGATCTGGTAATATTTGTTTTTTTTGTTTGTTTTTTAAAGGCTTTTTACTGAATATGAACATTTTTGTTTGTGTTTTTTTTTACGTTTCCTGTAGATTTCCAGGTTGTTGGTAGTGGATACAGCTGCCCGGCTTACTGCAGAACAAGCGTTAGCTCATTCCTTTTTCAGACAGTACCAGAAAGAGGACGTGCGCCTCTTCAGCCCCAGAAAGTCATTTCGGGTGAGTCCGAATTCTTTTATTTAAAAAAAAAAAAGCATCACCAAAGACTTGAATCATTTCGCCTCTGGGCTCCTCCAGGTGTTGATAGTGAGCGTGCTCGCCTGCATCAGAATGTACAGCCGGTACCGCCGGGTGCGCCCGCTGACCCGCGAGGTGCTGGCCAGAGACCCGTACTCCATTCGCGGCGTCCGCAAGCTCATCGACGGCTGCGCCTTCCGCATCTACGGCCACTGGGTGAAGAAGGGGGAGCAGCAGAACAGAGCGGCGCTCTTTCAGAACACGGCGAAGATCATGCTGCTGGGGCTGGAGGACTTTGAAACATAAAACCTCCTCATTCCTAGACATAATGATTTTTTTTTTAACCATGTGCATGTGCTGTCTTATGAGTACTGCTGTTGTTTATGTTACTGTTTATATTTAAGTTGTGGACTTCAGGGATCAGCACATTTTCATGCCTTAACGTACCTCGACTCAATGCATGACGGTCCAATATTTCTTATCTGTGTGTTGATCCGAAAATGTTTGAACTGTTTGTTCTGCTTTTTGCAGTGGGGGTGCACAACCTTTTGAGGATCATAAATTATACCATTTATTAATATGTATTTAGGATTTTATTTCCGTTAATGGGAAGAATGAATGCACTGTGATCTTTTAGTTTTTGCAGATATTTAAATAACACGTTCAATCTCAGAGGTAATCCAGTGTTAAGCATCCGTACTGTAGATATTCACTATACGTCAAGTGTGTTTGCACTCAGTTAAACAGAAACCCACTAACAGCAACTGTGAAAACTAACAACTTTTTCTCTTCAGCTCCCCCTACAGTCTAAAACGAAGAAGTGCCTGCAGGTACAAAACTGTACTTATGCAGATGTTCATTGTACTGTAAGTGCAAAAATAAGTTTTATTGACAATAAAATAGATATCTAAATTATGCTATTTCAAGCAAGTGTACAGTTTGGATCTTTTTTTTTTTAATTTTTTTAAATGTGTCTTTGTGACTATTAAAAAGCATCAATTTCTGGCTGACGTCTTGCTAAATGACTGGTTTGGGATCCGAAGAACCTAAAAATGAGAGAAAAAAATGAGCAAATACATAGTTTTCATCAATTCGGCTTCATTTTAAATACAGTTAATAAGGGAAATAATCTGTTAGGATTTAGGATCTCACCATCAGAGGCGTCTTGCTGATCTGTGGTCATCATTTCTTTTGTTTCTTCCATCAAATCTGCGGCATCTGCCATGAAAATGCTGCTATTAATCTAAGACGGGAGGCCTCTGAGGTCTTATTAAAAAAAAAAAAAAACTTTAATAAACTTTGGCAGAATATGAGCTTGTTGGAGATTTTGATATCAAGTTTATTAAAAAGTTTTTTTAAAAATCCAAATATTTCTTGCATTTTTACTTTTACAAAATCGAGAACACTTCATCAGTTCTTACCTGGATCTTCTGCAGCAGAAGAAGCATTTTCCTCCATCCCAGAATAAGTCAAAAACAGATCAAGTTTGGGCTGCTCAAAGAAACAAACTCTTTAGTTTTACATTTTAGTTGATTACATTTTAAAATAAAAAAAATAGTTCCTTTGAAAAGTAGACAAATATATAAAAAAAAACATTTTGTTCAGCCAAATCACATCTCTTTCTAAAAGTTTCTAAAAATATATATATTAATATAAAAATTCAAACACAGTAGATTTGTACTTCAAGATTTTTGAAGTAGTATTTTTTGCTCAAATTTAATTTCTTGTATATTTGGATCCATGTTTAATACTTAAGCATTCTCCCTTATTCTAAATATGGAAACCATAACTATAAAAGTTAAAGTTATAACTAACACCAAATCTCTTGTATCTAATATGGTTAAGACCAATTATTAACAAATTATCAGTTAAAAAAATGGTACAAAGTTAACTATACAAAATACAGCAGTTATGCGACACAATTAATCAAATAAGTGGCTAAAAGTGCTGCTGGAAAAGGGAACTTTTGACATTTTCACTGCTTAAAAAGTTCATTTTGAAACATTTTCTTTAGAAGGATTGGGAAGTTTTACAATTTAAATCCAATTTTGAGTGTAATATATAAAGATGAGAGGTAGAGTGAGGAAAAATGACTATAATAAAAAAAAGTTGAACCTCACCTGTGGTGTAAAGATGTACTTGTAAAGTTTGCAGTGTCTCAAATAGACGGCGTCCAGATACTTCAGGATGCTGTTGGCTTCCTCAAACGTGAAGATGCTGATGCTGAAGGGAGGCCGCTGTGGTGCGCATGAAGAGACGAGAAGCAGTGCAACATGGGAATGCAATTAAGCTAAAATGACTTTTAAATGTTTTACAAACCCTGACTGAGTGGCACAGCAGAAGTTCAACACAGTAATAAAAACACTCGTCTTCATCCTCGAGAAGATTCCCTGCAAGTTAAAAAGATGTTTTTATAACTACATGACTTCTAGTTTATTATTTTTATTGATATGTTAAAGGTTAAAATCTGATGTTTTTATACGACATAAAGAAGTGCATGGTGTTACCTTCACACAAGCTTAAAGAGGCTTTAATCTTTAGCTACACAAGCGTTATAAATACCCTGCTTTTGCTTACCTATATTAGCCTCATTGATAGACTTAATGATGGACAGAAGTGAAGACGTCTGCTCTTTTTTAAAGCTCTGCTTTCTGCCAAACAGCACAGCCTGGACATACAGCTCCAGAACAACTCCTCTCTTTGGCTCAGAGAGATCCAGTCCAAACAGTCTGCATAAAGTGCTGTCGCAACAAGAGAAGTCAATTCATTTAATGGATTTTTGTTTCAATGACTGATTCTTCTGGGGTTATAACACCTCTCCAGATCAGGAACAGCCTTTATCTGGTCAATAATCTCCATGTCATGGTAGCTTATGTCTCTCCTGTAAACGTCAAGAGAATGCATTTGGTGTTAGTTGTACAGGTAAGTGAAACTTAAATGAAATATAATAGGAAAAATGTTACCAAAGCATCACTTCGGCCTTTATAGCATGTGGTGCCTGCAAAAAAATAAATTAAAAACATTTGTAAAAGCTGGGATACAAAAGAAAAAAATCAACCTCAATGAGCAAAAGATACAAATAGGCCATTTTGACTAAACATTTAGATTTTCATACAAATATATACTATTAAAACCTCATTAGAAATGTATTTATGAAGCTGACATTGAGTACAAAAGGTTAGTTTCATAGCTTTAAAATCCAAAACTTTGAGATCTGAAAAATCTAAATTTTCTTTCTTTTTTTCTGGATGTTCAGACAAAAAGAAGAAATTAAACTCAACAATCAACAATCAATCTAAAAGAAAACAGGAGATCCTTGCCTTTTGCTGTGCGGTCATTTTGTTGAATGTTTCCGTTTGTTTACTTCCGGTATCCTAGCAATGTCTTCTACATACTATTAAAAGATTGGTTATTTGCCAAAGTACTTTAAAAATAAAAATAATGCAAGCAAAAAACTATTTGAAATTATTTGAAAGTGTTTTTTATTATTATTAATATTTTAATTTCATTTTTAGGAGCGCTTTCGTTGTTTCTATAGCAACGAAAATCCCCCGTTTAGTTTTTTTATTTTTTAATTCTACTGCTAAATGGATTAATTGTTATTTCAACGACATGGTTTATATAGAATAACCGATAATAGTTAAAAAAAATGTGCAAAAGAAACCAAATAGCACAGAATTAAAGCTTGAATTTCGTGTTTGCGAGAGCTTTGGGTTGCCAGGTTTGCTCACGTGCGGCGGTGATGTTGACCTGAAGCACGCAGACAAACAGGAGTCCCGGGTCTCCCCTCTCTCTCTCTCACGTTCCAGGCCAAAGCAGACATGAGAGCCGCCTGTCCACACCATCAGAGCCGTGCAGCCCAGTTTAAGAGCATTAACTCGGTTTAATCCACTTTGCCTTCTGCCACTTGCAGGTGGACAGGCTGGCAGATTCAGACAAATGGCACAAACTGCCTCCAAACCAGACAGTTTCTATAGACTCCTAAAGTAAAAAAAAAAAAAAGGAATATTTTAAAGGAAACAATTCTTTTAGATTTTATTTACATTTCTAATTAATAAACATCTCACTAGCTGGACATGGACGCGGATGTGCAGCAACAGAGGCTGGAGAAGCAGGTAAAAACAAGATTTATTTTGCCCAAATATTTTTAAAAATAAAACCAAATCAATTAGCCTTCAAGGATTGTAATAAATATATTATAACTGTCAATTTATAAGATGTTTTTTTTTTTTTTTCAAACAGCAAAATTGTCATAATATTGCAATGTTTATTAGAGTTCTTTCTGCTAAAGCTGATCATTTTACATTGTATGAATGCTTTTTGAAACCTTTCAAAGTTTTATCAGTTATATTTATTTTGCATTTTTATGTAAGGTTGTAACTTATAGTCAGCAAAATGCTATTTAGGGGGTAGGATGGTGGGGTAGTACAATAAAAGTAACATTAAAATAAAAAGGATATCAATGAATCATTTAGTATTTAGAGTTCTTAGTTTAAGAGGGATTTTAAGAATAATACATACAAACAATAAATTAAATTAAATTAAATTAAATTAAATTAAATTAAATTAAATTAAATTAAATTAAATTAAATTAAATTAAATTAAATTAAATTAAATTAAAAGAATACAAAAAGAATTGCCATTAAGGATAATTTTGTAATGAGATCAGACAATCATATTTTAAAACTTGATTAAAATTTGTTTGTGAATAAAAAATAATCAAAAATGTGTATGTTTTATTAATCGTGATTTTAATTCTTCTACAGCAAGCGCTCCGGACCAAAATGCAGCAAAAGAAACGAGCTTTCATTCCAATGGTGGTTGCCACTCAGGAAATGCGGCAGAAGAATCCGAAGCACAGACCCTTGTTTTCTGATGACACTTCTCTGTTGATCAGCCAGTCTCCAAGCAGCAGCTCTCTGAGTGGTGAGTTTCAGGAAATTTTTTTAAATACTCTCCAAAATAAAATCACTCATTTTTGTTTCTGCCCTGAAAGATCAAGTGGAACACGCCCATGACAACCCTCTGGTTGAGATCACACTGGGAGAAAAAGATATGATTCCAAACGATGAGCTGGAAGAAGACGCTCCAGAGAACCACGGTCATCCCAAAACACTGAACTGGGAGGTTGATGTGGAGACACAGGAGAAAAGTGAAGAGGTTAAACTAGATCCAGTGGATACAAAGATAAAGGAGGAAGATGCAACAAAAGAAAATAACAAACGTAAGATTTTTTTAATGCAAATAATACCAAACTTGACCTAAAAGAAACTTTTATTTCTCACCAACTCATTTCTGTTCCCTAGAGGTGGAAAAGGAAGAGAACGAGCAAGAAAAACCACACGAAAAGGCAAAAAAAGAGAAAAAAACCAAGAAAAAAGCCAAAGTAAAGGAAACGGCGGACTCTCAGAAGACAAAGAAGAAAAGCAAACAAGAACCTGACAGTAAAACTAAAATTTCTACAGAAAAAAAACAATACATTTCTTTCTTTCACAACTGAGGGAGTAGAATCATCCTAAATATGTTTTTGAGTGAAAAGTGAGGCTAAAATATGCCATAGTAAGCTAAAAAAAAGTAGCAAGTTGATAAATATTACACCAAAGATCTGAATTTGAAGGTCAAATGTTTAATCTTGAGTAGCAATATCAAAGAAAAGCAAAAGTTATCTCCAACTCTTGAATTTTAGACTAGATCAGACATGATGATATAAGCAATTACAGAGGGCTTCAAACTTCAGACTGAATAAAAGAAGTGATTAGCCTTATAAATGCTACAGAACAAAAGCTAATATATCTGTTTGTACATTTGCAGCCACGTGTCAAATAATCGATGAGAACAAAGATGAGGACAACCAAGAAAACGAAACAAAGTCAGACAAAGACGAGGAGAAAACTACACCAAGTCTGGCGTCACTGAACTCTAACTACAGGGAGCTATCCTCATCAGAAAATGAACTCGAAGAACAAGTAAGAGCATCAAATATTCTATTATTTTTTACTAAAATTTGAACACTTACAGGATGTAAACAAACATTTGTTGCTGTTCATTTTAATCTAACACGTTCTCAATTCAGCCAAGCTCTCCCATGTCGACAGAAGACGTTGAGAAGTTCGCCTTACGGCCCGCTCCCAGAGATGTTACCATTCAATGCCGGATCACCAGAGACCGGAGGGGCTTAGAGAAGGGCATCTACCCCACGTACTACCTACACATGGAGAAGGAGGACGGCAAGAGGGTCGGTACTGCCGCCAAAGCTTTACAAAATAAATGAGCTCAGTCAATATGTGACCTAAAGTTCTGTTTAAATTTAGGATTTATTAGATTTGATGAAACTGTTTCACTCTTTAGGTATTTCTGATGGCAGGAAGAAAAAGAAAAAAATCCAAGACATCAAACTATCTCATCTCCACCGACCCCACAAATCTCTCCAGAGATACAAGCTCCTACATTGGAAAATTGAGGTTTTCATTTTTTCTTTTCTTTTACAATCTTTCTTTTACAAATGTAAATGTATTCTCTGCTGTTTTTTTTAGAATATATATTTTATTCCAAAAACATGGGTCTAAATTAAAAATAAATTAAACTAAAAAAAAATTATCTTAAAAAAACATTTTATCCCAAAAAATGGGTCTAATTAAAATAAAAAAATTAGATGAAATAAAATTAGAAATGTTCTGCTTTTTAATATACATTTGATTCCAAAAATATAAGTCTAAATAAAAAATAAGAAATTAAACGAAATTTAATGACTTTTTTTTCTGCTTTTTTAAACATAGTTTTTTCCAAAAACACAGGTGTGATGCAATTCAATTCAATTCAATTCAATTCAATTCAATTCAATTCAATTCAATTCAATTCAATTCAATTCAATTCAATTCAATTTAATTTAATTTAATTTAATTTAATTTAATTTAATTTAATTTAATTTAATTTAATTTAATTGATAAAAAATATTTTTTCAAAAATAAAATAATTTTTACTGGACACTTTTGATTTTTTTTAAACATCCAAATCTATTTGAAAGACCATTTATAAATAAATTTTAAAAAAAACTAATAAGTTTTATTTAAAAAAACAGATTTTCTCAAATGTACAGAAAATAAATATTTTTTGAAAAAGATCCTTAAGTATTTGCACTCACTTTTTTGTTACATAAGTAAAGGATAAAGTGGAACTCCTACATTTTTTTTATTAATAGACATAAGAAGGGTATTTTTTTTATTGTTGTTTTTAGAATCTTAAAGCATTTAAGCTGTATTCTTTCATGTGGCCAACAGGGGGCAATAAACTAAGTCCAAGAGTTTACTCTAATTTTTTAACCTATTTACTTTGTTTATAATTACTTTTTTCTTTACCTCATATTTTTCAAAACAATATGTGTTATTAAAAAATTTTCGTTTCTTTTTACATTTTTTATTTATCACTATTCTCTTTTACTTGATATTTATTTTTAACAATATTTACAACCACTTTAAGTAATTGATTGTATGTAAATGATGGTATGTATCTCTGCATAGTTTAAGTGACAAATAAATGTTTTTCTTCAGGTCCAATGCTCTGGGCACAAAGTTCACAGTGTACGATGGAGGTGAAAACCCAGAGAAGAAACCATTTGTGAAAGAAAGTGAGTCGGTGCGACAGGAGTTGGCCGCCATATGCTATGTGAGTGCAGCTCAACAGCGCAAACTCTGCAAGAGAGTAAAAACTTGTGACTGACTGGTTTGTTGTGTTTCAGGAAAAAAACGTGTTGGGCTTCAAAGGTCCCAGAAAAATGACGGTGATCATACCTGGCATGCTACAAAACGATGAAAGAGTGTCCATTCGCTCTGGAAATGTATGTCTATAAAGCAGTGATCGTGAAGCATGTGGGGATTCTGGTTAACATTTCTGTTTTACTGTAGCAGAGTGAGACTCTGCTGGGTTGCCATGCGAAGGGCCAAACAGACCAGCTGGTGACTCTGGTGAACAAATTCCCCAGCTGGAATGAACAGACTCAGTCATATGTGCTGAACTTTAACGGACGCGTCACTCAGGCGTCTGTGAAAAACTTCCAGATCATCCACCCTGACAATGGTAGACTGACTTTTTGACTCTGTTTTCTAGTTTTCTGCTTATTGCCTCACTTCCTCTACTCTTTTGCAGAGGATTACATCGTGATGCAGTTCGGTCGGGTGGCGCAGGACGTCTTCTCCATGGATTACAGCTTCCCTCTGTGCGCCCTGCAAGCTTTTGCCATCGCTCTCTCGTCATTTGATGGTAAACTGGCCTGTGAGTGATTAAAGGACGTTCAGAAGCTGCAAGTCAACAGTTTTATCTTTGTCATGCAATGTTTGTAGATAAATAAACACTAATTTTTACAAAAAAAAAAGAGCAAAAATGGGATTGGTCTTCTTGAGTGTTCTTGCCAAATATAAATTTTCAACATTTCCGTTTGCTGTGGTCACAAGTCCATCCGATCGGCAATCAAACTTGAGATTTAAAAGTCACGTTGTGCAAATATCTGCTTAGAATCTTAACCAAGGGCTGTACGATAAGCCATGAAGCCGTTTCAAGTAAGAGTGTTTTTTATCACAGTATCAAAGACCTCTTAAAAACATGTTCTCGCTATCAAATGGAGCAAAACTGAAGCAGATAAGGATGTGTCCTCTTGTGCAACACGAGGACCTGAATACGATCATGGCTGATCTTGGGGACATTTTTGTCACAGCTTCATAGAAGGGTCAGAAGTCATCAACGATTCAGCAGATTATAAATAAACCGTCGCTGTTCTCTGCTGCTCAGGAACATGTAAAAAGACACTTGTGAGAGCTGAAACCCCAAATGAAACTGAAACACAATTAGAGCAAACAAACACTTTGAGTTATTCTTAAGCAAACCATCTCTGAGAAGTAAGAGAAACGCCTAAGTCACAGCAGGCCTCACAAAGTGAAACACAGGAATTCACCTCTCGATTGTCAAATCATTACATTTTAAAAATTGTGTATGTACGCAGCCCCTAAAGGGAAAAAAAAAAAATTAAAATAAAAAAAATGACAACGCTATTTTGTGCACACCAGTTACTATCTCATGCGCAACAATTAATAACTTGTACGCACCGGTTACTATCTTTTAGCAAAAGTTACTATCTTTTGCACACAAGTCACTAACTCATGCGCACTAGTTACTATCTCATGCGCACCGGTTGCTATCTTGTGCGCACAGGTTGTTATCTTGTGCACGCAAGTTACTATCTTGTGCGCACCCGTTACTCACTCATGCGTACCAGTTACTAACTTGTGCACACCAGTTACTAACTCGTGCGCACCAGTTTTTACATCATGCGCAACAGTTACCATCTCATGCGCACCAGTTACTAAGTCATAAGGACCAGTTACTATCTTGTGCACAAAAATTAGTAAGTGGTGCGCATTAATCACTAAATAACACATGTTACTAACTCATATGCACTAGTTACTTTCTCGTGCACACTTTTTACTAACTCATGTGCACGAGTTACTAACTTGTGCAAACTATTTACTAATTTGTGTGCACGAGACATGCTACTTTCTGGCCATTTGCGGTCATTTGGGATCAGGGAACCTTCTCACAGTCACGTCCCTTTTAGGGGATCTGTATGTATGAGCTCCAGATCAAGAAAATCACAAATAAGAGGAAGCAATGACTCACAGAGTGAACTCTAATCATTCATCAGTAAAAAAAACATATCATTTGGTGAGGTCTTCTGTCAGGATACCTGATGTTGCACAACCTTTTTCTGTTTTTCCAAAACCAGATTCTCTGACATCAGGACGGTTTGGCTTCAAGTAACAAATGCTTACGTGGACACAACGATAACAGTAATGCAGCAGATCAACAGTCCTCCAATAATTATGTCAATTGTAGATTTATGAAATTAAAGAAAATACCTGGATTCTTGTGGGAAATACATTTTTTCATTTGTGTGTGTTTATAAACCAGTGTAGAAATAATCTAATACAAAGAAGAAAGTTTATTTAACATCCAAACATGACGAGACTACCTTATTTTTCAGTGAATGTTCAACATTTAGAGCCAAATATATCAAAATCGTGTTTTGTTTTTTTTCTTTACAGAATGATAAGTTAATTGATAGAATTTAAAGTTGGCTCTTCTTGTGTAAAATTTTCATTTTTTTACTACTACCATACTTAATGAAGCCCATCCAAAAAATAAAGGAAATAATTCACACAGAAATAAAACTTCACATCATGCCGACAAATACGCCACAAAACTCAAAATTTAAAAAAACAACCAAATACTACGGTATATACACATGCACTCATGTATACTCAAGCACACACAAATATATACACAATACGCAAGCATATTTTCACTCGATGTTCCTTTATTTTGGTGTATTTTACCTATATCTTAATTTGCGTGATGGTCAATAATGACACTAAAAAACTTCATTTTATAAACTCTGTAAATTTTTGTTCCATCAATATGAAATTTTGTACAGATAAAGTATAAAAAATATATAAAATAAAAATAACTAAAGAATAAATAAATATAGTTTGTAAAAATTGTAAATTAATAAAAAATGTATTTTTATTTATTTATTTATTTTTGCAAAAGTTTGAAGCTTAGGTGACAACTTCAGCATCTTCACTGCACTTATTATTGTAAATGTTATAAATATATGTTCAAAATAATAATTAAATTAAAAAAAACACTGTTAGAAGAGTGTGAATAACTCATCTCTTAGTATGTTTCTCCTAAAATAAATTAACATCACTGTCACATGTTTCACCTTTGCCAAATAAATAAAAATGACTTCGTGTGCAGAATATCATGAGGTAAAACAAACAAAGCTCAATAATATATGAAAGAAACATGTTTCACATGCATTTACTTTAAATGGAAAAAAAAAATACTCACGCATATATATTTGGAAGTCTCTAAAAAGACAGGCCCCTCCCTCTCTGGGTTTGCATTTAAGATGTGGGGGTAAAGGTCTCACGCCAGCATGACTCCAGACCAGAACTGCAGTGATGTTGTTCATTCTGAGGCTGAAGATCCTTCTGATATTGTCCAGCAGCACCCTGAGGCTGCAGGGAGACTCCGTTCCAGGTGAGATCTCTATTTGTATGTTCAAAGCTGTGAATAACAAAAGCATTGAATGCCACTTGTTCATATATTAAAGCGTTGTTTGTACCAGAAATGAAGCCTGAGGCAAGGTGGAAAATCAATATAAAGCAGTTGTTAATGTTTTTCACTTGGTCACTTAATATTGAAAGATCTGCAGCTGAAGTCTGTAGTCTTGTTTTACTGCTTTAAATATGGAATGGTTTCTTGTAAAACCAAAAGAATGAAGGAAATGTAACAACTTTGGTTAATATAATTTCTGATCTGGAAAAAAAAAGCATAACATTATTTTGTTACTAACAAACTGATCAACCATATTTCTACATTTTTGTACAATCTGAGGAACACAACAATAAAAAAATATATATATATTTTTTCATTTATGTGAAAAGACACATTTTTATAAGAAAGCTTTTTAAGAAAAAAACTATTCATCTTAACTTTCTATTTAAAAATAGTCTGACAAGCAAAATCCATTTTTTTTATTTGTGTTTCACCTAAAATAGTTGGCAAAGTTAGAATAAAAGAAAAGAAAAAGAACAAATTTTATGATTAAAAACAGGCAATGACCCACAAAAATGTTCACAGATAATGGACTTTTTTTCTGCATAAATAGAATTGAGCCATGAATTGGTAAAACAATTTAGATGCAGCTCACAAGTGAGTTGTGTTATTTTTAGAAGAGATTTGAGGGGACCTTGAGTGGTCCTTGGGGGCAACCTGGTGCCCGCGGGTACCACGTTGGTGACCCCTGTGCTAGAGCGATAGCTAAAATGTCAAAAGCCAAAAGCTTGCCAAAAGTATTAGCTAAGAACCACATTAGCCTAGAAACTGTAAAAATGTCTAATTTTGCCAAAACAGCTAGCATATTGTTAAATATCAGCTAAACTCAAAATTAGCCAAAAAAAAAAACACCAACCCTGGAAAAATGTATAAATTAGCCAAAACAGCTAGCATAATCCGAAAATATTAGCTAAAATCCAAATTAGCCTAAAAAAAAACTGGAAAAATGTCAAATTTTTGCCAATATGTTACCATATTGCTAAATATTTTTTGCCTATTGTAGCATTATCTACAATATTTTTTCATATTGCTAAAATATATTTGCTAAACTCCAAATTAGCCGAAAAAACTTAGAAGCTAAAGCTTGATGTCTCTAGCTGAAAGTATATGCAAAAACTCACAAGTTTCAAAGTACACAAAGTTTTTGAAGGATTGAGCAACTTCTCATTAATTTTCTATGGGGCACATTTTTCTCAATATTTTAAAAACTATAAAATTTATAAATACTAAAAGTACAAGCAGGATACCAAGATTGGTGAAATCGCTGAAATCATGATTGAGTTTTTACGTGCCAAATAATAAATGGAGAGGCGCAGAAGAATCACAATCATAATCTGCATGTTTTACATGATTTTTTGGGATGTTTTTAATGATTATTATTTAAAATGTCAATTAAATACTGTGTAAATGTTGGTCTCTGATGAAAAACTGAACTTACACTTTCTTGTTAGTTAAATAGCAACCCCTGCTGTATATCCAAGAGATAAAACCCTGTACTTTTCAGGAACGGAACACCAAATTTACTGCACAAATGATTTTGTGTTCACCGTCAACTGCTCCATAAAGCTTCACACCTCAGCCGGTCACAACTCCTCATGGCTGCGCTTCATTGATCCCTACGATGAGGAGTAAGATAGTTTTAAACCAACGTCTCTGTTTAATGTCACAGTGATGGTGCGTCTCATTGCTGTTTCCTTTCCTCACAGAGAAAACCACGTCTGCAGGCTGACAAACACCACAGGAGCCTTGTTCTGCTCCTTTAAGAGATCTACTGAAGAGCCAGAGCAAAGCAGCGATCCTGACATCTTTGATGACATCCACATCTACAAAATCTCCCTTTGTCACAGCGAGGATGACAAATCTGAAATGTGTGAGCTGTTGGATGATGGTTACACACCTGTGACGAACAGTAAGCATCAAAACTGCATTCTGATCTGTAAAAGTGGCATTCACATGGAATAAGAATCTCTTTTCCTGTTGCCAGTCAGGCCCAACGCTCCATGCTGCCTCACAGTGAGCCACAACTCCAGTCAATACCACTTCAGCTGGAAAAACACCTACGAGCGCTTCACTACTATGAACAACCTGGCAGAAAATCTAAAGTACGAACTGCACTTCTATGAACTGGGACACAAGGTGAGATGCTTTTATTCTGAAATGATTCAATTAAGTTTGAGGGGGATGAATTATTTCATTGTGCATAAATAAATTTGCATTAAAAAATAAAAAAAAATTCAGGTGGTGCAGCACAATATTGTCCCAGAAAGCACAAGCTACTCTTTGGATGAGGAGATATGCGCACCAGATTCAGAGTATGCTGCCAGAGTGCGGTCCAGCCCCAACGGAGCTCGTTTCAAGGGAGAATGGAGCGACTGGTCACCTGAGGTTTATTGGAGGACAGAACCAGCACCTGAAGGTAAAACGTACACCTGTTTACTATGATTAAGACTCAGTTGTATTAGCGCTTATATTTCTCACATAGATCTCACATCGAAGACGCCTTCTTCTCTTTCTACTGTCATCATTTCCTTGTCTGTGGTTACCCTACTCCTCATTCTACTATGCTACGGTCCTGTGAAGAGGTAATACCCTCACTTCAACTTTCTGTTTGGACCTATTACCACCTTTAATCTGATCTCATTTTGGTGCACAGATGGAGGCAGAACAGCTTCATCCCGACTCCAGCTCCTTATTTCCAAACTCTGTACACAGATTGTCAAGGAGACTTTAAGGTACAAGTAGACGGTCGTGCAAAAAAAAAAAAAACAGTTTCAGTTTAATAATCTTCTGTTTGATTGCAGAGCTGGGTCATGACGCAAGACGATGTCCTGAATGTAGAAAACACCCTCCAAATAGACAGCTTGGAGGAGTGTGCAGAACAGCAGCAGATGATAGAGGGAAGTCCATATAGAAACATACCCAACCCTGTAAGTCTGCAGAAAAGCCCAAACTCTGAGGAAACCAGCAGTTTGACTCATCCCATGCCAGGAAGTTCTGGAGTGGACTCGGGCTGCTGGCTCTGCAGCAACACTTCTCTGGAGGAGCTTCCTCTGTGGTACTGCAACGAGTACTGCACTCTGAACTGCATCCAGAGGCAGCAGCACCATGAAAGCCTGAGAAAGTTCTGTCAGCCAGAACTCAGGGAAGATCTCATCAGGGATGCATAAACATTTGTAGTTAAAAATAAAATGTATTAAATATGCAGTTTCTCTACTCTATACAGCTTTGTTTCATAAATCTGTACCTTTAATAAAGTAAACTCCACATTTCGTAGAAAGTTTTATTATTAAGCCAACACATACATGACCAAAGCACCATATAACCTTAAAGTCTGATACAGAAGAAAGCCTACCTGCCTCAGCCACTGTGGCCGTTTATTCCACAGCAAACACTCTGCATAACAAAAAGACAGCCAAGGCAGCAAATTCTAACGTATATTACAGATCGATGAATACAAAACCTGGGAAAAAAAAAAAAATTAGAACCATCTAGAGACACTAGTGATACAACAGTATAAAAGTGCCATTCATTATACAGCAATTGGAATACTGACAATGAAGTAAGCTATTTTACATTAAATTTACGGGGAGAAAAAAAAATAAAAGAAAGAAACCCTGTGAAAAAGCAAAAACTTCTCATCCATGAACATTGATGACCACCATCATGGAAGATGATGAACTAAAGCTGTGTCCCTTGCACCACATAAGACAATGTTTTAAAAAGAAATGACGAGTGGCGAAAGCACCCGTCCTCTCCTGGCATTATGTGCCAACCAGCGATTAAGAACAAAATGGATGGGTGGAAGGAGAACAGATGGCACAGAATGTGTGGAGTTTAAATAGAAGTCTTTAAGCGAGTCTCGATGTGAGAGGAGCACATTCATCGAGAGACTGAGCGGGGAGGTGATTCTTGTTAAACCCATTCCTTCTGCTGCAGCGGAGAGGCTTCGGCTCTTACGAGGGAGAGAATTTCTTGGCTTGTGCTCGAACTCTCTCGTTTCATATTCTACTCTATTTTGGCTGGAAAGAGAAAGAAAAAAAGTTACAGCGAAGCAATAACACTAAGAAAATAATTCACATTTGAATGACAACAAAAATATAATGTTGAACAATGATCAGATTAAAAAGTTTAATTCAAATCAGCTAAAATATGATTTTATTACAAAATATAAACAAGTTGAGAGGAATAAAAAAAACTCAAAATTAATAAGTGTTTTACATTTTCTAAGCTTAATAAAGGTTTCCATTTTGTTACTTAATCTACAATCTTTAATATAATGAGGACTTGTTGACTATGCAATAAATGTACATGTGTATATATGAAAGTCGTGACTCGTTAGAGGTGGAATTGCTGCATATAAATGTGCTTTTCCCCACTCCCTTTGGAGCAACAAATCAAACAATTTCACTTAAATTAATAATGTTATATTTAATAAATCCAATATGACCTATAAATGGAAAAAAGTATATATGATTAATATGGGCAATTACACAATGAAGGCATCATTTTTTAAGATCTTTGTTCATTTTTCTTTATACTCTTCTCAACGTATTAACATATCTGTAATGGGTTTGACATATCTGGGTTCTTCAATTTATTTTGCAGTATTCAATTATTTTTTAATGGTTGAAATAAATTAGTAAAATCCATTATGTCCACATTTTTAATGCAATTGAAACGTGTTCTGCATATTTTAAACAAATAAAAACTCTTGAAAGGCCAACAAACCCATTAGTATTCAGAATATGACTTTAACTTCAATAAAAGTAATAAATATTAAACTATTTCCATTTCCTATAGGTTGCTGCTGAAATCCAAACCACTGCACCAAATTCCTTCCAAGTGGAAACCTACATTTTGTATTTTATGTTTAGACCGTGTTGAAAACATATTTCATTTTACTAAAGGATTATGTTATAAAGATTTGAATACATTAACAATAGGGATGAAATCAAATACTGCTTACCAGTAGATTGTGTAAGCCTCTGCTTGGGCTGGATCCTGGATATTGGGCTCATTTAGGAGTTCCTGGATACCTAATAAGATCTACAAGAAAACAGAGTGTTGTGTTGATTTCATGATCAGTCTTCTTTTGGACTGCCAATAATCGAGATTCACTGAGTGGACAGAGAGGGAACGGGTCTCTGATGATCCCAACAAAAACTAATATTTGTATTTATTTATATGAATAAATAAATAAATTGACTCAGAGTCAATTAGAATAGGTGTGGGTTACACTGTTCTAAAAATGCTCGAGAACCCACACCTGCTTTATTGTGATGGCTGGTCTCCAGTCTTTGTCCTCCTCTAGAATAGATAGGCATACTGTGCCTGATGGATACACATTTGGATGGAAGAGTGGGGGTTCAAATTTACCTGAAACACAAAGAATAAAGTACTGGTTATTTTTGAGTCATTGCTATTTCTATAATAGATGAATGAAGCTCATCTGGTTTTATAGATTACATTCAATTTACATTAAATGCAACGACAGATTGTGCATTCCTTCTTTTTAAATTCTGATTGTTTTTATGTCAAGCACTTTGATCGAAAGGATTTTTTTCAAAAATGTGCTAAACAGATCAAACTTGATTTGATTTGCAAACAAAGCATAAATGTCCAATTTTTCAGAAATTGTTTAAAAATCACAGCAACTCCCCTCCTTTTTTTACTCTGCTTCATTAAAAAAACTTAAATATTTCATAAACTTTAAATATTTCTTTGACTTGGCCAAATTCCATGGGAACAAATATCACTGAAATAATTATAAAAACAAACACTGGATTTGTTAGCTTTATGACACACCAAAAGCACCCAACTGAAGTTTTTCATTTCCTGAAGTAAATACACAGTAAAAACACAATTAAAATGAAACTAGTCTAAAAATGTTACATTTACAATGAACTCAGAATAAAAAGTAACTAACATTTTGGCGGTGAAGAAGGGTAATCGTCCTTGAACAACATGCGCAACTTGAAAAGGCCTCCTTCCCACGGAGTCTATGAAGACACAGAGCCATGACAAGAAACAATGAATTAACTTTAATCAAATAGATTTACTGGTGGTTTTCTTTAGCTTTTTTTTCTGCAAGTTTTTAGAACATAATATTAACACTTTACCCCTTTCTTGCCAGGAATAGCACACTCCCAATTCATGAGATTCATTGTTCCATCTGGGTTTTTTGTTGGTACTGCGACAAATCCCTAGAACATCCCAAAAAAATATCACTAGTTAGGAGATGTGTTCCATAAAACCAAACAGATTACTTCAGATGTATCTCCACTCACAAAGGGATGGTCTTTCCTCCATGCTTTGCGCTCCTGAGCGAGCCTGCTCAATGCAATGCCTGACATGGTTTGTGTGGACACCTACAGCAAAAATACAGCATAAAAGTTACAAAACAAACAAAAAATGATGCAAAAATGCTACTATCAAACTAAATACTTTCCTCTTTTCTAAATTTAGTAAACTAAAATTAAGTTTGATTAACTTAAACTTATCACCACAATGAGCTTTAAAAACAACTTAAACTGCATTAAGATAAAAAAAAAAAAAAAGCTAGGAGACAACCAGTGGTGACATACCAGCCCCCCATTCATTAATAAAAAGTAACGAAGAACATCGAAGGATAAACATTCTGCATCACTATATGATGAATACTAAATATTAATTAAAACTTTCACCAAAACATCTCAATATTTTGATCAGAATAAGGCAACATTGATGCTAACACACTTTAATGTTAGCTAAACGGTGTAATATTTGGATAGCACCTTAAAACGTGCAGAAGCTACAAAACATTAGCCGTAGCTTACATACTGCTAATGCAGTTCACAACAACTTAAATCAGGTTTAGCTAATTTTTTAGTACTAGTATTTATAGACAGCGTCAGGTGATTTTCATTAGCCTTAATTATGTTGTTTGCGGGGAAAGTAGCATCTTAGACGGCTAGCTTTAACAGCTAGCTAAAATAGCAGAATGTAAAGCATACGTATTTTAAAGTATAATTGAAATATTTATTTATCTTAAAGCTGTATCAAGAGTGTATAGTGACGTTGCTAAAGTGCTAACGTGTTAATTTGTAGTCAAAGTGCGCGTTTAAAAATTATATATACAGTCAAAGCAGCTTGGTTAGCAAGCTAGCATGTTAGCCTCATATGCTAACTCATGTGCGCCAGAATCGTGCTTCATCTGAACAGGCGCTGGCGCAGTTAGCGTCCGACACGGCCCGATGCAGCACCCAAAAAAATGCGCAACTGCACTTGATTTGAGCACAATTTAGAACGGAGCGAATGCGATCGTAACTGCTGAGCAAATGCTCAATAACACCAATGTTCTCGGCAGAGCCAAGAAAGATGAGGAGATTGAAGACGAACAATACGTTACAGATGATTCAAGAATAAGGACAAAGAACCCCCCCTCAACTGAGAGGCGCACATTTATGCGTAACCAAACTAGCGAAAATGGCGCAAAGACGAATGTCTAAAATATCACGATACACGGCTGAAAGCTAACGCCGGTGCGATCGGAATGTGCTCCTACCTCTCAGTGTGGTTGTACTGGCGCAGTTAGTTTGCTAAATAAAATGAATTAGTCGAGGTTGAATCCCGTTAAACGGTGCAAAGTTTCCCTCCTGAAAAACCACACGCTCCGACTTCAGTGGGAAACAGCGGAGCGAAGCAGCCAACCGTCTCTCACTTCCGCCGTAGCTTAAATACCCCCAATGAACATCCGACTGCGCAGTTACACTTCGGCAGAGGTCTTGTTGAAAGCACCCTTTTAAGTATTTTGTTTAAAGAAAGAGTTACTCTCTTGTTCGGGCGAGTATAATAGCTTTGATTGATAATGTGGAAGGAAATATAAACGAAATACGCAGATAGAAGTCCTCCAGGATTCTTCTGCTGCTAGTAATAAATGTACTTTTTCTTCGTCATACATGAATAAACCAGGCGTATTTAAAAGCACAGATATGTTATTGTGCTTCAAACCATAAAATGTATTGTTTTGAGTTGTTAAAACCAGGAAGTAAAACACTACCATTGACTAAACAAGTGTTAGGGTTATCATCTTCACCTATAGAACATCTTTGTTTGCCTAGAAAACCGAATGTGCCCAACCTATGGACGAAACCGCAACGAATCCATCAGTTTCTAGTTTACTTTAGATTAATTTTATATGTTCATGACTTTTTCCAAATATTATGAATACAAATTCCTCAAATGCATAAATATTTTCAACGAAAGCAAATAAAGCAATTTGAGACACCGGACACTAGAGGGCGCCAGCTGAGAAAAAATGACTCATTACTCAAGAGTTCAACAAAGGTTAAAATAAGGGAGGGAAATAGTAAATATGAAATACACAAACAGATATGAATGAAACTTTTTATTGGGTTTAATTATGCAAGACTATAAAGATCTATCCCTTAACCCTTATATTTAGTTTGTACATTTTTAACATTGCATAAGATCATATAGACGAAATCTGTGTAGTGATATGAGAATCAATGTTTTTTAATCTTGAGGAGAGATGACACATGATTATTCATTCATGCATTTAAAGTTAATCAATGCAATGGGCATGAATGCAAAAAAACAGACTGGGCACTTAAAAAAAGATCAAGCTACAGATTTGATAAGTTTGTCCATAAAATGTGTGATAATCAATGTCTGATAAACATTTAGAGAACTTAAAATGCAATGAAGCCAAACTGTACATATATGCTAGAATTAGCATTGCGAAAATAGTTTAAAACAAAAAACAATTTAAACCGGAGATATTTGAAAAATACAGGTAAATAAAGCTTACTCCATAGTCCGCATATGTTAGGATTCACAAGTATCTCAGCTTCCAGATGAAATGAGGTGGAATAAGATTGTCTACAATGCTCGAGCACTGGCAGTTAGAAACTGGAGGATGATCTTAAGACGAAGTGAAATGATGGGAGTGGATATCTGGGGAGTGTTAGTTGCCATGGTTAAAAACAAGTGTGAGGGAGTGCAAGACAGTACACAATCGGAAGGCTTCAGAATACTATAGTAAATGTAAACATAGCCGAGTTCTGGCAGGAAATCCAGTCTTTTTTTTTTTTTTTTTTTTTTTTTGATTGCACCTCTTTGCAGATCTCAAATTTTGCACTTTAAAAGCCCTTGTGTGTGTTTACATATGTGTCACTAAAAAAAAGAAAACATGCATCCATATTAATTCCCCCCCTCGACAATATAAAAACAGTTTTTATCAAGTGTTTAAGTGTGCATGTGAGTTACGTGGAGGTTTCTGTGTCGTTAATAAGTCTCTATGTACAAAGTGTGTCAGCATTAAGAAACATTTCCTTGTCCCTGACACTACGATTGATGTGTACGATACACATAAGACATTGGATTTTGGTCACTGGGGAAAAAAAGGCAACACTACATGATCGATAGTGAACAAAATATCCAAACCACACATCAAAACTGAAAACAAATTTCAGGTAAAAAATAATAATAAGTGTTCTAAAATGCGGTATTTACATCAACATTACAGGCTATAAGCAGTGTGCACAGTGTTTTTCACTGTAGTGCTTGTAATGCTGTGTATGAAATCGACAATTCAAAAGCTCTAAATCAACCAAAACAAATAAAGAAAGTTCTTAAATGTAACAGTCAACTTCATAGCCAGCCAAGTATAGTCTTGTTATTGTTATAAACATGTTCCAGGCATGTTCTCAGTAAAAGACACCAAGTTCAGCATCTGCTGTCTTAACCCTACGTCAGAAATCTCAAGTCCTGTACAAACAATGCAGAAAAAAAAAGTCAACATTGTCACGATTTGCTCATTTTAAAGATCCAGTATAAACAGCTTCCGTATGAAACTGTGGCTTTTATACAGTGTACAAAACGTGCAGTTCTTAAGAGTTAAATATCAATATTGAATTTGGATTATTTACACCAAAAAAAAAAAAAAAAAAGTCCTTCACCACTGCCTTAAACGATTCCAGTAAGCAGATGCTACAAAAACAAAAAGAGAATTAAAAAAAATTTAAATCTGTTTTAAACTTACAAACTGAGCCTCAACAATAACTTAGATATTAGAGGGGAACAAAGGATTTATTGCAAAAGCTGTTTTTTTTTTTTTTTGTTTAACTCTTGATTTTTAAAATTTCTTTTTAGCTTTTAATTTAACAAACAAGAAGGCATCAAAAACATTTTTTAACCTTTAGTTGAGAGATTTTTGTTCACATCATCATTCTATTTACATAGAATAATTTATACATTGGCAACGAGATTACTAATATTAATTGTAAAGTAATTACTTTTGCACAGTACTTTTAAAGCAAAAATATACAGTTACGCGTTTTAAAAATTGCCTATGTTTAAATACCCCTTTTTTGTAGAAAAGGTTCATTCTAAAGCATTTGTGCTTTTAAAGTATTTTAACTTATTCCACAGCTAAATCCTGGACATTCTGCTTTGTTTTTACTGATATTTGAACTATTTTTTAGAATTATGGGGAAAAAAAATATTTTATTAAATACTTTTAAAAGTACTTTTTGTTTGGATCCCTCTAATAAATATTGATAAATTGAATAATAATTTAAAAAAAAAGTGTTTTTGTGGTTGAATGATTAACTCTTTAACCTGCTGACGCACACTTCCCTTCTTGATATCTCTTAAGCAATAATTTTCTGTTTGAAACTCAGGAGTTGCAAAGATGGCGCCGATCCCTTCTTTAGACTCTTGAGCTAAACCATAAAAATGATTAACTGATCCGATGACCCTGAGTGAATCGCTGGCCTTAAACAAGAACGGCCACATTTATAGAATATGATGTTCTAGATTACAATTGCTTATCTTCAGATAGGAAGAAGACGAAAAAAATAAAATAAAGGAACTACTTGCCGCTAATTGGAAAAGGTCCAGTTCAAATGTACAGGCACAAATTGTCAGTAAACAGTTATTTACATCAAGAAATAAAAACAAAAGTGGAGGGAAAAATAAAACAAAGACCCCCCCACCCCCCCATTTCAAATCTCCATTATGCCAAACGTTCTTCCACAAAGATGATATGTTTGCATCATAACACCTGGAGCTTCTAATACTGAGTCCTTCTCACATCCGGGAGCCTCTTTCCTGAAGAATCTGCAGAGACAGAAAGAAACATGCTTTGAATGTATAAATATAAAACCACACACATATTTATATTTATTTTCTGTGCACTATAATGCTTGGTTATGTTTTTTGACTGAGATTGATCTAAACAACAGATATTAGACTTGGATTAACCTTCCTTTTGGAAGATATGATGCTGACCTGATGATCCCACTTGAAGCTTGGTCCACAAGTTTTCTGTGCTCCCTCACTATAATGTTGTTCAAGTTTTGCGGACGTCTATAAGTGTAATTTTTATGAATCAATGAGTTGGATGGTGAGGTTTTTCAAAATAAAACTTTCATCAGAGTCAGATTAAACAAGACCAACCAGGGTTAAAATAAAGTGCAGTTTTACAGCCTTAAAACATTTAAAGATTAGTACTTTGCATATTTTGTCCATTGTGGAATATTTTAAGAACATACTTTACACAATAAATGAGGAATTCTATTTTTTTTCTTCTTGTCGTCATTATTTTTACGTCTTAAACGTTTTCATATATTATTTTGGCTATTGATCAAGCATCTACTGAAGAAGTTTTCCTATTTTCGTTTCTCACAAACACAGAATTTTCACATTACATTTGAAAATGAGTAAACAGCATGCAGGGCAAAATAAATTATTTTTACAAACTGGAGTGGAAAATGCTGATTCATGTTTTTTTTAATGAATCATGACAGTTTTAGCACTGAGGGCGTGGGAGACCTTGGCCACGACAATGAGACATGATCATTTTAAATCTCGTTTAGTCAAAGAAATAGTTTTCAGAGAACATAAATAGGATTATTTAAATGTTTTTAGGCATCTAATAGTTTATTAAGACTTAACTTGAAGATATGCATAAAAAGACCAAGGAACATGAATAAAAGCGTGTAAACGGGAACCTTTTCTGAGAAGATGGAGAACATCTTTCCCTGTTCACAGTTCTATCGGGAAGAATGAATCAGACGCAGCAACGTTTGATGCCGCATGTCCTCCATTAACCAAAGCTTCAAGAAATACTGAATCCTTTTTCATCTGAAGCTAAGTCGCTACATTCAGCAAAGACCATCTGCTCTCCGATCGAGCTTTAGCGTAAAGTCCAAAGCAGATTTCCAGCACGGATACTGTCACGTTCAATTTGTTTGAAGGACCTCTCGTTTGCTCTAAAGCACTTTGAAAACTAATGTGAACATTACCAGGGTGAGGCGATAAAAGCGGGACAAATGAGGGAAATGTCACGGAAAGGCTACGAGCACTTCAGCACTCACCGGTGAGTCAAAAGCGCTCAAACCTAATCAGAGGCCTTCATTTCACAATCTGTCTGTTCGTCCTCGCTCTGAGCAGAAGACGAGGGAGGCGCGAGCGAGACTCTCCCATTGGACAGGAAAACCACGGGGGGGGGAAACAAATTAATATTTAATTGGAGGTAAATGAACGCTTTTATATTGAAAGGTAAAAACTCCAGAGATCAAAATGATCTTGAAGGATCTTTAGATTTTAGACATGGTTACTTACTGATCAAAACTGATTAAACTAATACCAATTTATAGAAAAGAATCGACTCCATCAAAGCCTAATTTGTTACCCTTGAACTTTGAAAACACTTGTAATTAAACGTTTATTGTGCCTGAAGCGCCTTCCATCGTTTTAACTAGTAACTAAGTACAGATGAAGCCTTGTTCTTCTCCAAATGTAGCCGCTTTCAGAGAGCGAGCCTTTATTGAAGACAAACTTATGTGGGTGAGAATTCCTCAGTGCCTGCCATCTGTATCACTCCCAAAGTTTCTGAGAAAATCTTAAGACTGCCAATATTTCCAACCATCCCCAGACTTGTGATCTCCTAATGACTAAAGCATGGAGTACACAGTTTAGACTTTTGTGTGCAAAGATAAAATCAACCTATTTGTACTCAACATAAAGGAAAAAGTGGTTCAGAAAGTAGAACAAAATACACATATTCTACTTCTTTTAGAGCGCGGTACGGACCGATATTGGTCCTTGAGACAGAAAAAAAACAAGACATATATTTTTCAATTTTATTAACCCTTTAACTCCCTGCTCCACCAAATAGTACAGAAAATGTAGAAAACATGTTTTAAAAGCATTATAGAAAAGAAATGTGATGTTTTTGTCTGGTTGGGTATTTAAAGGGTTAACAATCTTGTTCTGAAGGAAGTTTTTTGTTGGAAAACTTTTGGATATTTCCCATCACATCCAACTCATTCTTGAGTGGCTGGATCTCGTATAAAAAAAAAAAAAAAAGTGACAGCGCCATCCACTAAAGCCAAGCTAGCAAAGTTAACAAAAAACATATTTGGAAAGTTTATTTAAAAAAAAAAAAAAAAAAAAAGAGCCAGTGAGGAAACAAACGACTTCAAAGGAAAAAAAAAGTTGCATTTAAAAGACAAAAAAAACCCAGGAGTTTTGACTCCAAATATGGATTTATTGTGACAATTATTCCCATAGACCATCATAATAATGAATAATATTCAGCAACCAGCTGTTTAAAGATCCAGTGGATTCATGTTTATGATTATATTTAGAAAATATTATTTCAATAACAATTAAAATCGGGGCTGAATTTGTGGTGTAATTTTTTTAGCTTCCACTTTAAATTGGTCCCATTTTATTGGTTTGTACATGAACCTGGAGTAAAAATAAAGTTTAGAGCAGCTTTTACAGAGGATGAAGATAAACTGTATCCTCAAAATTTAAGGGAAACTGGAATCTTAAAAACAAAAAAAAAAAAAAAAAAAAAACGTCATCTTCCTACAGTAAAATAATGTCCGACATTTAACCGGTCCGGTTTGGGGATAACTGTTTCAGAGTATTCCTGTCTTTTACAGTGTGCTGCTTCATAGGGACTTATCATTAACTAGACGTGCTGCTACTCTCTCTTCCAGTCCATGAATAGAGTCCACTTTACACATGCAGCACAGGCCATCTTTCAGGCATGTTTGCTCAGGATGAATTTCCAGCAGGCCCTTTCCCGCACTTACCTTTGCCTTCTCACTAGGCTCACTGTTGGTCCCGTATGATTGATTATGCAGCTCCTTGGAGACTACACACAGGAACTCAGCTTGGTCTTCGTTTCCATAGTTGTACGAGGAGCCGATGCTGACCAGCTGAGGAGACAAACGAGAGCAGAGCCGAGCTGAATGACGGGTCTGTGTGATCTTAATGAACACATTTGCTAACTGGTGATGAAAAGGAAAAAAAAAAAAAAAAAAAAAAAACAAACAACAGCAGGGAACTTAAAAGTCTAATGCAGCTAAATTCCATCAACTAGATCAATCCAGCTAAGAGCTTTATAATTCTCACTTAAGTTTACCCCTAGAGGGTAAGTTACCGAGCCCTTTATTGCCCTTGCTAGATAGATAGCAATGATATCAGTGCAAGACAGAATGGGGACGACATCATCGGCGCTCAACCCAGAATACCATGACTGACATTTTATGGTACACTTAGTAAGATAACTCTAAAACATAACAGGGCGTACAGCCACCATCGCGCAGAACTTTTAACTGGTTAACAAATGAACTCCACTACACCCAAAAACCTGCAGACGAGATAAATAGAACATCCACATCAGAAGAAAATAAATCAAAGTGGTGGCAATAAAGGAAAGATCACTCATTCACAAAACACAACAGAAATAATACAAGGACACAATAAAAAGAGAGGGGAGAACTGATCAAATAATATCGATGCAGGGATGTGGTAACAAGCGGACATGCTGGTAAAAGAAAGATTAGAAAGAAAAGAGATAAAGAAAACAGAAGTGAAGGCTTCAAACTAAAGTAACTTCTGCTTTTGAAAGAACACTTTTTCGGTTAAAAACTTGACTAAAGAGAAAATATTTATTTGACCATTTTCTGACAGATGGAAGCGAACCACAGACATCACAAACAGAATGAAACCCACGTTTGTGTTCTTCTTAATTGAAACTGTGTGCTCTGCCAGCTACATGTGTACCTTTGGTACCCAGGTGTGCATGTTCATACTTGCACTGCTCCATTAACCATCGCTACAAGAGACTTGTTGTTAAGCAGACTCGTACACCAACACGGCAAAAAAAAAAAAAAAAAATGCTAACTAGTTGCCACTGATGAAGAAGCAAACCTTTCTGGGTTTATTAACAAATAGTCATTTTTATTTTCCTTAAAGCTCATCTCTACAGAAGGCAATCCTCTGCTGAAGGGTGAGCTTTAGGAGTAATTCTGAGTTGCCCCATCTGACTCACGTAAGAAGATTAGTGGGATTTCAGTCCTGATGGGTTCTCCAGAGACCTCCCGTCACAGTTCTTCACATATGAATAACAACAAGTTCTGTTGGGATTTTTATTTCAGACTGAAAACACTAGGGCTGGGTTAATACAATCAATTTGAATAGATTTAAACTTAAAAGATCAATTATTGATTTATTATAGTATAGATAAATTTAGCACATAAAGCTAAGGTCTGCTAGATGGATGCCAACGTTTAATATAATTTCCCATTCTTCAGAACACATCCACCAAGCCCAGCGCTACTAAAAAATAAATAAATACAATAATGCTAATCTTTTCATCTGTATACGAAAAATATCAAAGTTTAAGAGGAAAATGATCCGATTCTCTTCCATGTTTTTTTTGGATTACACTTCTTCTGCCACCATCAGTAGCAAATACTTATACTCAAATGCAGCACCCTCTAGTGGTTGTTAGAGGAAACGACCGCCAAAAGGACAACCGGTGTTTACTGGGAAAATAACAAATATATGAGCCTATTTTTGTCTTCACTAAAAAAAAAACAAACAAAAATACACACAAATAAGTCACATCTGAGTATAAGTCGCCCCCCTGGCTAAACTATGAAAAAAAACTGCGACTTACACTCCGGAAAGTACGGTACATTGCTGACTAAATGAATATCTTCATTTACTCAAAGGTATGTTATTTTCAAACACTTTTAAGGAAATATATTTTAAAGTAACAATTTGTGGAATAAAGCACCGCTTTTTGCACATACCGTCTAGCCTGATCGCCACCTAGTGGCCAAAGTGAAACGCCCTCCAGGAGAGGCGGAACAATTATTGGAGCTTCTCTGTTTGAGAATCCATGTAACACTGATGGGTTTTAACAATCATTATTTCACTAATACATTTTATAATATGTAAAGTGTAATACTGATGTATTTCTAAACAAATGTGTCTAAATGTGTAAACTGTGTAAACCCAAAATAGAATTGAGAGGATCGAAAGAATTAAAAAAAAAAAAAAAAGAAATGGAATTGAATTGAATTGATCCAGGCTCTAGTGAAATGAAACAGTTTCTGAAATTATATTTATATCCAGCTCTAGAAAATACATGTTTTTTATTTTCACTAAACTGTCTTAAAAAAGTGCTAAGATCTTAAAAAAAAAAAAAAAAAGAAGAAAATCTAGAAAAAGTTCCTGTCAGGGTAACAACTTATGAATGTGTAAAAGAACTAACAAAAAAAAAAAAAAGAAATTAAGCTGCAGACTACAACAAAGGTGTCATCTTTGCTTTACTAGTGAGCAAGCAGTGCGGATGGACACTGAAAACAATCAGCTCAAAAAAAGAACATCTAGGTGTCTACTTGGGACAAACATGGGCCAACGGAGTGTGTACGGACAACACGGGGACCATGCAGTGACCAGCCCGGGAACAGAAGTTTGAGGGACACACCTCTCCGCTGCTGCTTGGCAAAGCAGACTCCTCTCCCTTCACCTCCCTTGACACAATCAGCAGAAACTCTGACTGGTGGGCCCGCCCGTAACCTATACTGACAAGCTGTAACAACCAATCAGAGCACAGAAGGCATGCTCGGATCACGGACATCAAGAAAGATGCGAATTGTGTTTGGGCTTTTCAACCTATTTTCCAGCATTTGGGGGACAGACTTTTTTTTTTTTTTTTTTTTTTGGCGTCACACGTGAGCATAACAAGGTGAGTGAAGCACATAACAGAAGGACTGTTACTGTGGCGCTGCAGGGAGACACTTACCTGTTCGAATTTCCAGCCGTCGGACATGGTCGACACCATTTGTGTTAGCTCCTCCTCCTGGCACTGCAGCACTCGATACACATGCTTTACTGGGACCTGGAACCACAGATTAACACATACATAAAGCAACTTTTCATAAATGTGGGGGATGCTGCTGGATGTCCCTTGACATGAAGATACCTGTGATGTTTTGCAATCACGTTCCCGGATCTTGTCTTTGATAAGTTTTATTAATGATGTGATGTTATAGAATTCAGCTTCTTCTAGCACTCCTGCGACAGAAAACAAAAGAAAATACAAGTTAGCTCAAAAGTAACAAATACTTTATTTACAATTGAAAAAAACATATTGTGAAGATTTTGAAACAGATAACATAAACATGATGAGGAAAAAAAGGGAAGTTGATGTTTAACATTTTTTATGGTCTCATGATCAGTCAGATGGTTTGACAGGCGGCTATCTGCTTATAAAGCAAACTCAGACTTGATGATTCACCACCAAAAATTACAAAGAAACAGGTAAATATCAGAAGTTGGCAACAGAATGCATCTCCATCTTTAAAGTAAACAATCTTTAAAGTATGACACATATTCATGTGAAATCCTTTGTAGCGCTTTAGCTTTGTTTTGATGGGAAAATGGTAGAACAGCATGGATTTGTGCTTTAAATAAGGGCCGTCACAAATGATTATTTTAATAGTCAACTAATCCATGATTATTTTTTTTCGATTAGTCGAATAATCAGGCCTGCACAAAGTGGATGTAAAACCCACATTTAAGCAACATTGGCTTTAAGCTAACTGAAGACTAGTTATATAGAATTACCTGCGATAATGCTAGTGTGAATGCTGTAAGCTGAATTTGGCCGCTGAAGATGCTAGTGCTGATAGCTGAAAATGATGAAATTGATCGCTAAAAGCGCTGAAGTTGATAGCCAGCTAAAATATTAGTTAAATGCCAAATTAGCCTTAAAAAAATGAAAAAAAAAAAGCCCAAGTTTAGCTAAAACCACCACCATGTAGCTGAAATATTAGCTAACCTAAAAAAAAAACCTAAAAAACAAAAAACAAGCTTAAGTTAGCCAAAACAGCTAGCATGTAGCTGGAATATTAAACTCCAAAATATCCTAAAAACCCCTTAATAAATGTCAAAATGGTCCATATAATATAAGGACTAATCGACTATTAATTTAGTGATCGACTATTTTAATAGTCGATTGGTTGAAAAATCGTGGCAGCCGCTTTCACTTAATTGATTCTCTACAGAGCCATTACCTTCCTCGGCCAAATCCTTGTTGAGCACCAGTTTGCCATGCCTCAGATAGTTCAGCACCGGCCCGAAGTACGTGGGGTCTCTGTCGATGAGATAGGCACCAGTTTCGTCCTAAAAAAAGAAAACAGAAAATAGAAAAACGTTGTTTTATTGATTTTAAATAAGGGAAAGGGACAAAAAATTCAAAAATGGGACTTCCCAGCAGAAAAGGAGTTTCCCGACACCATCAACTGAAACCATGACTTAATGAGCACCTTTCTTAATTGAAACTCATCTAGGTGGAAAACAATCTCCCAGAGCATCGGTGAGTCTCTAATTTTGAATCTGCATAACTTAGTGTAGAATCATCCAGGTACCATAGATCAAAAACAAACTCTGGAGTGAAGAATTTTGTAGTTCGGCTAATCATAGTGAGACACACGTGCACGCACAGCAACAACCATAGCTATCTAGATTCCATACCTAGGCACCACAGATGCCCGCATTCCAACCGCTGCATATTCCCCTTATTTCTGTTCAGTGATTAGCCTGTCTGCGTCTCATGGGGGAGAGAGCAAGCTAAAACAATTAGAGCAGAACAGAAAAGGAGCAGAACAACAGAGGGGACCGGGAGGAAACACCTTGGCTTCCAACCAATACTTAGCCTAATCTTGCCTGTGTCACAACGCCTTTCATAGAAATTGAAAATGTGAGTTTTTTTACTAATACTTTAACACATTGTAAGCAATGACATTAAAGGCAACGGCACATTTCAGTCTCATTTTTCTACTTCTTTGAGATTGATTTGGAGTATTACGCCTGAGAAATCAACAGAAAATTATACAAAAATTCAACTTATTATAAACGTTCCACTTTGATATCAAGTACACAGCACTGTCTACATTATTAGCATGTTCATCTATCCTCAACTTTCTGATCTGAAGATGAAATTAACTGGGAACATATTAAACTTTTTCCATAATGAGAGAACGTCCCAGTGCATTCTCTTTCCTAATGAATATCTAAGCCCTCTCGGTTGGCTGACCTCTTTTCTATGGCAAAAATATTCTCCCAGAACCCAGAGGAGCTCTATTCAGGTCCCAATACCCTATGTCAGCTTCTTACATTTAAACAGCCCATGGATTTTAAGCACAAGCACAGGTGGGTTTGTATTGAGGACACAGACGAGGTCGATGATGTTACACAACTTTGCCTAATGCTAGCTTTTGTCCATCCTGGGATGAGACCATGCTGTTTTATACCTCATGTCTAAAAAAAAAAAAAAAGGGTGTAGGTGAATATTTGGCACATCTTCATTAAAAAAGGCACATTGTATGCTGGAATTGCATTGGTTGAGATTCGTTGAGTGCATTCAAATGCTACATACATTATTTGAATACATTCAAATGTTATAAAAAAATAAAACAAACAAGTAGTAGCCAACATTTAAGAGCATTAATGAGAACAAAAGAGCAGAAGGTGACCCTATTTAGATTAGGATTATTATTAAGGGCTTTTTTTTGTATAATTGTAGTCATGATTTAAAACAAAAGACTATCTCTAGAGGTCTAGACTGAGATAAACAGGACAAAAAAAGGGGGGGGTTATAATAACAAGGAAATATAATAAAATGTAAAGAATTAAAAAAAGAAGAAAGTATTAATGATTTTAGAAATAATTTAGAGAAGAACTATCTAAATATGCGTGACTATAGGACAAAATATTTAATTTGAGAGACCATTTCTGAAATTTTAACAAAAACCCGCTTTATAAACATATGCTAAAAGTTGAGCAACAGCTATTCCAAGATACTAACCATAAACACATGAAAACTCCAGTAAACAAAGCCAGTGAAAAGGGTGGGCGTCGAGGAAGGGTTGTGTACGAACCTTATAATCTTTCTCCAACTAACAATCCACGTCCACCCACAGGAAATAACAGTAGAGCCACCCCCAAACCACAATTTGTCCAACAAATGCTTCTGCAGATACATTAGCCGTCTTAAGTTAAATTCGAGTGTGTGCGATGAAAAACTGCCGTGCTCAGCAGACTAAAAAGAAGAGACATTATCCAGTGTTGCTATGCTCTCATCTGTTAAATGGGACAGAACTCACTAGCTGGACTTTAAGAGGCTGCAGTAGATCTTCTGGATCACGTGACTGTGGTTACTTAGTCAAGTGGAAGTTGGATCGTTGTTAAGTACGAGCCTGCAGTGTGTCTCTGGAGTCCCTGCACTAATGGTGTATTCAAAGACGCCACCATTAAAAAAAAAAAAAAAAAAGTATATTTTTAGTGTATTCTACTTCACCATCAAGCAGGATGAACAGTCATTACCGCAAACCTGTTTCAACCACAGCAATTCCCCACTTAAGGAGCATTTAACAGTTTATTCTGCAAAAACAAACATGGTGAAAAGCTTTTAACGCACCACAGTTATGAAGAGCAAAGATTTACACGTTAAAATTAGGCTTTAGCTACTGGATAATAAATGCACGGAAAGTAACAAAGGACGGGAAAGGAGATAAAACCGACTTTAGTGGCGTTTAAATAATCCATAGTACTCTGCAGTGTGAGCATTCGCTGCAGGAACATGGTGCAGGAGGAGACGATACCACCTTTAAATATTTACATTGCTCCCACAGTGTGCCCTGGCATGATGTGCAACCTGAATCTGGCATTAAATGCAACACAGTATTCTCTCTTCTAGCGTGCAAACTGGACTTCCGTGCAGCAGATGGATACAAAAGTGAAAAGTAAAATTACTTGAAAAATTGATGTACTTGAAAGCAGAATGTATTTACTAATTTACATCACTTCAACATTCAAAAGTGGGCAATAACTGACCTCCACAAGTCTGTTTCCCCCCCACTTAGCTCTATTACATGTTGACATTTATTTATTCTTGGAGTGGCACTTGAACAATTTCAAAACAACCTGCCATGTCTGTACGGTTGTTCATAAATCAACCCCTTTCTCAGAGCTCTACTCTAAAGTGCAAAACAAGCTCCAGTCAACAACATGAATAATGTAGCCTCTCTCAAGAGTCCTGCTGAAGCACGTCAGCCTGCGTGACTGAGAACCGAGCCGCTCTGGCTGGAAAAATGTACTATTTTGCAGAACAGGAGTTGAAATGACAGGTAATATCTCTCCTGCTGTGGGAGGAGCTATCTTATCATGGCTTGAGAGTGTGATGCACACTTAAGACAAGGGATTGAGATGGACTGATCCGTTGCTCACCAAGGATAAACGGACAAAAACCAAGCTGATTATGGAGAGATTAAAATATTTACATGAAAATACGAGATGAGCTGTGAGGGGGGGGACCAGGAGTGAGGATTAGAAAGAGCAAACAGAGAGAAACATATAACAAAAGATGGGAAAAACTGAAGAGAGGACTGCATTGTGAGAGGAACCAGGGCCCTTTTAGCGTGTGGACTGTGCAGTTGAAATGAGCAGATGTTCAAACAGAGGGAAGCCTGCCTCTGAAGCACTGGGCTCATTCAGTGGGATAAGTGACTTCATCTCGAGTTCTCGGATGTCAGCAGCATTTCACTGCACCTGGCAATGACTTGAATGTGGATGGAGCTTGGAAGAATGACAGAATGGAGGCTCAGCCACATAATAGTCAAAATAATCGTGAAAACTGACCCAATTATAGAATAATTATAATAGTAAATAGAAGAAATTGCAATGAAGTGATGCAGATTTGTTTAAATATAGCTATTTTATCAACAATAAAAGTCCCTAAAGACACATTTATTTTTTCTACAAAATAAAAAGTTAGAATTTAACTTAAATATATAAAACATTACTAAAAAAATTTGCTTTTTATTTGAACTTTGCACACGTGCAACGTAACGGCCACGACAGAAGGAAAGTTTCCAATGTTGACTTCCTCTGGAAAAGCGGTTAAAAAACGAGCTACAAGTAGCTCCCTACGTTGGAATACCCTGATATGGTTAACATTTTTTTGTTTTGTCGAATACATAAATTGATAAAAATCTCGGGGAAAGTTCTGAAAATTAAAAACACAAGCGGAACACAGCAGCGATATCATGTGTCATGTAGTGACTGTCGGAATCTAGCTAGCTCACAGGCTAACGCTAGCTAGCGAGAACATTTAGCGTTCAAGAATCGGAAGAAAACAAATTTTAACAAAACGTTTGAGAGATAATAAAACAAGCGAATAATGTAACCATTTTTGTAAGGTAAAGTGACGTAAAATAAATATGACAAGTTGTACTCAGAAAAGAAGTTAATCAAGTTGAACTGCTCAACTAGCTTAGCATTTACCTTGTCGGAGTCGAGCTCCGGGTCAGCTTGGCTCAGTCTGTACAGAAATGATTTGGGATCTCGGCATAGCGTCTGTCTTGTTGTTAAAAAATAGGTCCCGCCGACATTTAGTCGTATCCATTTTGATGCCCCGACCCCAGCCGAACTGTTTCTCTCCGCCGGAGATTGGGCCACACATCTCCGGTAAACGGAGCCGCTTGTCTCGGAGCTGTTCTCTGCCATCCCTCTCCTCGGCTCCTCCGCCCTCTGCTCGGGAGGCTCACAGGAAATATCGAAAAGGCAGCCACGGACTGGAAATCCACGATTCATGCAAAGCAGGCTGCCAACTCCTCAGCCACTCCTACTTGCTCAGTCCATCATCGGCGCTTTGAGGCAGTCGCTCAAATATAAAAAAATCTTCCCTCCCTCTTTGATATGGAGAACACGTTCCCTTCAAAAGATTTAAATTCAAATAAAAATCCCACACATGACAATTTTTTTAAAAACACAAAACAACTGATGATGATCCCATACTTTATTTACATGCAGCAAAAATGTAAAAGCCACTGGACTGTTTTGAAGTGTAGCCGAACAAAAGACAGGAGACAGTTGTCATTTGAATGCCTAAATCCCTACATGCTTTAATTACTGGACTACCAAGCATTAAGTGGAAAATTCATCATTCAAAATCTACTGACCTAGCACACAAATAATCAGAGAGAATGAACAGATTCATTAAATAATCAGAATATGATTAAATCACTGAGCAAATAGAAAATGTATGATATAGTAAGAAAAAAGCTGTAAAATATTATAGTTTACAATAATTATTCACATTCAAAGGCTTTACATCTCAATACATACACAACATGGCCCCTGAACATGACTTCAATCCAAAGATGATTCATATATTAGAATTTAAATAACACAGAATGAACTATAGGCTAAACAATAGCCATCAATAACCTTATACAAGAATAAAAATACAAAAACTGTATCCTAATATCATTGCATTTCTTGCTTCAGATTTAATAATACATCATCTGTACATCACAGTTCTAGCCAGTTACAAGCCAGATAGAATATTCCATACACAATGTAACTGACTGCCATCCACTTGATCCAAACAATTTAGCAATTTAGAGGAAAGATATTCTGAATTTTCCCCCAACATACAGATACAGCAACTTTAAATCGGTCATTTATGTCAGATAGTTATCCTTTAACTGACATCCAACCATACAGAGCCCTGGGCTCCAGGGCTATTCAGCTATACTCCAGTCACACTGTGCACAGACTCAGCTGAAGAAAGAGGGCCTTAGGAAAGGACCTTAAGGTACTATACCACCCCCCACCCCGGAAAAACAAAAACAGAAAAAAATTAAAAGCATTATAATAATACATATTACTAAAACAAGAGCACAAGTTAAATCATTTGTTTTAATTTCTATTGGGCCAACGGTCAGAATGGAAACGAACTAAACAGTCGGGCCAGTAAACCCACACAGTTATGCCATATCGATAAGGAACAACAACGTTTTCTGTGATTGCTTCCAAGAATGATAGTATGTGTATGCACTGCTGATGATGGAGGTCTACTGTTCAGCATGAGGTGGTCAGCACATACGATTTTATTTTCAATAGGACAGTCTGAAAATAAGCTGGCTACTCCACCTAAAAAAAAAAAAAAAAGAAAAAAAAAGGAAAAAAAAAGAAAATTCACACCACAAAGCCAGTGAATAGTACAAAACAATCAAATCAAAGATAATATGGTTGCCAACGCAATCAAATACCCATCTTGAATAAATAATATCTCCAGTGCCCTAAGAAAGAAGTAGACAAGGTTGATCTACAAAAGGAGCCATGCAGGAAAAATGCAAGTTGTGATTGAGAAATAGTAACTAGTGGCATGTTTACCCACCATGTGAACCATCCTCAGTAACAGCTCTGGAGGCTTCTACTTTAGAAACTGGTTCAGACCCATGTCTCACTGCAGACCAGAGCTCTGCTTTGTTACCCAGAGACCTAAAATAGGCTGCAATAAGCAAGTACCAAGAGACAGGGGGGAAAAACAACTCAATTGAAGGCAGGGAGGAACACCTGGGCTCTGACACGAAAACAGAAAAATATATATATGTGTGTGTGTGTGTGTGTGTGTTTGGAACGTGTGCAGGGTTTGTAAGGATAGGCGCGAGTCTGAATTACTACAGCTTGCAAATAAAATGAAGGATGGGATTACAGTCGTAGCTATGTAGGTTTGTGAAAGTTTAAATAGTGTTATCGTTTAAGAAAACAGCTCCTGCGCATGAGATTATCTTAGCAGTACCCGAACTAGCGCTGCGCTACAAGACAAGCTTGCCTTCCTCCTAACCCTTCGTGTTTATAAAGCAGATGTGCGTTGTGGAGTTCTATTCCATACATGGACGAGTAGAAGCCTGACAAAGAGCACTAAGAACAAGCAAAGCAACCAAGAATTTAAAGTTGTATTTTTCCCATGGTTCTTCTAAAAAGAGGTCTAGATGCCAGCAACCTGAAGAGTTTGTTTACACTGATGGGATGAAGGGCACTAAAAAGGGCGTTACTCTGCTCAGTGATTGGCCTCAGAGCTTAAAATGAAAAGAAAAAAGAAAAAAAAAAAAAAAAAAAAAAGGAGTGAGGACAGAATTTATTCGGCTCCTACACGCCAGGGTTTTGGTGTCTTTGATAGATCTTTCTCCACACTTCCTGGATCTTCTTGCACCACCTGTCTGCATTTCCACTGGGGTCCATCAAATAGTATGTCCGATTAGGCTGCCAACATTAAAAGAAAAAAAAATTAAATAAATCCACGCGTGAAGAGATTTTAAGAAACTAGGAGTTAACAGAAAGATAAAGACATTTCAATTAAATATTCATTTACCGTGTGAACAAAGAAGGTTTTGAAGTTCTTGGCCTCGGGGCGTAACTCTAAGGACCAAGGAATCTCCCCTTTCAGAACCCTGTTGACAGGATCCACGTAGTACAGGTGTGGTCCTTCCGTGAGAAGGAGCTGCCGCCGACGTGCAAACAGACCCTGAAACAAACACAATTGACCAACAGAGGGGGCCATGAGCCACGGGAGACTTCAATCTGCGCCACAACATAGTAATCAAGAATGAAAGGTATTCAATCTAACAACTGTTGTCAAAACCAGAAACTTATATGAATTTAACAAATATTGATCTTGAAAATGTTAAGAAGAACTAATTACAATCCATTTAGTAGAGCTGGGATTTAAATTAAGTCACTCACTTTGCGTTTATCCACTGGACCCATTTTCAGGATCAGGTTGTTCTCCACAAACTGATGCCTGAATAAAACAAGCAGATTACTTAGAATGTACTACAAAAGTCAGATTTATCAAATAAAGATAAGTTAACAAACTTGTATCTGAGATAGAATAAAAACAAAACAATGTTTTTAAGAAACAGTCTATCAATTACACAAAGAAAATTTACCAGGGGTTCCCGATGGTCTGTTTGTCAAGCAACAACCTCTTTTCCTCGTCAGTGAACTGCAGGTCGAGCTCAAACGAGTTGCTGTCCAGGTCGTGGATGTACTGCTCGATGTTGCTGCTTGACCTCTGTGGGGGAGTCGAGTCGTGTGGCGACAGCGACTGCGATGAGCTGGACTGGGCCACCTGCATGTTGCTGAACTGGCTCAGGAGGTCATCGTACTAAAATCCATAAAGAGAGGAAACGGGTAAGGAAAACAATTTACGTTTAAAGATGATTTAAAAAAAACTCTGTTATTTTGACTGATTACATTTCCATAGCAGTCCTCGTCATCTTCAGACATAGCTGGGAGGTAAGGTGTAAGCTTTGGGGGCGTTTGTAGGTGCAGGTCACACCAGGAAATGGTATCAAAGAAGGGGTGCTGCTTCAGTGGCTCATACCCACCCATCTCCTCACATCCAAGTCGCTTGGATGGATCCAATGACTGAAGATCAAACAAATAAACACATTCTTGCTTTACACCAGAAGATACCATTTGATATTTCAAACACACAAATATTTTTAACAACCTACCAAGAGCTGTTCAACAAGATCCTTGGCTTTGGGAAAGAATTTCTCTGGAAATTCATACTCCAGCTTTATTATCTTCTGGAATATAAGGTATTCGTTTCTGCAACACAAAAATATAAAAGAAACGCTCACGTATAGATATACATATTAGACAGAAAATTCTGGGGATACAGACGCGTCCAAACAAATAATGTGTGTAAGCACATACCCAGCTCTGAATGGAGGTAGACCAGCCACCAGCTGATAGATAATACATCCCAAAGCCCACAAGTCAGAGCTGTGAAGGAATCAAAATATAACATTTCAGAAATTTAAAGGAAAAAAAAAAAAACAAAGCAAAACATTAAGATAACTAATTTACCTTTTGCAGGCTGATTTCTCTGTTAGCAGCTCGGGGGAAACATACTGTGCTGTTCCGACAAAAGAGTTTGCTCTGGCTGCATAGGAAAAGAGAAATGTTTAAGCACATTACACATAAAAACGTAAAAATATCAAGATGCTTTAAGCACACTGTCAAATAATTGTCACACAATTGGATTCTGGTCCAATACGTTTGCAGGGTAAAGAAAAAAACTACCTACAGACTATGCAAAGAAACCCTTTCAAATCGGACTTGTCAGAACATGAAACGTACAAGTGTAATATACGACAGTTAAAACCAAATTCTTTCAACTGCCAAAATAAACCTTGATGATAAAACCGCAGGCATAGCTGTTCCTTCAAATATGTGGAATGTAACCACAAATAAAAAACAAAAACAAAACAAAGAAACTTCACCATAACCAACAGACTTATAAAAAATCTGTTATGAAAAACACTTGGTGCTTAAAATACTGAAAAAGAGAGACAAATTCTTCACTTATAAAATCTGTGTATGCATTTGATTTTTGATTATCAGATTGCACAAGTAAAATTATTTATTTTGCTCCCCTTAAACATTTCTTAACAAAAAAAATTCAGTTAAATTTCTGATCTATACAGTACTTTTCTATCTGCCAATGTTTTATTTTAATCCACTGATAATCATTACATAGAGTGACAGTAAATGATGTAGAATGCTACGATTGACAATCAATATTGTTCATAGCAGTTTATGTTATAATATTTATGCTATAAATATATAAGTACATGCTATATTTAATACAGAACATCATTTGAAAAGGAAAAAAATGACTACATTTTTAAGATAAAATAACCTTGAAGTGGGTCAAACTTTTTTAAATAACTATAAAAGGAGCTATTTTTGCAACGGAGATATATTCAATCGTTATTTAAGGACAAGTCACTCAAGTCTCAGTTACTTTGTGTTGTTTTATTGAGACTCAAATTTTGAAACTGAGGCTATAAAAAAAACATCAATAGGTTAAAAAAAACATATTTGATTATTAAAACAATTTAGGAAATCAGAGGTGTAGTTATACCTTGTTTACTGTCTGATGATAACTGTTTTGCTGTTCCAAAATCTGTTATTTGGATGTGCATGTCTTCACTCAGAAGAATATTTTCTGGTTTCAGGTCTCTAAAATAAAAAGAATAAAAATGTTACTTTTAAAAAACGAAGGTTATACATTTTGTTTTTGTAAACATTTTATTGGAAAACTGCTTACCTGTGTATTATCCCCTTAATATGCAAGTACTCTAATGCACAAACTATTTCAGCCGAGTAGAACCGAGTGCAGGTCTCATCAAAAGAACCTATTTTGCGAATGTATTTCAGGAGTTCGCCGTTTTTAGCATAACTGAGACCAAAATCTACAGAAAGTAAGTTAAGAAACATACTTTGAAGAATATAGACACACAAATCTTAAACTCCTCAACCAAAAGATGCTCAAAAATCAGTTGTAAGGATACACAACTTCTCATCATCTTGAAATGTGAAGTAGAGCTTGACAAAGAATGGGTGATCAAGGCTTGACATCAAATCCCTTTCTCTTTTCACATACTGGACTTTATTCTCCTTCATAATGTGGCGTTTCTCTAAAATTTTAACTAGAAAAAAGAAAAATAGATTGGTAAGTGCACAATCACTTTTTTAACAGCATAATCAAAAGATTTAGATTGCAAAAATACTAACTTGCATATTCTTTGCCTGTGGCATGCTCTCTTGCAAGTACAACCTGAGAACCAGAAACAGAGGGAAACAAGAAGATATCAGGTTGATGAAAAAATGCAACCTTTAGGTACCATTTGCCAATATAAGCACTTCCTTAAAAAGAATCCTAACATTTACCAACATCCACAAGAATATAATTAAAAGCAAAATATATATACCGTTGAGAAGGAGCCCTCTCCCAGTATTTTGCCAAACTTGAAGTCCTCTGGCTTCTTCTTGCGTGGCTGAGGCGGCTGACTGGCCGGCTGCGTGCAGGCCTCTGAGCTCTGGCTGCTTGCTGGCGCTCCTACAGCACAAGCCTCTGCAGCTGGGCCCTCCATGCTGGAGCAATGACTGCTGCTTGCGCCTGGGATAGCAAGTGGCGAGCAGGAGTCGGGGTGGTTTCTTACCATTGATGAATGTGAGCAGGAACAGATGACAACGTTGGGCTGAATGGGCACAACATCATACTGAAACAAGACACGGAAATAAGGAGAACACACATCAGGAATTAAGCTAAAATATTTAATTATTTGAGACAAAACTAATAAGCACATTTATAAAGCCTAATATTAAGTTGTTATTCAGTTTAATAAGTAAATTATTGTTCAGAAATGATTTAAAAACAGTACTGATTTAAAGTTAAAGTAGACTACAGGCATCTCCATTTACTTATCATTTAAAATGTTTAAACATTTTTTTTCTCCTTTACAAACATTCATAGCTAATATTTCAACATTTTACGATATGTATCAAAGTCAAGACCCGGGGGACGGATCCGGCCCTCTGGGTAATTCTATCCGGCCCTCCAGATCATTATATTTTATTGTTATTAATGGCCCGATGTTATCTTGCGCTTATTTCTAACTTGTATAATTTTGACAAAATATATTATTATGGAGAGTAAAATATTTAAGGTTTAAGTTGATTTATACTGGAATAATATTGCTGCCTGTTTTTATTTATAATTTTGTTAAAAGACAAAGAGATAGATCTGATTGAAAGGATTGATTTGGTTAAAGGGGGCAGAGGCAACAAGTTTTCTTCTTATCATTTTGAGTAAGGACAAGAGTATTATGAAAGTTTTTTGTGTACTATGAAAATGAAATTAAACTAAACAAATATTAATGTTAAAAAGTAATTTTTTAAAAAATAAGTTTTAGTGTGCTATGTGTGTTCTGGATGTTGCCCCCCCATGCGATTGAGTTTGACACCCCTGTACTACAGTATTTGTAAAATCTCACAAAATGCTGAAAGTTAAAGAATGCAACAGCCACTAAAATAAATAGAACACACAAGTATTCTATAAATAACAACAAAACTAATATTTTTATATCTTGTATGATATATCATACATAAGAAATAACACAGACTTGTGCATCTGCTCAATAAAACATAAAGCTGTTAGAAGGATTTTGTAAATAAATAGTTTTTCATGTCAGACTACTGAAGGGCAAAGTTCAACCTTGATAGGAACACACATAGAAGCTTTATGCTTTTGTCGTAAAAACCTGTCAAAGTTCCATTTTCAGTGGTAGCAGCTTTTACAGCAATGGTAATGAAAATTGTATATTTAGTATATAAATCAACCATGCGTTGGGGCACTAGTACACAAAGTGAAACTCATTAAGTTGCATGACAAATCGTAGTAGTTGATAGCGACTAACTATTTGTGTTTATTATGTTTAGCAAGTACCTTAAAACGATTTGTTTTTACAAATGTAACCTTTGAAATACATGAAACGTGTAGTTAAATAGCAATAAACGCTGATCAATTTAGCTGGCCTAGCTACTACTCATTCAAAACCAAGGTGTGGCCATTTAGCTGCTTATTCCGGAGTTGACTATGTTGTAATCAAGAGTCCAAATTAACCTCTATTCACTCTTCCAGATAGGTCAATCATATGTTTAATGATATACATGGTCTGATAAAACTGTCATAATCATTAATACTGTTGTAAGAACTCTCCTATGGAAAGTTTCTTCCCCAACCAAAGCCTGCTAGCAGGCTAACATTAGCTCTTGCTACCTTGTCAAATAATGCCGGCCATCACTGACAGCAAGTTACAAACTTGACGCTAACAGCAAGTAAGCTAAAGATAGCAAACAAGCCAACACAACTAGCTAAAAATCATCTTGCCTTCATGACGCATCGTTTCCCAGACTCGTTATAAGTTACAATATCAGCATGTATATCCAATTTTCAAAGTTGACAACCAGACACCACGATGTTATCGTTAGAGAACTCTCTTCTAACGAAAGGTGGAATGCATTGTAGCTAGCGTTAGCATGCTAGCAAGCAGAGTCGGTAAGTAGAAGCGCGAATCTAAGCTTACATTAGCAAACAGTGGCTGGTCCGAAGAAAACCGTCTTGAAAACTTGAAAACAAATATCTTAAACATCTGAGCGTGCCCTATCAGAGCTCAATCGAAACAGGCTTAACTAGCTACCGATGAAAACGTTAAACAACCACGAAAACGGCATTTAACGCGAAGTGTTTTGTTAGCCAACATTCGGAAGCTAACACCGCTAGTGAAGGCTAAAAGATATTAGCACTGCTTTCAAATGAAGGCCCAGCGTAACTACTTATCACAAAGCTGCCATTCAGCACATTTTCAATACCGGCTTCGTGCTGCTCCTGCTCTCTAAATAGCTACACTTACCAGCTGACTTGTAGCTCTTGCCATGGGAGTTTTCTGCGAATATTTATGTGAAATAAAATAATTACAGAAGCTCCAGTAATGGCTGCCTCTGCGCCTTCATTTTTGAGCTGTGACGTCGTTCCACAACAATGTTACCGCAGGACAGCAGAGGAGAGTCCTGCTGTGTACGCCCCCGCCACATTAACAGCCTTCCACACAGATAAGGCTAAAGTGAAATAGGAGCGGTTGTTGATATTCAAATAAGTTATGGCGTATGAACTATTCGAGTTTAGAGGTTTTTAACTGCAGGAGGAAAGCGCCGCTTGCTCCTCTTATTCATGTCTGACTCACAGTTTAGAGTCTTTATTGAGGGTTGTGCATTTTAAACAACTGACATTTTTTATCACATTTTATTCCAATACTTTAAACCCAACATAAAAAAAAAAAACTCACGCAATCGTAATTGTTTACTAATTTGTATTAATGGATGACACCGATAACAAAGCCAGTTTTTTTTTAGATTTGATATTTATTAGTAATCACTATACAGGCGCTTAACAATATAAAGCAGAATAAAAAAAAAAAAACAAAGTTGACAAGAACAGTCATGTTTGTAAAAAAAAAAAAAAATGTTTTTACTTTGTTTAATTTTAAATGTATATCCAATTTTTTTCTGGATCTCTATGTTTTAAGTCAACATCTATTTTAAATTGTTTCAAGCAGAGAACTGACATGAAAAACTTTGATAAAAAATATTAATCATAAAGATTTAATCCCTACTTTCCAATCTGTTTTCTCAAAATTCTTCACATTTATTTTGTATTATATACTTTAATTTATAAAACAGTCCCAGAAACTAGAATTAAAATGGCTCACAAATGAACAGTATCAAAGTTTTTTGAAGTGTAAAAAATGTTTACTAAATACATTTAGCTCAAAAGAAACTTTGTTTTTTAAATGTATCTTTATTCAGTTTTCTTCTTGTTGATCGCATGGTGTTTTTGAGTCTTCATTGCCATCTTCGTTTTCATCGTCTTCTTCTGACGCATCGCTGTCTTCACTTGATTCGTCACTTTCAGGAGCACTAAACACAGAAATTACTTTTAGTAACTTTTAATATATTTTACATCATACACATTTGCTGTTGGACCGAGTGGCCAATGACAGTAACTTTTGAGTCTGTGCTGCCTAATCCTAGTCTTTGAGAGCTTTCACTCTGCCGGTTTTCCATCTTTCTCTGCTGATTTTCTGACTTCATTCTGATTGACTGAACACACTCGATCCAAGTAATTTATATATACATCAGACTAATACATTGGTTCATGCAAGCCTTTTTTTTTCAGTCAACTAAAGTAGATGTTTACCATTGACGTCGATTGAGATTCATACATTCAACTCCAGAATTAACATCAAATGGATCTGCAAACAAGAAAGATGAACAGATTTCTTTAGATCTATCTTTATAAAACATTATAGAGAGATCAAGACTTAAACTTTTTCTCTTTTTTCCAGAATAAAAATTAAAACAGATTTGTTTCCCCAGCATAAAAAAAATGAAGCAGTGGTAAATGGTTGACAGCATCTACTTATTTGGTGCTTTTATACTACCTTCAAGGCCCAAAGGGCTTCATGGTCAATCGTATTTACACACACATTCAATAAATCGATGGCAGTGCTTTACATTTTTGTAGTTCTGTATCTTTCCAGTCAGATTTGATCCAGCAACTTTACAGATGAATAGTTTCTCAATAAACCCAAACAACTATAAGATACAAGTTAAAACTTAATTTATGAAAATGCTGGGTGCAATAATATACTAAACCACAATCAATTAAAACCAAAGACACATTGTAAGGATAAACTGGATGAGAATCCAGATTGTTTCTCCCAAAATTTACCAAGCTCTTCCTCTTCTGGTTTGGACGTGAGGAACTCCTTCTCTACAGAGAGAAGCTCTTCCTCCGACTGACACGCCGCATAGCGATCAAGAAGAACTTTATTAAGCTCCAGGAAACCGTTTCCCCACTTGAATTTCTTTAGCAGAAGCACCGCCAATTCTTCAAAACCTGAAATAGTACAAATGCAGTAAAATATAAAAGATCTCTGCAGGCAATTTGATTAATATTCTCTAAATAGCAAAAGCAAAATTCTTACCAACGATGCAGAATGTGGCTGCAAAAGCCTCCACACAGGATAACTTGCAGGGCTTTCCATAGTTAACAGGGTTTGCTGCTACGAGATACGGCAGTAATCTGGGATGACTTCCAATCATTTTACTGAATGGTGTCTCGTCGAGTTTGGCCCACGAACAATCAATCACCGCAAGTCCACTCTGAGCGACAATGTCTCTGAAAAAAGGACCACACAGAACGTTCCACCACAAACATTTAAGAGATTCGGATAAATAAACAGAGGAGGAAGCCCACGAACCTGTCAGCTGGCGTCACATACTTTACACCCATGGGACTCAGTATCAGCCCGTTAAATCTTTGGTTGAGACGCAGATTCCGAACAAAGCCTTTCCGAACCAACTTTCTGCCAGTGCAACGTTTCGGATCACAGTGACCCAACTCCCACATGGCAAGTGGACAAGGTAGCTTCACCTGTGGAGCCTCTGCTCCTTCTTCTAGGTGAAAACTTGCTGTGAAATATAACAGGACAAAAGCACACTTGATGACAGAGAGAACAGCACTTTTTATTCATTTAGAATGCCAAACAATAAAACATGAATGAAAGGAACATTAATAATGATTTAATATATTTTAAGATTTAAATTCTTAATATGCAAAAATATTTACAATTCATTTATTCTGAATTTGTAGATAAATCCTCGAGACATGGCTAACTAAATTATACATTAAGTACTTACAATCTTTAATAATTTAAATATTAGGTAATATATTGACTAGAAGCATTAGTAAACAAATAAAACATGTTTCTCTTGTATTTAATTACCTTGGAAAGCAGAGTGCATTTCTTCTGTGAAACTCTCTAAAGTTTTCCCCTTCATTTTATGACGTTTGTCTTTCCCCTTATTGTCAGCGCGCACAAATTTGCCATGGTTCTTCCGTCCCATGTTAAAACAACTTTATGTAAATAAACTAATCCGCTGTCAAAAGTAGATCTTGTCACATTCAACTGCACTGAAAATAACCCACATTAGATGGCCGCCAACGGACACCAAACTAAAAATAGAACCGGAAAACGAAATAAATAACAATTATTTACAAATATGAATAATTACGAAACCGCTGCTAAAACAATTTAGTTGTTTTTTCGCAAAAATAAGACAGATAAACACCCTATTAAGTTAGCATTACATGCTAACATAACATTAAGCATGGCGCACTCCGATATGAGAAAACGCGCATGCTCAGGAGTTGGTTTGATCACGTGACGCGTCACGTGGCGCAGATGATCGAGGAAATGCGTGAAAGCAGATAGCCCCACTATTTACAATGTTTAGTTTATATCACGAAGTTAATCCTTTATTAAAAGTCATCTTTTTGTGCCTATACAGTAAGTAAATTTTAAAAATAGCTTTTAAGTGTTTACAGGACAGTGCCACGTTGTGATGATCAGTTGTTTTTACTGCCTGTGGCTAATGTCAGGTTTGTGTTCATTCAGTTAGCCATGGAAATGCGGGTAAAATGAAGATCGTTGAAGAGCCAAATACATTTGGGTTCGTAAAGTAAATATATTTTCCACCATATTGCCGGCCCGTGCTGACTGTTGTTTTTGTCTTTTTCATGTTTAGGTTGAACAATCCTTTTTTTGCTCAAGGAAGCAGACTACAGCCCAAAGTTGACCCTTCACCAGTATCAGGTTTGTTGTCATTTGTCTTTCTTGAACAATTATGCAGAGTGAAACAAGACCTGTCGAATTAATTCTAAAATATTTTGTTGATTGGATGAAAATCAAAATGCTGTTGTCCTCCCAAAGGCCCTGCACATCTTCATCATCTTTCTGGGAAGTGTTTCAGCTTGACAGAGTCAACGTAAGTGTTGTTTTTAAAGCAATATGTTTTATTTAAATTATGTCATTTTCTGTTTTTTTTCTATCTAACCATTAAAAAAAATTATGTTTTAGGTATAAATATGAATTGTGTCCATTCCACAACATTACTCAACATGAGCAGTCATTCAGATGGAACGCCTATAGTGGGATATTAGGGTAAGAGGCCAGAGAAAATGATGATTCATTCATTAATAAGTAAGAGTTTGATAGAAATTAAGCTGTGACTTTCATGTAAGATCTCGTTTTGTGATCATGTTTATTTGTTGTAGGATATGGCACGAGTGGGAAATAGTAAACAACACTTTCACTGGCATGTGGATGAGAGATGGGGATACTTGTGGAACCAGAAACCGAGAAACAAAGGTGTTTCAATAGTCTCAATACGACTTTACTCATGTATGCAAATGAAAGACAACCTACAATTGTAAATGTTTACATCTTTTTCCCCAGTGTAATACATTTTATATTGCAGATTAAATACATCTTTAATTTAATTATCTTTCAATGACATTACCATCAGACTTTTGAATATTTTCAGTGAAATCCTCCTAAGATCTTAGTAAGCAACTGCTAATAAATACAAATAAACTATTTAAGTAAATGATCATAATTACAGCCACTCTGAGAGAAAATAACACGGTTATAATAGGGGTTTAGTGATTCTAATCATAATTTTTTAAGATGAATTATTATTTATCTTAGAAATGAAACTGGAAGATAAAACCGGAAATGCTCACATCTGTTATTCTATTGCAAACTTGTGTTATTGTGGTTCTGCAGGTGATTCTGGTTTGTGGCTCAAGCAGTAAACTTTCTCAGGTGTCAGAGCCCAGCACGTGTGTGTACTCAATAACCTTTGAGACACCACTGGTCTGCCATCCACACTCGCTATTAGGTAAGGAGGAAAACACTACGTTCCAGGCTGCTGGATAATACCTGGAATGGTATTTAATCATTAATTACTTGGATTTTTTTTTTTTTTTCTGCAAGTGTATCCAACCCTCAACGAGAAGCTGCAAAAGAAATGGGATGAAGCGGAACAGGTTCTCTATGAGGGTCTAGTTACAGAGCAGGTAAGAGCCATCTTTAGCAACAGGCCACACTAACTAACTTTAGAAACCTTGTTGTATTCTTATGTCTGGTGTATTTTGGTCATAGGGGTACAAGGGTCTTTTGAAAGACATTTTTGAGGAGGCCGGACTCCTAAAGAGCCATGAATTGAAAGCCAGTCTGCCGAAGGCTAAAACCGATTCAGAAAGTCCCAATTCTCTACAGAAGTGTAAAGAGGTGTGTAGATGTCCAATACTATACCAGGGGTCTGCAACCTTTAATGCTAAAAGAACCATTTGGACCAGGTTTGTTTAGACCGAAACTCAGGAAAACCTCAAAGTTTAAAAAATTCACTTTATCTATGTTTTTGTGGCTATTCATTTATAAAATATAGCTTTGAAATGTTTTTTACAGCTGAATTTTACTATATATAAAAAAATAAACTTTTCTCTTGTGAGAATGGCACATTTAAGTTCCCCTCAAAATAAAACACGTTTATCAGATCCTCCATCTGCAGCAGATTTACTTTAATTAAAAATACAAGAAACATGAGATTTTCTATTACTGACTTTCTTGTTTTTCTTCATCTTTTTTCTTCTTTTAATAGTTAATAAAACATTAGTGTAGGATCCAAATTATTTTAAAATCTATACATGTAAATGCAATAAGATACTGTCACATAGTTTATAAACCACCCAACGAGAGACTGAACCTTTTGATCAGTTAGGTCTATCTGACATGTCAAAAATCTAATCATAAATTCATTAGTTAATTAATTTGAAGTTTTCTTCAAAGCCAAAGAGCCACAATGGAGGAATAAAAGAGCCACTTGTTGCTCTGGAGCCTCAGGTTGCAGACCCCAATACAAGACCAAATCAGCTCATGGAATTGATGCAATTCAATAAATCTTTGAATCACCACAGGACTATCAAAAACAAAGTGAAGAGCTGGAGAGGCTGCGGGCTCTCCTCACGCAGCACAACATTCCTTTTGATTCACAACCAGGTAAGGGAGCTCACACAAATAACGTGTTTATGACAACATGTGATGTGTTAAACGCCGTTTTCTGTGTGACAGAGGAAGAGAAAGACACAGCAACTGTGACGGTCGGAAGTGAACACCTGAGAGGAGACACTGGCCTCATCGACCTGCACTGAAACAGCAAAGTGGATTTAAATATTTTGTTTTTTTGCAAGGCTTTTCTGTCATTTTGATCAATTGTAATGACATATTCTACTTTGGTTTTTAACTGCACATTATCTTGAGAAACAAAAATGTTTTCAAAGGACAAATCTGCTTAATTCTAGTAAATTTTGATTAATAAAGAAAAAAAATGCTCAAAGCATTTCAGGTGTAAAGTCACTGAGTGTTCTTATTTCTGTGCTTTTACCAGACTTTTATTTTACTTTACTAAAAAATAAAAGCCTTGTCATCAAGACAACACATTAATGTAATAAAATTTCTCCTGCTTTTTTTTTTTAACAAAATCATCCTCAGAAGCAAAAATACAAATATATTGACAAAATAAATGAACAGCATAATGTTTTTAACCTTTTTACTTACAGGAATAGAAAAAGAAAATGTTTTGAGACGCTAAAAAACAAATTAACAACCATCCAACTGCCTGAACTTGGCACACACTCAACATACCAAGCTTTTATGAATTCAAAGCCAACCATCAGCAGCTTTCTTTTACGTCAAATTAGCTTAAAAATTCCACATTTTAAATAGGGTGGGCTCCAAAATGAAGCATATAAGCAAAAACTAAATGAAAAATAGAAAAAAAAACTAACATTTTGTTGTGTGTTTTATTATTTTAGGTTATAAAAGAGAAAAAAAAAAAGTCTTCTATCGATGAGTATAAATAAAAGGCAGCCAAGTGGCTCCATTGATGAACGTGAACACGCACCGACATGTCCTGACTGCAAACATTCCTCAGACATAACTTCACAGGTTTCTGCTTCAACATGAACAGTTCACTTGCTGCTTAAATATTGTGTCCCTCCGGGCAAAAGTGAACACACGGTTTGAGATTTTTCAGAGAAAATTTGCAAAAGTTAACATATTAAAACCCTCAATCATAAAAGGGAAAATGTACTACCACTTAACAAGAGAATTATTTTAAAATTCTGCGTGACGAAACAGTTCTTGGTACTCTCATTCAGTCTTTTTTTTTTTTAAATCAGTAGTTTGTTTCTGATCAGCTCCATCATGAGAGCATCTGGATGATCTCTCTGGCTCGGTGCGCCCTCTGCTGGATGACTGCATCCTCTGGCGTCCGTCCAGATTCTTCCACCATGGACATGGCCTTTTCGACCGTGGTGTCCCGGGCCATCCCGCGAAGCCCCTCCAGATACTGAACGAGCGAGGAGAATTTTTCATCTGGAATCTGAGAAAAGCAACAGCCTCGAGTCAATGATTTACACTTTGAATATGTCCGTCTCAAAATCAGACCCTCTTTTTCTTATTAAATGTTTACTTGTTTAGTCACTCAGATTTATGATTTAGGCTTTAAAAGCAGGAAATTCTAAGGATAAAGCATTGAAAGCCCCAAATACAAAATCCTCTAAAGGCGACCACTGTCTACTGAAACGGTTTTCATTAGTGATCTATGTAACTAGCATTTTAGAGCAAAGCTACATAAGTGTAATAAATGCTAACATAAATGCAGTGTTTCATGTTTTTTTTATAAAGAAATAATAAAAAGCATTGAATCCTTCAATAACAAAAAAGCTGTTAAAACAGTTCAAACTTTGTCTCATTCAAAAAAAGGATATATATATTTTTTATTTTTTAGGTATTATTATTCAGGGCTGTTAACTTATCACATTAATCGTGACTAATTAATTACAGACATTTTATCACTTTTTTTTTTTTTCTAGACGGCGTTAATCTTATTTTTCATGTCATTTTTTATGCATACCTGGAGGAATATTTTATCCCACTCCTACCATGGTCATTTAAGAAATGACTTTAAGAAATAATTCTACAACTTCAGTCCTGTTATATTTTTAAGCTTAAATTGTTTGTAACCAGAATGGACCGTTTAATACGCTGTGATTGGTGTTGTCATGTAACAGCTTCAACGCAGAGCGCACAGACCGCGCGCCATTTTAGCTCCTTTTTGAGAAAGGAGATCGTCATGAGAAGTTAAAAAAAAACCATAATTTTAGAGGAAAAGTTCACCTTTCAGAGCATGTTTTTGCCCAGATAATGAAGCTAAAGTTTATTTATTTTATTTTGGATTACTCAGAAAAGCGTTCCTTCTGTTTTTTGATGTGATAAATTAGAGACTCTGGACCTGATGTTTCCTTTAGGTGTTTTATTTTTATTTTATTTTGTTATGTGCTCAAGATTGGAAAAAAAATTACCCCTTGATGGTGTGAAGGTAAAGGTTAGAAGTCTTTATGATAATAATAAAAAAAAACATAATAAAGCCACTTTTCTAGTTCTATTTTAATCTTTTTACTTCATCACAATGTCACAAACTTAAATTACCTCAAAATAAGTCTTTTCACAGCAATCATTAGGTTAAAAATCATTGTAATTCATCAATTACTTATTAATAACAAGTCACAATTAATTTAATTACACAAAAAAAATGAATCACATGACAGCACTATTATTATTTTTTGTTACCCAACCAATAATGTTGTTACTTTACTTGTGTTCTTTGTTAATTCAAACAAATTTGTGTCACTGTATGACATTCTGTATGTGCAATGTTTATCAATAAAGTTTATAAAAATAACCTGAAAAAGCTTTTCTATTAATTTAAATAATCGTAAGGTTACTCTAAACATAAGTCAGGGAAACTCCCCCTCATGTGACCAAAGATGTGAAAGTGAAGTTACCTTTTCCGAGTCAAACATGTGCTGCAACAACCACGTCTGCCTAGTCTTCTGGAACTTCCACATTGATCGATTTTCAGCCCAACTGTTGTGACAAAACCAGTAAAAGTTGAGAACAGGAGTGTGGTGGAAAAGACTGAAATCGCGTATTTTCTTTGTATACAATTTGTAACTTATAAACAAAGATTGAGGTTCTGATTCCTCCCTAATGCTTTTCTTCACACACACCACTGCAGCTCACGTTACACTCCCGATAAACCAACAAGAATCAGATACTAATTAACTGAATAGTTAAATTTGAAACTTTATTTAATCTTGTTAATGTTCCAATTTTTTTTCATAAAGAATATGAAAGACAAAGCACAAAAAGTAGAACAGCAGTGAGACATGAACAGATCTGCTCCGAGAGTGGTTGGAGTTTTTACCATGTGAGATATTCCAGCGCCTGCTGAGATGCACTTGGTCCAGCAGCTGCTGTTTTTTCATCAGTGCGTCCTTCAGCTTTAAGCTTCTTCTTTTCCTCTTTCTTAAGAATCTTTTTTATCTTTCTCTCCAGAACTCGCTTCTCCTCAGGACTGAGGTCCTCTTCCAGTTTGTCCTCCGGTGGTTCCTGTGTCCCGTCAGGACATTTGGACGGCTCTGTAATCTTAAACACAAAGGCAGACTTCAAAACCAAAAAAATTAATATTTTTTTCCTTTTTTCATTTATAAAGATGATAAAGTTTGTATGGCAGAGAGTGTATAAACATGCTTTAAAAATTTTCAAATTTTCAAGTAAACTTTATTTTCTGTAAATTAATAATTCCACAACCCTTTAGCGTCTTTAGAGTTTAAATTTAAAATAATCATCACTTCAATATTTCTATTGCAAAACGGCTTCTTTCAGCATATTTCAATCAAATAATGTTACTAGGTTTCACACACAGAAACTTTACTCTTTCACAATAAAACATCGCAAAATACAAAAATATCTCAACAATTTCAATTTATAAAGTTTTTTGCAACATCGAGATTTTCTTTTTTACTAATCATTTTGCAAATTAGAGGCTAAAATTAACCATAACGTGAATAACTTATTAATAATTTACATTTTTAAGGGCCATACATGTTTGTATTCTGGAAAAAATATGGACAAAATAGCATTAGAGTATTGAAAATGTTTTTTGGGGATCCCCAGGAATTTAAGTGAGCCCTTTTATTGGCATTTAGTTGTTTTTATTTTTATTTTACTTTAACACTTTGCTCACTTAACCTTTTCCACCTGTTGCTCATGGACTGAACAGTTTTAGATTTCAGTCACAGTAATTTAAAAAAATTTAAAAAAATAGAGGGAGGGGATGTAAAGAGCTTAACTTAGAGAAAATGGAAATATCTTTCCACGTAAATTCTGACTGGTTCAAGTGCTCGTGTTTATACAACAATCATCACTTAGATAGACTTGAGTTAATCAGGGGAGTGTGACTGGATGACATAAAAACAGAGGAGAGGGGAAAAAGCAACATGTTTGTAGTGGATAGACCTTTAAATAAATCTGAAACAGCTTGTAGCTTATTTTAGAGAGAGGAAATTGATAGGAATTATTTTATTTTGAAAACAAATTCTCAAACACTGGAATAAAGAACATATATCTAAAAGATATTGACAGAGAAATATATATATATATTTTTTTTGGTCAAATCCAGTCAAATCAAATCTAAACAGAGAACGTGCTCAGAAGAACCCTGAAATTCACGATTTTACCATCAACTGCACCATCTTGCAGCAGCATCAGCCCGATTTCTGTGCCGTTTGTGCAAGTCACAATACGCTATGAGATGATGGAGCAGCTCATCTGCCAAAACCAACAGAAACATCTTAACTCCTCGCGCTCTGAGGAACATAAAATCTGAGAGAACATAATTCACAAGGAAACTCTCAGGATCTTTGTGGCTCTTTCAATGACAGACTGGTTTAAAACTCCTTCTTTATTTTTTTGGAAAAATATGTCAATCTGTTTTAAACCCTTTTTTTGTCAATAAAATCAATAATTAAATGTAAATAAGCCAACTAAAATCTGCATTTATTTCATAGTAAATGGGTAACAAAGAAGACTGACAGAGAAAATTAACAAAAAGTCTCTTTTAGAATAAAACAGGAAGTAAAACAATATTGTTATATGTATAAAACATAATATAGATTTAAATTTATGAGCTTTGTTTATCATTTTAAATGTTAAAACATATTATTTTATGTTTTTATGTCACTTTTTTTCCCTTTTAATTGTTTTACACATTTATTAGTTGCTTTTAATGTACGCCGCCTTGAAGGCGCCATATAAATAAACCTGAGTTCACAAAAATGCCAAAAAGCAAAGCATCCAGGAGAATTTTCCACGTCTTTTCCAGAAACGACGGGCATCAGTTCTGAGAACACTCATTAAGCCCCGCCGTTGCATAATGACATGGACGATGATCAGAACCAAGGAACAGAAAGTAGAAACAAGCAGGAGTTGGGTTGTGTAACGCGCTGCTGCCATGAAGGAGCCGCTGAAGTCGAGAGCGTCTAACTTAAACCTCATTAAAAAAACTGGGCATTAATGCAACACAGCAGCTTCATCCAAACCACCAAAAAAAGTTTCAAAAATCCTTGACTGGTTTTCATTTGTTTTGTGTAAATATACTTTCAGACTGGCTTTGCTAAAAAGTCATCCTCCCATATTTACGGCGTTTATTTTGACATCATGCAGCCACACATCAGTAGATGGGAGCGCACACGTCAGTCCTGATCAAACTTTCTTCAACTTTAAAACCAGTCAGGGATTTACTAAAATATTTAGCAACAAATTAATGCAGCAAATAAATTAAATTAAGGAACATTTATAAAAAAAGAAAGCCTTCCTTAACTGGACTGAATGATGTCACTTCAGTGTACACCTCTATTATGTGTTGTGGTGGGTGGCACAGCTCCGCATTATCTCAGACATCATTTAGAGCGCACGCCACAACAGGACACGACTATCAAGACGGCAAGCAGGGCAAGGACACAAACGTAAGTCTGAACCAGCTTTTGTTCATCTGAATTTAAGCCACAAAAATGAGTAAAACATAAAGACTATTTGACCTTAAGTTGCTTTTTGTGTAAAATTGTTCGGCCTGAGTTTATCTTGAATAAATTATTAGGTGGTAACCGATCCAAAAATGTAAAGAAATGTATATTTCCAGTCTTAAAACATCTCAATTTTAATTATTCTTTTTAAAAAATGTACTGTTACATACTTGCGTGAATGCTGTAGTGATTCTCCTGCTCTTTTCTGTACGTTTTTTGGCACGTAAAAACTCAATCACACTTTCAACAACTTCAGTAATCTCAATATCAAGAAGTTTAGCTCATTGAGGAAATTCTTGTATTTTTGGTATTTAAAAAGTATAGTTTTTGAAGTATCAAGAAAATATTCTCCTTAGGAAATAATTGAGAAATTGCTCAAATCCTTAAAAAAAATTGATGAACTTTGAAACTTGTGAAGTACTACATACTTCCAGCTAGAGACGCCACTCAAAATTTGAAATCTTCAGCAATACTGTTTTTTCAGGGTAATTTGTGGTTTAGCTAATATTTCAGCATTAAGCTAACTGTTTAAGCTAATTTCTACATTTTCCAGTTTTAAGGCTAATTTGTGGTTTAGCTAATATTTCAGCATTAAGCTAACCGTTTAAGCTAATTTCTACATTTTCCAGTTTTAAGGCTAATTTGTGGTTTAGCTAATATTTCATCATTATGCTAACTGTTTAAGCTAATTTCTAAATTTTTCTAGCTTTTTTAGGCTAATTTTGAGTTTAGTTAATATTTTAACAATCTAATATCTGTTTCACAGACTGTGATGTTTTTTTGCAATAATATGGAGCTAATACTTGAACAACATACAAGCCGTTTGGGAAAATTTGATATTTTTCCGTTTTTTTTTTTAATAATTTGGCATTTAGCAAATATTTTGGCAAACTTTCAGCTTCAACATTTTCAGCTATCAGCTTTAGCGTTGTTGGCTAGTTATGAGTTTCAGTATCTTCAGCAGCCACATTCAGCTTACAGCATTCACACTAGCATTATCGCAGGTAATGCCATATATCTCGTTCCATGTGGCTTTTTGTATTTGATGCCAATTACTTTCCAGATATTTTTAACCTTGTCTTATCAAGTGTAAATAAGAGTCAATTTTTAATGTTTTTTTTTTTTCCTGTAAAATAAATATTTTCATCATAAATTGTTGAATTTTGTCTCTGCTTCTTGCAGGTTCTTCCTGAACTATTTGTTCACAAAGAGTTGAGAAATGAGACCCAAAACTACTCAGGGAACTACTAGAAAAGTGATGGCGAGGAGGTAGAATGGTTTTGCAGTGGACTAAAGAGTAATATGGATACAACTATGTATGTGAACTCCATACACATAGAGAGGAACTTCACTCTGCATCCGAATGTCTCTCAGGTCACCTTCTTTGGATTACAGAATCAACAACTTTACATCATCAGCCTGGCTCTGTCCAGCATCTACACCATCACCCTGTTCCCTGTCGGCCTCATCGGGAATATCCTCATCCTTGCAGTCAATCTGGACCTCAGAAGTCACTTGACTGGCCCCGATCTCTACTTTGTAAACCTCGCTGTAGCCGACCTCACTCTGGTTGCAGACTCTTTGATCGAGGTCTTCAACCTGAAGAAGGAATACTACAACAACGCCGGCCTCTGCACCTTCATGAACCTTTTCCAGCAGGTCAACATGTACAGCAGCGTTTTCTTCCTGACCTGGATGAGCTTCGACCGCTTCGTCGCGCTGACAAAATCCATCGGCCACAGTCTGTCACACACGCGCCTCTGCTGCTGCCTCATCTGGGCGTCCTCGTCTCTGCTCACCCTGCTGCCCTTCGCTGTAGCTCAAGTGCAGCACGCCGGAGAAATTCACTTCTGCTTCGCCAACGTGACTCAGATTCAGTGGCTGGAAGTGATGTTGGGATTCCTGCTGCCTTTTTGCGTCCTGGGCTTGTGCTACTGGAGAATAGGCCAAGCGCTCATACGCAGCCAGAGATTACAACGTCAGCAGAAGCCTCGCCGGCAGCGAGCCCTGAGAATGATCTCGGCGGCTGTGCTGGTGTTCTTCATCTGCTGGCTACCGGAGAACGTCTTCATCAGCGTCCACCTCCTGAGAGGCGACGCGGAGGGCGGGACGCTCTGGCAAGACTACCCGCTGACGGGCCACGCCGTCCGGCTGGCGGCCTTCTCCAACAGCTGCCTGAACCCGCTCATCTACGGGTTCCTTGGCGAGACTTTTCAGAAGAAGTTGGAGCATTTCCTTCATAAAAGATGCAGATGGGCAAAGCTGCAGAAGTCCGCTTTAAGAAAACCTATTTATGCACCGGCGGGAGAGGCGTGCCTACAGGAATGTGACACTCCGAGCAGGTCCTCAAATTCAAACTCTTCGCAAACTGGTGCACATCCTACTGACGTTGTCATAAGTGTCACGCACAAAACTTTATTGTGAAATGTATGACAAAAACCTAAATGCAAATATTTCTGCTGAAGCTACTTTTTTTTTTTGTATATATTGTGTATGATTAATCTAAGACAGCACATGAGTTACTTAACAACAGTGTGTCTGCTCCAAACACTGTTTATGTCACTTTAGCAAAGACAGGTGATAAAATGTTGACACAACATCCATTAAAGCAGAATATTCTCACCTCAGATTGCCTTGTTTGTGTCTGTCCTTTGTCTCCTTCCTTTCTTATGCGCTTCTTGTTCTTTTCCGAGTTTTTACGCTCTTTTGATTTAATTACAGATGGGATCTCTTCTGGAGATTCCTGAGAAAAACAGCCAAATGTGAGTAAATGAAAGTGAAACTTCAGAATGTTAAGTGAAAAATAAATAAATAGTGTCAATGATAAAAGAATCTGCGTTCACCTTTTTCTTTTTCGCTTTTTTTTCAACAATTTCTTCCACAGGAACTGGACTTTCATTTAAAGCTGACTTTTTCCTTTTGGGAGATTTTGGCTCCAATTGCACAGACTTATTTTTCGCCATGAAAATACCTGAAAGAAAAGAAAAGAAACATTAAATCCGAAAATGTCATCTAAAAAGCCAAGAACATGAAGTGATTCTGAATATTAAACCAGTTCCTAACATTACTATTTTAAATTTCTCGGTGTTAAAATATAAAATACCTTGATGTTTAACCAAATTTTGCCAACATAACATGTAAATTTAAACATAAAACACCGATAACGTGGTTTTTAAATCAACCAATTCTTTTACCCATCAATACACGTTATAAACAACAATTCTGCTGCCAAAATAGCAAGTACACCGTGCTAAAATGCAGAAACAAACACAAACAGTGACACGTTTTTTCCCATACCGACACAGTTCGTCTGTAGAGAAGTGAGGAACATAAACGTGCAACGAAGAGCGCATGCGCTTCAAACCAGGAAGTAAAACAGTTTTGGTAAAACGCGATTGGACAAAATCAGTGCCTGGTCATTCTACTTTAATACATTATTTTAATAGGATTTTATGCTTCTTTAATTATATATAAGTTTAGATTAATTATACTTTAAGATGTAAAAAAAAAATATATATATAACACATTACATTTCACTTTATTTCATAGTTGCTTTGATGGGAACGTTCTGGTATTGTTTCACCGGAAGACATTTGTTGTTGCACAACGGCGTGTTACATGACCTAAGCGGGCAATTGGAGAGGACCTGTATTTTCTTCAAGTATAGGATGATTAGTGGCTCACTATGTCTAATACAAGAGTATTCAGCGGTTTGACACGATTAACTCTCCGTCGAGGATTACCTGATTGTGTTTTGAGAAGGACAGAGTAAGTGTATTTCTGTCACTATATAAGATAATGGGTGGACTCTGATAATGACTGTAGTTTAATAACATGGTACTCATTTAAATCAAGAGTACTCGTCAGGACATTACTGTAATAGTGGATGGGAAAGGGATGTGAAGTATATAGGTTGCCTTACTTTGTGGTAAATTTCAGATATTTATTTGGATTTGCTGGTTTGCATAAGAATTACATACCAAGTTACTTAACAAAAGTTGAAGTGTACTCACCTTAAAAGCCATAAGCTTTCTTTGCAAAACATTAGATCTGTCATGATTTGCAAATAGCCTGTAATGTAGATAGAATAATTTCAATATACTGTCTTTATCTAAGGATATGTATTTGTTTCTGCTCTTCATTATAAATAAAACAGCCTGACATGTCTCTGTATGGTATTTTCAAATAGTGGTGACACCTTTTTTAAAAGTGATATTTAATTGTATTAGCTAGGTTTATCTATAATTTCTTCATGCCATCGTATCTGATAACTGATCAACACATAACACATGGTTTATATGTGGTTTCTAAATCATTACACAATATTAAGGTATTTTATTCACCAAAATAATCTGCACCAGGGAATCTCTTCCTTTGACACTAAACGATTTAGTCATTTGGGATCTGGAAAGTGGTAATATTTGAGTTTGAGCATTATTTTTGTCCCAATTTGACCTTAGTTATGGTTAACTGGTATATTAACCCAAATCTCAAGTGGTTTGTTTTAATTCTTGCTTTGATTTGTTTTCAGGGCCTTGAAAAATGTACGGTCGCTCGCTCTAAGCGCTCATGTGTCATCTAAGTCAAATGCATCGGAAGACGCGCCACCCAAAGATGAACCTTTGAAGTTCTCCACCAGCAAGGCCAGCCACAAGACCTGGAAAGTCAAACGCTCCATGGGGAGTCACTACGAGCGGCCATGGTGGAAGGTTGTCCCCATCAGCCTCTTTTGCACTGCCTTTTTATTGTGGTGCGCTTTCAGAGGAGAGACGGACATTGACAAACAGCTGGAGAGGCAGCTGTATGAACAGCTTCCAGGTTTACTTTCAACTGAAGAACAAGAGGAACCTCAAAATAAATGAACTCTTTAAGATAATTTATATTGGTTTTTGTTCATACATCTAATCCATCCACTAGTAAGCAAAGATGTTAGCTTGTTGTGGAATAACGCCTTATATGTTTGAATTAATTTAATGGGTTCTGTATCTGTATGTGGTTAAATAAAACAAATTCAAGATGAGGTAGCAAAAACTTTATTTACAGCACACACAAAAAAAAAAGTATCCTATGACATGCACACACAGGATAAAAAAGATAGGCTAAAATATTAGCAGACCTGAGAGGAGTAGAATACCTTCAGACGTTGCAGATTATGAGACTGTTGTCTACAGTGAAGACATTTCAATTGAAAGTTAAAAATAAAAAGTACAAAAAAGTGCCTAAAACTAAGACAAAACAAAAATAGTTGTGGCACACATGCTGGTTTAAGATTTACAAAAACCCTCCAACCCCCCCATACATCACTCCCAGCCCCTCGTTAAAAAGATGAAATTCAGCTAAAACATTTATGCACGCTCTCCTCTAATTCGCCTTGCCAGCTGGATGTCTTTGGGCATGATGGTAACCCTTTTGGCGTGGATGGCACAGAGGTTAGTGTCCTCAAAGAGGCCAACCAGGTAAGCTTCACTGGCCTCCTACAAGGAAAGATGGTGGACAGGTATTAATGAGAGTTGAATTTATACAAAACTGTGTAATCTAGGAAAATAATTTACCTGGAGAGCACCGATAGCTGCACTCTGAAAACGCAAGTCTGTCTTGAAATCTTGAGCAATTTCTCTCACAAGCCGTTGGAAGGGCAGCTTCCTGATGAGCAGCTCTGTGGATTTCTGGTACCGACGAATCTCACGCAAAGCCACGGTTCCCGGCCTGCAAAAAACACAAATTGCGTCATAGTTTCACAAAAGAATAGCAACTTGTATTCAAATATTTGAACAACAATGTTTATACCTGTATCTGTGAGGCTTCTTTACTCCTCCGGTAGAGGGCGCACTTTTCCTGGCTGCTTTGGTTGCCAGCTGCTTCCTAGGCGCCTTTCCTCCAGTGGATTTACGAGCAGTTTGTTTTGTACGAGCCATTTCTCAGCCTAAAAATCCAGGTGGCAATAGATTAGAAAGACGCGTAGACAATAAAACAACTACAAACACGCTTAAATATAATCACAATCAACTCAAAATGCTTGTTAAAACATGTTAATTATAGATCAATTTCAGCTACAAGTTACCTTTAAATGCAAAATAAAATGCTATAACCTCATTAACCTTCAATTAGAGCGGCTACAACATATTTAGAAAATATTTGTAGCAGCCAATGAGTCGTAAATTAAACTTGTATTATTCGTTTCAATTGTTAACGCATTTTTAATTTGTTGGTCAAATGCGTTAGATTGAGCCACCATTAGGCTGCGTGGGAAGCACACGTTTCTTTGGCCGTCTAACAAATTCAAAGCTAGCATGGACGGTTGTAAAATGGCGCCAGCCAAACACTGGTTCCGTTTGTATGGTTCTTATAACTCAATATTCGACAAAAAATAATTACAAATATTAACTGTTAAGACAATTATTCTAAATTATACACTTACATATAACACACAAATAGGCTTTTGTGACAAATTGAAATGTAGCTTCTAGTTAGCAATAGACTAAGAAGGAGGCGGTTGTATTGTTAGAAGCGTCAAATTGTACCCATTTTATTTTTTTATACTTAACCACGAAACATATCGGGTTTTTAGTTGCTATTTGTATCTATCGCGACTACACGAAACCCAAAAAACAGTTTAAAAAAATTATATATACATTACCGGTTTTGATACAGCAAGAGGTTAATAACCGGTCCGCGTCGTCTTCAGCTACTACCACTTGATGGGAGGAGCTGGACTTTATAAACTGTGTAGAGTGACGTAAAAGGCACGCCCCTTTTCTCACAGGATTGGCCAGAACGTGCTCTAAAGCTAATCTTTGATTGGTAGAAGGATGTGGAATAGTTTCGTCTTTACCGCCCTGCAAATAAACTTAAATAAAATAAACTTACTTGTATAAAAATGTATCTATAAAGTGCTTCACCAAAAAAACTGACTATAAATAATTTTATTACAACTTGACATACTCAGCAACACTCACAGTCTTGTAAATAATTATATATCTTTAACAAAAGTCTTGAATTTTAAGTGACACCCCCCTTCTAATAACAGCAAGGAAAAATGTGGGCTGTTACTCTGATCCATTTTGGTAGACGGAAAAAAGGAGGGAAATCATTGAATTTAAGGGAAACGGGTGAACAGGAGCCCGCCACTTTTTAAATAGCATACCGCTTAAAAGGAGGATAAAAACAGTTTGATTGACGACTTAACCTCGTGAAAGTTTTGACCTACATTATAAAAACGTCATGTTGTAGAAAAAATAATTTGCTATTTCTAAAATTCTAAATCAAACAAACATCAAAATATAACAGCATTTATTTGGTGAGTTTATATTTGTATTAATTAATAGATTACGAAACACACGTTTTTGCTCGGCGTCTCACCGGAACCACAGACTGTTAGAACTAGAATAACCAGTCGGACGTATTGTTGCGTGACACCCGCGGTGAGTTTCTGGACACGATTTTGGTGTGTTTATACAGGGTAAACTAAATATTTCAGAATTTAAACACACTTACAATAGCTAAACAAATAGTTATTGTTTTTAAAAATTAAAGCTTTACTGAGCAAAATATTCGCGTAAATGAGCGCGTTAAAGTGAAAATAGAGCAGTCATGGAGGGAAACGCGACGGAGCAAAGACTACTGTTTCTGGGTAATTCCTTATGTATGATTTAAATGAAGCATCAGGAAAAAAAATACTGTTAAATTTTCCTTGTACTGTGTTTGTTGTACTTTTGTATAAAATGCTGTTTTTTTTCAATTAAATTCACAAAAACTGGCTTTTCTGAAAATTATCCTTAAGGAATTATGCTTTTTATTTTGTCTATTTTTTAAGTTAATTATCATTAATGCATTAAATGTGCCCATGTTTTTTTATTTCCCAGATATTGAAGCAAAATCAGACAGCACCTCAACAGTCAAAGATACGGTTACAAAGCCCTTGTGGACTCGCAGTGACAACTCGTTCAAATTCAACTTTGTCCCTGACAATTCATCAGGATCCCAGTTGAAAACATCTCCATCCGACGCAAATGAAGAAACTTTGAGCCAGTTGTCATTCTCTGGACAGGGCTCTGATTTTGCTTTCAACTTTTCAATTCCTGAGGACATGGATACAACAGAAACTACCCAATCCCCTTCAGAAAGCAACCAGCAACAGGACCAAAAAGAAAAACCTCCACTTTTGCCTAATATTAGCACTCAATCTGAACCTAAAACAAAACAAAAGAAGAAAAAAAAATCTGGAACAAAAGAACCACCTGGTAAAGACCCAAAGAAGGAACCTGATGATGGGACACAAGGAGAAGAAGAGCTGGTTTGTTGTATTTTCCTTTAAAATCTTGTAGCTCTGAAATATCAATTTAATATGGTTGAATGACTGATTTTAGATCAAATGTTGATTGTCTTTAAGAGTACTGAAGAAAAATTGAACAGAGAACTGGACTGGTGTATCGAGCAGCTGGAACTGGGTCTGAAGTGCCAGAAGGGAACACCTAAACAAAGTCAGTGTGAGCTACGAATTTATAGCTTTAATATTTCACTTTAAATCAGAAACTTTAAATATTTAACATTTGTATCCTTTACTAAGGAAGGAAGATGTTAATTCAAATGCTATCTGGTGTAAGCAGAGTTCAAATTTATGTATAGAACACAAAACAAACAGAAACTGAACAAGCATGGATAAAAATGTCATTAAAATAGTAAAAAGAAAGAGGGAGAAAACAGGAGAACAAATTCAGTTATGGCAAAGAATGAAAAATTAAAGCAAAAAACAAGTCAGAAAACAAATTACTAGAAGATGTCGAGGGAAAAGAAGTGAAAATATTCAAGTGATCAAAAAAAATAAAGAATTAGAAGTACTATATCAACCAAAAACTAGAACACAACTCAGTTACAGTTAGATATACTACCTGATTATCAATATTTATCTTAGATACTTCTCATACTTAAAATTAATATTTTATGGCGTGGTCGTCACCTACTTTTTTTTTTTTAACTTTTTCATGTATTTTTATTTTTTCTATTTGAATCGCACAAACCAAATATTCAAAACAGAAATCATTAGAGAAAAAAATGCATTCTTACTGCTAACATAGTCTTCCTTAATTCATAACATTAACAAAAATAAACAACAATAATAACTAAAAAATAAATCATTTCAACTTGCCCATCTAAATTCCTGAGATTTGATGTGTTTATTCTCTGCAGAAGAAGAAGCATCTCGTGCCCTGAAAACTCTACGCAGCTCCAAAGCTCCGCTTGCCAAGAAGAGGCAGGTGATGAGAGCCATGACTGGAGACTACAGGAAAAAAATGGAGGAAGAGAGGGCAAAGCAGTTCAAACTCATTCAGAGCGGTGAGTACCATGTTACAAAAAGAGTGAAAGCTGTTTATCTGACACAAGCATTGTTGAGTGACAGCTTTATTATTATTCTTTTTGTTTGCTACAGAGATTGCATCAGCTCAGGTCAAAGTTATGTCAGACTCTCCAAAGAAGTCTGTTTTCCATAGAAGAGCAGAAGTAAAAACCCAGAAACAGTCAACAGAGGAGAGCCTGGATCAGCGGGAAATCCAGGATGACGCAACGCCACAGACTCAGACCGAGACGTCATCTTTTGTTTTGGTTCCTGCAAAGGAGGAATTTTGTTTCAATTTTTTCTGAACTCTTGCAACCTGTGACTTTTCTCTAAACTCTTGTCAGACCCAAACAGGAAAGCTTGCCTCAAGATATTTTTTTCAAAAAGCAAGAAAATTACATATTCAGTATGAGGGCAGGAATTTAAGGAGATGACACAAGCAGTCCTTAAATCTAGTGACACAATGCTTATCACCTGATTTAAGGATGTCTGGTGAAATGACACAGTAATACATCCTTAAATCAGGGGACACAAGGATTGTAACATTGTGTATACAAAAAAGAAACTTTTCATTATTGTGAAATTCTTAATTTCAAAATAAAAGTGTTACAATTTTCTTTTTCTGGGAGTGTCTTTATTTTGAACTTAATTATTATACTAGAATGAATTACTATATATATATACAAAGCATTTGCAGTTTGCCTGTGTTTGTTTCCTTCTAACCATTTGGTATAATTTATTTATTTTTTAAGACATATACTTGGAGCTCAGAGCGAACGTTGGTAAAATGGACACAAAGCTGTTATACAGAAGGCACAATTGTGAAGCAAGAATAGACAAAACACAATTTTTTAAAACTTAGCTTTCAAGAATACTTTTAGTATGATGTTAAATACATTTATAACATTTTTATATTTGGGTAAAAAAAAAAGATCGAAATGATTTTCCTCTGAAAGTTTCCCCACTTTCAAACAGGAAAAGGCGGGGTTTGTTTCAGCACGAGCATATTTTAATGTAACATACAAAACAAAAAAGTTTGGGATTCCTGATGCAACAATTCAGCCCCTGACTGTAAGTTTTGTTGAAAATATTCTGCCTTGTTTTATTTCTTTATTCTTTCGTTTCATAAAGGTTATCATAACGGAATTTTGTGGTGAAATAACGGCTTTTTTGTCACGCTAGTTTAGCTAAAAGCAAAAAAAAGTTGGGAACGTTTGTTCTCGTAAGGAACATAACTTTTCAAAAAAAATACCACGTGATCTATTTAATTTGTTTAGTTTTAGGCTCGAACGAAAATGTCCGAGTTAAGTGATGAATCCAGTGAGTCGGAGCAGCTGGGGGCCAGCCTCTCCCTGTGGCTGGGTGACCCCCTGGTGCGAGCGGAGGAGCTGAACGTTCCTCTGGACCTCCACACCGCCTGCTCCATCGGCCAGTACCGGGTGGTGGCTGAATGTATTCAAACGTACGCGCCCTCCTCGGATAAATCGGCACATATAACGGCGGAGCTCACGTGTTCTTAACAGTTCACGCGTTGTTTTATTTAAGGCGTGAGGTGAACCTGGACGGGAAGAACATCGGAGGATGGACTCCGCTCATGTATGCCGCTTACATCGGTCATGACAACATAGTGAACCTCCTGCTGGAGGCTGGTGTGAACGTGAACGCCTCCACCTCTAAAGGACTGACCTCTCTGATGCTGGCAGCCAGCTGTGGGAATGAAAGCATTGCATACTTCCTGCTTCAGGTAGGACATCCCCATTTAATCATAATAATAATAATTCATATAAACATGGAATAACTGCAGCTTCTTAAATGACTGTCCCTTCAATCTAAAAGCATGGAGCTGAGTTGGAGCTGAAAGATTCTCGAGGTTGGACGGCTCTGTTTCACTGTACGAGTACGGGTCATCAGCAGATGGTCAAGTTCCTGCTGGATAACAATGCCGATGCTAATGTGAAGTAGGTATCTGGACATTTTTGGTAGTTATTTAAGCCCCACTCAAATAAAAATGGGGTTTTAACATGTTCTTGTGGCGCTTTTCCGTAGAATTCAGGACAAATTTAAAGAAAATTGAGCTCAAAATTGCATTTCTGAGTAATTCTTTATTCAAATTGTTGTGAATCAGGAGGAGAAAAGCCCATGCTCTCCCTTGCAGAGAAATAGATCCATGTACGTCTTTGTTTTCCTCATTTGAGCTGGCATCTGACTCAAAACTCTACGGCTGGTTTGCTCCAATATTGCTCGTCATTTTTGTTGCACCAATAATGTTAAGGTTGTGAGGCGTTTCACTCAGAGGCAAATTTTTGCTGTTTTGCAGAAATTTTGGCTAAAACACTGTATTTATAGTTAAAACCTTTTGGAACGCTTTAAAATAGATCAAAATATAACCAGAGGGAGACTTTTCTTTAGTTTAGATTTTCTTCCTTCAGAGAGCCAGGATCCGGGTTCACGCCACTGATGGAGGCTGCTGCTTCGGGGCATGAAATCATTGTTCAGTACTTGCTGGACTATGTGAGTATAATTATTACTGGATGCACATTATTTTATTAGCTTAAGGTATTTTTTAATTATGATACACGTACCCATACATCAGGGGTGTCAAAGTCAATCGCACAGGGATCCAAAATCCAAAACACACCTTAGGTTGTGGGCCTAACAGGATAAACATTTATTAAACACTATAAAAATAAATAAAAATAAAAACAGGCAAGAATATTATTCAAGAATAAATCAATTTAAACCTTAAATAAATTTAAATATTTCACTCTCCATAAAAATATATGTTGTCAAAATTATACAAGTTGGAAATAAGCGCAAGAGAACATCGAGCCATTAACGACGATAAAATAAAATGATCTGGAGGGCCGGATTTGGCTCCCTGGCCTTGACTTTGACACATGTCCCATACATAAAACGTGGACTCAACCACACTGTGATCAGCTCCTCTTACAATTCACAGAAAGTTAAAATTGATGACCGAAATGCTAAGGGGGAGACGGCCCGTGCCCTCGCCGCCATTTATGGCTATACCAAGATCGTCAGTCTCATTGACTCACGTTTGCCAAGAATGAGACCAGGTAGAATTCTGAGAACTTTTTTGTTTATACTCCAAAGGTTTTGGGTGACAATTTTTTTTTGAGGGGGGTGTTTGCATTTATTTCTCAGGACACCTTGAAGACCTCAGCTCCTCGGAGGACTCTGACGGCGGTCCAACGAGATTTCGACCGAGTCGCAGCCGAGCTAAAGGCATCAGCATCCACGATGGACCTCAGGCCATCGCCAAGTTTAGAGTCGGGGGCACAAGCAAGCTTGGTGGTAAAGCCTAAGATAACAGCGCAGAAAGAAAGCATCACCACTTATATTTAAACCAGAAATGGTTCCGCAAACGACTTTATTCTTCGCAGAACCTTCAGCTGCAGCTCCAGGCTACATGTTAGGAGAGCAGAGTGAAGGCATCTGCCACCGCGATGTGACTTCACCAATCAATGAGCTGGACGGCCAGAGCCACAGCAGCAGAGGTAAAACACCCAAATACCAGAAGTAACAGCAAGGTTTCTTTTTTTTTTAAATACTTTTGATCTAACCTGTGCAGATGACAGCCCGTTCTTTGAGAACGACATGCCCACCATGAGGAGCAGCAGCAGCAGCAGTGAAGGCCTGCCTCATGCGATCAACTGCGAAGGCTCCGTGGAGAGCAACGAGGTAACATTTGGGAACTCTGTACTTTTTTTCTACGTATCGTTACGGCACGTGTTCTGTTTCAAGGACTCCGACCCGTGCAAAAGGAGCAGCTCTCGCAGAGCTACAAAGAGCCATCACTCGAAAGGAAAGAGTCGCCATGGAAACGCTGATGCTGGTCCCTCCAGCGGGTCTGGCAACTGTTGTAAATGCGCGCCTCCATCCTACAACGGTCCAAAGGCAAGTTTAATGTATTTTCTACTATCTTTTTTGGTCCATAAGGACATGTAAATAAATATTGCCCACTATATAGGACCTGGCGGATTTCTTGGAGCAGATCGGCTTTTCAAAATACCTCCCGGTGCTTGAAGAACAGGACATCGACCTGCGGATATTTCTCACCCTGACAGAAAACGACCTTAAAGAAATAGGGATCACGTAAGACACCTGACTTTGTTCTATTAGTTCTATCCTTTTATCCTGTACTTCCACTGTTCATGCTCTCCAGGTTGTTTGGACCCAAACGTAAGATGACTTCAGCCATCGCGCGGTGGCACAGCAACGCCCGACCCCCAAGTGACGCCCTGGAACAAGCTTATGCTGACCAGCTTGAGGCGGAGATGCAAGAAATGGCCATTCAGCTGCATAAGGTATCCATCAATAACAAATTGTAAAGTTGGGGTTTTTGGTGAAGCCTCTGAAAAGCTTTTCTCCACCTGTGCAGCGCTGCGAGGAGGTAGAGAGCCTGCAGAGTCAGGTGTCTCAGGAGAAGGAGCTGCGAACGGTGATGGAGGGATGCTTGATGGAGGACAAAATGGCGTGGAAGAGGGTCCACACAGAGTTGGTGGAGAACCACCGGTTGGCTCAGGATGTAAACGCAACCCTGGTGAAGGCGAGAGCCTGTCGAACCGAACTGTTCTCTCATCTAGCAACCAATGAAAACAGAAATCTGGAAGGTGAAGGACAAAATCCAAATGAAGGTGAATTATTAACTTAAAGGCAGCTTTGAATGTTAAACGCTCACTTAAAGAGATCATTGTGTAATGCTTAGTAAGCATTGACATTATTGGATTCTTCTGCTCCTTTCCGTATGTTTGTCATTATGTAAAAATTCAATCACCATTTCAACTATTTCAGCAATCTTGGTATCAAAAAATTCAGCTTGTTCGTTGGGTATTTTTTTGTATTCATAAATTTGATAGTTTTTGAAATATTGAGCAAAATATGCCCCATAGGAAATGAATGAAAAAGTCTTCAAATTTTAAAAAGATTAGCAACAAGACTTCACATATATTTGTGGTCGATAGTTTAATCTTTTACAGTAATTTCCCAAAAATTTGGAATTTACCTAATATTTAGCAACATGCTAACGTTTTTGGCTAATTTGTTATTTACTGAGGTTTGTATAAGCTAATTTAGAGTTCAGCTTCTATTTTAGCAACAGGCTAACATTTGTGACAAATTTAGTTTACTGAGGAACTTTAGGCTATTTTTTGAGTCTAGAGCTAGAATAAAGCAATGTGCTTTTTTTTCTAATTTGGCATCTATTGAGGGTTTTTTATGCTAACTTGGAGTTTAGCTAATATTTTAGCAACATGCTAATCTTTTTTCCTAATTTGTTATCTTCTAAGGTTTTTATAGGCTATTTAAGAGTTTAGCTTCTATTTTAGCAACAGGCTAACGTTTTCGGCTAATTTAGTTTACTGAGGAATTTTAGACTACTTTGGAGTTTGGCTAATACTAAAGCAATGTGCTATCTTTTTTGGCTGATTTGATTTTTTTTTTAAAACTTTATTAACAAAAAACATAATACAACAACAAAGTGAATGTCTTGGGGGGAATTAAAATGTGTACAAATTTTAGAAAAGCAAACAAACAAATAAAAAACTTATGAGAAAAAAATAAAAATTAAAAAAAAAAGCTTGGGGTTCAATATACTTTAAATTTCTCAAAAATCAAATTCGTTCAAATTGTCTTTTTGTGTTGAAGTTGTTTGTGACTGTATTGATACATTTCATTTCCTAATTTGTTTTCAGCTGAGGTCTTTATAGGCTAATTTAGAGTTCAGCTTTTATTTTAGCAACAGGCTAATGTTTTTGACTAATTTAGTTTAGCGAGGCAATTTTGGATATTTTGGAGTTTAGCTGGTATTAAAGCAACAAGCTAGCTTTTTTGTTACTGTCTAATTTGACATCTAAGGTTTTTTTCGGGCTAATTTGGAGTTTAGCTCATATTTAAGCATCATACTCAATATTTCTGCAAAATTGGCATGTATTAGGGATTTTTAAGCAATTTTATTACAAGTTTTCCAAAAATTTAGTTAAACTTCAGCACTCTTTCATAGTTCAACTAATTTTCCAGTCTTTTAGTAAATTTAAGATTTTGAAAAATAACTTTAGCATTTTCAGCAAATTTTTGCAGCAACTAAAGTCAATTGTGTCACAATTTTCACCAAAAAGCTTCAGCATTTTCAGCGACTACTTTTAAGAGAACATCATTGCAGGTAATGCAACTTTTTCTTGTTTGTCTTGCTTTAGGTGACGATAAACAACAGTGGTCCAATTTACAAGAGCTGATGAAGAAGCTGGACTCCTATGAAGAAGAACTTGGTATGTAGGCGTTTATTTGTACGGTTGTAACATTTTATTAGGGCTGGAAATTAATGTAGATGTTTATTTTGCTTTTATAGCAGGAAACCTGCAAACTTTACTTCAAAGTCTAAGGCGGCTGAGTTCGCCGGAAAGAGTTTCTGACAGCTGGGAGCGACCTTGAGCCCTTCAGGTGACTACAGATCACCATTTGACAGTCTGTGGGCTCTCACTTTAATTTAAATGTTCTTCTTTGTAAAGGGTCCGCGCCCATATTTGACGGAGGGTGATGCAACCACCCTGAACAAATCTCAGTGAACGGGAGGAGGCCAGTGCTGCAGCAGCAGACGTGCAGCTCAGACCTGGACCAGAGCTCGCCAGGAGAAGACGAGTGCAACGCAGGAGACGCAGACCGGAAAGGGTACCTCAGCTGTGCAAGCTGGAATTCTGCTGTGATGCAGAAAAAAAACACAGAGACGGAGGGTGGAAGTTTGACAATTCTTTTCCTGTTTTTAAAGTGTGGCTCAGAAGCAAATACATTCAGGAAAATTACAATGAAATGTCATTGTAACGTTTGTGCTTTAGATCTTTAAAAAAATGTCCTGCTGAATGAAAATCAACTTGTAAAACATTCTAGATTTTCCCTCAAACATCCAACATGATTTCTCTCAGTGATGTAGTCATGTGTTAATTCACATTAAAAATACAATCAATGAGAAATGTTTCAGTTCTTTTGTATAAGCTGACTTCCCTTTTATGAAGACTTTAAACAGCAGATCTGTGGCAAAGAGGAGGTTTCAGTTAGATCTGACTTAATGGTGACATAACCAGTTTATTTTAAACTATACAACAAAATATCTCAAACTATATAATGGGTCAAGTAAATGAAACACAAGAATGTCATGATGGGATTTTTTGGTTCACGTTTGATCCCCAGCAGCAATGGTTTAAATGTGGTGGATTATTTATTAATCCTTAATCTTCTTCTGGGATTTTAATGGGATGATCGCACCTGATGGTTTTAAAAAGTAAGTTTCAGTGCAAACGTTTTGCTTCTGCTGGATTCTATGACTTTATTTTAAAAGGAAATAGATTGTAGTTTAGTAGGATTTTACTTCTTTAAAACATTTTCTGTTCAGATCCAGGTGTTTTATTTTGAAGTTCAAAAACCATTTAAGTCTTAAGTTTTGAAATCCAACAAAACTGGAGCTGAATGGATGAAGAGAAATCTTTTCCAAGACTGCCCTGCTGCTGGCTGCTCTCCAGAAAAGCACTTCTATAAAGGACAAGAGTGTTAAGTGTGTGTCTGTGCCGGACTAAAGACTCTGGCTGGTCGCCATGTTGGGGATCGGGTCTTACACGAGTGAATTGTGGTTGTTATTTCAAATTAATAGGTTCTTAGGATCTGTCAGAGCAGTCCTGGTGTTGCCTTCTGCTCACATTGATGCATAAAGATCAGCTGTGCTGCCTGTATTGCTTCAAACGCCTAATAAATTCTCTATTACCTACATTAAATAAAACGTTATGTAAAAACATTAACATCACTTACTGTAAGTGAACATTTGGTTTTGTGGAACTCTGAGATTTCCAGAACAGTTTCAAAGCCTTGCAGGTGCTTTTATGACTTCTACATGAACTCACCGGTCGATCTGGAGGCTCTTCACATGAATTCACCTGATTGTGTCTGCTGTAGAAAAGCTGTTCAGGAGTGCACACATTTAACTTGGTCTGGCTTTACTTCAAAAACCTTCTGACTTTCATCAAAACGCTCCTGGACCGAGCCGATAGGCGACGCGGTTTTCTTACTCTGCGACGCCTGACAGAGTGAGATCCGGGCCAGCGTTGAGGACGACTTCCCATCTTCCTCTGGGAACCAGCTGTGGCTCGGGTCAAGTGTACTCGCACAGGTGGCCGCAGCCTGCAGGGCAGTGAGCGCTGCTCTTCAGCCAGTTCATAATGTGCTCCAGATGTCCGCCGTGGCTGCAACCCTGACACCACACGAACAGGCCCTTCACCACATGGTGGCACACCGCACAGATGCTGGCACACTGATGGCACCTGGAGGACAGTCACATTCCACTCATGAGAGCTTGTTCCAGTTCAAGAGTTTTAGTATACAGTAAAGCACGGGTGTCAGACTCAATCGCAAAGGGGGCCAAACAGGAAAAACATTTATTAAACACACTAAAACTACATTCTTAAAACTTTAAAATGTACTTTTTTTTAACATAATTATGAATAATAAAAAAGAAAGAATAAATTAACTTAAACCCGAAATTACTTTCAATATTTTACTCCCCATAAAAATATTTTTTGTCAAAATTATACAAATTAGAAATAAGTGCAAGATAACATCAGGCCATTAGTAGCAATAAAATAAAATGATTTGGACGGCCGGATATAACTACCCTGGGGTAGTTATATCAACTAGTTATATGACTTCGGGCCTTGACTTTGACATGTCCAGTAAACGGGTGTTCTTGGATACTGTTTACAGCACAGGATGGCACTGAAATGACAAACAGTTGCTAAAAACCCAACTTTAGTGGCAGCTCATATGATGAGGTTTTAATTTATAGGTAAAAAAAAAAATCTGCCTTTGCATATCAGGAAAATGTACAGAAAAGGTAAAATATTTGAAATTTTTTTACAAACAATTTTACATAATATTAAAAATGAATAAAAAAATTAATATGATTCTAATTTCCTGGATTTTTTTTAGCAAATTTGGAGCTTAACTGTTTATTATTTGTCAAAAACTACTTATTAGAATTTTTGATACATTTCTAAGGTTGTTTTAGTTTTAAATTTTTTAAAAACATTTTTTCTAGTATTTTTTGGGTCGAAATTCAAGTTTTTTTTTCACAATTTATAACTTATCAACACGTTTAAAAACGTAGTACCAAAGTAATAAAGCAAAACTGACTAGTTTATTAAGCAGAATTAATTTTTGTATATTTATAAAAACTATGTTTACTTTATCTACATTTATATGGATATATAAAACATTTTTTTTTTCAAATCAGGAATACAGAATTAAGTCAATTCAGTTTGACAACTGATTGGTCTTTAATCTTTAAGGGTAACCAAACACTAAATCCATTTTTTGGGCTGTTTTTCTCTATAAATGGGGCTTTTAAAGTGTTGTCTGTTGATCATCGCCATTTTTTTTTTTTTAATTAAAATATACTTGTTTAATTCTTGAAAATTTGGACAAAAACCATCTGTGTGCTGCCCCCTACATGTTGAATAGAGTTATTACTGTTGGATTTCGTGATTGGTCAAACCATTAAAGCCCAACATCATTTCAGAAGTCCCACGTCATGCAGCTCCAGTCATGATAACAGTCCTGTTCTTAAGCCTCACCCCTCTCACTAGATTTTCCGATTTTGGCTGTGGGCGGAGTCAGGCTTCGACGTCCCTGTTTGGTTACCCTCTATGTTAAGTTTAACCATTTCTGGATGTTTTGCACTGATTCAAAAGGGTAAATCTCGAAAGAAGAGACTGTGGTCAGACCTGTCACACATCCAGCCCTTGCTGCTCATTGGTCGCTTGCAGTTGCTGCAGTTGATGTGGAGAGTCGTGGACGTCTGATTCAGGCAGGTAATAGCGCTGCACGTGCTCAGTTTGATGACCTCATTGGACACGTTCCAGAGCTCGAACCGCTGCAGCATGTCTATATAAGACATGTACCAGTGCTCCTGAAATGACGGATGAAAAATGTTGCAGTTCAACTTGTGTCAAATATTTTAATTCTAAGTAATTTAATTCTAATTTTGGCATTTTTCTGATGATAGAGGACATATATCAAGAAAATTAAGCATTTTTGTGTATTTCTTTATTGAAATATTTGTAAATCTGGAGCAGACGAAAAAATGCTGTTGGAAAAAGAGCGTAGAAAATATGCTGGAGAGCGTGTAAACAGATGGGTGAAGGGAAGTGGGGGTGGGCTTATAGTCCCGCCCTCTGCTGCTCTGCAGAAATGGTCTTAGAAAAAGACTAAGGTTTTTTGAGATTGTCTTAAATAAAAACTCTAGGAATTAATTTAAAAATAGACCAAAAGATGATTGGAGTGGGTATTAAAGAAAATTTCATTATTTTAATTTATTTTCTTACCTGAGTAAGGTCGTCAATCTCCTTTCGAATTTTTTCTCCTAAGACGATGAGCACAGACACCGCCATCTGGACGTCACCCTGCTCGGCGTAGTAGCTCAGCATTTCCCGCACAATGGGGCAGAAGAAGCTAGCGGGCAGATGGTGGGTGAACAGCGGCTGGGAAATGGAGATGAGCGAGAAAGACTCTATGGGAGTGAGGCAGGGGACCTCGGCCTCGTTGCCGCTGACGTGAGGCGAGTCGGCCTTGTCCTGCTGGAAGTGCTCTGGGGCGGACGGGTTGTCCACGATTTCGTGGCGCAGCTGGAAGCCCTCCTGTGGAAGCGTGTACTCCTGCTCCTCTAAGGACAAATAAAAATGAGCATGGTGGTACTTCTACTGAAGCAGGGGTCTCCAAACTTTTTCTTGTGAGGGCCACATAACTGTTTTCTTTTCTGATTTTCTTCTTTTCTTCTCGGTCAATTTGTAGGCTAACCGAAAAAGTGTAACAATCACAGCCTAAACGTAAACATTTACGGTTTTCCAGAAAGCCACACATAGCCAAATTTTAAATGATTCCTTTCTGTAATCTTCATAGAAAAAAACAAAACTAAAACATTTGAAAAACTAGATATATAACATTAACTGCAATAATGCTAGTGCTAAAGATGCTTACATTGATAACTAAAAACGCTAAAGCTTATATCTGAAAACGCTGAAGCTGATAGCTAGCTACAGTATTAGCGAAACGACAAATTAGCCTAAAAAATTGATAAAAAAAAAAAAAAAAAATCAGCCAAAACAGCTAGCATATGGCTAAAAAGAAATATGTGCTGAATGCCAAATTAGCCAAAATCTGGTAAAATGTCTAATTAAAAAAGCTAGCATAAGGCTAAAATCTTAGCTAAATTCCAAATTAGCCTAGAAAACTTAGAAAAAACTCTAAATTAGCCAAAAGAGCTTGTCCGTGACAAAAAATATTAGTTAAACCCCAAAAAAGCCTTAAAAATTGAGAAAAAATTTTAGCCAAAACATCTAGCATGTAGCTGAAACATTAGCTAAATGCCAAAATAGCCCAAAAAAAAAAAAAAACTGGTAAAATGTCTAATTTAGTCAAAACAGCTAACATAAGGCTAAAATATTAGCTAAACTCCAAATTATCCAAAAAAAGTTGAAAGAGCTCGACTTCCAAAAAACGTATAGAAGAAAAATAATAATGCTTTACAACTTTCACACAATTAAACCAACAGATAGTCTACCCTGTCCCGTCGTAGTTCAGACTGCAGAAGGGTGGAATAAAAAGTCCCGTTCAATCTGGGTCTTGATTGGCAAGATTGAGAAAAAAAATAGATCCGTCTCTGATAGTGTGGTGGGGCGGGCCAGATGTGGAGGTGGGCCGTAGTTTGGGGACCCCTGTTCTAAAGACGAGAAGTTCTCACTGACTTACCTGCTTGGTTTTCATGGTCCATTGAGTAGAGATCATCATCGTCTAACTCTGCGTCTCCAAACATGCACTCTGCTGGGCCGTCACTGCCCTCCGTCTCCTCGTTTTCTGTAGTTGCATCAAAGCTTACATCAGTGGTGGTTGTCATACAAACAACACGAGGACATCCAGACCCTCTGCATGAGTAACTGCCACTCCCACCTTCATTATTATTGCTGATGTGTGAGTTCCCAGCCTCCAGGTGGATATTTTCCTGCCTGTTGTCTCCTTTACTGCGCTCCAGTCTGCTCTCTGAGCCCAGGCCTGAACCCATCTCCTTCATACTGAAACTAAAAATCATGATTCATCTTTTAGCCCCAGACATGCAGACATCATTTGCTGGATCGATTTGTTGCGTTTTAACCTGTTCATTAAAGGTAAGGAGCCGAGTTTACTGAGGCTGTGGTTAAGGCCGGCCGCGGGGAGGTTGGCTGGGTCAGAGAACATAATCCTCAGCATGGTCCATGTCGTAGAAACCTGCACAGAACCGGATCAATTGCAGTAAACATGCACCAGGATCACAGTCAAATGACATTTCCAGATCCAAGTGAACATCTATTATATCTTAAGAGGATATCACATTTAAACTCCTAAAAAACTAAGTATTTAGTTCACTGGATTTCACTTCAAAATGTGGCTTCTGGGGAAATCTTACTTGAGGTCTCTTGAGCTCCCGGGCCACTTTGGCGTTGTGATCACACAGCTCAGCAAAAGGCTTTCCGCTGAGAAGATAGCGCTGCGCCGTATTGACAAACCAGTCCATGTGGTTACTGTCAAAGTCTGTTTCGTAGATCGTCAGCGCACTGGACACGTGGGCAAACTGTTCTGTCGGGTCGGTCTTCTTGAAGAAGAAGAGGGGATTGCGGCGATCACCGCCAGCGTAGGGCTTCCTATTGGTGTCACTGTTTATCAGACTCTCCTTAGCCGCAAAGGCCAAGTCCCCCATAAGTCCGAAGCACAAGCCCTCTGGGTTGGCCTTGTCTACGGGCCGGGTGGCGTCTTTGAACATGTGCTGGTAGAGCGTACTGTCTTTGGAGCCGGAGAGCAGAAAATCCGGATCGTGCTGGTGGCGCCACACAATGCCAGTGGTCACGTCTTTGTGCTCCTCGAAGGTGGCAAAGGGGATGAAGGGTCGGCGGATATCCCACACGTAGATGTTGTGGTCCACCATCATGGAGCAGGTGGCCAAGTGAAACCTCTTCTCAGGGCGCCATTTAACTCGAGCCACCGACGCAATGGTCTGGACGCAGTAGATCTCTTTAGCTCTGTTGGTGGTCATGTCCCAAACCTTCACCATCTTGTCTCTGCCTCCTGTCGCCAGCCAGCCTCTGAGGAAACAACATGAGAAGTAACAGTTGAGCCACTTCAAACACGAGAAGACAATCTGAAACTTTACTTTAAGGCGTTATTAAAGTACCTGTCATCAGGGTGCCAATCACAGCAGAACACAGGGCCGGTATGGGCGGTGAACATTCTCTCGTACCGATCCGGTCGTCTGATGTCCCACAGCTGGACGTTTCCGTTTTCAAAGGATGCAGCAAATGTAAAATCCTTCATGCTGAACTGGACGTCCCTCACACTTTCTGACTGACCTGGAAGAGCCAAAACAGGAGAGTCTGTAATACAACTCCAGCCATCTTTTGAGTTATTTTTAAAAAAGTTTCCAGTGGTCTTTTAATTATGATTTGGACGTTTTTAGGCAAAAATGTAAAAAACTTTGTTGTTTTCTAGCTTGTTTACGCACTCTTCCGCTAGCTTACAGTGCCTAATACCCTTAACCTAACATTACAGATGCAACAAAAATCAAAAGAATCGGGCCACAGATAAAAAAATATGGATCTAGAAAATTAATAGCTGGTCCCTCCCCCTACAGGAGCTGGCCAAAAAAAAAAAAAAAAAACATAATTTGCACCCAAAATCCTTGGCAAGAAGTCCTCACGCGGAAGCCCCCATTTTAAGCTTTCAAACTTTTTTTTTTTACCGTTTTTAAACCTATTTTCTCTTTTTTCAACCTTTTCTTGCCGTTTTTTTTTTCTCTGTGACACTCTCTGTCACAGAGAAAAAACAGCAAAGCAGTATTTGGCCGGCCTTTTCTCCGCAGGTAAACCGATATAGTTATATAAATGTGAACACTTGTTAATATTGACTTGACACAAATAAAACGATTAACGTTCTGTCCATTTGAAGCTCATCTTGCACACTAAACTGTTAGACAGTCACAGTTTATTCGCATTTAAAAGCTTAAGAGCTAATAGTTCAGGAAAAAATGTAAAATATAATTTTTGAAAGGGGCTCCTTAAAGTTTAGGAAATTTCCGCTTACACAACCGGATAAAGTTGTGAAATTTCCTACCTCTCACAAAAATGGCGAGCAATAATGAAGCTATCCAGCCATTCAGTTTTTAGCTAAATACCAGCTTAGTCGTGGAAAATTGGTATAATTATCATTATTTTTGTGGTCCAGCATATATTCTACATCACAAATACGTTTTTCCAACTGAATTTTTTCATCTGTTCCTGATTCACAATGATTTGAAGAAAGAAATACTCTGAAATGAAATTAATTTTAATATTAAAAACACACAAAGAAACACTTTGTTCCACTATGTATTTCACTTTTCCACTCATTACCTGAGAAGGTGCTGACGGACTCCTTCTTACGTAGGTCAAAGCACTTCATCAGGCCATCCTGAGAGCCACTCAGCAGCATGTAAACCTCTGTGGGGTGGAAGCACACCTTGTTGACGGTGCGTTTGTGCTCAGTAAACAGCTGGTCCTGCTTGTTGCGAGACGGCTTTCCCAAATTCCACGTGACCACCGCCCCGTTGGTAGCAGCCGTGGCCAGCAGATTCTCCTCCATCTGGTGCCACATGACATCAGCGCAGCTGAAGTTCAGGGAGGGTTTGCGGCCAACGCGCAAATTCAGTTTTTCCACAAACTGTTCCTCCTCGATGGTGTAGATCTTGAAAATGTTCCGCCCGGCGACGACAACTTGGGACGCGTCGCGGCACACACTGATGGCATTGGCAGGAGCGTCCAAGTGGCAGAACATAGTTTTGCCACTGATGGTGTTGCTGCTTAGGGCGGTGGTGACCCGTGACATCTTCTCCATATTTATCAAGCTAATTGTTCCAAAAAAAAAAAAAAAAGAGAAAAAAAATATTCCAAAACTGCTGCAAAATATATTAAGAGTTTTACATTTATAAAACAATTTCTAAGTATTTTCTAAAAAATCAAAAACTTCTAAGCCTCTTTAAGACCTGAAATCTACATGCATGCATGGACATCAGATTTTAGATTATTTTGCCACAGTAGTTAATTCTACTTAACTGGAGCGTTGTGACTACCAAGGTTAGTTTAAATATTAGAATGGGTTTTAAGAGGTTAAACATCACAAAAAGGTGCATGAATGTTAAAAGAACCATTAAAGAATTTTTTGATCTAACAATGCTTACTTTTTTCTGCAAACATTTGCACACACACTAAAATAATATCAATAGATTTTATATATATAAGAAAAGATTCAAAAAGGGAGTGCCTAGCATTAATTTATGATAGACAACCTCTCACCAGCAGGGGGAGCTCTAGGGAAAGACATTAGATATATGCACACAAAACTACAGAAAAGACAGAAACAGTAACATGTGAAAAGCATTCCAATTAAAAAAAAAAGAAAAACAAACACCTACTTTTTGAGTGAATGATAATTTCATGAATATCTGATACTTAACAGAGTCCTCTTCATGTGCTCCCATGTAGGCCAGTCTACTAATGAGAAAGCAGTAAATTAGCAACACAATTTTGTGCAAACTTGAGTTGTATGACGAAAAATATAACTGTAAAAGTGATTTAAAAGACACAATAATAACAATGTGTGATTTAAAAGTTAGTCTAATTTCTCTGACATTCTCTGATCTGCAACAGATAAGTGATTTATATAGGCATACCTCACAAAGAGACGACTAAAACAAACAAGGAGCTTCAAACATTTATTTTAAAAATAAAAATGTATTGCAAGAGGACACTTTTTTAAAGAAAATATTTTCAAAAAAAGTGTGCACTGCTTTTCTGAAGTTGTTTTCATTTGTTTTGAATGAGTACAAATACAAAAAATCAAAACAGGACAATTTTTCTTCACAATTAGGAGATTACTTTGGTTTTATTTGGTGAGCTAACTACTGTTATGTCTACAGTAAAGTCACATAAGCTAAAATACTGTCGAAACGATATGATTACAAGGACAAACAAGGTAAACTTGATTATTCTGCTGTTATAAACTCCACCGCGATTAGATATAGTATTTTCATATGATTTTATTTTTTTTAAAATACAAACTAATCATCAACACAATCCTGTTCTGTTTTCCAAGTGTTGATCACATGATTGATCCGTTCCAGACTTACATGTGGAAATATACACTTGTGCAAAAACCCAAAAGGTTAAAAGAGGTTGGAACTATGTCACGACTAAAGCAATATGGGAGTCCTGATTAAAAACACATTAAAATATATGTTTATATAAACCATAAAGCTATTTACAGCTTCTGAGTAACTCTCAAAACCATAAACATGACAGGAATGTGAGGCTAATGTTAGCTTAGGTTAACAGTTTTGCGGTGACAAAACGGGCACAGTAGTTGGTCAATTAATGAGTTAGATAGCTAAAGGAGGGCTGGAAAAACTAAGCACGTTTAACTTAAAACTGAAAGTTGGTCAGAATATTGTATATTTTTGGACTAACCTTATGTTGTGAAAGTGTTGTTAAATGCTTGCAGCGCCGGAAGTTGTATTTTAAGATAATCTCGCGAGAGTTACTTGTGCAGGAAGCGCGAACGTGCAGGGGTTGTTTATATTTTTTTTAGTTCATCGTGGTGAGAGCAAATGTAATATTTACAATAAACAAAAGGTATTTTTTCTAAAATAAAGGCGTTTTTAACTGCTAATTTATCACATAACTCAAAAATTGTCTGTAAAATGAAAATTTTGTAAATGTATTTTGTATTTGCAGCGGATAATAACGCAGCTGACATGAGTAACCTGTTTGTTTGCGAGGAACCAAAAACATGGAGGAAGGTGTATGAGAAGTACTGGAATGTGGTGGATGCTAAAGCCCAGGGGAAGAAAACAGGGAACCTGCTTAAACTTGACAAGTGGTATATATATTTATATATATTTAAAAACGTGTTTGCTTTTTTAGATAATCAGAATGCTACTTTCCTTTCCAACATTTTTCTTTAATTTGTCACTTCTCAGTACTTTTACCTGACTATAAGGAAGAAACTCTTAAAGAATTGTGTCATGTTGCTTGATATAATTTATTGAGGGCAATTATGTTGTTTCCCCCAAAAATATAGGGGATTCTGAGTATTATAGGCTTACTAATTGACTCCCTAAAACGCATAATGATGTTTTACTTTACATTATATCTATAAATACTAATTATTACATTATTTCTAAACTGTCTTTAGGTACCAAGAGGAGCTTCCCGCTCAGATTTCAAGTCGAGCAGAAAAATACATCACTCTCTCCGAGCTGGTGAAACTAATGCAGTGGAAGTTGACTGTAAGTGGGATCTGTAATGTAAAATTCTATAGTTATATATTCTCTGCAAGTGTATTTCTTGTAAAAGATTTTTACCTGCTGTTTACCGTTTTCTTTTGTGACTTTGTTGGTTTACCTTTCAGAGAGGGAAGTTCAGGCCCAGGCTACAGCAGTTGGTGGCGTCCAACAGCGAGGATACGGTGGAGAAATGTTCCAGAAAGGCTTTTAGCCTCCTGCCTGATGTCCAGGCAGCGATTTCAGAACTTAGTTCCCTGAAAGGAGTTGGCCCCGCTACTGCCTCAGGTTGGCAAACTCATATTTTTTCAGCCTGTGCATGAATGTGCGCAGACTTCCATTACAAATGTATCCAGAAAATACAGACATAAAACATAGCTGTAGTTACCTCGTTTTTTTCTAAATGGTTTTTTAGGTCTTTATTGTGGCATTTACTCTTAATCTGACTGTTTGTTTCCAGCTGTTTTGGCTGCAGGAGCTCCAGAACAGACTGCATTCATGTCTGATGAGGCCATGGAGAGTGTGCCAGGACTGCAGCCAATCCAGTACACACCCAAGAACTACGCTCTGTACCTGAACAAGATCGTTGAGCGGTCTAAAAAACTAAACAAAGGTGGGGTTCTGATAAAAGATTGATGCATGAAATTATCTTGGTGTGGTTCTCCATTTAAAGCAAAAGCTATTAACACAGCAGAATAAAAAATACAGGCAAATAGTAACTAAAATGTGTTGGAGAAAAGGCTTTTATGCTGCTTTCTTTTACCCTCAGCGGATCCACAGCAGGACTGGACGCCTCACAGGCTGGAGTTGTGTTTGTGGGCGATGACCATAGCTACAAAACAGCAGTTGGGGCTTTTTGAAGAATTAAACGTGAAGAACATAAAAACGCAGGAAGCAGCCTCGGATTCTGAGAGCAAACACATTGCAAAGAAGCTCAAAACGGTCTAAATTTGTTCACTGATGTGTAACTGCTTCTTTTTTGCCATTGAAACAATTTCTTTTATATTCATTAAAGTCTGTATTAAAACAAATCTGATCAGAGTTATTTTTTTTTACTTTCCCATGAATTAATCAAAACAGTTGTAAAGCCTGGTTTTAAATGTGTTCACTTGAGTTTTTCATCACTATAATTCAATTATATACTAATATTTTGCCATTAAAACAAAAGAAAAGTATATTTTTATGCACAAAAGCTGGAATAATTGCACATGAAAATCAAAGAAACAACTTTGGCCACAGTATTGTTTTTTTTATTTATATTGTTTCTAACTTAAATAAAATCAAAAGTACAATGAACAGTACAAAATAAAACAAAGATATGCATGTGTGTGTATATAAATAAGCATATATACACGCACATACATACAATATAAAATGTTTCCATTCAGGACATTTAAAAAGTACAATTGGTCGTGAAGTACTTTGATATAAATAATTTCATGTGTAAGTTCTTTCCTCGAAGAAGAGTCGGTTCCTGTTTTTATTCGCTTGTAAACGCTGAGTTGGCACAACCTTTCGTCTGGTCTGGGATGTTTCATCTCAGAAGTTTGGCACCTTTTTTCTTGATACGAGCTTGAAAAACTCTCACAACATGCTGATCTTTTCAATCTATCGTGTTGAAGGAGACTTGATTCGCTTATAAACAGCTCATATATATGTATATATATAGTTTTTGACCTGGTATGGCTCAGTAGTTTGATTTTCAGATGAAAATCGATGCAATTCCTTGCTTATATAAAACAAAAATGTCTAATAATTGCCATTTTTACATCCTTAATCATTCCGTTTTTAAGCCATCTAAGATCCTAATCCAAACATTTTTATGTGGAATTTAAATATTTGGAAAATTGAGCAATAATTACTCTTTTTTTGGACCCAATGCTAATAAAAAAAAACAACCTAAAAACCAGACAATGAATGATAATATGGTTTGATTTAGGAAGCTACAGCAGCCTGCTTCACCAGCACCGTCCTGCAGTGAGTGTCACCCATACCTAAGAGGAGCTAAACGCTAAGAAAAGGCAACCTGGCGGGCTTGTTGGCACACAGCAGCTCAAAGCAGCTACAGATGTTTGCACTGCGGTTTTCTGTCCCTTATAGATTCTGCAGGTGACTGTGAAGAGCGTCACGAGAATAGTAGCCTTTGCCACCGCTTACTCATGGGGTTATTTAGATATACAAAACAAGGCATAGGGGCATAACAGCACGATGAGATAGCAGACGGAGATCAAAACAAAGCACCATAAGAGGACTTTTGCACACACTGTTAACAAGCAATACAAAAACCTTGAAGATGGTAAAAAAAAATGATGTGGCATTCTGAAAAACAGTTTGAAAAGCTTTGCTTAGCCTCTCATCACACGACTTCCTGTCACACAACAAATGTGTCTATAATTCACATCAATGCTTGTTAAATCCCACTTCCTTCATGGCCTCAACAGAGGTGGATCATACCGACACTGATAGTGTGATTTGAAAGCACGCCCTGCTGAACTTTTAGTGCCGTTTAAGGTAGGAATCTTTCAAAATTTCATTTTGAACGCGATAACTCTGAGGAGAGCCTCTTCATTATCTGTTTTAAGGGCAGTGTGAACTCGCAAGCTTAGATTCTAATCCTGCACACACTTCCAGCAGAAGTTATATTCACAGTCAGCGTGTTCTGCAAAAGCACACTCACTCACTAGCCCTTTTTTTTTTTCCTGCTGAACCCTGTAGAGGCTCCAATAAATCTTAAATTAAAGAGGCACATTAACCTCTCTTAGGTATCCCCTTTATCTTCATTATAGGCTACCAGGGTATGTATGCATTATTCATCAACAGATCAACTTTTTCGAGCAACACTTCCGGATGTACACAACTTTTCATGACAAATACGTCATTCATAGATCTTTTCTTCTTCAATCCTATCATTTAAAACGGGGGGCCCCAAACTTTTTCTTGTGAGGGCCACGTAACTGTTTTCTTCTCTGATGCGGGGGTCGGTTTGGAGACTAACAGAAAAAGTGTAAGCCTAAACATTTATGGTTTTCCAGAAAGCCACAAATAGCCACATTTTTTAAGTAATTAATTTCTGTAAACTTCATAGGAAAAAAAAATGCTAAAACATAAAAAAAAATTAAACCAATAAATAGTCTCTCCTCTCCCGTCATAGTTCAGACTGCATAAGAGTGAAATAACGGCTGTGTTTGAATTCCCCCCTAATCCCTATATAGTACGTTCTAGTGCTGTCCGAATCTACTAATTCCAAAATAGAGTGCACTCAAGTTTCCCAGAATTCTTTGCCAAAAACTAGAGTGCATCGATGTGCACTAGATTAGCAAATATAGACCACAATGCATTGCGGTTGAACAATTTCGAACAAAAAAACGTGTTTAAATGTAATATTTTAATAAACCATCCACATTTTCACCATCAGAAAACAGTGGAGTCATAAACAAACATCGTGAAATGTTTGTATTTATTTGATTTTCACTTACTGAAATCCGTGACTTTATATCTGGTGTTTAGAAAAACGAAAGAAAAGTAGTGACCATCGTGTCCGAATTACCTTTAAAATCCACTATATAGTACTGTGCTATGTAGTTTTTTAGTAGTTAGAGGTTAGGAGGGAATTCAGACACAACCAAAGGTAACGTCTATGTGACCAGATTGAGAAAAATGAAAGGAAGAGGGCCAGATCTGGCCCGCGGGCCGTAGTTTGGGGACCCCTGCTTTAAACTATATTCTGAGGAGTGCTGACCTTCAACAACCTTGAAAATGAGTAAAAGGGACTAACGAGTTGCATGGAAAAACTGCTTTCCTCGGCCAAGCTTTTCAAAAATCCATCTGGTGACGTATCACAGATATGAACCCATCGGCGCTGAAAAAAAAACAACAGTTTGGAGATGTTGGGCACTTTGCAAAAGTTACACTGCATCGACTATAAACAAGTTGGCAAAAAAGTGTAGAAACAAGCTCAGCTACATGAAAACATCTCAAACAGTCCAGGGTTTCACAGGCATGTACTTGCACAGTTTCTTTTCTTTTCACCTGCTGAATCTTCACAAGGAAACCATTTTGATAACACATATACAAAAAGAGCTTTTTTTTTTAAACCTTTAATTTTTTTAAATTTATTTTCTAATGTAACTACAGGTCAGTGGCTTTCGACCCAAGAAATACTTTTCATTTTTACCTCCAAGTTTTACCATCATCTTTTAGCTTTTCCTATGGCTTACTTTATAAAGCACTGACTTTAAATATATAAAATCAAGTGAAATCCACTTGTTAGATTTTGGCTCACATTTTTTTTTAATTCAAAGCCATATAGGACAATCATACCATAAAATTTTGCACCATTTGAATTTCCTTTCTCCTTCAGGAGAAAAATACAAATAAATATAGTCTTATTTATGAACATATAATATACATATTCACTGTCAAATAAAAAACAGACAACACGTTTTTCTTCATAGATACATTCCTTTACAAATGTATACAGTCCCTAAGAACGAGAAACTGAGGTATCGACTGGGCCTGACAACGACCCCAATGCCCTCCAGGACATGCAGGACAGAGGTCAGGGGCTGACGCATCTACGACCTTCTCCCAAGGTCAGTCTGCCAGAGCGACGACAGGCAGAAGCGTCCGTGTGAGTGTCTGCTGTGTTTTTCTTTGTTGAGCAACAGACTCAGGCAGCAATTCTTCTCAAAGACAAAAAAAAAGGAGGAGATTGTGTTCCCGTCGCGCTGAAAGCTCTAGGGAATGGCATATTTTACATCTGTAATGGAGCAGCAGGAGGCGTTAGCTGCTAAAGTGATGGACCGTTTCCGCTGTCCTACCACCGGGTCACGACAGCGTTCGACTTTCTCCTATTTTTGTGTTTATGTGTGTTTCTGTATCCACAGTGCAGGAGTCAGAACGAGGAAAAGATGCAAATACCGGCGCTCTACAAAGTAAATACGACAGGGGTGTTGCTCATCTTTAAAGATCCACATCAAATTTTCTGTTTAACCTAAAGATGTTTTAAAAATATTCCTCAGAGCACCATATTTAATGAGTTTTTTTTTTCCAATTTGGTATGTCAGCAATTTTGCAAAAAGTCACAGTAACTCCTGTTGGTTGAAGCTAAAAATTGAAAGCAAAAAACAGTTGAATTCTTTTCCATTTACACGCTTCTCGAGAACTGATCCGTTGACTTCCTTTTGACTTTCTTCTTCAGCCCATGTCATGAATTCTGTCTAATTTGAGGTCTTTATTTTAAGAAAAGTTGCACTTGAAAGAAACGACCAATAGGTCATTTAAAAAAAAAAACTATAAGCAAAAAAATCTAAATGCTATCAGTCGACTTGATGCTGGTAATGAGGAGGAGATATGATGCGTATAAAAAAGACAAAATGCTCCTCCAACAGATCTGAGGAACCTGTTCTTGTTGCTACGGTAATCCCCTCTTTAATAAAAGAGACATATTTCTTTGATTCGCAAAGGATCAATAAAAAAAGGATTCTTGGTCGATTAGAAGTTTGAACGGTTTCATGGGTCTAACTTGAGATGAAACAAAAGGTCGAGTATTTTCAAAGGGCCGTCATCAGGGGGGAGGAGGGATTTGCACCCCCAGGAGCTCGTAGGCGAAGATGTTCCAAAAGATGGCAAAGAGGAGGAAGGTGATGAAGGAGAAGACGATGACCCACCAGGAGCACTGTTTCTGCAGACTCTCTTCATAGCTGCGCAGGATCAGCAGCCCCATGCTGATGCCGACCACCGCCCCCGACAGGTGAGCCATGAAGCTGGGCTGCGGACCTGACGAGGGCAACGGCGGCGAGAAGCGGAGCCAGACTGCACGGCCCACCTCGGAGCTCACTGCAGAGGACAGAGAAGAGAGAAGCTGTAAACAGATTCAGGATAACCGTATTCAATGAAAACTGACCTTTTTTCTGTCTTAAAGCTGTTTTGTGGGACACCTTCTGGACTAGAACTGGACTGGGGTTTTAAAGTTAGTCTTGGGTCAGACAGAGCTAACGGCAAAAGGTGTCAAATCAAATTTCTCACAGTCTGTTTGACCTTTTTTTTCCCGATAGAATGCTAAAGAAGGAGTGTCCAAACTTTTTGCAAAAAGGACCAGATTTGGTGAGGCGAAAATGTGTCATTCGGTTCTTATTACAGTAAACAATTTATTGACATTTTAATGCAAAAGGATACTTTTGATTTCTTTACGTTTGATACCAAAAATACTGAGAATTTTGTATTGGAAGACTGGAGCAAAAAGAATGAAAAAGACTGTCTTGAAACAAAAGAAAACTTTGGTCAACTTTAAATTTGGGTTCATATGAATTATTCCTCATTAAATGATCTCTGTAAACGTCTAAATTTAAATCACAAGAACAGGAAAATCACACAAATAGTAATAAAAACAACTGTGGTTTTTATCAAAGAAACAAATCGGAACATTTTGTTTACAGCCTATTTTATCTTAAACACTGTAAAAAGGTAAATTATACAGAAACAAGTGAAACAAAATGTATGTAATTTGTTATATTTAAAATTATTAGTTTGCATCAAATTAAAAATTTGAATCGGTGATTAACTTTTGTTAATTAATCCAATGTTTCACTTTTTAGGTGTTTGTGTGCCTTCATTTCCTGTTGTTGTTTTTTTTCCTCAAGACAACCAGACATCTAGAATTGTATTGTTGTGAAGGTTACAATATGAATAAAACAAAAACGTTTATGAAAATAGATTGCTTTAATGTATTTTTGCTGCTCCTCTTTGTACATTGTACTACCTTATATGAAAAAGGCTATATAAATAAAGTTTGTTTAGATGTTAAGAGAATCTCACCTTGCAAATGTCCATGTGTCATTAACTTTATTTATTTGCTTGCTCAACATAACAATCTGCCTCCAGCACCAAATATATATTAGATTGGGGAAGATCGTCTCAGTTGAGTTTGGTGCCACTACACATTTTAAGAAAAATCCCCATCAATGCAATTTAAGCACATGCTTATATTTGATACTGGTGTTCTTTTTTTTATATAGATTCTTTTCTGAGAGGATTTCTCACTGCGTGACCCATTTCCTCTAACTTTTGAAAAAATAAAGTGCAGCAGAGTTTGGAAGATGATGATCTGTATTGGCTCTAACATGGAGTTAAAATAACCAAACCAATAGAAAGCTAAGCAGTGTCTCCCTCTGATCCATTAGAGTTGATTTTTTTAGCGATGGATTTCCACTTCAAACCTATTTTAGATGTGTTTTGATGCTGAAGAAAATCCTGCATCAGTGTTTCATGACTGAACTCTGACCTCGACATAAAGAAAGCAGGAGAGTGTTTCAGGTTAAATATAGAAAACATACTGCAAACCAGCGCCAGGATCATGCGGAGCAGCTTGTACGGACATCGCATCCCGGCCCAGTTCTGCAAAAAAAAAAAAAAAAAAAAATCAGTGAAAAACAATCCTGCTGCATGGCAAAAAATAATCTGAGTGAAGGGAAGCTCTTTGAAACAGCACAGAGATATGATTTCTCACCTGGCTGCTCTCCATTTATTTGTTTCCACCCTGTAGTGTTGTATTAATTAGAGCTGTGGTAATTTAAGGGAATGGGAGAATGGGCCCATGAATAACTGTTGTGACTCTCTGAGGTAAAAAGAACAAGGCATTCTGACACATTTACTCCACAGGATGAATAATTGCACCAAACCAATCCTTCCCTTTAGACCCCTGGCTGCAGGAGCGTGGCTCGCTGCCACAGCTGCCGCTTAAATCTCCAGATAAAAAGCAAAAACAAGAATGTCATGAGAAATTTAAGGAGAAGTGTATAAATAAACGCTGCCTTGAACATACATTAAAACTGAGAAGAGCAAATAATGTCACAATATTGTTTTGCAAATAAATGATTAATAAGATGGATGGCCAGAAGGGAAGGGATGAAAATGGTCTCATATGGGGGGGGGTTATGGGACAATCCAGCTCGCTGTTACAATTTGCTTTGGCATGTCTTTGCTTTGGCGCGACATGGGAGGAGAAAATCTTTTGGGAATTCACAGACAATCCATTTTTCTGATGCAGAACATTGAAATTGAGGCCTTGCTCAGAAACAAGATATAATAGATATATGACATAACCTGGGATAATGCAAGTGTGAATACTGTAATCTGAATATCGGTGCTGAGGATGCTAGAGCTGATGACGGAAAACGCTTAAACTGAAAGCTTGATGAAATTTTAGCTTAATCCAAAATCCAAAAAGAAAAAAGCAAATGCATAATTTTGCCGAAACAGCTAACATAATGCTAACATATTAGCTAAATGCCAAAGTAGCCTAAAAAAATGGCAAAATATCTAATAAATAAAAAAACCCAGCAAGAATACTACACAACTATTGGCTAAACTCCAAATTTGACTAAAAATGGGAAAAATGTCAAATTTTGCCAACACAGCTAGCATAATGTTAAAATATTAGCTAAATGTCAAATTAATCTTAAAAAATATATGTATATTTTTTTGGAAAATAGCTAGAATTTTGCAAAAAATAAAAGCTAAATGGCAAATTACCCTAAAAAAACACAGTAATTACGGAACATTTTTAAGTTTGAATGATGTCTTTAGCTGAAAGTGCACAAAGTTTCTGATGGATTTGAGCAATTTCTTATTCATTTTCTATGGAGTATATTTTGTTCAATATTTCAAAAACTATAAAGTTTATGATTACCCCAAATACAAGCGTTACACAAGCTGAATGTTTTGATACCAAGATTTCTGAAAGTGTGAGTTTCACGTCCCAAAAAACATTCAGAAAGGAGCAGGAGAATCACTATAGTGTGAATGCTTACTAAGAATTCACACAATTATGTTTCCCCCTCTCTGTATTACAAGTTTGAAAGATATATGTTTTGATCGTGAAACTGATGCTCAAAGGCAAACTGCATTAATAGGTTAAGAAAAAAAATTCAAGATGAAAAAAGCCTAAAAACTGACAAAAATAAGGCAATACAACAGAGCTGAGAGACGCCTTTAAGGATTCCCCAACAACAAACATCGGTCTTGCGCAACAGACCAAACAGAGCATTTACTGCTATGAGCATGCTTCACTTCAGGCCTGTCAGCACACTTTGATTTCCATTTCTGCAAGCATCCCTGCTGCCCAGAGTGAGTGGTGACATTAGCTGGAGTGATTTGTCAGATCCAACACTGCGTAAAGATCTGAAGAAAACGGCACTTCACAGCAGGGGAGAGGCAGAAAAGCTGGAAACATGTATCCTGAAGGAGCTTCAAGGTGATTCCTTCACTGATAGATAACCCTATTAATCAATACAGGACTGCAAAAACAATGGTTGTGTTGAGGTTTGTTAGCAGGAGTAAACAGGGGGGTTTGAACTCCCTTGTGAAATGCAAAATCCTATTTCTACTGATTGTGATTTTTTTTTTTTTACAATTAAAACTATTGAGCAAATCAATGTGATGCAAATGTAGCAGGAACAACTCAAATCTGCAGATTTTCAAAATAAGACATTAGACTGTTTCTGTCATTTCATCTAAACTGAAAGTCAGTCCATACAATAAAGGCAATAATGATGATGACGGCAGTTACCATGACGACATTCGCCAGATGAGCTGAGCACAGAGCGTAGACTCCCCCAGAACCCCCCACCACTGGAGCGCGCATGTCTGTGATGGACACTGTCAGTGAGCCTGCAGGAACACGGAGACAAAGAGAGCGGCGGCATCAGAAAGGGAGCGCGCTGTAGAGGACGGTGTGCAGTACTGTACATGTGTGTGTGTGTGTGTGGAAAAGAGAAAAAGCAAAGAACAGCAATTTAGAGGAGAAAACAATGGATGAGTCTGGACTCATCTCGCAGCTGCAGGAGTTTTTCTTTTTTTTTTTTTTTGGTGCATTTTGCCTCAAAATGTGTTAAATTCATGCTGAGTTAATGACGCTATGCTACATTAGCTGACCTTCACATCCAGTCACATGTTCTGAATAATGAGGCTCAAACACAATTCAAAGCACAAACGGTTTTGTTTAGCCAACTGATTGGTTAAATTAGAACAAAATCAAGGCGTTTTAGCTACGACACATGCAGCCAAAGAAACACATGTGGCACCTGCAGAGGGTTAAATAACAACAACGTCCATATGTCTGTTGAACATAAGAATCTGATGCTCAAACCAGCAGGATGAGCAGCAGTTTTCCAGCTGCTGTGAATGTACCCAAATAATAGCTTTTTAGGCGAATCTAAGCAATTTTCCTGTTTGTTGAGTGCTTTTAAAAGCCACCATGAATGTGGGTGTTGATGAGCAGAGGTAGATCTACAGCATCGTTCCAGTCATGTGACCTCTCAATATGTTACATCGGTGAGACGTTTTCCACTCAGGGAAATTATGCACACTTCACTTAGGCTAACGTTGTAGCTCATTTAAAGCTGGGACATTATTCTTGACTTTTTCAGCCTTTATTCTGTGGATTTGCTGTTTGGGATGATTACTTTATAAAACTAGTTTTGTTATGTGTTAAAAAATACGCCAGACTTATGTCTAGAAGAGAGGTATTTGACCTGTTGAGCTCTTTTTTGCCCTCCATTGCAGCTCTTTGACTTAAAAAAAAAAAAAATTAACAATTTCAATAAATACTGGGATTATGGTTTTGGTTATTTGTTTTAATTAATAAAATGTTGCCATTTATATCTACATTTTTAACATGTTGGTTAACTGACTAAAAGTTATGATGAAAGGTTTAATCTACTTACCTTTAATTTTTTAATTTTTACCTTTAGTTTTGTTCAGATGACCATTTGCTATCTAAGACATGGTTTATGTTTTTCTTTAGAGATGAGTCCTTCTAATGAGAACACCATACTTTAATTGTTTTAATTAATTTTTGCAAAAATTTTAGTTTGATTTTCACTTAATTTTACTCTGAATTTTGGATGTAGAAAAGCTTCCTCTTATGGGAAGATATACTAATGATGACTTTATTTTTGGTCTTATCATATCACACATGATGGCTTTAGAGCAGCACACCTCCAATTTAAATTAAGTATTTTTCAGGTGAAAAATTGGCTTTGACATAAACCCTTCGTTAGTGAGGATACACTATGCTTAAACTTTTGCTTCTAAATTTTAGCTTAGCTTTTATTAAGCAAAAAATATCTTAGATTATCATTTTTTTTATTATGTCCTAATAGAAAAATGTTTAAAAAAATACAAATATGGAGATTACAATGATGCAATACTTAAATTGGTAATACAATTTAATAAAATCCATAATTTTGAATTTCTTTTTTGAAAACATTTGTTGGAAAGTTTTTTGTTTAGAAAGATTGGAAAACTATGCATAAGACAACTGACAGTGAAAAGATTGTTTGTTGAAAAAATGCTTCTTAAAATCTATAAATATCAAGTAAGTAATTAAGTGGAGGTGTTTTAAAAACAGGATTTTTATATTTAAGTTTTAGGTACAACATTTCAACATTGAGGCTTTTCACATTCATTTTCCATTAGAAAAAACTTGTCCTTTTGCAGCAGAGGCTAAAGTGATCCAATACAAACAAAAAATGCTATAATCTCAGTATTAGCATTTAAAAAAATTGTAATGGTGTAAATGAAATGGTAAGCTCATAAACAATAAAGTAAATTAGGTTACAATGTTATGAATGTGAACGTGTTTGACTATTTCTGGCTCAAATTTGACTAAATATCAGTGCTGTAATTGATTGAGTTTATTTGATGTTAAAATTGGTGCTTTCATGCGATTAACTTTTGAGTGATTAATTAATTATGACCTGTAGTTGATTAATCTAATTAATCTATTTTTAATTTAACCATATATTTGCTGTAAAAAGCTTAATTGGAGACATCTTAATTTAAATTTGTGACAGTTAAAGACCAAAATACAACTAACGATGAAGCTTCATGAAGTTTTTTTGAAAATATAATTACAGACTTCCATCCTTTACATTTAAACAATCATGGGCTATTTTTTTTTTCATTTTTTAACAATAAAGGAAAAAAAAATCAGGTCCAGAGTTCTCTAATTTAACCCATCCAAAAAAGTTTAAACATTTTTCTGAGCAATCCAAAAAATACTGACCACAGACTACCATAATACTTAATATGATATACATTATTTCACATTTTATCACAAGATATTAGAAAATTCACCTGACAATTTATAATTGTTTTAACCTGTTTGGAAGAATTGAACAATTTAGAATTTGTTTCATTAAAACAAAGCTTTTGCTTCATCGTCAGTATAAAAACAAACAGTAAGAAGTGAAATTTCACTTTTCTCCACTGCAGCAAAGTGAGGTTGGTGTAGGTTCTGCAGCTGTTACCATGACAACACATTATAAAGTGTGTCAAACAGTCGACTTTTGGTGAAAAAATATTTTAACTTAAAAATGCAAGACGATTAAAATACTAATAATTTTTTTAAATATATATATGTTTTTTGAAGTGACCATGGTAAAATATTATTATTATTATTGTTAATAATAATAATAATAATAATAATAATAATAATAATAATAATACCCTTTGAGGTTTATATTATCAGAAATGAATGGACTTTGCTAAAGTAACTTGTCTGATGTGATCAGGCCTTTGTGTCGTCATTTGATTTATAACTGACACCTTGTTTATTATACCTAACATAATAGACAGTAGTTATAGATTAAAAATTAGATTCATTCAATTTTTAAAAAGCACTTATTTGCCTGTAATTAATTAACTGTGATTAATGTGATAATTTGACACCCTTAGTTGAAGTGCATTTAGAATTAACTAATGAAAAAATGTAACATTTATTGTGTTTCCTATTAATACCAACCATGCATTTTTTAATTAAATTGCACTTAATTTATCATTCTGGAGTTACTTATTTTTTTTTATCTTTTAGCTAATTTTTTCCCCAAGCAATGAAAAACGAATCTAAAATTTCTTTAAAAAGTTTTTCAAGCTGTTAAAATGGTGATGGGACATAAATCTGAAGGAGTTGAAGCCATGGTGACAGTCGCTCCAGAGGAGGCTGTCAGTCTCCGTTAATTATGCAAATGAGCTGATAAGGGAAGCGAGGAGCGCTGATGAAACAAAAACAGCTCTTTCTGAACCTCAAAGACGGGTTTTGCTGAAGTCGTGATCTCAGATCTATAATGCATGCTGTAACATTCGTATTCTGTGTATCTGTGCGAGCTCGGGGACCGCACAAAGTAAACATCTTTAAAAAGCGTCTCTTCAGCCAGCAGGGATGATCATGCAGAGGCAGACGGTAATCAGAGCGTGCTCTTGAGTCACTCATCTGTCCTCGCTCTGACACCTATGGGCTAATTTGTGTGGATTTATGGGGCGTGTGAAGGTGCTTGAAGAAAAGATTCACTGTGGTCCCTTTTAGATTCTCCAACAAAAGAAGTAGCACAGAATGAAAAAAACTATCTGATCCTTTCAGAAGAAAGGAAAAAAAACCCTCTGCATTTCTTCACTCCAAACACTTATTCTGAATATATTTTCTGCAAACAATCTATAGTTTAGTAGAGTATTGCAGAATAGAATAGGTCTCCACAGGGAGGAGACAGACTCCTCTCTCCTCCTGCTCCCGTTGACCCCCACCTCCCAGTACAGTGTAAATGCTAAAAAGGCTTAGCATTTGCGCTCTCATACTCAGTAGGATTTAAGATTTAGGACTCCTGCCCTGAGCAGACACTTAAAGTCATTTAGCGTTGAGCTGACACATTCTATCTCTTGCGTATATTATCTACTCTTGCCACCCAGAAGTCATCTTCCACCTCCTGAAATTTCATCGTAAGCTTGCAAAATCCACAAGTGCACGGTGTGCAAACAGCAACGATGATGCAACGCACAGAGTGGCGAATGCGAATGCATGCTACCCGTCCCCACAGCGTGGGGGTCCCCCAGTGCAGCTGAAATAAAGAAACTTCGCTTCTCTGTCACATCAAACCCACCACACTATTACAGTAACTCTGGGGTGCCCTTAAGCTAAAGGTAAACTTTGTGTTCGCTGTCTCTCGGTGACAAAGTGTAGACAAGGAAAGCCGATCCGAGGACGGAGCCTGACAGACCCCCGGGGGCTGTGCTGCTCTGAGGCAGCATCATCCTGAGCAGACGAGGCTTTAATCCCTGGAAGAACCAGGTGAGTCATGCCACAAGGATTTGCCTTTTTTTTTTCCAGCTTCTGCTTTCGAAACTTTGTACATTTATCAGCATTTTCTGAACATTCGTCAATAGCAAAACAAATACAAAATTGAAATAAAACTACACAATTTATGCCAATTTTCATGATTTTCAAACTCCAATTAAAATTCAACTTTTCTTTTTCTTGTGGGGCTGTAGTCTTTTCAGCTTGGGTCGCTCTGTTTACACACACTCGCCAAAGATGTCTCGCCCGCATTAAATCTTGCAGCCCGGCGCTGAGATGCGCTGCAGTCAGCACTTCTGCGGTCACAGCACTGTCAGTTGATAATAAAAAAGAGGATTGAGGAAGATTTATTTACTGAGCACAAATCAGAGCACGGGGAGCCTGTTGAAAAATAGTGAAAGAGTGAGCACAGGAGAAGTAACACATTAAGGCTTCTCTATCACAACATCAGATCTTTAAGTCCTCCATAGCTGCGATCTCTTATAGTGTCTGTCAAACTGTACATCAGTGCTCTCGATTTTGTCAAAAAATAATATTATTTGAAGGTATACGACTCTAAGCATGGCATTCTAGACATCTTACATCTTAAATATATGATTGAGCAAACTTTGTGGGAAAGCACACTTTATCCTAATTAGAAAGGAACGATCAGTGGGCTGCAAATAAAAGGTTAGAAGATGCATCACACATTTAATTAAAGGCTATTGAGCCTTAGAGCTTTCAGTCTTAAGGAACAAACACTGAGTCTCTTTAAAAATGTCTTAGGGGAGAAGATGATGAGGAAGCTGTCTAGAGGGAGAGATTCAAATAGGGTTAATGAAAAGGCTTTTCTTTAGTTTAAAAAGCTGAACTAAGGGTGTCTTCAGACTGGAATATATGGAGAGAAAATAGACTCACCACGATTTGTACGTGCATAATTCTTGATTTGTAACTCATACAATACATTTTGTGTATAAGTACAAAAGATATAAAAAATAATTTTTACACATGCAAAAATTAAAAATACAACTTGAAACTAAATATACATACAAATCTTTAAAAATTACACACAAATCGCTCGTTATGCACGCACAAAACCACATTTATACACAAATCTGACGTGAGATTCTCTTCACATCTCGAACATTCCTCCATGAGTGATGCGTTTTAATGTCATCAAAGTTTTCTTTTCTGCTGCTATATACTTAGATTTTGAATTGTATCTGGTGAACTATGACATTTTCCCCCTTTCTTACAAATATGCCTGATAATTAATCTAAAAAAGTCTAAATATGTGTTTCACCAGATGTTTTAAATGTGGTTTTGTGTGTGTAACAAGTGAGTCGTGCATCATTTTTTTTTAAAGATTGGTGTGTATAGTTGGTTCCAAACTGTGGAAATCTTAATTTGTGTATGTGGAAATTGTATTTTTTCTACTTTTTTGAGTTTCCTAATTTTTGTACTAAAGCACAAAATGTATTGAATGAGTTACAAACCACAAATTACTTATGCAAAAATCCAAAGTAACTCACAAATCAAGAATTAAAGACACACAAATTCAAAGTTACGAACAAATCAAGAGTTACGCATAAATCAAGATTTACGCATGCACAAATCCCAAATTACGCACAAACCTACAATTAAGCAATCTCAAATCCAGATGAGTCTATTTTCTCTCCATAATCTGCTTCATTGGTTCCGGATCGACTCCTAAACTTTGCGTTTGGTTAGTATTCAGACTTGCATCTACCAGAGATTTCTGTTTTTGAACTACAGCTTGCAAAGAAAAACAACCATGTGACTAAAAATCTCTTCTGTCATTGGCCAGGACATATGAGCTATGAGAGATTCTAGGAACAACTGGAACCTGCTCGAGCGACTTTTCCTCTGTGAATTTTCCTCCTCTGCTTCTCAGATTTTCTCAGCGGTTTGGATTCTAACATCTTCTACCTTGTTGTCCGTATTTTGCATCACTGCCTGCAGTCCCTCAGGACTTTGAGGTCCTGGGCCACTGTTGCAGCTCCCTATTCCATACTCAAACATTATGCCCCTGTTAACCACTACAGCTTGAGTCTGGTCCTTCAGTCCCCTCTGGCGACTTAACATCTGAGATCCTGCAGCTGAAAGTCTCACAGGCAGGACCAGGTCTTGTACCAGGATGATCAGGCTTAGGAACAGACCTTTGATAGTCTCTGATGGTATTTTTTTTATGTCAGCAGCTTCTCCATTCTGCTGATGATAAATCCCACAGAGTGGTTTAGTCTTCCCTCTTCTTCCTCACTAATCTCACAGTCACACCCCTCTGCATCTTCACTGGTTTTGCTTTGGGAGCGAGCAAGCATCTGGTCTGACTTTGAATAGTTTGATTAGCTTGCAGAGGAACTTTTCTGCAGTGATGTTCCTTTTCATATTCAAATCAGCAGAACCACCGAGCTTTGGCTGATCTTTGTCACTCTTAAATAAAGTTTACAGTTTTCTTATCTTGTGTGTTTAGTCATCTTTTTATATTTTCGTGGCTTGTAGCTTGGCAGAACTCTCACGAACACAAACTACCGATAATCCTAATTTAAAAAGCTGAAGGAAGCAGATCTGCTAAAACAATTTGAGTAAAATTGTAAAACAGAAACTTCAAGGATTTGAATTTCACTTTTGTAATGCACATGCATAAAAAAAACTAAAGAATTTCTCAGATATTTTTCAATTTGAGGGACCAAACAGATGGGGATGGTTTCATGAGGTTTTCATAACCTTTTTCAGCTCAGAAAGGTCTTGGAGGCCGCTTTAGGTTATAATTACCAACTTCAGCAGCACTTTAGAACTTTGTGCTTTAAAGAGCTTCTGGCCTCACTGAGCGTACAGCCTCTGAGTGATCTGCAAAGAGCGCAGCATGAAAGAACTGGGGAAGAAAAAAACAGATCAGGATATGTTGGAAAAACTGGAGATCATATAAAATATAAAAAATTTATAGATAAAAATTAAAGGAAAATAACAACATTTGACATCCCAAGAGAGGCAAAACAAGAGAAACTGGAAATAAAAGAAAAAAGAAAACTAGAAAATAAAAGTTTATGGACAGGGGAGTAAAAACATAGCATAAATAAAAAAGCACAAGTTAAGACCTTGAAGATTGTAGGAAACCTCTACAGGTGGAAAAGGTGAAAAAAAAGATTGCAGAGAAAATGAGAAAAGAGAGAATGAACCTCAAGAAAATAAAGATTTTGATGAAAGTAGCTCAGGAGAAAGAGGTCAAATGACCGGTTTAAAAAAACGAGTGCATTGAGGAGATTAAATGAACCAAAGACAAGGAAGTCAAAGAACATTTACTGTAATTAGTAAAGGGAAGAATCAGAGTAATAAGAGTAAAGAGGACAGAAGAAAAAGAGAACAAATGCAAAAAACAAACAAAAAATTAAATATTGATATTTCTTTGAATATTCCGGGCTCCTGTTCTTGGCCGTGGACCTCACCTCTGGCTCATCTTGGCTGTGGACCTTGCTCCCACTTGTTCCCCAGTCCTATCTGGCTGAACTCTACTCAAATACGTCATTTTAGAGTTAGATGAGCCAATTCTTCTTTAATAGGGAGGATCTCTCCTTCGTGTGGGAATCCCTGAGGTTTCTTCTTTTTTTCCTGAATCAGGTTTTTTTTTTTTTTAGGTTTTTTCCTTACTTGGAAGGAGGTATAACCAGTTTTATGTATTCTGTTTAGTTTTTAGCTTTTGTTTATATTTTATGACTGACCTGCTTCTGTAAAATTTGGCATGAAGCCCAATGAGACAATTCTTTTGTGATTTTGGGCTACATAAAAAAAATTGAATTTAATTGAAAATTGTTAAAAGGAATTGTTACACCTTACCTCTTACATTTACTAATCAAATAAATTGAAGGTTAAAAATCAAACCTTTTGACAATAAGTTGCTAACTACGATAAAATTGAATTTCTAAGATTAATAATAAATGACTTAATTATTATTAATGCAAACTTTACTTTGCAAAGTATTTTTAAGTATAAAATTTTATGCAATATAATTATAAAAAATCCACTAGACCAGAAAATGCTTATTCATGTTCATGTTTTTAAAGGAAGGCTCAAGACCTACCTTTTTAATCTGGCTTTTAGTTGGAATCTAGAAAGTTATTTTATACTTTGTTTTATGCTTTTATGTTGCTTTATGTTCTCTCTTTAGTTGATATTTATTTACTTTTACTGATTTATGTCTGTCTATTTTAAATATTTATCTGTCTGGTTATTTATATCTCTTTTTATTTATTTTTAATCTTTTTACCCCTTTTATATTTTTAACTCCAGTGTCTTCCTCTGAGGGTTCCTCCACATCAGTGATTGTTCTTTCTCAGTGAACGGGGTCGCTGCAGTGGGACCTCGCGGGTCTGGCTCTTTGCTAGGACCTGGGGGGTCCTGTAGTAGTGTACTATCTGAACTTGATTGGGGGTCATTGGTGTGGACAAATCCCTAAAATATTGTTTCCTCACTTCCAGATTTCTATTTCTATTTCCATTTTCCATCTTTTTTTTTTTAAATGTAATTTATTCTTTTCCGTACCTTTGGGGACATGTCGATGTGTGTTTGTGTTTGTCCGTGTGTGTGGAGAGGTGGGGGGTGTGGGGTTGTGGACATCGTTTAGGTCCCACAATGTTTCCTGTTCTTTGTTTCTTTTTTAATTTCGATTGTTTTTATGTCAAACACTTTGATTGAAATTTATTTTTTCAGAAAGGTGCTATACAAATAAAGCTTGATTTGATTTGATTTGATTTGATTTATTTACTGTGACTGATTATAGAGTTTTTCAAAAACTGATCCAAGATCTATAAAAACAGTCTAAATGAGCTCTGAGGACAGAATCTGATGAAGGGAGACAGTTTGCTGTGGCAACCTGCAGAAAAGCTATGAAGTTCTTAATTTCACTTTTAGTTTTTCCATTTAGTCAAAGACTCTGAAATGAAAGCTTTCATGTAACGGCTTAAAGTTAGCAGGAAGCCCCTCAGGTTTTGGAAGGACGCAGTGGTTTAGGTGAAACATCATGAATCGCAATCCGTTTTCCAAATCAGGTGGCTGTGAAGGTGAGAAACTCCAAAGCTGATGTGAGGAGTCAGGTTCTTTCAAACTTATGTAAAGTGAGGAGTGACAAAACACTGTTTCCTTGAATTTCTGCACTTTTCTAAAAAGAAAGCAGAACAGGCTTTGCATAAAGAATTCAGAGGAAATAACAACAAGAAGCTTTACTCTTAAGTTGTTGGATCTAAATTTCACAGTTTTGTGTTTATCCAATCCCAACGTCCAGGAAAAATCAATAACCTCCTCAGAGGTATTAAGAACAGATCTGACAGTCTGATAGAGGCTCAATAATTCTGGTGCATGAGAGGAAACAGGAAGAAAGTTTAGAAATTAACCAGCTTGTCACGACTAACTTTTCAGATGTAATCAGTCAAAGACTTACATTTTTTTCGGTATAATGAGAAAAGAACACAAGACCCCTTCCTCCGCTCAAAGGTAGGGAATGACGGGCGTCTTCATCAGAAAACCTTGAAACTATAAGCGCTGCAGTAAATGGAGCCTCCAACAGAGAGTCTGACTCACACCGGCTCCACACACGCGTGGACAAGCTATAAGGGTCGCTTTGTGGAAGACGTACAGCAAAAATATTAATCAACGTGGTGCTGCAGTCGCAGACGCCTGCAAGGGAGTTTTCTGTGACCAGGAGGAGCTGAGGGGTGAGATGGAGGGGAGTTGGGAATTACCATAATCACACTGGCGAGCTCTTCACCACACCAAGGTCATCCTGCGTCTTCAATCTCAGCTTAGGGAAACACAGGGGTTTAAACAACTTAAGGGTTTGAAAATGTGCAGTTTTCTGCAGCTGGAGGTAAACAAGCAAATCTGACCTTGGAGAACAGACGACAAAATTGCTCCTCACAGCCACACTAACGTCGGGCCTTCAAAGTCACAGCGAGTAGAGGATAAATTATATGCACGCTGAGAAAACACAGACAAGACAACCTTTACTAACAAAAAAAAAAAAAAAAAACGCCTCCCACTCTCTACAAACAATTCCACCTCCAGCCAATCAGATCAGCTCGCTGTTAAATATTTATACCCGAGCTTGAAATTAGTCACAGAGACAGAGCGAGCCACATCCCTTTGGCCCGCGCCGTGATTAATTCCGCCTCTGGGTCGCTCGCGCTCCCTCTCTCTTCTTCTGTCCTCTCTTGTCTATTTATCTCCATCTCCTCCTCATTAAGTGCGTTCTGTTGCCGTTCTCGCTGATGCAATGTGAAAGAGTGGCGAGCGCCTTTTTTTTTTCGTCTTTTTTTATCTGATTTCATTTCGCTCAGAGAAATATTTTCCCCTTTCAAATTTCACAAATGTCACCTGGCAGGCAGTAAATTAAATGCTGTGATTGTGGTTTATGAATAATCTTAATGGAAGATTTACTGCACAGATTGAAGGGAAACAAGTCAATTGTTTAAAGCGTTCTGTAGGTCATCCTGTACAGATAAAGCTTTATGTGTCTTTTTAACAACCTTTATTTATACTGACTTTATCAACTCATTATTGAAATGAAAATTATATTTTTGGTGTTTTTAACACGTTCTTGTGGGATTTTTCTGATATTGGAGGACATACTGTATATTAGAAAAATTAAGTTTAAAATTTCATTTTTGAATTTCACTATTCAAATTTTTGAGAATCAGGAGAAGACAAAAATTTCGGGGGGCGGGGTTTGCTCCACTGTAACATTCTCGCCCAAAACTGCACTGTAAAAAGTGAAACATTGAATCAATTAGTAATTTGTTACATTTAAAAATATTAGCTTTTCTCAATTTACATTTTTGAGTTGGAATAAACCATCAACTCAAAAGCTTAATTTTATTAAACAAAAATACGAATCATTTTAAATGTAACAATTTATAGAACTTTAGTTAATTGATTCAACGGTTCACATTTTTCAGTGTTGGAGGCAAATTCCTAATAACCTACTGTTGCTCTACAGAAACTATCTCCTACAAAATGACACATTTTTGATATTGGCTAAAAATTGCTTAATCATAGTGGAAAAAATCCCAAAAAACACTGGTAACACCTTTAAAAATACATCAAAGTCAGCTCTATGTCTCCCCCTCTAGCCTCCAGTGGGAACAGTACTGACTGCACTTCATTTCCCAGCAGCCCCAGCTCACAGTTCCTAGATGCTGCTCAGCTGACTTCAATCAAACAATCAGCCAGCTGCTTCTTCAACAGCACACAGAGCCACATTCAATATGAAGTATTGTTTGTGCCACTCTGCCTGCATTACCGAGCGTTTCTACCTGGACTTGATGTTCTGCTTTTGGTTGAAATTTTTTTTAAGTTGGCCTCACGTATTTAAAATGAAACTGAAAGTAAAACCCCATTAGCTGTCACAAACATGGTGTCAGCGTTTGATCCAATCCGCAGAGGAGCGGCAAGCTGCAAAGCAGCCCCGCTTAGGATCCACCAGGTGGTTTAACCGAACACCGGAACCGTTCTCCTAATCGTAACCCTTCGTCTACATCTAAAAACGTCAGCACTGGCTGCACGCATTTAGAAAACGACACACGATTAGACCTTCTCTGTATTCTGGTATTTCATTAGATTTCTTGTTCAAGTGAATTCAACAACCAGCATAAAATCAGTTATGAACCCCAGCTAGTGCTGCTGCTGGTTAAATGCAACCTGAATGGTCATGTTTTATTTCATTTTGATTTTTCATGAGCTTATCAAAGTGTATGTCTCGCTAGCATGCCTGGGAGGGATAAGAGGCGGGGTTACACACATCAGCACCATAAGCCACGCCCACACAGGAATTTTTGGAAAAGGAAGCTTTAAATCAACAGGAAAAATGGCTTTTAAAGACATTTAGGATGTGGAATTTTTGTTAAAAACTTCTCAGTCCCAATTAAAACATTTAAAGAAAATTAAAAAAAATTGTTGTGGGGGACTTTGAGTGATTCATACCCGTCCATTCAGGTTTATTTATGCATGTATTAATCTCTGTTTTCCCTTTTATATGTTTGATTCCTTTTACATTTTGTTTCATCTCCAAACTGTGATTAAGCCTTTTGGTCCTGTGGTAGTGTCCTCAAAATATCTTTACCCCCCTTCAATATCAAGCTGGATTTCTATTTCTCATCTCCTTTATAAATACTTTTATGCTTCATTGTGTTGTATGAAAGGGGTCAGGAGGGTTGTGGACATTGTGTGTCTTTTAAAGCGTATGAGTGTGTGTAAAGGTCTTTGATTTTGCTTTTTAAATAGAATTTTTATTCCTTGTAAAACATTTTGTGTGATATGAAAGTGATTTATAAATCAAATTTTATTTGATCATTTTGACTGTGCACGATGCACTCAACTCCTGCTGCCTAAGTATGTACATTATGCTGTTAAAAACCCTCCATCAGGTTTACAATAAACCACGTGGAGCCTGTCTAGGTCAAAACCCAGCAGGAGCCTCGTGGTCAAACGCAACATCCAGCTCTGCTGCAGCCTCGCCGGAATAATCTTTCAAATCCGGTCTATATCGACTGCTCCAGCACTAAACATGAAATGTGACTTGTTGTAGTGCTTTTCAATAATATTCACATTAGCTGGCGTGCAACAATGAGGTTAGACCAGCAGGCAGTCATTTCTCATTTCAGCTCCTAATTCCAATCAGACCGCATGTCTCGTCCATCTGCTTGACGGAGAACGCTGCTCGGAAGTGTGAAGGCAGATTCCTCGCACTGCCAGGCCTGCAGTCAACAGTTTGAAGACGAATGCACACGAGGACGGAAAAATGCTTGTGCAGAGTTCAGATCAAGGGGAGAAAAAATAAGAAAGGGGGTAACCCTGCTCCAGCCTGCAGAGTACCTGTGGAATGGCCCGTCCACGTTTCCACAGCAACAACACGGCGGCGCCCGCTCGTGTTTCTGCCTGTGGATCGGCTCATTAAGCTCAGGCTTAGGCGGATGTCTTTTTTTTCTTGAAATGTTAAAGTTAAGTTTTCCTTTATTTATAAAGATAAAAGTGTCTTAAGCAAAACAGTTGACTGAAAGTACCCAGAAGTTTTGCATACACTTTTTACTGGGTTAAAATATGGATTTAATAAAAAAATCAATAAACTTTGCAAAAAATAATGGACCTGGAAGAATTTATCATGCAGAGGGAGGTGGAAAATGGAAAATCTGACTCTCATTTGGAGACCTTTTTGCAAAATATAAAAGAGGAAAACACTTTTATTTGTCCCTGTTGAAAATTAATGACACGTTAGAGTTTCCTCAGGATATAAAATGGCAGATTTTTTAGTTTTGCTGGTTCTCAATATTGCACAGGGATTTACAGAGAAATATGCAAATTAAGCACTAAATAATTTAGCTTTTTAGTGGATAAAAATATGTAAAGATTTTCATTTAACTTAGTGAAGTATTTCACTGTCTAATTTACAGGATTCATAGTCTGACTTTCAAAACAGGTGAGTCATGCTGCAGGTGTCACCTTGTACCTGTGAATATCTCCATGAATTATTTGCACCACAAAAAACTAAGTTCATACTTTACTTTTAAATGCACAATTTAGGTTTAAAGGGACTACTTTTTTAAATGACACAAACTGACATCCGATTTTACCTTCTTTTTGACCCTAAAGAACTCTCGCCGGGCCATTTTCATCCGGGCAAAAGTATTTACATGATTTTTAATATGTTGCATTTTCACGTCATGGATCTCACGTGACCCAGGAACGGAAAAGCCAAGTCTACAATATCATTATTTTATTATTTTTTTTTAGGGGGGATTTTTTGTTCTCAGTTTTCAAATTTCTTAGTAAATTTCAATGATATTTTTTAGGATCTTCCTATGTTTTTATTTTCCAATTTGTTACTCAAACCACAGTTAAAAATAAAAGAAAACTAATTAAATTGATAATTTGTCATCACATTTCTATCTATTTTTACGTGAAATACTTTCTATTGGGTATATGATAAAAAATTACCTAGCAAAGGTGATGATGTAACTTTAAGCAAAAGGGTTTTTTGGTTTAATAAACCAAAAACTAGTGAAATATGTTGTAAAAGTTAATGTAAACCTGTTTTTACATATGGCAAAAACAGACAATGTACTGACTGTGTGTATTTTTTTCTTCTTTCTATTTAGTTTGGTTGATGAAATACTGTGAAAATATGTTTTTTCAAAAATAGAGCTATCCAGATAATTTGAATTACAGGACAATGTGTTTGTAGCACAGATGTTCTATTTATAGGCTTCAAGTTTATGAAGCTTTTTTTGTCCTTTTAAAATAAACTCGATAAATATGGAATTAGTTGTTTAAGCAACAAACAGCAGTGTGTACTGATCCAAAACACTAAATGAAGTTGTTGCAAAACAAAGGAGTACCTCAAGGGTCTGTCCTAGGACTTAAATTATTTGATCTGTATATAAATTAAGTTGTTAGTGGATTCAAAAGGTTGAAATGCATCCTATTTGCTGATGACACATCATGTAGGTATGTAAAAGGGGCAAAGAAAATACATATTTTTTTCTCTCTCAGTGCACTTTTATTTCACAGGTTTAGGATCATGTGTAACGTATATATATATACACTTAAGTAAAAAAAAAATAAACTAGAAAAAAAAAGCACTAACATATCTCACATCATATGACTTCTAAAGAATAATTAGCCAATTAAAGCAACTTAATTTTAAATTGTTTACATTGATATTTTTGTATTTGCAAAACCACTGTATTTATTTCTTCTTAAAAGGTATTAAAACATTTATTTCCCATTCTGTGTACAATTTTAACTGCTATAACAAAATATAAACTAATCAATTCAAATGAAGCTCACAGATCCTCAGGAGTAGTAATAAAGATTAAAAAGACAAGAAAAAACAAAACTAGAACATGTCTACATGGATCTCTTTCAAGTAAGGAGATGAATTTGTCTAAGACTTCATGCTAAGTGCGACAGACACTTGAAAGCTGACTGGGATGGGAGCAAAAAGGGTCTTCTGGAACAGACTAGCAATGCCAAGAAGTGTTTGGTCTGATGGAAGATATCAAACGAAAGAAGGTGGAAAAAAGATGCTGTGTTTTTCTTGAATACAGTTTGGCTTATAAATAGAATTGAAATCACCAAAAAAACCCAAAACATGTTGTGTAAAGCCTCTGAAATCAAAAGTGGAGCTCTCCATCTGCTGAAATCTCCTGAAGGACTTCTGAGTGTAAAATGAGCAAGGACGACACACAAGGTCTGAATGTCTCGGTAAGGAAGTGATTACCAAATCTTTCCTGTCACCAGCATTCTGAGAACTCGAGCAACTCTTTCCACATCTTTACAGACAGCATCACATTGTCTATCCAGATCAAAACCTTTGTGGTAAATCTTCTTTTTAAGGCACGTTTGCAGAGATGCGCCTACAATAAATCATTGAAAGCATGTCTTTTATTTTGGGTCTGAAAATTAGTCGTGCAGACCCCAAATCCACAAACAGAAAAGCCATAAATGTGTAGTTTACGATAAAATTCCTACAAATATGCAGAACAAACAAACAAAAACAAAAATGTCAAAAAAAAAGAGCACAGCAATTTCTAATATATGGAGTAGATAATAAAAAGGCACAAATCTGGTGTTTTACAGAAAACATAAAGATTTTTACTTCTCTTTTTTAAGTCTTTTTACACTTCAAATATACTATAACTCTTGTACTGTTTCAAAAGGATTTACAACTATGTGAAATTATCTCCATGAATGCTTTTAAATCTCGATTACAAGCATTTGAGACTGCTTCTTTAAATTGTACATGTTTTAACTAATTAATGTACCGGTAGATGAAATCTGACACAGCACTGTAACTCTGTTTTATATGTTTAACAATTGTTGTATTTTATTGTTGTATTGATTCTTGCCCAGGGCTCCCTTAAAAAGAGGTTTTAAATTTCAATGGGACCCATCCTGGTTACAAAAAGGTTAATAACAATTGATCTTTGATGTCCTTTTTAAAAAAAAGTGTATTTGCTGGAACCTCTGTTTCAAAACCTTTACACATTGTAAAAACAAGCCCCTTAGAAATAAATCAAACATTTTTACACCATTGGCAGATTTTCTGTAAATAAGTAAATTTTCTCCAATACGGTAAATAAAAATGATCTTAACAAGAATTCTCATTTTAAGTAAAAAATTCTAGACATGTTTTCTCAAGATAAGATTATTTTTCTATTGAAAAACTTTCTTAAAATGTTTATTTTTCTTGCAAGACAGAAAATAAGACTTTGTTTCATCAAGGGTCTTTTGCAGTGCGTTCTTCTTCTATGGTTCTTTTTGCAGTAACCACTTCTTTAGAAAAAAAAAAAGGGAGGAGTGAGTACTGTAGTTTTTCTTTCATTATGAGATATACCAGGAATTTTGTCCACATCTGTAACTCTATATCCAACCTCCACAATCAAAGCAGCCCATTCAGACGTGTATTAAGTCTTATTGATTAAGCTTGTAGCCTTTGTGTGGAGTAAAGCGGCGGCCCGACAGCCTGACAGTGCCATCTGCAGCAGCATTCAGCTCATGTCAACAAAAGAAGGAGAGGCTGCTGCATGAATCTGTCTCTTTCTCTATCTCCTCATTGAAGCCAAAACTTGCTGAGACATTTTCATATTTCAATACCTGTCAAAAGTCTGAAAGAGCGCACATGACATTTTGCAGACGGTTTTGAAACCTTCTCGCCCTTTGTGGCGTAAAGGTGAAGCACCTGTCAGCATCTGTTCGAAGTAAAGATCATCTCATTCATGATCATTTCGATTATCAGTATCCATTAAAAGTTGAATTTTAATTAATTTTTCTATACTTTTGGAAAATTGAGTTTATGAAAACAATTTCACTTTACTTGTGTGAGCTTTTGCTTGAACTGATAACCAGATGAATTTATGTTAAATGGCTCAGACTACTGTGGAATTCATGACTGATAAACTGAAACAAACTCACACAAGAATAGCGCTCAAACTAAGGATTACTTGTCATCATATATGATTTCCTCACTGCTTTGCACCCCTTTTCCTTCCTCTAGATTCACGCTGCAGCTTAAATCTCCAAAGAGCAAATCAAACCGCACTTTGGTTAATTCCCCAGAGAAGAACCCTGCATTACTCCACCGTATTTCCTCCGTTTTTTTTTTTTACTCTCTGTCATCATTGCTGAAAATAAATCAAAGCTCCAATAATTCATGAGTGTTAAAAATGTGTGTTCATGAAAGTGTTTAGCGAAGAAGTGGTATTTTTTTTTTTCCTCTTTCTTTTCCGAGGCACAAGGATTTTGGAGCAGCTTTAGCTCCTTTTTAGTGGAATGAATAGAGAATGAGAAATTTGAGTCGCAGAGAGAAGAGCTTCAGAATGTGATTAATGATGCTCAGTGAGGCAGTTGTTCTCAAGAGCAATACAAGTATCGTTAAAAAAAGAATATGAAACTTTTCCAGCAAGCCAGAGTTTATGTTTTATATTTTCAATGAGTGCATATCAGCTGGAGGACAGATGAAACTTTTTATCACTTAAACACTATTTATTAGAGTTTCTAATAACTTCTATGCAGTAGGGATTCGATTAAATTCAATCCTCAATTTTTGGTTTTGTTTCGATTCAATATATGATTTGTGTATTTCCAAATAACAACATAAAATTTTAAAAAGTCCTTTTTTTTAAATTAGCTAATAAGCAAGTAACAATGAAGAAAAAACCGTTTTGTGGGCTTGCACTAAGCCTGGTGTGATATAATAAAACCATAAATGCTAAATCCTTCTTAGGGAAATATCATGCTGAGTCTTGCTTGATTTAAAAAAAAACAGTAAATAACTAAAATAAGAAACGATTCTCAATACTAAGACAGAAAAAATATCCTTATTGCTAAAACATTTCTCATGGACAATATCTAAATTAACTTAATATTTCCAGAATGCAACATAAACATGCTGTTCTACAGTAGGGATGCAACAATTTGGTTTAAAAGCGTAACACACAATTCAGTTTACAATCAAGAATTGTGGCACCCCTAGAGTATATAGTGAACTTGATAAAAGATAGATCACAGGCAAAGCGCTTGTCAGACATGTGCAGACATTTAAAAGTAGAATAAAGTAGGTCAGTGCACGCTTATTGTTGTCAGATAAAAGAAGAAGCAGACGTTTTTATGTAAGACCTGAAGTTTGTTTCCTGAACTTCTCTGTTCGGTTCGCATTCTTAATTGTGGCAGGTTCTGTAAACTTGTATCATCTTTTCCATAAAAAACAAACAAAAAAAAAACACATAAAGAGAGAGGCCTCTTTAGCCTCATAAAAACGAATGTATAATATAAAAACGTATTCAGACTTGACAAGTCAGTTGGTCCAGACTGAGTCAGCTTAATTCTGACATTTCTGTTTCATACCAAAGCTTGTAAACAAAATCACGTGACTAAAGATCTCCTCTGTCATTGACCAGGAATTACGAGCAGCAAGAGAAAGAACAATGGAAGTCCTTTCGCAATCCTTGTAGGGATAATTCACTTTTTCAAACTTTATATTTCTATGAACAGTTTTGAACATTTGCTGAAGAGACAAAGGCTGAGAAGGCAAATAGACAAATAGTTTGTGTCCAATGTTAAAAGTTGTTGCATTCACGCGTCTCATCGTTGCTTTACGTTTGTGAGTGACTCATTGGTTCCTTATTTTCTACTCTGTTTAAATCACAAAAAGCCCGGCTACGGTGGCCTTTTTGGTCCAATTGTTCAGTTCCGAGCCTCTTCAGACTGGACCGGAGCTCAGTCTGACTGGACCACCTCGAAAGATGAGTCAAGAGAGGGTTTCCTGGACCCACACCAGGGTCCACTTGGGTGTGTTTAGACTGAAAATAAGATCCAGATTATCGTGGTAAACAAACTGGTTCACTTTAGGCGAACCAAATGTGTCCAGACAGAATAAGATTTATAAGTGGAGTTGAACATTAGCAAGCAGAGTTAGGAAAAATCCCCAAAGCTAAGTTTGTTATTTCAAGAATTGCAGTAGTTTTATGGGAAAAATAAATCAATAAACAATTGAAATAACTTGATTTTCACTGAGAAATTGCAAAACCAATGTGCCGAATTCATAAACACATTTTCCTTTAAACTGATTTGATGAATTTTTTTAAAGCAAAAACAGATTTTTTGTTTGTTTATAGGTAAACATCTAATTTTTTTCATTACATTTGTATGACACAGCACAGATAAAGGGAACTTTTTATCCAGCACCACAAAAAATGTTAAATGTCAATCAGTCTGACATAAGAACTAAAACATTAAGGTTCCTATGCATCTTTTTCATTCATTGATGTCCATTTTAATTTTATTTTAAGTTTCCCAAAAATATCTATAAATCAGAATTGATTATGCTAAACTATGATAATGCAATTTTTTTTTATTATAAAACTTTATTAATAATATAAAGTGTTTTAATCAATTTTTAGTAAGACGTTTAATAGTATAACTCAAACAAAAATATTTTAAATTATTATTATTAATATTGGGAATGCAGTCTTTTTTTTAAGCATTCTGTATTATATGTGGCTTTAAAAAGAGTTATCTTAAAAATTCCCTTACCAGCCAGGACTCCTGCCATGTACAGCAAACTTATCCGTAATATGCCATGGACCATTTCCAAGGGAACCCCTATCATCAGCTGCAGTAAAGCGTTGAATCCTAACTGCTCCAAACTGCAAAGTCAGCACAAAAAGTATATAAAATTTAACTCAATGATCGGATTTTAAATGAAGTTATCAAGCAAATGAGTTCATTTTCATACCCAACGTGCATGAACATGTAACTGAAGAAGCGCCACACTTGCGCTCGGTGGCCGGGATGGTAGACCAGCGGGCTCTTCATGAAGTCAGGCTGATAGGTCTGCAGGACCCACTTGTTGAGCATGATGCCGTAACACATGAACACAATAATCTGGAGAGCAAAAGAGGAAAAAATAGGTGACTTAGGAAAGCAAAAGCTATTGTTCTTTGACTATATTTTTTCTGCAGTCCTCAGCTGATTTTTTTCACCCCTATAGAGACAATTCCTGCTTACAGAAAAAAAGAAAAAAGGCACACGTGGTTTAGTTCTATTACATTCCCTTCCTGAAATAATGACCCATTGTCTCTAACAATTAAAACAAAATTGAACTGTTATTATCATATTCTCACTGTGATTGCAGACCATTCAGCACCAGTGGAGGCACTACGAGAGCCATCATTTTTGTTTGCAAAAACGATTGTGAATTCAAATAAAAAAATCACGTTTTGAGGCTTTATTTGCTCTTAGCGTCAAATCCCCTCAAATGCAACTTGTGAGGTTTTCCAAGCATGGGAGATTTTTGTTCATCCTCGCAAAAGCGAACATAATAGGTCAATTAATGCCACTGTGGCGGGCAAGCTGTTTGCTGACCTGGTTTCCGAGGCCTCCATGTGAACTGAGAGTCTCGGCTTGAAGGAATGGCATTAAATGCAGCAGCTAAAGCCGCTGGCTTCCAAACGGGTTACCAGCTCATTTCAAGCTCACAGTGAGAGTGTGACATCAAAGGCTGGAAATCTCTTCATAAGATGTTTTGCAAACAACTGCGCCGAGGCAATCCTCAGCTTGGGGAAAATGTGCAGAATTATGACTATAAATGTCCAGATGTTGTGTTTTGAAGCTGCTGTGACCTCTAACCTGGACGATGGTGACAATGGCGATGAAGACCGGTGGAGGACACAGGCGGTTTTGGTGGAAGTACCAGCGCCGGTCTGTCTCGCAGGGCAGTATCTCGTAGGCCACATAGCGGACGAAGCGTTTGTACAGACCCAAGCCCGTCTCGTCCAGCAGGATCTCCCGCTGCAGCGTGCGGCGACCGTTGGCGATGGCTCGTCGGAAACTGCTGGAGCGTTTGCTGCTCATCTGAGAAAAGCGTTCAATACAAGCTTTTAATTCTTGGATTTTTTTTAATTCCCAAGTTCCTTTTTAACTCAAATGACGGCAGATTGGAGAACATTTTTAAGCAAAAATCTGTTAATTTTCTGTGCTTAATAAGCATGTACAAATTCATCATTAGCCACTGTGAAAACTGGGGAAAAAACTGTTGTTGTTAGCTCACATATGTTTGAAATGAAATGACCACCATGACCTTTTCTAGTCATTAACCAAAATCTCTCTCATGTAACTTCAAAATATTCCAGATGTTATCCTTCAACGAAGCTGAAAGGAATGTTTTCAACCACTAGTTTGCTCATTTTACTTAAGTCTACAGCACTTAAACTCCCTCTACTTAGAAGAATAAAAAAAATGTGACATTCGTATGGAGATAATATAGTATCAACCGATTGGTGTGAATACATTTCTTGATTTCTAACTTGTATCTGCCTGTGTGTAACTTCAAATTCTTGTTTTGTAACTAATACAATACATTTTATGCATAACTTTGTAATTTTCTATTCACGTGTACAAAATAAAAATAAAAAAATACAACTTACACACATAGATCTTCAAAAATGACGCACAAATTGCTTGTTATGCTCACTCAAAACTACAAATTTTCACTGAAAAAAGTGAAACGTTGAATCAATTCATTAAAGTTCTGTAAATCGTTAAATTCATTATTATTATTTGTTTGGATCAAATCAAAATTTTGATTTGATAGTTTACAGAACTCAAACATTTTATTTGATAAAATCCAATATTTTTAAGTTTAAAAAATTAAAGAGTTTTTGTTAATTTATCCAACGTTTCACTCTTTTACAGTGTAATGTGAGACTCTTTTCACGTCTCCAAGATTTGTGTGTAAGTGATGTGTTTAAATGCTGCTAGAATGCTGGGACATCAGAGTTATCTTATTACTGCGAGCCGCTTCGAACTTAGATAAATGAAAAATATCTGGTGAAAACTTGATATTTTCTCACTTTCTTAAACAGAATTACTCACCAATTGATATAAAAAAAGTCTAAAGTCTAGTTTTTAAAACACTCAACTCCCATGTGACTGCACTTTCCCTGCCAGCGCCTTTGCCACGGAGCTTTTCTGTAAGCAGACAGTGTGAGGTCCTCCTCGACAACCAGAGCGCAGACAGAGTCGATCAACCTTACGCTCTGCTCCCTTGGTTTGGAGAAGGACCTGCCGCATAATATTCACAATTTCAGTTCAAAGCGGCTAATAAGAAAACTCTGATGACCCAACATTCTAGCAGCATTTAAACATATAATTTACACACAAATCTTGGAGACTTGAAAAGAGTCTCAAATCATATTTATGCATAAATGCGGTTTTGACTGTACATAACAAGCAATTCGTGCGTACTTTTTAAAGATTTGTAACTATAGTTACCGGTAGTTTCAAGCTGTTGTCATTTGTAAACTGTATTTTGTATTTCTTTTATTTATTTTTTGCACATAAGAATTCATGAATGCAAGTACACAAAGTTATACTCTAAATGGATTGTATAAATTACAAATCAAGAATTGTGCACACACAAATCCGATGATACTATGTTATTTTCATACATAATCTGATATTTATCATAATCATTAAAAAATCTGTGTTTTTAAGTTTTTATTTTGCTTGTTTACTTTTTTAAATATATTTTCATTTAGTCTTTTTGTTTTGTTTTTAGAGTTTTACCACTATCGGTTAAAAGCTTTAAAGACCTATGGAGTGATGCAATAAGAGGCATAATCATAATTAATCTAGGAATGTTTTTGAAACGCCTCAAAAGATGATTGGATTTTAAAACATTTTTGCGTCTCCAGTTTCTGATTGAAAAGTACTCAGCGCAATTTCTTGTTGCACTCAGAGACAAAAAGGATGGTAAAAAAAAAAAGATATCCTTGAATCAATTTGTAGATGGAAATGTATTCCATCCTTCTCATTAATCAAAGTGGACACTTTCTACAGGTATATCAGCTGCACAATGTAGCTGCTTCAGACTTTCTGAAAGAGAAATGAAATATTCTTCATTCCAAGTCTCCTGCTGAAGTTTTCATTCACGTTTGTCACTTGTAAGTCGCCTTTCTTTTACTCTTTTGTTCATTTCTTTCAAAATCAGCTTAATAGGGTTCACGTCTGGACAATGGTCGGTCCACTCCATGTTTCTAAGGTTACAATCTTGTTTTTTTGTCTTCATATGGTTCTGGTGTAGCTTGGATTTATCTTGTTTATCATTATCTTATTGTAGGATGAGCCTTTGACCAATGAGAATGAAATGCATAATGCCGAAGATTTGTGTGGCAGCTGTGTTTCAATCTGTTCACAGCACCAACTCTGGATCCAGCAAAACAGCCCCTTACCATCACACTTCCTCATCCGTGTTTGAACATTAGTGTGCTAACATGTCATAACACTAATTTAAAATGTAGCCATTTTTATTATTATTTTATGATTGCTTGTTATTTTATATATCAAGGCACACAATTCTGAGATAAAAAAAATTTAAAAATGATTACATTTACCAAGAGATTCCCTTTTGTTTTCAAATAAATTAGAACAGAGTTCTTCGTTAATTACAGCAATTGAGTATTATTATCAGTTGGAGATTCCTTTTTTAGATTGTACAAAACTGCAGCTAAATTTTAATTCAAAGAAATGAGTTAATTATGTGCATTCTGGTTTAATTAAAGCTTAAAGTAAAGATCCTGCAGGGGCTAAGTTCTGATGAAGGCTTTTGAATAAGAAACAGGAACTTAAAAACGAGAAAGCGTATAATTGTCTGTCTGTATATACATCTAATCACAGAGTCCAGGTTTGCCTGAGCAGCCCTGCAGCACTCTGCAGACCAATAAAGTCGGGCCTGTATTATTTCTTAAATAAGATGCTTCTAGTCCTAAATAGAGACTTTAGAGACCGAGGCTGAGAATAGTCTGCTTTTACACCTCAGTTACTACAGGGAATACCCTAAATAAAACAAAAATCTATCTGGAGTCTATATTTACATTTCCTCTTTATGACAACAAGCATTCATAAATCACAGATAAAACTCCTGACAACTCTGATGTGGCCTGAACAACAGAGCTCAAAGGAGCAAACGAGATGACAAAGCAGTACACAAAAACAAAAATGCTGCCTCAGAAAAAAGCAGAAGGAAAAGAAGAAGGGATGATGGAGCTGCTGCTAAATTTAACTGTACAAATCTGCAACAACAGATCGCAGCTACAAGCTCCCTTAACCTTGTCCAATATGGATCTGGCGTGGTGTGAATCTCCTCCAAGAAAGCTCACACACACACACTGACTGTACTTGATGATTATCGCCTGCAGTCTCAGACTTAGCAGGTGTTGTGCAGTATAAAGTTATATGTGAACGTCTTTTAAAGCTGTCAAAAATACTGCAGGGTGACGTTGCTTATAAGACAAAAGGCAATTTTCACACAAAAAACTGTGGAAAATAGTTGATTTGTTTTAGTTGGCAGAGCTGAATTTTAAAGCTACCTTACTAGGACTGGGTTGGATAAAAATCGATTTAAGCTTAATAGATCAATAATCGATTCAAAACAGATATAAATCGATTTAGCACATAAAGCTATAGTCAGCTAGCTTGATGCTAATGTTCAATAGATTTTCCAATAGGACGGCTAATGCTAACGCTCGGTTGACCAAAGAAAATACATTGCTGACTAAATAAACATTTTATTTACTCACAGGCATTCATTTTCCAAACTCTTTTAAGGAAATAATTTTTAAAGTAACTATTTGTGGTCTGAGACTTGTTTTTTTCCCCCTCAGACTGTCGTCTTCTTCTTGGATAAGATATTGTTCTATGGCGCGATCGCCCCCTAGTGGCCAAACTGAAACGCCCTCCAGGAGAAGCAGCTCTGTTCACAATGTTAATGATCTGAATATATAAATATTTTTCAGAATATTTCTTTTAGAGAACCCATGTATGATATCAATTAATTAATTAATTAATCTCATTTTTTCATTGATACATTTTACAAAATGTAAACTATGTCAGATTAACATAAATATATTCAAATTACATTGTGTATTTACATGCATTTCTAAACAAATGTGTATAAATGTGTAAACTTAAAATTGAATTGAATTGAAGAAAAGAAAAAAAATCAGAATCTAATCGATTCAGGCTCTTGTGAATCAAATTGAATCGTTTCTGGAAATTATAACCGATACCCAGCCCTATACTTTCAGTTTTGTTGAGCAGTTAGAGCTATGATTATCATAAATCCTGAACTAGGCTCTTGGTTTCCCAAAATACTGAAAGCAGCATATTGGAAATTTGGAAATAAACAGTTAAAAATCCAATTTTAACAAACTATAAACCTATGAATGCGTCAGAATGGAGCAGAGGCTTGTGGCGTTTATTTCTTCTTGCTCGGGATTTACAACAATTTTAATAAAGAAATGCTCAGAAATGCAATTTAAAGCAAAATTTTATTTGTATATGTCCTCCATTATGAGAAAAAAACAAGCTAAAAGCACAATTTTCATTGGAGTGGGTCTTTAAGTTAAAAATGTTTGAATATATGCTTCATTTTTTAACAATTTAATGCCAAAATATGTTCCAGGAAAGGATCAAAATGTGCTCTCACACATCCTTTTCTTTAGCGCTCTGTTGTTTATTCAAGTTCTTGCTTGGCTCTGTGACAACCGCAGCCTCCACGCTGCCTTCTCCTCCATTCATGCAGGCTTTGCCCCCGCCGAAGACGCAGCTTAGCTCGGCTGACTCTCAGCTTCAACCCTTTCTGACATGCAGGTCTGTCGCCTCCAAAGTGAGCATTAGCAGCCTTTGAAGTGACGACAGGGGAGCAGACAATGAGGAGTTGAAACTTGAAGCGTGCAGAGGGAAGCAACACTTCCAGATATGATGTGACACCCCCAAAAAAAAGAAAAAAAAAAAAAAACTGATACAGGAGAACACCCCTGACTTGAGCACCAGTAACTTCATTGTTTGCAATGGCTGGTTGGTCCCAAATGACTCCAGAATGTTTTTAAAACTGCAACAAAAATTTTCCCAATCTTGGCAGCTAAATGTTCACTAAATGCTGCTCCAGGCTTTAGTCTCCTTGTATTTATAGATTTATTAGCAACACCACAAGCTAAGTTTGTAATAGCTCAGTGTTTATGAGCAAGACCTCAAAAAATGTGGTTTAAATTCAACCCAAGAGTAAATAAAAATCTATAAATGTACAGTTTAATCAGAGTTTGTGTTTGCGTGTGACTCACACTTCATAAAATGCTAAATCTGATTGTTGCAAACTACACGGCGGGACAAATTAACACAGCTCACACTGTGATTCACCATTACCAAGGCAAGCAGTATTAATGTTCTGAATTAAATCAAAGTTGTGACTCATCCAAGAGACCAAACAGCGCCGTTCGCTCTCCTGCGCTCCCTGTCGTGGCCTTGCACAGCAGCATCTCAACCATCTGAAGATCACTGATTCCACCCTGACCCAGATACTCAGGGCCTTCTCGCTCAAATCCTTTTAAATTGAGAGTTTGCCCTTTTCGCTCTCTATCTGTGCAATTTGTGGCCGCACAACCTTTCTCCACAGTTTAATAATTGCGCAGATACAACTTAGAAGAACCCCCGCCGCCTCGTTCACTCTGGGACACTTATCCAAGTGCATCAGCAAACCATTTAAAAGTCTTGGATTTTGGCGTAGGATGTGATGCTGACAGGTAATATTTTCTGCTGTCCCAGGAGGGTGACTCACTTCAGGCACTTAAAGTCACTTCTGAACTTTGAAAAATGGAGCACAAAGTCTTTACAGAGTGAAAGTTTCTGCAAAAAAAGGCTAAAAATATGACAAAATCATAAACGTGTAAACAAATGAGAATGCTTTTGAAGACCCACTCCAGAAAATAATATTTTTTAGTGTTTTCAACATATTTTTTCACATTTTTCTCATGTAAGAAAATTAAACATAAAACTGCATTTTGGAGTACTTATTTATTCACATTGTTGTAAATAAACAGACAAAAAATGCCTGTAGGTGTAAAATTTGTGCTACACAAGCCACAACTCTAACGGTGGATTTTTAATGAGCTACTGCCGCTCTGCTGAAACTATGTTCTAGAAAACGACACAGGTTTCTAAATTTTGCTTAATCGTGATCAAGACTAACGGGAATGCTTTAAAAATAGTTCAAAAGATGACCAGAGTGGGACTTTAGGTGAAAAAGAATGATAATTATCACCTAAAGTAAAAAATAGATGCTTCCTTTTCAGAGTACGACAGCATCAGATTATTCTTTGATGTATTCAGTAACACCCACAGCAATAAATCAGAATTCAGGCTGACCCAATTCTACCTTCTTCACTCAGATTCATAAAAATGTCTGTTTATGAATAAACAGCTGGTTGTAGAGCATGTGTTAGTCGCCTTTGCTGTAAGAGTGATTTATGCAAATGTGTGTTTTTTTTAAATTTACGTTCAGATACAGACAGATTCCCTCTTTCAGTGTGTATCTGCGTGCACATGTGCACGAGCGTATGCACAGTTCCCCAAGAGGGGTTTTAGCAGAGCACCACTTCCTCGCCCTTCTGGCTGAACTGATGGGAGTTCTCCGGCTTAAACCTGCCTGTGTGAAAGATGGATTGAACGGGAACGATGCGAGAGGCTGTCTCATATTCGCGTACATGGCACAGAAGTGGATGCTTAACGGCGCAACGCAAACACATTTACACCCACTGAGGTCGGGACAGGTCGTGTGGATTCATCGCCGAGAAACTAAGGAGACAAATGTTGAAAACTCTTTAGACCAGATAAATCTCACCAGCTTGTGATCTAAAAGCTCAACTAAGTGCACTAACGCACACGACCAGATGTTCATTTTTGTTGTCAATAAAAATATACATTTTTTAATTTATTTGTTCTTTTTCATTTAGAATGTACAATACATACAATCTACTAAGGAAGAACAGGAGTAGGATGAAGACCAAGTCTTATAAATATAGGTAGCAAAAATGAAATATTGAACCTAAGAAATTCTCTCCTGACTAGGGTTCATACAGGCCATGTCACACTGCCGCTACATACAATTTACACATTGTCCACGTGTTATTTGGCCTTGATTAATGCGTAATATTCAAAAGTGTTTTGTCAGTGAAGATGTGCGCAGATGTCCGTCGAGGCTCTCGACCCAAGGTTCTTTACGTGAATTTGGTTTTGAGCTGTTCAAAATTTTTCATCAGTGGAGAATTATGCAGTTCATGCGTAGTTTATGTAGCTTATATGGAAATATTATGTAAATCTGGCACAATTTGTGGCTTTCCACAACCATTCCACATGTGTCGACGTATGTCTAATGGATTTTTCACACATGTACCACCAATGCATAACTTTTATTACGCGTATACGGCGCACATATCATGTTAAAATTACGTAATTAAAGAACGAATCCCTAATGAATTGCACTACCAGAGCGCAATAATCATGGATGGGTGTTGCACAATTCAACTATTGTGTGACGGGCACCCCTCTAGTAGTATACACACCAAGTGGGGGGTTACCCGCTCCCTGTCCGGTTTGTCCGGGGGAGGGGAAATATCACGCCGCCTTAAAATCCCACTCCAATCATCTTTTAATCGATCCTAAAAGCATTCCCAGTGGTGTTATAATTATGAAACTGCAATATTTAGACGAAAATAAATGTTAAAAAAAACAGTGTTTTCTGCAGAGTGACAGTTATAAAAAAAGAAAATCATTTCTGAGTTGGGGGTGGGACTCATGTGTGGGATCAAATCAGGATCTGCTTAAAGTGAATGAAAAAACTGATTGAAAAAATTTAGAAAAAAAAAGTGAAAATTTAAAGGCAGATTTAGAATTAAAAATGCATATTTAAAACTTTTAAAAATATTGAAAATGTGAAAAAAAGACAATTTGAAAAATAAAAAATAAAACTGTTTGGAGGTTTGGAGAGAGCCTTCCTTCATTTCCCATGAACCTTTGTTTACACATTAGCTTTACCTACTTTACAACCTAACTTTAGAGGAGGAACAAAAACTGGCGAGCAGTTTCAGAACTATCCAGCGGCACAGTTTTGCACCAGATGCCAGTTTGTACGAGGAAAATGAAGACGTTAACTGATCTAATTGTCTATAAGTGATCAGAATGGAGCAGAGCAGCACCTATATCATTGCTATAGGAATTTTCCAACTGCATTTTTGTCTTGATTCACAACAATTTCAATAAAGAAATACACACAATTTTCCTTATTTGTCATATCGTCAGAAAAATGCCACAAGAACATTTAAAAAAAAAAAAACAACACGATTTTCACTGAAGTTTTTAAACCCCAAACCAATATGAAGGAAATAAATCACCACCAATGAAACATTAAGTCAACTGGGATATGAAATCTAGGGCTTTGCAAGATCGCATACCCTCACAATCCCATAGGGAGAAGCATTCTGTGCATTATTTAACAAGATGGAAACCAAGTTCAGTTTTTATATCGTCAGCAGCGTGAACCAAACGCAGTTAGGAGTGTTTTATTGTATGTTGACTCAAAAAGGTTATTTAAATGCATTCTGAATTAGATGAAAAGAGGCACAAGGACTCAGATAGTCTCCGATAGCTCAACTTGTGTGACATCATTAAGGGTATGAAGAGACAGGACGTGTCAGTTCACCTGCACTGCAGGGAGATGTAAATCCGTCCAGAAATATTACTATAAATCACACTGAAGAAGGCTAACAGACTCTCAAAAGGTGAAAAATGTTTTTTTCTCAGTTTATTGCTGTGTTTGTGCAAATTCACTAATTTAGGGCCCATGTAACAAAAGAATCACATCATCGTTAATGTTCTGAGCTTTCTCAAAGAATCACCGTGTTCATATTTATGATTTTAACTGTTAAAAAAAGAACTCTGAAGAAAAACTGAAGGTATCCACGGATGACCTGCATGAAAAGTTAATGCGACCGGCTGAACTTTTCCTCCAGCATCCTGGAGAAAACTGCACAGTTCTAACATCACAAGCTGCACGACAGAAGGCCGGATCCACATCAACATTTGAATATCCTCTAAATTACTCAGCAAATGTGCTCTGGCGGCGCTCATGCGTATGAATGAGAGTCTGTCTTCGTTTGATACAGTCTGCATGTATCAGGAAGATGAGGTAGGAACTAGGACGAGGTGAGAGGTGCACTTTCATTTCTTATAAACTTCCCGAATTGTGTTTGTATGTATGTAAGCTCAGAGAAGAGGAGCAGCAGTAAGTTTTTCATGCACTCATGTGTGTCTGCCAAATAAATCTTTAAAAGTCAGGCCTGATGACTGATACCCGTGCAGGGCTGAGCATTATTCTCAGCTACCGCTAATGCTGTGATGATCGAAGTTCATTTGCATTTGGCTGATTAGCAATTTTAAGAGTCTCCTTAATGCAGACGCATTTTTAGAACATTTGTGTTTTTTTTTTCCTTGTCTGAATTTATGCTCACAGAGAAGAAGGAGACTTTGAAGGAGATGGAAATGAAATCAAGCAGTCATGCTCACATGGAAGTGAATTGACTTACACAAGAAATAAGATGTTCAGAAAGAAATGCATTTAAATGGGATTATGAAGAAAGTCCAAGTAGGTAGAAGAGGGCTGATGTTGAGAACAAAGACCTTTAATTTGGCTTTTAATACAAGATCAGTGCAACACAACAGAGAAAATGGAATAAAAGCTAAGAATAAAAAGGAAAAACAGTCTTTTAATGGAACCATGATGTAAAAGAGAGGTGTATAAGCTATAATTATGATACTGTTTAAGAGTTAGATCGGACGCAACCCTCAAATATAATCCAGAATGATTCACTAATCCCTTGTCAAAGGATGCTGTAAATGTCATAATTATTCATCTTTTTTTTAAATCTTATTAACATGTTGGAAAAAAGGAAAACACAGAACAGCGATTAACATAAATACTTAAAAAGTCGTTTTTCAGCGATGCAGGAGAGTGGAAAGATATTTTTTTGTTATTTTGGAATTATATATAATATAAAACCTCAAATATAAGAAAAATAACAGCTGGGATTGTTGCTTTGAATTCTGGGGAAAAGATGAAGATCAGAGACTTTTGATTTCTAAAGTTCATTCCTTTAATAAATGTTTGGTGTCTCTGCTCTATTTGCTGTATTTGGTTTGTTAGATTCTTGATTCTTTGCCCTCTTTCATCAGTCACACCTAGTTTCAGTTCAGTGATTTAGGTTTTCCCAGTTACATGATCACTCTGTAAAGCACTTTAGTTTTAGCTTATTTAAAGTTTTCTCCTTTTTTGAGTGCAGTTGTGTCTACATTTGTCACATGCACTTGATTATATTTATTTAAAATAAAGGTTGTTCAATTAATTGCGCCTTCATTTTCTTGCACCTCGGTTCTCAACAAACTTAAAATAATGATTTGGGTAAAAAAGGCAAAAAATAATTATAATAAAAAATTAAGAGCATTACTGTAATTAGACCAGTTGATTTAAAAGCATTTTTTTATTGTTATTTATTTATATATATTTGATTTTATTAAATTTAAGAACATGCTAAAGCATGAATAAGCAATGGTGAAAAAATAAGTTAGAATTTTTTTTAAAAAGTGTGACATTTTATCTTTCAAATATTTTTTTCTTAAAAGTTTATATATACTAGATTTGTTCTATTTTTTTGTCTGGTGATAAAAAAAAGATAAAAGAATATTTGAAAGCACAAATCACACTGGCAAATCACATAAAACAAAAATGTATAAAAGATCGCAACGACAATTAAAAAGCAAGGCAAATAATGAAAACACACATTATCTTTTAGAAGTCCAAGCAAAATTCCAGAAACCAAAACACAATTCCAAAAAACAAAAATAAAAAGAAAATTGAAATAAAAAGGAAAATTTTCGCAAAACAAATAATTTGCTGAAAGAAAAAAAAGCAACACGATAATCAGTGATGTCCTATAATACCCACGTTTCCTAGTTTCTTATTGTGTTTTATTTTTAACTAATTATTTCATTCTAATTTTGGCACTTCAGGGCCACCATGGACAGTAGAGGATACTTTGGCCAAATCCAAATTCTCGGATTTGGCTTTTCCCCACCCCTCCAACTGTGGGGACATTTGAAGGGAATGGGGTGTCTGAAATTCTTTTTTAAGGAGTAACCCTCACGGTGGAGGTTTGCGAGACCCTCCACCACGAGGAGAAGCACATTTCTCAACATGGGTGCGTTACGAAGCACAGAAGTTTATATTTAGGTGTAAATAATGACTTTTTGTTTAGCATGATTTTTTTTTAAAGCTATAAACTGATGTTCTGATGTATTTCCGAGCAGCTAACAAAGCTGACCGGCGAATATTGATGATGTCATCAGGTGGGAGTGTCATCCAAATTTGAACTTTCCATTTGGAGGACTAAATGTAGGGATAGGGGAAGAATTCGGACTCAGTTTTTGTCGTTTTATGCTCTACTCAAATTGTCTCAACAGACTTGACTTAATAAATAAGTCCATACCTCCATCAAAAGTTCCAAAACAAACTACGAGATATAAATCTTCTTCTCAGCCGACAATATGAGTCATAAAAAATCTCCCTTGCCACTTACAGAACCTGGCGTTACAAAATACAGAGTCTATATATTATCAGCTGTGTAAGACTGTGTGATTTACACCACCACACTCTCACAGTATCAGTCTGGAGCTAATCAGCTGGCAACCAGCGAGGAGTGATTAGGAAATTACAAACAGTGCATTGCAGGCACGCTATACTCTATTTACATTCATTTCTTCCGGATATAATTGAGTTGGAATATTTAAGCTGCAATAAACGAAATCTATTGCTTTAATACTGTGCTCTATCAGCTTTGTGTGGGTGTTTTATTTTTCCTTTTTTTCTGTGCTTGCTGAGCGCCGCTTGTGAAGTTAAAGGTCTGGATTTACCGACACATTAAGTGAAGAGATTGATCCTTCTTTTTGCAGGACAACCACCTCAATGAGCGAGTCAATTTTTGCCACAGCGGAGCCTGTCGGCTGCGCCCGAATCGATTCTTTAACCTTTCTGAAATCCAACGTGAACGTGTGGAAGTTTGTGTGTGAGCTGCAAGAAATGAAATATTTAATACGTCTCACATGGCTCGCCTGTACAAACATGGAGAGATGGATGGATGGAGGGAAGGGGGTCGGCTTACCAGCTCGATGAGCTCCTGGTAGCACACCTGTCCCTCCTCATTGCTCTGGACGAGGGCTAACAGCATGTCCAGTTTGGATGGATCCAGCTGCAGCTCATGGTGCTCCACCAAGCTGGTGAAGTTCTCCACTGGGATGAAACCGGTGTTCTCTGGGTCCAACTGTGGTAAAAGAATAAAAATAAATAAATAAGGAAGAGCCGACTCTCAGACGACTGTTGTAAATACTGCAGGAAAACAGTCAAGCTGAGATGACGCCTCAATTTACCCTTGAGAGAAACTACATCGTTAAACGACAGCAGAGATTTATAAACACTCGGGACAAATGAGAGCAGCTCAGACACCGAGATATAAAACGTAGGATCCGTCTAAAAGATCTTCATAAGACATTATTGAAACTTTCCATTACAAATACAAGACTTTCCTAGCTGCAGTTACTTGTGCTGTTTCATTTTCTTGTTCTTCTCCTCATAATTAATTTGACTCACGATAAAAAAGAAAAGAGTAGAGTATCTATAAAGATGATCCACAGTGTCCAAGTAATGCACACTCACTACTTTATTAGCCACACCTGTCCAACTGCTCGTTAATGCTATTTTCTAATCAGCCAATCACATGGCAGCAACTCAATGAATTAACTCATCTAGACATAATATATGTCCAAATCCCCCCCCTCCTTCAATTGAATTTTTAAAAGGCCATCCACATTTTCATCATCAGAACACAGTGGAGTCATGAACAGATGCTGCAAAACGTATATATTGATTTGATTTTCACTTTGTGATGTCACATTCTATATAGTCAAGATCTGCTGGAGTTCAAACCGAGCATCAGAATGAGGAAGAAAGGTGATTGAAGGGACTTTGATTGTTGTTTTGGGTGCTGATCTAATGGGATTTTCACCCACAACCTTTAGGGTTTGAAGAGAATGGTCAGAAAAAATGTAGCCACTAGGGGGCCAAAGCCAGGGTCTCATTGTGCCGGTCCCAAGCCCGGATAAATCCAGAGGGTTGCGTCAGGAAGGGAATCCGATGTAAAATCTTTGTCAAATCAAATATGCGAATCAGACCTACGATATCCATACCGGATCGGTCGAGGCCCGGGTTAACAATGACCGCCATCGGTGCTGTTCACCGACAGGGTGCCGGTGGAAATTGGACTACTGTTGGTCGAAGAAGGAGAGGAAGAAGGCGGGTTCGGAGGAGGAGAGAGAAGAGGAAAGTCACTAGTGTTGAACTGAGAGTTGGGAATGGATGCAGTGAAGGAAGACATGAATGTGGCTGGTGTTAGAGCAGAGGATGCTGAAGACAGGCTTAGAAAATGATTCGCTGTGGCGACCCCAGAAGGGAGAAGTCGAAAGGAAAAGAAGAAGAGAATGGTCAGAAAAAGAGAAAATATCCAGTGAGCTGCAGTTCTGTGTTCAGAAATGCCTTGTTGATGCCCAGAGAGGTGAGAGTAGAATGGTCAAACTGGTTTCAGCTGATAGAAAGACAACAGCTAATAGCAACTGGTTCCAACCGAGGTCTGCAGAAGAGCATCTCTGAACCCACAACACGTCCAACCCAATTGTGGCTACAATTCACACAGGATTACTAAAACTGGACAATAGAAAATTGGAAAAATTAGGTTCAATGAGTCTCCATTTCAGCTGCCACATTCAGATAGCAGAGTCAGATTTTGGTATCAACAACACGAAGACATAGATCTATCCTGGCTCGTATCAACGGTTCAGGCTGCTGGTGCTGGTGGTGGTGGTGGTGGTGGTATAATGGTGTGGTGGATACTTTGTCCATCCCTTTATGACCACAGTGTACCATCTCCTCAGATGCTACTTCCAGCAGAACATCTCATCGTGTCATAAAGCTGGAATCATCTTCTTGAACATAATGAGTTTATCGGACTCCACAGACACCAGATCTCAATAGATCACCTTTGGAATGTGGTGGAACCGGAGAATTGCATCATGGATGTGCAGCCGACAAATCTGCAGCAACCGTGTGATGCTGTCATGTCAATATGGATCAAACTCTCTGAGGTTTCCAGTACTTTGTTGAATCTATGTCACCAAAGCAAAAGGGGGTCCAACCCGCTACTAGCAAAGTGTACCTAATAAAGTGGCCAGTAAGTGTATGAGTCTGTCTTTGTGGCTTAATGTCTATTTAATGCAAATTCCATTTTTCTGGCAGTAACTTATTGCTCTTATTGCTCAATTTTCTAGCCGTCCTTTGCCTTTTAAATTCTCCTCAATAGAGCTTCGATTTGTCATGCCAGCTCTCCTTAGTGCGCCTCACTATGCGCCCCAAGTCAAACCCAAGCAGCACCACATGCGAAGGCTCCTCGCTGCGTCTTATTTTAGCATTTCCTGAACGTTAACACAGCCTCATTAGGTTTTGCCAAGTAAATCAACAGCGTCTCGCTGCTGCCTCGGGGAGGAGAGGCCTCTCAGATGTTGTGTCAGTGTGCAGACCGTCATGCTGGATCACCGTTAGACATGTCCACAAGAAGAATCGCATCCAGGCTGCCTTGATCTTAAAGCAATCTGCTCTGACACGGTTAGACAAAGATATTACACGGCTGCGTGAGGAGGATGACATTAAACTGTGCTGCGGCATGTGAGCCTGGGCTCAACGCCTGTAGGAGTTTCAAGGTTTTGTGTCTTGGTATCAAGGATCCTTTTATTTATTTATTTTTAACAACCAGCCTTCAAAATTGTTTTACAGAATTTGATCAGCTTTTGTGAACAATTGAATTTCCAAACCAGGGAGAGAGTTTTGACGAGACGTGATTTGATCAAACATTGCGCTGAAAGGATTTACTTCAACAGTTCTCTTTGCATTAAAACTGCCTTTGATAGAGAAATATTCCCTTTACTGTTCTGAAAATGTTAAAATAATTAATACAATAAAAATAAGAAGAAAAAGGAAATAAGCTTTTATTTTTGTATTGTTCCTCACAGTAATCTCAACATTCCCAATAGATTAAAGTTCCACTCCAGAGTGATCTTCTAATTATGATGATGATGTTTTTAGCCTACATTTTTTTTTTAAAACTTTAAAAATTTAGTCGTACAGAGGCGCAAAGTTATCCTTCTTTTATTTCCCATCATCCCTCTGTTTACACACTCGTCCCCTAGCTTAGAACCCCCACAACCTCAACACAACTTTATCGGTGCAACAAAAAACGTGAGCAATATCAGAGTTATCCAGCTGCACAGTTTCGTCAGCTCAAACAAAGAAGGTGAAGACGTACGTGGATCTATTTGTCGGTTTCTATGTCAGTGCTACAAGCTTTTTCAAACAGTATTTTCTCACCTGCTGCTTATTCACACTGAATTGATATAGAAATACTCAGAAATTCAATTTTAAACTTTATTTTCTTCATATTTATCCTCCATTGTAAGAAAACCAGCTTGTTTCCCAAAAGATTGAAAGCAGCTTATGTTAAATTTGGAAATAAACAGTTAAAAATCAAATTTGAACAAACTATGAACCTGTGGATGCATCAGAATGGAGCAGAGCAGGGAGCTTGTGGCTTGCGGTTTTTCAAACACATTTTTTTCTTCTTGCTCCTAATTTACAACAATTTGAAAAAAGGAGTACTCAGAAATAAAATTTAAAGCTTAATTCTCAATAAAGTAGTCCTCCTTCATGAGAATAATGCCACAAGAACATGCTAAAAACTCACACAAGAAAGAATTTTAATCAAACATTATATAATAGTAATTGGAGTGAAGGTATCATGACACAAATGCAGAAAAATCAACAGAGCATAAAATGTCCTTATGATAAAATCCCCTTTTATTCCATTTTTATGCTGTTTTTTCATTCTTCAGTTCCCCTATTACAATTTTTTTAATTAAAAAAATATTTTTTTAACCAAAATCCTACAACCTAAATGACTTCAAAAGCCATTTTTTATGTTCTCTGTTTCCAAAATCTTCTCTTTTGGAGCTTAGCTGAGCAGCTCCGCCCCTGATCCCCCCGGTCTGATTATGATAGCTTTAGAGTAAATCTTCATTCCTGCTACATAAAAACTTCAAGCAATATGGGTAATGTCTACTCGAATCATTATGAGCCGGATGTCAGTTCGGTCGAGGAAGGGAAGAACTTCATGGACCGAACTTCCTCCAAAAGCCTTATTCTTTCTCCTTCCAGTTCACCAAAAGAGTCTTCTTTTAGCTAATTATCCAATCAATGTTTATTGACGTTGCTATGATCAATACAATCCATTGATTTCTCAGGGCAGAGTTGTTGGGAAAATAATGAAAGCTAACATCAAAATGCTCTTTCATTGATTTACAACCCTTTCCAACTGCGACCAAATGAGCCGCCGTTCACATTTCCGTGGTCACATCAAGAAGCTCCGTGGAGTCTGGTGGAGATTTTCCAGTGTTCTCAGTCCTGCTACCGTAAGTATTGTATGAAACTCACAAAAAAAATCCAGTGTCGGCTGATATGACTACAGAAATGTGAACGGTGGCTCATTTGACAGCAGTCAGTGGGAAGATAGCATCTTCTCTTCTCCAGAACCTGAACTAGACACGATAGCCGGGCCAGATGAGAGGTTTAGTCCATGTGCATCAGAGTTGTTATGACTTAAAGAAGACTCATTAACTCAAACAGTCTGTCTGAGACAGTTTGATGGACAGCAGTTTAAAGGGAGAAATACTCGCAAATGCAAAAACAAAATGAAGTCTTGCTACATTTGTCGTCTTTCAGAAGAAAAATGCCACAAATACGTTAAAAATAAAAACATGATTTTCATCTGAGTGGGAATTTAAATTATTCTACAGACAAGTTTAAAGAACGGAAAAGAAAAAAAAACATAGTAAAGTGGGGTTTCAAGAGGTGTAAAATGAGAGAAAGATGTGGGTGGAATAATAAAATAAAAAATGTTGACATTTAAGCCGAAGCTGATGTGGAGGAAAAAATAAAAGTCACGGCAACTGAGACAGAAAGGTAGAAAGATAAAGGAAAGAGAGTTCTCACCATGGATTGTTACAGAACATGTGTGTCTGTCTAGCACAGAGGTCTGCATGTGAATCCTCTTCCTTTCATTCTTGTAAGTGGGCTGTGACACACTCCAGTGCTACACATCCACTTGCCACAGCAGAGAGATAGATCAGATTCTAATGTGCTGCTGGCTCAGCCCGGGCTGACAGGGAGGAGCAGAGCGCCGCGCTGGGGACGTCTGATAACTGTCAGCCTCCATATGTCAGCACATCTCTGCACTACGGCGGCGCCTCACATATATGTAAGACAGGAAACGGTTACGGAGCAGAGGCTGAGCTGTCAGGCGGCGGAGACTGAATTCTCTTTGTTGTGTGAACTTGTTCAAAGAGGAAAGTTACACGGGGGAGACAGTCTGCTCTGAAGAGGATACAAGCAAGAGAAGGAGAGCTTCTTGTCGCCAATTAGGGTTATCAATTACAAGGGTGATGGTGCAGCGGTGTTGATTCGAGGGAAGGGAGACGGGACTGAAAGATAAAAGGGGGGAAAAATGGCTGCAAGAAGGAAGCAGTTATTGAAGCGATCCAACACTGGTGAGGGCGACATGTGTTGCTATGGTTACCAGTCGCCTCTGTCATCTTCCCCTCTTTTTTTTTTTTCCTGTCGACAAATTGGCATTCCAGAGGCAAAGGAAACACAAAGGGAGGGGAAGAATCAGATGAAGAAAAGACCGAAGGGCTCTCATACCTCAGGGGATGGGGGAAAAATCTAATGCAGATGCATAGATCCGAACCACCGGGGTGCAAATAGAAGTGAATTGAGGGGAGAAGGTAGACCATCACAGATGGAGGTAGAAACTGGAGATTAGACTGTTGGATTACGAAAGGGAAGGACTAAATCAAAACTGAAGGATGACAATGCATACATGAGTTTAAGAAGGAGGGGCAGGCAGGAGCAGACGGCTGACTGCAGGGGGAATCATTGCAGTATTTACCCCCAGGACCTCTATTACCTACAGCACTGCGACTCGTAATGAGTCCAGTCAGCCACAGATTTATCCGTCTGCTCCACCGAAGCTGAGAGGAGAACCTCTGGGCAAACCCCAACAACAGACTCACAAAAGACCAACTTTAATATCCTATCTGACCAAATCCTGACTTTGTCTTTGAAGGATTTTGAGGTTTGAATAATCTAAATTCAATGTTCGGGGTCGGCTTCAGCACAATACTCAGACTTTCTTGGGTCTGACTGACCGCAATAAGATTGATGAAAATGGTTTTTATTTAAAGGAAAATTTCAGTGCACTGATTTATGCTGAAGCCTTCTGCAGCAACCCCGCTGTCCTCAAGATGCACTTGTGTGCACTGGCAACCGGCCCGCCGAATCTGAATTTATAACAATGCATGTTCAGCGCTGCTATTATTAGCAGCTGCCAATGTCATGGCCCTAGATATGAGGCACTCACAGTCTCAAGTGGGCAAGACGGACTGACCAGCCAGCGGTTTCTCCCTACAGGTTATTATCAAACACATCTTTTCCAGCTCTTCTGAAGAGATGCAGTGACACCACCAGATCCAACTCCTCCAAAGACTCCTGAAACTGTAGGGTCTCTTTCCCACCTGTCTAAACTCCCTCAACTCCTTCTTTTTTAATGTGAAGGACTTAGCTCTGAGATGATCCAGGCTAGTGGAGCTCCAACGCTCATTTTACAAGGTTTAGTTGTGCCACTCTCAGAAGGTAACTCATTTCATCTCGCTATATTTATGATCTTTCAGTCACTATCCACAGCTCATGACCATAAATTTGGAGCACAGACTGGCAAATTGATGGTCTTGCTTTTCTCGGCTCGGTCTTCAGCACAGAACCTTATCCTCATCAATGGAGATGGGGAGACAGTCCACCTGTCAGCATCACCATTCCATCTGTGAACAAGTTTTTATGATATAAAAATAATCAATTTTCAATTTAAAAAATAGATAATTCACATTTTTTTTAAAACAAAAACCATAAATGTAAAAGTTATTTTTTGTACTTTGCTTTTTAAAATTAATCAACAATTGTGATTAAAATTATTTCAGAAATGCAACCTAGACTGTCAACTAATTCATGTTTGATTAAAATTGTATTAAGGATAAAAGTTTCTACATAAGAAGAAACAATAAGTAAACAATATCAACAAAATCTGTTGAGAAAGGTTAAGAACTGGTTTGGCTCATCCTTGAGAAATATTAAAGGATTAAACATTTAAAAGGTAAAAAACTATGGTGGCCCTGAAGTGCCAATCACACAAACAAATCAGTCAACGAAAAAACATATTTAAGATAAAATAAAAAAAAAAGCCTTAGATAAAATTAAAAAAACATTACTATTCAGAAATCAAAGCAAAAGTCCAGAAAAATTAACACAATGTGAATAAATAAATAAAAATAAATAAATAAATAAATAAATAGATATAAAAAATAAATTGATTTTCCAGAAATGTTAAAAAAACAAAACACAATCATAAACTGGTAAATGTACGTACTTATTTGTAATTGGATGATGAAATTTGAATATTTTTAAATGCATCTTCAAAGTCTCCACACAACGAAAAATTTTGTGAATTTTGTGTAAATTTTGGATCGCTTCTTGCCAAAACATTTGGTTGAAATGATGGATTAATATCATCATCCAATCATGTCTGATAGTATCTACCTTTTGCGGTTTCTTCTTTTGTTTTTTGAATTTTTTTTCTTTTACAAAAGAAACCACAAAATGTGGGGACCAAGACACACCTCTGATTGGATGCTGACATACTCCAATTATTCAACCGAAAGTTATTTGGGCGTGAAGCGATACTGAATGTGCTCCGTACTAATCATAACTTTATTAGTTTGCGAACATTGAAGATGCATAAAAAAAACGCCAATTTCAAAAATCAAATAGTATCAAATGTTAATTTTTTTAATTTTCTTTTTTTTTTATTAATTGCTTTTCTCAAATTTTGTTTTAATATCCAAAATTGTTTTGTTTGTTTGCTTTTTTGAATATGTTTTTGCGTAGCAACATGTGCTGGTGTGATTTGCCCTTCCAGGCCACCGTACTGTCCCCGTCGTCCCAGCAGATGCATTGCTGCACCAAAGAAGCTCGGAAGCATCCAGTTCCTTAATGTTCTTAGTGATTATGTCATATTCATTAGCTGAGTAAGAAGGATCATCAGAGTATCAAACCATAACAGTTATGTCAACAATTGAAAACAGTGTCGTTACTCTGCCCTTGAGACACAGAATACAGGAGTTCACCTTCTCAATGGCACCCTTGGGTGCCGGCCAATGACAGATGTTGTAATCATGCCCTCAAATCAGGAGGAGAGAACAGCCAAGTAATTCACTGATTACTACCTGGAAGAGATCAGATGGCAGAGGAGGAAACAATGATTTTAAGAGTGTGCTGGGAATGTGTTCAGCTCCCAACCAGAATTTGAATAGAGTTCTGAGGGAGGATGTGGATGCTTTTGCTGAGAAACATTGAAGCTGCTGCTTAGGCTAACCAAGATGTAAAAATAAAATGGAGCCAAAAGAGGCAGGACTTTCCATAAATCAAAAGAAATTAACATTACATTAACATCTTCAAATATATACTGCAAACAGAAACCGGAGCAATAAAAAAGCTGCATTCTCTCTGTTTGACATAAGTGTGTCAGAACAACACTCATGACTCCCATGGAGATATAAATAAACCAGATAAAAGTGAAAGCACAAACAAGAGGGTTTTCACCAGCTAATAGCGGAGAACTTTAGTGGCTGTTTTCTGGCAAAGTTTTCTCATCATTTACACACAAAAAGGCAAACCCCCAGTGCATGTGTGAGTCTGCACTGGCCAAAAATACCACCAGCTCAGCACTGCAGGCTCTTGCAGACAAAGGCTAATAAACTCCCTCCTGTTTCTATACTTGTATTATCGTTTTCTACCACTTGCAGCATTATTTTTATGAGGTTAATTAAGACGCTTAAAGCTCACTCCTTTACAACTGCAGTCGGCAGTTTCTTTACATACTAATTCTAAAAAGTTCCCCAAATAAATGTTTTTGCCCAGAACATTTAAGTTTTGTCGCCTGATTGCACTGTAAATTTAAAAGTAGTTTGGGGGACGACTCTAACAAAAAAAAAAACCTTTTTATAACACACTTAACTTTTACAGGAAAATAAAAATGTGCGATGTACCTGTTTTTAGATTTTAGATTAGAAATGGTTTATTCAAAGCAATCAAGAATAAAAAAAAATCATCAGAAGTTTACATCAATAAAGGTATGTCAAACATAGGATAATTAGACATTCAGATATAATATATATGTATAAACTCTCCAAGTAACAATAAATTCCATGAATTTGTGAGTAGATATGAGACTATTTCAGACTTTATCATTGCATATGCAGATCTATTATCAAAATTCCGACAAAATTGCAGATTATTTTCCATTGGAAGACTCATTAATGTAAAGCAAGTATCACAGGAATGTATACAGATTTTTACATTTCTTTTTTGTTTGTTTTTTATAGAAAAATCATCTAAATAAATTAGGTCACACAAAAGAAGCACCGATCATTTTCATTAGAAATTAAAGTACTTTCAATTGTAAAGTCATTAGCTAGGAACTGGAAAAAAAACATGAATAAAAAGTGCAAACTACAGAAACAAGGCTTAAAAAAAAAAAAAGCCACACTTGACTTTTACAGGGAAATATAATATATGAGGCCAGGAAAAAAAATGCAGCTGTTTTTTCATCAGTGTAGATTATTTTTTTCTGGAGTTTGTGAGCCTGATAAAGTTATTTATGCACACCTGAACTTACAAGGATCAATTTTAGCCTCAAGACTATTTTTTTTAGTAGTATGGCGGAAAACAACCAAGATAATAAAAAATATGAAATATCGGGAATGTAGAAATATAAAAACTGTCTTTATTTTCTTCTATTCTTAATTTAATTCAATTCAATCCAATTCAATTTCATTTATATAGCCCAAAATCACAAAGAAAATTTGCTTCATTGGGCTTCATGCAAGTAATTTATGCAAATATGTTTTTTATTTATGCTGTTCTTAATAAAAATTAATATTGAATGAACAATTCTGTAAAGTATTTTGGCAGTAAAAGATTTTAAAAAAACATATGACTTTGTTATCAAAAGAGGATTCCACCATAAAACACCAACACATGCAGCTTAAAGAAAAAAAAGGCAGCCCTGCTCATGATCACATGCGCACGTATACCCGCATTCCCCAGAGTACCTCCACTATGTTGCTGACAGGCCACTCGCGACCCCCACCCCCTTCAAACTCTGCAGCCAGATGATCAATTTCTCCCTCCAGGACAAAATGATTGCTGATCAATCTGTCAATCAACACCAGCCCCAAAAGACCGCTTCATTATCAGAATCAGGAGGCAGACGGGTTTAACAGGGACTTGAAATACTGCAGAGCTGCAAACATACAGGCAGGAGGGGAAAAAAAAATCACTTCCATCTTCTACAACCACAACCCAAATACAAATCAAGAGAGAATCCTCCCTAAAAATCTATTTTGGTTTGTTAACTCTGGAAATGGAGAAGAAAAGCTAAAAATTGCTGGAGAATTTAAGAAACCAGATGGAAAAGATTCTTTATACCACAGCAGTTTGGCTGGAAAAGGAAGTGACTAAAAATACAAAAGTTTAAAGGTAAAAGCAAATAATGACATATCTATACAAGGATTTAAGATTGCTGGAAAACAATACAACCATGTGCTTACAGCATGACAGCATCCACTCTGATTTCCTCTATTTACACACATCCTTCTATTAGCAGCTCTGTAAAATTACAGCTTCCTTGTGTGGTTCAACATCTGACCTCCCGTTCTGGGGGGGCGGCACGGCCCCACAAAGCTCCATACATCACGCTTTCCTGCGCCTCCATTCATCCTGTACAAACAACCTCTGCCATCAGCCCTTGCATCAGCTCTCAACACGTCTTTAGGTAGAGGTGGCCTGTAACCATAGAAACCTCCGCCGCTGCTTGCTTACCTGCTCTTGTATGAGCTGAAACAGGGAGCTTCTATCCATATACTGGCCAGGGAGGTGAGAGGAGCCTCTGAGGACAAGGGCATAGGGAGGAGCGAGAGTGAAGTGGTCCTGTTGTTGGAAGGATGAGACAGTGTGGAGGAAAATGTGGTTAAGTCGCAGCCGGTGCCAGAATTGCAAGGGATAAGCTGAAAGGAGAAGGCGGCCTTGATGATGCTGTTTCCTCTGTTCTGCAGATGAAGAAAGCCTAGAGATCTTGGTCACTGGTCATCCCTGCTGGTGGAGTAGTAAGTGGTCGGTGATGCCGCGATCGGGCCGTGACTCTCCTCCTTGTCAGTGCAGCGTGACGCGGTTGTAAACCCAGCTTCAGCAGGCGAAAGAAAGGCAAGGCAGCTCCAGCAGCTCTCATTCACTTTCCTCCTCCTCCTGTTCTAGCCCATCGCACTGGCTGCTGCCTCTCTTACTCTCCACATACACACACTGCGTCGCTTGCATACCAATGAGGCCGGGGAGGGAGGTGGCCTCCTCCTTCCAATTGAAGGAGGCGAAGGAGTGGCTAGGGGCTGCAGCTCTTCTCCTCACTACTACTGAGGTGTCTCGGGGAGGGAGCACAGGAGGGGTTCACTGCGGCTCTGCGCCTGCCACAGCACACACATGCGTCTGGTCTGCTACAGACAACATACTGTAAACATACAGAAAATTACCCCCAAAGTAACTAATTCATTGGAACAATAACTACTTTTGACACAAATCGCATGTACTAAAAATATAAAACACAAAATTGATCAAATCTAAATTATGTGATTTTCATTTGGGATTCAAATCCCGGACGAGCCCCCAATTTGTCGTGTCTCTAGATGAAGCCAATTGTAGCAAGTTCAAAGTATTTGATAAGTAGAAAGATTAATAATTAACAAAGTATAATGAAACACGAAGGTGTGCAATAATGTGTAGGTGTGTATGTTTGCTGATGGGATATGAATTAAACTAAAGAGTGGATCCAGGGGAAGGACCGGAGAATACAATGGCTTAGAACAGCACTGTAGTAAAGACCTGGACATGACAAGAGGACCAGAGGGAGAACCACCCTCTGAAGAACCCCTAAGGAGGATCTTTTTTCCCCAAGTTGCAGGAAGATGAAAAAAAGCACAACCTAGAACCGTAACAGAACATATTTACAAATCTTCATTCCATGTGGCTTCCTCTTGTGATGAGAACGACACATGTTGTTCACCTTTCAGGACGTCCAATCAGTGGTCGCCACAGCAAATCGGCTATTCACCAGTTGGTTTGGCAGAAAGTTTTACGTTGGACGTCCTTCCTGACACAACCCTGTATTTATCCTTGTTAGGGAAGGGCACAGGGGCTTGTGGCTACACGGTTACTCCGGGCTCAGACTGCATTCGGTCCGCCTTGACCGAATGAAAATTGTTCGTAATTGACCTACCTGTACAAATAAAGGTCATATATATAATCCGCCATTTCTATCGGAAGCACTAGTAAACAAACCCTCATTCTGTAGTGATTTTGAATTCGATTTACAACACTTCTTTTTCTGAGTGACTCGTCTTCATACAATGGGTAAATATAGAACTTGTATTAATACTTTTGTCTTATATAGGCCTAAATGTACGTATTTGACTGTGTTATACATGTGTACAACTAATGGGGAGACCTGGTTTGGTTGGTTGTGACAATGACGTAATGTTTACAACACAGTAAAAACAGCAAGTACAGCAAAAAAATAGGTTTTATTTTAAAAAATGTACCAGATTCAATGTACACTCACTCATATAATTTCTGGTTTAGATCATAAATTGCCCAAACTTCAAAAAAATTTGAAGCCTAAGAAGTACTGAAGAGGCCGATCCGGACCGGATGCAGTGTGAGGCTGGAGTTAGGCAGTGGCGTTAGGGGTCTTACCAAGGGACCCACACTGAATGAAATTATTGCACCCCCTGGGAATTGAACCCTAGTTTCACATTCGTCAGTCCAGCGTCACAGAAATACATAAACAAGTTTTAAAATATTTTTTAACCTTTTGGTACTTTTTTTTCGTAACATAATGATGAGAGAAAATAAATAAATCTATTTCAAGAAGGAAATGAAGCTTAAATGTGGCTAATTACAAATCAGGATACTGACTGTAATATTTCTCCTACTTTCCGTGGAGATTCAGCAGCTCCACAACATCCCCCAGACTCTGTCACAAACCACGACTTCATTAGAATTCTGGGTCTGACTTTTATCACACCATAGGAAGCTCATAAATCTTTAGTGTGAAGAAGGGTTAACACCTCGGAATCTTTTCATTACTCCTCGTGCTCTGTCGGGTCAGATGGAGGCTGCTGACTAAATGAAGCCACAAGTAGCCGCTGCATTTACACTAATGGATTGGGTTGAGGCCACCTTGAACGTGGCAAGGCTCCCAGACCTCCTTCCCTTTTGTCCCCCTTCCGTTATTGGGCCCGACACACTGCGTTTAAATAATCTATAGTATTTTAAATCACACCATGAGCCTCTCCATTCCACTCTTAATCTATGTCAGGAATTAATATGTCTCCAATATTTTTTGCTGCTGTGAGCACGCATAAGACAAATCCAATTAGGAGTTCAGAGCAGGAGGATTTGCAAAGCAGCCCAAATGAAACTGGATTCCATTGTTGCCTTGGTAACCCTGCAAGACTTCCATCAAACAATTACAGTCAAGTACTGTAGAGCATGAAAACCCACTAAAGCAGATAAATCTTATTGCAACAATAGCGTTAGTTTGTATAGTCTAAATTTTGTTAATGCAGCATAAAAGGAGGCAGAATTCAATCACACAATGACAGATTTTTTTTTTTTTTTTAAAGTGCAAATCATGCACTACAGGTAAACACATCTCATAGCCCACCGGGGGTCACACTGGTGTCACTGTTTCTATTTCACAAGTGACATTATACAGATGGTGCCCAGAGAGAGACAACCCTGTCATAAAATACTGTCTGCCGCCTGCAGCAACCCCAGCTAAATGGTCTCTCTTGAGCCTGACTAAACCCTTCATGTTCCATTCACCTCAGGTGGATGGATGCAGGCGGCCGGACAAACTGAGGCAGCGTGTTCCTCTTTCACCAGCCAGAGAGCAGCAGACAAAACACTGAGTTTGCCTCTTTGAGAAACCGAGGGGAGAATAACAAGGCCTTTCAGTGTACCAAACAAGCATTAATTAGACTGCTCGCCTGCACTGTTTTCCAGCAGCTTAAAGACTCCAGACCCATCGAGGAGGTGGCTGTGAGAACAGTTGTTTCTCCAACAGCAACAAAGAAGCAGGCTTTAATTACCGACTGTCGGTGAAAAGGAAAAAATGATGGTTTAAACTAGTAAAAAATGTTTTGTTTTTGATCCTTTTACCTTAAATTTGCATCCCAGAGCTGCAGGATTTACAGCAGTCAGGCTTTGGGGTGTGTTGCAGGCCAAAGAACAGACAACTGTGAGCTATTTGCATCAAAAGATCCCATATTATTCAGATCACAAGTTGGATTTCAGTGATAGCGTTCTGCAGAACGGGAAGAGAAAACCTCGTTAATGCTCTCATGCATTATTTGTGTCCCTGCAAGCTCTGAGGGCTTTTATAAAATCAACTTTGAGATAAAATAATGTTTTCAAGGTGATAAAACCAACTTTTTGCATATCAGAATTCAATAAAAATCAGGATTTGTAGAAACTTTTAAAAACATTTTGACTTTTCAATACATTTTTATAACTTAAGCATACTGTTACGCTTTTAAATATTTGATATTTTACTACTTCTGTTATAGAGTAATAATGATATTGTGACTCCCCCAAACTGAGCCCAAAAACATCTTACATTTTTTATTCTTCCGTCCTTTCACTTACAGGTTAAAAGCCTTTTAAAGCCAATGCAGCACTCATTGGTAGTTTGGGAGCATATCACAAAGTAGAGATAGCTGAATCAGTTTTTAGAATAGAAGTAAAACTCAAAACAGTGCAAAGTAAATCCTGCTTAGAATCACTGTTTTTCTTTTTTTTAAACAAAGCCGCTTCTGCACATGAGGCAGTGGACAGAACAGCGAACCCCTAATTATTGGGCAGTTGTTCTTCCACAAAAAGCTCGGATAGCATTACCAGCACGCATCATGCAGCTTATTTTGTACAAAAACAGTGCCAGAGCCAAACTTTCCAGTTTTTTTATGTTCCAACCACCAAAGAAAGACTCTTAATTCAGGGAAATTGTAGGACAACAGCAGCAAACCAACAAAATAGACTAATTATGAGAGCAAACCTTTTTGAAACTCTGTAATACTTAAACTTCTACAACTATTTAGCTTTCACTAAAGTTTAATAGAGCCACAGCTTTGTTGTGATTGCACATGGAGACAAAAACATGAACATTTGGGCTCCTCTTTTAATAACTGAATTCTGTGCTAATAATAGCAAACCATGCACCTTTATTTTTAGTTATGTACAGCGCTTGCAACTCAGGTTTGTGCTTAAGGAATCACACAATACACACATTTATAAAATTGTATTTACAGGTGTTGTCTGCTTTTTTCAAAATAAAAGAACTTCTCAATAATATTTAAGTAGTGAGGCAACATTTAAAGTAACTGAATGACGCGTCTTTACGACATTGCTCATGGGTCGGGGTCATTGCTCGAGATTAGGAGGTGGTTCCTTATTTTTCAGATGGGGACCAGAGGATGTGTTTTCAAGTACAGGCTCTGACTACTTAACCTTTCCTGAGAAGTCGACTCCAGGCGACTGGTGAGAAGAATTTGGTTAACAGCCAACTTTCTGATTCAAGAGGAACGGGAATGGATCAGTACAGGTATTGTCCTGGTTGTGACACGGCAGATCACGTCTACACCTTACAAAGAGTGCATGAGAGTTTCTGATTTAAAATCCAAATACAAAAATAAGCTGAGGATAAGCGCAAGTATCCAAGAGTTTGTGTCAATTAATACATCTTTAAACCAGTTCTTTTTAAAATAAAATACCAAAAAATAAGAAAAATGTCCTTTATGCACTAAGATAGTTGACAATACTTTTTTTTTGCAATTTTGTGTGCTTGAAAAGCTTATAGAAAGGTAAAAAAATAAATGATTACATGACTGTATGGACTGCCAGTCAAACAATTTTAGATGATTGAGTTTAAATACCTTTTAAACTATAATTTTGTTTTTCACTAAAGTACTAACTTTAAAAAAAGTATATGGAAATAGTAAAAACGCAAAAATATATTAAAGCTCATGAGCAATCAGTGTATCAGGGACAAAAAAAAATGCTTCTTGTGCAATTTTTTAAAAATTGGATTGAAAAAAGTTTATTTCAAGCAATCAAAGTAAGAATAATGCATAAACTAGACAACCAACAGAGGTTTCTATCCATACAAAGACATAAAAAACAGAAAAATGTAACATAGCATTAATAGGAAAGTGCTAAAATAATTAATTAAATTATTACTCATTTTAGTAAATTAACGTATTTGTACTTTGTAAACAAATTACGATGCAATGTAACTCTTATCTGTTAAGATTTCCACAATGAGGTCAATAGATTAGTTGAAAGGGAGTGTATATTTATATAATCCCACTCCTGCTCTGCCTCACTTATTTTAATTTTCCATTTTCTTCACCTAAATCGAATGATTCAGAAGCTTTTTCAACGTCTGATTATATTTCTCAACTGTCATTCAAATTAGCAAAATAACAGCAACAAATGAGCTTGAAAAATAATGTAAAATAAACAATAAAATGTTTTTTATGATGAGATTAAAGTTGCAAACCCTAAAAACGGTTAAAAAAAATCCAAGGTGTGGTCTGTAAAATGCAGTGAGCTCTCACTCCTCATGTTATCAGGGTGAAGGATCGCAGCATTACAACACTGCTCCATTGTTCTCCTCACTGAACTAATCCTTTTTAAACTAAGTTGACAAGTTGTTTTGGGTGTTTTGTGGATCCTCTTAGCCTCTGCTAATTGTGAGGATTAAAATAAATTCTGCATGAGTAGCAGTAATTGAGAAATAGAGGGAATCACCCACACGATGAAAAAAAAAAACTGCAGAAAAAGGAATCAGGTCACTAAATGACACACTTTTAATCCTAACTGCTCTACTTAGAGAGTCTCCAGGGGATGTAAAATTGGGGAAACAAGAAAGCCTGAAGGAGAGCGTTGGAGCTAAGAAGATGAAAATTAGAAAAATGTAAAGAAATAGGGGGCAAGTGAGGTGAACATTAATAAAGAGGGAGATCGTATCTCTAATTCCATAAACTCTGACATTTATATTATACAATGAAAAGTTCCTGGAAAATGTACAACTTATTTTAGGACCAAAAAAATAACATTTTATTTTGAAAACCTTTTCATTTATATCAAGGTCAAGCTTTATAAAATGGTCATTTAAAGGAAGAACACATAAAGTAAAAGTGAACAGAGACCTCTTGTGTTTGTGTCTTTAATTGCATGAAATGGAAGGGAGATCCTCGAGTCTTGATGACAATAAGAAGCCAGGAAAACTTTCAAATAGTTTGAGGAAATTTTTGTTATTTTTCCAAACAGAAAAATGAATGAAATGAGACAAAATCGCAAAAGATTGAAAATTCCTTCAGTGAACAAAACACAAAAAAGTAATAGCAGTTTAAGTTAAATTAAAGGAAATATCACAATCTAATTCAAAGCTTGTTTAATCTGAAGTACCCCAGGGCTCTGTTCAAGAACCTTTCATGTTTCTTTGAACTAGCTTCAATAAAGTTGGTTTATTTCTTTTAAAGTTGGGAAAACTGTATGATTATATTAAAAAAGTTGTTAATTTTGCTAAACTTAGAGGCTGCGACTTCATGTGTAGAAGGTTAGCTTAAATATTAACTCAGGTCTTAAAAGGTTAATGTTATTCTTTTAAAAGATACAAACTTTTGACCTTCAAGCTAAGATAAAAGATAAGATTATTACAGAGTTTTAATCTGTGCATAAAATTGACTCACTTAATAATTTCTAAAGTCTATTTTTTAAACTCATGATCAAAAACAATGTTCTGACCTCAAACTGATGTACATATAAGAAAAAAGCAAAATTTCTTTAATTTTTACCATTTTATTTGTAAGACATTTCAAAAGATTTTTATCTTTGACAGTCCTTTTTACATTTTTTTGCAAGCCTTAGATTATAAAAAAATCTATGTTAAAAGTTATAGGAGAAAGTGCAGAGCTCCCAGACAAATGTTTTTCTTTTTTATTATTGTTTTTTTTGGGGAAAGACACGTTTTATTATTTTAAAGCAATAACTCTTAAAGATCTTTCCAACAGAAGTAAGATACAAATTTCCAAGTTTTTTAATTTTATTTGAAAAATATGTTTTATTAAAACGTTTTTTTCTGTGTCTGTGGTTTTATGTAATATAATGGATATAAATGTGTTTTCTAATCAGGCTGAGGGTTTTGATGCTTTATTTGAACCGATTTTGAACATTCTAATGTTTTATTTACAGTATAATTAATAATGCTAAAATGGTATAATGCACATCAGTTTTCATCTTAAAATTGTTACACTTCTTTGTACAATAAGCTTTTTCCAGAGCTTTGCAGGTGGAAAAACTCTACGGCACTTTTTTTTTTTTTGTTTCTTTCATATTATGCTTAAAAAATAAAAATAAAAAAACTATTAAAATTCACAATCTGCTGAAAGACCATATTTTTTCCATTATAGTTAACAGATATTAAAAAATAAATTCTAGCAACAATAGATTGTAAAAAAAAAAAACATATATAAAATAAAAATTCTCCCTGAAGGATCTCCCTGCCAATAACTGCAGAATTTATGTATCTAGCATGTTCCAACAAAGCGTTGCAGTGAACCAGTTTTATTGGACATGCTGTGAAAGATGTCTATTTTTGGAGCAGCACTAATTGCATATTTATGTCAAGTTAAAAGGCTGTTGATGCAAATTACAGTGTAGCTGCTACTGCCCCCTGCTGGTTAACAAATGTAAATCACATTTTCAGTTTCAGGGTTTTTTTTTTATCAAAAACACAAAAGAAAAAAATAAACAATGAACAAATCAGAATAGAATGCCTTTGTCTCAAGAAAACAAATCTGAGAGAGATTCTGATACAGCAGAGTTACATTTGAAAAAGGTTATAATTAGATTATTATCTGTTTCTATGACTCTTGTTTTCTCGTTAAAGATTTTTGTTTCAAAATAAGAAGAAAAATGGGAAATGTTTGTAGTATATGCATCAGATACAGTGAATTGACAGCTCATTTGGTGTTGATTTTGTTTTTATTTATTAAAAGCTACCATTTCCTCCTTAACAGCGTCAAGATACATCATGCTGGAAATCTGCTGCTTTGACTGATGTCTCACAGGTGCCCTGAGAGACAGAGACCAACAACCAGCGAGCAGCTGGTTTGAGCCACTGACAGCTGACGTTGAGGAAACGGTTTTCTTCTGGATTTCAGATGAGCGTCGGTTATTCAGTGAAAACCATGAGGAGGCTGACAAAGACAGCCGCGGTAGGGACAAGTGTCAGGCTTCTGTTCTTGATGCCAAGCATCGAGTACAGCAACACCTGCTTAGACAGCCAAATGTTCACACAACTGCAGACAAACTCCAGGAAGACTCACAACTGAAGCACAACTGCTACTGTATCAGGAGTGAATTCAACGTGACATGATAGTGAGTATAGGAAAAAGGGACAAAATGCCTGAAAATTATGCAATTAAAGCTCATTGTTAGGCTTTTTCTATAAGTAATATGCTATTTAAAGTAATAAAAATAATAATAATTTGCATGCTTTTGTTATTAACATCACATTTCAGTGTAATTTCTATAGTCTTATTTGTTTCACCTTTAAAAAGTTCTTTAAATCCAAAATAGTTGCAACCTTCTGTGAAACTCTTGAGAAAATAGATTTATTTGTATTTTATTGTGTCAGAAAAAATAACCTTGGTCTGAGAGGATTCTGTTAAATAACAGAAGAAATATAAAAGTATTTATTTTAACTGAAAAACTATATTCTTTAAATCAGATCATGCAGCTCATGAAAGATGTTTTCACCTCACACACAATGTGATCATGTCCTGGACAGTTCTGGATCACACTACCCAGAATGCCGTGGAGCACAGAGAGAACGTGACTCGAGAAGGATCTAGAGTTACACACTGGCATCAGAGAAATGTAAAGGTGCTACCCTAAAATACAGCTGACGGGACGGTGTCTGCCATGTATGTAATGGAACTCTGCACTCCGCTCTGCGACTGCTAGAAAAGAAAAGAAAGAATTAGGTTTGGTTATGTAAGCAGAAGTGCACCTCAGGGAAGAAGCAGAACTAGACTCATAAATAAAGGCTATAAGTCTATGTGATCTCAGGAAAAGAATTAAAAATAGTTCCACTTAATAAAGTATCTGGTTATAAGAATGCTGTGAATGTTTTTTTAAAATGGATCACTAATAAATAATAAAGGGTGTAAATAAAAAGGTGTTGATGTTGATATGATTTGTTATCAATATTCATTTTAAATTATCCGATTCACTGATATAAAATTGATCAATAGCCAAAATTTCAACCAGTGTGACTCAGAGATAAATGCATGAAAAGTGCAGGTGAAGTTTTCCAGATTCCTTGTGGTTTTTGAGAGAGAATCAAATGTAAATTAAATATGTGTACAAACAAACAAACAAGTAAACAAGAATTCATGGCAAATCCATTCCCATTTTAGTTTCAGAAACAAGCCAACAGTTGTTTTTTCACATCCAAATAATACAAAACAGAACATTATTGGAACATGACGCAACACTGGATGTTCACACGTCTTTGCAAAATTCCAAGTGTTCTTGGACTGTAATGATGGGTTAATCCTATTTTGCTGCCATTATATGTGTTTTCAAAAATGAGCCAATTTTGAAATACTTTTTTGAAATATAGGTCCAAAAACATGCGTCATAGGCTGATTAGTTCATCTAAATTGTCCCTATTGGTGGATGAGAGTGTGTATGGTGACTGGTGACGTGTGTCTCGCTTTCGCTCATCAGTAGTTAGACCCTTAAAAGGAAAAAACGGTTTAGATGAATGAATGAATGAATGAATGAATGAATGAATGAATGAATGAATGAGGTGGATTCGGCTGACAACTTGCCTCAGACAGATTTTCAAGCAGTCAATCGAACTCTACTGACTTTAGTTAATAATTACAAAAATTAATGAACCAAATGTGACATCAGTTTGTTTTGTTTTTGTTTGTTTTTTAATCAAGGTATTTCATTATTTATGCAATGAGTTTGCAATAATTGTGTGTTTTGTCCTGTATTTTTCATATGCTTGAAATAAACAAACCAATCAATCAATCAATCAATCAATCAATCGTTGTAGGAATATTAATCAATTAAGTTTATTAATTGATTAAGTTGAATACTCGTTACGCTCCTAAAAATAAATAACTTTAGTATTTGATTTTTGCCTTTTAAAAGATTTTTCACTCCTTTAATAATAAACATTTGTATTTAGTTTAATAATAAAATATCATACATTTAATATATTTATTATTTGAGAATTTGCAATTATGAAAGCACATATTGTTACATATTGCTTTATGAATATTTTCAGTACTTTGTCTCTATTGAAGTGCAGAAAATCATTGGATTGTTTCCTCGTGCGCGCGCTCCTTCGGCGGCGCCGGGGGCGCGCCTTAACAATCCCATCCCTCCAAGGACAACACGGGGAGCAGGTATCCTACTTCAACTAGGACCCCCTCCCCCACCCTAAAAAAACATCCCTCATGCTCCATTATGTTCCTTTAAGCGGCTGAATCCCATTTATTCACATTTATATATTCCGATTATAACAAAGCATCAATTAAATCCCCTTATTTTCCCACTTCCTGTTGCAGTTACGCAGCGTGATTGTGTTCATGCGCTCACCGCCTGCGTTGGATGCATCCATTCATCACCAACTCATCCTCTGATTGCTGCTTCCTTATCGCGCGCCATCAAGGCACGCGCCCACTTTGAACAAGGAAAAACTGTTTACCTTAACAACTTTGGCATTAATCTAGATCTGCAATCTGTAGCTGCTTTGGTGACTTCATTTCTTTGAGCAGCTGAAGGGTGTCTTCCCTCCCCATGTGGGACTGATGGGATGTAAACACCTTTTAATTGGTCTAATTAACCCAAATAAAGCCAATTAACTCAGATGACAACGCCACAAAAGAAGAGAAGCCACCAACTCCTGACTTTCTCCTTGGAATCAAAATGGCGTTGCAGGGAGGGACAACAGAGCTGACACAAAAACAATAATTAATTTAGCAAAATCTACTTAAAATTAATCTTTTTGGGTGCATATTTTCTTGCATTCCTCATAAAATCTGCGTATTTTATTATTGGGAAAGCGCAAAAGTCAGCTGGAGGCTGGGGTCTGATGCGCCATGCAGGTCCTGAACAAAAGAAAGCCTCCTCTGCTCCTTAGAATAACAGCGCGTGCGTTCGGCTGCAGACCCCACCGAGGCTGGACTCCGATCAGACCCCACTCTCATCTCTGACCCCAGTTCAGAACCAGGTGATCCATTTACTGACCCGCCATCAGATTCCTCCAGCGCTGGAGGTGTTGGCAACTTTCCTGACAATGGAGCTGGAGAGGCGACAGCCATAGTGATAGTTATAAGCAATTTCCCACTAAAACCAGCAAACCCAGAAAACCCAACCGGCGTGTTACCCCCGAAACTAACCCACGTGACAGCCCCGACGATCACCTGCGACTTAGGTGTTGTGACATTTAATTTATAGGAGGTTTAACAGTAAATAATCTCGACCACGTCACTCAAAGTCAATGGCCGGACTGTGTTAGTTGGGGAAATGTAACGCTGTATTAAAAGGAAAAACGGACACGCACGCGGATCAAACCGCGTGCATCAGTGGGGGTAAAGATTCAATTTCCATGTGCATTGAACGTTTCCCCCCCTGGTTCCGTCCGTTTGGGTCAATTTGACGCGAATCGGGCAAAATTGTCGGCAGCACGCGCTACTTGGAGCCGGTTTTCGCGGAATAAAAGTTGTTCTGCGGCTCCGGCGCGCGGAGACAAGTTAGTCCGCGTGAAGCCCAATGTCTCCGCTGGCCGCCCGTGCGGTTCCGCGGACCAGAACCGCTCCGGGGGGCGTGCAGTCGGCGGGAGATGGAGGATGAAGAAACACAAACAGGACTGCGCCAGTTCCATGGAGTCCGCTAGATCAGCTGCTGGCAGTTGGTGTTCTCAATCACGTCCGCAGCGAGGCTTCATATCCTCTCTGGAGCGCCTGTGGAATAAGACTTTACTCAAACGAGCGCGTGCTTATGTCGGACTATTTTTTGTTATTTAACATAAGAAAATTAAACGTCTGATAACTTTATTATTATTTTTCTAATTTTTGAATTTGAAAAATTTTTCGCTGCTTTCACACTTTCTGGACTTTTATTTGATTTTTTTTTTTTTTTTTTTTACTTGATTTAAAAGGGGGAAAAAAAACAATGGCGGAGACGTCAAGTGCTCCATCAAAAGCCAAAAAGACGGCGAAGGCTAAAAAAGCCGCTTCTCATCCCAAATACTCGGACATGATCAAAGCGGCTATTGTCCACGACGCGAGCCGGAGCGGAGCGTCCCGCCAGTCCATCCAGAAGTACGTCCGGAAGAACTACAAAGTGGGCGACAACGCCGACGTCCAGATTAAAATGGCCCTAAAACGGCTGGTGGCTTCTGGGATGCTGCGCCACACCAAAGGCATCGGAGCGTCCGGCTCCTTCCGCCTCACCAAACCGGAGGACGCCAAAAAGTCCAGCGGCAAGGCAGCCGCCTCCGCCAAGCCCAAGAAAGTAGCAAAACCCAAGGCGGCCAAGAAGGCAGCCAAGCCCAAAAAGGTGTCCAAGACCCCGGAGAAGCCCAAGAAGGCACCTGCGAAGAAAGTCAAGAAGGTGGTCAAGAAGGCGTCTCCGGTGAAAGCCAAGAAAGCTCCGGCGAAGAAGCCCAAGGCGGCCAAAGCCAAGGCAAAGCCGGCCAAGAAAGCAGCCAAACCCAAGGCGAAGACCCCCAAGAAGGCAGCAAAGACCTCCAAAAAGAAGTGAAAGGACTATTCCAGCCGGCGGGTGTAAATATTTAAGGAAATGTTTTCGTAAATGTCTTATTTTTGTAAGGTATCAAACATAAGGTGTTTTTAACCAGTAGTTAAAACTGTAGGAAAATATTTGTGAGCATTTTTATTTTATTTTATGAATTTTAACATCATTTTATCAACTATTTCCACTTGAAATTAAGCGTGTTTGTACAGCTGAGGTAATGAATAGTTATTGTCAGTGTACTTAAAAAAAATGTTTTGTGAAGCCTTCACAAGGTGGTCCCTGAAGGCACCACAACTCCAATTTTACTGTTATTTATATTTTTGTGTCCTAAAGAATCATATTAAATCAAGCCTGCTGTTTATAAACGCATCAAATAAACCTTTGTCACCTTTTGAAAGTATGTCAACTTTATTTATATTTTTGAATAAACAAGTGTAGTGGTGCGTTCATGTACCATTAAAAGATTTTGGGGGACACTTTCGACACACCCATGGTCAGCCCTCCTCACCTGGAAAACACTGCCATCTTGTGGTAAGTCGGAGTAACAGCAAGGTGCTCAAAATGTTAAAAAAAAAATTACAAATAGGCAAAAATAAAGCTCTTTTGATGCCAGTAAAACATTTTAAGACAAATATTTGATTAAATAAAATTTACATCAATGCAAATAAATCATAAACTCTTATTTTGGAGAATCCGGTCTGGTCTTTTATTAAACGTCTGGTCACTTTCAAATGACAGAAACGGAAATTTTTTTTACACAAACATCCGGCCTTCAGCTTCATGAAGCGACAAAGTGTTTACGTTGAGACAAATCCAAACGCCAGTACAATTAAGGTGTGTCAACAGGATAACAGAGTACCAGCATAATTCAAATAACTTCATTTTCATTTGAACAGAGTGACGAGAAACCGAAAATTAAAAACAGAATCTGACCACGCTTTACTCAACACTACAAAGTTTCCTTGGCTTGTTAAAAAGAGACACTGAAGTTCATCTGTCACTAGTTCTTTTTTTTCATGCAAAAATACAATTTTCCAGCCACAGTTTCTGATATTTTGAGAATGACTGCTATTTTAGCAAAAACATGCTTCAACTTCTCATTTCTGCGAACAATTTGGCAATCAGATAAATATGTTTGAAAGTATGAGCACTTTTCATGTCTTTGTTAGAATATATTTCAATTTGGTTTGATTTATTTTGGCATTTTTTTCCACTAAACTCAACACTGTGTATTGAAAATTGAAATATTGGTATTTCTACCTACTGACAGTCATCCTATTATTATTTCCTCTCAGGAAACACCTTTCTGGACACTAACAGAATTCTCTGTGTGTGTGTTAACACTGAGAGGCTGTGTTTCTATTCAGTCTGGTTAAACGAGTTAAGGCAGAAAAGCGGGGCATAGCAGCACGGAGAATGATCTGATCATCTGCCTTCAACTGCATTTGATCGCAACACTCAGGTCAGAAAGAATGTCAGATATTTTCCTTGGAAATTCAGCTGATGTTGGAATTGTCCAGGTAAAAGATTTGGTCTGGATGAGTGGAGGATGAAGATAAAAATAAAAGCTGGAGGTCCCGGTCATTTCAGCCTGGTGACAGCTCTGTAGACGGCGAAACCCAGAACGGCCACCACGGCAGAGCCCAGCGCCACCCGCAGCCAGAACGAGGTACTGCTCATGTCCGAACCATTTAGATGTCTGGAATCGAGCAAAAGGAAGTTACAGACACCAGTGGTATTTTTCCGGGACTTGTTTGGCCTTACGTGAGGATCGTTAAAACGTACGGGTACATCGCCGCCCAGCCAAGCCTGTTGTAGATGTTCCTGCTGGTGGAGTCCAGTAACAAGCTGGAGAACGGGAGAGGCGGAGGCAGTCGGTGTTTATAGCAGAACTCTGCGGGAGTCATCCCATGGAACTGCTTCACCTCGGGAAGGTCCGCTTTGGAGGCAACCAGCACACAGGGAATGTTGCTTTCCATGTAATGTTGCTGCAAAAACAAACAGGAAAAAATGTATATACTTTTTGATAAATGGAGAACATTTAGACTAAAACATAAATTTATTTACAGGGTTTTGTATAAATATTGTCTATTATTTCATGTAATGTAGTTCTCTAAAACACATCGAGTCTCTAATCAAAACATTATTTTTTAAAAGAAATATTTAGCTGCTAGAAAACAGTTGATACGCCTATCAGAAGAGGAGTTACCCACAATGCCGTGCAAGGAAGTAAATTTGTTGATTTAGGTAAAAGCCCTTGTATTTAATATATAAACTGAAGGCCTCCATTTTAACTCAAGTGGAAAAAAAAGGCCAAAGTTAGACTCGATCATCTTCTGATCTATTTTCCAAGCAGTGGTATTTTAATTAGGATTATGCCAAAATAAAAATAAAAAACTGTCGTTCTCTAGGACATAGTTTCTGCAGTTCAGTTGAAATTAAACTTTGAGTCGAGGGTAGGACTTTTGGCGTGGAGCAACCCCGTTCCCCCTTCCTGTTACCCATCTGTTTAACCGCTCTCTTGCTAGCTTAGACTACAGTACAGTCACAAGTTTTTGTTTTTTTTAGCAAATTTGGCAGGCAGGATTTGTAATCGAGAGGCGGCAGTCGCAGTTTTCCACTCCCCTCGGTGGCTGGAGAGGTTTAAAAAAAAATGTAATATTTTATAGCGACCGGACAATTATTCTTCTATAAGTTGACATCCGTCAGTGGATTTTATTATTTTATTTCAGGAGATCAGAATGAACTAAAATGATAAAAACACAAAGATGTAGACAGAAAGAAATGGTGTTTGTCATTTTAAATCATTTTTTCCCCTCCAACCGTCTGGCTAAGATCAGCAGTAAAATAAAAAACATAAACATCAATGTTGTTTTAGATCATTTAGCAACAAATCCTAAAAATGTTGATTTTCTATTCTCAAAGTTCTGCAACACTTTATATTCTAAGCATTACATATTGGTGCAAAGCCGGTATAAAAAGTCGCTTTTTTCTGAGCTTTTTTTCTTCATTCTACAAACGGCGTTTCTTCATCTGCCACTGACTCACAACGATTTGAATAAATAAACAGAAATGCAATTTTAAGCTTAAATTCCTTAAAATCCAATAAAAACCCATTAAAAACACAATTTTCCTAGTAGTGGGTCTTTAAATCCTGAACAAGCTGCTTTCTGTTTAGTGACTGACCTTATATATACTGGCACAATAGTCAAAAGAATGAGGGTCGCTGGCGTCATACATGAGACACGCAACGTCACAGGAAGCATCTGACGCCTTCAGGAACTCCGTCTCCACGTCGACCTCATTGAGCTGAACGGAGTAAAACACAATTCATCTTAAAGAACTAAAAATAAAAAATGAAAGTTGGCTTTAATATCAGCAAATGAGATACTTACTATGAGGTAAACCTCCTGATTGCTGACTTGGACTGTATTTATGACATAGGGTGAGAAGGCACTGCTGGGGTTTCCTTTAGTCTAGAAAAGTTGTCACAAAATTGTCTTTTTTGGCTTAAAAATCTAATTTGTATGAGAGTTTTATCCAGAGGATATGACATTTTAGATGCAGTCATACCAGGACATTGCGGCCCACAAATGATTGGAGAAAGGCCGTTTTGCCCGTTCCTCGCGGTCCGATCACCTTGCAGAGAAACACTGTCCTCTGGGTCTGGCACTTTTCCAAATCCAACTCCTTTTCTCTTGTTACTGCAAGAACAATAAACAATAAAATAGACTTATTTTATTGTGAAAAGCCAGGTTTTGCAGGAAATCGTGGTTTCTTAGAAAAATTTTAACAGGATGTTTTTTTTTTTTTTTTTTTTTAAATCGCTGATCGATTTATTCACCCAGATACAATATTAGGATCATTAATGTTATTTTGATCTTATTTTATACATTAGTATATCGTTTGTACGTTTGAACCATTCGCAGCTACATTCTATTTCTTTTTTAGTGCCATGTCATGAGACGGTCAGGGGACTTCTGAAATCATTCAAGCTCCTCAGTAGAAGTTCATATTTCATGCCACACATTGTTAGATATGATAGATGTGAAAACATTTAAATGTAAACTTCTTTGGCTACAGTGGACTGTAATTATGTGGTCTGTAACCGAGAGAAACGAGGCTTTTAGAATGATGGTTTTGACGGAGGAATCCATGAAAATAATAGCTGAAAACTGAAAAACATCACAACTAAACACTTTTAAAGACCCAACATGTTTTTATGGCATTATTCTCATGGTAGAGGACACATATGAAGAAAATGATTGTGTTTCTGAGTATTTATTTTAATAAAATCGTAGTGAATCAGGAGCAGAAATTTGACAAAGCTTGTGGTTGCTAAGTAGAAGAAACTACGGCAAGCCACAAGCTTCCTGCTCCACTCCGATCCATCGATCGGACGAACGTTCTTGAAGATGAAGAAACGCTTTTTAGAGCGGCATACGCAGTGATAGAGAGCAAAGTTATATGACCGGAACTTTTTTTTTTTAAATTTTAGGTCTGCAGGTTTGTTTCTTTTGCCTGTGAGTCAGAATTTTTTTTTTTTTTTTTTTTTTTTAAGTTAGTGCTGTCATAAAAGTCTTTAGAGTTTGGTTTATCTCACTTTGGATGTGTTTTGTACACACAAATTACAGTTCTGGGTTAGAAATTGATAAATGAAAACATTTTAGACAATTAAAACTAAGGAAAAATTTTCTCTGGCCTGTTTTTGTTGAAAATGTAATCGCAAAATATAATTTAAAATTGACTGAGCAAAACATTGTATTTTTAAACATTGTGTTTTTAATATGTATTTAATTTGCTTTTATGTAAAGCGCCTTGTGTTTCGGCCGAAAAAAAGGCGCTATACAAATAAATAAAGTTTGAGTTTAATTAATCAAAACACAAAAGTGAGATTAATCTCATTAAATTTCAATCGATTGACAGAACTAGTTAAAAATAAACCTATATAAAGATTATTCGCAGATTAGTGGTTGTCAACTACTGTAACACAAAAAAATCACAATTAATCGAGATAAATTTTTTTCCAGTTTGTGATTAATTAGTTACATTATTTAATCGATCAAGGTCTTGAATTAGGTTGTATTCTATTTTCCACTTTTAATGCGAGTTTCTTCGTTCTGAAAGAAAAATAATCATAGTCTCAGATAAAAGTTATCACCTATTAAAACAACTTTGACTCAGGCTGAAACGTAAACATAAAAGATTATAAAATTACAGAAAAACCTACGTGGTTTCACGTTGGGGTTTATCTGACCAAAATGTTCAATTGTGTGCATGCCATTAAGTGTCGTCATTACAGTGATTGCTTTGGTTGATGGTTTCTAATCTCTCTTAATCCGCCGGTGGTTCACACACCTGTGACTGCAGCCGTCTGTGACTCCTGTTCAGTCAGGATAGGGTAGCCTAGGTATCCTAAGTGCTCCAAGCAACGGTGGATGTCAAGGTATGCAGAAAGCCTGCATGTGAAGGGCAAAGGTGAGCTTTTCAAGGTGAAACGAGGAACTTTCTGCAAGTTCTTTAAAGTGTGGAGCGAGTAAGTACATGCACACGTCTTTAAATGATTTGATTAGACACTTACATCCACTGACAGTGGTAGCCGTGGTTAGATATGTAGCCCTCGTCTGTGGTCGGGACGGTCAGGTAGACATCTGGACCCCAAGGCATGTAAGGACAAACACAAAACAGGTTCTTCAGCTCCATCTGGGACAGAGCAGAGTCCTTATCCTAGAGCGAAAACAGAGTCCATTTTTAAAAAAACAAACACAAAAAAAATGATTGAACTTTACCCAAATACTTCCTGAGATTTAGGCAGCAACTCACTTCATCGTATTTGTCAAACAGCCGCTGGAGGAACTGGTGACCGGCGTGATTGAGTTCTGTTGTGCAGCCGACAGGAACTCGCAGTCTAGCAGCAAAATAAAAAAAAAAAAAAAAAGGTTTCAGAGAAAACACTTAAAGCCAACAGAATAAAAATAAAACCTTCAAGTTCAGCTTAACATCTAATTAGAACAATTTAAGTTTATAGTCTGAAATGTGATCATTCTATCAGAGAATTTGCTTTTAATCAACATATTCAGGTCAAAAACTAACAGCTTAATAAATCCAGAAGTTGTTCAACATTTGTGAGGCTTGAACACACACTCACTCAGGGTAAAGATAATCGTCGGTCATCTCCAGGTTGTCGTCGTACCCAAACTTCCTGAGGATAGTCCATGTGGTTTCATGTCGACCTCTTTGGATAAATAATGTATTAAGAAACAAGAAACCTAATAAAGAAGAAACGCGATACGGGGCGATTAATGGAAGCTCCAACAAAAGGTTTCTCGTTACGTTTTCTCGTTCTCTACCATTGAGGGTCAAGCCGTTGTCTTGGACTCCATCGCTGGTGTTCTTCCAAACTACAGTCTTCACATCTTCTAAGGCTTGAGGCGCCAGAGGATTCCCAAAACAAGATTTCTACAAAAAAATGATTTATTTTTAAAAATAGCTAAATGAAAAGCAACTCAATAGAATTGAAGTACCTGAAATGAGTTGAGTTCAGCATCACTGAGGATTCGGTCGTTATCCTGGTCGGAAATGTAGAAGATTCTGCTCAGGGCTCGGACGCATGCTGGTTTTAACTGCAGGAAGAAAAAGATAAAAACATTAAAGCATATAAATCGGAATTTATAGTCTGTGTCCCAAAATCGGTCTGACCTGTTTGTCCTCAGGATCATAGAGAGGAGCTGTGGGATGAAGAACCGCCTTCTGAGCGTAATAAAACAACTCCGAGATGTTTTTTAGGTTCTTTGCAGAACACTTGAGTGAAAAAGGGAAAAGCAGAAAGAAAACATTGAATAAATCTGAATAATTAGGTGTGAATGTTTGTGTTGGAGTTCAGCTTCACCTCGACGCACGTCTCGATCTCAGAGAACTGGTTCATGATGGGAAGGATGGTTTCCATGGAGCTGCCGCTGCGCAGATCAGACTTGTTTCCCACAAGGATGATGGGAATCCTGATCAGAAAAGAAAACTTTTTGCAATAATTTATTGTAATTAACATATTATATTGTTTTGTTAGAACAGACATAAACTGCTAAAATAATAAAGGGAAACCTAAACAACTCAATGTTACTCCAAGTCAATCACAAGGCAGTACGGCAAGCCAAAAGGATCAAAAATTGCCAGGAAAAGCGTGCATCACCTGCACATGTACTACAGATAATAATTATTTGAAATATTTAAATGTTCCCACATTTAGTTTCAATACTACAATTAATAGTAAAAACTAATGAAAGTTGAATTTGAAACTTTTTCATTTAAAATGTAATTTTGACATTAAGGGAGGGCATATTTAGCATTCTTTTCTCTCAGTTTTTGTAGATTCAGTCTCCAGACATGTAAATATATTCAGAAACTATATATTTTCACATTTTTGTTTATGTTAAAAGTACAAAAATGTGTGAGTGTTTCTTTATGCTTTAAAGTATGTTATATATGTGATCTCAAATATATGTTTTAAAGCTTTTCAAAAATGTAATTTTAGGCTTTTATCTTCATGTATTTTTTTATGTTTTACTGATCCAAATAAATGATCCAAACATCTTTAGGGAGAGTTAGGATTAAGTCCATAGTTTTCACATCTTGCTCATGCATGCAAAAGATATTGAATGTTTTGCATATTTCGAGATTATAAATCTGCTCCATGCAAAAAAAACACTAAAAGAGACCAAAGTTCAACTGCTAAAGAATTCTTGAAAATACACACTTGTTTCCTTTCTCTGCATCTCCATTTACTAAAGGGATCCATTTGGTTTTGATCTGGAAACAAGAGGACAAAAGTGACGACTTTCATATGTCATCCTGTTAGGATAGAGTAAAACCCAGTGAGTGAAACTGTGAGTTATAGTTATTACCTTTTCAATCGTCTCCTCGTTAGTGACGTCGTACACGACACAAACCACGTTAGCCTGAGTGAGAGGGACAGAATTAAATGATGGCTAAGTGAAAATCACAAACCTAAAGCAGACTTTAATTTATTAAAATTAACACAAAAATGATGGTTTTGGGACTAAAAAGTAGCATAAATGTGAATTTTCCCAGAATAAAGAGTTTGAAGAATGTCTTTAACCATAGAAGAAAAGTTTTTCATCACAAATACACTTTAAGACTGTTTAGAGAATTCCATATTTGTGAGAAAGTGAAAGAAAAGTTTACAATAAACCACATGAAAGAATTTCTAAGGGAAGGACTGATTTCTATTTTTTATTTGAAATAACTTTAATTTGTGCCAACTTTAATTTCTTTAAAATATAGATCTGACTAGTTTAAAAGCTAAAAAAAAAACCCAAAAAATTATAATTTCAAAAATACCCCTCACTTTTTATTTTTAAAAACAGTTATCTGTGATGCATGGCAGAATTACCTTGACGATTTCATCTCGAAGGATTTCATCGGTCTGTTCTTTTTCTGTTGGGAGTTAAAAACATTTTTGCTGTTGAGACTCTTGAGCAACAAATGAAAAACGTACCAACACTTTTTCTACAACTCCTCTGTAATCAGCATGGATGCCAGCAGCAACAATAAGAGCACAACATTGTTTTTGCCTTTTTTTTTGTTTTGCTCACCCGAGTAGTCGACAATGTGCGTGGGAACTCGCTCTGGAGTCACGTCTGCAGGAATGGTGATCTCCTCAGCTCTGGGAGGAACCTGGGAAAGGTACAAGTCCAAATGACAAGTTTCCGTTATGCAACTTAGTGGAAGGACTACATTGTTTTCTTTGAATAGTTAGAATACAGTTAAAATTATTGTAAAATCTTACTAAATAAACCAGATTTTTTTTTTAAAGATACATGTAATTATTTTATTCACTTACATTTTTAATTGCAACAGTCTATTGTTGAGTTGAGTTAACATGAGAGCAATTTCCATGTATAATATTAGTAAGCTTGATTTATCCATATCTAATAAAATATGGCAAGCAAAGTCTAAAAAATAAATACAAACCATAAATGACAAAAAATCAAGACATTTTTGAATAAAGATACACTTACAGAAAAGACTGGTATTACTTCCAAAATGCTGAATCAACTCAAAGGTTTATGATTGGTTTTAATTAAAAATCCAACATTGATTTATTTTTTTTTAAACTCAATCCAAAACTAGTTTTATTTAGTATTAAATATCACATAAACAGTAATATAAAAACAAAAAAGTTGAGCTTTTATTAATGTAGTTACAGTTTGACACAATAAAAATTAACAGAGGCATTTTTGGCATTTCTTTAAAGAAAAAGTGATTTATGGACTTAGTGAACGAATACAGATTAAAAAAAAATTGATTACTATATCAAGACATATTTTAGGAAATGTTAGTTAAGATTAAAAAAAAGAATATTAGTTTGTTAAAACAAGATTAATTTGGCACAACTGAAGCAAACACGTAAACAAGATTGATGATATGCTATGTGCAGGCAAAATTTGGGATTCTAACTTAAATTTAAGACTTTGAAGACCCTTTTAAAGGTCACTGAAAACATAAAGTATAACAAAAATGGTAAACATGTAAATATGTACTCTTCCAGTGATCCAAAATCAAGTAATGAATGAACTGTTCTTTATCTAGTACATGTTAAAGTCCCACTCCAGTCATCTTTTGATCTATTGTAAAAGTTTTTCGAGATCTTTTGACCATAATTATGACTTTAAGACAAAAAAAAAAAAAATAAAACTGTAGTTTTTGAGGACATCGTTCTTGCAGAGCAGTAGTAGCTCATTTGAAATGTAACTCTGAGTTGTGGGCAGGACTTCTGGAAAGGAGTAAGCCTGTGCTCATTTCCCATTATACCTTTGTTTACACTCTTTTCTGCTAGCTTAGAGTCGATCACAAACCCAAAGCTAGCATTACCAGTGCAAAAAAAAAAAAAGGCAAACAATATTGGAGCTATCCAGCTGAACAGTTTTGAGCCAGACGCCAGCTTGGACAAGGAAAACAAAGACGTACATGAATCTATTTGTCTGCAAGTGGATGCATCAGAATTGAATGGAGCTGGGACCTTGTAGTAGTTTCTACATATCAACTACGGGGTTTTATTTTTAAATCTATTTTTTTCCCCATCTTCTCCTGATTCACCACAATTTAAATCAATAAACAGGAAAATATGCAATTTTAATCTTAATTTTCTTTATACACATCCTCCATCATCAGAAAGAAGTGCTACAAGAACATGTTAAAAAAACATTTTTTATTGGAGTGAGGCTATAAATTCGTGCATTATACTTCTTCTTAAAGGACAAAAGTCAATTTTACCATGTCTGTGTGATTGATAGAAGCTTAGTAAAAACACAGGTACAATATAAAGACTGAGGATCAAACTACTGCATTTAGTTAGTTTTTTAAATAACAAGTAAAAAGTCAAAATAAATTCTGACTTGATAAATAATTCCAAATACTATATCTCAAGATCTAATATTGCAGAAAGCCCGTATGTGGATTTAGAAACAGGGATAGAGAGTAAAATGTTTTAGCAGATGGGCTTTGACTTACCTCTTCTGGGAACTCTTCCCCAACCAGAGACATGATGAGAGAAGTTTTCCCCACTTTGGCTGTTGGAACAGACAACATGAGACCAGAAGATCCTCCTGACCTACACGCTGACAATACTTTATACAAGCTGCTCTGGTCGCACCTTCAAATGTTTCACCAATAACACTTGTGGTTCAGTTAATTCCATAACTTAAAGCAAAAGTTTTTTGCCTTTACAATAAAACACCAATTAAGGTAGCACACGTACAATAAGTTTAACATTTCCTCCGACATTATTCATGTTAGCTATGTGGTTATTGTATATTAAGAAAGTGCTAGAATTCAGGAAAAAGTTAGCAAAAAGATGTTTAGCTAACAATATTAGCCGAGCTAGCTACAACAACTTCACAGCAAAGCTACTCTAAGCTAGCGTGGTCCAAATTAAAGCGTTTGTTGGGTAACATTTGGCTCCAAAAATTTAGTTTTGGTTACTAAAAAACAGTTAGACCAGAGGCACAACTTTTTTACATCATTAGCAACTCTGGTTCATGCAAGTTAAAAGTTGATAGGCGAGTTAGCGGAAACAGCTAAAGGCGGCGCGTCGGAATAGGTCAGAGAGACTTACGTTCCCCCAACAACAGGATCCTCACGTCTTGCTTCATGTTTCTTCCCTCTCTGAAGAGTCGCGCGCGCCACACCGCCACAGAGACAAAAATCTCTCATTTGAATGTCAAATTTCCAGACAAATCCAGAAGCGTGCCTCCTAACAGATATGCAGCCAAGGTGATAACCATGTTATTCCGGTTCATTGAAAAACCGCAAAAAGACGCCATCTGTCGGACAACACACGTAATTACAACATCATCTGAAGAAAAGGAGGCACGTGGAGAGGAAAACTCCAAAAAAGAAAGTCACATTTTAGCTGTTTTCTCCATAAAAAATATTTTTGAAAACCTTTTTGAAACTAAAATATATTTCTATTCATATTTTATTGACGTGAAAGAAAATAAAGTAAATATTGCAATGTTTATTGCAGTGCATTGAAGTGACCACAAGGGGGCAGACATCTAATTGGATTTAATTAAGATGCTTCAGATGAGGGAAGAAAAATGAAACAAAAACAGCATGTTTTAATTGTAATGAATTCATAAATTGATTATAAAAATAATAGATCTCACATTAACTAAAAAAACCCAACGGAGAATTTAAAATCCCAAGTAATTTATTGAATAAGACGGTTAAATGTGAAGTGTTCAAAATAGGCCCGCTATATATTTTGTTTGTGAAGGTCTTGCTTACGGTTGTAAAATTGGAAAATATTTTTATGTAAAGCACTATAGAGGGAAAGGTGTCCCACAAATAAATGATGATTTGATATTTTCATAATTTAAATTTTACTTTACAATGATCATCACTTTGATCTTTTCATCAATTAGTTTTAATCAGCATTTGAAATATCAATAAAAGACAACAGTTTCTTCCTTGTGAACAGTTTTATTAAAAAAAAAAACAACAACATTAAAAAAAATCAATCCAGATCGATTTCTATACAAATAATAATATAAAAAACCAATGGAAGGAAACATTTGTCAGAACAGAAGCAACAAAGAAAAGCTTGAGGTTTGAAACTATCTCCTCAGAGACCCTGCACCTCCCACAGCAGGATCTCATTAAAGGCCACGGAGAAAAGAAGCGCCCCGGAGGGGGAGAAGTGACACGTCTGCAGCGAGTCGCTGTGTTGACAAAAGTCCTGGAACATGCCACTGGTTGACTTAATCAGCTTCAGCACTCGCCCTGTAAAAAGATCAGACATGCAGTGAAAGATTTTCAAAAATACAAAGTCAGTGTGTGATTTGACATTCCTGTTTACCTTCTGATCCAACAGCAACAAGCTGATTCTTGGATGAGAGGCTCATGCATGAGGCCCAGTGGGGAAGGCTGATCTTTTTTATTATCTGCAGCCAAATCAAACAAATGATGAGATTTCCTGACAACACCTGCTCCTCGCAGGCTCAGGAGACCAACAGCACATTGGATGAAAAACAAAAATAGGCCGTATATTCATTACCTGCTTCTTTGGCAGGCTGTAAAACAACAGCTCCTTCTCTACTCCGTACCCGGTGTAGACCACCAGACTGTGATCTTCAGGAGAGAAGGCTGCGATGCTCGGTGGCAGGCAATCATCCTGCAATGCCAAGACATTTACAAACACAGGATGTAAAATATCTCCAGTTTTTCCTTGTATTTATTCATCACAAGTTTGTTATCAGGCTGTTAACAGGTAAACAAACGGTTGCTTCAATCCAAATGCAGATGGTACCTGAGAGGGAGCTGGAGCAGGAAATGACAGCCAGTCCAGAAGCTCACATTTCTCTTTAGTCCAGTCAGCAGCCCAAACGCTGACGCGCCTGTCTGCGCTGGCAGCCAGCCACATTTCATTTCCCTCCACTCCAAACTTCTTACACTAAAGATTAGGTACACGAAAAAGAGGAAAGCAACCGTTTACAGCTTTTTATTCACTCTTAACTCTTTAGCTGGAGAGATTTGATGAAATAAAAAGTTGCACTACATCATAAAATGAAACACAAATACCTTTAAAGAGATAAAAATATATATATTTGACCAAAATAACAGTTTTAGTATTTTGATTAAAATGTAATTTTTAATAAGGTAACATCTGAAAAATTTGCATTCTTTGAACATTTTTCTAAACCTATTCAGAACTAAAGTCTTTATTTTTGTTTAAACGAAAAATGGAAACTGAAACATCTGCTAAAATGAAACATAAGACAGAAACTCAGCCGCCTTGTGGTAGAGCGTCCGTCCTGATCAATCAAGGCCTCACTAAATTCTGTAATCTGGGATTATTATTTTGTTAAATCTTAAATGCCGTTCCTGAAAAGCTTCTGTAAATGATTTAGCCAAAAAACAAACATACGTGATTATGTGATTTGTTCAGAAACTTCTTGGTAGGGTTTTTTTTTCACTAATAAAAAAAGAAAATAAATAATTTTTAACTGCTTTGTTATTTTCTCTCATCTGTGGATATAAGTAGCTGACCTGTTCACTGACACATTGCACTGTGTTGATTGTTGCTCCCTTGTGATCCCTGATGAGGCGCAGAGTCGCTCCGTTAGTCGGACTGCTCACAGCCACCACGCCGCTCTTTCCGGCTGACACGATCACATGACCTGACGGAGGAGCAGAGACAGGGAAAACACTTAAAAGTCAACAAACTGCTGGTATCAGCAGATCTTTACATACATTTAAATTTCATTCTATTTTATTAGCTTTTTAAAGTTTTAATTTACCGAATGTTTAATGTTTGATCCTCTCACAATGAGTTGAGAAGAAAGTGCTCAAAAAAAGTTTATGGAAAGAAAAACTGAACAAAGGACAAAAATATAGAAACTTTTCTGCTGCAAATATGTTTCCCTCTCACCAAGAACAGAGTACTGGATGGCGGTGACAGCCACCTGATGAGGATGCATCTTAATTTCCATCTCTGTGGAAGCGAGCTGGAAGATCCGCAGAGTCCCGTCGCCGTATCCCGCAGCTACACGCGTGTGATCTTTGATGGAAGCGGGGCTCCAACAAACACAGCCACAAACCTGATGGAGATACACATGCGTCCGTTTTGGCCTACAACAACTTTATAGCATTAAAATTGAATATAATCTGGTGTATTTCCTTCATTTTTCTCCATCTCTGTGTGTTTTGGTGCTTGTCAATAAACATATCAGATGTAAATCGTGTTTCTTACCTGGTTGAGAACCTGAAACTGCACCACCAGTTCATAGCTGCAGGTCGTCCACACCCTCACGCTTCCATCCTCACTACACGTGGCAAAGTGGCTCTCATCGAAGCTGAAGACAGCATCATTGACCTGTGCAGCAGAGTAAACGCAGGGATAAATCCTCCTCTTCTCCTTTATTGCCCAAGAGATACAATTCCTCAGTCACCTGCTGCTTCCCTTTAGCGATTGAGATGTTTACCTTGGCTCTGTGGCCGCTGACTAAACGGATGGTGCTATTATCCGACCAGTTGATGTACCAAAGCGTCCCCGCTGTGGTGCCGACGATGCCCATGTCCATGGTGTGGTCAAATGCCGCGCTGACTGCTGTGCCGTCCAGCATGACCTCTCGCTCAACCGAAACTGTTTCCCTGCTGAAAAACGTCCTTTTAATCCACAAATTAAGTCAATTGTGGAATTTAAACATGTCGTTTACATGTATTTATTTTCTCATTAAAAATGGAGCTGATTTGGATTTCAGGTATATAAAGTAAAACTGGTTTAAAGCCACAAAAATACATTAAAAGTTGAACATTTTAAAGATTCCAAAATATCAACAATGGGTTACACCTTCGAGACAATAAAAAGCAATTCTTTTGGGGGCTAAGAAATGAAAAGTAATTATTTTTTCCTTTAAAAACATTTTGTATTTTCTTAAAATGACAAATCCAATAGACTAGACAGTTACATACACCAGAGACAAAAACAAATAAGCGGTTACTAAACTGGGGTGCAGTTAAGGCTACACCAGCAGAGGGCGCTGTAAACAACAACTTTTTTTTTTAGCATGGAGTTATGCTAATGTGCTTCAGTCAATAACAACTAAAATATGTGACTAAATGGAATAATTAAAATAATCTTAAAAGTGTTTTAGTATTCATAATCCAACAATTAAATGATTTTTTTAAAGTCAGACTCATTGGTTTTGTAGAGTTCTTCATATTTGTTTATTAATTGTTTTGATGTTATGCTATTTAATATTTTGTTCATAGGATAACATTTATCTGAAGTCCTTCATACATGGAATGGGCGGTGAGAAACTTTATCGTGTATTACAACTTATTAACAGTTAGATATAAAAACGTCTTTTAAATATAATATTTTGACAAAAGTTAATTTTGATTTTCAAAAACTACTATTGTTTTCTGATCTGTTTCCTTTTAATTTATTTATTTTTTAGGATTGTGTTTTAGTTTCTGGGATTTTGCACTAATTTATAAAATGTAACGTTGCCATTTTTTGTTTGTTTGCTTGTTGTGATTTTAAAATCACAAAACCAATCATGTCTTTTGGGTATTTTATATGTTGTTGTGGTATTTTTTTGATGACTGAGGACAGAAATAGAGAAAATTAAGCTCAAAGTTGTCATTTTTTTTATTCAAATTGTTGTGAATTTAAAGTTTTTGTGTCAAGTCATTTGGTGTATTACAAAAAAAGCAACTAAGTTTACGGAGGAAAAATAAAATCTAATGAAACTCACTAATAGAACATAAAATGCAAAACTTTACTGCACTAATCATTATATATATATATATATATATATATATATATATATATATTATATATATATATAATATATATATATATATATATATATATATATATATTTTTTTTTTTTTAATATATATATAGTCACAATTTGTTCTAAATAAATGAGAATATCATTGCTTTTTTGATTTTGAAGTAGCTTAATCTTTTTTTTCAAATTCAGTAAAAAATGTACACAAAATTTTCAGAATACATTTCAAAATACCTCATATCATAAAAGATTTGTTCACAAATAAAAAACAAATAAAAATAATTAAATGTGTAAATAGGAACCAAAGATAGATTTATGTATTTGTTTGTTTTTCCAAAAATCCGTTCAATTGTTTTTTACTGTTCAAGTCTGTTTAAGACAGAAAATGAACCATGAAAACACAATAGAAAACAGTCAGGATTTCCACATATATATTTCAACTTTTAACTAAAGTCAAGATTCAGAAATCTAATAAAAACTCTCCTCACCGGTTGTCAAGACTGCAGACATTTTCTTTAGACCTGATAGTCTGCATGGCTCCAACATCCCACACTCTAACCCAGCGTGTGTTGCTTCCCGCAAACAGACGATTTTCTCGACAAAGCAGCACGCCTGCATCAAGAATTTAACAAAACAATGAAGTACATAGAAAGCATCTAAAAAAAATGATATGATAGCACAGAAACTTACCAATCTCGCCGTCATCAGCTTCCCAGATTAAGACGCAGGCCTGCGTGTTAGAGTCCCAGGCGCACACGTGTCCTCTGTTTGTGCTCGTAAACAGAAAGGAGTCCATGTGGTAGCAAAGAGCCGTCAACTCCACATCCCCCACCTCTTGCAGGCGCAGACATCCTTTGGATCTGCACATGCAAGTTCAAATTTAAGTCTGTGCACAATAATACAAACCAGGTCAGTATTTTTCAATAAGCATAAGTGAGATCTTTAGGCAAAACGAACAAGCTTAAGTTCTTAAATGAGTGAAATATTAACAATTAAAACATTTTTGAGTTTTTAACATTATGAATCTACCTTCAGGTCCACCTCTTGCCTCTGTGTGTGAATGATGCAGAAATGAACCCCCTGGCTGCCCACACATGCCATCTGATCAGCTGTGAAGGGGCTGAAAGCTGCATCATGGATTGGTCCGGATACATTTGCACTGGATAACAGTTGAAAGTTCTTGCCGCTCCACAGGGCCAACCCAGGCTCTGAGAAGTCACCTTGCAAGAAATCATGAAAATTTTCAGAAATATCAAAATCTACAGTGATGCAAAGTCGGGAAACACTTTGAATTTAACCCACCGACAGACAGAAGGAAGCGGTCATCTCTGGAGAAAGCAAGACTCTGTACTGCCCCCCTGTGGTGTGAAATCGTCCTGCTACAAGTTCCACTCTGAACATCCCAAATGCAGATGAGACTTTTGCCACCGTCACTGCTCCCAGCTGCAGACGCAATGATCTGGACCAAAAAAAAAAAGATCAGAAACTGCTTGTCTTGTAAAACTAGTTCAGAATCCAAGTTAAAGTTAATGTCCTAGTATTGGTCTCACACCTTCTGTGTGAAATTTGTTCTCCGCATTTGACGAAGCGGTGAGCTACAGACACAGCCGCACTCTGGAACCTTTTGGTGGTTAAACCTCCTAATCCAACCCCTTAGTTCTGAGTGTCAAGCAGGGAGGCACTTTGGTACAACCCAGCCTGGGATTTGAACACATGACCTTTCAGTCTGAGGTCAGACACTCTACCACAAGGTCAGTGAGCTAGATATGGATAACAGGTCCAGAAAATTTGAGCTCTAGGCATGATTACGTATGATAGAACATCCAAGTTTATAACTAGTGCCATCATGCCATTGAATTTTTCGTGATTAATTAATCGTGACCTGTAATTAATTAATCCAAATCATAGATTTTAATCGCAGTGATTTTTGACTTAACAATTGGTGTTAAAAGCCTCATTCTGAGGTATTTAATTTGTGTTTGTGACAGTGTGGTGCAGTGAAAGATCAAAATAAAACTAATAAGGTGGCTTTATTAAGTTTTTTAAATTACTATTATAATAAAAGACTTCCAACCTTTACTTTGACACCACCCGGCAGTGATTATTTTTTCAAATCTTGAACAAATAACAAAAAAGAAAAACTGTCAGGTCCAGAGTGATCTAATTTACTACATCAAAAAACAATAGGAACACTTTTCTGAGCAATCCAAAATAACTTTGTATTAATACCATGATTCAAATGTTGACATTTCCAGTTTATCACGGCAGTAGAAAAGACATGAGAGTCTTGCACTGAAGCTGTTACCATGACAACGCTATGCACAGCGTATTAAACAGTCCAGTCTTGTAAAAAAATGTAAGCCTAAAGATATCACAGGACTGAAGTTCTAATAATTTATTGAATATTTATATTTTTCTTATATTATAACCCAAAAATTAGATTAACGTGATTAAATAAATAACATGTCTATAATTAATCAGTTGCGATTAACATAATTAGTTGACAGCTGGTCTCAGTCTAAACACTGATACCCCCTCATTATTTTCATTATACCCCCTCCTCTAAAACATACTTTCAAAACCCCTGTTAGGACAATAACGATGGTCTGGAAAGCTAGCTTGTTCATTCAATGAATTAAAAAAAAAAAAAGATGGTTGATATTCTGCAGCGAGGTATGGTTTACCAGCTAGATAACAGATTGTGATGAAATGGTTGGAGCCGCTTTATCTTTATTCATACCTGCTTACAAAAGGCTTTTGAACAAAAGCCCATTCACTCTGGTAACAACTCAACAGAGAATTAAATCCACACCCACCAAACCAGTAACTACTTTTTTTTTTCTCCTCAATTGCAACTAAATCCATCAAAACTTCATCTAAATCATGACAGAAATACACATTAAACTCCTTAACAACACAGGATCCTTTACAATAAATACAATACAGATCTAAACTAAAGTTACCTGGGCGTCATTTGTGATCGCAAGACAAGAGATTTCCTCCGTGTGTCCCTGCAGATGTCTTTGACTGCCTGTATGAAGGTACTCCACCACCACCACACAGCCACAAGAGTACGCAAATAAACCTGCAAGAGAAGAATAAACTTATGCGGATATAAAATTATCTCAATTGCTTCGTTTTAGTCAAATTTTAGCCAAGGCGTGGGATGCTACTAATTGAGATTTATGCAGATGGTTAATTAAAAAAGGAACAAAATGAAAGTGAGAAAACCTTTATACTAACATGTGAGAAGCTAAAATTTAGATAAAAACATTTGTTTTTCTAAAACACGAGGCTAACCTTGATCGGGGCTCCACACCATATTATTGCGTCCATTGCCGTTATAGCCAATCACTGCTTTCAGCTTGATGCCTTCTTCTTGTGGTTTTGGTGCTACGACAGTCTGGAGCAGATTAGAAAGCAGCTTAAGAAATCAAACAAAACAATATTTACAGACTGATTCCTGAGAGAGATGCTCCTCACCTGATCAAGAGACGAGGTCTTCAGACGAGGGATAAAGTGCTTGTAACAATCAGGACGCACTGGATTGTTTTGACGCAACTCCGCTAGAAAAAATACAAGTTTAAATACAGAACATTTGAAGGTTTTCTTGTTCATCAGTGGAGCACGTACCTGTGTGGGGAGACATATAATTGTCCATGTCTGTGACTTTGAGAAAGGAGACAGCAGGTCTGGAAGCTGAATGGTTTAAAGGAAACTCAGGTTTTTCTTGCTGATCTTCACAAATAGAAAATGAGCCTAAAGTTTTAGGAGAGAGGAAAAGCTTAATTTTTGAAACAAAGAGGACACCATTTTTTATTAAATTGATTTGAACCTATTTGTCTTGTGGTGAACTGATACATGTAAAAAAAATCAGTCAAATAAAAGAAAATAAACTTAATTTAAATTGAAAAATATATTTTTTTTAAATATGAAGTTATTAGAAAAAACAGTTTAATCATCATCAGTTTCAGCTTTTCTAAACAAATGACATATCTGCAGATGACATATCAGGGTTACCTGCTGGTTCATCTCGGTTGATGCTGCTGACGTCCAGCCTAGGCGGTGAGGAGGGGAGGGGAGCCGTCGGTCGAGGCATCCCACTGGACAGTCTGACCGTGTTCACACTAGTGTCTAATGATGCAAAGAGAATCCGAAAATTAAAGATGTTTGACTTTAAATAGGCTTAAAAACCTGCAGCCTAAAGGACTTACTTACCGGCATTCTGAGAGGATATGTGGATTGCTTTGAGACAGGAACTGTGATGCAAAAATTGTTATTTGGGGAGAATCTTAATAAGACATTCAAGGTTAAGATTCACAGCATTGGTTACTACCTGGCGTCACGAGGATTTGCCAAAAAGTCCCAAAGAAAAATGGCGTCTCCCACTGAGACCACTCCCATCTGGTCAGGAGTGAAACCAACCTGGCGGATGGGCTGACTGTGACCTATGAACATCTGAGACAAACGTGCTTTAAGTTTCCTCTAACTGTGAAAGGATAAGTCAGTTCTCAAAGTGGACTAAAGGAAAAAAATAGGCTAAAATGGCTCTGGAAGATCTAAAATGTCACATTCTTAAATAGTGTTTATTCAATGGTACCTGTGAGTTACTATGGAGCGGCAGGTTGTAATCCCACACTTTGACAGTGTTGTGTCCAGCTGTCAGCAGGAATCGGCTGTCTTCATTAACACTCAGGGACGAGCACTGGTGTTTGTGCACATTGGACACCTTTCAGGAAGAGATCTCATGAGGAATTGTGATTCTGAAAATGAGTCATGTAGTGTAGACAGAAAACATCAGAATTTGTGGGGTTTTTCCCCAAATCCTGAAAGGCTCTTTTAATGGAATTCTATACAACTCCTCATGAAAATCCCTAAATCCTGGATTCATAAATGGTGCTACTCTGCAGGTCAGTTCAAATGAAAAATAAAGCTTCTTACTGTTTAAGAGGCTGCCAGCTAAGATGTGTGTTACCGCTGACTGTGTTTACCTCTCGGCACAAACGGCCCGTCTTGGTGCAAACCCACAAGATCTTGTTTGCGGATGTGGCGATGAGTAAATGCTCAGTCGACGCCGGAGAGAAGCAGACCTTCAGGGCCACATCCAGCTGGGGGCTCTCTACATCCAGAATGCTCACATCTACATGCAGCAGCTGCAGTCAGTGTGCACAGAAACACTGCATGAGGACTCAAACAGTACTTACAAACTATAAATAAAAAGTAAAAGAGCACATAAAATCTTTTTTTTTTTTAAATATCTCTACGTCTTAAGACCCTCTCTGATCATCCTTTGATACATTTTAAAAGCATTCCCAGTGTTTGTTTTTTTTTTTAAAGGATTATGTTTTTTTTAGATAAAAAAAGTAGTTTTCTAGGATATGGTTTCTGCAGGAATTCATTAGATTATTTGTGTGGAGCAACCCCGCCTCCTTTACCCTCCCCATTGCTGAGAACTCTGTTTAAATGGAACAGGGAGCTTGTGGCATCTTTAAGTCACAAATAAACTCCTTTCAACCATTTTTTTCATTTACTAATAAAGAAATACTCAGAAATGCAATTTTTGTGCTTAAAGGGTAACCAAACAGGAAATCAAAGTTTTTTTTTCTTCTATAAATTAGGCTTTAGAAATGCTGTCTGTTGGGCATTGCTTAATTTTTGACAAATTAAAATAAACTTCTTTAATTCTAGAAAATATAGTCAAAACTGTTTGTGTGTTGCCCCCTACAGGTTGAAATGAGCTATTACAGTTGAATGTTGTGATTGGTCAAACCATTAAAGTCTGATCTGCAGCTCCAGTAATGATAAGTCCTGTTCCCAAACCTCACTCCTCTGACTGGATTCTCAAATTTTGGCTGTGGGTGGAGTCAGCCTCCAACTTCCCTGTTTGGTGACCCTTTAACTTTCTTTATATGTCAGAAAAATACTGCAAGAATATGTTAAAAACACCAAAAACGCCACTTTTATTGGAGTTGACAAGACAGATACCTCATCCAGTGACTGTGCATCAGCAATAGTGACTGTATACTGAGAGGGGCCAACAAAAGCCAGGAAGCGGCTGTCGCTGCTCACTGTGAGAGCGTCTGGAGCACGCTCAGTGCCTGGAGCCACAACGTTACCTGGAGATTTAAAAAGAAAAGTCTATCAAACAAGTCATGAATGCTTTTGATATTCTAAACCAGCCGGCCTTTCTTCCACCCCAGCAGGATTTAAAATATTTCCCTAAAAGGGCAATTTAAATATCAGCTGTCTGGGGTTCTTCATTCATGCATACAAATCAGGAAAAGTGGAGGCGATAAAAAACACATTTTCTGGACCAACGAGTTATCCTCGGGACTTTAAGTAATAGACTAGGTAAAACTTGGATATTTAAGTAAACATGTGAGAAAAACAATTTGAGAACAACTTTGAATCTCGACATATTTACTGCTCACAAAAACAACTACACCTGCTGAGACGCTACCTACCAAAATAAGAGCTCAAACTGGAAAAACAAATATACTTTTGAATGAATCCGACCATTAAAATGAAGATTTCTTTCATTTAAACATTAACATTCAGTCCCCACATTGACAAGCTGACTTTAGATGGTGTGTAATGTGCATTTGAATACATACACACGACTCTGATCACAGTGTGGTCTTCCTCTGAGGCGTCATAAAGAGCAAGGGAGCCTCGAGAATCAGCACTGAACATGAAATCCCCATCTGGAGAAAAAGCTAAACCAATCACTTCCCCTCTGTGCTGCCTGTTGAACAAAAAAAGAGAAAAAAAAAAGGGAATTTATTGCTCAGTTCTAGAACTAAACAAAAACCCAATTGACATTCCGGTACCTGTGTTCCGCCAGCAGCTTGGCATTAGAGATGTCAAAGACTCGGACGACGCCAGAGGTGAAGCCACAGCAGAAGGTCTGCTCGTGTGGATGGAAGGCCACGGAGCAGGGGCTGTCCTCCGACGCAAAGTCAAACAGCTAAACAGGAAAACATAGGATTGTGAAAGAAATACATTTTTTATCACAGAAAATATTAGGGTATGTCTATTTTTTTTTATCGATAGCCTGAGATTTTTAGAACATTTTGAAACATTTTCACTTTTATCCTCCTATAAGAAAACTGCATTTTCTGAGGTGGCTTTTCTTGCAAAGTATAGCTAGAAAAATTGGCATACCCTTCTGAAATGCATGTGAGAATGCTGTAAGCTCAAAGTGGTCAAAGAAGAGGCTGAAGGTGTTAGCTGAAATTGCTGAAAACACTCAAGTCGTTTGTTTAAATTGCCAAAAGTGTTTCTTTAAATTGCTGAAAATGCAGAATCAATTTGCTTAATACTGTAAAAGCTGAAGGATTTAAAGTTTCTTTTAAGTAAAAAGGACTTAAAGTTTACAAAAAGGCTAAAAATGATGCTAAAACTTTTAAGATGGCTGATAAAAAAAAACCATTGCCTAACAGCAGGTTACCAAAAAAGTATGTACAAGAGAAGCAAGGCTTTAAAAGAAGAGGAATTTGTGTTTATTGTAACCTGATGCAATGAATCCATATTCCAAATGCGCAGTGTTCCATCAGCGGAGGCTGTTGTGAGATGGCGGCGGATGCCATCCACGCTGAAGCCAAGGACGGTGTCTGTGTGAGACCTCATCAGAGTGTTGTATCCACGGCTGCCGACATCCAGGAAACCCAGGCTACCGGTAGAGGTGACAGCCAGGACTTTTTGGCTGTCCACCGACACTGACACCATGCTCACAGGTCCCTCGTGTTCTGAAAAACAAACATGTTCTTGTTAGCAGAATGCAGTTATACAAAAACTTTCTTTCACATAAGATTTCGACTTCTATTATCATTTTATTTCTTGTTTTTCTTTGGGTTACTAAAAGAATTTACCAAATTGCAAAGGTCTTTTTCTTATAGCTCTTGATAAATAAAAATACTTTAATTTTTAATCCAGTAATTTTATTCTCTACTTTATTTGAAATATTAAGCCTAAAAATTTTAAGTAAGCAACTAAAAACCAGTTACACCTGGAAAACAACGAGTCTTCTTGCGATTTCCTTTACAGTAAAACTCCATTTCTGATAACCATTTGTGGCATTTAATCTTTCTGCTTTTCTTTGGCAACCCGGAAACCTACCAGCTTCCAGGAAGACGGCAGAAAAATCCAAAGGCCAGAGACGCAGGAAGCCGTCGTCAGAGCCTGTAGCGCAGAACGACGAAGACACGCTGATGCTGTTGATGGCAATTCCAGGACCTGAGAAACACAAACCGAAATGTTGTCAGTACACATCAGCAGCAGAGAACTCTCAGATTTCTTTGGAGTTTTAGGTAAGTGTTGGGACTTTCTCCAAATGCTAAAATGTGCCCTCTAGAAATCCATAAAAAAATCTTAAAATATGATAAATTTAATTAAAAACATCCAAAAATTTATATTTTATAAATAAAATTCTAGTCACTAACATGTTTTCTTAAAGTAATATTATTTTACTATTGAAAAACTTTCTTAAAAAGATTATCTTTCTTGTGAGAAAGTTCTTTGTTTGAGATAGGGTCTTTTTACTTTTTTAAGATTGCATTTTTATGGAGTAAATACTAATTTCGTATTGATTTTTTAATTTATTTTACCTTTATTTTACCAGGAAATCCGATTGATATTAGGTCTCTGAGCCTTAATTAAAAGGTTAATTGTGAGTGATGCTGTCAAGTCAAGAGTGGCGTGTGCACATTTCTTTATAAAGGTTAAGAATGCTTTATTTAAAAGCAGTTCAAGTGAATTACATCACCTTGATGCACAGAGTTTTGAATATTATTCCAGGAACAGAGAGAAGCAATCGGAGTGAAGAGAGAGAGTTATATATGATGTTAGTAGGAGATAGAAGACAGCACAGGTATTGAGGGAGTTTACTGTGTCTCTGTCGCCTTACTTTGAGTGAGGATCGAGAGAGCAGAATAACTAAAACTGTTTTTTGACTGACCTGGTTTGGACCTACCTGTGTTAAAAGTCCACTTCTCCCTGCGGCCGGCGTGCTGCTCTTGTGCAGGTAGCAGCCTCCTCACATTTTTAACAGAAACTCGACTATAATCGATCTCAAAAATATGGCCACTCCGACTGCTGGCAAATCTACAAGAGAGCAGAAACTATTGGCTCCCAAAAAATTCAAGTCAATCGAATGAAACCCTTGAGATTTAGTGTTCACCCACAGTGTTCGATCATCGACATGTTTGTGTGGAGCGTTTCCCTCCTCAAAGGTCACGTCGCTGAAGTCCAGAGAGCGGTATTCCCCCAGGTCAACCGGACAGGAGCGCAGCGTTCCATTCCGGACTCGCCACAGCCGGATATTATCTCTGCCGCATGACACCATCCTGAAAGTACAGACTGTTTACTAATGAGGCAGCATGGGGGCCGTTTCCTGCTGCGATGACCTTCAGAGCTGCTGATAGAGCACCCCCCCTTGCACCAAGAATACACCTAAGGATGTTTTCTTCAAAATGGATTTTTGAAGATCACTTTTTCTATAAGGATTCACTCAAAAGACTTTATATTGAAGTAATATGACATTCACAAACTATTAGCTCATTAAAAATTCATGTATTTCTAACCTATAGGGAGTGAAAATGCCTGTCACAGCTCTTTGTTGCCATTAGTAACCTCTGGAGCTAAATTGGGGCCAATATTACTTGAAATCCAAATAAAAGAAATTGAAAAAAATATTGGTGTTTGGCCATAAAAATGTAAAATGCCCAAAACTTAATACTGTTTTAAAGTAAACGTAATTATTTTCAAATTCAAATGTTGTGTTTTTTGGTTTTCAAAGCTCAAAATTTCAAAGCTTTTTTTTCATTTTCAAATCTGAACATTTCTGTTTCAAAATTTTTGGCCCCGATGTGACGCGTTGGGGCGGGGCTAACAAGAAGAACCAATCAAAATCGATGAGGGTGGTAACTTCAGTCACAGTGCATTAACTGACTCTGAGAACTGTGATAATTATGGTCAGAAAATGGCTGTTTAGTTTGTACCATCATAGACTGAATTTGTCCCAAGATGAGTGTAAAAAGCAGGGTTTTATCGCGTCCAAAACGCTGTTGTAGCCCGCTCAAAGCGCCATCTTATTGTGTTAAATACAGGGATAGAAAATGTCTTTGTGCTTGCTTTTTACACCCATGAATTAATCGAGACTGAAGTTTCCACCCTCATCAATCTTGATTGGTCCTTCGTGTCAGCCCCGCCCCAGTGCTCTACAACGCGGCCAAAAGTTTACTTTTTTTTGGCCAAACACCAATATTTTTTAAACTTTTTTTATTTGGGTTTCAAATAATTTTGGCCCCAATTTAGCTCCGCAGTAACCAGTTTGATCTTTTAAAATCTTTAAAATTTTAAAGCTTTAAAAACTCTCCAGTTAACACAAAAGAGATGCTATTTTACTGTGAATCTAAGGGCAAAAATAACACCATAAAATCTGATTAGAAAAGTAAAAATATAGATATTTAACTTTAAAAAAAGACTTAACATGAATATGTTTACCAGATATGAATTAGGAGTTAATTATGAACATTATTTTACCTTGTGTCATCAAAGAAGGCGATCTTCATGGTGTTGATGTCCACCTCTGTGTGTGCTTTGGCTAAGACGGTCACCTCTCCGCCTTTTCTGATGGTCAGAGTGTTCCACACCACAACCAACTGTGAAAGGATGGAGAACATTTAGGCACAGAAAAGTAAAGTACTCATGAAATGATGAAGGAGTGGTGCTTACTGTTTTGTTGTGGACATCTTTACCCACTCCACAGAGAACGGCACCTCCAGACGAGAAGCTTTGATGTGGGAAAGCACAAATGATGATTGTCTGTTTCCAGCTTAAGACGAGTAAATGAGTGAAAATTCTACCTGAGGCAGGATAAAGAGTGAGCGTGATTTCTGAACATAGCCAGACAGTTTCCACTGTTGTAATCCCATACTCGAACTACGCTGTTGTTGCCGCTTTGTGCCGAGGCCAAAACTGTTGTGCTACCGTTAAACGTCAGTGCGGAAACCTAAAAAGGAAAAGCATCTTCACCTGAAGGCCCTAAGTGAACCATATCACGAAAAGATCTCGGATTTTGCACCTTATCAGTGTGGCCGATGAAGAATCTCTGCTGGTTAGAGGAGATCTTCATGGAAACGATGATTGCGTGACACGGATACACCACTTCACTGCCTGATTTGGTCCACATGGCCTGCAGCACAAAAATACTGCAGTTAAATACAACCTGAATGGATAAAGATTTAACTAAAAGGTCCAAATAAAACGTACGTGTTTGGTGGTGGCTCCTCCAAAACCGATAATTCGACTAAGCTTGAGTATTGGATCTGGAAGAAGCTTCTTTGGATGAAAGTGACAGGATTTACAAGCAGACACCTTTAGAAATGAGATTTTTTATTGAATTTTTTAGCTCTCACCTGCTGTTTGAATCCCTTAGACAGCGTCAGAGAAATGGGTTGTGGAACAGGCGAACAAACCAACTGGAACACAGCAAAATGACACAATTTGTATTGCCAAATGTACATTGTAATCCCTCCAAAGCTCACCTCTTCTTCACTTTCGTCTCCATGAATGCTGAGTCCATCCACGGAATGAACATACACATGAATTCCACCGTCAGTGACATCAGAGGGTGGACTGTGTGTTTGCTGCTGGGAATTGGAGCTTGTGGACTCTTGGAAATCGTTGTGGACGAGCCAATCCTTCGGATGAGAGGAGACGACCCCCACCTCAGGGATGCTGGAAACCACGGGGGTTTGATTTCTTGTTGGCTGAGAGGAAAACACGAAAAGTAAATAATAATCCACATTTCATAGGAAAGATAAAACAAACAACATGCTTGAACTGTCGGAGCGATTTCTTACTAGTTTGGGAGAAACGATCTGCTGAATAAGGGAAACACGGTCTTTAACTAGTTTGCTGAGGTCAACGCAGCGAGAGTTTCCTCTTAATGGAACTTTTTGCTTTGAAGTACTTCCTGAGAGAAGGAATGAGAATGAGGTCAACATTATTTTTTATAAATGTATTTTTAGAAAGGGGAACGTTTTTAAAGCCAGAAACAGATTGATTTTTGTTATATATATATATATATATATATATATATATATATACACAAACTGAGAATACAGAACGTGGATGAGAATACAGAACGTGGACGAGAGACGAGTCCGTTAGGATGCATAAGACCGTATATATATGTATATATAGTTCTCCCTTTGAGGGGGAATCAAAACATGAATGATTGGATTTCAGAACATAGCTTTTGTTTGAAGCATACGCAGAGAAATGTTTTTGAGAGCACAGAATCAAGACATTTTACTGTCTGAGTATTCTTTTGAAGCAAAAGCAAGAATACATACAACTATATTCAAAAGACGAGCAATTATTTCAATAGAGTACATTCAAAGTCATTATATTTTATTGCACAAAAAGTCATATTTACTGCGCGAAGCACACAAAAGAAGAAAAAAAAATAGGAGAAAGTGAAGGACAGGGTTTCTATGACTCACTAGTTTCTGGATCGGAGTTTTCTTTTTGAATGGAATCATAAGGTAACTTGGTGCCATCTGAAGGAAACCTGGAAGATAAAATGATAACATCTTAAATGCCTTTTTTGTAAACAATTTTTTTGATTTAAAGACTACAAAACAAAAATGCTAAAGAATGTATTTATTTGAGCAACTTAAAAACTAATTCCCAACACACTTTAAGGTAGAAAAAAAATCCTAATTTAATTTTAATTTATATCCTTAAAAAAAAAAAAAGAAAATAATGATTCCTCTGTATTCATAAAAGTAATATTCATTAAAGTGAAGGTAACCGTACTTAATGTGATCGTAGAGGTCATGCCAGGACGCTCCTTTTGGGACGGGGAAGGACATTTCTCTGGGGATGGGACCTGTTCCCTGTAAAAAGGACAGACCCATTTGCTTTGCCTCCATAAAGGAAACTTCTGTTGGGAAAAGCGAGAATGGTTTATTCATAAAATGTAAAAAAAAAAAAAAAAAAAACTTAGCATAAATTAATCAATAATTCATATTTTCAAGGTGATTTGAAATTGAGTCAATCAGTGCCAATTGTCTTTTTTTTAGAAGCAAGACTGATTGTAGGAAGCTTTGAACTGACGAATGTCTTTATGATAAAAAAAAAAAAAAAAAGCTTCAAGTCTTACCAGGATCCAGCCGCAAGTCACTTGTAAACACATTTTTTACATCCATGTTGGCACACAGTTTGACACTTTTCAGGTGGCTGTAGTTGCAATCGAGGTAGACAGAGAGAATGTACTGCAGATCCAGCATCACACAGGTCCAACGCACCGAACTAGGAGCTCGACCCACCAAACCTTAAACCCGAAAACAGGAAAAAAACCATCAGCAAATGCAATAAGTCATCCCAACTAACCAAGTACATTCAATAGAAAAGAACTCCGAAATCTGTGTACTTAACCATGCTTTGCGGATTTTGCTGTCCTTTCATAAACTGAATCCTTGGCAGCACCACACACGAAAGGAAACTGAAGCCAAGTCGGAGTGGATTTAAACTCTCGAAACATGTTAGAAAAGGATATTCGGACAATCTGGCCCTCCTGTGAGTCAAAAAAGAAATAAGGACGTTTTCTCTGTTTTTTTTAGTTACGGTAACTAGTGTATAAGAGTGTTAAAACAGTATTTAAAAGTGCAAATTACAAGAATGTGTAACCGGTTTATTACTTTTTGTGCACGAGACAAAGTGAAATACTATAAATTTACCATAAAAACACAATGTCTCCTAGATAATAAAGAAGGGGAGAGTAAAAAAATACAGTTTTAATGGAAATGTTTCCAGTATCTCAACACAACTACTCATAATAATCTCCTACAATGAGGTTTCATACCCTTGAAGCAACATCTGTGTGGACCAAGAAATATTTCCCAGCAGAAGGTCTGAAGAGGAGGTAGAAGAAGTGTCCAGTCAGCTCCAGAGACTGGTTGGTGTTTCTGGGAATAACGATGTAGCTGTTTTCTGGAGTGAGACCACTGATGCGAAACACTGGACACTTCAGCAACTTGTCCTGGGAAATTTCAACAAAAAATGTGTTTAATTAAAAATAATGCAAAAAAATAGGAAATACTTGAACTTAAATTGGAATATGATACACCAATCTTGCATTGAATTACCCTAAAAGTTGAAACTTCTCCCTCTTTGGCTGCTTTCTTCCACTCCTCTACTTTGACATGCTTAAAAATGTTGACATACGGATGCTGCCAAGCTTCAAAGTGAATCAGAAACACAATAATTCAGCTTCGTATTATCTTATATTGTGCTTGTAGTTTATTTTTCTCCTTTGAACATTTGTTTTACCTTTCGAAGCCATTGGCAGATGCAGAGAATCCACCTTTTATCGGGTTAGCAAGCACACAGTCATGTAAATATTGAATTAAAAAAACTTCTCAGTCGTTACATAAATATTTACAGATAAAAACTTGTATTCTATTACTTTAAATTTTGAGGTTTTCTTGTTTCGGGGTGCACGGCGACATTCACTTTTGCTGTTGCTTACTGGTTTCTTCCCGCGTCGGCTGCCGCTGTTGCCAACGGCACCACGGTGAGTGTGACGTCAAGACGCAAGAGAAGCCGAAGGCCTTTATGGGTAATGGAGTTTACAATTAAATATAGCATGAAAGCACACTTTTACTAAAATAAAACATGTAGATGTATAATTAAGCAGGTAATTAAAATACATCGTTGCCATAAATCATAAAATATCATATAGATTCTGGTTGTAATACAGTAGTGTTGGCTTTGTACTGGTGTTACCACTTTGAAATGATTAATTTCTTCCCGTTAGATACTCTTAGAAATGTAGAAAGCTTAAAGTTTATTTTAAATATCCTTGAGTATAAGTAGTATAGAGTACTAAGTGAGCGCTTAGTTCTTTAGACTAAATTGAAAAAATATACAGATAGTACAATATTAAAAATATACAGTAAAAGAGGTCATTTATAAGAGTAAACTAAAAGTACAATGACTCACTTTTGGTATAGACTATAGTACACTTGTGGTACTTTTTGCTAGGAGTATTCTCAGATTCACCACTGCTTCAGTTGTAATTGAACCATTTCACTTCTTTGTAAAATAAAATAAAAAGCCTAAAACCACAAAAAGGATATTTTAATTTTACAAAATATCCAATCAGATTAAATCAAATCAACTTTATTTATAAAAAGCGTTTCTCCTACATAAGTAGGTCGAAGCGCTTTGCACTTAAAAACAGAAACACAAAAGTTCAAATAAAAACCAAACCTACCCTTTACTCTCCCCCTTCCCCTCCAGTACTGTACATCCTTTGACCCCACACACAAAGTTATAAAAATAACTTCTAAGAGGTTGGTTGGTTGGTTGAGCTTGGTTCTGCTGTGAGCAACAACCACTGACAAGCTGACAAGCCTGGCATAAAGGATCCCCACAGGAATAAATAATACAATGCACAATAAAACAATACACAATCAATATCAGATTTATACTACATTTGTATCAGAAAACAGATCAAGAGCATTGTGTGGAGTGGAACACGAAACAAAGTCTCAGTCTGAGTCTGTATTCACAACATGAGGGAGCAGCTCCACTGGGTCTTTAAGATGGATGAGGAAAGACACCTGCATTGCTGCAGATGATTGCCCAGAGTCATTTTGATCCCTGCACTGCAGGGATCTTTTTGTATTTTCCTCAAAGGGAGGATGCACTAAAGTAGCATGCAGATGTGGCGACACTGCCTGATGCCGGAGAAGTTGAGAACTTGAAAGAGTTGGTGAGCTGTCTGGAAAGGCTCTGACAGCCGAAAGAGAGGATCTGTTTTGATCTGGAACCGTGGCAACAGAGACGATATCTGCTCGAGAGTCGAGAGCTGCTAGTCACTGTCCGCAGCACAAACTTCCTGTCTTTGTGTTCCAGCTGCAAATTTTTCTCCTCAGTTCTGTTTGCACCTGTCAATCAAAATAACCAAAGTTAATTCTTATTTGCAGTTCATAACTGTAAAACATTTTGAAAATGTGATTTGAATGTGACAAACAATTTGAATGAAGAAATACTCAGAAAAGCTTAATTTGTTCCACAAAAACTTGTTAAAAACACCAAAATCTGAATTTTCATTGAGGTGGATCTTTAAAATAACATCAAATGAAATGACCAACCTCTTTATTTGCAAAGCAGTAAAGAACAGCTACCAGAAAACCCTGCAGAAAGTTTGCCAAAAGTCATGTGAAATTCAAACAGTGTGAGCTGCAGTGTAAACAGTCTTACTGTGTTTATACTGCACGTAAAAAAAGAATCAACCTCAAACCTATTTGTACAAACCTGAAACGAACTTATGAATAGAGTGAAGAAGACTTTTGTAAAGCGAAGGACCCCCGTCGTCTGCTCGTCTGTCACAAACAAGAAAATCACCTCGTGAATCCCAAAGAGAGGAATGAGAGTAAGAGTGGCCTTGGCAAGCCTAAAGAAGTAAATCAGAGAAAGGAGAAAATGGTCACAACATAAGACATCTTGCCTTTCATTTATTATCTTAGACCTTTAGTCAGAACAATGTTTTGAACTTATAAATGGTTGCAGAAAAAAACAAAAAAAACTTGCCGAACTTTATAATCCGGGTATCGACTTTGATGGCTGGCTCTTAGTTTGGAAAAAATGACTCCAAGGATCCTTATAAAGATCAGAAAGTTAATCTGTTGATCAAAACCACATATAAAATATAGATTACTGTGTGAAAACACAAACAATTTATTTTTAATTAAGGGAACAGATGACCTAAAATATTTTAGAGGTGGGTAGAATATCAATAGTATCAATAGCAAGGTGACCTATCTATCAATACCAGCACAATGAGGTCAATACTTTCGTCACAGTTTTTCTTTATTAAGTACAGTAAAATACTTTATTTACTTATGGCACTCATGCAAGCACTATGTCTAACTGTTTGTGACAACTAATGGGATTATAACTTATTTAACTTTATTACTTTATTACTTTTTTAGTTTCCATTTATTTTTTTGAAATATGTTTATGGTGTTGTTTTTAAACATTTTGTTACATTTTAGCCTTTTTAAAATGTTGCACTATTTACTGTTTTATTATTATTATTATGGTATTATGGCATTATAATGCCATTACTAATGTTCTATATTTGATGCATTGTCAATTAAGATTATTGTAATTACTTAGTAGACAAACACTTTTGTTTGCTGAAAGCCTCTGTCTTGTGATTTAATATTCATTTAACAAAAAAATGTGTTTTTCATAAAGTATTTTATGATCACAACATTTCAGAGAAATGAATGCTAGCCCTGTAATTACTTGGTATTGGATCGATACTTGAATTCCCAGTATCGCCCTCTGTTTTTGCATGAAACCCTAGTCGGAAAACCTTTTGGAACTTTATCACAAAAATGCAACAGACTTTAAAACACTTTTTACCAGCTGAGTAGATGTTAATAAGTAATGGGATGACACCTAAACCCAACCCATTTTTGTGTTGTAAAGGGTGTATTCAGACTGATATATTCTGACATATTTAGCTTAATTTGACCTGTATGGAGTGCTAAAACTTGTGTTTTGTCTGTTTTCAAACTAACTTTAGACCAGACATTTCTGTTTCAAACCAAAGCATGTAAACAAAAGCATGTGACCATAGATCTCTTCAGTCATTGGCCAGGAATAATGAGGGTGGGGCAAAACAACGAGAGGTAGAAATCTAGCGCTTTGGAATCCTCATCGGGTAAATTCACGTATTCTAACTTTATATTTCGCTGATCAAATTTGATAACGTGTTTTACCGAGCCTGCATTCATCAGACCAGAATTTCAATTAGTTGCTGTGTTTCATTACAGGTTTGTGACTTTTCCTTCTCTTTTGCAATACATCTTGTAATGCCAGGGTACAGTGGCTGTTTGGTCCAGTCTGAGCACAGAGCCCATTGAGATTAAAAAACCCAGAGCGAGCCAGAAATCAGTCCAGTTGGAATCAAACAGAAACCTTAAAAGATAATCCCAGACAAGGGACTTCAGAATGAAAATTTGTACCAAATTGTTGAGGGAAATGCATTCTGGATCACTTTAGGCAAACTAAATGTGTCCAATCTGAATAAACCTCGAGAAACTGATCAAATCTAACAGGCAAAGCGTTTATTAAAATGTTTTCCAACCGAACGATGTGAAATATATTGGCTTAACATTACTTTTAATGGAATAAAAGTGAACTCAGTGCAATAACACCCACTCGGGTTTTTATGCTATCACAAACTCTTCAGATCTGTCAATCATAATTCCTGCTTTAGAGGTTTTTAATAGGGTAAGTTCATGTATGCATTACATCCTTCTACTTGTAAAAGAATTATTTACCAGTGAGGCGAAAAGAATTGGAAAACGAATGATCCACCAGAGGTTCATGTTCTCGTTAGCACCCCAACATCTGTAAGAACAAACCTGCGAGTTACATTTCTCCTTAATCCTGTTTGTGTCCACACATGGGAACACGTAACATTTTGCACAGGTCACTTACTCCTTGTTTTCTTTCAGCAGCTTCATCACAGACCAGGGAATCACAAATAGAAGTGGTGTTCCTGCAGTAAGAGCATTAAAGAGGTCACTGGTCAATAATAAAGGTGCTTTAAAAAAAAAAAACATTTGTTTCCATGGTATCGAGGGAAAACACAGGCAACAGCCTAACAGCAAGAAGCAACATTTACTGGTTTTCACATGGCACAACCTTTTCTAGTATGGCTAAAAGTGCATTTGCAGCAGCAGAGTGACTGATGCTTCTCCTTAATGTAGTCTTGCTATTTTTGCAACATGCTTGTTACAACTACAGAAAACGTCAGCCAACTGCCTGTTCAATGCCAACGAGAGGCAGAAGGCTAAGGGGTTTGTTACTCCGAACAATAATCAGATGTTGACATAAAAAATAAAACAAAAAAATGGGAGAAAACTCACCCCAACCCAGAAAAAGATATGGAAAGTATTTGTTTTTGTCCACGAGTACAGAAGAAATAAGTACAGAGTACAAATAAATAGCCTCTCCAAAAAACCAAAAGTGATTGGCCAGAACGCAGTATTGCATCATCACCTGAGCTGCCCTGCAGCCAAAAGCAGCCTGGAAGAAATCAAAAAATAAAATTTTATTTTAATGTTTTAAATCAGAAAGAGACATGTGCAGTTCCTGTCGTCACAATTTCACCCCCCACCTTATGGCTGAGCATTTCGCTCACGTCCACCTGCTGAATGATTTCTCTCCCCCAGTGACGATCCAGCATTGTGTCCTTTACAATGACTGCCATCGCTCTCAGGATAAAAGATAGGAAGAGGTTGGCATGAATGTAATTTCTGGTGCAGTGCAGTTTCCTGTAGAGAGATGTGACAATGGCTTTGAGGAAGAGAACATAATTGAGCAATTTTATTTATTTATTTCGCAAAGGACTTAAAAACGTAACTAAAAAAAAGAGCTCACAAATTTTATTCTGAAGAGTCATAGAAAGTTATGTTTGAAATTATAGCTTGCAGCTTCTTACCGAATGCTTAGCAGAATGATCAGAGCTACTGAAAGAGTGGAGAGAGACGTGGAATATCCTACAGTGTACAACATCCTGAAGCTCACCAACAGCTGCTTGAACCAAAGCTGAAAGGAAAGATGAAAATCCTGATAAAAACAGACATGAAATTGGCAAGAAACAATCACATATAAACTGATTTCTGGATCCTCATAAACTGCAAATTTATATGTTTTTCTTTTTTTTTTGTTGTTTTGCAAAAAAACTTAAAATGGGTTTTGTTTTGCTACATTTGAAGGTAAAAAAACTTTTAACTCTGCCTTCCTCAAATGAATCATACATCAATCAGTTTTTGATAGCTCTTCATTTTTTTCCTTCTACAAATTTTTTTTCCAGTAACCTACAACATAACAAAGCAAGATAATGAAAGGTTCACAATAGTATCATTCAATGTTTTTTTTCTTTTCTGTAATTTTTTTTCTTTAACTGGGAAAAAACTAACAAACAAAAAAAAAAACCCAAAAAACGTACAGTGTTTTTTTTCTGCTCATTGACTTACTATGGAGCCCCTAAAAAGACATTGAATGAAATGTTTTTTTTTTTTTGCTTAAAAATACATAGACAATTATCCAGGGTATTTAATAAATGGTGAGCACCAGATAAGAGCTGATACAGACCAGTTACTGTCCAGATTTTTTATTTTATATTTTTCATCAATTTATTTTTAGGAAAAAAGAATGTTCTGGTTGGTAACAGGTGCGCAACAGATAGTAACTAAACAAATAGTTTTTCTAAAACTTGAATTAAAAAAAATCTATTTTTTACTATCTGTTTACATCTATTCACATTTTTTTACTTCAATTTTTAGGAAAAAAAATGTTTTCCTGAATTTATTTTTAATTAATTTTTTCCTCTATGTCCCTTTAGGGGCTCCTTTACTTTGGGGAGCAATACACACAATCAATATTTTTGAAAACATGCTTTGTAAATGTTTCCCACCGTTTGGTTGAGCAGGGAGTTAAAGGGTTGATAAAAAAATGTGAAAAAAAAAAGATAACGCATGTCCAAAATGGAAAAAAAAAGAGAATTTAAAGCCTCAAAATATTTTTTTTTTTACCCTTGGTTTTATGGTTTTTAAACAAAACAATATTCTCTAATATTTTTATTTATTTATTTGTTTGGTTTACCTCACTAGAAGCCACCTCTTTTTCCTCTTCACACTGGCTCAAGTCCCTCCACACCTGCCCGCTCTCATCCTTCTCCCATTGTCCGTCAAAACCACACATCCTACTCACAACCCCTTTGGACACTGGAGAAGAAACACTCAGCTCTGTAGTCATTACTGCGACCGATTAGTGCCACTCCGTTTTCATAAGCAGGCAGTGATCCAAACCAGACATGTCTCCAATATGCAAATATACAGGTAATTAAGGCAAATTAGAACAAGGAATGGAAATAATTGATTTGAGGGGTTGAAATATGACACAAATATTACTGTGAGTGGCAGTTTTTAAGGAAAAAAAACTATAAATGAAGACAATTTATATATATATATATATATATATATATATATATATATATATATATATATATATATATATAAATGTACAGATCACATTTAGTTCAGCTTGAAACAAATGCACTATACTTCGGTGCAATGTCAGAAATGAGAGGGAGAAATGACAGAAACACATTTCTATTTCTGTCTGCTGCGGTTACCTTTGTCATACCAGGGCAGGTAGTATGGACATGAGATATTGACCTTATAGCCAGCAGGGGTATCAGGCCAGCAGGCATATCTGTCAAATGTCCTGTTACAGTGCAAGCCCCCTGGAAAAGAAAGTAAAGTTTGACTGCTGCTGTCATGGCGTCATTACAGTACATGCTTTCTGTTTGTCTTTAGTAACAATAGACATAAACTTTGACTAAAAAAATAGTATTAAAGGGAGAACAAATGCTTAAATTTAAAATGAATCCAATCTGTTTTTAGAGTTTTGTCATTAAAAAATCATTAAATTATCTTAAATGTCATTCTTAATGCAATATTTAATCAGTTAATCGTGATGTCCATGTTTAATTGTGTGTTCAGAGTATTTAAAATTCTATTCTGATAGCACCTATGAGTGAACGTTCTCCATACCCTGAGGCAGCGGCTCGTCTTCAATCATTCTGGCGCAGTCTTCTTTATACTGCAGCCATTTCCGATAAGTCTCCTCCAAGACTTTCCCACTCACCATCCCTGGCTGCAATTAAATGTGGAGTTACTTCTTTTTTTTTCTCAAATGAGTGGGATAAATGTAAACAGGATGTTAGATTAAAAAAAAAGCACATTTCATTCAATTAAACTGACCTTTAGAAGTTTAAAAAACAGCAAGCAGATTGCAGTGAGCAGGTTGAGCATCTTGTCCATTGGTGAAGAATTTTTCTTTTTGGAAAACAGAAAAATGAGAGAGTTATAAAAACAAAATACTGTGTGTTCAGTTTTGGCATGTTTATTCATTTCAAAGAATTGTCATTAATTTGTTCATTTGTTAGTTCATTCATTCATTTAATTAATTAATTTATTTGTTTAATTCACTCATTCATTTAGTTCATTTACTAATGACGCATTATTTCAATTTTTTACGTAAAACTAAATAACTAAAAATTCGGTTAGTTTTTGCAGATGACTGTTTACCACAAATAAAAATATATTAAAAAAAAAGATGAAAATATTTTTTTCAATTGTCATAGACAAAAATAACCTTGTAGGAATAACAAGAACCAATAAAATAAACAAGCAAAACAGGATTTTTGCTACCTTTGGTACTTTGCAGTATAAAAACTGCATTTAGAGACTGGTTTATCTGTGCTTACAACATTATTGAAAAGGATTTTGGATTTTGTTTTGCTCATAGCTAGGATTGTAAACAAATCTTCTGCTGTCTTATTCTCTGTGCTTTTATTGTACTTTAGGGGCTAACAAGGTTATTTTTGTAGTCAACAAACAGCTACATTCAGAAACTTTTAAGCTTAAAAAAAAATAAAAAACAAGACTCATTCGATGAGAATTTTAAGAAAAGTCATTTTCATTTTCACACTTACTATATGAAAGCTCTATGAATAGTTAATGCAAATTTTAACATCTTTATTATTCCAGGTGCTAAAATGAAAATCCAGTGTTTAATAGCTATGTTTTATCCTTCTTGTGATACTTCTTAAGTCGTTTGTCTAGCAGAAAACATTTCTCTACAATGTGGAAGATTTCTTGACAGAAGAGGATCATTATCTTACTCTGTGAGATATGCACATCAATGCAATTATAATCCATCTGTGCTTACGTTTGTAAAAATTCTTCAAAACCTGGTGGAGAAAATGTTCTAACAGTTTGATTGTTTTATTCACTGCAGGATGTGGAACTTGTGTGAAGCTTCCTGGGTCATTTCATGCAGTTCTGGTGACCCTTAAGTGATCTTGTTTTTAATTTAAGACTCATGTTATGTTAATTTGGCAGTAATTAGTAAAACATATATTTTTTTATTTGTTTTGTATTATATAGGTAATTATGCAGAGATATTTTGCTCAACACACTTTTTTCAACTTTCACAGTTAATCACTTATTGGTTTTTTAAAGTGTCATCTCTGTGATTCCTCACATTTCTAAAATAGTTAATCTTGATCATTTTGATTGTCTTATCTCTATTTTCTTTGTTGTAGGATTTTTAAATTGAGAACACAGGTTTGTTTGGAAAATCAAATCAAAAATATGTCATCCGTTTTTTCTCAGCTCATTTTGGACAGATAAAGTTATAGTTAAGTCCAGACCTCTAAATGAAGTGAAGGGAAGTTGGTTGGTACCCCCAGGTTGACTAAAGCCCAACGGTGAGAGCACACTCTCACTAGACCGGCCTCAAGGGTTTGTTGAAGCGAAAAACTGCCAAAACTCTGGTGGCATTTCTCACAAATGACATTTGACAGTCGCAGCCTGCGGCGGAATAAACAAATTAAAGCTGAGGTTGTTTTTTTTTAGCCTTCATTAAAAACAACCCTCACCTGGGCTAAACAAAGGAGATATGTATATGACAGTACATAATTGACTTTTACCCAGGTTGAATATGAAAAAAACGATACTTATATATTGACATTTATTTTTTCTGTATTTGTGTTAGTAATAGATAATATAAGGATGACTCAGTTTTTTTTCTGACTTCATAATCCTTGATAGTATAGATTTAACAAACATTCCTAACAGTTTGCTCCATATTGACATAACAGCATCACACATTTGCTGTTTCATGTTCAATCTGAGAGGATTCCAGATTTATGTCAAGACCCCTTATCCTGCTGGAAGTAGCATCAGATGGTACACTGTGGTCATTAAGGAATGGGCAGAAACAATACTCAGACTTTAACATTAAAAGAATCATTCAGGTCAATATTGCAGTAGATAGTGTCATCTCAATTATTCATGGTTTAATTTATTTTTTATTGGTGGATCTCAGTCAGAAATCTGCAAAATTAACTAAAATTAAATCAGAGCTAATTAAGTGAACCTTGTTTATTTTTGGACCATGTGGCACATTTAAAATCCTTGAATTTTCTTTAATAATACAGTCCGCCTTAAGTATGGATTCTGTCAAAATGTTCAACTTTGGTAAATCACTAACCCAAATCGCTTGATGGATTGTTGGAGCATTATGGGTATTGTTGTCAGGAGCCTTAACCGTTTATAAATCAATTGAATAAAGCTTGACTTATCTGAAGATTTTGCTTTGCTAAATGCTGTATATAGACTGAAAAATATGTTTTTTTCTTTATTAAAAGCATGTAATGATTCAACAAGAGAGTCACAACAGAGGGATCAAAGACCTACAGATGGCTCCAGAGTCGTAGGTTGCAGACCCATGTCCCAGACCACTACACCACCACCACCAACAGTCTGAACCGCTGATGCATCATGTGGTTGATGCTATATTCTGATCCTACCATCCAAATGTTTGCAACAGAAATCAAGACTCATTAGATCGGATTCAGTTTCCTGTTCTTAGCTGACAGGAGTGGAACCCAGTCTGATGTCCTCTGACCTTTGACACCAAGAAGACATTTCTACCCACAGAGCTGTGGCTCACTGGAGTTTTCTCTTTTTCTGACCATTCTCTGCAAACCTTAGAGATGGTTGTGGGTGACAATCCCAGTAGATCAGCAGTTTCTGGAATACTCAGACCAGCCCGTCTTGACCATGTCTACATGCCTAAATGCACTGAGTTGCTGCCATGTGATTGGCTGATTAGAAATTAGTATTAACGAGCAGTTGGACAGGTGTGCCTAATAAAGTAGCTAGTGAGTGTAAGCATAGAAAAATCCAATTTTTTTCTCCTTTAATTGTTTTTTGCAGATAAACAATTTATTGTTTACCTTGACCTCCTTCAGAACTTTGAGAGTTGATGACTTTATATCTTGAGCTTATAAGGATACAGTGGAAATTGGGTTTTTCCACTTGTATCTGTGGCGGTTCAGCTGGAGGAATCATATGAGGAAAATGATAGAGAATTTCTCATTTTTTAAACCAATTTTAGCATTGTATTTTCTGCGACATTATTTTCCCTTATTATTATCATTATTTACTTTTTTTTAGAAATGTGTTTTAAATCAAATTGAACTGATTCAGCATTTAGCATTCATTTTAAGCATTTATAACAATTCTTAGTGCTGGATTTTACAGGATTTATATTAAGTAGCTTCAGTTTTTTTTTTTTTTTTCATTTTACCTTTGATTAAGAACTTGTAAACTTTGCTATTTATAACAGCTTCTGTTTTTTTTCCTTTAAGGGTTTAACACACCTAAGTATCTTTATTGTTTTACATAAATAGTAAGCATTCAGAGGTGCACTTTTGCAGAAGATGCTTTTATTTTAGTTTCTACATGAATGCTATTTAACTCCAATTGTAACAAATATTTGAATCTCCGAGCCATCTTTCTTATTTTTTTCATGATTATTGTTAACTTATCATCAGCTTCTGAAAAAAAAAAAAAAAAAGTATTTTTTTTTTTTTGAGAATATCAAATTAGCTTAATCCTTAAATACAATCTTGAATCAATCAAAAGTGTTGGATTTACAGTATTATGCCAGTCTCACAGAGTTCAAAAATGTCATAAAATAAAAGTCATTAAAGCAAAAAAAAAGACAGAAATGAGGATCAGAAAACTAGGAACAGTACAATGTGAGAAATTGGTTTCATTTTTTGAAACAATACAAGAAAACAAAACAAAAAATTATCCCCCTGCAGTTTTATCTCATCTTCCGTAATGATGTCCGTCATCATCTACCGTTATTCACCTTCTAGTTATACATGAGCAAATGAATGAAGGACAAGCATAATTATTTAAATAAAGCTCTATTTTCTAACTGTGATTGCAGAATCCCACTGACAAACACTCGTCAATTATCATTTTTGTCAAACTATTATCTGTAAGCCGTTCTCAAGGAAGATAAAATAATAGAAAACACTTACATCAGGTTGATCCAGTGGTAGAGATGCTCTGGGAGAGACGATGCTGAGGAAGCTTAGTCCTGAATGATTCAGAGAGAGTGAACCTAAAGCTGCGCTGAGCTCTGCCTCAGTGCACAGTGGCTGGTCTTCTCCATATAATCATAGATGCAGGAGAGAGTCAGTGACTACATTTATAAACTCACACTATTAACATTAAAGTGTCTTTCTTTAATCTAAATGTGTTTTAATTATGTTGCTTTTTTAAATTATTGATGTACAAACATATCTGTTTTTAAAAACTGTGAGGTTTAGACCTTTAAATGACCATAAAAAAGTTTTTTTTTTAATTTTGTTTTATGGATATCTGCAGAACAATTGTGAATAATTTTAGGAAGGCTTTAGCAAAAAGGGTTTCTTTGCTTTTAAGTCCCAATCCAATTATATTTTGATTTATTTCAAAAGCCTTCCCAGTGGTCTTTTTTTCAAATGATTGTTCAGTGTTTTAGGCAAAATTAAAAAAAAAAAACAAAAACAAAAATGTGCAGTTTTGGATAGATTCTGCAGAGCAGCAGAAAGTCGCCTCTTGCGTTGAGTTGTGGGTGGGACTCATTTCCCATCATTACTCTCTCTCCCACTAGTTTACAGTCCATCACAATCCCAGCCTAACAATACTATTAGCAATACTATATTAGAGCTATCCGGTTGTACAGTTTAGAGTCAGATGCCAGCTCAGACGAGGGAAAATAAAGACGTAGATGAGTCTATTTGTCTCCAAGTTGATGCATCAGATACCCACTGTAACGCCTGCTGCAGGCTGTTTCCAAATGCATTTTTACATAAGCTCCTGATTCAGAGCAATTACAATAAAGAAAACTCAGAAATGTAATTTTAAACTAAATTTTCTTTATAAATGTCTTCCATCACGAGAAAAATCCTTCAGAAACATGTGAAAACACCAGGAAGACTATTTTTATTAGAGTGAGTCTGTCAACAGAACCAATAGAAGCAGATTATAAAATGTATTTGCACAAGAAAATAACCCTGTTGTATATTTTGGGGTGTTTGGATGATTGAGGCTGCTTGTAATCCAATGGACTGAAGGAAGACTGAAGGCCCACAAGAGGAACCACCCACCAAATGATTGGTAAAAATAAAAACATTTGTATTCAATTTGTGGATTCATGTCAAGAGAATATCAAATCTTTCCATCTGTCATTATGCTTCTCTTAATTTTTAAAAGTTATATATCAAATTTTGCCCCAAAGCCAAACTCATAAAACCCCCACGTTCCAAAGGCCACACTCAAACGACTTAAAAGTCTTGGCTTGAGGAATTTTTTTCTACCATTTTCATAATTTCTGGGCCTGTAAAAGCTGGCAGCTCTTTCCTTAAATACTTGGAGAGATTATGGAAAATAAATGTATTGCTGCCCGTGTTAGTGGTGAATCTGGGGGCCAAAACATGGAAGCATTAGAGAAGAAGAAACTGATAAGTTGTACCCTCCAACCAATTACCACACCATTCATTTTCCCCTCCAGGCAACTTCCACTTCCACGAGTCAAGATTCCATTTTCCGTGGATTTACCGGTACTCTATATCAGATGGGAGAAGCAGACAGAAATGTCTTCTCAAAGTAAATAACCTGTATTCATAAGTCACATTATCTACACAAGTTATTTCAGTACTTCGTCAAAGGTGCGAGTTCATGTGAAGAAAAGTGAAGAAATTCAAAGTCATTATGCCATATTCATGCACAACAAACAACAAAATCTAACATTTACTCTGTAGGTACAGAAACCGCCTGTTTTTCATGCCAAAAAAGACTTGATTTGATGGCTTCTGAAGTGGAAAACAAAACAAACTCCTGCAAGGAAATGACAAAAACAACAATTTAATTGAATCGTAAACCAATGGGAACATATTTCCACAATCGGTTTTAATTAAAAAAAAAAACACATCAAGATACATCAGATCTATTTTTACAGAGCAGAAGCCAATTAACAACTAAAGTGAGGTGTCGGGTTGTTACACATTTTCAGTATCAATGGAATCAATTGGAAAAGAATGACATTTCCAGCAATTATTATACTTCTATTACTTCCGGCTGGGGGCTGCACAGTGGGGTAGTGGTTAGCACTCCGCCTCACAGAAAAAAGTTCAAATCCTGGCTGTGTGGAGTATATGCTGAATGAATGAATGAATGAATGAAATGGTTTATTGGTTTAATAGTGATTCACCTTTTCTATCTTTATTATTATCATTTTTCTTCCATATGTTTTTTCGGACGCCTATAGCTCTTCGGCTCTTTCAATTATTAAAAAATTCAGCTCTATTTATGCTAGCTTTTTCAACTGTTTTGTCAGTTACTAAGGATCTCTACACTATTTTGGAGTTTAGCTAATATTTCATCCACATCCTATTTTGGCTAATTTAGGCTTTTTTCAGTTATTTAGGCTAATTTGAAGTTTATCTTATATTTTAGCTATGTGCTAGCTTTGTTGGCTAATTCCGGGTAATTTGGAGTTTAGCCATTATTTTAGCTAAATGCTAGTTGTTTTGGGTTAATCTAGGATTATTTTCAGTTTTTAGGCTAATTTGGCATTTAGTTTATATTTTTGCTACATGTTAGCTGTTTTGGCTAATTTAATCTTTTTTTATTTGTTTTTTAGACAATTTTGGAATTTAGCTCATATTTTAGCCTTTTGCTAGCTGTTTTAGCTAATTTAGACATTTTACCAGTTTTTTAGGATAATTTAGCATTTATCTTATATTTCAGCTACATGCTAGCTGTTTCAGCTAATTTTTGGCTTTTTCTCCACTTTTTAGGCTATGTTGGAGTTTAGCTAATATTTCAGATACATGCTTGCTGTTGTGGCTACTTTAGGCTTTTTTTTTAACTTGTTTAGGCTAATTTTAAGTTTAGCCAACATTTTAGTCTATTCTAGCTATTTTTATTCTAGCTATTTTGCATAAATTACTAATTTTACCATTTTTTAGGCTAACTAGGAATTTAGCTTATATTTTAGCCTTTTGTTAGCTGTTTCAGCTAAATTATACTTTTTAACAGTTTCTTAGGCTAATTTGTAATTTAGCTAATACTTTGGCTACATTCTAGCTGTTTTAGCTAAGTTTTTCTTTTTCTCCACTTTTTAGGCTATGTTGGAGTTTGGCTAATATTTCAGATACATGCTCGCTGTTGTGACTAATTTGGAATTTTTTCAGTTTTTCAGGCTAATTTGGCATTTTGTTAATATTTTAGCTAGCTATCAACTCTAGCGTTTTCATCTATTGGCTTCAGTGTTTTTAGTTATCAATTTTAGCGTCTTCATTAGCACTGGCATCTTCAGCGACCACACTCAGCTTAAAGCATTCACACGAGTATTATCGCAGTCATTTTTTTCTATTAATATTACACAAATGAATTATTTTTAATTTGGCTCTATGTGACTTTCTGGAAAACCGTAAATGTTTACTTTCAGGCTGTGATTGTTACACTTTTTCTGTTAGCCTACAAACCGGCCCCATATCAAAGAAGAAAACAGTTATGTGGTCCTCACAAGAAAACGTTTGGGGACCCCTGCTGTAAGCCATTGCACAGAATAAATAGATTTTTTTTTTGTAGATCAATTTTTCCACATGTTTAGGAAGCTTAGAATGATGCCATATTCTGTAGAAGCTGAAAAGGCCATTAAGTCTACTGTTGAAAGTAAGAAGATGCACAAATTCACTGTCTGACAAACTGTTAAACTTTACAATTCAGAAGTTGTAGAACTTTAGCAGTTTTACCTTTACTAAGTAATGGTAATTATTTCTGTGAAAGCTAAAAATTGAGAAACTCTCAGTTTAAACTCAATTTAAATTCTGCTGGATCCAAGCTATTCAGAGAATTTAAAACAGTATCTTTTGTGTGAATATAAAGAAACTTGAGGCAATCACAGCAAGATCTGTCTAATTTTAAAGCAATTACCTGACATTTTTAAATCTAATGTGCAGGTCCCAATGAGCCATTGTATTTATTTGACCCAGCTCAAAAGCACCTGAGACCTCCCATAAGTAAAATGGAGTCATTGTAGGTTTGCACTTTTGTTATTATTGTTTTCATTCAGGACACAAGGGGTTTAACTGTATATTACAAATGCGTCTCTTGGTGTTTGATCATCTTGAGACCCTCTCTGAGATGTTGACGAGGCTTCAGCATTTAAAACATTTAAACTGTGTGGTAACTGTTCTGCTTTTGCACATGAGCAGCTTGAAACAATATGCATTTCACCATGGAAACGTTTGCGCTGACATTGATTGACAAGTCTAAAAACAGTGCAGAACTTTTTGAAATGAAAAAACAAAACTTTCCTATTAAAACTGTTTTATATATATAAAAAAAAAACTTTAAACTTAAAGACAATGTTTATGTCTATGTATGGATTTTAGCTTAAAAAAGTTGAAATTCTTAATTGAATGCAGGTCCTGTGGCTTATTTAACTTTAGTTTTTCTTGAGAATTTTACTGCAGAATGAAATCTATTTAAGTCAATATTTTCAAGCAAAATGTATTCAAGATGTTTATTTTTAAATTGCCATTATTCTTCATCTTGCTTTCCCCCCTTGCTTTCTAAGTAATAACCATAAAATCAATTAGTTTTGAGTGTGTATTCTTTCCACACAGTGTAACTACTTTTTCTGAAGGAGGCCAGAATCAGCCCATTTCTGTCTCGGACTATTACTTTACTTTCAGATCTTTACAAAAACAGCAGGTTATGCAGCTAAATTATTCAGGATTAAGCTGCAAGTGCGCTAATGAGAAATAGGAAACAAGCTGAAAACATATTAAAGATATTTAAAAAATGATCTTTTAGTGGGTTAATGTGTGTCATTTCGCTGGTTGTAAGCTCTGCTGTTACATATAGCCTGCAGACTTTATAAACCTGCAGGTTCACCAGAAAAAGAATTTAGTCAGTCACCAATTGTGCAAGTTCTCCCACTTGAAAAGATACGAGAGGCCTGTAATTTTCATCAGTGGTATACCTCAACTTTCAGAGAAAAAATATTCCAGAAAATCACATTGTCTGATTTTTTTTTTTTTTTTTTTTTTTTTGTAGTAAATTATGGTGGAAAATAAGTTGGTCACTCACAAAAAAAGCAAGATTTCTGTCTCTAACAGACTTGTAACTTCTTCTGTAAGAGGATCCTCCACACTCCAAACTCCATTCTGGCTTTTAGTATGACATCAATCCCAAACACGTTGCCCAGGTAACAAGGGAGTGGCTTCGTAAGAAGCTTTTCAAGGTGGAGTGGCTTACCCAGTCTCCAGATCTCAACTCCATAGAAAATCTTTAATAAACAATAAAATAACAATAAAAATTATTGCATCATTTTTATTTAGTTCTCTAGCGTGTTAGTTTACCTAGTAAAAAATACATAAATTTTTTGGGTAGATTTTAATCATTTTTTTCAACTTTGTTGTCACTTCTAAAAGCAAAAAGGTAGTGGGGTTAATATTTACCAAATGCTGACAATAACCCTGCAGAGTTGTTTTTTTTCAGTGCAGTGACAACCCTAAAACATCACTGCTCTAGCGGAGATCTGCATGGAAGAATGGGCCAGAACACCAAAAACAGTTTGTAAAAACCTTGTAAAGACTTACAGAAAACATTTGATCGCTGTCATTGCCAGCAAAAGGTATAAAACAGAATATTGATGTGAACTTTGGTTATTGATCAAATACTTATTCTCCAACATAATAATGTAGAAAACGGAAAAACTATCAAAGGTGAACTCATTAAATTAGCTTCAAATGACATAACCGCACTTCCCTCCAAGAAAACAAGTTTTATTAAGTTCTTCACTTTCTCTGACTGTGCTCACAGGTGGATGCAGGCTGACTGCAGCTGATAAATGGGGTAAAATGGTATCTGTGTTGTGTTCTCCAAACACATGACAACCTTTTTTTTTTTTTTACTCACAGCCTTGCAAAGAATACCTGAATAAATTAACAAGACACTTAGACAACAAAAATAAGCTGTTATATTAATGACATTTTATTTATGCGCCTTAAAATGAAAAGTGCTAGTAAGAATAAATAAAAATAGTTTCTCTGTTAAAAAGGTATCTGCATTTATAATTTTAAAATACCAAATACATAATATAGATGGCATCGTATAAAATTGGACTGTATTGTTTCGTCACGAAGTTAGTGGAATCTTTTATGCATCACTTCTTGGCCCAGATGCATATTGAATCATGTGAGAGGGAAAGACACACATAACCCTTTTGTGATGAACGAAAGACAGTGGCACAGCTTTGATCTGAAATGTTTGTAACATTATAAACTGTTGCAGTTGTAACACATTTTGCTTGGTTTAATATTTCTTGCATATGGAGAGCTTCAAGGCAGCCTTGGTCCTTTGGAAACAAGCGGAATTACTGTAAACAGGAAGTAAAAATGTACCAAATTAAAATCGTTTTTATTTTATTTAGATATATAATCACCATAAAGTACTTTAGTGAAGCCCGTTACTTAAACAATCTTACAATTTGTAGTACAGGCAAAAAATTGTACCAAAAAATGCACAATTTGTCCGAAAAATCAAGCTAAGCAGCATTTTTAGAGAAAATGCTCTTTCCACATAGACCAAAACTACAATGAGAACTGATTTTAAATGTCCAGCTTGTCCAATTATACTGTTTAATTTTAATAAACCAGTCTTTCAAATACTTGTGCATTAGCACCTTCACACCCTTAGGTGATTACCAGCTTTGAAAGAGTGGAATTTAATGAATATGGAATAAATTATACACTAAATGTTCTATATTTTACAATGAAAGCTATATTTACATTCAGCAGATGCTTATTTCACAAAAAGAGCTTATCCAGCTTGTCATTCAAATCTTGACGGGTTAGGATTTTTCTCATAAAAATAGTTAATATGGACACAGTCTGTATTTAAGAAATGCCAATCCTGCTGTATGGACAAACTTTTCTTTATAGCTTTCTTCTTATAGATTTGAGTTTTCTAGATGAAAAAACAAAAATAATTTAAGATTTTCATTTCAACAGAACTTCATTAAATCTATTTAAAGAGTGAAGTTAATTTTCAGCATCAGTGAGCGTTTCTGAGTTTAGACAATCTGATTTATATTTTGAAGCTCATATTAAAGTTCATTGCAATGAAACGGTGGATGCATGTATTGATTGAAGTACCGCACCTTCTGTACCAGGAAGAAATCCAACATGTTTTCTGGTGAAATTTAGCTTCTTTAAAATTGATGCATGGTGGATTTTTTTTTTTTGAAAGATTGATGGCAAAGGGAATTTAACAAATACTGCGAGAGATAATTTTATTATTTGGCTGAGACGATCTACAGATTAAATTTCATAGTAATTATATTTTGTTTTTATACAAACGAACAAGTATGAAACCAAGCGGTTCAAATTAATCAGAATCAGCTTATCATGGTGATTGGTCAATACATAATCAGCGAAATAGAACAGCTTTGAGAAATAATATGGTTTGCTTAAAAAATATGTAATTTTTAATATAAAATTGGCTCCTTAAGACCATCAGACGTAATTACTTTCATGTTGAAACCTTAAAAAAAAACTTAAACTATTAAACTTTTTCAAAATTTTTATACAAAAACAATCTATGTGCAAACATGGCAAATACAAGGGAAAGCATCTTGACTTGGACAAACTGCATACATGAATATAATTAATAACAACAAATTCCCACAGAATCTCCTTATTTGGACCGTTTACATCTCGATAAATATTAGTTTACTCATATATTAGAATAGGTTGGTTTAAAATAAAATTTGAAAGCTCATCTTCCCCTCATAGAAGATGTTTCTCAGCTAGATGTCCACCACACAGCTCAGAGCGGTGGCTCTTATAGCATCAGAGATGACCTTTGCTCCTGATTCTCCAATGCCGTTACCCTGCAAGCTAAAGAAAACATAAAAAACACAATTTTAATTAAGATACAGGAGCACAAGAACACGTGTACTTAAGAAATCGTACTTGATATACGCCAGCTGGTGGTTTCCTTTCAAAGCTGTTGCAATGAATATGGCTCCATCCATGCCTAAAGAGTTCTCCTGCAGACTGAGGATTTTTTTTTTTAATTAATCAGTTATTCGAACGCACAAATTGAAAATGTGTCAGCGTGAATGTTTTTGAACTTCCAGCTGTTAATGTTAGTTGGGTTAAAAATTATTCATCATCAGAACAGTGAAAAAGACGTTGAGGGTTCCATGTAAGTCAACAGGGACCATCTTTACTGCTGGTTTCAGTTTAAATTAAAATGGACACTTACTTCAAGGACTTTAGACTTCTGTTGCATTTTAAAGCATTGGCCAGAGCCTTTGCTCCCTCCATCCCTACACTGTTTCCACGGAGACTGAAAAGCATGGAGGATAAAAAAAGCAAACATTGTATTCAAACCGGATGCTAAAGAACTCGCAGTACTCTGTGCTTCCGACACAAGGTGAAATAACAAATAACTTCATTAAATTAGCACCTTGAGAGACGAGAAATTAATTCAAATGAGATGCAATGAGGTTAAGAAAATGCTAAAATTACGCAGTTGGTGAACTTGCTGGATGGAGTTCCCACTGATTTTTAAATCTGTCAGCTGTATAAAGATCATGTCACTGCATATCATCAGCTGTTAAATACAATGATAAAACCACGGAGAGCTTTGTCTCACTCTAACGTCTGCAGAGTTTGATTCTTCATCAGAGCTTCTGCCAGCGCCACGGCTCCGCCGGTCCCAGACGAGACTCCCTGAAGACTGAGCAGCAAAAAATCAGAATACGTGTGTGTGTGTGGGGGGGGTAACTTGAACAACAAATTTTTTTACATAATAGTTTCTGTCCCTTTCCGAGTAAAAACACATTCACATATTTCCTTTATTTCATATTCAAACCTGGAAAAAGAAATAATTGGATCTGTCATAGTGGAAAATTGTTTATGCCAACCATAACGTCTGCAGTGAAGTGTTGACTTTCAGAGCTTCGGCAAGAAAAATGACACCTTCATTTCCGATTGCATTTTCCTGCAGACTGAAGATAAAAAGAAGACAAAAAAAACACAAACGTTAGAACCAGCCGGTGACTCGGGAACTCCTACTTTAATTTGTTTTTAGTGCTTTGCTGCAGCTCTAACTGTGGTGGCAGCCTGCAGCTGGTGTGAACAAGGTAGCAGAGATCAATGCAATTAGAGGAAAATGAGTGAATATTGGCCTTACTCTAAGAGCTTTATAGTGGCGTTGGACATAAGTGCGTTGGCCAAAACCTTGGCGGCTGTGGACTTAATGAAATTCCACTGGAGACTGTCAAAAGAAAAAAAGAGTCACAGCAACATATTGACATATTGTTCTTGCAGTGACCTTACGGGTGGATGGATGGATGGATGGATATATATATATATATATATATATTATATATATATATATATATATATATATATATATTTATATTTTTTTTTTCTCACATTTGCATGTTGTCTTATCGGAAATCCAACTTACTGCAGTGAGGTGAGTCCTTGATTAAATTTGATTGCAGCAGAGATCGCTTGAACGCCTTCATCGTGTAACAAGTTGGCGGTGAGACTGGGATGAAGAAACACAAACACGCAATAATGAACAAATAATATAATCAATCAAATGTAAAATCATCTGAAACTGCCACTTTAAGCTAGTCTGTTTTACATATCTAGCAGGGAATTTATTAATTTTACAGTTTCTGCAAAAACTCAATTTTCCACGGTTGGCACATAAAAGGAATGGATTCTCTCACAAGGATAATTTATTATAGATTCATGGCTCTTTGTAAGGGTCTATTTCCAGGGGTAAAATAAGGATTATGTCTGTAACAGGAGTTCACAGAAATAGACGATTTGAATGAAATAAAGGGTCATAAAGCTCATGTTTGGCACAGGGATTCTCACACTTCCTGCTGTCCTATTTGCTCCAGATATGAATCCAGACAAGCATGAGTCACACACAGGCAACATAACAACCAGCTGGTTCCCTCGGGAGCTGAGTTTTCTTTTTTTTTTTTTTTTTTAGTTTGACGAAGTTGCTGAGAAGCAGATTTGTGTGAAGTGAGATGTTTTCAGCTCATGTGGAAAATATTGTTCTTATAAAAAGTTATTAAAGATGCAAAGCAAGTAAAAACCTTCAGAATCAGAATCAGAATCAGAAAAACTTTATTGGTCCCAGAGGGCAATTCATTAGTAGAACTTCCAGTGCAGTTACACACACACCACACAATCATATCAATGTGTCAGCCCATCACAGTCCAAAATGAGTACTCCGTAGCTCCGCAACATCAGCATACAGTTGTACGTCACCACATCAATAACCTTAAAGAAAAACACTATTATCTAAATTCAGCAACGTAATTGCTGAGGGCACAAAGGAATGCGAAAAACGATTAGTTTTTTGTACCGGAGCATAAAATCGGCGCCCTGAAGGCATCAAAACAAAGACAGGAGTCAGAGGATGCTGGGCCGTCCCAGGATGTTTTTGGCTTTCTTCAGCACCTGTTCCTTCCACAGAGAGGGAAGGTCCCTCAGACTAACACCAATTATTTTGGAGCAGGTCTTGACAATGCTCTGCAGTTTGTTTTTGTCTTTCAGAGACAGACCATAAAACCAGCAAATAAATGAAAATGTTAAAATACTCTCAATAAAAGAACAATAAAAATTATTAAGAATGGTTTGATTTACATTAAAAGAGTTCAGCTTCCTTAGCAGGTAAATTCTCTGCTGCCCACGCTTCACAATAGCGTCTGTGTTCATGTGGAATTTCAGTTTGTTGTCGAACACAGTACCTAAATATTTGTAGCTCTCGACAGTCTCCACCTCTCCCCATGGATCACACTGACACATGTGCTGTAGCCCGTCTAAAATCAATCTCCATGTCCTTTGTTTTCTCCACGTTTAAATCAAGGTAATTGTCGTCACACCAAACAACAAACTGCGACAAAGCAGGCCCGTGGTCAATTTCAGATGCAGATAACAGAGACACTAGAACAGTGTCATCTGAGAATTTGATTAAAAATCTGTTCTCCCTCTGAAGATCTGCAACTGTCTGTATACAAGATAAAAAGGAGAGGGGAAAGGACACACCCCTGAGGAGACCCAGTGTTACAAATGGAAGGTGGGGATAGTTCACCATTAACAAGAACACGCTGAACCCGGTCAGTAAGAAAACTTAAAATCAATAAAAGAAGCTGATCAGGAAGGTTAAAATCTGAAGCCAGTCTTTGGATCAGAATGTGGGGCTGCATTCTATTAAAAGCAGAGGAAAAATCTGCAAATAAAAGTCTAACATGAGCCCCGGAGTTCTCAAGGTGCTTAAAAACAGTGTTCAATAAAAAAGTTTAGCATCCTCGACTCCCTTTTTAGACTGGTATGCAAATTGCAGGGGATCCAGTTTCCCTTCAGTTAAGAACAAGATAAAGGACTTTAAAATATGTTCAAAACTTTTCATAACAAGTGATGTCAGTGCCACCGGTCTAAAATCACCCAGGGTTTTTGAGTTCCTCGATTTTGGAAGAGGTATCACAGTTGATGTCTTCCACAAGACAGGAATTTGCCCGATGTCAACGCACAGTTGAAACAGTTTACCAAAAACAACACTGAGCTGAGTGGCACAGTGGTGTAAGGTACGGCCACAGATACCATCAGGGCCCTTTGCTTTACCAGTCTTTACCTTTTTAAATAAGGCAGCGACCTGGTATGGTGAAATTACAATATCATTTTCAGGCTTGAGAGAATTCTTACATTGAGACAAATTTTCAAAGACATCAGTTCTTTCAAAGCGAGAAAAGAAGGCATTGAATGTGCTCGGTAATTCAGAGTCAGGTACACCGTTTAAAGATACTGGCTTCCTGTCCTCTTTTGCATGGGAGGAGGCCATATTCTTAATGCCCCTCCAAGCAGCTCTGATGTCCCCACTACTATACAGGGCTTGCAGGAATATTTTAACTCTATTTGCTTTACATGTGCATTCAAAACTTCTACAGTAAAATTAGCTTAAAATAAAAAAGAAAAAAATATTTTTGGGTTATCTTTTTACTTTATTTTGAGGTTTTTATTGTTTATAAGTGTATATTTATTGCAATATTTTTTTTAAATAAAAATGGGTTTTCACTTTGGAAACATTTTTCATAGTATTTATAGGATAGTATGTTTACAGCTGTTACAACTTTAAGGATTCAGTTGTTTTCTGGCTAGGTGTCACAATGTGGCGTAATCACAAAGCCACAGCGTTAAAGCTGCTGTTAAACTACTTTACAACCTCATCAAACAAGGATGTTCACACTTTTTTTTTTCTTCAAAGAAAATTACAATTATACTTAAATTGAAAAAGCAACTTACTCCAGATTTTGCAGGGAGTTGTTCTCCTGGAGGGCCTGGGCCATGTTCTTTGCTCCTTCAATCCCAATTGAGTTCTCTCTGAGACTGATGATGCATGCAAAAGAAAGTGACATCGATCGCACTGAGTTTTAATGCCATTTGGCCACAAAGAGATTTTCATTTTAATGCTTACTTCAAGGTCACGAGACCGCGGTTGAACCTGAGGGCTTTGGTCAGCGCCGTCATTCCTCTGTTGCTGATTGAGTTGCTTTGAAGTCTGCAGACAAAGAGAAAGGTGGTCCCTTTTCTTCTATTTTTTGTGAATAAAAGTGTCTGACTCACTGTAAAAGGAGCCATTACTGGGTGACTTTAAAAGAGGTTGAACTCTGTAATTGAAAAGCAGATACTGACTGGAGTGAGAGCAGAGTTTGGTTGAGTTTTAAAGCTTCTGCCAGAGCGGCGGTTCCTTTGTCCCCCAGCTGGTTACTGCAAAGACTGCAGAGCAGACAGCAACATAAAAGAAAAGTATTAGTCTGCTTTACAGGGAACATTTATGCAAAATGTAAAGAACAGACAATTTACATTGTAGACATTTCAACTCCTTTTTTATCAAATTATTAAGAAAATAAATAAACTAATTAAGCTTTTTAGTGTCCTAAAATGAGAATTGAATACCCCATCTAGTAGATGCTCTATTATTGATCTTTATTCTTACATTAAGAAGGAGATGCATGAAAAGCAGCAAGATTACTTTATTGTTTGTGTTGGTTTCCCAATCAAAGGCTCCAGTGACTATGAAATTATTTACCACAGCAAAAAAAGGTAGAAAAACCTTTTGACACATTCAGGAAGTAAAAAGCATTTATTTTTACTAGGGGGGAACAAACTAAATCTTTATTTAAAGGTCCGGAGCCCTTCAGAAAAATGTTAATGATTTGAAAAGATGAAAGTTGTTGATTAGATTTTGTCATTTATGTTTAAATTTTTAAATAGAGTTGATCTTACATGAGTAGAAATGAATTAAAGCTCTTTTGATATTACACTGAAAGCTTTACCCCTCTTCCAAAATACAAATGAGTCAGATAAATAAGCAAAACGATGTTAAAAAGTTTGATCTTTTATCAGTGTTTCATTATCACAATGAGTTAAAAAACATATTTTTACCTTCTGTTGCTGTTTGAAAGAAAAGTAATCAATAATCTGTTGCAGCAGGATCTTATTTGACTTAAGATGCATTTTATTTTGAAAGGAACTTGTACGTGCTGCTGGTAAAAGTTATGATAAAAAAATTACACGGTTATATTCATGTTTAAAAGCTAATTTAAAAAAAATGAATGGCTAAATACAGAAGGGAAGAAGAATTTGCCAAAATCCAAAACACACCTTAGGTCGCGGGCCGAACAGGAGAAGCATTTATTGAACACACTAAAACTAAATTTTTAAAACTTTAAACTGTAACTTTGACATAATTATGAACTAGATATATAGTATGACCTGCGTAAGTTGAATTTGGCTGCTGAAGATGCTGAAATTGTTAGCTAAAAACGCTGAAGCTCATAAAATATTAGCTAAATGCCAAATTAGCCTTAAAAAAATTAAGTTAGCTTAAACAACTACTATGTATCTGAAATATAAAAAAAAATACTTCCAAAAATCCTAGAAAAACTGAGAAAAAGCCTAAATTAGCCAAAACAGCTAGCATGTAGCAGACATATTAGCTAAATTCCAAATTGGCCAAAAAAATCCGGCCTTCTGAAGCTATTTTTCGGGCCTTGACTTAGAAACACGTGGCCTAATATCGTAAAAATTTGATAGATAAATCATATTTTTCTAAACACTACAGTGGAACTCATATTGGGTTTTTGCTTTGAAAGATTTAGACCAAATAGCTCTTTTAGCTACTTAAAGCTTGCTGACCCTCGACCCAAAGAAAGAGAACAAAAGTTTACATCAGCTTTGTTAGAGTTCGGTTCGTCTTCAGTGCTTCTGCAATCCTTTTGGCTCCATCTGCCCCAATTTTATTTTTCCGCACACTGAAACAAAAACATACATATTGCGAATTTAATCAAATGAATCAATTAAAGTAATGATAATAACAAAATAAGTCAAACGCTGCTCACTTTAGAGACACCAGCTTGCGATTGCACTGCAGGACCTCTGCCAGGGCCTGAGCGCCCTCCTCCTCGATGCTGTTGTTCTGGAAGCTAAGTTATTAAAAACAGTTAACCAGATGACTAAGATTCTTCTTGCTTTGGTGTAAACAAAACACTCACTTAATTGATGTCAGAACTTGATTCATTTTCAGAGCCTCTGCCAAGAACTTTGCACCTTTAGATCCAATGTTGTTGTTCCTGAGACTAAATGAAAAAAAGAGAGTAAAAATGAAAAGGTTATAGCGCAGGATAGAATGAGTTTAGAAGAAATACGAGTTTGCCACTCATTAACTGAAATTCTTTTGAAAGAGTTCTCACTTGAGACAAGTTAACGTGCGATTCACCAGAAGAGCTCGACTCAGAGCTTTGGCTCCCTTGTTGCTGATTGCATTATCTGCCAAACTGAAAGACAGAATGAAAGAAGCAAGATTTTTTTTTAAACAATTTAATTAAAAGAAAAATTATTTGAAGCTTTAATTCTACCTTATTTTTTGAATGTGGCAATCCTTTGCACTAAGAAGGCTCCCCAACAGTTCCATGACATCGTCTTTGAAGCTATTATTCTCCAATCTGCACAGGAGGCGAGCTTTTATTAACAAGTAATGATGTGTAATTTACTTTAATTCAGGGCTTTGACAGGCTGACCTGAGGTGGCTGCAGTAAAGTAGTTGTGGGAGCAAGCTTTTCACTGTTGAGTAGTTTAGCGAGCCGGTTAGGTTGGTCTGGTCGCTGCACTCTGGAGACACGTGCAGCAGGAAGCCCAGGACGACGCAGTGAGGCCGAGTCAGCTTTCCCGCCAAGCTTTCCTGCCGTAGGTCCTCCTCGACGCTCCGCAGCAGCTCGGTTTGCTGCAGCTCGTGTAAACAATAAGCCAAGTTGACGGTGCGCAGTGAAACCACGGCTTCCCCGCTGGACATGAGGCCTTGCAAAAACCCCGCTGCCCACACCTTCTGGTTGCCATCATCCTTTCCTGCAGCGAGAAGCCCTGCGACAGGCTTCATTGCGGTTGGACAGAGCAGGCCCGTCAAGAATCGCACGAAAACATCCAAGTGACCGTCATCAGCCTGTTGCGAGTGCTGAAAGGCACTTCGGAAATGGTTCTGGAAGCCGATTTTTGGCCAGGACATGGTGCTTTCTGAGAACAGATCGAAAATGGCTCTCTTGGAGGAAACGTGGTAGAACGTCGCAGCAAGAAACTCCTGCAGAGTCAAATGCGTGAACCGATACGTTGTGTGGATGGTGGACTCCAACCGGATGAGGACTCCAGTACCGAGACTGCTTTGGGTCAACTGTAAATCTATCCCATAAGCCTTGAGGTCCTGCTCGCTGAAGGTGTATTTGTGCTTCAAGAGTCCGTAGAATGCTAGCCGTCCGAGGTTCCCCAGTAGTTTACGGTTATTCCCATGAATTTGCTCCGTTTTTATGGGCTCCCTGCCTCTTGGCTCGCCTAATTCTGCTTTCATGCAGCAAAAATGGGCATACAAGCCAGTGCAAGTCCTGGGAAGGTTCTCCTGCGCTCCACTCTGCAAGATGTACAGCAAAGTATCAGCCGTCATCCAGCAAATGCATGGGATGTAGCACATCACCATTAATATCTTATGAGCCTGTAAGTGAGCCCAGATTTTGTTGGCAACGTCCTTCTCCGAGAAGTGGTGGTTAAGGAAGGTTTGGATGTCGTCGGGACTGAATCCTGGAATCTCGGATACTCTGTCGACCAAACCTCCAGGGATGAGCGAAGCCACTCCTGGTCTGGAGGTCACCCACACCGCCACGTCTGGGAGCAGATTCCCTCGGATGATGTTGGTTATCAAGTCATCGATGGACACTTCTTTCTTTGGGTCGTTGCAGGGAACAGCATCAGAGAAATTCAACCTGCATCGGAATTCATCCAAGCCATCAAAGATGAGGAGAGTGCGGCAGGGGCTCGAGAGAACCAAACTAGGATCTGATAAATAAGGAAAAGCCATTTTGACCAGTTTGTCAGCAGACAGCTTTTCCAGCACGTTCAGCTCACTAAATGTAAACGGTAAGACAAAATGGAAATCTGAACAAACGGCGCCTTGACTCCACTGTCTGATGAAGTGTCGGACCCAGGTTGTCTTACCGATGCCGCTCACCCCAACTGTGAGGGAGACTCTGGGAGGCAAGCTGACCCGTGTCAGGGGCTCGAATAGTTTTGCTAACCCCAACTGTCTGAGATGATTGAGTTTCCTTCCTCGAGTCACTCCCACCTGCATCAGGTCATGCTCCTTTTGCTGGAGGTCAGAAAGTCCATCAACCAGCAGCAATGTTCGTGAACACGTGTTCAGTTTGGAGCAGCTGACTGAATCTCTTTCTCTGTAATGTTCGTACTGTTGCAACAAAACCTCCTTGTGTTTCTTCACCGTGGAATCTGCAGAAAGAAACCATACATTTTTTTTTTGTTTCCAAAAAATGAAGGAAAAGTCATCTGCTTTGACCCGTGAGCCACTTATGACATGTTTATCTTTTCAGAACATTTTCAAGAAAAATTCAAAGCAAATTCTTCAACTTACCGTAGTTTAAGATGAGCTGGGAAACCTGAGCACTGGAGCTCGTTATAAACCCTTGAAGTGCATCGGATCCATGGCTTTCCTTGCCGGCAAGAACAGTGGTGAGCATGGTAGCCTGGTCCTTTAACTGGCCTGCTTCCTTGATGGTGGACTCTTCGGCTAAAGTCAGCACATCCACCTTTTTCAGGTGAGTCAATATTTCCTCCAGAAAAGACTTGGTAAGAAATCTCTGAAGCTGGTTTTGGTGTTTTTGGACCCAGCCCAGATCTGAATAAGAAGCGAACACAAAAAGATACTGAGAAAGGATTAATTCTAGACCAACATAAAAAAAAATACTATTCCAGCATTTACTTTCTAAAGAATAAGTTTAAAGGAGAGGACCAGATAGGAGATGCTGATTATGCTTGAAAGCAAATTTGTCCTAGCAAGACATTTTCACTCTCAACTGGTCACATATTTACGTTTAGTTAAGGAGCCCTCCACGTCACTTTTTGACGTTTTGGGTGTCCCCAACTCGTTATTTGACGTGCTGGCTGTTCATGAAATCAAGAGTCGGCCACCCTTGGGGTGTGGCGCTGAATGAGGTGCCGGACGAAGACTGGTCCTCGGGTTGCATCCATTATCCGTACCGGTACACTAACCCGAGACTAGACGTAGTACCGGATGCAGTATTAGACGCAGCGGGTCTTTACACAGCACTGGAAGCGAACCAGTACCAGGTTAGGGTACCAGTATTTATATAGGTACTGGTGCGCTCCAGGTCCCGGTATTGGACCGGTTCAGGTTTGCGGGCCGGAAGCTGGGAACCCTTAATTTAATAGGAGCACGTCAAAAAACTACAAGTTGGAGACGAGTTGGGAGTGAGAATGTGTCAGTCCTTAAAGACCCACTCCAATGGAAATCGTGACTTTTTTGTTTTTAACATCCTCTTGTAGCATTTTTCTCATAACGGAGGACATGAATAACATCATTTTAGTTTACAACTGCATTTCTGAGAATTGACCAATTAATAGTTTTGGATCAGGAGAAGATGAAAACTCGCGGTTTGAAAAAGCTCAGATTTGTGACGCAGCAACCGCCATGGGTGAGCTAAAGTCTCCCGTCTGCTCAAATCCTGATGCATCTACATGCAGACAAACAGATCCAACAAAAATCTTAATGTTCATGTCGGAGCTGCTGTCTGGCTCAAAGCTGATAGCTCCAATATTGCCTGTCTTTTTTTTTTTTTTCTTGCTATGCTAATGTTAGCTTGGACTTGTGAGGCGCTATAAGCTAGCGGTAGAGAGTAAGCAAAGTCATGCTGGGAAGTTAGCTAATTTCAATGGGAACAACCCAGAATCACATTTCTAATAAGTTCCTGGTGCTCTGTAGAAAAAAATGACAGACTTTTCGATATTTTGCTAAAAACTGCATAATCTAATTAAAAGGCCACTAGGAATTATTTAACAATAAATAAAAACTTAGTTGGAGTGGGACTTTATAAAGAAGTATGAGCGTTGTCTTCATTTTTGTAAAGTACCATGCCAAACTCTGAAAGGAGAAAGGCTAAAAGTTCATACCCTCCGATCTTGCTTGCAAAGCGGCAGAAGAAGACGTGGACTGCAGGTCAATGTAGCAGTCGTCTTGCCAGACAATTCGCTTGCTTCGGTCCAGAATAGAATCATAATGTTTCCTCTCCATGAGAAAGTTTGACACATTCAGCCCTCAAGTCTCCTGCTTCGGTCTACAAGAGAGAAATACAAGCAGCTGCACTAAATTATCAATTTTTAAAAAGTAGTTTTTTAAGGGTACTTTAGTGTTTTTCAACCACAAAGGTTGCAAAAGGAGAGATGTTCAGGTGTGCTAAAGGAAATGAATCATTGTCACTGATGCAAAAACATCTTCTATCACCAGGATTTCAGCTGTTTTGATCCAAACAAGACCTGAAAAAACACTGAAAAGTTAGGAATATGAAAAACTTTTTTCTGTTGTTACAATTGAACGTAAACATGAATATGTTATTTTGAGTGTTAAAAAAAAAAAAAATAAGCATGTTGTGATCATATAATTGTTCAAAAGTTATGGTTGCTTTGGCACAAACCTTTAAAAGAAATATAAAAAAAAAATCAGTTTTTAGAAAGAAAATATATATATTTTCAAAGGTCACGTACAATTATTAAATTAATAAAGTTATCAATACATTCAGAAATGGAAAAATAACTACTTGAGTATATTTTCCACAAATGTAATTGAAAATTTATAACTATCATAACTTTTATTACAACATTTAGGAAAAACAACTGGAACTTCCAGCTTTTCTGCCTGAATTATTACAAAAAATTGCTGCGAGATTGTGGAGGGACTGTAACTCAATTTCTCCTTTTTTTCCATATTTGGATTGTAGTGTAGAATTTTTGCCTAAGAAAAAGTGTACCATGGCTCAAAAAAGGTTGAAAAACACTGCTTTAGTGAACTTTAATGTAAAAGGTTTTGTGTTTTGATGTAGTCATATTAAATATTGCACATCAAAAATTAAAAAATAATTCTGCTTAGACTTCCCAGTACAGTGTACATCTGTTTAGTTTCATCAAAAGCCACTTGTCCCTCTTTCTAAGAAGTGTAGTGGATGCTTTCAGCTTACAAAAGCACTTGACCATATGGTAACATTTCCAACAAAAGTAAATAAACTTACTTTAAATTATAATTTGCAATTGGTTCTAAGAAAGCCAATGATCAGAATAGAATAATGCAGAAAACACTTCATTTTGAAGTGATACTTCAAAATAAAATACTGAAGTTCGTGGAAATGACATTTGATTCTCCAAAGAATGAGTCAAATAGGAATAAAAGGAAAATAGTTAATAACATTAGCGGAGGACTGTAGTTAACAATCTGAATGTAAATTCTCAAGTATTTATCAGATAAGAAGGAAAACAGAAAGTAAAATATTTGTTGTTTACTCTTTAAAAACATAGAAAAGAATGCATTACTCACATCTTCATTTGGCTGAAATTGAGGTATGCATTAATATAGATGGGATACATGATCATTGAAGTTCATCCATTCAGTCTTTACATGTAATAAATAAATAAGGATTGCTTAAATCTTAATTGCTTTTTGTGTAAAATACTCTTTGAAACTATTTCAGAATTAAAATGAGAATAAATTAGCTTAATGTATAGTTTGCACACTGTCCTATGGTTCATTAAAATGTGCAATATGAAGCCTTAAAGTTATTTTATATTTCATGCAACCTAAAGTAGTGCAAACAAAGGTTTTGACATGGTTTAAAGTTCAATGAGAAGAACAGGAAATAAAAGATGACTTCCTGTGCGGTTTGGCTGCTCATTTCATAAATAGGAAACCAATCAAACATGTCAGACTTCACAGTGCACACATCGGCTCTTAGCTTTAGTCTCAATATTTACCACAAAGATCATTTGGTTATCAGAAGTTCTTCATAAATATGTAGGAGGAACTTATTTTTCTACTTTGAAAAACATAGCATCTGTGGTTGATGAGAAATCCCCATTTCCAGGTAATTCAGCTCAAACCTAAAGCCCTGTGTCAAATGTAACACAAAAACTCACCATGGGTCTCTTGAAGGTGGTCAAACAGAAGACCTAGAGCGCTGTCTCTTCACACTTGTGCAGAAAACTGTGAATACTCATCAACAGGCGTGGCATCCTGTTCAAGACTTACAAACAAATGAACAAGTTCTGAAAGAGCTGAAGTCATCACCGCTGCTAGAGTCAGTTTCATGCTGCAGCATCTTCCTGTCTGCTCTGGCTTCCTGTGCGGCGGTTAGCTGGTTCCTTCGCAGGCGACGCAGCCAAATTCAAGGTAAACCATCTTAAGCGACAGCCGACCGGTTGCTCGTTCAATAATCGAGGCAATCGTGGAAACTGGAAAAGGGTTTATTTGTACATGTGCAGCAGGAAAAAAAAAACAACAGAATTTTTGCTTTGAAGAGACATACCTCTATTTTTAGGATGTAATTATCATCAGTGGTTTGTGGTCGTGATCTCACAGCTCTTAACTGAATCAACAGGAATCTAATGAATCTATAATATGTGCAGCGTCTATTTTTTGTTATAGATGTCAAATTATTTATTCTATTCTGCGCATCAACAGAAAAAAGGAAAATACTAAAAGTCTGTTTAGCCTTTTCAGAGTCATCTTGCATTCGCAGAGTGAACAGTTCATTAAAACAAAATGGTATATGCAGTACATTTTTGAAGATTTTATATTAAATGGTCCACTTTTTCATTTTTAATGTAATGTTTATGAATAAAAATAATAATAAAAAAAGAAAAAAACAACTGTTCAAAATGCATGTTGGTCGCAATTTTACAAAAAAGGAAAATATTAAAAGGATCTATCGTATTTTCCAGAGTAGAAGTCGCAGTTTTTTCATAGTTTAGCGAGGAGTGCGACTTATACTCGAGAGCAACTTATTTGTGTTTGTTTTTTTTCGGAAATAAATAGGCTCATATATTTGTTATTTTTCCCAGAAGAAGAGAATCTGATTAATTTCCTCCTAAACTTTGATATTTTTCTTATACCGCTCAAAAAGTAAGTATTCTGTATTTTTTTATTCATTTATTAGTTAAACTGGGCTTGGCGGATTTATCCTGAAACGTCAGAATATTTTCCCAAAAGTTCGACTTACACTCCAGAGCAACTTCTACGTGGTTTTCTTCTTCTTGTTTAGACATTTTTTCTTCTTGTGACTTATACTCCAGAAAATACGGTAATTGAATATACAGAAATGTAGGCAATTGTTTTTGCAAGGTTGATCAATTAGCTGAAGATATTTCTCCATTGAAGTCATTTAAAAAGATGAACAACTAACTCATCTGAGGAGAAAAGCAACAAGTAGCTTTTAAAAAAATAACATGCATTAAAACACACATGAGAGGATTTTACATCCCTAAAACAAACATAAAATAGCTCTGAATACAAAACAATCATTTATCTCAGAAAACTAACATTTAAGAAATTACTTGATTAGTCTTGCACGTTTTTTTCTTTCAGGACAATGTAAACAGTTTGCTTCAAACGAGCACAAAAAAAGTGGTTAAAAACATCACACAACTGGGACTTTTAGAGTTTAAACATGACAGGATAAACAGGCAGGGCTGAGTTGAAAGAAACTCTAATATTGTCTTTAACACGAATCCTCTCAATACTAAAACACTTGAGTGCTATTAATCAAATTTGTTTAAGCCAGAAAAGAACAATTGTGATTTAAGATTCAGGAAAAAAATAAAAATACTTCCCTTATGTCTTAATTTCCCTAACAAGTAACTAAAGTGTTATCTTAGATCGTGTGATTTGATGATAGTGGAGCCACTTGAGACGACTGGAACTGTTAATAAACTATTAGAAGTCACTTTCACAAGCCGCCGGTGACAGGAGACGCTTCAGAACAGCCTCAAAATGATTTGTGTATACTTCAAACGAGCCTCTGATGTCCCCTGCTTCCTCTCTCCGTGAAGCCTCTGCACACAAGAGCCTCCAGGAGCAAACCCACTGATTCAAAGCCTGGATTATAGATCAGACAGTCCCTCTGCATGTTCGCTCAGCTCCATGGTGGAGTAGTCCAGAGGACGCCTGAACACACACAGAAAAACATTTAAACAAACACAAAAATTATAAACAACTTTACTTTTTATTTTTTTTTTGCAACCTAAATCTGATAAACACAACAACGTGGATGTGGACAAATCCTCTTTCTGTTCATTTGCTGCATATTTCCTTGAGAGTTTTAGCCACTTCCTCAACAAAAACAGCAACTTTCAATTTCTCAACCCAGATTGACCTTCTGTAGAACTTGTAAATAAACCATTTTGAGCGAAAAAGGAGAAGTCACATGACTTAAACTGAAAGATAAAATAGTTTCTATGAGTCAATGACATCACACAATAAATTTATGACTGCATATATTCAAAAGTAACTTCAGTGTGCACCTCAACACAAGATTATTCAGTGATTTCATTCAAAATTCACTTAAAGTATGTTGAAAATCTTCATATAAAAACGAAATACTAACTGCACTTAAAAAACCAAATAATAGCAGATACTATTTTTCAAACTGATCACAAAATAGTTAGCAAAATAAAACAATCAGTGCTCACCTCCTCCTGTAGAAATGTGTAAACAGGGCGCCTCCTAGTCCCAGCAGCAGCAGCACTACTACCATCAGGCCTATCTGCAAGCCCAGGGCTGAGGCTATGTGCAAAACAAAGACACATCTAAGAAATGTAATCATTTAAAGGCAACAGCAATGAAACCAAACACCAGTTTCATGATTTAATCACCATTTTTACCTCTAAATATCAACAGGAGTCATAAAAAAATATCAGAAACATCTGGAATTGTGTTGAATTTGCTACAAATAGGAACTGTTGAACATAACTTTCTTCAAAAACCTTGAGACTTTCTGCTTTTAGTTAACATTATTGGTCTTTAAAGTACAGAAGACAAGGAAAAAAAAAGTTATTCAAAGAGCTGGAGCATCAGGTTTTTGACAGCAAACTACACTTTATAACCTTTGTACTCAATCAGATAAAAAAAAAAAAAAATCTTGTGAAAGGCTCAGATAAAGGCCCAAAGCGCTTTATAGTCACAGTTCTACTCACCCACACAAACACACATTCACACTGAAGTTGGCTCCACCGCCGAACACTGGCGCCCACCTCAACCACAAATATGACACAACCCTTCCACAGACGGGCAAGTATGGAGAGAAAATAGACTCACTCTGATTTGTGCGTGCGTGATTCTTGATTTGTGCTTAAATTAGGATCTGTGCGTGCATAAATGTGATTGGTGCATGCATAATTCTTGATTTGTACATAACTTTGGATTTGTGCGTGCATAATTCTTCATTTGTAACTAATATAATACATTTTTTGCAAAAGTAAAAAAATTACAAAAATTTAAAAAATGCAATTTACACATGCAAAAATCAAAATTACAACAGCCTGACAATAATTACTCAAAAATATATTTTTAAAATACGCATGGATCACCTCTTACGCACGCACACAGCCTAAGTTACGCACAAATCTACCGTGAGACTCTTTTCACGTCTCACAAATTTGAGGGATGCGTTCAAGTGCTACCAGAATGCTCGTTCACCATAGTTTTCTTGCCAGCTGTTTTAAACTTCGATTGTGAATAACATCTGGTAAAACGAGACATTTTCCCACTTTCTTAAAAATATGTTCCCAATAATTAATATAAAATGTGCTTTTAAAACACTTATACTTTTAAAAATAAGAATATTTCTAGAAAAGGCGCTTCGAGCTGCAGAAAATGTATACGCACGCACAGATCCTAATTTACGCACAAATCAAGAATTACGCACGCACAAATCAGAGTGAGTCTATTTTCTCTCCATAGACAAGCAAGATGGAAACCAACCTCTGCACCACAGATCCCCCCCCCGTGACCCTTTGACACCACACCAGTAACTAAATATGTTCGTTCGGAGGGTTCTAACTTTTGCCGATGTAGTGGCCGGTGATGGGAGAAGAGCAGGTGTCTGCCTGAGGAGGAGAGGGGCTCGAGAGCATCGTCTGAATGATGAGGGCTCTCTGATGGTCTGAGAGCGCCTGGATGTTCCCCCAGACGCGCAGCCAGCCGGACACGCAGGAAGAGTTAGTCCCTACAGGGAAAACAACACAGCTTCTTTACATGTGCTTCCTAATGGTGAATATTGATGGATGGATGGATGATTGACAGATGGATAATTAAATGGTACAAGTTCACAATTTCTAAAATTGATGAAGTAATCATGAAAGCAATAAGAAGAATGATAAGCTCAGGTTTCCATTTCCTTATCTGAGAAGTAACTATTTTTGATAAAAGGAAGCAGTGGAGTTGCCATGGCAACCCTACTTTGTGATTAACCTCTTTTTGGTGAAGCTCTGCCATTACTTTCCCAATACGGACATAAACAATGAAAAATACGATATTTTAAGGCTGAATATGAGCTGCTTATCTGACCACATCAAGGACCATAATGATGTAATGGCGTGCTGCTAGAAATGTCACGTTATCTTAGATGAGAAAAATGCTGAAGAGCCCCTCACCCTGAAGATACAGCGCAGAAATGCCACAGTGACACCTCTGCTCTAAATAGAGAGCCACGTCCACCATCCTCTTTTTGTGAGTCACTTCACCACACTCTGAGGGGAAACAGGAAATCAACAGTTATAAAAAAAAGAAAAAAAAATTAAAAACATTTGAGTTACAAAACACCTGACTGGTCGATTTAGGTTTAAATTAATGAAACTACAAGGTTACTATTTTGTAAAACAAAGATAAAAGTTTCACAATTTCATGACAGATTCATGTACAATCCATATCATTAATCTTCAGCGTGTCAGTGTGACCTTATCAGCAAGGATTACGATGTATGAAAATGGCATAAAAAATTCATGAAATCCTATCGACTGCCTTTAGAGTTTTTATTTAAAAAAAAAATAAAAGACTTCAAATCATCCGGAGCAGGAATTTCTTTAGTCATTTATTTTATCAATATATACATTTTTTTGAGTTGAACAAATGGTAAGAAAGACATTAACTTTATGTTTTGAAAAATAAAAACTGCAATTAGGCCAATACAGTAATTGAATTAAGAGATTCTTCCCAAAACGTTTGCTTTGTATCTTTTTAAAAAATACACAAAAATAAAGTTTTATATATTATTGTTTCACACTGAAAGTGATCAGAACATCTTATATGTAGACGTTCCCATCATAGTTTCCAAAAATTTTAAAGATAAAACTCCAACATCTCTGACATCCTCAATTCGTAACAAACAATTTTCATATTTAAGTCTTTTATTTTGAATGTTTCTGGCGTTTTACCTCCTGACTGCTCGAAGGACGGGGGTCCGAGACAAAGGTCGACTTGACTTGAGAAGGCGGGGCTCGGACAGAGGTTGGCGTGGCTAGGTGTGGGGGACGAGCTGGTCCAGGAGGAGGAGCTCCTCACCTCGCAGCACGAACACCTGCTGAGCGAGACGGGACCGTCTTCCACCGACCTGCAGGAAAAACCCGCGGAGCACTTAATGACTGGAACCAGAGCGATCCCATCCAGACACAAACCCAATTTGAACTGGTTTACTATTGCAGGTTAAAAGCCTCCAATAGGCTGTTTCAATGATATAAGTGTAATCAAAAATAAGTATAATTTGTCGGAAAAACACTTTAATTGGTGTAAAAATGTTACAAAAACAGCAATAATCCATAATTGATAGGTATGCATGTTGTGGCAAATCTTCGCAAACACAACAAAGAAGCTCGGCTACATTAGATTAACAATCACTTCCAGAACATTCACAGTTATGGAGTTTATTAAATAACAGATTCCCTCTATTCAGAGTAATTAGAGTACTGAGATGATTTCAATGCTAAATAATGGGTCATTCTGCTTTATTACCTTCTTTAAAGGACCTTAGCTTTACTAATCACACACTTTATCCATCCATACACTGATGTTTGAACCATTCAATTTCACATTTTTAACACTGTGACTGAAAAAAAGAGGAAAAATACATTAAAAGTTGGACATTTGGAAATGTAACATGTTCTTCTGGCATTTGTCTCTTGATTAAAAAAAAAAATATTGTGTAGAATTTTGTGTTGGATTATGTGGATCCTGGAGGAAGTGGGTGGAGTCACCAGCAAGGAAGTAAAAGGAGGAAAAGTTTGGGGCGTTGGTATCTTTCAGATGAAGGAATAAGAACAAAAAGAAACGAGGGACAAGAAATGAAAAAGGATAACCCACCCATGAAAGCTGGATAACGGAGGAAACCGCAACCACATCTACTTTGATGAGATCATTCAATTTTGTTTTCTTTTTTCTGACTCGTGTTTCCTGGTAGATTCATATTTTTTGGGACGTTTACATTTTTTCTGAACACTAGAAGAGAGACTAAAAAGTCTTTGAACTGAAAGAATAGGAGCACTTTTTCTCATTTTGTTTTGGGAAATTTAAAAAAAAAATTGTTCATATGTTTGACTAATTTGTATTGATTAAAAATGGAAATTTATTAAATCCAGATTTCTGTAAAAAGTATATTTCATGCAACTTGTTACAAAACTAAATGCTCTGCATGATCTAGGGAAAAACATGACATAGTTTGAAATATTTTTTGATAAAAAGGAGAGCATTGTATCTATCAACATTAAAATCCACTTTTATAACAGATCAAAAGATGGTTGGAGTGGGACTAAAAGATGAGGAGAGTTTATTGTATCTGACTATCAACATCTAAAATCCACTCATGGCCTGCTGCCAATTCTAGCCAAATTGTTTCAATAAATGTAAAAAATATCTATTACCAGATGGGGTCTAAATCAAAAAGTAACAAATAACCAATATTTCCATATTAAAATGGCTAAATTTCCTCTTAGCTTTAATGAAGTGCCTGTTCAACCAAACGATGGGAAACATTTAGAAAACATGTTTTAAAAAAATTGATTTTGAGTATCACTCCCCAAGGTACGGAGCTCCTAAAGGGAAATTGAAGAAAAAGAATGCAAGTTTTTTTTTTTCCAAAAATTGAAATAATAATAAAAAAGAATTCTGGATGTCCACCATTTAGTAAAAGAACATGTTTATGGTAAGTCAATTTTTAGACACAAAAAAAAAAAAGTGGGGGGGGCATTTACTACCTGGTGTGCACCAGTTACTAACCACATTTTTTTTTTTTTTTAGAAAAACAAGTTATTATTAGTAACCAGAACTTTTTTTACATCCATTTTTTAATGAAAAAAATACATTTTTTAACTTCAATTATTATTTATTTTTTCCCTTTAGGAGTTCCGTACCAAGGCCATGAGCGGCAGAAAAAAAACACATATTTGTGTGTTTTTGTTTTTTGGGGAGGGGGTTAAAAAGTTAAATGGTCAATTTAAAAATACAAAATAGGACGAAATTGCTGAAGATATGACTTTATGTACCTGAGAGCTGGTAATACTTGTCTCCTCCTAGTGGTGGAAAGGGAGGACAGCAGCCGCTGGTTTTCACTGAACAGCAGCACATCCCTGAGGCTGGCGTTGGTCAGCGCACTGCCTGCTCTGCAGATGCTGAACAGGTCGTAGCACAGAACCACTGCTCCTCGTGTCGGCACAGTGGAGCCTTCTGGGAAAGTCTGATCTATGCCGTGGACGAAAACAAAACATTTAACACACGTCTTTTACAACACCTGAGCTTTTTTCCTGCAGTCACGTCTACCTGCTCCAGTGACATTTCCAACGATGTAGAAACCATTCAGGTTGATGGAACCAGTCAGAGGAAGTGCAATGACCGTGCCCCTGTGCTCCTGGTCAAACACGGACAGAACCAAGCCTGTCAGGTATGTCATGGGCGGCCCGTGGAGCTCCACAAAGGCCCTCTGATGGCTGTGATTGGTCCAGTGGCCACTCGACACCTCGCTTATTACAACACCTTCAGGAGCTGGAGGAGGGCGGGGGCACCTGTTTTCTCTCAGAGGGGTAGGTGCAGCCACCTAGAATGATCACATCACATTTTGACTTTCTTTGAAAAAGCATTGCTCCATTTGGATTAGGGCAGCCACGATTAGTCGACTAATCGACTATTAAAATAGTTGACGACTAATTTAAGAGTCGATTAGTCGTTACTTTATGTTATATGGAGTTACAGAGCAGTAAAGCTGAAAGGTATAATAGCATTATGCTAGCTCTTTGGACTATTTTGGCCTTTATTAAAGTTTCTTAGGCTATTTTGGAGTTTAGTTAATATTTTAGCTGCATGCTAGCTGTTTTGGCTAACTTAGGCTTTTTTCAGTTTTTTAGGCTAATTTAACATTTAACAATATTTTAGTTGGCTATCAGCCTTAGCGTTTTCAGCTATCAGCTTCAACATTTTTAGCTACCAATTTCAGCATCTTCCGCTGTCAGCATATATATATGTAGTTTTAAGTTGGTTTAAAGCTAATGATGGTTAAGATGTATGCTTTACATCCAGTTTGCAAATGACCCGATTAGTCGACTAATCGGAAAAAATAATCGGTTATTAATCGACTATTAAAATAATCTAATAATTTAGATGCCTATAATATTCAATTTTGAATATAAAAATGTTAGAGGTGCAGAGATAATAATAATAATATCCATTAATCTACTGGATGTTGTAAAAAGATGTTTCCATTCTGTACTCACTGAAAAAGCAGACAGGTCAAAGGGGTAAAGGCCTCTGCAGCGGCTGAGCGCCTCATCTCCAGGCAGAACTTCTGGATCTTCCAACAGTGGTAACTGTCCTGGAGTGAGAGCTTTGCTCAGCTCCTGCGCCTCCTTATCTGACCCCCTTTGCCGATACACCACGGCATCCAACAGGCCCTTTGTGGGAATCCCTCGTTGCATCGCAGACGGCGGGCCAAACGGACTTCGGTAGAGCGCCACAGCATCCGGGCCGTTCTGGATGGTGTTGGGAGGCAGGCGAAGCGACGGAGCCGGCGCCAGCCTGTCGCTGCCCATCAGGAAGTAACCTTTGGCTGTGGTGAAGTGTCCGCTCAGACTGATCTCTCGATAGGGTTTGTTGTTATTCGCACTGAAAAGCAGAATCCAGATCCCCTGCAGGGAGACTCTGCGACCGGACGGGTGCCAAAGCTCAACGTACTCGCCATCTTCCGCGGCTCCAGGGGTGTCCGTGTTCAGCTCGTTGATCAGGAAGTCACTATTCCCCCATGGTGGGAGGTGAGGCGGGGAGTCTGTGCCACCAGGAGTCACTGAAGTGCAACACAAAGAGATAACCGGCTCTGAGAAAATTAAAAACGGACAAAAACATTTCAAAATGTGGCGCCGCACAGTAAAACAAAAAATTATATCTTTATTTACAAACGTAACGATAAATCAATTTAATCAATAAATCGATTTATATTCTGTAGCAGGAAACCATGTGATCCCAGAACCAAGACAAAGGAATCTTGCCAAGCATAAAAGATGTGAGTGAGGACTCAGACAAAAACTTTGCACCAGGCCAGATCAACAGAGCAGAGACACGAGAGTTAGACCCCGCCCACTGAGTTTGACGAGAGAATCTGACAGTTTGCATTTTCACGGCGTGTCCACTTCCTGTTTCATGAAATGTATAATGAAATCATGAAATAAATAAATATATTATGAAATGTTAAAAATGACTTTTTAATTGCTGTTTTAATATTTTAATGCCACATTTATTTCAACATTTATTTATTTATTTCAACATTTATTTATTTATTTCAACATTTATTTATTTAATGCCACATTTATTTATTTATTTCAATTTGGCTCTTTTGACCCACAAGGGACAATGAAATAAATAAATATGTCATGAAATACTTAAATGTGCTCTTTTAATATTTTAATGCCACATTTATTTCAACATTTATTTATTTATTGCAACATTTATTTATTTAATGCAACATTTATTTATTTAATGCCACATTTATTTATTTATTTCATATTAAATATATTTATTTCAATTTGGCTCTTTTGACCCACACTGGCAATGAAATAAATAAATATGTTATGAAATACTTAAATGTGCTCTTTTAATATTTTAATGCCACATTTATTTCAACATTTATTTATTTATTTCAACATTTATTTATTTAATGCAACATTTATTTATTTAATGCCACATTTATTTATTTATTTCATATTAAATATATTTATTTCAATTTGGCTCTTTTGACCCACACTGGGCAATGAAATAAATAAATATGTTATGAAATACTTAAATGTGCTCTTTTAATATTTTAATGCCACATTTATTTCAACATTTATTTATTTATTGCAACATTTATTTATTTAATGCAACATTTATTTATTTAATGCAACATTTATTTATTTAATGCCACATTTATTTATTTATTTCATATTAAATATATTTATTTCAATTTGGCTCTTTTGACCCACACTGGGCAATGAAATAAATAAATACGTCATGAAATACTTAAATGTGCTCTTTTAATATTTTATTGCTACATTTATTTCAACATTTATTTATTTAATGCAACATTTATTTATTTAATGCCACATTTATTTATTTATTTCATATTAAATATATTTATTTCAATTTGGCTCTTTTGACCCACACTGGGCAATGAAATAAATAAATACGTCATGAAATACTTAAATGTGCTCTTTTAATCTTTTAATGCCACATTTATTTCAACATTTATTTATTTATTGCAACATTTATTTATTTAATGCCACATTTATTTATTTAATGCCACATTTATTTATTTATTTAATGGTGTATATATTTATTTAATTTTGGCTCTTTCGGGACTCCATACGAAACAGCCATTGGCATCCAGTTCACTCCCATAAACAATCCACATCAACCTCCCCAAAGTAACACCTCGTCAGACTTGAGGGCAACAGACCCCAGAAACACTTAACTCCCCCGCAAAGGAAGACGTGGGTAATCCCAGGTTACCATGACGACCAGCCACTCTGGAGCCTAACCAGTCATTTTGATTTACAGGACGACCAAAAAGTGCATTCCATTGAATAACGTTGCTTTTGAAGCCACAAGAAAATGTTATTATTTGTTGACATGACGTTCTACAGATCCTCTGAAAAACAGGCCGGAGACATCACCGAAACTGGATTTACAAAAACCTTTTGACCCCCCATGGCTTGAGACTCCCCAGACGTTTTAAGTGTATTCTGTGTTCTCTGGTATCAAAATGTTTTTCACTTCAACATCTTTTTACTGGTAAAAGTTAACTAAAATTGTGCATCTTTTCTAAGAAGGATCTGGCAGGTAAATAAGAAAAGAACCAGAGGTCTTATTTATCTTTAGCCATTATCATTCGTTTTTCTTTTTGGATTTTGGTTTTAATTCTTTTTTATCTTTTTATTACTTTCTAAATGTTGATGCTTATTATTATTTTGTTTTCTTTCCAGCCAAAAGGGGTTTCTACTTATAAGGAGACAAGCTGATTAAAAAAAATTAAATGTTTCTTTATTTCTTTAATGTTTGTAAGAGATGTTGGCTTATCAGGGTTCTTCTCTGATACACACGCACACGCCCACAAACCCTCCCACAAATTAGTAATTAACAGCCTATTGGAGTATGTTAATTAGATGAGGGCGTAAGACCGGCCCAACTCGTTTCTGATTGGTCAGTTTCAGGGCCTTTGTTCCAGCGCGACGTTCAAACAGTCAGTCAGTTAGTCAGAAGAAGTTCAGAAGTCAAGAGAGAGACACTCTCAGAAAACAGGGAAGGTAGCTCCAAGCAGAGGACAGAAGATTTTTGGAGGGAAACTCAGAACAAAGAGAACTCAGAACAGAGAAAGCTCAGAACAAAGAATTAACTTGTAAGATTTTAATAGCTTCGAGATGAAAACTTCTGTGAGATTTTTCCATCTTTAAGATTAAACAAACCGAACCTTCAACCTTTTTACGTTTTATGCAATTTTAACTTTTCATTTTTTCTTTCTAATTTTTATAAGTGACAAGATAATTATTAAGTTTTTGTAGCCCGGCCAGCTTTGAAAACTTTTAATTTAGTCGCTAATTTTTGGAACCAAGCGTGACCTGACCACTTGAGACTAAAAAAACCCTGGACAACAACCTGAATCTTCCTTTGGGAACAGATTCTAACTTCAACACCTGGCTGACTTCTCGGGAGAAGAGCCGTCTCTCAAAGCTGAAACTAAAGAGAGGCCTTCCTGTGCTCTTTGGAACCAGAACTCAAGGCCGCATGGTAAGAAGACTAGCTCCAGCGTTCTACTGTCTATGGTCAGAGGCATAGGTTTCTTTGATTTAGAATCTAACTGCTAAGTAACTATTGTTTCAACCACCAGAAGGACATTTATCTCGATTTTATTAAAACATTATTTTTGCATTAGATCAGACACATCAGACATTACAGTCATACACCTTCAGCCCATTTACATAACTTGAATTTGTTTTAAACTTTTTTTTTGCTCTTCACTTATGCATTTTGAATAGTTTTAGAAAAGTGTTTTCTTTCTTCTTTTCATCTCTGCAAAGTATAATCAATGCTGTGCTTTCACACTCAATAATCCTTCTTGTTAATCCAGTTTTATGCAATAAATGAACGTGTATAAGAAGTCGTTGTTCTGTCTCATAATTTCCATGGTTCACAAAACGTCCCTTCAAAGGTAAAGACACTCACGTTTCCTTTTGGATAAGTAGACTGATAAATTTGAGTATTACTTTATTAATTAGAAATAACAACTAATAATTAAAGTGATAATTTCCTCCTTGAGGAGGTGGTGCCCCCTACAGGTGAATCTGAGAATTGCAGATTAATAAACTTTATAACTTTGACCAGATCTGAAGGCGAATATCACATATTCAACCCTTCATATGAGTATTAACTGCTAGCCATTCATGCTACATTTAATTTATGGCGCATCCGTGCGAGGCATTTGCAAAACGTTTTGTGAACTTGGAAATATTGAGATAAACAGGTTAATTAGAAAGGTTTGTGCATCTAAAACGTAACTGCGGTTCTGAATGAAATTCCTGAGTACTCTGAGCTGTTGACTTTCCCTTATTTAAGACTGAGAACTTGTTTTGTGTGCTTGGAAGCCTGTGACGCTGTGCGATCAGCGTAACAGATGATTCTGTGAAACAGAACTTCTCTGCACGGAGCAGAACCGTGATAATTTGCATGCATTTGCGCATTTATGCTTATGCGTTTTAATAAGTTAAAAGGCCTTTGGAAAGATTACAGAAGTTCAGCGTGTTCCTGTCTTGTGTAATTCTCTCCACGGAAAGTTCTGGCTGTGTACCTGCGTGTTCCAGGACACAGGCCCGACTTCCGTCGTCCAGCGGCTGAGGATCCGGCCGGACCTCACCCCATAGATTTATCTATGATGGACGTTTATAAGACGTAAACGTCTTATGAAAGTGCAGAAAGCACTATTGTCAGCCGTAGCGGGTTACTAAAATTAACAAGGATTTTAGGATATAACTGCGCGTTTTGGGCTGTGTGATAAGCTCTCTGAAGGAGCAATTGTCAGTCTGTTGGCAGACCTGACCCCCCTTTTTCTTGTGCTGATAGCACAAAGCACACGCAGCGCGGTCTGCAGACTCTTTGTCCTACTTTATCAGTGCAAAAGACACCTTAGAGATAGCAAGTTGGTTACACCAAACTAGCTTAAATCCAAAAGTTGCAATCACTCCGTTTTTCCAGCTTTAGGTTTGCTGTGAGTAACTGCTTTGTCTTCAGGACGTTTAGCTGCCTCTGCTAAAAAACTGCCTGCTTTAGGTGTGTTCGCGACGAGCGCTGAGTAAAACTGAGGAGAAAGGAAGGAGGAACTTCCGGGTCACCCAAGGGGTGTGGCTAAAGCTGTGACGCAGTCAGGGTCATAGGAGGTGGACCTCTGAGCCAGAGGTGTTACCCTCTTCTAATAATAATCAGAAGTTGTGTTTGAACCAAGTTACAGGTTGGGATTAATATCCATAGACGTACTGGCCTAGAGGAGGTGTGTGTACTTGGACTGCATTGAACCAAAGCAGGTTGACTGTGGAAACATAGATATAGATACCTATATTTAATCCACTCAGAGACTTGAAAGTTTGTGCAATCTAGGTAGACAGCAGTAGGTGGAAGGTCTGCTAAGTCAGTGGTTCATTGACTCCCCCTTGTGGCTTGAAATAGATATTACACTTGTCATCTCCCCCTACTGGCAGTTAGGTGTAAATGCTAAAAGCTAAAAGGCTAAAGCTAACGCTAAATGCTAATGCTAAAAGCTAATGCTAAGGGGCTAAAAGCTAATGATATAGTGATTTGAAAGCTAAAAGCTAAAGTTTCGGTACTTGCTAATTGAGGCTAAACAAAGCTGTCTAAACCCTCCAGCTTCATTCCTCATCAGCTGAGCAACAGATTTAGAAATGACTGACGCAGTTTCTTCTGAGGCCTCTAGCCATAGGGACCTTTTTGATGATCTAGAAGCTGCCCTGACAGAAATCACTGAAAATCACTCTCCAGGTTTTGAAGATCAAGTTCAGAACTTAACCGCACCTGAACTGGAGACTAAGCTCTCTGAGGTAGTGGCTGAAATTACCAATGATCCACCGAAGGATAAGGAGTTGACCAAAACACTTGGTAGCCTAGCCATACTGCTCACAGCTCGACTCAAAAACGCTCATAGTTTGTTAAACCATGCGCTAGGGAAACTCGACACGCGCTCGCAGAAACTTTCTCAAACCCAGGAGGAGAATAAACTTTTGCAGCATCAGCGCGAGGTTGCTCAAAGACGAACAGATGAGTTGGAGTGTCAAAACGAAGAACTGAAGACTGAAAACGGTCAAATTAAAAGAGAAATAAAAGACTGCGAATCCCAGGCCCCAGCCTGGCAGCATGAACTGGTAGCAAAACAGCTGCAGCTCATGGAGGTTAAAGAAGCTTACGAAGCTTCTCAAATAGGACTGCATGCAGCTGAAGACGATATAATTACATTGCAACGGGAAAATGCTAATCTAACCAGACAGTTAGATGACCAAAAAGGACAGGTTGAGCTAATGCAAGAGCAACTAGCTTACACCACCACCAAACGAGAAGCCTCCGATCAACAATATGAACACTTGATGGTGGAACCTAAGTCTGCAACAACAGACATCAAGCCATCTTTTGAATCTGACACCTGTCAGCCGATTCATCCAACTTTCAAAGACGAAAAGGGGGGTGCACAGGCTAAAAAGGATGGTTCTGGCGGATTACCTCTTTTAGCACCTGCACCTGCCTCCTTTTCTGCACGGACTCCAAGGTCGACACAGGCGAATCGATTCCATGACTTTAGGGCAGATGAATCTCGTCATCATGGTCCTTCTGATCGAGATTTAGACAAAATTTCTCGAAATCTTACCAGATTCGAACCAACCCCTGGTGGCCCTAATGATCCTCGAGCATACCTGGATGACATTGAGTTCTATCTCAAGAACTATCCAGATGCCATCATTCAAGATAAGATCGATCTTATCAATCTTACTTCGAGCCGTGAGGTAATCCGTTTCATTGAAAGGCAGCCAGAGTTTACCAGACGCGAGTGGTCATTTTTGGGTGACAAACCATCGAGAGGTACCCGACGGAGATTTGCTGAAAGAGATAACAATGATAGCAACAGGTCGGGGGGGGGGCCCTCGAGAAGAACATTAGAGCAGAACCTCTCTCTCCAGCCTTTCTCAACCTCGTCGATCCTCTGTGAGGTTGCAGGCACTCCTGCCTAACCTGAACAGCTACTCTTATTTCTCTTTCTTCTTTTCTCTTCCTCTCTATGTTGTTTTCTTCACTATAGAACACTTAGATCTAGACACTAAACTATTACACTACTCTAGGAACTAAGATTAAGTGAATATTTAGACTCATTTTAAGATTTGAGTCACGCCTCTGACCACAGCAGTAAAGTTGCAGGTACCCCCACACCTGCCTGAGGACCCGGCTGAACGTCCAACGCTCCCAGAAGAGTCGCCCAGCACCCTGGTGGCTCTCGTGAGGATTACTCGGATTTTTGACCCCCTTTCACTGAATTACTCTGATCCCACTGTTTTCAGCGGATTACTCTGGCGTTCCAGCGGCTTCCAGAAGGTTCATCGGGGAATCCCATGTTTTTCTGTATCTTGTGTTTCAACTAATTCCACAGGAACAAGTCGAAACAAAGGGGGGATATGTAGCAGGAAACCATGTGATCCCAGAACCAAGACAAAGGAATTTTGCCAAGCATAAAAGATCACCTCCCCCCCCCTCCGAAACAGCCATTGGCATCCAGTTCACTCCCATAAACAATCCACATCAACCTCCCCAAAGTAACACCTCGTCAGACTTGAGGGCAACAGACCCCAGAAACACTTAACTCCCCCGCAAAGGAAGACGTGGGTAATCCCAGGTTACCATGACGACCAGCCACTCTGGAGCCTAACCAGTCATTTTGATTTACAGGACGACCAAAAAGTGCATTCCATTGAATAACGTTGCTTTTGAAGCCACAAGAAAATGTTATTATTTGTTGACATGACGTTCTACAGATCCTCTGAAAAACAGGCCGGAGACATCACCGAAACTGGATTTACAAAAACCTTTTGACCCCCCATGGCTTGAGACTCCCCAGACGTTTTAAGTGTATTCTGTGTTCTCTGGTATCAAAATGTTTTTCACTTCAACATCTTTTTACTGGTAAAAGTTAACTAAAATTGTGCATCTTTTCTAAGAAGGATCTGGCAGGTAAATAAGAAAAGAACCAGAGGTCTTATTTATCTTTAGCCATTATCATTCGTTTTTCTTTTTGGATTTTGGTTTTAATTCTTTTTATCTTTTATTACTTTCTAAATGTTGATGCTTATTATTATTTTGTTTTCTTTCCAGCCAAAGGGGTTTCTACTTATAAGGAGACAAGCTGATTAAAAAAGAATTAAATGTTTCTTTATTTCTTTAATGTTTGTAAGAGATGTTGGCTTATCAGGGTTCTTCTCTGATACACACGCACACGCCCACAAACCCTCCCACAAATTAGTAATTAACAGCCTATTGGAGTATGTTAATTAGATGAGGGCGTAAGACCGGCCCAACTCGTTTCTGATTGGTCAGTTTCAGGGCCTTTGTTCCAGCGCGACGTTCAAACAGTCAGTCAGTTAGTCAGAAGAAGTTCAGAAGTCAAGGAGAGAGGACACTCTCAGAAAACAGGGAAGGTAGCTCCAAGCAGAGGACAGAAGATTTTTGGAGGGAAACTCAGAACAAAGAGAACTCAGAACAGAGAAAGCTCAGAACAAAGAATTAACTTGTAAGATTTTAATAGCTTCGAGATGAAAACTTCTGTGAGATTTTTCCATCTTTAAGATTAAACAAACCGAACCTTCAACCTTTTTACGTTTTATGCAATTTTAACTTTTCATTTTTCTTTCTAATTTTTATAAGTGACAAGATAATTATTAAGTTTTTGTAGCCCGGCCAGCTTTGAAAACTTTTAATTTAGTCGCTAATTTTTGGAACCAAGCGTGACCTGACCACTTGAGACTAAAAAAACCCTGGACAACAACCTGAATCTTCCTTTGGGAACAGATTCTAACTTCAACACCTGGCTGACTTCTCGGGAGAAGAGCCGTCTCTCAAAGCTGAAACTAAAGAGAGGCCTTCCTGTGCTCTTTGGAACCAGAACTCAAGGCCGCATGGTAAGAAGACTAGCTCCAGCGTTCTGCTGTCTATGGTCAGAGGCACATTTTCTTTGATTTAGAATTTAACTAAGTAATTATTGTTTCAACCACCAGAAGGACATTTATCTCGATTTTATTAAAACATTATTTTTGCATTAGATCAGACACATCAGACATTACAGTCATACACCTTCAGCCCATTTACATAACTTGAATTTGTTTTAAACTTTTTTTTTTTGCTCTTCACTTATGCATTTTGAATAGTTTTAGAAAAGTGTTTTCTTTCTTCTTTTCATCTCTGCAAAGTATAATCAATGCTGTGCTTTCACACTCAATAATCCTTCTTGTTAATCCAGTTTTATGCAATAAATGAACGTGTATAAGAAGTCGTTGTTCTGTCTCATAATTTCCATGGTTCACAAAACGTCCCTTCAAAGGTAAAGACACTCACGTTTCCTTTTGGATAAGTAGACTGATAAATTTGAGTATTACTTTATTAATTAGAAATAACAACTAATAATTAAAGTGATAATTTCCTCCTTGAGGAGGTGGTGCCCCCTACAGGTGAATCTGAGAATTGCAGATTAATAAACTTTATAACTTTGACCAGATCTGAAGGCGAATATCACATATTCAACCCTTCATATGAGTATTAACTGCTAGCCATTCATGCTACAATTCCTACGGTCCAATCAGATCGATCTGTCTGAGACCAGCTGTTAATCAAATCGACCGATACTATTTTGTTTTATTATTATTAACAGCCCGATGATATCTTGCGCTTATTTTTAACTTGTATTATTTAGACAAAATATAATATCATGGAGAATAAAATAATTATGTTAAAACGTTACGATTTTAATGTTTTGAAAAATTGGCATTCTGTTAGCTTTTTGGACTCTTTTGGCCTTTTTGGTAAGATTTTCTTTAGGCTATTTTAGATTTTAGCTAATATTTCAGCTACTGTTTCGGCTAATTTAGTCTTTTTTTCTGTTTTTAGGTTTTTTTGAAGTATAGCTATTTTTTTCAGCTACATACTTGCTGTTTTGGCTAACCTGAGTTGCTTTTTTTTTCATTTATTAAGCTAATTTGGCATTTAGCTAATACTTTAGCTGGCTGTTAGCTTCAGTGATTTCAGCTGTCAGCTTCAGCGTTTTTAGCTATCAATTTCAGCATCTTCAGCTATGAGCACTAGAATCTTTAGCATCAAAATTCAGCTACAGCATTCACACTAGCATTATCACATGTAATGCTATATATCTAGGTCATAAATATGTTAAAAAGTTACAGTTTAAAAGTGTATTGTGTTCAATAAACATTTCTCCTGTTCGGTCCGCGACCTAAAGTGTGTTTTGGATCTCTTTACAGCTGAAGGACAGCAGCTTCAAACACACAGACACTTCTGCTCTTTTCCTTTAAGTTGCTGTGAAAACTTCACGAAGGCTCTGTGTTTGCTAAACTTTATCGGGTCGGCTCTGTTTGGCCCACAGTACTGTTCCGTGCTGAACCAAAGCAGATAGCCAGGGGCCCAAATCACCCGGATCATGGCCTGTTTTCTCTGTTTCCATCAGTCGCCGCTCCTGCAGCCGGAGGACCAACATGAGGAGGCTGAAGAGGAGCTTCAGCCCACAGGCCATATGGGATCTGAATGAGAACACTGCTTTGGGCTGCGCTCCCCTTCCACCAGAACCATCTATATAAACACACTTATATAATTGTGCATAAGGCCTAACCTTGTTACAAACTAAAATATAGAATGAACTGACTCTAAATTTAAAGATATTCTGATATTGATGGATGTAGGGTTTTATTACATTCTAAATGTGTACTCCAATAAAAGTAAAGATCAGATTTTGTCTGAAAACCTTTTCTGAGGTGGGTGCAGTGATTATTTCTGCCCCCAGATTTGTTTCAAACTATCTTCCTTATCTTTAGTTTTAAAGCTTTAATCTGTTATATAATATACAGTTTATAAGAGATTATCAAGCGCTTACCAGTACTGTGGGGGCAGATCTTGGGCCATGGGCAGTGGTTGGGCTGACCCGGTGTTTGTGGTGCCTCCCAGAAGATTCCCGGATCTCTGGTCCAGGTAGCCAAGCCGCACCGGCTGAGATAGAAGCCTCCTTCTCTCAAACTACCACATAAATATAAAGAAAATGACACAACATATGGCTTAAAAACAGAAAAAGTTTTGCAAACAAACTTGATTCTTTTCGCATTAATTATGGTAACACGTTTTTTTTACCCATTTCAACTCATTGAAAATACTACTTTTAAAGGGTTATAGCTTTTAGAGATTGTTGTAGATTTGCATCAAGTCGTGCTGTGGTTTTGGCTCAGTGTCGCTTTTAATTCTGGTTGAACCACTATCAGCCTTTTATATTAGCATGTGGAGATTTACCTCCAAACACATTCAAATAGACGCACAAACTGCTCATTTTAGAGGAACTGGAACCAACTTTCAAGAAATAAATGGCACATAAATAACTTAAATGCTAAATGTGTTTGAGTCCGTGAAAAGACTAGAAATTTATAATAAAAAAGATAATTATCGAAAAATGGATGGAGCATTGGGAGTAACAGTTGAAAACCATGTGCTAAAAAATAGGAGAAAATCTATTTCGCAGTATTTAGTTATACCAAAGAATACTCTATTATGGAAATGTTACCTTCTCCCTTTAAAAACAAATATTTCTTTATTTACCAAAAGAAAATTTGTGGTTAAAAGCAACTTGTTTATGAGAGATAGTTGCAGTGCTTCATGTAATGATCGTAAAATGGATTTTATTTTATTTATTAAAATTAAAACAAAAGACATCAGGCAGATTTTTTTTAAGTCATACTTTAAAAAAAAGGGAAAAAATGGTTCAGGTACAGTCTTATAGATATATCGTGATACGTATTGTATCGTGAGACATGTATTGAGATATATTTCATATCACCAGGTTTGAAATCAACCAGGAAGTAAAAAATCAGTTTCTGACAAACTTTGTCTGATTCTCCTCCTGCTGTGTCTCTACTGTCTTTGTTATTTGATGTACATGTGATGCAAACAAAAGAGCGTCAGATCACTAGCTGGATTCTACCAAGTCGTGCCAGTTATAATAATGTTCTTTAAACATGCAATAGCCCTTTTATTCACATAACTTCATAATGTGACACTTAAAAAACAGTCTACATAAGTCAAAATCCTAGGTTTTCAGTTGTGTCAAAGACATTTTGTTTTTGTTTCTTTATATAAAAAACAATATCTATTAAATGCATTTTCATTTATAGTTTTAAACGCCAAATTAATAATGTATATATAGATTGTATCTAATTGACTTGTGGGTCATTTATGGAGATGCATATTGAATTGTGTGATGTTACGTTCACACCGAGCTCGGAAACAAACATTTGAGCGACCACTTCCAATGAAAAGTCTATAGCCTCATTTCCACGGAGCGGTCTAGCACGGTATGGTCCAGTCCAGTCCAGTCTGGAATTTTGAGTGTTTCCATTGTAAAATGGACTCATTAAACAGTACTGAACGATACCCCATCGGTTGATTAGAAATTAGAAATCACCAATATAGCGCTCATTTAAGCTAACGCTTCCAACAATTGTAAGCATTTGGGTTTTGCAATCTTCTTTCAAATGACATTAAACTCCTGTTATACACGATGTACCAAAAGTAAAGTAAGAAAAAGACGAGCTGCTGGATGAACTCCATTGTTGTTGCTTTTCTAGTCGTCGCACTGCAATGACGCGCTAGCGGTCTACATCACGCATGCGGCATAAAAACAAAGAAGCGAGGCTTAACTTATTCAAGTTTTTGAGTCTATTTTTGGGCTTAAAGTACAAAAAAGTGAGCTGATAGTTAAAGCAGTTGACGAATCAGAAATGTGGATTCAGTAGCAACGTTTGAGAAGCGTCATTTTCAAGACAAGCAAGTGCCAACCAGATGGAAATTGATTAATGGCGTGCTCAAGAATACCCGTGTTCAGAATGAAAGACACACAACCCAAACGAAAGAGGAACTGCCACACTTCTAACTGGGTGAAGCGCATTGCCCAGTATATTGCTCAATAAAGGAAAACAACAGAATTTTAAATAACTCCCTGAAAACAACAAACCCTTTGTACAACACTTCAGTTTTCATATGAATAAAAACCCAAACTGGACTTAAAAATAATGTATGCTAAATGTCTCTAAACCCCCTTGCCTGTTACTAAGCTGGTATGGCTCCCTGCCTGGGATGAGAGCCTCTGTGAGGTTGGCGCTTGGCTTGTCTCCAGGTCCGGCGAACACAAATGCATCTAAAGAGTCTCTCTGGCTCAGCGGACTCCCCACTGGGAAGTCTGTGGCTCTGCCGCTGTAGAGGGCCACGGCGCCGGCCTCATCTCCTGCGCAGAAACGGAGATCTGATGAACTGGGAGAATTCTGTTAGGCTGTGGGTAACTGGGAGATCACTGACCTTTCATGTATTTCTTGTCAATGGTTATTGTGATAAATCCATTTCTGGAGTCGTCCACGTCCACGCTGACACTGACCCGGTCTGTTTTCCCGTCCAGCACCACCAACACGATGGGACCTGCAGCCGGGGGCTGCGACACCTCCACAAACCCGTCTTCCTGTCCTCCGCCGAGCTTCAGCTCGGTGATCAGAGGGAAGGTTCCCGGTGTGGCAGGTGGGGTGCAGTTGTTTCGGCGACCGGGGGAAGGCGAGAACACCTGAAAGCCCCACTGATCCTCAGAGAGCAGGCACCTCTCGATGGACTCGTCCCCCTCCAGGGCAGCCTCGTCTTCCACGAAGGCCGGCTCCCCGGGCGTCAGGATTTCAGCCAGGAGCTCCGCGCCGCCCGTGCGTCGAGTCATATAGACGACGGCGTCCACCAGGCCGACGGCAGTGACGTTCATCTTTTCGCTGTAACGGGCAGCGCTGGTGTGGTAGAGGACGATGGCGTCCGGGCCGTTCTGGACCGTGTTGGGCGGCAGGAGGATGGCCGGTTTGGGCACCATGTCCACCGACCCCACCAGGAAGAAGCCCCGGTCGTCCGTGGTGTGGCCCTTGAGGTCCAGGACTTTGTAGGCTACGTTCCCATTGCCGTTATAGAACACGAGTGTGTAGCCGTCCAGTGACGACCTCTGTCCACTGGTGTGGTACAGCTCCACAAACTCGGTGGTGTCCAGCCTTGGGTTGTCTGCGTTAATCTCACTGATGATGAGGCAGGGCTCGCCACCGATTCCCACCACCCAGCAGAGACAGATGGCACCGATCAACCTGAGAGACATCCTCGAGGCTTTCCTCACGCTCCCCAAGCAGGAAGCTTCTGAAAGAAATGAGAAATGTGTCCCAGTGGTTCGATTAAGCAGTTTCTAGGACATAATTTCTGCAGAGCGGCAGAAGCTCATGAGAAATGTTGTTTTTCGTTTTTCTTGTAAAAAAGGGCAGAAAAAATTTGTTTTTCTTCTTTCTGTTCCTGTTTCTTTTTTTTTATTTTGGAGATTGAAACTACTGGTTGTATTGTGTTTTTGTATTTCCTTTGATCGAATCAAAATGAAAATAAATATTTAAAAAATTTGACTTTGAGAGTGAGGCTGTTTGTGCAAAGTAAGCCTGCCCTCATTTCCCATCATCCCTTTGTATACACCAGGGGTTGGAGCCAATTGGGCTCATTTTCTACTGGTTAACACCTAGAAGGAGCCGCATAGTTTTACTTTAGCCTTTAAGAAATTTGAATTTGCATTCATGACCTTTTTCAAATGATATGAATTATGTTTTTTTTTTTTTTTTGGCATGAACGAAAGCAAAAACATAAGAAGAACCTAGCATCTCTCAAAATGGTATTTTTTTATTTATTAATTTTCTTTACGCTTGACCAATGTGGATCAACATAAGATAATGTGATTTGATGATCAAACATTTAACCAAAGTTTTGCTTTGCATATAAATTCTGTGAATTCTGGAGGTAACGTTGATGCAAACAAAACATTTTAAGGTCAACAAGGATGTAAGAACCTACATAGTTTATCATCTATGTGCACCTCAGCCATCAATTTATAAATTGAACAAATCTAAATTAAATAAATGATAATTAAGTAATCCTTCCTTTAAAAAATGCTGTTTTCTTTTCTTTTCTCTTCTTTTTTTCTCTTTTTCCCGTCTTTTTCCTCAGCAGTCTTACACTGCTGGGTTTTGTTATTTTAGATTGGAGTTGGACCTTGGTAGTTTTAGTCTGCAGGCTTTGTTTATTTGTTTTCTTTAGGCAGTTTTGGTCAGGCAGTCCTTAGCAGGGAGCTGCTGACTCCGACGGTCGACATGGCCGAGTCAGCAGTCTCTCTCTGAATTAGGGCTGCCACAAACGATTATTTTAATAGTCGACTAATCACCGATTATTTTTTCCGATTAGTCGACTAATCGGGTCATGCGCAAACTGGATGTAAAGACGCTGAAGTTGATAACCAGCTGAAATATTAATTAAATGCCAAATTAGCCTAAAAAATAAAAAGAGCCAAAGTTAACCAAAATAGCTAGCATACTGCTGAAATATTAGCTAAACTCAAAATTAGCCTAAAAAAACAGAAAAATCCTAAATTAACCAAAATAGCTATGTCGCTGAAATATTAGTTAAACTTAAAAATAGCTTAAAAAACTAAAAAAGGAAACCTTAAGTTAGCCAAAACAGCTAGCATGTAGATTAAATATTAGCTAAACTCCATAAAAGGCCAAAGAAACTTATTAAATGCCAAAATAGTCCAAAAAGCTGGCAGAATGCTATTATAACTTTTAACTTTACTACACTCTGACTTCATACAATATAAAGTAACGATTAATCGACTATTAAATTAGTTGTCGACTATTTTAATAGTCGATTAGTCATCGATTAGTCGACTAATCGTGGCAGCCCTACTCTGAATTATTTTATGTTTGGTCAAAGAGCCACCATGCAGAGATAAGAGAGCCACAGGTTGCAGACCCCTGGTAAACACTCCCACCCACCAGCTTATAGCCCCTCACACCTCTGACCTAACATTACAGGTGCAACAAAAATGATTAGCAGTATTGGAAAATCCAAATCCATTTGGATCTATTAGTCTGCACGTGGACTTCTACAGGCTTTTTCAAATATCATTTTTTGGTCTGATCCCGATTCATAACGATTCGAATAAAGAAATACTCAGAAATGCAATGTTGACCTTAATTTCCTTTCATAATGTCTTCCATCATGGGGGGAAAAATGCTGCAATTAATGTCCAGATTTTCTTTGGAGTGGGTTTTTAAGTTCACAAAAAACTAAAAACTGCCAGTTGGCTTTTGAAAAATCTACTTAACATTTGATGCTGTGCGTCAGTGAGAAGCCTCAGAGCCTCATCAATGAGTCCTCTATGGGTCTACTTGTTCATGCTGACATTGGAAATGCACGTCTTCTGCATGACTCACGAGATGTTGCGAAACACAATGGGAAGCAGATGGAAACTTTGCCCCAAAACGTTGACAAGCTGCAGAAAAAGACCCAGAAATGGAACCAAAAACACTCAGAAGTGAATAAAATATGTATTATTTTTGGTTTGGTTTATTATTTATTCTGTAGAGGCTTTTTAACAGTCTTTCTGAATTTTAATTGAAGCTGGGAATTATTTTAAAAGTGTTCGAAAAAGTGAGAATTGCAGAATTATTCTAGTCACGGTTCGGCTTGCTCTGCATGCATCTTTCCGTCGGGAAAAAAAAAAAAAGGCTGTCAATGTCTTTGCGCCAATAAGCAACGTTTTCTGCACGACTTACTGCGTTTCCTCGGTGCTTCTGGGTCGGAACGGGCTTGTTTTCTTCTCCGAACTTTTCAGCTGGTGGTAAATTACGTCTGCGCTCGGAAATATTCTTGATAAAGTTTGTTTTCTGTCACCCGCCGCTCCCGTCATTCACAAAGCAGAACTCTCTCCCCCCGCCTCCCGCGTGCCCGCGTGCCCGCCCCACCGGGCTGTGGGCGGGACCACTGTGGGGCTGAGGGGGGTGATGCCCGCGCGCCTCCCTGGGAAGAGATCATTTTTTTCTCTCCCCTCCGCCTCCCAGGCTCAAATCTCCATTCACTTTCAAAGAGCTCATAACAAAACTTGTAGCTCGAGTATGAAACCCACCCCAAGAGATTACACCCAATTTATTCGGCCAAATAAATAAAAATAATTTCAATGTCATTATCGATTTGTCTCATAAACAAAGTATTTCTACTTAGGGCCGGACTTACCATATTAGCAAAAGGTAAGCCTTGGGGAGCCCAAGATGAATACTTAATAAAACTGTCTGAAATAAAAGCCAAATAGAAAGCAAGAAATTTGTTGCAGCACTTCCTAAAGTTCTAGAAGACAAAAAACCCAACCAGCAAGGCCAAGTGGGCCCCATATGGTTTAAAAGTGGCAAAAAATGTGGGCCCCGGTTGGGTTTGTCTGCAGTTTCTGTGGTGGCCAACACCTGTGTTTGCCCTCATTGTCTTAAGTGAGCATTCAGTGGATAAGCTCGCTACGCTAGCCAGCTGCCTGTATGACAGTGTAGAGTACTAGCGAGTTAGCATGCTCCTCTGTAGCATGCCAACAAGCTCCACTATAGCAGAGCAAGCGAAATCCACTGTACCATGCCAGCGAGCTCAACTGTAGCATGCTAGTGAGCTCATCTGTAGCATGCTAGTAAACTCAAATGTACCAACCCAACGAGCTCCACTGTAGCATACTAGCGAGCTCTTCTGTAATATATTAGTGAGCTCTTCTGTAGCATGGTAGCGAGCTCCACTGTAGCATGCTAACAAGCTCCAATTTAGCATGCTAGCGAGCTCCACTGTAGCATCTAGCGAGCTTCTCTGTAGCATTCAAGCGAGCTCCACTGTAGCATGGTAGCAAGCTCCACTGTAGCATGCTAACGAGCTCTACTTTAGCATGCTAGCGAGCTCCACTGTAGGATCTAGCGAGCTCCTCTGTAGCATTCTAACGAGCTCCTCTGTTGCATTCTAGCCAGCTCCACTGTAGCATGCTAGTGAGCTTCAACTGTAGCATGCAGTGAACCACTTTAGCATTTTATTGACGAGCCAATGTGGACAAACCCATTCAGGACCCAAATTTTCTGTGACTTTTAAACCATGTGGGGCCCACGCCTTGCTGGCTGAGAGGATATATCACAATTCTCAGGAATCCCTCTAAATTTTTTCTACTTTTTTTTTTGTAAAGGTAGAACTTTATTCTCAATAAATAACATATTTATTTAGGAAACAGTTTTATTTAAAATTACAACTTCATTCATATTTTTGCAAATTTGTTTTTGTGAAATGGTGACTTTTTACTCATAATTTAACAACTTTATCCTCATGTATTTATTTTCTTTCATGACCAAAAAGAAAAAAAAAAGTCTGAGAGGAAAATGGTCACTTTGAGTATTTTTCATTTCAATTAATGCCACTCCACGGGGAACTGCTTTGCTCTATCACAGGGCTGCTCATTCCTGGTCCTCGAGATCTACCACCCTCACTGTTTTCCAGATCTCCAAGCCCTGCCAGCTGTTGATTGGCTCAGTCAGATGTCTCCACAATCTGATTGAAAGAACACACCTGGTCCAGGTAATCAGCAGCAAGCAGTACATGGAGAGCTGGAAAACAGGCAGGTTGGTAGATCTTGAGGACCAGGAATGAGCAGCCCTGCTCTATCATATCAAGCTTTTTGTTTCTTTTGCCTTCTTTAGTTAAACCTGACTAAAAGGATTAATAAAACCGCTGCAGAAGGCCCAATGGTATTGTTCAGCAGGGATCCCCAAACCACCAAGTCCGCCACTGTTTACACTTACGAAGGGTTACCCCAAAATACCATTAAAAGCTCAGAAACTTAAAAAAACATTTTAGTGAGGGCCAAAGACAAACACTTCCCCCTATCTTATTCATAACTGTGCATCTCCTCCAGTCAAGGCTTTGACCTTCCCATTCTAGATATCCGAAGGAGGAAGAGTTGGGTTAGAACCACCACCAATAGATTTCACACAGCAGATCTTTGCAATTACACTGATTAATAAGTAACTATTATGACTTATTTTATTACCAGTGTTTATCAACCTTTTTTTTTTAAGCTATGCATCCATCTATCTTCTTAAACCACAGAATCCCTTCTAGGGACAATGTGGTCGTCGTAGCCTGTCTGATAGAAATACGCCTTCTATGGTTTGTCATCTTTCTACCTGCCCAGTTTGAAACCTGAATCTGTTTGGATGCGTAGGTGAAACTAGGCAATTAGGTGAAACTGAATAACTTCCCACAATGCTCCTGGCAATCCTTCACAGTACACAATTGCACCACAGCACACTGGTTGAAGAGCACTGACCTAGACCATAACCTATGCTCTCAGTTGTTGCCAAACACTAACCACAACCTAATACTCAGATCTTAGCTGTAAACCTAACTAAAATGTTGAAGCCTAAATTAATTTGTGTCATTTTTATTCTGATGGTTTCTGGCATCAGAAATGCTCCAAAAAATAAGGAACACTGAAAAATTATTGTCTTTTTTTTTTTTTTTAGCAGGAAATAAGTTTACTATCTCTAAATAGTTAACTCTGTTCATTCATCTTTTTTTGTTCATGCTGAAAAATATAATTCTTTTTCAGGAAATTTCTGAATTTGCTGTGTCTTTGTTGATTAAAATATTTCACATTAGTTTAAATGGGAAGGATCGTGAGCTGTCATCTTCAAGAACTCTTTTATTGAATTCACACGTTGAAAAGAATTGAAAAGAACTAAAACAACGAAAAAAGACCTTTGAAGGTGGGCAACACAAGTTATTCTTCTTGTAGACATTACAATTTAGCTTGGGGAAAGTAAAAAAAAAAAAAAAATAGCTTTTTGCACTCAAACAAAACATTTCCTTAAGGGACTCTAGTCCTGCAGCACCAGACATTTCCCCCTGCTAAAGCCAGTACATGTGCAGCCTCGTCTAAAGTTTGCTAGAGAGCATTTGGATCATCCAGAGGAGGATTGGGAGAATGTCCTGTGGTCAGATAAAACCAAAACTGAACTTTTTGGTCAGAACTCTACTGTTTGGAGGAGAAAGAATGCTGAGTAAATACTTTTTTTTCCCCCACTGTAAAACAAACCCTGAAGCTTCAGGGTTGAATAAATAAAACAAATATCCTGAAGTTTTGACTACCTAAAATTATACTAATCAGCAGATTTACATTGAATGTACTGAATATAAGTCCATATGTATTTATTTGTAGCATACATGGATTTATAGGAATAAAATATAGGTCAAGTACAAGTTTTGTTTGTGTGAAGGTTTAAATTTACAATGTCAACAGTTTATACAAGTCGAATATTTTTTATTATTTCTTTTTAAAAAAATAATCATATTTGGTTGATAATATAAGCTTTGTAGAAACTTAAATAACAGGATTCATAACTTTATGGCACATGTCTCCAAATATGAATCAATAATCAACAGACACTTTACTTACTATTGGGAATGTATTGGAAAAAAAAAAAAAAAAAAAAACATAACCGGAAGACATAATTATGCAAAACAGTTAAATGAAGTAATAAAGTAGGGGTGGGATTATATAAATTCGCTTTTTCCCACTCCTTTTCAAGCAATCAATCAAACTCTACTGACTTTAGTTAATAATCACAAAGAATGAATGAACCAAATGTAACATAAGTGTATTTTATTTTTGTTTGTTTTCAATTTTCTAATCAATGCATCTCATTGTTTCTGTAATGAGTTTGAAATAATTGTGTGTTTTGTCCTGTATTTTTCAATCTATGCTCAAAATAAACCAATCAATCAATCAATCAATCAATCAATATGATAAACTTCTTAGACGTTTAAAATGTTTGGTGAAAATATCTAGAAATGCCCAACAATTTGGGAAAATAGACCAGCTTAATGATTTATTAAACATAAATTAGAATAATTCAAACGAGGAAAGCTTACTTAATAGAGATTTATAATGAATTCAGCCAAAATTGTTAGAGATTTTACCTTTTAACAAAGATTTTAAATGAATGAACCAGCTTCAACTCCTGTTAGAACCACAAGATGGCCCTCTAAGCACAGCAGTCTCTGGCTGTTTATGTTCTTTATGGCCACAGGAAGTCATTTGGGAATGATAAACAAATCCCAGAAAAATCATCATTTCCCTGAAGTCAAGAGGTTTACAGAAGAATGCTGGTTTAGTTTATGATTATGTGTGGCCCTGGCTGCTGTGTGACACATTTCGAGCCAGAACTTGCTAAAAAAAATACTTTTTAATTTATGGTTTTATTTGGAGCTGACCAATACAATGTACCAATGTATGTTGAAATGATGCATTTTGGTAAGTGAGCTGTTTTTTTGATGATTAATTGGTCAAAAACACAGATTATTTTATCCCAGCTTTGGTTATGAAAAAAAAAAAACTCCTTCCCACTCAATTAATCTTTTTAAATCACAAGTAACTCAACAATATATTAACTTAACTAGATTTATATGTTAATATATGTTATTAACATATAAATATACTATATGTTAATATCTTCTGTAAATGCCTAATGCTGCAAAAGCCTAATTTCCCAGGCTGGGATGAATAAAGTATTTCTGTTCTATTCTATTCTATTCTATTCTATTCTATTCTATTCTATTCTATTCTATTCTATTCTATTCTATTCTATTCTATTCTATTGATAGCATTACCTGTGATAATGCTAGTGTGAATACTGTAAGATGAATGTGGCTGCTGAAGATGCTAGTGCTGATAGCTAAAGATGCTAAAGCCAAAGCTTGCTAAAATATCAGCCAAATGGTAAATTTGGAAAAAAAAAAAGGAAAAAGGTCTTACCAAAACAGCTAGCATATTGTTAAAATACTAGCCTAACTAAAAATTAGCCTAAAAACTAGAAAAATGTCTAAATTAGCAAAAAAAACAGTTATCACAATACTAAAATATTGGCTAAACTCTAAATTATTCTAAAAAATATGGGGAAAAAAATGTCTAATTTTACCAAAACAGCTAGCATATTGTTTAAACATTAGCTAAAATCAAAATTAGCCTGAAAAAGCTGGCTGAGAAAATGTCAAATTAGCCAATACAGTTAGCACAATACAAAAATATTAGTTTAACTCCAAATTATTCTAAAAAAATTTAAATAAATAAATGGGAAAAAAAGCCTAATTTTACCAAAACAGCTAGCATATTGTAAAAATATTAGCTAAACTCCAAATTAGGGAAAATGTCTAAATTAACAAAAAAAAAAAAAAAAAAACCTTTAGCATATTGCTAAAATAAGAGCTAAATTCCAAACTACCCTAACAACACAGTAGTTGCTGAACATTTTAAAGTTTGAATGGTTTCTCTACAGCTGGAAGCATATACATAAGTTCACAAGTTTTTGTAGAATTTGTGCTAATTTCTCATTCATTTCCTATGGGTCATATGGGTCCACAGTGTTGAAATAACTGAATGTAGATTCATTTCCTATGGGTCATATTGTGCTCCATATTTTAAAACTATAAAGTTTATGATCAGCAAAAGTAATGTCCTTAACAAATTATAAGATTACTGAAATCGTTGAAAGTATGATTGAGTTTTACTTGCCAAAAATCGTACAGAAAGGTGCAGTAGAATCACTATAGTGTGAATACTTTGAAGCATTCACGCAATTAATACTGGAGACTCGATTAATAATATCAGTTTATTAAAACCTACCAAATGCTAAGAATCTGATTGTGAAGTTCCTGATCAATTTTTTCCAAAACATGAGAAGTTACCACAACTGCAGTCAATTTAGCACATCTCATCTGCGCATTATCTCATTATCGCATTTAATGCGCTGCTATGTCACTTTTGGAATCGCAGTGAGACAGTGATTGGATGAGAGTGTTGACTCATTTTGTGGGAAGAGAGGGCAACCAGCATCACGGCTGACTCAACCGTCGGATAAATTTCAGGATTAGCAGTCTAATGCTTTGGAGAATATTTCACCCAAGAAGAACATCAGGTCAACTTTGGAATAAAATAAAGATCAGCCAGAAATATGCCTCAACAAAACCAACAGAGCAGCCTGCCAAAGAGAGCACAAGGAGCAGCTCCCAGCTGGAGGAAAAATACCACAGAGTTGAAATAACTGAATGTAGATGTTTATTAGAGCGTGATTTTTACTAACTTAATGAATACTGATCATCCTCTTTATTCATGTGGCTTTTAGAGCTAAATTACACATTATATAGTACGTCTAAATTTAATATTTGTCATATTAAATTACATTTTAAAAAATTAGGTGTCTCTTATATCAGTAGAATTAGAATAAAACAATCATTTTATTGGAATCATTGCAGGAGAAGTGACAAATATTTCCAAGATTAATTAAACTTTTGTACGTAACTAATGATTTTCTGAAACTTTTAGATCTCGTGGTGTCCCTTGGGATCACAAGCAGACCCGAAATAGAACCAAAGAAACAGGATTGTAAAGAAAAACACAGATGGCGATGCAACAAGAGAGGATCCACTCTTCCGATCTGCATGATCCTGATCTGTAAATAGTTTTGTGCTTGTCAGAGTTGATGTTGACGACAGAAGTCAGGAGCGTCTCATTGTGTTAGATAAAGAGCTTTTGAGTAGAAATCATAGAAAGATGAAATCCATCAGAGTCAAAGGCCACTGGAACTGATGAAGTCTGATTATTCATAGTGGATTGTGAGCTCATTTACAGATTTTATTCATACTAAGATAGTTATGCAAATAAAAGTATAAAAAATTATGTAAATAAAAGTAAAAAAAAATGTGAACAAATAGACTTTTATTGTAACAATACGATTTTGTCACTAATTGGGTTGAACTCTAATTTTTACAGAGGCACAAACCACATGGGGGACTTTTAATAAATAGATGAAACTTTAGGGTTGAGTGTTTTAAAACCGCATATTAAGACTTTTTAAATATTAATTAACAGGCATATCTGTTTAAAAAAGTGGGAAAATGTCAAGTTTTCACCAGATATTATTCACAATCTAAGTTCAAAGCGGCTGATAAGAAAACTCTAATGACCCAGCATTCTAGTGGTATTTAAACGCATCACTTACACATGAATCTTTGAAGAGTTTCTCATCTGATTTGTACGTAAATGTGATTTTGAGTATGTGTAACAACCAGTTTCTGATTAATTTTGAAAGATTTGTGTGTTGTTAGTTTTAAGCGGTCGTAATTTAAAGTTGTGTGCGTGTAAATTGTATTTTTTTTTAATTTAGTAACTTTTGTACATGTGAATACACGATTACAAGTACCGGTACACAAAATTATGCACAAATGGATTGTTTGAGTTGTAAATCAACAATTCAAAGTTATACACAAACAGGCAGGCGCAGGAATTACACAAATACAAACTGGATGATACAATATTCTCTCCATAAGTAACCCATACTACCAGCTCTACATACTGCCTCTCTCACCAATGCATGTTTCTTCACAAATGTGACGCAGTTTTTTGCTCCAATGTTTGCACTTATTTTTATTTTTTTAAGTATTCATTTTACGTGGGATCATGTCTGTGTGTGAGTTAGTGGAGGTGGGGGGTAGAGGGTGGATTCTCTCTTTTTATTGATTGGTCTATTTATTTGCTTGTTTGTTATTAATTGTAAAGCACTTCGAGCTATTTATTTTTATAAATAAAGTTTGATTGATGGAATTTAGAAGGGTTAAAATGCAACTTTCCATCAACATAAGATTAAATGGAAAGAAAAATCAACTAAATACATTTTTTTTGGAATATTTGTGGTACACAAATGTATTAATTGTAGAAATGTAGCACTGTTCAGAGTAAAAATCAGATAGGAATGAAGTTTAACCGCAGCTGAGTAGATTGTAATTTAAAGTGAAAACCCTCTGAGTTTAGTTTGTTCCTTCAAACCAGATAAAGTTCTCTTGTGTATCACTTTGTTGGCTTTGTTCAGTTCTGATGTTGTTTTGATGAGATTCTGAAATTTTAAATAAAGTTATTTTAAGTGTAATTTCACATCCTTTGATTTTTTTTTTGGATAAACCAGATCCAATTTTCAGTTAAACATCCCACCTGTCCCACTATCATCTTTTATTTGACTCTTGATATTTCCATTATAGCTCATCTCTGAGGTTGTTTTCCTATTTTTTCAATCCCAATTAAGGTTTGTTTTCATCCACCTTTGAATGTCCTCAAAAGAGGAAGTCATTTTTCTTTATGATGGATTGCCAGCCTGTCCAGAGTGGAATAATGCCCAGTGACAGCTGGGACGGACCTGAACCCCGCTCTGAACCTGAAAAGGACACAGCAGAGAGAGAGAGAAAAAAACATACATGTAACTGTGGAAGCAGCTATGATTAAGGTGAATGAATTGAAAATTAAATAGACAGATTACAGTTTTTGCTTGCTAGATCAAGTTTTAGACCTTATTCTGCTAAAATAATGACAGCAAGATTATTAAGATGAAATACATTTTCAGATCACTTTTTGTTCACAATTTCTGACATAATTTTTTTCTTTTCTTGGATTTAAAAAGATAAATTAATTAGTCAATTTAGTTTTTTCCATAGAAAAAAAGTCATTTGCAGTAGTTAACAGGTGATGAAACATCACAAAAAGTACATAAAATCAAACAAAGCAAAGTAAAAAAAATAGTGTCTTTAGCTGTTTTTAATGATTCTTTTTTTTTTTTATATATATTTTATTTTCACATTTAAGTAAACAAACAGTATAAAATATAGACAAACAAAAGGAGAAAAATACAAGAACACACACAAAAAAAAACAGTAGACTAAAAATTACAAAAGAAAACAAAAATCAAAATAAGCTAACCAGATTACAGTGATGATATAAAAATGAATACAGGAATGTATGTTGTAATCTGACACAATTTATGCAGGGGAAGAAATGTGAAATTACATTTGTGAGTGTCTCAGATTCAGTATCTCTCCACCTAGAGTCCTCTTTAGCTGTTTTTAAAACTGAATCTGGAACATGCATGCTAGCTGTTTTTGCTAATTTAGGGTTTTTTTTCCATTTTTTAGGATGTTTTGCTATTTTTTCAGCTGCATGCTAACTCTTTTGGCTAACCTAAGTTTATTTTATGTTGTTTTGGCTAATTTGGCATTTAGCAAATATTTTAGCTTGCTATCAGCTTCAGTAATTTCAGCTATCAATTTCAGCTTTCTCAGTGGCCAAATTCAGCTTACAGCATTCACACTAGCATAATGGCAGGTAATATGAAAAGTTTTTAAAAATGTAGTTTTAGAGTGTTTAATAAACGTTTATCCTGTTCGCCTCACGACCTAAAATGTGTTTTGGATTTTGGTCCCTTGTGTGATTGAGTTTGACACCGCTGTCATTGGATCTTCTACTTAAGACAAGATTTTTTTCGTCAGCTCCTGAGTCACTACCATTTGAATAAAATAAATCGTAATTTTCTTTATATGTGTCCTCCATCATTAGAAAAAGCTAAAAGAATTAAAAAACACCATTTTAATTGGAGGGACCAGATACAAAGTGATCTGGCAGCCTCGTCTTCTCATCTCACATATTCATTCAAACTTATTTGCAGCTGTGTCACACCAAAGATGAGTTTGCATGCTGCTGACCCTAAAAGCCTTCTTGATATGCCGCAAGCTAATTTTTCACCTCATTAGTCTGGACAGACAGAAAAACTGGGACAGTTTGAGGACAGAGCCGGGCTTTGTGTGCATTTACGGAGGAAAGAAGTGGGACGAGGAGAACGTAATCCCTTAAAGTGCTGGTAAACTGCTGTAAAAACAATTAATGCCATACGAGAAGAGGCATCACAAAACCCAACAATCCATGTATGTCATCCTGCGACTGCTCCACATGTGCGGGCCTCCCAGGAGGAGAGCTGACATTGATGAATACTGTGGCGGGGGGTTGCTCTTTCAACTTCTTTCCCTCTCCTTTTCCTTCCTTTTTGGCCTTACAAGCACAGAGGAAGCCTTATATAGCCTCTCCCTCCCTTTCCTTTTTTGACACAAAAAAAGCACCTAAAGTGCCTTATTGCGATTCCGCTCGCATCGCCGGCTAACTGCGATTGCATGCTCCCACCATAAAGTGTGCAAATGTGTTTGCATGTGTCTGTGTGTGACTAAGTCTGTGTTTTGAAGGGAAACTGGCGGAGACAGACAGCCTGGGAGAATTCTGTTTGTGCTTGATTCAATTGCCCTCGGTAATGTAGAGGCATTTATAAACAGCTGGAGGCAAAGATTATATTCTAGGTCAAAATGCGGGATTAATTTTTTTGCATTTCTTTTACATATATCTAAACAGATTTGTGGTATATGCAGCTATAGCCAGATGTGCTTTGGATTATTGATCTGGAGTGAAGCCTCATTTCCTCTCTTTTTTCATGTTTTCGTTTCTATTCATATTCTCAGATTATCGGACGGATAAAGAGTTTAGCGCCAAGAGCGGTGCAAGTGTGAGCTTTGGCCACAAGTTGATTTCTCGGAGAGATTGGGCTCATATTTGAGACTCAGTTCCCATGGTAACCAGTGACAGTGGTACACCTGACCTACATATGTGCTGTATGTACACAAAGATGAGCCAGCTGTCTGTAAGTGTCAGTCCATGCAGCGGGGGACCTTAAACGGCTGCTTAACTAGTCTATTGGAGTCTGAGAGTACAAATAGATGAGCGATGAGTGGGGAAGTGACATCTGAATCTTAATGCAGTAGCAGTTTAATTTTTTTATAAATGTTTTCATCCATTTCTACTTCCTTCTCTCATTTTCTTGTGATCTTCTCAGTTTCTGGCTCCTGTATGCTCAGGTCCATCATCCCATCACCATATGGCTCATACTTTTCTCATTTTCCAGCCATCGACTGACAGATTGTTCTTTTTTTTTTACCACTCTGGGAACACTTGGACCTAAAAGTTTTCAAATTTTTAAGTCCAACTTTCAGCCTCCTCTGCAAACATCTTCTTGCTATTATTTTTGTAAAAAAATAATTTCTTAAATGTTGTCATATTTTTTTCTAATACAATTATTTTTGAAAATTGATTTACTATAATGATTTCTGAAATAATGTTACGTCTACTTACATAATTTTATATACTTCATCTTTGTATTGTGATTTACTGACACTGAATCTGTGTTGGTAAAGTATAAATAACTGATTTGAAGTTAAGAACAGGACGATAATAATATATGTAAAGAAAGTAAAGTGAAACTCCTTTTTAAGCGAGGTATTGAACTAACTTAACTAACTTTAATGTTTTAAATTTTCCTTGCGTCATGAATGAAAAATACCTAAATTATTTGTAAATGATTAAGAGTAATAATTTATTTACTCGTGTGTGTGGATGTATGCATATTTTCCAATCTATTTTATGACTAATTCTCCTAATTTTGATATAATTTTTAGAATTTATCATTTTTATAAATGTATATCACAGTTTTTTTCTTTAAATAAATCATTTCCAGATCCAATCAAAATCCATTTCACTTTTTCTTGTTTGGAATTAAACGGCTATTCACGCTTCCTATTTTTATCTTTTTTTGTATAAATAAGCAATCAATTCATTGTTACTTGAAAAGAATCTGCACTTGAGCTGATGAGAACCGGATTAAGAAAACTTTGCAAAACTTTAAAAATGAAATAATTCAGTAGAAGTGGAATTATATAAATTCAGTTCTTCTCACTCCTTTTCAAGCATGAATTCAAACTCTACTTAACTTTAGATAAGAATCAAATGGCACTTAAGTGTGTTTTTTTTCCTTTACTCAATGCATTTCATTATTTCTGTAATACTTTTGATATATTTGGGTGATTTAAATAAACCAAATAGATCAACAGATCTCTCTTGCTTACCTAATCATCCAGTTTTTTTTTCTATTTTCAGTATTTTTGCTCTAGTTATCTCATCTACATAAAGATTCAGTGGGCAAATCAACTCAACATCCTTTGAGCAACAAGAACAAATGCTCCAGAAAAATAAAAACATGCACACATGGCTTTGTAAGATAAGAAATTATTCTTTTTCTTATTCCTCTCACAGCTTTCCTACTATAAACTGATAACTTATAGTTTTACAGAACATGCGTGCATCTCAGTGACCATCTTATAAAAACCAACAAAAGGAAACTCAAACAAGTAATAAAACGATGATTCCAGAAAAGATGTCATCAAAGACCCTCTCATTCACCCAAGACAAACTCAAGCTGACTTTATCTCTGCTGGTGCATTTCAGAAACTCAAGATGTTTTTTTTTTTTTTTTTTATAATTTGTATTAGAAAGGTACAAACCAGCATGTTATCTTCACCTTAAATCACTTGATAGTTCCGTTGGCTTTTTTAGACAAAGTGAAATCGTTCTTGCGCCAATTAGACTCCATTTGTCTGATAATCACGCTGGGATTCTCAGCTCCTACCTAATACTCCAATTTCCCTTTTGTGTTAGGTCACTTAAGTTCAAGCTCTTGGCAGGCAAATTGAGTTAATTCTGACCCCCCAAGTTATTGTTAACCATCGTTGAAGTAAAGATCACAGAGAATTTTTTTTTTTTTTTGCTTCCTGCTGCCTTTTAAAACCTTTCGCAAGTTAAAAAGGTAAAACTAAAAAAATAATTATTGTGAAAATATTTGTTTGAACTGAGAGATTTCTTTTTAAAAATCATAAATAGACCTACCAGGTGCCGGAAAAAAAATATTGAACGCCTTCCATATTATTTTGGGTTAAAAAGAAAAGAAAAATCTATTCAGCTTTTTCTGAGGATCTGTCCTTATTTGAACCTAAGCCAATATTTAGGTTTTAGACAATGAGGTTTCTTTAACTTTGTGAGAACTTTAACATTTTCTGATGAAGAAACAAACTCAGTGTGGGAGAAAATAATATCTCAAAATAGAAAAAAACCTACAAATAAAGGTCAGTACCTGGGACAGAGTGGCCATTCCTTCCACTGTGTTTATCACCCAAACACTTTCTGTTCTAAACTTTCTTTTGAGAGGAACTTTTGAGACACAAACAGACTTTTGACAAACATCAATTTGCTGTGGAAGCTAGAAGCCTGTGGCGTTCTGAATTTTACCTGCAGTAATAACTTAACACATCTGAACTTTTCTCTCCAGAAGTGAAGAAGATGAACTTCACAAACACAAGGACAGTATTTATTTCTCTTTTTCTTTAAATGAAAACCTTCCATTTTTCTTTGTTTGGTTTTGATTCATTTGTTTTAAGTGAAAAAAATAGTTTATTCATTTTTATGTGTTTATTTGTTGAATCCATCCACAGTAATCAAGATTGGGACATTCCACTGGGGAAACTGCAGAGATTGCTAACTCTCCTCCTGGACTTTATTTTTTTTTTCCATAAAGAAAATAATTTTTTGAAGTCAACTTTTTTATTGGTTGAAGGTTGTTAGTTTGGCATTTTCCTGTTTTGCAGTTATAGATTAATTAGTTTGAATGTTTAGTCAGTTTGTTTCCCCCTCCTTCAGATGTCCAGAATGGTTTTGCCCTGTCTTTAAAGCTTCCCCAATGAGCTGTGTCTGGTGAGACTTCAATCTGTTTTGACTTTATGCGTTTCTGATTTGTTGATTAGAAAATCACTCCTTGACATTTTCAATGTCGAACTGGTTTATACTTTAAGATATATAAGTTACTTTTACTGAAAACCTATGGGGGGCAGCCTTACACATAGCCTGCCGGAGCTAGCTTTTCTGGCTAATTTGGCATCTTTGGTTTTTTTGGGCTAAGTTGGAGTTTAGCTCATATTTAAGCAACACAGCTTTTTTTTTGTAAAAATTGACATGTATTAGGGATTTTTTTTAGCAATTTTACTACAAGTTTTCCAGAAATTTAGGTCAACTTCAGCGCCCTGTCATAGTTCTTTAACGATATTTCCAGTCTTTAAGCAAATTTAACATTCTGCAAAAAGTTTCAGCATCTTCAGCCACTACTTTCAGCTAAAAGCATTCACACTAGCATTATTGCAGGTAATGCAACTTTTCTAGTTTGCTTTCAGTTAGTTAGTTTTTCAAGTTGGGACAAAGTTACTCAAGTCTTTGGAAGTACTCTTTATCCTTTACTCACTTTCATCCACTGACTAATTGTGAGCCTTCTCAGTTATAAAACTGTCAAGATTTCAATACTTTTTTCATTCCATCAGTACATGTTTAAAATAAACCACGAGCATTTCAAGTGTCAAGAAGCCATTGCATATTTGACTTATACAGAACTACTTTACCTGGTTTCTAGAAAATGTGTCATATTTTCTGTCTTGCAAAAATATCTTTCAGTTACTCAAGTTTAAGGAAAAACGTCTTTATGATTTTTTTCTTGAAATAAGAATTCTTCATAAGACAATTTTCTTATTTTTTTCTACTAATTTTAAAGCATTTTCGACTTGTATCTGGTTGTTTTTGCAGTCGATGAGGGAAAGTTTGAATTTGCAGTTGATAACAGAAATTAAAAACTGCTTTAAAAAATAAAACTTCTTTTTACCTTTATTTAAGCTTCTTTTGATTACAAATTAATCTTGATTGATTTATTGCTTTTAAACTCTTCAATCTAAAAGCAAATATAAAAAAATGAATAAATAGATCCTCAATTTGGATAAATGAAAAGCTTCACATAAACAAAAATATTCATCAGAAAGGCTACTGCTCATGTATTTTTAAGGTTTTAATCACAAAAATGAGTATTCCACATAGATTTCTAAACTAAACTCAACTTGCTGCAGCCAATTTTCCTGTAAAATATTAGCGAAACCTTCAAACCTTTATGGGATTAGAGAAAGAAAGCACTTGATCTCAGAAAACTGTAGCACCCTAAAATAAACCGTTTTTGTTCTGGCGCCGCCGCAGTTTTCCGAGTGCCGGAAGCGGTTCTGGCAGTGATATGGATGAGAGCAAACAGAGAAGTCAGAACAACATCAGAGTCAGCAGAGCCCTCCAGCTCTTGATAGAACAAAGCAGAGCTAACACAGTAAGAGTGTTGACAAGGTTTACGCAAATAATGGTCTATCTCATTTTAATCATGGAAATGTAAAAAGTTGTTCATACATTTATAGACATTTTACTTTTTTTTTTATTATTTACTGCCTTATAACAGTTATGGCAAATTGATTCTTTATTCAAAGATCAATTCTTAGTATTTCTATTTGTTCCCTATAAATGTTAACTCATTCACTTCAGCCAGACAGACTTCGTAACCCAGTTGCATGTAAATCCCCACATTTCCAGCTGTCCTGCACGTCTTCATTAGCCAACTTGCCTCCATTATGAAACAGCACACATCCCTGTTTTCTGTGCTCCACTTCACACCACTTCAGGGGTGCAGATGTGTGGGATAGGAAGCCAGTATACGATTTCATGCAATCAGTGCCGCTTACAAGCATCGCTTTGTGTCAGATAATATTACTGAAAATGTCCTGTTTGTGTGAGAACTGTGAAAGAAAAGTCTAATTCTATCCATTAAATATGTTGTTACAATCATGCTATGTTCTTTAAATATTTTGATTTTCTAAAAATTATTTTAATGTTGATCTACTTTTTTTTTTTTTTTTTTTTTATTTTTTTTAAGCAATTTAATACATTTTTTATGTCTCAAGCCTCCAGTACTTCAAATATTTGGGGCTCATATTTACTTTATGCAACATGTTCAAAGGAACTTGCAAACCTTTGCTCACCCCTGTCTTGTTTTCTCTCGCACTTTCAATACAACATGTTCTCCCTGTCCCCGGGTGCTTCGTAATCCAAAATAGCCGTTACCTTCTCCTTGTCTTCTTGCTTTTTTTCCTCTCCAAGTTTCATCGATTCCGCCTTAGCAGGGCATGGGACAATGCTCCCCTGTGGGGCATCCTGGGTAATAAATCTAATTCCTGTCTACATGCGGGAGGCTTTTGGGAAGGTTCTGGCCTATTTTCACCCAGACAAATATATCCGTGATGCGGAAGAAACTGGGACAAAAAGTAACGCGGAGATGCAACAACTTTCCAAAATCCCTTCAGCTGAAAAGTCCAAACTTTAAACATTTATTTTTATTTTTTTTGCAGACAAAAGAGCCCTCGTAGTAGTGAGGGGTCATACACAACTATGTGGCAAAATACAAAAAAAAAACAAAATAGGAAGTATTCTGGATCAGACAAAATATTCCTGATAAAATGGCAATCCTATAAAGTATATTATATAAATAAAAATGGTTTATATTTGGAAATGTTCATTTTTTTTCTATGAGACTTATGGGACTAATTATTAACATGTTTGAACAAATATGAAGAAAAAAACATGCTTGATCATTTCTGTAGTTGTTGGTTAAACCTTATAATAAATCTGTAGTTTTTATTGTGCAAAAGTGACATACTACATGTAACATGTAAAGGTTTCTATTACTTCAATTATGTAGTTACTTCAAGTATCCAGAATAACAAAGATTATTATTCTTCTTTACAGATTATTTATGTGAATCATCTTTTCAGCCCTAATTACTAATTGTTGCTTTAAAAAAAGGTTTGAACCTGCATATACAGTGAGTGATTCACATTTTCTGACACCTATTCTCCTCATTTCTATTTGACATTGAACATGAAGAGTGTGAGGTCTGTGCTCATCTGCTGTGACACAAATACAAAAGCAAAAACGAGCGTCTATTAGCCGTTTCTGCAATTGGGTCACGGGAATAAAAGCAGCCATTCGATTTTTATTTAATTTCATATAAACTGTGTTCCCCTGACTGCTGTGGACATCTACAAAATACAGTTAAAAAGCCCAGAGAGAGGGAACGATTTTTTTTTTTATATAGATGTAATATTCTGTAAGAGTTATTGTGCCTTTTGGCCATAATTTTCCATCATCACCTCCGTCGTCTTCTCTTCCAGGAGCTTGTTTCAGATCATGAGCGGTTCAGCTGGGAATCTTTCTGCTTGAGTGGGTAATCATAATTAAAAATGGAATTTATAGTCTGGAGAGCAACCACTTCACATTTTATTGCGGAGTTCCAGAATCGGAGCTGGACTATTTATGTGTGCTATGGGAGAATGTCAAGACAATTTATGGCCGTTTGGTCATCGCACAACAGACGTTGAGGGACACTAACTGTAAAACCACTGAGCGTAAAATCTCTGCTCTTTGACCTGGAGACACAAATAAAGATGAAATAGTGAAATCCGTCGGATCTACTGGGGACGGATGCTTCCATGTTTTTTTATTTTTTAGACACTGTTAATTTCCTCACAGCTGCCCACAGATCCAGCACAGTGTGTGCTGATCCACTATGCATGAGACGTTACCACAATTAGCCCGGAAAACCTTTGATTCTCCTCGTAGTTTTTTGCTCCGCCCCCCTTTTATATCTCACCATTCTCGACAGAGGCTAGTTATTTTTGACAGCCACGGTAATGATGACGACCTTTGGAAAAACAAACCGAGACGGCCGTCTTTGTTGGAAGCCTTTTGTGCTTTATGACTTGAAGGCGAGCTGATCTCGGATTAAACGACCATGGGAGAACATTTCCTGTGCTTGTCAACTGATTGTCTTCCTCAGCAGGTTTTATTGCTTGCATTCAAGGATTCAGATATCTCCCTTTAGTTAATAATCCCATTTATGAGGCAATGCATGGATATGATAATGCATTTATAACGGAAGCTTTAAACAATCATTGAAGCATAAATAGCATAATTTTACTGGAAATCATCACTTATTTTGAAGAATAAAGTATGAAATATTTTCTTTTTCAATAATTACTTCTTTAGGGTCCTCAAGCGTTCACCTAGAACACATGTATCAGAGTCAGATCCGGCCCTTCGGGTAATTCCATCCGGCCCTCCAGATCATTTTATTTTATTAATATTAAAGGCCCGATGTTATCTTGCGCTTATTTCTAACTTGTTTAGTTTTGACAAAATATATTTTTATGGAGAGTAAAATATTGTGAATTATTTAAGGTTTAAGTTTTTAATTCTGGAATAATATTCTTGCCTTTTTCATTTCCATAGTTATGTTAAAAAGTTAAGGTTTTAAAGTTTAAAAAATTGGTATTCTGTTAGCTTTTTGGTCTATTTTGGCATTTACTAAGATTTTTTAGGCTATTTTTAGCTAATATTTGAGCTGCATGCTAGCAGTTTTGGCTAATTAATTATTTTTTTAAGTTTTCAGGATGTTTTGGAGTTTAGCTAATATTTCAGCTACATGCTAGCTGTTTTGGCTAAGTTAGGCTTTTTTAAAGTTTTTTAAGCTTTTTTGGAGTTAGGCTAATATTTACACGCTAGCTACTTTAAACTTTTTCAGATACATGCTGTTTTGGCTAACCTTTTATTAAGCTAATTTGGCATTAAACTAATATTTTAGCTGGCTACAAGCTTTAGCATTTACGGTAATCAACTTCCTTTTTTTTAGCTATCAATTTCAGCATCTTCAACTATCAACACTAGCATCTTCAACGGTCAAACCCAGCTTATAGCATTCACACTAGAATTATCGCTGGTAATGTTATATATCTAGTTCATAATTATGTTAAAAAGCTTTGGTTTTGAAGTTTTAAAATGTAGTTTTAGAGTGTTTAATAAATGTTTAACCTGTTCGGTCCGCAATCTAAGATGTGTTTTGGATTTTGGCCCCTCGTGCGATTGAGTTTGACACCCCTGACCTACAATTTTCTGAAAGCAAAATAATTATTTTGCTCCAGGTTGATGTGTCGATATGTAAAAACAACAACAATGGTTAGTTTCTTTTCTAATGTTTGTAGCCTTTAAGCTGCAAATAAGAATCAATTCTGATGCTCTGATGACTGGGCGGCTGATTGGTCCCCATTTTGGGGAAATCGTTCACAGCTGCAGCTGGGATTGGCTGCAGCCTCTGCAGAGAACGATCGCAGCAGGTCTGAGAACATTGGCCGACTCTTTTTCCTCCAGGAACACAGCTTTAACGCATTGCCGTCCTGCTCACAGGTTTCACAGTTGTCTGCATGTTCAGTCACTGACTGAGCTGCACTGGTCAAATTTTTACTGAAGGTCTTCATTTAGGAAACATCTGAACCCAAATATACAAAAAAATAAAATAAACTCAGATTGAGTCATTTTCTCACTATATACAGAAGCTTACAATTGGGGGCAAATCAGTCACACAGACTACTTTGATTGCCACCTTTATCTATTTTTATATGTGCAACTCTTACACCATGACGGCTGTTGGGCTGCTTAGAATAGAAACAGCAGATTTCCTGCACCTAATTCACAAGCCACAATAAAGAGTGTCTCAAATATGCATGCTGTTCATGTTTCATTAAGCACACTTGTCATCTCCCAGCACAGTTTGCTGCATGGCGATGGTGTTTATTTATTTATAAAGGATTACAAAAAAAAAAAGCAAAAACACTCCCGTTTGAGCATGTGCAGACCGCCCGCCTTGTAAATTGACTTTTTTTTTGTATGAGAATAAATGGTCACAGAAATAAGACTATGGCATCAGAAAAATATGTTTTTTTCACCTAATTTTATTTTAAGTATTTCTTCAACCTTTTGTGTGATTTATTTCATTTATTAGTAACATGTGAATTGATTGTTTGTTGTAGAATTTTGTGCCATCCACCCTCTTCTGGAAGACTTTATTTAGGTCACCTTGCTGCAACTTAAAAACAAATTCTGAGAAAAATCATGTTTTTTGGTGTTTTTAACATCTTCCTATGACGGGGTAAGAGAAAAATTAAGCTCCAAATTGCAGTTTTTGAGTGTTTCTTTATTCAAATCATTGTCAATCGTGGGCAGATGAAAAACTGCTGTCTGAAAAAGAGCTCATGTGGGACATGGAAAAGATGCCGATGTAGAAAACAAGCTGCCTGCTCTGAACTCTCAGCAATGGGGAAGGGAAGGGGGGCGGGATTGCTCCGCATGCACAGTTCCACTCACAACTCCGACAGGAATTTCTATTTAAAAAAAAAAAAGATATACAGTGTTGAGCCAAATGGCAACTCGGAAACAGGAAAATTAAGAAGTTAATGGATCTATTTGTCCTAAAGTGGAAGATTTAGAATTATGACGGTCACAGACCTGAGCTTTTACAAACTGTGGGTTTCTGTCTGCTCCTCATCCATCATGATTTGAAGAACTAAATACTCAGAGAAGAAGTTTTAATCCTAAATTATTTTATATATGTCCTCCATCATAAGACAAATGCAACAACATCATGTTAAAAACACAATTTCCATTGTCTTTTATTAGTTTAATCAACCTTTTTTGCTTCTGATAAACAGCAACACTCGTTCTTTAATGAACAAATACTCCACAATATTTGCTTTGTCTCGACTATTTACCTCTGAGATCCCTCCATCAGTAATTGTAACCCTAATGAGTGAGACAGCTGTCAGCCCAGATCTTGGACCACTGACTCTTAAGCACATCTGGGTTGTTTACTGTCCCGAAGGCCCGTGTTTCCCGGGTCAGCAGGGATGTTGAAGATGGACAGAAATGCTAAAGAGCCACAGCTGGCTTCCGCCTGTTGCTCCAGTGTGAACTCCCCAGCTGAAGAATGAGGCATCAGGGAAAGAGATCATCCAGAACACTGAGCTGTAGATGGAGATCTGATCAAGAGTGGGTAGTTTGGGCGGCTCAATTATAATAATTAAAGGACTCGGATCCTTTTTTGGGGATTGGACCCTGAACGTGAACAATAGATTTGAAACGAACTCGTTGTATTCTCTGAAATGTCCGCAGACGTTATGCGTTTCCATCACATATGTCTCGATCATATTTATAGTAGCTCATCACAATCAGTGCCAACGAGTCTGCCAGTGACAGATGGCGCTTCCTCTGTGAGCCACAGCTCTTTAGTAACACGTGTGATCTAAAGTACACAAAAGAAGTTCAAGAGGAGGATGTCAAATGAAAAGACAACAAATCGATTTTTAAAGCTTTGAAAACCAAAGAGAATTTTTTCCCTCCCAATCTTTTTCACATTTCTGAAGTTCAGAATGACATATTTGGTGCCAGACCTCTTCTAACTGAGTTCTTTTGTGCTCAGGCTTCACTTAAAAACTCTGTATAGATATGGTGGAAAAGAGAGAGCCAGGAGTCATTTTAGTCTCTTTTTAATAACTGCCGGGTTTTATGGGATCCATCTTTGGCAGAGTGAGACATCTCTGACGCAGACTGTGATGTAAACACCTCAGTTTGATTTAAAATGCCCATTATCTGGCATTTTTTGCCAAAAAGCGAGCAACACTCCATTAGGTAACATTTCCATATCTTCTTAAAAATCTGATAAAATGTATCTCCATCTTTTCCTAAAACATTTTCAGAATTATTATTCTTTTAGTATTTTACATCCCTGCATCACAACAAGATCGACAAGCTCAACTACTTCCTCTGTTGCTTTCTTTTTTTTTTTATTGTAAGATAAGAAAGAGCAAGTTAATGAGTGGTACATCCCTCAGCCATAATAAGACTTTGAGATTTAGGATTTAAACGCCCCTCCACAAAAAGCCGATTATGTGATGTTCTCCTAAAGCCATTAACTTTTCAGGAAAAGTGCAACGTTTGAGAACTTTTTCTGATCCTTTGGGCCACGTGTCGAAGTTAAGGCCCGTGGGGCCGGATCCGGCCCTCTGGGTATTTATATCTGGCCCTCCAAAATATTTTATTTTTTTATTATTAATGACCCGATGTTATCTTGCTCTTATTTCTTACTGTATTATTTTGACAAAATATAATTTGTCAAAAATATAAATATTAAAAGTTATTTACAGTTTGAGTTGATTTATTCTGTTATATTATTCCTGCCTTTTTATTATTCATAATTATGTTAAAAGTTACAGTTTTAAAGTTTGGGAAATTTATATTTTGCTAACGTTTTGGACTATTTTGGCATACTAAGATTTTTTTAAAGGCTTTTTGGAGTTTAGCTAATATTTCAGCTACATGCTAGCAGTTTTGGCTAACTTAGGCTTTTTTAAGTTTTTTAGATTGTTTTGGAGTTAGGCTAATATTTACTCGCTAGCTGTTTTAGTTCATTTAGATCTTTTGAATTTTAAAGTTTAGCTTTTTTCAGCTTTTTTTTTAGGTTGTTTTGGAGTTTAGTTAATATTTCAGCTACATAGTAGTTGTTTTTGGCTAATTTAAGCTTTTTTTTTTTTCGTTTTTAGGCTGTTTTGGAGTTAGATTAATATTTACACGCTAGCTGTTTTGGCTAATTTAGGCTCAGTTTTTGAAGTTGAGCTTTTTTTCAACTAAATGAGCTCCAGCATTTTCAGCTACCAATTTCAGCATCTTAAACTATCAGCACTAGCATTTTCAGCGGCCAAATTCAGCTTAAAGGATTCACACTAGCATTAATGCAGGTAATGCTTTACATCTTGTTCATAATGTTAAAAAGTTACGGTTTTAAATTTTTGAATATGTAGTTTCAGAGTGTTGAATAAATGTTTTTCCTGTTTGACCTGCGACCTACGTTGTGTTTTGGATTTTTGTATGATTGAGTTTGACACCCCTGCTTTAGGCCTTCATCTAAAAAGCCAGGTAAAGCTGATTGAAAATATTTTTGGAACTATGTATAATTAATTTACCAATACAAAATGTAAGTGTTTATTTATTTATTTTATTTGTCCAATGACTGATGGGCCTGTGGCCATGCAGCAACAAATATATACTCAGCGAAAGAATACGAATGGGGAGGAAGACTCTGTTTACACACAACTGTCAATAGCAGCTGTTTACATGTCAGCCCCAGCGGAGCTCAGTGAAATTTGCAAGACTTCCAAGCCTGGATCGAGATCCGTCGCCATTTTCCGGGGTGCCTCCGTAAATAATCCATGAACTGCTCAGTTTTTATGAGTTCATGCAAATGCAGTCCCTTAACAGCTGTCTTATTAGCTCTTTAGCTTCAATCTACTCAGCATTGCCCTAGATTATCATGAAAGGGAAACCTCTTCAGTGGTTTTGCATTTCTCAGAACCCACTTTTTCTGCAAAGTCAGTTAAATTGGTGGGAATTTCTTATACAGAGGACAACGTTATATGAAGTTTAAAATTTCGAGTGAGGACCATTGACTACATTTAGAACTGGACTGAGTGGATGTGATGTCAAACAGAAAATGCCTTACCAGCGGTGAAATGAAGTCAATTCAGTCGCCATTTTTTACGTGACACAGACGCCGCCATCTTGGAGCCAGATAACAGTAAATGGTCAGAGTCGGTGTAAGTCAACGTTTCTATGACAACTACTTTTGACAATCATGGTTATGCTTGTTTGAAGTCCTTACACTGAAAGTGACTTAGTAGAATCTGTCAATCAAACGTTCGAGGTGGATCTCAGTGGGCAACAGGCATCTGATTGGTCAGTTTATAATGTTAATAACTTTTGATAAATAAAAAATGGGATTTGGAAGGACATGTTTAAAAAAAGGTAACAGAGCAAAAAGGGTCATTCTGAAAAATATAGTGACTGAGTAAGAGATGTTAATTTCTCAAAAGAAGTTGATGGGATTTTGGTTTCTTGGAGCCAGTGGATACTTCCTGTTTGGAAGAGGAAAGAGGTCATCCAATCCAGTTCTCTGTATACAGCCAATAAACCCATCTGACTTCTGGACTGAAGCTCATTATTAAAAGATTCTTAAGCCATGCTTTCCCCCTCATTCCCCTAAACGTCACCCCATCATCCTCCTTCTTCTAAAATCTATTGTGCAGCAACAACAACAACAAAAAAAAAAACTATAAATAAATAAAGTTTAGTCTAAGATGCAAAAGGCTGGTGTGCCTTAAACCTGGGTTTGCTCCCCAAGACCCTTCACGCTACTCCCTAACTGTAGCCACAAGGTGTCCCAAGTCTGGGTCTCCATGTGCCAGTCCCCCCAAAAAAAGGGTTGTGTCAGGAAGGTCATGTGGGGAAAACTCTGTCAGGAGTCAGGGCTTTGTCTCCCCTTCTGGTCACCAGCTGGAGCCATCTCCAGAGTACTGAATGTACTACACCTCCCAGCAGCCCCAGCGCACAGGCTGCCGCTCACCTGACTCTCATTTACCAATCAACCACTCAAGTGCAGTACAGAGGCTTGCTCAGTGCACAGTATTGTTTGTGCGACTCTGCCTGGATTACCGAGCGTTTTATCCAAATCTGATCTTCAGTTTTCCTGACCCTGTTTCATTTTGCCTGCCGCCTGCCCCTGACTGGATCCTGACCACTCAAGTTTCTTCTCCTACGCTCCCACACTTGTTGACCTCTGCCTGCCTGACCCTGATTTAGATTTGTGGACTTTCTGCTGCAGTTGGGACTAGCTGTCTGGCTGTTCTGTGACAAACTCTCCACCAAACTTTCTGTGTGAATCAGTGAAAGCTAATTTACTGTGACGACCCCTGACAGTATGTGTTGAAAGGTGGACAACAGTCTAAAAATACAAAAGAAAAACACACCTTGTGTCCAAAATGTATGCAATCTTAATGTTACCAATAAAATATGTCACAATTGACTCTCAGTTTCTATATGTTTGGTCAGCTAATGGATGGGACATGCTTAAAAAAGAAAAACTAACTACCTGGAGTTAGATTCATATTTATGTAATTCATTTCATTAATAATATTGATTATTCCTTTGTGAAGAAGTCTTACTTTACAAAATGCAAAAATATTTATTTTTTTCTGTACTTTGTCTGGTAGGCTTCGGAAACCCTGAATAAGCGGGTATAGAAAATGGATAATAGAATGGACATTCCATGACAACTTCTTTGAGGAAATTCAAAAAAGTTCAAATGAGAAGCAACAAAGATCTAGCATTGAATTAAATTTATACATTAAAAGGGTCAGATGAACTGACCTGTTTCCATCTTCCTTACATACTTAGCTCACTATGACACCCCCAGTAAATCCCTCTGTCTTCTAGGTTGGGTTTTATCCTGTTATAGAAGACCATTTTAAATTTCACACCTCCCACTAGGTACATAAAATGTAATATCATTTTTGATTTATCATCCCACATGCGGTTCTTTCCTGCCAATCACATCTCCTTATCTCCTGATAGGGAATTTAGCAAATACTATAAAGCCTCCACAGGGCTTTATTTCATTTTTTTTCTTTTAGTTGTTCCATTTTCAGTCTAAAGAACTTGCGTAGAAAGTTGCTGAAAAGTTTTTGTTTCATAAAGCTTGGTGTGGATGTGTAAGTGAACTATGCATGAGTAAAGAACAGTTATCTCCTGATGCACCTATTTTCATTTAACAACTTTAAGTGCTCCCCCAAATTTCTGCATCCCATTTCCTCTTTGGTTTCCATTTTCCCTCGACATTTCTTCCCCCTTAACACCTCCAATCACAATGCATGATGGTGCATTATCAGCCTCATCCCCACAGGATCTTTAAGTAGGTTTGACGTGTTTGCATGGGAAGAATGACGCAGATGCGTCCATGTGAGTAGGTGGTGGAGCCCACAGTAGCGAAGCAGACACAGGGGGGGAATTGCAATAGGGAGAAGGATGAAGAGTGAGAACAGGAGGAAGATGGGGGAACTTGGAGCAGAAAGGGAAAGGCACCAGATGAAGAGGGGGACCGTCAGGGGGGACAGATTGATGAATGCGTGTTTGTGCATGCCCTGGCGAGGCAAATGCCAATTTAGCACGCCAAGCAAGTGTTTCAAATTGAAGTAATGTTTAGAAAGTGGCCAGGGGGGAGGTTCCGCTTAGATTCATTGCTCCCCTTTGTTTTTACCTTCAAGTCATGCGGAGACTCAGAGACACCAAAATAAAACTAAACAAATTAGCTAACCATTACCCCCAAGTGATGGTGTGCATGCTGCAAAACGCTGGGTGTCCCTCTGTTACAAGCGTATGCATGAGCGAGTAACATGGAGGATGCTGAGGCTGAATATAAATCTCCTGCATATGGAAAGCTTGTAAAGCTTTTGAAGTCTGCAGCAAAATGCACTCTGTGAAAGCTGAGCATCTTCACTTGCTGGTCTATGTTTCTGCAGAACTACCCCAAGAAAGAAAACACATTTAGAATTCATTCCATGCTAATAATGTGTTTTGATCAGAATGCAAGTAAGCTAAAGGTTTTTCAGGTCAAAAAAATGAACCGTTATGGAGTTAAAAATCCATATTTAAGCACACTTATTCCAAGTATCATTGTAAGTTTTAGTACATCTATAAATGTAAAACATGTAAGAATAAAATTGCAAAAGGCAGAAAATAACATAAAACCTTAATCTCAGGAGTGAGTATTAAACATGTGTGTTTGAGGACTGTTTGTGCGGCTGAATTCATTGAGGTGCATTGAAATCATGCTAGCAGGTGGCAGAAGTGTCCTTGTATGCAAGGTGTCACGTGAGTGTGTGCACACCTGTACAAACACCAGTACAGTTTAGAGGTTAGAAGCTTCAGCTTCATGAGATGCTGCAGCACGGCCGTTGTCAGAACCGACGTCCCCAGAAGGACCGGAGAGTTTGTGAAAACGACTGTTTACATCAGGGGAGTCAAACTCAGTCGCACAAGGGGACAAAATCCAAAACACACCGTATAGGTCATGGACTGAACAGGATAAACATATATTGAAAACAAAATTTTCAAAACTTTAAAGCTGTAACTTTTTAACTTAATTATGAACTAGATGTATAGCATGTGATAGTGTGAATTATGTAAGCTGAATTTACCGCTGAAGGTGCCAGTGCTGATAGCTGCGATGCTAAAAATGATAGCTGAAAATGCTGAAATTGATAGCTAAAAAAACATTGATATATATTGCTGAATTGGAAATCGCATGACTTATGACCTGACACACACGTGACATTACTAAGCATTGAGTCTTCCAGAGAGATGAACAGAGGAGGTCTGAATAAGCACAGACAGAACCACAAAAGGGGACACACGTTTTTGCAATCAACTGCAAAAAAACACAGCAAGCTGGCAACAAAATAATCCAGTCGAGACGAATCATCACAGGATAGTGATCATATTTTAATGGAGAGAAATTAGGCAGAGAAATGTGAAGTTTGTGTTAAAGTGGATGCTAGCAACTCGCGAGTAGCATGCTAGCTTGGTTCTTTGATGTATATTTTTATTAATGTTTGATGTTTTAAAGCATGGCTGATGTTATTTGAACAGATTTACGTACAACCAACACAAAAACTTCTGTAAATTCATGTGGGCAACACGTAACATGTGCTGCCAGTATGCACTGTGCTAGCAAAGTGGCATGTAGCTAATTTAAGAGCCTCTGAGGCTAAATGTTGTTGTCGGTTGCACTTTTTTTTGGTAAGAAAGTGAGTTCGTGCCAGTGTTGAGCTTCTTTCTTGGTCACACAGACCGGAGAAAGCCCAGCTAGAAAATGCAGCGCTAACGCTACTTAAAGCTAAGGGAGCAGACGTTAAGGAAGGAGCTGAGACCTGCCACACAGTTTACAGCTATTATCACAGCGTTTCAGAGTTTGGAGGGTATATTTGATGTTATGATCCATGTTAAAATGTTTCTTGTATCAGCTAAAGATGCTGGCCAGCCTTATTCTCAAAGTACTATGAAATTGTTTCTTTGAAGGTAAATTTTGAATGCAATCTAGATGTATTTACCATGTATGTAATCAAAAATTAATTATAGTTGTAGTTTCATTTGAAATGTGGTAAAGGGTGTTTTTTTTTTTTTTTGGTTGTCTGCATGTCCTCCATTTGAACATCAGCGTTCTGCTGGCGTGACTCTGCGTAGCAATGGCGCCTGCGCCCTCACGTTTCTCTCTATAGCAGCAAATAGGCAAGGACAAATCCAGTAACATACATCAGTGGCTAAAAACACTGAAGTGAATAGCTGAAAACGCTAAAGCTGATAGTCAGCTAAAATATTGGCTAAATGTCAAATTAGCCTTAAAACCTTTGGTTAGCCACAACAGCTAGCATGTAGCTGAAAGAACAGCTAGTTTAACATTGCCTAAAAAGGTTTTTAAAAAGCTCAAGTTAGCCAAAACACCTAGCATACAGTTGAAATATTAGCTAAACTCCAAAATAGCCTAAACAGTCTTAGTAAATGCCAAAGTAGTCAAAAAGCTATCAGAATGCAAATTTTTAAAACTGTAACTTTTTAACATTATTATGAATAATAAGGCAGGAATATTCATCCAGAATAAATCAATTTAAACTTTAAATAACTTTCAATATTTTACTCTCCATAATAATATATTTTGTCAAAATTATACAAGTTTGAAATAAGTGCAAGATGACATCAGGCCATTAATAACAATAAAATAAAATGATCTAGATCTTTATCATGATCTTTACATTTTTAGACTCGGATGAATCAATTTTTCTGGCTAATTTAATCTGAAACAACCCAGAGCAACCCAAATTTCCTGCGTGTGTTTGTTCTAATTTACATAAAATGAATAAAGTGACACAGCCATCACTTGGAACAACCTTTTTTGGGTTCAAATCTAGCCAAATACTTCATCCACAACAGTATTGTGGGAAGCAAAAATCAATTTTAAAATTCTATTCAGTGATTAAGTCTTAAAAGATTCTTCTCATAATGAAAAGGATTGAAGAAAAAACAAAAAAAAAAAAAAAACAGCGGTCCTTTGTTTCTGCCTCAACATGAGCCCGCGCGCTCATTAGAACGGCATGAAAACACAATTATCACATTTTCTGAAGTGTTCAAACTGTCCTGGGCTAATCAGTGAAGCGAGAAACCACAAAGGGCGTAAGTAGGCATGTTGCTGCGCGCCGCCCAAAGCTTTACATCGTGTAGTGGCATTTTAGATTGACAGTTTGGAATAAACCTGCCATGCATGTGAGGGAAAGAGATAAGGAAATATTAATGAAGACAGGGGCGCAGAGAATGCTAATGCGATCGTGCAGCTTTGATAGAAGTTCTTGGTAAATCCTTTAATATCTTATATAAAGGGTGAAAGACAAAAGAACAGAAATGGAATGGGCTTACTAACTAAATATTGTATTTAGAGTAGTCTTTTTTTCTGCACAAAAAAGTAAACTTTTTGGTTTTTTTTTTTTGAGTAGACGGAGAAAGGTAGCAGATTTAAGAAACTAAAATCAGCTTTTTCTGAGATATAAAAAAGTCAACAATTTGGTTCAAAAGAGGAGGATGAAAAAGAGCACGATGAAGCTGCACAATACTTTTGATTGCATTCATCTTTTGAAAAACAGCAATGCCGGGAGCAGCTGGTGTGTTTCTGTGGAGGGCATAAAGGAAGCCTATAGACTACCTTTTGTTTGCTGCTAGGCAACCTTAACTGTAAAGCTGATTGACAATGTCGAATGTGGCGGAGTCTCCTGCTTGTTCACCATCTCTGTGCAACAAGTTTGTAAAAGATTTTTACAATTAAAGAAAAACTGAACGATTTAAACAGTTTTCAAGCATCTAATTCATAAAAATTGTTGAGCTGCTGACTGACAACGCAAACGACACATCTTAAAGTGAGGCCAAAATTATCATTTTAATGTGGAAATGAAGCATTTTGAACAACTGATTCTTGTTTCTTTTTTTTCATTTCAACTATCTTGATTATTTTTCAGCCTACTTGCAGCTGCAGTGGGAGCACAACACTACTGGGGCAGGAAGAATGTCAATCCATGATGAAGTGTTGCGGGAAATCCATAAATCCTTTCTATATATAGTAAAATTTTGGAAAACTGCAGGTGGTAATCGTTTTTAACTCAGCACAACTCTACAAAATCCATTTGTTTACATACTTTCTCAACAGAGAGTTCACTAAGTTGTTTTAGAGGTGAAAAGACATCATTAAAGTATGAAATTCAGGTTTCCAGATGTGAAAAAGTAATGCATATTACCATAATAATAAAAGTATTGTTTCTTGAAAACTTTTTTTTTGGTTTTAGGAAAGACAAAAGTTGACCAAGCAGTTGTAGTTTCCTAAAAGGTTTAAGCAACAGTAAGAAACATCCCAGAGTTTTTTCCTCTTGAATCCCCAAGTTTGAGGGATAGCACTTCAGTGGAGGGAATATTGGATCCAACACCTTGTGTTGTGCAACAAGCTTAAGTATGCACTGCATCTGATCCGAATATAAACGCTGTGATGGATTTTCACTGTTAAACCGGAACTTTTAAATAGATTGTGTGTCCTCGGGTCCCTGAAACACGCACAACAACAAATGAGGGCTGCCATTAATTAGTTTGTAATTTGCTCGATAAGCTTGTTGCATAAGTTGCCAGAGCACAGACACAAGATTTTTCACATTTAGACACATCCTTTCTTTCACACCGTGTACGCACACAGCACAAGCATTCGCATGGCAACAAACATTGGAATCATGGAGGAAGAAGAGGTCATTCTATGAAACTTCCATCACACCCCCACACTTATGAAAAAGCTTGCTCTTTTTCTCAACTCTGCAGGCAGAAAGAAGACTTAAAGAACTTATTCTATCACAACTACGAACAAAAACAAACCTCAGGGGTTTTTTTGTATCATTTGTTGGTGCCATATTTCAACTGTCACCCATTTCAATAATTTTATTTATTTGTTGCTCAATTTGTCATATAAAAATAAGAGTCTCAATCAGCTGATTATTGTCATTTTCAATTAGTTTGTGTCTTCTCCATGATTTTTTTGAACAGGAATGTCAAACTCAATCACACAAGGGGCCAAAATCCAAAACACACCTTAGGTCACAGATCAAACAGGATAAACATTTACTGAACACTCTAAAACTGCATTTTAAAACTTGAAAATAGTAACTTTTTTAACATAAATATCAACTAGATGTATAGCTTTACTGGCAATAATGCTAGAGTGAATGCTGAAGGCTGAGTTTGGCAGCTCAAGATGCTACTGATGGTAGTTGAAGATGCTGAAATTGATAGCTAAAAACGCTGAAGGTGATAGCTAAAAACGCTGAAGCTAATAGCTGAAAATGCTAAAGCTGATTGCTGAAATCACTGGGGCTGATAGCCAGCTATAATATTAGCTATTTCCAAGTTAGCCTAAAAGACTGAAAAGAAAAAAATGTAGGTTAAGCAAACAGCTAGCATGTAGATTAAAAAAGGCAAAACTTCCAAATATCTTAAAAAACGTACAAAAAAAAAGCCTTAATTAGCCAAAACAGCTAGCATGTAGCCAAAATATCAGCCAAACTTCAAAATATCCTAAAAAAAAAACGGAAAAAAGCTTAAATTAGCCAAATCAGCTAGCGTGTAAATATAAGCTAAACTCAAGAAAAGCCTAAAAAAACTTGTAAAAAAAATAAATGAATAAGCCCAAAACAGCTAGCATGAAGCTGAAATATTAGCTAAACTTCAAAACAGCCTTAAAAATCTTAGTAAATACCAAGTTATTCCTAATAGCTAGCAGAATACCACTTACTAAAACTCTTAACATGTAACCTTTTAACATAATTATGAATAATAAAAAGGTATTAATAATTATTAATAATTTTACTCTCCATGTATTTTGTCAAATTTAAACTAGTTAGAAATGAGCGCAAAATAACATCAGGCCATTAATAAGAATAAAATAAAATGATCTGGTGGGCCAGGATCCGGCCCCTGGGCCTTGACTTTGACATATGATTTAGAGGGTCCTGCTCATTAGCTAATTTACAATTCTGCAATTTTCAAAGAAAACATTGAGAATAAAAGTTTTTTCAGAACATAAAGCTTCCCACAGAATTAGAAAATGACTATAATGATGAAGGATGGATTTATTACTTTGCATAATCATTTTAGGATCCACATTTACATTGTTAGACATAATAAAAATGTTAATGTTCCAACATTAACGCTGCACGACAGCTGTATTATTTGCATATCATAATCGAAATAGATAATTATTTTCTTTTATTACTGCATTAACATTGGATTATTTTAACCAAACAAAAGAAGCTTTCCTGAGTAAATAAACTACTTGTTTTTTTTGTTTTGTATTTTACTTCCTCTTCTAGTTAAAAAAAAATTCAAATAAGAATCACGTTGGATTTCATCCTGGAGCAAAACTGTGAGCTGTCACTTATTTGAAGGAGCACATAATAATATGAAGAACAGACAACGCTCTGACAACGTTCGACTCGCCTGATTGGCCAGCAGCTTTTAAAATTAGTTGTAAATGACAGACATTGAGGATTTTTTAGCCTCCTCGGCTGTAATAACTGTCTAGACAGCAATCAAGGGACTTTAATGTTGATGAAAAATGGCTATGTTCCAATACCATATAAAACTTCTTTAAATTCGTCAAAAAATAGATTTATTTTACTCCGTTTTTGCTTCTTTATTAGGAATTTATATCAGGAGTGTCTCTTTTTAGAGTCTGTCATTGTGAATAAAGGAAAATGCTGGGCTTGACAGTATGAGGTGAGTTCATCACAAATGTTCATTTTTAACAAAGACCTGCTTTTACCCCTTGAGGCTTCTCACAATGACAAAATCACCTTTGCTTCAAAGTTTGAATTTCAGAAATGTAATGACGAAAGGTTTCATGTAATCAGCCGAATTGTTAGCATTCATACCTAACGGTTTTTGTTCACTTTATTTTTTCTTAAAAATGTTCTGTTTCTGCTATAAGAACTGAACCTCACTCGCATTCCAAACAGGTTCAAAAAAGTTAAATCCTATTGACTTTTATGGAGAAATAAACATCTATCTAGCTTTTCTCCTTCAGAATCTGATCATGTTAACAATTAAAAAATTACAGTGAATCAAATGACATAAACACTGGAGTGCTGGTGTTTAAGGGTTAATGTATGTCGACTCATTTTCAATCAAAATTTAAGAATGTTTTTCTTCTGATTCCATGTTTTTTTTTCTCTTATTCAAAAGTTTACTAAGCCCTGCATTAGACAGTCAATGGTGGAAAAAGAAATAGTTAAAAGATTAGTTGATTTGAATCTTAATAATGTGAAGAACTTCTTTGTTTATTGGCTTTGATGCTCCAGCAGAGTGAGTCATCCATCCATTTTCTTTTTTTTTTATCACACACAGAAAGTCGCCAGATTGGCCCACAGGGTCGCATAAAGCCCCAACCTGCTGGTTTTTGTAAATGTAATTTTTTTTTTTTTCATGATGCGTTGTCATTGACAGGGACCGGGGGGTTCCTTCTGCTCCTTTTTACCCCTCCTAAAAGCGGTTCCTTCTCGAGCATTAAACAGCACTTATCCAGTCACATCCTGTCACCAGCCCGGCTTGATAACTGAGATTACCTTGGCAACAAAAATGTGTGTTTACACCAGATGCGAAGGCAACCACTACGACGCACACGGAACGCGTCCTAATCATTGCTTTGAAGCAGCAGGAGGGAGCAGTCACACATGTCAAACTTTGTCACTGCTTCACAGAATTAAAATTGAGATCACAGGTTGTAACAAGATGCTGCGAGGCTGCATTTCACTTTTCTTCATTTCATTCAGAGGGTTGAGCAGCTTATGAGTCACAGCAGTCTCAATGCCTGCCATTTCCTCTCTATCATTTATTTTTTTTACATCTTTACACTTCAGCATATAAACGTCTGGAACCTTATGAATTTGGAGCCAATTTTTCATTGTTGTATTTTGCATCATCTGTATAATTTTAGTTTGATTTTCAATAGAGACGACACAAAAAAAAAGAACTTGCGCAGCAGAGGACGAACACAAAAGGTGGTGCAGGGTGGAGCGAAAACAAACAGGAAGCGCTCACATTTTGAGGGGAGTTGTGATTAACAATCAGTTTAAAGACGAGACAGGAAATGCAACAGGAAAAAACATGCCTCAGTGATGGGATATGCAGAAAAAAACCAAAAATCTCTGCATTTATGGATATTTCAACATAAATCTGAAAACCAACATTAGAATAGAAAAGGTTAAAGCTAGATTTATTTAAATCTCTCACCACTCGACTTCTTTCTCGATATAACGAGCATTAATTGAAAAGATTTCCCATAATAGTTAGTTAAATGTCAAAGTTATTAGGTGGGCTTTTCTACAGAGTCTATTTGGAATCTTTGGAAAGGATGAATTCATGTTCCTGTGAGAATAATGCAGGAAATCACCTCTCCTGTCTAGACAGAGATGGAGGCGTGCCTCCTTGTTATCGGGGAGGGAGCAGCGGCGGGGATGAACTGTGGTCCACGCCGCAGCTCCTCGCTGAAGAAACTCATTACCACATAATTGAAAGTAACTGCACTGAATTATCAGAGGTGATTGAGTCTCATCACGGGGACATTTGCAGTTTACAAGCAGGCAATGGCATGTTCATGATGGACACATATATTTTTCTATCAGTGCAGAGCCAAACAAACATCAGGGATTGTTTTGTCACATCTTAATCATTATATCCTTCTCTGGGATTGTTGTTAATTTTATAAAATTATTCTTCTAACTTATTAATTATTTTGCTTCTTCACCAGCTCATCCTAAATGTGTTCCAAAAACTGTGAAAGAACTTTTTAATAAAGTAAATAAAAAAGTATGGAATGTAATTACATGAAAAATAATTGAATAAAGCTGTTTGTTAAAAATGAAGTTGGCTTTGACGGTGATCAGTTAAATATTACATTTAAATGAGTCTTACTATTTTTTTTATATTAATATTACCACAAAGGCTACTTATGATAATTATTGTGAAAAATTGATTATTCTTGTAAATTTGACTATCATTTATGGGTTAATCTCTCAAATATTACACAATCTTTATCAGTTTTTTTTTATCCAGAAAATGAAAAAGTAGAAATATTGGATCATTCAACAGTAGTTTATCTGAGGTGGTAACAATATTTGAATATTTTAATTATTTTAACTTTTTTATGTTATAATAAGGGATTTAAAATTAGAAATATAGAATTGTCTGCAATAATACTAGTGTGAATGCTGTCAGATAAATTTGGCCGCTGAAGGTGTTGATAGCTGAAGGTGCTGAAATTGAAAGCTGAAAACGCTGACGTTCAAAGTTGAAATTGCTGAAGCTAATAGCTGAAAACGCTAAAGCTGATAGCAAACTAAAATATTAGTTAAATGCCACAATGGCCAAAAAAACCTGAAAAAGCCTAAGTTAGCAAAAAAAAAAAAAAAAAAGCTAGCATGTAGCTGAAAAATTAGCTAAACTCCAAATATACTGAAGAGTAATGGATGTCCAAAAAGGTAAAAAAAAAAAAATACAAATAATCATAAAGACATTTTAAAAAAACAGTCACTTTAGTGTAACATTTACACAATTACATTGATTGATTATTCTTGTAAAATTGACTATCATTTAAGGGTTAATCACTCTAATGTAACACAATATTTATCAGCTTTTATCAGTTTTTCAGAAAATTACAAACTAGAAATATTGGATTGCTGTTAGCTGAAGAGACTGAAATTGCTAGTGAAAAACGTCAACGTTGAGAGCTGAAAACGCTGAAGCTAATAGCTATGAGACTAGCTAAAATATTAGCTCAATGCCATAAAGGCCACACAAAAAAAACTAAAAAAAGTTAGCAAAAATAGCTAGTATGTTGCTGAAAAATGAGCCAAACTCTGAATTAACTGGAGCTTTGGATGTCCAAAAAACATGCAGAAGAAAAATGATAATAAAAATAATATTAAAGAAATTTAAATAGACAGAAACACTTTAAGGTGACAACTACATCATTTTATGCACATTGATTCATTGTTGTCTTAGAGGTTTGCATGTTGGAGTCTCAAAGAGAGAAATTCAGATCCCAGCTGGGTTCTTTTTGTGTGGATGTTTCATGTTTTCCTCATGCATGTGTGGCTTTTCTACGAGCTATCTGGCATGATTCATACATTATTTAGTGTTTCTAAATTGTCCCTATAGGTGTGTGTGTGGCCATGCAATAGACTTGACCTGGGATGACCCACCCTCGCCCAACAGTGGCTGGGATAGGCTCCAGCAACCCTGTGATCCCAAAAGGGATTCAGCGAGTTCTGAAAATGGATGGATTTTCTTTTTAAATCAAGAAATGAGTGACTGTTACATTACATTACAATTAAATTATATAATTTTTTTTTTATTATTTTCTAAAACAAAAGAAAAAGCTTGTTTATTTTTGCTGCACCTCCTCTTTTTTTATGACAAACTATAAATTATAGTGTACCAATTATTTTTTAAAACATTTTTTTTTCTTGAAATTAATTATTTGAATATTTATGATTTAAATATTCTGAAAGTGTTAATGTAATCCTTGCTGAAATTCATTTTTTTAATTTTTCATGTTTGGTTCCATATTAGCTGCAAAAACATTAGAAAAAAAATTCCTTGGGTCCACAAGGCAAGATAACGCATAAAAACCACTACTTTACAATGTGCCAACAAATCCAGGGATACAACTGAAAAAAGATGACAAACAATAATCGTGAGTTTCTTCAAAGATGGCTTCCAGCTTTGTAAAATCTTGGCAGGTGTGTTTAGTTTTAATAAAAACTGTTGGAGGTTTTTAATATGAATTTACAGCAGAAAATGTACAAAAAGAAAAATATATTTTTTCCATCTCACATTTTTTTACAATTCATATATTTCTTGGAAATAGAAATCCATGCTTTGACATTTTGTTATCACCTGAAGATATATGTACTTGTCAGCAAGAATGTCAGTGTTTGGAGAGATATTACTTTTCTTGCACATTTTTTTGCAGATTTCGGTTGTATGAAAATGCAAGAAAACAATGTTCTTTGGCACAAAAGGCAGTTTTAAGCTGCAAAAAAATGATTTTTTTTCTGCTCTTTTTTTCTGTTTTTTGTCTCTGAGGAGCCAACATCACAGATAATTAAAAGAATAGTCTCCAAAAATTGATAGGTGAAAGGAAAGGGAAAATAATGTATAATCATATAATTGGAAATAAAATCAGTCAAGTAGGAGTTTTACATTTTTTCATAAAATTTTCAAAGCCAACTTTCCAAGGGCTTCAATTGAAAGAACAGGCTAATACTTTTTCCACGTTGTGATGGCTCTGTATATTTCAGATCCACACATTGAACTTCATTTAACTATATGACCATGAGAAGTCTACTGTCAGTCTACTTTGGTTGTTTGAAGCAGAACAAATTTCTAAAACAGTTAGTTCATATTTTTACCACTATTCCACATTTTCTGTATTCCAGGGTATTGTGGGCAAAAAGTATGCTGTCTTGTTTCATATAAAGTCAAAAACTGTTGAACACGAGGTTATTTTCACAAATTCAAAACTTCTAACAAGGTTAATATTTCAAGAATCTGATTAACAACATGGGAAAAAACAGAGAAATAAGAGTTAAGGGTTTTCATAGCTTTGTGTTTTCTGCATGTCCTTTTATCTGTGTTGTTGATTGTCGTCACAATGTTGATTGGAGCTTGTGTCTGCCCTTGTTATGCTGATTGGTAGACTCTGGAAGTCTTCTGTAACCTTAGTTACGTATAGCTCTGAAAAGATTTCTATGGCTTTAATCAATATTTCACTGATGGGACTGTCTGGCTGTTAGACTGAATGAAATCACGTGTTGGTAGTGAAGTCGGCTGCAGCCTTGGACTAGAACTCTGTGTTCTGGGCTTCGTCTGCTGCATGCAAATGCAGACAAAAGGCTGAAATAACATTATTTTGAATTAGACATAAAAGTGGACCTGACCTCATGTAGTGTGTCAGATGATTTGAAACTTTTGTGCCATAATTCGTCAGATGTTGTTGACATTTCAGTGATGATGAGTTTGTGCTGAAGCAGAACTCAAACACAAAAGAAGTTAATAGCAACCAAGTTTGGCTCTTCAAAGTGTGTCATTTCCTGTGCATGCAGTATGTACACTTCAAATTGTGTTTTCTTTGTGAATTTTTAATTTATATTTTAGTTATTTATTGATTATTGATGTTGATTCTGATGCGTCTTATGTGCTCTTTGTTTCTGATATTGTCTTCATCTGACTAGTATTTCTGGTATTATGCACAGACATTTGGATTTTATAAAATTTAAAATGAATTGTAGACTGATCATTGCAGGTTGTATTTGATTAATTATTTCCAGATAAATCTAGGGGAATATTTACATCAGGGGTGTCAAATTCAATCACACAGGGAGCCGAAACACACCTTAGGTCGTGGGCCTAACAGGATAAACATTTATTGAACACACTAAAAGTAATATTGAGGAACTAGATATATAGCATTACCTGCGATGATAATAGTGTGAATGCTGTAAGCTGAATTTAGCTGCTGAAGATGCTCGTGCTGATAGATGAAGATGCTGAAATTGATAACTAGCTAAAATATTAGCTCAAACAAATTAGCCTAAAAAATTTTAGTTAGCCAAAACAGCTCGTATGTGGCTGAAAAAAATAGCTAAACTTTAAAATAGCCTAAAAAAAAAAAAGGCTAAATCAGCCAAAAACATATAAATATTAGCCTAACTCCAAAACTACCTGATAAAGTTTTTAAAAGCCTAAGTTAGCCAAAACATCTAGCATGTGACTGAAATATACGCTAAACTCCAAAACTGCCTGAAAACCAAAAAAAAATCTAACCTGGCCAAAACAGCTAGCATGTAGCTGAAATTAGCTAAGCTCTAAAACAGCCTAAAAGACTTTAAAAAAATCCTAAATTAGCCAAAATATCTAGATTGTATCTGAAATATTAGCTAAACTAAACTAAGACTACAATACTTAGTTAATGCCAAAAACAATCTAATAAGCTAGCCGAATGCCAATGTTTAAACCTTTAAAATTTACCATTTCAGCATAATTATGAACAATAAAAAGGCAGGAATATTATTCAAGAATAATAACTTTAACTTTAAATAACTTTCAATAATTTACTCTCCATAAAAATATATTTTATCAAATTTATACAAGTTAGAAATAAGCGCAAGATAACATCGGGCCATTAATAGGAATAAAAATAAAATGATCTGAAAGGCCGGATAGAATTACCCAGAGGGCCGGATCCGGCCCCCGGGCCTTGACTTTGACACATTTGCTTTACATTGCTCTGATGTTCACGAGTCCAAAACATGACAAGCTCCACAGCTTCAAACTCGCGTATAAAAAACACTGACAGTCGAGTGCAGTCCAGCCACCAACATTTAATGAGACGACCGTGCAAGAGACGCATCCGTTCTAGAGGAAAAAGTGTTTCCTTGTTTTCAACCCCCCTAAAAACACACACAAACAGTAAAAGCTATGCTCTCATGGCAAGAAACATGGGGACGGTTTCTAAAAAAAGAATAGCATTTCACTGCTCTTCTAAATTGGGATCACCTCAGTTGCTATAGCAATGGTGGCAGACGACCACACTCCGTCTGAAGGTTTGTGCACCGCTTTTTTTTTTTTTTTAAATGCCTCAAGCTTCACACATGCAGTTTGCAGTAATATTGAGTGCACAAATGTAGTATGGCTCATTATGCTGCAGACAATAGTGTGAAGAGTGACTTCCCACAGTTCAAAAGAACGCATCAACGCCTTTTGAAGCTTCTCGTTCTCCTTATACAGCCTCCTCTGACGTTCTTCCTTCCTCTCCTGTCTTCTAAAGTTGAAGGAAAACACCCTTTTCCTCACCGAGTTTCCAACTTTGAAACGCACTTCCCAGCAAAGATCCAGGTAAAAAAATCAAAGACCTACAAAAATTCCTTCTATATCTAACATGTTGGGAATGATTCATCTGCAGAGGCAGGAGGCTGACATGGCACCAGAGATTTCATGTTGGACAGTGTGTTCCTTATGGTGTTAAAATGAGCAGAGGTAATGATGCTCAGAGGCTCGGGTACTCCAGCTCAGAGCGTTTGGACCTCACAACATCTACAGTCCTGCTTCATTTTAGCAAGTCACATCAACTAATCTTAGATTTTAAAAAAAATTTAGTTAAAAATAAGCTGCTGGGTTTCAATTACAAACTGGAAATGCTACAAGTCATCAAGACAAGAAGTTGGTTAAAATGTTCCAACAGAAATTATGTTAAATCAGCTGAATGACCTTGAAACACATTTATTTTACATTAAAGCAAGTTATTATGTTGTAAGAATTTTATCCCTTTAACACCGAAGCTCAAGTGTTTATGTTCTTTAATTTACTGTAACTTTTCAACCATTATGATTCTGACGGTAAAAAGTGGCGTGAGTCAATCACACGATATCATAATGACTGAAGAGTTCCAGTACGTTAAAGATTGTGTGTTGTTTAATCGCTGACAACTTCTCTGGTGTTAAAGGGTTAAATTGCCAGGTTTCTTCATTTATTTACATTTTTTCTGCAAATAAGAGCCAGTTTATTCTGTCTGGTGAAGAAATATTATGTTTGTTTATTGAAGAAATATAATGTTTGCTTATTGTAAAAGTATTCTGGTTGCATATTGAAGAGAAATTCTGTCTGCATATCCAGAGAAAAAAGGAAGTGCTCAACAGGGTGAATAACGGGACGGTTCCAACAGGAAGTGAGAGCTCGCCTGCACAGGTCATGAAAAAGTCACTGAGCAGAAAAACATATTTTGTCTGTAGCAAAGGTTACTCTGCCTTAATAGGAGAAATGAATATGTGCTGTATGGTGATTGGATGATGATGATTCTTACGCCACAGATGCAACTAACTTGACTGTGTGAATAAAACTAGCCGGTCTCGGGGGGAAGAGCCCAGATCCAGATCCACATCTTGAGAGCCTTGTTTGCTGTGTGACTGATTTGGGTCTCCCTTCGCGAAGGTGAAACTGATATTCTGACTTTGTGTGAGCTCTACTTGTGGTTGATTTGATTAATTCATTTAAGGTCCCTGACTCCAGACCCACCTTGAAGGAGGATCGAGGATCTTCGCTTCTACACTGGTTTAAAAAAAAAAAAAAGACATTTGCTTGGTTTGTTTTACACCTGTTAACTCTAAGTATAGAGAACCAGCAATTAAGTAAGTATTTATCAAAAACTGTCCAAGCAACAGCTATAAAAGATTTGTTCACACACAACAAAACATGCATGTCTTTCTAATGTTACTTTAAGCTAAATGATTTGGTTTCTTGCAAGTTAGTTTGATGGAATTTTTTTTCTTTTTTGGTTGACTTTGCAAATTTTTACCAGTTCTGATCCAGTCTGTATCTTATGCCTTTTTGTGCTTTTCCTTTGCCATTTACTTGCTAAGTTCACCCAGTAAAATTCCCATTTTGATCATCTTTGGATATATTTTATCAGTCTTCCTGCTGATATTTTAATTATGGTTATGCCTTCATTAGCCAATATGAACTTTTTTTTTTTTTCCAAGGAGCAGGATTAGTCCAGTTGAATTTTGCCTCTGAGGCAGGATCGTTGGTGTCACACAGGTAAGGATGAGGGATTAAAAAAGACAAATAAAATAAATACAGGGAGCAAAGCAAAAATACTGAAAATCACTCAATATAAAGGCGACTAAAACTATTAAAAGTTCACAGCTTTTTGGACCATTTTGGAATTTATTTACCAAGATTTTTTAGGCTATTTTTGAGTTTAGATAATATTCAAAGCTACATGCTAACTGTTTTGGCTAATTTAGGCTTTTTCTGTTTTTTGGGGCTATTTTGAAGTTTAGCTATTTTTTCAGCAACATGCTAACTGTTTTTGCTAACCTACGTTTTTTTTTTTTTTTTTTTGTATGGTTGGTTTTTAAGGCTAATTTGGCATTTAGCTCAAATGTTAGCTGGCTATCAGCTTTAGCGTTTTCATCTATTAGCTTCAATGTTTTTAGCTCAGAATCTTAAGATAGCACACCTTCAGCGGCCAAATTCAGTTTACAGCATTCACACTAGCATTAGTACAGGTAATGCTATATATCTAGTTGATAATTATGTTCAAAAGTTACGGTTTTAAAGTTTGAAAAACGTACTTTTATTGTATTCAATAAATGTTGATCCTTTTTGGCCCGCAACCTAAGGTGTGTTTTGGATTTTGGCCGCTTGTGCGTTTGAGTTTGAAACCCCTGATTTAGATCATTTGCTCATTATTAAATTCTCTCTTTTTACCAAATTTCCTACAATAAACTTATAATATTTCCATGACAAATGAGTCCCACCATTGTATTTATTTTGCATGAGATGTTCTGATCTGAAAAGGAACAGAATCTGTACAGGAAATGGTTTCCCCATCAGGCCTGTGTAGTCACCTCGTGTTTTCAGGCCTTGCTGAAAGAGCGTAACCGAAGAGGATTTACTGCTTGATCTCTCAGAGACAGCTGCATCCACAGAGATCACTTTCCTTGCTGTGCGCTCTCACGGGTCACCAGCTATAGGCGGAATGGCCAGCTTTCTCCCGTCCTGGGAAGCAATTTGGTTTAGTGGGGAGTCTTTTAAAAGCTCCAGAATAATCCAACAGGGCTGAACAGGGCAGTTAGAAAAATGTTGAGTTCTCCCACACCAATCTTAAGAAGAAAGGGATCTTTGAGACGTAACTGGTCTCGGCATGACAGAAAAATCCCAATAATTTATCAATTTGGGAAATCCTTTAATCTGCTAAAAAACAAATTGTGTCACAATTGACCTTCCTTCGTGCCTTTGCCTCCGATTGAGCTGATAATCTTTCGGTGTCAGAAACACCATGCACTTACTGCCCCAGTCTGAAACGGCTTCATCCCCGTCTTCTTCTGTGACTCAAGAGCTGAGAGGCGGCGTGAAGCGGCTGCGAGATGACAGCATCATCATTCCAGCTGCCCTTGAACTCCTTTGCTCTCCGAAACCGGCCGATCTACTCATGTGCTAATTGGGCTTTTCAGACAAAGTCCAGCACATTAAAGTAGTTTAAATCTGAAGCCAAAGCCTCAGGAAATCACATCAGTCAGGATGACCTTCATGCGGTCGTCGTCTGTGGACCACACAATGTTGAGGTTTAATTTAAAAAAGAATCGGAAGCATTGGAGGTGGTGCATAAATTTATTTTCACATATAATAACATTTTGTTAAAGATTATAGATACAATTATAACAAATAAAAATAATATGTGCTTTCAGAAAACTCTTCGAGATGGAATCGGGATAAAGAGGGAGAGCAAATATGAGTAAATCTTAAATAGTATTTGTAATTCTATTTTACACGAGCGAAAAAATATATTTTTTAAATACTAATAGCAATTCAATGACAGAGTGTTGATTTTAAGCAGAAAAGCCAGACTTTTAGGTTGATTCATTCATAATTGTGTTATTAATCTTAAAATTAGGCATTTGAGATTGATAATATAGGGCAAGTATTTGTAAAAAAATAAAATAAAATTTACTAAAAACTTAAATATTCTCTCCAATTTGTTGTTGATTTAAGCTGCGAGTGGCTTCATCAAATATTCACATCTCTCTTAAATCTCATAACCATATTTAAGTTGAAATTTGTTAAGAATAAAATTACTTTAAGGAAGAAGGCAGTTTTAGAATTTTTAGGCAAAAAAAAAGAGTTTTGATGTTGAGAATAAAATCTGTTTAATCTCTGACATAAATGTATGCTTAAAATCTATTAAATATCATATTAATGCGTTGGGAATTTGCTTCAAGTAAAAAGAGAACACTGTTAGAACTATTATTTTCTGGCGTATGTTTCATCATTCTTCTGACACAAGCAGATTTCTCCCTGATGTAGACTGAAACAGAAAAGAAGGAAAAAACGTAATTGGGTCAAATGGGACAAACCTCTTTAAAGTCGGAGGAAAACGTTAAAATTAAAGCGTTCCTGCAGAAATAATCTCATCTAGCATAACAGGGAAAGCCACTCCGTAGATTAAAGAAGGACAGCCACCAGTTGTTTCATTTCAGCTCAATTAGACTTCACGGTCAGGATGGGGGGGATGTAAACTGTGCTGGGTAGCAGTACAGTCACCATGGCAACAGAGGTGATGAACCATCTCGGGATGATAAAGGGGGGATAGAAAAAGAAATGTTGATCATGAAGGATGGAATAAAAACAAATTCAAGTGGGAGTAAAAGTATTGATTCTGGGTCCAAGTGATTTTCAACTTGGTCAAGATCAAAACCACTTCTTTTTTATTTTAAATATTCTAAATCTGTTATTCCGTTTTTTAAATACAGATAATGATTTTATTCACCCGTTATTTTAAAAAAAATATTAGTTATATTGCAATGTGGTATTTTGAGTAGTGTACAGCTATTTAGTTGTCTAAGCAGACAGTTTATCATCAGTGCTTTTAGTTTAAAATCTCATGATTTTCTAAATCAAAAAGATTGATTGAGCCAAAAAACTTGATGGAATCATTTTTTTTTATTCCAAATATGTGATGGCTAAACTAAATCATCAAGAGAACTAAAAAATATATAAGAATATTATATAGTATAATTTATTTTCATGGCTTTATCTTATATTTTTGTTGTTTACCTAAATAATACTTCTTGTGTATTTAATAGGGATTATCTTCTTTATAATATTTACTTTGGCTGTTTTTGTCTGTTTATGCATTTGTGTTATTTGTACAAGTTTGTCTAAAGCACATGTGTCAAAGTCGAGGCCCTCTGGGTGATTATATCCGGCCCTCCAGATATTTTATTTTGTTATTAATGACCCGATGTTATCTTGTGTTTTTTGTTTTTTGTATAATTTTGACATAATTTTTTTATTGAGAGAGAAATATTGAAAGTTATGTAAGGTTTAAGTTGATTTATTCTGGAATAATATTCCTGCCTGTTTTTATTCATAATTATGTTAAAAAGTTGCATTTTTAAAGTTTTAAAAATTTTGTTTTGTTGTGTTTAATACATTTTTATCCTGTTTTCATCCTGTTCAGTTTGACGATGTGGTCTAAAGTCATTTTTCAAATCTTAAATTGTTTGTGCAACTGCTAAAATTTAAACCCAGAAACTAAATCCAGATTTTAAAACCTTCAAATCCTGAATATAATAATAGTACTTAACAGGGAAATTAAAAAAAAAAAGTTAAAAAGGATTTAAGCTAGACAATCAGAAATTGAAACAAGTTAGTAAAAGAAATCAAACCCAAAATTAAAACCCTAGAAATGTAAAGGTTTAAAGTAAATGAATGCTAAGCAAAACCATTCAAGAAATCATTTATTTGAGTAAATTTACTGTGAAAAATCAACATATTTGAATTTATATTTTCATATATTCTTTTATTTGTGAGCTAATTTTGATCCCAAACATAATTTTATGAATAGATTTCAAATGTATTTATTGTAATCAAAGCCTCACTGTGACAAATATGGCTCCTTTTATCTGCAAACAATTATTTAGGGTTTTATCACTGCAGCTGCTGTCAATTCTGAATGAAAGGGATGCTAACAGAAGTGTGCGTGTCTTTAATTTTTTTTGTTTGCTTTCTGGCCATAAAAGATCTTCAGTTGTCATGTTCTTCATCCTGTGCAATTAGAATCTGCTGCGTTCAAGTGTCGTGCTTCTTCCTCTTGTCTCCTCTGCCTTGAGGAGACACTACATAGAGTCACTCCTTCAGATTCATCTCTATAAGTGCAAATGAATCTACAACAGTGGGCCAAAATCCAAAATACATAAGGTCGCGGACCAAATAGGATAAACATTTATTGGACACTAAAACTAAATTTTTCAAACTTTAAAACCATAACTTTTTAACATAATTATGAACTAGATACAGGTATATAGCATTACCTGCGATAATGCTAGTGTGAATGCTGTCAGCTGAATTAGGCCGCTGAAGATGCTAGTGCTGATAGATGAAGATGCTGAAATTGACAGCTAAAAATACTGAAGCTGATCGCTGAATTAACTGAAGCTAATAGCTGAAAACGCTGAAGCTGATAGCCAGCTAAAATATTAGCTAAATGCCAAATTAGCCAAAAAACAAAAAGTAGGCTAACCAAAAGAGCTAGCTTGTAGCTGAAAAAAATAGCTAAACTTCAAAATAGCCTAAAAAACTGAAAAACCCTAAATTAGCCAAAACAGCTAGCATGTAGCTGAAAACAATTGCTAAACTTTAAAATAGCCGGAAAAAAGCCAAAATTAGCCAAAACAGCTAGCATGTAGCTGAAAAAGATAGCTAAACAAAATAGTCTAAAAAACTGAAAAAAGCCTAAATTAGCCAAAATAGCTAGCATGTAGCTGAGAAAAATAGCTAAACAAAACAGTCAAAAAAACTGAAAAAAGCCTAAATTAGCCAAAACAGCTAGCATGTAGCTGGAAAAAAATAGCTAAACTTCAAAATAGTCAAAAAACTGAAAAAAGCCTAAATTAGCCAAAACAGCTAGCATGTAGCTGAGAAAAATAGCTAAATAAAACAGTCTAAAAAAACTGAAAATAGCCTAAATTATCCTAAACAGCTAGTGTGTGTGTAGCGAAAAAAATATCTAAACTTCAAAATAGTCTAAAAAACTTAATAGCTAAAATTAGCAAAAACACCTTTACTGTTGCTGAAATATTAGCTAAACCCTAAAATTATACAAGTCAGAAAAGAGTCCAAGTTAACATTGGTCCATTAATAACAATAAAATTAAATGATCTGGAGGGCCGGATATAATTACCTTGACTTTGACATGTGATCTATAGAGAAGCCCACAACATACATCTGGATAGGAAGGTGTTGTCAATGAAGAACGCCTCCCAGTTAAATTAAAATGCAGAGAGGACATTTCAAACAATGGACGCATCAGATCGCAGGTCATGGTAGATTCTCACGGGTCAAGTCAGTAAAAATGAAAAAACTCTACCAAAAAAAAAAAAAAGTAAAAATAAACAGCTGCTACAGTAGTATCTGACTCTATTTCAAACATCTATACATTTCATTGGTTCTTATACATATATTATTGTCATATTTTGCTGCTACATACAGTGTTTCACCCCAAAAATACACGTCAAGTTCTATTCTTCCCTCTGGTAGAAAATCAACACAGCTACATGGTTGAACTACCTGATCATGTCAGGAATATCCACTTATGTACAACATGTTTTTTTCTCTATAAGTTCTCGTCTACTACAATAAAAAAATGTGCTTTAGCATTTGAGACGCATGTTCCTACCTCCCTCTCACACAGATAAAATTCACTTTTTTTTTTGTACTTTTCCACTTGTATTTTGTCTGGAGAAAAAATGGGAAGAGATTAATCGAAGAGTCCTGAGTCGTTGAGAACAGTTAAAACGTCTAACACAAACTGCTACATCTGTGATTTTTTTTTTTTTTTTTGACACATCAAGTGAAGTACTTCATTCGATGCTGGAAGGGTTATAGTTCTCTTATTCGGTGATCACTAAGTTATGGAGCTAAAATTGAGATAAATACACACTGATGTGTAAAGAAATGGATTGAAGTTGTTAGCACCACCACAGTGTCTGAGCAGAAAAACATGGATGGCAGCTCGGAGAAGCGTCTTCTGCGTGGCTTCTCTGCCTGAGAAGCAGTCTTTGGTCACAAATCAAACCCTAAATGGCATTGAAGTCAGAGACAGTCTGTCACTTTTTGATTGATTGAGTCTTTATCCGCAGCTTGAGGTGGGATCCTGAGCTTCTCTTTCATGGTTGAAGTACTTCTCCTTTTACACCAGGTTCACTGTGGTAGTCATTCACACCTCCTCAAAGTGTTTGTAAAAAGCCATCTGGTTTCCTGCATTAATATTAGCACGGTCACACGCAGATTTCTATAGCTGTTGCCATCACCATCTGGCTTTTGTTCTTGTCGCGGCCCGAGGCCTGGTGCTGCCCGGACTCCTCTCTGGGAGACAGCGGGTCGGAGAGGACGCTGCGTTTGAGCGGCGCCGGGCGCAGACAAGTGGTCCCTGGAGGGGTGGAGGGTTCTGGGTGTCTGTGGGAAGAACGTGAAGAGGATGAGGAGGGAGCGCAGGTTCCGGTGCACACGCCCGAGCTGGACCGCTCGTTCCTCTTCGCTCTGTAGGAGGCTCGGCGCCGGAGCTCGCTGACCAGCTCGTACTTGATGAAGCAGAACACGTCCTTCACCCCGCAGCGCTTTTCCGGCTCAGCGGAGAGCAATCTCTGGAACATACGCAAAGCATCATCAGTGAAGCGGCGCCACTGAGACGGGTAGGTTCCCACAGGGCACCCTGCTTTCTGCCAGCGACGAAACTCCTCGTAAAAGGCATCGGTGGGCAACGCCGCCTCCCACGGAAAATTACCCGTCAGCATACAGAACACCAGCACGCCAAATGCCCACACGTCTAGACTGGTAGTCACGAGGAAACCCTCGGCTCGGCTGGCCCGGCACACCTCCGGTGCCGTGTAAGGGATGGTGCCGCTCACGCGCTTCACCCGGCAACCGACACGCCTGGTCATCCCGAAGTCAGCTAGCTTGATTCGCCGGCATTCTCGGTCAAACAAGAGCACATTTTCCGGCTTGACGTCCCGATGGACCAGGTTTTTACTGTGCATGAAGTCCAAAGCCAAACCAAGCTGCTGCATGCATCGTTTGACCATTTCCTCTGGCAGGCCAACCTAAGAGAAGACAGAAACAAAGAGCACTTTTGCACATTAAAATGCATGAAGAGGCATGCTCCAGAGAGGAAAAGCTCCAAATTTGACTGCCATGTTTTTAATGAATCTTTCAAAAGTCTTTTGAAGTCAAATATCAACTGGGAGAGCACTAAAGCAAAGTGAGGACCCAAAAAAATCAGGACACAAGCAAGACTGCAATCCCACAAGAGCTTGTTAAAACCATTGCGTGTGATCATTGTGACTGATTGGTGTGGGTTGGGGTAATGATGGTGGTTGATGCAGAGGGAGATGGCGGCGCTACCTGTGGGGGTATGATGTCAAAAAGGTCTCCGGCGGGGGCATATTCTTGTCCAAACACGTAGCTGTCCTCCGTCTCAAAAAGCACATCCAGGACTTTGATGATGAAAGGGCTGCAGCTGAGTGAGCCTGTTAGAGTGTACTCCCGCAGGAAGCTCTTGAGCTTCGTCTTGTTCTTGGTAACGAACTTCAGGGCCATTTTGGTGCCTACAGGAAACAAGAAGACGAGAACAAACGGTGAAGATTCTGATGTACTACACTTGTTTAACAAATAAACTCTTCATTCCAAATGATGTCAAAAAGCACAGGGTTACTTTTGAAGACTTTTTTGCTGCAATGTAATTTTAAATATTTACGACCCCGCACAGCAAAGATGTTACTTGTTGTCTACAGATATGTGGTGGGGAGAGCATATTTGTGTGAATGCTTAGTAAGCATTCACACAATAATGATCCTCCTGCTCCTTTCTGCATGTTTTTTAACACATATAAACTCAAGCAGACTTTCAGCAATATCAGCAACCTTGGTATAAAAATGTTCAGCTTGTTCAGGACATTACTGCTTTATAGTTTTAACTTTATATATGCCCCATAGTAAATGCATAAGAAAGTCTTCAAATTTCAAAATTTTAAGCAGATTAGCAACCAGCCTTTAAATATATGTTTTCATCTTTTTGAGTAATTTTTAAAACATTTGAAGTTTAGCTAAATATTTTAGCAACATGCTAATATATTTTGCTAATTTTTTATCTACTGAGGTTTTTTGGGCTAATTTATACTTTAGCTAATATTTTAACAACATGCTAACATTTTTGCCTAATTTAGTTTAAAGATGATTTTTTTTGGCTATTTGAGTTCAGCTAGCATTTAAGCAATGTGCTAGATTTTTTGGCTAATTTGGCATCCACTGAGGTTTTTTATGCTAATTTGAAGTTTAGCTGATTATTTAGGAACATGCTAACGTTTATGACAAATTGTTATCTACTGAAGTTTTTTTTTGTGGCTAATTCATAGTTTAGCTAATATTTTAGCAACATGCTACCGTCTTTGACTAATTTAGTTTACAATGGAATTTTTGGCTATTTTGGAGTTTAGCTAGTATTTAAGCAATGTGCTAGATTTTTTGGCTAATTTGGCATCTACTGAGGTTAGCTAATTATTTAGGAACATGCTAACACTTTTGGCTTTATCTCTGATTTTTTTGGGCTAATTTAGAGTTTAGGTACTGTTTTAGCAACTGGCTAACATTTTTGACTAATTTAGTTTACTGAGGAAATGTGCTAGCTTTTTTTGGCTAATTTGCGTCTACTACAGTTTTTTGGAGCCAATTTGAAGTTTAGCTCATATTTGAGCAACACAAATATTTTTACAAAATTGACATGCAATAGAGCAATTTTACAACAGGAATTTTGCTCTGCTTCAGCACTCTTTCTTAGTTCTTTAAATAAATTTCCAGTCTTATAGCAAATTTTACATTTTGCAAATAGCTTTTGCATTTTCAGCAAATATTTTCAGCAATTAATTTAAACTGCATTACCATTTTCAACAAAAAGCTTCAGCAACTACTTTCAGCTAAAAGCATTCACACTAGCATTATTGCAGATAATGCAACTTCTGCCCTTGTAAGTCCAGTTCGGACAGCAGCGTTGGAGGCAGTTCCTCAAAGGAACAAGCCAATAAACAGGTTTCTAGTACCCCTGATTGTGCAAAGCAGGAATTTTTTTATTTGAGCTTTAAAAATCTTAAAAAATAGCACAAATTGAGTTTTTCTTACTCACCCTGGGTTCTGTGAGACACCAGGTCCACCTTCCCGTACGTCCCCTTCCCAAGCTCGCTGATGTGCTCGTACTGCTTGGCCACATCTGCTGCCGATAAGGAAGTGATGGCCAACGCCTCCATGTCCTCCACTGGCACCCCTCCACAACATCCCACTTTGGATGTGGGCGAGCCTCCGCCGCTGCCCACCCGTCCCGGTCCCGATGGAGAAAGAGACAGGCTCGCCTTGACGCTGTGAGGCAGACTGAAACAAAAAGAGTACTTCGGGATTCGATCTAAAAAAAAACAAATGCATCTGTTGATTACAGGACATTCTTCATTTCTGGATCCATTTGGCATTTTTTTATTCCATATTCATGTCCTGCGATCAATGCAATCAATACTGAGAAAGCATCAACATGATGACTTTTTAGTTAATGTATTGAACTTCCTGCTGCCTCTGGATTACTCTTGCATGCTATATGGCAGACCTCGGACAGCACTTACTGGCACAGGGATATAGGAAAATCAATAAGTTGAGTGACTCACAAATAGCAATAAATTGAGAGCACTGACAACTTCAAGGGATGCATGTGCAGCTGAGAGATGCCAGAGAAAATCTGTGACCATTTCTGAGCCATACATCTGCACACTGTCTTCAGAGCTGCTCCAACACTTTCTCGGTTAATTTGCTATTTTTGTTATCTTATCTTAAAGGGGCAATATCATGAAAAAACTAATTTTTGAGGTTTTAAGTGTATTATACTGTTCATTCCTCACCATGAAGAACCCCTAACCAGTATTTTGATCCGTTCACTCATTTCTAAGTAATCCTCTAAAAACCTGTGCTCTCAGCAGCAGCCCCTCCCATATCCACAAAAACGAGCGGGTCCTCACGATCTGATGTAACAGAGTAAGACAGCCTGACAGCACCGCCCCCAGTCTAACACCAACACCCAATTTCTCCACAAAGCTAGCAGTGATCAGCAAAGAAACTTTCAGTTTAGATACAGAATGTCGAATATCTTCCCATTGTGTCCTGTCTTCAATTCCAGCTCAAATAGGTGTTTGTTGCTTCAGACCACATGTTAAAGTCGTGGCCCAGGGGCCGCATCCGGCCCCTTTGGGTAATTTGTATATTTTAATTGGGTAATTTGTATATTTTGACAAAATATATACTTTATGGAGAGTGAATTATTGAAAATTATTTAAGGTTTAAGCTGATTTATTCTGTGATAATATTTCTGCCTTTTTATAATAATTATGTTAAAAAGTTACAGTTTTAAGGTTTTAAAAATATGCATTCTGCCAGTTTTTTGGACTATTTTTAACATTTACAAATAATTTTTTGGCTATTTTGGAATTTAGCTAATATTTCAGCTACATGCAAGCTGTTTTGGATAATTTGGGCTTTTTTCAGTTTTTTAGGATATTTTGAAGTTTAGCTATTTTTTTCAGCTACATGCTAGCTGTTTTGGCCAACCTAAGTTTTTTTTTCCAGTTTTTTAGGCTAATTTGGCATTTATCTAATATTTTAGCTGCCTATCAGCTTCAGCGTTTTCAGCTATCAATTTCAGCATCTTCAGCTATCAGCACTAGCATCTTCAGCGGCCTAATTCAGTTTACAGCATTCACACTAGCATTATATATCTAGTTCATAATTATATTAAAAATATTGTTTTAGAGTGTTCAATAAATGTTTATCCTGTTCGTCCCACGACCGAAGGTGTGTTTCGATTTTGCCCCCTTGTGTGATTGAGTTTGACACTCTTGCTTTAAACGCAGGGCTCCTTTAAGACTCCACCCAGTCAGGCACAGCACAGTTGTGCAGACTTGAGTGTATTTGTGTTGTGAACCAGTGTAGCGATGGCCTTCTAAAGGCAGATATACGGTAAGTGCATCCAACTTTGAAAAAATTTGGATATTGTTTATTTTCGTGGAAGAAACAAAGAAAGAAAGACTCTATGATGACGTCATGAAATGGGCAGCAGCCAGACGCAGCGGCAGGTGGAGCTTCAGGATTCAAGTCATTTTACTTCCATATAGGAAAAAACACACAAAAAAAATAACTAATATTTCATAAATAATTTGTTTTGTAGTGTTCCAAAAGTAATATATGATCATATATTTAGATATAGTTCACTCTGAAAATCATGGTGTGGTCCCTTTAAACATAAAAAAATAGAAATTAAATCCCATAATAGCAATGCTTCTGTTTATTTCTGAAATAGGTCAAACATTTTTTTGTTTTAATTGCGATGTCTATTGTGTGTTTCTCTTTAATCTCTCTTCTCCGCACACTCAACCCAATTTAATCATCCAATTGTGCACAGCATGCAGACACACAAAACTAATAAGCACCAAATCAGCACAAACCATTTTGTTGATGCATTTTTCATCAAGCCAGATGCTTTGGTCTTTGTTTATTGTCCTTCCCTGCAATCAATTTCATATCATCGCTGCCGTAAAGTGAAAAGTTCTGAGCACCACAAACGTGGTAGCCACCTGCTGTGTGAATTGCAGAAACAAAAGGTGAATTAACAATGCAACCTAAATATACACGTGAAAGCATGGATCGGGATGTTTTATTCAGACACGCTGAAGCCTTGTGGGAAGAATCTGATAAATATAGTTGTTTAACTAAAACAAGACTTCTGCAGCCTTCTATGCTTGTCTTGGAGCTGAGAAAAGAACGAGCAAAAATAGAAAAAATTTCCCTGTGCCAAGATCTTTACAGATAATGTGTCTTGATTTTGATCATAACTGCAGAGATGATTATATAAGACTCTTTGAATATTGTTGCCAGCTCATGCTGAGCCAGATCACTTTGTGCCTTTGGCAAATCAACACGAAGCTTGATCATTGTCCAAACCAGTCGGTGGTCTGAGTTTGGTGATTAAACATTTAAACAGGCCAGACAGACAAAACTGGAAGCACATTTCCTCTGACCGCCCACCCCGTGAGGCCCCGTGGCCTTGAACAGTGAGAGCCGAGCAGGGAGCTCTTGTTTACTGGCAGGCTCCTCTTCTAGGCAGAATCGCAAGCAGAATGCACAGCACTCCACTAATCACATTACTCAGATCCTGAAAGGACGACCGACTCCCCCTTTCCTCCACTTCCTGTGCAGATTTGGATTAGGAACCCCAAAATATGACAAGGGGGTTTGGTCTTTCTCAGAGGTGAATTTATCAACGTGTGTTGAAAGGTCTCCGTCTTGGGGTTGGGGTGGGGGGGTCTGGTGTATCAGGCGTGTATCAAAGGCCCTCTGTGCTGCTACATCTGAGAGGGAGCAGCTGCGAGCTTTCGCACAAGTACAGCCACACTGCTTCATGCCCCACTGATCTGCCATGCTGCCCTCAGCGCCTCTTCTGCCCGCTCAGCCAGAAAAAGACAAGGTAACATTTACATGCTGCACATATAAATGCATTTCTGGCTTTTTTTTAACATCTAGAGCAAATGTGTCAAAGTCATTTAACATACAAATACCCGGGGGCCGGATCTGGCCCTCTGGGTAATTGTACCCCTCCAGATCATTTGATTTTATTGTTAATAATGACCCGATGTTATCTTGTGTTTTTTCTAACTTGTATAATTTTGAGAAAATATATTTTTATGGGGGTAAAATATTGAAAGATATTTATGGTTTAAATTGATTTATTCTGGAATAATAATCCTGCCTTTTAATAATTCATAAATATGTTAAAAAAAAAGTTACAGTTTTAAAAATTGGCATTCTGCTAGCTTTTTGGACAATTTTGGCATTTACTAGGAATTTTTTTAGGCTTTTTTTGGTGTAGCTAGTATTTTAGCTGCATGCTAGCTGTTTTGGCTAATTTATGCTTTTTTTTCTTTTTTTTTAGTCTATTTTGGAATTAAGCTAATATTCACATGCTAGCTGTTTTGACTAATTTAGTTTTTTTTTCAGTTTTTTTGGCTGTTTTCGAGTTTAGCTAACATTTAAGTTATGTGCTAGCTGTTTCGGCTAATTTAGGCTTTTTTCTGTTTTTAGGCTATTTTGAAGTTTAGCTATTTTTTTCAGCTACATGCTAGCTGTTTGGCTAACCTGAGTTGCTTTTTTTTTTAGTCTTTTAGGCTAAGTTGGCATTTAGTTCATATTTTAGCTGGCTTTTACCTTCAGTAATTTCATCTATCAGTTTCAGCATTTTTAGCTATCAATTTCAGAATCTGAAGCTGTCAGCACTAGCATTTTCAGTGGCCACATTCAGCTTACAACATTCACACTAGCATTATCACAGGCAATGCTATATATCTAGTTCTTAATTATGCTAAAAAGTTACGGTTTTGACGTTTAAAAATTTAGTTTTAGTGTGTTCAATAGTATCCTGTTCAACCCACGACTTAAGGTGTGTTTTGGATTTTGGCCCCTCGTGCGATTGAGTTTGAAACCCCTGATCTGGAGGGATTGTTTTAATTCATACAAATCTTTTGGACTAGCTTTAGCCACAATCCCAACGTTGTTTATGTAAATGTTGGGAAAAGCTTCAATATCATGAACAGAAATAGTTCTTAAATTAAGAGAATGCCTCGCAGTCTGAAAACAATTCCTGACTCATAGAAACGAGGAGATAAAAAGGTTTTTGCTCCGAAGCAACAAACTGACACTAATTTCTTCCCAAACGTTGTTTGACAGTCTCGCTCAGTTGAGCAATTATTCAAACAGAGCAGCACATTTTCAGTGTTAGCCTAATAGACTTTGTTTTATCCGGAAAAAAAACAAAAGGCTTCCTGGAAAAAAAAAAGCAACAAAGTATGTGGTGTGCTGCATATTTTAATGTGTTTTTGTCTCCCTTTAGGATGAATTGTTTTAATTATGCTAATCCCTGGACCCTCAGCCTTTCAAGCAGTGCCATCATGAGGTGAAGTTTTTTAGTATTCCTCTATTTTCGCCTGCAGGAAAATCCATTTAAGAAAACATACACTACAGTTCAATTTGAAGCATATTTACATCTACTGCTATTATTGCTAATATTTTTAGCGGAAATTATAGCTCTTTTTTTTTAATTAAGCCCCTCCGAGGAAGTTGAAATAAACTGACAGAAACAATTTTCAAGCACCGAAACTTCTTCATGTTTGAGTAATAAGCTAAGAAGAAAATGAAGCCATTCGAGTTTTCGACAATTAGCTCAAGGCAGCATTTGCAAGATGAATTTGAATCAGCAGCTTTGCATACGCAGACCTTGTTTATTTAGTTCTCCCTGCGTCCTCTTTCTGTTGCTCCAAATGTAAGCAAGGTACTAATGAAAGGAAAATAGATTGCAGAGCCCATGTCACACGTCTTTACCTCTTACTCCCCGCGCTAATGGACTGATTTCTTTGCTCTCTGCAAAAGAGTCATTATAGATGAGGACTGATCTCTCGTGTCCAATTTACTGTCAGAATGCTCGGTCTGCTTTGCTTCTCTGTTGAAGTGAAAATATGGATTAAAATACAATGTGACTGGCTGTTTCTCCCAGTGGTTGGTTAGAATTTGAAAAAGGCACTTGCAGCGATGACAGAAACTTCTCTTTTTTTTTTTTTTTTTTTTTGGATTCCCTGTTGCATGGATGAATAGGAAAACAATGTGTTTGTTCAAAACTAAACCTGTTTGTCTTCACCTTCCTCTAAAGATACCTGGTGGTCCTTGTTTCTCAGAGGAAGAAGCCCCCCCTGCTGCGCTGCGATAGGTGAACCCTTCAGCACAGTTTACAGACAAATCACCGGTTCTCGGCTCTGCACAGCTGCCCGTGAGGATCCCTGCTGGGATGCAGAGCTTTGCAACGTGCCTTTGTTGTAAAGTTCCTCTCTCATCTCAATGGAATGACCTCGACGCAACGACTGAATGACAGAAATGCTTGGCAGCCGGTCGCCTCCAGCAGGGATGACCTGCAAACCTGGGAGGGGTAACCCAAGGTGAACTGTTCCCAAATTTGGAGAGCAGAAATGAGCTAAACTCGTAGGAATAGGGCGTGGATCGCTGCTTACGAGGGGATAAAAAATCAAGCTCATCGAACCACAATTCTTACTTTTTAATGTAATGTTTGCTACAATGTACATGTCTTTTTACTGGATGTATGAAAATTGAAATTATTTGTATTAAATCACCATAATTTATATCTTTATTTGGAACAGGCCAAATCAGAATCAACAAAATTAATCAAAACACAAAAATTTTGATATTAATAAATTGTCATTTTCATGAACCTTCTGGTTCAGCAATACAACATAAAATGATACAAATCTCTGCTGTTTTGGACCATTTAACTACCAAATGTTCTCCACAGTTTTCTATCCTCAAAGTTCTTCAACATTTGACGTTCTAAGCATTCCAATTTGGTGCAAAGTCCATGAGAAAAAAGTTTTTTTTTCCGTGACAGAATCAGCTGTTGCTCACATCTGCTGAAAGTATGTTAATTGCGTCGACTGCTGAAGAGTTATTATTACCAAATGAATGTAAACAATGTAAAGCTCCGGTGTTAAAGCTAATTCATTTTTTTAGAACTTATGTCAGTAAGTGGAACTTACTGACTCGCTAGTCTTATTTTGAAAACCGGAAGCTTCCCTGACATGAAGATTTGTTTACTTCCAGTGGCATAAGCACTGCTTTTTTGGCTTTTTTTTTTTTTTCTGTTACCTATTGTTAAAAAATGCACAACTGAATGTGATTGTGAACATTTGTGAATTGAAAGAATGTTAAATAAAGTTTTGGAGAAAAAAAAATGTTTTTTTGTGATTTGTTTTATTTCGTAAACATAAAATCCAACATTATTCTGCATTTCATAAATAAAAATACATTGTTCCCATTTTATATTAAATATTTGACTATACTCTAGTATATTTATAAAGATGGGATCTTGGATCGTCATTAATATTTGTACTCAAATTTTTTGGAGCTGATTGTGAGTATCCAGCACTCGGATACTCTTACAGCCCAACAGTTTAAACACACCATTAAATCCTTTTTGATTTATTATTTATGCATTTTTCATTTAAAATTACCATTTTAAACTTAATGCCTTTAAATCAGGTCATCTTTACTAACCAGTAAGAGTGAGGAAAAAATGATGACAAGGCCATTTAATCACTTGTGTTGCATACTTTATCTTCAGGCAAATTCCATCATCCCTTCAATTTTAGGATAAAGATTTTGTCATAAACACCTCCCTCGGCACTTGATTATAAATGCCAATCAAGATCAGTGTCACTTAAGTCCATTTTATGTTGCTCTGCGCTGCTGCCTTTGAAAAAAATGTAGCATAACTACCATTCCATTAGAAAGTCACAACCCAGATAGCTGTTATTTATCAGGAAGGCCTTGGATCTTTGAAATGACAGAGGGGAAAAAAAAAGGAAATTTGATGATCCGAAGACTGAAGCATCACTGCTTTATACCGCATAGACCCCATCGACCCTTTGATGTCAAACACACTGGGAAATCTGACTGTAATGTGAGGTTGGTAAATGGGGGTGTAGCTAAATGATGCAACAGCAGTGGATGAGGATTTGTTATGCCGCTCATCCTCAGTAGCTTCCAACCGTCAAGTGACAAATGTTGATTATTTATGGTTCGTGTACAAAAAGCTCTTCATCTGGAGCCAAAAACCTAATAACACTTTAAATTTCATTAGCAAATTTTCAACATCATTTCAGACATTTTTTAAGAAATCATTTTATAAGACATATTTCAAATTCAGGATCTATGTTTAAATTTACAGAAGAACTCCTAAATGGAAAAAAGTGTTTAAGTGAAATCAATGTAATATCTATCAAAGCACAAATAATAAATGAGCAGCAGTGATTGACATGGTGGGATTAAACAGCAAGGTGTCTGTTCTGTTTCTTTCCGTCTCCCCTGCGAGACTGGCGCTTTTGATCTCCATGTGTGTCTTGGTGTGCATATGCGTGTACCACCTCCTCCTGAGAGAACAACCAGTTAGACTTTCCCGACAAAATGTCTGCAGCCTTCAACTACTTTTAGCTCCGGTTTTCTATTATTAATCATAAACCTGTGTATTAGTCATGTCAGATTCTTTTGTTTTTTTATGTTTACATGGGGGATTATTCAGACTGGTTCAAGTTCAAGCAGCCAACAATGAGTCAGAGTCTGTTTTTTGCTGTTTGATATAATATAGATAGAGGGATATATATATATATATATATATACATACAGTTTTATAAGTTTGCAATAATGATAGAGCGGGTGTGTTTGTGAAGTGCAAATACTTATGTAGAAGAATAATTATAATAATTCCCCAAAATTACACCTGTAATCCTGTGAGAATAACATTCACAAAAAAAAATAAAAGGTTGAAAAGAAAAGGTTTGCACAGTTTCCTGTAACTCAGAATCCATTATGTCTTTTAATTATTTATTTCTAACTTTCCTTTATTTGGCTGAGTTTAATTGCTGCAATCCAAAATGAACAACTGCACATAAAAAGATCAAATTAACTTCAAAAACCCAGAAGAAAATTGTTTTCCAGGGCCGACATACCGCAAGAGATTTGGTACAGCTATACGTCTAGAAGAGCAAAGTGGAAATGTGTGGCTACAGCTTCCTAAAACTCAGGAAAAAGAACCAAAAAATGTAACTAAAAGTAGAGAAAAAATTCTATAGCACAACCAATACTTGTATTGTTTTATTTTTACAGTTAAATCACTTTAGGGTTATCATCAGATGGTTTCACTTCACAGAGGTGTACCTCAAGGCTCTAGTTCAAGACTTCTGCTTTACTTAAAACATTTGGTAACAGCTTGATTAATTATGTTAATTTATGCCTCAAAGTTAAAAAAATTAACTTTATAAACTTTCTGTGTTGTGGTTTGGTCTATGAATGCTCCAGAAGAGAGTCCTGTCTTCTTCCAGTTTGCTTCGATCCTCCTAATTTCCAAAACATTCTTCTTTTTTGTGACAATCTATTTTTTTGTGAATTTCTATTTGGTTTTTTTTAATAGGGTTTACATCTTTTGTGTGTCACAAATAAATAAAATCCTATACAGCCTCTAAACTCTAATTCTTTATTTTTTTTAGAATTTGACATCTTAGAGATAGTTTTATCTTTTTTTTAATCAAATGTTTTGCATAATAACAACTAAACCCAAGCTGTAATGACTCATTTATAAGCATGGTGGTGGTGAGCTGATGATATGGGCTTGTTTCGGAGTGATCACTTTGAAGACTTGACTATGCACTTGAGATGGTTCTAAACTCAAATAAAAGTCTCCGATTGTTGACTTTATTATGGAACTTGACACCCATCCCAACAAATGAAACAACTAATCAACTTAATCAATGAATCAACTTATTTACAATCCAACCAAATTTATCTTTCTGAGGCAAGTTGTTTCATAAAAAAAATGTTTCCTAATGAAATACATGTATATCGATAGTTGAAAATAACATTTGGATTGATGCACAGTATGGTTTAATTTACTGTTACGTCAAAGCAAAACTAAAATATAAATGGGTTTGCCATTAATTCTTGTTTACTTGTTTGTTAAAATAATTAATTGACACTTGATTATCTTGCAAGTAATACAAGGAATCTGGAAAATTTACCTTTATCTGTGAGTCACACTGGTTGGGCTGAAATTGTCCTGGATCAATTTTAGGTCACTGAATCAGATCGTTCTAAAATATGAATCGTATCAGCAACCATGAATTATGATTGAATTATTAAAATGAACAAATCTCATAAATGTAAAGTCAGAAGGTTGAAAAGTGATCAAACCAAAGTGTTTGGTGTAAAACTGAACTACCTATAAAGAAAAATGTTTAATTCTCTGCTTTGTGTTAAAAAAAATAAAACATTTTTTGTATTATTTGATTAATTTCCAATTTTCTATAAAAGCTTTTAATTCATTTTCATTATTTTGATTTTGCACATTAATAAAAAACCTTAAATGAGCTTTCACTTTGACCCACATGTCTGCAGCTGTGTTTGTTTGCTCTGCATTACACCAGATTTTCTTTTCCAGCAAGTCAGCCGCTGATTTAAATGCATCAGGCAGCATTAAGGATGAAATATCACCTGCCCGGCCTGGACAAAATATCACAGAGCCATTAAAAAAGTGAAGTGCCCATAATGCCCTGACATCCATCAGGCACAGACAGGATAACAAAAACAGTGATGATGATGATAGTGAGAAAAATAAGATTATTGAATTAAAATCAACATTTTGAACTGTTTTGAAGAAAGTGGAGCACGTGTTTGTTTTTCATGCAGACTGACCCAGTTTCAGGCACCTCAGGGTGCATCAAGGTGTCAGTGGCTCACCTGCTGGCGACCTGTCTCTCTCCTCCATGGTCCTGCATCCGTTCGCTGAGCAGAGCAGCCTCTGACCAAAACAATCAACCGATCTCCTCCTTTCACTGTAGTGGAAGCCAAATTGCAGCAGCACAGCTGTGAAGGTTCGAGCGCAGTTCCTGGAAATGCTCTCCAACACTTTTCAAAATCCCAGCTGACGCGTCCGGCGCATCCTCAACCAGCCAGGAGGCGTATGGAGGCTGCGTCTTTATCTCCCGCTCCTCCGGCGGTCCGCATGACCCAGATCAGCCCATTCATTCACATCCGCGCTCAGCAGGATGCTCAGGCAGCGCTCTGATCTCTGCAGTGTGCAGAAACAAATCTGCATGCTCCCACTCCGCCTGAACTCCGGCTCAGCTGTCAGCGAGCGTCCTGCATGCGCGCGCGCTCGCTCGGTCTGTCTGATCAGTCTGTCGGTCCGGCGGGACGCCACAGTTGGGGAGGAAGGGGTGATTCAGATGTTGGACCTCTGCTGGTCCTACCAGTCAGCTCACTCATTGTTCAGCGTCTCCACCCTCTGGAAACACCAAAATACGCTCACGTGTGCTGGGTCCTAGCGCCGGGACGCCGCAGCCGACCATGCAGCAGCAGCAGCATTTGTGTTGGTGGAGGACAAATGTAGACAATGTTAATCTTCAAATGGGATTTTTTGAGTATTTCTCTATCAAAATCGCTGTAAATCAGGAGCATACAAAAAAAAAACGGTTTTATATGTGACATTCAATTCCAAAGCATCCACTTGTGAACACTTGTGTAATTGTATGTGTAGTGTTTTATCTTTTAAACTATGTTTTATTTCTTTTAAACTTAACCTGTCAAGGGACTCCAGATGGAAATTAGCCTGAGGCTATAATCTGGCATATTTACATTTGTTTTAATGTTCATTAATATGCATTGTCCCTTTCAATAAAGTTATATATATATCCATGGACAACTAGATCTATTGCACCCGTTATGTCAGGTTGCAGGTATGAGGGGATCTAAGCTATCTGGAAAGCAGATGGGTGATGGGAAGTGGGGGAGGACTCACTCCACACCAACAGTACAATTCACCCAGCCAGCAAGGCCAAGAGGGCCCCATATGGTTTGAAAATGTGGCCAAAAATGTGGGCCCCGATTGGGTTTGTCCCCACATGTTTTTGCCCGCATTGACTTAAGTGGGGATTCAGTGGGTTAGCTTGCTACTCTAGCTAGCTGCCTGGTGGACAGCGTAGCATCCTAGTGAGCTCCTCTGTATCGATGTAGTGAGTGCCACTATAGCATGCTAGCAAGCGCCACCGTAGCATGCTAGCAAGTTTTACTGTAGAAGCTATTGAGCTCTATTGGTGCATGTTAGTGAGCTACACTGTAGCATGCTATCGAGCTCTGCTACAGGGAGCTAGCGAGCTCCTCTGTATCAAGGTAGTAAGCGCCAATGTAGCATGCTAGCGAACTCTACTATAGCATGCTAACGAGTTCCTTTACAGTGAGCTATTGAGCTCTGCTTTATCAAGCCAGTGAGCTCTTCTGTATTGAGCTAGCAAGCTCCACTGTAGCATACTAGCGATCTCCTCTGTAGTAAGCTAGCATGCTTCGCTGTGGTGAGCTAGTGAACTACTGTTCACCTGACGGCTGGCTAGCGTAGTGAGTGTCCACTTAAGCCAATGTGGACAAACACAGGTGGGACCACTGCAGAAACTGTGGACAAACCCAATTGGGGTCCAGATTTTCTTCCCACTTTTAAACCACAGGGGCCCCACTTGGCTTTTCTGGCTGGGTGGGGGCAAATTTCTGATAAACTACTCCTGCTGTGCAGAAACTATGTCCTAGAAACAATATGTTTTGGGTTTTTTTGCTTTGTTCTGTTTTCCTAAAAATGGCACAACCCAACCTGCCTGCTGGGCGAAGGCGGGGTACACCCTGGACAGCAGGTCACCAGTCTGTCGCACACATTCACTCTCACACCAAGGAGCAATTTAGAGTCAACAATTAACCTATGAAACATTTTTTTGTACAGTGGGAGGAAGTCGGAGTCCCCGGTGAAAACCCACGCACGCATCCATAGGGAGAACATGCAAACTCCTCACAGAAAAGTCTCCAGTTGGTGTTTCTGCTTCAGATCTCCCAGCCGGGATTTGAACCGGGGCCTTCTTGCTGTGAGGCTAACCAATGTTCCACCGTGCAGCCAAAATAAAACAACTATATGTAATTTAATATTGTCAGAAACCCAAAAATTCACGGGGAAAACATATATATTTTTTGGTTAAATTTTAATTTAAGTCTAATGTTCAATATTACAGGTAAGTACTGGGTCTGGGCGATACTATTTGGGTATTGATCCAATACCAATTTGATACTGGTCAATATCGCCGATGACGATAGCAATATCAATATTTTTTGTAAATGTTGTGGACATGAACCGGGATATCTCAATTGTTTTTAATCACCACAAATGGTTTTTTTTTTGTAAGTTTTTTTAATTTCTTTATAAAAATAAAAAACAGAATTTGGACAATATTTTTCATTAAATGGAAAATATTTTATCAAAAACTGGGTTCTTTGTGGGGATACAGAGAAGTTTCAAACAAGACAAAACATAAAGGAAGCCTCTGTATTAAAGCACTTGAGGTATAAGCCTCAAATAAAATACTTTTTTGGCATGATTTGGCAATATTTGATCTTTTGGAAGTGTAGACAAAAATGGGCTGGACTTCATAAGAAAATAAGTTTTTCATCTCAATGAGAATATAAAACAAAAAATCAGGTAAAGATGTTTCTGCACAGGAATAAAAAAAAAAACAGATGTCAATCAAGGTCAAGCACTGGGATTTGACATCACCGAGGTCCTTCTACCTGCACACACATACACTCTCACACACCTGTGCGCTCTGAATAAACAGTGATCCTGCTGCTCCTCTCTGGCTCACTTCTCTCTGGCACCAGTTTCTCGTCCTACTTTTTAGTTTTTGTGTCACCGCAAGGTTTTTAAAAATGGGCCTTCTTCCTGCTTCTTTGTCAAGTTCAACTTTATGTTCCGTAGGCCTATATCATGTGTCCTTTCTACATTACAAGATTGAATTGTTAGCAATGAGATCAGGAGTTTTGGTGCCAATTGAAATGAATTTTTATATTTTAAAAAGTTAAAATGAAGATCAAAGGAAAGTCCTTGACATCCTTGCTGTAGTTTCATGACTATTTCTTCATACGTAAAATGTACTTTTTTACTTTTCCGCTCATCAAGTCATTACATTTTAATTAGTTTTTTTTTAATGAAGGATTGGTAGCAGAAACTTGAAAAAATGCTTGATGAATAACTAGAACAGTCCAAACTTGACCACAAATTTAAAGTCACAACAAGCAATGCATTTACTAAAATATAAAGACTAATGTGATAATTTATGAAAGATATTTAGGTTAGAGATTATTCTTTGTAGCATTGAACTAAGAATTTTAAAAGATTTGCAAACAAGCTAAATTAGTACATTTGTAAAATATAAACAAATTAAAGCTGAAATTTAAGGATGGACAATTTGGATGGAAAGATTTTTTCTGTCATCAAAACTTGACATAATACTGTAAAGGACTTTAGATCAAAAACATATTTAGATGATAAAAACCCAAATATTTCATCAACAAATATTCATCTATCCCACCTTTCAGATGCAAACTTCATTATATGAAGGTTCTCTTTTCCCTTTTATCAACGTAAGCTTAATGGAGCTGATAAAAAGTAGCCTAATAGTTTGGGTTTCCTCTGTATTTGGTGAAATTGTTGCAGAGAGCAAGCAATTATGCAAATGTACTTTTGAAATGAAGGCTTAGGCTGCTTATTTTATAATGAGTTAACAAGGCCTCATTTATTTATTTATTTATTTATTTATTTATTTATTTATTTATTTATTTATTTATTTATTTATTTATTTCAAATAGGAAGTCAAAAGCAACTCTACGGATCCCCTTAAAGGACTTACAAGTCATTTGTTCGGCATTCATTGTAAAACTGTTGTTTGAAACAACATTTCCCAGAACACCTTTGGGCCTCACGACGATGACGTTCAAACTGTGCGCGTGTAACCTTGTGTAGCTCACAGATGTGGAGCGAAACCGATTTTATATCTAACCGGCGGACAGCCTTTTTACCATAAACATGAGTAAATATATTTTACCTGTTTCCGTGTTTGGGACTGTTTTTGGAAGCGCGGTTTTACTCAAGTGAGTCATTTATAATGTCCGAATGTGATGTAACTGCATTGAACAGATACATTCACTGACATTTGGGCACAAACTTTACTCTTCCTGTGTTATAATTGTTGCTCAGATAAAATACATAAATTACAGTAGCTCTTGTTTCAAGTTTAAGCATTTATTAATGATATTTCATATAAAATGTAAATGCTTCTTTGGTCAAATGTATAACTAATTTTATACAAACAACAGAGACAGAAGTTTCAATTATTTATGTTAATAACGTTTGCCTTTATTATACACTGAGTTTTAATTATTCATTGGTCTTGCTTGTATTTAATTTTATATTTTTTCTTTTACAACTTTTTATATTTTATCTTTGGGTGATCGTGTTCTTTTTTTTCCTTTTCTTCAAAACATTTTTTTTTTTATTGCAAGTCCAAAGTAGACAATATAGATAAGGAGATCGAATGCAAAATTACAATACTTAGTGTATATTGTTTTTTTTATCACATTCTGTGGATCAAAAATATTCATCTAAGTGATTTAAGAAGTGGAAACTAATCAAAAGGACCAAGTTAAGTACCAATACCCAAAGAAGTACCCTCTGTAATATTTTTTAATGTATTTTTCTTGAATAAATTGGAGAATAATTATTGCTTCAGAGCTATATTTGAATAATTTGTTAAAACAGTTTAAAAAAATAGCAAGGTTGCATATTAATAAGAAGTGATACTGCAATAAAAACTTGTTGTTTTTTTTTAGAGTGTGATTAGATATGTCTCTTTATTAAAACAAATGTTTTTAGGGAAAAAATTCAATTTATGGCATTTAGTCAGAAGATTATTTTAATATTTTAAAATAGCTTAGTGTCATTTTCATTTATCATGGAGCTGCACAGACATTTCAAAATTATGTTCATTTATATTCCTATTACCGTTTTTCTTTTCTTTTTTTTCTTTCTTTCTTAGGTAAAATATTTGAACATTTTTTATGTAGTTTTGTTACTTCCTTCTTGCTTTATCTTGTTTCGCTTTAAACCTGTAAAAAATCAGATTGGGTAATCCTAGATTGACCTTTTTAAAAGTTTTTCACCTGTAGAGCTGAACCAGAAAGGCCACATTTCTCTTACTTTCTCTGTGAATACTTTAACAGCTTTGGTTGAATAATGTTCCTTAATTTAAATATAATGAAAAAGTCAACACTCAGAAAATTGGATCCTATTTATTTGTTGCAATAAATATGTTTGGTACCAAAAACAAAAGGTGTTTTGATTCTCATAGAAACCATGTTACTGGAGGCCGGTGTCCCAGTAAGGCCACCATTACCGGGAAGACGGTGGTGATAACGGGAGCAAATACGGGAATCGGGAAGGAAACGGCGAGAGAACTGGCAAAGAGAGGTAGGTGAGAAGAAAGCTTATCATTTTGATTTGGTGTAAAACAGTGGTGAATCATTCAAATCAATACATCACAGTCTCTCATCTTTGCATCCCCAGGGGGAAGGATTATTATGGGGTGTCGTGACGTGGAGAAATGCGAAACAGCGGCAAAAGAAATACGAGGGAAAACCCTGAACCCTCATGTTTATGCGTGTCACCTGGACCTGGCCTCCATTAAATCCATCCGTGAATTTGCTGAAAGAGTCAAAAAAGGTATTTATTGTAGATTTCTTTTTTTTTTTTTAGTGTTTTATTGTAAAGCAAATCTTGAAAACTCTGGAAAATTCTCTTTGCTGCAGAGGAGGAACGTGTTGATGTGCTGATCAACAATGCAGGAGTCATGAGATGTCCTGCGTGGAAAACAGAAGACGGCTTCGACATGCAGTTTGGAGTCAATCATCTCGGTATGACCATCAGGTCGCTGTCGGGAAGCGGCACGTAAAAAAGTCTCAGGCCTAAGATCTCCTTTTGTTTCTCTCTTCCCTCAGGCCACTTCTTGCTGACGAATCTCTTGCTGGAGAAATTGAAGGAGTCCGCCCCCAGCAGAGTGATCAACGTGTCCTCCCTCGCCCACATTATTGGAAACATTGACTTTGAGGACCTAAATTGGGAGAAGAAGAAGTTTGATACCAAGCAGGCGTACTGTCAGAGCAAGCTTGCCAACGTTCTGTTCACCAGAGAACTTGCCAAGCGGTTACAAGGCGAGTTTCCCGGCACGTGTGGGAGGGACTGCAGCCCGTGGTCGTATTTGTTCTATGCTAATGGACGCTAATTTTTTGAAACAATGCTTTGTGTGCCACAGGGACAGGAGTTACAGTGAATGCTGTTCATCCAGGAGTTGTTGCTACAGAGCTTGGGAGGCACACCGGTCTGCACCAATCGCAGTTCTCAAGCTTTATGCTCGGTGAGGATCTCTGCTTCTCTAGTCGACTGACCTGTTGTAACAAGTAGGGCTGGGTATCGGTTATAATTTCCAGAAACGATTCAATTCGATTCACAAGAGCCTGAATCAATTTGATTCTGATTTTTTTGATTCTTCAATTCAATTTTAAGTTCACACATTTATACACATTTGTTTAGATTTATTTATTAGATTTTAATTTATTTATTATTTATTATTTTATTTATTATTTATAGATTTATTTAGATTTATTTATTTATTTATTTATTTATTTTATTTAGATTTATTTATTCATTTACATAAAAAATATACTATGTAATTTGAATTTATTTATATAAATCTGATATAGTTCGCATATTATCAGTGAAATAATGATATTAATTAATTAACAGTGTTGCTTCTCCTGGAGGGCGTTTCAGTTTGGCCACTAGGGGGCGATCGCGCTACAGAACTGTATCTTATCCAAGAAGAAGACGACAGTATGAGGGGAAAAAACTGAGTTTTAGAGCACAAATAGTTACTTTAAAAATTATTTCCTCAAAAGAATTTGAAAAATGAAGGCCTGTGAGTAAATAAACATGTTTATTTATTCAGTAATGTATTTTCTTTGGTCAACCCAGCGTTAGCATTAGCCGTCTTGTGGGAATTCAATCTGTTGTGAATCAATTATTGATCTATTAAGCTTAAATCGATTAATCAATTTTTTAAAACCCAGCCCTATTAACAAGTACATTTGAATTGGAAAAAAGGTTAAATGAAGCCACAACATCAGGTTTTACAAGTAAATTGACCAAAAATATAAAGGTAACTTACTCTATTATACTGTAATCATTTGTTTAAAACTAATTCTCATCATTCATAGCCCCTAAAACCCTCAATTAACTGATGTGGTAAAATCAAAGTACATAAGAAAAATGAATTATCATTCAATATTGAGTATTTCTATTTTACTCCTGATAATAAATGGCAGGCAAATAAAACTTGTAAAAATGATAAATAATAATAATAAAACATGATATTTGTTGGGCACCTTTCAAGGGACCAAAGGTCGCATTACAGCAGATAATATACAGATTTACTCAATAGTTGAAGTGTAATATAATAATGCAAAATATGGCGGCAAAATTAGGGAATGGATGTAATCTTCTTCTTTTTACTTTTGGCTTTTTAGCGAATCAGCTTCCTCCATCTAAACCTGAATGAATCACATCACAACATTTGAGTTATTCATTTTTTTCTAAATTGCACAAAATCTTTTCCAATACAAAATTTAAGTCTTTTCAGGACCTTAAAAAAAATGTGTTTTTGTGAGATAAATCTACAAAAAAGACAGAAAAACAAAAGCAGCCGAGTATTTTACCTCCTTTTTCTTTTAAACGGTTCTTTAAATCATTGCTCCCCAACCTTTTTGTGGCTGCGGACTGGTCAACCTATAAGGATTATACCACGTACGGCCCCGGGGTAGGGGTAAAATTTAAAAATAAAAACTTGAATACATAAACAAAATGTAACCAACAAATCTATTATTGATGCTCAATAGGAAAAAAAAAAAAAAGATCTACTTTGATGCTCCATGCAAATCTAAAGCTACATTTGAACACAAAAACAGAAGAACTCAAACTCAGACTAACCCCCCCCCCGCACGCTTACTTGCATGCGCCGTACAACTCTCCTTTTTCTCCTCCATCCCGCCCTTTTCTTCTCGTGTTACATGCCGCTGGACTTCTTATAACGCTCAATCTAATAGAAAGAATCCAGTTGAATTTCAAAATAAAAGACTTTTTGACTCAAAAAAAAAAAAAAAAGGTGTGATTTATTAGTTCTTCCGCAGCCCGATGTCAATAGATGCACGGACCGGCACCGGTCCGCAGCCCAGTGATTGGGGACCACTGTCTTATATCGTATATTCTCAATATGCATTAAGCATTTAAAACTGTATTATTATTATTATTTGTTTTTTTTGCCAGAGAAAGTGCAAGTATGTTTGAGAGTGACAGCATCCCAACAACTCTTTATATTTGAGGATTACATTGTGGTTGTAGAAAAACAAGTAATTAATAAATGGGGATTTAAAAGCGAGGGAAATTTGTAATATTAGAATAAGACACGTGTCAAAATAAAGGCGCAGGGGCCGGATCCGGCCCTCTGGGTAATTCTATCCGGCCCTCCAGACTATTTTAAATTAATGTTATTAGCGGTTATGTTGCGCTTCTTACTAATTTGTATAACTTTGACAAAATCTGTTTTTATGGCGAGTAAATATTGAAAGTTATTCAAAGTTTAAGTTGATTTATTGTGGAATAATATTCCTGCCTTTTTATTATTCATAATTATGTTAAAAAGTTACAATTTTTAATAATTGACATTTGGCTTTTTAGACTATTTTTGGCATTAACTAAGATTTTTTTAGGCTATTATGGAGTTTAGCTAATATTTCAGCTACATGCTAGCTGTTTTGGCTAATTTAGGCTTTTTTTTAAGTTTTTTAGGCTGTTTTAAAGTTTGGCTGTTTTTAAAGCTTCATGCTGGCTGTTTTGGTTAACCTAAGTTATTTTTGGCTAATATTTTAGCTGGCTATCAGCTTCAGCATTTTCAGATATCTGCACTTTTATCTTCAGCGGCCAAATATGGCTCACTGCATTCACACTAGCATTATCACAGCTAATGATATATATCTAGTTCATAATTATGTTAAAAATTTATGATTTTAAGAATGTAGTTTCTCTATTCTATTCTATTCTATTCTATTCTATTCTATTCTATTCTATTCTATTCTATTCTATTCTATTCATGACTAGAGCTGCCACTTCAGCCAGTTAGTTTTGGTACAAAAAGGTCTCAAAGGAACCAAGCAGACAATTTAAAATTTTCATTCCTCCCTGTCGCTCTCAGGTCCCTTTTTCTCTCTTCTGGTGAAGAGCCCCGAGTTGGGGGCCCAGCCCTCGGTTTTCCTCGCCGTGTCAGAGGAGATGGAAGGAGTGACGGGACGATACTACGATGTGATGACTGAAAAAGAGCCAGCGGCGCAGGCTCTCGATGACGACGTCGCTCGCAGACTGTGGGAGGTCAGCAGCCGGCTGGTGGGTCTCCAGGAAGACGGACGGCCGAGCACCTCAAAGACAGAAGGAGTTTCAGAACCGGAGCAGAAGCTCTTACAGACTCCAGAACTTGGTGCCGCATGAACTCTCCTTAGGCTTGTGTGACAGAAAGGCATGATGGGCCTCGTGTCTTTATCTTCATGTTCCTGAATCAGGACATTCTGTTTCTCCAGAACTTTGACTTCATCAATCATTCATGGAGCTCAGCTTGTCTTGTGAAAACATCGTCTACTCAGGGATCTTCATCAGCATCTGTGAAACACTACTTTGTCTCCCTGCTTGTTCTATTGTTACACAACATTGACCTATAAATAAAATGGACACCGTGTGGGAAGGGGCTCAGAATACCACCTCCTCATACGGTATATAAGGAAAAAAAGACATGAAAATAGCTTTCAGTTTCTGGGAAAATTAAAGCCTCCATACAATGAAGCTTCCTGAAACCATTTTCTTTTGAAATCGGTGCAATGTGACTTAATCAAAACCATACTCCTGCTTTACAGTGAAAAATCACTCTGTGGATTCATCAGATCTTAGAAAACTGAACATTTTGTACAAAAGCAGCACAAAAACAGACAGCGCTGCTTCATCAAGGTGGGTGGATTCATCTGAAACTGATCCTTTATGGGATTATTCTTCAACTCTTAAATCATTCAAATGTTACTTTACCATGATGCTCAGAGCACGTAGGTTTTTACTTAATACAATAAAAAATATTTTGTACAAATTCTCTCATCTTCATCCTAACTTTAGTTTTGCTGTCCGACCTTCACTGTTCAGTATGGCTGTTTAGCTTATGAGATTTTCGTTTTTTTCACAATGCAATATTTATTTGGTCGGCTCCTTGGGTCTTTTTTGGTATTTATTTTGCAGGTTTGCTGTTTTTTTTTTCAGATTTAATAAATGTCTTAAAAAATATTTGAAATCTTGGTAAGAACAATCTTCAGTTTAGCTTAATATTTTGTTACATATTTGTGAAAAAGCCAATCTATAGTGACAGTTCTATACCATGAAATAAAAATATTTTGCACTTTATATAGATGAAGACTTAAAATGTTGTTTTTTTTGTGAAAGCTATACTTCATATTATTTTAATATGGAGAAAATATGGACAATAAATGGAAATATATGGATGTACATTTAAGATAAAAGCTTTTTGTCCTTATGGATACAAACTACAGGTCCCTAACATGTTTGCATACAGTGCCACCTGTCTGCAAGTTAAAGAAGAGGTGCTTCAAGCACGGGACAAAAAGCTTTAAATCTAGTAAAAGCTGCAAATTTCACCTACTAATGTAGACGATAAACAATACCAGAATTTGTCGATCCTCCTCCTCTCGGTTTTTCTAAGAGATTTTTTTCATATATATATATATATATATATATATATATATATATATATATATATATATATATATATATATATATATATTAATATATATATATATATATTTCTCCAGCAAAAGGATATCGACTTTTAGCCATTACTCTGCTTGCATTTTGTAATCCATCATGCCAACAATCAAGTTACCTTCTGGGGAACAAAATCAAGTTACAAAACAGCTCATCTTACATTTCTGATCCTTTCAGACATGCAGCATTAGTGGAAAGTGGTTGAGGGATTCATTGCACACAGCTTTTTGTTTGCTTTTTTTTTTTTTTTTTTAAGTAAGCCCCAAAGCACAAATTACAGATCAATACACCCCAGTCTGCACTAATGCACAATGATCAGCTTTGGCCCTGAAACTGTAAACCTTGGATTGTTTAATTTAGTTAGAGTTATGGTGTTTTGCAACTCCCAGCTTAAGCTTGTGATTTTAGAATAAAAGGATCAGGAAAGTAGTTTTTTTTAGTTCTTAAAACGTGCCCATAAGGTTGAGATACATCAATGTTTTCATCATGTTTTGTTTAATACTTTTATTGTGTTAATCTATTTGTAAAAAGTGTCTAAATTCATCAAATCTAAGGATTATTCAAATCCAGTATGGCAGACTTATATAAAAAAGTTTGTTATTTCATGAAGTAGGCCTTCAAGATTTTTTTTTTGGAAGTACCTAAATTTAATTATTCTAAACTGAAATAAGTGTATATGCAAAATATATACTGCTCACAAAAATTAAAGGAACACTTTTTTTATTGAGCCTGGCATAACTTGAATGAAACCTGTCTGATCATTTTCTTGTAGGTTAAGCAGCTGAGGCCTCGTTAATCAATTTCAGCTGTATTGGTGTTGATGGAATTAACAACAGGTGCACTTCAGTGGCAACAATTAGAAAACCCTCCTAACAGGACTGGTGTTACATGTGGGGGTCATTTCAAGTTTCTCCCTCTTGATCTTTTTTGGCTGGTTTTCCACTCCTGCTGATTTTGGATTGTGTAATTCTCTCTACTGACAGTATGAGGAGATTCCTTAACTCTACTGAAGTTGCAGAGGTTGTCCAACTTCTCCAGGATGGAACATCCACACGTGCTGCAGCAAGAAGGTTTAATGTGTCTCCCAGCACAATCTCCAGAACATGGAGGAGATTTCAGGAGACTGGTGGTGATTCTGGGAGAGCTGGACAGGGCCGTAGAAGGTCCTCAACCCCTCAGCAGGACTGATAGCTGCTCCTTTGTGCAAGACGGAATAGGCTGAGCACTGCTCGTGTCCTACAGAATGACCTCCAGAGGGCCACTGGTGTGAATGTCTCTACCAAAACGATCAGGAACAGACTTCATGAATGTGGCCTGAGGGTCCGACGTCCTGCAGTGGGCCCTGTGCTCACTGCCCAGCACCGTGGAGCTCCACTGGCATTTGCTCAAGAACACCAGAATTGACAAGTCCTCCACTGGAGCCCTGTACTTTTCAGACGAGAGCAGGTTCACCCTGAGCACCTGTGATGGACGTGAAAGAGTCTGGAGAAGACAAGGAGAACGTTCTGCTGCCTGCAACGTGGTTCAACATGACAGGTTTGGTGGTGGGTCAGTGATGGTCTGGGGAGGCATATCCATGGAGGGACGCACAGACCTCTACTGCCTAGGAAATGGTGCTCTGACTGCCATAAGGTATCCAGATGAAATCCTTGAACCCATTGTCAGACCCTACGCTGGTGCAGTAGGTCCTGGTTTCCTCCTGAAACACGACAGTACCCGGCCTCACGTGGTAAGAGTATGCAGGCAGTACCTGGAGGATGAAGGAATTGAAACAGTTGAATGGCCTTCACCATCCCCTGACTTAAACCCAATAGAACATCTCTGGGACATTATGTTTGGGTCCATTAGGCGTCGCCAGGTTGCTCCTCAGACTGTACAACAGCTCAGGGATGCCCTCACACAGATCTGGGAGGAAATGCCACAAGACACCATTTGTCGTCTCATTAGGAGCATGCTGCGATGTTGTCAAGCATGCATACAAGCTCGTGGGGGCCACACAAGATCTGCCCTGTCGTTATTTGTATAGATATCTAACTTCATATTGAGATCTGATGGATCTAATGTGTTTCTTTAAAGTGCTCCTTTAATTTTTGTGAGCAGTATATTATTTTCTTTAATATATAGCTCCATCCCCATTAATAGCCTTTAAATGTATCTATGGGTTTACTTTAAAAAAAACAGTGAATATTTGGTTTTACAATGCTAAAATCGAAATATAATGCACTTTTCTGTAAGCTGTTCAAGTATGATTTATGGTTCAGGACATCTGAAGATTTTTAGAATCAAAATCAAGGCTGTATTCATAAATGGTTTGTCTTTTGTTGTTTTTTTATAACAGTTTATCCCCTAATTTAATCCTAATTTAAGCATCATAGGCATCAATTTATGAACAAGGTGTGTGGTTATTTGTCTCTGTCCTGCAAAATAAAATAAAATAAAATAGGCTACATATCCTGAGAAATCTGTTTGGATTATTGTGAACTTCAATGCACATCAACAAAACTCCATTACCCATAATGCATCAGTGCAGAGTGACGAGGAAAAAGTGGACGTCCAAAGTTCAAGCTGCTGAAAGAGAAAGACTTAGGGAAGAAAAAGAGTGGTAAATGTAAAGAAGCCTTTACACACTGACATAAATACTTGGTGCACACGTCGCGTTTTACCACAGAGGAGTTTTACGAGTCTTCCAGTGAAACTAGCTTTGCTTTTTTAACAGGTAACGCCACTGCTAGCGCCACGCGTCTCAATTATGCAATAAATGTTTGATAATTTACTGTATCTTTGATAAAATGCATGGTCTAATCACATATGTTTATGCTCTCGGGTTGAACTTATATAAAGACTTGTATGTAGAAAGGAAATCCGTGTATGTGTAGAACAACGGGGGCCCACGAGTGACAAATTTGTTGTTTTAGTCAAACTAGGTTAACTTAAAAACGGGATTGACTCATTTGAATGTGAATAAAGTGTTGTTCCGGTTTTACATTTATTATGTCCTTGTTGTACTTCAGTCTTTAGCATAAAAATCTATTGTGACAAATTTAGCAGGCTTCATTTATCAGCATGGCAGAATCCAAAGAGCTGCTGCCTGAAGATGTTGGAACAGATGACTGCCTGACTTCATACACCCACATCTACAGTCCAGATTTACTAAAGTAAGCTTTGATTTATTTTTAAGTGAGTTTCCAAGTGTCATGTTTGAGGTTAATAGATAATAAGACCAAGATCTGCTCCTTATCTTTCAGAGATCAGGTCGCTTTTATCACAGGAGGGGGATCAGGAATCGGACTTCGTATTGCAGAGATCTTCATGAGGTTAGAAGGTTTTTTGTGTGTATGCTCTGTTTTTTTGTACACATTTCAATCTATTTACACCATAATGCTGGCAAAGAAATTAAGTTGTAAGACACATTAAAATTTCTAATATGTTTCCCTAATTATGACCTTCGTTTTGAAGGTTTCAAATAAAATTTACATTATTTTTTGCAGATGTTTTCTTTTATTTTATTCTTTAAATCATTATTAACACTGTACTTACAATCTTTCTTTCTGTGTATAGCTAAAAAAAACTATAAACTTTCATGGTTGCATTGATTTTTACATTTATAAAACGATTTTGCATCCTTCTGAATGTTATAATTTGTCCTTTTTTTCATTTTTCAGGCATGGTTGTGACACAGTCATTTCCAGCAGGAACTTGGACAAACTCAAGGAGGTTATTTCTTATTGCTCTCACATTAATAACAAAAGCTCATTAGAATCAAATTAAACAGCAATAATCTGGTTACTCATTATATGAATATTTTTTTTCAGGCGGCAAAAAAGCTGTCAGCTGCATCAGGACGGCGCTGTCTTCCTTTGTGTGTGGATGTGAGGCAGCCTGACAGCATAGCTGCTGCTGTGGACGAGGCGCTCACACAGTTTGGCCACATAGACATTCTTATCAACAGTATGTGACTTTTCATTTTCAGATCTCTTACTCGCCTAATGGAAACCGTCAAGTCCCTTCTCTATTTTTTTTTACAGATATGTGCCATAATTGCTTTATTTACAATCATCTATTTTAATTATGCACAGATGCTGCTGGAAACTTCCTTTGCCCTGCTTCTGCACTTTCTTTCAACGGCTTCAAGACCGTCCTTGAGATAGACACTCTGGGTACATTCAACACCAGCAAAGTGCTTTATGAGAAGTGGTTCAAGGTATATTACTGCCTATCCTACTTGTTTTTTTAAGAAAAAGTCAGTAATTTAGCTTTTTCTTTGGACAAGACTGCTTTTATTACTGCACTGTACTTGTGAGGAAAGTATCAAAGTAATGCATAAAAGTAACTAAAAAACAGCTCATGATAAAAAATTATTTTTTTAAGCATAAAACTTGTAACTTTAGATGTAAATAATATATAAATGTATTTTTCACATATATTAATTAAAAAAACATATGTTATAATTTTTTCAACATTTCTTAACAGGAAAATATAATTTGTGAGCAGAAAAGGAAACTGAATTCTGATATAAACTTATTTAAAACATAAATTTCTTTTTTTCTCTCTTTTGCTGCATGTGTGTCTTTCACATTAATTACCTGTCTTTAATTGTTAGTTTTATCCTGTATTTTTTAAGGATCATGGAGGCAACATCGTAAACATCTCTGCAACCCTTCAGTACAGAGGACAGGCGCTCCAGGTGCATGCAGGGTCTGCAAAGGCAGCAAATGGTAAAAAATAACGTAAAGTAAAATTAACTTTAGATCAGGGGTCCCCAAACTTTTTCTTGTGGGGGCCACATAACTGTTTTCTTCTCTGATGTGGGGCTGGAGTCAGTTTGTAGGCTAAGACAAAAAGTATAACAATCACAGTTATGGTTTTCCAGAAATCCACAAATAGCCAGATATAAAATAATTCATTTCTGTAATCTTCACAGAAAAACTAATACTAAAACATTTTAAAAACTAGATAATAGCATTACCTGTAATAATGCTTGTGTGAATGATGTAAGCTGAATGTGGTCGCTGAAGGTGCTTAAATTTATAACTAAAAACACTGGAGCTGATAGCTGAAAACGCTGAAGTTGATGGCTGGCTGAAATATTAGCTAAATTCAAAATTAGCCTAAAAAAATCCAAAAAATGTCTAATTTAGCCAAAACAGCTACCATAAAGATAAAATATTAGCTAAATTCCAAATTAGCCTAAAAAACTGGGAAAAAAAAGTCTAAATTTGCCCAAACAGCTAGCATGTTGCTGAAATATTAGCTTAATGCTAAATTTGCCTAAAAAATGGAAAAATGTCAAATTTAGCCAAAACAGCTAGCATAAAGCTAAAATATTAGCTAGACTCCAAATTAGCCTAAAAAACTGGGGAAAAAAAGCCCAAATTAGCCCAAACAGTTAGCATTTAGCTGAAATATTAGCTAAATGCCAAATTAGCCTAAAAATCTGGAAAAAATGTCTAATTTTGCCAAAACAGTTAGCGTAAAGCTAAAATATTAGCTAGACCCCAAATTAGACAAAAAAAACTGAAAAAGCTTAAATTAGCCCAAACAGCTAGCATGTAGCTTAAATATCAGCCAAAAATGGCAATTTAGACCAAAAAAATGAAAAAGCTTAAACTAGCCAAAACAGCTAGCATGTAGCTTAAATATCAGCTAAATGCCAATTTAGACAAAAAAAAACGGACAAAACTTAAATTAGCCAAAACAGCTAGCATATAGTTGAAATATTAGCTAATTGCCAAAATATCTTAAAAAAAAGGAAAAATGTCTAATTTAGCCAAAACGGTTCGGGGGGCCGGGCCAAATGTGGAGGAGACCCGGAGACCCGCTTCAGTTTGGAGACTCCTGCTTTAGATTAATGACCAAAAAAAGATTTTTTATTTACATTTTTTTTCTCTTTTTGGCAGATGCTATGACCAAGCACTTGGCTGTAGAGTGGGGGCCCAGTGGGGTGAGGGTCAATGCTGTGGCTCCTGGACCAATCTCTGGCACAGAAGGCTACAGGAAACTGGGTAAACTTTTAAAATTCATTCACCAATGCAAGTTAAAGTCATCTTTTGCCCATTTTTATCACATATTGTTTTCATTTATTTAGTTTGTTTGTTCTGTTGGGTTATTTTAAAGCTAAATCTGAGCAACTACAGTAAGCTTTTTACATAAATCTGAGATTTTCCTGTTAAACCTCACAGGTGGTCCAACAGTCGAGGCTGCAGGCGTGTTTCAGTCCATTCCTTTGCAACGAGCTGGCAACAAAACAGAGATGGCCCACTGCGTTCTCTTCCTGGCCAGCCGGGCATCTTCTTACACAACTGGAGCCATCCTGGTTGCCGATGGTGGAGCATGGCTGACTTCAGCCAATGACGTTTCCGCATTGTTGGGTACAGTCTCCTCTAAATCTGCTAAACTCTAAACAGGGACGCTGCTGTCCTCTTCTTGTCCCAGGTGTGTAGGAAGGAGGTACAGCTTAAGATTTGTATGAAAATATGGCTCAGAGTTTAGAAAGCGCGCCTTTGACCGATTGAATGACAGCTTCATTATAATCACTTGTAATCACTTTTAATCAAATCGTCTCTTATTTCTTTCAGGTTATTGGTCATCTGAAAAGAAAAGGGACAAGTGATCAAGAGAAATTTAGCAACTTTCTAGTAGCTCTTACGCTAAACAGTATTTTTTGTAGTAATTACTTAACTAAAGCACTAATATTACTGTATTCAATGTTCTTTTGTAAGTGCAGTAAAGAGTCAATTATGCATCTTTGTAAAATATTGTTTTGATTTCTGTCATATTTTTAAATAATAAAATAAGCGTTGGATTATGGTAATAAAAAAGAAGCATGTCTATCTGTTCATCTATCCACATATCCATCTTCTCCCTAGATCTATTTAAATGTTTTATAATTTTTATTTTATTTTATCTTTTCTGAATCTGCCCTCCCCATTTACCGGGCTTGGGACGGGTACAGGCTTGTGCTATATTTTTTTCTTAGTTTTATGTCTTTTCGTCCATCTATTCGTCTGTTCATCCTTAAGTTTTTTTTTGTCCTTAATTTATTTGTTATATCCCTTTTTTCATTTATTTGGGGTTTTTTGTGATGCTTTTCTTTTTTTAGGCAAGATTGGATTTTTAAGAGCACTCACGTGTGTGTGTTTTACTCTGAATTTTTTAAATACTGAAACTTCTGTCTTATAGTATAAAATGAAAACCTTAAAGAACAAAAGATCATAATATGAGTGAAAATTTAAATGAATAACCAACCGTTTGATTTACAAATCATATTAGAAAATAAATAACAAGAAATTTGCTTAAGCACATACTTTGCCCTACTGGTACACTAATATATTTATATATATATGAAGACTTGCTGAAGAATTTAGAATCTTTACAAATTCATATTATACCTGGAATCACCAAAGTTCCATAAGGAACCAATAATAATCATAAAAAACGATATATAATCGATAGAAAACTTCCTTTTTTGGTAGTTGCGGGGAAAAAAAATGATGTTTTCCTCAATTTTCTCTGATTTATTTTACTTAATTAGTTTTGTTTTCATTGTTTCATAATTTTAATCATTCAGATACTTTATTTTATTTATATCAAGCTATTTATTTTAATGTTCTGAAATGGTAAATAAATAAATACTTAAAATCTCAAAGCTAAAACGCTCATTTAAAAATTACATTTGTAGTACCTTGGTTAAGTCGGAGGGGGGCGCCAAAGTACAACCCAATCAACTTTTTGTGATCATCAGATCTGATCCATTTATCTAATGTAAGAGTTTAAAAATATATATACATTTATTCAAACGCAAGTATTATTTCTACAGCAGGAAAATATATTTATATAAATTGTGCTTTTTAGATAAATGTTTCATTAAGTTTTGACTAAGTTTAAAACATTTTTCTTTATTGGACATTTTAACAAAAATGTTGATTATCAAATGACACCCATGAATATGGCCAAACTGAGAGCTAAAACAAACCCCACGCGGGTGATATTGCGGGGTAGATTGTACGCCTGCGTGAAACGTCAGTGGTTGTGAGCAATGCAGCTGGGGAGGAGGAGGAGGAGGAGGAGGATGAAACGTTACTGATGCTGATGCGAGAGCTTTCGTGGTCGATGCAGTCTCTCCAACATAACGGACTTTCTTTAGCCCATTTTCGCCGTCTTCTGGTATGTTATTTTTGATTTAGAGTGGAAGACGCCAAGAAGGAAGATTCTACAAAAACGGGAACACCGGGGTTCTGAGGAAGGAAAAGGAACCCGTCACTGGTTTTTTTGGCCTGTCTTGGCTGACACAGGTGGATAGACGCTGGGAGGAGGGAGGAGGGAAAAGGAAAAAAGGCGACGAAATGAGGCATAATGACGGAACTGGACCCGAACGGTTACGTTTTTATTATCACATACGTGTGTAAGCTAACGCTGTTATGTGGTTTAATTTAACCGAGAAGTGAAAACCGGGACTGTTTATTACGTTAGCTAGCTAGTGGGCTAATTTCGCTAGCTAGTCGCTTAGCAGCCCCGACCAATGGCTGGGGAGAGCGGAGATGCTCGGAGGTGGAGCTAACGCTAGTTGCTAGCTTAAATTGATTGTAAGAAACGCCGTTTGTCGGGTTAAAGGTGGGAATTTCTGCCTCTCTGCTGGATGCGAGTTAAGGGTGAGATACCGCTATATTAGCTTGTCAATGACTAGATTAGATATTCGGCTAAAAAAAAAATCCAATGTTGACAAACACCTGGTGATTAGCTAACTCTTGTGGAAGTGAATTATACTGATATTCGATTAAGTTTAGGATTTTCGGAACTAAATTAGCTAAAAAGGAAGGTAAATAGTTAGCATGAGCTAATATATTTAACCTGGAAAAATTAAGCTAGCAGCACTGTGTCGTCTGCCCTTGACTCTACAATAAACTGCTAATCTATATATTATCGCTAATTGCTTAAATTAGCATTCAAGATGGATTAAACCGTTATTATGTCAACTATTTACTCAGCACGCGCGTAAACATGGCATCACCGCTGAAGATTAGAAAGACAGCAGTCAGATAAAAAATAAATAAATTGAGAAGTTATCTGCTTTTTTTCCTTTCCTCCCTTCCCAATTTTAATTGAAAAAGGGGGATTATCCCGGATAAATGGAGCCCACCGTTCTGTCTGGCCCTTTGGGGCACACGCAGTGGGAGTCGGAGCAGCCTTTTCCTCTGGGATTTCCAATCCTAGACTCGGACAATGGAGCTGTGCTCTGTCAAAACAACAAAAGCGACCAGACCGGTTTGGATTTCAGGAAAAGTGATCAGAATGAAACCGTTCTCCTCAACGGAGAGGAAAAAAGGTTTGTGGATAAACCGGTAGAGTTGGAAAACCTTATAAATGGTGGCGCTTTTTCCTCTGAGGATTTAAAGTTTGATGGAGGACAGTTGACTTATTCGGACTCGTCCCGCAAAGAAACAGCTGAGGGGTTTGATGGAATCGCTGACTACACTTTGTCGTGGTTCTTGTCTCCTGACTTTGCTGATGTGATCGGGAAAACATCAGCCTGTCAGGAGCCGTCTTTCACGCAGGATCCCACTGTCGAGGACTCAGATGGCGCGCCGTCTTCTCCGTTTAAAGTGTCCGAAAGTGAAATCGACACAACCGATCCATTTTTGATAGATGAAAGCCCGTGTCTCGACCAAAAGCAGTCGAACACTCAAAGCTTTGGTGAGAAACTCATAGACTTGTCCTTTGAGGAGCATGAAGATCTCCCTCCCTCACAGATGGAGGAAACGACGTCACCTGACACCAGTCTCATAGGTTTATTCCCCGATCAAGTGACGGATCTGCCCACAAGCAGCAGCTCTCCCGCGCAAGGTTTACTTGAAAGTAACCAGCTCCTTATCAACATCAGCGAGTCTTTTGAAGGATCTGTGCCTTTGCTGGATTTAAAAGTTCCACATTTTGAGAGCGACGTTAGCCTCTGCCCTCCTGCTTTTGCCTCTGTTGCCTCCTCAGGTGCTCTAGATACACCGACAAAGGAATCAGAGGTGGCACAAACTACTGCAGCTCAAAACCTTCCAGAACAACAAGGTGAGAATGACATACTTCATCTGGATTCGTCAAACGGCTCATCTTTCCTGACACTGGCTCCAGCTGAAGATGCCTGCACTCAAGGCGTTCTCACCAGTGAGAACCTTCCTAAAGCTGTGATGGAAGTCAGAGAAGAACATCAGGGTCAAGAAAAGAGCTCGACTGTTGAGGAGGTCTGTGAAGATGATCCTTGGGATTTGGAACCCCAGGAAACTGTTCACAACCGAGCCGCCGTCAGTCCGGAAACTGATCAGAACGAGGACGACAAGCTGACGGACAAACTTGAAGACGCACATTCTCATGAAGAGGTTCCTTTTGACTTTTCGGCTCAGAACGCAAGCCTTTCTTCCCCTGAAGAAGAATGGACTAGTGAGCAGCCTGTGGTGACAGTTTCCCTCTCTAAGATGGTGGAAGATGACTCACTGCCAATGGTCTCAGCTGTGAACAAGAGGCAAGAAGATGTCTCTCCACTCAAAGACGTCTTTGACGCTTTGGATCAGGATGGAGACGGCTTCGTTCGGATCGAGGAGTTTATGGAGTTCGCTGCTGCCTACGGGGCTGATCAGGTGAGACACTCTTGTTTGGTTTTCTGATGGCTGGGTAACGGATGTTGAGTGAAATTCCATGTAACATGATCCTACTCTCCATTCATTATTGATATTCTGCATGAGATTAGAGAGCTCTCTGGAAAGAGCAGTCTGAAATCCATCCAACAATTTTAACATTTCCATTCTGAATTTTTGGTTTTACTCCATACGTTTATTGTTGCTAAATAAATTAACTTCCAAATAGTCATGATTCTGCTATTAATTTTCTCAACTGCTTAAAAATAGTTCTTAATATATTTATTAACTATATTTCACTTCAAATGCACGTATTCTTAAAAACTAAATCTCATATTAGAATATTTGCAAACCACTTCTAACAGTTCTTATATTTCAGTCAAATATGATAATTCCTGAGCCTCTTATTAAAGCCATGCTCAGATTAGTGTGTCATCTATCTCTTACTGAGAATTTAAAGGCTGGGATTATAGTAAGTAACTAAAAATGTGTCATATTAGGGGTTTTCTGGTTAGCCTGAAACCGCGCCATACAACAAACTCTTATCCTTTTTTTTAATCATGACTTTTGAGATGATCCCATGTTTGTCTCATTATCTCTAACCTTTGACCTTCTATGGTTCTGCCTATGGTTCAATTTCTTTTCCATCAAGAGATAAAGCCTGATGCAATAAATATATAATTATTCAGATAACAGGAAAGTCCTGGTTTTGGTCTGATGGGGCAGAAACACAAACTTCCCAAATTCTTTGTTTTTAAGTGGCGCTACTTTCATTTCCATGTATTTACAGGAATCATACCAAGGGTCTTCAAAGTAAAGTAATTTATTAAAAAATTTGATAAGAAATATGAAATACTTTCAATAATACTGTCAGTTATGTGTCAATTGGAAGATTTTGGAATGTTTTAGGACAGATTACTATATAATTCTGCTATTAGAACACATAACTTTAGCTTAAACATACAATTAGTATTCAATATAAACCATGCAAAGGTGTTGTTCTTCAACGCACTCATAATGTCTTGAACATTATGTATGTTTAATCGCCGTCTCTAGTATTTCTGAGAATTCTTGGAGTTTGTTCTAGATTTAGTCTGTTTCAGTTACTTTTTGTTTTATTTTACAGAGACTGATTATACAAATGTCACCATTAAGCTACAAAAGAAAGTTAAGGTTTAGTGCTATTTATAAAAGTAACCTTTAAAGCTCGTGTGGGCTACCTGTTCATTAAATAACTAAAAAGTGTTTGTCACAGCATTCAGAGTTCCCTGACTATTCAATAATAGTATTTTTGAGTGGATAATTTAAAAGTTGTTTGTTTGTTTTTTTTCTTTTTTTTTTACTGTTGGATGAAGTAAAATATTGTGGTCCTAAGGTAGAGCCCTGTGGGACAACACGAAGTACCTATTATATGGGAGAGAAAATTCAAACTTGTTAGAATTGCACGAGCAGTTCAGCTTGTTTATTTATTCCTTTAATGGTCTCTGTAACAGTTTTTAGATTTGGGTGGAATCCCAAGAATAGAAGTTTGGGGGGGAAAAAAGCACAAAATTAGTTTTCTTAAGTTAGAACAAGTTCTCCTAAGCTTATTTGCTATTCACCGGCGGCTCTTTGCTGCAAAGCTTTTTTGGGGCCAAGAGAGTAAATATTTGTCACGTTGGTCTAAAGTAGATCAGTTACACTTGTTTTTGCTGCGGCGTTTATAACCCGACACTGCAAGCACTTTTGGACTTTGGAAATGACTATTCCTGATGTTTTACCTTTTAGCTTCTGGAAGAGTTTGACACCTGAGCTCCAGATCTTCACAGCTAAATGAGTTTAAACGCCATTTAGCTGATTTATTGTAGGGGCTTTTGTGTCTCTTTTAAATTGAAGAGTTTAAGCTCTTTAAATGCTTCTTTCTAAAATCTAAAATGAAAAATTCTGAAGACATTCCTAAGAAAGTTATTTGATAGTTGCATCCATTCTTCCAGTCGTCAACCAGACACAAGGAGAAGGCCAGGTCTGATCTAACAAGGTTAACACTCTTTATAATGGCTTAAAATAGTTGACTCTTTTCATATCATGTAGAAATTCTTATGAAGGCGCTTTTATATTTGAATAAGCCTCGCTGAGACACACTGTATTGCCCTTATCTGTAGATAACCTTCCTGAACAAGCTAGATTTGCAAAAGTTGAAAAGATATTTCTAAAAGTGTACAGATAAAACATGTAGAGGTGCCAAAACGTCAAATAATTTGCCACTGAGGTTCAAAATGTTCTTATTGTCTCCTTTTATGTTTATCTAAAGTGTGTAATATTTGCATTTTCACTATCTTCTACTTCCTCTCAATATCTTAGTAACCCATCAGACTTTAGGAACGTATTCACAAAGTATTTGCATGAATGTCAGCTGGTGCTTGTATGCTAAGCATGCAAATCCTTCCTTCAGAATCATGTCAGGATGATAGAACCATGTTCAGTTCTGGTTATATGAGCGTTATAGAGAATCTTATCACACTGAGAAACATACAAGTTGTTTGTGTCTTTGTCAAACACTCATGGAAAATGAGCCACAATCTTGTTAACAGGTTGTTCTGGCTCAAACTTTCCTGTTTAGTATATTTAGGTTTGGTACTTTGAGGTTTGATTGCAGCTCAAGTTTAGATGGATTTTAGTTTGAAGGCAAAAACTGCATGGTGCTAGTGTCTCCCTTTTGAGTGAACTCCATAGCCCACACTTTTGCCGCAACCCCCTTCACCCAGAGCTTTTATGTTTTGCTCCTCTAATCCACAATGGAATGTCCCATTGGCTAAAACAGGGGTGTCAAACTCAATCGAACAGGAGGCCAAAATCCAAAACACAACCGAGGTCGCGCTTTAGGATAAACTAAATTTTTATCTGTAACTTTTTAACATGATGTTTAACATTATCTGCCATAGTGTGAATGCTGTAAGCTGAATTTGGCTGCTGAAGATGCAGAAATTGACAGTTAAAAATGCTGAAGCTGAAATGCCAAATTAGCCTAAAACATATAATATTTTAGCAAAATGCTGACATTTTTGGTAATTTATTATTTACTTGAGGTTTTTTGGGCTAATTAAGAGTTTAGCTTCTACTTTAGCAATAGGCTAATGTTTGTGACTAATTTAGTTTACTGAGGATTTTTAGGTTATTTTGAAATTTGACTAGTAATTAAGCAACAAGTTAACTTTTTTGGGGATCTACTATGTTTTTTTTTTTGGCAAATTTGAAGTTTAGCTAATATTTACGCATCAACCTAAATGTTTTTGCAAAATTGTCTTGTATTGGGGATTTTTAAGCAAATTTACTACAAATTTTTCAGAAATTTAGGTCAATTTCAGTGCTCTTCCATAGTACTTCAACGAAATTTCCTTTCTTTTAGCAAATTTTAACATTTTGCAAATAGCTTTTGCAGTGTCATCAAATCTCTTTAGCTATTTAGAAAAAAAACCTATGAAACCATTTTCAGCAAAAAGCTTCAGCGACTACTTTCAGCAAAAAGCTTTCTTTCACACTAGCATTATCGCAGGTAATGCAAGTAAATGCCAAAATAGTCCAAAACGCTAGCAGAATGCCAATTTTGAAAACTTTAAAATTGTATCTATTCAACATAATTACAATCAATAAAAAGGCAAGAATATTTTCCAGAATAAATCAATTTAAACCTTAAATAACCTCAATATTTTACTCTCCATAAAAATAAATTTTGTCATAATTATACAAGTTAGAAATGTGCACTAGAGAACTTCGGGCCCTTAATAAAAATCACATAAAATGATCTGTTCTCACATTAGGCAGCCTAGTATATGCTAGGTAATTAAGGTAATTATAAAACTGGAAAACATTAGTCACGATGGTTAAAATACTGCCTGCCTAGGAACTTTTGAGAACTCCCCTTTTCACCCTTTAATGAGAGACTCGTTTAAAGGTATTCTTCTTCATGGGGTTTTGCACTGTGGCCTACGTGAAGGCAGTCAGGCGTGCCCCAGCACAGATTATATACAAATAGAGGAAACAGAAAAACCACAGCGCCTTTTGCTGCTCCACTGAGCGGTGGAAAAGGCAGAGACGCATTCAAGTTTTCAGTTTCACAGCTGTCAAATATGAGCAATCGAGCATGATTTATTTCTTTTTTTTTTTCTCATAATTAAGCGGCTTTTAGACTTCTGCTGATATTTGAAGTAATCCTAATGTAATGGAAATGTGAACAACAAATGCAGAAATCAAAATCTATCAACAATATTTAAATGTTGCAAACATTGGAATGATTTAAATAATAATTTGCATTTATGGATTTTTTTGGTTACTTAAGCTGCTATTTTTGGCTTGTTTGGTGGTAAATTATGACTATTCCAATTGCTTAATAACACCTCTGCTAAATGAAAGCGACATTCAAAAATGTCACCAGAGTCGCGGTGTTAACTCCCCTTCCCACACCTCACACGTGATGGAGCTTCTGAAAAGCGGCGTGGAACAAAATCATTTCCTATAAGCTGACTGGAAAATTGAACGTTATATTCAGAACATGATCATCTGAAACAAAAACAAACTTTTTTAGAGAGCTGGCATGCTTTAGATTAGGTATGCGGTTTAATCATTACCCACATTTCTGTGGTTTTGGCCGCTAGACTTTTAGTACATAACAACTGGGCTCATTTCAGCCGAATCAAATCAGCCTTATGGTTGTCAGAGTCAGTTATGAGGCTTTGGAGCCTTTTAGCCTCTTGAGGCAGAGCTCAGCGTTGCTAAGCAGATCAGTTGTTTAAAGTGTAACTGATATTAGAGCTGCAGAAGAGAAAAAAAGCATGCAGAATTAAAGCATCTGCGTACTTTTTCAATAAGAATGTGGCCAACAATCTTTTACCAAAAGATTCTCAGGTTCTGTCATGGCCTCTGTAATTGCATCGGTGATATTGTTGCATTAGGCTACATGACTCAAAGTCAAGGCCCGGGGGCCGGATCTGGCCCTCTGGGTAATTCTGTCCGGCCCCCCAGATCATTTTATTTTACTGTTTATTAGTTGCCTGATGCTATGTTGCACTTCTTTCTAACTTGTATAATTTTGACAAAATGTCTTTTTATGGAGAGTAAAATATTGAAAGTTATTTAAATTTATTTATTCTGGAATAATATTCCTGTCTTTTTATGATTCATAATTATGTTAAAACATAACAGTTTTCAAAGTTTTAAAAATGTGCATTCTGCTAGCTTTTTGGACTATTTTAGCATTTACTGTGATTTTTTTATTTTTTTTTATTTTTTTTTTTCAGGCTGTTTTGGAGTTGAGCTAATATTTCAGCTCCAGGCTAGCTATTTTGGCTAATTTAAGCTTTATTACATTTTTTATTTTTTTTAGGCTGTTTTGAGATAAGCCAATATTTCAGCTATATGCTAGTAGTTTTGGCTAATTTTGGCTTTTTTCCAGGAAAGTTTTTTTTTTTCTCTCATTTTTTAGGCTAATTAGGAATTTAGCTAATTTTTTAGTTGGCTATCAGCTATAGCATTTTCAGCTGTTAGCTTCAGTGTAATTCAGCTAAGCTCAGAAAGCTATCAGCACTAGCATCTTCAGCAGCCAAATTCAGCTTACAGCATTCACACTAGCATTATCACTAGCATGTATTTAGTTCATAATTATGTTAACTTACGGTTTTAAAGTTTAAAAATTTAGTTTTAGAGTGTTCAATAAAGGTTTATCCCGTCCGGCCCACAAGCTAAGGTTTGTTTTAGATTTTGACCCTTTGTGCGATTTAAATTTGACACCCCTACATTAGGAGTAATTTTGTGGAACAGTGATATTAACTTTCACTTGGAGTTTCATTACCTCTCTCCTTGATAGGTTTCTCTGCACCAAACACCCAGAGATTGATTGTCTGAATGCATTCTTAAAGTTCTAGAAACTTGAGCTTAAAATCCATATTGTGCCAAGTGTCGCCTCTTCAAATCTATGACGCTTTTGGCCACTCTCTTTGTTGCCATAGTGCAACAATTTAAAAAGACTGTAACCTTTAGACACGTTTAAAGTCAGTATTGCCCCCTCTGCATGAAGTAAACCTCTTGACATCTGCAAAATATTCTCTTTTAGTGGGATCACAAGTGTTTTACAAGTGATTTTCTGCTCTGTAATCAGAATGTGCTCAGAATTCACATGATTTTTGCAGTTTAAGAGCCGTCTGATAGAAACAACTCGAGTGTCTTATACATAAAAAAAAAGAAAAAAAAAGTGCATATGGTGGACTTTTCCATAAGAAATTCAAACCTAAACAGGAGAAGGGATACGAAAACTGATGGGTAGCTAATTTAAAATGTAAAATATTTGTATTTTTTAAAAACTCTGTAACTGGTTGTTACAAAAAGCCCCAAAACATTAAATGTTTGATTAATATTTTCTTTTGTTTCAGGTTAAAGATCTGACCAAGTTTTTGGATCCTAGTGGCCTCGGAGTGATCAGTTTTGAAGACTTTCACCGTGGAATCTCTGCCATTAGTGGAAGTGAGTCTGAATTCAGCTTTTTTTGTGGTTTTGTTTCTTCTTATCTATTTTCATTAAGTCATTCATCAAAGTTTAACCTTGAAAACCAAAACCTGGACTCAAGATAATCAAGATGCAGCAAAGGGCTGACGATTTTATTAAAAAGAAAATGTCAATCTTAATTTAAGTGGATAATAGACTATAATTATGAGGCATTTCTACTATGTATATAAGATATGTTTGTACATATCCTGTAATGAGGTCATATAGAAGATTCACTGGATATTTGACAAACCAGTTAGTCTAATCCATCCAGCTTATTGACTGTTACTGTTGATGCCCTCCTAAGGCTTTTTAGGTTACACAGCTCTGGTTACTTGGATCATTAATGATTCAAGCACTGGAAAGCTTGACACGCACCGATGCATTTGCTGATTGGTGAGGTTTCTGAGTGGGAGTGGCTTCTAGACACGAGGTTTGGTCAGAGTGTCCCGTTCACATCCATTATTTAGTGTCTTCTCTCGTTCTGTCCTATTTGTATCCAAAGCAAAATCACTGACAAACGCACAAACAATCCTGTTCCAACAACTTCTGCTTGCAACATATTTGATTAAACTCTATTTTCTGTTGATAATTTGATGCTGAACTGTTGATGAAATTCCTGTGACCACTGTGGCTCATCATTGTGAGCGTTTCTAATGAGAGTAGAGGCCAAAGTCTATTGTTCCATCCTGAGGTCTTGTTTTAGCAACAAACTTTGCCCCCTTCCCCTCTTTCCACTCTGTTTGCCATTTAATATCTGCCCCATTTGCCATTGAACAACGCATTTTAATAAAGCTGTGTCTGCAGGCTCTGGAAATGCCGTACCAATACTAATCCCTGCTGTAGAAAAAAAAAAAAAAACAGTTTGACATCATACCGAGACAGTGTTTTGTTTGTTTTTGTCTGCACTAGTCATTTTCTCAGGTACCCTTCAATTGGATAAAGATCCATTTCACAGTCGCAGGCCTCAGTGTCCCCGAGCCTTGAAAAGCAAAGGGTTACATAAATCCCATGGGCATTAAAACACTTGCTCCTTCCAGGACACTCTTTGTGCTCTTTCTCTCAGTGGAATGCTGTTCACCGCTCTGTTTACAATAACAGCAGCAGCTGATCAGACTCCGTCAGGACATCTCATGTGGCAATGCTGGCCTACAGGTTCCTACAGCTTCAGCTCATAAACATGAGTTGTTGTTTCTTTTGCCCTTGTTTTATAGTTTCTTCTTTGTCCTTACTCAGGTCATTTGATTTTATGGTTCCCTTGAAATGCGAGTGTAAATGTTGCCTACTGTGGACTGCCTCCTCACTCTGGGGTTGCTGACAGTAAATGTGTCTTATGACCTCAGTTAGGACTCTAGTGAAAACTGTGTGATGGTACGTTTATTAGAGGAGAAAGTATTGCTTGTCCAGCATCTTCTTTTACAATTTATTTTATAACTTTATTGACTATTTGAAGATTATTGTTGTTTTCTTTTATTCCTGCGAATGCATCGACTTTGCAGCTATTTTTCTTGAAATCCTCTCCAATGGAAAATTAATTTTGGTATTTTTATGGGGTATAGAATCTGTCAATTTAGGCGATTGACAGATCGCAGCGTGGCATCTGTGAATCAGGAACTCTGCTTTGGTCACGGGATTGTCTGCAGTGACTCGATCAGCGGGTAAAATTCTAATCTAGTGCAATTTTCTCCTGAACGTCCATCTCTTTCCTTACCCCATTGGGGCTGTGGGGTCACAGAGCCCATCCGGCTACTTGGGGGGTAAAGGCAGGATACACTCTTGGACCGATCGCCGACTTTCTCTCCCACGCCTGAGCTAACACGCCCAATATCCCGAGTCGCTGTGGGGTGCGGAGTTGGACGACTCAGGCCTCAACGAAGCATAAAAAAAAAAAGTTCCCCTTCTTTTATTTTTTCCCCCCTCAGGTTAACACTAAACAGTAAGCTCTAAAGCTCAGCCACAGAGACGTAGAAACACAGCGGAAGCGGCTGTCATACAGACACAGCCCCCATCTGAGCTGGCCTCTGTACAGCTGGATACTTCCAATATTTTCTTGCCGTTTTTGTTGCCTCGTTACTGTTTGATTGGGGTGTAGAGCAGGTGACAGTTTCAAAAAGCTGGTTTTACAAATTCAGAGTTCAAACCTGAACTCAGGGCTCACTGGCTCAAAATTCACAAACTTAGGTTGTGTCCGAATTCAACCCCCCCAATCACTATATAGTGGAACTATATTATGATGAAATATATAAAATATTATCTAAACTCCAAAACAGCATAATCTTAGTCAATGCCAAAATAGTCCAAAAGCTAGCAGAATGCTTATTTTTAAAACTTTAAAACATGAACTTTTTTAACATAATTATGAATCATAAAAAGCCAGGAATATAATTCCAGAATAAATCAGCTTAAACCTTAAATAACTTCCAATATTTTACTCTTTATAAAAATATATTTTGTCAAAGTTATACATCTGGAGGGTCGGATCACACGTGGTGTAGAGGCTGTAAGCTTGTGGAAGAGAGTAGGAAGTCCCTCCAGGCGTCCCGCCAACAACTCAGATGGATTTCTAATAACTACTATATTCTAGAAAATCACAGGTTATTTAGATTTGGGATTAAAACACTTTTAAAATAGATCAAAAGATGATCAAAGTGGGACTTTAAATATAAAATGCTGCATTTCAAATGTATAAATGAATGTATGTTCTATTTTAACACGCATGTGAATTTTAAGTGCGCATTTGACTTTGTTGAAACTTGAAAATGAATTTCCCTTCTGCCGTGTCCAGCGTTTGCTGAGTCACCTTATCTCTGTAAATTCTGCATATCAGCCACCTGTTTGCACACTGCCATTTGTACCTTAAATAGCAGTCTCGTGTTTGTTGAGGGTCAATTTACTGCTAGGCTGGTTATTCTGCACACATTCAACCTGTCTTTTTGTTGTTGTTGTTGTCGTATCTTCAGGCCCGGAGCCACAGCTCTACAGTGTAAACTACAGTCCAGGGGACGGAGCTGTCGGCTGTCAGGAGGAGTACGATGAGGTAAGGCGTCAAAACAAGCGTCTCTGCTTGTGTCCGGTTGTTTGGACTGTCTGCTCCCTTTGGGTCCACACAGCAGAGCAGTGTGAAGGCCGCAGGCTGAACTCGATGTGCACTCTCAGCCTTCCACCTATGATTACCACTCTGCCAACGCTCAGTCTGAGCCCATCGGTTTGGCTGACGCCGTATAACATCTGGCAGGAGAGGATTTTCCCCAGTCTTTGACAAACGCTAAACTGACTGGAATGTGCGTGCGCTTCTGAAAAGCGCGTGTTTTTACAGTTGTGGCTGGCATATCTGGAATTCCTGTTTCCTCGTGTGCGTGTATATTTAACCTCCACTCTTTGCTGGCCTCTGCAAGACTGAAATGTTTGTGCCATTGTTTAACCTTTGGGTGTTGCTGGACGGGGATTGTTGTCTCTGCAGTTTTGGACTGCATCGTGTCAGCGCCACCTCCTGCTTTAGTTAGGAAGTGCAGATTGATGCACTCCTTGGTATATTTCTACCCTGCCTTTTGGGTTTCATAGTCTTAGATGGAAGCCTAATCAAAAGCACTTTTAAAAGACAAATAATAAGGATTTCGTGATAAATGCTTAGAATTATCTGAGACCTAAATGATCGTGCAGCTGCTGTGCTCGCTGTTTACCAAAACCCAAACTTTGAGCTCCGTTTTTGGGAAGTTTACACATATTTGAGGTGGATGCCACACCTGTGTCTCTGGTCTTGTTTTTTTCCTCGAGTTTCTGGCAGAAAAAGGTTCCCCTCTCTCAATGGCTACGCTGTTCTAGCCCTGTTTGCTTTCAAAACAGCCAAGGTGAGGGCGTTCAGCGGAACTGCACCGCCCCATCTGCCACATTTTCCCTTCAACCATTTCTGGTAACATGCTTCTTGTTTGCAGTCGGAATAAAAAATATTTTTTTTCGTCTAATCCAAAGTGTTTCTCAAGATGTTTAAAAGGGGATGTATAGTCAGCACAGCAGGGAGCATGAAGAATACAATCTAATGATTTCTGCTCAGACACTGAGGCAGGAAGTAAAGCAGCAGGGACGATTGAACACTGGTTCAGCTGATTGTGTGGGGTGTTCGCTTACGTCTGAGCGCCGGTAGGAGCTGATTTAGCCTTACATTTGACTCGGTCTTTGGACTTTGTCTGTCTCCACCCCTCTGACCACCCAATGGAGCTAAACGAGGAGCAAAAGCACTTTCAGATCCGTTCAATGCGCTCGCTGCCTCTATGGAGTCATTAGTGGGCTTTAATGGAAGGATGGCTTTCTTCTGAGTGAAAGTGGAGAGGAAGAATGGTTGTGGATATGGTTGATATCCATCTGAGTCCCGATTCCTCTGACACTTCACTGGAACTGGTATGTTAATGCTTTTCATCAGGACTCTTTGGACTGATTTCCAGTTTGGAGACATGATGCTGCACCTATTAGTATTATTGGGTTCAGTCTTATTACACAGTCATCATTATAAATCATTGTGTATTTGTTGTTTTTGCAGATGTTAGCTTTGTTTATTTGAGCTTTTAGTCTGATTTTTTTTTTTATGTCGGATGTTTGTGATCAAAGATTAGACATAAATATCGGCAAAAGAGTAGCTTTATTTCCACTTTATTTTTCTTTTTTAACAGCCATTTTAGCAGACGTTCATTGTGGAGCATTACAGTATTATATAATTGGTATTGTTAGGTTGGAGTTTGCTTTTCAGTCATAATTTTGATTAAGCCACCAAGAGATTTGTGTGCTTAGTGTTGTTTGCTCATAAATCTGTTGAACTTTTGCACTCATTAAAAGGTTGAACGTCTTCTTTATTTTCTCCAAATGTAGCAAAATGAGGTAACGGACAGTGCGTACTTGGGCTCGGAGAGCACGTACAGCGAGTGCGAGACCTTCACCGACGAGGACACGGGAGCCCTCGTACCCCCCGAGATGCACGAGGATGTGGAGACGGATAGCGGGATTGAGGCCACTCTACATGATCCTGAAGATGGAGGAAATGGGTTGGTACACATTTGAATTCAGTAATGTGTGTCTCAGTTATTGCACTAACCTAAAACTCCCACTTCAACTGCTGCTTTAAGACCTCTTTGTTTTTTATTGAGAGTATTGTGAATCCCATCAGCATTTTAAAAATTGTTTCAGTGATATTAAATGCAGATTTCCCTAGGAAGAAAAAAAAATACATATATATATTTTTTTTTAATTTATTTTATTTTTTACATGACAGAGCAGCAGCTCTCCTCCTTTGACCTTTCACTCGGATCACATGGTTCTGGGTCTGGCCCAACACTAGATCACTTTAGTTCTATTTGGGTCACTAGGCAGATTAAGTGGAGGCAGTAGACTGCCACAGTTATATTGACTTAATACCTTTAATTCCTCGTACACACGTGTGTGGAAAGTCAGTGAAGCATGTTGAAGGTTGCATGTCTTATGTTTGTTTATTTTATTTGTAATAAACCTAAACTAGTTAAAACATTTGATGAAATGGTCACTTTTGAACACAAAGAGCAGTTTTCATCCCAACACTCTTTGTTTTTAGCTTTATGGCAGAAGCTTTAATGTTGACATTGAGTCACTATAGTTAGAAAACGCTCCTTAGACTGTTTGTTCAAGTTTATAGGATCTAAATGTGTAGATGCTTTACAGCATTACGACCTTCACACTATAATGATTCTTACTTTCAGCTAGAGACACCATTCAAACTCTAAAATGTTCAGTAACCACTGGGTTTTTAGGTTAAGTTTATTCTAACAACATGCTAGCTGTTTTTGGCTAATTTACACAATCTTTTTTTTTTTTTTTGGTCAAATTTGGAGTTGAGCTAACATTTTAGCACGATGCTAGTTGTTGTTTTTGTGTCAAATGTAGACATGTTTCTGACTTTTTTTTTGGCAAATTTGGAGTTAAACTAACATTTTAGCAGTATGTTAGTTGTTATTATTGTTTTTAATTTTTTTTATTTTCATATTTAGACATGTTTCAAGTTTTTTTTTTGGCAAATTAAGATAACATTGTAGCATAATGCTAGCGTTTTTGGCTAATCTACACAATTTTCCAGATTTTTAGGCAAATTTGGAGTTAAGCTAACATTTTAGCTTTATGCTAGCTGTTTGTTTTTTTTTAATGTAGACATGTTTCCAGTTTTTTTTGCAAATTTCACTCTTGCATTATCTGATGTTATATATCTAGTTATATTTGCTTTGCACTCCAACAGTTCAGGATCTTTTCTGACACTGGTTCAGCTGATCAGATGGTGCAAATGATATTATTTAATGTTTGCAATTTAAGAAGTTATGATCAAAGAAAGCTGTGATACAAAAGTAGACTTTTTTTTTTTTTTTTTGGTGGCACTAAATAAATGTCCGTGCATGAGTTTTGTTGGTTTAGTCTTGAGGGCAAACAGAAAAAAGGAAGTGCAGCTCATTTGCTGCCTCTGCTGACTGTGTGACCTGTCTCTTCAACTCGATGACAGATTGGAAGGCTGCGCTTGACATGGATGTGTTTGGACTTCCCCTTGTGTGTGTGAGCCTTGAATTCCAGGAAGTGTGTGTTTTCCCACTTTTTTTTTTTTTTTTTTTCTTGTACTTTTATAAAACTCACTCCAAGTCTTTGACCGATTTGAACCTCAGAAATAAAATAGACATTTTAACTCCTAATTGAGGCAAAGTGGAGAACTTTTAACTGAAGTTGTCCCACAGCCTGCGCTTCCCCAAGCATCAAAGAGGTATTAAGAATACGAGTATACACAAACTGATCTCAGGATTAAGAATATAACAGGATTAGTTCCCCCCTCCCTCCTCTGTCCTACCCCAGTGTCCCCCCACACACATGTGGGCCTTGGACAGTCAGCAGCAAAGTCTGTTGGTTGTTGCTTAGTCTCCAATCTGATTAAGCCACTCACAGTCAACCGTTCGCCAGTGCGGCTTTAAGTCTTTTCGGGTGGCGGCCATGTTTCTTTGGAGATTTACAGTTCGTTGAGAGTTTATGTGGCTGCGTCTTGAAACTTCTGCTTATTTAGATTTTCTCCGACCTGGAGAGTTTGTCTTTATCTGGGGTAACCCGTGAAACTTCAGGATTCCACTCTGGTTGTCAGGAGTTTTAACTCCAGTTGCCCCGAGGCTTTCACGCCAGGGCAGTGGAGGGCGTTCAAAGATGCGTTCTCGCTCATCGCCATCCCTAAATTTGAAGGACTTAAAAATGGGGCCTAACTGTAAGAGAATGATTAAAGGGTAAGTGTCTTTAAAAGTTGACATTTACTAAAATATGTATCTTTATTTAATTGTTTAATTTTATATTTTCCAGTTTTATTGCAACTTTTTTTTTTTTAAAAGGTTATACACTAACAGATAACTTGATGGCATTATTCACTTCCTTAGCATTTGTCATCAAATGCTAAGAAAGCACATTTTTTGCACATTTTGAAATCCTTATCCTGCGTGACTCATCCTAGCTTTCAACTTTTGTAAAAAATAGCATTTTAAAAGCAACTTTTGTCAGTTGAGTTTACTGAGGATATCTTTAAATGCATCCATCTGGGAAAAAAAATATTAAACTCTAGTTTCTGCATGCAGCATTGCATTAATCTTTTATGTTTTTTTTTGCCTGTGATTCATAAATATTTAAAACAAATAATTAAAATACATTCAATAGTAATGGGTTGTGGCATTGGTGGCATGTTGTTTTAGCCAAAGCAGCCTTTGGGATTAATGTGAATTAGCAGATTAACTTTGAAGACCATTAATGAAGCCTGTTCAGACTGCTGGTTTTCCAATTTGTCTTCATTTGGGATTTAAGCTTATATCTACTCCACTTTGAGCTTTTGTCTTCAAAGTTTCATGTTCAATAACCAAGTTTATTATGTGTTCTGAGTGTCATCTGTCTTTTGTTGTGCTCATATCTGTGGGTAACACAATCGTGCATGTCCTGCAGGTTTTCCATGAACTCTGACCTCCACAATAACTCTCTGGTAACGGTCATCGGTGGAGAGGAGGAGCACTTCGAGGACTTTGGGGAGAGTAATAATTCGGAGCTGCTGGAGAGCAACGTGGAAGACTCCGAGGTGCATTTGGACTCGCCTCTGTCCCAGCCCCCTGTGCAAGTCAATGGATCATCAGTTCTCTCCCCCAGGTTAGAAATTCTCACACACTCGTCAAGTTAAAGTCCAATTGGTCTAAAGTTGTGAGATTATAAAACAACCCTCCAGAAAGACTTCTCAACTGACCTCCAGTTCTGGTGCCACTTTCCCATTCTTAGCTTTGCCTACTGGCCTCAGGTGTTTAGTCTAGCCTTCTTTGAGAGGAACGGATTTTTACTAAAAATACAGAGTTCAGGAATTGATAAGAACTGTCTGTGTGTGGGTTTTTAAGGCCAAGGACAAAACAAAATGTAAATGAAATGCATTTAAAGGACAGGTTTTGTGGCAGTTGCAAGAAATCGATGTTTTAGTTGACTTTGAGGCGACATATGTTTTCAAATATAAAAGTATAAGGTAAATATTTTTACTTATGTGAACGCAAGACCCAACTTTTTCATGAGAATCAGTCTCCCCGGCTATAGTGCTATTTAAATGTGAACGTTGAGCTCTTTTTCTGGCTTTTCTTCCAGCTGCCTTTTGCCCCTCCTCTTCCCCTCCAGTCTTTAAGCTGGATAATGTGTAATTCTCGCTTGGGTGATATTTACGTGATTTGCCCTGCCAGGAAGCTCTTAACAGCTAACCGTCCAGCTTGTGTGACCCAGTGTCAGCATGGAAATAAGATGGATTTTGGCTAATCGCTCTGTTTCAGCCCCCACTTTGAAATGGTTCCATTCCATTCTTTAAGCTAATAACATCAGATCTGAGTGAAGAAATTCTTCGATATGAAATAGTTTTTTTTTTAAATAGCAAAAACACAACTTTTATTCTGAAATTGACGAGTTTTATACTATTTTATGACTTAAATACATTTTATATGGATGATCTTCCGGACACCATGTAGAATCTGCTGCAAAATAAACAACAACATCCCACAGATTTCACCCACTCGGTGGGAAAACGTCACCGTGTTTTTTATTTTTTTATTTTTTTTGCAGTCCTGAAGCGCTGCTGCCCACACACACGCCGATGTGTTTATCAGCGCACCGAGTACATGCACTGCTCAGTTACTCATGATATTTCCTAACAAAGAGTTCCTTCATGCGGCTATAAGAGAACGGTTTGGCGTGAGAACATATCAGGTCTCTTTATGGCATCTCTGCTGACATAAACGCCACAGTTTGTTGCGTAACTCCGACCAAAGTGTCCCTAAGTGAACATTCTGCTCATGATGGTGATGCTTTCAAATACAACTTTTAATTTGTTGCCGTTAAATCACTAAAAGAACTTTTTAGTCACTGCAACTGTCTGTCAACCACATCACCCCCTCACACTTTCACTTCTCTACCTTTCACTAAAACGTCCCGCACACCGAAGTGCACCTCCCGTCTCACCACTTCCTCCTTCCTCCTCTTCCTCCCTGTCTCCTCTCTCCAGCGCACCTGCTTCTCTCCCTGACTGCTTCCAGAGCTTCCTCAGGGAGGAGGCGCTGGATTTTTTCTGTAGCCAGTGTCACAAACAAATAAGTCGTCTGGAGGACCTCTCCACTCGCCTCAATTTCCTAGAGATGACTAGGTAACACCTCATCCACGACCTCCTCTGGTTTGTGAGTGCTGTGAGTCGGTGTGCAGTGAGCATGTTCGCACAACGTGTGCATGCTGTGACGGACTAGAAACGACATGCTATGTTTTAATGGAACCCACTTGCGCGCTCATTAAGCTCCGCCTTCTTTTCCCCCATCTCTTACTCTTTCATATCTTCACTCTCTTGGTTTTTGTTGCTAGTTTTATTAAAATACCTGTTATGCTGTTCTGTTTTCCATTTGCTTGTAAATAACTGTCACCATTTTGTAAAAAAAAATAGATTTAAAACGATCTAAATGTCAATAGTTATGTTTAATTAGGTGTTTTTGTGCTTCATGTAATGAAGTTCTATTTAATAGAATTTTAGAGATTTTAGAGAACTAATCCAGGGTTATTCTGTATTATGGACACCATTAGTTTACATCCATGCCGTTTTTAGGACTTTATTTTGAAAGTTTTGTAACTTTCACAAGTCTGGTTAATCAGGTTAAGCAAAACTGATCCAGTGTTTTTTTACTAACAGTGTGTGGTTTTAGATTGCTGTGATTAGGGCTGCCACAATCAGGCGACGAATCGACTATTAACATATCAACGATTAATTTAATAGTCGATTAGTCATTACTTTATATTATGTAGAGTCAGAGTTTAGTAAAGTTGAACAAAGCTGTAAGCTTTCAGCGCCAAAAAAATGCACTTTTTAAAAACGTTTTAGTCACTGAAAACAAATTTTTATCTTTTTTTATAAATAGTTTCTGATGCATTTGATTTAATCTTGTTTTAATACCAGAAACGAATAGGCTGCACAATTCATTAAAAGTTTAATAAACTATCATCTTAATTGACTTTATTTTTAGTTAGTTTAAAACCAATGATGGTTAAAATGTCTGTTTTACATCCACTTTGCTCATGACCCAATTAGTCGACTAATCGGGAAAAATAATCGACGATTTGTTGACTATTAAAAAAATCCTCTGTGGCAGCTCTAGTGTGTTTGTGTTCTTTAGTTTCAAATAGATTGATCAGCTGTTATTTTCCCTTATTTTATTTTTAAAAAGCTGTGCTCGTTTTTACTGTCAAGCACAGGAATGTTTATGAGGACTATCAGCAGATAGTGTCTTTCCTCCATACTTCTGTCTTCCTGACCATTTTTCCTGTTGTTCTGTCTCTCCTCCTTCAGTTCGGGTAAGAGGCTGTCCAGCAAGAAAGTGGCACGGTAAGCAAAAAAAAGCTGCTTTCAATAAAAAACATCCACTGTTCTTAGAAGCCTGCACGACCCGAACAACTAAGTTACTTTACTGGTAAATAGAATTCAAAATATCTGTTTTTTGTTTTTCTTTATACTCAGACACCTCCTCCAGAACAGCTCCATGACTCTAGACACCATGAGTGATTTGACACGGGACATCCTGGAACTTGCTGACAACGACATCACAGACAAGGTTTGAACTTTCTTTTTAAAAAAAAAAAACTTTCTAGTTTGTTCTGCTGTGTAGAAAAGTTTCCATGAAGCGTTGACGGGTTCTTGGTGCTCCAGGTGCTCCTCCTGGAGCGTCGGGTGGCGGAGCTGGAAAAAGAGTCCGACGCGTCGGGGGAGCAGCACGCTCGCCTGCGGCAGGAGAACCTTCAGCTGGTGCACCGTGCCAACGCGCTGGAGGAGCAACTGAAGGAGCAGGAGGTGTACGCGGAGGAGCAGCTGCAGCAGGAGAACCGACGACACAAGGAGGCGATAAGCAAGCTGGAGAGAGAGAAGGGGCTGGAGCTGGAAAACCTGCAGGCCAGGTGAGAAGTGGAATTATTTATTCTGATTAGTCGACTAACTCGGTCATGTGCAAACTGGATGTAAAGAACACATCTTAACCACCATGAGGTTAAAACTAACTGCAAACTAGACATAGAGTATTACCTGCGATAATGCTGGTGTGAATGCTGTAAGCTGAATTTGGCCGCTGAAGATGCTATTGCTGATAGCTGAAGATGCTGAAAATGATGGGTAAAAACGCTGAAGTAGATAGGAAGCTAAAATTTTAGTTAAATGCCAAATTAGCTAAAGTCCAAAATAGCCTAATAAACAAAAAAGCTTAAATTAGACAAAACAGCTAGCACGCAGCTGAAATATTAGTTAAACTTTTAAATTAGGCTAAGAGACATTTTTTAAAAAAGCCTTAATTAGCCAAAATAGCTAGCATGTTGTAGAAATGTTAGCTAAACTCCAAAATAGCATAAAAAACTTTTTAAAAAACCTTAATTAGCCAAAACAGCTAGCATGTTGTAGAAATGTTAGCTAAACTCCAAAATAGCATAAAAAACTTTTTAAAAAGCCTTAATTAGCCAAAACAGCTAGCATGTTACAGATATATTAGTCAAACCTTTAAATTAGGCTAAAAAACATTTAAAAAAAAAGCCTTAATTAGCCAAAATAGCTAGCATGTTACAGAAATGTTAGCTAAACTCCAAACTTACCTAAAAAAACAACAAAAAAAGCTTATACTATCCAAAATTGCTACCATGCAGCTGAAATATTATCTTAAATCCAAAAAAGTTTATAAAAACCCTAAATTAGCCAAAATAGCTAGCATGTTGCTAAAATTTTAGCTAAACTCCAAATTAGCCTGAAAAGCCATAACAAATGCCAAAATAGTCCAAAAAGCTAGCAGAATGCCATTATAACTTTACAACACTCCAACTCCATATAATATAAAGTAACGACTAATCGACTATTAAATTAGTTGCCGACTATTTTTTGTTGTCGATTAGTCGAGTAATCGTGGCAGCCCTGACTCTCAGTGAGAGCCGGGGTTTGTTTTTTGTGCACATATGAAGAATTTGTGCGTTTTTCAGGCTGCAGCAGCTGGATGAAGAGAACAGCGAGCTGAGGTCCTGCGTTCCTTGTCTTCGAGCAAACATCGAGAGATTAGAGGAGGTAAAAGCAACGTTTCCGCTTCACCTATTAAAACTTTGACGGTTCTTTTTCTCACCTGTCATCAAAATGCGTTGTTTCTCTCTCAGGAGAAGAGAAAACTTCATGACGAGGCCGAGGTCATGTCACAGAGGCTGGAGGAGGAGACGGAGGCTCGCAGGAAGATGGCTGACAAGCTCAGCCACGAGCGTCACCAAAACCAGAAAGAGAAGGAGAGCACTCAAGAAGTGAGGCGACCCAAAAATCTCTTTTGATCCTGTCTGTAAATGCTAAGGATGTAACAATTCTGTAAAAAAAAAAAAAAGATTCAAACTCGTCAACATGTTCATAAAAAGTCGGTTTGTCTTGACGAACTTTGATCTGACAGCTGCAGGGCAGCACAGTGGAGGGGCGGAGCAAAACAGAGCTGTCCGCTATTAGTAATTCCACAAGGAGGAAACTAATCCTAATTTTATTCTGGGATGGGGTCCTGCATGAGTTTACTACAACAACCACCGGCATTGTCAAAAAATCGCAGAAGCTCAGCGTTTCTCCGTGAAAGTCCCGTCCGCCGCTGTCGACAGAGCAGACAGACACGCCCCCGCCCCGTGAGCAGATTCCAGCCGGGCCGACCTGAAAGCCCGCTGGATCAAGCTTTTCCCTAAAACCTATTTATTGCTCCTCACAAACGCAACAAAGGAAATGTATGAGAAAAAAAGAAAAAGCTGAAAAGAAAAAACAAGTAAAATTCCAGGAAAAATGTCAATGGACAGCAGTGCTCCGAGGAGAGAAATTCTTATTTTTTGGGCTGCCTGGAAGCTGAAGCCACACAAACAGATCCCTGTCTGTATAACAGCATAAGAAAGATCTCATCATTTACCTGTGAGGTCTGTGATGTTCCTCTATCAACAGAAACTCTCAGATGTGGCCCAAACAAGGAATCTGTGAACTTTGCCTTGAATTTTTTTTTTTTTTTTTTTGCCATTTTCATTCAAAAATGTGTTTATTAGTTTTTTGACTAAATTTTATATTGTTTTGTTTTGTTTTTTTTATTAAATTACACCTAATACCTTCATTTTATGTTGTAAAAACAGTTGGTTAAGCATTTTTTGGGGTTTGTGTGAATATAACATGGAAAAAAACCCAAAATGAAGGCAGTGTCACATAGGAGAGGTTACACTGATTAAAATAATACCAAATAAGCATCAAAGCATCAACATTTGTGCTCATTTTAATACTATATATAATTGTTTATTTGTATGGAATCTTTTCTGTTAGTAGGAAAACAGACAGTTTAATATAAGGGAAAAAAAATAAACATATTAGGGCTTAAAATATCTTTAATCCATTGAAGAAAAAAAAAAATTGAAATCGCGACTTTAAAACTGTGAATCGAATGTTGCTTGACTGAATCTTTAAATCCCTATTAAATATGTTTTTTTTTAAATCTTTCTTTTCTTTCTTCAGCTTATTGAAGACTTGCGTAAACAGCTGGAGCACCTGCAGCTTTACAAGCTGGAGGCTGAAGCAAAGAGGGGCCGTACTCCCGGCGCAGGGCTGCAGGAGTATCAGACGCGCACGCGAGAGGCCGAGCTGGAGCAGGAGATCAAACGCCTCAAACAGGTAACAAGAACTCTCGATTTTTATCTTTTGTTTTGTAACATTTCACGATAAATAACTAATTTGTTTTATTTCAGGACAACCGTACTCTGAAGGAGCAAAACGACGAATTAAACGGACAGATTATCAATTTGAGCATCCAGGGAGCCAAAAATTTAATGTCCGCTTCATTTTCGGACTCTCTGGCAGCTGAGATCAACTCCGTCTCTCGCGCGGAGGTACGAAAACAAACACTCCCGCTGATATTCGTCTTTTAAAATGATATCACGTCCTCACCGATTTCTGCTTCTCCTGTTTCTCAGTTGATGGAAACTGTCCACAAACAGGAAGAGATCAACTACAGACTACAGGACTACATTGACAAAATCATCGTTGCCATCATGGAGTGCAACCCTTCCATCCTGGAGGTCAAATAATATGCAGCCGAAGGGCCACATGCAATGAAAAGCATATCCTGGGGACACGGCGAGAAGACACTCGAGGATGTCAAAAATAATCACACACATCCTCATCACACATGCAGTAAACTCTCCCACATCTCCTGTCTGAAATGAAGAATTCTAGATTTCTAAGAAGTCGGGGAAGAAATAAGCTTTATATTTTTGTGTGTATTTGTATGTGAAAGCACTTTGGTTCTGGTGACTTCCGTTCATTTGGCTCGAGGGACCAGAGTCTCCCCCCCTCCCGTTGAGCGAGTGTTAAATTATTTGGCCCGTTGTTTTCCAAAAATGGATGGAGGCAGTTCGGTCTACACTGGGACGAAAGCGCTCGCCCCGCTATCCTTAAATATCGAGCCGTATGAAGCTGATCTGAAGCTGAGACCGGCTTGAATGCGTTTGAAGCGTGCCGTGCTGCTACCCAACTTTCATTCCCGTCGACGGAAAAATGCCTCGAGAGTGAATGTGTGACGTTTGACCTTCCCCTCTTTGCACTGTTGTGACTTAAGAAGGACATAATGACACGCTTGTAAGGTTACAAATGAAGGAGGGGCTTATTTTTTACAATGAAACAGGGTCCTGGAGCTCAGGTGAGCTGGAAGTGCACTACATTTCCTGTGAGAGTGGGGAAAGTCTGACAGAAAATGAACCCGCTAACACTGACTCTTTCTTTTAACTCTCCAGACACTTGAAGGGAAACTGACACGAGTGATCCTGGAAGTTGTAGTTTTTCTTTTTGTAAGTACAGCTCACCTGATGCCAGTGTTCTCTTGCTGAGTGAAAAGGGAACCTTTATTTTATTTTTTTTTTCTTTAACATTCTCGGTAAAAATATCAAGTCTGAAAACATTTGAAGACTTGCATGTAACTAATTTGTATTTTGCACTGTTTCAATTTTCTGTCGGTTTAAAAAAATGTAAAGAAACAAAGATCCTTTATTGCAGGATGTATCACTACGTCGGAGAAACTGAACTGGACAGTAGATTCACATCAAAGAAATGTTTAAAATTAAGGTGGCAACAAACTGGAGTTATAATTGGAAAAGATTTATTTTTTTAAACCAGTTAAAGGAATGGATGAACTGGTAGCAATAAAGCCAGACGAGAAGGAGGACATTCATGGGGAGGGATGAAACAAATCTGTGAACTGATTTTTTTTTTTTTTTTTTGACTTATCGGTACTGTACAGATTATTTTTTAAATGGATATCGGACATAACTTTTGGACTTATTGGATGTTTTAGTCAAAGTCGGGGAGTTTATTTCCAGAAAAAGCATGGCATTCTGCACCAATATGCTAAATCCAACTCGCTCACCTCTATCTCACTGTTCTTCTTCGCCTGCCACTCCATGGAAAAATGGCCTTGGATGTAAATGACTTGTACATGTGAACTTTTTCTACACAACATTCTAGATTCTAGGTATTTTTATAGGGAGAAAAGAGGATTTCTTTTTCTTACGCAGAGACGTCTGCTTGTATTCTTCTTCACTAGCATGTAGCGTGTACAGGACCAGCCGGGGTTTGGCTCCCGTTTGAAATCATAGATATTTATTAGACAAGACTCACACTCTGATTTATCGTGCTGGAAATTTGTTTGTCCAACTTTTAAAAGTCACAAAGGGAGATTTATTATTATCACCTGTCGGATCGGTATGAGGAATCTATTTAAAGAGGTTTTATGGTTTGTGGGTGAGGGGGAAAAACTTGAATGTCACAGACGGGATTGTCATTTGCTGAAGTCAGTACTCTCCTCATAATGCTGATGTTGCTGTGACCTCCAAGGTTATGGTTCAGATTTGGCAGAATCTGCAGTTTCTACTGTCGTCTTCCTGGATTGGAGTTGGATACGGCACAGACACGCGTTTCTTAGTGCACTTCTTCGGTCCACATGTTGGAACTCTGTTTTGACTGACAAATCAAGCGCTTTAGCATCCATCAGTGGGATGTGAGACCTCATAATGTCAATGTGACACCTTTAAACCTCACGCCTCGGGTTGCTTAGTTCAGCTTTTTTGTCGGACGAGAGGCTTTCCCTGCAGATTTATTCTTGATTTCTGTATCTCTATGACTATAAATATGGACATTTTCATTATATTTTAGCTTTTGTTTCTATATTTTTGACTTAATTGATGATAAATAAGGCCTGCAATGATGTATTTGACAGTGAAAACTACAAAACATTAGAAGATAACACCAATTCTTCTTATTTAATCCTATATTAAAATGACCAAAGATGGACATTTAAATTAAGGAAAGATATTTTATCTGTCAAGGTCTATCAAACACTTAAAGTACGGCTTAAAATTCATCAAACATTAAGCTTCCAGTGATGGAAAAAGTAGGAAACTGGCCTGATAGTCTAAACACTGTGCCTCTGTGTCTCAAACTTTGCCTCTCTACTTCCCTGAGAACGGGCCTTGGGCAACGCTCTGACCACGTGACTGTCGGTTTGTTAAATTATAACTAAGAAAGCTGAACTGTAACTATGTATTGTGGACTTTAATTTTATATATATTTTTTTCTTTTTGTTTCCTGTCACTCACTTCCAGTGTCCAAAGAATGATTGCTCAAGGCACAAACATCACTACTGGAGTAGTGCGTGGCTTGCCATTAAGTAACCTAGGAGGGAAAAAAGGAATATAATGTAGAAAAAAAAAACTCTGTAAAACTTAAATGTATTCCTATTTTCAGATAAATGTATAAGTTATATCAGTATTGGGTACAGCTGTATATTATTTTTAAAGCTTCACAAAATGGTCTTAATTGCTGGGGAAATATGTCCTTGTAAAAAAAGAAAATCTTAAAGTAAGCAGTGAAATAAAGAATAGAAAATAAATGAAATGCGTGTTGTTTCCTTATTTGTTTTTAAGTTGGCTTTAAATTGTACACATACGTCTTTACGTTTACAGAAAACTTAACTCATTTTATTCACATGCTTTTGTTTATCAACCCATCAGCTCCACCTGGTGGTCAGGGACATGCACTGCATCTGGTAACGGCAATATTGTTTGGTCAAGATTTATTTTACATTTTATTATTTTATCAATAGATGCCAGTTGGCTAAGGGGTATGAAACTTTTTTTTTTTTAAATAAATATCTTTTATTAAGCAGTTTAGCTTAATATTGCATGTATCTTAATGCATCATATGCCATTGTTATGAAGATACCGTTTTCATTTGTCTTTTTTTTTTTTTTTTTTTTTTTTTTTTTTTTTTTTTTAGTTGATTTTTAATTTTAGATTATTGCTTAGTTGATTTAATTGCATTAATGTTTAAAAAAAAAAAAAAAAAAAAGGAAAATCCCTGAAACGCTATAAAGTCTACATTGAATTGTTCCGGATTTGCCATATTTTTTCAAATATTCGTCGGCTTGTACCAGTAATGTTGGTTGTAGGCCTGCAGGTACACCCTACTCGCTTGTACAAAGTTTCATTTTCTCCCCCTCCTGTTTATAGTTACTATAATTTCCATCCATTGACTACATCAGACAGTCCAAAGCCCAGGTCTTATATGAATTTTTCGAACAAATTTCTTAATTTGCACATTCGTTTTTATGATAAACTGTAGGCTTTATAGTAACATATCCCTGTTCTTTTAAGAAAAATATGTTTATATATACACGCATATATTTTTGCTTTCTATGCGAAGCTATTTAACGTTTTTTTTTCTCCTTTCCAATTTGAAATCTTGTTCATGTCTACTGCAAAGTTCTAAGCAATTGTAGTTTTGAGAATTTCATGCTATATTGTTGAAATATGTTGTCAATTAAAAAAAAACAAAAGAACATCAAATAGCCCATTTTTCCCCACCGTGTCCCCTTAGCGGACGTGCCCGGAACAAATCTTCGTATTGGGGACCAACACGGACATATTTTGATGAAGGACACGTCGGAACTGCGCGGTACAGTAGTCGAATGTTGTCGCTAATTTTGAATTTAATCCCCCAAATTATCCAAGTAAATACATTTTGTATTTATTAATCTAAATAAAAGAAGTAACATTTAAATGTTTGCTTTAAAATTGCATTTTTTTTTAAATTAAAAAAAATAGTAATTGAAGCAGAAGACTCCACTAATGGTAATTCCAAAATAAAATCCGTTTTCCAGGTATAAATGCATGCTGGGTATTGTTTATATTACTAAACATGGCGTCAAATTTGGAAAATGGTGATGTCCGACTAACGGTGACGAAGAGTTTCCGGACACTCGCTTCATCCACGGATGTAAAAGACATAGTTGCAGCTCTTCAGAGACTCCACGACTTTGTGAATGGTCATGGACCGGGGACCACAATCACTTCTGGTCAGAGGTCAGAGTTCAAAAGAGCTCACTACACTCGGACTCTCCAGTTCCTTGTGAGCAACATCCAAGCAGACTGGTTAACCAAGCTTGCAGCTGGACAGCGCACAGAATTATGGGACGGCATGTTCCTGAAAGGCCCTCCAGAACAGAGCCTGCTTGTGTTGATGGAAGCAATAGGAGAGCTCAGGTTTGTAGAGCTGATTAATGAATGTAAGACATGTTAATTCATCATGTCTCACGCTGATCTTTTTAACCCAATCCAGACCTTCTGGGAGTTTGGACCTCATCGTCAACATCACAGAGCGGTTTCTTCAGAGCGGGCGCCTTGCTGACCTGCTTTGCTCCTACTGTCTTCAGACCTCTTTATCAGACTCTGCCCAGCTCAGAGAAACTCTGTTAAGTCGCATCAGTGCGCTCCCGGATCTTACGGCCAATAAACTACACCCCAACAACAGACCGCTCTTTTCCCCTCAGCAGTATTACCCTTTGCTCGCCAAAGAGATGCTCACTTCTCTGGAGCGGACCTGTCAAGCACTCAGAGGTTACAGTTCCATTTACTGTCAAAATGTGTTTTTATTCAGATCACTCCTTGCTTAATCTTATTGTCGTTTGCAGATGGCACCGACTGTTCATTGACGTTTGTGGCTCAAACTCTTGGAAAAGTTTGTATCCAGGGCCATAGCGGTTAGTTTAACAGTATTATATAAAAACGAAACATTTTTCAGTCATTTGTTGAGCTTCATTTTTCCCTTATACTAACTTATTTCTGAGGAACTGTTAATACTGTAAAGAAGCTTTTGTTTAATTTGCCAATCTTAAATTTAGCTTAAATGTAATAAAGATGATTTTCTTAGCAAGCAAATTCAAAGAGGATCCATGTATGTGTGCTCCTTTCTCTGTACAGACTCCATCATGGTGAACATGGCTCCTCATCTTTCCACCCGCACTAGCAACGACATGGTGTGGCAGAGGGTTTGCTGGAAGCTCCTGGAGAACGTTCCTCAGCGATGGATGGAGAGTGTCCTTACTGGACTGGTGCAGGCCGTCCATGGGTGCGTCAAAACTGCCAAACAACATGATAATAATAATATATTTTTTCATCCCTTTCATTAAATCTGTATTTTTTTTTTTTTTTGTCCCAGACCTGACGCCTTGGGTAGGATAATTGGAAATCTTGTCCTAACTAATAAAACAGCTCAGTTCGTCATTACACATAAACTTTTGTTACTACAATATAAATACAAGGTAATATGAAATTGAGTCACAGTGAATCACGTTTGTATTAGTTGCTTCATCGTTTTGTGTTTCGATTTCACAGACTCAAGTGTTGAGAACTATTTTGGGTTACCTCGCAGCAGACCGAGATCGACGACCTCTACTCATCCAGGTTGGTGGTTTAAACCATGTCGAGGTAAAGTATCATTAATGGTTTTGACGTGTATGTGTGTTTTCAGGTACTGCGGTCCGTGTCACAGGCCTGGGCAAACCCCAGTGCGATAAAACACACTCCTCTAGAGCAGCAGTTCTATGTCAGTAAAGCTTTGCTGCTGATTGTGAGTCTGCTGAAGGATTCAGAGCTGCAGGAACTCCGATCAGGTACATGTTTTGGTTTCTAATGCTTGGTTCTGTTAAAGAATAAGTTCGCAGAGAGACTAAAATTTATTTTAAGAACTTTCATAAAGGTAAAAAAAAAAAAAAGTCTTGTATTCCACATTCATACTTTTTAGAACACAAGAGTTTATATTAATGCTGCCACAAACATTATTTTACTAGTCATTAATAATCATTATTTTTTCAGATTAGTCGACTAATTGGGACATGCACAAACTGGATGTAAAGCCCACATCTTAACTATCATTAGTTTTAAATTAATTTAAAACTAGATGTATAGCATTACCTGTGATAATGCTAGTGTGAATTCTGTAAGGTGAATTTGGCCGCTGTAGATGCTAGTGCTGATAACTGATGATGCTGAAATCGTTAGCTAAAAAATTCTGATGAAGATGATAGCTGAAAACGCTGAAGCTGATAGCCATCCAAAACATTAGCTAAATAGCCTTAAAAACTGAAAAGAGCCTAAATTATCCAAATAGCTAGCATGCAGCAAAAATATTAGCTAAACTCGAAATTAGCCTAAAATTAAAAAAAATCCTAAATTAGCCTAAGTAGCTAGCCTGCAGCTAAAATGTTAGGTAAACTCTAAATTAGCCTAAAACTGAAAAAAAAAAAAATTAGCCAAAATATCTTGCATGCAGCTGAATTATTAGCTGAACTCCAAATTAGCCCTAAAAGCCCTAAAAAAAATCCTAAATTAGCCAAAATGGCTAGCATGTAACTGAAATATTAGCTATACTCCACAATAGCATTAAAAACCTTAGTAAATGCCAAAATAGTTTAAAATGCTAGCATAATGTCAATATAACTTTCAACTTTACTGCACTCTGACTCCATATAATATAAAGTAACGTTGATTAGTCGGCTAATCGTGACAGCCCTAGTTCATAAAGCTCTAAAAAATTTTGCAATATATTTATTTTTACCAATAGATATTTTTATTTGTATGTCTCAAATTTATATTTGTATTATAAATTCTTAGCTTTGTAGCTTTGTAGGGTAATTGAATGTGCACTGTCCCAAAGAAATGAATAAAATGTAATATTAAAATGAACTTTAAAGGCAAAAATCAAACACATAACCACAGATGATTTGTAATTCTTGTACTTTAGAGTTCCTTTTGTTACATAAATGCGAACGTCTGTCTGATGTTTAGCATTAAAACCAAAATTATTATCAGTAGAAAAATAAAATTGTTTCAAGTAAAATGATGAAATGATGCTGATTTCAATTACTGCAGCCATTTATATAAATACAAATCTTGCTAATTTTTTCATCAGGGATTCACTTTTTGCTGAAAGAGTTACAAAATACACAGATTTCCTTCGAGCGCCAGACATTTCTGATCAGATTTACTACGAACTAAAAGAACTGTCAGTACACAGCTTCCCACAATGCATTGTTTTGTAGTCAATGAGGCACCTCGCAGTCAGCGCAGTGCCAAATTTCCAGCTGCATTCGTCTAGGTAGGCGCCTTCCACCCGCCTCTTTCTCGATAAATTTTTATGTGACGCCAAAGCAAAAATTACCCAACATGCACTGCAATCCAGGCGATCTACGCTGGACTGGACAATTTTTTTACCAAAATTCTCGGTTTGGAGGGCTAAATGTAAGGGTAGAGGAAAAATTCAGCTAGTATGTTTTCATCTTGATGAATCTTCAAGTATACTAAGCTAATTTTATGTTTTATTAACTTAAACGTTCTTCTTAGATTTGCTCCAGTGTATGCTGGGCGGCATGCAGAGCCATCTGGACAGCAGTGTGCCGCGGATCCGAAACATGGGGATGGTGGTGGGAGAGTGTCTGAGCTCCCGTATGGACATCAATGGAGTCAAACTCACATTTGAGGTGTGATCAGTGGAAACACTTCATATAGTGAAAGAGATTCCATGTGCAACAAGCGTCTGAGGTTTGTGGGTTGTGTTTCAGTATGAGCAGGATGAAGAAACTCGAGAGCTGTTGTCTCTTATGGATCCGTGTGAAGAGGCAGAACCCGAGCCTGGAAATGGGTGTGGTTTTCTAACTGAAAATATTAGAACCAGATAAACCCAGAATGTCTGAGTTTGTTTATTTGTCATTGGCAGAGTTTGTACTTCAGAGGAATCGGTTCCATCTCCTCAGAAAGAATTACCTAAATCAAATAAAGATCAAGAATCAGACCTCGACAGGTGAATCTTTCCAAAGATTTAGAACTTAGAATTAATATATGATTATTGCAGAAGAGATTTAAACATTTGTTCTCTTCTTTGTTGATCCCAGTGATGATGAGTTCACTCCATATGACATGTCAGAAGACGTGAAGATGTCTAAGACTTCCCAACCTCGCTACCTCCGAGACTGTCTGGAAAGTAAGCAACCACTGATCTGATGTTTCTGTTTTTGGATGTTATTTCATCAGTTGGATTAAAATGTTCTTTCTCCAGTTTTATTGTCATCTGCGGACCCGGAACGCGTGGAGCTCAGTTTAAGAGCTGCTGAAGGTTTGGTGCGGGGAAACAGCTTCGCAGCAAAAGAGGTAGCACCGCATTTCATCCAGAACTTTGAATGATTTCTGTCTGCAGCTCACAGTTGTTGGACATTTTCAGATCAGTGTCCAGATGACCAAAGTGCTTCTTCACATGGAGGACAAATACAACATCGATGGCTTCCTGAACCTCAGACAGGCGACGATGGTGGCTCTCACCGTCACGGACTGCATTCCTGTAAATCACGTGTCAAAGTCGAGGCCCGGGGGCCGGATCCGGCCCTCCAGATCATTTTATTTTATTCTTATTAGTTAACTTGTGCTCATTTCTGAACTTGTATAATTTTGACAACGTATATTTTTATGAAGAGAAAAATATTGAAAGTTATTTAAAGTTTAAGTTGATTTATTCTGAAATAGTATTCTGGCATTTTTATTATTCATAATTATGTTAAAAAGTTACAGTTTTAAAATTAAAAAAATTGACTTTTTGGACTATTTCGGCATTTACGAAGATTTTTTTTAGGCTATATTGGAGTTTAGCTAATATATCAGCAACATGTTAGCTGTTTTTGCTTGTGTTTTTTTAAGGCTAATTTGGAATTTAAAACATATTTCAGCAGCGTGCTAGCTATTTTGGCTAATTTAACCTCTTTTCTGTTTTTTAGGCTATTTTGGAGTTTAGCTAATATTTCAGCTACATGTTAGCTGTTTTGGTTAATTTAGCTTTTTCAGGCTAATTTGGAGTTTAGCTAATATTTCAGCTGCATGCTAGCAATTTGGCTAGTTTAGGCTTTTAAAAAGTTTTTTAAGCTGGGCTAATATTTACACGCTAGCTGTTTTGGCTAATTTAGGCTTTTTTTTTAGATTCTAGACTATTTTTAAGTTTAGCTATTCTTTTAGCTTCATGTTAGCTGTTTTGGCTAACCTAAGTTTTTTTTTGTTTTTAGATTTTTAGGCGAATTTGGCATTTCGCTAACATTTTAATAGCTAATATTTTAATAGCTAATATTTTTAGCTATCAGTGTCAACATTTTCAGCTATTAGTGTCAGTGAATCCTCAATCAATTTTAGCATCTTCAGCTATCAGCACTAGCATCTTCAGTGGCCAAATTCTGCTTAAAGCATTCACACTAGCATTATCGTAGGTCATGTTATATATCTAGTTCATAATTATGTTAAAAAGGTTATGGTTTTGAAATTTAAAAAATTTTGTTTAGGTCTGTGGCCTAAGGTGCATTTTGGATTTTGGCTCCTTGTGCGATTGAGTTTGACACCCCTGCTGTAAATTTATAGAGCAACATTTTTTTATGTCTAAACTATTTTCACAAAGATAATTTAAAGTTGTTTTGTTGTGTTTAAGGTAACTCAGTATCTGACAACCGAGTTTTACTCCTTGAACTACAGTCTTCGGCAGCGACTTGACATTTTAGAGGTGACATATCTACGTATTTATGTTGTTTGTTGTAGTCACACAGGATGAAATCCACAATGCTGCATTTGCAGGTCCTCGCCTTAGCAGCTCAGGAACTTTCTAAACCAGCTGCCGTTGACAAAAGTCCCCTTGTGAACCCTGTGCCGTCCACCGAAATAAGTCCATACCCAGGTGACAACCCTGTTCACTGGAGACAAGTCGTGGAAAAACGAATCCAAAGCAAAACAAAATACATCTCCAAGGTGCTTAAAGAAACCACATTTTTCTTTTTTTCAACCCGAATCTCATCATTTCATTTTTGTGCTGTTGCTGCAGGGGACTTCCCATCCCGCACCCAAGGACACCCCCAGCCGTTACGCCCCCGTTGCTGGACACTTTTTTTTTCCTCTGTTGAGAAATTATGACAAGTTCGTATTTTATTTGTGCAGAAATGTTTACAGCGGCGTTTTTGTGCAGCAACGATATAATAAAACGTTAAATCTTTTCACGCAGGCCTCAGGTGACCTTTGACCTGCTGGGCAGTGACCACTTGGTTCTGAGCAGGTTGATCCACACCCTGGGCCTTTTGATGCACCTGGCTGTTAATGCACCGGTAATCATTCTAATAGGGATGTTTCAGTGCAGAATATTTGCTCCAAATTTCAAAATAAAATGTGGATTTTTATTTCACTAAAGATATTGTAAAAGTCTTCTGCTTTTTTGAACTCTTGCTATTAATGCAGTCCAGTTAAATTTCATGAAATTATAAATACATATTGTTACATTCTGTTTTGCAATGATTTGGTGTCCTGCATTGCTTTGTCTTCCCTCAGATTGCTGCACAAATGGGTTGCGCTTTACTAGACTTCGTGTGGACAGTCCGCTACCACACAGACCAGTACGTCTGATTCATTCATTCCTCTCTTTTGTATACAGTAATACTGAAGTGTGTGGCTGTGAAATAAAAATACAATTTTACTTGTAAAAATTAACTAATCATGGGATTAGTTTTTCCTTTCCTGGATTCTAATCGAATCTTTTATATTTTTCTTTCTGGTAAAGGATGGTGAGACGAGGCGTTTTGTTTGCCGTCTGTTCAGTATTTCTGAGCATGCCCAGTCATAGCCTGTTGGTGGACCTTAGTGACCAGCTGTTTGAAACCAGAACTTGGCTTGCAGGTAAAAAAAAAAAAAAGAAAACTTTGAAACTTTTACTGTATTTAAATGGAGTAGTGAGATCTTTCTGTTGACAGAGTTTATGTCCGAATTCCTTCACAACTCGCTACGTAGTGCTCTATATAATGTGTTTGCCATTTTGTAGAGCTATCTAAAGGTTTTTTTTTTTTTTTTTCTTCCTTTAAAAGTTTTTTTTTTTTTTGGCATTTAAAAAAAACACTTTGAACCATAAAGGGGGGGGAGCAAACAAAAAACAGACAAACAAAGAAACAAAATAACACAGATATACAGAGTTGTAATCAAATGAAATAACACTAGGGGTTTACATTCAGATTATTGTTTTCAATGAAAGTGTAAAGCGTCCTTGCATTTTTACTTTTCATGTACTTCAAAGATTTGAAATATAGACAAAGTTCTTTATGGAATACATTGAATAGTGGCTTGATCTTAAGATACTTGCTTTTATGAATATAAAACTTCCCATAAATGAACAAAACATTGAATACTAAATCAAACTGTCTATCATCAGAGACTACACCAAAAAGTATGACATGCTTTTGTAAATGAACTAAAACTTCAAACTTAAAATTCTTCCCAAAAAAAACAACATATTTGCACTCAAAAAACAAATGATCAACGGTTTCAATTTCCTCCTCACAAAAAAACACATGAATTCTCTTGAAACCCAAATCGTAACCTCAACAACTCTTTACAAGGATACACAGAATTTAGAATTTTAAAATGAATCTCTTTTAATTTTGGAGCAATTGGAAGTTTGATAAAATTTGATCTTAATTTAACTACTTGTTCTTTGGTGTAAAGAGCTATCTAAAGCTACGATTCCAACATCCAGTGGCCTAGAAATACTCCAGAAGTCTCACTAGATTAGTGAATATAGACCACAATGCATTGACTTTGAATTTTTTTTTTCAGCTCAAGTTTTTATTGAATTTTAACTTATTCAATAACATCTACACAAGTAACACATATAGCATTTTACAGGTCAGGTTCCTGAAGCAAAAAACAAAAAAAGGACAGAACAAAATAAAAAGAACAAAACAAGACAGGGCACTATTATAAATCAGATTGTTAAATAAAAGCAAAAACAAGGAAAGTTATAAATTTCATATACATGATGAGTTAGAAATAAATAGCATCTTTATAAACATTATGTTAAAAACATTCACCTTGTTGATCATGTACAGTGATGTGGGACCAGAAAGAGTTAACAAAGTGGTGGGGTCTCCATTTTTTAATTTAACATGCATTCATACAATGCCATTTTTGTCATCATATTTGATCTGTAGAATTTGTAAGGCTTTCCAGTGTCTGAGAATAACCCTTGCTGCCACTGAGACCCCCCAACCATCAGGACTGAAAAGTTCCCATCTGGTATACCTGCCATCTTGCTGCCATCACCTAATGAACATAAACTTGGACAGCATTGTATGATTTTTTTCCCCACGATTTTTCATGTAAATAAAAAAGTGTTTTCATTCAGTTTACCATCCAAGTTTACATCACAGTAGATTCATAAATAGTCTTACTTAGGGCAGCCACAAACTGTTATTTTAATAGTCGACTAATCACCGATTATTTTTTCCGATTAGTCATCTAATCGGGTCATTCACAAAATGGATGTAAAACTTAAGCATCATTAGCTTTAAACTAACTAAAAACTAGATATATTCACATTAGCATAACAATAATGCAAGTGTGAATGGTGTAAGCTGAATTTGGCTGCTTAAGATGCTAGTACTGATAGCTGAAGATGCTGAAGTTAATGGCTCAAAACGCTGAAGCTGATAGCCAGCTAAAATATTAGTTAAATACCAAATTAATCTAAAAAAAAAAAAAAAAACAGCTTAAATTAGCCAAAATAGCAAGCATGCAGCTGAAATATTAGCTAAACTCCAAAACAGCCTAAAAAGCAGAAAAAACTATCTAAATTAGCCAAAACAGCTAGCATGTAGCTGAAATATGAGCTAAATTCCAACACAGCCTGACATAAAAAAAAAAGCTTAAGTTAGTCAAAACAGCTAGCATGTAGCTGAAATATTAGCTAAACCCCCAAATAGCCTAAAAAACAAACAAAAAAGCCTAAATTAGCCAAAATAGCTAGCATGTAACAGAAATACTAGCAAAATTCCAAAATAGCCTTAAAAAAATGAAACAAATGCCAAAATTTGGATTCAAAGCTAGCTGAATGCCATTATAACTGTCAACTTTGCTACACTCTGACTCCATATAATATAAATTCACGACTGATTGACTATTAAAATAGTCCCAGACGTCAACTAATCGTGGCAGCCCTAGTCTTAGTAGATTGTTCATATTTATTAGGTTTTTGGAAAATTTGAAGATGTCTGAATTGATTTTAAAATCCAGGGCACTCGATAGTCCCTCCCAGTTTATTTTAGGGAGTAGGAAGGGAATTAGCACATAGCCTGTTTCTTTTGCAAAATGTTCAAATGTACAATTTCTTTCCCTGAAGAGATGATAGGAGATAAGAGAATGAGCTGCGTGCAGCATATTTAGTCTCAGCCAGCTCTGTTCTCTGTGCACTTTTAACTTAATTCCAGTCATCAACTCAGTTCACCTCCTAAGGGAAACGGCAGTCATTGTTGTGGAGTGTGATGCAGAAACCAGTATTGTGTAAAAAAAAAAAACCCAACACAATCACATTCCTGCAGTAATACACTTTCATTCTCCTATGCACGGACACGTGTGGTACACTCGCACAGCTGGACGGAGCGTTTCTGGGAAGTCAATGAGGAACCAGGATTTCCTGTATTATAAAGCTGCTTCTGACGTGAACAGCTGGGGTTTATTTTCAGTAACTTGTTTTTCTTATATTTCCCGAAGTGACTTGAACGTAAATGAACTGTTTCACCGGCATGGATTTATTTTTGTAGAATATTAAAAAAGGCATGTGCGTTTTTTTGAGCATGATGAATGATTTTTATCTTGTTGTGATTGTCATTGCAGATGTAGCTGAAGGCGATCCTGATGCAGACTGTCGTAGTTTAGCTGTGCAGAGTCTGGTGCTTCTGGATAATAGCCTCAAAAAGCAGCTGCAAGGATCAAAACAACCAAGTCTGGATTCTCGATAGCAGGTCAAGCTATGTAGTGAGAAATTAGTGATCTTTTAACCAAAACTGATGAAATGTGACAAATAATATTTAAAAACATAAAAAGATCTGTTGAATAAATGGCATAAAACCATAACCACAATTTCTTTTTTCCTTTCTCTGGAAGAGTAAATTTGGCCTTAAAAATTTGTCACGTTAGTTTATTATTCTTATCTATTTAGTGTGCACATATTTTATTGTTTTAGATGGCGTATCCGTTCTGGATTCAATAAAAGGAGACTTGCTCAAGCAAAAATATGCCACTTTGTCCATTTGCATAATTTGAAAAAGAATTTAGTTGATTAATAATGATGACATCCTTTTCCACATCTTCCTGCACAAACAAGCTTCTCTCTGTACTTTTGTTTCACAAGGACATCCTGTGAATATCCTTGTCCATGTAGGCATCTTCAAATAATGGGAATACTACCGTTCCTTCCTGTGGTCACTGTCAGTGGAACATGTGCTCATCTGTGAGCTCGGGAACAATGAAAAACTTGTTTTTTTTTTGTTAGTGGAACCTGTAAATTCCCTTTGCCTTAATGACTTAGTTTATTCAATAAAAAGCTATTTTTCAATTAAATTTTTGTCTTTTTTTTTTATCTTAAATAAGTTTATTTATATGCATCTTCAAATTCTTAATCACACTAATGAAATTATCTTGATGGACATATAAATGGATAAAAAAATGTTATTTTATTTGGGTAACTCCATCATACTTTGCATATTCCTTCTTAGGAATCTGTAAATAGTGCACGGTAGATGCAATGTTACTCGAATAAGAATTTAGAAAGTGTATTGGAAAGAAACAGTTACACATGGCAGGCAAAACTTTTTTTTTTTTTTTTAGCTCATATTAAAAAAAAAAAAAAAAGTTGGGTTGTTTTATAAAAACTGAGAATAAACTGAACTGGCAACAAGACTGATCATTCTGTCTCACATGGTATTAAAAGGTTGATTTAAACATGTCAGCTTTTCATCCTCTTTAAGTTTAAATCACAAATATATATATATATATATTTTGAGTACATGAAGGTGCAATAGCCGTTTGACAAAATTGCTTGAAACTACATAAACATAAAATATTCTTAATCCAAATAAAATCTAAAATTATGTTTTAATATGACAGGTCAATTTTTTTTTATTATTATTATGAGCACATATAAATACTTCAGTGTATGGAAAAGCTCACCAAACGTTTAACCTACTCAAAAATCTGAATCTATTTGATTATAGGATTATATGAACTAATTTAAGTGTTTAAAACGGTCACGCACAAATAAATAATCATTATAAAATAACAAATTTTATTTTATTTTATTTTATTTTATTTTATTTTATTTTATTTTATTTTATTTTATTTTATTTTATTTTATTTTATTTTATTTTATTTTATTTTGGTAACTCACCTCTACATCCGCAGCAGAAGTTGCCATGGGCAACCAGAGCGAGACGCTTTTTTACTCACGCAGGAAGCTACACAGCGACATCTGAAGTAACGGTCCATGTCTTACTATTTTCAATTTTTTTAATCTAAAAGGTTTCTCAATTATTTTGACTAAGCCGGGAGTGCGGTAAGTACCGGAAAAACTTAAAGAAACGCTTTCCTTCTTTGTATTTTCGTAACGCCAGTTTGTGGAAAAGAACGAATTTAGCTAGCTAAGCTAATGCTAGCAGCTAGTAAAAACAACAACGAAACAAGCCTATTTGTTCCCTGAAAGCGTTTTTTTCCCCTCAATGCTAGCGTTCTTGATTACGTGTCACGATGAATCTATAAAGTTTGCATAAATACATCATTATTAAACTATCTGCCTGTTTGAAATATCATTGACTGTCAATTAAGATCCCTTGTTGAGTTGAGTTGCTATTAGCAACCGTTTGTGTTCACGTTGTGGGTTTTTTTTGCATGATTTCCATCATGTTTTAGGGGCGCAGCGGTGACATGGCGGTGTATTTTGACCACCGCATCGAGGCCCCAGAAAGCAGTGATGTTCCCTGTCAGTTAACGTGGCATTCCACTCTTCCTGTTCTGGCTGTGGCGTCCAACAACCCTTCATCTGGAGGGAATGTGGATCTCTACCTGCAGCAGGTAAACACTTGTCTCTTATGGTGACAGGACTTTATTTTTTTTTATTTTTAAAATTCATCTTGTAAATGTTGTTCATGTCCAGGGAGAACACGTGGAGAACTGTCATGTAGAGCGTCCCCATCAGCCCACGGTGCTCCACTGGCATCCCCTGAAGCCAGTTTTGGCTCTTGGATGGGAGAATGGGGAAGTAGTGATGCTCATGCACCCCTCTGGAGATCAGACAGTTCTACCCGCTCTACACACAGCTTCCATCACGCTGCTGGAGTGGAGTAGTTCCGGTAGCCGCCTAGTAACTGGCGATCAGGTATTTATCTGACAAAAATGGTGAGATACAAAAAGAGATCAGTGGTTATTTTTTAGCAAGGGTCTGCAACCTATTTAGCTCTTTTATCTCTTTATTGTAGCTCTTTAGCTTAAATGAAAAATGCTAACGATGGAAGAAATTAGAAATGACTTATTTTAGTTTTGTCATTTCTGTTTAGATTTTCATCATGTCAAGAATCTAAGCAAAAAAGTTTAATTTACTGTCAGAAAGTTTTTTTTTTGTATTTTTAAGTTATAGTTAATTATTTTATTTTGGTAAATTACACAAAAGTGGTTAAAGTTTTGAACAAATGTGGTTTAAAATGATTTAGAGTTGTTTTTAATAAAAATCTCAGGTTATTATTTTTTTAATAAACAGATTCTACTAAAATTTTTATTTTTTAGATTAAAGGGAAAAAACACTTCAAAATAATAAAATTATTAATAAAAATAATTAAAAACAAATATATTACACTTGACTGCCTTGTATTTTTAATATAAGTAAAGCTGCTGCAGCAGGAGGACTTTTTTGACACAGAGTGAGTTTTCTTTTGAAAGGAACTAGGATGCACTGCTGTCAAAAGTAAAAAGAAGTTACAACTATTATATATAAACATACAGATACTGTTGTAATTCAATTATTGTAATATTTAAAAACCACATTTATAAATAAATACTTCATTGTCAAAAAAGCATGAAATGTTGGGTTTTTTAAACAATAAATGGGACTTTGTGGCTCTCTTTGGGTTCTGGTCTGTAAGAAACTAGACTAAATGAATCTTTTAGTGTTAAAGGTTGCAGACCCTTATTTTATAGCCAATAGACCAGGAGTGTCAAATTCAATCGCACAAGGAGCCGAAATCCAAAACACACAATAGGTGACGGGCCGAACAGGAAAAACATTTATTGAACAGAATAAAACGACATTTTTACAACTTTAAAACTGTAACCTTTTAACATAATTGAACGAACTAGATATATAGCATTACCTGTGATAATGCTAGTGTGAATGTTGTAAGGTGAATTTGGCTGCTGAAGATGCTAGTGCTGATAGCTGAAGATGCTGAAATTGATAGCTAAAAACACTGAAGACGATAAATGAAGACATTGAAGTTAATAGCTGAAAACACTGAAGCTGATAGCAAGCTAAAATATTAGCTTAAATGCCAAATTAGCCTAAAAAAACAAACAAAAAAAAGCCTAAATTAGCCAGAACAGCTAGCATGTAGCTGAAAAATGAGCTACACTCCAAAACAGCCTTAAAAACTCGTAGTAAATGCCAAAATGGTCCAAAAAGCTAGCAGAATGCCAATTGTTAAAACTTTAAAACTGTAACTTTTTAACTTAATTATTAATAATAAAAAGGGAGAAATGTTATTCCAGAATAAATCAACTTAAACCTTAATTAACTTTCAATATTTTACCCTCCATAAAAATATGTTTTGTAAAAATTATACAGAAAAAATAATTAGAAATAAGTGCAAGATAAAATCGGGCTGATTTGGAGGGCTGGATAGAATTACCCGAAGGGCCAGATCCGGCCCCTGGGCCTTGACTTTGACAATAGAACAAATCTTGTTGTTGGTTTGAAGCAGCGAGAAGATGTCTAAAGTACTTACATTACTTACCCAGGCTTTATCTTACTAATATGAAAATAAATTTGACTAACTTTTTTTCATTTCTATGTTCTGGGGTTTATTTGTTGGCAGACTGGAGTTTTAGCTCTTTGGAAAGTAGACGCCAGAGGAAGACTTCAGGGAAACCATTTAGTGAAGCATGAATACAACAAGCCTCTGACTTGCTGCATCTTCAGACCAGCCTCACCTGGAATGTAAGTAACTCTTTACATTTTGGATTCAAAATGGCTTCATTAACTTTGTCAAAATATTTACTGAAATCTCAATAAGTAGATAAACAGTCTATTCACACCATGGAAAGCTTTGGTTGAGATGTGACATTGAAGTTTGGTGTCTAACAGCGATGTGGCAAAGCTCGCTCGAGCATCCGTGAGTGGCGATGAGAACGCTCTGGACATGTTCAGCTGGAAGGGAGCCCCTCTGAAAATGGGACCCAAGGAGGGACTTGTGTTCTACATCGGCTCTGCTGATGGTATTTTTTGTAAAGTTCATTTTTCTTAGTTGTGAAAGACATAAACTATGCTCTAGTACAGGGGTCTGCAACCTTTAACAGTAAAAGATCCTTTTAGTCTAGTTTCTTACAGACCAGAACCCAACGAGAGCAACAAAGTTTTATTGTTTAAAAAAATGTACAATATTTATGCTTTTTTTGACAATTACGCATCTATTTTTACATTTAGCTTTTAAATATTACAATAATTCTAAATGTCTTTATGTTTCTATATCTACTTTTGACAGCAGCACATACTAGTTCCTTTTTCAAAATAAAATCCAGTGTCAAGAAAAGAATACCTTCAGCAGCAGGTTTACTTTTATTAAAAATACAAGACAGTCAATTATGACATTTTTTAAATTATTTTTTATTATTATATATTTTATTAGTTTGGTGTGCTTTTTTCTTTTTAATCTCAATTTTTTTTTTTGTAGAATCTTATTTCTTATTAAAAAAAAAAAAAACTCACCAAAACACACAACTCTAAATCACTACATTTCTTCAAAACTTTACCCACTTTAGTGTAATTTACCAAAGTAAAAATACTTTTAGAGACTTTTATTTCACTAACTTTAACTTAAAAATACACATTATTTTTACTGAATTTCTGACAGTAAATTAAACTTTTTTGCTCAGATGCTTGACATGATGAAAATCTAGACAGAAATGACAAAACTAAACTCACTAATCTCCTATTTATTCAATCGTTAGTACTTTTCATTAAAGCAGACCCCTGCTCTAGTAGAATTGTAGAATTGTAGAATTTTTATCCTCCATTTACTGTGTGTCTGTCACATGCAGGTAAAGTCCACAGCGTGGATGAACACGGTAAAACCAGCACACTTATCCGTGTTGACGGTTCCATCAAAAATCTTTTCTTTGTGAAGAAGAGAGAAGTCCTGGCGGTGATCACAGACACGCTCATGCTGTTTCAGTACAATCTTGTACCAGAGGGGGAAGCACAAGAATTTATGACGGTATTCCTTAAAAAAACAAACCATTTCTTTCAATGTTTATTTCAATTTGTGTATATTTGACACACAAATGAAAGTCAGAAATTAGTTTTTTTAAAGGAAGGATTGCTTTAAAACCATCTAGCTGTGTTTTATATAACTTGCTAATAGTTTGAATTTTAGCAACATTTTTTGACAATAAAATGAACACAACAATGACAACCAACATCAAATAGGAGTTGTGCTTATTACTGTACTTTTCATGGCAGGCTAAGCTGAGCAGCAAACCTGGGCAGAATGTGGATGTTGTTTGGACAGAAAACAACCTCCTCATCACAGCATCGGGGGAACCCACCATCAGGTCAGTTTTTCTCTTTTTACCCCCATATTTTATTTGTTTTGCCTTATTTCATTTAGTTTCCTTTAATTATTTAGGTTGTGGGACTTGGAGAGAGACGATAACTACATTTTGTCTCTTGATGAGACGTTGGGATTTGATCGGGGCGAGCTGATCAATTGTATGTCGTACTGTTCAGCGAAAGGTAACCCATGAACATTTGTAACATATAAACCAGGTCAATGAATTATGACTTCTTATTTTAAGGCTGTGAATGTTTATACGTTAACGCGCGCTAATAACAGAAGATAATTAATGCGTTACTATGTATTAATGTCTAAAATAAACGTACATTTGTTTTTACATTCTGTGATCGAGATTTTATTGAATGAAAGCGATATTGTGGAATTTATTTGTAGTTTTTGGACAAAAGTTATCTTTAATTTAAATAAAAAAGGAGGAGAACAAACGTCAATCTGACAGCTGCAGTCCAGAGCAGCAGCATACCCGCTATGGGGGGCCGGAGCCAAACGGAGCTGTCTGCTGTGACAGGGATGGGGACGGACATGAATTTTTGACAATAACAAGCCCCGGCGTTCTCTTAAAACTCCAGAAACTCCTTGGTTCCCTGCGAAAGTCCCGCCCACCGACACGCCCCCACCTCTGTAGATTCCAGTTGAGTCAACCTGAAATCCAGCCGGATGAAAGTTCTCCCCCAAAAAAAATTTAATTTTTTTTCCATAAACACAAAAAAGAAAAAAGTATGCCAACAAGAAAAAGCTTAAAAAATAAGAAATAAAAACAGAATTCCAGGAAAAATGTAAAATAGACAGAAGGGAGAAATTCTCATTTTTTGTGCCGCCTGGTGTGACTTTAGCCTGGATTTCTTTTGTATTTTTCATTTAAAAACATGTTGATTAGTTCGCTGACAAATGTTATTATTGTTACTTTTTATAAAATTACTCCTAAAAAATTTAATTTATGTTGTAAAAACAGTATTTTAAATATTTTGTGGGTTTCTACAGAAAAATGAATCCAGTTTTTCCAGAAGGAATTTTCTGTTTTTGCATTATTTTATGTCTAGTGTGTGAATAAAACATGGAAGAGTTACAAAAAAAAGGTAGTGTTACATGGGTTAAGTTGTGCTGTTTAAAATGATATCAAATAAGCAAGCAGGTAGTCTTTCAAATTGAAAATGCAGAAAATTCTAGTATAGACAAAAACAGAGTTTTAGAGCCTAGGTTCCAATGGGTAAAAATAAAACTTCTAAATGTACAATTTTGTGTGTGACTTCATATTATGATTATTTACAGTTAATAAGTGGCTGCCAAATACTCTAACAACTGAGAAAATTTTAAAAAAATCAATGGCGATTTGCGATTAATTAGTTAATTATTTTAATCAATTCCAGGCCCTATATATTTTTTCTTTTCAAAATACTTAGCATTTAAATTGATTTTGTGTTAACATTTTTTTGAATTCTAGAAATTCTCGCTGCTGGTACCGCTAATGGACGCATAGCAATGTGGAAGATGATCAGCAGCAGATCAGATGCCAAGACTCAGTGGAAATTACAGACACCCACTGAAATAGAGGGAAATGTAACACAGCTTCAGGTAGTCTCCAGACAAACTTATTTGGGTGGGTGGGGTGCAGAAAATGTAATCAGTCCTTTTGATTTTACAGTGGGGCTGCAGCTTGAATCTTTTGGCTGCAAACAATTCCAAGACGGTGTTGATCCTCTGCGAGCATCTGATGTCAGCACACTTCAGTCAGCAGGTGGCGGCAGTGCAGCTCACCCCAACACAGCTCAGCATCGCTAACTTCAGCACCGGAGTGCACCTCGCTCTGCAGTCTGATATGCACATCAAAGGAGTTTGTGTTACTAAAGTAAGAGCAGAGATGTCAGACTTCAACGATTTTTTCAAATATATTGCAGAAGCTGATAGTAATTCTATCATTATTTGTTTGTGTCACCTGCAGGACTCTGTAATAGTCTGGAATGGTAAATTGGTCAACGTGTATGAGCTTTCAGGGACAGCTTTGCACAATACAGGTAAAGTTTAAACCAAAATCACTATATACAGTAGTACACTATTCTTTTTTGGTCTTATTTCTTTCTACTGAAATTGACCTCCTCCATTCTCCCCTCTTCGTCTGATTTCCCAGGATCCTTTCTTTGCGATTCCCATGTGGTAGCCATGCATGACGAGAACCTCTACACAGTAGAACCGAACAAGGTTCAAATCCGAACGCCACAGGTCTGTTTGCACCACTCCTGACAGCGAATACTGATTTAGAAGTCTCGTCTGACCGTATTTACTGTTTCCTTCAGGGCACCGTAAAGCAGCATTTATATTTCTCCAAGGCAGAGGGCAACCCCGTTCTGCTCGACGTGTGCCAGTCCTACCTGGTGGTGGGTACAGACACGGCACACATCCAGGTTTTTGACCTTTCCAGAAGGTACACAGTTTAAAACTCCAAAATAAATAAATAAAAGTACATCAGCTGCATTTGTGTCTTGATTGAAATTTTGTTTGTGTTTTCTAGAGATGCCAAAGCGCATTGCAAGACTAAGAACTTGGCTGACCACATTGCTAATCTGGGCGCCCTGCGGTCAGTCAAGTGTAACGCCAGCGGCTCCTACATCAGCATCTTAATCTCTCAGGTTTACAGAAATATTCTCCTTCCCACCTAAATTTTTGAGGGAAAAATCTGGGGCTTTTCTTTGAGGGTCAACACCTTTCTTATAGGTTAACGGACGACTCGACCACAAGGTGTACTTTTACGACATTGAGATGGACACTTTGATGCATTTTGACTTCTTTACTGGCAGACCTTCCAGTAGTGTCTCACAACCAGAAGAAAGCGAAAAGTAACTTTTTTTTCTACGTTCATAGCTTTTACACATTCTTTTGTGTACATGTCTTTATTGTGATTTTTTTTTTTTGTCCCAGACAGGAATCTTCTGAAAGTGAACTCAGTGGGCGCTCCCCTGTATCTCACTTTTGGGACGAGAGCGAGCCTCGCCTTTTTGTGTGTGAGACAGTCCCTGTCAGCTCTGAAACTTCATCAGAACCATTCCTGGATATGGTAAGAGAAAGTTAGTTAGGTCCTGCTCTTTTACTACTGAATTAAAGGGAAAATTATCAAAATATTTCAATTGATTTTACACAGGCAAAAGCTAATATATATTAAAAAAATAATTTGAGTGTAGAGACTCAGTCAGCATGACAAAGATGGATTTTACAACACAGTATTTGGACCAGTTTACAACATTTTTTTAATTGTGACTTAAATTCACGTAGATTTATGAGAAAATAATGTCGTAACTGTTAAATTCCAAGAATAAAGTTTTATTTATGACTTGAAAAGTCATTGGCTACATTTTTGCTTTTTTGCTTGTAAATCTAAGAGAAAAAGCTTAAATTTAAGAGATTAAAAGTATTAGAATTATGAGATTTAAAGTAGGCAATTTAAAAGAAAATAATTCGTAAATTTTTTTTTTTTTTTGGTGGTCCGAATACTGTTATAGGATTTGCTTGTTTCTTTTTTTCCTTAATGATTATAATTTCCAACATAAATCATATAAATTAATTTAAGACAAGCTAAATAATTTCCATCTTGAAAGACTTGACATCGCTGCAGTGATGAATCCCAATCTTCTTCATAATTGTCAATGATGGTCACCTGAGCAAAACAAGTCAACTAGAAAAGTTGCATTTCCTGTGATAATGCTAGTGTGAATGCTTTTTGGTGAAAGTAGTCAATGAAGATGCAGACATTTTTTGCTGAAAATTGTGAAATGCAATTTACTTTGATTTCTTAAGGGATTTGCTGAAAATGCAAGAGCTATTTGCAAAATGTTAAATTTGCTAAAACTGGACATTTCATTAAAGAACTATGAAAGAGCCCTAAAGATTATCTAAATTTCTGAAAGTTTTGTATTAAAATTGCTTAAAAATCCTTAATATATGTCAGTTTTACAAAAATACTTAGTGTGCTGCGTAAATATGAGCTAAACTCCAAATTAGCCCAAAAACCTCAGTAGATGCCACATTAGCCAAAAAAGCTAGCTTGTTGCTTAAATACTAGCTAAACTCCAAAATAGCCTAATAATCCAACTGAATTAGTCAAAAACGTTAGCCTGTTGCTAAAATAGAAGCTAAACTCTAAATTAGCCTATAAAAACCTCAGTATATAGCTAATTGTCCAAAAGTGTTAGCATGTTGCTAAACTCAAAATTAGCATAAAAAACCTCAGTAGATGCCAAATTAGCAAAAAAAAAAAGCTAGCACATTGCTTGAATACTAGCTAAACTTCAAAATAGCTTAAAAATTCTCTAAATTAGCCAATAATGTTAGCATGTTACTAAAGTTGAAGCCAAACTCTAATAACTTTAAAAACCTCAGTAGATAGCAAATCAGACAAAAACGTTAGCATGTTGCATGCTTGAAAGTATTTTCACACAATAACATAATCTTACCGTATCACAGCTTTAGAGTATCTGTATTTATTACATTGTATTTATTAATACATTTTCCACACGTTTAGAATTTATTACTTCAGTTTATGAACACGGTATGACTCTTTCCCTTCTCTTAGGTGGACGTGTCAGTCGTGACACTGTTTTGTACTCAGGAGTACGGGCTCCTTCTTCATGATTACTACCTGAAACCTTCCGGCCTTCAGGCCCTCCTCGCTCTGGATGTGCCTTACTATTATTTCAGCTGCAAGGTGAGGACAAAGATGACTTCGCCCTGCTCTTTTTTTTTTTTTTTTTTTTTTTTTTCCACATTTTTGTTGAGATCTTGTTTACATTGTTCTTTATGTGAAACTGTATGTTTGGTTCATCATACACTAGCTGTTATTTCGGAGAGGTGGTGTCTTCCGACCGGATGTAAGTCTTTTTCCCCAAATAAAATGTTTAAAAAGCTTTAGTGTTGCCTCCCATGGTCACAAATGCATCCATGTTTGGACCTCAATGTCAGTTTTGTTTACACTTGTGTTGGTGGATAGAGTAGATCTGTGATGCTCTATCATTCAATAACACCCCCAGATTTTTTGCATCTATCTCCTTGTAACATAACTTTTTAACACAATTCCACGTATTTTACCTAACAGTTTTTTTTAAAACCACCTCTCTGGTTTGCATTTCTCAGCCTGGCGAGAAAGATGTAGGCTCAACCGAGGCTTTAACATCCGAGCCCTCTCAGTTCCCTCATATGGTGTCCAGACGAGCTCTGAGAGACTTTGTGGGTCTGGAGAGCTGTGAAAAGGCCACTCGTGACGCCATGCTCAACTTCAGCTTCTACCTGACCATCGGTGACATGGACAAGGCCTTTAAGTCAATCAAGCTCATTAAAAGGTAAGAAATTAATGTTAGAACATAGTCTGTGAGAGAAGAAGGAGATGATTGTTATAGAAAAGATAAAGGAAAACATGACCAAAACATTGAGCAGTTCGTCACAAAATATGGTTAGAAAAATGTTTTTAAGACCTCCATTTTTACATCTTCCCAGCTAAAACAGTGAAGTTCATAATTTTCCAAAGTATTTATTAAAAAATCCTTCTTTTATTGTCTCTAAGAATTAAAAAAACAGAACTAATCAGATGTCCACCTAACAATCTTTTATTAGTTTAACAGGCTACTACAGTGAAAAAAGAACAATACAGGACATGATTAAGGGCTTTTTTGTATCTGCATTGAGGGAAGGAACTCTTCACTGTGTATATATGTGACTGTTTTTGTTATTGTGCGGGTGTGTTCTGAAGGGATGTACTTTTCTAAACACATTCGGAATTACTCACACACACACTCACACACATGAAGTTCCCCTGCCAGTTTGATGGAGAAGGAGTGCCCCCCTCCATTCTTCCAAACATGAAATCATGTCAGCAGAAGGATGTGTGCGCTCGTTCCTGTGTGTGTGTGCGCGCACGAGTGGGTGTCAGAGAAATTTGACATGGATATGCATCAGTGATGTGATATTATCTTCTGGAGAATACGTGATTCAGGGCGCCCGTTTCAAGTTGTGCTGCTTTCTCACGTACAATCATTACGCAAACGGAAAAATGGCGTTAGCCTGGCAAACAGTCCGACGGCCGGATATTCCGAAGAATTTAATAGTCATGATGACAGTTTTACTAAGTTCCTTATTGATGGCTATTTTTATGCCCGCTTAAGTTGATATTGTGTTTGACTCCCACCCACATGATTGTGCATTTCCTGCAGGAGTAACCTGTATCATTGGGGGCTTTTGACTGCAGGGTTCATTAACAATGGGTTTCATTTTTAGATCTGAATGCAGCTTTTTTTTTTTAATGTACCTGAAAGCATCATGTCTGTTAGCATATAGATGGACAGTATGTCTGTGTCAGTCAAACTCTGTAAGGTTCTCTTATAGAGGGACATATTTCCTACACGTTCTTCAACATATCCCGCTCCGGCATGTACTGAATGACTGGACACATCCAGGTAATGAGCCGTGAATTGGGCAGTGAGATCAGGAGAACAGTCGGACACTGGCCCTAGAAGCCTGGAGGTGACCTCCCCTGCTTTAGTGGTTCATGGAGCTTCATTCATCTCATCAAATCCAATTAAAATACAGACTTATTGGTAATAATTAGTTGAAGCAGAGATAAACTTCCATTTAGAGGGTTGGCAGTTTGATTCCTTACTGCTCTACAGGTTGAAGTAAATAAAGTCCTAATTAATGTAAAGATGTTTGTGTATGAATAAAAGTAGTTTTGATAAAAGTAAATAAAAAACGTTTAATATTTTATATTTTTTAGTCTGAAGGGATATTGAAGTAAATAAAAAAATAGTATCTGTTGTGTACCAGATAGTAACTGGTGCACACCAGATAGTACTCAGAAAACAACTTTTTAGAAAAAAAACAAATAGTAACTGGTGCACACTATCTGGTGCTCACCAGATAATAACCAGCAAGAATGTTTTTTTTTTGGGTCAGTTCTTTTTTTTTTTTTTTTTACTCTAGTGTCCCTTTAGGGGCTCCGTAGTTTTATTAAGTTTCATATCAGACTTTTTTTTTTTATAATGAAGTTTTTTTTACAATAGATTTTTTTCTGTGATGGAAAAGTATTACTTTTTAATGATAAATATAACCACTTTAGTGAGTCAACCCAAGCAAAATTTCAGTTTTACCTGTAAAAACTAAGAATTCTCCTTTTTTTTCTTTGATTTGTCGATTTAAATAATTCCTTTTTTGTTTTTCCTCAATGAAAGGATACAATTTTATTTAAGGAATTATTCAAAATAGAAATTGCATTAACTGTCTCATCTGGATGGTTATTGTGGATCCATATTTTGCATAATTTCTTTAATAAATATTACAAAGTCTCTATTTTGCTGCAGTACTTAAAGGACAAAAATAAAATTATACCTTTTTTTATTTAAAAATACACACGCCACTGTCATTGTTGCATACTTTATAAAAACAAAAAAAAATAATTTAGCACATTTAGAAATGAATTGCATTGTTTATGTAACATCTTGTATAATTTATTAGTTTTAAAAGCTGAACACTTGTTCCTCCATTTTGAAATTGATTATGTTCTGATTACAGCTTTTATTCTTAAAGTAAACACTGAATTGTTTCAGTCTATTACTCGTGATAATTCAAGTTAAAATAACAAGTATTGGAAAAACCTTTGAAAATACTATTAATGTTAAATGTTACAGATCAAACCCAAACACTTTTGTTTATTAACGTCTATTAATCCTGAAAATGACACTAAATAATTAACAACAGTTTCTCAAATGTAAGCATCACATTTATTGAAATAAAAAAATAATATATATTATTTGACCTGCTCCTTTGGTGCAGTAAAAGGCCTAAACATGTCAGAGACTTGAAATTCTTTGCAGTTAAAGTGTTATCCTGTTCTTTTATTAACTAATCATTTTAATCATACAAGATGTACCAAAAACAAACAATTGTTCATTTAAAATGCAAACATTAATTTGAGCTTGGTCTTTTCCCTGACAATCCTGATTCGCTTCATCTACAAAACAAATATTATTAGTTTTAAAATTGCTCTTAGAAACTAAAACTGATTTGTGATCATGTCTGCATTCACTGTAAGCAGCTATTTTTGTCAGAAATCTGTGAAAATGAATTGTTTGTAACCAGAATTTAGATGACATGCGATACAAATAGAAAGAAACAAAAACTTGTTTTTGCTTATTGATTCACCAAACTTCCACCATATTCATTATAGAATATTCCCTTTAAATTGTATGAATTTTAAGACACAAATATGAGGTAATGTGGTGTATTTATTTCCAAATTAAATTATGAAGGGAGTTATTCCAAAAGCTCCTGTTTGCCACAAGGGTCAAGTTCCAGCTTGATCTTTTCCTAAAGGTGGTTTCCATAAGTCCATGTCATATTTGCTCCCAGCTCACCCAAGTGTAAATATGTGAGGAAGTGTCATTAGATTTGTATTTGTCTAGCTTAAAGACTTCCTAATACATTACTTTAGTTAAATATTTGACTCCTGTGCTTAAAGCAGCAGAATAATTCTAACGAGTAAAAGAAACCGTTTACAGTAGCAGGTACATGCTTGTGGAGCCGCAGAAAACCCCTTTTTTTTCTCCTGAGAGTCATAATTAGTATTAGAACAGTTATGTTGGAGAAAGCAGTCCTCTCATGTCCTTCGATAAGTCCTTTTTGTCTCCGTTCACAAAGTCTCAACATGGAGACTCCACGTAGTCGTTGTTGAGGCGTGGGTGAAAAGGTGACGCGAGCGAGCGACTGATGATTATGACTCGAGGGGCCAGGCAGTCATCACGCCGGTGTAGAATGTTCCAGATTAGCATGGCTGCGGCCAGTGTGGCCAGAAGGCAGGCCACTATGTCCACATAGCAGGAGTAGGACAGGTGTGTGTAAGGCCCGATCCGGTAGAAGGTCACGAGTCCAATTACAAGCACAAAACCTGAGCAGAAACAGAGAAAAAAAACAGTTAGTAAATGGCGTGTACTTTTATATTATATTATATTATATTATATTATATTATATTATATTATATTATATTATATTATATTATATTATATTATATTATATTATATTATATTATATTATATTATATTATATTATATTATATTATATTATATTATATGAAAATGTTGATGGTTTATTTAAAAAAGTACATTTAAACTTTTTTTTTCCAAAAATTGTTCAAACGCAATGTATTGTGACAAAGACTTCTGGGAAATTCCTTGGGCACTCAATTTTGAAATTGTGCATTCGAACAGCAATACAAAATAGCAAAAGCACAATATAGTGATTAAGGAAGGAATACGGACGTAGCCTTGGACATATGGACTCGCAGAGCGGGAATCGAACTTGCAATATTCCAATCAGAGGTCGACCACTGTACCTCAGCACCACAACCGTGGCTAACAAACCAGTATATGCTATATTAGGAAAATTCCAAATGAACCTGTCTAAAATAAAATAAAAACCCTAAATGTATAGTAAAATAATTACCTGGGCTATCTCGAAAATTAATTGAAAACCAAAGTTTTCAGTCTTCATGAAAATCAGCTTCAACTCAAGGATAAGTCACAATCTTTGTCAGTTAAATCCAGGTTAATTCCTGATTGGTATTATACAAAATTCTACATTTATTTAGGAGGAAAAACTCTTAAAATTTGAGTGTACGCTTTTATTTTGAAAATAAACCAAAATACTTTTTTTTGTTTTGGCAAGTAAATATCTTGGTTGTAAAATGATACTAGAAACTGTTGCAGATGGGATTTTTTTGGTGTGCACTTTGATATGAGCTTTTTACATTTTTAAGAAATGAAGGAAAATGTTTAATAAATGAGAAGTTGTACAAGCCAACAAGTCTTTCAAAATACCAGCATAGATGAAATTCCCCAAAAAATTGGTAAATCTGATTCCTATTTTCCATTAAATTCAAGATATGAGCACATTTATTGGTCAATACAGACGCTGAGATCTAAAAAATAAAGTTAGATTTAGCATTTCCTTTTGATTCATATCCCCACAAAGCTACAAAAATGCTTTATTTTTCTTTCTAGGTGCACCAGCAAACAGTTTGTTTAAGCTTTTTTGAATGCTAGTTGTTAGAGAGCTGGAGCTCAGCGTGAAGCCTTTGAAAGAGAGAATCTGCTTCCTCTTCTGAAGAATTTCAGAGACTTTGAGATAAAAATTCTCAAAAGCATAAAAATACTTGAACTCCGGATAGATTGTCCCAAAAATCCTTTGATTTATCGCATCCGCAAATTTCTTTGATTCGTCAGAGTCACGCAATGAGGAACTTGTGTTTGCATGCGAAGACATAAAAAGAAACGTCAAATTGAATCCTTTTGATCTGTTCTTAACTTTGCTTTTGAAGCGACCCACATTTGATTCGCTGCATTATGAGATAGTGTGGAGCCGTTCACCTGCATAGATGTCTGGAACCTTCTCTGCAGAGGTATAAATACAAGAGCACAAATAATGAGTGGAAGCAGGGATGTTAGTTCTGTAGGATATGAATCAATACGTTTCCTGGAACAGCCAGCGGCACCACTGAGGGGAGTTCATTTATATTTCTTCCTCCGCTACAGTATGATGACTGTCATTGTTTAAAGTGAGGATGTGGATAATTCTGTCTGTGTATCATTGTGTGTCTGCCACTCTTGTGTGTACACACACACACACATGCAACTGTTTGCCTAATCTGTGCATGTTTAACCTGTCTGGCTCCTTATCCAGCATAATGAATAATCTCCTGTCCGTGTCCCAGCCGGTTCGGGGTGTGTGTGAACCTCTTTTTTTGGCACAAACTTATCTCCCAAACTTCCTTCCCTTTCTTCCTCTTTCCATCCTTCCTTCCTTCCCTCCACACCACTCCCTCGGCTTCCAAGTTCATGTATTTACTGGACATTTGACAAGACATCAAAATAGTTCCTCTGTCAATGCTCGTTCTTGAAAGTTTGTTTGTCTCGTCCCGGTTCCTTCCAGCAGTTTTGCTTACTTCTAGACGGCAAACAATTATTTTATTTATCATGTGCTTATTGCTAGTAAATCTGTGGGATATAAACACAGAAAAAAAATGTAATTTCCTTCAAATCTAAAGAAACGGCTCTTTGAAGGAATAACCGACATTTATGTCAAAATTAAAACAGACAAGTTTAATCATACGTTTGCAGATTCTTTGATGTAAAGCAGCATTTATTGATTAAGTAGCAGAAAAGGTGGCCACATTTGCTTACATAGGCCCTCAAGAATATGTTTAGTATTTGTCAGATTTGTCCTATTTTATTTAGGCAGTTAATATTAATTATTAATTAAACAATTAATATATTGACGCACTAAATTTGTTAGGAACCTCAATAGAAACAGAACAAACGTTTTGCATGCCCTAGTAACATTTCAGGCACAGTTCTGCCCAGCAAATGCAAGAAAATAGATATTTATACGAAACATTTTTAAGAGTATGATACATTTTCACTTTTTCTCAACCCATCAGAAGCATGTTAGTCACTTTAACAGATTAATTCTGCAAAGTTACCTCAAAATTTTGAAAGAAATCTTTTTTTATTTTTTTTATTTTGAGTACTCAGTCATTCAAGTGGTTTCAGACTGATAGTGGATGAATGGTGAAACAAGACAGAAGATTTAAGTTTAGATGCCATGATTTGACTTTAAGATTACAACTGTAATCTTAAATGTATGGAAATTTGATTGCATTCCTCACACAAATTTTATTTTTTTATTTTTTATTTTTAAATAAGCCAAGCTAAACAAATATTCATGAATCTATTAATACTCAGCTAATTAATTTTGGCTTAACATAAAACATTTTTATTATTTTTATTGTCTTTTTTTATGTGTTCCTTTTGTACCTAGTTAACCATAATTGCATGTAGTAATTCAGCAGCATTCTGACCATAAACTGTAACTGTTTTTCTTATAATTTTTTTTTTAAATCAGCAGTGTCAAACTCACAGGGGGCCAAAATCCAAAATACACCTTTGGTTGTGAGCCGAACAAGAAAAACTTTTATAAACTTTTATTTAACACTCTAAAAGATTTATTTTTAAAACTTTAATAGCGTAACTTTTTAACAAAATTATGAACTAGATACATAACATTACCTGCAATAACGCTAGTGTGAATGCTGGAAGCTGCAAGTATTGAGATGCTGAAATTGATAGCCAAAAACGCTAAAGCTGATAGCCAGCTGAAATAATAGCTAAATTCCAAATTAGCCTAAAAAACATAAAATTTCAACTTAAGTTAGCCAAAACAGCTAGCATGTAGCTGAAAAAAATATCTAAACTTCAAAATATCCTAAAAAACTGAAAAAAAGTCCATATTAGCCAAAACAGCTAGCATGGAAATATTAGCCAAACTTCAAAACAGCCTAAAAAACTTCAAAAGAAAAGCTTAAATTAACTAATATTTCAGCTAGTTTGTAGCTAAAATATTAGCTAAACTCCAAAATAGCCTAAAAAAATCTTAGTTAATACCAAAATAGTCCAAAAAGCTACCAGAATGCCAATTTTTTTTAAAACTTTAAACCATAACTTTTTAACATAATTCTGAATAATAAAAAGGCAGGAATATTATATTTTATGGAGAGTGTTTTACTCTCCATAAAAATATGTTTTATCAAAATTATACAAGTTAGAAATAAACGCAAGATAACATCGGGTCATTAATAACAATAAAATAAAAGTATCTGGAGGGCCGGATAGAATTACCCGGAGGGCCGGGTCCGGCCCCCCTGCCTTCACCTGCATTTTGAATGTTTGGGATAAATATCTGGAGATCTACAGAGCTTTATTTCTTGTTCTTGTAACATCTTTCTTCCTTTCTCAAAAGGTCTTGCCTTTTGCCAGGTCACAGTTGTAAATAAGAAGGCAGTTCTTAATCTGTCCTCCCTGGATAAATAAAAGTTTTAATAAATAAAAAAAATATTTTTTTGTTAGAATAGTTTTATCTCACTTAAATGTTTCTCCATTTATTCATCTAAAACTGCTGAAAAATGTATAGCAAACATTGTAACATTTTTATATTTATCCTGCTGGAATCCTGCCTGTTGGAATGTGAGTTAAATGGATTAATAAAGGAGATAATATTTGACGTTTCCTCTGAAGAGATTTCATTTTTTTTGGGTTATTTTTCCTTGACCGAACAGTTCCCACCCTGCTTTCATGTGTACCGAGGGAAATTTTCAAAGCACGCCATAAACACACAATCAAAAAAAAAAAAAAAAAAAAAAAAAAAACACGCACAAACAAAATCCCTCTTCCACACAAACACAACACTGCCTGTTGAACACTGTCTTTCCCGTTGGTTCCCCCTCCCCTCTTTTTTCCTTCTTCAGCTCAGGGGTTTGCATAACAGGTAGTCACAGACATTTCCTCGTCCTGAGCAGGGATATCCTGGCGCCCGGCAGTCGCTCGCTGGTTCGCTGGAGCCCTGGGCCATGGATTATGGACTAGAACTAAATTTAGACCTCCTTCATGTTTCTCTAACGCCATGCAGCTGAATGGACACACAGCATGGCAACACGGCTGCTGAAATGGGGCTGATGGATGGAAGATGTAGTCCATCTTCACATGTTTTGCCTACAGGCCAACAGTCAGAACATGTAAAGATAAACTACATCTTCTTAAATTTTTGTTTTTTTAATTTTCCTTTCCATCATTTAACTCAACAAATATAGCACAGATGGCTTTACTTACTGGCTAGCTGGAAGAGTGCAGCTATGGCTTCCTCCCACCACTGGGACTCCTGGGTAACGAAGGGTAGTTCCATCAAGCCGAGAAGGAAGATGAGCTGACCAGCAGTCAGGGCCACCGTCGCCATCAGGTTGCACGCTCGCATCATGTTGAACTGCACTTCAAGGAGCAGAGCAAAAACTACATCAAATCTTCCGTTCTGCTAGCAAGAACAATTGCAAGTCTTGGATGTTTTCTTAAAAAAAAAAAAACATGAATGCTTTCTCATGAATGGATCTGGCACGTTTCTTGAATGGCATTTTCTTAATGAAATACAGAGGTCTCAGAAACTCACCACGAAAGATAAAAAACAACAATCAAACTATTTTTATGGAGAGTAAAATATTGAAAGCTATTTAAGGTTTAAGTTGATTTATTCTGGAACAATATTCCTGCATTTTTATTATTCATAATTACGTTAAAAAGTTACGATTTTGCTAGCTTTTTGGACTATTTTGACATTTACTAAGATTTATTTAGGATGTTTTGGAGTTTAGCTAATATTTCAGCTACATGCTAGCTGTTTTGGCTAATTTGGGCTTTTTTTCCAATTTTTTAGGCTATTTTAAAGTTTAGCTATTTTTCCAGCTACATACTAGCTGTTTTGGCTAACCCAAGTTTTTTTGTTTGTTTGTTTTTTAGACTTATTTGGCAAGTAGCTAATATTTTAGCTGGCAATCAGCTTCAGCATTTTCAGCTTTCAGCTTCAGCATTTTCAGCTTCCAGCTTCCGCGTTTTCAGCTTCCGCGTTTTCAGCTATGAACTTAGCATTTTTAGATATCAGCTTCAGCGTTTTCAGCTTCAGCGTTTTCAGCTATGAACTTAGCATTTTTAGATATCAGCTTCAGCGTTTTCAGCTTCCGCGTTTTCAGCTTTCAGCTTCAGCGTTTTCAGCTTTCAGCTTCAGCATTTTCAGCTATGAACTTAGCATTTTTAGATATCAGCTTCAGCGTTTTCAGCTATGAACTTAGCATTTTTAGATATCAGCTTCCGCGTTTTCAGCTTCCGCGTTTTCAGCTATGAACTTAGCATTTTTAGATATCAGCTTCCGCGTTTTCAGCTTCCGCGTTTTCAGCTATGAACTTAGCATTTTTAGATATCAGCTTCAGCGTTTTCAGCTTCCGCGTTTTCAGCTTTCAGCTTCAGCGTTTTCAGCTATGAACTTAGCATTTTTAGATATCAGCTTCAGCGTTTCCAGCTTCAGCGTTTTCAGCTATGAAAACTTAGCAGCATTTTTAATCATTCAGCTTTCTTTCAGCTTCAGCGTTTTCAGCTATGAACTTAGCATTTTTAGATATCAGGCTTCAGCGTTTTCAGCTTCCGCGTTTCAGCTTCTTTCAGCTTCAGCATTTTCAGCTATCACTTCAGCATTTTGCAGCATATCAAGCATTCAGCTTCAGGTTTTTCAGCTATCAGCACTTTAATCTTCAGCGGCCAAATTCAGCTTACAGCATTCACACTAGCATTATTGCAGCTAATGCTATATATCGAGTTCATAATTATGTTAAAAAATTATAGTTTTAAAGCTTTAAAAATGTTTTGTTTTAGAGTGTTCAATAAATGTTTATCCTGTTTGGCCCGTGACCAAAAGTGTGTTTTGGATTTTGGTCCCTGAGTTTGACATCCCTGTTCTAAAATCATATTTTGTTGCTTTACTTTTTTGAAAAGTGTTCAAACGATCAGTCAACCGCCGTTTACTTACATTTAACAGTGCTGCGGGACTCTTGATAACCTGCGTACTCGGAGCCCCATCCGATGCTTTCGCATCCCCTCTGCGTCCCCTGCCCCTTACTCCCAGCGGGCAGCTCATCCCGTGCCCTTTCCGCCCCGCCGGGGCACATTCTCCAGAGTCCCACGCTCCGCTTGCGACCGTCCTCCAGTGCCTGAAGGACCCAGCTGGGGGTGAAGGCGGCAACATTGTTTAACACCAGGGACAGCAGGGCTACCACCACCGCTGCCGCCACCAGCCTCTGCACGGCCATGCGACACCTGACGCCCGCCACCTCTCCCCCTCCGTGGCGTCCCTCTCGCAGCTGTGAATGTCTCCGCGGCGTTTCGGGCCAGAGGCGCCCCCTCACTCCTCTCCAGCTGTCACTCAGTGCTCCTCCAGCTTGCACGGAAGAGTTTGCAAACTTGTTGATTGTAGGTTTATCTAAAGAACATCTCCATTCATCCTCATTCAGGGGTTAGTCGTTGCAGCAGATCCTCAGCCCTCTTCCTCGGACAGCAGCGTGGGTACTTGGGGGTTGATCCAACTTGCACTTGGGTCCATTCCACTGGCTCCGACTGGCTGCAGCTTGACTCTTGGATCTTAATTTCTTTTGGTTTTTGCACCTTTTCGTCCTCTTTTTTTTTGTTTTCTAACTTCTTCCTGTTCAGATTTTTTTCTGTCTCTTTCTCTGCCTTCAGCAGCTGCACAATACTTTAAAAATCAAATCACAAAGATATTGTTGTCTGAAGACGTAGCGTGTTTGTGGCTCTGCAAAGTCTGGCCAAGTCCGTCCTGGTTTGAAGAGCTCCTGCTGTTTGGCTGGAACAAGAAGTCCTGCAAGCCCACCTCCCGCTGCTCTCCCTCTCTCCGTCTTTCTAAAAATTTTCTCTGCCTGCCAGAGGTCAGAGTTAAAACGCAGGGGAGTTGCCGTTAATCATGAACCCGAAGCATCAGTGGTTTGCAGTGCAGTGCAGCCTCCTTTAAACAGATCCTTCATGATCCTTTCAAATATGACTCTTTGTCAGCGTGCTGGGGTGAGAGCGTCTAAAAGACGCCGTCGCAGACGTCACCGCTCAGTGTATTCTTTTGTCTGGGGACCAGGGGGCGTCACTGAAGTGCCCTCTCCTATGTGCAACAAACATACTGACGGCCACAGCCAGCCAGCAACAGGATGTGTTTCCTGAGAGGAAAAGAGAATGGGAAGAGGGGCCACATGTAGACCCATTTCTTCCCTTGTCTTTCCTTTTGTGCCTCTCCAGATCACGCCGCTCGATGTGCAACAAGCTGGGCTTTTCTCAGCATTTTCTCAGACCATATAAAGTCTGGTTTGGCTTCATGCTTTGGGTTGTTGCTATCTTCTGTTAGCCCTCCAAAAAAGTAAGGCCCCTAAAATTCAGGGTATTTCCTGTTGCTCAACTTTCAATAAACAGCCCACATCTGCATCTGCTAAAGAAAGGCGGTGGGAGTGGATGCAAATAGAAACCAGATGGCTGTGGAATCCTAAATTTGGACACGAAGTTAAATATGTCAGCAACTAACTTTGAAACCTTGAACTCTTGTTTTTTCTTTATCAACATTTTTCAGTCGGAAACACATATTTCAGCTAGTGGAAATAAAGAACACAAATTGCCTTTTCCAAACAGGAAGTGTTTACATTTCCACCAAAGTTTTGACCACTGAATAATAAAATGCCCCTGGAGTGCGCAAAAACATCAACCTCTCGAACGGTCTTTTCTTTTTTCCTCCTCAGTAAAGCAGTGTGGGAAAACATGGCAAGGATGTGTGTGAAAACCCGCCGGCTGGATGTAGCGCATGTGTGCCTGGGGAATATGGGGAATGCAAGGGCAGCGAAAGCTCTGAGAGAGGCGAAGGCTGAGCCAGAACCAGAGGCCCAAGTCGCAATGTTGGCCATTCAGCTGGGAATGCTGGTAAGAATTTAAACCATTTGATTGCAAACTACTTTTAGCTTAAGGTGCAAACTGACCTTAATCTTTATGATTATTATTTTTTTCAGTAAAACTAAGTTAAAATAAAACATTTCTATCTCAAGTTGAGCTACATCCTTTGTCCACAAATAACACATCCTCTGTTTGGGTCTGAGCATGTCACCACACACCGAGCGTGGGACTTTCCTTACTGAAAGCATTTACCTTTCCATGATCTTTTCCTGTTCTCCAACAGGAAGATGCAGAAAAGTTGTACAAGAGCTGTCAGCGCTTTGACCTGCTGAATACTTTTTACCAGGCCTCTGGCCAATGGCAGCAGGCTTTGGAGACGGCTGAAGTTCACGATCGCATCCATCTGCGCTCAACCTACTACAATTATGCCAAATACATGGAGTCCATGGGTGACCAAATCCAGGCAATCACTTTGTGAGGAAGAGTTCTTTAACAAGGAGACGACTTTTTTTTTTTTTTTTTTGTTATAAAATATATTAAAAAGTGGGATGTTTTCTTTTATAGCTATGAGAAATCAGACACACACAGGGTTGAGGTGCCCAGAATGCTCCAGGACGACACTTCATCTTTAGAGGTTTACGTAAACAAAACGAAAGACAAGTGAGTCTGTAACTCCCAAACCTGTTGACCTACTTATGTTACTACAAAAACTGAGCTACGAACTTCCATTCTTTCCTTCTGTCAACTTAGGAGTATCTATAAGTGGTGGGCCCAATACCTGGAGAGCCAGTCAAAAATGGACGCAGCGCTGCACTTCTATGAGCGCGCTCAGGACTACCTCTCTCTGGTCCGGGTCTATTGTTACATGGGGAACATTCAAGAGGTAATCCTGTAACAGAATTCCCAAAAAGTAAAGTTTTGAGGACCTTTTTTTTGCAATTTAAATTATAAAATTTTTTATTTGCACCAGAGCATAAATCATAACTGTGTTTTGAAGTACAATCTATTTAAATTAGATATATGGCATTACCTGCGATAATGCAAATGTGAATGCTGTAAACTGAATGTGGCTGCTGAAGATGCTAGAGCTGATAACTAAAAAGGCTTAAAATATTAGCTAAATGCCAAATTAGCAAAAAAAAAAAAAATCTGGAAAACTGTCTGCTTTTGCCAAAACCAGTAGCATAATTTTATAATTTTAGCTTAACTCCAAATTAGCAAACATATCTGGAAAAAAGTCTACTTTTGCCGAACAACCTTAAAATATTAACTAAACCCCAAACTAGCATAAATAATTTGAAAAATGTCTATTTTTTTCAAAGCAGCTCGCAAGCTAAAGTATTAGCTTAACTCTAAATGACCATGAAAAACTTTAAAAAAGGTCAAAATTAGCCAAAAACAGCTAGCATAATGCTAAAATATTAGCTAAACTCTAAATCAGCCTACAAAATTGGTAGTGTCTAATTTTTCAAAAACTGCTAGCTTAATGTTAAAATATTACCTAAACTCTAAATTAGCCTAAAAAACTGAAATAGTGTAGTTCTGTCAAAACAGTTAGCATATTGCTACAACATTAGATAAACACCCAATTAGCCTAAAAAAAACTGGAAAATGTCTAAATTAGCAAAAAAGCAGCTCACATAATGATAAAAACTAATTTCAAATTACCCTAAAAAACCCAGTAGTTACTGAATATTTTAAAGTTTGAATGGTCTCTAACTGAAAGTATCTGTAGAAGTTCACAAGTTTCAAAGTTCACACAGTTTTTGAAGGATTTGTGCAATTTCACATTCATTTCCTTTGGTGCATATATTGCTCAATATTTCAAAAACTATCAAGTTTATGAATAACAAAAATACAAGCAGAAAGGTTCTAAATGAGCTGAACGTTTTGATACCAAGATTGCTGAAATCGCTGATAGTGTGATTGAGTTTTTACGTGCAGAAAAACGTACCGGAAGGAGCAAAAAAAAATCACTAAAGTGCGAATGATTTGAAAAGAGAAATTTAAAAAAAAATTTGATAATGCATTTATTGATTTAACAGGCATCTCAGATAGCAAGTGAGACGGGTGACAGAGCGGCGTCGTACCACCTGGCCAGACATTATGAGAGCCACGAAGACCTCAAACAAGCAGTCCATTTTTACACAAGAGCCCAGGCCTACAACAACGCCATACGACTTTGTAAGGTACAGTGGATCAACGAGCATCTTTCAATTCATCAAAACGCTCATCTGCAATGTTTTTATTCTAATATATGACGTTTGTCTGCGCAGGAGAACGGTTTGGATGACCAGCTGATGAACTTGGCTCTGCTCAGTAACCCAGAGGACATGATGGAGGCTGCTCGCTATTATGAGGAGAAAGGCAGTCACCTGGACCGAGCCGTGGTGCTCTACCACAAGGTTGGTCACAGCTTTCACTCCAGCTTTAAAATTGTCCACAAGGGGGCGATCACACACCATGTATGATTTTTCTTCCTTTCTTTCAGGCTGGTCATGTCTCCAAAGCTCTAGAGCTCGCATTTTCTACAGAGCAATTCTCCGCCCTTCAACTCATTGCAGAAGATCTGAATGAAAACTCCGACCCCGCCCTTCTGGCTCGCTGCTCTGACTTCTTCGTCTCACACTCCCAAAATGAAAAAGCACTGGAGCTACTAGTCGCAGCCAAGAAGGTACATACGTGTGCCTCATTTTTGCACAGACTAATCAAACAAATGTCATAACTCCTGTATAAATTTGGCCTTCAGTACCATCAGGCCCTGGAGCTGTGTGTGACCCACAACCTGACCATCACAAACGACCTGGCCGAGAGAATGACAGTGACTGATTCGAAGGATTTAACTAAGGAGGCCCGCAATGAGCTCCTGGAGAGGATCGCTGACTGCTGCATGCGGCAGGGCAGCTATCACATGGCAGCAAAAAAATACTCACAAGCAGAAAACACAGTCAAGGTAAAGATGTTTTTTTTTTTTTTAAATGACATGTATTCTCATAAAACTTAAATTTTTGATGAATCAACCAAAGCTACATTTAAGGGATAGCTTTGTAAACAAAAACAAACATTTTTTGCTTCCTTTTAACAGGCGATGAAGGCCCTCCTGAAGTCAGGTGACACAGAGAAGATTATTTTCTTTGCTAATCGCTGTCGCCAGAAAGAGCTTTTCATCATGGCAGCTAACTATCTCCAATCCCTGGCCTGGCATGAAGACCCACAGATCCTAAAGACCATAATCCATTTCTACACCAAAGGAAAGGCATTAGCTCTCCTCGCTGGCTTCTATGAAGCCTGCGCTCAGGTAAAAACATATTTTCTAAAAGAAAAAGCAGTTATTTTCATAATTTTTCAATAATCCTAAATAATGTTTTTTTTTTTTTTTTTTTTTTTGATGTGCCAGGTGGAGATTGACGATTACCAAAACTATGAAAAGGCTCTGGATGCTTTGACAGAAGCTTTCAAGTGTCTCTCAAAAGCCAAAGACGCTTCAGGAGGACAACAGGCAGCGAGATTAACCGACCTGCAGCATAAAATCACTCTCATCAAGAAGTTCATCCACATCCAAAGGTACATTTACAAGAGGCAACACTACAGAATGGAAATCTGGAATTCCAATAATATTTGTTTAAAAAGTTCCAATAATTGTACTGTAATAATATATGTGATAAATAGTTTACAGCTAAGTTAGTGTCAGCATGTTTCCTCATAAAGCTCAAGTGTCAAAGTCCAGGCTCGGGGGGTCGGATCCGGCCCTCCACATCATTTTATTTTATTGTTATTAAAGGTTGATTTAATCTGGAATAATTGTCCTGCATTTTTTATATTTCATAATTATGTTAAAAAGTTACATTTTTAATGTCTTAAACAAATGTCATCCTGCTTTTTGGACTATTTTGGCATTGACTATGATTTTTTTAGGCTATTTCTAGCTAATAATTCAGCTAAATGCTAGATGTTTTGGCTAACTTAAGCCTTTTTTCAGAGTTTTTTAGGCTGTTTTGGAGTTAGGCCAATATTTACAGGCTAATTTCAGCTTTTTTGTACTTTTTTTTTTTGCTATTTTAAAGTTTTGCTGTTTTTTCAGTAAAATTGTAGCTGTTTTGGCTAACCTAGTTTTTCTGTTTGTTTCTTTCGGCTAATTTGGCATTTAGCTAATATTTTAGCCGGCCATCAGCTTTAGCGTTTTCAGCTATTAATTTCAGCATCTTCAACTATCAGCACTTCCATTTTTATTGGCCAAATTCAGCTTCCAGCATTCACACTAACATTATCACGGCTAATTCCATATATCTAGTTCATTATTATGTTAAAAAGTTACGCTTTTAATGTTTTTAAAATGTAGTTTTAGAGTGTTGTATACATTTTTATCCTATTCATATCCTATTTTTATCCTGTTTTGGATTTTGGCCCCTTGTGCGATTGAGTTTGGCACCACTGTCATAGAGGGTTTGGATTAGAACAAAAGCATCCAGCAATCTATAGTTTTATGTTTTGAATTACTTTATATTTCAGTTTAAATCAAACAAATTAATTATCCATCTTTGACTGATTGATTTTTTTCCCCTCTGATTTATTTACAGGTTGTATTCTGAAGATGCACAGGAGGCGGCGCTCTCATGTGAAGCTTTGCTGCAGGAGCCCAAGTTAGATCCCCCCATCAGGATTGGGGACGCATTTGGGTTCCTGATCAATCACCACTGTCAGAAAGGCAACTTGGAAGCGGTGAGGCTCCTCCGTTTACAATGATAGTGAAAGTGGTTCACGAGAATGAGTCTACATGTATTCAGAAACACTCAACTGTTTGTTTCTTCTCCAGGCCTATCACAAGCTAGAGGAGCTCCAGAAGCTGCTGCCGACTCAGAACATTGCATGCTACATCAGCCAGACTAGTTTACAGGCTCTGCAGTCAAAGATGGAGGTATTTAAAGGTCGTGGTGGCAGAGCTGGTGTAACTGAGGAGGATGAAGTAGAGGAGGACATTTAGTTGTTTCTTAGTTATTTCTTCTTGTTCAGTTTACTGTTGTTTAAAAACAAGCACAAAAAATGGCTGCAAAAAAAACAAACATCTGACACAGTGGAGAATATGCAAGCACTATAAATTAATAAAAGTTTTTTTTTTTTTAAGTTTTCCTAAATTTGACGCTAACGGTTGTTTAAATCTGCTCTGCCCTGAAGGTAAAATTTATGTGTAATTTTATCAGATCAGAAGGATGATGTAAATATGCAATATTTCCCATCAATATTTGTGCCGCTGGGAGGTATTTTTTACTGAAATATTTTAATAAACGCAACACTTACTATATCTTTACAATAAAATGTTCTATCAAAACTTTTTCATTTAAAAGTTGTTTGTTTTTTCAGGTAAATCAATAGACTGTATTAAATTTCCAGTTATTGCCACCAGAGGGCACTGTTGTTTATGAAACTTCAATAATGATGCTCAATATTTAAAAGTCAACTTAAACTGTCTTTTCTGTTTTTATTCATTTTCTTAGGGATTTAGTTGGTGTTTGGGGGCGGGGACTGTCGTCAAGGTCAAATATAGACCAGATGATGTTAGCAAGCTAAAAAATTATAAAGTTAAAGAAAAAACATGTAATTATGCACTAAAAGTTGTGTCACTTCTCTTTCTCATTTAACCTAAAGACAATCATCAACTGTGTAAAAGAAAACATGTGTGGCCAAAGCGATGTGAAACGGGTTCGTAGCCATGGCAACAAAGCAGGCCGTCATTCACAAGAAACCAAGATGGGCGTTTTAGTTGAACCTCATAAGAGAGTTAAGGCTTTGATAGATGAAAGGAGGTTGAATTTGGCTGAGGCACAAATATGACGAAGTTTCAATTCTGAGAAACTTGTCTTAAGTTTGATGTGAGGTTAAAGCAGAAGTTGGCCATTTTTAGTCAATTTGGAGTCCCTTTTATATGCAAGTTCTGTATAAAAATGTTTTTAAGAGCTTCATAAACAGCCATCTTATGCCCTGACCATGAACAAGACTAAAAGACATATCAACATTAGGGGACACAAGGCGACAGCAAGAAGATTTAAGAGATTAAAAAGTGAACATGTTCCAAAAACATGCATATTTATTGTAGTTCTGCCACGATTAGTCGACTTATCAACAATTAAAGGACTATTAAAATAGTTGACGACTAATTTAATAGTCAGATAATTATTACTTTATGGTATATAGAATCAAAGTGTAGTAAAGTTGAAAGTTATAATTCCATTATTTGAGCTGTTTGAACTATTTTGGCATTTTTTAAAAGTTTTTTTAGACTATTTTGGAGTTTAGCTAATATTTCAGCTACATGCTAGCGGTTTCAGCTAATTTAGGCTATTTTTTGTTTGTTTTTTAGACTATTTTGGAGTTTAGCTAATACTTCAGCTACATGCTAGCGGTTTCAGCTAATTTAGGCTATTTTTTGTTTGTTTTTTAGATTATTTTGGAGTTTAGCTAATATTTTAGCTACATGCTAGCTATTTTGGCTAATTTACCCTTTTTTCAGTTTTTTTTTGGCTAATTTGGAGTTTAGTAAATTTTTCAGCTACATGCTAGCGGTTTCAGATAACTTAGGCTGAATATATTTTTGGGTGTATTTTTAGGTGTTTTGGAGTTTAGCTAACATGCTAGCTTTTTTGGCTAATTTAGGCTTTTTTCTGTTTTTTACTAACTTCAGCGTTTTCAGCTATCAGCTTTAGCGTTTTTAGCTATAATTTTCAGCATCTTCAGCTATAAGCATTGGCATCTTCAGCGGCCAAAGTCAGCTTACAGCCTTCACACTAGCATTATCAAATTTAATGCTATATATCTAGTTTTTAGTTAGTTTAAAGCTAATGAAGGTTAAGATGTATGCTTTACATTGAGTTTGCAGATGACCTGATTAGTCGACCAATCGGAAAAAATAATCGGTGATTTGTCAACTATTAAAATAATTGTTTGTGGCAGAACTAATTTATTGCATTTCAATCATATTTTGCCTAATCTACATGTTTCTGACCAGCTTGCGTTAAGTTTTATGTTTTAAAAAGTCTTCATCAAAATCAGAAGATTTGTAAGAAAATCCCAGCATGGTTACAACTAGATGGATTTTTATTTATCTTGTCAGAGAAGTTTTTCAGCTAAGATGAGGTAGAAAATGAAGAACAGCTGTTTAAAGATAATAGAGCAGCAGAGGAAAATAGTTTTGTGCACAATACTGAAGTTGATTAAACAACATCTCATCATTTCCAGTCAGGATGTATATCTGTTGCTGCTCCCACACACATCTGCTGGTGGATTGTGGTGATTTTCGTCCTAACATACGGCTGTTTGCGTGTTTGTTAATGTGGTTTCTCTGCTCTCGTCTGTGATGTGGTTCTGCCCTTCTGATGGATCTGGTTCCTCTCTTGTGGTCGGGACCAGGTTTTTAGTGGTAAGAATGAAACATTTAACCAAAAAAAAATGTTTTATATCGACATAATGATTTTTTGTTTCTTTTAAAATGGAACTTTTCCATATTATAATAATTCAAAAAGTAAAAACAGGAAAACAATGACACAAAAATTTTTATTTCTAAAAGGATTTTTTAGCGCTGAACCATCTGAAACCTAATCCAGTCTGGAGTTCAGCGTAGTGACCTGAGTGAGCTGAAGCGCTGTCATCGGGAAAAGAGAGGCTGCAGAGGTCAGCTGCAGGCGGCCCAGAGGACGTTTGCTCAAAGGTTGCTGTCCGCTTTGAAGTGGGATGATCCGCTTCTGTTTGGTTGGAATGATGCTTATATTTGGTCTCTGGGTTTTGTTTGTTTGTGTGCACACTTCCCGAATAACGCCCAAGAGATTTTGTTTGGTGAGAAGGGGGATCTGTGAAAATGACTTCAAAGTTTTTGGCCTCTCGGAGACACAACATGAATGTCTGTAGTCGCGTAGATCACGTATCAGGGAAAAAGCAACGCTGGCAGCCAAAATTGGTTGCAACATTAGCTTGGTTTTGTGTTTATTGATATTTTTTAAGTTTCAAAGGCATAGTTTTACTAACCCAGAGAAAAATCATTTTTTATTAACCATTTTTAGATATATTTTTTTAATCGATCAATTAATAGCAAGATTGTTGCTCATGGTTCTGTCTCTTCAAATGCAGCTTCGTTGACGTAAACATGTGACTTTAAAGCACATCTGTCAAAGTCAAACTTGTATAATTTCGACGAAATATATTTTTGTGGAGAGTTAAATATTGAAAGTTATTTAAGGTTTAAGTTCATTTATTCTGGAACAATATTCCTGCCTTTTTATTATTCACAAATATGTTTAAAAGTTACTTTAAAAGTTAGTTTTAAAGTTTTAATAATCAACATTGTGCTAGCTTTTTGGACTATTTTGGTATTTACTAAGATTGTTTAGGCTGTTTTGGAGTTAGGCTAATATTTGTGCTACTTCCTAGCTGTTTTGGCTAATTTAGACTTTTTAAAAAGATTTTTTGACTCTTTTGGAGTTAGGCTAATATTTACTCGCTAGATATTTTGGCTAATTTAGGCAGTTTTCCTTTTTTTTAGGCTGTTTTAATGTTTAACAATTTTTTTCAGCTACACACTAGCTGTTTTAGCTAACCTAAGTTTTTTAGGCTAATTTGGCACTTAGCTAATATTTTAGCTAGCTATCATTTTCCGCGTTTTTAGCTATCAATTTTAGCATCTTCAGCGGCCAAATTCAGGTTACAGCGTTTACAGTACCATTATTGTCGGTAAAACTATATATCTTTCATAGTTATGTTAAAAGTTACGGTTTTAAAAATGTATTTTCAGAGAGTTCAATAAATGTTTATCCCTTTTGGCCCACGACCTTGTGCGACTGAGTTTGACATCCCTGCTTTAAGCATCCAGCTTAATAGAATAGCTTAAATATTCGTCTACAAAACAAATTTTGTCCCCTGCTTCATAAAATAAGGACAAGATGAATTTACACGCAGATTTACACAAATCTGATTTTTATGAATACTCCAGCTTCAACACACAACTTCTTATTAGACGCATATAAACCTTAACAAAAAAGCAACGATTTGTGACAAATTAGTAATACAGCTAAAATTTGTTTTGACTTGCATCAAGTTTAAAAAATCTTTGGTTGTTTCTTTAATTAGGACTTTTCCTACAAGTTGTCCTCACGTGAACTCAGACATTTGGTTTTGGCTGCAATATCCATATTCTCTTATTGGTTTGTACGTCTTTAATAAAAGAAATGACAAAAGTTATTTGTGGAACAGCATTTCAGTATGACCAATCAAAATTAGATATACTTGAAGAAAATGTTGACATTTTACATAGTTTTAATATTATGTAAGCAGATTCACCAAATTGTCATATTTTCCATTAATAAAGTGAAAAACGAGCTGAATTTCGCTTTGAAACAAAACAAATATGAAAAAAATAGCAAAAAAAGCAATGCTTTTTAATATTTCTTCTTTTCAAAACCACTTTAGTGTTGAACTAAAGTATAGCTTCATGCTTGAATCCTTTCATGTTTGCTCCAACTTTACCCCACCCTTCAGACACAAACTGCACTTTGCTGCAGCCTGCATGGGAAAGAAAAGCCAAAATGTTCCCAAAGCGCTCATTCATCTGTTCATCAGGAAAGTCGACAAAGCTCCAAATTAGTTGTGTGTTCATAAACAATCTAAAGTAAGAGTTTAAAGTTGTAAACAAACATCTTAAAGTTTTGTTTCTGTTAATTTATTGCAGTCTAATTAAATTCCTTCTGCTTTCTTTTTTTTTTCTTCTAATGGCTCCATGTTTCATCCTTTAACCCATTTTGGTTTTTATTCTGAAGTGTTGCTTTCATGCCATCAGTAGGTGGTGCTCACACTGATGGATTCCTCCCTGAAAAGCCCCCAAAGAGACATGGCCTTGAGAAAAAAATGCCAGGAATGTTTGCAAAGCTTATGTCAATTTCACAAGCTCAGGAGAAGAAAGCCTTGGGACAATGAGGGGGTCACCCCGGTGAGAATAATGTCATTACATGTTACCCAGACATGTACACGCCTGTGAATACTTTCCCCTTATGTCTGGGCTCATAAATGCAGGAGAAACTGAACTTTTTCTAGAAGTGGGGTTCATATTTTAAGGATTCCCCTTAAACTGTTTTTATTTTTTTAATTTCTTGGGTGGTGTCATAAAAAATACATTTCTCAGCTTTTATTTTGAAAATCTCGTGGAAAACTGAAGTAAAAGTGCTGATATGTCGATGGGGAAGCGCGATGAGGATTGATGGGAAAAAGCAGAGGAGAGTCATACGCATGTCACCCCAATTCCCTTTTCAGGGGGCCATGCCAGCCACGGGAGGGAGGGAAACCGGGGGGGCGGGGGTGTGAAAGTTTGAGAGGAATGGGAAGTGGGATTTTGTTAGTAATGTATTACACTCCCATGGCCCTGGGAAAAGGGGTGGGGGGTGCTCGGCTTGGGCCTTTGCCAACATAGTCACCATGCCAAAGCGCTGTGTGTCGGGGACCACTACTCTCACAGGCCGCTCTGGGAAAATCCAAACCAGGTTGTTGTTTGATGCTAAAAACAAGAGGTGGGGCGGAGAGAATTTGTGAATAGCTTTTGTAAATTAAAAAAAAAATAAATAAAATAAAAAAAATTATAATATGAGAAATATTCAGACGTGTTCAGCACCACAGCTGGTCCCCGAGGCAACATGCCAAATTTTTTTCCCAGGACTGGAGCATTTTCAGACACTTGACTTCTGGGTATTTGTCCATCACTTACAGTAGGTGGTCCCTATTGTGATGTAAATAAAAGTTATTTAATTAATCGACAACAGTATATGCAAGTAAATTAAATAGATTCCAACCATCAAAAGATTACTACCGGAGTTCTACAACGATCTGTATTAGGTCCCCTACTTTTTATTTTGTTCATAAATGATATCTGAAAAGTTTCCAAAACAATTCAGTTTTTTGTTGTTTGCAGACGATACATCAATTTCCTACTCTGGAACAAATTTGCCTGAACCGATGGTAACGTTAAAAGAAGAAATAGTTAAGGTGAAAAAGTGGTTTTCTAAAAATAAGTTACTTTGAATTGGGAGAAAACAAAGTATATTTGTAATCATTGTCAAACAGATAAACAATTAGAGTTAGGGAAGGGTTAGAAATGTAACGTTTTGAAAGATTTGTTGTTTCTGTTGTTTATAATGTCGTCTTTTTGCTTAAGAGAAAGGAACAGATTATATAAGAAATTTTTATTCATTCTTTTCTGATCATTTAAGCCTAAAGAAGGGCTATTGTATGTTTCCTTGTAAAATAAAAATGGCATGAACAATAAACCATTCATTCAAAAAATACAGACTTAAACCACTATCAGCAGGTTTTCATTTGAAATCTGTTTGTTCAGTAGATATATCAGTCAAATTTTATACTGCAGAAATTTCCTTTTTATGGATTTAAATTAGACATTCTAGTTGATCTGTTTATATCATAGTATTTAAAACACATAATAACTAGAAAGAGGAGCTGTTTTTCCTGTACTGGCTCTTTAAAACTCTCAGACACACAAAGAGTCGGTCTCCACTCCACCAGCTGAACTCCTGATTGGGTTTCACTGTTTGCTCAGTCAGTGAGCAAAAACAGCAACACATTATAGTTTAAGTTAAGTTCACACAACAAAGGAGACAAAAACGTTTTTGTCTTTGAAATGTGCTTGTTTGAACTCTAAAGCAGAAAAAGACACTAAATCACTAAAACTTGGACCCATGGTCTACTTTTCAAATCCTTATTATTATTTAGCAAACATTTTTTAACACGTCATAAGCAGATGTTTTAATTTGTTTAATAAGTAGTTTCTCGTCAAATACTTATGTTCTTTAAAATAGAATAAAATAACTTTTTGTTTACTTTATCACACTTATTTAGCAAGAAATTCTCCTTTAAATTAGGGCCTGGAATTTATTTAAAAAAATTAACTAATTAATCACAAACTGAACTGCTTTTGTTCTTCAGAATCTACTGGAATTAAGTTAATCGTGATAACAATTAAAAATCACAGTTATTCAAAGAATATAAACCCTTGGGCACCTGGGTGTTACTGGGTTAAAATTTTGTTTGTATGGTCGCACTGTCAATTCACACATTTTGCAGTAAATTCTGCTTTAAATAATTTATTTTAATGAAAAGTTAAATTCCTTTAAAAGTTATTTTAATTGTTTAGTATATTTACTGCTTGCACATGTATATTTTTAGATGCAAAAAATGTTTTTTTTTATTCTATCCGGCACTCCAGATCATTTTATTTTATTGTTATTATGGCCTGATGTTATCTTCTGGTTTTTGTTTACTTTTAGATAATATAATATTCTGGAATAATATTCCTGGATTTTTATTGTTCATAATTATGTCAAAAAGTTACATTTTTAAAGTCCTTAAATAGGCATTCTGTTTAGATTTTCTAGGCTATTTTTAGCTAATGTTTCAGTTACATGCTAGCTGTTTTGGCTAACCTAAGTTTTTTTTAGGCTAATTTAGCATTTCACTAATATTTTAGCTGGCTATCAGCTTTAGCGTTTTCAGCTTTCAGCTTCAGGGTTTTTAGCTATCAATTTCAGCAATCTTCAGCAGCCAAATTCAGCTTACAGCATTCACATTAAAATGGAACACAAACACCATATGAGATTTTGTCCTCCTCCTCATCATCATGAAAACATGTGAATCCCATTCACTTTCTTTTGCTTTGTTGATGTTACTTTGAGCATATATTTGTTTTGATGGTGGGAATAAGGTTGGATGACGGTGTTGTCCTGAGGATGGGAAGCAGGGTGTAGCGATGCAGAGGAAGTATCTCGCATGGCTCACAATGGGCCGCTCGTCAAGAGCGCCTTTGTTTCAAGAGGTTAATGCCTAATTGATACAGGCTTAATGAGAGCTGCCTGGGTGTGCGGAGAGTGTGAGCCCCGCTGTAATTGGAATGGACAAGGCAGAAGGGGAGGACTTTATGGGAATGCAAGGAGGAAAATGAGAATGTTGGGAAGAATGTGGATTATAAGGAAATTTAAATGTTTAAGAAGCAAGTGAAACACTTGCAGAAAGGACGATATTTCTTTAAAAAAAACTTGGAGGAACTGCAGCCCCATATTTTCCAGGACACCTGTCTTTTCTCCCCCTCTGTCAGTTTGACAGCCTGGAACAATTCAAGCCGGAGCCCTCAGCTTCCCTCCAGACAAGCTAAAGACTGGAGAGGCTTGAAGAGGGAGGAGGGAACGGGTAGAGAAGCCGAGCACTTCAGAAAACCTTGAAGAATGAAAAATGAAAGCTATGCAGATTCCGGGTGGCGAGGAAAGAGGGATTTTTGCATAATTACAAAGATGAAAAGAATGAAAATAAATGATTTTTTTTTTTTAAGTTAAGCTTAAGCAAGCAAAATGATAAAGAAGGGTCCGGAATGATTAAAGTGGAGTGTACAGTATAAAGGGTTACAAAAGAGCCCCGGTAAGGGTGAGGAGGACAGGAGGGAGGCAGCTTGATGAGCAGGAGCGAGTGAGAATGAGGCTGAGTCTCAGTGAGGGAAGGAGGGAAGGGACAAGCTTTCCCACACTCAGCCGGTTCCCACAGTGGACCCGGCTAATCCCTGTCTTAATTGGGGGAGAATTCCAGCACACATGTTCCCCTGGAGTGAGCGGAGAGCAAAGGAAGGGGAAAACTCGGGAGCCTCTGACACTTCAGACGGGCCGCGGGGCGGCTGGGCTGCTGTGCAGCGTGTCAGGGTACTTTGCTGGAAAATAAACATGCTGCACGACTGTCAGCACATCTAAAACATGGGGCGACCTTTTTTTTTTTTTTATACATAACTTTTGGCCTTTTAGCAGCCAGTTAGTATTTCTCAAGTACTGGCTTCTGTTCCAAATGTTAGTAGTTTCGTCTTTACAGACCCACTTCAATAAAAATTGTTTTTTTTTAAATGTCAGCCCAACTAAGACTACCAAGATCCAACCTCAAACTAAAATAACAAACCCCAGCAGTGTAAGACTGTTATGGACAAAGAGGGGAAAAAGAACAAAAAATAAAAAAAGAAAAATAAAAAAGCATTTTTTTAAAGTAAGGATTGCTTAATGAGCATTTATTTTATTTAAATTAGTTAAATATATGAATTGATGGCTGAGGTGCGCATAGATGATAAACTATGTAGGATTTTTACATCTTTGTTGACCTGAAGAAGCCTTGTTTGCTCAATGCTACCTCCAGCTTTTGTTCATGCCAAAAAATAGACATAATTCTTATTTATTATCTTCAGCGTATCCTTTGAAAGGACATAAGCTAACGATGCTAGCAACTGTTTCTACGGACTTTTCTGAAGACCAGATCCAGCAACAATAGCAAATGAAAAGTTTTGAACATAAAGCAAGCTGAAACATCACAAAGAAATCATCAAAAAAAAGATGGACACGCAAAACATATTTTTGGCACAAATGGAATGCCGTACAGCACTGGCTGCATGTATTGAGAAAATTACATGCGAATAGATATTTTCTGAAAAAGAAAAAAAAGTAAGGAATTTATTAATGTTGAGCAGCTTGTCAGGTTTCCTGTAAATGTCACAAGAGCTACATACAGTTAGTTGATTCGTCAGCTCCGCATGCACCACTGTAAAACTGCTGTTCATAGAAAAACTCATGGGCCACACCAACATTAAACTGTCAAATTAGGATGGGGGCTGCAAAATACCCTCTTGGGGGCTGCAAATGGCCTGCAGGCCACCAGTTTGAGAGGTTACTTTTGGGGTCGTGAGGGACGCTAGTAGGACAGTGGAAACAGCCACCTGTTGAGCAGGTTGGCCAATGACTGAAGAGTCAACGGTTTGATCCCCCCTCCCCTCATTCAACTGTTTTAGTGTACTTAAAAAGTAGCTTATTCTGCGCCAACGATCCAACTCACAACCCAGAAGCAAATATTTAATCAATTCCTGAAGCTCTGCAGAAACTATGTCTTAGAAACCACACAGGTTATGACTAAAAATGGTAATATCATAATTTAAAGACCACTGGGATCACTTTCAAAATAGATTTAAAGATGATTGGAGTGGAACCACCTAATCCACATAGATAGATCTCCGCTGGGATTTTAACCAATAAATTCTAATAAATTCTTACTCCTATATACATGCAGTGGGTCAAAAAAAAAAGTATTTAGTCTGTCACCAATTGTGCAAGTTCTCCCTCTTAAAAAGATGAGAGGCCTTTAATTTTAATCATAGGTATACCTCAACTATGGAAGACAAAATGAGAAGAAAAAAAATCCAGAAAATCACAGTGTCGTATTTTTAAAGAATTTATTTGAAAATTAAAGTAGAAAATATGTTTTTGGTCACCTACAAACAAGCAAGATTTCTGATTCTCACAGACCTGGAACTTCTGCTGTAAGACGATCCTCTGTCCTCCACTCGTTGCCTTTATTAATGACACCTGTTGGAACTCGTTATCTATATAAAAGACACCTGTCCACAACCTGACACTGTCTTGAGGGAAGTTCTCTGTTCAGAGACGGTTGATGAAGGGACGTCTTGAAGAGGAAGGAACAAAATGGCAGTTAAAATTGATTTCTTCTTTGAGGCAGACAAAACTGAATCAACTGTGGGAGCAATTATTAGGAAACGGAAGACGTTCAAAACCACAGATAGCCTATCTCCATCCGAGGCCCACTCAAATCGTAGATTTATTTTTAATTTAATTTATTTATTTATTTTTTGATTTGTTGCTCGTGAACAAATATCTCCAAGTTTAATCATTAAGCCCAATTTTTTAAAATCTCTGTCTGCTTTATATATATTTCTTGTCAAATTGTTGCCTGTGGGCAACTTTTAAATGCAAGAAGATACCACTAACACAACAAAACCAGGAGGCAGTTTCGTTCCCGCCCACCTCTTTGCCTCATAAACAAGCTGAACAATAGACACAGTGCAGAATGTCTCAGAGGAGGAAACCCAACACAATTTCTCAGAGGAAGAAAAGATAACAGGCAAATGAAAGTGGGTAGAACTGAGGAGAGCAGCAAACGTTAAAAGTCAAACTTTGGTTTTGAGTCTGGCTAGATGTTTTCTCTGTCAATGACATCCCATAATAGGTTTTTCACAGTTTTTTTCTGTTTGGCAGTTTGTCTTTTGTTTTACCTTTTAAACTTTTTCTTACAGTGCAGTTTTGCCATATTTTAAGTTTTCTTTGTCGCATTAGATTAATTAATTAAAGCTTTAGTTGGTGCCACAGATGAGTGTTTCTGCATTTTTGCCCACAATTCAACGGCAGCATTTTTCGGATTGGTTATGCAATAAAGCCAAAATCCTTTTTTAACTCTATGTAACTATTTGTATCATTTTTGAAAGACATATTCCTGAGACTTCTGTCTCATTAGCTTTATCAGAACTCTCCTTAAAAACCCATTGCTTATAAATTGGTTCACGTTTTCTGCCCTGCAGCTCATTATCGTTCCACTTGGGCAGAGGTGTCAAACTCAATCACACAAGGGGCCAAAATCCAAAACACACCTTAGGTCGCAGGCCGAACAGGATAAACATTTATTGCAGTCTAAAACTATGTTTTTAAAACTTTAAAACCTTGTAGCATAATTATTAACTAGATATATAGCATTACCTGCGATAATGCTAGTGTGAATGTTGTAAGCTGAATGTGGTTGCTGACGATGCTAGGGCTTATAGCTGAAGAGGCTGAAATTGATAGCTGAAAACCCTGAAGCTAATAGCCAGCTAAAATATTAGCTACAGTAAATACCAAATTACCCTTAAAAACTTTTTTTTAAGACTAAAGGTTAGTCAAAACCGCTAGCATGTAGCTGAAAAAATAGCTTGACTTCAAAATAGCCTAAAAAACGAAATTAGCCAAAACAACTAGCATGTGACTGAAATATTAGCTAACTCCAAATCAACCTTAAAATGTAAATAAGCATAAATTAGCCAAAACAGCTAGCATTTTGTGGAAATATTAGCTAAACTCCAAAATGGACAGAATTTAAAAAAAGAAATGAAAAAAAAAAACTTAAATTAGCCAAAACAGCTACGTGGCTGAAATATTATCTAAACTCAAATATTGCTAAAAATAAAAATCTTAGTTATTGCCAAAACAGTCCAAAAAGCTAGCAGAATGCTAATTTTGAAAACTTTAAAACTGTAACTTTTTAGCATATTTGTGAATCATAAGACAGAAATATTATTCCAAAATAAATCAAATTTAAATCTTAAATAATTTTCAATACTTTACTCTCCATAAAAATATATTTTGTCAAAACCATGCAAGTTTGAAATAAGCGCAAGATAACATCGGGCCATTAATAACAATAAAATAAAATGATCTGGAGGGCTTTAACTTTGACATGTGGCTTAAGCAATGTGTTTGTACAGGCACAAATACTGTCTTTCGTTTTCAGAGTGAAAAATGTGATCTCTATCTCATCATCCAACAGTTAAATCTGATAAACGATTTCACAAATGTCTGTGATTTTAGTTTTCAGTTCAGCTCCACTCTTGGCGGCAAAAGTACCAAAGACTGACCCAACTTGTGTTTCTTTGAGGGGACACCCGCCCACAGAGAAGTGTTGCCTGCCCCCCGCGCTCCTACACTCTGTCTTGATGCATTTTCGCCGTGCATTTATGAAAGGATTACAGCCATCTGCAGACTCTTGAGGGACAAAGGGGGCTTCTACCTCTCCTCCTTTCAGCACTTCAGAGGGATAACATGCACAGATAAACATGGTCGTTCTCTTGTTCTCTATTCTACCTTCACCCTCCTAACTCAACCACCCCCCCACATTTTAGATCCAAACCTCTAACTCATTCCTATCCTTGGTCTGTTTCCTAACAGCTTCTGGAAAGCATTCCCAAAGAGTAAATTCAATTTCACAAGAAATACTGTTTTCTTTTAGAAGATATGGTCCCCAGCTGTTGCAAAGGATTGTGGGAACAAAACTCTGCTGGCTGAGTTGCAAAATCTAGGAGGTAAAAATGCCCTCATGGATATCCTGCCTGATGTGAGCTGATGAGAGAGGCACTTTCACTCAGTGGATGATGTGGAAACGCAGTCTGATGCTCGCTTTTTCAAGATGTGGTTCTGTGGAGCCTCTTAAAACACTATGGGGTCAAATCAGGATCAGCTTAAAGTGAATTTAAAGAAATATTTTAAATTTGAAATTTAAACATTTAACAACAAGATAAAAGATGTAAAAATTGTTTGGTCACAAAGACACAAAAAAGAGATGAAAGAAAAGCAACATATTGCATCTTTGGCATCTTAAGATTACTAGATAGTATTATAGCTGAGCAGAAAACAGGTATGAAAATGAAAATATTAATAGATGCACTAAAATATGTGAAAATCTCACTGTATAAAGCAGTTAGCAGGAGGTACAGACCTGTAACCTTACAATTATGAATGGAGATAAGACAACAAGCAGTCATGGTGGCTTGAACAAAAACCTAATACAAAAAAAAAATCTCAAATGTAAAACAAAAAATACAGGAAAATAAGAAAAAAAGGAAAGCAGAACAGACTCTTCCTTAAAAAATAAAGACCTGCAACAAAAAATCATGCAAATCAAAATCAGTCAAGCAAGCAAAAGAGGTCATAAATCTCCAGGAAAAGCAAGGTCAAGAATGGCGTTTTGGCCATCCAAAACACACATTTCAAAAGTACCAGGTAAATTACACCGTCTTGTGTTGTCTCAAACCTGTTACTAGTGTGCCACCAGTGAAAATGTTGTGAATTTTACTCCACAGTTCTGTTCTGATATATGAAAGACTTTGCCCAAATCAGAATTCTTCCCCTACCCCTACATTTAGTCCCCCAAACGGAGAGTTATGGAAAAACAGTGTCTTAGAATGCGGACATTAGGCGTGTTTGAGATTATGCAGGCGGACGCGGCGCTGCGCAGATCGCCTGGATTGCGGTGCATGCTGGTTAGTTTCTGTCACCGACGTCACATTTGCGACGACATGAAGTATCGCGAGAAAGGGGCGGGTTCAAGGCGCCTACCTAAGCCAGCGCAGCCAGAAAATAGGTACTGCGCTGGCTGCAAGCCGCCTTGATGACTACAAAACAATGCATTGTGGGAAACGGTGTCCTGAATGTTCTTGTAGTTTAATGTGAAATAACTGGCGCTAAATGAAGGAAATATGTGTATTTTTTTACTCTTTCTGGAAGGTAGTGAATCGCTGATGAAAAAATATACAAGATTTTAAATAATCTGTGGTTATTTGTGTCATAGTTGTCTTTAAAATGAACTTTAATTTTTATTTTATCTGTTTATTTGGGACTGTGCACATGTAATGAATTCCCCGACTATTTTTTTTTATCTGTTTTACTCTAAGAGATGTAAAAAAAATACTATAAAAGACACAACAGCACAGATTATACTAGGAGGAGTGGCGTATTAAAATTCAGCCGAATGTTGAGGACAACCCCCAACTCCTCGTTCTCGTACAGTCTCGTCGTCCACCTTCATCTCAGGCGCCTTTCTCCGCCCCCTCCTGCAGCAGCTTGGTCTCGTCGACCATGCAGGCGAGGCGCAAGTCAACTCAAACACACCTATTACTTCCACTTGATGATGTCATCAATAGTCGCTGGTCAGCTACATTAGCGTGGAATAGAATGTCTTCTGCGTCGCTCTGTGCCGCGAAATAGAGGCATGGGTGAGCGATGAACCCCAGAAGCTTACATGTAAATGTAAATAATGACTTTTTGTTTTAGCATCACTCTTTGAAGTTATAAAACTGATGTTGTCCTGTATGTTCCCAGCGCTGGGAGCTACACGCTAATGTAGATGACCGGCGACTATTGATGACGTCATTGAGTGGGAGTGAAATCCAAATTAAAGGAACACTATTTTTCGACAACTCTCCGATTGGAGGGCTAAATTTAGGAATAGGGAGAAGCTGTAGGGGTAGGAGAAGAATTCTTATTCGGCCGAAGAATTTGGATTCGGGGAAGACTTCAGATTTGGCCTTGATGTCATATAATTCCATCTGGGCACAAACCCAAATTATTAAATTATAGTCAATTTTTAAACCGTTGGCACTTCTATGAATTAAAAAGGATGCCTTCGTTACATCACGACTAAATCCAAGTCCCTGATTGGTTAAAGTTTTACCTGGTTTAACTTTTAATGCATGTTTAATGGCCACCCGTTTTGTACGTATAGAGCCTGAAAACGAGTTTTGAATGTGAAATGCACATTTTGTACGTTCACATAGACTTTCATTAGAAGTGGTCTCTTTAACATGCATTAACGAAGCGCTGTGAGCGTAGCCTCCCGGGAAACTAGTTAAAAAGGCTTAAAAAAAAAAATGAAGGCAAAACGGTTCATTAAATGGAATTAGGAAGCTGTCGAACAAAAATATTACAAAACCTGAAAAGAAGCAGATGAGAGGAGGATTTCACAGTAATTCCTTCTTTTCTCTTCAACGTGTGACATTTCCCTAACAATTGGGCCCTCTGAGGAAAGACGAAACAGCTGTTTTTATTGGTTAAGAAAAAAGTTCTAAGTTCTCTTGTTGGTTTGTTCATGAAATTCAACTAAATCTAACGCAAAATCTAAATAAAGTTAGTCCAAGAGTCTAAACTTTTTGAGTGTTTTACTTTATAAAGGTCCTTTTGTGCTTAAAGAAACTCGGTCGAAAGCATAAAGACGACGGATGAGCTGAAAACCGTCACGGTTTACGCTCCTTTACCTGCTGGCTCGGAGCAGCAACAGTGAATCACTGCAAAGAGAATCCGAAAACGACCTCCATGGAATTACTCCTCTACAGACTCTTAAGAGCCTTTACGCAGAAGATTTGTATCAGAGCCTGGCAACTGAGATTTTGGATTGAAACCAAAAGCCAACAGCTGTGGACAGAGTTGTGGGAACCAACAGATGACTCACCCTCCCTGACAACATTTTCCACTTAAGAGTGGTCCAGAAAGATGATTTTCAAATTCTCTTTTGTTTGCTGAGCATGATCACAATAGGAGATGTGGAAACTTTAGAAAAACCTTGTTGTGGTCAATGATGTCAACATATACCATACAAAAAACAGATGTTCCTTCACCAAAGCAATGTTTCAAACAATAGAAAAGTTGTCTTCAGCTATGAGCAAATCTAACATTTTACAGATTGACAGAAATGTGATTTTAATCATTATAAAATGTTTAAATTGTTAATGTATTTCAGCTCAAGGGTGTTTGGATATTATCTTAACTTGCAATAATTAAAGATCCTTTTTTGATCATTTGCAAAAAAATTCCTTGTTGTTATCAAATTATGATTAAGCCAATTTTGGCCCCCAAAAAACGTGCAGTTTTCTAGGACATAGTTTCTGCAGAGCAGCAGTAGTTCATTAGAAATGTGCCTCTGAATTGTGGGCGGGACAGCAACCCCGACCCCAATTTTCCTCTTCCTTGCGAAGAGCTCCAACTAGCTTGCAGCCTCTCATACTCCAGGTCTATAATGGGTACATGTTCTGTCCACGCGTGTGCAACTATGTGGCCAATATTACGACAGTTAATTTGATTTTAGATTCCGTAATTTGTATAATTTTTTTTTGTTTTTGATCTAAGATTGTAAACCTTGTAATTAATGATCAAAAAGTAAAAAAAAAAAAGTAAAAAAAAAAAAAAACACTTCCAGAGAAAGAAAACATTTGTAGTCCTCTGCAAAATCGCTCAGTTTCTGATTCTTTACATTTTTTTCTGTTTTTTTTTTAACATTAAAATACATTTTAAAATATTCTAAGACTTCTATTTAATATAAACATTTTAAGAGGTGCATTTTCACTAAACGTGAATTGCACGCAGAGGCGGTCAGTTTCCATGTTGAGTCGATAGTACAGGTGTGCTTTGAGGCGAATTGAAGTCCCGCGACGCGAAGCTCTAGCAGCTCGATTTGAGCAACGAGGCACGAACTGGGCTGGCCAGCCAAAAATGTAAATATCTGAGGTTTGACAGGTCGCCGCGTGGCATCTGCCAATCAGGAACTCAGCTTTGGGCACGTGATGTTTTCAGTGACTTTCGCTCACTGGACATGCCGGCAGACAGAGAGTCGGTGTGGGGTGTAGAGGCTTCGGGCTCGGGGTTCATCGAAACATTAAAAAAAAATAAAGGAACAAGGTCCCCTTGTTTAATTTTCCCCCATTGGGTTATACTAGCCAATCAGCCTTCAAGCTCAGACACAGAGACACAGAGACACAGAAACACAGTGGGAAGCGGCTGTCATACAGACACACCCCTGCACTGGGAAAATCTTTTAATAATCATATAAACCCAAACATGGAGACATGATTACTGATGTTTTAGTAGAACTCTTCACAAGAAATAAATTTTATTTCTCAAAAATGTTCTGTGTCTTCCATACATTTTTATAGCGATCATACCTAATGCAGTAGCTGGTAGCTCCTCCCACATGCGGCCACAGCATCAAACTCAGGAACACTTTTTTTTTAAGGCGACAAGCAGCAAATTCACCACGCGGTGAAAGAGGGGCGGGGCACGCAAATTTGTAGTATGAATTGCGTTAAGAGTAAAGACATACTCTGACTGCAATATGCATTGGAATGGAGAGGTATTTTTTGCATCACAAATAAGCTCTTTTCCAAACTGCATCTTTTCGTCTGCTCCTGATTCACCACAATTTTAATAAAAAAATACTCAGAAAGGCTATTCTGACAAAATAAATAAGGGGAAAGTGTCGGGTTTTGGCACTCTGCAGAGTCTCCACAAAACTGATGGAAACAGCCACAACAAAGGATTACGTGGCGTTAACACCAGTGAACAAATGTCATCAGAAAAAGCAGTTTTCAACATCCCCATTTATTATTCCCTTGTTTAAAGACAAACGTTCTCCAATGCACGCTTCCAAGCATAAGTAATTGTTCTAGCTTTTGTCGTGCCAGAGCAAACAGCACCGCCGTGTAACTTTGTCTGAACTGACATAAATTCTCTCTTTAAGGGGTTCAAGCGGGGGTCACAAACCAATGACAACAATAATGACAACAATGCAGGAAGCCGATCTTTGTCGAAATGTCACACAATATATTAGTCGAGGGAACAATTAGACGCCCTTTGTTTTGGCTTATCAGTCTGTAGCAGTGGCTCAGAGGATTGCTGTGAGTTTAAGCACCAGCGTTTAGGCAACAACATCTCAACCAGTAAAATAGAGTAAACATACAATGGTAGATGTCAGTGGCTCTATAAAACTAGTATTGTCTAATGATTTATCTCAAATTTGACAGTAATCTGAGTCATATCTTGTCAGAATTACAAAAAAAATGTGGTATTTGGTTTGGAAGGATGATGACCTTTAAAGGTACTTCAAATTAAACCCAAGAATGAACCCTGTGGGTAAGATTGTTAGACGATGGAGTTCACCCTCCTTTTGTATTCCAGATAAAAGCTTGTTTGATGCAGCTGCATTCTTATAACAAGAATAACTACTTAAAGCCTGGTTTCACAAATGTTTTCACAAATTTCGTCTTAAGTATCATCTATGGGAGGCTCAAGTTCAACTATCATGTGACGTCTTTAGAGGCCTTTTTTGATGCAACAGACTGTAACTATAATAACATTACAACAAAAAAAAGATATGTCAAGCAGAGGAAAAAGATTAGCTGTTCCTGCAAATGATCCCAGAGGAAATGAAGGTAGAAAGGAAACACAGACGGGTCAAATCATGACGTTCACTTGATCTTCTGTGGTTTGTGTGCAGTTCTGCTTTGTGACCAATCACACAATGGTTGTGCGCTGTATAGAAACTGTGAGTCAAAAGTGACATGGTGCCAATTTTATATACTTTTTTGACATATAAACCAAAACTTTATTGATAACGGCCAAACAGACAGCTGAAATCACCTTCTTCTTGAAACTAAAAGAAGTAACTAGAACCTCAGGAGTTTATTGGGTCATCATGACCAAGCCTCTTCCCTCTCCCCGGTCACTTCCTCCAGCTCCTCTGGGGGGACCCCAGGCCAGCCAAGAGACTTCATCTCTCCAGAGTGTCCTGGTTCTTCCCCTGGGCTCTGCCCAGTGAAACATGCCCGGAACACCTCTCAAGGGAGGCGTCCAGGAGGCATCCGGACCAGATGTCTGAGCCACCTCGACTGTCTCCTCTTGATGTGGAGGAGAAGCGGCTCTACTCTCTCCAGGTGACCGAGCTTCTCACCTCTAAGGGAGTTCCTAACCATCCTATGAAGGACGCTCATTTCAGTCACTTGTAGTCGGGATCTTGTTATTTTGGTCACAAAACAGAACTAATGATCATAGGTGAGTATTGGAACAAAAATCGTAAATTGAGTGCTTAGCTTTCTGGCTCTTTTCACCACAATGGACCAGTGCAGCAACCGCATTACTCTGGACGCCGCTCTGATCCGTCTATTGATCTCACACTCCGATCTTCCTTTACTCCTCTCCTCCTCTAAACTCCTCTACCTGGCGCAGGAGTACTCCACCCAACAAACTACCTTTCTCTGGCCTCAGATTTTTTTTAAACTAAAGTTTTATAAACTTAATTATTTTTTAAGTTTATTTTGAGATAAAAAAAGATATATATTGGTCAGGAGGAGAAGAGATTTTTAAACTATAAGCTCTAGAACGGCTTCACCGGGCCATGTTCCACCAACTGACAGGTGTTGGTTCAGCCCACTTTTTTATGGTGATGACCATAAAGCTGGAAAAATGAGAAACAAATACAAACTAATGGGACACACATTGATTTTAGAAGATGTATAACAGCTTTCAAAAACTCCAAACTTGACCAAAAAAAAAAAAAAAAAGAAAGCAACAGTTTGATGATCGAGATTTTCTTTTTGAACTGGTAAGAGTGTCTGTTAGTACATAGCAGGGCAGCTCGGGCTGACTTCAAGCCAGGGGGGGGTTTTTAAAGGGGCACTGAAGCAGTAAATGACCGGGGAGGCTCGGTCACATGAGTTTCATTTACAGAAGTGAACCTGCGGCCTTCTATGGCAGACAGTGGGTCGGAGGCAGAGATGGGTTCCTTTTCCACTGAAACTAAAAAAGCATGCAAATTCCTCCAGCTGCTCCAACACAAAAGGAGTTTATTACAGCCAGTAAATTTAGGATTTTACAGAGATGAGTGGCACATTTTAATGCACCAGGAACAGGTGGTGGAATGGTATGAAAATGTACCACAGTCAGCCATATTCAGCTATAATATATATATATATTATTTATTAAAAAAACACTTTTAAAGCTTACAGACGCACAGCAAGAAAGACTTTGATTGCACATGCTCACACGCGGTCTGGACTAAGTGAGCGACTGTGTGGCACCTCAGAACAATCAAGTCTGCCACTCACCTCCTTTAATGACAATTTATTACTTCCTGAACCCTGAAAACATGAGGCCCAGGACAACAGAATTTCAACCGCTGTTTCTCTATCTCCTTCCCTGTCCGAACGCCGCCACCTCCCCCCCACCCAGTCCCAAACGGTCTCTAAATCTGTCCCGCCTTTTAGGAACCCTGCCCCTCACAGGGACGCGTATTGTTCGGAATCTGATTCACGGGTGCTGGAGGTGACTTATGCTTGAGAAAAATGTACCGTGGAAGAAAGCTTTCGTGCTCGGCGTGTAATGCGGACTGACCAGCGTTGATGCATTAGATGGGGGGATTAAAGAGCATGAAACAGCCTTACGTTTTTAGGAATTCGCTTGAAGTGGAAAAGCTCTGAGATGAACACACGGACAGCCGGAAATAGTGTTTGGAAAATGACAGAATACTTTAATAGAACAGATGAACATAAAAATAATTCAGAATACTTGTTTTTTTTTCCCCCTTAACCCTCTTATCAACATATATACATTTGTTTTTTCACATAAATTCACATCAGAAATGCACAAAAATGGCAGTTTATGCATTTTAAACAAATCACTCCAATGTGGTGATTTGGTACAAACCCCGTCTGTTTGATGCTCTAGTGCACTAGACAGAATTGAAAATATTATAAAAGATTGTTTTTTTTAAATGTAAATGAACTGAGTGTGTTTATTTATAACTTAAAAATACTTTATTTGAATTATAATTGGGATTATTTTGACTGGCTTTTAGCTCCATTTTACGAATACTGAAAATAATATCTGTTTATAAACCAAAAAAAATGCTTAAACTAGTTGTTTTACTGCTTTGGCCAAAATTAATTTAAAAACTTTTATGGAAAAAATGTCTAAAAGAAAACATAGAATCTCAGACTGGCTACAACAAAAAAGTGCTCTACATCGAGCTGCTTGGGTTGTCTCTGTAAATGCTCACAGGGTCTGCACATATATTAACCTCTTGCTGTTGCACTATGCTACATATATTTGCTTTTTTTATTTGGTTTTCAGTGCTTGCAGCATCTTGCTTTCCAGATTATCTTGTTTCCTTCATGAGTGCAAATAGTTTTTCTTCACATTTCCTTCAGTGAAGGCTCTCTGCGATAACCTTTATAACACTGAGGTCAACCGATCCTCCTATAATCGAACTCTATCTGGGTATAAATGTATGAAAAAAATCTTCTTTTTTAATGTTTTCCTGAGTTTCCAGCAGTGACTCCCAGCAAATAAATGGCTTCTCTGATTGAATCCCAAATGCAAAACTTCTCAGTAAATGTACTTTGATCGATTCTGCAGCGTCCCATCTAGAATGTTTAACCCTGTCCCTCTGGTCCCGCCTTCACTGTGACTGAGCAGGTGACCGCATATTGCACTGAAATGGGAAAAAAGCCCATTTCTCTCCTCAGTCCTTTGGGAAGACCTCATCAGCTGATGGTTCTGATCCACCATCTGCACAGTCCAGGCCTGAGTCGGGCCCAGCTTTCAGCTCCCCCATGCTTCTGTTTGGTAGACAAGCTGCTGAAGCCTTTGTCAGTCTACGGGCAGCTCGCAGGGTATCTGCTGTGCAGCTTTGGCCAGAGCATATGTCCTCTGAAAGTCCCTGTAGCGGGGGGCGCAGCCCAGCCAGGCCTCCCCAAAGTGGATGCGGCCGGTGAACAGGAAGCTGCCGGGGCCGGGCTTGACGCCGCACTGAAGCAGAGTCCGGATTTCGCCCCAACCGGGCAGGCGGCTGTTGCTGTTGAAGATGGCGTACTTCTGACGGAACACGCGGGTGGATTTCACTTTGATGACCGCTGCCCTCAGGCTCTCGTCTTCCTCCACGGACCGGATGTTACCTCGGACCACTGCAGGTAAACGGATCGCTCGTGTTAGCATCAAATCATTTTCTCTGTCATTTTCAAACTAAGCCCTTCAAACAGCTCCGGCCCTGGGCATAGGCTACCTAGGCGGCTGCCTAGGTCGCATATATATATATATATATATATACACACAGTTTGAAACACCATTCATTTCAAGTAAAAATAAAAAATAATTGTTAATGCTTCTTTCAAAAGGAAGAGGAGAAAACACAGGCTCAAAGCAGAGGTTTTGCTTGGAAATTCACTCCCCCCAGCATTTTGGTCAAAAAAGATTAATTTAATTCCGATCTAAGCTGTTATTTTTCCAAAACCATTAACAGCTTCAATCTACCTACTTTCCATTAGGTCATTGGCAGGTCAGTGGTGCAGTCAGTTAGCACGCTTTATTTCAAACAGAATAAAAAATTTCAAGCTCCGGCGATCTGAAACTGGGATGCTAAGTTCTTTTTTCTGCCTTCAAGTCACAGTTTTCTGTCAAACAGGTGTGCTTCATTTTCCTGTTCATTTTAATACTCAGCAGCACAGCCGGCAGACTAATCCCTCTAACTTTAGTTGAAAGCTAAACTTCTCCTTAGTACTTCCACAGGTCAATCAAAGGCAGTTTCTCCTTAGGTTTCTGTCGGGTGTGGGGCTGTAGTTATCCGCCGTTTCACCTTCTCACCATGGTTTTCTGCTTTGATGCCAATCTAAAATATGTAGATTTTCGCAATAGATAACTTTAACGGATAGCTAGCTTTTGTGTTGAAATCATTTTTTTTGGTGGGAAAATCTGAAAACTTACCAAAGTCACTGGTGCAGACAGCCATCAGAATCTCTGTGTTGTTGCAAGGTCTGCAGGCATCTAGAGAGAAGAAGGGAAGGGAGCCAATGAGGGACATTTCACAACACTCAGGTTTTGTGTACACCCAGATAACATGTTCAGAAATGCTAATTACATTTTGCCAAAACCTCAATAAAAGCAGTGAGTCAACCTCTGTCCTATAAACAGACAGCTGCTCCTTTAACAACCAACAGACAGGGACCAGATAAGAATGTGTGAAGCTCTTTCCACCCCAGACAAAAACGTTATTCCCCCCAATAAAGCCTTCCAGGGTGTCTACAGTAACACCTCATCAAAACATGAACCAGAGCGAAGAGAGTAAGAAGAAAAGACCTAAGATAATGTTTCATACGTTAAATTCTTCTTAAAACAGTACTATCTTATATTATGATTATTTAAATTAAAGATGGATCACTCCAATCATTTTTTTATCTAAGTGTTCCCAGTGGCCTTTTCACTATGATTATCCCATTTTAAGCCAAAATAAAGGACAGTTCATTCAGAGTAAGCCTGCATCTTTTTCCCATCATCCATCTTAAACAGATGGTTACAAATCTTTGTCCTTCAGCAAACTTGACTTGAGTTTTTGACTTTTATATCTTGTCTTTTAATATATATAAAAGGTTTTTGAAAATTTGAAATAATTACTCTTTTTTATTTTCTATTTCTACTCTTAGTTTATTAATTTGCTATTTTAGCATGTGAATTTGCCAATAAATTGGCTTGTCAAAAATGTATAAATAAATGTTTTAAAAATCTGCTAGCACACACTACCACTAGCTTACAGCCCCTCACAACCCCAGCCTAAAGGTGCATTCCCACCAAACGCAACAAATGTGCGTGCCATGCCCCTATTACGCCGCGTGACAAATTCGCTGGTCGTCGCCTGTCAAAAAATCTGTTCCTGAGTTTGACGCTGCAGTCACATGTGGGAGGAGCTACCAACTAATGCAGTTTGGAGGATCGCTATAAGGAACGATGTCTTTAATAAAAATAAAGTTTATTTATTGTGAAGAGTTCTACAAAAAGTCTACATGCTTGGATTTATATGATTGTTATTCAAAGATTTTCCTGGTACAGGAGGTGTGTCTGCGTGACAGCCGCTTCTACGGTATTTCTGTGTCTCTGTGGCTGTGCTTGAAGGCTCACTGTCTCTTATTAACCGGAGGGAGGTAAAATAAAGTAAGGGGACCTTTTCTCTCTCTCTCTCTTTTTTTTTTAAATGTTTCGATGAGGTCCGAAATCCCACCCTTCAAACAGAGGGCCACAAAGCCCTGCGTAAACTGCGTCATGCCGCGCCGCGGAGAAGCGCTTTTCTTCACGTGGATGCGTTCTGAAGCGCAGAGGTTTACATTTAGGCCCAATCCAAATTCTTTGCTTCATTTAACCCTAAAAATGCAGAGTTATGAAAAAGTAGTGTCACATATTTCAGACGTCACTGTCATTCGATTACATCACCCAATAATTGCCGCTAGCATTAGCGTACAGCTTCCAGCACTTAAGTATACATAACAACGGCGGTTTAATAACTTTAAAAAGGTCATGCTACAACAAAAAGTCATTACTTACATTTAAACGTAAACTTGGCTCAGAGCGCACCCACATGACGAAAAGTGCGGGGGAGGACTTTATATTCCTCCGTTTGGAGGGTCGGATTTAAAAAATACATTGCCCGTTCAAATGGAGGGGGAGGGAGAGGGGAAGAATTTGGATTGAGCCTTAAATGTAAATAATGACTTTTTGTTGTGGCATGTAAAGTTATAAAATCTATTATGTATATTGACGGGCAGCAAGCTCCGCGGTAACGCGAGCTATTGATGACGTCATCGACCAGAAGTGACGTCCAAATTCGGAGACACAATCTTTCCATAACTCCCCCTTTGGAGGGCTAAATGTAGTGGTAGGGGGAAGGGAAGAATTCGGACATTACAAGTGCTACAAAAACCAATATTGAAGCTATCCAGCCACATGCTAGCTTAGAAAATTTTTCATCTGCTCCTGATTTACAGCTATTTTTGAGAAAAAAGTATTCTAATGCGCTTTAAATGTAATTTTCTTTAGATATGTCCTTCAATTGTGCCAAAATTATGCGTTTGAAACCCTAAAAAACTAAACTTTCCTCAAAGTGGGGTTTGAATTCACTTCTGATTGACCCAAAAAGTGTCTGAACTGACTGAACCAGCTCTTAAAGAAATAACCCTGACATTGTTTAAACTCCTCTTTGGAAGGCTCTTGCCCACCCCTACTTACAGAAAAACTTGTGATAAATGAGATTCCTCTTTTTCTAGACCACCGAACCCCCACCCCTTCCAACCCTAATCAGTGTGTGACTATGTAGGGGGGGCACTCCAGCAGACAAGTCTCCTCATAAGAGAAGCGGCTCAACAAAAGGGAGGGGGGCAACATCTCAGCTGGGCACAGGCCTCCCCGTCGCCCGGGCAACGGCAGTAATCCCAGAATACTCATGCGGCATCCATTCAAAGAGCTCGGGACTCTGGAGAAAGACCCACATACTGCGCTTTTGTACCCCTCCTCCCTGCTCCACTGCTCCAAACCAGGACGCCCCTGGGGAAAGTCTGGCCACTTCCTCCTCCGCATGAGCCGTGGAAAGCCCGACCAGCCCACAGAGGCCTGTTCTGAATTATGAATCATCTACACTGAGGGTTTATGGGATATAAGATCATCCCTTTTTTCCAAACGAGTTGCATGTGAAGTTTAATGGCTTTAATTTAGCCATTTTTTTTAAAAACGTGACTCACCTTCACTGCTGATGGAGTTGGAGTCCAGAGACATGCGAGCCGACCAGTCCCCCCTCAACTCATAGCGAAAGGACGCTATCCTCCTGCTGATGTCCTGGTGGGGCGTAGCTTGCAGGAAGAGGGCCACTTTCTCGCCAGGAAGCCGACTGAAGCAGCGCACCCTCGGAGGAGGGGACGACTCCAGTCGGTCTCCCACCAGCAGCTCCAGGACGCCGTCTTTCTCCAAGTAAAGCTGGGCGCCGTGGAACTGCTCAGAGGGCTTGACGCAGGTGGTGATGAGGCCGCTGCTGCTGCCGCCGGGCCCCACCGCCACAGAGGGGAGGCGCGGGGAGAGGGTGAGGTGCAGGGCTCCTTTGGGATACAGCCAGTCCAACGTGCCCTCTGAGCAGTGGAGGGATATCTGCTCCACGCTGCCCTTCTGCTGGGACAAACCACTGTGGAGGACAGCCATTAAAGGGTTAATAACAAATTATCTGACTTTCTTTAAAAACACATGAAAATCTTCAGGATGCAATAAAAAATGTTATATTAGAATGTCAAATGAGCTCCTGCGCCACCTAGTGGTGCATTCAGGTGCAAAGGGCCCAATGACATAAGTAGGGGCCACATTAGGATGAACAAAATGTGATTATATTCAAAATAAATGCATTTATTTCTATAATTGCATCAGAAGTAATGATTCTGCAATTTCCCCCATGTTTCCTGCAGGAACCCCAAACATCTTAATAAAGGCTTCTTCCGCTGCAGGAATCTCTCTACAACTAATACAGCCTCACTTTCACCGTGAAGTGAAAGTTTCAAAGTTTCCAATACTTGCCTTCCTCTCCAGCTGCACTGGTCTTCAGAATAATTCGCAAAAGAGAAGTCAAACAGCGGGAAAAGCAAAATCCAGACTGCGTTAATAACACTTCTTCCAAAGCCAGGCATTTTCGGTCGATGCGCACGCAAATATCCCAGAGCCGTCCGCCTAAAAATAAAGGCTCCTAAAAAATCTATAAAACTACTACAGCCGTGTGTCCGGGAAACTCCATATCTCCGCATCCGCTGTTGAAGTGGACGCACTCCCTGCGCTCTCCGGACTGCAGTGGCGCAGGAGACGCGCAACTCCTCCAAACTTATTTCGCCTGTGGAAACTTCCTGGACCAATCAGAGTCCTGCAGGAGAAACTTTAAACCACTCACTCTGGGAGGGAGGGGGAGGGAGTCCCCCCCCACACCCCCAAATGAATGAGGGAGGGGGAGGGGGGCAGACAAATAACTGTATTCAAAGATAAACTGCTATTGTGTCTGCATGCAAAAATACAAATGAACGTGTATGTTGAGTGAATGATGCGCGTACGTGATTGGAGGCCTTAAAAAAACCCTGCAGGTATTTTCAAACTTACATTTAAGAAGTACTTTTATGTGAAGGAATGTGCTCCAGGCTTGGTTACTGTTTACTACTAAACAAAATATCTGCATATAAATACAATTTTGTTTAGGAAAAATCCTGCATTTGCCTTAAAGTAGTTGTATTACAACTGTAAACAATTAAAAATATACATATTACTAAAAACAGTAAGCCAAACCACAGCTCATAAAACATTAACAAATGAGGGAGTTACAATATATGTGCAAACCTGAAAAAGTTTTTAAAAATGTGCAGTTCTTTAAAAATTATTAAATGTTTCTTAAGGGCTTCAAATTTTGCATGTGCTCTATTGTTTTATAATATTATTTAAGGTTCAGATCAAATAAGTTAAAAAAAAAGGTTTTAATTTTGACCATTTGCATTTGTGAAAATGGAATTTCCCCAAAATGATAAACAATTGAATAACAAAAATGTAATTCTTGGATAAACCATGTGAATCAAAAGACAACATGACATCAAAAATATTCATTCGTATATTAACATTCAGTTTTGTTATTATAAAGTCTTCAACATCACACCAAATTGTTCATTTTAAATCTCCTCAATACATCTTTGACTGAATACATTTGATGTCATATTTTAAATGAAACTTCTTTTAATTTATCATGAATACAGGATTTATAGATTGTGGCATTTGCTTTTTCCAGTTAAAGTGAAAAATGTAACTTTAGTACCTCACTCTTAAACTGATTTAAAAAAAACTTTATTGCTTTCATTTGTTGTGAACAAAACAATTAAGACAAAAATACAAACTCTGCTTTTGATTTTATTTTCATTAATTACATAGTTTAAGCTTCTTTTTTTAATTTTGTTTTTATTTTTCCAACCCAGCAATTACAACTCAGCAAGAACATACAATGGAATGAAGAAAAAAATCGCTACATCATAAGTTAAAAAAAAAAAAGAATGAGAACATTTCTAACAAAATTTGAGATTAGGCAGAAGCTGAGCTTATTCGAGCCCACCCCTTTTTTTTATGCTGGTTTTACAACACATTCTTACATGTCAGCATATCATTGTTAACATCTATGATAATAATAAATAAATAGATAATGATAAATGTTCCTTATTGCCATTATTCTTAGCATTGTTGCAAACCTCACACTTCCACACATTGATTCCACAAACATTGTCCGTTAATTCCATTCGTGCTAATACTAAGTGTTTTGAAGATATTACATAATTTTACTCCTGACACAGACACACAATAACCTTTTCGGTAGTTTGGATGGTTGAAATGGTCAAAATGTTGTGTTCAGGTTGTTATTATTTGAAATGGAGCTTTCAAATCTTAGTAAATGTTTGAAATTTTAAGCTTTTACTGTAGCCTCTTGCTAAACTCTAAAAGCTAAATTCTAAATAAGCCTAAAAAAAACCCCAGTAGATAACAAATTAGCCTAAAATGTTGACATATTGCTAAAATATTAGCTAAACTTAAAATTTACATAAAAAAAACATTATTAGATGTCAAATTAGCCAGAAATGTTAACGTTGCTAAAAGTCTAGCATAATTTCAAAATACCTCATTAAAATTGTTCAAAAATGTTAGCCTGTTGCTAAAATATAAGCTAAACTCAAAAGTAGCCAAACAAATCTCTGCAGACAACAAATTAGCTAAAAATGTTAGCCTCTTTCTAGCTAATCTAAAAAAAAATAGCCTAACAATGTTAGTAGATTACAAATTAGCCAAAAAACTTCACCACGTTGCTAAAATGTTTGCTAAAATTACCAGAAAAAAAAAACAGTGGATACTAAATTGCTAAAATGAGCTAGCATAATGCTAATATAACAGCTCATCAATGCTTTGATGCATTCGCACAGTAATGTTATAGGCTTAACAATGCTATATGTGACAAGTCAATAATTTTTATAACTGAATAAATAAAGAATGTAAAAAAGAAGGAATTTTAAGAGTTGTTTTTGATTTAGTTTAGTTTTTTATTTCTAGTTATTTTAAGAAACTGCAAAAAATTGTACAAAATGCATATAAAAAGAAGACTTATTACATGAAAAATAAACATATTAAGCAAAAATATTTACCAATCTGATTGGGTGACAGAAGAGAAAGTAGATATTTATTTATTTATTTTAACAGTTGAAGAGATGCAGTCAATTTTTCATTTTGCTGTAGTTGCACTCATGCATATCTTGTAAAATCCCACTCTAATGACAGCTGTGTTTTTTGTGTTTTACTTGTTTTTAAATGTGTTTGCATGTTCTTGTGGCATTTTATCATAATGGAGGACATGTATAAAGAAAATTGAGACTAAAATCTTAATTTCTGAGTATTTCTTCATTCAAATTGTGGTAATTTGAAGCGAATGAAGAAAAAGTTGTTAAAGGTTTGTAGGCATAATTAGGACAACATGCCACAAACTTCCTGTTCTGCTCTATTCTGATGCATCAACTTGCAGACAAACTGATCCATGAACATCTTTGTTTTCCAAATCTGAGTAGGAATATGGGTTAAAACTGCAAGCTAGGAGATGTAAACAACGGGATGATGGGAAGTAGGGGCAGGCACCGTGTTAACAGTCTCACCCACAATGAACTAATGAACTACTGTTGCTTTGCAGAAACTGGTTTTTATTTTGGCAAAAAACTGCTAAATTCTAATAAGTATTTTTGGGAAGCTTTGAAAATAGATCAAAAGATGATTAACTTGGAGTTCAATTGTTAAAATGGCGGTTTAGACTACCCCACCTGAGTATGTTTGATCTCTATTCATACTCCAGCCTGAATTGTCTTTTAGCAAACACGTTGGCTTCCTTTGAACTTCAGTGAAGTTTCTCAGACACAGCAGATATGATGGTATTTGGCCCCTCCTGGTCGTTCCGCCCGCTCCCCTGTCCCCTGCTGCGCCTCCCTTTCAGGTTGCGGTATTTATAACCAAATCAAATCTTCTTTTAAACCAATGGTGCCATCCATCTCCCCGAGCCAAGCCACTTTGGGTGTGTGTGTGTGACTGCTGAACTCTCGGCCCCCCTCTCACCGAGTTATGATAAAGCTGCAGACCAGCTCAAAGGGGCATGTACAGAAATCCAGCTGCTTCATTGTCTGCAGCAGGACGGAGCTTTGTTTTCCGCACGGCATTTCAAAGCAGCAGAGTTTAAAGCTCAGAGCTGTGGGGTGTTGGGAGGTTATTTAGTCAAAACACAATGAATATATCAGGGCTTAAATAGACTCTTTGAATATGGGGCTGCATGCACGTATGCGCAGCATGGTCGCGCAAAGTCAAATTTACAGATTTGCTTTGAGTATGTCCAATCGAGATCATATAATCTGACATTTAAAGCATGTTTGTGGCTAATTCTGTGTATATTCCCCTAAAATTGATCCAAACTTTGTCGGTGTGGATATTTCAAAGACCATTTCCATTTAACTGCAAAGAACCACAAACTGCAGATTCGAGGTTGCCATCAAACCGTGTCTAAGTTACACTTTAAGGTCAGTCTGTTAATGTGAACCAGCAGCAGAACAGCCTGTCTCGCTTCCACAGCCCAGACAAGGCCACCTTTGACTGTTACGAAACACTGCCTGCTTTTCCTCATACCTTAACCACCGCACCATAGAGGTCTGCGTTCTCACCGCCCCGCCAAAGCCATCCTCAAAACGCTCCTCTATATGCATACGAGAGTTTACGTGCATGTGTCGGCCCTGTGTGTATTTGCTCCGTGCATTGTACCGCCGTTTGTGGCGTCACGTCCAAACGCTTGAGAGGATGTTGCGACAGTGTGGTGTGAGAGGTTTTTATGGAACCTTGACATTGTTTGTTACTTTCTCTCACCGTCTCTTCCTGCTGTTTTAATTACATGGAGATGTTTTTGGTCACATAAACATAAAATTTCAGGTAAATTTTAGATCAGAACCAAATGGAAACACTTTAAAAGTCCCACTCAATCATATTTTGATCTATTGTATTCATGTTCAATAATGTTTTAATTATAAAGATTTAGTTTTTTGTCAAAAAAACCCCCAAACTTATAATTTTCTTGAGTTGTAGGAGGGACCGTTAGCTCCGCCCTCTTTCCCCTCCCTGTTGTGTAGCAGAGCAGGGAGCTTGTATGTTCTATGTCACAAACAAGCTCTTTTTCAAACTGCATTAACAATAATTTGAATGAAGAAAACTCAGAAATACAATTTAGATCTTAATTTTCTTTATATACGTCCTTCATCATACAAAAAAATGCAACAAGAACATATAAACAATAAAAACACCTTTTTGTTCTGGAGTCGATCCTTAAGGCCAAGTGACAAATATTAGAACTTGTTGGTTTTCGATTCAAAGAACTAGCTGACAGCTTAATGAAAAATTAAGAAAAGTATTGCTGAATTATGAGATTGAAAATATGTATTCTTATGATCAACCAAAAAAGTTGGAAGAAATTAACTTTACTGCTTGATTATTTACATGTAAGCAGGACATTTCATTCCCAAATTCATATTGAACAAATCAGATTTTCTGAGGTGAAATTCTGCATTAATTTCCATGTGAATTTCAGCTAATAGAGTTTTTTTAAGTGTTTTCTATTGTTTCTACTAGTACATGAACAGATTTCTCCCATTTGCCAGATAACCATCATAAACCTTCAAGTTTACAATGAAAAATTACAGCCAAAAATGAAATAAGGATTTGATCTTTCTGCCATTTGACAGCAAACTGTCATTAAGAACAAAACACTATGAAAAAATGAAATGTTTTTAACTGTTAAATGCATCTTAAAAATCCTGTTTACCGTGTAACTTGAGTTTCACTCTGATTACAGCTTTTATCCTTTCCTGCACAAAGTCATCTATTTGATCATAACAAGACCTTGCATTCATACTATGATAACCAGCTATAATTCAAAGATAAAAAAATCTAAATTGTGGGAAAAAATCTTTAAAACCCACTCAGATCAGTGAGACAGAAGTGATAAGCCTTGGCCTCCTGAGAGTCAGACAGAAAAATCACAAGCATGTGTTTGTCCTCTGATAAATAGCTCGATGTGATGTTTTATTGTTAGGATTAAAATGTAAAACTTTATCTACAAATGTTGAATGTTTACAGTTTGTCCCTCCAAAGAAAAATCTCCAAACTGCATTTAAAAAGATTCATTTTTTGAGTTTTTTCCCAAAATAAAATGACATAATATGTGTCCATTTAAAAAAAATGCTACATGTCAAATGCTTTGTGGTTACTGAAATTGCTATATTGTAAGTTGGAACACACTTATCCTGACTGATAGTTACAGTCTAAGACTGAAATAATCTCATTTGTCAAGAGCATGTGTATCAAAGTCAAGGCCCGGGGGCCGGATCCTGGTCATTCTATCTGGCCCTCCAGATCCTTTTATTTTATTGTTATTAATGCCCCGGTGTTATCTTGACAAAGTATCTAACTTGTATAATTTTGACAAAATATATTTTTATGCAGAGTAAAATATTGAAAGTTATTTAAGGTTTTAGTTGATTTATTCCTGCCTTTTTAATATTCATAATTATGTTAAAAATTGTCCTGTTTAAAGGTTTGCTTTTTGGACTATTTTGGCATTTACTAAGGCTTTTTAGGCTATTTTGGAATTTTTCTAATATTTCAGCCACACGCTAGCTCTTTCGGCTAATTTAAGCCTTTTTAAAAAATTTTTTAGGCTGTTTTGACATTCAACTAATATTTCAGCTAAATGCTAGTCGTTTTGGCTAACATAAGTATTTTTCTTTTTTTTTAGGCTTATTTGGCATTTAGCTATAATTTTAGCTGGCTATCTGCTTCATCGTTTTTAGCAATCAATTTCAGCATCTTCAGCAGACAGATCAGCTTACAGTATTCAAACTAACATTATCACAGGTAATGCTATATATCTAGTTCATAATTATGTTAAAAAGTTTTAAAAAATTTGTTTTAGAGTGTTCAATAAATGTTTATCTTGGTCGGCCCGCGATCTAAGTTGTGTTTTGGATTTTGGCCCCTTGTGCGATTGAGCTTCACATCCCTGTATAAAGAAAAATAAAGGTAATGTCTTACATCTCCCACCTAAAGGGATTTTTAGGTTAAAATTATTGAATCACACATGTTTTCTAGCCTTTTCAGTGTGAATTTCTTTTTATTTTCAGGTTAAAGTTACTTTTTTTCATTTATTTATTTTTTACATGTCACTTTTTAGTCTATGCTTTTCCATCATGGGTTTTAGCATAAAGCGCTCCTGAGTGAGTCAGTGAGATCAGCGAATATGACATTTTCCCATCTCTCCATGCAGGTGAGGGGCTGCTGCACAGCAGTCAGCATGGAAAAGCAAGCAGAAGCTCTGAGAAACGCCGGGAGGAGAGACAAACTTGTGCTGATTTTTGCCATGTGAGCCCCCATGAGAGCTGGATGTGAAAACTGACACCTGCTCTCTCACTGCATTTTCTCAGGAAACCCGTCGTGTGTGTGTTTGTTTGGATGACAGTAAATTTCTCATTGTGCCTCACATCTTAGATTTAAATAGTGTGTTTGTGTGTGTGGGGGTGTTTTAGTGTAAAACTCAGTGGGAAAAGAATGTAAGAGGGTCCTACATCAGATAAACAGACAGAGCTGATAGTAAACACAGCTGGAAACACACAAAGAAATGTCAAAAATGTTTTTTAATGGACTTTTAAGTGAGTAATAAGTCACTTGGCTTCACTGTAACATCATTTTTAAGTAAAATGAAGAATCACAAGAGTCTGGATTATAATATCTTTTGCTCTGTAGTGCAGATTTTTGACAGTTTCAGGATACACTGAAATAAAACAAAAAATACAATCAAAATAGTCTTAGTGATTTTTGTCTTCCTTTTCTTTACTGCACTGCCTTTCTTTCACTGACAAGACTACAAAAATAACCTAATTATAGAGTGTGGGGGCAAAGGTCACAGCTGGGTGACCTGAGGGGCTTTTCATTAGCAAAATGGAGGGAAGATGCTCCGAGTGTCTGAAATGACCCTCCACTTATTTATCAGTCGGTTTTCTGGAATAAATAAAATACACTTTTTCAGCATGAATTATCTTATTTTATGTTTACAGTTTTGCCTTTTCAATCTTATAAAACACACACTGTTTGGTTATAGAAAAACTAATAAAAATGTTGTTTTTTTTCAAAATAAAAGCATTTTTATTCATTTAGGATATTTATAATCAGAATGCACTTTATTAGTACCTTCATAGTTTTATCCCTTGGAAAAACGGACATTCTTTAACTTCTTTTTAGACTTTTACTAATGAATGAATGAAGTTTTATTTGTCAAATGGAGAATAAACATGAGGTTGACAATGCTATGAAATGCTTGGGATGAAAAAAAAGCATAAAATTAGCTAAAAATAATACTTGTAACCATGCAATATTATTACCTTGCAAAAATGTGAATACATAAAAAATACTAAAATACAACAGAATACAAGGGTTAAATAAGGTTAGAGTACATGTAGAATTAACTCCAAATGTCATGTTTTCGTACACATCAAACCTTGATCAACCATTACCAGTACTAGTGTTCTATCTCTCTTTCTCAGATTTATTTCTCTGTTTTTGCTCAACATTGATAAAGCAAACATTTAAACAGCAGGACAAATCGTTAGCTATTTGCTAACTTTTTCAGATTTGATAAAAACTGTTCTGAAGGTCCATTCCCCGATCTCACTACACAACAGTGCTATTGAACTGACTTCCAGCAATCAGTAGCCTTGATTTGTTTTGTAACGATTCCCACATTCCTCACTGTTTGAAATACACGAGGAAGTACTTTAGCTGCAGTTCAAACAGGGCAGGCTCTTTTAAAGTGGTTTTTCATACAAAAGTTGTCCCTGTTAACTCTGAGGATTTTACTTTTCACTGTTTGATCAGGAGCAGCAGGCGAGGATCAAACAGCCAAAGAACTGACTGAAATCACCACAGAATGTGGAAGATGTTTCCTGTGGTGCGTGAGGTTTTTGGCTAAATTTATACTCCAAAGATCTTCAGATCTTAGCCACACTGAAACTGCTGCTCTGATGTTTGATAGTGTGGAGGACACGAGTAAAAGTCAAGGCCCGGGGGCCGGATCCGGCCCACCGGGTAATAATATTCAGCCCTCCAGATCATTTTATTTTATTTGTTATCTTGTTTTGGCTAATTTAGGCTTTAAAAAAAACGTTTTTCAGGCTATTTTGGAGTATAGCTAATATTCTAGCTACATTCTAGCTGTTTTAGCTAATTTATGCTTTTTTTTAGGCTATTTTGAAGTTTAGCTAATATTTTAGCTAGATGCTATCTGTTTAAGCTAATTTAGGCTTTTTTGTAGGCTATTTTGAATTTTTATCTAATATTTTAGCGGCATGCTAGCTGTTTTAGCTAATTTAGGCTTTTGTTTTAGTCTGTTTTGGAGTTTAGCTAATATTTTAGCTACATGCTTGCTGTTTTGGCTAATTTAAGCTTTTCTTCAGTTTTTTAGACTTTTTTGAAGTTTAGCTATTTTTTTCAGCTACATGCTAGCTGTTTTGGCTAATCTTAGTTTTTTTTTTTTTTTTAGGCTAATTTGGCATTCAGCTAATATTTTAGCTGACTATCAGTTTCAGCGTTTTTAGCTATCAATTTCAGCATCTTCAGATATCAGCACTAGCTAAATTCCAGCATTCACACTAGCATTATCACAGGTAATGCTACATAATTAGTTCACAATTATGTTAAAAAGTTATGTTTTTAAAGTTTTAAAAATTCAGTTTTAGATTCATAAAAAAAAGTTTATCTTGTTCGGCCCATGACCTAAGTTGTGTTTTGGCCCTTGGTCCGTTGTGCGATTAAGTTTGACACATTTAGGAGTCTGATTAGCTAAAGTTTAGTTGAAACCACTGTTTGTGATTCCGATGAGTCGTCTCTGCTGCAGCCCAGTTGTGCTTTATTGATGCCTCAGGGGTGGTGACGATGGTGTTGTTGGAGCCCAGCCGGGGGTCAGACGGGGGATCACTGCTGTCCGTCTTGTTTGCGGGTCCCCTACCCCCATGCGTCTTCTAATTGGCTGAATCGGTTTGGAGGGAAACTCCTAACAAGGAGCAAAATCCCTCCAAAAATTCACAATAGTTATAGTGTTTTACACATTGTTCACAGGAAAGACAGATGTTGGCTCTCTGACCACATCCACATTTGAATACCTTTCTTTGGACACAATAGAGAAACACACAAAGGGACTACATTTTGGCGGTTAAGGCAGATGCATCATTTAGACTTCAGAGAATTCCACATTTGTCAAGTCGAGAACAAACTTTAAAACTTTAAATCTAAACTTTATGATGATAACACATCAGCCTTCGATCGTTGCTTCATCAAAGGAGTTGACCTTTCCACTTCTGTAAAATCTAAGAAGTAGTACTTTTTTTCAAATTATATTTTGACAAAACAAAACTATAAATTGACTTGATACACCATAAGTGCTTTAAAACAGCAAGAATTTTGTATTTAGTTGATGCCAGTTAAACGTTTGAATTTCCTGTCCTTTAGGTTTGCTAAATTTACTTTCTAGTTTTATTAAAACACCTGTAACATTCACAAAAGGTCAAATCAAACAAATCCAGATGATGCTCATGTATAAATGTTTTCAATTTTTTTATTTTGGTGGTCAAAAAACTACAACTAAGCAGTAAATTAGTGGTGCTGACATTTTTCCTTTTGTATGATGTTAAATTGTTTTTGTTTAATGAAAATGTCCACAAAAAATGGCAGATTGACCAAAGCTAAAGGCTTTCAAGAGCTCACACTGAAGATTGCTTCAAACCAAGAAAGTGAACCTAAAGACCTGAAACCTAGAACGCAATCAAATAGCAAGACAAGAGCAAAAAATTTAAGCAGTTTTTAAAATATCTAAGTTAGTCATAAATTCCCTTAATAAAAAGTAGTATATTTAAGTGTAATACAAGTCTACTAAAAGTGAAACAGTGTACTTGAAGTTTACGTTTTATAGACTATCTATATATTATAAACTTAAAATGGACGTGCATGGTCTATAGCACGAGTATCAAAGTCAAGGCCCCAGGGCCAGATCTGGCCCTCCGGGTAATTCTATCCGGCCCTCCTGATCATTTTATCTTATTGTTATTAATGGCCCGATGTTATCTGGCGCTTATTTCTACCCTGTATAATTTTTTTATGGAGAGTAAAATATTAAAGATACTTATGTTGATTTATTCTGGAATAACATTGCTGGCTTTTTGTTATTCATAATTATGTTACTAGCTTTTTGGACTATTTTGACATTTAAGATTTTTAGTAGCATGCTAGCTGTTTTGACAAATGTAGGGTTTTTTTTTAGTTTTTTAGGCTATTTTGAAGTTTAGCTATTTTTCAGCGAAATGCTAGCTGTTTTGGCTTAACTTGAGTTTTTTTTATTTTTTGTTGTTTTTTATGCTAATTTGGCATTGAGCTAATACTTTAGCCGGCTATCAGCTTCAGCGTTTTCAGCTATTAATTTCAGCATCTTCCGCTATCATCACTGGATCTTTCGCGGCCAACTTAGCTTACAATTCACACTAGCATCATTGCAGGTAATGCCACATATCTAGTTGATAATTATTTAATTATGGTTCGGTTTTAAAAATTCGTTCTGAGTGAAGATAATTACTGTAAAGAGGCGACCTAAGAGGGGATTTGGATTTTGGCGTTGCTAATTTAATTCCCATGTTCTACACATTCTACCTCAGCACAAGTGAAGCTGTTACTGCTGCCGCCAGCTGATGCACGATGGAGATGTGCTGGTTTGGAGTTTGCTAAGGGTTGTTCTGAGTTGTTTCTCGATCTGATCATCAAATGTCTTTGTTGAACCAAAATAGTAATATAGTGGCTCAATATCACAGCAATCAAACATTTACAAAAAAAATAGTTAATGCCCCTTTTTTTCATTTTTGCTCCTTTTATTAACAGACTCCTCCTCAACCTCTCCTCACTCTGAAGCTGCATCTTCCATATACTCTTCACACATACTCACAAATTTGCTAAAAAAAAAGAACGATTGCTTCTTAAACTAGTTGGACATTAGGTTAACTAAATAAATAACAATTGTAGTAGCTATTAAAGAAATTCCAACAGCCAAATAAATAAACAATCAAATTACAGAACAATATAAAACTACCACACACAGACATGTGTGGCTCAGACGTGAAACCACCCTCTTGGCTGTAAAATCTCATCGTTTCTTCCCAAACCTCAAGTGTTCCTGTAAGCTTTTTAACTGTTTCACATTGTATCAGAAATAATGCAAACAGCTTCAGGGTTTAAGAGATTATTGAGGTCATCAGAACAAATGATGTTCAGTTATTGTTGGGTTCTATAAATTAGGGTTCTTCAAAGTTTTCACCCACTGCAATAATTTATGTAACAATTTCATCTAGTTAAATGCATTTTAATGTAACATTTCTTTCGGTTAAAAAAACAGCATTGACCGTATTTGTAACTGGAGAACTTTTACATTTTTTTATCCTCTGGAAGACAATTAAATCCCTGCAAAGGTCTATAATTGCAGCAGCATTCAGCCTTCTTTTATCTCCCATCATCTTTCAGCGACTCCATTCAGAATCCTTGGTGACGTGCTGCTTGTCCTTGAGGTTCCCTTTTGATCGCCTTTTCTTAAAACGCTGTCACACACACACACATCCGTCCGCTCTCTCAGCACCTGCGCTTCAGCGTCCTCCACCTCAACAATGAACCTGCCTTTTTTTGAAAACGTAGCTTTGCATCTGTTGCAAATGAGGATAACCCTTTAGGGGGGAAACGTTGTGTCGCCCCGGCTCCGGTAAACCTCAACCCCCTCTGACCCACACAAAAACACACACCTCACTTCAGGGGTATCGGATCACCGATCCCTCAGGGCGTAGTTGCTTGTGTAGCGTAATGTTCTCAGGATAACAGGTGGATTTGAATGTATCTAACAGGTGCAGAAAAATTGTTTTATTCTGTGTTTTTTGTTAATTTGCTTCTGGTTTTATTCAGAAAAAGAAGATAATTAGTTATGGAACTGCTGCTTGTTAGTTTCCTCTCCTTTATCTGAGGCCAGACGGGGGTGGGGGGGGGGGGTGTTAGAAACAGAACAGAGTCTGTTTTGACTGAGTGACTCTTCAACAGAGGTGGTTTCATTTGTCATCAAGCAGACAAGCAAGGAGGCAAAAAAAAGAGGACTGAACTTGCTGAATAATTAGAGCTTTAAGCACAGGCCTGAATTGTTGCAATGATGCACATATGCATGATGCATACACACACACACACACGCATGGTCCCGACTGGAGGATTTTGAGCCTATCTGCACATGTATGCTGGCTAATCAGGGCCTCTTCACAAACAGAAAGCGAAGGGTCAGTCAGGGTGAGATGTTTGTGATGGAAATTTGGACGGCAGGCGTAGGAAAACAAAGCAAGACGCCCCAGAGACGACATACTTTACACATGAGATAACACACTGTGAGGAGATGCAAAAACGTTTAAATTCAGATCATAGCTGCTTTTTTGCTTATATCCCAGATAAGATAGTTTTTGTGCAAATTGTAATTGAAAAATAGGTTTCATAAATATTTCCATGTGAAGTTTATTTTCTGAAATCTGCAACACTTTTAAATCATATTTTTTGGCTGATTTTAGTCCCTAAGTGTCAGTCATTTACCGCCTCCCTGATCTGGGGTGAAGGTCCAGCAATTCCAAAACATGCACTGTTGCTTTTACTCAGCGTGGACGCGGCATTGACGCGGTGCATCCAATGGAACCGCGATGCCTCGCTAAGAAATTCACAAAGATAGAATTTAATGGTCCTTCGATTGAGCGGTTCTCAAAAGCTAACCTCTGAACCCCTAACCTTAACCCCTGGCGGCTACTCCCCTCCTCCAGGATCCAGGGCTTGTCTCTGGTCATTTGTCAACCTCCTCACACTGATCTGATTATCACCCAAATTGGAATCTGCAGACTAAACACTCCTAAGAAAGCTGCTTTTCAGTGACTTTGCATGATGACAAATAACTGTATTGTACCTCAAAAGCTGTCCAAGTATGAAAATACAACCGGCCTACAGATAAAGAGCTAACGTAAGTATTATTTCTACATCTTTTTTTTTAAAAGTTACATCAGTTAAAAAAACTACTGATCTAATCCAGACCTCAAGATTTAAAAGTTTAAAGACTCTAATTCAGGGTTGTCAAACTAAATCGCACAAAAATCGTCAAAATCCAAAGCAACACTTGGGTCGCAGGTCGAACAGGATAAACATTTATTGAACACTCTAAAAGTAAATTTGTTAAACTTTAAAACCATATTTTTTTTAACAAAATTATGAACGAGATATATAGCATTACCTGTGATAATGCTAGTGTGAATGCTATAAGCTGAATTTGGCCGATGAAGATGATAGCGCTGATAGCTGAAAACGCTGAAGTTGATAGCCAGTGAAAATATTAGCTAAATTCCAGATTAGCATAAAAAAACAATAAAATAAAAAACGTGTTAAACAAAACAGCTAGCATTTAGCTAAAAAATAGCTAAACTTCAAAAAAGCCTAAAAAACTGAAATAAGGCTAAATTAGCCAAAACAGCTAGCGTGTAAATGCTAGCCTAACTCCAAAACAGCCTGAAAAACTTTTTAAGAAAAGGCCTAATTTACCCAAAACAGCTAGCATGTAGCTGAAATTTTTGCTAAACTCTAAAATGGACCATAAAACTTGAATTATAGTCTAAATTAGCGTAAACAGCTAGCATTTAGCTGAAATATTAACAAAACTTCAAAATAGCCTAAATAATCTTAGTAAATGCCAAAATAGTCCAAGAAGTTAGCAGAATATCAATTTTTAAAATGTTAAAACTTTAACTTTTTACCATAATTATAAATAATAAAAAGGCATGAATATTAATCCAGAAGAAATCAACATAAACCTTAAATTACTCAATCTTTTACTTTCCATAAAATATATTTTGTTAGAAATAAGCTCAAAATATCATCGGGCCATTAATAACAATAAAATAAAATGATCAGGAGGGCTGCATAAATTACCCTGAGGGCCGGATCTGGCCCCCGAGCTTTGACAGCTTTGACTCCTGTGCTCTACCTATACATTCATTAACTAAGACTTTGGCACAGAAACAATTTTATAAAGGTTTACTCAGCCCTGCTCTTTCTTTGCCAGTTTCCCCGAGCATCAGCCCATTTCCACAAAATTCCTTATTATGGCTGCTGTTAAGTATCTGTTTTCCTAAAGAAACAAAGCAATACAGCTAAAAAAAAAAAGGATAAACCTTTCATTGAGAGACACTGACGTCACAAAATATAGTGCACATATTACTAAACATTTCTTCTTTAATGCTCGCTATTTTGGTTGCTTACAAATTAATGATTCAATGTGTCTGTTGTGTACTTTCTGGCTTAAATCTACTTGGTGAACTTAAAAGTTTGTCAAAGAGGATAGTGATCTCCAAAAATACAATATTCATTCCTCAAAAGGCCAGAAACCTTTAGGGTCTCAAAACACACCTCTGTGTTTTTAGCTTCACTTTCATTTCAAAGTCGCCTCTAAAACCTCAAATACAATGTGGCTGAATTCAGTTCAGGTATAGTTTTCACACATGCAGGAGAAAAAAGACACACAGACACTCACACACACACACACACTATTAGCCGCTTGCTCATTATGTCTGCTTTAGCTCCTGTGGATTGTGTTGGGGAAGTTTGGGGCCTCGGGGCAGGGAGGGGTTGGGTGACCCTGAAGAGCATGACCTCAGGGGACATTTTAAGAGTTAAAGGGGGGAAGCTGCGCGCGAGGGCAGGGGGGGATGGGGCATCAGTGGACAAGGAGGGAAAGTTACTGCCTCCACTGTCTATCCCTTCATGTCATTCAATCATTATTTTAAAGAAAAAAAGACAACAAAAAGTTAAATCCAGATGCAATGTCAGACCATTTAATGTACATAAAAATGCAATTGTGAGAAAAAAAAAAGGTAAAATGAGGGTCAAAATTTACAAATAAATGAGAAAACTTTAGCTATGAAAATGTATGAGTTTTTATTAAAAATAGAAATGCTGTGAGGAAGGCAGGACAGCCAAACTCTAGTCTTTGCTTCATGATTGCAGTTTCCCTCCAAAAAGCCTGAAAAGCGTCCGGCCCGCCACTTATACGAGCCTCTCGGCAGCTGCCTCCCTCCATCCACCGTCATCACACATCAATCTATCTCCGTGTGGGTGTTTTGAGAAGTGGGGGTGCCTCAGCCAGTCACCTGTTCACCCCTAAGAGTGTGAAACATTTTTGGACTAACACCGAAAGTTTGGAAAACAGACTCCTTAGTTTGAAATTCAGATGAATCAACACGAGTCCAACGGTGAAAGTTTTGTCAGATCTGCAGATGTAGGAAATTTATCATTTTGCCTGAAGGCTATCATCATGTTTTTTTAAACTCTTAAATCTGGGAACTTTCCCACAAAAGAAATCTACATGTTATGTATTCAGAAACTTCTGCTTCATGATGAATGATGATAAAGCAAGAAAAACCTTAAAAATAAAGTTGTAAGATAGCTCCCACTTCCACTTTTGTTAAATAAATACAAAATGGAAATTTTAAATAATGTATTTAGAACAAATTTAGCTTTTAGACGCCATCAATGCTTTTAAAGTGCCACTCCAAATATCTTTTGATCTATTTTAAAAGTGGTCTATTAATTATGTTTTTATTGTTTTTAGCTATTTTTTTTTTATTTCTTTTTCTTGGATAGTTTCTGCAGAATTCATGAGAAACTTACCTCTGACTTGTGTAAGTAGCAAGCCTGCCTCCACTTCCCATCATCCCTTTGTTTTACAAACACCCACTCACACCTCCAACATAACAAATATAGATGCAACAAAAATAGCGAGCGATATCGGAGATATCCGCCCGCACAGTTTTGATGTAGATAACAGCTTTTACAAAGTGGATTTGTCGTCAACACGTGGATGCTTAAGAATGGAGCGAAGACGGGGGCTTTTGGCCAGTCTTTATCCTTTTGCCCTCACCTGGTTGCCACAGCTGAATTATGTTTGTCATAAGTCTTCAGGTATTTAAGTAATGGTCTTTTGGTCATTCAGTGTTGCAGAGTCTATATTATTTTGCATTCCCTTTGGAGTATTTTTTGTTATTCAGCGTTTTGTCAATCCACAATCTGGATTCGAGTCCTTCCTGCTCCTGGGTTCCTTTTTGCCTGACGCCGTAACACAAATTGAATAAAAATATCCTCAGAAATGCTTAATTTACTCTATATATGTCCGCCATCATGAAAAAAAATGTTCAAAGAGCATTTAAAAAACACCATGCACCCCGTTTTCATTGCATTGGCTCATTACTTTATATAATATTCAAGCATGAAGTCTTTATAACAAAAAAAACCAATCAATATTCAATTAAAGGTTAAAAAAATAAAAAAAAAAAACAATATTTTAGTGAGCAATTTTTCAAAGGAAAAGAACACAGCTATAACTTATGACTAAAATACAGCACATTAAAAAAAATTTTGACTTTCCTTTAAAAGTTACCAGACTATGAACTGAAACAACAGATCAAATAAAGAACTTTAGTTAAATATTCAAATTCAATCAAAGTTTTCCTACAGTCTTCATCTCTCCATCATATGGGTCATAACAAAATAGGATTTTTGTCAAACCTTTTGAAACCTGCTTATTCCCTTTAGGGGCCGTGAGGTTGCTGGGGCCTATCCCAAGCACTGTCAGGCGACGGTAGGATACATCCTGAATAGTTTGCCCTTCCATTGCAGAGTCAGAGAGACGGACAGCCACACCTAAATTTACTAGAATTAACTAATGAAGCCTAATGTCACTATTTGATTCATTTTTTAGGTTGAGCCTCCTGGAAGTTTACATCTCAGAATAATGTTGTGTGGGAATTTTCATTTATGCAAAAAGTAAACATGTTTTTGGACTGTGGGAGGACCCGGAGAAAACCCACACATACACAAGGAACCAGAAATACGACCTAAAAGTTGATGTTATTGACTAGAGCCAAAAATTGTAAATGTTCCTAAAATGAAAAAGAATAACCAAGATATTTATTTTTGTGTCTATCCAGAGAACTTGCTTTTATCAGACTTGAATACAGATCAGCTGTACATTTATTTTACACCCGGGATAAAAAAAAAAAAAGAATACGGGAAAGCAGAAGATGTGCATCGATGGTCATAAATCAAGTGATCCGTCATTAGAGCCGCATCTGTCACACACGCGAGACTCTGGATTCAATATTTTGTTTACTTTAATCTCAGAAGAATCCAGTCTGACTCCAAAATGTGTTTATATTTTTGGTTTATAAAACACTTTTCAACACAGGGAATGATTTTCTCCCATTTATCCTGAGGGAATGGAACACCAAGAAGCTGAGATCTTAACTGGAGTTTTAAATCAAATCCGCAAACCAATCAGAGATGTTTGGAGTCTTCATGTGTAATGATCATTTTTTGCTTTATTTCAGTAAAATAAACAAAGTTTTGCGTCACGCCTGAATTTATGTCATCATAGAGAATATTTTGTAGTTGATTAATGCCACATGCACCATTACACACTGAGTTCTGGCTTTGGAATTGTACAAACTCAGCAAAATTTGATGTTTTTCTTTTTAATAGACCTCAAAAAAGCCAGTAATGACAACATATCATGCAATTTGATTAATTAAACCACAACAGATTTTGCTCTTGACCTCAATTTGTTGAATGAGCTCAAGCCAAAAGCAGGCACCAATTTTAAACAAAATTTTGTTTATGTTTTTCAACACAGAGGTTACACAAATGATATGGTTTGTTCTTGGTCTAATTACGAAGTCAAAACTCTGTCAAATGACTTAAATGCTTCTTGGCAAAAATATAAGTCAATGCTGATGTTAAAAGTTTATGACTTTTGACTTCAACTATGAACCCAACTGTAAATTTTGACATGTGCCAAAATGCTATAAAAGCAAACCAATGAATGCGGACACACTTAATTAAGTTTTTGTTTATACTCATGAAAAGTGTCTCATTAAAAACCTACAAATTAACATATGTTAATTAAATTACGAGTGTCCCTGTGTGTGTTGTGAGCAATCTATCTTTTTCCATTTTGGGTTATCATCAAATTTGTCTTTTTTTCTCCACTTCACTGGATAGATTTACGCTAGTGGTGTATATTGACAAGAATCTGACGATGTGATGTGTATCATGATACACGTCTTGCGAAACAATACATATCGCAATATATCCCAAAACTGTGCCAGAACAATTTTCCTTTTTATTTTTTAAGTCATACTAAGTAGTACATGTTTCATAAACAAAGTGGAAAACAAAAGTAAGACGCTGAAGGACACACAAATAATTTATTAAATATCATCTTGTCAGCATTTTAAATCGATACAAGTATCGCCAAATGAAATATCACAATATATCTGAGTAATTGTGATTAATTGTTTTTAGCAGTTTTAATGTAATCACATTAGAAAGAAAAAAAAGAAAAATACACCGGAGATTTCAAATGAGCGGCTTATAAGACCAATTTGGTGGACATAAAGAGAAAAACTGTGATTGACATTAGACTTTTGTGTGCCTCCATGAGTGGTTTTCTTTGGTCTGACAGTAAAAAAAAGTCACCCATGGAGTGTTTAAGAGGACTCACAGTTGGTTTACATTTGAATGATTAAAGAATTTGTGAAAGATGCTGTCTGCAAACATTGATTTGACTGCAGTTATTTGTTGTTTATTATTCTCTCATCAATCCTCTTCGTGTGTTAAACAGGGGAATTTTTTTTTATACCAAACTGTGCTTGTTGCATTCAATTTGAATGAACTACCGTGGGTCTTAGAGACTATCCCCTCCTCAAAATGAGCAAACCCACCAAACAAAAGGCCACCATAGAAGAGAATTGTTGCTTTTGTTTTACCCATTTGAACCTAAGGTTTCCCTTCATGCAAAAGAGAGCGTGTTCGCTCTTTCTCTCAGCCTGGGCGTTTTGGCGCTCAATAGCGAAAGGCGATGCCAAATAGGAAAACGACTACACAGGCATTAAGAAAAGATGTCACGAGGAAAGGGCAGCTTTTTAGCTGTGCCAAAGGAGCTGGGCAACTTCCTGGTCTGGTTGCCAGGGTTACTGGAAGCTGAGCCAGCTGGTGCATTGGGCAGCCGTTGGGTCTGCTGGGGTAGACTGCAGAGGACGGTTGGGATGTTGTAAAGCAGGGGTGTCAAACTCAATCGCACAAGGGGCCAAAATCCAAAACACACCTTAGGTAGTGGGCCAAACAAGATAAACTTTCATTAAACACACTAGAACTAAATTCGTAAAACTTTAAATTGTAATTTTTTAACATGAACTAGATATATGGCATTACCTCTAATTATGCTAGTGTGAATACTGTAAGCTGAACATGGCTGCAGAAAATGCTAGTGCTGATAGCTGAAAATGCTGAATTGATAGCTGAAATCATTGAAGCTGATAGCTGAAAACACTGAAGCTGCTAAAATATTAACCAAATGCCAAATAAGCCTAAAAAAACAAAAAAAGAAAAAAAGCCTAGTTTAGCCAAAAACACTAGCATGTAGTTGGGTACAGTAAATATTAGCCTAAGTCCAAAATATCCTAAGAAGCGGAAAAAAGTCTAAATTAACCAAAACAGCTAGCATGTAGATGAAAAAGTAGCTAAACTTCAAAATAGACTAAAAAACTGAAAAAAAGTCTAAATTAACCAAAACAGCTAGCATGTAGATGAAAAAGTAGCTAAACTTCAAAATAGACTAAAAAACTGAAAAAAAGTCTAAATTAGGCAAAACGGCTAGAAAGTAGCCTAACTAAAATAAAAAATCCTAAATTTTTGAAAACCTGTAGCATGTAGCTGAAATATTCGCGAAACTCCAAAACACACTAAATAACTAAAAAAAAAAGCATAAATCAGCCAAAACAGCTAGCATGTAGTTTAAATATTAGCTAAACTCCAAAACAGCCTAAAAAATCGAAGTAAATGCCAAAATAGTCCACAAAGCTAGCAGAATACTATTTTTTTTATTTTAAAACCATAACTTTTTAACATAATTATGAATAATAAAAAGGCAGTAATATTATTTCAGAATAAATCATCTTAAACCTTAAATAACTTTCAATATTTTACTCTCCGTAAATATGTATTTTGTCAAAATCATACATGTTAGAAATTAGCACAAAATAACATTGGGCTATTAATATCAATAAAATAAAATGATCAGGAGGGCCGGATATAATAACCTGGAGGGCCGGATCTGGCCCCCGGGCCTTGACTTAAAGAACGTTGAATTAATGGGGATAGCTGCGATTTAAATATAAGCAACAACAAAACCTGAACTTTTAAGAAGCAGTTTGATCCCTCTGAGACATTTAAACACATAAAAAACATGAAAATATGGATAAAATTAGTTAAACATTGTGATTTTTTTTTTAAAAACGTGATGTTTTTAGACAACAAATACACATTCAAACATTTTAAGTGTTTTTTTTTTACAGCATTAAAGCATGATTTTTGTTGATTTTTGCATTTTTCTTGACTTTAAGATGATTTTTTTTTTTTTATATGGCCTTACTCTGACCAACTGGTTTAAAGCTTATCTTGGTAGGTGGGTGTTGTGGGATTTAAGTAGACCATACTGGGATGGGTAAACACAGCTGGGGACGCATCTCTGTAGGGCTGCAGCTTAACAGACCCCTCCTTTGCACATTTATTGGTATGTTTGCTCAAAGGATGTGTCCTAATCTCCAACCACTGATGTCTGTGCTGAGCCCTTACAAAGGCGCAAACTGGCTGGTTTGAAAGTGACCTTTTCCACAGTCAAGGTCTCGCTAATTCCTCCACTGTTAATCATGGATGATTGCAAAGACCCAAATGTTATCTGCAAATTTATTTGGGAGTTGGATATATCTAGAAAACAGTTTTATTAAAAAAAGTTTGGATACAATAATTTTAATATTATAGTTGTTCCTTAAAAAGCCAATTAATGGTTTAAAAAAATGTTTACAACTAAATGAAGAACAAGTATATAAGACTCACCATTTTTTTTGACATCTTTATTTGGCACATATCTTTTTTAGAATTAGTAGATAACAAAGCAATGATAATAATTTATACTGCACTCTAAACAGTGATGCTATGCACTGGTTTGAATCCCAGCTGGGACCTTCCTTTCTGGAGTTTGCATGTTTTCTCTGGGAACTCCGGTGTGTGACTCTGCAACAGACTGGTGACTTTTCCATGTTCATATCTCACCTTTACCCAACAGTAGCTGGGACAGGCTCCAGTAACCCTGTGACCCCAAAAAGGATATAGCGGGTTATGAAAGGGGATGGATGTACTCTAAACTACTTTATAATGAATTACCCGAAAGACAAAAAAAAAAAAACTCTGAGAGCTTTGCACAAGAATTCTAATCTAATGTGTCTCAATGTAAGTTGATGGCAAACAACAATTCTTGAATCTTTGACATGACTGACATTTAATCAAACAAGTTTGCCTATGGTGCCATCTGCTGGCAAATACACTAAATATCAAGTGCATTGCGATATGTCTTTCCTTTTCTATGTCTTTTGGTGTGTAATACGGGTAATAGTTCAGCTATAAAAATATGCAAGCAGACATTTTATTATCTTATTTAGAGAACAACTACTTTTTACATGTTTCTGATTTGCGCAAAAGTCTCAGGTAAACCCGACTTGCCACTCTTTGGTGCTTCTTTCTCAAGTGTATCTATTTGTTCAGAATAAAATGAATAGTAGTTGTGTTAAAATATGTGTGCTGCACAGTGGTGCAGCAGAGTTAGCACTCTTGCCTCACAAAGATAAATTCAAATTCCAGCTTGGACCTTTCTGTGGCGTTTACAAGTTCTCTTGTGTTTGCGAGTTTTCTCTGGGCACTCCACTTTCCTCCAACAATCCAAAAGCATGCACCATAGGTTAATGGAGGACTCTAAAATTTTCTTAGGTGTGACTGTGACTGTGTGGCCAATACAACATTCTGGCAACCTGTGCAGGATGTGCCATGTTTTCACTCAAGAGTGGCAGGTTAGGCTCAGGCAGCCCTCAAAAAGGGTACATTGTGTGTTTTTTTTTAAAATAAACTGTTATTTATTATCTCTATCACTAAAGTGGCCGGTAAAGAGGTCAGCAGCACGTCACAAAAGATGATAAAAATATAAAATAAAACAATAAGATAGGAACTATTACAATTTTAAAAAAGAAATAACATTATTGAGAAAATATTTAAGCTTGGCTTTACTTTGTGTTCAAAATATAGTTGATAAAGACTATTTTACTTTTTTTAACAGCAAAAAAATTGAAATTTCACATCAAGCTAATATGAAAACTCATTAAAAGACATAAAAACTTCTAAAACAATATTCAGAATTGATTTATCATCTTCAGCTCTTGAATTGGTCCAATAATACAAGTTTAAAGAAGACAAAAAATGTAAGAATACAAATCAATAATTACTATTAATATTCATTATTTTTGCAAATTAAATAATTTTAAATCAGGATTAGACAAGCACTTTATACAGTGAAGTGCTGTTGTTGTAGTTATCAAAGCATCTGTAAATTTGTAGTAGGTCTACTTTCTATTTATAAAGGTACCACTAACCACCACACTGTGATAAGTTACATCTCTGTGGTTACTTGTATCAGTGGTCAGTTATATCAGTGCTAACCACTACTTTAGCACTGTTACTGGGACCTTTGCAGCTACAAGGCCCTTGTTTCCCTTTGTTAGCATGTTCTCCTCATAGGTTTTCATCCAACAGTCCAATGCAACATTATTTATAGGTCGGTGAATGTTGAATTTGTCTATCTGTGGCAACCTGTCCATTATGCATAATTTGGAATTTGCATAATCATACATTATGGAATTCAAAATGACATAATGCATGATTTATTTCAACCTAAAAAAAAAGCCAAGAAAGGTTTCACCAATGACCCTCTATGTTTAAGCTGGAATAAAAAATAAAGATATTTCATTCCATAATACCAAATTATTAGATCAATCTTAATACAGATGGCTTGTTTTCTCAATATACTTAAAGAAAAGTAACCCATAAAGTCTACATTTATGAGATTGAATAGACAGGGAAACTTCAGCGCCAACTTTTGGAATCCCTATCCCAGGGCTGCTCATTCCTGGTCCTCAAGATCTACCACCCTGCCTGTTTTCCAGCTCTCCATGTACTGTTTGCTGCTGATTACCTGGACCAGGTGTGTTCTTTCAATCAGATTGTGGAGACATCTGACTGAGCCAATCAACAGCTGGCAGGGCTTGGAGATCTGGAAAACAGTCAGGGTGGTAGATCTCGAGGACCAGGAATGAGCAGCCCTGCCCTATCCTCTCGGCTTCCGTCGATCCAGCGTAAAGCGTTTGACGTCAACACCACAACATTCCGTCATGACAGTTCGTACGGGGGAAAAATAATCCGTTTCAATTTGATATCAAACTGAATCAAATCTGTTTTATCTGAATGTAAAATTTCCGATTAAAGGTGAGTACCGGCTGTTGTGAATAACTTTATTTAACCCCGAAACAAACGGAAATGGACGTCATGCAACTGTCAAGCAAAAAAAAAAAGCTAACATAGCATTAGCTAGTTTATGTTTTTTGAAGAAACCAAGCTGCGGTGTGGTAAACATTGAAATTACAGCACAAATTTACTGTTTTTGCTTCGGTTGACTTGATTTTACATAAACAACACTTTAATAAATTGATTAGATAAACAATAAATTGTCCCAAAACACAAACGTTTCAAGATAATAGCTAAGCTAACTTAGCATAGCATAGATTTCAGTGTTCGAAACTAAAGTTAGCTATATTATTACTTGTGTTTCTTTTCGTAACATTAAAATAAATCATAATTCACATGTGATTTAAATATATTCTTTTGTGAATGGTGTTTATTTACTTTAAATGTGCTTTTTTTGGACCTAAACCTGTTCTGGGTGGGTGTGTAATGGCTGTTGATAAAATAGCTGCGATCGCTATTTGGTGGCCATCGATTTCCGAATGTGAATAGTTAATTCGCCGGGAGTCTGGCTGTGATTTTCAGCTGCGTGCACTGTCAGCAAACCTAACGAACGCGTTTTGAGCGACACGCCGAGCAGCATTGCACCGAGATCGTAGAGGAAGCGCATTGCAGGTGCATCGCTAACTTTGCACTGTTTGTAGTGCGCGAGCCCCTGGACGGACGGGACCTTCTGAAACCTGTTATCTAGCCAGCCGAAGAGACGGGGAACAGGATAGGGAAACAGGGCGAAGCGGGCCCCGCGGAGCCGGTGGAGAAGATGGCCGGCAGCCCGGAGAAGAGTTCCACCGCGCAGGAGTTAAAGGAGCAGGGGAACCGGCTCTTCCTCTGCCGCAAGTACCAGGATGCTGCCTCCTGCTATAGTAAAGCTATTGTAAGCATCTGTGATCCCTCATCTATACATTAATAACGAAGATTAAACATTATGAGCGTAAATATAAGGACACTTTGTGATGAAATTCTTCATTTTGTGCACATTGTGTCTTCCAGAACCGTAACCCATCAGTGGCGGTTTACTACACCAACAGGGCCCTCTGCCACGTGAAGCTGCAGCAGTATGACAAGGCTCTGGCAGATTGTAAGCATGCTCTGGAGCTGGATAGTCAGTCCGTTAAAGCTCACTTCTTTCTGGGCCAGTGTCATCTGGAGCTGGAGAACTACGATGAGGCAATCGGCAATTTGCAAAAAGGTCAGAAAAAACTTACGTTTTATAGTGTGCTAGACTTTTAAATTTAATTAGTGCTGTCTTTATTCACTTAATTGTTTTTACCTCCTCGTGTTGGAAGTGACATTTATTTTCCAGATTCTATAAAGTCTTCATCAATAGCTTTCATGTTGGTTCCTCTGTTTCGGGGCGTGTCACAGGCACAGTAAAGGTTTATATAATAACAGCTGTCTGTAAAGCTGCAGAGGACAAGAAAAGATGAAGCCGGTTTCCCATTAAAGTTTAAAGTCTCTGTTCAGACCGGACACATTTGGTTTGCTTCCCATGATCCAGAACAATTTTTAAATCTGAATACACACTAACAGACTCAAACAGGAACTTTTTCGAACCCATCTTTCACAATGTGAAAGGCATTACAGCACGTGTGAAAGACGAGGCCCGGGGGCCGGATCCGGCCCTCCGGGTCATTTTATTTTATTGTTATTAATGGCTCGATGTTATCTTGTGCTTATTTCTAACTTGTATAATTTTGACAAAATATATTTTTATGGAGAGTAAAATATTTAAAGTTATTTAAGGTTTAAATTAATTTATTCTGGAATAATATTCCTGCGTTTTTATTATTCATAATTAAGTTAAAAGTTACAGTTTGAAAGTTTTTAAGTTTGGCATTCTTCTAGCTTTTTGGACTATTTTAGGATTTACTAAATTTTTTTAGACTATTTTGGAGTTTAGCTAATATTTCAGCTACATGCTAGCCGTTTTGGCTTATTTAAGACTTAAAAAAAAAAGTTTTTTAGTTTATTTTGAAGCTTAGCTATCTTTTTAGCTACATGCTCGCACTTTTGGTCAACCTAAGTTGTTTTTTTATTTTTTTTTTTTGCTTTTAGGCTAATTTGGCATTTAGCAAATATTTTAGCTGGGCATCAGCTTCAGCGTTTTCAGCTATCAGCTTCAGCATCTCCACCTATCATCACTAGCATCTCCAGAAGCCAAAATCAATTTACAGCATTCAACGATTTCACAGTATCATCGATATCATGAACCATGTATCGCATTGCATCATGAGCTGATTCCAGCCCTATGTTATACACATTGTTTCTCATACAGTTATCGTAACAATCAATGTAGGATTTCTGTTAATCCTTCTCTCATTGCCTTGCCCCGCCCTCGTAATTCCTGCCCAATGACTGAAGAGACCTTTAAATTTGTGGTTTTGTTTACAGGCTTTAGTTTGAAACAGAAATGTCCAGGAGACAGCGGTCCGAACACAGACGAAATGCAAGGTTATTTGGAACAAATGAAGCTGACTCGCTCAGTCTGGACTAACAGACTTTTATAGCCTGAATACTCCCTCAAACCAGCGATATCACTCCTAAATATAACATTGACAGAAAAAAAGAAGCACAAATTTTAGACGCTCAGGAAAATTTGCTCAAATTATTTTTTCACTGTGTAATTCTACCAAAGTATTTTGTATAGGGCTGAGAAAATCAAATTTGATCATATTCTCAAACTCATCAGCAGTAAAAAAAACAATGGTTTTCACCTTAAAATCTGAGCATCATATTAAGTAAATGCACATATGAAGAAATGACAAAATTATTTATTTCAAAAGTTGAAATGGATTGAAATACTAGCAACGGTTTCCCAAGCTTTTAAACAGACGTGACTACTTTTCATATTGAAGTCAAAACACATTAACAGAAAATGGAGTGGAAGTAAATTGTATGGCTAAAAAAAGTTGCTCTGTCAACAGAAAAGCCGCAGCCTTAGGTGGACTGTCATGCAAAATTAATTCAAAAGATTTGGGGGAACATCACAAGAAGTGAAATGAGGACATTCAGTGGACCAAACAGACGGATTTCTTTCATCAAGCCACTTCTGAACCAGAGAGTGTCAGAATTCTTTTACCTCGACTCAATAGAAAAATCCTAAGCGCTGCAAAGTTCTGTCTTTTTTTTTTTTTTATAGGTAAAAGTAAATGTAGTATTTAACCTGACAAGGCATATAAACACTTTTCCACATGTTGCTGTGAATTAACTTCTTTCACATCATTGAGAAGTGGGATATTGTCATAAGAGGTCTTTTTCCCTTTTTGAGGGTTTATATGATGTATGTCAAAGTCAAGGCCCGGGAGCCGGATCCGGCCCTCCGGGTAATTCTATCCGGCCCTCCAGATCATTTTATTTTTTTGTTATTGATGGCCTGATGTTAACTTGCGGTTATTTCTAACTTGTATAATATTGACCAAATATATTTTTATGGAGAGTAAAATATTAAAAGTTATTTAAAGTTTGAGTTGATTTGTTCTGGAATAATTTTCCTGAATTTTTCATTATTCATAATTATGTTAAAAAGTTAAGTTTTTTAAGTTTTAATAATTGGCAATGGCTTCATGGATTTATTTGATATTTTTGGCTCTTTTTGTTTGTTTTTTAGGCTATTTTGGAGTTTAGCTAATATTACAGCTACGAGCTAGCTGTTTTTGCTAATCTAATTTTTTTGCTTTTATGCTAATTTGGGATTTAGCTAATATTTTAGCTTGCTGTCAGCTTCAGCATTTTCAGCTATCACCTTTAGCGTTTTTAGCTATCAGCTTTAGCATTTTCAGCTATCAGCTTTAGCATTTTCAGCTTCAGTGTTTTCAGTTATCAGCTTCAGTGTTTTCAGTTATCAGCTTCAGTGTTTTTAGCAATCAGCTCTACCGTTTTTAGCAATCAGCTTTACCGTTTTTAATTATCAGCTTTAGCGTTTTTAATTATCAGCTTTAGCGTTTTTAATTATCAGCTTTAGCGTTTTTAATTATCAGCTTTAGCGTTTTTAGTCATCAGCTTTAGCATTTTCAGCTCTCAGCTACAGCTTTTTCAGCCACACCATTTTTTAAATCTCGTTTTTGTATTTTTCCTTATTTCTTTTTTGGTTTTTTTTGTGTTTTCCAAAGCTTTTAGCAAATTTTATGTTCAATATCAAGCTTATATTATAAGAATTTACAGTAAAAGATTCAGTTTGCATTCATCAACCTATTTGCAATCCTTTCCTTTGTTTTTACAGCTTATAACTTGGCAAAAGAGCAGAGGTTGAATTTTGGAGATGACATTCCCAGTGCTTTACGCATCGCCAAGAAAAAACGCTGGAACAGCATCGAGGAGAAGCGCATCAACCAGGAGAACGAGTTACACGCTTATCTGACTAAACTCATACTGGCTGAGAAGGAAAGGTGAGCTCTCCTGGTAAAAACGACTTATTTCAGTTGCAACATCTATTTGATCATAATTTGATATTCTACAGAGAGCTGGATGACTACAAAGAAAAACACGATGACAATCAGAACGGAAGCGATGCTGCCAAGATTGCATCAAAACACGTATGTTTTTACATTTACTTTGAATTTGTTTGTCATTTAGCCACAGCGGCTGTTAAAACTTTATTGACGTTAATTTTTTTATCATCATGTGACCTGCAAAGGACAAGTATTTAATGGATATGGAAGAGCTCTTCTCCCAAGTTGATGAAAAAAGAAAAGTGAGTATTTTTTGAGAAATTTTAACATTTTGGATATTACATATACAGGTTACATTATACACTTTTATTGCTTCCATAAAGGAAGAATTAGAAACTTTGTGAATACAAATGTTTCTTGGCTTTTGATCACATTTTCTGCTGATGTCTGTTTCTTCATCTTTAACCAACGTGACATTACTGATAAGGTGATGTGAAAATGAAGAAAGCAGCCTTTTTCTCACTCTTGGCTCAGTGTGTTTCTATGGTTACTGCATGCATTTCTCATATAGTTAAATATTAACAGAGATGAAAGCACTTAAGTGTATTTTTTTTTTTACTAAGAAGTTTTTTTTCCCCCTGAAGACTTATTAATCAGTCTGAAAGCAAACATTTTTGTTAGTTTTTTTATATTATTTTTAACAACAAAGCTGTTTGTTATATTATTGAAATAAAGCAGTTTATTATCAGGCAAATGTGGTTCAGCCTTCTTTTACTGCTGTGGGCCTTCTCTAGCAAACAAATGAGCTGTTTTTGAAATGAACAGTAAAAATATAACATGCTAAAAACAAATTAATGAAGAAGGAAAAAACATTTTTTACATGATTACTTTCTTGTTAATGTAATTTTCAAAAATCAACAGGTCGGTGCTCAATCTTCTTAAAAAGGAAAGAAACTATTTCTTATGGAACAATTTGTGTGATTTTTTTTTAATTTTTTATTTGTTTTTTCAGAAGCGTGAAATTCCAGATTATCTTTGTGGAAAGATCAGCTTTGAACTGATGAGGGAGCCCTGCATCACACCAAGTGGAATCACGTATGATCGCAAAGACATCGAAGAGCACTTACAGGTAAAGGCGTCATGGAGCATTTTGATTGGTTCCAAATAGTTTTATTTTCTAAATAAGTTAATTTTAAAAACCCACTCCGATCATCCTTTGATCTATTTCCAGTTGTCTCTTAATTAGTGCTGTCATTCAATGATTTTTTTGGTGCTATTAATTATTTTTGACCTGTAATTAATTAATGTAATTAATCAAATTTAAAATTTCTGACATTGTGGTGCAGTAAAAGATGACAATATGTTTCTTTTTTTTTCCTCCCAACCTTTACGTTGGGGGGTCATTTTTTTTTTAAATCTTAAAAAAATAATAGAAAAAACAGTAGTTCATTAGAAATTCGTCTCTGAGGTTGTGGGCAGGAACGTTGGCGTGGAGTAACCCCATCCCACCTTCCTGTTTCTGAGAGCTTGTGTCACAAATAAGATCATTTTCAACCAGGATTTTCTTTAATCTGCTCCTGATTCCCAACAATTTGAACTAGAAAAGTCGCATTACCTGCGATAAGAATAGTGTGAATGCTTTTAGCAGAAAGTAGTCGCTGAAGATATTGAAGCTTTTGTTAAAAATTGTGACACAATTTACTTTAATTGCTGAAGGGATTTTCTGAAAATGCAAAAGCTATTTGCAAAATGTTAAATTTACTAATAAACTGGACATTTCATTAAAGAACTATGAAATGGCGCTTAAGTTGACCTAAAATTCTGAAAGATTTATAATAAAATTGCTTTAAAATTGCTAATACATGCAAAAATGTCTAGTGTGTTGCTTAAATATGAGCTAAACTCCAAATTAGCCTAAACAAACCTCAGTAGATGCCAATAAATAAAACAGCCTTTTAAACTGTATTTTAGATATTAAAAAGTGGATGGGAGAAAACTTCTTGCAGCTCAACCAAGACAAAACTGAGGTCTTGGTTTTTGGTTCTGAGGCTGAGAGAGAAAGGGTCCAAGTGTATCTGTCTTCCAACTGTATGAATGTTTGTAACACAGTGAAGAACCTCGGCGTGACTCTAGATGCAGATCTTAGCTTTGAACAACACACGAATCAAGTCACAAGAACTGCATTTTATCATTTGAGGAATATTGCCCGAGTTAGACCCTTTCTCTCAAGAGCCAGTGCGGAAATCTTAATTCATGCTTTTATTACATCAAGAATAGATTACTGCAATGCGCTCCTCTCTGGTGTAAAGAAAACTACACTTAACCGCGTGCAGCTTGTACAAAACTCAGCTGCACGCCTTTTAACAAGAACCAAGAAGAGGGAGCACATCACACCAATTTTGAGATCTCTGCACTGGCTCCCTGTCAGTTTTATGATTGATTTTAAGATTCTTTTAATTGTTTATAAAAGTGTACATGGTCTTAGTCCTTCTTTTATATCAGATTTACTTTTAGCTTATGAACCTCCTAGAGCTCTCAGATCTTCAGGCGCAGGCCTGCTGGAGGTCCGAGAGTCAGGACTAAAATCCACGGCGAGGCCTCTTTTAGATATTATGGGCCTCGTCTTGTGGAACAGCCTGCCTGAGGATGTGAGGGCTTCACCCACTGTTGAGGTTTTTAAAAAGAAACTAAAGACACATTTATTTAATTCAGCTTTTAAGTAAATAGTATTTGCAATTTAACATTTTATGCGTATATTTTATCATATCTTACCATGTATTTATGTTTTATGCCAGTTAGTGAAGTTTTACCTCCTATGTATTAACTTATATTTTATCACTTCTTTTTTTTTTTTAATGTGTGTTTTTATATTTTAGCTGTTTTATATTTTGTCTATTTTATTGTTTTAAATCTGCTCACGAGCGTTTTCTCACTCTCGGCTAGGGTGTTTGTGTTCAGGCTCATGGGGTCATGGTACTGCTTGTCCACTGACCTTCCGTGTTCGTTGTCCTCTGGGCTGTCTGGCCTTGTGTGCCCAGTTGGGTGCACTGGGCCGGGGGGCTGGGGGCGTCGGGCTGGGGGTGCTGGTTATGAGCGGGACGTGCCTCATGTTGCCTGGATGCTGACAGTCCAGCCAATAGGAGGACAGGGTGCACAGCGCCTTCAGGTTGCTCCTCAGTGATCTGTTTGCTCTGCTTTTTTTATCTGTTTGTTTCTGTTTTTATTGTTATGAGGGGCTTATGTTTTTATATTACTGCATGTGTGGGGTATAGTTTTTCTTGTATTTGTTTTATGTACAGCACTTTGAGCTGTTTTTAACTGGAAAGGTGCTATATAAATAAATCAATTTGAATAAAGCTAGCACATCGTTTGAATTCTAGCTAAACTCCAAAATAGCCCTAAACTCCTCAGTAAACTAAATTAGCCAAAAACGTTAGCCAAATTTGCTAAAATAATAGATAAACTCCAAATTATTTTAAGATCAACAATAAAAGATGAAAACATAGCCCATAAATATTTTTAAAGGCTAGTTGCTAATCTACTTAAAATTTGAAGACTTTCTCATTCATTTCCTATGGAGCATATTTGCTTAATATTTCAAAAACTATACAGTTTATGAATACCAAAAATACAAGCAGTAATGTCTCAAACAAGCTGAACGTTTTGATACCAAGATTACTGAAATCACTGAAATTGATGCCAAAAAAACGTATGAAAAGGAGCAGGAGGATCATTGTAGTATACAATAAATAAATACATACTCGGGTCGTTTTAAGCTTAATTTTCGTGACCCTTGTGCTGACCTCAACATGTTGACATAAGTGGGGTCATCTGGACCCTACAAGACAGCGGGCTGAACTTTTTCTTTCAAGGATTTTTTAAATCCTGTCCACCTTTATCCACCTTTGTCACGGGAGGGATCAGACATCCTTAAAAAGGGCGGGGTCAGCTTGAGGTTAAAGGTCATCCATTACCAGAAAGGGTCATACAAAATGTTAAAAACAGCATTTCAATCAAAGTGGGTCTTTAAGTAAACCTTAAAGTACTAAAGGATTCCTGTAAACGTCTTGATCTGGATCTTTGCAGCGAGTTGGACACTTTGACCCGGTCACCCGCAGCCCCCTGACCCAGGATCAGCTGATCCCCAACCTGGCTATGAAGGAAGTGATCGATGCCTTTATCCAGGAGAACGGTTGGGTGGAGGACTACTGAAAACAAACAAACCAACGCCTCCCTTTTCCCCCTCATGCCCTCCCCTCCTCGTACTCAACACAAAGCCTGAACTACTGACGGCTTCTGAAACCAGATCACTCCTTGCCTGGATATGCATCGTACACGAGCAGGAAAAGCCGCGTTCTGGACTGCCTGATGGGAGCCGTGGATCTCGGTTTGCCTCCTCCCTGCATTCAGTCTTCGCTGTAAACTTCTCGCTGCAACTCTCCACGGCTCAGTGTTCATATGCTGCTCCCTTTAAGAGCCTCTTTCTTTCTTTCTTTCTGTCTTGTTTTTCAGTCTCTCCTGCTCGACTCTTCTGTAATCAAACCTCTTCAGGTCTCTCTTGCACACTTTTCTTTCCTTCTGTTTCTGAGTGCCACAGTTATCGACAAGTTTCAAGTGTTACACGTAGAACACTAATATTAATGAAAAAAAAGCATAAAAATGATCATTTTTAGCTTTTGATTTGGCCTTTTTTTCACTAAACGATGTTTGTATACGAATTTTACATCGAAAGCACAGGTTCATCACAGTTTTACTGCATGATTTCTCATGAACGACACGATTTTCTTTCCTTTTTCATATCAGTCACCCCATAGCAGACAATTCAAATCAGCTGAATGTATAAATGATGTATTCCATAGAATTTTTCAAAAAAAAAACAAATCAAGGTGTTTTTGTATTTGGTTCATTTGAGGTCATCATTTAAAGCCTTGAACAGGAAGCGTGACTATGAAATGCTGCATATAAAGAACGTTTTCACGTTGCTGGGTTTACATTCAAATCGTTCAACCAGATCCGACTCTGCCCCCCCCCGCCAAATCAAAGAAATGCTGGAAGACTTCCGACCATCTTTCATCCATACCTCAGTCCAAGTGTTTGTGTGCTGGAGCTCCAGCGTTTTCGGTTCCGTGCTTGTAGTCGGCCGGTTTTCCAGCTGAATGTGTCTGTGGTTAAACGGGCTTGTTGGTTGTCGTTCGTTTTGGGGTGCAGACATTGTACATAATTTTGCTGGTCTTACTCAAAACGTTATTTCTAGAAGAGATTTTTTTTTTTTTTTTTTTTTTTCTGGAGAAATCCTAAAGCTTGAGAAATTGTATTAAATGTAGATATGTTGATAACAGAAATTCCGATTTCTTTCATTTGTCCCCATTTAAGCATAAATTTGGGAGTATGTATGTTGTGATGCTAGTGGATCATTAAAGGAGATACAAAGAGTGAATGGAACTCTGCTGCTTATTAGACATTTATTAATAAAAGTTAATGAAAAACTTTTTTTTTTTTTTTTCTCTAAATCAGAAATTACTAAACACCTTTTAATTGTCTCTTTTGTTTTTGGAGTCCAGCCCACATGATGCTGTTGTCATTTCTTGTTTGGCCACTAGGTGGAGCCCCTGTTAACATTTTAACTGAGACAAGAAATTAAAACAATTCAAACTTGAAAACTTAACTTATTTCTGCTAATTTTAACCCAAACATTTAAAAAAAATTTTTTTAACACAAATAGTTGAAAGTAGGAAAAAAGGTGAGTACAGTCACAAAGTCCACATGTCATTAAAATAAGGATGTTTATTACACTTTCCATATTTATTAAAATCTTACTCATTTGCAATGTGAAGTCTTTGACTTTTTAGACGATATATTAAATCATTATCTGGTTTTGGACATCCAAAGTTGGGGGAATTCGTTAAAATATTCATGATCAAACTGAAAATATAAATCATTTTATTACCAATTACTAATAATTGAATCAAATCAACTTGACTTTTTTTATGTTTTCTTTGTAATTATTTAAAGGTAACCTTAAAATAATGTTTGAATGTGCAGCTGAGATCCTTATGTGAACCAATGCATTGATTATTGGTTCAAATCCATCGTCTGTAAAGTTCCTTAATGTTTGATTCTCAACATTGAGAGTTAAACTCTCGGATTGCTGCTCACTGCTTCAGCAGGGATGGTCAAAGGTTGTGTGTCACTGATCAGTTTTTGCAAACTCTCATTCAAACGGCCAGAAAGAAGCTCTCAAAGTTGTAGCTTCAAGTTGTCATGAATATCCTCCTGTGATATACATTTCTCCTCTGTAGAGGACCGAATATCTCCCACCCACTGAATAAACTCCTTTAAGTATCAACAGAGGACATTTGGAGTTTTTCAAACGATACCAAATGTGAAAGAGCGGGGCTTCTGGTAATTGTAGTTTTTGTTAAGTCTGAAATCCTGAGTCAGCATCTCCCCTGAGATCACTAATGAAAAGACATAAAAAAGAGTGTTTTTGGTGAAATAATGGCGCTTCAGTCACAAGGCAGCGCAGCCCTCAAACACCGGGCCTTTTGTCTGGCTCCTTTAGAGCGCTGACATCACAGCCTGCATGTGCTAGGAGGGGAGAGCACCAGAGCAGTGCTGCTGGGACCCACCTTCCTGCACAGAGGAACCACAACACACCATCAAAATGGTAAAATGAGATTTAAAAGAACATGTAGAAATAATTAAATGTTTAGTGATGATGATTCTGTTGTGTTCACAGAGTGTCAACAATGTGCTTCTCCTGGGTGTTGCTGTGATGTTGTTGACTCCCTCAACTGCTACACAAGGTAAAGATTTAAAGTTCAAATCAATCATTTATAAATCCATCTTCAGACGTGATCGGTAAGGATACTCATCTTTTACTAACGATTTCTCCAGAAGAATAAAATTACTCAGATTCCAGTTTTTCTATTTACATTTAATAATACATGTAATTTATTTTATGTTATATACATTTTTTAAATTAATTTTTCTCTTGTTCACATTTTAAAAGACAGCAGTTTAAAAACTGTCTAAACAGGAGGCAAATGTAAAAAAATGATCTTTAAATCTTTCATTTTTCTTTCTCGATGCTCTTTTTGGACGTTTTCTAATACAGGAAAATTCCAGCAGAACTTCATTCAGTTTTAAACAGTAACTACACTTCCTGTCAAAACTTTTCAACCCTAGAACACTTTCACTATAAAAAGTTAGACCATCAGTTTTGCCAGGTAATTTTTACCCAATGTAAAATAAAAAAAATAGTATTTCTCATTAAAAAATATTAGATCAAAATAAGACAAAACATGATATTTTAGAGAAGCTTTCTTTTATTTCAAACTGTGTTTTCTGCAACAAAGGCGGGAATAAGCATAGGAAGATCCTAAGAACACGCTTGAAAATGACAGAAAAAGTGGAAATATTAGAAGAAAAAATTCCTAAAAAAAGGAAATAATGATACTGGAGACTTGGCCTTTGGTCCACTCATTCCTGGGACATGTGAAACTTTACACAGGGACCCATGACACTCAGAAAATGCAACACTTTAAGAATAATGTAATATACTTGAGCTCGGGTGAAAATCAGCCGGCGATTGTGCTTTAGGGTTAATCAGGCTGTTTTTTAGTTATGTCATTTGGACATTAAAAATGTTTTTTAAGAAACAATTAAAAACAAGTAATATTTATCATTAAAATACAAGTTTTATAAATATATCTGGCTTTTATTGACTTGGATGATAAATGGTAAAATATTGCTCTGTTTTTTTTTCATTTTTTTAGGTATTAGACATACATCTGTAAAAATAATAGTTACATTTAAACTTTTTCTCAGCTTTTGTGGCTTTGAAATCATTTTAGTTCCATTAGTGCAGATATTTCTAAAAGTTGGGAGTCAATAGATTCATACATTAAAAAGAAGACTTCATGCTGAGAAACCACAGATTAACATGACAATACAATAATAGTTACTTTAAATATTCTCTACATTCTGTTTGGTGCTCAATAACAATTGAAATATATTGTGAAGAGTATTTGATCAGAATCAATATATATTTAATCACCTATTTCCAGTTCTGAGGTCTCCAGAACCACACGCTGCTCTTTTATCCCCCCAAATTTTTAACTTTATGGCTTAGAAGACAAATTCTAATAAATGACATGAACAGTGGGAATGTAGTTTAGGTTATTTTTTGTTTTGTTTACTGAAGGTATTACTTCAATAGTTAAATGTTTAAACATCTTACATTATTAAAAAAACAAAAAAAAAACAAAAGGATTTTTATAGTATTTTTTTATTTACCAATAAACCAAAAGGTTGATCAATTTTTCAAAATGTAAATGTCAAATACATTTTATTTGTTTATTAACAGAAAAATCTTAAAGCACACATTCTGACAGTGTCTAATTCAGATACGTATACAGATGTTAAAATATCAATAAGATCCCAAACCAATGTTGTCCAAAGATACCTTCATTATAAGAAATATAACATATATGATTTTTTTTTCATAGCTAAATAACCGTTTTTCTAAATGGTAAAGTGAAGTTTATGCCTCTTGCTGAGTTTTGTTCTATAATGATTTGGCGCATATTTGTTATGGCAACAGTTAAGCACGGAGGAGGTAGGTTCATGGTTTGTTAGGGTTTTAGCCTCAACAAGACAAGGCTTCACAGTAAAAGCTTGAGGTACTAAATGCCCTTAAATCCCTTTTTGGTATTTCATCTTCCAGTAGGTTTGAGTGAGAAGGTTCTGGTCTTCCCCTATGAGACGGACTTCAGCTTCGTGGCTTTGATCCCGCAGAAGGAAATGGAGCTCCGGGCCTTCACCCTCTGCATGCGCGTGGCCACCGAGCTGCCAGAGGAGCGGCAGATCATTCTGTTCGCCTACCGCACGGCCGACTACGACGAGCTCAACGTGTGGCGCGAAAAGGACGGCCGCGTGTCCCTTTACATGAGCGGCGACGGCGCCTTCTTCCACCTCCCTCCTCTCACCACGTTCCGCTCCAGCCTCTGCCTCACGTGGGAGTCTCGCACCGGCCTCACCGCTTTCTGGGTGGACGGCAGACGCAGCACCTACCAGGTCTACAAACCGGGTCACAGCATTCGCCCGAAAGGCACCGTCCTGCTGGGGCAGGACCCGGATAAACACTTGGGAGGGCTGGAGGCCACGCAGAGCTTTGTGGGGGAGGTGACCGACCTGAACATGTGGGACTCCGTGCTCTCGAGGAGCATGATTCAGGCCTGGCACTACGGACACAAGGTGTCCAAGGGGAACATCTTCGACTGGTCCAGCATAGAGTACGAGCTGAACGGGAACGTGATGGTGGTGCACGACGACTGACTCCAGGAGAGGTCCGGCACAGACCGGAGTCGGACTCTGGAGCCCGGAGTCGGTCTGGTGCTGATGTGTTTTTGTCTTTCTTAGATTCAGGCAGGAGTTTGTGTCTGCCCTGAATTATCTTCATTGAGTGACTGGAGAGAAGGATTTATAAACATTTGATTTTTGGCATGATCTTTAAACAAATTAAATACAATTTTTTATTGTTCAAATTTTTAGAAGCAAATTTGCCCTTAAAAACACTAACAAAAGATTACTGTTATACTATTAAAAAAGAAGATTTTCAACTTATGCTGGAATAATAATCATTTAAAATATATTGAAAGTAAGCTATAAAAATATTTTTTATTAAGTCAAAAAGTAACAGAAACCGCTTTTCTGTTTAGATATAAAATTAAACTGTGTGTTACCAGATGGTGTCGCTCTGCTCTTCTAAACATCTCAATGTAAAGATTTTATTTTTAGCCTCATACACGTCTCTCTCTATTTCTGGGATTTATAAGATAAAGTTTGATTTGTACAGTTGTACATGATCCTGGGAGTTTTAAAAAAAATTATTGACATCCAAAAATAAGAGCTGAATCAAATATAATCCAGCACAATTAAAATAATATATATATATATATATATATATATATATATATATATATATATATATATATATATATATATAATATATATATATATATATATATATATATATATATATTTCAACTTGAATAAACTAGAAAAGTTGCATTACCAGCATTAAGTGTGAATGCTTTTTTCTGAAAGTAGTTGCTGAGGAGACTGAAGCTTTTTGCTGAAAATGATGAAGCAATTTACTTTAATTGGTGAAGGAATTTGCTGAAAATGCAAAAGGTATTTCAAAAATGTTACTGGAAGTTTCATTATGGAAGAGCGCTGAAGTTGACCGAATTTCTAAAATTTTGTATAAAAATTGCTTAAAAATCCCTAATACATGCCAATTTTGCAAAAAATATAACCAAAATAAGAAGTATGTTGCTTAAATATGAGCTAAACTCCAAATTAGCCCCATAAATCGTAATAAATTCCAATTTAGCCAAATAAGCTAGCAAGTTGCTTAAATACTAGCCTAAAATACCCAAGTAAACTAGCAAAAAACATTAGCATATTGCTAAAATAGAAGCTAAACTCAAAGTTAGTCTTTAAAACCCCTAGTAGATAAATTAGCCAAAAACGTTAGCGTGTTACGGAAATATTGGCTAAACTCCAATTTGTTTTTTAATCATTATAAAAGATAAAAACATAGCTCATATTGCTAGCTTAAAAATTTGACATTTGAAGACTTTCTCATTCGTTTCCTATGGGGCATATTTTGCTCAATAGTTTAAAAACTTTAAAGTTTATTAAAACCAAAAATGCAAGCAGTAATTTTCTGAATAAGTTGAATGTTTTGATACCAAGATTGCTCATATCACTGAAAGTGAAAGTTTTTAGGTGCTGAAACTTCCAGAAAGGAGCAGGAGAATCTCTGTAGTGTGAGTACTTACTAAGCATTCTCTCAGTAGCATTTTTGTTGTCTTGAATTAACCGGATAACCTGTTTGTTGACAAAAACCTTTAAGCGAGACACTGAAAAAGTGAAAGTTTTCTTGCACCTTCGCTGTAATGATCCGCTTTAAAATCCTTTGCCGTAATGTTGCCGTCGGATATCACCCTCGCTCATGAATTTTCCATGTTTCAGCTGATGTAAGAGGGCTTTGGGGCCTGAAATGTAATCTCACATGTGCATAACTGATAGTGTTTGTGATTAAAATCTCTTAACTTTAAGGAGCTTGTTTTTCATATTCAACTGTGCATTTAGGACCATTTTAACAATAATAAGATTTTTCATTGAAAAAAATCAGTTTTTACTTTGTTTCCCCCGAATATTATCAATATTTAAGCTTTTTTTTTGCATTTTTCCAGCTCTCCTAAACACGAGGGGCGGCGGTTACACATTACTTGCAGAAACTAAGACATATGGAGCTGCTCCACTTACAAAGGGCCCTAAAAACAGGCTCAGGGTGAGATCTTCTCCATCCAAGTGTAACAGTAACCCCGTGTGCCGCCTCTCCTCATCTCCACGGCTCCGTGCACCCATCCTCCCTGCCCGCACCACCCATCGTGACCTCCTTGCAGAGACACTGGGAGAAGAAGTTTCAGTACAGGCTTCCTCCAGGGTGGGAAAGTGCAGCGTTCTGAGTGTTTATTCTGACCAAATCCCCCGTCGGCTCTCTCGCTGCAACTAAATAAGGAGAAGCCAGGGCCGATGAGTTCTGACTGCAGGTCAGCAGCCAAATGTTCCACCTTCTTGGATGTTGCAACGCATCAATCGCAGTGCCCACTCACTGTGTGGTAACACCTTTGTGGACCATCTGCCCAAGCCGGCCTTCTCCGCCCTCTGGTCTGCACGTACACACAAGCTCACACACAGATAAACCTTTGTTTTTTTTTTTTTGCTCCTCTGCCCAAGGGCGGAGCCTAATTCTTTATTTATCATCCCACAAAACCGCTCAGTTTTTATTTTTTGTATTTTAAAAGCTAAAAACTAATTATTTTGTGAAATGCACTGAAACTCTACTTACTAAATAGTGTTATTGAGGGTAAAAATGACTGGCCTTCCCACGGAATAGATAATTACTCCCTGGATTGCACTGAGCAAACAGTTGCAGGGCTCCTTGTTCCCATGAGATCTGCATATTGGCCCATGGTGGTGTAAGCAGTCGGAGGCGAGGCAGTGGCGGGATGTCCATGCGTGTGGAACTGGTGAAAAGGTTTTCCACTCCAGAGGAGATGAACTGCAAGAGGGAGCCCCGCGTGAGCCGGCGAGGGGAGACAGAAGGACGGCCGTTCTGGATTCCTTCGAGCAACTCCAAATAGATTTCCAGGCAAAACATATTTGCATACGCAAGACAGTGCTATGAGCTATCGGAGTGCGCTGTGGCATGTGTGCATTGAGCAGATGGATAATTTTTTAGAGCTTTCTTGCAGAAATTTCCGCCGATTAAATCAAGGATCGTGGGCATTATTCTGTCACAGTGCTCAGAGAGAATAATCAGGATCAAGTTGGTTAATTAGTTCATGCAAAGAAATTAAAGTTAAGAAAATGTAACCTTAAAATGATTCAAATCTCAGTTTAGGCTTTTATTTTTCTCTGAGGTTTTAATCTTGTCGTTCCTCCTCCCCTCTAGGCTGCATGAAAAATTCACCAGTGCTTCCCATTAGAGTCAGTCAGAATCAGGGAGTGAGCTTCAATCGACACAAATGTTCAAAAAACTAAAACTGCACCACCCATTCAGAGCAAAATACCAAACTTAACTGCTGAAACCAGCCGGTGCCCTTTTTAGGATTTTCACACTGATGGTGTAAGACCTGACCTTTCCTGGGTGGCAGTATCAGGGCAGCTGGCTGTGTCCGGTGTGATCCCTCCAGGCTCGACGGCCCAGCTCTGCACCTCTTCTCGCATCAGAAAGACTTAAACAAAGAAAAATGACAGAAAGAAATGAATGTTTAGAGACAGAAATGGGAACATTTTAAAGGTTACTTTTGGATTTTCTGCATTGGGTTTTGTGAATGTTTTATTCTGCGCAAGGAGAAGGAAAGCTTTAACGATTTTGGAAAACAAAAAAGAAGTAAAAAAGCTTCATGGTGCTAAAACAAATTAACAGATTGGTAATTTCCAACATTCTTTTCTTCTCTTTTAAGTCATTTTTTACCCAAAATTCTTCCTTCCTGACTGACTGAATTTCTGAGTCCTGTGTACAGTAAAATTGTAACGAATCAGGAGATAGAAAATAAGATGGATAGCTTCAATGTCGCTCGCTATTTTTGTTGCACTAGTAATGTTAGGTTGGCGGTGTGAGGAGAGCAGATAACCAATGGTGATGGGAAGAGGGTTGGGGTTGTTCAGTGCCAATGGTTCCTCTGCAGAAACTAGAAAACCACACAGATTTTTAAAATTTTACCTAAAAACGGCAGAATTTTACTTAAAAGATGATCGGAGCAGGTCTTTAAAACTACACAAGTATGAACTTATAAGACACAGTCTGTACATTTATTACTCTTACATGTGTTACTTTTTCCATATCCATCTATCATAAAGATGTGATGGATTTATTTAAAAAAAAAAACAAAATGACAACAATATGAGGTTATGTTCCTCCTCCAATTCATCCAGAACCAAACATCTTTGTGTTCTCCGGCCTCCTCCGGAGCTCCAACACTAAAGCAAAGCAAGAGGCTGTGTGGTTGAATAAATTGTGGCTTTTAGCAGCGAATTCCCCTCTGTCGCCTCTGGGCTGTCCTCTCCTGTGAACATATGAGCCACGCCACAGCGCATGGCTCCGTTTGACGGTCCAGGGCCTTCTGATTAAATATTACAAGCCTCTAAATGGATGGAGATTAGCCTCTGTGGGAATGTTAGGGCTTAATTTACCCTCGGGGCAGATGTGTGTGTGTGAATATGAAAGAAGGAGAGCTGGGCTTGCTGTGAATGTGTATTACATGTTGTTAAAGAGCGGGTCGATTGAGTTGTGGTTTATGGAGCGCACGATCAAACGCAGCCCAGAGATTTAACAATTAATCAGTAAAAGCTCTAAATTTAAAATGTTCGGATTCTGTATAAAAATTTGGACAATTTGAATAAAACCTAAAATGTAAAGTAATCTAAAATAAAATTAAAGTATCAATCCCAGTTTTTCTTTTTCTTTATTATTAGGGCTATAAATTAATTTAGCGCAGCTCCGCTAGCTTGATGCTAACATTAAATTGAATTTGTCACAGGACGGCTAATGCTAACACTATACATTACTGACTAAATGAACATCTTTATATATTCACAAGCATGGATTTTCCAGGCTCTTTTAAGGAAATATTTGTTAAAGTAACAAACAGTGGTGTAAAAACCACTGTTCTTTTGCTCATTCTTTTGAAGAAGAAAAAAAAAGTACTGCTGTAGCGTGAGCTCCACCTAGTGGCCAAACTGAAACGACCTCCAGGGGAAGTAGAGGAACGTTTACAATGTTATTGATCTAAACATTTTTGTTAGAATTTCTTCTTTGAGATTCCATGTAACACTGTATCTCATTATTTCAATAATACAAGTAGATTATTAATGTATTTGTAGAATCAAATTGAGTGGATTGGAAAAAATAAAAATAAAGAAAGGAATTGAATTGATCTAGGGGTTAATGTATTAAACCAAATCGATTCTGGAAATTATTATTGATACACAGCTTTAGAAAATTGACACAAGAACATGTTAAAAATACACAAAAAACACAATTTTCAGAAATGTCTTTTGCATTAAAAAAAATGATTAAAAATAAAATAAATCCTGTTATTGCTACAAATAATAATAAAAATCTGAATATTCCATAAAAAAACCCAAAGTCAAACTTGTCGGGTCTTGCATTCATTTCTATCTTGTCGGTAGCTGTACAACTGTATTGATGTGTTCATTCATAAATACTTTCCTCTGACTGACCCTCCACCCTCACCACAACCCCTGCCCTCAAACAAAAAAACGCGACCGCAGCGTTTCGGTTGGGCTGCGTTAGTCATGGATGCTGGCTTCACACATGGATTAAATGACTGCCATTTTTAATTGCAGCCTGTTTTCTGTGCTCAGTTATGCCATCTCCACTTCTGCTCTGAATTATTGATCAGCTGGTTTTGTAGTTCACCACTTTTAAAATGCTTTTAGGGACGCGAGTGCGCCTTCTGCGGTCTTTGCATGCTAACCCCCGACTTTATTATTTATAAAAGTGTGGTCCCGTTATGGAAATGGGGAATCTGCTCAAGCGTTTTCTGGCTTTGTGTGGTAAACATATGTCTTTCTCTGTGTTCATCAGATGTATTTCTGCGAGGCCTTAATTCTCTAGTAATTTCCCCTTCCCACAAACACATTCATCAAACTGTGTGGCGTCCACACTGGTGGAAAAAAAATGTGCCACACATGCACACACACACACAAGCACTCTGCGCCACTGGGCAGGGACTAGCCTGAAAGATTGAAAGCAATTAAAACTATCATCTGCAGTGGCTCTGGGCTGGCCTGTGGCTGCGAGGGGGGAGCTGCCACTGTGCATCAGCCTCTCAGTCTCAGCAACGCACAACGACATGAGAGAAAGAGCCCTCTGTCGCACACTGATCCACGCGCACCCACACCGGGGTTTTGTCAGCTGCTGATCTTTCACCTCTTTCTGTGTTTTGGGGAGCTTTTGTAACACTCTGCAACCTAGTGCGGATTTTGTGACGCAAACAAAAAAACAACGAGGAAAGTCACACACAAACCTGCGCCCATCAGTCTGATCTCATTAAGAGTGGAACTGCGAGCTGTTTGGGCCAAACTTGCAGCAGTTTACCTGTTCTCAGATCCTTGGGAATGGAAGCTGTCTGCTTCAGTCTGCACCGGCCCTTAACAAGTTTCCTCAGGACAACCACACCACCATCATCAACTGCTCCTCTCTATCTTTCCTGCCCTCCGATCAGCTGTCACTCTCACTTAACGTCGACATTAGTACCGGTGGTTTCCTCATCCTGGTTCTCTTCAGCCCGACCCGCCACCTCCCCTCGCTGCGTTTGAATACATGTCTCCAATATCCTGCCCCTGCTTAATTTGACAGGCCGCTGTTTTGTCAGTCTGACAGGCCCGTAGCAAGACACTAATAGGCCACAGAGACCACCAGCAGTGGCACCAGCCAGGGTGGCCCTGCAGTGCCAGTCCCCATCACTCTCCACGTCTCTCGGGGCTATGTAGGCAGGAAGAGGCGGCCTAGGGAGTGGTCAGGCTGCAGCGCTGTCACACCAGCCCACAGCAGACTGGACCGGGCCTCGGCGCTGACACCAAACCCCGACTCACAAAAGGAGAGAGAAAAGAGTAGCCAGTGGGGGAGTCCTGGGATCGAATGATTCGGGCTGCCACTCACAGTTGTCACGGAGATGGCTTTGGTTTCTCTTCAGTGGAGGAGCAGCTGGGACGGAGACGTTTGGGCAGGAGAGCGTTTGGCTTTAGGCCACCTGTCTGTAATTGTGACTCGCTAAACTCTGATCAGAGGTAATTGGTGGACTTTCTAGGTCGTTTACAACCCAACCGGCATCTGAGAGATCAGAATGTTTTAAGCAGGGCTTTTGTTATGTCTTTGTTTTAGCTGTAAAATGAAAATGAAAAAAAACATATATTTTAGATTTTCATTATAATTGACTAAAACATTTTTGCTGTTATTATCATTATTTCAGTAACATCTGTGCAGTGAGAAATGCTTTTATGTTTAAGAAAATATTAATTCTGATTGTATCCACAGAAGACAAAATAAAAAAAAGAGAAGATGTAGCCTGTGTCCGTCATTTTAGAGCTCCTGTTTTTGTACTATCATGGACGAAATGGAAGAAAAAGAAAACAAGAAAAACTGTAACACCAGTCATTTTTTTTATCTGTTCCAAAAGTTTTCTTAAAAATGTGATTATGCCACAAAGTGAATCAATCTGTGTCGTTTTCTATGACACCATTTCTGCAGAGCCAGAGCGGCAGGAGTTTATTAGAAATTCGTTTCTGAATTGTGGGCGGAACTGTTAGCATAGTAAACTCGACCTCTTCCCATCATCCCTTTGTTTACACTCTCTCCCGCCAGCTTACAGCCCTTCACAACATTACCAGTGCAACAAAAATATCAAACCTATTCAACTGTACAGTTATGAGCTCAAGGAAAAAGCTCAAGGAAAACAAAGACGTTCATGGATCTATCTGTCTGCATCAGAGCAGGAAGTTCGTGTCCTTCTGACTGTAACAACTAAATCATTGCTACAGGCTCATTCCAGTCTGCTTCTGATTCACAACAAACTTAACAAAGATATAAATATCGTATTTTTCGTATATTTTTTTTATTCTTATTTTTTTTGGATAGATTAGCCAGGGGTGCGCCTTATACTCAGGAGAAACTTATTTGTGATTTTTTTAGACATCAATACGCTCATATATTCGTTATTTTCTCAGCGGTTCCTTTTTAGCGGTTGTTTCCCACTAACAACCACTAGAGGGTGGTGTAGGTTTGTGTGTCAGTATTTGCTGCTGACACAAACACAGAAGAAGAAGAGTCGTCCAAAACAAACACGGTGTTATGAACGTTGTGATGGTTTTCTTCTTTGCATCGAGCATTGAGCATTAAATTTGAAGCATCAAAAGAGGCAGCGGACTCGAATTTGATGCATCAATTGCGTTCGGTATCAAATACGACGTTACGTAGGGCTTGTTAAATTGTTTCATAAATGTTGGACTTTTCTCTTTAAAGGGAAACTTATAGTCCGGAAAATACGGTACTCAAAAATGATATTTTAATGCTAGTATTATTAACATTATTTTCATTCTTAAGAAGTTTGTCAACTTAAGAGATTCAACCTGCTGACCATCTTCTACTTGGCAATGATCCAGTCCTGACCACATCCATTTTGGTTTGGTTTCGGTAACCAGAAACGAAAGGAGCAGACTCCAGAGAGCCATCAAGTCTGCAGAGAGGATTGTTAGTTTCAAACATTCCTCCATCCAGGACACCTATTTACGCTTCGTCTTTGATACTTTGTCCTTTTCCATTAGAGCGAAAGTCTCTGAATTCCTTGTATGTTCACTCATACTTGGCCAATAAATGTGATTCAGAATATAAAAACGCTTGTATATAGCATTTTTCTACCTTCCTTTAAACCAGAGGTCCCCAAACTACGGCCCACGGGCCAGAGCCGGCCCTTCTCCACATTTGACCCGGCCCCTAAACTGTTTTGGCAAAACGTTTTTGGGCTAATTTGGCATTTAGCTTATATTTCAGCCAAATGCCAGTTTTTTTTTGGCTAATTTAGGCATTTTTTTCAGTTTTTTAGGGTAATTTGGAGTTTAGCTAATATTTTAGCTATATGCTAGCCGTCTTTGCTAAATTAGACATTTTTCCATTTTTTTAAGGCTGATTTGGCATTTAGCCAATATTCCAGCAACACACTAACTGTTTTGGCTAATTTAGGCTTTTTTCAGTTTTTAGGCTATTTTTAAGTTTAGCTAATATTTCAGCTACATGCTAGCTGTTTTGGCAAATTTAGATTTTTTTTTTAGTTCTTTTTTAGGCTAATTTGGCACTTTGTTCATATTTTAGCTAGCCATCAGCTTCAGTGTTTTCAGCTCTCAGCTTCAGTGTTTTTAGCTATCAATTAGCATTGTCAGCTATTAATCTATTGCAGGTAACACTATACATCTAGTTTTAAAATGTTTTAGTATTATTTTTTCTGTGAAGATTACAGAAATGAATAATTTAAAGTCTATCTTTATGTTGCTTTCTGGAAAACCATAAATCTTTACGTTAAGGCAGTGATTGTTATACTTTTTCCGTTAGCCTAAAAACCGACCCTGAAGAAAACAGTTGTGTGGCACTCACATTAAAAAGTTTGGGGATCCCTAATTTAAACCTTTAACACCTGAAGCGTCACCAGTGACGCTTAAACACAAAATCTTTAGCACACTATAACTTCTCAACCGCTAACACAATCAACGTAATCCCACTAGATTCTGAAAAGTTACAGCAAATCAAAGAACATCAACACTGGAGCTCTGGTGTTAAGGGGTTAATTGAATGCTAGCTCTGAAGCTACGATCACACCGCCATCGGAAACTTGAATTGAAGCGACCGTTTCCAATGAAACGTCAATGAAAATGTGTTTAAAACGCATGTTCGTGCATCACTACGCTTGTTTTTAAGACACTATTTGGGCTCTACTTGCAAAACGCGTCCACTGAACATGTTAAAAATTTGAGTTAAATTTGATTTTTTCAAATTCAAAATCCACTGAAATTGCGTAGTTCAAAGAACGTGTGTTACTTTGCTGTCACCGGAAATTTCCCCGGTGTGAAGGGGTTATGGCCCAAAGCGCTTCACAGTCACAATCCTATTCACACAATGCACCACCACAACGAAGGTGGAGTGGACACTTCAACACGGGATCTTCCGATCAGAGGTCGACCACTCCACCTCAGCACCTTGGCCACCCTCGGTAGATCAAAGAAACTCTACACTAGGAGAAAAGCCTTTGATCAAGTCTAATAAACTCATTTTCCTATTTCACAATAAATCCCAACAGCTGTAATATTTGGAATGACTCATTTCCCTCTCTGAAAGACAAATAAAGGTCAGACCACTGAAGTTATTTTTAGATCAAATTTCTGAAGTTTTGGTTGAACTTCTGACTGTCTGCATCAATAAAAGAATGAGGGAACTTTGTTTGGGGGTTTATTGTTATCTAATATCAGACTCAGCTGCAGACAGAGGCTGAGATGAGAGCTGGGGGATCAGTTGGAGGGGTGGTGGGGGGGGACTCCTGGGGTCCTTCGTTTAGTGAATTATTAAGGTTTACTAATACTTCATAAATCCCCTCTTTGTCCTGTCCATTACCAGCCTGTCACATCCTCTCCACGCTGCTGGAGTGACTCACTTGCTTCATCCAGATGACAGAAGTTAAACTGTGTTCCAGAGGAGATGGGGGGGCGGGGGGTAAATGTAAGGAGGCCTCGGGGCTGGAAGGCTCAGTCCGTCCAGACAGCTGAGTCGCCGCTTCGACGTATCTTTGTGCATCTTTATGTACCTTGAAATGATGGAGTGATCATTACAGGAGGTGTATCATCTCCTGAACCAGCGTTTCCTCCGCAGGTCTCCACTCATTTACACCACCAGCTCACTCCCTCCTCCTATCTGTCCTCCCCCCCACTCTTTCCAAAACAGCAAACCTTGCCTCAGTGCGTGCCTGGCGGACTCTCTCGGCGGACTCGACAGCCGAGCTGGTCGTTGCCTGGAGCGCCAAGGAGCTGTCGCCTCTCGTTAGTGTCGCCGTGGTGACCCGGGGTCCTGCCTGCCTCCTCCTTGATTAGAGCGTGAGGTGGATGGAGTGTGTTTGTGTGTCTATGTAAATGTGTGTGGTAAGTGTTATCCAGCCTCCCCCTCTCCTGCCCACAGAGCTGCTTTTAAAGATCAGTGATTTGGTCAATTGGCCTGGCAACTTCAATCCCAGCGAAGGTCACTGATGACTCAATGGACCAGTCAGTGAGACAGGCTGTCATGTCACCATGCCCGTGTTTGTGTGTTTCTACACGAGTCGCAAAGTCCCCTGACAAAATCAATGACAACAAAATCTATAAAGATGTGATCACAGCGCTGAAAGTTCCACAAGATTGCCCAGGCGTGGTTTTATTCGGGCTCACACTTGAATTACTGTTGCATCCATTTGTGTGTAATTTAAAAGAGCGATACATGACCCACAGAGTCTAAAATAGGTACTGCGGCTCAAAAACTGGAGAGCCTCATGGATGACTCGCCCACTCTTCAAGTCAGAGGGCAACAACCCAGCCAGCAAGACCAGGTGGGCCCCATATGGTTTAAAAAAAAAATGTGGGCTCCGAATGGGTTTGTCCAAGGTTTCTGTGATGGCCTCACCTGTGTTTACCCACATTGGCTTAAGTGTGCATTCAGTGGTTAGCTCGCAACAGAGGAGCTTGTTAGCTCACTACAGTGGACCTTGCTAGCATACTACAATAAAACTCGCTGGCTAGCTACAGCAGAGCTTGCTAGCATACAACAGTGGAGTTTGCTAGCTTGCTACAGAAAAGCTTGCTAGCTCAATCCAGTGGAGCTCCATACAGCGAAGCATTCTAGCTTGCTACTGTGCACCTTGCTAGCATGGTACAATAGAGCTCGCTAGCTTGCTACAGCGGAGCTTTCTAGCTTGTTACAGAAGAGCATGCTAGCGTGTAATAGTAGAGCTCACTGGCTAGCTACAGAAGAGCTCGCTAGCATGCTACAGAGGAGCTCCCTAGCATGCTACAGTGGAGCTCGCTAGCAAGCTACAGTGGAATTGGCTAGCATGCTAGAGTGGAGTTGCTAGCAGTGCTACAGTGGAACAAATCCCAGTGGAGCTCCACGGTGCTGGGCAGTGAGCACAGGGTCCACTACAGGACGTGGGGTCCTCAGGCCACCTTCATGAAGTCTGTTCCTGATTGTTTGGGTAGAGACATTCACACCAGTGTCCCTCTGGAGGTCATTCTGTAGGGCACGAGCAGTGCTCAGCCTATTCCGTCTTGCACAAAGGAGCAGGTATCGGTCCTACTGAGAGGTTGAGGACCTTCTACGGCCCTGTCCAGCTCTCCCAGAATAACCACCAGTCTCCTGAAATCTCCTCCATGTTCTGGAGATTGTGCTGGGAGACACATTAAACCTTCTTGCTGCAGCACGTGTGGATGTGCCATCCTGGAGAAGTTGAACAACCTGTGCAACTTCTGTAGGGTTAAGGAATCTCCTCATACTGCCAGTAGAGAGAATTACACAAGACAAAATCAGCACAAGTGGAAAACCAGCCAAAAAAGATCAAGAGGGAGAAACTTGAAATGACCTCCACATGTAACACCAGTCCTGTTTGGAGGGTTTTCTAATTGTTGCCACTGAAGTGCACCTGTTGTTAATTCCATCAACACCAATACAGCTGAAATTGATTAACGAGGCCCTCAGCTGATTAACCAACAAGAAAATTATCAGCTTTAATTCAAGTTATGCCAGGCCCAATAAAAAAAAGTGTTCCTTTAATTTTTGTGAGCAGTATATATTAAATAGCAACGGTTTGAACATTATAGGTCTGGACCATCAGATTGATCACATGTTATTACCTGATAGATTTTTTCATGACTTAGTTTAACTTCATAGCAAGGAAGTGAAGTGATATTGCAGCACATTGGAACAACAAATTAATAAACTTGAACTTTAGTAGAATATTATTAAACCTGTATTAAACAAAAATATCAATACTTGTGCTTTTAAATAATTCAACACAAAACATGAGATATTAGAAGGAAAAAGTAGTCAATCTTTCAACAGAAATGTTGACCTTGTGAAAATCCTTACTCAGTGAGCGGTCTGGACGTCTGCTGCTGAATATTGGGTCAGTGAGTCCCCGGACCCTGAGGGACCCTTAAATGCTGTCTGTTTTCACTTCCTCTGTGCCCGGCCCTGGGCACAGCTGTCCATCTCTGGAAGGTTTTTTCCCCCCATAGGGGGCAACTGAACGGCTCTGCAGACTTTGTACACATGTTGCTCATCTGTTTGGATGCTCTCTTTCCCTTTTATCCTGAAAAAAACAGACAAACTTGGTCAATTTTGAATTACTACAGTTAAGATCAGAAGTTTTAATGGTTGGAGAAATTAGTTCAAACTTGATGACAAACTTCAACACTTTTAAAACAATCTTTGCAAGTTTTTTTATGTTTCATATGAAAAAAAAATAGTTTGAGGTCATTTTTTTAAAGATTTTAATTTTGCAAGGCATGTAAGGAACATCCAGATTGAAAACATGGAACAACATTATGTTTCCTGGTGCTTAAAATGAATGCTGTGTTTTAAAATCCTATAAGAATGTTAAACAATGTTGTAAAATTGAAAGAAAAAAGGTAAGCATACTTTTTTTTATTTTAAAGCTTCATTGAAAAGAAAAATCATTTGACCTTTGCAAGGATTTGAAGGTTATTTAAAGCAGTTTGGGATGAAACACAACATAATCCATGATTAAAAATATTATTATATGTTATTCACTAAAAGTAGTTGCAATTTCTTAAAGTAGTTTAAGTTGTTCAAGCCTTATCCTGGCTTTAATTTTAACCATAAAAACATCTTTACTACACAAACATGAGTTTTTGGTAAGTCCAAATATTTCAGTTCCCTCTGCATATAATTTGTTTTTAATTAAGCGCATTTTTCTCAATATGACAGAACATTTATTTTTAGATTTTTGTATGTCCAAAACATATTTCTCCAGATGTCTGTAGGGTTGGTTTTATTGTTTTATTCTTAAGTTTAGTTTTATGTAGGTGTATATTAACATTTGTTGGTGTCAAAGTCAAGGCCCTGGGGCCGGATCCGGCCCTCCGGGTAATTATATCCGCCCATCCAGATAATTAAATTTTATTCTTATTAATGGCCCGATGTTATTTTTAACTTGTACAATTTTGACAAAATGTTTGACAACATGGATTTATTCTGAATGAATGAATGAATGAATGAATGAATGAATGAATGAATGAATGAATGAATGAATGAATGAATGAATGAAATGGTTTATTTCAAGCAATCAGGTTATAATACATGGAATAACTTCACATAATAAATCACAAATAGATCGCTTGAAAGGGGGTGGAAGGAAGCGAACTTATATAATCCCACCCTCTGGAATAAATTATATGAATATTCATATTTATGATAAAAAGATACGGTTTTAAAGTTTAAGAATTGACATTCTGCTAGCTTTTTGGACTATTTTGGCATTTACTAAGATTTTTTAGGCAATTTTGGAGTTTATCCTATTTTAATTTAGGCTTCTGTCAGTAATATTTCTAGCTGTTTTTGGCTAATTTAGGTTTTTTCAGTTTCTTATGCCACTTTGAAGTTTAGCTATTTTTTTCTGCTACATGCTAAGTGTGCTAACCTAGTTTTTTTGTTTGTTTTGTAGGCTAATTTGGCATTATTTATATTTCAGCTGGCTATCAGCTGCAGCGTTTTTAGCTATTAGCTTCAGCATTTTCAGCTATCAGCACTAACATCTTCAGCATTCACACTAGCATCATTGAAGGTAATGCTATATACAGTATCTAGTTCATTATCTTAAAAAGTCACAGTTTTAAAGCTACAAAAATTTTGTTTTAGTGTGTTCAATAAATGTTTATTCTGTTCGGCCCCTGAGTTAAGGTATCTTTTGGATTTTGGCCCTATGTGAGATCAAGTTTGACACCTGTGTTAGAGCTTGTAACGAGGTGAGTTGCAGGAACGCATCAACTGTTTTAATGGTTAAGACTGGAATTAACATTTCAGGAAAGTCGGGAAAAGTCCTGATGTACTCAAACGATTAATGGACTTAAAAAAAAGTACAGCAATAAATACTTCTAATCATTGTAGCCTGCATTTCCTAATTGTGTTTCACACAACCACATATGAAAAACTTTAAACTGTTTTTTATGTCTAATGTAATATTTTTAATTATATTATTATACATGGAAATGACTGACTGTGTATTCCTCTAGGATAAAAATATGAAAATAACTTTTTTGATTAATTAAATTCTGCTTATATTTCATCTTTTTAGACAAAACTTGTCTGAAATTTTGATTATATTTAAATTAATTAGAAAATGATTGAAATGAACATAAAGTATGATTCTCAAAAACAGTTTATCTCTCATTGTTGGAGCTTCGCATCACGTTATGAGCGAGCACAGAGTCTGCATGAAGCCGTGTGAACATGCTTAAATGAAAGCCAGTGAGAGGGAAACAAGACTTCCCTCTAGCTACGGCTTCCTGACTTGTTTATTTGCTAACTGGGTGGGAGGGTGGGTGGGGGTTAGAGGGTGAACATATGGTTTTCTAAAACACGGACTTGTAGTAGGGAGGCTAAGGCACCCTAAGGGATGAGCTGGCGGGCTTTGGTCCCTGTCTCCCTCGATTCCTCCCGCTTGGACAGCCAGGACAGAACAGCAGCACAGCGCAGCCTCTCAGTCGCTGATGCTGCACACACCCTTACACCCACTGATGGAGAAGCGGGGGAGGAAAGGGGACTTCTTTTTTTTTTTTTTTTTTTTGGCGGGTGGGGGATGGGGGGGGGGGGTGTCAGGCCTGGATGTATCTGGAAATCGACTGACACCTTATTCTAGAGGTCTGAATAAAGAAAGGCTGCAAAAACAACCCCTAGCGCTTAAAATAAAGGATAAATGCAATTATTTTAAGAATATTAAGCTCATATTTTTTATAGCTTATTTCAAGATTTCATTTAGTCTTAAATGAGCAAGTCAAGAAATATATATTTTTAAGAAATCATACCAAGTCAAAATGTACTAGCTCCATTGGCAAATTATTTTACTTGAAACAAGTGAAAATTGTCTTGTTTTGAGAAGGGCATTTTTTCCAGTGTAATAATAAGTAAAAAATTCTTAGAATTTGAGAGATTTTCTTTGACACTATTTAACCATTTGTATTATATATGATACATTTTTGAGACTTGTATCTCATTAGTATGATTCAAACATTCCTTAAAAACACAATCTTATATACCTTGATTCCTGTTTTCACCTTGCAGTTCACCATCAGTCCACTAGTGGCAATAGAAGGGCTTTTCCTGCTCATTTCAAAATGGCTGCCTCCGTGACACTTTTGGCGGGAAAAATTTAGCTAGTTTTTAAAACTTTGTGGAGAGAACTCCTCCTCCATTGTTATTCATTTTCTAAGTAACTACTCGTTGTATTGAAATACTACAATATTTGCTGATAATTAGTTCTTTAAATACAGTTACATCATGTTAAAATGTTTTGGTCAAATTCAAAACAGGTGACTTTGTTTACCCGAATGTCATTATATTAAAGACCTTCCCCAATGAAAATCGTGTTTTTATTGTTGTAGAGCATTTTTGTCACAAAGAAGGAAATATGTAAAATAATTTAACATTAAGTATAGAGTATTTTTATTTATTCAAATCATGATGGATCAGGATCAGATGATAACCTGCAGTTTAAGAAAGCTGACTTACAGACAAATAGATCCATTAACGTCTTTGTTTTTATCGTCTGAGCTGCCAAAACTGTACTACTGGATAGCTCCGAAATTGCTCGCCACTTTCGTTGCACCGCTAATGTTAGCTTGGGCTTGTGAGGTGATATAAGCTAATGGGCCAAGAAAGTGTAATTTATTTAACAAAAGGCTGATGGGAAATTAGCAGAGGCTAACTTCTAACAGTCCCACCCAAAACTCAGAGGCACATTTCTAATAAGCTCCTGCAGAAAAAACCAAACAGTTTTTGATTTTGGCCAAAAATTGGCATAATCAAAATGAAATATATAATTATTTATACCCTAAATCACATGTCAAAGTCAAGGCCCGGGGGCTGAATCTGTACCTTTGAGTAATTATACTCAGCCCTCCAGATAATTTAATTTTATTGTTATTAATGACCCGATGTTATCTCACGCTCATTTCTAACTAGTATAATCTCGACAAAATATATTTTATGGAGAGTAAAATATTGAAAGTTATTTAAGGTTTAAATTGATTAAATCTGGAATAATATTCCTGCATTTTCATTATTTATAATTATATTAAAAAGTTAGTTATAACGTTTTAAAAAAATAATTTCTGCTAGCTTTTTCGACTGTTTTGACATTTACAGAGATTTTTTGGGCTATTTTGGAGTTTATCTAATATTTCAGCTATGCCAGCTGTTTTGACTAATTTTGGCTTTTTTATTTATTTTTTTTAGGCTGTTTTGGAGTTAGAGTAATATTTACACAATATTCTGTTTTGGCTAATTTAGGCTTTTTCTCAGTTTTTTTTAGGATATTTCGAAATTTAGCTATTTTTTCAGCTAAATGCCAGCTTTTTTGTCTAACCTAATTTTTTTACATTTTTTTTTTCATTTTTTTAGGCTAATTTAGCATTTAGCTAATATTTCAGCTGGCTATTAGATTCAGCATCTTCAGCTATTAACTTCAGTGTTTTCAGCTATCGGCTTCAGCGATTTTAGCTCTTCAGCTATCAGCACTGGCATCTTCAGCTGCATATTCATCTTACAGGATTCACACTAGCATTATCACAGGTAATGCTATATCTAGTTCATAACTATGCTAAAAACCTTTGGTTTTAAAGTTTTAAAAATTTGGTTTAAATGTGTTTGATAAATGTTTATCCTGTTCGGCCCACGACCCTAAGGTGTGTTTTGGATTTTGGCCCCTTGAGCGTTTAAGTTTGACACCCCTTATCTGAACTGTGAACAAAATTGTTGCAAATCACCCAACGTATCAGAATTGATACTATCTAAATCTCATTTAAAAACAATACTGCAATTATTTCAATGGCTTTGATGAAAGGGTTTTAAATAACTTTGCAATTCAAAGAATTTTCAGTCTACTGTTTGATGTAGTGGGAGTAACAGGGTTAAATAAGCAAAAAATATAAAATCTATTGAATTTTTCTGTAAAAAAAACTTTCTTGATAAGACTAATCTTCTTACAAAACAGAAATATTTTATTTCCTTCTTAAAATTCTGTTTTTGCAGTCGGTATTTGACGCCACCAGATGTGTACTTTTGACACATTGAGTTTTGAGCAGCTCCAAAATCTGAGTTCAGCTCAGCACAAGCAGAAAGGAGCTTTGGCTTTTGGAGTCATCGTCTGTCAGTGACCTACCAGCCACTGCAGCTATCTCACACAGATCACTGCACTGATAAACACACATACACACACCCCGAAGGTCCATGTGTTTATGGACACGCTCACTCACTGGGATCAAGGCGCTAACACACACACACACGTCCTCACACACCCTGCATTGATGAACAAGCATATGCACACACTCGCACACTCTCCCCGTGGGTCAGTGACTTAATATGCACATACTTGCGCACACTCAAACACACACGTGCTGCCACACACCCTTAAGGTTGGCGGCGTGATGGACAGCAGCCCTGATGTGCTCTGACAGAATCGGCTGCTTGCTTTCATTTCCACTTGCTTTTCCCCCATCAGGTGACACCCACAGGTGCCTTGGCGAGAGAGACCCGGCATCCTGCAGGCACGTTCAGGGGGCAGCTGGTTAAGACAGGATGATCGAGACGATGAGTGGAAAAGCGGACAGCTATGGCACCAGCTGCTTCCTGTCAACCACCCCATGGGACAGGATTGGAGTTCATCACACTCTCAAATATACAGAAGTTGTTGGGCATCGGCCGCATCTCTTTCCAAAAGGACGCCTCTGAGAGACTGACGGTAACAAGGGCCACTCTGATTCGGGAGTCACATCCATCTGTGCTGGGGCTCAGAGAAGGGCACCAATATCTGCAGAGAAAACTGCTCGGACCCGGAACTGAACCCTGACTTTTCCAACATGAGCTCAACTCACATTGAAGGCTGTGCTTTTATTCTGGAGAGACGCCAGCTTTCGTCTCATTCTCTTCTGGATAATTGTGTGTGTTCAATTAAGGATGAGACTGGAAATGCCTCATTGTTGTGCTCCCAGCTCTCTCCCATGACATACTACTGGGGCAGTCACTTCTGAAAGGACGCTTGTCTGTCATCTAGTCGGCACTTTGGGATTTTATGCTCTTTATGGAAATGAATAAATTCCACGATTTGTGCTTTTCAAAAAAGTTCAGTTTTCCACCAAATTAAAATACATTTACATGACAAAAATATAACTCAGATAGGATTTTGCAAAGCTTTTAACCCTTTAAAAACAAAATCAATTAAACTTTTTTTTCTGCTGCTTATAGCATAGATCTGCAACCTTTAAGAGGCCAAATATTACAGAGCACAACCCAGTAGGAGCCACAAAATCGTATGTCACCTATGATTAGTATGAATAAACAGTTGTTTTTGGCAGAAATAAAACATGAACACAAGATAAAATTGCCCTTTTCCCCCAAAATACTAATTTTTGCTCAAAAAATTGTAAATTTTGCCCACAAAACACTCAGTTGTGGATAAAAATATACAACTTTGTGCATAGAAAATACCAATTTGTGCCCACAAAATACTCCTGTTTGCTCACAAAATGCAATTTTTTTTCCCCACAAAGCACTATTTTTTTTCTACAAAATACAAATTTTTGCCCACAAAATACTTATTTGTGCCCACAAAATGCAAATTTGTGTATAAAAAAATGCCAATTTGTGCCAAAAAGTTGCCAACTCGTGCTCACAAAAATACTTATTTATGCCACAAAATGCTAATTTTTGCCCACAAAATACAAACGTATTCATGCAAAACATTTAATTTGTCCCCACAAAATACAATATAATGCTTTAAACCTTTGACAGACGTTTATATGGCATCCTTTCAAAATAAAAGACACCCAGTGTCACATAGAATAGTCTCAGTGCAGCAAGTGTGATGTCAGCCGTGATCAATTACCAATTAGTCGACTATTAAAATCATCAACCCTACTCACAATCAATGTTTTTAAAAGTAAGTTTTCTACCATTTGGTTACAGGCTTAAAGCTCACTTTGATCATATTATGATCTATTTTAAACACGATGATGATTATGCCGTATAGCCATCTTGGATCCGTATAGCCACCTTACCCCCCCGACTACTCATTTTAAAAGCAATTCGGACACCACTACTTCTGTTGTTTTTTTTATTTTTTTAAACAAATATGATGTCACCAATTTTAGGAAATAAAAACCTAATCCATTTGAGCATTTTATGACGCCCGTTTGTGAATCTAATGTTGATAATGATGAAACAATGATTTATAAATAAAAATACATTTAAACACTTTTTCTTGTTGTTTAAATGCAATGCATTGTGGTCTATATTCCCCAAGCTACTGGGTTTTTTTTGCAGAGAATTCTGGGAAATTTCTAGGGCACTCCATTCGGAGTTGTAAATTCAGCCAGGACTACAAAATGGTGAACACACTATAGTTGTAATAAGTAGGAAGAAATTCAGACGTGATCGTATTTTCTGCGTCAGAATTCACCTCAGAGTTGTGGGTGGTACAACTGGCAGGGAAGTAAGCCTGCTCTCATTTCCCATCATCTCTTTGTTTACACTCTCTCCTGCTAGCTTACAGCCACTCGCAACCCTAAGCTATCATTAGCATAGCAACAAAGTGTTCAGCAATATTAGAGCCATCCAGTTGTCCACTTTTGAGGCAGCTCAGACGAGGAAGACGAAGACGTTAATGGATTTATTTATCTGTAAGTGGATGCATCAGAATGGAGCAGAGCAGTGGACCTTTAGCCACGTACTGCATCACAAAAGAAACATTTAAAATTCATACATCCTGAGTTTTCTGTTGTCTCACTGATTAAGTATCTTCACTTTGTTTTTATCAGACACTTCCTCATCAGCAAGCTTTTAGTCTTGTAATTTTGCTTTTTGAGGCAACGCTACATTATTCTGACATTTTCCATCTCATCAACCATGAATAAAAGGCAAATCTAATGTCTGTTCTGCACTAGCACAACTCACTGCAACTGTAGATATATATATATATATATATATATATATATAAAAAAGAAAAAATTAAGTCTAATTTTATATCTGCGATTAATTAAAAATGATGTAAGAAAGTTATTTGCATTCATCATAATGATTTGTGCTTTAGGAAACCAAAGGCACGGCTGTTGTTCTGCGACTGTGTGGCAGAGTTTTTCTTCTTTGAAAACTAGGAGAAAAGTGGGGAAAAGGGGATGAATAATAGATATTGGCTGAGAGCGATATGAGTTTAGTTAATGTGCCCAGCAGCGCAGGCTAAGAGAGGAGCTGTTAGCTATTCCTCCTCGGGCCTAAAACTCAGTAAAAGGAAAAAAAAAGCTGAAGATTCAACCGGAGAGCGGGGTCGCGTCAGACTCCTCTTCTTTCTATTCTCTCCATCTGCAGGCCTGCACACGCCCTAATTCACAGAATGTAGTCAAACTGTAGGTTTGGGTTTTACTTTGAAAACGTCTCTTCATTTGCATGGGTTTGGTGGCGTCTGTGTTTGGAGGCGTCGGCACAGCTGGATCGGGCTGGTAGCGATGTTGTTGCAGCCCTCGGGTTCCTTTCTGTGAGTGGTAACAGAGTGCTGCTGTCAGCCTCCCCAGATGCTGCTCCATAAGGATGCTGCACTTGCCAGGAGACTTTTGTGTTCACAGTTTGTTATATTTCCAACCTTTTCTCAAATGAGTCGTCTAAAATCAGATTTTTATTTTTTTTTTTTGGAAACTGTTTTTTGCTGGTGTAAGAGCAGAGCAGCAATCAGAATATTACTAAAATAAAAGAAAAAGTGTGTCAGACAACGCACTTTTACAAATAAAACAAACTGAACCTTCCAAAGGATCTGTTTGCACTTTAAAGTATTTGTTAAAATTGTATTTAAAATGTGTGAGACACTTGAAACTTTGTGAACAAATTTAAATCATTTACGTTTTTAAACAACCCCAGAGATTATTGTCAACATGTATACCAAAAGAGATATTTCTAAGTTTTTTCAACTTAGAAATAAATAAAACTACTTAGAAATTGATCTTTTCCCCCAAAACACAACATTTATTTTTTTTAAAAAGTGTCAAATGTCATGTAAAAAAAATGTAAATCCCAATAATTTTATATTTAGGGTCAAATATGGGACAAAGAGCCAGACTAACTGTTTATGTACATTATTGGGAGTACAAAAATCAAAGCTGTAAAGGTCAGAAAATGTGTTTTTTAAGGAACGCAGGAGACTTTTAGCTTTTAAATATTTAATTTAAAAAAATTCATTTTGCCAAAAAAAAAAAAAAAAAAATTAAAAGGCAGAAAAAAAACTCCTGAAAGAACTAAAAACAATAATTCTAATAGATTTGGAATAACAAAATAATTCCTTAAGAATTGTAGATTAATATCAGTTATTCATGGTATGAATAGGAGGAAAATGAAAATGTAATAACAGAATATAAAAAAATAAATGAAACTAAACATATAAAAAAAAAAAGAAAAATATTAAAACAAAAAACTATAAAATCAAATTAAAGAAACCTACATCTAAACAAAACGTGGATTTTTTTGTTTATGTGTAAAATAAATCATTTTAAGGAAAGAAAGTTGCTCTAAAAATAATGTTTTAAATCGAGAAAAAGGGCTTTTATTTTGAATTCCTAAAAGCTTTATTTCCTGTGAACACATGATTTTATGGCAGACAGTGATTTGAAATCATTTTTAATAAGAAAGTTTTATGTTTCTGCAGTTTGACAACTAAAGCTTCATGCTAATGAGGTCAGATTTTTACAGCACCCTTTTGAAGCCAAAAAAAGAGTAATCAGAAGTGAAAAATGTAAAATATTTCAAAGTTATTTAGGAAATAATTGTGATTTTTGATCCCTGTAATTAACTAAACAATGTGCTATTAAAGTGACTCCCTTTTCAACATGATCTAGTAAATGATTCTATTTTATTTCTCCCTGACCTGAAAAAAAGACCAGAAAAGAGGAAGAAGAAAAAAAGACCTGACATGCCCTCCCTCCCTCCTCATGCCTGCACTGCGTTGGATCTTTCTCTGTTTCTCCAGCATCTCCTTCTTCTTGGCTTCCTCCTCATGTCACAGTGCACTCCGTCGTTCCTCCTGATTTACCAGACAACCTCTTCCCCCTGCTGTCACATTTGGTACAGATGGTTAAGCTCTATGGAGGAGCCTGTCAGTCTCCATTTGGCCGCCTGGACGTGACAGCAGGCCCGATGGCTCGTGAAGGGCCTCCGACCCGGGCAGCCACGGGAGAGAAACGGAGAACCTGGAGCTGACCCAAGAGCCAGAGTGGTGGAGGACAGGAGGTGGAGGCTGGGAGATTAGGGCTGGATTAAGAAATGACATGAGGGAAAAAAGGGAACAAAAACATAGATACTCAAGAGAAAAAGAGAGGTTGAAAGGTAAATCTAGGTAAACCGATTTAGAAATAGATGCCAGTCATTTACTCATTTATTTTTGAATATATTGCAATATATGGATGGCTAACTTATTTTTGAATATATTTATATATTATATAGCATATTTCAGTACATAAAGCAATATATAAATCACAATGTATTATATAATTATTTATTTATTATGTATTATAAATTTCATAGCAATATATCACAGTATGTGGATTTTTCAATATAAGGAAACAATAATAGTTGGAGTATTTCAATATATTTCAATATACTGATAAATATTGCTTCCATAAATGGAATACGCTGTAAATAGATATACTGAGAAAAAATTTGTTTTGTAAAGAATTAACAGAGAAAGACGGCAAATATTTTCAAAATCTTTGTGCAAAACAGAAAATTATGAAAAAAGGAGTAAAATGAAAAGATTTTCCACATATTTATTTAAATTTAAGTTTTAAGTCTTTTAATAAAAATTAATTCAAGTTTTTTTAAGTAAATCTTTAATAATAAATTCTGTTTTATTTCTAAAATTTGTAAATTTGTATAGGAAAGTTAAATTTAGTCAATTTAAAAAAATAATAATAATAATAATTTTTATTCATTTTTTCATGCTGATCAGTCACTCTTGATACCAAAAATAAACAGCGGAGAATTAACCCGACAAACATCCCATCTGAGCTCCCTAATAACATGAAGCCATCACTAAAATACCCTCTGCCAGTAATGTGTAAGTTCCTGTATGGCATCCTGGCTGCAAGGTAGAAACCACGTTTGACAATCCAAAAGGGGGGGGGGGGGTGTACACACACGCAGGAGAGGGAGAGCTGCTGTATTGTAACGCCTCAGGGCAGCGCTCCAAGTCAATATATATCTCCACAGTCGTGTCTGCGCTCCCATTTGAGCGGGACGTGCTGCCCTGCTGCCACTGCTGCACAGGAGTGACAGACAGCTACAACCGGACGCTCTCTAGGTATGAATAAATATGTATTTAAGTGTGTGTAGAATTTGATGTATATGTAGGATCCGATAAGCTGGGAATTCAAGTTAATTACAGTTGACTTGGAAAAGGATTTTTGTTGTAACTTTGATTTATTTTCCAAAGTTTAAATTTTAGATTATTTAAAAAAATGTATTCTAATCATAATAAAAGGATCAATAAATTAGTTAAATCTATATTTGACACTGACTGCACTAAAATAACTTTTTAAATTATTCTTTTTTTACATTTAAGTGTATTTCTTTATGTTAAAAAACATTTTTTCCTTCTTTTTCAGAACTTTTTTTTTAAGCAAAGGGAGGCAGACGTCGCTTTATCATCATCTGAGGTGCAGTATTTGTTTTTTATGAAAAAAGAAGCAACTTAAAATGTAATTTTTTAGCCAAACGATTCCGTTTCCTAGTGCTGTGCGTGCAGCTCGCCAAAGCTTTTAGTGTGGCAAAACTCCTTAATTGCAACGATAGATGTTCAAGCGATGATCATCATCCCCTAAAAGCTGAAAACAAGACCGCAGGGTTTGGATACGGGGACACGGAGGGGGCCAAAGTGCACCGCCACTGGAGGGAGGCGTGGATAGCAGTGGCCAGGAGAGGGGAAAAAACGCACTGTAAAAATGATTTTTATTGATTGGCTCGTAGCAGCAGCTGTTAGACTCCATTATGAGCTCAAAGCTCAGGTCAGAGCCCTCAGGCGCACAAGTGAGCCAATCAAACGGTCCGACCAGTTCTAAGGGTCCAGTTGGGAGGGCAGCCTGCCACCCTGCGTTAGGTCCTTCATCATCACCCTTCACGCTGCTGCTTAATAGATTAGGCGGTCCCCTCAGTGAAACTGCCAATTCATCAACCTTTATTTCTGCACCCTTGTCGTGAAAAAGATTAAAGGTTTTCTTTTTCTACAACTGAGATCCTCAAAAAAATTTTTTTAAAAAACCTGAGGAAAAATGCCAAAATAAAAGCCTCAAGGTTTTCAGCAAATAGTTGCAGACGTTACTGCAGGCTGCAGCCAACGGCGTCCCTCTCGCTATGGAAACATCAGAAAGTTTCTGTGACTGAACGGCTCAAATAAGTATGAAACCTTTGAAATATGGTCAAAAAATTGAAAAGTACAAAGACTGAAATAAATCTACTGAAGTGGATACTTAAAAAAAAAAGATTGAATTTATCTGCTTTTCAGCACCAAACCCAAAATACAAGTGATCCCGATCGGTTTGTCGAACTCTAGACGTATAGGAGTGCAGAACTTGTCCTGACCCAGATCCCAGTCCTGGCACTAATGACGCCCTATAGGCATGATGCCAGGCTCTCATTAGGAATCAAACCTCAAACGCCCGACTCCTCTCCCTCCATGGCAACCCTCGGTGTGGCTGTGCCTGTAGCTCCCCTCCGAGGGGTCCATCCCCTAAGTTCTGAGACCCCCAGCACAGGTGCAGAGTCCCCTGTGACCACCCTGTTTGCCCCCCAGCTGTGCGCCCGGTGCTGCACTGGAACTAATGAGCAGTGGCAGGTACAGTGCGAGTGGAGAAATCTCCCTACAGTTAGGCTAGTGGCAGCACTTAGGAAGACAACAAATGTGCTCTCCTAATACACGTATGTGCACAATGGGACGTGTGGTAAAAAAAAAAGCATTTATTTACAGTGATTCTCCTGCTCTTTTCAGTTCCTTTTTTGTCAAATAAAAACTCAATCACACCTTCAGTGTTTTCAGTAATCTTGGTATCAAAACGTTTAGCGTTCAGGACTTTACTGCTTGTACTTTTGATATTCATGAACTTTATAGTTTTTGAAATATTGAGGAAAATATTCCCTGTAGGAAATGAATGAGAACATTTTAAGTAGATAACAATTCTTTAAATATAAATGTTTTCATCTTTTACAGTAATTTAAAAAAATTGAGTTTAGCTTCTATTTTAGCAACAGGCTAACGTTTTCAGCTAATTTAGTTTACTGAGGACTATTTGGAGTTTAGCTAATATTTAAACAATGTGCTAGCTTTTTTGACTAATTTGTTATCTACTGAGATTTTTTATGCTAATTAGCTGCTATTCTAGCATCAGGCTAAGACTTTAGTTTACTGAGGAATTTTATGCTATTTTGTTTAGCTAGTATTTAAGCAATGTGCTAGCTTTTTTGTGGATAATTTGGCATCTACTGAGTTTGTTTTATGCTAATTTGAGTTTAGTTTCTATTTTAGCAACAGGCTAACTTTTTTCTTACTAAATTAGTGTATTGAGGAATTTTGGCTATTTTGGAGTTTAGCTAGTATTTAAGCAATGTGCTAGCTTTTTTTTTTTGGCTAATATGACATCTATTAGGGGTTTTTTTGGGCTAATTTGGAGTTAGATAATATTTAAGCAACACATTAATTAATATTACAAAATCAGCATAAATTGGGGATTTTTAAGCAATTTTACAAGCAATTTTACAGAAATTGGGGTCAACTTTAGTGCTCTTTCATAGTTCTTCAGCAAATTTTCCAGTATTTTAGCAAATTTAATATATTGCAAATAGCTTTTGCATTTTGAGCAAATTCCTACAGTAATTTAAGTAAATTGCGTCAGTATTTTCAGTAACTAAAGCATTCTTGCAGGTAATGTAACTTTTCTAGTTTTTGTTTGTTTTCCAGGTTTTTCTGCCGATTGGTGCAGCTGAAATGCACATGAACAAAACTGAAGACTAGACTACCGACTTTGTTTTCAAACCAAGCCTCCGTCATGTCCAAAGACGACGTCTGCAAAGTGACGTCCGCCAGCAAACAAAAGGAGCGCAAGCCCAAGAAGCCCCATTACATCCCTCGACCGTGGGGCAAACCCTACAACTACAAATGCTTCCAGTGTCCTTTCACCTGCATGGAGAAGTCCCACCTGTACAACCACATGAAGTACAGCCTCTGCAAGAACTCCTTGTCTCTGCTCATCGAGTCCGACTGGCCGTACAAGAAGGGCAACATCCTGCACCCGGACCAGCTGCGGCCCTTCCAGCAGGCGCACGGCCTGCACGCCGGCGGGAAGGAGGACGCGGAGCAGGCGGTGCGCAGTGAGGAGAAGTCTGGGAAACGGAGGTCTGTGGAGGAAGAGGGGGAGAGCAGGGAGAGTCACAGAGAGGAGGAGGAGGAGGAAGGGCGGGAGGAGCAAGTAGAGGTCACCAAGAAATTGTTCAGCAGAGGGGATGCGGCGGACGGCAGGTTCAAGGAGCCGGTTTCAGAGCTTTTGATGACCGACGTTCTATCTTTAGAAGATCAGCTGTTCCGAGCGCGCTCTGTAGAAGTAGAGGCGCACCTCAGACAGCAGAAGCTGCCGAAGTCGTGTCTCAGCGCTCCTGGACTGCTATCGGAGCACTGGCGGCTGCTGGCATCCAGCCACATGAAAACCAAAGCAGAAGGTGCTCCAGCCAGAGTGAGCGGTTCCATACCCTGTTACCCTCCTCCGCCCAATCTGGTTGACTACCAGGACCCTACGGGACTCAACCTTTCCATGTTCGGAGTGGGTTATCCCATCAGCCCCAGCCTCTTCTCCTACGTGAACTCCGCTCTTCCCGCCGCAGCGTCCAGCGTCGGTACCCAGTCCCACGCACAGCTCACTCAGCTGCCCTTCCTTGCATCCGCCTCTCAGCTGATGCACCCCGCCTCCAGCGCGCACACGGACAGAACCATCCTCCCTTCCCGCCTCTACCCCTTCTTGTGTGAGCACACATTCGGGCCCGGTCAGAATGAAGCGGGCAAATCCCTCAAGACGACCTCCACTAGCTGCGTGGACGCGGGGTCTTTGTCCGGCTTTCAACCGAAGGTCAATCTGTGGAAGGTGCCCGCTCTGATGCCGGGGAACGCCGTGTCCCCCGCTGCCTGGGTGTCGTCTCAGAGAGACTCTCCGGATCAAAACTGCAGGTCGGAGGAAAAAGTGGCCAAGGAAAGCAAAGCTAGCTCAGGGTTCAAGAGGACAGGAAGTGCACTGAGAAGTCAGGAGACGCCACCAGAGAAGAAGTCAACCGTGGGCTTTGCGGTCAACCTTCTGAAAAACATTCAAACTGACAAACTACTTTTCCAAAGCAGGTAATTTTTTGTACAGACTCAACAAATACTAGCATTCCTCGTTTGTTGATTTAATTCTTCCTCCTGTCATCAGTTTGCAGGACGCTCAACTCCAGGCCCGCTCCAGTGAACTGTGGTGCAACAATCCTCTCACGAGCCCCAACAGTGAAAGTGTCTTTCTGAAAACAAGCAGCCAGGACTCGAGCACCGCCGGCAGAACCAAGGAAGGAGCATCCGAGTCGGTGGCTGCTCTCCTCACCGACCTCTCCAAGGCGCTGCAGGAGTATCAGGAGGCCGAACACAAGATCTCCCACCTGGAAAAGGAGGACCTTTCCGCCCAGCGGCATCTCTGGGAGCACCTCGGTAAAATCCGCAGCGAGCTGTCCCACATCCACCAGGCGCTGGAGCGGACAGCCGTCCAGAGCGACGGACCTCTTGACCTGTCGGTTAAGAGGGACTCCACAGACTCGGCTGCAGAGCAGGTCGCTCAGGAGGACGGCGGCCTTCAAGACAACCTGACTGAGACGGAAGAAGAGGAGGACGAGGAGCTGGATGAGAGAAAAGAGGATGAGAGCAACGGAAAAGCGATGAGGGCGTCGCTGGAGAGCCGGAAGCAGTCTCTGGACATGCTGATCAAAATAAGTCAGGCCTCGGTGGTCAACACGGACGTCCTCGCTCCGGGGGGGCTCGGCCTGAGGCCGGCCGAGGCCCTGTGGCCGAGCAGAACCACCAAGTGCGAGGCCGACTCCAGCGTCCTGCTGTGTCCCGACGGTCGATCCGTCATGTTCGCAGACATCCCCTCCTCCATCAAACCTCAGAAGAGATCGCCGTCGATCCACCGCCTGGAGTCCCAGTGTCCTCTGAGCCCGCTGGCTGCTCCCGACAGCTGAACGCCCGCCGCTCTCACTCACGTTTGATACTCACTGGCTGGAGAAACTCCCTCATTCTCAATGTGTTTCCACCAAAAAAAAATTTTTGCACCTTAAAAGATGAAAAGAGAGTGAATAAAAAAGCAGGACGGAGTTTTTTCTAACACACCGAAGCGTCGATTGTTTAAGACTTCCAAGACAATCAATACTGACATTGATTCATCTTGTATATATTGTAAATGTATATATAATTCCCTTAAAGGGCAACATGTTTATAAAAAGATGATGTGATGTACATTTTAACAAAATAAAATGTATTATACACTGAATCCACTCTTCCTTTAACACAAACGATAAGAGTTCCAAAAACAAAAGAAGAAATTACATTTTTATATCTGAATCCAGCAGATCAAATGTTAACGCAGCCCACCTCCAATAAAGGTGAAGCAGCTCCTGGAGCTAAACCTGCAGAAGGTCATCGGCACGATGATTAAGTCAGAAACTAACCACCAGAATTCAACAGGAGTAGACCTGACCCGTCAGCGACATCACACAAAGGTCAACCATCTGACCTCCAGCCTGAATACGTCCCATAACCGTCAGAGCAGCTTAAATTTACCAAATTTTGTCTTTTTTTGGGCCAAATGTGATCACAAAATGTAGATAAAATAAGTTTGATTTAAAGAGAAGGAAAATGCTTAACACTCGTATTTTGTTGAGATGAGGATAAATAACGGTATAAACATAAAAACAATGAGATTTAAGCAGAAACGATTAAAAATATTTAAACATCGATCACAAAAGTTCTTCTAGTTAAAGTAACAGTGACTGGAACATTTCATCTCATTTTTATAATTGTGTTTCTGTTAAAAATATAAAATTAAATGTATTTTAAAATATTTCTATTTTTTATGAATCCTTGCAAAGGCCAGAAAAAAAAGATTACAGTTTTTTCTTTTTGTGTAAAGATAATGTGGACACTTCTGCTCCTGAATCCTTGCACATATTAAAGATCTCTTAACCCAAACTTATGGATAAAATGTCAGATTTAGCTTTTTTTTTTTTAATGGTTTAAATTAACTTTTTACATATCAGCTTTAATTAAAATCACTGACTGCTCTAGTGGCTCCATCCTGTGGACAAATCCAGACTCGCTCTGCTCAAGAATTCAGCTATCAATTCCTCCTGAGAAGAAAAAAAAAAGCAGACATTCAAAATTCACAGAATGCTCTGATCAAAAATAGCTAGATTAAAAAAAAAACATATATATACTCACTCTGTAGAGATAATAAGTAACACATGTCTCAGAGAAGTTCGGGTGTATGTTAAAAGAAGTAAAATAGAATAGTACTTTGACACAGGATGTACTTTATTTTGAAAGCGACAAGTATGCAATGTTTTCTAAAGTAAAATACATTATATATATATTGAGATAACATCAATTTCTACAGTTTTGTTGTTAAAAATGTTGAGGAAACTCACTTTTCACCAGACAAAGCTTGCCTGAGGGGTAAAACTAAATTTGAAAGTGATGAAGCTACTTGGATTTTGCAGTATTTGGCGATACTTGTATCGATTTAAAATGTTGACAAGACCTTATTTAACTAATCATTTATGAGTAAACGTAGTCCAGCGTCTTATCCCAGACCACAGCACTTTACTTCCTCAAATAATGGTTTGTGCACACCTTTGCACTGAAGTGAACCTTTTTCTTTCCACAGCAAAAGGAAACAAATAAAATAAACTCATATTTTACGATGCATTTAACCATCAAAAGAGACTCGAAAGGAATTTCATCGCATAGCTTCTTTTGAAAGCAACCAGACAGAAACCAATCGAAAGATACTTCCAAACACTTCATTTATTTGACGTGATACGCTCAAATAGAAATAAAAAATATTCAGATACATTTAATATAGAACTAATGAGCAAAAGTACACGTTTAAAACAATACAGAAACCTTTCACGTGGCATGTCCATATGTACAAGGCGTGGTTTGAATACTGTACAGTGTGTTTTCCATAGCTGCAGAAGTTTTACTGATGTTCGTCACTCGGCTGAGGCACAAAGATTTGAGAAACCAGGAAGTGGAGCAAACGCTGTCAGGCTGCAGTTTACAGTAAAACACTTTGAACACAGTAGGACTTGCAAAGCTTATAAATGTTAAAAACCATAAAAGAAATGAGGCAAACTCAAATTATAAAGGCATGCAAAGTCCTAAATAGTTTCAGTTCAGGAAATGTTAAAGTGGGCGTTTTTTTTTTTTAAAATGAAAAAAATTGATATTTACCTAAAACAAGTCATGACGTTTGCTTGTTCTGACAAATCACACAATTTTGAACAAAAAAAAAAGGTTTCCTCAAGTAGTCAAATGGTTAAGTGCATTCTCAACCCCTAATTCCCCCTTTCACTCACTTTAAAACTCTTGTACAAATCAAGAATCACATTGCTTTCCACCATCAAATGAACTATAAGTATAATACAGCAGATCCAAACGGAACATTTCCAGCAAGTATTTACAACATCAACCAAAATAAAAAAAACAGACACTGTAACAATAATAAAATACAGCAGATATTTAAGTCATTATCAGGAAATATATATTATTCTTTCTGTGTATTGCTGTTTATCGCATTCTGGAGGACCGATTCAAACGCTGTTATTTCTCCCTTTCACAGCTTAGACTCCGGATTACATCTATAAAATCTATTTCATGAACTCAGGGACATTTTTTTTGTAGATATGGATTTTTTTAATATAGTTGCTGTAAAAATATGCAGGCACAAACATGGAGATCTGACCAAACACAAGCAAAAGAAAAAGGAAAAAAAGTCCGGTTTAGTGAGATTCAAATCTTTCTGGAGTCTTTAGCCTCAAAAAGCTTTAATCTCTCCTGCACGGTTAGTCCTTCTTTCAGGCTCTGTAATGAAAAAAAGAGAAAGGGATTTATCGATATAGTCAAACAATAAGAGAAAAAAAACATTGTGGTTAACAAGCTCTGGGAAAATGAGTCTTAGTGGAATCAAAAATGGCTGAAATTCAAACAGTGGATTCTTAATCAAACAGATCCACAGCAGGAAAGTTACTGGAGTTTGGTGTCAGAAGTGGGATGCTCAGCCGGCTTAGCTGTGCATTCTGGGAAGCAAAAGAAAGCGGAATCATGCGGCGGGCGGGCGGGCGGGAGCATGCTCAAGTCTTCATCATGCTATACCTACAGCACATGGTGGGGGGTGGGGGTTTGGGAAAATACCCCAAGATTGGGAGAGTCAGTTATCCAATGAGACCTGTTCAGTGACAGACTAATGGACAAAACACACAAACCACAGACTTTTGGCAAAAACAATACAAAACAATTCTACACATTGTAGCTACAACAGACATAGAAAAGGTTTACAGTCAACACACTCAACACAGCGCTTTAGCTTAAAGAAGATGCTCACCTTTGATCTTAGTCCTCTTAATTGCTTGGGTGTTGTTGATCGTTCTTTTTTCATAAAATCTGGATTACTTTTTGACTTCATGATGTCTGAAATCACAATAACAGATAAAAAGGTCTTTAGTTTCAAACGACAATAAGCAGTCATGTCCTCTTAAACCCTTTAAAGGTGTTTTAAACATGTTTTTGTTGCATTTTTCTCATGATGGTCAACATATTTAAAGCAATTTTAGCTTAAAATTGCATTTCTCAGTGTTTCTTGACTCCAGTTTTTGTAAATCGGGACCATATGATAAAATACTGTTTGAAAAAAAGCTTATTTGTAGTATGGAAGAAAAGCTTCCTGCTCTGCTGAAACAAAGAGCTCAACAACAAGGAGGGAGAAGAGGGGCGGGGTTGCTCTACGTCAACAGTACCACCAAAAACTAAGAGGTGAATTTCTAATGAACTGTTGATGCTTTGCAGAAACTGTCCGATAAAACAATTTTTTAAATATTAATTAATTTAAAATTAATTTTTTTTGTAATTAAAAGAGCACTAGAAACACTTTTACTGTAGATCAAAGGAAGATTGGTTTGAGTCACTGGTTACTGTTCCACAGTTTGCACAAGTAACAAAATTCCCAAGGATTCTGAAAACTGTGAAAAGCAGATTTACACTGATATATAACACTTTAAAATGTGTTTTTCTCAGCTTTCAGAATCTGTTAGATATATGCTAGATGTGTAAACGGTTGAAGAGGAACACTGATTCAAAAAGCGAGTCATTTCCCGTTAAGCTAAACAGTGGAGCCCGTTGTTAAAAATAATGGTGCGTTTTGTGGTACGAACATCAAATTTGGCATGGATGTACCATGGGATTTCCACCCAGAAAATCAAAGATTTTACAATATATATATTTAAAACATGCATATAATAATATTCTGCAGGTACCCCTCAAGACTTCAATACATTGTGTGCATAAACAGCCCATATTGTTGAGACTGAGGGAAAAAGACACTGAATATTTTAGTAAAAATCGAGTCCATGGCCACCATCTTTACAAATGGCCGCCATTCTCGCTCCATTTTCTGTATGTGGAAGTTTATCTGTTCACCGCTCACCCCACATGCGCGAACCACAAGGCACTTCCGCTCTTTTACAGATCTTACAGATAGACTTCTGCATACAGAAAATGGAGCGACCACCATCTTTACAAATGGCCACCATTTTTTTCTAATGTGCTTTTCTGAAAGAGGGTACTTTCTAACAGAATTTGTGTTTATACAACACAAAATGCACAATTTGTTTGAAATATGAACCTAACCGGCTCCGGTGTTAAAGGGTAAAGGAATAAAACCATCTGGCAGCAGGTTTGTTGCTCTGACCGTATCCAGAAGTGACGCTTCCCTCCACGGCCCTCTCTCCTAAAGCTTCTGTCGCCATCAGCAGCTTCTCCTTCAACTTGCTGATATCACAGTCGGCCTTTGCCTTCACAATGCTCAGCTCTGTGTAGATGTCCTTGTATTTGTCCGTGGCATATTTCTTGTCCTGTAAAAAAAAAAAAAGATGATCCACTTCCTAATGTAACAAAGTGTTAATATCATTGTGGTGGATGAAGTTGAGTCCCTCTTACCCTTAAAGCAGACTGCAGTTCATCCTTCAATGAGTGGATTTCCTGTTTAAGATACTGAATCTCTGACTCTTTTATTCGTAGAAGCACCTAAAAGTGAAAAAACCAAAAGATTTAGACATTTCTTTGTGCTTTTGAATTGGTGCATGTTTGAACATACCTCCAGCTCATACACGTCTTTGCCCTGGGTAACTGGAGACAGCGCCGTTTCTCCGCTGAAACAGGACCGCATCCGAGTGATTTCTGCAGTCAGTCTGTTGTTTAACTCCTGTGGGGGAAACGATGACATCATCAGCCTGCTGACATGTATAAATTTGGAGAGTGAATACAGAGAAATGTGCTGGTTGATGTATGTGGACTCGGACCTGATTGTGAGCGTTCAGCTCCTGGTTCTCTCTCTGACACTGCGTGAGGGCCTGCCTCTCCGCCTCCAGCGCCTGAGCCAGGTGAGCGTTCTCCAGACATTTCTGAGAGTACTGCTCCGACAACACCTCCAGCTCTCTCTGGACGGACTGAAGCTCCTCCCTAAACACCAAAAAGGACAATAAATAATAAATAAAAAGGTTTGACTGAATACATGAAAACATTTCTCCAGCATTACCGTATTTTTCAGAGTAAAAGTCATGTTGTTTTGCATAGTTTGGCCACGGATGCAACTAATATGTCCTTTTTAAAAGTAAATATTGGTTTGAGTATTTGTTGTTTTTGCCTCTAATAACTGGTTGCCCTTTAGCGGTTTGTTTCTCAATTAATGACTACTAGAAGGCAAAACATGGAGAAAAATCTGATCGTTCTCTTCTGAACTTTATATTTTTATTTTTTTGCATCAAGACAATATTGGTTTTTTTTTTTCCTTCTTCTGACTAATGCGGGACAGGAAGTCATCAAACTGGGTTACAGAGACAGAAGTACCGCTGAAAGTACCTTAATTTAGACGCAACTTTTGTAGTAGACGGTAAAAAAAAACAAAAAAAAACACAAACATTTTCCTTGTGTTGTAAATGAGATTTACAGTCAACGCTTCCATGTAGCGATGAGGCTAAGATCTTAATGGTAGCTCCTCCCACATGTGGCGGGAGCCTCTAGTTTAAATGTGTAACACTTTTTTCGACATTTATAATTTTTATTATCATTTTTTTACAGCTGTAACTTATAGTAAATGTCAAAACAGGAAAATAAAGAAATAAATAAAACCATCACTGTTTATTTCCTTAGATAAGAAGTTAACTGTTTTGATCTTTTCTTTTATCCAGAAAATATTCATATTAGAGTTAGAAATATATCTCCAACTTGCATAAAGCCCTCACACTTACTCGTATTGTAGGCGGAGCTCATCGATGTCGGAGTTCAGTCCGCTCAGTTGGGAGCGTTGGGTCTTCTCCAGCTCCTCCTTGTGAGCGTTCTTCATGGCTTCAATGGCTGCAATGAAACAAGTTAACATTTAGTTCAGCTTCAAACAGCATCAGACATGTTGAGAGGAAACCGCATCTTTACCAGCAATGGTGGCGGCGGTCTCCTCGGCCAGCAGCCGCTCTCGCTCCTCCATGAGTTTGGAGATCTCCCTCTGATGCTGCCTCTGGAGGTCTTCTACGACCTTCTGATGAGTTTCTTCCATGGCGGCAAACCCGCGCTCACAGGTAGCCTTGGAAGGGGGGGGGACCAATTAGTCACCTTTGCAATAAGATTTTTAGTAACACCAACGTAAAAATAAATATGCATAAAATATGACTAGTATATGCCACATGCAGAAGAGAAGCTGTAAAAGTCTAAACAAGCTAATAAAGCCAAGAGTTATTAGTAGCAGTAAAAAAGCAGAAAAGAAGCTTTTAGCGTTTGTATTGTTTTAATGATAAACTAGTTTATTTGGATGTGGGAAATGGTATGACTTCAAAGCTATAAAACAGAACGATAAAGACAATTTTTAGTAAAATATTTTTGTAGATTATTACTTTTATTTAGCCAAATATAAAACAGAAAGTAAACGGCTTTCTGCACACATTTTGAATGTGCAAAAGTAAAAATTAATTGTGAATTTTTACTTTCTAGTTTATAGTTATCCTGTTGCCATTTTTACAAAACCTTCAATCTAATAAGTGAAGTTTAAAGGGTAACCAAACAGGGAAGTTGGAGGTTGACTGTGAAAATCCAGTCAGAGGGGTGGGGCTTGGGGGCAGGACTGCAATCACGGCATGAGACCAATCACAAAATTCAGCTGTAATACATCGATTCAACCTGTAGGGGGCAGCACACAGATGGTTTTTGACTATATTTTCAAGAATTAACCCTGTAACACCCGAGCTCCAGTGTTTGTGCTCTTTACGATCAATGTCATTCCAGCAGATTCTAAGGGAGAAAAGCGGCAATTACGTTGATACGCTGAAAAATGACTGTTTTTTAAGATATTGAGTTTAGGGATCACCAGCGTGTTAAAGGGTTAAACAGCTTTATTTTAGTTTGTCAAGCAAAGCACTTTTAAAGCCACATTTATAGAGGTCAACAGCCAAAAAATTTGATTTATGGTTTGGTTACCCTTTAAAAAAAAACAATAATTCTAATTTACTTCAGATGCTTTCTGATCCATGAAATGTTTACGTTTATATTGAAGAAAAAGTGACAAAACATGATTGTCAACAGATTTTTTTTCTTTTAAAAGCACACAATGTACCAGGAAAAACTGGGGACATCATAATAAGTATTATAATCAAAACTGACTTTAACGTACAGGACTCTAAAATCATGCCATTTTCCAGTTCCAAACTAGAAATCTGCTATTTTTGAGTGATTTCTCTACGACTCTCTACCACACTGACTGTGTTTGAGGGTAAATGAAAGAGCAGGAACCTTCAGACTTTCAAAGTCTCTCTGGTATTTCTCTCTCAGGCTGGCCACGTCTCCCTCCAGCTGCTTGTTCTCCAGCTCGTCCCTCATGTTATCCATCTGAGTCTCCAGCTCCTGAATTCGGTCCTTCAGAACCAGCATGGAGTCGCCCTCGCCTTTTCCCTGCTCCTCCTCCTCCATCGGTGTTGCCGGCTCGTCACACGGGGGCGAGAGCGTGATCTCGGGGGTTTTTTGGTACTTTTTGGCACTTTGGAGGGTTTCTTCGTACTGGGAGTGTAACTTTTCCATCTCCTCTCTGTGGACTCGCTGCATTTCCTGCAGCTTTTGCTCAAACTGCTCCTCCAGGTTTCTCAGGTGGCTCTCGTGGCGCTCCTCCATGCCGTCCATGTCTACCAGCAGAACCTCCAGCTTCCGTTGACTCTCGGCCGCCGTGTCCATGAGCGCCAGCTCCGTCGTCACACGACCTTGTTCTATTTGGTTCATCTCCTCTCTGTGCCTCTGCTTCAGCTCCTCCGCCTCCTTCAGGAACTGCTCCTCCCTTCTGACCACCTGCTCCTGCCACTGAGCGAGCTGGTCGATCCGTTTGCCGATTTCACTTTTCAGAGCCTCGTTCTCCTTCTCCAGAGCGACCACGGCGTCCGTCAGGTTGTGCCGCTCTTCTTGCAGGCGCTCCTCATACTTTTCCTGGATTGCAGTGATGTTGTGAGCGTGCTGCTGCACCAGCGCTTCCATGTTTTGACTGGTCTGCTTACACAAACTCAACTCTTCCTCGTGCGCGGCTTGTAGCCGACATGCTAAATAAGCCACTTGAGCCTGGACGAGAGCTTCCCGGATACAAAACGAGCTGCTCGCCAAACCGTGTGGCGTTCGGGGGCCGAGCACGCTGTGGATCATTTTAGACAACCCCGGACGGCTGCCGGTGTTTTCGATTTCCACCGCGTATCTCTGGAGGAGCGCCGCCTGCCGCTGGAGTTCACTTACGAGGCTGTCGTGTGCTTTTTCAAACGACTGAACCGACTCGACCGCGCGTGAAGACGGCACGCCGGCCAGCTGCCTGTCCACAACTTCCTCAGCCAAATCTCGAGCTACTTCCATTTCGATTTGCTCCATGTAGGGGGCCAGCTCAGGGGGGTGAATGTCTGCTAACTGCTGCTTCCCAAACCCAAAGCTCTTTTTCACTTCTTTGATGACATTCGGCAGATCGGGCCTTTTAGCAGCTTCTATAATGGCTTTCAGAGCTTCATCCCTTTCATGGAGGTCACTGTGGACTTCAGTTAACTCTCTTTTGAGCGTTTGGAATTTTTCTTCATAGCAAAGTTTAAGGTTTTGAATAGAATATGCTAGTTCTGCTTTGATACACGAGTTTAACACCACTGAGGCGTTGACGTCTAAACCGACGCAGCTTTCTTTGGCTTTTACGTTTGTTTCCGCGTTCTCCAGCTCCTTCCAGGACGTGCTCTCCAGCATCAGCTTCCTAGACAACGCGCTGGCGTACACTAAAGCTAGGGAATCCTCGTCGGTCCTTTTAGCATAGTCGACGTCCTCCCAAATCTCCACAAGAGCTTTCAGCAGGTCAGATTTTGAGGTTTGAATCAGCGTGGCCATTTTGTTGAGAATGGTTGCCTCAAAAGATAAAGTTTTGGTAAAGAGCTGGAGCTCGTCTGCATCTGCACTCTCAGCGGTCTCACTCTCTAACTGTTTCGACGTGCGTTTTTCCTCTTTTTGGCCTTGTCGAATGTGCAGCGACGCACTGAACAAATCGTTCTCTATTTCTGACAGCAAGTGCAAACGCGAGTCTGAGCCGCTCAGAATGCTGCTTACTTTCTCTCGGCTGTTCTCGACGCAAACCAGAGCTTTGGTGAAATGCTGTACAGACGCACTCTCACCAACAGGATGCTCACTTCTAGACATTTCTTCTACTTGGGAGGATTCTTGAACATCCAGACTCTTTGTGAGATTTCTCAGCTTCTCCTCCGTGACGAGGAGCTTCGTTTCTAGCGCGTGTATGATGGAGATGAACTTCTCCGGGTCGCTGGACTGGGAAAGAGCGATATCGCAGTTTTCCTCAGCTGGTGGGCGCTCTTCTTTAGGTTCTCCGGGGAGGCTGCTGGCATCGATTTCCTCAAAGTTGATGTATTTTTGGCACTGAATACTTGAAAAACGAATCCTCGGTTTCTTGGCTTGAGACTCCATTTCACCAGATTTCGATGAATCATCTAAGGAGAGCTCTGCGTTTGAGGACGAGTGGGATTTTTCCCTTTCCATGCGCAGGTCAGCGTAGTCCAACTGGAGATCTCGGAGGTGAAGCTCCAGCTCTGCAATGCGATCTTCTGCGACCACGAGTTTAGCCTGCAGATCTTTTTCGGCGTTGTGTAAAAGACTTTCACTCATTTGACAGAGAAGTTCCTCTTTGACTTGTAACTTCTGCTCCGTTTCCTCCAAGCTGCAGCCGAGCGCGCTCATCTTCACCAGCGCTTCTTTGAGGTCTTCCTCCTTGCGTTCCATCAGCCGTTCATACATCTCCTTCGTTTGCTGGATCTCTTCCTCTTTTTCTCTAAGAATCTGGCTAATTTTCTGGAACTCTTGAGTGGCCCGGTCGTACGAGTGCTCCAGGTTGCAGTAATCCGCTTCTTCGGCTTCCAGCCGGTTTCGCAGCTTGTTGACCTCCCGGTCTGCTTCGGTGATCTGGTTGAGAAGCTCCTGACACCGGCAGGTGAGGTGTCCTCTTTCTTCTTCCAGCCGCCTCACGCTTTCCCTCAGCGACTCTACCATGTCGGCTTTTTGGGCCAGATCTTCTTGCAACTTTAACATTTCCTCTTCAAACTCCTTACTCGCAGAGGCCCGCCTCCCTCTCAGCAAGGCCTCCACCTGTTGCTCCGCCTCCAACAGCCTGTCCTCCGCGTCTTTGTGTGCGCGTTCAGCCTCGGCTAACCTTCTACACAAACCCTGCCGTTCCCTCTCGTGACTCTCCTGTATGATTTGCTGCTCCTTCTTGAGGCGCTCCTCCTTCAGGATTTGGGCCTCTTCAGTAGCGACTAACCGAGCGGTGACCTCTTGCAGCCTCTCCTGTAACCTCTGCACCTCTCTCATGTGGTCTCGCTGCAGGGCCTGCTGCCGCTCCAAGTGTCTGAGAGCTTGGCTTCTCTCTAAAAGGCTGGCTTCTACTTCCCGGAGTCGATCTTCACTGTCCTTTAGCTGTGATCTTAGGGTGGCCTCATTGCGCCAGTACTCCTCCTCTTGTTCTTTGGAGCGCTCCTGCTCCGACTTCAGCTCGTTTCGCATTCGGGACACAGCCTGCTCGCCGACTAAGATTTCCGCCATGGCGGAAGTGAGTTTAGCCTGGAGCGCTTGAATGTCGGCCTCGTGGCGGTTTACGGCGTCCTGAGCTTCGGTGTAGCTTCTCTTCAGGGTGCGTATTTGCTGCTGAGCAAGGTCCTGCTTGACCTTTTGGGACTCCAGTTCACTCTGCAAGTCTTCGTTGAGCTTGTGCAAGTGCTGCCACGGCACTCTACGAGGCGAGGAGGAGGAGGGAGGCGATGCACTCTTGAAAAAGATTGATGAGACAGTTTCATTAATGAGAACCACTTTGCTTTTCCTACTAACGGAGGATCACATCTCAGAGGTTCATCAGGGAAATCTGGATTAGACCTTCACAAGCCTTCACTGTGCTTTTTAGGAAGACATTTGGAATGATTAAATTACCTCTGATTAAACTAAAAATAAATAAACATATAATTACAAGGTTTTCTTCAATTGTTGATTATAAAAATGCAGTAAATTATATGCAATTATTAAAAAAAAAAAACATTTTTTTGTTGTTTTTGGTATTTTTAAGTATCAGTTAGGGTTTACAATTGCAGCATGCAGAAATCAAGCTGGTAGAGGACACACACAAACAGGAAGTAAAAGCACAGCGCAAGCCAGCTTACCTTAAACAAATCAAATCAAGTCAGGGTTTGCTCCCAGGAGATGTGAAACTCCGTCAAAACAAGTTAGTGTAAACTCATGCTCAGAACACCACAAACATGCATATCAGCTTGAAAAATGAGCACCCAAACCGTATTAGTAGGAGGTTTTTTTTTAAATTATTGTAGCCACACAAAAAAAAAATCAAACAATTGTTTTTTGCATTTATCCCCCCTTAAATTTAACTAATTTTCTACATATAGGATTCCTCTACAGGAGTATAACGAATGGTTTGTATGTGGTACCTGCAGTACATAACCCTCTCTGGCACTTTGTTCTCTCCCTAAAGCGTCCTCCAGCTGCTCTTTTAAGAAGTTGTTCTGCTCCTGTAGCTGCTCCAGCTCCTTTTGCTTTTGTCCCAACTGGAAAACAAACAAAACAAAAAAATTCTGTTGAATAAATACACCAGGAAGAACTTAGATCGCATATACTGCAAACATAAAACCACATTTTTATCTTAACCCGAACTATATGTTACACCACGTGTCAAAGTTAAGGCCCGGGGGCCGGATCCGGCCCTCCAGATCACTTTTTCTCATTTTTATTAATGGCCTGATGTTATCTTGCTCTTATTTCTAACTTGGTTCATTTTGACCAAATATATTTTTATAGAGAATAAAATATTGAAAGTTATTTAAGGTATAAGTTGATTTATTCTGGATTAATATTCCTGCCTTTTTATTATTCATAATTATATTAAAGTTTTAACATTTAAAAAATTGGAATTCTGTTAGCTTTTTGGATTGTTTTAGCATTTACTAAGATTTTTTTAGACTATTTACAGTTTAGCTAATATTTCAGCTAAAGGCTTCTTTCAATTTTTTAGACTGTTTTGAAGTTTAGCAACTTTTTTAGACATCAGCCAACCAAAAGGCTTTTCTTTATTGTTACTTGCTTATTAGCAAATTAAAAAAAGATTTTTTTTTTCCTGAATTTTTTAGTTTTTTTTTTTGTTTTTTGCAAAACACAAATCAAATAATCTTAAGAACCGAATTGCGGAGAAAATGAATTGTTCCATCCTTTATTAAAAGCACTTAAAACAGGATGTTTAAGAAATATAAATCAACAAATCAAACCAATCTTTATTTATATAGCACTTTCATACAAAGGTAAGACAAAGTGCTGTAAACCAAAATAAATAATAAAAATATAAAGGAAGAAAGTTACTGTTCACACTTAATTTCTCCTAAACATGTGCTGCCAGGGCTGAACTTTTTTTTTTTTCTCCACACGGGCCAAAGGAAGAGTTATGTTTCGGTTAATACGTGCGACCAATGACAACATTTATGTCTTGGACGTAACGTCCAAACACTAATATTAATCAGTTTTTTTTAAACAGACAAAGTCATGCAAAATTACATTTGTGTGCTGTCACATTTGCTTTGACCACAAAGGGTTTTCAAATTTGACTGAAGGGCTGGGCCAGGAGCAGACACACATGTTTTCACAATTCATCTCATAAGAGAAAGAACATTGAATGTGAAGAAAATATATTTTTAAAAAATGTAAGATTTAATGAACAATACTGCTTTAGAGCAAGTTTAAATGTGGATGATAAACTTTTTTTTATCCATAAACAACAAAAATGAGCCACTGGACTGGTAAGCTTTCCTACAGAAAGAACATGAGTCAATCTTATGGCGCCCTCTGCTGGGAAGATGTTGCATTAACTATTATATCAAAGAGGAAGAAATATTTGGAGATAAATTAAAGTTGTTTTTTGGAATGTAAAATTGTTGAAGTGTTTGTGTTCTTGATGTTCCACCACAAATAACACTTAAAAAGGAAATATAGATTTCAAGTAAAAGCCCTTTGTACTTTTAATGTGTGTCAAATGATGGCACATGATGAATAAGACTGTGCAACATTGATGATGTTGCGTAATCGTACCTCCTTGTCCAGCAGCGCTGCGAGCTCGTTAGCAGGAAGTCGCTCAGAGTTTCTAAACGTCGTGGTGATGGGAACTTGCTTGGCTTCTCTTAAAGGTGTCGTTTCCACCTGATGCCATCGCTGCTCGATCTCTTCCTGCACGTTTGACGTTTCGCTGCCGCTTTTCTCTTCACCGCTTTGACAGAGAGCGTTGGGGTGGTCGAGCTCCATCTGACCACCAGCCTGTCCTTTCACTGTTGGAACTGGAGCACTTCCTCCACTCCTAATGTTTTCCTTATCCGGTGTTATTGGAGGTGGATGAACTGATACGGAGGAGGTTTGCATGGATGAGGAGGAGACCGGAGAGGACGCCAGCGAGGACGCAGAGGAAGACGGGGAGCAGAAGGAGGAGGCGGTGGAGCAGGAGGAGCTGAAGTCGACCGTGTCGGCTCGTTCTTTTGGCGGCTTCTCCGCCTGCTCCATCTTGAACTCCGCCCAGTCGAAGGTTTTCGAGCGGCCCTCTCGTCTGCGCTCACGTACTCTGCTCTTGCGTGGCTCAGAGACGGGAGCGGCGGCGTCCCGGACGAGCTCCCGTCTGGGCCCGTCGGACATGGACACTTCGGGACGGGGGGTCGGGTCAGGCGGGCTTTGAGGGCACGGCTCCAAAGTCACATCGCCTTTAATCTTCTCATCAGGCACGGATCTGAAAAAACACACAAAAAAAGGATTTCTTAAATGTTATTTTGCTGTATTACGTGATTATATAAAAATAAGAAGCTGTGCCAGACAAAACCACTACATTATAAGTAGTAAAGCTTCAGTTATTTGTGCATTCAGAGTTTCTGCAGGACCACATTTAGATTTAGGATAAATGAATACTTCTTTAGAAGAATGTAATGATTTATGATTTATAAAGAACCAACCGAATGAGTAGAATTAAAATAGAAATGCATCTATTCAGTAAAGCCTTTGACTAACTGAGGTAGTAGAAAAATAATCTATGGCAAAAAGGACTGAACTTCAGGAGTTTTCATCAGTTGTTTGCTTTTAACTTACTAAACAGCCTTCACAATTGAAGTGTTATGGTAGCTCCAACTACAAAAATCCACTCATTACTGTTTGTTAAATTGAGGCTGTAAAACAAAAAGGAAGGAATTTAAAAGCATATGTGGGAATCTTAAACCAGAAATTGAGTAATTAAACATCAGTATGTTTAACTAAAAGCTTTGAAGTTGATTGTCTTGAGTGACTGATCCAAACTTTGGCTTTTGTTCTCATTTTAGAGCCAATTGCATCAATGGTTTGATGGAGAAAACGCAAACTTAAAGAAATACTACGTTCATGTAGTCGGAAAACAACAGAAAAACAACAAATCTTCCAACATCACATGAATGCAGAACAACTTTCTATAAGAATAAGCAATGACCACTTTATTTGTAGTGCACCATCTATGAGGGAAACCTGAATTACAGAGAAAAGATTTTAAATTTCATTTTTTCTAGTGTGGCGGGCCAGATGAATAGGTTACCCTTGGTCTAATGAGGTCTGCAACCTTTGCCAGTAAGAGTCATTTGGGACTGTTTGGTACTGATCTAAACCTAATGGAAGCTGCATGGCCTTTTTTTAAAAACCCTTTCAGGGAAATTTCATATGACTATGCATCACTACAATGTCATTTTTTTTAGAATAAATATGATTTATATTCATTTTTGAGTGAGAATAGATACATAAATATTAAGAAAAACTGGAAATGTATTCAAGTGTGAAGTCGCTTTTTACTTTTGACGGAAACGCATGTGACTTTCCTTCAAAATAAAAGACTTCCTGTCCCAAACAGAGACATTCAAGTGAAGCAAATGTATTCCTAAACAATAAACAACAACAAACTATGTTTTAGCCACTCCCTCTGAAAGCTACTAACCACTGTTATGCAGCATAAGATAAAATGTACTTAAAGTTATAAAATAAACTCAGAAATGAATGAATGAATTATACTTTATTAATATCACATGGATAACTTCACTGTGGTGGGCAGCAGTCGCTGGATGGCGCTTCATCGCCCAGATTTTTTTTTTTTTTTTTTTTAAATCTGAAAATATCAGACTTTTTACCAAAGTTTTGCCTCGTATTTGTAATTGTGTATTCTGGAGGATAAACAAGGCCTAATGATGTCAGTAGGGATGTAAAATCATTACAGTTTTGTTTTCTAGGTTCCTTAACTTATAAACTTAACCAAAATAACTTAAATCAATGCTAAGTTAGCAACCTTTACTTTTAAAATAACAGTTTTTTTTTTTTTTTTTTTTTTTTTGCCAGAGAGGTTGCAGACCCCTGACCTGGTCGAATGTCATAAAATGTGGTCCAAGAAAAAAAAAATCCTCCTTGAAAAAATAATGTGAAATATTTGAAAATAGATAAATAAATAAATGTAAAAACCTCGAATCATAAAGTATGATATGAATTTTTAAGCCAAAAACCTCAGCAGGCTTTTTGAAGAAACACATTCCTCAGTTGTTATGACCTGCAGATACTCTGATTAAAGAGCACACAGTAATAAACATGAATAGAATAAATCCACATCAAAGCATCAATACCAAAACACTTAATAAGGCAGACGTTGAGACTGAAAGCAGCTTTGGTGGCCTAATCGCAGCTGTTAAGCTTCTATGCTAAAGCGGTTTGTACATAAAGAGCAAAAATGCTTCTCATGCAAACCTCATAACAGCAGCGCTATTCAATGCAAGCTAACAAAAACCGTTATGTGGCATTTACGCAGCATCGTGTGTGATGCAATCTGCTGGAAAAACACAGGAATTTATGGAAAAAGTCATCAGACATCTTGAGGAGAACTTTCCAGACAATGAAAGAAGGAAGAGGCCTTTTCAACGTCATGTTATCACACTAACTGTGTCACTATTTCCAAAGCGTGAACATGACATTACTCTGACGATTAGCATTGGTCTGCAGTGTTGGACGGATTATCATAGTATGCTGATGCGTGCCTCTAGAGTGGCAAAACTGACAGGGAGACATTACTCAACCACATGACATATGGCGGTGCGACAAACACGCCGGGGCTGACATTGCTGAGCAATTACATCACTGTTCAGGAGCGAAACTCAACACACAAGCACTCCAACCTTGGCTTCAGAACGGATAGTTTCAGAGAGATGTTTTTCCTGGAAGCAAGTTGAAAATACCAGTTGAGGTGGAAGAGAGGAAGGATAGAGGGCGAGGAGGAGACAGGAATTTAAATAAATAAAGTGAGAAAAAGCATCTGGTGTATCTGTTGCTGTTAAGCCTGGCTTGGCATTACCGGGTGACGTCAGGGGCAATAGTGGGTCGCACATTCTTCATAATGGCCTGAATCCAGTTGCGGCGGATGCCAGAGGTCATGGCTGACAGGGTGCACGCTCCCTCCTTGCACTGAAAACAAACGGGAATTTCTTTTTTATGACGGGCGAGTTGATTGATGACAGATTCCAACTTTTTTATAGCAAGGAAAAAGAATGTAAACTGAAGGAATCAAATCTAAATTTTAACATTAAAAGATGGTTGGACACTTAATTATGCACAAATAAATAAGATAATTGCTTAAATGGCTGCAAATAGCATAAAAAAAATAAAACTATACATTTTTACTACAATTTATACCAATAACAGTAACAAATTTGATAAGATGTTCATCTATATTCATTCACTATTCCAATGTTTATATATTTCTCTACAGAAGATGATATGAATTTGCAGATGTTTTAATTCTAAATTAAAAAAACTGCAAAAAAAAAACTCAACAGTGACCTCTAGTGGCCAAAAACTGATAATGGTGCATTTTTTTTTAAACAAACATTTCTTGTAAGAATTGACAGATTCTTTTGATGGATGTTATCGATAAAAAAAATATTTTCCTCTGCATGGCAGCAATGTTTCCTGACTAATCTATTTCATGTCCTCAGTTTTAACGATGGTGCAGAGAGACAAGATATAAATACCGTTCGGTTTTGACACCAAACCCGTGTTGTTCTCATCCAAACAGACAACGATCCTCCTGACTAATCTATTTCTGATGTCCTGCAGAAGTTTTAGGCATGTGACAAAGAGAGCCGTCTCTTTTTTTTTTTCGTTAGGATCAACATCCATAAAAAGAGCACACCTTCAAAACAAAGTACCTTCAAACCAGTACACAGCATTTTCTGGCGATCAAGTAAATATAAGATCGAATAGATCAACAAAATTGATTAAAAATGCAAAAGTTTTGATAGTTTGATGTTATAAGTCACATTGTACAAAAGAACATTTAACTGTGAAATAGATGTTGTCGTGTTCCCATCTTTTCATGTTCGTGAAGTATCTCCAAATGGAAAAATATTCAACCTTGCGTTGGTTTATCCAACAGTGCAAATCAACTTTACCCCTCACTTAAACAATACTAAAAAAAAAGAAGTATTATAGGCTGTACAGGTCTCAAAAAGATTGAATTTGCAAACTTTAGTGATAAAAAAAATAGAAAATCTTGTTACAAAACCAAACTGAGCATAAAAACAAACATAAAAAGATAAAACTACAGAAAATGTGACAATTAGAGCTTTAATTTAGTTAAATTTAAAAAGTTACTACATGATCATACTAAAAACTATAAAAATGTTTATGGTGCTGACCAAAAAAAAGAAGAGGAGAAAATTAAGGTGATATTACAGTAATATTTGCTTCATTTTGGTTCATTTTTAAGAAGAAATTAACAATATCATGTGTTGTTTTGCATCTCTGGTTGCATTAAACCTTTCTGAGATTCAGTGGAGATATATTTTTTTATTTAGCTCTAAATAGTCAAATTTGACAAACAGATGCCAAAAAAGTTGAATTTACATTAAATAAATACAACTATATTATAAATATTTTCTAAACTGTTCAAAAGTCAAAACTATTCAAGGAAATGCTGCATTATCAGAAGCTCTGAAGCTAAAAAGCTTTTTTTTTTTAATTTTTTTTTTTTTACTATAGAAAGTTAAACACGTCGATCAAGATAAAAGCTGCGCAGGTTTCGGGAGACAAAAACGGCTGGCAACAACGGCAACCGATTTAGCCTGCGATGGTGTCATACAGGGAGATGACAAGAGGAGAAACATCCTTCATGTCAGGACAAAGAATGGCTTCAGAGAGAGAAATGACAAAGCTTAATACCTTCAGCTCAACCACAAGAGGGGTTTACTTCACTGTCAAAAGCCAGCAGAGCGACTAAAAAAGTGCAAATTATCTTTATAAAAAAAAAAGGAAGTCAACAAAACAATAATAATTAAAGAATGAATGCTCACCAGGATTTGGAAGCCGTAATTCCTCTGGACTGGAAACTCTTTGACATCGTAACACGTAGAAAGGTCAATTTCACCATCCATTTCTGAGGCCTGTAAACAATAAAAAAAAATAAAGTTAGACAAAACAGCAGTAATAATAAAGCATATAGAACAGGAAGCTTACCTCTTCAGCTATTGAGTCCTTAAAGTACTTTAAACTCTGGTCTGTGAGGACAAACCAGTGTTTTTTCCACTAGTAAGAAAATAAAAAAAAAAGGCATTGTATTAGTTAATGATTAACAAAGACATTAAGAATGAGAAATACTTTAATAAATAATGAAAACATACCACTCCGTCTTCATAAAGCTTCGTCATCCATCCTTTTTTGAAGTTTAGCAAATCCGGCTGGAATTAAAACAGATCAAATTCTCCATGTAAGATAAACAGATTTACTCATTTAATTAATACTTTTATTATAATTAGAGACAGAAAAATGTTTCTGTAGTGTCACTCATTATGTAAGCATTTCCTCTTCACGCAAGCAGAGCGTGACTGACGTCTAGTTAAACACTTAATGTACATGCATTGTTTACATTTTGCTAATGATGCGGGCTGAAAAAGCAGAAGGAGCAACATATGCTTCCAGCCAGCCTGACTGGCGGGAGCCGGACTTTCCCAGTGAAACACAAACTGCCGCACATCTAAACCAAGCTTAAGTCTGTTTATAGACACTAAAGTAAACCAGTTTCTCCAAATCTTGGCTTCTGGTCACTGAACAATACCTTGTTTTTGCATAGCTTGATCCGGTGCGGGGTCACCGCCTGGCAGAGAGTCATTCTGATGGCAAACTGCCGTCAATTCATGTGTTTCTCTCCGTTTATCCCAGAGACGAACACACACACACACACACACGCCCAACCGCCCCTGCTTCTTTTGCTGGCTATTTATAATCCTCGGCGGCAGTGGTGTGTAAGCGTACGCCTGTGTGTTTGAGTGGGCGGGGATTTTGGCAGCTGCAGCTTAGGCGCAGGAACCAGCAGCCACACACTGACAGGATTACCCCCAGCAGACCGCAGATCAGACTGGCAGGAGTCAAACGTCGGGAAAACGTCAGCATCAACGCCACGATCAAATGAAGGCGGCTTTTAATCATGCAGCTGTATATGCAGCAACCATCCGAGCCTGACCGGAACACAGGAGAGCCCATTTGTTTTGAGGAAACCTGTTTAAGTAAAACCTGTGAAAATTCTACTTAAAATAATAAACTGGTGCAAGATAAATGCAAGTATGGAGTTTTTAAGTCATGAAACTGATGTTATATATTTTTCGAGTGCTGGCAGCTGCGTGCTAACGTAGATGACCGTGGCTACTGATGATGTCATCAAGCGGTAGTAACGTCTGAATTTAAAGATGAGCTTTTTTTCATCTCTCTCTGCTTGGGGGGATAAATGTAGAGGCAATTCGAATTTGGGCTAATTCTTATTTTGCTAGAATAAAAACACATTTCTATGGAGCCAAATCAGGGTCGTAAATATTTGAGACTCACATTATTTTCCTTTATTTATACGGGTAGGTCGATTGAGAACAATTTCTAATTTATAATGACGAACGGATTAGGGATCAGCAATATAGAAACAGCTCAATAAGTTTCATACTGATTACATGATATATTCTCACATCAACACACAATTAAAAAGTCCACAAGAGGCACCAAGTTAATAATTACAATAAAAAGACAACAGGAACCCAATTAAAAAAAAAAGTTAATTTAAGTTAAAAAAAATTAACAAATACAACATTTTGAATAAAATATTGGTGTTTGGCTCAAAAAATGTAAAATGTCAAAACCTTTTGCTATTCTGAAATAAACTTAATTTGTTTCAGCTTCAAATGTTCTGTTTTTTAGGCTTCAATTTCAAAAATTAAAATTTTTTTCCAATTTCAAATTTTTTTTTTCATTTTCAAATCTGAAAATTTCAGTTTCAAAATTTGTGGCGCGTTGGGGGCTAACACGAATGACCAATCAAAAATAATGAGGGTGACAACTTCCGGCCTGGTGCAGTCATTGACTCTGAGAACTGTGATCATTACAGCTGTTTAGTCTGTCCTATCATAGTCTGAAGTTGTCCCAGGACAGGTGTAAAAAGTGAGTTTTAGCACGTCCAAAATGCAAGTCTCGCCCACTCAAAGCGCCATCTTATTGTGTTAAATACAGGCATAAAAACATATTTTTTTTTAGGCCAGACACCAATATTTTTTTTTTTTATATTTTATTTGGGTTTCAAATATTTATGGCCCCAAATGAGCTCCACACATGTTCTAATATAATCTCAAGACTCAAAGGTTCTTGAGTTGAATTCATTGGTGCAGATTTGGTACAGCAATCAGTGGAAAGAACTGATCGTCATTGCAGAAAATAAAGCTTTGTGCTCTTCTTGAGAGGAATCCATCTCACTGACTAAGGTCCATCCTGAATTCTTCCCTTCTCCCAACCCCTCCATTTGTTGAGGCATTTTTAGATCAAGTGGTGTCCAAAATATATTTTTTTAAGATCCCAACCTCCAAGCGGAGAGATTCAAAGCTCTCCACCGCAAAAGTAAACGGCGTCGTGCTGTGTCGTGGAGGAGAAGGGCTTTTCCTCATGTGGGTGCGCTCTGTAGCAAAAATGTAAATGTAAGTAATGACTTTTCGTTGTAGCATGTTCTTGTTTTAAGTTATAAAACAACTGTTGTCGTGTGTATTCGACCGTTGGAAGCTCCGCCCCAACGACCGGCGACTATTGGTGAGGTCATCGAGCAGAAGTGACGTCAGAATTATGAGACACTGTTTTTTCATAACCCTCTGTTTGGAAAGATAGATGTAGGAGTGGGGAGAAGGGAAGAAATCGGATTGGGTCTGAGCGGCTAAATCTAACCCTGCACCAATGTGAGAAGAAAAGCGAAACTTAAGTTACTTAAATTGCATTCAATACCTGACACTTAACTGTAATTTTAACTGTTGACTTACTGTTGTGTTTTTATTGCTGAGCTATTGGTGTGTTTTTATACTATTCTTGCACTTTTATGGTTTTATTTATGTACTGTTGGGCGCTCTTCAGCGCCAAGAAAAGCGCCATATAAATAGGATGTATTTTCATTATTATTAAAGAAAGAAACTTCGAATGCCAGAATAATAAATACGAGTAAGTGCAGATTCAAGTTTCTCTCAAATGTTGATTTGTCCTTGTCTGAAGATGTATTCAGTAAAGATTCTTTGGATCATTTTTCTACAAACATGGATATTTTTTAAGCTCCTGAGCTGCGTTGACAGGATTCACATGGCAGCAGTTTTCAGTTTCAGTACAGATACGATTAAAGGTCCAGCGGCAAGATTTGCGGGACAGCTGTCTCTGCCGTTTCCAGATTTCAACCAATCAGAGACATGATTCATTTATAACATGCTCAGTGGGCGGAGTCTAAAACCAACATGGAGGAGTATCTGGTCGTGCTCCTCTTGAGTTTTGTGATATTTTTATTATTTGTATGGCTATAATAATAAAAAAGCACTTTAAATGTATTTGTATTTACATTTTTTTCTTCTCAAACTAATGCAGAACCACAAGTCATCAAACTAGGAAGTACCGCTGAAAGCGTCCGTCATTTAGACGGTAGATGGTGAAGTTCAGTGTACTGGGAGCGTCTCTGAATGATGTCATGAACAGACATGGAGACGTGATAATTGATGCTTTTGGAGAACTTTTCAAACTAAAATACAACTAAACTCTCAAATCAACCATGTCTTACATGCAAAGTAAATGAGGTATACAAATAATGCTTCCATATAGTGATGAGGTAAAAAACGTTTAACAGTAGCTCCTCTTGCATGTGTTAGGAGTTTCGAGTTCATGAACAGATTTTTGGCCCAGAAGCGAATTTGATGTGCGTCAAACGAGAGGCGGCAAACCCTAATTTGACGCACGAATCCCGTTTGGTGTGAATGCAGCATTAGTAACAAGAGCATCCCTAGAATAACATTTTCAATTACATTTACAAATGTGTTGCAAGATTTAAAAAATAGAAAAATGTAAATAAAATCTGAACTTGAGTGCAAACAAAAAGGATTTTTGTTGTTTATTTAAAAACAGCACCTGATCTGCTCCCATACTTACAGTCATCGATGACTCTGTGATCCTGCGATCCAAAGATTTTGCTCTTCTTAGGTTGGCAAAACTGTTACTTGAAACCTCCGGGGCTAAACAGTCCTTCCCTGTATCCAGTGACATCTCCTATAACCGTAACAGAAACAGATTTTTTTTTAATTACATTTGTGGGACTCAAAACCTTGTTTGGATTTTACAGAGAAGCATACCTGCTTGGTGTCCAGATAGCGCCTCTCGCTGCGGCCTTGTCTCTGGATTTGGGCGGTTTTAGCAGATGGGTCATTAGAGCCGCTCGTGTCCATCCGCTCAACATGCTGACCATCCTCAAACTGACCGATGACTTGAGACCGTCTGGAAGAAACAAAATTCATATTCCTTCAAATGCTTGAACTACTACAAGATTAAAAAATATTCTTGATATTTACAAAACGTCATTTTCAGCTGGTTGCAAAACAATTATGAACAAAATGTTAATTTTGAGTTTAAAGGCAAGAGAATGTCAAATAACATCGTCCTGGAGTCAGAAAAGGATATGAAGCATAAAGAATTAACATAAAAGAATTGTCTAAATTATAAACTTATGTTAAATGACAATAATTAAACATTGGAGGAAATAGAAAATGACTAGAATGAGGATTAAAAACATTTTTGAAACAGCATCAATGGGAGAAAAAGTCTGTATTACCTTTAGACACTGCTCATCTGACAGTGTTTTTTAAATAAATGATCTGTTCATCTTTAAGAGATTAAACATTTTAGACAGAAAGGCAATTTTTAGTTTTCAACATTAAAAAAAAAAAAAAATTAAATTAAAAAGGGGGAATTAAGCGTTCATGTATTTGCTCCAAGTCGGTGCAGAGATGAAATGAGAGAAAGCAGGAGTCAGCGGTGACCAGCAGGGAACAGCATTGGGACAGGGATGGAAGGGTTGGTAGACTATTAGCTCTGAGGAGCTCTGTTCAGAAGCCCTGGAAAAGATTAAAAACAAAACAAACTAGCAATGCAGCAAGAGAAAAAGGCAGAGACAGAAGAAACTAAACATGCATCGATTCCCCTAAATCATTAATAACAACCACTGGTGAGAGAAGCAGGTAAATATTTTAAAAAAGCCACAAGGTGGTGCTAACAATAAACAGAAATGATTTTTATTTTCTAAGCTTTATTAAGGGCTAACAACCAGTGGTTCATTAATGATACCCATTAAGCTTATAGTTAAATGTTTCCTTATGCTTTAGCTATGAAGGGAGTTCAGCAGTGGTTCTTACTTATAAAAGCAAATGAGTTTGACAGTTTTCTCACCTGCGCTCCTCCCCAAATAACCGAGCCACCTCCTCCCTCCCAGGGCTTCTTGTTCGGGCTCTCAGCTCTTGACGCTTTTTCTCGGAGCGGAAAGCCTCTTTATAGCTCAGTCGGCGAGCGCGTGGCACATCCGACAGCACCGCATAATCCCTGCCAGCGCGGCCGACCCTGCCTCCTCCTCCTCTAACACTGACATTATTAAGGTGCTCCTCGCCGCCATTGCTCCCCTCCCAGGTGAGCGTGGCTCTGCTGGTTTCAGAGTCCAGCGAGCTCTGGGAGGAGCTGATGGTGGAGTAGCTCAGAGAGAGAAGTGCACCTGGTGAGGGAAGGTCTTGGGAGGATTGGTGAGGGGAAGTTTGAGCTTCCGATTCAGGGCTGTACCTGGAACTGGAGGCTCCCAAAGAGGAGGACGATGCTGAAGAGGACAGGGGCAGGTGTTGAGGCGGCTGGTATGGATGGACGGCGTGAGGAGAAGGCTCTGATTTCGTCTTTTCCAAGGAAAAGTAACCGCTCTCTACTCGAACTTTCCGTCCAGTGCTTGAGGTTCCTCCATCTGAAATAATCAAGGCCAAATCATTACATATGACTGTGTATTACCATATTTTTCACAGAATAAGTCCAGATTTTTTTTTTGCATTGTTTAATTAGGGGTGTGGCTTATATTTGACTTTTAAAAAACAAAAAGGCTAATTTGTTCAAAATTTTCTCACCAACGTCCACTAGAGGGCACTGTACGTGTGTCTATGAGTATTGGCTTCTAACAGCAATGCAGAAGAAGAAGCGCTACTTTAGCCTCGTTTCCACTGAGCTGTTCGGTCTGGTAAGGAGTAGCACGGCACAGTCCAGTTAATTCTGGCGGGCATTTCCTCTGAGCGGTTTGTTTTCACAGCGCATGCGTGTCGTTGCATCAATGTAGTACAATGACTACAAAAGCAACAAAAATGGATGTTATCCAGCAGCTCGTCTTTTTATTGCTTTTACTTCTTTGTACATCGTGTATAACAGGATTATAATGTCTGAAAGAAGATTGCAGGCAGCTAAGATAAATACCACTGTTACAAACATTGGAAACGTTAGCTTAAATGAGGCGCTATATTGGCGCTTTCTAATGTCATCAACACTTTCTGCCAATGGCTACAGCGGCTCCGCCCCAACTGTTCCACTTTTCCATGGATCTACAACCGATGGGTCCCCCAAGAGGTACAGTTCGGTACTGATTAATGGGTCCGTTTCACAATAGAAACTCTCCAAATATCACACTGTACTGTAACCACTACGCCTGCCTTAGTGGAGTTGTTCAAAAGCGTCACACTTTTCTCCTAAACGTGCGACTCATATGATTTTTAAATATTATTTTTATATATTTTTATACTCCTGATACACTTATTGTCCAAAAACTACAGAACATAAAAAGGACTAAGCCTTTTTATAACGATTAACTAGAAAAGTTGGATTACCTGCGATAACGTTAGTTTCAAGGGTTTTTGCTGAAATTAGTTGCTAAAGATACTGAATCTTTTTGCTGAAAAATGGTGATGCAATTTACTTTACCGGTAATTGCTGAAGAGATTTGCTGAAAGTCCAAACACTACTTGCAGAATGTTCAATTTGCTAAAAGACTGGAAATTTTGTTAAAAAACTATGAAAGAGTGCTGAAGATGAACTGAATGTTTGAAAAATTTGGAATAAAATTGCTTAAAAATCCCTAATGCATGAAAATTTAGCAAAAATATTTACTGTGTTGCTTAAATATAAGCTAAACTCCAAATTTGCCCAAAAAACCTTAGGAGATGCCAAATTAGCCAAAAAACAAAACAAAAAAAAAAACACTAGCTCGTTGCTTTAATACTAGCCAAGCAAAAAAAAATAGCCTAAAATTCCTCGGTAAACTAAATTAGTCAAAAACTTTAGCATGTCGCTAAAACAGAAGGTTACTCTAAAAAACCCAGTAGATAACAAATTAGCCTAAAACGTTAGCATGTAGCTAAATATTAGCTAAACACCTTTTTTTTTTAATTATTATAAAAGATGAATATATTTATATTGAATATATTGTTGCTAATCCACTTAAAATTTTGAAATTTAAAGATTTTCTGGTTCATTTTCTACTATTTCAAAAACTATAAAGTTTATGAACACCAAAAATACCTGCAGTAATGTCCTGAACGAGCTGAACATTTTGATACAAAGATTGCTGATATTGTGATTGAGTTTTTACATGCCGAAAAACTTATGAGATTAGCAGGAGAATCACTATAGAGTGACTGCTCACTGAGCCTTCACACACTTGTTTCAGATTAGAAGTTTATGCATGTTTGGACATTTAAGAACTCCATTTGCTCTCACTCACCATCTTGAGTGGAGACGCTGGCGTCCGGTGGTCTCTGGCTCATCTGGCTGAGGCAGGAGGCGCTGCGGCTGCAGGGGATGGTGGCCCTGCTCCAGTGGCTCTCTTCCTGCCACAGGATGGCCCGGCTCGTCGGGACTCGCTCGGCACCGGCAATGCTGCTGGGCAGGCACGGGATGCTGCCTCCGCTGCTGCTGCTGGTCACCGTTACCTTGGCGGGCCCGGGTTCCTGGGTAATGGGTGAGGTGGGAAGGGGTGGGAGTTTGTAGAAGAGGATAAACAGGTAAGAAAAGAAGACGGAAAATATCTAAAAACGATTAAAGTAATTGGAAGAAAAAAAAAAATCACTTAATTGACTTGAAAATCCTCTTAAATTGTATCATTTTGGAAGTATTTGGAAATGTGTATTTATTACCCCATTCTTTGTTGATTTAAACAAACCGGTAAATATGTGATTGACAAAGCGAAGAAGCTTTGATCACTGGGAAAACCACAAATTAGGGAGAAAACAAGAGGAAGAAGCGTGGAAAGGAATGTCGACAGCTCAACAGAGAACAAAGACTTCATTCATGGTAAACACACCTGTACTGCTAAGGAATACAGAGGAAAACACAGACAGACTGCAGAGGAGGGGTAAACAAAACCACGTACATAAAAGGGTTGAAACTGTTCAGAGCAATCCCTCTTTGCAATACACGGGAGCGCACGACCACTGTTCCACTTTACGTCCAACTTTTACCCAGAAAACTCCAACCACCAAAAATCATGCTGCTGTGCTGAGAATCACCCATCAGAATCAGAGCAGGAAGCAAACAAAGGATGTGCTTGTGATTCACCCTTCTCTTGGATCATTGGGATCGGGATTTGGAAGGAATGGGATTTGGAAGCCCGGGATTTTCAAAGGGGAAAAAAAAAAAAAAAAGATAAAAAGTTTGGCCAAGCTGAACTCACAGGGTGTCCATTCATGTCCGCAGTGGAAATACACTGGCTTGAAGTAACTCCATCCTGCCAATCACAAAAAGCCTTCCGTGTTAGTGTTTATGGAATGCTACCAGCTATAGCCGGTCAAGGAGGAAAAATGGGATTTCATGAGAGGATTCTCAGATTACTAAATATCTTTTTTTTTTTTTTTTTTGGTAAAAAGTTAAATTAGTTTGCATTTAGTAAAGAAATAACCCTGATGGCAAACATGCAGCTGTGCCTGCAAGTGGAATAAAGCTCTAAAGGATAATGCTGACACAGCAATGTGTGAAGAATGGAAACCTTTGGAAAATTGTGCACACTCAGTGAAATATTCTACCCAGAAAAAAACATTTAAAAAGCCTTCGAGACAATAAGAGAAAAAGAGTGAGGAAACAATATTATCCTGTTTAAGCTTGATCAGACTTAATCATAGAACACTAAAGACTCCCTCTGATGAAAATCCTGTCAACATGTGGTCTTTGAAGGACATATATATAAAGACAATTAAGCTCAAATAGCATTTTTCATTCAAATCATTGTAAATCAAGAGCAGACAAAAAAAAATACAGTTTTTAAAAAGTGCTTATTTGTGAGATAGAAAATACGCTGGATGGGCCACAAGCTCTGAGCTCTCAGTAGAGGGGAAGAGGGGGTGGGGTTGCTCTGTGACAACTAGGAGGCGAATTTCTGATAAACTGTCCTTGAAAACGACAGTTTTTTCTCTTTTGGCTATAAATGATATTTAATCATAATTTAATCACAAGACCACATGGAACAATTGAACAAAAAATAATTATGGTTTCATATACAGCATTGATGCACCAAATATTCTGCCTCAAATATATGTGGTTGAATACTGCAAAAAAGTCATATTCAGCCTTTTGTGGGAGCAAGTTTAAGTAAGGCTGAGTAGAGAAACGATGATGCAATATTGGTCAATCAATGTGGATGGATGCTCTCGTTCAGGGCTGGGTAAACTTTTTAACTTGTGGGCCACAATGAGTTCTAACATTTGATAGAAGGCCTGGATCAGGAGCTTGAAGTGTTTTGGTAATTATACAATATGATTTTCTGATTTAAAAACTGTGCTTTTTTTGTTCCAATTTTTGCCGTTTCCCCCAAGGAAAAATGCAAGCTTAGAAAAATGCAGTTTATAGTGTTGGAATGATTTGGAAAAATGACTGTCTGGCTCATATAACACAGATGTGTGTCAGAAAAACAAAACTTTTTTCCAACACCGCGTGAATGCAGAACAACTTTCTGCACCTAAATGAAAGTCCATTTATTTTAATGCACAATCTATGGGGAGTTACTAGAATTTCAGGGAAAATAAAAATAAAATATGGATCATCTATTAATAATTTATTTATTTTTGCATTAATTTGTTATTTATAGTGAAGCACCTGGAAGAGAACAACAAATAAACAAAAGAGACCGCCGCAGCTGAAAGGAAAGCTAGCAGCACTTCGTCTATTTATTAAGTCGATGTGTTTCTAAAAACAAAAACGTTTGAAAATAATAGAGCAAAAGCAAACGGAATTGGAAATAAGGTCATGGAGTTCATGGCTTTAGATCAGGGGTCCTCAAACTACGGCCCACGGGCCGGATCCGGCCCACCTTTACATTTGGCCTGATCCCCACACACCATCAGAGACGGATATTTTATTTCTCAATCAGGCAGATCAAGACCGACATAGAACGTGACTTTTTATCCCACCCTTCTGCAGTCTGAACTATGACGAGAGAGGATAGACTATTTATTGGTTTAATAGTGTTATAGTGATTCACTTTTTCTTTATTAATATTTGATTTCTGTACAACTTTTGGACGTCCACAGCTCTTCAACTCTTTCAGCTATTTCCCTCATTCAACTATTAAAATATTTTGCTCTTTTTATACTTGCTTTTTTGACAAGCCTATTTTGGGGTTAAGCTAATGTTTAGCTCTGTTTTGGCTTTTTTAGGGCTTTTTCATTTTTATTAGGCTAATTTGGAGTTTAGCTAATATGTTATACTTATGCAAGCTGTTTTTGCTAAATTAGACATTTTACCAGTTTTTTGGGCTAATTTGGCATTTAGCTAATATATCAACAACAAGCTAGCTTTTTTTTTTTGCCTAATTTAGGCTTTTACTCTGTTTTTTTGTGCTATTGTGCTGATTGCACTGCTGTTTTTATTGTCTTTTATTGCTTTTATGGCTTTTAATGGTCTAATTGTCTAATTTTAACCCCGGCTACATGTTTATTGTTGTTTATTTATTTATGTATTTTAATGTCTTCTTTTATATGTGTGAATGACCTGGAGCTGCAGACTGCCATAATAAAGTATTTATCTATCCATCTCTTATGGAGTTTAACTAATATTTCAATATTTTGGCTAATTTAATTGCTTTTTACATTTTTTCAGGCTAATTTAGCATCATGCTAATATTTTCAACTTCAACGGTTTCATCTAATAGCTTCAGGCATTTCAGCTATCAATGTAAGCATCTTCAGCTATCAGCATTAGCATCTTCAGCGGCTACATTCAGATTACAGCATTTACACATTACTGCAGGCAATGTTATACATCTACTTTTTAAAATGTTTAGCTTGATTTTTTTCTACGAAGATTACAGAAATAAATTATTAAAAACTTGGTTATGTGTGGCTATCTGCAAAACCATATTTACATTTAGGCTGTAATTTTTCTGTTAGCCTTCATACCGACTCCGGCCCCAAATCAGACAAGAAAACAGTTCTGTGGCCCTGACAAAAAAAAGTTTGGGTGTCCCAGCTTTAGATGACTATGCGTCTGTAAGACAATTATAAGCCTTTATGATATGAACATTTACTTTTTTTTTTTATTGGAAAACATGCAAAATTTGAGACACTGAAAAACCTAACATTCATGTTTGATTCAGGAACTATTTAGTGTTCGGCCAAGCATTTTAAATTATTATTCAGCTTCGGCCACAAATTTTCATCCCTAGTTTCATTGTGTAAGGCACACACATAAACACAAATGTAAACACACTGTCTGTATGATAAGATGTAAAAGACAAGAATGGGAAAAGTGCCAAAGGAATCACATAAACAATTCACTTCCTTTAAGTAACCTTTCATTATTGAACCCTCAAAATGAAGCATTTCAACTATAGAGCTCTGTGTATTTTACCACATCAAGAGCAGAACAGTCACACAGTCCTTCAGTCTCTTTGCAGTCTAATGCATGTGCTGAATTCTTGGCAATTTTGAGATCTGCTAACAAGATCAAAAAGACGAGAATAGAAACAAAGAGAATCCAGGAGAAACTATATAGCAGCAAAAATGAGAGCGCCGCGGTTTACTCATCTCCACCGAACCAGACTCGGTTGGACAAAAGGACAGACATAAATGGCGGAGGTCATCGGGACACAGTCGTGGTCAGTGCAGCTCTCCTGCAAATGAGCCTGTTTGTGTGAGCCCAACACATTTTCAGACTTATTTAGGGAAGCGTCATTAGAGGAACCAGACAATGAACTTCTGATCGTTCAGTGTGGGCCACAGATTTGGCCCGGCCTCAAAAGCTGAAAAGGAGAAAAAAATAAAAACTGTACACATCAGTGGGTGGGCTGGTTTATGTTGCTATATCGTGTTACTATTTTTACCAGGCGTTTGATAACTTTGGGAGCAGAATGTTCTTTTGTTCTGTTTCTTCCTTCCTGCCAGGTGATACTGAAGTACTGGCTTCAAATCTGCATCATATTGAGTGAGTGAATTAAGTTACACAGTGAGCTTAAATGACAGACTTTTACCATTAAATATGCAGTAATGTGTATTTAAGCAGATCTATCGAATACATGTTTTATCAATATTACTACTTGAATTTTCAGTGTTGGTTGTTTCACAGCAAACTGAATCATTTACTCCATATGCGTAAAAAACAACATTTTGAAGCTTCAATGAGAAATGGTAATTAACTTAAGTTAAGGAATTTTATCACAAAAACCTTAAATTAAGTATGATATGTTAGAATCTAGACACAGGGTATATAATGAGGTAAAGAGGAAGACCAGCAACGAGTCTTCCTCTTTTTACAAGTCATGATTATTTGGATTTTTTTTTTTTTTTTTTACTTTTTAACAAATAAAGTACATTCTTCAATTAATACAACAAGTGATTGTTTTATTAAATGAGTTATTTGTTTCACAGCTCTTTAGCATTTTAATGAAATCTATTGACGGATGTTTAAGTCACGTTATTCCTAAACTGAACATTCACATAACATTCACATCTAGATTTTATAAAAAATACTAAGTTAAGGAGCCTAAAAAAGTTCATATGTTTTAGGTAAAAAAGTAAATAAGACAATATTCATATGAAGCTGAGATTGTTTCTTTTTCTCCAAGAAGTCATAATTGTTTCAATCATGACATCTAGTTTCTTAAGGAAAAAAACCTGGGTTTGAATGTATACATTTTTTGTTTATGTTTGGTGAAACAAAAATATATATATATATAGCTGAGATGATATAAATATTACCTGCTGGGTGTGGGTATCGACTTTACGTTTTTTCTTCTGGTTCTGCTTATTGGTCCGGGGATAAACAGTCAGAGCCTCCTGCCACCTATGAACACAAAGCAATCACAGGATCATTAAGAAATGTTCATGCAAACAAAATCTATTCCATCTCTACACACATGTTAAATCAATATAATATGACACCATGGAAAGCAAAGTTGTTATTTATGGCAAATATTGAAAAACATGGTAAATGTCAGAATATACACTAACAGCCATTTTCAAGTTCTGCTCCAACTAGATTCTTTTTTTTAATATTGTAAATCGTTCCCAGTGGTCTTTTAATTATGATTATGCAGTTTTTAGTCAACATTTAAAATTGCAGTTTTGTTTTTAAGTCCTATTTATAGAGAGAATGTAGTCTCAATTTCTGTGAGCATAAATCCTGATTTGTAACTTGTGTCTGCCTATTTGTGTGCAACTTTGAATTTGTGTGCGTAACTCTTGATTTGTGACTCGCACAATGCACATTTGTGTGTAACTGTGTGGATATGCAAATGTGTATTCACACGTACAAAAATGACAAAATACAAAAAATTTACAACTTTAAATTACAGCAGTTCAAAAATAACTACACATACAGATCTTTAAAAAGTATGCACACACACACACACACCGGATTTACACGCAAATCAGATGAGACGTTTTTCTAAGGAGGGAATATCGTCTCATTTGATTTGTGTGTGTAATTCTTGATTTGTAACTTGTGTTTGCATGCTTGTAACTTTGGATTTTTTGTGTACATAATTGTTGATTTGTAATTGCTGATGCGGACCCGTTTGTACTTGGAATTGTGCATTCCCATCCATATTTTCTGCAGTGCAGCAGAGGTTCATTAGAAATTCAGTTCTGGGTTCTGGGCGGGACTATTAGCGCGGAAGTTAGCTGCGCTAATTTCCCAATTACGTGTGATTTTTTTTTGTTTCCACTCTCTCCCACTAGATTGTAGCACCTCACAAGTACAGCTAACATTAGCGAGCAATATCAGAGCATCTAGTCGTATAGTTTTGAGCCAGACGCCAGTTCAGACAAGGAAAATTAAGACGTGAATGGATCCATTTGTCTCATATTGCTGCAGAATCGTAGCTGATAAGAGACTCACAAACGAGAGTTTTTTCAAAATGTGGGTTTTCATCTGCTCTGGATCCAACATGATTTGAATGAAGAAATATGTAGAAATTTAGTATTAATTCTAAATTATTTTATGCACAATGTCCATTATGAGAAAAACGTCAGAACAACATGCTAAAAAAAAAACCATCATAATTTTCACTGAAGTGGCTCTTTAATGTTTGTTTCAATTTTTTTATAAACAAAAAAAAAAGATGACAAATATACTCTTTTTTTGTATCTTATCTTTATTTTGAAATTATCATGAGGTCAAATCTGATTAAAAATGTATTTTTACACTTTTATGCAAAACTTGAACAACAGTTTAACTGAATAAATACATTTTGAAGAAACAGTTGACAACTTGCAGTAAATTGGTAGAATTTTCTTCAGTAAAAATACAATAAATTTAAAGTTCTAAAAGTTTAAAATAACTGCTAAGAGAAATCCTCATTTATAATCTCACTTAGATTAAACAGAAGTTAAATATTAAAGCAGATTCTCCTTTAGAAAACTCTGTGGTGCATGCAACATTCTCCTTTCAGTTTTACCATTAATAAAGGTTTAGATTTGTTTTTCTGATAACTTAAAGCTGCAAATAATGATTTTTTTTCTATGAAGACACAAGAAAGCATCTTCAATTTAAATTCAATCCATGAAGTGTATTTTATATTAAGAAGTAGCACGTTAAAAAACCCTCAAAAGGCAAAAACCTTTGATTCATTTCAGTTAATGAACCTTAGAAGTGCAAAATGTGTTGTGTGAAGGCCTAAAACCAGTGGGAGGCATCTCATGATGGAGGAGTAACAGAACGGTGAGTGGGTGTTGTGAGTCACAGCTCCCCAAGAATAGCCACAAAGATACAAGCCAGAAAGCAGAGAGAGAACAGAAAGCAGAGAAGAAACCAGCCTCGTGCAGCAGCAGCAGAGGAGGAGGAGGAGGAAGAGGAAGAGGAGGACAGCCGCGAGAATCAGAGTAATTATGAAGGTGACATTTTCTGTAATGGGACAAGGAGGGGTCTGCTTGTGTGAAAACAGAGGGAAGCAGAGGAAGAATGTGCACCGTCACTGCAGCGAGAACTTCAACACTCGAAGCATGGCAGTCTGGAGCCGACAGCAGGGGGCAGGGGAGTTTTGGCAGCAGGACGTAGGACTCCAAATCTGTTTAACTTCCTCTCTTTTAATTGTGTGCATTCACCGCAGGAGTTTATTTGTGACTTACCCGTTGATGATTTCTTTACACTCGGCCCGTATGAAGTACTCTTTCTCAGGGGTGAGGATGCACAGCGAGTTCTTCTGACCCGTCCTGGATTCACCATCGATGACATCGGAGCACTGGTTCATATTGATCGTACCCTGGGGTAGAGTGCTGGGCTGAAAGATAAACAACCAAACACAAACAATGAGTCCAGGGCGGAAGTGGCCTGACATGTTCATAAAGTCCTCCACACAGAAAATCCACTGAAAACAGAACATTTCCCGTCCAAGTTTGGCACAAACACATTTACACACGTCTGAGTGACACCAAATGTTCGATTTTACACTTTAGGTTTCAATTGAAGAATTTCACATATAACATGTCAAACACACCAATTCTTTTCAGTTAATTACTCCTCGACAAATATATCAAATAAAACGCTACTTTAAAAAAAACCTTTATTTGTAGAATAGCAGAAAATGAATAAAAAATATTTTTCAAACCTATTTTTTATTTAAATATAAATATATTATGGTTTAAAATAAAATATGGTTTCAACGTAATCCATTTCAAGTGTATTATTTATATTTATAAATACCACTAGGAAGTTTACTACAGACAGTTTAAAGTGGCAATACATGTAAAAAATAAATAAAATAAAGGTAAGAAATACATTTTTAAGCCAAATCTCCACCTCCTAAAACTAAATGAACCATAATTTTATCAGAGTTAAAGCTTCTTGAAACATAAAGGCGACTTTATTCAAACTTGACACTTTATTTTGTCAATCAAAGTGTTCAAAAACAGAAAAAAAATACAAATAAAAGAAAAGTTTTTGGCAAAAATGAGACTGGAAAAATCAAATCTGACTGAAGGGGATGCTTTGTGTCGGGTGGGACTTTTTTTTTTTTTTTTTCTAGAGTGACCGGTTGGACAGGATGCGGAGATTCTAGTTCTCTCACGATCCACCTCTTGTTAAATGATTTATATGCATTGCTGGCCTCAAAGTTGCTGGCAGATTGACCTCAGTTAGTTGAGAATGTGCACAGACATCCTTGGTTTTCCTTTGCAATTTGCAGGTTCCAAATGCAGTTTGAATAATGGAACAAACTCATAAATCTATATAAAAGACATGATTTTTATAAATGTTTCCACTGATTGGGTGAAAAAAGTTGCAATAAATAGCCCAATTAAGTTTCTGTTTTAGAAACGGTTCATGCATAAGAATTAGGGCAGCCAAGATTAGTCGACTAATCGACTATTAGAATAGTCAACAACAAATTTAATAGTCGATTAGTCGTTACTTTATATTATATGGATTCGCAGAGTAGTAAAGTCAAAAGTTATAATGACATTATGCTATTTTGGCATTCATTAAGGTTTTTTTAGGCTAATTTGGAGTTTAGCTAATATTTCAGCAGCATGCTAGCTATTTTGGCTAATTTAAGCTTTTTTATGCTATTTTGAAGTTTAGTTAATATTTCAGCTACATGCTAGCTATTTTGGTTAATTTAGACTAATTTTGTTTTGGTTTTTTTTGGCTAATTTGGCATTTAGCTAATCTTTTAGCTGGCTATCAGCTTCAGTGTTTTTAGCTAACAATTTCAGCATGTTCAGCTACCAGCACTAGCATCTTCAGTGGCCAAATTTAGCTTTAGTTTGTTTAAAGCTAATGAGGGTTAAGATGTGCGTTTTACATCCAGTTTGAAAATGACCCGATCAGTCGAGTAATCAGTAATGATCGCTGATTAGTCCACTAATAAAATAATAATTTGTGGCAGCACTAATAAGAATGAAATACAGTTTTATAAGCTTAGATGCTGCTAATCATTTCAAAATAAAATCTTAATCATGTTATCTCGTTTAATCGTTCCCAATAGTTCTGTTACTGTGTCATCTACTGGCAGACAAAAGCTATAATTGAAACAAAACCAACCTGGCAACCGAACGAATGGCAAACCCAGACTTGCTTGAGAAAAAAATGCTTAAAATATTTAATACTACTGGTAGATGTTGACTGAATAGTTGGTGGGCCAGGCACCAAAGCACATTTGGACAAAAGAATCTTATTTTTACTGGAGTCCGTGTGTGCTTTTAAATTACAAGCCAATTGCTGAATGAGTGTCAAGGGTTTTGTTACTTAAAGCAGAGAGCTTAGCAATGCAGTGCTGACTGTTGCTCTGCCCACATGCTGATTCGGCTTTGACCGGGTCCAAGACCAGCTCAGAGGCAAATCAATGTTCACCCCACTGTTCTTCTGTGTTACCCTCTTTCTGTGTAAGAAAGGCTCATCAGTCGAGCATTCAACAGCCAGAGTTTAAAATCTACCATTGATATTGTTCGTTTCATGCTGGGAATCTTTTTTTTTTATATTTTACCCCCGCTCTTTCAACATCGGTTTAAAGAATGCATAATTGATCCATGCTTCAAGCTGTTGTAAATCATTGCTTTTTACCAGAAAATCTACTACTATACTGTTGGGTTGAAAGTCCAACCTTTGTACGAACGGCGTCTCTCCACAAACGCCCACATGAACATGTCAGCCTATTGGTTCAACTCTGCCCACGTCTCCCCCATCTGATGGATTTGTTTGTTTTTGCAGAGTTGCCTTCTGACTTTTTAACATTTTTTTTTCTTTTGACAAGGTGAGGTTATGGCAACAGTTTACAAATGTAAACACCAGACTAAAGTCATTTCAGATCATTTATCGTGCGTTAAGAAGGCTGAGTCAACGCATAATAAGATTACAAAAGTAACTTATTCACGTTTCGATGAGGAGCCAATACACTTTGAAAAGTCCTTAAAAACTTCTATAAAAGTTAAGAAGAAGCCAGTTGAGTTTTGGACGTGATCCACTTTAATCACATTTTCTGATTTTTTTAATTAAAACAATGCCTTTGTGTACTCTCTATTGATGATGCATCAGGTTATTTTATGGTTGAACACCAGGAAAGGCCACACAGTTTTCTTTATTCAACATCTATCATCACCTTGTCTTAATCAAATCTTACACTTGACCAAACACAAAATCATCTAAGCCAGGTTTTGCATGCTAACTCATGATACTTTTCAATAACAAAATATCTTAATAATTTAATACTCAAAACTTTTTAAAAAAACAATAGAAAAGAAACCAAAATCTCCTCTTCATATTTGATACCCAAACAAGTAAAACCGCAAAATGTATTATGTGTATTTCCATAAAGATCTTTTTATTGAAAGGAACTGTTTTACTGTACTTTCTGGGCTAATAAATTCTCATCTCAACAAAACATTAATACACCCAAGACAATTTATGATTGTTATGTTAAAAGGGAGACATCCCAGCGAGCCACATTACCATCATAAAATGTGCAGAAACCACAGGGAAGATTATTGACACGTTCACTCAACACCAAACCAATGAAAAGAAATGCACGACTGAAAGGGAATTCTCTCTTTGGGGCGTGAAGCATCCTCTGTCTTCTTATAATAATCAGTCAAGGAATACTTTCAATTCAGATTAGAAACTGAAAAGTAAAGCCTTAAGATTTCATCAGAAGGGATGGAAAGTATATTTCTAAAAAAGGTTTGGTTACAAAATACACACTGTATTCTAAAAATGCATTTTGTCCTGTATTGTAATACTTAATCTTGGTAGTATATACTTAGATTTTAACTGAACAAAAATATGCAAAACATGAAATTTGATATTTCACTTATACTGATAATAAACAGACATTTTAGGCTTGGAAAAAAAATAGTTATGCATTTGTGTCCTGGTTTTAACAAAAAAAAAGGAAAAAACTTAAAATCTAATCTCTTATTTTGAAAAGCATAACAGCATTACAGTAGCTTCATTACTGTATTATTGTAAAGCATGGCTCCATTAAAGAAAATAAATCACTTTTATTAGGAGAAACACAATTGATGACCATCTTGAAACTGATTCTTCAAATAAACTTGAAGAAGTTTATTTTTATGCTTAAGGTTTAAAATCAGAAAATATTTACTTGATATTGCTGAGCTGTCAAAAATAAAAGAGATGATAAAATATGGAAGTTGATCTATGAAACCTAATATAGCTTTACTACCAGTGTGATAAAAGTACGGGTTTGTATTTTATTTTGGAAATATCCTTTAACTAATGCAGATGAATACTTTGGAGGGCACCGCTTAACCCTTCAACAACTCAAAAAGATCTAAATCAGTTTTAAAAAGTATTTTCTGCTGTATGTTGCCTTGGATGAGGAACACCCGCTATCAATATTTTTAAAAAGATCTTTTCTAAATGAGAATGTTTCACTGAACATTTCGCAAGTTCACAGAATTATTCAGCTTCGTTTCCATGCAAAATGGCACATTCTCATAGCGCCACGTTTTCCTGTAACACTCGAACCAAGTTCTCCAGAACATTTTGAAAATGTATTTTTAAAAGCATTTACTCACCCGAGACGATCAGAAATGAAAAAAAAAGAAAAACTTTTTTTTTTTAAATTGATTTTTTTTCTTGGTGGGGTTGTTAAAGAGGATGTTGTGCTGAAAACAAAAATTTAGTATTTGGGGACTTCCAAAGTCTTAATTTTCCCTTCTGAGGGAAAAGCTGCAGCTTCTCCCGATTTGAATTCTCACGCTGGATCAGCGCCTCCACACGTACATGCATATAACTGTAATCCCATGCAGCACTGCACATGGGAAATATATCCATGATGTGTGAAGACTGATTTATTTATTTTTTAGGATGAAATTTTGAAAATGTATTTGATTATTTTATATAACCATAAGCAGCTTAGTTTCTGTCCACGATGTGTCCACGATCCATAAAAAATAGAAATCAATTTACTCATAAAGGGGGCAGGTAATACCTGCCAAAATGCTTAAATAAATATAAACAAAATGGTAAACGACACTTTGAATAAATCGAAAAATATATTTACTTAACTTTATCAGTCTTATTCAGCAGAATCGCCTTAAGTCTCAAGCTCTTTTATGGCCTCTATGAATGTAAACCTTTGACTTCAAACCTCTATTCTAAATACCTTCCATTTAAACTCTAACAGAATACAGTTATAATTCTAAATCCTTCTCAGGTAGATGTATTCTCTTGTTTTGTTGAGAGTGAGAGTCTTTGACTTTGGACTGCCCTGCCTTTGCCATCTGTCTTTGTAAACAAATCTACACCACACATGTTAGCTTGTCCTTGAGCCTCGGGCAGAAGAGGATAAACAGCTAAATATTTCAAATTCTGAGAACAGTTGTACAAAGCAGCTTAAGCTCCTGTTTGGTAATCACTGCATCTGATTTTCTGGGCCTGAAATAAATCACTGACTTTGAATTAATAAAAAAAAAAAAAAAAAAAAAAGTTTTCATAGAATCTGCACACTGTTGACCTATTTTAGACGGAATAGGTCTTCTCCCATAAATGTACACCCTGCCAGTTAAAAGTCTGTAAATGACCTTACTGTGGTTCTAGCCCCTAAACCCAGGGAGTCCCGGGCCCACACATCTCTGTCATCAAACTTAGACTCTGTCAGCTCTTCTTGGGCCACCGCTTTACACAATGAGGCCTTTGTAAAACAGCACCAGTTAACATAATGTGGGATTGTCAGCCACCACAGGTCACAGAGCCAATCCTGCTTTTAACCAGTCAACAAGTGAATATCTTATGTGACAACGGCCTCGAACAATGATCTTTTTATCAACATTGAAATGATGTAGGCAGAAAAAATAAACTTGTGTTTTTTGAACAAAAGCGCTCACATTTAAAAAGTTAAAAAAGTTTACTAAGTAGAGTTTGGATAAGAAACTGAGTATTTTCTAACATGATATCTGTCGCTAAACATTTTGTTATTAAACAGAAAAATGATGTTAAGGTCCCATCAGTTGGGTGTGTCAAAATGTGTTCTCTGCATTTGACCTGGGGGAGCGGTGAGCTGCCATCGCCGCTGCACTCGGGAACCATTTGGTGGTTTAACCCCCCCAAACCAACCCTTTATGCTGAGTGTCTAGCAAAGAGGAACTGTGTCCCATTTTTAGAGTCTTTAGTCTAACCCGACTATGGATTTGAACCCCTGACCTCTCGGTCTCAAAGCAGAATAATGATGTGAGCATCTAGAAAAGTAAAGAAATATTACTATATAATATATCTTATATCACCAGAACAACTTATGAAGGACGTCAATGATCGACTCGGCAGTTGAGTCACCTGACCTGCAGTTGTGTGTCTTGGACACTCAGGGGAAGGAAAGGGGAAGACCTTGCAACCGATCTCCACCTGCTGGTAAAGTTAGAGTTGCTGGCACAATAGAAGGCCAGAGAGACTTGGCAGGTTCAAACACAATGAGACAGTCTCATGGGAATGTCTGATACACATTTGAACCCTTTGATTTCACTGCTTTAATGAAAATCCAACAGCATTACTATTGTCTCAATTTTCCCCTCTTTTGTGACGGGGCACATGAAAAAAGTGAGAGTAGCTGGACACGAAGCCCACCCACGTTGAAGTCGGATTTTGAAGAAAATTCAATTCAAACTAAAGTACATCGCAGCAAAACTACATAATAAACAAAAATGGGTTCAAGACACATTCCAGAAGAGCGAGGAGCTTGATCAACCAGGACGAGACAAACCAATCAAGTATGATCAGGCATTACTTTCACTGCCTTTGGGACACTCACTAGGAGTAGAACCTGGGGAAGACCCAGGATGGACTGGTCCTCAACAGCCAGAATTCGGCCAGTTTTCCTTGGACTGGACCCTAAATCAGCCCAACATCAGACTTAAAAAACACGTGGAGCAATAAGTGAACGCAGGAGTTTTACGCACATGCATGTTCATGCGTTAACAGACTTTTGACTGGAAGTGGTCACTCCAACAATCATTTCCAAGCCTGGTGTGAACGCAGCATTAGACTGCTGCCCCAGTGGTTTGCCCCCTAAGGGTGGATAGACTAGAAAATATTTGAATAATACCAGCTGCATAAAAAAAAAAAAAAAAAAAAAATGAAAAGGAACTAATCACAGGGAAAATAATACATACCTAAAAATGACAAAATCCTAGACTATTATTTGTGTTTTTAATCCAAAAGGGTTTTCTGCATCCAAAATGTGAATTTCAGACAAACTTTCACTGTAAAAGAATCCTTTTCTAATGTACCTAAATACCATGTACCACCATCACGCTTACTGCATCACAGCTATTTTGTTTCTAGAGAGCAAAACATCAACTTGTGACATCAACTTTCCTCTTAGTAAAATAACTCCCATATGGAAAAAAGGAAAGGAAATAACTGTTTTTTCTGGCAACAGGAAAATGGTCTCATCTCAGTTTTAGTTGCACAACAAATTCCCTTCCTCCCCCATCCACATTTCTGGGTACAGCTGACTCATTTTGACAGGAAGACAGAAAACAACATTTCCATTTTAATGCGTTTATTTACCCACTCCTATTATAATCTGTTTTTTTTTATTTATGTGGTACTAGGTATCAATGTATCCACCAGCCTGTGTGGTGAGAGAGAAATGCTATACATTCAGATATCAAATTCCATTGCTTCTCCCTGAACATGTAGCTGCAGGAATCCTCAGCAATGTTTGAGGGTTTAATTCTGCATACGAGCCCATGTGGCTTTAATCATTAAAAACACTCTGCAGCAAAGAAAACAAGTGGTGAGCTGGCACCATATTCAGAGTTACAAACCTATGATCAAATCTCTTAATCAATAAATGTTATCCAATAACAGCAGCTGTGAAACAAACCTTTCCATAGCAACTTTGGGTAACAGATGTAAATAGAGGTTTTTGATACTCGTGAGCATGCCAAACAGCTGCTTTGGTAGGTGCCAACTGAGTTGAGTCACCTTTAGTCCTGTTGTTGAGGAATATTAAACTACCATTTCTCTGCCTCACAGGACTACAATTAGCATTCAGGCCCAAACACACATAGCAATCAGAACAGAAAGTAGGCCTGACAGAGTGGTCAGGAACATGATTACAATTATTGCTGCCGTTATCCCCACAACCTATAATGTTACCTAAATATTAGGACGGATTTAAGACTGTGCAATTACACGAGTTCAACTGCTGTGTCAACCCCTCACCTATTTAAAGTAATTGTGTAAATGAGAGTACGCCACATGGCGGACATCTGACATCCCCTGCAGCAGAGCGTCCTCCCTCCAGGCATTCCCAGATCCACCTCATTCTGCTGGTATGCATTTGAGGTTTTCAGATGGTTCCAGCAGGTCTATAGTGAAAACTGGCTGCAGCAGGAACATTCGAAAGAAGGCAAAAAATATTTAAATAACCACACAATTCACATGTTCAGGTGCTTCAGAGACACTGATGTGGGTGGCCGCAGCGCTTCTGCACTCTGTGGTGAGAGGACGTGGGTGGTTTAATGCTGCGCTAGAAGGGCCAGCAGCCAACAAATGCAGAGGAGGAGGAGGAAGAGGAGGCCAAGCTAGATGATGAAGCCCATTTTCTACTCGGATAACATGATTCTATTCAAAATGAGGATGCCGTTACGTTTGATAAATCAACAGAATTCATACAAAAAGGACATTTGTTGAAAAGGGAGGACCAATAAACGCAGTCATCCAACAAAAGTCACTATGATGAATTCATTACCAAACACAGACGAAGCGGATAGAAAAAAAAAAAAGTATGCGTCACAGGTAGATATGTTGGCTGGAGAAACAGGTGCTGAAGTCGAGTTGTGTCATGTTGACTTGGCTTAAGGAATCAGAGTCTGAGCAGAGAAACGTCGTGTCTGCATGCTCACACAACATTTCTCCCTTTTAATGAAAAAGATCATCTCTCTCTGAAATCTGCTATTTTCCTTTCAGATTCTGTTCAATTAATGGGTCCAGATTTCCAATATTTATTCAACAGCACTTGAGCAACTCACTGTTCAGGTACATCTGTGCTGGTTAAATAAACACTTCTCTTATCAGTTCAGTAGAACTGAAAACTCAGAACTGGTTTTAGCATGTGCTACCAGCTTTAGTTTATTCATTTGGTTTTATTTTACAAAGAAATTTTGAACAATAACAAAACACAGTAAATATCAAGGTAAAGTTCCATTATTTTTATAGACATTTATTAAAAACCAATAATAGAGCAGCCTATAGTATTGTCATGTTCTACGTCTTGTTTTCTTCCACAAAGAGATGTGAACCTCTCAACTGTGCATGCTTAGACATTTCTGCACTGTTTTATTAGACTTTGCTGTAAAGTAGGCTAACCCTCAGTGCTCTCCAAAACAAATGATCTGTTGTTCAGACTGAAATGCAATGGAAGACTATTACAAGAAACCAGCCGGGAAAACTAAAATAAAGAGTTGGGAGGCAAGAAAAGGAAAAAGTGGAAATAATAACATTTTAGATGAACTAGTTAAGTGTTTGGCCAAATTAGTCTCGAGTAAAACTTAATTATTTTTTTTGGTAACAAGTACTTGTACAAAGTTTCAAATAATAGGTTGATGACAAAGGGTAAAGAAGGAGTGATGGTTAAAACGAACAAAAAAAAAGGAAGCAGACACAGAATCTGATGGACATTTTAACTGTTAAATGATCTCAAAATAGAGTTGACTGAATCCTGGTTCTAGTCTGTGAAGTTTAATGTTTAGAGGACAGGAAGTTACACCTTCCCGAAACATTAAACAGAAGATTTTAGAATGGGTCACATTAGAGGGAATAATGCCACTGAAACAGCGAGGAATCAAGAAGTACAGATGGAAAAAGAGCTACAAGTACATTTGAAAAGACTAAAAGAATATTGATATGAAAAGAAGATCAAACCTGTTTTGGTTAATTTTTGGTTCATTCACAAGAGAAAACTTAATCTGAACCCCCAAAAAAATCATCAGATACATAAAATGTATCAAAGTTTGTTCACTTTTATTTCAACTGAAAAACAAACAAAACAAAAAAGAATGAATCTGGCATGTAAAACGGTTTAAATATAAATGCTTAATTTTGAAGTTCAGATTATTTTCTAGGATAATTATAATTCATGCCTTTAAAGATGGTATAAAAACACAAAGAGTGTGATTACAACCACACTTTCAGTGGGATTCTTTTATAAAATGTAATCAGTTAGTGTGTGGTCAGACATTGAGGTAAATATAGTATTTTAATTTTACTGAGCTCAAACACTAAAAAATGATTTTAAGTATTAAGAATGTAAATAAAGGTTAATTAAAAAGTTTTTTTATGGTCTTCTACAGTTGTTACTATGACCCCGCTGAAATCATGAATATTCTAGAAGACATACAACAAAAGACAGCTCCCATGCTCCATATCAGCTCAAAACGACACAAACCCCACCTTGGACCCACACTTGGCAAACAAGTTTTAACATTCCAGAGGAGAAGCTCCAGTACCATCTTTTTTCATAAGTTATGACCAATGGCTTTATCTCTGCTCCGAAGTGTTTGCCCTTCAATTGGGAAATTCATGCTCCAAAATTTTGCATTGTAGACAACAATTTAAATTCCTGTAAAAAGGTTTTAGGGAGGTTTTTAGACACATTTGGTTTGCTCAAAGTGAGCCAAAGTTTACTACCCACGATAATCCTGAAACATTTTTACTCTTAATACCAAGTATTCTGATAAGGATAACAAAGCGTAGGACTTCCACTATTCTACTGTCGTTTTGCCCCGCCCTCATAGTTCCTGGCCAATAGTTGTAAAGATCTTTAGTCACGTGGTTTTGTTTACAAGCTTTGAGTTGGAAACAGATTTATCCACTGTCTGAATACAGACCAAACAGAAGGTTCAGGACTCGGACCTCTGTCCGGACCAACCTATTGTTACAGTCTGAATACACGCCAAGTTTCATTGGAAACTCAAGTGTCAAGACTTGCAGTAAATTCAATGTAAATAGATGCAAATGCAGTAACATTCCCTGGGTGATGATAAAGCTTTTAGATTGTAAGCCTTCTTCAAAAAGCCTCATCGACTCATGCTTTAATCCTCATACTTTCATGTCTCACTACAGAGTAATTCCTGAATCCAAAGTATACAAGTAGTTTGGAAAAAATGTAATAAAAAATAACTTTTACATGAGTTTTTTTTCAAAAAGGCAGAAAACATTCTGCATGGTAAGAAAGATACAAAGTCTGTCAGCAAATTGGCTGACACTGCAAAAACACTCAGGAAAGAGGCAGCAGGATTGTGTCTCAAGCAAAAAGAATGCACAAATTTGCAGCAAAAGGCTTTGAGTTTTTCAAAAATGCTCTCAGCTCTTGGACAGTGCTGTGGGCCAGAGGTCTGCTATTGGAATTCCAGTAAACACAGGAAATTAATTGAGCAAAAAAGCGAATTGAGAACGATTTCAACAGCTGAAACATATGAGAACATCATGTTCTTGTTGGGGAAAAAAAGGTACGTGGCCATGATACAGACCGTCAACTGCAGTCAATACGACTCAAAAGCAAATGCGATTCAAGGGTCTGTGAATGGTGCTTTTGTGCACTGCAATTCAATAGGCAGCTTCACTTTATTTGCAAGGTATACAGTACTTGGTCAGTCTTAGAAAAATGCATCGACTAATCAACAGGACAACACAAGAACCTGTGTCTGCACAACACAGCCTTCAATAGCTACGACTGTTGTGATGTTTAGTGAAAACCTTGAGAGTTAGGATGAGCTCACAGACCTTATCACTGACGGAAACTACAAAGAATTAAAGGGATGCGAGTATAGGTAAATAATTAGGTCACAGAGTGGTGTGTAGAGGCTATAGTGTGTATGTAGGAAAGGGGAGGTTAAGCTGAAACAGCAAGACACAAAAAAAAAAAATACTTCTTAAACACAATGATCTCATCAAAGTGGCTTTTTGGAGAATTTATCTCCCACACATACTTGCTTTCTCAATTATATGACAGTGTGTTTCTTAAAGGTTTTATAGAGGCTTAAAAGAACGTAACAGCTTCCCTTTAGTGTCTATAAGTATTTTTTCTTTAACAGAGTGTCTACAGATGTATAAATGTTAAATTAGAGTCTTTTTTTAGACCATTTAGAATCTAATTTCAGATCATATGTACAAGAAATGAACATAATTTCTAGATTAGTAAACCTACATGAAACACCAAATACTGTAAAGCGTTTAGCTCTTCTTAAATATTACATATCATACATTATTATGGTCGTTCTACATTTTTATTATTACCGTTTTTTCTGGAGTTTAAGTCGCAGTTTTGTTTTTATAGTTTAGCCAGGGGTGTGACTTACACTCAGGAGCGACTTATTTGTCTGATATAGGCTGATATATTTGTCATTTTCCCAGTAAACACTGGTCATCTTTTTGCCGTTGCTTCCTCTAACAACCGCTAGAGGGCGCTGCATCTGAGTACCAGTGTTTGCTACTAACAGCAGAGAAAGAGCTGCCCAAAACAAAAAAACTGTTATTTTCCTCTTAAACTTTGATACTTTTCTTATACAGATCAAAATATTTGTATTAGTGGATTTCTTTCTTCCATTTTTTTTTTTTTTTTTTTTTTAGCTACGCTTGGCAGATTTGTTCTGAAACATCACACTTTTCTCCTAAAAGTGCGACTTATACTCCAGAGCGACTTATATATGGTTTTCTTCTTCTTGATTAGACATTTTTTGCTCTTGTGACTTATTCTACAGAAAATATGATAATAGTATGATCAGAAAAGTGTGTCAACAAACTAGTCCAGAAAAAAACAAATCAAACTGCCTTTACCAAATTCTAATGTAACATGTGTAATTTGGTAGCCTTGATCACCAATTACAAGTATATTTTAAACTTCTTTAATTTGAACAAAAACTATAATCACCTTAACATGGAAACAAAAATAAGTAGTAATAGTTTTTAAAATGCCACCAGGCCACTGTTTATCATTGTTGCTCGTCAGCGTCCTCCACATCCAGATCGTCTCAGACTGGAGATGTCAGAGGCACATTTTGTGATACCAGAGCTCAAATCACTTGCAGTTGTAGACAGAAGAGAAACAAACAGCCTGCTCTGTTGGGCTTTCCTCTACCTTCTGGTCATGGGATTCAATTGCTTTGATGCACATCGTGGCGAGTTTAGATGTATTTTGGCAAACAGTGCAGTTTGCTTCATAAGGATTTCCACAAACCAGTTTTAGCCACTACAAGTCATCTGTTTTTTCCTAGTCATTTCTCCAAGAATGTGCACTTTTTTCAGCACCAACAAGCACAAGCTAATTAGCTAGCTGTGGCTCAGCGATTTACCACCAGGTCACGACAACCTGGAAATGTATTTTTAAGTGACAGGTAGTCACATCAAATAAAAATTTTAGACCATTTCGCCAAAATTTGAGACAATTTAATGCTTTCTAAGGCCTTATTTTAGTCGAATTCAATTTAAGACCTTTTAAAGATCCGGCGATACATTATTTATTTATTTTTATTATTAAAATTTGAATTCATGTTGGAAAAACGGAGTTCTACTTAGAATATTTATGCAGGCTGTAAGTTTGTCCAGTCCTGCTATGTTTGTTTGTAGCTTCTGTGAAAGAACTTGTTTATGAATGTTTCTGTAAACAACAGAATGCCCTGCTTCTAGATTGTTCCTCTTTTTACTGGAACTCTCAGGATTAGGGATTCAAAAAAAAAACAAAAAAAAAAAAACAAATAAATAATTATATATCATCAACCATGAGTGCTTTCTCAGTTTGAATGCACTTGAACAAGAATCAGATGCTTTGAACATGTAAACTTTCCCTAGCAACATGTGTGGGTGGCTCTTTTCTCAGTGCTTCCAGAATAGGCAGACTCTTCATACACGAGGAGGTTATCTGTATGTTTGAAGCATGTGACAGACTATTGCTGCAATAAAATCTGTTCCTGTAGGCATGTGAACCTGATATGAGCTGCTGCTTGAAAATGTAGCATGTACTGAAATCTGGACAAAGAATGAACAGAATTCAAATTCTGAAATTCTTTCAAACTACTGCAGCAGCACTAACTTAACTTCCTATTGCAGCTTTAATTATATATTAAAAAAACAACAAAATCTATTCATCTTCATCATTTTTTACGGACAGTGACAGCACAGAAAAGTCATTTATTAAAATTAATAAATGACTTTTCTTCATCCATTTAAGCATTTTTCCCTCATACTTAGTAGCTATTTCAAAGGAATGTTTGAGCTTAGGATAAAATGATAGGACCGTTGAGTCTTTCTGGGTGTTCTCAGAGGGTGGGCAGCCCCAAATCAATGACTCCAAGTGCCAGGGATCTCCATTTACCCATGCCACATCCTGTAGGCTGAAGCCACAACTCATCTGACATTGGTTATTCCAAGGACAAAGGGGCCATCGAAGGAGACTAAGGAAACACAGGAGTGCCTCCTCATCCATGAACCATATGTTGCGGTGTTAAACTCATCGCACAAGAGGCCAAAATCCAAAACACACCTTCGGTCGCGGGCTGAACAGGATAAACATTTATCGAACATACTAAAACTACATTTTTAAAACTTTAAAACCGTACATTTTTAACATAATTATAAACAAGATATATAGCATTACCTGTGATAATGCTAGTGTGAATGTATGATGAATTAGGCTGCTGAAGATGCTGAGAGATGCTAAAAGAATATCACAGGGTCATGGTGTAAAATATCTAGAGAAATACAGACCAGACTAATTATGTACAAAATCATTTACAGAATCTATTGGACCCCATGTAAGAACAGACTAAAGCTGCGTGACACAGATATGTGTTGGAGATGTAACAGGAGCAAAGGCACACTCCTGCACATGTTATACAACTGACATTTTTGATGGAGGAACGTCATAGGGATTCATCAATGAAATATTAAATACAAAATGTGTGTATTATTGTGCACTTTGTGTATTAGGAATAGGGGTGAGAGAACAAAGATTAGCATTTTCATCGGTGTGGTGTAGACTGGCCCTCTCCACAGGGTACAAAATTATACTTTGACATTGGAAAACTAATGATACAACACCTTATACGGAATGGTTGGGAGAAATGACAAAAATAGCTCATTTTGAGCAGTCTGTATTTAAAATGAACAATAAAATGAAATAATCTGGAGGGCTGGATATAATCACCCGGAGGGCCGGATCCAGCCCCCGGGCCTTGATTTGGACTCGTGCTCTAAAGTAAAGCTTCTTATGCACTTTGAAGCTATAATACACAAGTAAACACTGATAACCTTTAAATTTACTTCAAAGTTGTTTACAATAAACCATAAAAGCAACCTATGAGTACACTGTGGTGACTTCAACTCCCTCACTGAGCAGCTTAACGCTACGCATTATACATAATTATGACTATATGGGAACAAGAGTAAGACGAGAACCAATTAATTTGGTTGTAAAGCTGCTTATTCAAAACAACAACAATTATTCTAAAGTGCCTTGGTTGACAAACAAGCCTCTATATTTGGTGTCACTTGATATTTTCAGCTCTGGACCCTTCCTCCCCTCCTGCTTTTGATCCTCTGTTCGGGCAGCAGATGAAAAGATGAAGAGTGACATCCGGCGACTGCGATGAATGAAGAGGGGACATTCGCCTCTTCCTTTGTCTTTTTTTTTTTTTGGTAAACACACTATTCATCTTTCATCCTCGATCATCAAGCTTCACAAAAGAAGTTTAATGGCTCCAAGACGAAGAACATATCAAAGCTATAGCATACTCACGTCTATATCGTACAGCTAAAAATATCCAGCTCATAGTGCTTACTTAAATATACTAGTTTATGTTGGAAAAAATAACATTTTTACTGTTTCTGTTTTCATCATCAAACTGCATACGTTAATTGGGAAAAAACATACGATTGTGTACAGATTTGGGTTCATCAATATTAATAAACTACATTATTTTGAAAATGGGACAAATACATTTATGTAGCATTAAAATACTAATTAGTGTAATCTATTAGACTGCTAACATTTCAAGAACTTACTCTTTTTGTAGCCTTCCATTTTTTGGTGAGTTTCAAAGAAGAAACAGGTTCTTGCACAATAAGTGTGCAGCGTGTGAGCTGCTAAGCAAACACACGGCTCACCACATGACTTACTATCAACATGGTGTGACTTCATCCACTTTGACAGCAGTGTGCTAGTTAGTTTGGTGGTCAACAATTTCTATACATACTCAGAGTATTCAGAAAACCACAATTGAGGGCAAGTTGCTGACTGATCATTCCACAAGAGTGGGCTGTTTTCTTTTTAATATTGTTTTTTTTCCTTAAAGAAGTTATTTTAGAAGAATTTGTTCTTACCATTTCATCCAGAGCATAACGAAGCAAGCCGTGTTCGTAGAGGATAAAGAACCTTCTCTGCCATTTCTGTAAAGCAAAGAAACAATCATTAACTTTCACATTATCATCGTATCACACAGTAGCATCAGATAAGGTTGGAAGTGTTATTTGTTACGATAAATATTGTAAAACCATAAAAATGGTTAAAGGTTTGGGAAAAAAAGACACTGATTATTAAGCTTTGTATGCTTTAATATTGGGATTAAAGTATACATACTTTAATGCTGGGATGTCAATTAATTAATCAAAAACTGGCTCTAAAAAATGCAAATGAGGTGAAAGCAGAGTCATCAAAAGCTATTAACTGTAGTGTGTCAAAATAAAGTCTAATATTCCTCATTACATGTTCTCATCTCTTACAGGAGTAGAAATACTCCTACTTTTTTTTTTGTTTACAATATTCTGCAAACTGAACCAATCGACAGCAGATGTCAGGATTTCTGTTAAAACCTCTCCTAACAGCCAGTAAAATGAACACTGTCCACATTATTCATAGAGTTAATCATATGATATCTTTAATATAAAGAAACATTTTTAGTTTGCGAGTGTCACCTCCAAATGTTACCGACTTCCAGCTCTTATCCAGATGATTCAGAAAGAGTTTGGACACATATTTGAGAGGAGAGACACTTTTATCAGCAGATTGTGTCAGCTGATGGTCAGTCATAGTATTCTAATCATTGAGTAATCACCTTTTGTGCAACGAAACTGATAACAAAATAGATACTTGACAATAAAATTAACAACCATTTATCTTGGTGTCAATTTTTGGTTTTTCCACACACTTTATTTAATGTTTGTTTTAATTTCTGTTTATTTAAGATAGTTTTTCATTTCAATAAAGATCTGTTTTGTGGCAAAAAATTGTGCCACTGAATTGTTTTTGTTTTCATTCTGTTTCCTGTACAGTTATACACCAAAGATGGAGGTCGTGAAACTTTCACGCCATTGTTAGGGGTCAGCAACCTGTGGCACGCGGCGGGAAGGACAGTGGCACGCCGGGGTGTGACAACAAAAAGCTACTTTGTCCTCCGTTTGTATTTTTCGTTTTTGAAAAGAGTGATCATCTCTTCGCACAAGAATCTTTGATCTACTCTGGCGTCATAAGGAAAGAGTCCATTCACGCAGCGCTGTGACCCCGCCCACTGATATAAACGCTGCAGCTTTTTTTCAATAAAACTTTATCGTTTCACACAACGCACATTCCCTTCAGTGCCAGCCTTCATGATCGGGCGATTAAAATGAATGCGCACCGTAGAAAAAAGGTTTCCGCAGTGAAATTAAAAAGCTGTGATAATTCCAGTGTTTTGAAACTGTTACCGATGAGACAGGTGTGGCGATTTGAGCACGTGTTTCTAAACCGTTTGCTCGTGCATGAAGAGCATGAAGCAAAAGTTTATGACTGCACAGCTTTTTTTTTCTTCTATCATTTTTTGTCGCCGCTGACATTTATGAAGTTATGTTTCCATATGAGGATCTTTTGTACAAGGACTTGGTGTTTATATTTGAGGGTCTTGCTCTTGTTTGAGCGGTTCGGGTCCAGCATGCAGCCTCAGTGGACCTTGTAACATTCTGGTTCTGGTGGGTGCTGTGGTGATGATCTGTGGCTGATCTGTTGCTGGTTAACAGATTCCTGATCTATTGTTTCCTCACAGCAGATTCAAGTCTTAAATCTCTTAGAAAGTTTTAGTCATTTATTCCTGCTTGTATTCAGGGCAAAGGGGGGTTGGTTTTAATTTTTTTTTTATTTTTTGTATTTTATGTTCATTTTTAATTTTAAAACACTCTGAGCTGCAACAGATGAAAAGAGCTTTTAATAAATAAAGATTTATTGATAAGTTCAGTTTGTTGAATAATAACCAACCAAGGTCAGATTAAACCCAGACTTTCTTTCTGTTCTGCCAAATGTCAATATGATGTGAACATATTTTAAAATTAATATTTCAGCTGATCATCAAAGCATTTCCTGAAAGGGAAACTGAAGAATGATGTTGTCCAGTTGTGAAAATTTAAATCGCTATAAATAACAAACTAAGAAATAAAAGTAAAAACGTTAAATTTTACATCCAATAAAAGCATTATCACAGAATGATCTCATAATAAAACAAAAACTAAAAAAAAAAAAAACAGTTGTGAAGTTCTTAGAAATATTGATGGTATTTTGTTCTGATGTATCCAATCCTATTACTGTTAGTACAACACTACAAATACAGAACTTTTGATTTAAAAAAAAAAACATAGTTGCGATACTATTTCAACTGTTTTTGTGCAATATTATTATGAAAGCACAATTTTGAGCTAATATATTCATTTTAAAAAAAAGCTATTTGACCTGCTGCTTGTGAATTACATTTTTTTCAGATAGATTGGAAATGTTTTTGTATTTCTTTGTATTATGTTCACATTATAGTTGCAAGCGGCTGGATAACTCAGTTGGCTGGGTGTACGACGTTCAGTCTCCAGGGCGGGCAGTGAACTAAAATTCAGTGAGGGTCCCTAAACAAGACCCTTCACACTGCTGCATAACTTGATCTTTCTGTACCTTAAAAATACAGGATCGTGTCAGGCCTTGGTAAAGGCACAGTTGTTCAGGGGAAAAGTTTGAATGTTGCTGACCCCTGGTTTACTCTAAAGCTGACCAGTCTTAAACAAGCGCAATGCAAAGAGACAAAAGCTGAATGCATTAGTGATCCAGTCAAAGCAGCAGCATGGTTCTAATAGTAAAATTCTTAGGTGGTTTTCCCAAACCCCATATGGAAGCCATCAGTGTGGCTGTGAGAACTGGGTCCTTCTTTCTCCTCCCCCACATTCCCCATAATGCTCTTTTGGGAATAGCCACCACAACATAATGCGAGAGATGATGATAAGAGAAGGTTCCCATTACAGGATGATAAGGAAGTGCGTTTGGTGAAACGATGTCAAACATAGGCTCATTATTACCCCACAAAAAGGCTTATTCTGGGAGGAAAAACATCCCACAAGAACTTGTTGAGGAACAGCAACAACAAGAACTCTTGTTTGGTAATTATCTAATTGATAAACAAGGGTTGCCTTTTTCCCACCTACTGGGCGGCGTTTAAGCTCCGAATAAATATGGCCAATGTTGATCGAGTGAAACGCACCCCGATCCCACCCTAATTACCTGAGAATAGACACTTCAAAAAAATGTACAACAGTGAAATATGTATCACCCAATTCAACTCCATTAGGGAATAATTTGAGTAAAGTGACAAAATCTTTTTTTTTAAAGGTAAAAGTACAATGAGGTTGAATACTTACTCGAGATCTGTGTAAGGGATTGTCAAAATTTGTTCCTTCGGGAGCCAACAGAAGCCATCCTCCATACATAGGTTTAGCCTGGAAAAAGATTTAAAAAAATAAATAAATAAATTAAACAGAAACAGCCAAAATATATTACTTATCTGCTCAAATGTGCACAACTTCAACTGTTGATGTTAGCCTACTGGCTAGGACTACAAACTGGAACTCCATGTCAGATAAATGTATTAGTATTTTATACAATTTTATGCATTTATTGATAAAATTACACGTTTTTTTTACTGTCAATCCAAGATGAGCATGTTTTTCACTAGCTGCCTTAAAGTGACCGAAACCTACTCTCTCTGACTGGCTTCATTCCAGAGCACCATGCTGCTGTGGAAAAAAAAAAAAAAAAGAAAGAAAAAAAGGAAAAGCTAACACACATGATTTTCCCTCTGATCCTCTAAGTGGGTTGACTTCTGGGTGGCAGGGGGAAGCAGGAGGCAAAAGTTAAGCTAGGAAAACAGACGAGAAGCAGAACGGAGGGGCAATACAAATCTCAGGAGCTTTTTGCAGCTGTAGATTTGCAATTCAAACCTGTACCGAGAGAAATCAAAAATGGAGCAGGCGGCCGGGCCGTTCTTAAAATGTTTTGGATAATAGTTAACTTAGGCATTTTATGCACTCATGTGCAAACCTGCACAATAATAGACTCATTTAAACCCAAGACTCCTAAAAATTGCCTGATTTTGGCAAACAACTGGTTTTAATTTACCTTCATCCTACTCAAAACCAAATACAATTCACATTTTCTCACTTTGTTTACACTGTACAGCACATTTCTCAGCCAACTGACTAAGTAAACAAAATGACAACAGGACCTCATACTCGTGTCCCTCCCTTAGATAGTTCAAGTGTTTACTTTCAACTGAGCGATCTAAAAAAAAAAAATACATGAACATAAAATGGAGTAATTGGAAAAAAGAATGTTGGAAATAGTAAAACTTATTGTGTAAGAACAAGGAGGCTGAAAACAGTTACAGCAAAAATCCTCCATCTGTCTTTATATGACCTGACAGCAGTCCAAATGGCACAACAGGAAAAATAAAGATCAATGTAGGTCATTTTTTACCCTTCAGTGGTTTAACCAAATCACCGAAGGGTAATTGTGTGTGTGTGTCCCATTGGCTTTCAACTTCTCGTTTCCAGTGATCGTACATACAGTTCAGCACTAAGAGGATGAAGAAGTGACAGAAGTTTATTAAAAAAAAATGTGTGTACTAAACTATTGCCTGAAAACCAGAAGTGCTCAAGAATACCAAGAGTTTAATAAAAAAAAGTCAAACTGGATGATGATGATTGTTTAAAAACCTGGAAAAAGAAGGTCAATTTGACCTTCCTAAACTGTTGGTTCAGCTCCCAAAATGAAATCATTTTGAACTTTTCAGATGATAATCTGCAATAAAATAAGTCCCAGTGGTTCCATTCAAAAATAGGTAGAGGATGCTTTAAAGCTAGAAGGGTGGAGGCCTACATCAGCATGAATTGGGGTCAATAAACACTCCTAGGCAATAAACTAATTATGTCCAATTAACCTAACATTTGCACTTCATGGTCCACTGACATACCAATCATTTGACACATGAAGTGCAAAGACTTGGAAACACTTGGGTTCATATGCACAAGGTAAAAAGATGAGAAATAATATTTACCTGATTTAAGTCTTCGTCGTTGAGTATATGGGACTCTCTGGGTTTGAAGCAGTTCTGACATTTACTTTTGTTGAAAATGTTGGCTTGGAATTTTTTGCAGGCGTTGTCTTTGAGTGACATGGTTACTGGAAAAGGTGAAACCTGATGAGAAAACTGCGATAGTACTCCTGGTGTTGTGGACCTAAAAAAAATAGAAGTGGAATCTTCCAATTTAATAAGCGACTCTTCTATCCCGCTGTTCACCTGTCCTGTCTAACCAGAGGTGGTGAGTAAAATTCTCGTTAGGTGACATCGACGGTCATGTTTGGTGCGACAAACGATGTCCTACTAACTTTGTGAAAAGTTTTTCTTTTTTTTTAGGGAAACCCCGTTAAAACACTGAAAGGTTGGCTGGCTGTCGACGTTTCCCAGGTGACATTTCGGGCCTGGAGCTCCCTGCAAAGGTCCCGTTAGGCTCCATCGAACGGAACGCCTCTGCCTGGTGGAGGGCTGTGTGCTGAGGGGGGGGGAGGTCCACTTTAGCCCCCCCTCTCCGTCTTTCTATCAAACAAGTGACACCGCAGTCATTGCTATTTCATGCTCCCAAAGTCCTTCAAGATCAAAACCGCGTGTCCGACTCGGGAAATGTCGTCGACGTCTTTGTCACGACGCCGAGGCCATCGTTTCGGGTCCCGTCCGTCCGTGTTTGGCTGTCGTTCGCTCTGCTGCGTAGTCTGCGGTCGACGTTTTCGTGAAAATCCTGTAGCGGGCCAGGCGGTTCATCAAGAGATGAGGAGGCGTTTCGGGGAGAGAGTGTGTGTTTGTGGAATCTTGACTGACAGCTAGCTCAGCCAATCACGTTTGAGATGCGGACCACTCGTCCAATAGAAATTCTTCACGAGTTCAACTTTTACCTAGTGCTCGCTGGGCTTTAAAGAGCCCTCAACATGGCAAACTTTCGAGGCAAACTTGTTTTCTAAATAAATAAATAAACAACCGCTACACTTAGCTGTATTTAAACAGTTAACATTTTCTAAAACATGTTATATTTTTTCTCTTATTTTTACAAAAAAAAGTTATAAAGATAAAGCGAAGTATTAATTTTTTTTTAATATAGAAAGTGTTTTGAATTTTTTATTTCAAAAAAAAAAAAAAAAAAAAAAAAAAACAACGATTCAAGGGATATATTTAGGAGTAATAAAAATATAATTATTAACCAATCTGTGTAGCCTACTGGATAATATAAATCAGTTCTTTATTTTATTGCTTGATATCTTCTTGCTAGGCGACAACAGCAAATTCCTGTAAAGAGCAATCTTATTGAGGAAGAAAAAAAAATCAGATAATAGAAGAAATTGTTGAAAATATCCAGAATAACTGCATGATTAAATATTTTTACAGCATGTATTAAGATTTTATTTTTTATTAGGGGCTCGTTGAAAGTTTTATTTGTGGAAAAAGTAGCAACTCACCTTTATTTCAAGAAAGTTAACATCAAATATTAAAAAAATTCTGGCTCCATAGCACCACCTGTTGGTTTGAAATTGGAAATGGATCAAGAAAATACATCACCTGTGATCATGTTTGAATAATGGAGTATGAATGCTAAGCTGACTCTTGTTTCTGTTCATATATTTTATTTTAATCTGAAAGGTTTGTAATTTTTGTTTTGTGATAAGATATCTAGGTAGGGATAAAAAAATAAAAGAAAACAGTGCATAGTTTCTAGGTTTAATAACCCGGCTGAAAAAAAATGTTTGCTTTATTAATGTTCAAAGTGAAAATCACAAATAACAAAGAGTGCAAGCTTTTATTTGGGGTGCTTGAGTTGGCAGTGCTGGGTAACATGTTTTAAATATATTAACAGTCATCTTTACAATAAATGCTTTAGGATAAAACTTTAAAAAAAAAACCATAAATATAATAATATTTATGATTGTACAAGCATTTGAGTGCCTCAGAATTAAACAACAGACTAGACATTCAACCACTAAAGTAAAAACATTTGTATTATTTGTCCAGTTAAGCATTTAATAATTAGGATTGGATTGTTCTGGTGTTGGTGCAAAACAAAACAGACAAACTAGTGTTTCATTATTCCTTTTTAACCTCATTATGTGATTGTTTTTACTAACCACAACACAAATTTGCACAATTTCCTTAACCAAAGTAAACAAAAGCAACAATGTGTAGTTTTTTGTAGGTAGGCAGTTAAGGTTACATACTGTAAATAGGATCACTTGTCTATATCATGAAAAAGGCAGAAAGATGACACAAACTCTACAGGAAAATATGTAACAGTTTTGCTCCAAACTAAAATCTCTTCATTCGTGTTGAGTTCTCCTGTTCTTCAAAAAGGATTTTGACAAATCTCTTATTTTAAGAAGTAGTTTATGCCAGACATAAAAAAAATGAAAGGTTCATTTTTAGGTCTATAAAGGAACTGAAAATGGAAAGCGGCAGGCCACTTTTAGAAGAGGTTAGCTTTCCTTTTCATGTCATTTCGTTTCCAAAGTGGAAGCCTGTCAAATTCCTGGATGCTCATTCCGAAGATTTCAAAGAAGGAATCTGGAGATAGATGCCGCTGAAAACAAGAAACCAGAACAGAAGGAAAAAGTTAATAGTAGTAATGCAGAAAAACAACTGTTTTCTCTATAATCCTTGATTGAAACAAACCTACTGTAACAAATGGGTTATTCAATATTTACCTGAATAACACCTCATTTGCGGTTAGATTTTATTTTTAAAATTTTATGAAAACAGCTTAGAAAAAAGAGAGTTGGATTATCTTTTTTTTTTTTTTTTTTTTGCCATACCTCAAGTCTTGTCCTGTCAACATCTTTGGGAAGCTTTACTCGACCTCGATTTGCAACAGTGAGCATTTCGTATGGGTACACCTAACAGCACAAAACCTTTGTTTAATTTACACGTAAACACACACACACACACACACACATATATATATATATATATATATATATATATATATATATATATATGTATGCTAGTAGCAACATTGAAAAAATGGATGAAACAAAATTAATTTAAGCCATATTGCAAGTTCTGTATTAGCCATGAAAGTGCAAGCAGCAGAAGCCAAATAAATTGAATTTGTTGGTAAAGTTAAAAGTGTAATTCTTTGACTCACTAGTCCAAAAGTCAAAGTGTTTGAACTATTGATTCATTGTTTCATTTCAGTTATTTTCTTCTAATTATTCATTTAATGCACATTTCATTCCTTGTTTCTGCAGTAAAACATTTCATCTGGCGTTGTCTTTCACACACATGTAGATATGTTATACTTGCTTTTGGATCCAGCAAATTAGGCATTGACACTCCTCTGTCCATTTGTGTTAATGGAATCAGTTCATCATGGGGAAGCTACGCAATCAAACACATGCAGATAGGAAAGATACAGCAGGATTATTCTCTGCAATAACAGCCAACAAATTCAGTTAAACTGAAATCGTACAATTTAACTAAAGAATTATTTGTGTTTAGAACTAATTGTTGATATTTTTTTAAAATCTCTTTTTCATATTGTTTTGGATTTATTATTTTTTTCTTCTTTTAGCTTCTGCTCACAAAATTCAATTAGCAGCAAACGTAAAAGTGCTTTGTCAATAAATTAAATAAATACTACATCACATAAATAGACACAAATATAGAAAACAGACGTGAAAGCAGAAGTGAACCTAAAAATCCAGAAACATGCAGATGCAAAAAAAAAAATAATAATAATTTTCAGGCTTTCAGATGCATGTATGTGCGCATACATGCACGCATCAGATGCATGTACTCATAAATGTCAAGTTTCCACATACCTTGAAGCCTGAGCAGAAAAATAAAGAGTAAAGCATAAGGAAATCTCATTAGTCACAAAAAATAAAAATGAAGAAATCAATAAATCTGAAGAAAAAATGTGTTTTTAAACGTACCAAATATTTCAGTGTTGCGGCTGCAGAAATCAGCTGATTGAGGCTTAAAAAAGAGAATTTATATCAGAAAAGCTTTGAAAAAAAATGTTTTAATGGTTATTACAAAATAAAAAAAATGTTTTTGTTTTTATGTGACAAATAAAAAGAAAAAATCAGAATGGAAAGAAAATGGGATTTGTAAAAAATCTAGTATTGCCCAAAGAAATAAAATAAAATAAAATAGAAAAATTAATAAAAAATTAAATATGTTTGGACTTTCAGCTCTTACCAATCTCAAGAAGTTGTGACCGTATCTGGGCAAGGAGTTTGTTTGAGAAACAGATGGACTTGGATCTGTTTGGAAACAGAACAATAATATGAAACTGGCCTGAAATCAACAAAAAAAAATACCAAAAAAGTTAGAACTAATTTTATTTATTAGCTTAAGAAAACACCACATAAAATGTTTACCTTGTTTATAAATTGGAGGTCTTCTGTACATATCGAAGCCTTCATCTGCTGAAAAAGGAACACGTATTAGTTGGAAGAATTGCACCCTGTGACATGGAAAAAAACATCCCATCCTCTGAAGCAACATTGTCAGACATTGCAAGTTTTCAATGACACACAAACTGACTCAACTCAGGAAAATCATCAAAGCTGATCGATCTGTTAGTGTTTCATAAGTGATGTTGACTTCCACTGACAACGCATACCAGCAACTCCTGGTCAAAGCTTATCGCGTCTCATCCAAACAAGGAAAATGACACACGGCTATAAATAAACCAGGCCGCAGAGGAATGCGGGAGTGAACTCAATACATCAGTCAATAGGGGAAAACTTAGAGAATTCCTTAAAATAAAATAAGGTTAAAAGAGAAAAAGGTTCTTTAACAGCCAGATGCAGGAGTCTGTTTAAGTTGGTGTCTTCTAAAGTTTGAACAACAGAGGGCAGAGGGGTTCCAGGGGAGGAAAATAGAGGCCCAATGTGTGATTGTCAACATGCTCTCTGCAGACTCTCTCTGTTATATTAGTGATGAAAGCAGAGCAGGAAAGCAGCAGCTTTGTGCTTACCTGTAGGTTTAGAGGGAAAATGGGGACTTAAAGGAGGAGTTGGGGAGTTTTTTTCCCGGAGTAAAGGAGGTGAAAGCACTACGATTCCAAAACGGTGAGGGAAGGAAGGAGAAAGAGGTGTCGTAGTGGAAGAAGGTTAAAAAAAGGAAAAAGTGTGATTGAAAAAAAACATGTTTTTTTTCTCCTTACCTGGTCGATGGAAGTGTTGTGGTGATCTGGACAGAGTGGGAGTGTAGCTGTGATGATGTTGGGAAGATCCATTACTTGTTCTTGTTTTTGCTTCAAAGCTCTCCTTTAAAGATGTTAAACAGAGTCGAACTCAACAAATGAAACAGTTTTTCAGTGAGGATGTGAGGAGATGTTTACCTCTGCTGCTTTAGAGACGCTTTCCCGGGACTAAAACAAGCAGAAAGCAAAAGAAAACAGAATTTTCAGAACTAAATAACATTACCCTGATGGTATTAGAATAGCTGGAAGCTTCAGGTGAAAGGTTTATTTTACAAAAACATATATTAGACCGGATTAACATTACTTTAAAACAGCATAAAAAACCATGAGCAATGAAAAAAGTGGTATATTTAAGCACTTTTTGGTAAATTAAAAATAAACAAACCAACACTGGACTTAATAAAATCCAAGAGGAAACAGCGACAAACATGACATGTGAGTGGACGCTCCACGTTACCTCAGCAGGGCTTTGTCTGTCCTGTTTCGTTTCCTTTTTGTAGAAAGTATCGGATCTGTCGTTTGCTGACTTATAAGATATCATGTCAGGATGCTCTATATCAAATATAGCCTTGACTCTGGGAATTGCTGCTAAGTCTCGATAATCAATGACCTCATTGTCTACTTTGGCCTAAAGGAGGAAAGGGTAGGGAAGGGGAGCAGGGGACAGAGGACAGGAGACAGAATGGGGTTTAGGTGTAGGAGAAACATGAAAAGGTTTCACATGACATCACGGAAGGAATAAATACAACTTAAATCCTATAAGACTACAATTGTCTTTGGCACGCAGGGTGATCGGTTCTATTAAAAGATCTTTCTTTGTAACCTCAAATGCTTTTACAGAGAAGTTTCAACAGGCTTAAAGTTTATTCTGTTTCCCAAAGCAGTAGAGGAGACAAGGATGCTAAGAGGCTGGGAGCAGGGAAGGACACTAAAAGTACTTTTTTTTTGCAATTAGTTCAATTTTTTGACAAAACAAGCTGAGAAAATGTTATTTTTTTAAAGTTAGAATAACATTTTCCTGTGCTATTCTAATTCCAATCAGTCAAGGTGACGTAACATTAAAAAAACAGAAAAAAAAGGTTTGAATCATTTAGTATTTTTAAATTTTGCTTCAAAAATTACTATCGTGTGAAAGGGACTTGTCCATGCGATTCCCCTGTGTAAATAAAGGTATATATTTGAAACTTGTGGTGGGAAGTGAGCTGGACAAGATGCTGGCAGACAGGTGAAAACAGTCTTACACAGATGGTTCGACCTGGACTTCCTGGGGTGCACGAGCCTGGCCTCGAGCAGGAGCTCTCAGAGGATGACCTGTTGGGCTGAAAAACAGAAAAATGGTGCATGGAATCAGCTTTGCAGACATGAAAGCCCAAATCAGGTTTCCTTTTAGCACTGCAGAACCAAGCGCTCTGTTTTTTAATAGGTTAAAGCCCATTCCTGTTGCACAATGGGATTAGACAACCAGGAAGTATGAATAATCAAAAATTTAAATTAAAAAATGGATATAAAGCATTACCTGTGATAATGCAAGTGTGAATGTTGTAAGCTGAATGTGTTGCTAGAGAAAGCTTGCTAAAATTTAGCTAAATGCCAAATTAGTAAAAAAAAAAACTGGAAACATGTCAAAATTAGCAAAAAACAGGCAGCATAATATTAGAATGTTATCTTAACTCCAAATTGGGCAAAATACTGAAAACATGTCTAAAATATATTAAAAAAAAAAAAAAATAAAAAATAAAAAACAGCCAGCATAATTCTAAAATGTTAGCCAAACTCCAAATTAGCCGAAAAAACTGGAAACATGTCTGAATTTGCCAAAAACTGCTAGCATAATTCTAAAATGTTAGCCAAACTACAAATTACTCAAAAATCAGGAAACATGTCTAAATTAGCCAAAAATGGCTAGATTGATGTTAAAATGTTAACTAACCTCCAAATTAGACGAAAAAACTTGAAACATGTCTAAATTAGCCCAAAGGAGCTAGCATAATACTAAACTGTTAACTTAGTTCCAAACACTGGAAACATGTCTAAGTTGGCCAAAACCAGGTAGCATGAGGCTAAAATATTAGCTAACGTCCACATTAGCCAAACAACTTGAAACATATAAAAATTACCAAAAAAAAAAAAAAAAAAAAACAGCTAGCATAATGCTAGAATTTTTACTTAACTCCAAATTTGCCTAAAAACAACAAACATTTCTAAAGTAGCTAAAGAAAAGCTAGCATGTTGTTAACATAAAAGGTAAATGCCAAATTGCCCTAAAAACCCAGTGATTGCTGAAGATTTTAAAGTTTCGCTGAAAGTAAGCGGAAGTGCACAAGTTTCAAACTGCACAAAGTTTTTGAAGAATTTGAGTAATTTCTCATTCATTTCATATGGGACATTTTTTTCTCAATATTTCAAAAACTATAAAGTTTTTAAATGCCAAAAGTTCAAGCAGTAATATCCTGACAGGGTGAACGTTTTGATACAAAGATTACTGAAATTGCTGAAAGTGTGATGGAGTTTTTACATGCCAAAAAATGTACGAAAAGGAGTTAGTGATTCTTCAAAAATAGCATGCAGCAAGGAAGCTTAGACCTCATTAATATTTCATAAAAACGGAAACTTCTTTCAATTGGTCCTCGTTATGCTCTACATGAGAAGTAGTTTACCAGTCGACGGCACAGTCGGATTTTTAGTGACAAACTAGGTCACTCTGCACATAAAACAAGCAAAAGCCTGCAGTTGTCTCACTCTCAACATCCATCAGTCTAAAGAGGCTCACAATAATAACCTTCAGGTCACGAGGAGGGAAAAAGAAATCTAGCATGGCTGATTTTGGTCTGCTGGCCTATAAGAAGGAGGACAATGTGTGGAGATACTGTTAAGAGCGCATTTCTATCTTGTAAATGAAAATGTACCACACAAGTTTCAACACTTAAGGTTGAGGTTTTACCCGAAAGACGTCATCGTTTCTGCAGGCGTCTTTGCAATGCGGATGCCAAATTGTTGAACCTGTGAAAGCAGAGTCATTTGTTATTGATGATCGGGATCACACGCTTTGCCGTCTCTGCTGCAAATGAGCTAATATGTTCAAAGAGCAAAGAGCTAACATGTTCAACCTGACCTAAGAGAAACATTTCTTCTCCTTCTGTGAAAACGTCGCCACATCGGCTGCATCTTGCACAGCTGGGGTGGAAGTTTCTGTCCCCGGCCTTCAGTGGAAGCAGACAGAAAGAAAGGTTAGGGCAATTTTATTATTTCGATTTTGATTTTACGTGAAATATTTGCCAATTTTTTTAGCAATAAAGTAAACATATAAGTGTTTGAAGATATGTCCACAGTCAGATATAAATAGAGATGAAGCTAAAACTTGTCACAAATGGGCAGACAACTGGATCCAAGAGCACCAGGTTTTATTGAACCAGACAGGAGAATAGTAGTGAGGCACAGCTAAAAGTCCTCAAAGATAAATCTGGGTCAGGCAGGCAGGGGTCAAACAGGAGCATGAGGGCATCAGAGAACAACCAGAGTGGTCAGAGTCCAGGCGAGGGTCGGGGCAGGCGGCAAACAATTAGGAGTCAAAGATGAAGCAGGATCAGATGAAACAGAAGATCAAGTCAGGCAGAGAATATTCAGTCAGTGTGAATTTAGTCTAAGTACTACTGGGAGTGATTGCAGATGGAAACCAGCTGTGGGACTTTGGGGAGTGACAGCAGGGACTGATGGGAAGTTTAGTGTGGAGATCCAGGAAGGGCTAGTACTGTGAAGGATCCCACTGATGGCGTGAGGGGGAAGCGGGACCAATTCTTGATAAAACTAAAGAATCAAACTGTCTGTTTGATTGACAGATTCTCCTGATCTGCTTTCAGCTGACTTCCAAGAAGGTTACTTATGATTGGTGACAGTAGTTACTCTAGAAACAGGACTCAGAGCAACTCGGGCCAATCACTGTTTGGTGGAAAAATGGCGACTGAATTGGCCTCATTTCGCTTGAGCCACAGGGAAGGCATTTTCTTTGGGTGACATCATGCTTGCTTCATCCATCTCTATTTACTAGATGGTTTTGCTAAGAAAGTGTTTCAATGGCAAGTTGGTTGGAAAAGATGTAGGGCACTTGCCCTCGAGGTCTAGAGTTTGACATCCCTGTCTGACTCTGAGTCATAAACAGGCAAACTGCTTGTTCCACATACAGCAGGTTTAATAGCACATACAGAATGATAGGTACGGTTAAAATCCACAAAGCTAAAGCAGGGTCAGACAGGCAGAGATCAAACACAAGCATGGGAGTATCAGAGATCAAACTAGAGTAGTCAGGGTCCAGGCGAGGGTCAAAGGCAGGCGGTAGGCAAATAGAGCAGGGTCTGGTAAACAGACGATCAGATCAGGATATAACGCTTGGTATGCTGGCTGAATGGCACAAACAATACTTCGCATTGAACGAGGCTCTGTGCACCACTTAAGACACAGGTGGAAGGTTGTCGGAATAGCTGCATTAGGGGAACTTTGCGCTGGGGCTTCTGTGAGATGTAGTGAGTTAATATTCTGGAGACGGGCCCGCTGGTGACCATAGGGTGAGACAGAACCTTGACTCTTGATACTCTGTATCAACTATGATCACAAACATGAACAATATTCTGTATCCCTGGTTGGGCATAGCACATCAACAAGTCACCATTGTCATCTGTCCTGGGCAATTATTTTCAGCTCCTTCCAGGCATAACTGGTCTGCTTTACATCTTCAGGTTCCCTCTCAAAGTGTTCCTATGGTCTTCTTTGCTTTCTCTTCTCCTCGAGTTTCAGGTCAGAGCCAGACATCTGATGCTGGTTTCCTCAAGGTGTGGTCAACCTAACCCCAACTTCTCCTTTTTGATCTCTTCTTCCACTAATGCAAACTTTGGATCTTGAAGTTTTGAGGTTCTTCTCAGACAAGAATTATTGAACGTCTGTAATTTGTTGATGGCGGTTTTTGTTCTCCTGCAGGTCATTTGACTTGAACAAGGAAATCTCCAGACGTCCCTGAGGGTGATGAAGGGTGCCCCTGCCTTATCTGCTGCTGATTACCTGAATCTGGTGTGTTTGGCTAATCAGGAGCTTCAATGGCAGGTTGGGTGGAAAACATGTAGGACAACATCCCTCGAGGAATGACTTTGGACATCTCTGCTCTATAGTGTCCATTTTTTAATATTCTAGTTATTAAGCATTTGTTAAAATGATCAACAGTTTCCTTTTTTAAACCTGATGTTTTTGTTTTAGTGTAAAAACATCAACTCATCAGTGAAAAACAAAAAAAGTGGCAAACCCCTGTGGTGAGCCTCACCTCAAGAACTTTTCCTGTTATGAACTTCTGGCATGCCTCACACTTCACCCCGAACTGAGTGTGGTAGTCTCTCTCGCAGTATGGAGCACCATCTCTAAAAGATTCATTCGTGGTCACTGTTGATTTTGCACTTTCAAAGTACTTTTATGGTTAAATAAATAATGATGACTATAAATAAGAATAGTAGCTGCCACTCACTTGTTGATGTATTCCCCACTCAGAACCTTCCTGCAGGTTGTACACTTGAAGCATCCAATGTGCCATTGACCCCCCAGAGCTAACAGAGCCTGGCCATTCTTGATGTCTCTGCCACAGCCTGCACAATCTGCAAAATAAAACCACATAAGTAATTTTACTGCTTTTTGTGTAGATTTTTTTTTGTTTTAATGAGCATCGGTGCATGGAACTATACAGAGATCCTCCTGCAGGCTGAGTGAGTCTGAATCCTTTGTTGATCCCAGCTGTATCTGTAATCTCTGGTTGAGCTGAGTTAATTCTGTACCTCTCTGTTGTAGTGAAGAGATAAGTGAGCCAAAAGATTTAGTCTTTCAAACTAAAAAAAGAATTGTAGGAATTCCTCATAAGGTACCTGAAAGTGAACTAAAGGGCACCGCAGGTGAGGGATCTTCAGATCTCTGCTTGGATTATCGCATGTAGAGTCAACATATTGTTCGTAATAAATAATTTCTAAACCTTTTTTGTCAGTTTTGCTTTTCACTTCATGAACATGTGACATTGACATTATCAAAAATAAAAATAAAGTTTTTTCAAATAAGTTGCCCTTTTTTCAAAATGGCAACTTTCCTTTTGATTTTATTCCATAGCAACCATTTTATTTTTTGGTTACCTGGGGGTGGTAAACAGGTCGATGTCATTTTTAGAAGAATCAGTAAAAGTAAATTTTTTTATTTCCTTAGCAACAGAGGTTTCTGGTTAACCCCGCCTGCATTTCTGATATGTTCACATCAAAAGTCAAACAGTTTTCTTCAGCTTGAGCCAAAGATTCATGTTTTGAATTTTTACAAAATTTGAGTAAAGAATATGTGTGTAACAAGGAAACGCCACTTTAGCGAGCTCGCAACAGTAACACCGTTCAAAATCTACAAACTTTAAAACCAACATTTTTTTCCCAAGTAGCTTACCAATAATGCTTTTTTTCAATTCAAGATGGCTGGCTTTTCCTGAAGGTCAAAGGTCAACAAAACCTTGGCTGTGGCTGTAGATTTTAGCTGGCGGTGTGTGTGCAAAATTTTGTGAAAATTGTTTGAACAAAGTTTTAATTTCCCATTTTGGGCAAAATGTGAAATTTCACACTTTGCCAGAAAATATCCCATAATAAATGTAAAAAAAAATCTTATTAATCTCCAAGATATGTGCTTTGGATTTGTTATTTAATTTTGAATTTTTCTTTTTTCTATTCATTTTTTTAATGTTTCTCCCTCTGTGATGTCATCAGTTTTTGTCGGGGGTTTTTCCCAATTTCCAAAATTCCTTTTCTCCAGGTGTGTTTTTGAGTATGTGGTGGAGGTTACATTTTCTCTCATAGGCGCAGCAAGAAAGAAGAATTGTGGAAACGGTCCTGGCAGTCCAGGTCGTATATAAACAATGTCTGCAGGTCAGTTTTCAGAAGATAATCTCCTCTGATTGGGATTCCAGGGGTCATGACATTTGATGTTTCTCCTTTATATAATTCTAGATCAAATACTCATGTGGATGCACACTCACAATCGGGGTAGCTGATCTGATTAGGAGGAGATACAGGCTCAACGCAGCGCTGACAGAGGCAGTCTTTTCCTCTGAAGGTGACACAGTGCCCGGCAGGAAAAGGCTGCCTGTGAAGAAAACACAAGTAGGAAACACAGTTGCTGAACAAACTTCAATTTTTAAAAATAAAAAAAGGCAGAAATGTTTGTCTTAAACTTACTTGCAAATGCTGCACACAAAGCAGGCTGGGTGGTAGGTTTTTCCTAACACCGTGACCATCTCCCCTTCCACAAATTCTCCACAGTTGTTGCACAGCGTGCCATGAAGCCGCTGGTAGTCCAGCGGGCAGAGATGCTCCCCGTTCTTCATGAAGAAGCCACTTTGGCCTAAGTCACAGCCACACACTGCACAGATGATGGAAAGGACACAAAAATGGGACAATTTGACCTTAAAATACTATCCACAAAGCTTAGAACTTCAATTAGCTAAACAAGAAGTTTTGAAACTGGTAGATTCACTAACAGAACATAAAGACGTTTTCTAGTAGACATTTATATGACAACACTGCTTTGTTTCTTGGATATTATTGGAGTAAACCCCATGTTGCATTAAGTGTCACAAAGAAAGTTGAATTAATAAATTTCATATGTGCGCATCATAAAGTATTAATAGTTATTTTATTTGCAGATGACACAAATATATTCTGTAGTGATGACAATTATTCTATTCTTATTAAAATTATAAATAAAAGCTAAATACTGTTTAAAAATGGCTATAAATTATCATTAAATTTAAACAAAAAAAAAACAAAAACTGTGATATTTAATAACCAAAAGGAAAGTTTTGAACAACTAATAAACATGAATGGTTTATTGAAAGAAACTGTACAAGAGGAAAAGTTTTTAGGAATAACAGTAAACTATCATGGAAACACACTGCACACAAAAAAATGAAAATCTCCAAAAAAGTTTAAATTATAAACAAAATGAAACAATTCCTGGACTATAATTCACTACATACGTCTCCCACTTCACCTACTGCAATGAGGTTTGGGGGAATAATCATAAATCTTCATTATATCCATTATTCAAATTCCAAATATGAGCCATCCAGATCATGCACAAACTTTATACAATCTCAATGATTAAAATTACACAATTAAAGACAAAATCAGACACTATTATCAATCTTGATTTCTTACTACCAGACATTATGCAGAATTTATTTATAATCAAAGAGAATTGCCATAAACTAAGAGCAATTGGAAACTTTAAACTACCATTAGTACGAACTGATCGCAGAAGATTTAATTTCTGTGTGTAAAAAAAAAGGTGGAAATGTAAAAGAGATAAAGGATAAAGAATGTAGACACACTTTAGACAAAACGTAGATGGAGAAAGTCAACTTTACAGCTGGGCTCCATTCACCCAGAACCAGAAGATCAGACAACAAAAGCAGTACAATAACAGAACTGTACTGTCTGTCACTACCAGGTATGAAAAGTGGTATATAAATAAAGATCGATTTGATTCGAACAATACACACAAAATAAAGAAGTTTCCCATTAAATGAACTTTGCAACATGTAAATGTACTAAAATGTGGTTATTTTTCATTTGCTCTAAACATTTTTTCAGTAGTTTTATCTTACTTAAATTAATCAATATGATATAAATGTTGTGAGACTGCGTGGCTGAAATGTACATTACCCTTACAGCCACTAAAGCTGTTTGTGCTTGAGCGTTCATACTGAGCGGCAGACTGACAAGCTCCTGACATCGCCGTCACTAAAGCTTGTTTGGGGACATTTGATACGGTCAAACCTGCCCTGTCCTTCTGAGCCTGCCAAAGCCGGACACACAAAGACAGTTGTGTGGCTCTATTCCTGTCTCCACACACCACACTGTTTAATCTTCATCCTGTATGCATATTCGCCCACAAAGCACACTTTTTATACACGTTTTGATCGCCTTCTTTAAGATTAAGTCACTTCTCCCGCTGTAAAACTCCTTTCCTGAACGTCTCTTTGTTTTCTCGGCCCTGCAAAAATCAGCATAATGTGCTGAGACAAGAACAACACTGGAAGCTTGTCGGAGCTGATTAGGAGGAACAACAGCGTGATGAGGAAATATGTAAACGAAGCAGAGGGAAGCCAGAAGGACCCGACAACAGCTCATTGTTGAGAATGTTTTCTAATAAACTAAAATGAATGAATATTATATCACCACAATCTCCTGGAAGAAAGGGATGATTGCGCAATAACAGGTCACATGACCTGTCAGTTTAACAGCAAACTTTATTTTATGGGTTTTTGTTTCCTACGACATTTTATTTTACAATCTTTTACAAAAATAAAGTGTTTTTGCTTTAAGATAATTATTCTTTTATCTTGTAAACCTGCTGATCGGGTTGCTGGAGCCTATCCACCTAATGTGGGCACAGTTCACCAGTCCATCAGGGGGCCACCTAAGGGACAATTTAGAGTCACCCGTTAAACAATGGAGCATGGAGAGCTCAGAGGAACGTCACTCTTCAATGAGGAGAACATGGAAAATCCAGACAAAGAATTTGGTTCAAAGGTAATTTCATTTCTTCTTTTTAGATGGTTTCTTCTTATATTGGGCTTACCTTTGCATGTGAAACACCTGATGTGGAAATAGCTGTTCTGCACTCTCAGCACTTCTCCTTTGCATGAGCCCCTGCATCTGACACAGTGGACGCCCTGTTTTTCCGCCACGGGACGGGGCTGGCTGCCGTCCTGAATATGCAGAACTGCAGGGCAGAAAAATGTGAATGATGAGTCCCTTTGGCGTAATCCACAGTCAGCCAGTAAAGTCTCTAGCAGGAAGCACATAGTCACACATAAATGGTCTCACACACACACATAAAGGAGGAACTTGGAACACAAGTGTTGTTTTGATGTCGACAAATTTCAGGCGGTTTCTCTGGGTTTCTGTCAGAGCACGTCTGAAGGTTGTGAGCTGAATTATGCGAAACAATAACAAACTGAAGAAGTATGGAGAAAAAATAGTATGGAGCTAAATTGAGGCCAATATAATTTGAAACCCAAATAAAACAATTTGATTTTTTTTTGCTAAAAACAAATATTTTTTTCAAATTGTTTATTTGGGTTTTAAATAATATTGGCCCCAATTTAGCCCCATTAAAGAAGTACTTCAGTGTGAGTGAAACCCCAAAGAAGAGAGAAGTGTACAAAGTCTCCGTAAAAATCATAATTTGGATCATTTTGTTCTCCTATATCCTTCATCTACAAATGATAATTATTCCTATTTTATTTCTTTTTAATGCTGAGTAAAGTTGGTTTATTTGGATTTTCTGCCAAAACGTCCAGAATTTTTTTTATTTAGACAAAAATCGGAAAATCAAAATTATTATTAATTTTTTTCTGTGTTTTAAATCTTAAGGTTCAAGCAAAAAAGTTGGTTTTAAAGTTGGATTGTTAAAAATAAATATGTTCTTGAACAAATGATTGATCAAAACAAAACATTGATGTTAAAGTTTTTCTTTCAGAATATTTCAAGATATTTATGATAGTCTTCCTGTTAGTGCAACAAAACACTCATTTTAGGCATCGACTTTTTTTGTTTGCTTTATGTTTATGAATCCTTAGAAAATATGAGACATTCTTTGAAAAAAGCATCATTATTCTCCATAAAAACAGTATTTATATCCTCCTTTTTTCCATGAACTGCTTGTGTAACTCTAATCCCTCACAACTGTCCAATCAGATTTCACATTGTTCAGCATCATTTGTTTTGACAGAAACAAACAAACGCACAATACTCAAAAAAAAGTTTTATTCTGTGTGAACATACAGAAAAAAAAGACAAAATAGCTCCTAAATTGTCATTATCCTAATATTAATCTGCATAATTCAGATGAATAACAACATGTTTGTTTCAGAATGTGAACAAGGTGACTTTTATTTATTTATTTTTTAACAGTATTCCTTATATGGGTGAAGATGATGCAGACGCCTGCACAATCTAATCACAGCACACTTGAAAAGTCCTCAGAGTGACTAGAGAGGACAAGAATGCAGTTTGTTCGAAGCGCTCTGGACTGCAGTCTGTGGACACTCAGCGTACGAAAAGCTGCACAAACAAAGAAACTTTATCTCTAAAGTTTCCATCCAGTCAAAAGATGATTAAAAACTGCCTTGAAGAAGAAAATCCACCTCAACAATTTCAGATTGTGCTACACCATGTGTGCGTTTATACCTAAATACCTGTTTGTTGACTCCATCAATAGAAGCTGAATAAAGGGTGCTTAAGTGTGTCCCACATCACAAAAAGCTGTTACCATGGTAACAAGCGAGGGGCACAAACTATGTACAGGCCAGGGACCAAGTCCATACACCATAAATGCTTAAATACAAAGAAAAACGAATATTTAACTCAATTTTTTTCAGCATAAATCAGCTTTTTGTGGAGAATTACAAAACAAAACGAATTATTTAAAAAATCGTCCATCAGAGGTCAAATTTCTGAACCACATGGAATTTTTTCACATTGACTTGAGAATGGCGAACAGACTTCAGAAAACGTTTTCTTTGGCATCCAAACGGCGCTCTTCTCTTTCTCCATCTCCCCCTGAATGTGAAGCTGATCTGGTGTTAGGTATTAGCAAATGTTGGATTTAGAAAGACGGCAAATGGAGGGAAACCCAACACCTCCTTTACTCCCACAACCCTTCAGCTTTCTATAAAAATATCTATCTCTGGGTGCATACAATGAGCTTGAATTCATCTATTTATACGCATTAGTTCATAGATTTATTTTTAGCTGAATTTCTATTTTTGGGAAAACCTTTTATTTGTATATTTTGATGAGCTTAAATCACCTTTTTTTAATTAATGTTGAATATTATTGTCAAAATGCATCAAAAAGCATATTTTAAAGGGTATTTATTGAACATTTTTAGTAGAGAAGAAGCTGAAGAGTTTGCAATGACATTAAGATTAAACTATAAATGATCTTCATGTGGCTTCCATTTGAATGCTTCCAATTAGATTTTGAATAATTGAACACAAATAATTTAAAAAATGCATTTAAAATCTCAAAATAACATCATTTTGAGTGTGACCACATCAATATTTACAGAATCTGGAGGTCATAACACAGAAATTTTAGAGGTCAAAGTGCTGAGAGGCTTTTATTTTGGCAGCCTTTTTGTTCCATTGAATAATAGGAAAATATTTATGACGTTTCCTGGTGGGCTGTAGCTGTTACTGCTGTAACTCCACTCCCACCACTAAAAACACTATCTGTGATCTATTTTTAAAAACCCCTCTGCTCGTTTTCTTCAAAGCTTTAAAGCGACAACACAATTCTTGTCACTAATCTTTTGTTCTGGACTGTCTGTGACACTGGATCAAAGCTCAAAGCAGTAAGTTATAAAAAGATCCACTTAAACGTTATGTCATTCGGTTTTAAGAACTTTCACTCTGTGAACGCAGTACCAGCAGTTAAAATGTTCAAACAAGCAAAACACAAAGTTAGTCACGTTTAGTAGAAGTTGATTTAGTCAAAAGTAGCCAAACACGCTCTGTCTACCTTTCTGTTTCATGTCTGCAGGTCTGTGTGTTGGAGTGCAGAGGATCAGAGTGAGGAGACGACCCAACTGGTGCTGCACCAAGAGAAAAGGGGTGGTCCGACAACACAAAGGGGTCTGCGTGTGTTTGTGTGTTTGTGTGTGCGAGGCTGTGAAATTCCCTGGAGCTTCTCATCTGTGGCCTCATCCAGAGAGAGGAAGGGAACCGACGTGTTCTGATTAAAAAACTTAACTGGGCTTAAGTTCTATTTGGCCAAATCAAAGTTTTTTCTCAGTGTAATATGGGGTCGGGACAAACGTGACCACACAGGGTTTTAAAATTTGACAGAGCCAGGAGTACATGTGTGGAGCGTTTTGGTAATCAAAGAAATAAGGTGGAATTTGGACAGACATGCTAATTTAGGCTAAAAATTAATGTTTTTATTTCAAAAGTTTGACTTTTGTTATCTCATTTTAGTGCCAACTTCACAAATGATATCTGTCAGAGAAGAATATAAACTTAAAGAAATGTTGCGTCCAACTCAGAAATTACACATGAACAACAAATCTTTAAAAAACAACATGAATGCAGACAGAGATCATTGCTTCTATTGCAAGATCTATGGGGAGACTCCTAAAATACTGGGAAAATAAAACAATAATTCAGATTATTAATATAATAATGGGCCAGATTAAACAGTTTGACGGGCCGCAGGTGGCCCCCGGGCCGTAGTTTGCCCACTCCTGGTACTGTATAATACTCAGTCTGCAACCGCAGATTCTTTTATCTGTCTTTTCCGTTGAAGAAAAGATTTGAAAATTTGAATAATGAGCCTTCATTTTTTTTCAAATTTCATTTAATAAATTTTTGTCACTTAAGTTTGTGATTTTGTTTTTTTTTTTTTTTTCTTTTTTTTTTTAACTTGTCCTGTCCAACATCTGAGCAAGCAGATGCGGGCTGAGAGCCTCTTGCGTTGGACAGATTTTAATGTCCCAACAGGGTTTATTAAGTATAAACCCCTGTTGTATTTCATGCTAAACTTTATTTATTTTAATTATGTTGTATCTTTTTCTTTTTTGTGTTTAAGTTTGTGATTTTGAGACAAAGTTCTTAAATTATAAAAACTATAAAAGTATTTACATGCTAAGATTTAAAAAATTGATTTTATGTCATTTATTCGGTTGTAAAAAGAGTAAAATGATGGTTTTATGCAAAAGTCAAGCCATGGTTGACTTGACTTTTGCATTTTGATTGAAGTAGCTGCATCAGGAGGCTCTTATTTTGAAAGAACTTAGCTGTGCAGCAGTCAAAAGAAAATAGTTTATAGAAATATGACACTTATAATTCAATTGTTGTAAATGATTAAAAAAAAAACCTAAATTTAATAAATAAATATCCACAAAAACATACATAAAACTTCTTTTTAGTGGGTTCTCGCTTTAGTCAATAAGAAACTTGACCAAATGACTCTTTAAGTCTTAAAGTTCCCCATGATGATTTTTTTTAATTTCAAAACTTTTTTTATTAGTGTTTTAATTATGATTATAAAGTTTTTAACCAAAATCCTACGATCTAAATGTCTTGAAAAGCCATTTTTCAAATTGATCTGAAGCTTCTGTCTCAAAAATATCCTCTGTGGGGGCGGGGCTTTTGGAACTGAACGCCGCTGATCTGTCCCGGAACCCCCTCCGTCTGTTTATGGTGGCTCCGTGTCTCGCTAGCGTAAATCATCACCGCTAGACCTGGATGTCAACTTGGACGAGGAAGCTGAGAGCTTCACCGACCGAACTTTCACTGTGGTCAAATGAGGCGCCGTTCGCATTTCCGCGGTCACATCAGGAAGCTCTGTGGAGAATTTTCCAGCGTTCTCAGTCCGGCTAAAATAAGCCTTGCATGAAACTCGCACAAAAAATCCAGTGACGGCTGATTTGACTACGGAAATGTGAACGGCGACTCATTTGACCGCAGTCAACGGTAAGATTCTCTTCTCTTCCCCGGAACTTGAGCTCAGCACGCTAGCCGGGCCAGACGAGGAGGTTTGCGCATGTCCAGCAGAGGAAACTGGACGTATTAACTACTCATGAATTTAAACAGAGATTTTCTTAGACAATTTGATTTGATTAATGCAAAAGTGAAATGATTTCTTATTATATTTGTTCTCTTCCATTAGAAAAAAGCCACACATACATGTTAAAAAAATAAAAAAACAGGATTTTCATCAGAAGGAGACTTTAAAGGTTACATACCCTTGAATGCTAAAAGTAAGGTCACATACTTAAAATTTATTTATATATTGCAAACTTAAAATGCTCCAATCGATGGAAGAATCACATTAGTATATAGTACAGTATTCAAATAAACTTCAAGTTTAGTACTTTTTGCTAAGGATTTGTTTTATAACTAGTATAAAATTGCAGAAAATGTGCTTTAAATAAAGTTTTTTTTACAAATGGACTATCTTTTATCGATGCTTATAGACAAGTTGACATGCTTTAGTTTGGACTTACAAACTAACTTCATTCAACTAAGAAAAAAAAGGACATTTTCAACATAGCGTATCATGTTTACCTGACAGCTCAGCAGGAATTCCTGCCAGCTTTTCACACAGGATGTAGTCCTCTGGGTTGATGAAGGGCAGCTGCTCCATCATGGAGCGCTTGGGAATCAGGTAGAGGACCTCCGCAAGCTCCCCATCTTCGATGATGGACATGCGCCTCACGGAGTTCTTCCTCTTCACCCGGTCCAGCACCACCATGTCATTGCTGTGGCTGGAGCCGCAGATCTTCCCCAGGTTGTTGAGGTTCAGAAGAGCCGACCTGTTCATCCTGCAGAGACTTCACACTACAAACTGACTCAGGGAGAAATCATACAGCAGAGCCGAACAAGCTGAAGTTCTTTTGGATGCCAGGTGTTAAGCTGCTCTCTGACTCCGTGTATGTCCTATCACAAGCCCTCTAAGAAGATTAAGCGAGGTGTATTTTTAGGGTTTATCTTCATGGCAAACGCAGGATCTAAACGCCCGGCCGTCTCGCTCAGGTATCCCTCTGTCCACCGTGTCAGGGACTCCAGTGTGTGATTCCAGAAGCAGTAAGCAAACTTTTTAAGAAGATTAAAGCCTACCCTGGTATTGGATGATCAAGATATGTATGGATTTAAGAATATTACTTAAAGCTTTAGTCCACTGTGCCTGCAAAAGTCATTCAATTTGATCAGTGCTTGGATTAGAACGGGGACATCTGGACCGAAAAAATATCAAAAACATCAGAATAAAGCGGTTAACTGTGTGCCTTTGAACTGACTGCATTATTCTTAGAGACAGAGTTAGGCGGAAAAGCCAGAGGCCGTTCTAAGTACAACATAAGTCAGAGTGCTTAAGAAAATAAAGACTGCAGCATTGTTGAAGGGCAGACTGGGCTTAGATAAATTTAGAAAGTCTAATTGAAGTGCTGCGTCATGCAACATTTTCTGTAAAAATACACATAAAGTTGCTCAGTGATTAAAAAGAAAAACTCCAGTTTTCCCTTTTATAGAAGTGATTTTTTTAAATTAAAAACAAAAACTGAAAAAATGTTTTTTCCTCCAAAAACATTTTAGAGGTTGTTCCATTAAAATATTATCCTACTCAAGAAGAGTTACATTAATTAGACTAAAATAAATCATATTTTTAATTTTACATTTATATCACCTGAAATTTGACTTAAGTAGAATTAAAAAGTGTATAAATTTAAAAGTAAGTAATCTGGACATTGTGAAGCTTTTCAAAGGAAGTTAAAAATAAAATAAGGACTTTAGATAGTAAAATAAACCAATTTATTTGCTCTGAATGTGCAAGGAGTTCCACCTAGTGGTTGATGTTTGACATTCCTGATCAAACAAGTCATTTGTTTTCAGTAAACTGCAGTATTTTAATTAGAAAGCTTTATCTTAAGCTTTTCAAAAATTAATTAATACAAAATAAAACAGGTGTATTCTTCACCAAAATGGTAGCTTTCCTCTTTATATATGAATTCCTAATTGTATGCTTGCTTGTACATTTCTGTAAATAAATTTGCAAGTCTATGATTTGTTTTTGTAATTTTATTTTTACATTTTCATGGAAAAAAAATTGAAATAACAGTACATGCGCTCACATTTAATTGATTTCATTTTAAGTTTGTCACATAGAGAAACACAAAAAAATGCAAGTTTGGAAAAAAAAAAACTACTGAACTGCAGTAAACAAACAAACTCATATTTCCAGTAAAAGTCAGTCATTCAGCATGATTAAAATAGAAGAGCAAAATAATAAGAACACCACTTCTCCCTTTTCTGGGATTTAGAAAAAACTATTCAGAACACTGATTATTGGCAAATTGAACTATTAAATGTCTTGCTTGAATTTCCCTTTATAGTTTGTTTGCCGTCAATGCATGCAACACTTTAACAAAACTACACAAATAAATTTGAGCCTACACACACACACACACACCCACACACACAAACACACACAAACACACCATTCATTTAGAAAAGTTTTCTGAACACTTCTTGACAATTTCAGGATGTGCACGTAGAATTTAAAACGTCAACTGAAAGAGAATTGACTGAATGTAATTCAGAGGGACGGACCAGCAATGACAGGATTTTACAAGAGACACTTGGTGAGATTAAGAAAAACAGATTCCTTGAAGAGGCTTAGACAATAAAAAAAACAAAATCATTTTAAACACTTCAACTGTTCGGGAATGAATTAAAAAAAAAAAAAATCAGCTAAATCAGCTCAAATAGCTGAATAACACTAGACAAAAGCAATTTTTGATTAAATATCCTGGAAAACAACAGCACACATTTAGAATGTGAAAGTAACTGTTAGATAGACAATGAAGCATGGTGGTGGCAGTATCATATTTGTGAAGGCATTTTAGAAGCGAGGAGAAAGCCTTTAGATGAATGACCCTCTACTCTGTTTATATACACACACGTCTGTAAAACGACACAGAACATAACGGAGTTCCAAACACAGATATATGCAGGTAAAAGTTGTTCTCTTCGTTTCCAGGAGACATTTATTCCTTTTAATCAAGCTTAACTTGTTCAGAATAACTAAAATATTTCAAAGCTTTACAAAACAGGGAAAATGGGGGAATTCCATTAAAAAAAATGTATTTAATCTTTTAAAACGTTTTTTTGTTAACAACACATCATTGTAAAAACTTTGGTAACAACGGATGGAAATGATCACATAAAATTTGATTTACAAAAAAGTTTAAAAAAAAAAATCTTGGCACAATCGGTGAACATGAGAATCTAAACGTTTGATTTACCAACTAAAATGTCAGAAGATTTCGAGGTGCAACAGAAAATATGTTTGTGCAAAATAGTGAAGGTGTGCCGCCTGTAAACAGAAAAATCTTTCTCCAAAGTGTTAAAAATAATAAAGTGACTTGATTAATTTGATTACTTGAGACATTTCCCTGAAATCCTTCAGTAAATCTTTAAATTCTAACCACATTTTTTAATGTGTTTTGTTGGAATTTATTGAAATTAATGCCTGAATCTTTTCAAAGTATTAGTAAATTTTAAATCTTTGACAAAAAGCTGCTGGTTGTATTTACGGAGATAAATGCAGCAAAAAAAAAAAAAAAACCCAAAAAAACCATAAAAATCAGATCAGATTTCAAGAATTTGCCCATAAAATACACTATAAAAGAGATTTTTAAAAATCAGCTCATGAGTTGATAGAATTGGCAGCACCATCGTCTTCATTTTGCTCTTCCTCGGCTTTGATGAGAGGCTCTCGTTCAGAGTTTCTCTCCGCCTGCTGCGACCTCTTCGTCGTTTTGTTCAAAGTTCCTCCCTGCAGGAAATGACAGAACTGGTAAACACAAACAAACAAACAAACAAACAGATTAAATGTTTCAGACCTGTTTGTAATCAACAACGTTGAGCAGCACAGAGGTCACGATACAGCTGACGGTGTTGGCCAACATGAAGATCATCATCCTCTTCCAGCGCCACAGCGGGATCTTAGCTTCACTGTAATGAAAGAGAATTCAAGCTCGCGCTGTAGAGCAAACTCACTCTCAGGAAACGGTCGACTACCTGGACTGAGTTCCCAATATCTGTCCGACAACAAGGTTAGATAACCCGATGCCAACCATCTGAATGGAGGTGGCCAGGCCCATGGCGGTCCCCAGAGTGGCCTGAGGGACAACGAGGGGGATGGAAGGCCACATGCTAGCCTGGAGCAGACAGGAAACGCATCATGAGGAAGGGATGATGGAAAATAAATGACATAAAATGATTAAAAAAAAAAAAAAAAAAAAACATATGAAATAAAAATAAAAAAATAAAATAAAAAAATACCATAAAAAATATAATTAAAATGAATAATGAAATTAAAAACAAAATGAAATAAAAAAAAATAGAAAATAAAAAACAAAATGCCTAAAAATGTAAATTAAAAAATGAAATAAAAGATAAAACTAAATTTAAAAATATAGTAAAACTAAAATAAATACAAAATAAAAAATATATTAAATTAAAAAATACAATAAAATTAATCAAATTAAAACTAAAAATGAATATTAAAAAATGAAATAAAAATAAAATTAATAAATTACCTAATTAACTTAAAATCAAATTAAAAATACAAAAAATAAAAACAATACATAAATACAATTAAAATGAAGAATGAAATTAAAAATCAAAAATATAATCAATTTAAACATTAAAAATAAAATTTTAAAAAAGCAATAAAAATTCAATTAATAGAAAATGATTTTTTTTCCTTGGTTAACTCTAAAATTCAAAAAAATAATTTTAACCATTATTGAGTTTTACTATAGTTTGTAATTTCTAAATTTTTGCACGGTACAAACACACCTATGAATAATACACAAAGAGGTCCCTAAATCTGAGATGGAACACCTGCTGCCATCCTTAGTAGTTACATCAAAAATCTGTCGTTTAGCAGATTAATAAAAACAAAACAAAAAAAACCCTAAAAACATACAGCAGCAAAAGAATAAGTAATTCCCAGCCATATGGTGGAAACCAGAGGAGGGACGAAGGTGAAGGCCAAGAGTCCAAACACCGGCAGAGTGAGGACAGCACAGGTCAATGCAAAGATGCCGCGCAGACCCACGTAATACTTCAACACACAGAGTTAAAATAGTTTACCACATTGATACAGAAAACGCTGTGGATAAACAGATATGTGGATGCAGGAACAAAACAAAAATACCTACAATAAGTATCCCAACGCTGGCGGAGAGGACCAGAGAGCTGTCGTAAACCGCTCCTGCCACATATGCCGCCTCCTTCTGACTGTAATTCCCATATTTGTCCTGAATGAATTTACTGGAGAGGCAGAAGAAGCATTTAAATCATTGTTGGTGAATGAGATTATGTATGGTACACTTCTGCACTTTTTGACACTTACCTGGCATCTGCGATAAAAGGGAAGATGCCGTTGTAAAAAAACATGATGGTGAGAACCAACAGCCAATATCTCAGAGACAAAAGTTTTACATCCTGAATCCGCTATAAAAAAATGAAGAACTAACATTAAAAACAACACAAAAACACACAATTATTATATTAGGTTCTAATAATGTCGGGCCATACCACTTTTCGAGATGCCTCTTGCATCGATCCCTCTAAACCCAGCTGCTTCATTCCCACTTTGTCCATAGCGCTCACTATTATAGCCGAGCTGAACCCCAGAACGCACAAGAGTGCTCCTAGAGAACAACAATATAGCATGTTACATGGTTTTAGAAAAATCGCTGCTTAACTGATGAGTTTTTCCATCCATTTTTTTAACATACCACCCCACAGTGTCCACTGCATCCCAAATTTATCCTCAAACTTCTCGGTGAGGAAGAAGTTGAGGACCGAGCCCAGGCGAGAAAACGCCAGAGTCACGCCGAAGGCCAGAGCCAGCTCCTTCCCTTTAAACCAAAAGGCCGTGATGCGGTTCTGAACAACTGAGGAAGAGGAACAGGAGTGAAGCTTGGGAGCCTTTCTCGGTATTGAGATGGTGCAGCTCTTATGGGAACTTACTGGTCAGAGATCCGTTCCCTGATCCGAACAGCAGCCGGCCGGTGAGCATGAGAGGAAGCAGGTAGGGGGTTCCTTTGAAGTGGGAGCCCAGCGCAAAAAGGGAGGAGCCCAAAACGCAGAGAAAAGAAAACAAAAACACCCCGACTGGAAAAAGAAAAAAAAATTAACTTTAAAGAAAAAAATTAAAAGATTTGCAAGCAGATGTAGACTTACAGCGATTTCCCAACTTGTCAATCAGGAATCCTGCAAGAATCACAACTATAGCATTCCTGGTGAAAGCAGAAACACAAACTATAAGCAAACTTTTGATTAGCACACATGCAGATAAATCTGTTCAGCTTACGTCCAAGCATAAATAGCATAAAGAAGATTGTATTGCTGAGGGGTCATGCCCAGTCCCGCCACGCAGTCCACTGTCCCATTGATTACTGTCGCATTGGAACAGGTGAGGTTCTGTAAAACAAAGACAGGCGACTGATAAATTCATTCAACACTTTGGAATTTCACTAAGAAAACTGTAAACAAGTTTAAAGTCCAACTCTGATCATCTCTGGATCTACTGTAAAAGGGTTCCTAGTGGTCTTTTAGTTGTGATTATGCCATTTTTAGGCAAAATCTAACAATTTGTGATGTTTTCTAAGATATAGTTTCTGCAGAGTGGAAGTGGTTTGTTAGAATTTCCCGACATCCATCTGTTTACATTCACTCCATGTTAAATGTATATCAAAAACACATTATCTACTACCGGAGTGGGTCTTTAACTCACCCCTTGGAACTGATCCTGCAACACGCTGGGCATGTCGAAGCAGAAGTAGGAGCCGAATGTCAGCAGGCAGTTAAAAAACAGCACCACAAAGCGATAATACGCTGGGAAAACAGCAAAAAAGAATATATTCAGTACAGAATAAAATACCATTTAAAAAAAAAATCATGCTTTGATTTGAATTTTGGACGAAACAAATCAAAATTTAAAAAGTAGGTAAATATTTCTAGCATCTATTATTCAATTTATTTGCCCAGGAAACATGTAAATTCAGAAATATACTTTTGAAAAATATTTTTTGCACACAAATCAAATTTTAGATTTTTTTTTAAGAGACTAAAGTGTTGATTAGGGAAAAACAAAAACTGAAATTGATTAATAGATATACCTGACACACACAATGGCAAGCAAACTCTGAAGTAATCTATTGGGCAACTTCACATTTAAGTCACATGAGCTCTTTCAAAACATAGAAATGCTGAGTTGGTCACTAAGTGGCCAACTTTTCTGGGCAACTGTGTGTGTAAAAGCTACAAAAGACACTGGCTATGTATATGTAGCTAAATAAAGATAAGCCTAATTAAGAAACAGCGACCACATACGTACCTTTCTCTGCCGGCTGCACCATTGTGAAATCAAATTATTTCCTTTAAACTTAAATTAATCGCCTAAATGCATACAATCTGCTGTTGTTTACGTGCGAGCAGACTGTGTCACTGGGTTAGCAGGATACGGAAAAAGTCCACTTCTCCTCTGCGGGACCCGTCGTAAAACCACAGCTCTCTAAATCACACGGATGGTGCTGCTGCTGTTGGATTCAAACGGAATGACACAGTGCATTCCTTTTAAAATCTGCGCAAACCGGAAACGCTCTTTTTGTAATAACTTTATTGACAAAGATTTGTTGACATAAATGAAGCGTTACTTAAATGTTGTGTTTAGATAAGAAATAACGTTTTGAACTTTACAGTACGCACATTTTAGAGAGTATTATAGCAAGTGTAAATATTTTTAACGTCGTTTTTACGTTTAAGCTAGGTTATGTTACTGTAAAAAGTAACTGATAACTTTTGCTCAAAGTAGGCCTGGTACACTTGAAGTTCAAGGATAGACTACTTAAGAATAGCAAGTCTAATAGTAAAGGAAATATGGACAACTTACTGAATACTCCTTTAATCAAAATCAAAACGCATTAAATTTACAACATAGTTTATAGTAAATGAAAACTACTTATTAAGTAAACTGCCCTGCTTTATTACTTTTAGTAGCCTGGGGTACAATAAAAATACTTTTTTTTTTCTTTTGCTGGGGGTAGTCTTTTTTTTAAGTAACTTAATCAATAACCTTTTACTATGTGAAAATAATACAAGATAAAGGCACGTTTTGCGCCTTTTCAAGATAGTGTGATGGATATGAATTATAATTAACTGATCTCTAGCTTTTTAATCACAGAAATTGACCAAAACATGTTTTAGAGAGCGCCACCCTCTGGTCGATTTTAAAAATTGCATTTGGTCTGTAAAATAAACTACTGACAAGAAAAGCTTTTTTGCAAACAAAAAAGATACTTTGAAATTATTTTTAAAAAAGATTAAAAAGGACACATTTTTAAAACCAAACCTTATAAACCACAGGTATGTTGGTCAACAGCTCAGACAGTTCGGACTTAATCCACAGAGCAGCAGATGTGTAATCTGCCCTGTTCCCCACCTGGTGACAGAAGTTAGGCCCACAAACCATATGTTCTTTCTAATAGTAGACCTGGGATCACTTTGGGTCTTTGTTGACTCAAAAAAATAATTTTAAGGATTGAGAGCATTTTTATTGGTTAAAGTTATACTGAAAGTGTTTATGCAATTCTGTGAGTAATGTACTGTACACAAGTAGTTAAAATCAAAAATTATGTTCCTATCGAGACAATCTAACATTTGGAAACCCTCTACCAAGGAATAAAATAATTTTAAAAACTGTTGTAAATTAATCTGTTGCCTAAGAAGGGCTTAAAAGAAACAATATTTCAATCTATTTTTGATTGAACCTATACATAAAATCCTTAAAATATATCAAAACACATGTGTGGGGATAAATATACAATATGTTAAAATAATTTCAAATAGAAGTGACTTATGCATGGAGAAACTATCTTTCTATATTTGTATGACTGTTAAGCATGTCTTGGAGATTTTTTTGTTTTGTTTAGCTTTTCTTGAATTTTAGCCTCATTTATTTGATTTTTCTTTCTTTTCTGTTCAATATATTTTTAAACAAGGCCCTGCATTCTTGGATTTATGATTATTTTGTTTTTCTGTTGTCTGTGTTTCTGGTTGGATTTATTTTTTTTCTCTCCTTTTTGATTTGCAGCGACGACTGAAGTCATGTTCTATTTTGTTTAATTGTTTAAGAAAAATAAAAAAAAGAGGAACATGGAGATTCTGCTGTTTACAAGTGGATGTATCAGAATGGAGTAGAGCATGTGTCAAAGTCAAGGCCGGATCCGGCCCTCCAGATAATTTTATTTAATTGTTAGTTATGCCCAAATGTTATCTTGCACTTGTTTTAACTTGCAAAAATTGGGCAAAATTTATTTTTATGGGAAGTAAAATATTGAAAATTATATAAGGTTTAAGTTGGTTTATTCTCAATTAATATTCCTGCCTGTTTTTATTCATAGTAATGTTAAAAAGTTACAGTTTTAAAGTTTTTACATTTTTATTTTAGTATCTTCAGTAAAAGCTTATCTTGTTTGGCCAGCAACCTAAGGTGTGTTTTGGATTTTTAGCCATCTGCAATTGAGTTTGACACACCTTGGGGAAGAGCAAGGAGCTTGTGGCTTGCCGTAGTAGCTTCTACGTCACACCTACGCGCTTTTTCCAATGGTTTTTTTTTTTTGCATCTGCTCCTGATTCAAAACGATTTAAATAAAAAAAAAAATAGATTACGTTTCTTCATACATGTTATCCATCGTGAAAAAAATGCCACGAACACATGATTTTAATTTAAGTGGGTCTATGACAGGGGTGGGCAAACTACGGCCCGGGGGCCACATGCGGCCCCTTAAACAACTTAATCTGGCCCTCCACATTAAAATACATTGAATCAAAAATCCTAATTATTGTTTAATTTTCATTGTATTTCTGGTTTCTTCTCATGAATGGTGTTGTTTCTCTGGCGTTCGTGTGTTTTTTTCTGACTCAGAAGGTGATTTTTCGGATTTCTTTGAGTTTGCATTTTCCTCTGAAGAACATCAACCCATTGGATCACCAAAAAGAGATCAAAAATCAAAATTTAGAAATTAAAATTCCCAAATTTTCTGTTTTTTAAATGAATATATGTGAATTTTAATCCAAATTAAAGCATGTTTTTATCTAAATTCCATATTATTTTTTTAGTTTATGAGGTTAATTACCAAATCACTCTTTCCCTCTGCTCCTTGACCGGCCCTTATGCCAAATTTTAGAACTCTTTCTGGCCCACAAATCAAAAAGTTTGCCCACCCCTGGTCTATGAGAACTTTTAAGCGCATTTGGTACGGGTTGTCCCTCGGCAGATACCGTAGCGGCTGTTTTTGTTCAGTGGTTTGTCATTTCCCCCGAGTTTTTAACAAACTGAAAGGGTTTCTTTTGTTGTTGTTTTATGTAAACATGTGAGATGTCTGTGTTGCGCAGAGCTAAAACGTGGGAAATCTCTGAATCCGAGGCTAGCGACGACGAATCGACAGCAGATCCAGACGCTGATGCTCCGAACAAACAAACTGCGAAGATCGAAGCAGAAGAAGGTGATCACTTTCCGAGTTCAGTCAACACGTTCCAACCGCCCTCGTCGGCTTTATCTCCCCCGAGACCTGGCGGCTCCGGCACGCCGAGTCCAGCACGAAAACGCCGGACCAAGGAGGAGATCGAGGCGGACAGACGGAGAGCGGAGGAGAGGAAGGAAGCGAGGGAGAAGCTGAGAGCTCAGAGGAAGGAGGAGAGGAGGCAGGAGCTGAGCAGGAGGAGAGAGGCTGCGGAGAACCTCAAGACAACTCCACCCAGGAGCAGACTGCATCTAAACTCATTCCACTCTCATTCACCCAGGTGCGTGCGGCGTTCAGGGACACTCGATGCATTCAAGTATCATCAATTTAAACTGTTTTTCTTCCTTTAGCATGTTCATCTGTGTTGTTTTTGCAGATCTTCTGCAGCATGGTGGCTGTGACTTCTTGCTGGAAACTCTGGTGTGTTTGGAGTGGAGGTTCAACATTGAGGAGCAGCAGATCCCTCACAGCATCACGTGGACCACAGATGAGCTCCAGGTAGGCAGGATACCTGATATTCTTACATGACGTCTATTTGTTTTTATTGTTTCTACTCTCATTTGCTCCTCAATGATTATTTACTATCTTGACCTTTAGGAGGGGGGAGAAGGTCAGGTCTCTGTGGAAGATCAAATAGTTCTTGTTCTGACTGCAACTGACTTTATAGACATGGGGACGTCTGTAAAAAAGGTGATCAGGCCTTATATTAAAAAGAAAGACACTTTGGGCAGCCTTTGACTGTAACATAAAGTCGTCTTCTTCCCATTTTTGATCTGCAGATGCTGGACAATGTGGAGGAGACCGGAAAAGAGAGCATCCTCGTTCCTGTTTTGGAGTGTCTCAACCAGGATCCCAAGAAGATGGTCACTCTGCTGGTGACAGATTCCGATAGCAGGTCAATGACTCCATGAATTGTCAATAACAGAAATCTGATGGATTTCTCTGTGATAAGCTCATTTTGCCAGTTAGATTATAGATTCATTTTTACAATTCAATTTCTTTTTTTCATTTGCTGTAATCTCAATTTCTAACAGCTTTCATGCACACTCTTATATACTCATAGAATGCATATTTTAAGGTTTGAAGTGTTTGTTGTATAAATTAAGTAAATTAAGAAAACTTGAGTATTTGATGCAGAAATACGTTAATTTGGGCGTATTCATTTAAATACAACCTTCTAATTTAATTTAAAAAATCAAATTATTTTTTTAAATCTCTTTTTTGTGATTTTAAAATTGATTTGTCTTTTTGTTAAATACATTTTGAACTGGAAAGTGTACAATTTTCATGTAATATTATGGAAAATAAAGTTTTTAATAAAAAATGTGTTGCCAAGGCAAAATCTGATTTATTGTTTATGTGATATTTTAGTGTTTTTAGGATTTTTCTTTTTATAAATTGACTTATATGTGAATTAGCTTCAGTTCTTTGTAATCTGCAGGAGAATGGCTTATGATGGACAGCTATTCTCAGAGGATCTACAATCTGAATCAAGGAGGGCAAATCTGGACATTGAGGAAGTATGTTTATTCTTGATAACTCTTTTCAAATTAATTTCTCAATTGAACTTTTTATTTGTTGCATTTATATTTCTTAAGGTTTTGGTGTACCTCCAGCTCTATAAAAACATCTCTTTGGTCTTCCTGGATGACTGGCAGGACGTCACAGACCACGTGTGTGCCGTCACTAAGGCATTATCAAAACGCCCTTTCAAGTAATTATTCCCCCTAAGGCTTTTTTCCTCCATCGCTTGGGTCGTTTTTACCCAGAAATCTCCTGACTCTCCTTGCAGACTCCTGACGGAGCGGGCGGAGCTTCCTTTCTGCGTGGACGGATCGTGGGCCAGCGGCGCTCGGGTGGAGAGGGACGGCTCCGGGCTGATTCAGGTGTGGAGCAAGCAGATCCAGCAGCTGAACCGAGTCAGTCCTGCCGTGGCCTCCACTGTCACCAAATCCTTCCCCTCGCCCCGCCTCCTGCTGCAGGTAAATTCATCGGAGAGTCTGTGTCACGAAAACAAAAAAAATCTAATTTAAAACTGCATTTAAGGCTTACCAGAATTTGGACTCAGAGGAGGAGAGGAAGAAGATGCTGGCCGGTCTGTTGGTGAAAAATGGAGGAAAAGAACGGCGCGTCGGACCCGACGTATCAGCCAGAGTCTATCGCTGCTTCACAGCCCAGAACCCTCAGCTGGTTCTGGACTAGCCAGTATCCGGCAGAACAAAAAAACACATTTTTGTCTTGCTTGTTAAAACCAAAAGTATGTTTTCTTTCTTTAAAAGCACTTTTTGTACAAACTTAAAAATGTAATTAAATATGTAAAAAAACAATTACTTTATGAAATATTTGCCGTGCAAAAAAAAGGATATTTTCAGTTTGTGTCCATAAAAATGAATCAAACTGGAGTTTTTGTGGTGTTTAATGTACATAGTTTAAATAAGAAGGTTTATAATAGAGAGAATAAACGTAAATAGAAAAACATGTAACAGCACAACTGAAGCTGATATTTAGGCAAAAAAACGTTTTAAAAAACACGCCAAAAAAATTCTGTTAACAATATGAAAAAAACAAAAAACAGCTGCTTTTTTTCAGAGTCTATCCCTGAGAATACTTAAGATTAGAATGTTTTTGTATCCTTAGAGTCTAGTCTTCAACTCTCACACAAAGACAGTAAATGGCATATTTTAAAGGAAACATAAAAATGAATATTTAAGCAAAAGAAATTAGATTGATTGGACATTTCTAAAAGTGTAAAAGTTCATTCTTTGCTTGGAAAACAGAAGAGCAGTGATGGAGGTGAAGATGATGATGGCAGTGGTAGAATATTCCAGTGTCGCTCTGAGGAAGGGAGCAGGTCATGTCCAGCGGCATCTCTTGCACTGATAATCCTCGGGCTCCGAGCAGCAGCTGTCGTAGTCGCTGCTGGGGGGAGTCGGGGGGCAGCGGCAGGCGCCGCGCTCAGTCTGAGGGGACGTGTGACAGGGGCACAAATATATGTCCGTTTCTGAAAGGGTTTCGGTGCAGGGGCCGGGCGAGGAGCAGGCACTCGGGGTGGAGGTGCAGCTCGGGACGGGGCTGGGCGGGACGCTGCCCTCCTCCTCCTCCTCCTGAGCGTCCTCGTCCGAGTGTCTCTCCCGCTCTGAGGCGCCGGTGCCGCTGGTGACGCTGAAGATCCAGAAAAGCTGTGTTTGGAGGAAGGTGCGCAGGCCGGGGGGCAGTTCTAGAGCACCGACCACGTCGGGGCAGCAGGGTAACATTTGGCGCAGGCCGGAACAGCAGAGGTACTGCAGGGAGGTGGGAGTGTAGCAGGCACGGATCACCTTCATGCTGCTCTTAGCTGCTGTGGAGCACACCATGGGGTAGAACTTCTTGTTTTGCAGGTTGGTAGCAGCAACACCTGCAGAGTATCAGAAAAACATCTCTCAAAATATATCTAAAAACAAGCATGAATATTAACAGATACGTGTTCGCAGACACACCTATGAACTGTCGGTTTTGGTAAAAGCTCAAAGTGCCGTGCCACGTGTCCAAGTGCACTCCTATGATGGACCCCTGACCAAACCGAGGGCAGAATTTCACTTTGTCCCCTTTGTGTTGAAGCAGACCTTCATCCATAAAAAAAGTTTGATTATTTTGTTTGCTCAAAGTTTTAAACTAATCCTCATTCCTAAAAAAAAATCTTTTACCTGTGTAGGAGAGACCCCAGCTGTCTTCATCGTGGCCCAGCAGGCTGCCAAAGCTGTACTTGAACTTATCAAGGTTCACCTCAGAAGTTCCGATCCCCACCATCTTCATCCACAAACAAAAGGCAACATGTGATTAAGTGTCTCATTCCTCGAGTCGGGAGGGATTTTAAACATCATTTAAAGACCCTCTCCAATAAAAAAATAGAGATTTTGCAGCATTTTTTAATGATGGATGACACATATAAAGAAAAATAACCTCAGATTATTTAAGTATTTCTTTATCCAAATTGCTGTGATAAAATACAGTTTGAAAAATATCCTATTGCACACAAGTTCCTGGCTCTGCTCCATTCTGATACGTCTTTATTTTCCAAGCTGGTATTTGGTTCAAAACTGTACGACTGGATAGCTCCAATATTGCTATTTTTTGTTGCACTGGTAATGTTAGATTGTGTAGGTGATGGGAAAGGGGGCGGGATTGCTCCGCCCTAACACAAATCAAAGACGAATTTCTAATGCATGTCTGCAGCTCTGCAAAAACTGTCCTAGAAAACAACAAAAATGGCATAATCGTGATTGGAAAACCATTAAAATAAGTCAAAAGATGATCGGAGTGGGCCTCTGATACATCTGAATCGTGCTAACCATATCTGTGCCGTAGACCGGAGAAGTCATCTTCACTTCCCAGTAGTGCTGGCCTTCGGAAAGCTCCTTGTGGCCGCGGATGGCAGCGGTCCCACAGCTGTAGTCGGAGTGAAAGCTCACTTTTCTGCTGTCCCCGCTCAGGAAGGCTCCAGAGGACTTGCAGTGCTCGTCCCACACCCAATCCAGAACTGGAACATTTAAATCCAAAAAGATGAGATGATAGAAACAGCAACAGGGTCAAAAGTCTGAGATGTGATCATAGTAAAAAAAAAAGAAAAAATCCAAAACAAAACAGATTTTTTCAGACTGTTTTTTCTTTGCAAAACCATTGAAAGAAATACAAAACTAATCATAGAATTGCTCAAAATTAGGGCTTAGTATCAATTTTAATTTCCAGAAACGATTTGATTCGATTCAGAAGAGCCCGAATCGATTCAATTAAGACTTTTTGCAATTTTTCCCATTCTTCAATTCAATTCAATTTTGAGTTTACGGTCGGTCAACCTAAACACTGTTCCTGACTAAATGAACATCTTTGTATACTCGGGAATAGATTTTCCAAACTCTTTCAACCCTTTAACCACCCAAAAAATAAAACAAAAAAATATCACTAAAAAATGTATTTTTTTCTGCCTTGGTATGGAGCCCCGAGAAAGACATGGAATAAAAAATTAAAGATATAAAAAAAATTGCTTGCGTACATTTTTTTTTTATCATTACACATTATTTTGCCTAAAAATACGTAGACAGTCATCCTTTTTTTTTAACTCAATTCTTAGAAAAAAAAATCTAGTTAGTAACTGGTGCACAGCAGATAGTAACTAAAAAAAATGTTTTTGTAAAAACTGAAGTAAAAAAAAAATCTAAAAAAACACAAACTGGTGCAAACCAGTTACTGTTTGTCTACCACTGTTTACATTTTTTTTTAACTTCAATTTATAGTGGGAAAAAAATTCTTCAATTTTTTTTTACTTAAATTTTTTTTCCTTCTATGTCCCTTAAGGGGCTCCGTACATTGAGGAGTCATACACACAATAAAAGCATGTTTTCTAAATGTTTCCCGCCGTTTGGTTGAGCAGGCAGTTAAAGGGTTAAAGAAATATTGTTTTAAAATAACCATTTGTGGTCTGAAGCATAGTTTTTTGCTCATTCTTTCTTCTTTTTCTGGAATAACGTGTAATGCTACAGTGAGAATGCCACCTTGTGGTCAAACTGAAACAATTGTTCTCCATTTGAGAATCCATGTAACACTGTGTGGTATAAACAATCTTATTATAATTTCACTAATAAATTTTACAGTATGTGAAATGAATCAGATTAATATGAATATCTTCAAAACACAGATATATAGATTATTAATGTATTTTTAGACAAATCTGTCTAAATGTGTCAAAATTGATTTGAATTGACTGGATTGAAAGATTGTAAAAAATAAAATCGAATAAATTCTGGAAATGATTGTGGATACCCAGCCCTTAGCAGGATGCTGCTTACTGTGATCCTCGTCTTCACAGAGGTCTTCACTGCTAAGGCCAAACGCCAGATTGAGCTCTTCCTGCGGTTTATAGGAGTAGAGATTCTCCCCCAGCAGTGGAGGAGTGCTGGGCAAAGCCACTACGTCGGAAGCAGTCTGCGATCCCGCCAAATAATCCACCTCTGACTCCAAGTCACTGATCTGCTTGGCACAAATACAAACAGCTCCTTGTTAGTCTGGCGTTGAAGCCACGCTTCAGGATTGCATGTAGTAGAACAATAACGGTTGAATGTGAAGCTCAGCAACTCTGAATTCATATGAAAGTCATAGTTCATTAACAAGCAAATGACATATTTTGATTTTATTCCAAAAGTGACTTAAATCAAAAAGCGTTGTCATATTTGTCGTAATCTCCAGCATCATTAACAGTCTCACCTCCGTCACCAGTTGCTGCTCCCATTCTTCTCTGTCGGGCATCGTGACTTCTGTCATGACATCCGTCTCCTGCTGCGACTCACTCCAGACCAAATGTTGGCCTCTGCTGTTCCTGCCTTTCCTCAGCATGGAAGCCCTGCAGACACCCACCTGATGACCAGCTGGCACACGAGCGGGACGCCACATGTTCTTGTTATTTATGGCCCATGGGGTCAGTGTTAATCCCATAGCTTGTATTCTCTTCAGACACAAACTTGGGCACATAAAACCAAATTAATTAATGTTGATATAATTTTTAGCACAAAAAAACACAAGTTGCGTTGTTTATGTATGTTCTGCTGCTGACTTTTGACCTGGGAATAGATTTAGGGTGCAAAATTGTGCTCAAAACAAGATTTCTTGAAGAAAAATTGCACCACATTGGCTGCGTGTTTCTTGAATGTTTCACAAACTCGCCAAAGCACTCAAAGTAGGTCAGTTTAACAATCTGTTTGCTGTTCACTTGAGTATGCTCACAAGTTCTCAGTCAATAAGAGGCTGGAAAACACCCCATGTGGAAATGTTCTTCATCACCTACATACTGCTCCTCTCCTGTTACAATCTGACCCATATGTCTCAGTTAGCTGCATCAAGTTTTATTTACACGTGCAGGATATCTGAACCAAAACCCCCCCTGTGCTGTCTCTACTGCAGCAGGTCATTTTCCTGCTGTAACTTATTTTGATGACTCAGCTATAATATATATATATTTTAACATTTCTCTAGAATCCAATTATTTTTCAAGAGAAAGAGGAAAACATCTCTCTTTTCTTTATTTTTTTCTTTATTTTAGTGATCTCTGTTACTTGCAAGTACCTTCTCCAGTAAAAACAAGATAGCTATTGACTTATTGAATTTGACAGCTGACAATCGTGTTTTCTGTCATTTTTGCTTATTTACCACCTCAGCAAAATCAAAAAGGAGACTTAAAAAATACTCAAATCAAAAAATATAAGCAAAAACAATCATATAAATTAAAATAAGTCCCTTTATATGAATTGACCAAACTGCATTTTATAACTGGTGCCCTTCAGTTTAAACACAGCAGCTGGTGGCAGCAGCTCTGCAAGCAGGTGCAGAAGATAATTGCCATGAATTTAGGTTAGTTCGTCTAGAACAGGTACTCTTTTAATTGGGCCTTACCCTAAATACTGGTGCATCATCTGGAGGTCTGAGTCAGGACAGTGTCTTAGTGAGTCCTGTGCTGCTGATGCACATGATTTGAATTGAGTTCACCTCCGAGGCAGCAGTGTGAACAATCTTCAAAACACATAAATAATCATCTCATTTACTGAATATTATTTCTAAGACTGAATGTAATTTTTGAATAAGACTATATTATAATTTATAATGAAGCCCAACAATTGCTACTTAAACTGTTGCTTCAATATACTTCTTCACTACAATTCTGGATTTAGACTATTTGATAAACAGTTAAATGTATATTCTTACCTTGTAGTAGAGTATTCCAAAATGCGGTGTTGCAGTGTCACATGTGAGTTTCAGAGTGCCTCTATATCCGTCGGTGTGACAGCTGCAGCATGCACCCTGTCCCACTTCGCAGCAGAATTGAGGTAAACACAACTTGGCCACGCCCTCTCCGAGTTTCTATTGGATACAACGCACGGAGGCGGTACTCCGGGGCTTTAGTTGAATGCCTTTACATATAACGGTATTTCGAGCGTGTTTTTGATCTATAGTGTGAATTGTGCTTTTTTTTTTTTTTAGGGTGGCTGGATGCCTCATGTAAAGTTATTTTGAATAGTTCCTATTGAATCACCTTCATTTTGCTATTGGTAAACCAAACGCAAAAAAGAAAACAAAAATCCCCCACAAACTTTGATTTTCTATTTAAAAGAAATTGGACACAACTTATTTAAATATTATATTATAAAACATTATCATGAAATTTGATCATAAGGATTATTTACTAAGAAATAATAAACTCTACTGTCGGACTTTTTAAGATCTTTATCGTGGAGTTAAAAGGTACTACCGTGTGAGCAGCACTTGAAAGCACCATTTTCTACATTGAAAGCCAATTGGTTATTTTAGAAGAAGGGTGGAGCTATAACCCCTAATCTGTGTTCTGATTGGTGCTGGGCGTTAACGTCGTTGTGTACCTTCCGTGTGCACGTTGTAGTCTAAATAAGTGGCGTTATTCTTTTATTTTAACTATGGAAGACGGCAATGGTAGGTACAGAAAACAAGTTAACGTAAAATATGTTGTTAATTTAGTCAGTGTTGTTGTTACAAGAGTTTTATGCTTGTCTTGTGAAATAAATGCCAACCTAGCTTACTTTGTTAGCTCAAGCTAACCGGGTCTACAGAAGTTATATGATAACCGGAACTGACTGGCTAATAATCGACAATGTGTTTTGTATCCACATTTTTTTTTTTTTTATTCGAGGTGGAAACCTGGCTCTGGTGAAACACGTGGTGTTGGTGCTGTCAGGAAAAGGGGGAGTAGGAAAGAGCACCATTACCACAGAGTTGGCTCTGGCTCTCAAACATGCAGGGAAGAAGGTGAGGAACTGTGGGTAAAACATCTGAAAATGCCTGTAGCAATTAGATCGGATCTATCTTTAAACGTTTGTAAATCTCAGGTTGGCATCCTGGATGTTGACCTCTGCGGTCCCAGCATCCCTCGTATGCTGTGTGTGGAGCGGCCGGACGTCCATCAGTGCGACTCGGGCTGGGTTCCTGTCTACACTGATGCCCAAAAGAGCCTGGCTCTGATGTCTATTGGTTTTCTAATGGAAGATCCGGATGAGGCAGTTGTATGGAGAGGACCAAAGAAATCGGGTACGTCCTTAAAACATCTCATGTTTTTAAAGTTATTAACTTCATGTTAAAGAACAATGAGTCTGTGTTATTTACAAGTATTTAAAAAATAATTAAATAATTGGATATGTTGACCATTTTTGGAAAATAAATGAACTTTAGCATCTTTTATATGATTTGTAATGTGAAAAATTAAGGGAATGTAAAAAACAACCAACTCTTGTCTTTTTTTTACTTGAAATATGTTTGAATTCATAGTTAATTTGAAGCTGTGTTCTTACAGTCTTTGAAAAAGCTTATTCCCAGGATTATATGCAGTTTTAAACTTTTTTTTTTTGTCTGGCAGCAATGATCGGTCAGTTTGTGTCAGATGTCGCGTGGGGGGAGCTGGATGTTCTCCTGGTGGACACGCCGCCAGGGACATCTGACGAGCATTTGTCTGTCCTGGAAAACCTTCGAAAACACAGAGTAGATGGAGCCATCTTGGTAACCACACCTCAGGTGGGCATTCGTCACAAACTTAAATGTACAAAAGTGAAGATTTAGGTGTAAAAAGCATCAAATGATACAGCGAAGAAAGACAAATGACCAAATATGTTTACTTAAAGTCATTGTTAAAGGATATGTAAATGTGTTGTTCTGAAACTTTAACACTGACAGATGAGCTGGCATTAAGTATTCATGGTTTAGGAGAAAAGCTGTAAGTCATTTTACTGTGTTCAGCTCTGTATTGTGTTGTCTTCTACAGGCGGTGTCAACAGGGGATGTGAGACGAGAGATCACCTTTTGCAAGAAGACAGGTGTTCGGATCCTGGGCATTGTAGAAAACATGAGCGGATTTGTTTGTCCACATTGCTCTGTGAGTAAAGCTTTAAATATATGTTGCAAAGCAGTCATGATGTGCAGCTTTAAATAAACAGACCAATTATAATCATGTTTTTATTATTCCATTGTTCAGAGTGGATGTCTTTTTTTTTTAGGAATGCAGCAACATATTTTCAAAAGGTGGTGGTGAAGAGTTGGCCAAACTGACTGGATCAGTGTTTCTAGGTAAGTCAAACTAAATGAGATGCAGTTCAGTCTGTGGCCACAAGGTGTCACTATTACCACACTTTCTTCCTGGTGACGTTTCAGCCACTAGATTCATTCATCCAGCTTAGTTTCATCTAAGTAATAAGTAAAAGATGCAGCCAACTGGACTTGGTTTATGTGAGACTCCTTAAAAAAAAAAAAAAAAAGGCTGACCCAGATTTTGGAATAGCATGTGTAAGACTAATCAATCCTAGTGTAATTAAGAGATTACTTTCTCTGTGGACACTTACCCAATTTGAAAACTAATTTATTAAGCACAGATCGTTTATTTACCTTGCAACAAGGAAAGGCTTGATTTACCAAAAAGCAGACCTTTTTCTTTAGTTAAATATTAGTCTTAAAGAATTAGTTTTTTACTATAGTTGTTGATATGCTTCATTTTCTTTGGCTGCAGTGATTTGTCCTCATTTCAGGCTCCGTGCCCTTGGATCCTCTTCTCAGCGCCAGCGTAGAAGAAGGCAGAGACTTTGCAGAGTCATTTCCTGACAGTGCCACATTCGGTTCCATCAGCAGTATTTCTGAAGTTCTGCTCAACAGTCTTGAAACTGAATGACACATTTGAGCTCCAATTTAGTTTTTGTACATAACATGACTAAACATAAATCCTTTTTCCATCTCTGATCGTGTCATCACTTGTTGTCTTTTGCCCAAAGCACGAGACTTGTGTGGCGTTATCAGTGCTGCATTCGCAGTTCCTGCGGTTTTAAGACTTCTGCAGCTCGCCAGAAGATAAACGCAGTAAAACTAAAGGAACCTTTGACTAATGGTTCTGGAACATAAAGTCAGATGGCCCACATAAAAAGGGAGCAGTAAAATAAGGCTGTACTGAAAACAATACATTGCCTAGACGCCAAACTAAGTTGGAATCTTGTTTAATTGGAGATGTTCACAATGACACTAGATAACTTCAACCAGTGCTTGTACAGGGTTGAATGACTCATCAGTAAAATGCTAAACCAGCAGTTTCATTTCCAGGAGTCAAATCCAACTGCCTTACATTACAAAACAAAGAAAAATTCACACTACTTCCAAGAAAAACCAATGCTTGGGTTTTCTTAGGTAGTCATACATCCACATGTAGACGTTCTTTTGAATCATGGGTAAATTTTCTGCAAACTCATTCCAGCAGCAACAAAACCTTCAACACCATGCAGGACTTTGATACAACTACAGCTGAATGTGGAGAAAAGAAAAGATGGAGAGATGAGATGTGGAAATTACACTTGTGAGACCCAACGTGGGCACACACACCTTTAATGCAAACAGGTACTACAGGTAAACACACTGGTTTGGAAATGTTTGCGTAATGATTAGAGTACAGCTACACACAAAACTCTCACTCCACCAGCAACATACTAAAGGCAATCTTAATCGAACCAAAAAAATTACATCCGGAGGGATTCCAACAACTTTTCACAATTACCCCACAGTGCATTAAATCTATATGGATATGTATATATTTATATATGTATATATCCTGGACAATTTGTTTTCATTTAATAGTTCAATGAACATATTTATAAATAAAAACAGTGGAAAAAAAAATTGTCCATACACAATTCTTTACAAACAGATTCTCAAGACTTATTCAGAAATTACATCAACTCCCAAGTTGATCGAGGAGGAAAAGCGCGGCCCTGCGGTCAGCTCTTACAGACCCGAGGCTCGGCCGCCTCGTTTGGCCTCAAAGCCCAAAATAAGTGGAGGGAAAAATGAATTATTATACAGTTTTTATAACACGCACACACACATACAAGACGAACAAATCACTACATTGCGCATTTACAAGTTGACTATCAAATTGGGATGACTGTACACATCTTCATGATAAGACCATTGGATGTTTCTTTTTCTTTTTTCAAACCCCAGATTCACTTCTTTTATCTTGTGTGGCCATTTTTTTCTTTTTTCCCCCCAGCAGCAACTTAAATGGGTGATTTTTTTTTTTTTTGTCGAGGAGATGTCGAGCGTTTACTTCGTGGAGAGAATAAGAGCGACGATGAGCCCGTAGAGACCCAGGACCTCAGCAAAAATCAAGATGAGGATCATGCCCACAAAGAGCCGGGGCTGTTGAGCTGTGCCCCTCACGCCGGCGTCTCCCACAATGCCGATCGCAAAGCCTGCCGCCAGCCCGCTGAGGCCCACACTCAGCCCAGCTCCGAGGTGCAGGAAACTCCTACGCATAGATGCATGTTAGTCGACACAATTTGGTCAAATTTCACCCGAAAGATCCTGCTTTTCTTCACAATTCCACAAATGTACTCATGTGAAAACAGCAACAAAACTGAAAGTTTGTCAAACCGCAGACAAGAACTAATTCTGAGGGATTTGGCAACGCTGGAAGGTTTTGATGAACTTTTTTTAATTTTAACTATTAGTGTAGTAAGTTGACTAAAGGTAAATCTATACTCACTTATAAAGGCTGATGTTCTCAGCAACGTTGTTGGCAATCAGCACTGCTACTACCAAGCCGTAGATGGCTATGATACCCGCCATGACCACTGGGATGATTGACTTCATGATGAGCTCCGGCCTCATCACGGACATCGCAGCGATACCCGTGCCGCTCTTTGCTGTGCCATAGGCTGCTCCCAAGGCTGAAAGGAAAACAGAAATTATGATTATTCTCCAACTGGAGGCAACAGGACAGCTGGAACGTTACAGAAACTAGAAGGTAGAAGAATAAAGCAGAAGTGAAAGGAAAAATGCGGTAAGAATTTCAACAGTTTTTTTTTCCCTCCAGCAAAAAAAAAAAAAAAAAAACCTGAATAACACATCTGGGTAATTTCTCAGTTTCAAAAGAAAACCAATGAAACTGATCCAGTTATATGAAAAGCCAAAAACTTAAAGACAAAACTGGTATCAGTTATAGAAAAAGCCGCTAGCATTTCACCCTGAGGCATTATGGGTACAGTGTTTTCTGCACACTATAATAACGTCCAGCCAGCATCACTGCAACACAGAAAAAAAGCTTCCTCAGCAAGCCAAGATTCGTCAACTATGACGCACACAGGAGAAGGAAGGCTCAGTGCTGCTTACTCCAACGAGGAAAAAAAAGAAAAAGCCTAAAAAATCTAAACTAGTAAAAGCTTGTATGCCAGTTTGATGAGGATTTGCAGATTAGGTCATATTTAAATACAAACATGGCCAGTTAAACCATGTTGATGTGCAATGAGGCGGATTAGAGCTTGTTTGACAAGATTTGTTGTCAAGAATTTTCAAAACAGCAAAAAGAAAAATACCCATTAATTATTCTCAAACTTGATTATTTAACCACAAGAAATATCTAACCTTCACACTTAACCAAATATTAAGGTCAGAACCATAAAAACAAAAGGATCTCTGATCTCTGTTAACAGATAAACACGCTCCCAACAAGATGCTTCCTTGGAACTATACAGCCAACATACTGATGATGATTGAATCTGAGCAGAGATCATCAGGAGGCAGCCTTGTTCATACAGCCGGAGGTGCCCTGTATTACATTTGCTTGCTTTTCTGTTTCACGTCAGCAGGGGACGGTTCTGGTAAAAACACAACCAGCTTAGCAACAGTTCAGATTAAAAATCACTCCTGCTGGTATGAAGATTTGTGCCATTTTTAATAAATTATTTGCATTTACACAATGTGGTTGCCAGACAAACTTTTGTGGTTAAGAACAATAAAAGATCCCCTGATGAGTGGTAAACCAGGAAACATCAATAACCTTTAATATTTTAAGCTCTGTCCTGGTGTTTAAATAATTCATCTTTCCAGGTCATGTTTAATACGGTGCCTAACGCACTGACCTGCTCTATTCTCTGAATGAACAGATATACTTGAATCCATATCATTAAAATTGATGTACAGGAGGGAGGCGTCTGCAGGTGTGGAGGCAGAAGCTCCGGGGTTTAATCCTAATCCTCTCATCTTAGGTGAACAGCTTTTAGCATTTGCCCCTCTGCAGAAACTGGAATATGGGATACCCTGTGAGGTCTTGGGATGTCACGGTGGGAGGTGCTTAATGATCTTGCATGCCATAATCCACAAGACGCAAAAGGTTCAACGTGAATACATAACGTGGAGATAATGATTTGTTGGACTGTCCTTTTAAAAGCTGCACATTGGGCAATGAAGTAAAGAAAAATAAATTATTAGACCGAGCACTTCCACTACAAGTTTATTCTAAATTGTCACCATGTATCAGGGGGATAAAGACCCTATGATTTAAGAAAAAGGCAATGAAAGGTATAAAAAAATAAAATTAAATAAAATGGGAGGGTGCATTCACATGGCCTTCTTTTGTTCATGCATCGCTACACAAGTTTCTACGACCGGTTTAGGGATACGTAAAAAATGAGCCATCATTGAACATCTATTGGAAGTTAAACCAGGTCGTACTTTGACCAATCAGGGACTGGGGTTTGGTAGCGACGCATGGATGGCCTCCCTTTCATTCATGGAAGGGCCAACCGTTTGATGATCGATCATGAAGGAGAAATAAATAACTGCGGTCTGTGCCCAGCAGGAATTATGACATCAGGTCTTTCATATATCTGAATAGAGCTGGGAAAGAACAAGTCCAGTGCAGGATTTGCACCGCTTTGACATTTTGCACCTCGCCCTTTTCCAAATGTGGGTGGCAGACATGCGCTAGTAAAGAGCAGAAAAAGGAAGCCGCTCCTTCCTTGTTCGGTGTGAACAGACTAAAGTCGGTACAATGATTACCAACTGGGACTGCCACGATTAGTCGACTACTTGACCATTAAAATAGTCGACAACTAAGATTATAGTCGATTAGTCATTACTTTTATATTATATGTGTAGTAAAATTGACCAAAGTCGTGAGTGTCCAGCACCATAAAATGTACTATTTATATGTGAAAAATATTTTTTTCCGATTCCAACCTCATTTGATTTAATCTCGTTATAATACCAGAAACTAATGGAGAGCACGATTCATTAGAAGTTTCATAAACTATAATCTTTCTCATCTTTAGTTGGTTTAAAGCTAATGATGGTTAAAATGTTTGTTTTACATCCACTTTGCATGTGATCCGATCAGTCGACTAATCGGAAAAAAAAATAATGTGATTAGTCGACTATTAAAATAACAGTTTGTGGCACAACAGGTCTCAATAATGCTATAGTTTAGTTGAATTTAATTCACTTCCTAAAAGAAAAAAAAAAAAACAAAAAAACAGTAGAAAACAGTTTATGACACCACAACAAGAAATCACATGACTCCAGTCCAAGCAACTTTTGCACTATGGATATAAAACTCCAACTAAGTACATATTTTCTTTCCTTAGAAGTAACACACACACCAGTCTTAACACCTGAAATCTATTGAATACTCCTAAAATGAGGAATTTAAACACTAATCTCATTATACTCTAGTAACTGACAGGAAACTATAAGCTTCAGTTGTGTCAGTGCTTATTCCAGTCACTGTCACATCTCCTTTGTACAGAGATCTGAATTCATCAAAAACCCCAACTGTCACTTTACTAGATTAAAGCTAGGAAAACAGGAACCACACAGATGCCACAATTTCCCATTGCCACACATAAAAATGTAAATTACTGAAAGTGTTCTGTTAAACTGTTCTGGTGCAAGTGATAAGAGATTTTTTTCTTAACTTACTGACCTGCCTTCAGCATTTCAGATCTCATTTAAGATGCAGTGTACTTAAACCAAACTGTATCTTTGTCTTAAAAAGCATAGGTTTTCTGTTCACAAGTGATCCAGTCATGTCACATGTCTTAAGATGAGTCAAATCAATGTAAACTGTGATCCCTTTTATTTCAAATCTGAGGAGCAACTTGTGAAATCCATTTTTATATATATAAAAAATATATAAATTTCCTGCAACAAGTAACACCATGAAATATTGTAGTATATTGATGCGAAAAAGGGAGATCAAACCTATATTCCTGTGGAAGCTAAATGGCCAGCTCAAGTCAGTAGTCTCATGTGAACATCATGTGACCTCGTGTCATTCCTCTGAGCAATGAGGAAGTCAACCAGCTGAACCTAGTTACTAAAGGCAATTAATGTTTCAAAGGGGTGCGTTTTTCCACGTCATTTTACGTTAAAATAAACGACTTCATTGAACACATATATTTTAGGTAAAAATACAAGTTATGGTTGGACTACTTTAGCTTCAGAATCAATACACTTAAGTCGATCGCTGCTTTTGAACATTACATAGTTCAAGCTACACCTCACTACAAACAAAACGATTCGTTGAAATGTATTATAATCTTAAGATGACAACATAACCATTTATCGATTCAAACTGTCAGTTATCGAATGTATTTTACTTGAGAAATACATGTTGCTTTAAGATGCATATCCTCCGATTTAAAAGCACGTATTTGAAGGTGGCTAGCATTTAAGCTAACTTGTGTAGTCGTCATCAGCTGGTTAACTAGCTTTGACAAGTTTCGTCTTCTGTGCTTGCTATATACATACTTCCTCATAAAATGTAGTTGGATAAAATTAACAGGTGAAAACAAATACAATATACGTCTATTTTATTGGTAAGACTAAATAAGAGCAACATAAGAAAAAGGACTGCAACGTTAGCTAAGCTAGCAAATTAGCTATAACTGCGCTGTAGAGAGAACCAAGGTTGACACTTATCACTAAATGGTGTCTTAATGTTGATATAATAGGCATAAGAATAGTCTTTTTTTTTTTTTTTAATTGCTTTAAAAGAAGGAATTGTAGTATTTACCGCTGAACACCATAGCCGCAGAGGCACCCATCACTGCGAAGAACGGCGAGTATTCTGGGCTTTGGCTCGACATCCTGTCTAACACGCTAACTCACAGCAACAAAAATAATAAATTAAAAGTACAAAATATTCGGTTTCGGTGAGTTAAAAAAAAAAAATCGCACTTAACGGAGTCAATTGAAGGCCACAGACGTGTTAAGCAAAAGCGGGTAAAACCGAAACCGTGCGGCCACCTATCTAACCGTGTGGAGGGGGGACAGTCACGACTCTTCTGATAAATACCCGGCGCAGCAACACAAAATGGCGAGGCGGAAAGTATCACCTGACCGGCCGTTCAGACGAAACCATTTCATTTTTTAGTGAGGGTAACGAGGCGGAACAACGATTAAAAAAAGGGGAAATTTAGCAAAAACGCTTTGTGTTTTACAAATTACATAATAAAATAAACGTACTTTTAAATTTACACATACTGTATCGTCTTCGATACATTTTGAAAAGGCAATCCCTTTAAAAATGTCTTGGTTAGTAACCCCCCCGTCAAAAGCTAATTTAGTATACTCGACTGCAGGCTTTCCCTTTGATATCTACGTATTCACCTTTCAAAGGATGAACAATTTAGTAGATGTACTATGGTACAAAGTAAATCTATGAATTGGTTTTTTAAAAAAGTAGCCATCAAATAATAACAATAAAAACTAAAAGTAGTAGAATGTTTAATTAAAATATGAATGTGAAAACTACGATATTACAGCTGAAAATATTGACATAAAATATATTATATTTCAGGGAATATAATAATAAAATCCACTTTGATATGCATAATTTTGCTGTGTCACTCCACATGTAAATAAGTCGAGAAGCAATCCATTGTGAATATTTTGCAATGATGTCCTTTCCCTCCTTCCTTGATGACCCCTTCTTCCTTCTGCATTGCCAGGTCATTTCAACGCCACACGCCCCCTCCCCCAGAATCACGGAAAAGCCCCAATCCTCGTGATGCACGTCTCCAGATGCATCATAAGCACCCTTCCTTTCAGACTCATTGGCTAACATTTTTCTGTCAGCCTGAGGCCTCGTTTTGCAGCTAGGAGCGTGCATCCTGCAACAGGGATGCACTGATAAAGAGGTCACAGAGAATCAGATGTTTTGTTTTCTCTTGTGACTGATTGAATGCTATTGATTAGGGTTTCTAATATGTGTAATCTACTCTACCCAGAATGCATTACTACTGTGGTTACACATTGCAGTTGTCTGTAAGCAGCTCTTTGTAACGTGATCGCTTATGTTCCCACGCAGTTGTTTCCTGTTTGTTTTGGGTGATTCCTCTTATCCCAGACTGGCATTAAGCCGTGGGCTGTAAGGATGTCAACTAGACCCTCCCCATTTTCCAACAGCCTAGCTTGTATGTGCTGTCATACTAAGCTGCACCTCAGTGAGATTCTTGTGGAATCCTAAAACAGGATAAGCTTTTCTCAGATTTTTTTTATTTTTCGTCATTTGATTGCATTTACAAATGCAATAAAGCTTGGAAAAAGGGTGAAAAAAACCCGAGTGATTCATTAGTTGTAAACACATGGCATCGTGGGGCGGGGTGGTCACAGAAAGACCCATCTCAGTGTAGTCTTAAACACTTAAGCATCTTACTCCTCGAGCCAGGAAAGCAAGGTTTTCAGGAGATGTGCCAGACCAACACCCAAAGGAGGAGCTAAAAATAGACCTGCATGTGCGATTAGCCGAGTGTGAATCCTGAATGAACAGTCTTGGAAAGACAGAGTCAGAGCCTCTTAATGTTAAGAGGGAATTACGATAGCCCTTTTACTATTTGATGCCACGCATTAGGCTGAGACACACCCATCACAAATGAATAATACATTTCTATAGAACGATGATGTATTGACAGGTATTTTTTTTTTTTGCACGTGCATTTAATAAAACGTCTGATACAGAGATCAATTTTAATTCAGACTGAAGTTAAGCCTCCATGATGTGAATTCGACAGCAGATATTTCTGTTGTAGACAAATGACTCACTTCGTTGAAATATTTTCCAGACTTGTTCATCGTCAACTGCCACGAAAGCATCCAAACAAAAATAGAAAATATGCCCCAAGAAGGACATCGGAGTCATTCCAGTCATGTACTTTTTAGTAGTTTAAAGCAAAACATACTTGAATTTTTCCCGTTATAAAACAATTCTGAGACTTAATCAAAAGGACTTTTACTTTTCGGTTCAACTCAAATGTTTTTGACTTTCAAAATAAAGCACAGCGTTTCTCACGTTAATGGATAAAAACAGCAAACAAGATCTAAAAGCCCTTTTGTGATTTTTATCTCCAATGCAAAACCACGCTTTGTTCCGGTGTGCAAAGACTGTCTTCCATTTGCAAAGTTAAGCATTTTGCAACAACTCTCTGTAAAGTTAGACACGGGTTAAGGAGTGTGTATAGTCAGGTGACTGAAAGGCATTTAGAGCACTTATGTGACAATCTACAACAGGGCTGCTCATTCCTGGTCCTCAAGATCTACCACCCTGCCTGTTTTCCAGCTCTCCCTGTACTGCTTGCTGCTGATTACCTGGACCAGGTGTGTCCTTTCAATCAGATTGTGGAGACATCTGACTGAGCCAATCAGCAGGTGGCAGGGCTTGGAGATCTGGAAAATAGTCAGGGTGGTAGATCTCGAGGACCAGGAATGAGCAGCCCTGATCTACAACATACCAAAGCAGACACTCTAACATGAGGGATTCTGCAAGAATACAAACATTAACTTAAAAAAAAATACTCCACTGAAAGTTTATGCTGTATTGTATCATGTGCATTTTCTGCAATAAACATTTTACATCCATACAAACATACAAGACATGTAATTTTGCTAATACTTTGCAGGCCCACTTTGAACTATAAGGTCAGCAGTCACAAAAAAAAATAAGAAAAGCACAAAACAATTAGAACTTTTTGTCAATTGCAACACATTCTTCTCCTTTACTTTGAATTCTTGTTACCCAACCCAATATACAACACCATACAAGTGAAATCATTGAAGAATTAAAAAAAAAAAAAGAAAAAAAAAAAGACATGATTTGATATGCATAACAGCCAAAAGCTACTACAGATATTCACAAACATTTACTCCATTTATTCATTAGTCACATCTTCTCAACAATACTTGTAGAAAATAAAAATGTGGGGAAAATACGCTTAAAAATGTTTCCTGACCCAACTTTACAAGACCACCACAAAGACTGGGAAAATTCTACTCAATATTTTCTCAACAACGCGCCGATTTTGGCAGGTTGAGATGAACCAGATTATATAATGCAGAATTTATAACCATAAACACTCCCAATTTACCTTCATAAGTACACCATTTTACAAAAATAAACAAGAAATAACTTTTTTTTTTTTTTTTTTTTTTAATACACCAACACGTGGATAAACTTTATGCATAAATAGAAAATAATCAAAAAATTGTATTTCCGTCTGGTTTGCATATCAGCTTTGCAGGAAAATTTGAAGACTTCAAACTTAAGATGCTTAAAATTCACATTATGTCAAATTTGATCAATGGGTGGTATAATTTATTGGGCATCCATGGCATCCTGGAAGCCCCAGACTTCTAGAAGGGAAACCTGGAAGCTCTCTGAACAGAGGGGCGGGTTGTCAAAGGTGGTGCACCTGCCCGTGCGGCCGTGGTTCAGCTCCGAGTCGATGTATAGAGCGTTGCCATCACCTCCACCTGATCAAACAAAGTTACAGAATTTACAAAAAAAGGTTTTACATTTAGCAACGGCGCAAAAGTGGCAACAAAGACTCAGATTTTTGAAAATAATACTTTTCCAGACTTTCATTTAAATATTTCTTTATCAGTTTTTAAAGCCAAAACAAGCATGTTAATCTTTTCTTAATGGAACAACACACTGGTGTAAATTCTTTAACGTAAAAACGCTCGAGGAAACAAAAAAAAAAAAAAGGAAGGTGGTTATCTGTTATGTCAAATGTGACCAAACTTAAAAATGTTCTCTAAATTGGTCTAGAGCAACTCTCAATTTACTTCCTTTCAGTTTTTTTAAATGTCTTTCTAAACACAAGTACTGTTAACATTTGTCAGAAAAGTGGACTAGTTTATTAATAGTTATTTGCATGTCTTTAAAAAGAGGAACTGAAAGATGTGACACTCCTGCGTTACTTCTTCTAAATTTAAGGTACAATTGAATAATTATCTTCAAACAAGTTTTAGGTGTTATTTTAGAGAGTGACAAAAAAAATGTAGTTAAACTGGCTTTATTTGAGCTTCACAAACCTGGAAAGAATTATTATTTTAGCCCTGACCTGAAAGATTCACACATTTTCAGCTGTGTGGGGTTCTGAAACTGTTCATACTCATCTTTATAATCGCACATTAAGGGCTCCATCCTTCCTGTCCACTCCCATAATCCACTCACCCACTATGATGGAGTCGAAGTTTCCTGCCATGAACATGGACGTATTCTTGGAGTTGAGGTTGAAGTGGCGAGCAGAGAGAAACGGTGAAAGTTCCCCGGCTGGTTTGTCTGGCTGCTGTAAGCTGTTTTCTGCCTTTTGGCCCTCGGAGGACGCGGTGTCCTCCTGACCCTCGGTCTTTATGGTGGAAGCTAACTCGGGGTGGCGGATGACCACCCACTCGTAGCGTTCCATCTCTGGCTTCAGCTGAGGGAGGGAAGAGATGGAGAGGAATTTGTTTGGATTTATTTTGCCTTTTTTTTTTCCTGAACCAGCCAACAGTTATGCATACACAGAGAAAAGTGTGTTAATTATTCAGATAACCGGTTGTTTTACTATTTTTAGCTCAAGCACCATTAAAAAAAAAAAAAAAACTCTACTGTTTTTGTTGAACATAACCTCAGTGTTTGGTGGATTGTGACCCACTAAACAGATTTTTAAAGCAATCATGTCAGTCATGGACAAAAAGCAAACTGAGGATCGATGGTGACCCCTGGTGGCCATAATAGGAACAGCTCTAAATAAAAATTCTCTGTCTAAAACATCATAAATGACCAATTTTGGAGTGTTATAATAAAAAAGAGACTTACTCTGAAGACAAAGCACTCTCCTGTGCCAAAGAAGCTCAATTTATTGCCTCCTCGCTTTCTTTCCTCCCAATCGGAGGACAGAAATGCTCCACATACCTGGATTGAAAAAAAATAAATAAAAAGCAGGTTAGTATATTACAACTACCTATTTATGCTTTTTTATTTTAATGACAAATTAGTGCCTTTAGAGAAAAGCTGCTTGTGTTAGGTAAAAGATAAAGACTTTGTAACATGATTAATATGGATCTGGAAAGATTTACATAAATAAATCATCTTTAAACCCTAAAAATCTTCTTTTAAAAATTTTGATATTTAATAAAATGATTAATTTTACTTCCCTGCAACACTTTTAAAGATCTGTATCTTCCTAAATACACATACATTCATACTATAAAAATAAAGATCAGGAGGAAGACAACTATCTTGAGTTAGATTTTACCAACTCTATTTTTACTAATGCTTTATTTATTGCAACAAAACAATAAAAGTTGGAATAAAAAGTAAACGAGAAGAATTTGAAAAGCTTTGTTACATACATCCCCAGCTGTAGTCCGGATGAGGAGCAGTGTAGGTTCATGACCCTCACAGTGGGAGTAAAATCTAGAGAAAAGAGGCAAAACGAACTTTTCTAAAAACTGAGTATTTTCTAAGTGACAAAACTATCAGAAGTGATTAAAATTAATTGGTAGAATTCTTTAATATGTTAGAAGGGATACCTATTGAGGCTGCAACCATGGTTGGATGTGGTGAAGAGCAGCTCTGGTTGGCACAGGGCAAAGCGCTCAGGAATCCACGACCAGATGTCGTGCATCTCCTTGGCACTGACGATCTCCGAGGAGAAGGTCTCAGGGTTAAGAGCCAGCTGCACATTACGCCTGCAGATATTCAACCAAGTAGTGTTGCATTTTAGGGAATCTGGTGTCACCAACTTCATATTGGAAGCTCAGTCAAACAATTTATATGAAAGCTATACTTAAAAGTTAGAGACGGAACCCACCTAGAACTGTGAAAGAACCATTGTGTTGAGAACAGCAGTGATGAGAGAAGATGGAGAAAAGAATGGAAAACAACAACAACAAAAAAAAATCCACAAAAGACTGTGAGAGGAGAATGAAAACATAGAAACATAAAAAATACAGAAGTTTTTGCTATGGCCAGATTTCAGGGCAGTAAACACACTGCAGTTATTTTAGGTCCACAGTATCTTCAATTTTGCTCAAGAATGTTCACTAAACTGGAGAAGAAGACTTTTGGCTACACAAACTAAATCAAATTAAGGAGATATGACACCGACAATGGGAGATTTGTTTAGGCTAGAAACAAAAAAAAAAATCATTTAATTCTCAAATCTCAAAAAATCTAAATATGTAAAAAAAAAAAAAAAAAAAAGATGAAAATTTAGCAAAAACAACAAACAGATTGATTTTTTTTTTTTACAGTAGAAGTTGAACTTTGTACCTTTTCTGTTTGACCGTGATGCCTTTCTGCTGCAGGGACTTCTCGTTGGTGAGCTGCAGCAGTGTGATCTCTTTTCGGCTAAACAGGCGGATGGAGAAAGACTTCTCCAGCAGCTTGTCAGGAGTGACAGTGGAGGCGATCCCCTTGATAAATGCCTGAATGTCGGCCCTAATCTTTCCTGAATCCAGCTGCTGTTGGTTTCCCTGCCCGCCCTGACCCCCTACTTTATGCTTGCGATAGAACTTCAGCAGAGCAATAGCCACGCGGTACAAAACCTTGTAGCCTTCTACCAGGTAGACATCTAAGACTCGGACCACGTGGCTGAAAGGGAGGTCACCGAGCACCCAGCGCTGCCAGTCGGCGTACACCTCCATGACGTCCTTGGCTGTAGCGACGATGAGTTTGTGTGCGGGGGCGCAGTACTTGTTCGCCAGGTCGCCGAAGGTCATGCAGCTAGACTCGTAGCCTAAGAATGTCTGGTCCAGCAGTCGCTTGCCGGGCTCGTTGCAGGCCAGGATGCGACTGACGTGCTCAAAACACTGAGCTTCATCCGCGCTGAAGTGAAGCAGCAATGAAGTGACAGCTGGAAGGGACGGGCAGTGGGAGATATCCGGAAACTGCCCGGCGATGCAGTTAATGATCCGATGAGCCGAAGCCACTGCGTCCGTCTTCAGACAGTAACGTGGAACTGGATTCCCGTCTACGAACTCCGGCAGAGGAATGTGGGTGGAGGGCTTCTTGTTGGCCGCATCGCCAATAAGATCACGATAGACCTCTGCATCTGGAGTGACTGTGCGACAGGGAATGGCTTTGATGAGCTGCTGGTAGACTTGCGCTCGCAATTTGTGGTTCTTAGCCCAGTAACCTTGGCGCGCCATCTGTTTGAACTCCTTCAGGTCCTTACAGTCCACGTTTGAGGGCCCGCTGCTCTTGGCCAGGTCCCCCATCTGGGTCCAGTCCACAAAGCTGCCATAGTCTTCCTCAGCCATCGTGTGGGACACTTTCAGGACTGCCCGAGAGGAAAAAGTGGAGGTATGCTCCGAGGGATTAACCTATTCTCCACAGAACAGCGTGTTGATTAGCTGCCCATAATGTTTCCTAAAAAACACACAAGAATGTCTGTAAATACTCTCATTCATCCTGGATGATTCCAAAGCAGATAAAGTTTTCAAAAAGAGTCATTTGAATCTAGTTTTGAAAGTTTAAGATGTTTTGAGAATTGAGAAAGTCTTACGGACAAGAGGTAAAACATCTTCAGATGATCCTTTTGAAAACTTTGACATAAAACCTCACGATTTTCACAGATTATTAAAAAAATATAGATCTCTGTTGAGAAAAGAGACGTTTAATTTCAACCAAAGAGGTCCTCGCAACTACATTAAGACTTCACTTCCGCCTATACAACAATTTCAATCATCACAAGAATATGGAACCTAAAGAACAGAACCAAAGCTGCTTGTACACCAAAGCTCATAATGTAGAAGTTTCTCTAATTTGCTTGCAATTGGAAATCGACCGCCCACCAAACACAAATCCATCTCCTTTTGATCACCATTTTGTCTGTTTTTCACTCTCCTCCTGAGCATTTTAACACGCTCATAATGATAGTGATGAAGTCATTTTTCACTTCACTCAATATTAAACAAGTCACATGACAATGCAAGGCGATGGATCACATGCAGCTCACTGGAAACGACCGTCATAAAAACATTAGTTTGTTTCATATTGCTTCAGATGAGTCACAAGGAGGGCAGAGGTTTATAGAACGCTTATTTTCTGGTCCGTTTACATTTTTCTTTTAAATATATTTTGCATTGACACCAACTAATCAAAAAAGAAAAGATCATAAAAGACTCAGTAAAGGAAATTTAGCTAGTAAGGATAATTCTACTATCAAGATATAAAAAGAATAAATGTTTATTGAAATAGCGTAGAAACATTCAGATCATAAACCCTTTTGGTAAAAAATTACCTAAATACTAAGAATTTTTTTTGTCAAATTTAAGTAAGTGTGTAATGACAATATATGAGATGGCTTCTGTGAGGATGTTTATGGTTGTAGTAGGTGTGAGTATGGGTTCAAAGATCGATGAGCTAGACTGCTTCGCTATGACAGGATAAGATTATTTTGTCTATTTAGTCACATAAATCCATTAATTTTGATAAAAGACATTGAATCAATTGAATCAAATAAATTCACACACAGTGAAGTAATGTCTCGAGCTTTAAAAAAGAAAAATTTTAAGTTCTTATCGATTTCTATTTGAAGTAAATTTAGATTTAATTATTTACAAAAAGTTACATTTTGAACAAATCGATTGTACAGATTTAATTAATCACACTAAATGTCACGTAGACAATATTTTTAGGGTGGAAATTATTTAATGGTAAAACTTTTCTGTAAGATTTGTTGAAGATTTCTCATTAAATTTAATCCATCCGTGCACCAGCGTGAAGGAAAAAAAAATCATTAAAAAAAGTCTTTCATGAAAATTACAATGAAATAGGAATGTCTACACGTGTAAAATATGAATAATTTAATCCAGTAATTTCAAATCTGAACAGATTGAGGTTTTTATAAGAGAGCAGCTAAACGACTGATGTTTAAAATTCTCTCTCAATCTATCACTTAACTGCAGATGGTCATAATATCCGCTCCACGGTTAAAGACAGTAAACAACATCATAAATCAAATGTCCAGACAGTATGGAATTGCTCACACTGTAACAAATATGAAGCACAATTCTTCCCTTTTCTCTCCCTTAAATCAGATCGTTACTAATGGTATTAGGGCTGCATGAACCAAAATAAATGAGTTAACATAATATCCTCAAGCACAAAAATTCTTCAAATGTGCTGCTCAGCAGTAAATGCCACTTCTGACAATATCTGCTCGAAGCTGCGAGAGTATTTCTAATGAATGAATGAATGAATGAATGAATGAATGCTTTCGGCCTTTAGGGCTTTCTCTGATAGTAGCAGTTTACCAGAGCATAACTAAATATTACAGCTGCCACTTTTACATAATATTTAAGTGTAGATAACAGATAACAGACTGTCAGAAACATAAATAGTCCAAAATACTTTATCAGCATGTAACAAAGGTCACCAATAACCCAAAAATGCCTGCCTTTCATTCCAAGCAATAAGACCATCCAGAGGTACTTCAGATTTTCAGAAATTATTATTTTTGCTATAAAAATAATTAAAGAAAACTTAATATTGGCTTTAAGAAACAACTATACTCTTAAATAGTTTTATAATTTGAATTTAAGTATTTCATTGAGCATATACTCTCGATACATGCTTTTTTCTACTATAACTTAACTCTGAAACTTCTGCAAAAATGAATTGTTTGCAGGACCTTCATTCCAACTCTTACTTTGAAAATTTTACATATATCTTTATTGACAGTGATGTCATTTAACAACAAAATCTACATTTTCTTTAATAACAACTTTAGCTGGTTGAATCAATGGAGATTTAAATTAGTTTTCTGCTTTTATTAAATATGTTTTGACAGATTAATTTATCAAAATAATTTCATTTATTGGTTGAAACCTCTGCAGAAGCAGACATGTATTAACAGTGCAGGTGCGGCTGCAAATGGATGCAAAGCTAACTGGATCTGCTAAATCTATAATCGATGAACGAGGGTTAGAAAAGCGGCCTAATGTCTTCATTTAAGGAAATCAGTTTAAACGCCTAACGGGGCGTTAAAAACCTTCGCCCGAGCAAACCGCGGTTCCATTCAGACTGAAGGGTTAGCTAAGCTAGCCGCTAGCTAGCTGCTCCTGTCAGCGCGTTTTTCAAGCTAACAACCACACAACAAGCACGACACAGCAGACACCGACAGGCATGAAAACAACATAATAGCAATTAAGCTAACGCTACAGCTAAAATGTAAGTCAGAAAAACGATTAATTAGATTTACAAATTGACTGTTATTCACTAAGCATGTTTTTCCACATTGACACGAAGCAAAACGAAAAACAGAACTAAAAGATTGCCTAATACCAATGAGCAAGCACTAACACAGCCAGTTAGAAAATAACGAACGGTGTCCTCACCTGTATGTCAAACGTCTTAAGACGTGAAGCAGTATTCCCATTAAGTTCCCTCAGGCATGCGCAGTGTCTTCCACAAACAGATCATGGTGCGCGCGCGCGCCTGCAGCTGCTGAGGCTGCACAGAGGAGGAGGAGCTCAGGTGGGCTGGTTCCTATTAGACAGCCTTTTAAAAAAACACCTTAAACATTATAAAAATGGCAAATTAATAATTTATAATTTACAACTGAATAGATTATTTGTTTTTAAACTAAAATGAACACATTTATTTTTATGGTCCTACTTAAAATAAAGATCTTTGAGGCAATACTATGTCGATTCAGAGGCTGCATGCCAGCTCTAATTACATATTTACATGAATACTTTTGTTAAACGGTCAAAATGGGACAAGGGAGGAAGTACCCTCACACGGGGTAACAAACACGGCCTTTGTGGAGGTCTCAAAGCAACAACCAAAACATAGCCGCCAAACACATGACACTTGTTACCGATAATTAAATTGTAGAATCAGGAACGTCTTCTAGATCAAGTAGACATGGTAAAATGTTGTTTGGCTCCCTCCAAAAATACAGTTGTTTTTTTCTTGTCCTCATTTGGAAAGACTGACAAATGAAAATGTGCAGCTTAAATACGTACTGTATCAAGCAAAAAGTACTACCCTTGAAGTTTATGTTTTTAAGTATTCTTGAGTATATGTAATATATCAAGTGTAGTGTGGGAAGCATATTAACTGAATACTTCTTCTGACTAAATGGAAGATTTCAGGTTTATATATACAAAAAAAGTATATTTTTAGTACTGCCTCAGATCAGGGGTGTCAAACTCAATCGCACAAGGGGCCAAAACACTCCATAGGTCACAGGCCGAACAGGATAAACATTTATCGAGCACACTAAAACTATGTTTTAAAACTTTAAAACTGTAACTTTTTAACATATTTATGAACTAAATGTATAGCATTACCTGCAATATTGCTAGTGTGAATGCTTGTGTAAAGCTGAAATTAATTGCTGAAAACCTCAAAGTTGATAGCTGAACTGAAGCTAATAACTGAAAACGCTGAAGCTGATAGCCAGCTAAAATATTAGCTGAATGCCAAATTAGCCTAAAAAAACCTAAATTAAAAAAAAAATAAGGTTAGCCAAACAAGCCAGCATTTAGCTGAAAAAAATAGCGAAATTTTCAAAATAGCTTAAAAAATGAAAATGAAAAAAAAAAAATAAATAAATAAATAAAACAAGATTAATCAAAGCAGCTAGCATGTAGCTGCTATAACAGCTAAACTCAAAAGAAGTCTTAAAAACAACAAAAGAAAGCCTGAATTAGCTAAAACAGCTAGAATGTAGCTAAAATATTAGCTAAATGCCAAAATAGCCTAAATAAATCTTAGTAAATGCCAAAATAGTCTGTAAGAGAATATTTTTGATTATATTCGAATTCCATTCACTTCTTACATGTAACCTTTCAGTGAAGCTCTGTAACCTCTGAATGAAACGGGTGTGCTCATTAACACAGGGCCATATAGTTGAGAAGTGTTTGTAAGATAACATCCTCAGGCCATTTGGTCACGAATATTCATCCACGTCAGGAAGCTCTTCGATGTGAGACAGTGCTTCCTCTGTATTACAATGGGCCATTTGGTTAAGAAATGTTTACCCACATGTCAGATAATGCTTGATGTATGAGAACACCCCTTAAGCTTTGAAGGTGGTCTGATAGCCCTATAAAACTCTGGCGTCCTGTCACAGCGGCAGAACTCTCCCGTGAGGCTTCTCTGTGTGTCTGATCAACGCACATTAAACTTCTTGTATTAAATGCTTGTGTTTAACTTGAGAATTGTCTGCTCTTCCATCGGACTCAAACATTTTTCCACAACAATTTGGTGTCAGAAGCGGGATCCCGGACGTGTCCGTCGGAGCGGAGGACCACGGAGGTTGGCCACCTATATCCTGAGGGACCGGGGTCCGTCGTTCCGATCGACCGTGACGGGATCATCAAAAGAACCTGGGTGGACTGAATCCGGTGAGAGCATTCAATTTTTTTTATTATTTTTTTTACCTTTCTCTTCCTCTCATTTATTCTATTTTATTATTATTATTATTCTCTTTTTTTTATTATTACTATTTCTATTAATTTTGCTTGTTTGTAAATAAAAGAAAAAAGGGGTTTGGCGTTTGAAAGCCTGTGAGATAAGACGTCTATCAAGACCAGGGATTGAGCTGTGACCATAATTAAACGAGATCAACGAAAACAACGTCAAGTTTACCTGTGCGTAGAATGCGTAATTAGGTGATGCCTTTGTGAGCTACGGCGAGACCGAAGGAGTTTTCTGTGAATTTGGTAATTTATTATCGGATAACACAGATCAAATATTGTGAGTTTGTTATGGAAGACCAGTACTGTGACCTATAATTAAACGAGACCAACGCAAAGTTTGCCTGTGCGTAAAATAAGCATTGGTGATGCCTTTGTGAGCTACGGCGAGACCGAAGGAGTTTATCAGGAAAAACCAAACCCGAAAAGTTGTGAGTTTATTATACGGAAGACCAGCAAACATGGGGTAAAAGCAGAATGGAGAATCCCGGCGTGGACTCCAAATTAATTAGGTTTATGAAGAAAAAAAAAAAAAAAAAAAAAAAAAACACCCAATACCTCTGATTGATGAGCAACAATCAGACAGATGGGATAAGTAAAACAGAAGCTACTTCTTTTCCTCTCTCTGTGTTTCTCTGTGCAGGCTCCATGAGGAACCAGAGCCGACCTGTCGAGTGGACTCCATCCCTCCCCCCTACCAACCTAACCCCTTGCCCTTAAATTAGGCCAACATTCCACCTCCTCCTCACTCCTCTCCAAGCACCAGCGACATGGGTCCAACATTCCAACATCAGCCTTTTCACCCCTGAGACTGAGAAGTGAACGAGCAGCATCAGTGGTCCAGGGTCCCATCCTGCAGCTCCCCGTGATGCAAGTTCTGATGACCTCATGGTAGAGTCCAAACACCTCCTGAACTCCGAGAGAGGAGGAGCAGTCATGGCAAAGAGAACTGAATGGCTTTGGGACAGAGCAAGCTGACAGAGTCTACAACATGTGGCTGACTGACATCTGTACTGCCCTGAAGGAAAACCTCCTACCACATGCGATCTGTCAAAGGTCAACGACTGCACCAGAAAGAAGATGTCTCCATATGAAACACTGCTGAAGAGTCGCTTCCTGGATGAGTTCTACTCATCTCTCGCAGAAGCCCAAAGACTTCCTGAGTGGGCTGGACTGACACATGCGTCTGAATGATGTGCTCCGACACGCCTGTGACCAAACAAACCAGGCCAGATGAAACACAGCAATGACAAAAAGAAAGAAGAAAAGAAGATGACCCTACACCGTGTTCAGCCCCCCCCCCTTCAGCATGCTGGTGCAGACCCCCCCTCAGCTGAGAGCTGCCTCCACTCCAGCTCCTCTCCAGCTGTCAGATGTCTACTACTGAGGAAAGCCTGGACACTGGAGGATGAACTGCCCTGAAGAGGACATGGAAACTTTAGAAGCCTCCCAATTACGGTGAGCGTGGCCGTGGACATTTCCACAGCCGTTCACGACGTTCACCATTCGGACTGAGGGGTATGGAGAGGTGGAGCTCTGCTTGACACGTCGACACCGGGATCCTCCACTGCAGAACCTAAGGTCATGTATGATGTGCATACAGTACACACACAGACACAAACTGGGAGCTCCCACACACACACACCACACTTTTACACATGCATGTGAATTTTTATCTTATTGGTGTTATAATTCTTGATTTTCTGAAGGAGGTTAATTGAGTAGAAAGTCAGCTTCAGAAGCTGCGAGAATATTTGGTTAAAAAAAAAAAAAAAAAAAAGGAGTTCATTGTTGATTTTTGTTGATTCCAGCATACACCCATCTGAATTTCCAGGTACTAAACTAGATGGTTGATTTCTAAATCTTGTCAGCTCTTAGATCTGACAATAGATATGTTATCAGATTTCTGTAAGATGATAAAGTCAGAAAATGATCATCTGTCTACCTGCAGCTTTAATTGATCTGTGACGTGCTGCACGTTGTCTGTCTTACTAACATCTACTCAATCTGAGTTTTTTCTGGTCCAGAACAGTGACCCACACGTCTCCCTAGCCAAATCCCATTCTGATCAGGGGAGAGACTTGGGACTCTGGAGAAAGACCTGCATGCAATCTCTGATGTCAGCCCCCAACCCCCCCTGCTCCTGTCCTCTGATAACATTCCAGAGCTCTCTGATGTTCCTGACTCTGTGCCCTGCAGACCCCAGCACCGCCTTCCTCCAGCCCCTGAAGGTTCTTCAGGTATCACACCTGTTTGCTCGAGCTGCTGAATGTCACTGTTAAAAGGTGTTCGGCGTTAAACCCAGCGGTTCCTCCCCACACCTGACGAGGGTCTCCCTCATGACTGTACTGCTGGACTATCCCTGACTGTACGCCCTGACTTGATCTCAATGACCGACCGCTACAGATCCCAGACCAAGTGGATCTGCAGTTGAATCTGGTCTGTGTGTCCCTGTATCTGAGGTTTCGCCGTCTGCACGGGTCATGAGACAGCAGAGACCGCGCCTCTGCCCTCTCATCACCATGTGCAGGAAGCTGGACTCGTCGCGTTCACTCGTGCACGCCATCTTGCGTCTGAACAGTCCGTCACCGTTTGCAACTGTTCTCGTCGCGCCTTTAGAGCTGTTCACCGTTTCAGCGCTCAGTGGAACCACCGTGCTTTCCTGAAGTCCGAAAGTCTATTTTGCATCCTAACCTTGAATCTGACTTTTGAATTTCTTTTCCTCCCCTAACAGGTAGCTGTGTGTGAATGCACTGTTAACTGAAGGATTATGGTTTCATCATTGATGTTTTGATTTGATTGCTTCTAATTGATCTTTGCTTTTTAATAGTTACAGTACTCTGCCTTTTCAAAGCCTGGTTAACCATTCAGAGGGTTTAAGAATAGATAAGAGCAGCTAGGGTGGGGGAAGAGAAACTCAGACTGTGATTACATTGGTCAGAAGTTAGGGTGAAGACATCCCATCATGTGTAAGTGTTTGTGTTGGTGACACCCCCCTGCAAGCCAGCAAAACCCAGGGATAAAGGGGTGTTGGGTCAGACCATTTCAACCACGTGGTGGACAGACCATGTGGTGAGGCAGGTCATTAGAGATGACTGCAGTGCAAATGGTCTCCAGGTTTTTCTCAACTCCTAATAAACTTGGTTGATTTTACCTGTTTTGTTCCCCTTTTTGATGAAACAGAACTCGGGGAGACATTTTAGGATGAAAATGACGTCTCAACATAACCCTAATGCTTCTGATCCCATCTCTGCAGGATATACTTGTGGTGACGCTGCAGCAGAAGCAGCAGCAGCCTTATGTCCTACACGTTCCTCTTTTTTGTGTTTGTGTTTTCTATTTCACAGCTCCTCTACAGTTCCTGCTGAGGAGCAGCAGGAAACTGTCCTCTCTGGACGTGCTCCTCTGTTCTCAGGATGAAGCTGCAGATGTCTGCTGGCTGGTTTAGCCGTGGCGTTTAGCCATGCCTGCCTTCAGCTCTTTCTAAGATGACGCATGGGCTGATCTATGCGTCAAATGGGGGAAAGATAGATGCTATTTTCACTGTTTATGTCCTTATCACTCAGTCAGCAGCGGAGCATGGTCATGTATCTCTGAAGCAGGAGAATGACTCCGCCTCCCGTGACCCACACACTGGTCATTGTCGAGCTGCCTATGCGGTCTGTTCTTTACATGAAACTGTTGAGTCTGCTCCTCTACCATGTCGTTTCTCTGCCCAGGCTGCTGAACTTGTAGCTCTCACTCGAGCGTGTCATCTTGCAGCTGGAAAATCTGCTACTATCTATACAGACTCATGTTATGCGTTTGGTGTCGTTCATGATTTTGGCGCTCTTTGGCGCCACAGAGGTTTCTTGAAATCAGATGGAAAACCCATCCTTCATCACAGTCTTGTTTCTGATCTTTTAGAAGCTCTTCTGCTACCATCACAGGTAGCTGTGTGTAACTGTGTTGCTCACACTAACTCTTCTGATCCCATCTCCATAGGTAACAGACGTGCAGATGCTGCTGCAAAGAACGCTGCTCTCCTTCCTCCCCCCTCAGCTCCCTCCTCTCTCTCTGCACTCCAGTCACTGGTCACTCCTGCTGACATTCACTCTTGGAAACAGGCTGATGCTACACACATGCCTGACGGCTGGATGGACCGAATGGGAAACCCTGTCTGCCTTCTGCTTTCATTCCTCACTTCACCAAATTGACCCATGGTTTAGACCACGTGTCAAAAGGAGGGATGATGAGTGCTATCGGACAGAACTGGTTCACTAAAGGTTTCACAAGTTACGCGCAAATTTTGCCAAGCATGTATGGTTTGTGCTTCTCACAATCCAGGCAGACAGACATCAAACACCCAGAAGGCCGCCCATCCACCCTCCACTGGTCCATTTGAACAAGTAATGATGGATTTCGTTGAACTTTCACCGGCTGAAGGCACTGACGTCAGAAAACATTGTGCGTACCATCCAGCCAGTGGAGGAGCTGTGGAGCGAGAGAATGGAACTTTGAAGAACAAACTAGCTAAGTGTTGTGAAGAAACTGGCCTCTCTTGGCCGAAAGCTTTACCTCTTGTTCTAATGTACATGCGCATGCGTAAAAGAGAAAGAACTAATTTAAGCCCTTTTGAAATTTTGTTTGCAGCTCCCCCCAACACAGGAATAGGACCCCCGAAGGCTCCTCCTCCAGAAACAGCATTGTGTGAAAGTAATGTCCTAACCTATTGTGTAAATCTCACTGAGACTTTTTCAGACATCCGGTCCCAGGTGGCTGTTGCCCTCCCGCCTCCAGCATATGGTCAGCTCCATTCCCTAAGCCCTGGTGACTTCGTACTGGTGAAGAGCTTCAGAAGGCATAGGTGGAACCATCACTGCTGGGTGGGGCCCTACCAGATCCTCCTGACCACACAGATGGCAGTGAAGGTCGCTGAGAGGGCTACGTGGATCCACGCATCATACTGCAGGAGAGTTCCACCACCGGACGAACAGCGGACTGGTCTGTCCAGCTGCGTCGCCCCGGGGAGAGATGTGGAACCTCAGGAACAGCGGACTGGTCTGTCCAGCTGCATCGCCCCGGGGAGAGACAGTGTGGAGTGAAACAGCGTCCCACTGCAACAGTAGCTCCAAGCTCCAACCCTTGAGTCTCACCATGGAGAATCCCCGCCCCGGCATCCATTCAGAGAATTTGGCTGGCCTCTGAGAGGTATCACCTGCCTTCTCCTTCTCCTATCCATCATCATCGTGTTCCCCCTTCTCTGGATGATTGACCCCCCCTCATCTTCGCCCCTGCTGTCCCCCCATCAATCAGCTCTACTCCCCTTCCCCTAATGATTCTGCCAACAACATCTTCCCCCACAACCCCAAACGTCACTCGGACTCATCACCTCTCAAAACGACGTGTTAAGATCAGTTCCTGTATGCTTGCCTGCTGCCCCGCCCACTCTGCAACTCATGCCCTCACCATCCCCTGCAACGTTACGACTGATAGCCAAAGGATGACATCAGAACTCTCAGTGACAAGATGAAGGAACATTCTGGTGTTGTTTGTGTTTGTTCTTTTTTCAGTTCAAAAATATTTCTCATTGCTAAGGTTGGTTCTTAGAACCAAAAGGGAGAAATTGTAAGAGAATATTTTTGATTATATTCGAATTCCATTCACTTCTTACATGTAACCTTTCAGTGAAGCTCTGTAACCTCTGAATGAAACGGGTGTGCTCATTAACACAGGGCCATATAGTTGAGAAGTGTTTGTAAGATAACATCCTCAGGCCATTTGGTCACGAATATTCATCCACGTCAGGAAGCTCTTCGATGTGAGACAGTGCTTCCTCTGTATTACAATGGGCCATTTGGTTAAGAAATGTTTACCCACATGTCAGATAATGCTTGATGTATGAGAACACCCCTTAAGCTTTGAAGGTGGTCTGATAGCCCTATAAAACTCTGGCGTCCTGTCACAGCGGCAGAACTCTCCCGTGAGGCTTCTCTGTGTGTCTGATCAACGCACATTAAACTTCTTGTATTAAATGCTTGTGTTTAACTTGAGAATTGTCTGCTCTTCCATCGGACTCAAACATTTTTCCACAACAAGTCCAAAAAGCTAGCAGAATGCCAATTTTTAAAACGTTTAAAACGCAACTTTTTAAACATAATTATGAGTAATAAAAAGGCAAGAATATTATTCCAGAATAACTCAAATTAAACTTTAAATGACTTTCACTATTTTACCCTCCATAAAAATATATTTTGTCAAAGTTATGCAAGTTAGAAATGACCGCAAGACAATAGTAATAACAATAAAACAAAATGATCTCGAGGGCCGGATATAATTACCTGGTGGGCCGTATCCGGCCCCCGGGCCTTAACTTTGACACATTTCCTTTAGATTACACTTTTAGTACACTGACTTATTTTTGCTAAGGTTAAGTTAATCTAAATACTCCTATTTCTCTGTTATTATGCATTAAAGCTGACTGAAAGTTTCTGTACACGCCGCCTTTCATCCTGAGCAATTGAATTGTTTGTCATCATGACAAAGATTACTAGAATTCCTGTGAACCTAAGTTGACATTTTTAGAGAAAAACTGCAGCCAAAACCACATGAGTTGGGGAAAGTACCTCTGTTGAAACCCTGTGTCATTCTGATAATTTAGTTAAAAATTTGGATCTAAACTGTTTTCTGCATGACTGTTGAGAGTGGATTGTGTGTTTTTCATACCGATGATTAACTAGAGCGAGTCTCTGGAAATGAAATTCATTGAGTGTTATCCCCTCTTGAGTCCGGATGCACAACTGCACGCCGGCGAGGAAATAACAGAGACAGATGGGAGTAAGCCTTAAGGTTTAAGCTCACAGAGGTTTACCCTCATTAAATCCTTCTGTTCCCACACACTGCGTGACGTCACTCTAACCCCACCTATTCTCAGCTCCATCTCGTTTACATCACGTATGAGCCTGCACTGATGCACACAGACACAAATTGAGCAGTCAGAGTTGTCCTGCCTCTCAAAAGACAATTACAAAACTGCAAAACTGAGACAAATGGCAAACTTCAACAATTAATGTTTACTTCAAATTAATTAAAGAGCTTTTGATGTTATTTGGAAGTTTTTCCTTTTTTTTAATTATTTTTTTCTTCTTCCAGGCAACTTGATTGTGATTGCAACTTCATGATCTCTCAAGAAAAAAATCTAAATATATTCCCAAAACATTGCAGATTAAAGAGTCTGAAATATATCTAGCTGTCACTAAATGTTTACATTTCTCCAAAAAATAAAAAAGTTTAGGCCTCCGAGCTTTAGGCAGTACCAGCGATCCAATTTTCCTTTCATCTTTTATTTATCATATGCTCTTCTTTGCGCTGAAATGAGGGCTCTCTGGATCATTCATACTTTTATTTTGTTAGTGTCTATTATTTCCCAAAGTGCCAATGTTTTGCCCCATTTGAGCTTTTTGAAAGAGTTCCCCTCTTAAGGCTTTAAGTCTAGCCACAGGCTGAAAGAAGTTGTCACACTATAGCGTGGCCTCCATTGTGTCTGTGAGAAGCCTAAGGAGCTCCACGGGTATTGTTTTCTTTAAAGGGGAGTTGGGTTACCTTGACAACCACATGATGCCTTCTCATAGGCCCTACGTTGGAGAAAAGGCCGGACCAGAATAGGAGGGAAGAAGAAGACAGAAAGAACGTTAAAACAAGAGAAGGCAAGACAGAGTTTATCTATTTTTTTTCTTGCGTCTGTGTGTTTTGCAAACGGGTCTGATGGTTGCTGCTGGGTTGGGACGAAAACCCGTACAGGTGAGATCATGAGTGTGTGTTTGTCTGCTGACTGGCTTTTTCAGTCACAAATGAGTCGCAAGGTTTTCCTGACACAGAACAACAAGATAACAGCATTTTTTGTTGTGCTTATCTGTCTTTGAACTGTTCAAACACTAAAATAATCAAAAGCTGAAAGGACCTTATAGATTGCCAATTGTAGTTGTGTAACACGTGTTTAGATTTTGAGAGAATTTAAATATTTTATGGATATTTTGTGATTTAGTTCAAGTTATATTTTGTAGCAATCATCTAGGCATAGAAATTCATGTTTCTTAAATAATGTTCTTAAAATTCACGGCATAATTTTCAAACTGTTGCATCAAGTAAACAAGTTAAGGAACAGCCCACATGATCATGCGTCCTCCACCATGCTTCACTATAGTATTGCTGTTTTACAGGTATCTTTGGAGGAACATCGATGCTGTCTTTTCTTCTGTTGATTTTGTAAATTAACATAAAACATTTGTACTGTTTTTGCACTGATGTTACCTTATCCTAGAGTTTTAAAAACACTAAACTCTATGGAAAAACACACTTTTTTCACTACAGGATGCAACTGAATTGATTGTGTTGATACTTTGGCCCAAAATATCTACATAATTATCAATCATCATGATTATTTAATTTTTTTACGTTTTGACAGTAACATCTAGAGGGGTGTCAGTTGGGCACCATGCGGGTCGGACTGCGTCCTCGGAGGTAAGATTCTCACTTTAATCACGACTACAAATGTTTAATGCAGTCATGCAGCTACGAGTGCTCTGAAAGTTGTGTCAATGCCTGTTTGCAGCAGTCACACTATAGTGAATCTTTTTTGACTTTCCGCCTTTACAGTTTTTGAAATGTTGAGCAAAATATGCCCCATAGGAAATGATTGAGAAATTGCCAAAATCATGTAAAAACATTGTTAACTTTAAAACCTATGAACTTCCGCACACTTTCAGCTAGAGACACCATTTGAACTCTAAAATGTTCAGCAACTATTCATTTTTATTGAGGTAATTTGAAGTTTAGCTTTTATTTTAGCAATGCTGCGGGGTTCAACCTGGCCGTAATTTTGGTATTTAATGCTAAAGGCAAAATTAGACATTTTTCTATTTTTTAGGCTAATTTGAAGGCTAGTTAGTAGTTTTACATAATGCTAGCTGTTTTGTCAAAATTGGACATTTTTCAATTTTATTTTTTTTGGCTTAATGTGCATTTTGCTAATATTTTAGCAAGCTTTCGGCTTCACCATTTTCAGCTATCAGAATCAGCATTTTTAGCTAGCTATCAGTTTTAGCATCCTCAGCAGAAACATTCAGTTTACAGCATTCACACTAGCATTATCAAAAGTAATATATCTAGTTGAAGTACAGACTGATGCAGCTGAACGAAAATATTTAACAGTGGATCTGAGTCTTGGGTTTTTTGTAGATATCAGGGGACTGCTGGCTGAGTATTTGTGCTTTTGGAGAGCTCTGATAGGTTGATGAACGTGCAAGAGAAGCAGTGTCTTATCTGAAGCTCATGTGAGCAGAGATATTGACCTTTCCTTGCTGGTCTTTTTTCAAAAGCAGGGTTATTTTTAAAAAACGTTTTAGATTACAGTTTTTTCTCCATTAGATGCAGTTTTCGAAATTAAAATGCAAAAAAAGATTACAGACATTACTTTACTCAAGTAATTTAAGTAAAACAAAAGTTATTTACCAGATATTTTTTATTTTATTTTAATTTGTTAAAACAAAAATATTAGGCTCTGTTTTTGAGGAAAATCAGTTTTTAGTGAATGTGTTGTTTCCTGTCAGGCATGTGATGGGGTTCTTTGTGTGTTGTGCCCTCTAGTGGCTGCCTGGTGCTCTGTCTGTGTCTGTCTCTGATCACCCTCCTGCTGCAAAGCCTCTGGGTTCCTCTTGAGATGACCCAGGATGAAGCAGCTGGGAGGTTTCCTGAAGAACAAGGTGACAGAGAAAAAAATGGATGATTTAGTTTTGGCTAACGTCTTATTGAAATGTACCATACTTCCATGCTGAATGATCGAAAGAAACACAATTTGTGGTGGGTCCCCATAATCTTCAATGGCCGGACAATTGCTAGTTTGTTGCCAGTCGAATAAATATTTTTGTCGGGTCAGACAGAACATTTTTTTTTCATTCTTGTTTGTTTCAGTTTTGGGCAGAAAAAAAATGCTGAGTGGGCAACAGTGCTGTGTGTTTCCCATTAAATCAGCTGTGCTAAATTTGGCAATTTTTTTCCAATAGAATGTAGAAACGCAAACCAAACTTTCAATCAAAAACATTTAGTTCTGATACAATTCTTCTTAAATGCTGTTTCATAGTTTCTTAATTCAATTAATTTTTAAATGTGCTTTAGATGAAGTTTCCACAGGGATTGTCTCTGACAGCAAAAGAACAAACGTGTGGTTTTTGTGGGTGACTTCAGCATTTTTAGTTAAAATGTCATCACAGGAGACGATATCTGATCTAAACAACCAAATCCTGAAGTTCTTTGCCTCA